>CM066320.1:220395711-222895711 GCA_033807775.1 Saussurea involucrata
TGAGAAAAGACACCCAAGTATATCTAGTAAATTCATCAACAATTACAAGAATGTACCTTTTACCTCCTAGGCTAGGAGTGCTGACAGGTCCACATAGGTCCATGTGTAGCATCTGCAGTGGAAGAGTGATGGAAGAGCATTGCTTGGTCTTGAAGGAAGTTTTGGTGAGCTTCCCTTTTTCACATGCATCACACAACTTTTCTTTGACGAAGTTTAACTTTGGCATGCGAGACACCAGCTCCTTGTTTGAGATTTTATGAAGAGTCTTGAAGTTAAGATGAGAAAGACGTTTATGCCACAACCAGTTCCTTTTGGATGTGTCATCTGACACAAAGCAAACATTGGATGAATTGTTGCTTAGTCCCATATCAATGATACAGACATTTTCCAGATAACACCACATTGAAATTCTTGTCCACAACAGTACAAATACAATGTTCAAAGATAACTTTGTATCCAAGATCACACAGTTGGCTAATGCTGAGAAGATTATGCATGAGGCCTTCAACAAATGTCACTTTGTTGAAGGTGACCGATCCATTAGTAAGAGTTCCATATCCTTGGTATAACCTTTAGAGTTGTCACCAAAAGTTACAGGTGGACATTTTCCAGGCACATAGAAGATAAGAAGAGATTTGTTTCCCGTCATGTGTCGTGAGCACCCACTATCCAGATACCATATTTGATGGTGCTCAAAAACCTGCATGCATACACAGATTAGTTATTTGGTACCCATTTGGTGATGGGTCCTTTGGGGTTAGAAGAGGAAGAGTCCTTAGGTTTGATTCTTTCAATTCTTTCCTTTGGACAATCCTTTGCAAGATGAAAAGTGTCACCACAGTTGTAACATTTCCTATAAATAAAAGTCTTTTTAGATTTTTGCAGCTCTTCTTTTCCTTTCCCTACGACATTAACTTGAATAGCTTTAGGACCAAATGATGAGATAAGAGGAGGAAAACTTAGAAGCCCATTGCTTGAAGTGGAAGCAAATTTGGAAAGATTTCTTGAGGAATTTTTGAAATGATCCTTTCCAACCTCCACCGATTTCCCTTTTGAGTTTGTGAGGCTCACAGATCGGGGAAGGAAATTGGTAGAAGAGTTCACAAGGGTGAGAGACTTACTTTTTGAAGAGTTCACAAGGGTGAGAGACTTACTTTTTGAAGAGTTACACATCGGTGGAGAATTCACTTTGGTGGAATTAGATTTAACTCTTTTGACAGATGTAGATTTTGAAAGATCAGAAGGAGGGACATATTCATCAATTGCTAAATCTTTTAAAAGATCATGGATGGGTTTTGAAAAATCATCGGGGTCCTCTTTTTCCACGTTTTGAACTGACGAAGATTCTTTAGCTTTTATGAACATTCCAAACTTTAAAGCTTCACCTAGATCTAAAGAAATAGAGTCACAAGAGCTTGAGTCCGAAGCATCATCCCATACACTAGAGGTAGGCTCAAGAGTTTGAGAAGAGGCGTCAGATATGATTTTTCCATAGCCTAAACCAAATTTGTTGTTAACAGAAATTTGATCTTTAAAGATTTGCTCAAGATTCTTTGAAGAACTTGTCCATTTCTTAACAGTCTCTTGTTCTCTTTTTAATTTCTTAAAAAGTTTGTTCTTTTCTTTTGAAATCACATGGTTTATGGTTTTTAGATCCTCAAGCTCGGCTTTGATTTCTTCAAACTTTTCAAGTTTAGACAAACAATTTTCAAGTTTGGATGTGAGTTCTTTAACTTGAATGGATTTTCTTTTCTTACCATCTTTGACAGAATAAAAGTCTTTAGTTAAAGATTCGTAAGCATCAATCTTTTCAATGTCAGTCATATCATTAAAAGGATGTACCTGAGAGTATGATGTCGAACACCCAGTTGACACCAAAGCCATTGGAGATGTAGCTTTTTCATAATCTTCCACATCTTCTGAGATGGCCATAAAGCACTTGTTGGGAGAGTTGTTGTCACTGTCAGAGGTCTCTTCTTCCCAATCATGAATTTTGGCCATGAGGCCCTTTCCTTTTCTAAGGAGACCCTCATTTCTCTCCTTTTCTTTCTTGTATTTGGCTTTGTACTTCTCAGCCCTTACTTGATGATCTTTGGTTGAAGATTGAGTTTCTTTCTTGGCAAGATTTGATTTGAAAGCATTATTTTTGGGTTTTTCATACTTGGAAGAAAACTTGTCAGAGGATGTATTTCTAGAGTTCATCACACGCTTACTTCTGCACTCAGCTGCAAAGTGTCATTTCTTTCCACAGTTAAAACATTCCTCATTTGTCTTATCAGTTGAGAAATCTTTTGTAGAAGAGAAGGGTTTTCTGAAAGATTTGGATTTGTTTGAAAAACAAGATTTGTTTTTGAAACCAGCCAACATGGCAATTTCATCAGACAACTGCTTAACCGAGATTTCTTCACCTTCATCATCGGCATCACTTAGATATGCCTCCGATTGGTGAGAAGAGTTGCTTTGGGTTTCATTGTCAGAATCTGATGAAGGATAGGTAATGCGTGGAACACTTTGAGATTTCTTGGAATTTTCACTGACAAGGGCAATAGAAGTGCCCTTTATATCTTTAATGAAAGATTTCCTTTGTAACTTGGTTTGTTCAAAGTTGAAGAGAGTTCCATATAAAACAGTTAAAGGCATGTACTCAAGGTCCTTGGAAGTTTTGATACAAGTGCACATGTTCTCCCAAATTATCATATACTCTGCCTAATAACTTCAGATCATTCAGAAGAGAGTTGAAACGATTATAATAGCTAGGAAGAGATTCACCTTTTTCATGAGTGAAAAGTTCATACTTTCTTATGAGAGAAATCTTTTTGCATTTCTTAACTTCCTCTGTACCTTCGTACAGAACACACAGTGTGGTCCACATCTCTTTAACAGTTTCAAAGTTAACTAGAGAATGATAGACTTCATAAGGAAGTGGGAGAGCAATGATTTCTCTAAGCTTTGAATCAAGAGTCACTAGACGTTTTTCTTCATCAGTATATTTCTTAGGATTTTTGAGAATATAACGTCCAATACCTTTGGCTTTTTCTCTTTCGGAAGGCTCAAAATTATCGGAGTCACTAGAGTCCTCCTTATCAGCGGTTTCCTTACCAGGCCTCTGCGTTTCATAGCGAGCCTAGACTCTAGAGATAATGGGTCCCTCTTTGAGAATGGTTGGATATCTAGTATCCACTCCTTCTATGAATAGCATCATACGATTTTTCCAAAGAGAAAAGTTATTAGGGTTAAACTTAGGAGGTTTGGTGATGGAACCATTTTCAGAAAAGTTATTTTGAAAAACATTTTCAAGAGTTGAAGATGAAGAGGCAGCCATCGCAGATCAAGTTTATGAGTTAAACTTTCTGCTCTGATACCACTTGTTAGTCCCAGATGGCTATAACAAGTATTGTAGAAGGGGGGGTTGAATACAATACTCAAAATTTTCACAATTTTAATTCTATTATTGAAAATCTTTCAACAAAAATTACACATAGAAACTTAAGACTATTGCGGAAAAGAACAGATAAAACTATTCTAATAATCTTACACAAAGTATACTAACAAAACAACTAAGAACACTCAAAACAAAGCTATCAAGTTTTTAGCAGTATGGAGATTTCTTGCACTGAGAGAGATATACAGAAAGCGTGGTTTGCATGGGGATATCTTCTTCCTTTTATAGTGAGAAGGAGTGTACTGAGCATTAAATGTTTGGGACACTTGTCATCACCATATTTGCTGAGGATGTTGACTCCTGAAAAGTTGATATGTCAATATCACATTTTTCCTTGGTACTAGGTATAGAACCCATGCTGAAAGGGACCTTAACTGAAAATGGATAAAATGACAAATAGTCACTTTTATCTGGCAAATGATATTGTCCCATAATAAATGATCTTATTGATGTGTATTCCAAGACAATCACACCGATGAAGTTCCACCGATACAATTGACTTTGGAACTTGAAACAATCTGCAGAGAGAAAATCATTTATTTGATAACACATAGATCCCACCGATTTTAGCACCCTTATCGGTGGGATGTTGCTGACCGACAAAGGATATGTCGGTGGAGGGGTTGTCCACCGATTTGTGAGAACAAGATCGGTGGAGAGGTTGTCCACCGATTTGTGAGAACAAATTTGGTGGATAGTGACTTGTTTGAATGTTGAGAAGAGTCTTCTATTTTCCACAAGTAGAATGTCTTTAAGCTTGGTTTCGGTTGATCTTCGACTTCACCGAACAGTTGATATCTTCTACAAGTCATCTTTAAAAGAACCATGCTAAAATATTCTAAGTAAAAACATAGAGGGAACATCGGTGAGTCAATTTCAAATCTCGGTGACCCAACAATATATATGCACGTTGTTCACATATGCAGACTGTGGTTTAGAAGGTGTGCAACAAATGCAAGGTTTGTATTTTACGGAGTATCTCTCTCTCTGTATAGAGAGAGAGAGAGTCGGGTTCAAGGTGGAAAACATAAAAAAAACTGAGGAATATTCTAGTAGTCCTTCATCTGGACGGTATGCATTTGTGGATACAAGTGATTTGAAAATACACACGTGCATATGCACAATGTATAGTGCACACGTGCATAAAAACCAAAAAAAAACTTAATTTAATAATATGCACAAGTGCATACCGTCCATATGAAAAATTAACAGGATGTTTTCTTAGTTTTCCATTTCTAAGTTATATAAATATATATATATATAGGCTCTGTAAAATGCAAACCTTGCATTTGTTGCACACCTTACAAACCACAGTCTGCATATGTGTACAACCGGTCTGCATATGTGCACAATGCGCATATACATATGCATACGTGCAAGAATATACATATAGAGGTGGGTTCAAACGAGAATGAATGCTATTTAAAAGAATAAAGGAATAACTCTCAACCATTCATTTTTAAAAACAATTCCAAAAATAATCACTGATTTTTGGAAGTTTATTATTTTTGGAATTATTCATAATCACTGATTTTTGGAAGTTATTATTTTTGGAATTATTCATAAAAATGATTGGTTGTGAGTTATTCCTTTATTCTTTTAAATAGTTGTCATTCTCGTATGATCCTCACTCTATACATATAATGGACATACATTCATATGGGACAATGCATATATCCAGATTGGTTGTGCACATATGCACTATGTGGTTTGTAAGGGGTGCAACAAATACATTGTTTGTATTTGATTTGTACCATATATATATATATATATATATATATATATATATAAAGGTTCAAACGAGGACGCTAACTATTTAAGAAAACAAGAAAACAGCCGCTATGTACAAAATCATATATGATTCACGTACAAAATCATATATGATTCACACCTGATCGCGCGACTGCCGCCCATGTACAAAATCATATACGATTTTGTACTGCCAGGACACACGCGGTTTGTCCCGCGGGTTGCAAAAAGCGCGAGGTTTGTACTGTGAATCATATATGATTTTGTACATGGGGCGGTGTTTTCTTGTTTTCTTAAATAGTTAGCGTTCTCGTATGAACCACCTCTCTCTCTCTCTCTCTCTCTCTCTCTCTATATATATATATATATATATATATAGATAGATAGAAAGATATAGGGGTAAGATAGTAAATTAGTAACTAGAGTACTTGTTCATATAAAAATAATTAATTATTTAGTAAAAAACTGGTATTATTCAGAAATAAAGGACGGAAGTCCGTACGTAGAGTCTGTGACGCAACATCGGTTTGCGGAAGGATCGACAAGCGTCTAAACCCTTTTGATAACAAGGTTACTAACAGTAAACTCAAGAAACTAATAGAAAACTCTTAAGAGAATGTTTATTAATATGATTAGTATCTTTAACAAAGGAACCCTAATACTCTATTTATAATCTAAAACGGAAAGCGATAATGTTAGAGACAAATGTGGCTGCCCATTTTGTCAACGATGATGGCTGCTCCTTGTCAACGATGGTGGCTACACATTGCCAACCACTATGGCGGTTGCACATTGTCAACAACTATGGTTGCACCTTGTCAACCACTATGGCGGTTGCACATTGTCAACATACAAACCACTAAGCTTCCTAACCTTATTCAACTAGGAAATAGAGCGATCTACAGTACTGAAAATAGTTTCTGAAAGAATGTTTAGAGAAAACCAAGAACTAAGTCTATAAGGATCGAGACTCTTTTAGTAAAACCAGCTCTAAATTTTCCAACAAAACTCAAAGAGATTGCCAGATCAATACCGAGAGCATCATTGTTTCAAGTTCAATCTGTTAAACAAACCATAATAAGAAGACAACAGATAATAACATATATGTATGTGAAACACAGATCTTAACAATAAGAAGAAAGGACAGATCTTAACAGATATGTATATTGAGAATACAAATCTGAACAGATGATTCGGACTTTAAGAAGAAGAACAGATAACCAACAGATGGCAACAGATAAGTATATGAAAAATACAGATCTGATCCAACACAAGTCGAGAAAGGGATCGAACCTCTTTTTGTGAAACTCGCTCTAGATTTTCTAACAAGACTCAAAGAGTTTGCCAGATCAGTACCATGAGCATCATTGTTTCAAGTTCAATCCCTTAAACAAGCCACAGTAAGAAGACAACAGATTACACCAGATATGTATATGAAACACATATGTTAACAATAAGAAAAATACAAATCTAAACAAATGAGTATATTGAAAATACAGATCTGAACAGATGATTCGAACTTATGAAGAAGAACAGACAAGAGATCGAGCTTTAAGCTCTGATACCATATGAAAAAGCTATAAACCGATGTATTATTATTAAGAACTTACAAATCAAGAATACTAATTATGAAGAACAACTAACCCTAAAAACTATCTCTAAAAGATGTTAGAGAATGAACGCTTAGAGAGAAAAGATAGAAGATGTAAGTCTGGAAAATATGACCGAATGAATCTGAAATGTGAAGAAATACACATTAAATACTCCAGCTCAATTTTTACACTTCAGCCCCTTCAGTTTGCAATCAGGACTCCGCTACCCTTCATGTTTGTTCCAATGTGAGGCACAGTCCACATGTTTCAACATATCTACAATATCTGCCCAAACACCTAAAAACAACTTTCCAATATAACACCCTGAAAAAATTAAACATTTCAAGTTACTACCCTTTTTCAATAATAAATGTCAAGATTGGTTATTCTAAACATATCTTTTTAAACAAGTTAGAATCTCTTGACCTTAGCGCAAACAATTTGATTGGGAAGTTACCGCCACAACTTGGGGGTCTAAAGATCGTTCAAATGTTGAACCTCTCTCATAATAACCTAACAGGCTCTATTCCTTCAAGTTTCACTGGAATGGTAAGTTTAACCTCAGTTGATGTATCTTACAATCAGCTAGAGGGTCCACTTCCAAAGATGCGAGCATTTGAAGAAGCTCGAATGGCAGCACTTAGAAATAACAAGCGGTTATGTGGAAATAAGTCAATAACACGGGGTTAGACTATCCCATCCAAGGAAGAAAGCGAGTTAATGAACATATGGTTCAAAAGATGATTCTAATTATATTTCCTACTCTCGGATGCATGTTGCTGTTGTCATTTGTAATTGTTGGTATATTCTTTTATATCCTCAAAAGAAATCCAAATGATACCAACAAGACACAAGAGATAGAGGTAAACCCTTTTACAATATGGAGTTACGATGGGAAAATGGTGTATGAGAGAATCATCGAAGCCTTAGAGGACTTTGACTCGAAGCATATTGTTGGAGTTGGTGGATACGGAACTGTTTATAAAGCAGAATTGTCAACTGAAGTTCTTGCTGTGAAAAAAGTTTATGCACCCGAAGATGACGAGATGCAAGATTTGAGGAGTTTCGAAAATGAGATTCGAGCATTGACAGAAATACGTCATCAAAACATCGTCAAACTCTATGGATTTTGTTCACACCCACGACACTCGTTTTTGGTATATGAGTTCTTGGCAGGAGGGAGTTTAAAGAATGTACTGAATGACATGGAACAAGCAGTTGCATTTGATTGGAATAAGAGGGTGAGTGTTGTTAAAGACATTGCAAATGCCTTGTCATATATGCACCATGATTGTTCACAACCAATTATCCACAGGGATTTGTCGAGCAGCAATATCTTATTGGATTCAGACTGGGTTGCTCATGTATCTGATTTTGGCACTGCCAGGCTATTAAAGCCAGACTCATCCAACTGGACCTCATTTGCTGGAACATTTGGATACATCGCTCCATGTACTCCAAAATAAGCACGAGTAACTATAAAAAAATCTTCATCCTAGCAATAAATGGTAATAATAATCTTTTTTTTCCTGCAGAACTTGCGTACACGATGGAAGTGAATGAGAAATGTGATGTTTACAGCTTTGGGGTTCTAACACTGGAAGTTCTAATGGTAAAGCATCCTCGAGATTTCATCTTTTCATCGTCGTATATGAACACATCTCTGACTAAAGTTCTGGACCAACGCCTGTAGCCACCGGTGAAACCAATTGCTAAACAAGTTAAATTACTTGTTGAGGTTGCATTTTCATGTCTAAATGAGAGTCCTCACTCTAGGCCATCAATGTGGGATGTTGCTCATGGATTTCCTGTAGAAAAAGTTGCTGCCAAAAGGTTCAGCCTGACATCCAGCTGAACATTGAAGAGGAATGTTTGCTTCATATGTTTTTATTTATATATAGTTCAAGATACAATTGTGTTAATTTTCATTCCAGCTTAAGCCTAGCTACAAGATTTGTTGTTGCATGTCTTATATTCTATGTATTTCTTTTAATCGTGGTATTGGGAGTTCATCTTCCATAGTTGAAATGTAAACATGATACCACAAGAACATTCATGAAATAAGATTGATGGAGACTAAAACTTTCCATTTCCAACCTATGTGGGGCAACTTTTGTAATTTTAATGATCAATTTCTCAATCATCTCAACTCTATTTTATGCGCATAATATATCATGATGAAGCTCTAAGAGACTTAATTATAAACCCATAAATATATTTCAACTCCCATAATATATTCAATAGATTCAGGTATATTTATGGGTCTAGATTGGACATAAAATCCAAAATTTTCCAACATACTCATGGATGGCCATATGGAACCATTGTTTTTTCCTTAAGATGCATTGCATGAATTTTTTTTAATCAACACGATGTAATTGATGATTCTGCATGCTAATTCTACCATTCAAAGACACATACTTTTGCTTCCCGACCCTTGTTCTCATAATATGAATGGCCATAGGAATAAGTGCATCATGACATCGTAAGATGTCTCGCCCGAATGGTGGGAGTTCGAAGTTGCCGGTAGGTCAATATCCAGGGGTTGCTTTCCTGGTTTACACCGAAAGTCTTTAAGTACCACTCACAATGCATTATATACAACCTTTTTATGCATAAACTTTTAAAAACTTTTAATTACAACTTATAATGCACAATGTACAAGTTTTCAATGCATACATTTTATTTTCCATGATTATTGTATCCTTACCTGCAAAAAAATGTTCATCAACATAGTCTCATCTTATATGAAATTTTTTTGAATTTCAAACCTTCCATCCACCCACTGTCTGTGTCGGTGCTTCTCTCCATCTTCAAGTTATCCGCCTTAGGTATGTTCTAAGAACGTGCTTTAGATTTTTTGAATGTGTGGTTTTAAGCTTACAATCAATGTAAGGGTTTGTGATTTGATTTATCCATCGTATGTAACCGATTTGTGTTTCAAAGCTCTGGGTTTTCTTCAAGGTTCGCTCTCGTCTCCATCTTCTCATGATATAATACGTTATTTAGTCGCTCTCATCTACATATCCTCCTTCTTTGTTAGATGATTCAATTTGTTATGAAAACCCTTACAGCTGATTTGATTAAATGATTCCATTTATTTATGCAAACCCTTACACGAGGTTGCTGCTTCATTCACTGATTTTATAGTTTCAAAATTCATAATTTTGAATCTCCTTGCTCTATGTAATGGAACTAGGGTTACAAAAAAGACAGTCACTCTGAAAATCGAGTTTATAGGATACTTAAAATAAATAAATGTCCTAATAGAATATTTTATAAGAGCTAAGTTTATAGGACCAAAATCATCATTCCTAAAAGTGTTACAATAAGTTTATAGGACGCTTTTGAGAGTCACAACAAGTTTTTTAGGATAATTTCAAAATAAAGTGTCATATATGAGCTAATTTTAAGCACACTTGTGAGAAATGTCCTATAAACTTATCTTTTTAGAGGACACTTGTGTTTATAAGACACTTTTTCAAATAATGTCCTATAAAATAGTTAATAGGATGCTTTATTTGAAAATGTTGTAACAAATTTCTTGCGAGTTCCAAAAGCGTCCTATTATTAATTTTTTGTAACACTTTTAGATATGACGCTTTTCTGTTTGGTCCTATAAACTTTGGTCCTATCGAACACTCTACTAGGACGCTTATTTAATTTAGGCGTACTGCAAACTCAATTTTGTTGTAGTGAGTTTTAGCTACCCACAAATAATTTTGAGCAAACTGGTGTGAAGATGTTTATGTAGTCGTTGACTTTGCCACCATTGGTCATCACAAAGTCGTTGGTGTTTTCTTTCTCTTTTCTCTGCTTATAGTTGTATTTTCTGACTCTCTTAACATTTTATGACATGTTTGCAGAAGTTTGCACCTTTAGGTGGAGAGGACGTAACAACGGTACTGCCGGTTTCGGTTGATCAACGCACACAATGACTCCGCCATGTTATTTATGGTAGGTAACTGTTAAGTGGTAGAAGTTATATTTCATTTATGATCAATCTATGCTATTTATACTACAAGAAACTCAATTTACAATTGACATGTGCAACCTCTTTCTTTGACATGTGCAACCTCTTTCTTTGACATGGTTAGCCTCTTTCTTTGACATGGTGCAGCCTCTTTCTTTGACACTCTAACATAGCCTCTTTCTTTGACACTCTAACATCCCCCCTTAAGTTGGAGCATGTGGATTCATGATGCCCAACTTGCTAAGAAGGTGATCGAATTGCTTCTTGCCTAATGCCATTGAGTTGGGTCTTTGTATGAACATACGAGGGGTCGATCAAACCGTATGTTATGGCATCACGAACGAAATGACAGTCGACCTCGATATGCTTTGTACACTCGTGGTAGACAGGATTTTGAGCAATATGTATGGCTGACTCGCTATCACAAAAAAATGGGACGACTTGAGGATGATTCGCTCCTAAACTCAACAGTAATCCTTTGAGCCACTTAAGCTCACAAGTGATGGCTGCCATTGAGCGATATTCCTCCTCGGCCGATGATCTAGAAACCGTGTGTTGTTTCTTTGTATTCCAAGAAATCGGAGACTTTCCCAAGAAAACCAACCAGCCCGTTAATGAACGACGTGTGATGGGACATGAGGCCCAATCTGAGTCGCACAACCCTTGTAGAGATAAGTCGTTATTAGCGCGTAGCATGATACCTTGACCCGGGTTCCTTTTAAATACCGGACAACACGTAAAGCTGCCTCCCAATGTTCTTGTCTAGGTTCTTGCATGAATTGTGACAAGACGTGGACAGAATAGGCCAAGTCAGGCCTAGTAACTGATAGATACACAAGACGACCGACCAGACGTCGGTAAGGTTCCGGATCAGTAAGTCTCTTACTTTTGGCGAGACTTAACTTGTGGTTTTGCTCAATCGGAAATGTCGCCGATTTGGCCCCTAGAAGGCATGTTTCCGTAATCACATCGAGAGCATACTTACGTTGGCATAGAAATAGCTCAGAAGAACTTCGAGCTACCTCGATACCAAGAAAGTATTTGAGCGAACCCAAATCTTTCATCCGAAAACAGTCACTTAAGTAGTATTTAAACGATCGTAAAGCTCCCGAATTATTGCCGGAGATGATAAGATCGTCCACGTACACCAAGATATTGAGTTGCACTCCGCCTTTGGTGTAGGTAAATAGAGAGTGGTCGGAGTAATATTGAAGAAAACCATACTTCTTCAATGCCGTGACTAGTTTTGCAAACCAGCAGCGAGGAGCTTGTTTAAGTCCATATAGCGATTTCCTAAGGCGACAGACCATGTTAGAATTTGATGACTCGAACCCGGGTGGTAACTTTATGTAAACTTCCTCGGTAAGATCGCCATGAAGGAAAGCATTGTGAACATCCATCTGGTGGAGTTCCCAATTTTTTGATGCGGCAACGACAAGAAAGGTACGAATCGTCGTCATCTTTGCAACCGGAGCGAATGTCTCGTTATAATCCAAGCCTTCAATCTGGTGATTTCCAAATACAACTAAACGGGCTTTTAATCTTTCAAGAGTAACGTTCGAGTTGTATTTTCTGCGATATACCCACTGATTTCCCAAAGCGCGCTTTCCAGGAGGTAGAGTTTCGAGAGTCCGTGTACTATTGGCTTCCAATGCTTTTATCTCCTCTCGCATTGCCTGTTGCCATCCAACTTCCTTCATGGCCGCTTTAAAGGATTTTGGTTCATCTCCGGTTATAACAGCTGCAAGAAATGCTTGATACGACTTTGAAAAATTGTCACAATGTATAAAGTGTGCTATAGGATAAGGAATACCTGAGGTATGCTGTGGAGGGGAAGTAGTAGCCGAAGATGGACTTTTGTTGACCACTGTATGAGTTACGTAGTCTTTGAGAAGAACTGAAGGGGTTTTGACCCTCATACCGCGACCCAGAGGTTCCTCCTGGCTAGTTTCCCCATTTGGATTGTTATTTTCATGGTACTCGGATGGTTCGACTGTAACCGGAATTGATGAGGTAAACGGAGAATCCGGAACTGAAGTGACAGTGTCGGGTTCCTCGACAACCGGGATTGAGGATTCTGCATGAGGTGTTGCAGTGAGGGGCGGTTCTTCATCGTGAGATGTGTAAGGAGTCGTAGGGTCGTTGGGAAACTCAGCAAAGTCTACGTCAACTTCCGTATCTAACCCAAACTTGGTAGTATTTTCGGGCTTAGTGTCATGGAACGGAAAGGTGTCTTCAAATAATTTTACGTCTCTTGATACAAAAAATTCATTTTGATCAAGGTCGTAAAGTTTCCAACCCTTTTTGCCGAAAGGATATCCTGTTGATCCAAACTCTCAGTGATTTGATAATGACCCTCTCTCTTAAATACTTAGTGAAAATTGTAAGTAAACAATATGTATTAGAGTTTCACTATCGCTGATAAGTACTAAGACTGTTACAGTACCGCTGATAGGAACTCTCGCTCTTTAGAATTAAACATTCAACGAACACTGTTCACCATAATGCTCTGAGTCTGTTCAGTCCTTATGGTGATCGCTGATAAGTTAGTTGTTTACTTATGATCCCTGAAGACAAGTTTCACGTCAACATATGTTCTACGCTGAAGTCGAAGATCAAGCTCAAGAACCAGCGACACGTCTACTAATGAATTGATGCGGATATCAGCGAAGACCAGACCTGTCCACTCAACGTGAAGTTTCAAGTAGAAGACTTTAGCAATCGCTGAACTTTATCATTCACTGATAAAGTACTACTAAGCGAACGTTGATCATAAAGTCTTCCTCTACAAGTTACTATTGTCTTTCCCCCTTGCACGTCTCTGTACGAACTGTCAGAACGGACATCCCTTTTGTCTATAATCGTACAACAACTCTGATTCTGCACTATGCACCATGCGGCTACTAAGGTTGTCTACAAAGGTCAACTAATACAACTAATCAGCTGCTGCCACGTGTAAAGCCATACTGCCATGCATTAAATGCATGCAGTATATAAGAAGAACCCTACTTCAGTTTTGAAGTGTGCTCGAACCATCTTCTTCCTTCTCTCTTATTGTTAAGTTATTATTCGAAATTACTTTAACTCTTTCTAGTGCAAGAAACTTAGTGTTTCTCAAGACTTGTTTAGATTTAGGTTTATCCTTAATCTTGTTCCGCAACAAGTTGTAAATTGTCTTTGATTTATCAATAAACAATTTAGAAAAGTAAAATCTGTGTGTTTGTATTCAACCCTCCTTCTACAAAATTGTACAACCCTTCGGGACCAACAAGTGGTATCAGAGCGGATTTGTTTAATCTCATAAACAAGATCTTATCTATCTATTCCTTGCTATTTCTTGAAATGGCTACCAACACAAACACTAACTATATTGACAACGGTTCTCTTGCAAAACCCCCTAGATTTTCCAGAGATAATTTTAATCTATGGAAAAATAGGATGACTCTCTTCTTAGAAGGTGTAGATCCTACTATGCCTTACTATCTCGAGAATGGCCCATATGTTCCTATAAGAATTGATCCTGCAGTTCCAGCCGCTGAGAATAGACCTGCTATTCCAGAAAGGCTGATTCCCAAGGAAATTCATATGTGGACTGATGAAGATAAGAAGAAAGTAGCTATCGACACCAAAGCCAGATCCATACTATCCATGGCTCTTCCTGACGAAGTCTACCATTCCGTCATGAACCTGAAAACCTCAAAAGCTATGTGGGACACAATATGTGTTCAGTATGAAGGTACTTCTGAAGTCCAGGACTCTCGAAAGATCAACCTGGTAAGACAGTATGAAAGCTTCATTTGTGGTAAGAATGAAACTCTCTCTGAAGTACATCAACGTTTTAACTGTTTAACAATAGATCTTAAAATTGTTGGTAAGGAATATTCTAACTTTGAAGTGTGCTGACAAAGTTCTTAGAATGTTTACCTGAAAGCCGGAACAGTTATTCAATGTGTCTCAAGCTGTCAAAAGATCTCAGATCTATGACTCTTTCTACCTTATATGGCACGATGCTGAATCATGAGCAATCAAGTCATCTTAAGAAGAGTCTTGTAAAAGATTCCAAAAGCACCCCTGTTGCTTTACTCTCAGAGTCACCTTCCACTCAACGATCAACAATCACTGTCACTGAGTTGGAAACTAACTCTGAACGTTCATCAGATTCTGAAGCTTCAGATGATGATGAAACTCTGGCATTCCTGGCTAATAAGTTCAGGAGATTTGCTAGAAAGAATAATTTCAGAAAGAACAAACCTCTTGCTATTACTGACAAGCCAAGATCATCAACTCCTGTTGATAAGGCTACTGCTACTTGCTATAACTGTGAAAAGATAGGACATTTTGCTAGCGAGTGCAGGTCAAAGAAAGTCTCTAGACCCTCAGCTTTTCCCAAGAAAAACTTTATTCCCAAGAATAGAGATGAAAAATACAAAAAGCTGAAAGAAAGGTATGCAAAGCTGAAAACCTTTAAAAAGAAAGGAAAAGGCTTCATGGCTGACTATGATTGGGCTGCCTCTGACGAAGAAGAATCATCTGACTCTGAAGATGATGATGAAGCCAATCTTTGTCTCATGGCCAAAATAGAAGAAGAGGAAGACAAGTCTAACATTTCCTCTACTTCAACCTCTACTGCTAAGGTATTACCTTCCTTCTTTACCAATATTTCAAATATTGATGAAGCTGATAGTCTTCGAAAGATCGATCTCTTGACTAGAAGTTTATATGAAGCCATGAATGGCAAAGCTGTTATTGAAAATCAAACCCTTGATCTTGCTGAACAACTTAAAAACTGTCACCTTCAAATAGAAAAGATTCCTAAAATTGAAGAAGATTTTAAAGATCAAGTTCATTTAAATCAGCTAGTCAAAATCGAACGCGCAGAAGCTATAGCTGCATTAAAAGCTAAAAAAGCTACTGTTGATGGATGGTATAACTCCTCAACAAAGATCACTGAGATAATAAAGTCTCAGATTCCCCTGAGTGATAAACGTGGTCTTGGTTACAAAGCTGATACTCTAGAACCAACCACTGATCGTTCCATGCTCTTATTTGGAACTTTCGTATCCTCAGTCGCTGACACTTCATCCTCTCAGTGTCCCTCTTTTATAACTCACATCCCTGAGGAAATCGCTACCTCTTGTAAAGGTAAAGAGAAAATGGTTTATCCAAATACTACCTCTGTCTCTAAAGACAAAGGTAAAGGAATTGTTATTTACCAAAATCCTCAGAAGGGTATTTTAATACCTAAGCTGAATGCTTCTAAAACTTTAGTGACTAATCCCTCTGGTTCAAAGAACAAGATCTCTGGACTTATTCAACATGGATCTATTCAGCGATCTACTCCTAGAATCAGAGTGGATGTCATTGGTAAGAAATCCAAAGAACTGATTGTTCCTCCTATTTCAAATACCAAAAGTTTATTTGGTGCTGGTCCTTCAAATCTAAAATCTAAAGCTCAGCATGCAAATGGTCCTAGAACTACTTTTAGTTATAGGAAATGTTATCACTGTGGACTCACTGATCATATTGCTAGTAAGTGCCCCACAACCACCAAAGCTGAGAAATTAGCTAAGGTGAAGATTATTGCCCCCAAGGCAAAGAAGACCACTGAGGTTAAGAAATTAACCAAAGTGAAGACTGACAAAGCTGAATCTTCAAATGCTGCGAAGACTGCTGAACGTTCTATTCCACCTACCTCCACTGACAAGTGTGTACACATGGTTAACTGGGTACCCAAGAAAAACTAATCTTCCTTTGTAATGCAGTTTAAGATGGGTATCTGGTATCTCGATAGCGGATGCTCTAGACACATGACTGGAAAGAAGAACCTGCTCACTGAATATAAGGAAGAGAAGGATCCCTCTGTAACTTTCGGTGGAAACGGAAAAGGACATACCCGAGGGTTTGGTGTACTCTCAAATGGTACAACAACCTTCAGAAGAGTCGCATATGTTGAAGGGATGAAGCATAATCTACTAAGCATCAGTCAGCTCTGCGACATGGATAACAAAGTAATATTTACTAAGGAATCCTGCTTTGTCACTGACAAAAAGGAGAAGATAGATCTCAGCGGTTATCGTTTAGAAAATGTTTATGTAATAAACATGGACTCAACAACCACTAAGAACTCCTGTTTCTTCTCAAAAGCCTCTTCAGATGCCAACTGGTTATGGCATAAAAGGCTCTCTCATCTCAACTTTAAGACACTGAATACTCTTTCTTCAAAAGAATTAGTCACTGGTCTACCTCAACACTCATACGCCAAAGAGTCCTTATGTTCAGCGTGTGAGAAAGGCAAGCAGACCAAAGCAAGCTTCAGGTCGAAGCAAGTCTCCTCAGTATCATCTCCTCTACAATTACTCCATATGGATTTGTTTGGCCCCGTTAACAAACAATCCATCGCTGGAAAGAAATATATGCTGGTCATAGTTGATGAATTCTCTCACTATACCTGGGTAATGTTTGTCCATAACAAGAGTGACACCTTTGTCAGGAAAATGGAAGTCCTGAACAACATGACCGTTCGCTCAATAAGGAGTGATCATGAAACTGAATTTAAAAACAGTTCTCTTGATTCCTTCTTTGAGAGCAAGGGTATCTCTCACAACTTCTCTTCAGTGAGAACACCACAACAGAACGGAGTCGCTGAAAGAAGAAATAGAACAATCATTGAAGTTGCACGTTCAATGCTCAGCGATTCTCACCTGCCTACTCAGTTTTGGGCAGAAGCTGTCAACACTGCTTGTTTTACGCAAAATAGGTCGCTGATAGTCAAAAGATTCAAAAAGACAGCCTATGAAATTTTTCATGGAAGAAAGCCTTCAATTAGCTTTCTTCACATCTTTGGATGTCAGTGTTTCATACTGAACAACAGAGATGCCCTTGGAAAGTTTGATCCTAAGGCTGATGATGGAATCTTTCTTGGATACTCTTCTATATCCAAAGCCTTCAGAGTCTTCAATCGAAGAAGACAAACTGTTGAAGAAACTATTCACGTCACCTTTGACGAATCCCGTTCAGCAAACTCTAAATCGTCTACTGATACAGAAGAACTGAATCAATGGATGTTCTCACATCTTGGTGATTCAGAAGTTCCCACTCCTCATACTCATACCGTTGAAGATGATGGTCCTACTATCATCCCCAACATGCAGAATAGTGAAGCTGAAACTTCATGGGTCTCAGCTATTCCTTTGAACACTATGCCTGCTTCTGAACCTTTTACCTCAGAAATGCCATCTACTTCTCAGCAATCAGTGAATGATATAATATCTGAACCTCGTCATCTCCTCGCTGATATACCAGAAGTTGCTGAAGCTTCATCTTCAGCTCCTCCAGAAGTTCAGGTTGAGCCTACGTCTTATGCTCCGGCTCAACGATGGACTATCAATCACCCTATTGAACAAATTCTTGGTGATCCAAACGCTGGTATTCAAACTCGATGGAGTGCAGGTAATATTTGTTTATTTGTTAACTTTATTTCTCTGATTGAACCAAAGAAAATAGATGAAGCCCTCAAAGATCCAAACTGGGTCAGCGCTATGCAAGAAGAGCTGACAGAATTTGAAAGAAACAAAATTTGGAAACTTGTTCGAAGACCAACTGACAAGTCAGTGATAGGCACTAAATGGGTCTATCGAAATAAGTTGGACGAACATGGAACTGTAACCCGCAACAAGGCTCGACTTGTTGCTCAGGGATACAGACAAGAGGAAGGCATATACTACGACGAAACATTTGCTCCTGTAGCAAGACTAGAATCAATTCATTTATTCTTAGCATATGTTGTACACAAAGACTTCAAAGTTTATGAGATGGATGTTAAGTCAGCATTCCTCAATGGAAAGCTGAATGAAGAAGTCTATGTGGAACAACCTCCAGGATTCTCAGATCCTAAGCATCCAGGTTATGTCTATAAACTGGATAAGGTACTTTATGGCTTAAAGCAAGCTCTTCGTGCATGGTATGACACTCTTTCATCTTATCTCCTGATTGAAAATTTTGAACGTGGTCAGATTGACAAAACTCTATTTTTCAGGAAAGTAAAAGGTCATCTCATTCTTGTACAAATATATGTTGATGATATTATATTTGGTTCCACTAACCCTGACCTTTGTAATCGTTTTGCTGAAATGATGAAAGACGAGTATAAAATGAGTATGATGGGTCAACTAACATATTTCCTTGGTCTTCAGATAAAGCAAACTGAAAAAGGAACTTTTATTTTTCAGGAAAAGTCTGTTAAAGATATGCTGAAGAAATTTGATTTAACTCAGAGTTTAGCTATGAAAACCCCTATGGCACCGCCGCTGATACTTAACAAGGATCCAAAAGGAATACCTGTTAATGTCACGCTGTACCGTGGGATGATCGGCTCTCTCTTGTATCTTACAGCTAGCCGACCTGATATTATGTTTACAACTTATTTGTGTGCACGATATCAAGCTGAACCTAAGGAATCTCATATGATCGCTGTAAAACGAATCTTTCGTTACCTTAAGGGTACTCCAAACCTTGGTCTTTGGTATCCCAAAGATTCAGGATTTGATCTAATCGCCTATTCAGATAGTGATTTTGCAGGTTGCAAATTGGATAGGAAAAGCACCACAGGAGGTTGTCAACTCCTAGGTGGAAAGCTGGTGAGTTGGACAAGTAAAAAGCAAACCTCTGTGTCCACTTCAACCGCTGAAGCTGAGTACGTAGCTGCTGGAAGCTGTTGTTCTCAGGTCTTGTGGATGAAAATCAGCTACTAGACTATGATCTTCAGCTCTCGAAAATTCCAATCTATTACGACAGCACTAGTGCCATCGCTATAGCCAACAATCCAGTGCTACACTCAAAGACAAAACACATTGAATCAGATATCATTTTATCAGAGATCATGTGATAAATGGTGATATAGAACTTCATTTTATCCCAACTGATTTTCAGTTAGTTGATCTTTTTACCAAACCTCTTGATGAGACAAGATTCAACTTTCTCATCAACGAGTTTGGGATGCTGAACTTTGAAGAGTAAAATCTTCAGCAGTTCGCATCTAGTCAGCAAAAGGATAAAACCAACTAGTATAACCCATTCTATCATCTTCTCTCTGAACAAAATTGATTCGCTGATATCAAGGTATGTTTTCTCTCTTGCTCGCTGACGTTCGCCTAGAACTCAAAGATTTCAAAACAAATTGCATCGCTGAATATCTCTTCCTTAACAACGATACTTTGAAATTTCTAAAACCAACACTGATATTTCTATTCAGTGCTTCATGTTTTCAAAAGTGTCCCTGAGCTTTCAAAACCTCAGAGACATCCTAAAATGTGAAAGGACGTATGTGACGTCATTTACAGGATAAGCCCTGGCACGTTCTTCTTTTTCTGACACATGTTTGCACGTTTCGTTTACCAACCACTCAAATGCAAACACGTGTCCGTGTCATGATGAAAATCTTTTCCCGCTCAAGATTTTCTCTCTCTTCTCACTCTATATAAACCATTCCATGTTTATATTTTTTTCCTTTACGCGAACATATTCCTCCGCAAGAAATCGATTTACTGTTGCTATATTTTTGAACTCAAGTTTTCAAGAACTGTTCATCTTCTTCATCGATTACCAGGTTCATATTCTTGTTATTTACCTGTTGTTTAACTTGTTAATGATCTTATTCTTTGCTATAACAGATCAAACAAAATAACGTTTTAAAATGAAATCATTTTCTGTTCATGATTTTGTGAAACACAACCTTCATGGTTGTTCTTCAAGTTTTTAATCTCAAATCTTAAACTTGTTCTTCATACGTTTTCCAGAATCCCTATCTTCAAAGAAAAAAGGAAACTGGAAAATAAGACTTCTCTATGTTTTGTAAACTCTTTTTCAAAACAAGAAAACCCTAATCTTCATTAAGACTTTGGTCTGAATGAAATGGACAAAATTCGAAATATCTTATTGGAAAATCTTTCCACATTAAGACTATTCTTATTTGTTAATCTTTGGTTGAACTGATAAACAGCTATGGCATCTTCTACTGATATTCCTACCGCTGAAAACACTTCTGCTGCAGAGGAACTGACTATCACAAAGGCTCCTCAGGTCAAGTTCACTATTGAAGAACTTGATTGGACAAAAACAAACAATCTTTATGCGTTTCTCGAGTTTCCTCCTCGAAAGCAAGTCAAGCATTTGGATGATGCTATGAGCTTTCTGAAAAACTGTTGCCTCTCCACAACCCTGACTATTACACCCCCTGCAAATCAGCTTCTATTATCTCAGTTCTGGTACTCTGCCACTCACACTCAGCTGAAATCGGCCAAGAACCCCAAGAAACTGCAAGATTGCATCATCTGTGACACTGATTTTGGCACCATCAAAATCACCCCTGCCATTATCCGAAAAGCACTGAGCCTTTCCACTGCCACATAAGACAAACCTTTTGTTTCTCTCCCTGACCCCGAGAAACATGCTGATAAAGAAACACTTATTGCATTCTTTGATGCAATGGGTTACATTTGGGACACCAAGAGAAGTGAACAACCTGGTGGACAACCTGACAAGAAGCTGACTTTAATCAAAAAGTCAAAGATGCCCAGCGAGATGAACTTCATCTTCGCACACTTGATAGGCTACATGACAGCAAAGACCGGTTCCTCTGATCAAGCCACTCAACCTCAGCAAGCAATGGGCTATGCACTGCTGAAGGGTCTTCATGTAGACTGGGCCTCCATCATCTACGATGATCTTGTGCTCAGAGTGGAATCTGCTGCTGATAGACAACCATGGGTTCCATATCCCAAATTCATCAGCGCCGTCTTCCAAACCGGCCTCAAGGACGAATACCCAAAAGAGGGTGACCTGAAACTCTCTCAGGTTGGCCCTAAGGTGCTCGACTACAAGCCCCTGCCAAACGAGGTACGTCTCTCTACTCTCTTATCTATTCTAAATCCTCCTTCTTCTACTTCTGCAGCTCCTTCAGTGGTAATCCCAACCGCTGATACCCACGCTGCAACCTCCACTCCTTCTCGAAAAAGGAAACAATCTACTTCCCAACTTGGTTCCAAAAGGACCAAGAAAACCAAGGAGCAACCCACTCAGCCTTCCTCGGCTGCTGAAGACTCCTCAGCTCATCTTGAAGAGCTGATGGAAAGTTTCGTGGTACGCTCTGCCACAGCTGAACAAGCCACCCCTTCCATCCCAACTTCAGCGTCTCTAAACGCTGAAGTTATAAACTTGGAAAAGAACCCTCTCCTTCAGACTTTCTAAGGAATGAAGAAGTATTTCTCAGCGGATCCAACGCTGAATTCCGTACCCATCCAACATTCCCATCCTCCATTCCTCTCTCATCTCCTTTGGTCACTCAATCTTTTCCCCTATTCTCTTCTACACCCGTCATCCTCAGCGACGCAACTGTTGAACACTTTCAGAGGATGATAGGTCAATCTACAGGACATGCAGGCACTTCCATGCGCCAAGGTACGTTAGAAGGCGACATGGAACACTACTCAGGACTATCAGGTTTCGACAACTTCGTCAACCCGCCTGCAGGTATACACCATATTCCAAACACTAATATCTCTCACCCCCAAACTTCTGAGCTTTCCTCTGTTCATAAGTTGATAACTGTTTCAGGTCCTAATTTGGGGGATATCAACACCTCCCTGAAGGCCCTGGAAACAAAGGTGGAAATTACAACACTACTCTCTCCACAAAATCTTCAGCGGTTATAGACGCTGGATAAAAGTTAAAAGCCTTGACATCTGAGGTCGAAAAGAAAGCCTCCAAAGTTGAACTGGAGAAGGTGGATGGTAGCATTGCTTAATTTGCTACCACCCTCGCTGATAACTCAACTGCCAACACCACCCTCACAACAAACTTCAAATCTCTGTCCAATGAAGTCACATCATTGAAGACAGAGGTTGGTTCTCTAAAGGGTGAAGTCTCCGGAATCAAGACTGAAGTTTCTTCGGTAAAAACTGAAGTCTCTACAGTCAAAGAAATAATGCAGAAAGTGCTCGATCGCCTGAACACCCCAACAACTACTTTCACTCAGGCCGATCGAGATGATATTCAAAAGATCAGTCTTGCTATTACTGGCCTAGAAGACACAATAGCAGGGATTGAAACATACATAGGAATTACTGGCCTGGAAGACAGTAATCCTACTGCTGGTGCTGCTGAAACGTCTGTTACCTCCCCCAACCATGATGTGGAAGAGGGGAGAAGAATAAAGAACACCTTCCCCATAATGATGAGGGGGAGGAGAAAAATAAAGAAGACCTTCTCCATGCTGAAGGAGAAGGTATTGAAGCTGCTGCTGCTACATCTTCAAAACCTCAGGGATTTGAACACCCTGAGGGAACCGAGAAACTTCCCTCTGTATCTGAGGGGGAGCAACTCGAAGAGCAGAACATTGAAGCTGCTGCTGATGTTACCTCACCCTACGCTGAAGAGGTTGAATCTGATGAAGACGAAGCTGAAGACGATGAAGTTATCGACATCTCTGATGAAGAACCATCTTCTTCTCCAAAGAATGATGATGATGACGATGATGATGATGACTTTATCGTCAAGCCTGTTCAGAAGACTACAGCTGTAATAACCGGGTATATTATTGGTTTATTAAATTTATAATTTTGGTTTTAAGGTAAGTTTTGGGATTTATTTATGGAGTTATAAGTTAAAGGGGTAGACTTTAATATTAGTTGGAAGTTTAAGGATGTATTTTGCCAATTAAGAGGAGTTTGGGGTTCGTTTGGTAAATAAGGTTAATATCTAGATATTATGTATATTATATATATTAGTGTATTGAGTGTGTGTGGGATTAAAAAGAGAGAGGGAGAGAGACGTCCAGAGATAGAGAGAAGAGGAAGAGAAGAGAAGAAGAAAAGAGGAAGAAGAAGAAAGAAAAGAAGCAAAATTAAGAGGAGAAATTGGAGTTTGAGGTATAATCTTTGAAGGTAATCTCCTCTAATCTTTTGTTGTTGATTGTTTAATGTTTCCTTCCTTGTGGAGATGATTAGCTAGAAGTATTATTGGGGTATTCTAGAGTTGGATTATGGGTGTTATTGCTTTCTTTGAGAATCCTTCACCAATTCAATGGTGGAAGTTGGTTCTAGCAAAGTTTTGGGTGTTAATGGAGGTTTGGGTTTTTGGGTTTAAAATTGGTGAATCAATAGATAAATTAGATTGAGGGTATTTGTGTATAGAATTGATACATGGATTCCTCCATGTTATTTGATGTTAAAACCTCAATTTATGATGCTAAAAATCCATAGAAATGAGCCAAAACGACTTGGAATTGTTTAGGGTTCGAGTTGGGGTGTTAAGAGCTGAAAAAAGGGATGTTTGCTGTCAAACAGAGGTCCGCGCCGATCTCGGCGCCTATGGGTTGGCGCCACAATCGGCGCCAAGCACTGTTTCTGCTTTTTTTTCGATTTTGTTTCTTGAGTACAAGGGTCGTTTTAAGGCGTAATATAGGGGTATGGGTACTCGTTTTGAGTGGAAAATAGCATTTGAACACTTTGAACATGTTAGTTTGGGCGTATAAGAACTCCAAGTATTCTTTTTAATGTTGGTTGTTCGGTTTCTAGCTCGGTTGCGATTCGGGGGTGTTCGGTGAGTTGCTAAGGCTGTCAATTGTCGTAGTGAGTCTTGTATACATATAAGTATGTGGATTTCATCAATATGTATATATTATATACAGGTTTGGTTACCCCTCGTTAGTGTGGCTTGGGTGGTGTACGGTTGTGGCGTTAATTGCCGGTTTTGCTCATTGGTATCGTTTGCGCGTGTGTGGCTTCAAACTACCAACAAGGTGAGTTTTACTTTAAAGTATTTTTACTGGAATACATTTTGTGGATAATAAATACTTGATAAATTGTATGAATATGTCATACGTGGGTGATTATAATATATTGAGATATTATAATTACGTGAGTATTATATGAGAATATAATACGTGGCCGGGCTTTGGACCGGTGTGTTAAATTGGCTCGCAACCAATAAATTTGGCCATTGGTGGAGGGATAAGGTGGGATGAGACAAGTATGATGCACAAAATCTTGGTTGGTATTAATTTACGTGTGATATATGTGTATTTATATAAAGAGTATTTTATATAAATGAATTTTTTTATGATTTCCAAATGTCAGGGATTTACTCACTAGACCCTTAGGTCTAACCCTCATTTTTTGTTTTAAAAATATGTATTCCAGGTGGTGGTTCCAGTAAGACCCAGTGATTAGAATGCTTGATGGGTAGCTTTTGAGAAGATGATCGTTAAGAAAATGTGGATACTTTTGTACTTATAACTTTGTTATTAGTTATTTTGTTATCTAAATCGGATCAAGTTTGTACTGAATTTTATATTGATTAGTCAGACTTTGGGACCAAATGTGCAATAGGAATTACTTATGCATTGAAAACATGTTATGAATTATATGCTATATGTATATTTGGATGGTGGGTTGTTACAAATGGTATCAGAGCCCTAGTTTAAGGGATTTAGGTATTTGGATTTATACCTAGACTTAAACTGCATGTGAAGTAGGATGTCCCCATTATTTTAGAACCTTGGGATGTTAAGTATAAAAAGGAAGAAGGAACATCATGTAAGGTAATTTCAAATTACATTTGGCCAGTGTAATTGTGAACTTACAAGTACATGTTTGAACCGGAATACCTTGTTATATGGGGTATGTGCTTATGTGTATATTAACCATTGTTTGAATCAACAGAGTGGCAAATCGGACTCGACATATGGATAGAGACGAAGACAGGTATATTTATATAAACTCTACACGTGCTAAAGTGTTATTTGAATTCGGTGCAAACCGATTAATTGTGTTTTCAATCTTTTGTTGCTTATTTGCATTAGAAAAGAATTTGATAATTGCGTTGGTAATATAGATAGGAGTGGAGTGCCTATTAAGTTATTTTTGATAATCTTGTTGGAATTTGAGGTAGTAGTAAGTATAGGATGGTGTTGGAATTTGATTTTGTTAAAACTTTCGATTAGGTAATGATAAGTGATCCTTGGTAATTCTGTATATATTGGAATAAGTAGTTATGATGAAAGAAGAGATTGTCGGGTGATTGGTTTAAAGTTTTCATTTGTTAACAAATTTTGTATTGGGGATATATGAATTATTTGTGATAAGGCTTAGTAAGAGTGTAGGTTTGGAATCATTTGGTGTGAAAAGAGGTTGGTTCTAATTTAGTAAGAGTGTAACAAATATTTTGGATGATATCGAAATTAGTATGTTTATTCATTATGATATTGCTTGAGATAAATTTAAGTGAGAAATCAATGGTAATCGAAACTAGAAAGTGAAGAGTGTTATTGGGAATGATTAGTAAGGAAAAGCTATTAGTGATCAAAGGTGATAACCCGTTATCATATGCGGTTGGATTTGAAAGATTTATCAAGGTGGTAATAAAATTTATTGTATGAGAACGAAAGTGGTTGGTAGTTTAATTTGGAATGATTGATCTAACACTTGCAATTGTTAGCAATTTTCAAATTGAAGGTGCATGTTAGAATTTTGGAAAGATATTGCGAAAGTGTAGAATGTGGCGTTGTGTAAAATCCAGTATTTCAAACGCTAGGTTATGCCTCCAAATGTTAAAGTTTATGTTATAAATAAAATTTCAAATGTGTTAGATGATTTGTGATATATATATATAATTTTGTGCTGGATGAGGCACGGTGAAATATTGTATGTTGAAAGAGGCACGATGATATATTTTGTGCTAATCGAGGCACGAGGGGAAATAAAGATGTACTGATTTTGTTAATAAGATGTTTTTATGGTTGTTATATTTTGGGGATTGGTGTATAGTGTGGACCCAAATTGTTTATTATCGTTTTGAAAGAGGATGTTAATGATATTTGAGAAATGAAAAAGCGTGTGGTTGTTTCGAGCATGAATGTGATTTCGGATTAACTCGGTTAAATTCCTGATTTGAGGTGTGGTGAAATTATTGGTGAAGTATAATAATTGTGGGAATTGGGTGTGTGCGATTGGTTTAGAGGTGAAAGAAAGCTAGCTCATAGGATCGGTCTAGAGTAAGCACCTCCTAATGAGCTATCCTTGAGGAAACGTGTTTTATGTTAAGAAGAGAGTAGAAGAAAATAGTCGAATGTAATGATCGGGGTGAAGGACCATGCGATAGGACGTGGTAGTAGTACGAGAGTGATGTTGTGGCAAGTGTGGAAATCAATTGTAATCTAAGGTTCGTGGTCGGTGTAATTAATGCAAGAAAGTGTTGTCTGTCTTAGATGTATTTTGGATTAGAGAAGTGACGGTAGAGTTGGGGATGACCTATGGAGGAAAATTCAACTACGGATTAAGGTGATACTCCAAGATTGATTTTGTAATCTATTGGGGAGTAGAATGTCGTTATTTTTTGAGGGTTGGATTGTTGGGACATTTTAGAGACAGTGATCGAAGGCGCAGTGTGTACAGTCAGCCGATGCCAAGTGAAAAGGTAGAGTACTTAGTGTAATTTATTGCTTTCTAGAACATAGGAGTATGTATGCTAGATTGCCTGGTGCTTATTACACTTTGCTGCACGACTATTGCTTGCTAGTAGGAATTTATGCTAGTCCTGATAGGTTGTTAAGTGAATGCCTTATAAGTGGTATACAGTAGAAACTAAATAACCTTAGAATGTTTGATTTAGTTCTATTGCGCAGCTCTTGTTTGAGTCTAACCGTCGTGGGATAGAATCTTTTATTCGAATGTCTATCTGATTTCACACTGTATGCGTCTGTGCATTCGCGAGGCGACTCGTCATGACTAGTGGAGATTCCGTCATAGCAAGGGTAGTAGGATGAGGTGAACCTGGAGTCTAGATGTGTGAATGTTATTGGTATGATTGATCTGAGATAATATACCTTGTTTGTATCACACGGGTTTTCTTCTTGGAATAAGAGTTGTTTTAGTTAGGAGGGTACTAAATTATTGGTATGCGCCTTGGTATTGAAGGGTTAGGCTTAGTGAGAGTTCATTCAGCCTTTCCCGTGTTGATTTTGCGGAAGGGTTTAGCCGAAGCAAGTAAGGTTGTACCGTTAGAAAACACCAGGTTGGATTGGCGGATTTAAGTTGTAAAAGGGATTTAAATTATTAAGTGTTATGATTAGTGTCATGATTTTTTTTTTCGGAGTCGTGATGAATTCTTTTCGGCTTAGTTTTGTAGTGAAATTATTATATGATGATTTGGTAATTATATTAGTTGGGTAAGGTGAGACCGGTGTTGATAAATTTCAATTGCGGAGTGGTTTAAGTGAAACAAATGTCTAAAGGTTTGTGTTAGTATTTTTGGTGCTAAGTTGGAGATGTGAGGAATTGATGTGATAGCGAGTTTGTTATTTTATCAAGAATGAATTAGTATTGATATTTGGATAGAAGTCGGTATGAGTTATGGTGGTGAGGTTATTGAGATAATTGAAATGTTTGAGATTGTGTTTTGCTGATATTCGAGAAATTAAGTTGCTATTTAGACTTTATTTTAATTTTATAAATGATTTGGGGTCAAGTACAATTAAGCATTGAGGTGAGAGTATTGCGGTTATACTATGCTAGTATAAGAAATGGAAAAGATAGAATGAAGTTTACGGGTTCGATAAAATTAAGAAATTTTCTGTGATATAAAGTGATTCGTGTTGAGTATATTCTATTCCATGAAAGAGTATAAGAAATAGGTTGTAATTGCTAAGCAAGTTTTATATTGAAAGTATATGATTACGTTTTAGAGTTAGTATCGTAAAAGTGTAGAACACGACGTTTGTAGTAAAAGGCCGATGAGGTTAAAAGTAGTATTAGCGTGGTAATTGTCCCGAGTAAGCATAGAATGTTGTGTTATTTGGATTAGATTCGTATGAGTAAAAGTTATTTCTTTTTATGAGATAAGTGAATTTTCGAGTTAATTTGAACCTTCGTTGGATTTGATTATTGAGAAAGTATCGTTGTTTTAATGGGGCGAAATTCTTGCGAGAAATTAAAACTCTTGATGTTTTGGGTTGAAATATTGAAGTAGAAAAAATTGGTAAACTAGAAGCAGTAAAGCGGTTGGTCTAGTAAAAAGTCCTTTGGGAGTTCCGTAAACACTTTGATGTGTTCAAAGAATGTGATATCAATTCGATAATAGTTACCCTCTTTTGTTGCTTGACTGAATTCCGGGACGGAATTCTTTTAAGGGGGAGATGTTGTAATAACCGGGTATATTATTGGTTTATTAAATTTATAATTTTGGTTTTAAAGTAAGTTTTGGGATTTATTTATGGAGTTATAAGTTAAAGGGGTAGACTTTAATATTAGTTGGAAGTTTAAGGATGTATTTTGCCAATTAAGAGGAGTTTGGGGTTCGTTTGGTAAATAAGGTTAATATCTAGATATTATGTATATTATATATATATTAGTGTATTGAGTGTGTGTGGGATTAAAAAGAGAGAGGGAGAGAGACGTCCAGAGATAGAGAGAGGAGGAAGAAAAGAGGAAGAAGAAGAAAGAAAAGAAGCAAAATTAAGAGGAGAAATTGGAGTTTGAGGTATAATCTTTGAAGGTAATCTCCTCTAATCTTTTGTTGTTGATTGTTTAATGTTTCCTTCCTTGTGGAGATGATTAGCTAGAAGTATTATTGGGGTATTCTAGAGTTGGATTATGGGTGTTATTGCTTTCTTTGAGAATCCTTCACCAATTCAATGGTGGAAGTTGGTTCTAGCAAAGTTTTGGGTGTTAATGGAGTTTTGGGTTTTTGGGTTTAAAATTGGTGAATCAATAGATAAATTAGATTGAGGGTATTTGTGTATAGAAT
The DNA here is from genome assembly GCA_033807775.1 of Saussurea involucrata. NCBI lineage: Eukaryota > Viridiplantae > Streptophyta > Magnoliopsida > Asterales > Asteraceae > Saussurea > Saussurea involucrata. Next base: position 220,425,266 of record CM066320.1, read on the forward strand.
TGATACATGGATTCCTCCATGTTATTTGATGTTAAAACCTCAATTTATGATGCTAAAAATCCATAGAAATGAGCCAAAACGACTTGGAATTGTTTAGGGTTCGAGTTGGGGTGTTAAGAGCTGAAAAAGGGGCTGTTTGCTGTCAAACAGAGGTCCGCGCCGATCTCGGCGCCTATGGGTTGGCGCCACAATCGGCGCCAAGCACTGTTTCTGCTTTTTTTTCGATTTTGTTTCTTGAGTACAAGGGTCGTTTTAAGGCGTAATATAGGGGTATGGGTACTCGTTTTGAGTGGAAAATAGCATTTGAACACTTTGAACATGTTAGTTTGGGCGTATAAGAACTCCAAGTATTCTTTTTAATGTTGGTTGTTCGGTTTCTAGCTCGGTTGCGATTCGGGGGTGTTCGGTGAGTTGCTAAGGCTGTCAATTGTCGTAGTGAGTCTTGTATACATATAAGTATGTGGATTTCATCAATATGTATATATTATATACAGGTTTGGTTACCCCTCGTTAGTGTGGCTTGGGTGGTGTTCGGTTGTGGCGTTAATTGCCGGTTTTGCTCATTGGTATCGTTTGCGTGTGTGTGGCTTCAAACTACCAACAAGGTGAGTTTTACTTTAAAGTATTTTTACTGGAATACATTTTGTGGATAATAAATACTTGATAAATTGTATGAATATGTCATACGTGGGTGATTATAATATATTGAGATATTATAATTACGTGAGTATTATATGAGAATATAATACGTGGCCGGGCTTTGGACCGGTGTGTTAAATTGGCTCGCAACCAATAAATTTGGCCATTGGTGGAGGGATAAGGTGGGATGAGACAAGTATGATGCACAAAATCTTGGTTGGTATTAATTTACGTGTGATATATGTGTATTTATATAAAGAGTATTTTATATAAATGAATTTTTTTTATGATTTCCAAATGTCAGGGATTTACTCACTAGACCCTTAGGTCTAACCCTCATTTTCTGTTTTAAAAATATGTATTCCAGGTGGTGGTTCCAGTAAGACCCAGTGATTAGAATACTTGATGGGTAGCTTTTGAGAAGATGATCGTTAAGAAAATGTGGATACTTTTGTACTTATAACTTTGTTATTAGTTATTTTGTTATCTAAATCGGATCAAGTTTGTACTGAATTTTATATTGATTAGTCAGACTTTGGGACCAAATGTGCAATAGGAATTACTTATGCATTGAAAACATGTTATGAATTATATGCTATATGTATATTTGGATGGTGGGTTGTTGCAACAGCTCTCAAAGGGGTAGTCATCAAGGAATCTTCAGGGGAGCGGACCACTTCAAAGCCTGCAGCGTCTGAAGCTGACAAAGGCAAAAATAAAGGCCTCGCTGAAGATGACAATCTGACGATCTTGCTTCGAAAGCCAGTTTGTCAGGTACAATATCTCTTATTTCCTTACTCTGCATCCCTCATCTATCCTTTCTCAATCTCAATCCTTCTCTCCATAAAACCTCTATACACTTAACCACATTCCTTCTCTATCTCTTTCATTCCCAACTCTTCTCACTTAAACGATCGCTGTGTTTCAGCTAGTCCTCTCCTCTGCTTGAGGATCCCACTGAAGCTCCTACAACTTCGCCAACAATAATTCCAGCCATAAGAGCTGAAGAAATAATCCCAGTCTTAGATTTGACCTCTGAGACTGATGAACCTGAAGAACAGCCTCTCTCTTACACAAACAGACCTTCCTCAGCCCCTCAAAAGCTGAGTGAAGAGGAACAAGAAAAGAGAGATGCAATGATCAAACAGCTCGAAGATCAGCGAATCATCCTGAAGCGTGACTGTTAGCTCCAATCTTTCAGTAAATAGAAGTATTGAAAAATAGGGTAAGTATAGAAGTCATCAACAGAGGCTCTGCCGAGTAGCCGAGTTACCAAGAAGACCGAAGGCTTCGACAGAGGCTATGCCATGTTAACCATAAAGACCGAAGGCTTCGACAGAGGCTCTGCCAGGTTAATCATGAAGACCGAAGATGAAGCCACATAAGACCCTTCTAAGAGGACAAGGCCACAGAGCTTCTGTCATACTTGACAGAGCCTCTGTGGTAAAAAAAGGAGATCTACGCAAAAGATCTCAACAAGGACAACATCACTTCCCACGATGTCTGCCATTCGCAGGTTCTAAAGTCTAATAGTACAAAGGCGTGACCTGACATCTCCACGTGTCAAACTCTGATAAGTTTCTGCCTAAAGCACCATGCGGAGCATTTAATGAACTTTCAATCTACAACAGTTCAGAATAGTGTTATTGTACCTTCCAGCATGTGCTCCCAAAAAGTGACTTGTACCTTCAGTCCTTGTTGTCCCCTTTAGAAGTAGTATAAATAGAAGACTCATGTTGAGTTCTTCTATTAAACTTAATACACAACATACACACCTAAAGAACAGATCCTTGTAAAACCTTTCGGTGTTCTTGGTGTTCTTGGTGTTCTTCATATATCAAATACAAGTGAATCATTAAGCTACTTATCTGTCTTATCTATATTATCTGTATTTGATATTGTGTGTTATTCTACCATATTTTATCTTTCAGTTCGTTAAATACGCTTCCACACCACATCGTTAGCGACGCAACTGCTGAACACTTTGGTAGAAACTTGGACTGATTATAACTTATTATTCATATCTTTCAAAACAACATCTGTTTTTCTGCCATACTTGACAAGTTCGAACTTGGCAAACTTACAGATCTGTTACTAAGGTTAAATGTCCATTTTAGTGAACAATTCAAAGCTTTTAAACATCATTCTAAGTAACCACTTCATCTTCAGAAAAGCTTACTGTTCATTCCCTACTTTCTAGATTTATCTCTCTCACAAAATGACAAACAACTACTTTTCTTCCGGTTCTTTAACAAAACCACCTACTCTACTCAGAGATGAGTACCCTCAATGGAAAATACGAATGACTCATTTTTTCGAAGGTACTGACAAAGAATCCTTTCACTATATCAACAATTCTCCTTTTGTTCCCATGCTCTCTGTACCACGTGTACCTCAAACAGATGACTCACCAGAGATTCCTGCACACGATAAACCTAAGACAAAAGATAAATGGTCTGAACCTGACTGGGCAAAATACGAACTGGCACAGAAGGCAAAACGAATTCTGATTATGGCCATCCCCAACGACCTTTTTCAATACCTAGATGCATGTGAATCCGCATATGATCTATGGAAGGAATTGGAGAAAGAGTTGGAAGGAGGGGCTAAAACTCAGAAGAATCGCAGAGCCCAATGTATCAATGAATATTACTCATTTAAAGCTCTGTCAACAGAACCTCTGCAGACAACTTATGATCGGTTCAACTCTCTAATCAACAAATGCAAGAAGTTCGGAATCCACAGAACTTCTGAGGAAAACAATGTCATGTTCCTAAAGAGTATCAATGATGAATGGCTCTAGTTGTCTATGTCTCTGCAAACAAATCAAGAGTTAGACTCCTGGACTCTGTCAGATATCTATGGAACATTGGCAGCCCAAGAATCCCAAATTGCACAAGCAAAAGTTCAAATCAGTACACCTCTTGCACTGGTTGGAAAAGCCACAGAAGATAAAGAGAAGCCGAAGAAGGAGAAAGCTACAGAGGAAAAGAAGGAAAAGAAGAAGAAAATCTTGATCGTTGATAGTGAAGAGGAGGAAATGGTGGAAGAAGAAGAGACAACAATGGCCTCTATTGCTAAATCGTTAGCCCTTCTGACAAGGGAATTCAGCCGAGGATACCAGAAGAAGTCTGGAAATGAATGCTATGGAAGAGATGATCGAGGATCAAATGACAGGACTGACAGAGGTGGTGACCGACAGAGGTCAGACGACAGAGGAAGTGACCGACAGAGGTCAGAAGATAAAACTGGTAACACTCCACAGAATCAAGTTTGTTACAACTGTGGTAAGCCAGTGCACTACGCAAATGAGTGCAGAACTGAAAGAAGTGGTGACCGACAGAGGTCAGATGACAAAGCTGGCAACACTCCACAGAACCAAGGATGCTACAATTGTGGAAAGCCAGACCATTACGCAAATGACTGCAGGAGCAAATCAAACCGCCCTCGGAGGGATTCTGCCTTCTACAAAAAGAAAGCAGAATATTACGCTCAGAAGTCACTGATGGTAAATCAAGAAAACTGGCAGTCAGACACATCCTCTGACGAAGGAGAAAAGAAGAATGTCTTGTTCTGTGGCATGGCAGAGGTCAGCTCATCCGACTCCGATAGTGAGTGAAACCTGCAGAAGTTCACCACAGAAGGCTGCTCTCAACAAAGGATTTTGCAAACAACAATCTAGCCTACATAGGTCTTCTTGTAATAGGAAGTCAAATGTTAGGATAAAATGTAATGCCTCTGTGCCCCCATTTAATGTTTTCAATGAAAAGTTCAAGCAAATCTCTTCGCACATTAATTATTGTCATTGTTTTGATATCGTGCATCAATTAAATCAACACTTCTCAAGTTCACAATGTTTAATCTCTAAACCCAAAAAGAATGCTAAATTCAAGGGTAAGAAACAAAACGGCTCAACAGAAGCAAAAACCAAACCCAAAAATGCCAAGGCAAACTTGAAAACCCCTGACAAAGTTGGACCCATTTGGATATGGGTACCTAAAACTCTCTGATTGTCTTGCAGAAGTAGTATGTGCAAATCTGGTATCTTGACTCCGGATGCTCGAGGCACATGACTGGCGACAGAGGTCTACTATCCTCCTACAAATATAAACTCGATGGAGGATCTGTGACTTTTGGGGACAACAAGAAGGGGTACATAAAAGGCTACGGAGTCATAAATAAGGAAAACATAACCGTATGCAAAGTTGCATATATGGATGGCCTCAAACACAATCTTCTCAGTGTTAGCCAACTCTGCGATACGGGTTTCGACGTAATGTTCAAAAGAACCTTATGCTCTCTATAAGGTGAGGACACAGGAGTCGAACTTCTGCGAGCTGAAAGAAGAGGCGATCTCTACCTCATGAACTTATGTGCCAAGAATAAGGACGACAAGCTCTGCCTTGTTGCCAGCAAAAGCGAAGAAGCCTGGTTATGGCACAACAGGTTCTGCCATCTAAACTTTCATACTCTAGATAAACTTGTTAAACTTGATCTAGTCAAAGGTCTGCCAAATGTTAAATTCAATAAAGATCACTTGTGCTCTGCTTGTGAAATGGGAAAACTCAAAAGAGCTTCCCACAAAGGCAAAACTGATGTATCTTGCACTAGGCCTCTGTACATGCTTCATGTCGACCTATGCGGTCCCATTGCTGAACAGAGCCTAGGTGGCAAGAAATATATACTTGTTTTGATCGATGAATACTCAAGATTCACATGGGTTGAATTTGTCAGAAAGAAATCTGATGTTCCAACCATTCTGATAAATTTAATGAAAAGAATCCAAGTTCTGTATGAGTGCAGGGTTCAGAAACTAAGAAGTGACAATGGCACAAAATTCAAAAACTCTGTTATTGAAGCATATCTTACAGAAGAAGGAATATCACAGAACTTCTCTGCCGCACGCACCCCACAACAGAATGGTGTGGTTGAACGAAAGAACCGCACACTTGCGGAGGCTGCAAGAACTATGCTGACAGCATCTGGGTTACCAATGACTTTTTGGGCAGAAGCAGTATCAACCGCATGCTACACCCAAAATCGATCAACCATCGTAAAAAGGCACATCAAGACACCATATGATCTAATCAACAAAAGACGACCAAACATCAAGTTCTTTCAAGCAAGAGGAAAGTTTGAGGTGAAAGCAGATGAAGGAAAGTTCATAGGATACTCTGCTACTCCAAAAGCTTACAGAGTATACCTTCTGGAGTCCCGATCCATCGTAGAAAGCATCAATGTATCTTTTGACGATTCCTTCCAAATGACTTCTGAACAAATCAGTTCAGAACTCGGTCTAAATAAGGAATCCTATGGCATCTCATCCACAAGAGAAGCAGACTTAAGTCAGCTATTCGAAGAGATGTTCCATGACGACATCGATCCCTCTGTCGGAGACAACAGAGCCTCTGGAGAATCATCTTCTGCCAACCAGAATGAGTCAGGTATTTCTCTAACTGGTCCTTTGAATACTTCATCCTCTTCTGTGAATCATACAGATGCAAATGTCGAGGGGGAGCGGACAGAAGATAACACAAACAAAGATAAAACAACAGAGGCACTAGAAACACCTGCTACAATAGAGGAACCGATACAAGAGTAAGAAGAGGATTCATTCTCTAATGCCCCAGAGGAATAAATTCCAACTATCATTCAACAAGCCGAAGAGCCAAGTTCAAGCTCTGCAGCACCATCTACTACAGAAGGTGCACCAGAACCAAAGAGTGTACCCACAGAAGTTCAACTTGATGACTCAAATGACCATCTTCCAAGAACAACTCAATGGACGAAAAGCCATCCTTAGACCCAAATCATTGGCAATCCTTCTGATAATGTCAAGACAAGATCAACAACTGCTAACTTTTGTTTCTTTACAAATTTCATTAGTATGATCGAGCCAATAAGAATCTCTGAAGCCCTAGATGATCCAAACTAGGTAGATGTTATGCAAGAAGAGCTTCTGCAGTTTGAAAGAAACAAGGTATGGACCCTAGTACCTCTGCCACGAGGGAAACAAGCAATAGGGACTAAATGGGTCTTCAGAAACAAAAAGGATGAGGATGGGGTGGTCATCAGAAATAAAGCAAGATTGGTGGCCAAGGGATATCGCCAAGAAGAAGGCATTGATTATGATGAAACCTTTGCCCCTGTCGCACGACTCGAAGCTATAAGAATTTTCTTAACCTTCGCAGCCCACAGAGGCTTCAAAGTTTTTCAGATGGACGTAAAATCCGCTTTTCTGAATGGTGAAATCCAAGAAGAAGTGTACGTTCAACAGCCACCAGGTTTTGAAAGTTCTAAATACCTAAAGTACGTGTACTACCTCGACAAAGCTCTGTATGGACCGAAACAGGCTCCAAGAGCATGGTACGACAGACTTTCAACCTTTCTTTTCAACAATGATTTCGACAGAGGTACAACCGATACCACTTTGTTTTACAAACGAAAAGGTGATGAGATACTACTTGTACAAATTTATGTGGATGACATTATTTTTGGGTCTACAAATGCACAACAGTGCAAAGATCTTGAAAAACTCATGCAGAGTGAGTTTGAAATGAGTATGATGGGAGAATTAACTTTCTTCCTAGGACTCCAAGTAAAACAATCATCAGAGGGAATTTTTATAAATCAAGCTAAATATGTCTCTGACATACTTACAAAATATAGTCTTTCTGATGCCTCTGTAATGAAGACCCCAATGGCCATTGGAAATAAGTTATACTCAGATCCAAATGGCACATCTGTAGAGTGCACTTTCTACAGAGGTATGATTGGGTCTCTGTTATACTTAACAGCAAGTAGACCTGATATAATGTACGCCACATGCCTCTGTGCAAGATATCAAGCTAACCCAAAGCAATCCCATTATATTGCTGTAAAGAGAATCTTCAGATATCTTAAAGGGACCAATAATATTGGGCTCTGGTATCCGAAGAACTCTGGTTTTGGTCTTAAAGCATATACAGATTCAGATTATGCGGGATGCAAGATTGATCGAAAGAGCACCTCTGGGAGTTGTCAATTCTTGGGAGGTAAACTAGTCAGCTGAACTTCGAAGAAGCAGAACTGTGTTTCCACATCTACAGCAGAAGCTGAATATGTTATTGCTGCTAGTTGTTGCTCACAAGTTCTGTGGATGAAAACTCAGCTCAAAGACTATGGCCACAACATATTCAAGATACCCAACTATTGTGACTCAAAAAGTGCCATTGTCATCTCTGCCAATCCAGTTCAGCACTAAAAACAAAGCATATCGATATTCGCTACCACTTTATGAAGCATCATGTTGAATATGGCACAATCGAAATGCATTTTGTGTCCACAGAATACCAGCTTGCAGACTTATTCACCAAAGCACTAGATGAGAAAAGATTATTTTTCTTGGTGGGTAAGTTGGGAATGATAAACATGGTTTGAAATCCTCTGTAAGTAAGATTTGCTCTTCCTGTAAATATGTATATACTCAAACTTCTGTATGTAAATTCTTAAATCGCCAAAAGTTCTATGAACATAGCTTCTGTGGGATTCTTCAGAACCTCTGTCAATCTCCACAGAACCGCTGATGAACTTGACCTATGTTCTATGCACTATTTATCTCATTTGATCCAAGAATAGGTCAAGGGGGAGCAGAAGGAGTCCTTGAACTGATCTATAGAGGTTGATCATTCAAGGGGGAGCGAAAGAAAAGAAGTGATCAAATCAGATCTACAGAAGTCAAGAAGGTTGCCGAGTAAAAATAAGTCATAAGAAGAGGATCTCGTACAAAACCTTTCTCAAAAATAGTTTTGTAGGACAAAATTTTTCAAATATGTCCTAAAACCTGTATGTAAAACAATGAAAACATTAGAAGGTCAAAATGTTTCATAAGTTTTTAGTTATGAGAAATTTTCAGTCATAGAGCCTCTGCTGGCTTTGACAGAGCGTCAACGCCTATGTGGATGAAAGTCTTGCACTAGACTTAACGACCCTCTCCAATGAACTTTATTGAAGAAAGTCTCGCACAAAACTTTTTTCTAAAACAACTTTCTAGGACACCAACTTTCAAATATATCCTAAAAACAGTTTTGGAGAGAATAAAAACTTTGGAAGATCAAAAGTTTTTATGAATCTTGAGTTATATGAAATTCTCTCTCCCAGAGCCTCTCCTGGATTTGACAGAGCCTCTAAGCCTCTGTAGACGAAAATCTTATACTCAAGGTTCTATCGATCCTCTCCAATGGTCCTTTCAATGTTTTGTTAAAAGGTGATAGCATAAGAGGAAATAGAGGTTTAAAATCACAGAGCTCACTATACTACAGAGCCTCTGTTGATCTTGAAATTTGGCTCTTTATGGGATTGTCAAAAAGTGATGTTTTCAAAAACAGATTTCTAGGACACAAATTTCCCAATATGTCCTAAAAACAGTGTTTAACACAATAAAAACTTTGGAAGTTCAAAATGTTTCATGAATCTTGAGTTATTCGAAATTTCCTCTCCCAGAGCCTCTGCTGGCTTTGACAGAGCTTCAGAACCTCTGTGAATGAAAATTTCATACTCAAGTCTCTATCGATCCTCTCCATCCTTTTTAATGATTTTGGAAAAGAAACAGGCAAAGAGGAGATAAAAGAACCAAGTTTTCAGACCACAGAGGCCAACTCCAACACAGAGCCTCTGTAGTTTCCGATACTTGACCTTTTAAGGAAACTCTGTAAAAATGGATCTTTTTACTGCGTGTAACAGACCCCTGGAAGAGGAAACGCCCACGCGCCAAGCATTAAATGAGCCGCACACGACGTCTATTCATGTTCTGACACCCCACACGTGGCATTTTCTAATTGGACGTGTATCTCACACGATCTTCGGGAACGTGTTAACAGTTGTAGGACAAGCATGCGGACCCCAAAAATTCATTCAATGCTATTTTACCACGGAATTCTATCCGTTTACCCTCCTCACTATATAACCCAGTTTCCCACACTTACCATAATTGCTACGCATTTACTACCCCTTTCTTCTCCGGCGAACCTTTGCAAAACCTGCAACTTCACATATCCACTCCTTTTCTCAAAGATACTCCAAATGGCTTCCACCTCCAACGTACCTGAGAACTCCCCAGCCCATTCTGAGCATTCCCAAAACCCAGATATGGCCAGAAACCTAGAACAGGATAACTCCGGCGAAGAAGTAGCTTTTTCTCCGACCACTCATCTACAAAACTTCCTTGCTCATGACCATTTTGAAGATAACCTACCCTTAAAACCAAATAACCATTACCTTGTCCCTACAAGAAACGCTTTTGGAGAAGATCATGATATACTCCTCAACATACTGGAAAATCATTATCTCTACCCCCTGCTCACCAAGAACGTGAAGAAGATGCCATCAAGATACTTATACCAGTTTTGGCAGAACTGCCACTATGACCCAGAAGAAAGACAAATCAAAGGGTACATTTCAAAACCAGACCAATACGACTACATAGAGATCAAGTTCAACAGAACTATGGTCTCTCTCGAATTTGGACTTCCAACCCGAGTCCTTCTTGGAATAAAGAACTTTGCAGAGGACCCATCAGATGAAGATCTCAGCATTTTCGCAGAAGAATTAGGATACAACACTCCTCTGCAAAGGAGGAATCAATTCAAACGCAACAGGTTTCCCCCTCTATGGAATACTTTATTCTCCATTCTCAACAGGTGCCTTACTGGCAAGGTGGGCAGTCCAGACCAAACATCCTATCAAATATTGGCAATCATGTACGGAGTATACTACGATCTGCCTTTGGACTACGCCACCTTAATGATGCAAGAAATCGTCAACACCATCGACCGAAGAATCTCCGCCCAACGAGCAATGGGATCATCCAAGAAGGTACTACATGTACTTCAATTTCAGAGGATTCTAGGTGTCCTACTAGAACCTCTGATTTCATTAGAAAAATGGCCAATGATAGGACCAGTTGTAAAAACCTATCCCATGGCCAAAAACACAATGACAGAACACGAGGATAGATACATCTTCTGCAGACCTCTATCACAGGCACTTCTAGACTACGCGAGTGATCAAGACCTGAAGTCAGCTTACATACGCGATCACAGGACTCCTAAACCGAGTCCTGTGACACCCACGCATAGGAGCCCGAATAGGAGAACTAGTAGTTGAAATATTAATCATTCCTTGATCAAGCATATCTCGAATCATTTTCTCCATCTCATTCTTTTGAAAATGTGGGTAGCGATAAGGGCAGACAGTTACCGGTTTCGAATTTGGGAACAAGTGGATTTTGTGGTCGATTAGGCGATGAGGGGGAAGTCCCGTTGGCGGTGCAAACAAATTGGCATGACGATGGAGCAACGTTGAAATAGGATCCGGAAGGTTCTTCGGAAGGTCTAGGGTGGACGAAGTCTGTATCAAGGTCTCGTGCGCGTTGTCATCCACCGGGAATGACTGTAATTCAAACAAACTATGGGCGGTCGTGCTGTGGACCACTGCTTGAAACTGATGTAAGGAGATCGAAGTTGGTAACCCGCGTACATCCCCCTGTAGTTTCACCTGTTGGCCATTGAAACAGAATTCCATAGAAAGTGCTGAATAGTCGTGAGCAACTCGTCCTAAAGTTTGAATCCATTGTATCCCAAGAACCACATCAGCTCCTTCTATCTGTAAAACATAGAGATCTACCACAAAGCAAAATCCCTAGAGTGAGAGAGACACCTTTGGGCACACAAACCGACAAACCAAAAAATCACCATTGCCGATGTAAACCCGAAAGTTGGTTGTGGGTTGAATCTGCAAACCCAATCGTTCGGCAAAAATAGGCTTGATAAAGTTATGGGTACTGCCATTATCAATGAGAACCTGGAGTTTGTTCGACGCAATCTCACCTATGAGTCGCAAAGAGCGTGGGTTAACCTGTCCGACAAGTGCATTAAGACTTGAAATATCCCATGTTATTACCTCATCATTAGCCTCTGTAGATGGTTGGTCACCTGAAGATGTTAATTCCCCATCGTCTGTTCCTAACAATAATAGGAACTTGCTGCGACAACGATGATTGGCATTGTACTTCTGATCACAATTATAACACAAGCCCTTTTCCCTTTTTTTGCGTAGTTCAGCCGGGGTTAGACGCCGAATGGGTAGTGAGGGTGCTTGTAATAGAGCATGTAAGGGATTAGGTTTGATGGGATTTGATGTACTGGTTTGTGAGGGCGAGGTTACGGGGGAAGAAGATAATGTCGGAACTGGTTTGTTGGGGACATGGGTCGGAGTACCTTTTTGCCAATGACGGACTCCATGGCAGGCTTCGTCAGCGCGAGCCTCGTAGGCACGTGCTAAGGCAAATGCCTCCATTAAAGATGATGGACGTGAAAAGAGTAATTCTCGTCGAATATCCGATTTCAGCCCCGTAATAAAAAAACTAATCAACAAGGGTTCAGAAATACCTGTGACCTTATTCATCAAATCTTCAAAGGCAGCTTGGAATTCGGCGACAGTTGTTGTTTGGGTCAGTTTGGAAAGAGTACCTTGATGGTCCTTATACACAGACGCCCCAAAACGATGTTTTAAACTAACCAAAAAATCTTTCCATGAAGTCAACAAGTGATTTGCCTTCATCCATTGATACCAAGCAGTCGCGGGCCCTACCATATGAAACGAAACAATTCGAAGTCGAAGATGATCTGGAGTTCCATGAAGATCGAAGAATTCTTCTACACGAAAAATCCAACCCGAAGGATCAGACCCGTCGAATCAAGGCACTTCCATTTTCATGGATCTGAGTACGGGTGAAATCTCGAGGCCTCCAATTGGTTTCGGGAAAGAGGGGTCGGGAACCCCTGGAATTTGAGAACGCAATTCCTCAATGCGGGAATCCACTGTGGCCATGTGTTGTTGTAACGACTTGTGCAAAGATACCGTCTGGCCTTCCAACTGGGCTTGCAACGCTTTCACAGCAGCGAGAACATCGGAATCCAACATGATGCTCTCAATGAAAGCACCAATGATACACCCTGCTAGTGATTTTACGGCACTCTTCGAGCGAGTGTTGGCTCCAAAAGAAAAGAAGAGAATCAAGAGAAGGCAAAAGGATTATTATTCATTCATCTCCCTCATCAACTTACATCCTTTGCTATTTAAATAAAGAGTAAACTAACCTAATTGGTTCTACGTAATTATCTAGATAAGCATAAAGTAATATTTTAATAAAACTACACATAGTAATTGATAAAGACTACACCACATAGTCGGTCATCCAGATGGGAGGTTCCTGGATCGTTTGGGAACTGTTGAAGGTTGGGCTTGGGCTTGGGTTGATGTTTGATTTATGGTCGCTGGATCCACCTCGTTAGATTGGGCCGTATCAGTAAATGTGTATATGTGTTTGTTCGCTTGTTTTCTGTGTTTTTATTTTTCTTTTTTGTTTGATTTTGAGCTGAATTCTCGAATTGGAATTTGAGTTCAACCAAAAGCTAAACGTCTACGTGTTTCTATTTTCTCGAATAACTTTGGGAAAAGTCTAAAAAAAACCAATGGACTTTAGTGTTTGGAGTGATTAAGTCCTTGGACAATTTTTTGAAACAAAAAAGCCCTTAAACATTTCAAAAATTGTTAAATAAATCATTGGACTTTTGGAAACCTGTTAAATACATCCTTATTACAATTTTAAGGGTGTATTTAACAGGTTTCCAAAAGTCCATTGGTTTGTTTAACAAATTTTAGAATGTCTAAAGACTTATTTGTTCCAAAAAATTGTTCAATTTTTTTTTCCTGTTTAAGAATTGTTTTTTGCTATAAAAAAATATGAATTAGAAAACATTTTTTTAGAAAAACATTTTTTTAGAAAAACATTACACCTCACATTTTATATATTAAAAAATACGTTTTTTACAAGTCACACCATTATAATTGTCTCGTCAATACGTTCAAATGAGCCCAATATTGGATTTTTTTTATTTAATCTTATATCATAAATAGGTACGAATTATTTGTAATACTTACACTTTATATCTTTTAAGGTCATTTATTTATTAATATAAGATTAATCTGTAATTATAGGGTATAATATGTAAGTATTAAAAATAATACTTACAATTGTTTAAAATTGTACGCAGCTTGAATAGCAGGTAAACTACAAATTAAAAAAAATACGTACAATTGTTTAAAATGTTTATCTTGAATTGGTACTACATCTTTACAGTAATGCTTTTATTTAGTGATATCATTTTGTTTTAATTTGTAATCGTGATGAAGTCGTTATTCCTATTCACAAAATGGCATCTGACTGCAGTGATGATCTTAACCATGTTATAAGCGATAATTCAAGTGAACATATGTCTGGTTGTTTATCTGTAGACCTTTTGGTGCAAATGTTGGCATTTCTTTGTGCAACTCTTGGTATATTTTGATTCAGTTTTTGGTAAATAATGTTTAACTTTTATGTACATCTATTTATGCTTTGGATACAACTTTTATATGTTTTGGAAAGAGTAATGAAAAATGGTATATTCGTTTCATTTTATAAATTGTATTTTTTTCGTTCAAAAAAAGTATAAGGACTTAATAGTTTAAAGTATATAAGTTTGTTTGGTTTTTTCATATTTTTTTCAATTATTTTTAACACATTAACCAATTTTATAAGTCATAAGGATGTATGTAACAGGTTTTAGAAAGTCCAATGGTTTATTTAACAGGTTATAAAAAGTGCAATGGTTTATTTGTTCCAAAAAATTGTCCAAGGACTTAATCATTCATAATACTAAAGTCCATTGGGTTTTATTGGACTTTTCCCAATAACTTTCTGTATATTGCTACCTGTTGCGTTTGTTCGAAATGATCTAAATTTTATGTTCCATTTTCAGTTTCGGTTCTGGAATTGGAAGTTTAAAACCTGAATCGACCTAAAATCGATATACTTATTTGTGATAATTGTTTACTTTGTGTGCGTTTTTGTTGAATTGCTGATAACTTTTGGAAATTTGTTTTAGGTCAATTGCAAACCAATATGCATGTTTGATCTTGGGCTCAATTCTCGATTTGAAAGTGTAACTTGAATCTAACCTAAACACTCGATGTTGGAGATTGTTCCTTTTCAATTGCAAATTTCAAGTGCTATAAATTTTGTCTACATAACAATATAACATACATAATAATTGTCTTCTCCACCAACAAGCTTTATTTACTTCACCATCAAATTTAGGCAAATAAACTGAACGAGTAGGTTGAATTTTATCCCTGTGGTTATTAGAGAAACCCATTATCTTGATTTCTTATCTAATAATATACATACAACATTTTTTGGATGATAATGACAATAACGGAGATGAAGGACCCTTGTTGCAATGTTTTCCTTGCATGATAGACCTTGTCGTATTACACCGACCAGACTGTCAACTTAATGCTATTGTAGATTTTTCGCTGAGTAATTTCAAAGTTCTATATTTCTTCTCATCATACTTTGTTGATATAGGGTCAAGATCTGTACAAGTCCAAGCTAGTGCGAGATAAGCAAATAGTGCACATACTTGGGAAGGTATGATTATCGACCAGTTCATCTGCATCCTTTTTTCCTTGTGTTTCTCTTTTATTTCTAGGAAGTGGGGGAGGCGGTGTTTCTCATATTTTGTCAATTAATTGAGCTTTTGCACTATTGATTCATCATCAGGCACTAACTATCGTTGCATCAGCTTATCTGAGAATGGCAGAGAGGCCTCCTGTTCTTCCTTCCAGCAACCTTTCTTACTCAGAGAACTTCCTATACATGCTAGATTCATTGTATGTCCTGTCATGATACTTTTCTTGTTATTTGTGACTAGTCTAGATAGCTACAACTGTCATTATACTATTCTTTCTTGCATATGTAGATGGTAGGATTCAAACTTGAGTTGATTTAATCATCCCCTTATCTTTATCCACCATGCTATGCTACCACCCTTGTGGTTGAGAAGTGTTATTTGACTACTATTAGATTAGCCAAACAGTCAGCATCTTGAAAAAGTTCAAAAGAATTTTTAAATGACTCAACATATTTGAAGAGAGGGAGTTTCAATCAATATTGGATCCCGAAAATGACTCTTTTGGCTTGAATAGTCCAGCATCATCTTAATTTGAAATGGAAGAAATAACAAAGCAGACATCTGGTTACTGGATTATTAAGGTGTGTATTAAATCCTTTTCTTATATTATGTGATCCATGAAAGAGTAGTAAATTATCAAATGGCTCGCATCAAGTGTTCCTCCTATTTCTTTAATATTAATTTGGAAGATGATTTATGAAGTTTCTTGCAATGTCTAATCTTTGAACATCGATGTAAATTTGAATAATATAATTTTTTCAGGAAAAATACTTGCAAAGGAGATTGATTCTACTGAAAAAGACACAGGATTCAAGTTGTGAGTTCTAGCTCAAAACTATCCTGATACACCTGGTGAGCTAATTGTCTCGAAGACATTAGTATTTTTTTTATCATGTTGACTTAATCTTGCAAATATATCGAAATTTGAGCAGGGTTAGCAATCAAAGATTTCTGGCAAGTGGATGATAGAACTATCGTTTTTGTTGCCGACCCTACCTTTGGTAAGGATTTCATTTCATCCACCATATCCTCCACCCATTGCTTCTAAATGAGTAATGCATTATTTGTGGAGTAAGCACGAAACATTTTGAACTTCAATGTGGGTGAGTCCGTGGATTTAGATATACCACGTCGATTAGCAGAGAAATATGGAAATATGTTTTACATGAAAGATAAGGTAAAATATATTTGTATCGACTAGTTTTTCGTTTATTTATGAAATATTATACTAAATGGAATTGGAACAGGGAGAGAATATATTTGTTGAAGCTGCAGTTATGGCAATATCTCATTAACCATCGATAATCATCACTCATGCGGTTTCAACGTCCATAGTCGAGGAACCAGACTTGTTACATGGTTTCTTGCTTTTCTTTGATGTGAGTAATCACACTATTTCTTTCTTTTTAACAAGTTCTACATAGTTGGCATATATCTCCCATCTGGACATATGTTTTGAAAATATCCTAGCTTATGGTTTTTTGTTAAGCTCCACTAAGAAGGATGATTTGATGATAGAGAAACACCCTATAAACACTTGGACATAATTCGGGTTTGTAACTATTTAAGCCATCAGTTGGTCTAGCTGATAACTTAGTCCCTACATCTGAACCATAAACAAAGTCATAAAAAAAACGGATGTTCATTTAAGTCATTAGTTAGATGTTTATTTTAAACCATAAACAAATGTGATTGGTGAATTTGCACACTAAATGTTTGTTCATTGTCTCACTTGGACATTTAATACGTAAGATTGTATGAATCTTTAGAATTGCATATTAGTTGATGTATTTGACATTCCAATTCATAAATCATAAGAGTTTGGTCTCTTGATGATTGGTTGCAACAAATGATGGTTCATTTGATCAATCCTTCGATACATGGTTCACTTAAAGAATTGGAAAATACATCTTACTTGACTTCATTTGATCATGTCTTCATTTTTTTCTCTACCATATTGAATTGTAACATCTCGATTTTTTATAAAAGTTAATGTTTGGGTTTATTAAATAATTTGAGTATAATTATTTGATAAGTTATATTTCATTTTGTGATGGATTAATTTTAGAGTTTATTCCCGATTCAGTTTACGTTCGATATTTTGTAGAATTATAAGGTATGGGGTAAACTTTAATTTAATTTAGAAATGGAGGAATGGAACTTGTCAAAAGATGATAATTTGGGGTTTGTTTGGTTAAATGGTTGATGAGGTGTGAACACCCTGCAAAAGATTGGATTAAATGATGAGGTGTCCTCATTTCTTCATTTTATCATCAAAATTGTATTTGGTGTGTGTGTTGAACGACGCAAGAGAGAGAGAGAGAGATAGAGATAGAGCTAAAAAGAAAGAAAGAAAAGAAGAAGAAGGAAAAATCAGCTTGCTATCATCTGGAGTTTGTGGTTAGTTTGTGGAATCAAAAGGTAATCATTTTACATAAATCTTTCTTTTATGTATCTTGAGTTTCTATGGATGTTAGAAATGGGTTTTGATATGTTTTGATGATTTTGTAAGATATGATAAATCTGGGTGGTTAGATATGTTCTATAAGTAGTGTTAAACATATCTGCATGTTTATAGAATCAAACATGGTCTAAAACTGATAATTTCTGGGTTTTTACGTTTTCAGTTGGTTGAGACATGTATGAACTTAGTGGGTTGCGACTTGTATGAACATAGTGGGTTGCGACTTGTATGAACATAGTGGGTTGCGACTTCGTGACCAAGTCTCAACAGTGGGTTGCGACTTCGTGACCAAGTCTCAACAGTGGGTTGCGACTTCACGCCATGTCTCAACAGTGGTTGCGACATGAGGAGATATCGCAATAGGGGTTGCGATAAGAGACGAGAATTTTTTTTGATATTAAGGATTTCTAGTCGTTAGAGAATCATGTGCAGTGGATTTATACTAGTATATTATATATATATATATATATGGTATTTCAGATCTTTGGGGGAATTAGTGACGGAATCAAAGAAAGAGTGTCGCATCTAATATTAGACTTATAGAATGAGGAATTGAAGTATTAAAATATTATCGGTTTATATTTAATGGTATAAGAAGATCTACAAAGGAGGTTTGATTTTACTGAATGATATGTGGAATTTGTGTGATAAATATGTGATTGGCTTATACTGAATATTATGAGAAATACATATAAGCATTATCCTGTACGAGTATGAGTAAGAGGAACGGATTCATAAACATTAGCTTTATTTTGATAACGTAGGATAGGCAAAGTATAATTGCTATTCCTGTTTATTTTGGAAGGGAATGAATAGGCGAAGTAGAATTGCTATTCATATTAATAAATAGGCAAAATAGAATTGCTATTTAGAATTGAAAATGATTGAATAGACAAAGTAGAATTGTTATTCATGTAAACGATTGAATAGACAAAGTAGAATTGTTATTCATGTAAATGATTGAATAGACAAAGTAGAATTGTTATTCATGTAAATGATTGAATAGACAAAGTAGAATTGTTATTCATGTGAATGATTGAATAGACAAAGTAGAATTGTTATTCATGTAAATGATTGAATAGACAAAGTAGAATTGTTATTCATGCGAATGATTGAATAGACAAAGTAGAATTGTTATTCATACGAATAATTGAATAGACAAAGTAGAATTGTTATTCATGCGAATGATTGAATAGACAAAGTAGAATTGTTATTCATACGAATGATTGAATAGACAAAGTAGAATTGTTATTCATGTGAAATAGGTTGAATAGGCATAGTATAATTGCTATTCAGATTGAATGAATTAATAGGCAAAGAAAAGTTGCTATTTATATTTGAGATGTGGAAGTACAAACTAGACGAAGTATAAGTGTTGTTCCCTGGGTTTTGATGGAGTAAAAATAGGCGATATATAAGTGCTGTTTATGTATTCATTTAAAAAAGAAGGTATGACATTTGAATGTAAGTCTGTAGGATTGATTGATAAACTAAAATCCGTGATGATTCGTAGTAGACTATTGAGTATGGTGATGTGACTTTATGACTAATAGTTATATTCATGGGATTGAGTACGATTCAGTTATTATGAGATGAGTATGAGTATGGTAAGAATGAATGTAAGTCAAGTTTTGATAAACATTGTTTACATTGATATTTTAACAAATATTATTTTGAAACTGAATGTTCTCACTAGGCGTTAGCCTAATTGTTTCTTATCAGGTATGAGCAGGGAAGTAATGGGACGAGTGAAGAGTTTATAGAGACGACAAGTTTGATGTAAATTGACTTTAGTCACTATTTTTCTCTTATTAAGAAAATTGGTTATGGATAATAGTGATGTAAACCCTTTTTAATTCAGGTTTAAATTTGCCCTGTTTTTAGGGTGTTACAAATTGGTATCAGAGCATTAGTTTAAGCGAACTAGGTATGCTAAGGAGATACCTAGACTTAAGCTAAGATGAATTAAGATATGATATGTGAGATATGGGTAGAAGTACTAAGACGGGATAGTCTTGGAGTCGACGGAAATAAGTGAAATTAGTACTATAGCGATGGTAACAAGGATTCTCAGGTATAATATATTCACAATTTCAATTAGCTACTGTTATTATGAATATGTTACAACACGAGCATACTTGTTTCTAAATTGTTACATTGACTAATGAACGGTAAAGTACGTTTCGTATGTCTGATTATGTGTAACCATTTCTTATGGTTATTTCTTTGTGTTATAAAGAACGATGGTGAATACGCCACCGAAGTCCCCTATTTCTTCGATGGATAAGTCCGGAGAAAAGCGACCTGGATCTAGTGAAACTCATGAAAGTCCGCCGCGATTACAATTTACGGGAGGAGTTGATAGTCAGGTACATAGAACGGGTACCAGCACTACCGATCAGGAAACGCTGGAATCAACAATGGAGTCGCGGATGATGGAAAACATGACAAGAATGATGAATACAGCGATGGAAAGACAAACTGAAATGTTTATGAAAGTACTGAACGATCGAAGTACGGAACTACAACGAACGGGGACTGATACTAGGGGAATAAATCCAACTGGTAACCCTGGGTCTGAGGCAGAAAGAAGGGTTGAAAGAGTCTGCTCGTTTAAAACTTTTCTAAGATGTAAACCGCCAAAATTTACCGGGACCGACAATCCAGTAGCCTGCATGAACTGGCTCAGGGAAATGGAACAAGCTTTCCGAGCTTGTGAATGTGATGAGAAGTCAAAGGTTAGATTCGCATCTCAAATGTTAAGAGATAATGCGCTGACCTGGTGGATTGTAATGACAGCTTCTATAACGGCTCCAGTTTTAACTGCTATGACGTGGGAGTCGTTCAAGAAGAAGATATTGGAAGAGTATTGCAACGAGAACGAAATGGATAGAATTGAAGAAGAGTTTCGGAATCTTAAAAAGGGTAATATGTCGGTTAGGAAGTATACCGAATCTTTTATGGAGAAACTAAACTTAGTTGGGCACGTGGCTTCAACTGAGAAAGAAAAGATTAAGGCCTACCTGAAGGGTTTGCCAGCTGATATGATGTCTCGAGTCAGGAGTTCAAAAGTTTCAACACTGAGGGAAACGATTGAGGAAGCAAAGGTTGTAGAAGAAGTTTATTGTAAAGCCCGTATCCCGGTATGTAATTTCTTTTATTAATTCTTTTCTTTTAAGTTTTATTATCGTGGAGTCCGTCAACGGGGTTAGATGAGTCGGACCTTATAGTCAAATATATCAAAAAAGTTGGTTGGTTTGCTAGAATATTGTAGTTGAGGGGCTAAATTTGTAAAAAGGCCAAACTTGTGTGTGGTGTTCGACCATGCAACCCAAAATAAAAATAAAAAACGTATCCATATGTTGTTAGGGTGTTGGTAGTGTGAAAGGAAAACAAAAGTTAGAAACCAAAAAAAAAACCTACGGCACCCATCGCTTCTTGGTGTCGGCCGTGAATGAGAGACGAGAAGGGAGAGAGTGAGTGAGATCGCAAGAAAGAGAGAGGGAAGGATCGAGAGAGAGATCGGAGACCGTCGGAGGTCACCATTGTCGGAGGTCGCCGCCACAAGACCTGCGTTCGCCGGAGAAGTCGAGGAGGGACAGGGAAAGCTCAGTCGAGTATGCCTTTGCGAGGTATGTGGTTTTGTTTCATCCTTGTTTCGTTGTCCTCTTCGTTTTCCTTCAAATCCCGACAAGGACCGCCGCCGCCGTCGCCGTCGTTCGCCGCCGCTGTGGTGGCCGGTGGATGGACGGCCGTGGCTGTCGTTGTGTCTGCGTGTGTACGTGAAAATGGTCGAGAGAGAGAGAGAGTGAGTCGGCGGGATGTTTTCGTGCGTTAGGGACGGAAACGATCACCGTCGCCGCCGCCGGCGACCACCGCTGCCGGAGGTGGCAGTGGGTGGTGCTGGTATCTGTCCAATTAGTGGAATCTTAATCCTAATCGAGAAATCTAAACCGATCGCGTAACTCGACTCGTTAAACCTCAAACCGTTTTTATAATCATCAATTCATGTGGAAAAGGGTGCAGCCACTGTTTTTACGACGGCTATAACTTTTCCGTCGTAACTCCGTTTGAGCCGAAACTGGCGCCCACGGTTCAAGTTCGGGGTCGGGCACGTTTTCCGTGTTTTAGCGGAAAACTGGTTTGGTCTCTAGCTGGGCGAAAAAGTGGTCGCAAGTTCGGTGTTTCGTCATTTCATGTGAAAATTTCTGGAATCTGCCTTGATCTTGCGAAAATCATAACTTTCTGCTCGTAACTCGGTTTGGGGTGAAACCGGTGTCAAAAGTTCCCTTTTTGAGTCTAGAAACGTTTCTGTGTTTTGTGCAAAACCCAGTTCGGGGCGTAGCATGGGTCGATTTGTCGTTTTATACTGAAGGGTGCTGAATTTTTGCTGTTCCGGAATCTGTTTTTGTAAAATCCGTAGTAAATTGTAGAAAAATCGTTAGGAGGCGTATAATATGTCCTTGGAACCCTAACTCAGAGTACTTTCTGGTCATGAAATAATATTGGGAATTTTCTGGGTTTAAAGGGGTCGAAACAGGTCCCGAACAGACCTGTTTGGGGTGAACGGAAGTTAGTTTTAGTGACGGTTTAAGCGTGTGTCGTGCCATAGGGTCTGGGTCTCGTATTGACACGTTTTAACATGCGTTTAGGTGCTGGGAAGTGACCGTAATTGTGGAGCTTGAATTGTGTTGTTAAGCTGGGCGCGCATTCGAGGTGAGTTCTCTCACTGTGTAGTTAGGGGTTGTATGCATGTCATAATAGTTTGTATGTACTACTGTCTTTGTGGTGTGAACTAGTTGTTTGTGGTGTGTAATATTTGATTGGTTTGAATGCTTGGTATAAATGTGTTACATTACAATTCGGTGGGACCGAGGCCTCGATGGTACTGAGGTGTTGGTTGCATTACAATTCGGTGGGACCGAGGCCTCGATGGTACTGAGGTGTTGGTTACATTACAATTCGGTGGGACCGAGGCCTCGATGGTACTGAGGTGTTGGTTACATTACAATTCGGTGGGACCGAGGCCTCGATGGTACTGAGGTGTTGGTTACATTACAATTCGGTGGGACCGAGACCTCGATGGTACTGAGGTGTTGAATACATTACAATTCGGTGGGACCGAGGCCTCGATGGTACTGAGGTGTTGAATACATTACAATTCGGTGGGACCGAGGTCTCGATGGTACTGAGGTGTTGGATACATAATTACTTGTAGACGTTTACTCGTTTTATGTAACTGTGATGTTGTTGCTTACGTGCGGATAGGGGTGATGTGTATATAATTCCTATATGCGCATGTGTTGGAATTCACTAAGCTTCGTGCTTACCCTTTCCCAATAAACTGTGGTTTCAGGTCCGAGCGGCTTTAATGCGTGACAAGTACACACTGGCGCGCGAGGAGAGCTGGTTGTTTTATGGTTTTATTAATTAAACGTTTATTCCGCTGTATTTTTATTATAAAGTTATTATTTATGAGTTTGCAAACGAAACGTTGGGACTCATTTAATGAGTTGTTATAAATGAATTGTTTATTTAAAAATTTAAATTTGCTTGTAATTTTTGGGACGTTACATTTATGCAAGGGACAAAGCGGAGAAGGCTCAAATGGAAGAGAAAAGAAAATTTGAAAGTCGATCGGAACTTTCACAAGGACTGAAGCCCCTTATTAAGGATACTCAACTTGAGACTCGACCAGAGTTTAATTGGTGTCAGAAATGTAAGGGTAAACATTTTGGACCGTGTCGAGTGATATCAAGGGAATGTTTTAAATGTAGAAAGAGTGGTCATCAAATAGAAAGTTGTCCCATCCAAGGACCAACTTGCTATGAATGTAAGAAGCCTGGTCATTATCGAAGGGATTGCCCGATGCTGAAAGATAGCGGGAATAAAGGAAAGAAACCCAACATCTCATCATCAAAGGATTGAAATTTTCATGTGACGATGGAAGACGTTAAGAAATGGATGGATACATTTGGTATTATCCTTGTTTGTTTATGCATAGGTGCACGTATATTATGTAAGTATTGCTAACTTCTCTTTTGTATTTTTGGTTTATATCAAAAGTTAGTTGTATTAGTTGTTAGTGTTGAAATATGCTATAGTGATTAAATTAATTAAGGAAAATCAAAGATATTTTTGGATGAAGGTTTGATGATAAATGTTGTTTTAAGGAGGATTGTAAATTCAAGTTGGGGAGCGGGTAATGTTGAAGGATGTAAGACTAGAAATTTAAAGGGATATGAAGATTAGATGTCCTCCTTGGTTTATCTCACTTTGATTTCGAGGACGAAATCATTTTTAAGTTGGGGAGTATTTTAACATCTCGATTTTTTATAAAAGTTAATGTTTGGGTTTATTAAATAATTTGAGTATAATTATTTGATAAGTTATATTTCATTTTGTGATGGATTAATTTTAGAGTTTATTCCCGATTCAGTTTACGTTCGATATTCTGTAGAATTATAAGGTATGGGGTAAACTTTAATTTAATTTAGAAATGGAGGGATGGAACTTGTCAAGAGATGATAAATTTGGGGTTTGTTTGGTTAAATGGTTGATGAGGTGTCAACACCCAGCAAAAGATTGGATTAAATGAGGATGTGTCCTCATTTCTTCATTTTATCATCAAAATTGTATTTGGTGTGTGTGTGTTGAACGACGCAAGAGAGAGAGAGAGAGAGAGATAGAGCTAAAAAGAAAGAAAGAAAAGAAGAAGAAGGAAAAATCAGTTTGCTATCATCTGGAGTTTGTGGTTAGTTTGTGGAATCAAAAGGTAATCATCTTACATAAATCTTTCTTTTATGTATCTTGAGTTTCTATGGATGTTAGAAATGGGTTTTGATATGTTTTGATGATTTTGTAAGATATGATAAATCTGGTGGATAGATATGTTCTATAAGTAGTGTTAAACATATTTGCATGTTTATAGAATCAAACATGGTCTAAAACTGATAATTTCTGGGTTTTTACGTTTTCAGTTGGTTGAGACATGTATGAACTTAGTGGGTTGCGACTTGTATGAACATAGTGGGTTGCGACTTCGTGACCAAGTCTCAACAGTGGGTTGCGACTTCGTGACCAAGTCTCAACAGTGGGTTGCGACTTCGTGACCAAGTCTCAACAGTGGGTTGCGACTTCGTGACCAAGTCTCAACAGTTGGTTGCGACTTCGCGCCATGTCTCAACAGTGGTTGCGACATGAGGAGATATCGCAATAGGGGTTGCGATAAGAGACGAGAATTTTTTTGATATTAAGGATTTCTAGTCGTTAGAGAATCATGTGCAGTGGATTTATACTAGTATATTATATATATGTGGTATTTCAGATCTTTGGGGGGATTAGTGACGGAATCAAAGAAAGAGTGTCGCATCTAATAACAGGTGAGTTCATTCTTACCTTACCCTTTTATAAATGTTTTAAAGTATGGTAAGGTATATTTTATAAATGAACTGATTGGATGACTTTTGGAAGAATAAATTTTATGAAGTAAAATTATATTAATATTCGTAAGTGTTAATATTGATGGTTAGACTTATAGAATGAGGAATTGAAGTATTAAAATATGATCGGTTTATATTTAATGGTATAAGAAGATCTACAAAGGAGGTTTGATTTTACTGAATGATATGTGGAATTTGTGTGATAAATATGTGATTGGCTTATACTGAATATTATGAGAAATACATATAAGCATTATCCTGTACGAGTATGAGTAAGAGGAACGGATTCATAAACATTAGCTTTATTTTGATAACGTAGGATAGGCAAAGTATAATTGCTATTCATGTTTATTTTGGAAGGGAATGAATAGGCGAAGTAGAATTGCTATTCATATTAATAAATAGGCAAAATAAAATTGCTATTTAGAATTGAAAATGATTGAATAGACAAAGTAGAATTGTTATTCATGTAAACGATTGAATAGACAAAGTAGAATTGTTATTCATGTAAATGATTGAATAGACAAAGTAGAATTGTTATTCATGCGAATGATTGAATAGACAAAGTAGAATTGTTATTCATACGAATGATTGAATAGACAAAGTAGAATTGTTATTCATGTGAAATAGGTTGAATAGGCATAGTATAATTGCTATTCAGATTGAATGAATTAATAGGCAAAGAAGAGTTGCTATTTATATTTGAGATGTGGAAGTACAAACTAGACGAAGTATAAGTGTTGTTCCCTCGGTTTTGATGGAGTAAAAATAGGCGATATATAAGTGTTGTTTATGTATTCATTTCAAAAAGAAGGTATGACATTTGAATGTAAGTCTGTAGGATTGATTGATAAACTAAAATCCGTGATGATTCGTAGTAGACTATTGAGTATGGTGATGTGACTTTTTGACTAATAGTTATATTCATGGGATTGAGTACGATTCAGTTATTATGAGATGAGTATGAGTATGGTAAGAATGAATGTAAGTCAAGTTTTGATAAACATTGTTTACATTGATATTTTAAAAAATATTATTTTGAAACTGAATGTTCTCACTAGGCGTTAGCCTAATTGTTTCAAATTATATTTTCTTATCAGGTATGAGCAGGGAAGTAATGGGACGAGTGAAGAGTTTATAGAGACGACAAGTTTGATGTAAATTGACTTTAGTCACTATTTTTCTCTTATTAAGAAAATTGGTTATGGATAATAGTGATGTAAAGCCTTTTTAATTCAGGTTTAAATTTGCCCTGTTTTTAGGGTGTTACATGAATGTACCTGCAAATTGGAAATTTTGTATGGCTAAAACAAATAGACCTAAGCTTTCATGTTTATCCTGTTGTTATAGGTTGTCCTAAAGATGCTTAATGAGATTGGAACTGTTGATAATATCCCGGAGTTCATTGATGGTGTGAAAAATAGGTCAGCGTTCTTATCTGATTTTGAAGCTGACATGTTAACATAAAGTGTCCTGTGTGTGAATTTGGTGATGGTGATTTTTCATGGTTGATTCCATGAAGGTGCAAGAATTGTTGCGGCTTCTGGGATTATTGATATCCGAAGATTACTAGAAGTGATTACAAAGATGACTTACGGAGGAGTTGACAAGAGTGTTGGATGTACCGAGAATTTGAACTTTGTAGTATGAAGTTGCATGGGTTTTAACAAATTTGGATTGATTGAACATTAGGTTTTGTTCTGGAAAATTTGTATTTTACATATAAATATGAAATTTTGTCGTTTTACGATCTTTATGTTGTTTTTATAGATCAATTTTATTTCTTATTATTATTATTACCAATATAGAGCTGAAATATAGACAAAAAATATATCACACCCTTTAGAGAAGGTTTTGATTTTATTAAAAGTGTAACTAAAAGATAGTTTTAGAGAGGGTTGTGGTTATATATGACTAAAGATAACCTTTAGAGAAGGTTTGGAGAAGAGTAACTAAAGGATAGTTTTAGAGAAGGTTTTATAAGAGTGTCACTAAAGCCTATACCTTTAGAGAAACTTTTCTAATACCTTCTCTAAAAGTATCTTTTAGTGACGCTTGTAAACTGTCTCAAATGCTAGAAAAGTGTCTCTAAAAATTACTTTTAGAGAAGCTTTTTGTAAAAACTCATCATCCCTTTAGAGAAGCTTTGAAAGAGTATCTAAAACCCTAGAAAAACGTCTCTAAAAGTTATTTTAAGTGTACCCTTTCAAATCCCTCCCAAAAACCTTTATCTACCCTTATATAGAGAAGCTTTCTGACGGAATTGAAAAGCTTCTCTAAAGCCTTTAGAGAAGCTTTTTACACTTTTAAGTACAAAATAAAATCTTCTCTGAAGGCCATTTTTCTTGTAGTGTTTGAGAGAAAGGGCAACACGGGAAAAAGGAGAAGTCTGAACGAGATGGGGGATGAAACGATGGATGAGTGATTCAAAGTCATATGAGCGATTCAGATTTGTTAACATTACATGCCAAACAACTCTTTCTCTTACGATTCAGATGTTTACCTCTTAATGACATCATTAAGAGGTAAACAAACAACCCCTAAGAAGGAGAGATAAAAAATATTTGAAATTAGTAAACGTTAGGCACAATATCCATTAGAAAGGAAAAAGTGTAAGGACCAAAATTGAACTTTAACCTTGATTTAATGATTGTATTCTAAACAACTAGTGCTATACCCGTCCGGTGGCCGGGTATACAACATGACGTAAAATTCTAGTAAATGTAAAAACAAAGTTGGGTGGTATCTCTCATGAAACTTTGAACTATTAACCTAGTAGGCATCTCGAGAAACCAAAAGACAAGGGATGGGCATCTCTTCTCTCCATTAGCGAGGGCAAACACGATTTGCTATTTTTTCTTCATGTCCCAAGAACAGGAGGATGGACTTATCTCCATTATACTCGTCCGTTGGTCGGGTACACGACATGACCTTAATCAAGATTCCATATTTCAAAAGTTACGTTTCCTTATTGTATTTTATGGTATCCATGAATGTCTTTGTATACATTTAAATCAACAAATGTTTTAGAAGAAGAGTTGATGTAAATAGTACACACAAATGGATTTTCCACAAGGCATAAGAATGCAAGCATACGTGAACATATCTCCTGCATATAAAACTTACATGAACAAATGGGTTTAGTTGTGTACCCCCACAATGTGGCAGCCTATAGATTTCGTAAAAATGTAAGCGAGAATATTGATTAGCACATGCATTCAGAATTGCCACAGTTAGAGCTTTAATGATTTTCATGGCAAAACCAAACCAAATAGAAAATAATCTTCTTTTCAGTTTGAATATCGAACATACTATTTTTGAATGAATATAGACTTCTTTTTTTGGTAAAAGTACCTTCCGTAGTTGGCATGTTAACCAACAAAATACCCACTACCAAAATATCAGCATGATGTAAAATTTTGTTGTAAATCACAATTTAAATAAAGCAACCAAAATAATTGGAAAAAAGAAACATGAAATTATCCTTCAAACACTCCAAAAATGATTGTTACTATGACCCATAGAGAAAGAGGTAATTACTTTTTCCACTCCATTTCTTATTATTTTCAACAATCATAACAATAATACATTAATACAACTTACTTGATGGAACTCATACTAATTACAATCAACCTAATTGTATATCATTTTCCTTTGTTTGCTACAAAACATAATATGAGGACAACTATTTCATCAACAGTCAATGAAATTTTACAACATGATTGTTACCGGTGAAAAAACTATGATTTTTGTGAAATACAAATATCCAATAACCAACATGCAAAAAGTTTGAGAAACATGTACAACTTTGCCAATTTCCAATCAACTTTCCCATTGTCTTTGAGGTCTCCCGCACTAATCGAATTAACCACACGAGGGAAAATAATTTTGAAACAACAGATAAAATCTACTATCATGGACAATTGGTTCGAGTTACCCAACTCTTGTTGACGGCCCAATTTCCCCTGCCAACTATAGTAGCTATATTTGCCAATACCTTAAGTGGAGTCGCAATCATCAACAAAGCCTTCATCTCTTTTTCTTGCAAAAATGGTTTTGAAAACGACCATCCCGTACCGATCAACACCATGACAGTGAACAAAAGCACCGCCCTCGCTCCATCACTTAATCTATATACCAGCTGATAATGAGAACATTTTCCATGGAAAATCAATCAGTAACCATGGAAACCACACGCCTTACCAACTGTTTGAATCGGCTGATGTTGCACTTTCTCCTTTTCCAAGATCACCTCAAAAACTTCTTTCTATTCGTCAACTAACTTCAATCAGCTGTAACGAATTTCAAATCAAATTATACAAAATAAAACAAAACAAATAACGAAAATTTAGATTCAAATTCACAATTGGTTGAACTGCAAATTTGGAATCAATCCCCTTCTTTCTGCCATAATAATAACATGTGTACTAAAGTGATCTTATAGTCTCTAATCATTATGATTAAATCTAATCTCTCAATCTAAACTTTTCCAAAATGAAACACATTTCCATTAGTGGACCATAGATGTCAAAAGGGTAACCTTATAGGCTGCTTAAAGGCAATCCCCACATTCAGAATAGAAGACAATTGAAAACAGAAAACTTGTGAGTATATCGTTTTTAGCAAGCCAAAGTTTTATACAATTACAGTCCTATCAATGACCACAATATTATCGATTAAGTGTAGCCGCTACAAGTGAGATAGCAAACCGCAAAGAACGTCTACACAGAAAACTAATGGATCCTATAAAAACAACAAAATTGGTGCTGGTATGGAACATCTGTCCAAGTAACAACAACAACCTTTTTTATTTTCATAATGAATATCAAATCATAAATATATCGCTCCTTTACGGCCACACCGGTAAACTCAAATTCCAACCACCGTATGAGAAAGGATTCAACACCAAGAGATCATCCAATACATCAATTGTTTCACCATCGAGGAACCAAAATCACCTTTGTGAGACCCACGACTTAGAACAGAATCTGGTACCCTGCCTTCAACTTTATGGTAAATATATAAAGCCTATCACCATGTTTGAAGAAATAATTTCATATGTAATGTTGGCGAATCTTTGATACATTTTTGCAAGGGGAAATGAAAATGATACACCATATATATATGTATATATATACATATATATATATGTATATATATACATATATATATATATGTATATATATACATATATATATATATCGGTAAAGCATCGTACCTCAACAGTGGAGAAAAAGTTGGTTGACGTAGAAACCTTTGGAGCTGAATCTGTCAGATCCTCCCCCTGATCCGACCACACAACAATCTCCACACTGAAGGTGGTTTAATGTTTCAAGCATCAACTTCATTTTCCTAGATTGTCTTCCAGTAGGTTTTGTATTTTTGTGATCATATGGCATAAACAGAGCCTAGAAAAATAATGAATAAGAAAAAACAAATAAAACTTTGATGACCTTATTTGACCAAAAGGCAAAGATTTTAGAAATTATATTTGATAATATGGATGCAAACTATGAAAAGCCACTTAGCTTACCTCCATTCCAGAATGCACATTGACCCACTGGTGTGGGTCAAATGATGTTGATAGTTTACGCATCATCTGAGCCTCGGGCTCACTAAAAGGGCCAGTCCCTGGATTCTCTTCATACGGACTGAAGTCCTGAAATGTAAGAACAAAGATGAAGCTTGTAACATAACATAACATAACAATAAAATATTTTATATGTGCTATTATCTGCTAGAAGAATCATACGAACTCACGGAATAATATTAAGAGCAGCAAAAAGATTATGTTCAAGATTAACATGGTCCAAGTTGTTTAAAAACTAACCTCTTCTTTTTTCCCCCAATCAATGCTCCAAATTCGGTTGAGATCAACTCCTCTCCCTGGAAAAATTTAAAGAAAAGCAAATAGGCAGAAAATCAACAATCAATTCTCAGCAAGCAGAATTACAATGTAATGAAGTAACTAAAAGACGCAAGACCATTTCTCCGCTCGCAAAATTCCCCTGCTTCAACTTTCTTACGTCCATTCAAATTTTCCATTGGTACCACCTGAGAGATCACCATAAGGGCAACTTAGTCAGAACTTTCAAGATCCCAGCTACACCATAGAGGGAAGTATAGAAAAGAAAAAAGTAATAGAGTAAGAGAAAAAATAACCTGCAAAAATAAATGAATTGAGCAAAGGAAGAAATTACTGATAGATAGAATGAGACTCAACCACAAGTATATTGATTTCAATAGAAATACTATAACCTAAATGAAATTGTGTCACAACCTCCTTATCTCGTGAAACTGCTCCAACTCCACCAGGTCTGCATCCTTGTACAAATCTGAAACAAAAATCATTAACAAATCATTGTGAATAAACTATAAAGGGGAACCCAACCTAATAGTTAGCGATATTGAAACCAAAATCGATTTGAAAACCAGATTTTGTAACAACCCACTATCCAAATATACATTTAACAAATATTTCATAACATGTTTTCAACAAAAGTACTTCACATTCACATTTAGTCCCAACTAATGTCTAAACATAATAAGAAATTTGGTACAAACTTGACCCTATTTAGATTACATAAAATTAATAACAAAGTTATAAGTACAAGAACATCCACATTTTCATAACGATCATCTTCCCAAAAGCTACCCATCAAGTATTCTAATCACTGGGTCTTACTGGAACCACCACCTGGAATACATATTTTAAAACAAAATTGAGGGTTAGACCTAAGGGTCTAGTGAGAAAATCCCTGTTATTTGGAAATCATTAAAAATTCATTTATATAAAATCCTCTTTATATAAATATACATATATCACACGTAAATTAATACCGACCAGGATTTGTGCATCATACCTGTCTCATCCCACCTTATCCCTCCACCAATGGCCAAATTTATTGGTTGCGAGCCAATTTAACACACCGGTCCAAAGCCCGGCCACGTATTATATTCTCATATAATACTCACGTAATTATAATATCTCAATATATTATAATCACCCACGTATGACATATTCATACAATTTATCAAGTATTTGTTATCCACATAATGTATTCCAGTAAAAATACTTTAAAGTAAAACTCACCTGTTTAGCTTTTCACCAAAAGTCTTTCCAAGTTAATTATCATGTATGACAATCCTTCACAGAATCTGAAATCACACAAAATACCAAATATCTCTTTTTAAAACTAAACTTATGAAATCCTCAACTCAAGTCGCAACCTACTAAAAGTAAATTAGAATCGCAATGCATAGTGCTAAGTCGCAATCAACTACTGCGACTTCATCCCCAAATCGCAACCCACTATTGCGATTCCAACCCCAAGTCGCAATCAACTACTGCGATTCCAACCCAAGTCGCAAACGACCATTGCGACTTCAAGGCCAAGTCGCAACTAACCATTGCGACTTCGTTGAATATCGCAATCAACCATTGCGACTTCGTTGAATGTCTCAGTTCACTGTTCATCCTAAAAACCCAGAAATCGTACTTTTAAGCTATGCATGTTGCTGTAAAGGTGCAGATATGTTTAAGACTATGAACATAACCTAACCTTAAGCTTAGATTTCCCAAAACATCCATTTTTAACAAAACCCACCTAAAAACTTAACTAACAAACTCAAGAACACTTTTAAGAATTTAAAACACATACAAGGATGGATTTGTTACCTTGCTTACTTCAGTTTGGTCCTTAAATCACAGCAGCAAACTCTTGATTTCTTCCTTCTTCTTTCCTTTAATCTCTCTCTCGATTTCCTTCTCTCTCTCTAAACCGAACACACTACACACACTAACACTTAGGATAATTTCCTTTAATTGAAATATGGACACCTATCCTTATTAAAATAGGAAGTCGGTTTTGGCTAAAAAGGTTTGGATAAAAGACCAAACAAACCCTATACTTATCTCACTTGGCAATAAATACCCCTTAACTTCTTACTCCATAAAACACTAACATAAAACTTATAAAATTTTCAAATTTAAATTAGATAAAATACCTGGTTATTACAGATTTTGAAATAAAAAATGACTCTAAACCCACGATTTTGAAAAGTTGAAACCGAAATTGATTTTTGAAACCAAAATTGAGTTTGAAACCAAAATCAATTTCAAAACCAGATATTGAAACCAAAATCGATTTCAAAACCAGATTTTGAAATCAAAAACGACTTTGGTATTTGCTGATCCAGGAATCCGATTCCAATTTAGATTTACTTCGATCGTAGATCAATTGATTTCGAATTGGATCACGCTTGGTGGAACCCTAACTGAAAGAAATTTTGGGGCTTTGGTATTTGATTGAAAATGGTCAATGTATGAAAGGTATAGGGGGAAGAAGGCGATTATAGAAAACAATATTTCAATTTTGTGAATGAACGGGAGCGAGAGATTTGAGGACGTAAAATGTGGGCAAGGAGAAGAATCCGGGGAAGAGAGACATCGTGGCTAAAAAGTGGAGAGGGTTGCGGTTTAGGTATCAGGGAAGGAGGACGTGGGAGAAGAGGGGGAGTTGAATGGGCTGAAAGAGTGGGGTTGAATGGGCTGAATGACTGGCTTATTGAATTTACACGGTCCTGATTAAAAGTTGGCTGGAGTTTAAAGGGCCCAGATTCATCCAAAAACAGTTGGACTTATCTGGGGTGCAGCAGCCGCCTTTCTATGGGACTCAACCTACACAATACAAACACAATAAAATACACCAGACAACTACATTTGAAGGAAACAACACCCTGGTAGATCAATTCAACTCACTGCAGCCTGATCTTGTTCCTGCCTCGTTATGCTGAAACGGTGTGCAACATTTTATGACGTAATCCCCATTGGAAGAAGACAATCTTGAGCTTGTGCCATGGTCTTTACCTTTACAATGCAATACATAAATAACAGGTATAAAGCACAGGTATAAGAGAGAGAGTGAGAGTGAGAGGGAGGGAAATAGAGTATACTTTTGGG
Organism: Saussurea involucrata; assembly: GCA_033807775.1. Lineage (NCBI taxonomy): Eukaryota > Viridiplantae > Streptophyta > Magnoliopsida > Asterales > Asteraceae > Saussurea > Saussurea involucrata. The sequence goes on from CM066320.1 coordinate 220,459,328, forward strand.
TTAACCGATCCTTCCCATGCCATAGGATTGACGGTCATGGATTCCAACCCAACACCAATACCTATTCATATACGATTGAACTGGTTCAGAAAGAAAGCAAAGGATGGTGCTTTGTACCCATGAAATTACTCTGTGAAGCATACCAAAAAAGAGTAAAGTAGAAACAGAACTCACCAATCTCATAAAATCCAGCTTGAATAGCTGCAGCTACATCAGCTACTGCCTGAAGACCTGAGGAACACTGTCTGTTGAGTCCTAACCGGCACCGTTTCTGAGAAATAGGTAGATCATATATTAGTGGATCATCACAATAAGTAGGTATGCACTAATGAGAAATGCACTCTCTCGAGTCTTCAACATACCAGGAAACCCGACATAAAAAGCAGCCATCCGGCATTCGCTTGCTCTTTGGGAGCCTACTCCCAACACTGACCCAACAACGATATCTCCGACTTCGGCCGGATTAAGCTTTGTTTCTCTATTAATGCCTGACCAAATGAGAGAATAAAGTAGATGTTGTACCAGCCTTGTCTTTGAGAAACTGAAGCACACCACTAAAACATAAGGTGAAAGAACATACCTTCAAAACTGGTGCAAGTATATCATCAGGAAATGTATCCTTGAACCCACCTCTCCTTGATTTGCAAAGAGGAGATCGATAGGCACTACATAAACAAAAATAGAGAAAAATGGATTAGAAAGAAGATCCATACGAAAAGTATCATATGTGATCTCACAAGGAGTGCAGTCAAAACTTAGTTTCTGATAGAATGTTGCTCTGAATATACAAACATTAAACTAAGGGACTTGAAAAATAAAAATGATAGAAAGTCGGGGAGCAGAGAATATTCAACAGCTATTACTTACGCTACAATTACTACATCATCCCCAAAAGCAGAACTCCTATGATATGCAACACTGTCACCAGCTGCACAGACCGATGCCTGGTTTCAAAATACAAACATCAACCACTATATTGAGTAAAGAACAAACATGACATGATGCATACATGTAAAAAAAAGTCAGTTGGACACCATCAATTAGGCATTTCAACAAAATTAAGCTTATGTTAAATTCATGTAGCTAACGTACGAAAGGAATATGTTCTTTTTCGGTTTATTAATTCGTTCTCCATCATAATTTTCAACATTTTTTTATTTCATCCCAAGATTGCTCGACAATTTTGACGCATGGAAACACCTTGTTCAAAACTTCACCAAATAAGCACCAATTTTGACCCCAAACCTTGAATGTGATGCTCGCAACAACAATCATTTAATCACAAGCTTGTAACATAACATAACATAACAATAAAATATTTTATATGTGCTATTATCCGCTAGAAGAATCATACGAACTCACGGAATAATATTAAGAGCAGCAAAAAGATTATGTTCAAGATTAACATGGTCCAAGTTGTTTAAAAACTAACCTCTTCTTTTTTCCCCCAATCAATGCTCCAAATTCGGTTGAGATCAACTCCTCTCCCTGGAAAAATTTAAAGAAAAGAAAATAGGCGGAAAATCAACAATCAATTCTCAGCAAGCAGAATTACAATGTAATGAAGTAACTAAAAGACGCAAGACCATTTCTCCGCTCGCAAAATTCCCCTGCTTCAACTTTCTTACGTCCATTCAAATTTTCCATTGGTACCACCTGAGAGATCACCATAAGGGCAACTTAGTCAGAACTTTCAAGATCCCAGCTACACCATAGAGGGAAGTATAGAAAAGAAAAAAGTAATAGAGTAAGAGAAAAAATAACCTGCAAAAATAAATGAATTGAGCAAAGGAAGAAATTACTGATAGATAGAATGAGACTCAACCACAAGTATATTGATTTCAATAGAAATACTATAACCTAAATGAAATTGTGTCACAAACTGCCATGAAACTCCTTATCTCGTGAAACTGCTCCAACTCCACCAGGTCTGCATCCTTTTACAAATCTGAAAAAAAAATCATTAACAAATCATTGTGAATAAACTATAAAGGGGAACCCAACCTAATAGTTAGCGATATTGAAACCAAAATCGATTTGAAAACCAGATTTTGAAATCAAAAATGACTCTAAAACCACGATTTTGAAAAGTTGAAACCGAAATTGATTTTTGAAACCAAAATTGAGTTTGAAACCAAAATCAATTTCAAAACCAGATATTGAAACCAAAATCGATTTCAAAACCAGATTTTGAAATAAAAAACGACTTTGTTATTTGCTGATCCAGGAATCCGTTTCCAATTTGGATTTACTTCGATCATAGATCAATTGATTTCGAATTGGATCACGCTTGGTGGAACCCTAACTGATTGAAATTTTGGGGCTTTGGTATTTGATTGAAATTGGACACTGTATGAAAGGTATAGGGGGAATAAGGCGATTATAGAAACCAATATTTCAATTTTGTGAATGAACGGGAGCGATAGATTTGAGGACGTAAAATGTGGGCAAGGAGAAGAATCCGGGGAAGAGAGACATCATGGCTCAAAAGTGGAGAGGGTTGCGGTTTAGGTATCAGGGAAGGAGGACGTGGGAGAAGAGGGGGAGTTGAATGGGCTGAATGAGTGGGGCTGAATGGGCTGAATGACTGGCCGACTTATTGAATTTACACGGTCCTGATTAAAAGTTGGTTGGAGTTTAAAGGGCCCAGATTGATCCAAAGGTGGTTGGACTCAACTGGGTCCATAGTATAAATTCAAACTTTAGATTCTTTCGAGTCAGCTTAGTCAATGGCGTCGCAATTCGAGAAAAGTCTTTTATAAATTTCCGATAGTATCCAGCTAGACCCAGAAAACTACGTACTTCGGTTGGCGTCTTCGGCGGTTCCCATCTTTCAATTGCTTCCACTTTCGCTGGATCAACTTGTATACCCTTCTCTGAAACTACATGACCCAAAAACTGAACTTCTCGTAGCCAGAATTCACACTTCGAAAATTTAGCATATAACTTTTCTTTCTTTAACAATTCTAGAATCAAACGAAGGTGTTGCGCGTGATCCTCTTTGGATCGGGAATAAATAAGTATATCATCGATAAATACTATGACAAATTTATCGAGATACGGCTTACATACCCGATTCATCAAATCCATAAAAGCGGCTGGAGCATTCGTCAGTCCGAATGGCATCACCAAGAATTCGTAGTGACCGTACCTTGTGCGAAAAGCAGTCTTTAGAACAACTTCTTCTTTAACCTTCAACTGATGGTAGCCAGATCTGAGATCAATCTTGGAGAAGTAACAAGCCCCAACTAATTGATCGAAGAGGTCATCAATTCTTGGAAGTGGATACTTGTTCTTGATCGTGCATTTATTCAGTTCCCGATAGTAAATACACATTCTCATTGAACCATCCTTCTTTTTCACAAATAGAACTGGTGCACCCCACGGCGAAGAGCTGGGTCTGATGAAGCCCTTATCAGATAAATCTTGAAGATGTGCCATCATTTCTTTCATCTCTGGAGGTGCTAGTCGGTACGGCGCACGAGCGATAGGAACGACTCCAGGGATTAAGTGTAATACCCCAGGTAAATCCGTTAGTTAAAAATCTAATTCCGTTAAATTTAGTTAACTTTAAAGTTACTATTTTGGGTAAGTTGAGATGATTTAGTAAGTTAAGGGTGCTTTGGTTATTATGGAATAGTTTAGGGTCTAAAATGGTAATTAGAGTGGATAATATCTGAATTGAGAGTACAGATGTATTCATTATAGCAAAACTCAGCTGAAGGTGTATGTGTGTGTTTTGGGAAGAAAAGAAGAAAAAGAAGGGTTCTTGTGGTTAAGACTTCATTTGGTGTATTTGGAAGAGAAATTGAGGTATGTTGCTTTACATTTTATGTCTATAATTGCTAGTAAGTAGTTCCTATCGGAGTAGAAACATCCCAAACACTTCTGTTAATGATTCAGTCGATTTCTGGGTGAAAATGGGATAAACAGTCAGAGGTGTCCGGATAATATGAAGGTATCCGGGTAGTTTCTTGGGTGGTGTCCGGGTAGTTTATTGATAGTATCCGGATGATTTGTTTGAGGGTTTCCGGGTGATTTAGAGTCCGGATGGCATCCGGATTCCTTGTGTTGTCCGGATAAATCGTGTTGTCCGGATTAGTCTTGCTATCCGGATTACTGAGGTTGTCCGGAAAAGTCATGTTATCCGGAAAAGGTGGTGTTGTCCGGGTTGTTTGGGTTGTCCGGATACTTTAGTTGTTTTGGTCACTTTTGAGGATTTGAGTTATCTAGAGTCCTTGGTCTTCTAGTATGGTTTATGTGATCAGTTAGTAAGGGGATATTTGTATTTAATCTATTTGCAGACTCTGTGGATTGGGATTGATAGACTGAATCTTTGGAAAAGGCTTGGAAGCGTATTTTAAGAATTCGAGGTGAGTTTTACTTTAAAAGTATTTTCAACTGGAATACATACGTATGGTTTGGGAATGTGATAATTAGTGATTAATGTGCCTATATGTATGGTGTACGTGATTGATAATATATTGAGATATATGTTGTGTTTATATTGCACGAAACGAGTATAGGTGAGCCGAATTATTGTTCGGCGGAGCTGTATGGAAATACAGCGGGGCTGCATGAAATTGCAGTGGAGCTGTAGGTAATTGCAGCGGGGCTGTATGTAATTACAGTGGAGTCGACTGTATTGTACAGTGACGATGATTAGTTGGCTTGCTACCGACTAATGTGGCCAGGGGAAAGAAGATGAGATGAGGAGAGATACACGGTGCACGAGTCCTAATGTGGTATTTATATACGTGTGGTATATGCGTGCTTATACGAAAGATTTTATGTAAACTATTCTGATACAAAGTATTATGTGAAAAGAGTTTTATATTGATTTTGGAAAAGACCGGGATTAACTCACTAGACCCGTTTGGTCTAACCCTCATTTTGTTTTCAAAAATATGTTTTCCAGGTTAAGGATCGGCATGAGAGGATGAAGTGTAGGAAGCTTTTGATGAATGTTGATTAGGAAGCTTTTATATATTTTGTAATGTCAAGACTTTTGAGACCGTACTTGGTTTGTGATGTATCTTTTATTATGAATGTAATGAAGTTATGCAATGTATGTTATTTGTTGTATGTTTGGGAAACCGGGTCGTTACAAATGGTATCAGAGCCCTAGTTTAAGAGATTTAGGTATTTGGATTTATACCTAGACTTAAACTGTATGTGAAGTAGGATGTCCTTATTATTTTAGAACCTTGGGATGTTAAATATAAAAAGGTAGAAGGAACATCATGTAAGGTATTTTCAAATTACACCTGGCCAGTGTAATCATGAACTTACAAGTACATGTTGAACCGGAATATCTTGTTATATTGGGTATGTGCTTACGTGTATATTAACCTTGTTGAAATCAATAGAGTGGCAAGTCGGACTCGATGTATGGATAGAGGCAAAGACAGGTATATTTCTATACACTCTATACGTGCTAAAGTGTATTATATGACTTCGGTGTAAAATGATTATTGGTACTTTCGTGCTTTTGTTGCTTAGCAGTGTTAGAGATATAGGTAGAGGCGGAGCGTCTATTTAATTAGTTCCTATGGTTTTGATGCAGTTTGAAGCATTAGTGATAAGTATTCGTTGCCTTTTTGCTTAACCGAATTCCGGGACGGAATTCTTTTAAGGGGGAGATAATGTAATACCCCGGGTAAATCCGTTAGTTAAAAATCTAATTCCGTTAAATTTAGTTAACTTTAAAGTTACTATTTTGGGTAAGTTGAGATGATTTAGTAAGTTAAGGGTGCTTTGGTTATTATGGAATAGTTTAGGGTCTAAAATGGTAATTAGAGTGGATAATATCTGAATTGAGAGTACAGATGTATTCATTATAGCAAAACTCAGCTGAAGGTGTATGTGTGTGTTTTGGGAAGAAAAGAAGAAAAAGAAGGGTTCTTGTGGTTAAGACTTCATTTGGTGTATTTGGAAGAGAAATTGAGGTATGTTGCTTTACATTTTATGTCTATAATTGCTAGTAAGTAGTTCCTATCGGAGTAGAAACATCCCAAACACTTCTGTTAATGATTCAGTCGATTTCTGGGTGAAAATGGGATAAACAGTTAGAGGTGTCCGGATAATATGAAGGTATCCGGGTAGTTTCTTGGGTGGTGTCCGGGTAGTTTATTGATAGTATCCGGATGATTTGTTTGAGGGTTTCCGGGTGATTTAGAGTCCGGATGGCATCCGGATTCCTTGTGTTGTCCGGATAAATCGTGTTGTCCGGATTAGTCTTGCTATCCGGATTACTGAGGTTGTCCGGAAAAGTCATGTTATCCGGAAAAGGTGGTGTTGTCCGGGTTGTTTAGGTTGTCCGGATACTTTAGCTGTTTTGGTCACTTTTGAGGATTTGAGTTATCTAGAGTCCTTGGTCTTCTAGTATGTTTTATGTGATCAGTTAGTAAGGGGATATTTGTATTTAATCTATTTGCAGACTCTGTGGATTGGGATTGATAGACTGAATCTTTGGAAAAGGCTTGGAAGCGTATTTTAAGAATTCGAGGTGAGTTTTACTTTAAAAGTATTTTCAACTGGAATACATACGTATGGTTTGGGAATGTGATAATTAGTGATTAATGTGCCTATATGTATGGTGTACGTGATTGATAATATATTGAGATATATGTTGTGTTTATATTGCACGAAACGAGTATAGGTGAGCCGAATTATTGTTCGGCGGAGCTGTATGGAAATACAGCGGGGCTGCATGAAATTGCAGTGGAGCTGTAGGTAATTGCAGCGGGGCTGTATGTAATTACAGTGGAGTCGACTGTATTGTACAGTGACGATGATTAGTTGGCTTGCTACCGACTAATGTGGCCAGGGGAAAGAAGATGAGATGAGGAGAGATACACGGTGCACGAGTCCTAATGTGGTATTTATATACGTGTGGTATATGCGTGCTTATACGAAAGATTTTATGTAAACTATTCTGATACAAAGTATTATGTGAAAAGAGTTTTATATTGATTTTGGAAAAGACCGGGATTAACTCACTAGACCCGTTTGGTCTAACCCTCATTTTGTTTTCAAAAATATGTTTTCCAGGTTAAGGATCGGCATGAGAGGATGAAGTGTAGGAAGCTTTTGATGAATGTTGATTAGGAAGCTTTTATATATTTTGTAATGTCAAGACTTTTGAGACCGTACTTGGTTTGTGATGTATCTTTTATTATGAATGTAATGAAGTTATGCAATGTATGTTATTTGTTGTATGTTTGGGAAACCGGGTCGTTACATTAAGTCAATACCAAATTCTACTTGTCTAACAGGAGGAAGACTATTCAAGTCTTCAGAAAAAACCTCTGGATATTCACTAACGATAGAAATATCTTCCAGCTTAATCTTTTCAGGCCTACTGTCTATGACATAAGCTAAATAACTAGAGCAACCCTTGTTGACACATTTACGGGCTTTTATCATAGATATAAGGCTGGATTGAAGATTCTTACGATCACCATAGATCACTACTGCCCTCTTATCAGGTAAAACGACGTTGATTATTTTCTTATCACAAACTATGTTAGCCCGATTTTCAGCTAACCAATCCATCCCTACTACCACATCAAACTCGATCAACTCTATAGGAAATAGTTGTATCGGTACTCCACACCCCTCTATATTTATCATGCAACAATCAAAAACTTCTTTAACTGCCACTTGGTTATCATTTGCAGTATCTACTAATAAAGCATGTTCTAACATTTTAGGCTCTAAATGCATGTGAGCAGCAAAAGAGGGAGACACAAAAGATCGGTTTGCACCGGAATCAAATAACACTTTAGCACGCGTGGAGTTTATGAAAAATGTACCTGTGACCACATCCGGAGTTTCCTCCGCCTCTTTAGCTGTCATTTGGAATGTACGACCCCTCGTTTTCGGCGGTTCTATTCTTGGGACTACTGGTCTAGTAATGGCTGGTTTCCTGGATGTACCCCCTTGTTGTATTCTACCTCGCGGACAATCTGATTGGAGGTGATCCGGAGAATTGCACAAAAAGCAGAACCGTGTTAATCGACAATCTTTAACAACATGCCCGGTTTTCCCACACTTAAAACAAACCCGAGATTCCACTTGACAATTTCCCTGATGGTAGCGATTACATTTTGGACATGGTCTTTCCGCTGGTCGAAACGACGGACGGTTGTCGAACCTCTGAAATCTAGACTTCCTTGGATCCTGTGGTGGTCCTTCCCATCTCCTTTTCCCCAAACTCTTATCACCGGCATCCCTTTTGTTATCTCGTTCTACATTTTCTGCAGCATCCACTGCAGCTGTAAAAGTATCTGGCCTTGTTGCTGTCACTAGTCTTCGGACTTCTGAATTCAACCCATAGATAAATCTTTCCATTTTCATCTTTTCTGTAGCAACATAATATCCTGCAAAACGAGATTTTTCTAAAAATCGTGCAGTATAATCTCTGACTGCCAAATTCCCTTGCTGTAGATTCATAAATTCTCCTTCCAATTGTCTGACAGCAGCTTGTGGACAGAAGTGTGTTGTGAAAGCTAACACGAATTCCTCCCATGAAAAAGTAGAATATACATCCGATCCTCTCGATTCTATATGAGCCTCCCACCAATACAGAGCATCACCTTTTAGCATTGTAGTTCCATAAAGTACTTTATCTTCTTCACTACATTTACACGTTTTGAAGATAGCCTCTATTTCTTTCAGCCATCTCATAGCTTTTACCGGATCCCGATCTCCTGAGTATGTAGGGGGCTTGCAACTAAGAAACATTTTATAGTCACACTTTCTCATTACCGGTAAAACAGTAGAGCTAAGTGGCATCTCAACTTCATGTTCCGGATTTGGTCTTTCAGTTTCATTATGACGATTACGTTCGAACATGGCTTGTATGCTATCCTGTAATCTCCCCATTTCAGCAGTCAGATCATCCTGTGTAACAAACTCTGTACCATGCAGTTGTGTTCTATCTCCAGTTCGGCCCTCAGTTCCCCTTCTGATTCCGCCTCTACCACGATCTCTTCCTCTTCCCCCTGTTCCTATTGGTGGATTTTCTCCACTCGAATTCCTTCCTCCTCTCTGATTCCTTTGTCTAGTGCCACTCGCCATTCTGTGGATTCAAATAAAGTTAATATACACATAAGCACATACCCCATATAACAAGGTATTCCAGTTCAAACATGTACCTGTAAGATCATAATTACACTGGCCAGGTGTAATCTGAAATTACCTTACATGATGTTCCTTCTACCTTTTATACTTAGCATCCCCAGGTTCTAAAATAATAGGGACATCCTACTTCACATGCAGTTTAAGTCTAGGTACAGATACTAATACCTAAATCCCTTAAACTAAGGCTCTGATACCATCTGTAACAACCCACTATCCAAATATACATTTAACAAATATTTCATAACATGTTTTCAACAAAAGTACTTCACATTCACATTTGGTCCCAACTAATGTCTAAACATAATAAGAAATTTGGTACAAACTTGATCCTATTTAGATTACATAAAATTAATAACAAAGTTATAAGTACAAGAACATCCACATTTTCATAACGATCATCTTCCCAAAAGCTACCCATCAAGTATTCTAATCACTGGGTCTTACTGGAACCACCACCTGGAATACATATTTTAAAACAAAAATGAGGGTTAGACCTAAGGGTCTAGTGAGAAAATCCCTGTTATTTGGAAATCATTAAAATTCATTTATATAAAATCCTCTTTATATAAATATACATATATCACACGTAAATTAATACCGACCAGGATTTGTGCATCATACCTGTCTCATCCCACCTTATCCCTCCACCAATGGCCAAATTTATTGGTTGCGAGCCAATTTAACACACTTGTTTAGCTTTTCAGTAAAAATACTTTAAAGTAAAACTCACTTGTTTAGCTTTTCACCAAAAGTCTTTCCAAGTTAATTATCACGTATGACAATCCTTCACAGAATCTGAAATCACACAAAATACCAAATATCTCTTTTTAAAACTAAACTTATGAAATCCTCGACTCAAGTCGCAACCTACTAAAAGTAAATTAGAATCGCAATGCATAGTGCTAAGTCGCAATCAACTACTGCGACTTCACCCCCAAATCGCAACCCACTATTGCGATTCCAACCCCAAGTCGCAATCAACTACTGCGATTCCAACCCAAGTCGCAAACGACCATTGCGACTTCAAGGCCAAGTCGCAACTAACCATTGCGACTTCGTTGAATATCGCAATCAACCATTGCGACTTCGTTGAATGTCTCAGTTCACTGTTCATCCTAAAAACCCAGAAATCGTACTTTTAAGCTATGCATGTTGCTGTAAAGGTGCAGATATGTTTAAGACTATGAACATAACCTAACCTTAAGCTTAGATTTCCCAAAACATCCATTTTTAACAAAACCCACCTAAAAACTTAACTAACAAACTCAAGAACACTTTTAAGAATTTAAAACACATACAAGGATGGATTTGTTACCTTGCTTACTTCAGTTTGGTCCTTAAATCACAGCAGCAAACTCTTGATTTCTTCCTTCTTCTTTCCCTTAATCTCTCTCTCGATTTCCTTCTCTCTCTCTAAACCGAACACACTACACACACTAACACTTAGGATAATTTCCCTTAATTGAAATATGGACACCTATCCTTATTAAAATAGGAAATCGGTTTTGGCTAAAGAGGTTTGGATAAAAGACCAAACAAACCCTATACTTATCTCACTTGGAAATAAATACCCCTTAACTTCTTACTCCATAAAACACTAACATAAAACTTATAAAATTTTCAAATTTAAATTAGATAAAATACCTGGTTATTACAGATTTTGAAATACAAAATGACTCTAAAACCACGATTTTGAAAAGTTGAAACCGAAATCGATTTTTGAAACCAAAATTGAGTTTGAAACCAAAATCAATTTCAAAACCAGATATTGAAACCAAAATCGATTTCAAAACCAGATTTTGAAATCAAAAACGACTTTGTTATTTGCTGATCCAGGAATCCGTTTCCAATTTAGATTTACTTCGATCGTAGATCAATTGATTTCGAATTGGATCACGCTTGGTGGAACCCTAACTGATTGAAATTTTGGGGCTTTGGTATTTGATTGAAAATGGACACTGTATAAAAGGTATAGGGGGAAGAAGGCGATTATAGAAAACAATATTTCAATTTTGTGAATGAACGGGAGCGAGAGATTTGAGGACGTAAAATGTGGGCAAGGAGAAGAATTCGGGGAAGAGAGACATCGTGGCTAAAAAGTGGAGAGGGTTGCGGTTTAGGTATCAGGGAAGGAGGGCGTGGGAGAAGAGGGGGAGTTGAATGGGCTGAAAGAGTGGGGTTGAATGGGCTGAATGACTGGCTTATTGAATTTACACGGTCCTGATTAAAAGTTGGCTGGAGTTTAAAGGGCCCAGATTCATCCAAAAACAGTTGGACTTATCTGGGGTGCAGCAGCCGCCTTTCTATGGGACTCAACCTACACAATACAAACACAATAAAATACACCAGACAACTACATTTGAAGGAAACAACACCCTGGTAGATCAATTCAACTCACTGCAGCCTGATCTTGTTCCTGCCTCGTTATGCTGAAACGGTGTGCAACATTTTATGACGTAATCCCCATTGGAAGAAGACAATCTTGAGCTTGTGCCATGGTCTTTACCTTTACAATGCAATACATAAATAACAGGTATAAAGCACAGGTATAAGAGAGAGAGTGAGAGTGAGAGGGAGGGAAATAGAGTATACTTTTGGGTTAACCGATCCTTCCCATGCCATAGGATTGACGGTCATGGATTCCAACCCAGCACCAATACCTATTCATATACGATTGAACTGGTTCAGAAAGAAAGCAAAGGATGGTGCTTTGTACCCATGAAATTACTATGTGAAGCATACCAAAAAAGAGTAAAGTAGAAACAGAACTCACCAATCTCATAAAATCCAGCTTTAATAGCTGCAGCTACATCAGCTACTGCCTGAAGACCTGAGGAACACTGTCTGTTGACAGTCCTAACCGGCACCGTTTCTGAGAAATAGGTAGATCATATATTAGAATGTTGCTCTGAATATACAAACATTAAACTAAGGGACTTGAAAAATAAAAATGATAGAAAGTCGGGGAGCAGAGAATATTCAACAGGTATTACTTACGCTACAATTACTACATCATCCCCAAAAGCAGAACTCCTATGATATGCAGCACTGTCACCAGCTGCACAGACCGATGCCTGGTTTCAAAATACAAACATCAACCACTATATTGAGTAAAGAACAAACATGACATGATGCATATATGTAAAAAAAAAGTCAGTTGGACACCATCAATTAGGCTTTTCAACAAAATTAAGCTTATGTTAAATTCATGTAGCTAACGTACGAAAGGAATATGTTCTTTTTCGGTTTATTAATTCGTTCTCCATCATAATTTTCAACATTTTTTTTATTTCATCCCAAGATTGCTCGACAATTTTGACGCATGGAAACACCTTGTTCAAAACTTCACCAAATAAGCACCAATTTTGACCCCAAACCTTGAATGTGATGCTCGCAACAACAATCATTTAATCACAAGCTTGTAACATAACATAACATAACAATAAAATATTTTATATGTGCTATTATCCGCTAGAAGAATCATACGAACTCACGGAATAATATTAAGAGCAGCAAAAAGATTATGTTCAAGATTAACATGGTCCAAGTTGTTTAAAAACTAACCTCTTCTTTTTTCCCCCAATCAATGCTCCAATTTCGGTTGAGATCAACTCCTCTCCCTGGAAAAATTTAAAGAAAAGCAAATAGGCAGAAAATCAACAATCAATTCTCAGCAAGCAGAATTACAATGTAATGAAGTAACTAAAAGACGCAAGACCATTTCTCCGCTCACAAAATTCCCCTGCTTCAACTTTCTTACGTCCATTCAAATTTTCCATTGGTACCACCTGAGAGATCACCATAAGGGCAACTTAGTCAGAACTTTCAAGATCCCAGCTACACCATAGAGGGAAGTATAGAAAAGAAAAGGGTAATAGAGTAAGAGAAAAAATAACTTGCAAAAATAAATGAATTGAGCAAAGGAAGAAATTACTGATAGATAGAATGAGACTCAACCACAAGTATATTGATTTCAATAGAAATACTATAACCTAAATGAAATTGTGTCACAAACTGCCATGAACCTCCTTATCTCGTGAAACTGCTCCAACTCCACCAGGTCTGCATCCTTTTACAAATCTGAAAAAAAAATCATTAACAAATCATTGTGAATAAACTATAAAGGGGAACCCAACCTAATAGTTAGCGATATTGAAACCAAAATCGATTTGAAAACCAGATTTTGAAATAAAAAATGACTCTAAAACCACGATTTTGAAAAGTTGAAACCGAAATTGATTTTTGAAACCAAAATTGAGTTTGAAACCAAAATCAATTTCAAAACCAGATTTTGAAATAAAAAACGACTTTGTTATTTGCTGATCCAGGAATCCGTTTCCAATTTGGATTTACTTCGATCATAGATCAATTGATTTCGAATTGGATCACGCTTGGTGGAACCCTAACTGATTGAAATTTTGGGGCTTTGGTATTTGATTGAAATTGGACACTGTATGAAAGGTATAGGGGGAAGAAGGCGATTATAGAAACCAATATTTCAATTTTGTGAATGAACGGGAGCGAGAGATTTAAAGACGTAAAATGTGGGCAAGGAGAAGAATCCGGGGAAGAGAGACATCGTGGCTAAAAAGTGGAGAGGGTTGCGGTTTAGGTATCAGGGAAGGAGGACGTGGGATAAGAGGGGGAGTTGAATGGGCTGAAAGAGTGGGGCTGAATGACTGGCTTATTGAATTTATACGGTCCTGATTAAAAGTTGGCTGGAGTTTAAAGGGCCCAGATTGATCCAAAGGTGATTGGACTCAACTGGGAAAAACACTTTAGAAAACACACCTATAGAAAACACTCACTCTGGTATTTTAATCTAAGAACAAAGTTTAAATCTTAGAAAACACACTTATATTTCTTTATAGATGAGGGAGAAGTGTATAAACTTCGATGCCCCTCTATTACAAACTTGCAATCTATTTATAGAGGGATCAGCCACTCTATAATTGATTTATTTTACAAAGGTGGCCGACAATAGCACACAAAAGTCGGCCTTATTGATTACAAAAAGATAAACTCCACTAGTCTTTTCCTTTTTACACACTAGTGGTTCATAAAATATTATATAAGTACCATTATTGAGTAGCAGCTGTCCTCAATAATTCAGGTTCGTTTCATCAATGTGGGCCTTCAGTATCTGGCACGCATTTCACGCATCTTATCGTCTTGACTTTCTTTGTCGATGGAAAAGATCGTTCGTCCTTTTGTGGCCCACGTTCCATCTCCGTAACAAGTGGCATAGTCCCACGAATAATAGGGCTTTTTGGGCTGAGAATCCACTTGGGCTTGGTTCTGCCTTTGTTGGGCTCGTTGGGCCTTTTTAAGTGAGTCCAACAATTTGTTTGGTTGGGGTATAAACTGGGATTTTTCGAACATTTGGGCTAATAATCGTTGTTCTTTTTCTGATCCATTAGCCATGACATCCTGTGTTAATATGGATATCCTTTGGGCTTGTTCTTGGGTCTGGTACCTTTCTTCGAGGCAAAAATTAACCAACCTTGATAATGCATCTGCGAGTGTGTTATTTTTGCCTTCGATGTGTTCGATGTTAATCTGAACACCTGTTCCAGTAATTGCATCTGTGAACTTGGTCCAGCGAACTCTGGAAGCCTTGTTGGAGTTGGTTTTGTTGTAAAAGCTGATGATTGCCTCGCAATCCGTTTTAAGGGTTATTTCCTTCTGATCTAGGTAGTATATCTTCAGCTTTTCCAGTGCATTTATACAAGCATAGATTTCTGCATCTATGGTAGATTGAGTGGCTTTGAATCTACCGCTTGCATATGCGCAGACCTGTTCTGTTCCATGCGAATCTTCTTTCTTCTTCTTCCATTTGCATATGGCCTCCCATCCTTCCATACATCCATCTGTTTCGATTATTATGTACGCTCCTTCTGGGGGAATTTGCAAATCTGGCAGCTTCTGAACTTTCTCTTTGATCTGACGTATTAACTCGTAGTCTGATGGCTTCATTCTTTTGTCTCCATGTAAACTTGTCTTCTCATATAACGGGCCTAGGAGAGTTCCTAGTTTGGGAATGTAATTCCTAGCATAATTGAGGATCCCAAGGAATGATCTTAGTCCTGATTTTGTCTTGAGCTTTTCTTCATCAAATTCAGCAACCTTTTTGATAACGTGGGGTTGCAACTTGATCCTTTGCCTTCCAACGATGGCTCCTAGGAACTCGATCTCTGGTACAGCGATCTTCATCTTGGTTGGTGACAATACTAGGCCATTGTTTTTGCAGATTTCTATCATCTTCTTCAGGTGGACTGTATGCTCTTCTTCATTCTTGGAGAAAACCAGAATATCATCGATATATACGGTAATGAACTCTTCTGTTCCTCTGAAACATTTGTCCATCTTTCTTTGGAAGATTGCCGGGGCGTTCTTGAGTCCGAAAGGCATCACCAGCCATTCATATAACCCTCCTGGTACTATGAATGCTGTCCATGGGATTGATTTTTCCTCCATTGCTACTTGGTGGAAGCCTGACTTTAAGTCAAACTTTGAGTAAACTTTGGAGTTTCCAATTCGTTTTAGGAGAGTGTTAATCCCTGGAAGCGAGTATTGATCTTTGAAGGTATTATCGTTCAATGACCTGTAGTTAAACACCATCCTTTCTTTGCCTTTCGTCTCCTTCCCTGTCGTTGGGTCAACTGTGGTTCCAGAATTGACCAACATAGCCATTGTTCTATGTCTGCTTTTGCTTGGGCGGATCACTTTTAGTTGTAGTAACGCATCAATATGCCTTTTGAATGAGTCTTCCATTGCTGGTGTTACATGCTTTAATGGCCTATCTTGTATGGTGATATCAGGGTTGATGATATCGATTACACAGAGTTCCTCATTTTTTCGCCAATGCTTGAGAGGTTCTTCTCCTATGAATCCTTGCCTTTTGAGTTCTTGGATCACAGGTTGGAATTTTGAATTTAGGTTCATTCCGACTTGTGGTGATTCAAGCATGTAACATTCATGCAGTGTGGCGTGCATGTCTTCCCATGAGTAGTCATCTTCTTGATCCTCCTGGTCCTGATGGTGTACTGTTGCTGAGACCTCTGCTTGTGGTAGAGTTTGAATCTTTGTAATCTTCTTGTAGATGGTTACCTCATTTCCTTCTATTCGAATCCCTCCATTCATAGATCTTGTGAAGTTAGTACCAATGAGCATTTGAATGCCCTCTGTTACTTTCATGTCTAAGGCGTAAATGAATGGCATGGGATACTTATTTCCGCTGATTACAAAGCTTCCTTGCTTTATCTTATGCTCCGACGGTTGCCTTGAGTTTACACCATTGAAATATACCGTCCTTCCCAGTATCTCTAAAGCTTCTTCGGGTACGATGCTCTTGCTGATGCAGCAAGTGGTCGCTCCTGTATCGAGTATGGCATTCACCTTGAAGACTGGTATTCCTGGGATTTCAAACTCAACTATCACATTGTATAGTCGGTTTAAGATCTTCCGTACCCTTGGTTCTTCATGTGTAGTATTAAGAACCTGGAATATTTCATCTTCAATTAGCATGTTCAGCGATTGAGTTGCCGCATTATCTTGTTGAGAATCCGGATTCTGAGCATCATGCCAGCTTAGTGGTGGTGGAGTTAGTACCTCTTGAAAACACCTCAACTCTTCTTTGACATCTTTAAGTTCCTCTTTTATCACCTGAATTTGGCTTCGCATCTGTGTGATAGATTGCTGTTTATGATGTAGCTGTGCTTCGTAATCCTTCTGAACACTTGCAATTTCCAGCCTTTGCTCTAGATTGGTCTGCATCAAATCTTGAATCTCTTTGTTGAGTTGCATGAATCTTAGCTCTTTCTTTAGTCCAGAATTCTGTTCTTCTGCTAGCTTTTCTGCAAACTCTCTTGCTTGTTCTTTTATCATTTGCTTGAATTCCCTATCCTTGTCCCTTAGGAGTTCCTTAAGAAGAATGACCTCTCTTTCCGTTGTTTGTGCCCGGTTGTCTTCCACCTTTCTTACTGTCATACGCTTATTCATGTGATTAAGCGCACATAGAGCACATGTTGTTAGTTTGCATTTGGAGCAGTGTAACCTTGATCTTTCCGTTGTGGCTATACCACAGAAGAAACAAAAGATGCTACTTGCTAATCCATTCTCTTCCCACGTGTGCTGACAATTTTTGCTATTTGGTGGCAATTCTTTCGTTGGCCTCCATGATCCAGACTTTTGGATTTTGTCACTGATCTGTGATGAGTTTCCTGGATGAAACATAAAGCATGTTTCTTCAGTTTCTTCCTCTTGATGTAGGGTGAACATTCCTTCATCAATTGGGTTCTCATTGATCAGAGTCCCTATATTGTTGGTAGTTTGCCCTTGTTCTCCATCCGAGATACTGTAGACTGTGGAATTATCATCGTTATCCGCTGATACAATATCCAGTCCTTATCCAGATCTATGTTCTGAACTACCGCTGCTCTTGCGATGTTTCCTTCTCCGCTTCTGCAGTCTCTTGCAAAATGCCCTTCATTCCCACATACAAAGCATTTGCACTTAGAGACTCTTCCTCTGTTGTCTTTGTACTTTCTTTTGAAAATTCTGACATGTGTTGGATGCGGCTTCCCTTTGTAAGTTGTGGATCTTCGTAGGCCATACTTTTTACTAGACTTGTAATGTCCAGGAATTGGTATGTTTGAGCAAAAATCCAAACTTCTGAGTTCCTTTTGGAGTACTGCTTCTTTGCACATTTCTGCAATATAGCTGTGTGTGAATTTAATTGCAGGTAGAACTGCCGCCTGAATTCCAGGATATTTAGCCCTAAAGAGTTCTTCCACTCTTTTGCCAAGTGCCTGAGGGAGTTTGGTGAAAAACTTCTCTGTTGTTGATGTAAAGAATAGTCTCCCTGATTTTGAGGCTAAAATCCTGAATTCATTAAGGAATTTCCATAAATCCTTGGTATTTTCACACGTCAATCGTTCCAGATCGCGATATGCAACTTCTTATTCCTCAGTGGATCCACGATAGGGGTCTTCAAGCAAAATTAATTGCCTAAGCTGTGATGTGATGTTCTGAGGATCATCTGAAATCGCGATCAGATTCTCATACGACTCTGCGTATACGGTGCGCCATTGTTGCCACATACGTTTTTCGTTTTCTCCAAGGAGATTTTCAACGTAGGCAACCTTTTCTTTGTTGTCTCTCCAGACCTGTTCGTTGAGCTTGTTGATGGTAATGGATTCCCAGCGTGCTATTATATCAGCCCATAGGCCTGGATCTGGTGGTAATACCAGGAGAGCTCCCGTGTCCGTCATTGCTGGGGGTAATGTCCATTGTTGACTGTAGTATTCCCCGTATCCGCCTCTAAAGCTTCCTTGAGCCTTTGGGTAGTTTTGTAGAGGTACAGGGATGGTTCCTCCTCTTGCCGGAGGATACACTGATGGTCCTGTCATCTGATCCTTTGGGGGATCATACATCCCACTTTCGGCTGTTGATGGGTAAGCAATTTCGTCAAGGATTTGCTTAATCTTCTCAAGACGGGGGTACTCCAAGCTTTTACTTGTTTCTGGTTCTTCAGGTTGTTGGCTGAAGGGGTTTAGCCATTCTTCCCGTTCTTCTACCTCCTGGACAACAACCTTTCCTGGTTCACTATCCTCTTTATCATCCCATTCGTCTTCCATACCTTGACATTCTTCTGTATCCGTATCCCATCCTGTGGCTGTTATATCTTCAAGAGGAGTAGTAATTGGTGGTGCATCGTATCTGACATAATAATCGTATTTGGCAGATGGTTGTCCCAAGGTATCCCACCTTGGTGCTTGTGTGAAGACACCAATAAACTCTTCTTCTGCTTCATCAGTTTCGTTTCTCCTTGTAGTTCCAGGGAATTCTCTATCATGACTGTCAACTGAATATCTTCCTGATTCAACCCTTGATTCGTAGTTAGTAAATCGTAGGCTAGTTGTTCTGTTAAGCCTATTACTAACTGCAACTCCGACCGGTGCTCGTACGTTAACTCTTGTGGATGGCCTTAGATGCCAACTTCTTCCTTCCAGTGTTTCAATGCTGAGTCTTTCCCCTGGAATAGCAACAACTCCGTTGGTTGCTAAGTGATCTACTGCATCTCTGACATCATACTGGAATCCCATGTAACTGGTGTTGGACAGTCTCCCGGTGAGACATGTCGTTACCAACAGGTTACTCTCACCTCCTTGCCATTCGTCGTAGCCGTGGGTTTGGATGGCAATTTCGATATGATTATGGAAATCGTCTATGCTGAGCATCATGTCTGGGATCATGTAGACTAGATGTGTTCCAGCTGAGAGGTCGACCTCCATAGTACCTATTATTGAAGTACTATTGTTCCACCTTGTATCTCTTAATACGACCAACGCATTAGTCCCTGCTCCCCTTCTATGCAGAGCATGTATTCGGATCATGAATAGCCCGAGATGGACATGTTGTAACCCGGATTGGGTTAGCTGATCATGACTTTGGGTGTTGCAAAGACTGAGGTTTTCTTGTTGTCCTTCGATGACCAAAATTCTTCTTTCGGAGTAGTGCTGGTATACTCTGTGCTGTCTGGATGTGTTGTTACTAGAGTAAAGGACTTCTGCAGGTACGAGTCTCGCTCTCCTTTCACGTGTTACTTCTAATTGACGCTTAGGGTCAATGGTTGATTCAAGAGTTTGGTTGTATGATTGTCCAAACATCCTGCGTCTTCTTCTCACTAGGTTGTACCTTGTTCTTTGCAATCCTTGGTAGTCTCTAACTTGGTCTTCTTGTGTTGGTGTCTGCGTATCGGTACGCACACCGTTTCTGACACTAGTCCTTGTGTTCATTTCTTTTCCTTTGAAAGCTCCTTCTGGAATATCTTGCTAGGATCTGTATACACGTAGATAGAACCAGGCTTTCTAGGACTTTTGTCTTTTTGTCCTAAAGAAAGCTTATCCAATCTCTGTGATAGATTTGCAAGAGATTCTCCCAAGTCTTCTGCCTGAGTTTCTTTTCTAGCTTCTAGCTTTCTGTTGAGCTTATCAACCTTTTCGTCCAGATCTGATACCTTTTGACTTAGCCTTGTAACAAGGTAAATCAAGGTATTGTTCTGTTTGATGATGACTAACGACTGAGCTGCGGGTCTTGTCTTATATTCTTCGGCTCTGATGAATCCAGCCGCAGGTGTATCGAAATCACTTGTGGCTCTAACTGCTTCCTGATAGTCGGTGTTTCCACTGACTGCTGCTATACTCATAAAAGGCTTTTTATGGCTTTTCTCTTGATATATTACTGCTTAAGACTGGTAACTTGATTCTTTCGAATATTGAAATATTCAAGGTTAACAGTTCAGGAATGTTAATACGAGTTTGAAATACTTTGTTCAAAAGAATCAGTCATGTAAAATAGAAATTTTTGTAAAAACTTTTGTTTATGATAGAACAAATGATATTGGAAATAACTCTTAGAACTTAAAATACTTACAAGTTAAAGTATGCTCACTTTCCCTGGCCATTATTTCCCCCTTCCGGGTACTTTCATAGGCGTGGTACTTTGACTTTTGCAAAAAAAAAATTAACTTCGTTCTAGGAGCACAATCTCATTTGTAAAACATAAATGAAAGTAAATCCAAAGATTTTTATGCGTACATGAATGATTATTATGAACATAATACTTTAAACTGATAATAACATACCTTCCCTGAAAACCCTGAATAAGGTTTTTAAGCTACCATGCTTAAAAACACTTTGTTTACAAGCTCTGATACCATTATTTTTTTCCTCTTTTTTGTAACACCCAAATTGTTTTTGCAGCTAAAGGTTATCTAAGGATAAACTTCTAAACTTTGGGGTTAGTTTTATAAATATTGTTTTCTTGGAGAGAAGGATACATTGAGCGTCTTCTTCACTTGAATTAAACCTTAACACTGGTACGCCTCTTTCTTTCGAGTCGCCGTTGAAAGAGACAAGGTACGCCTCTTTCTTTCGATACCGAGTAGCTCTCGATTGCTATCACTCTTCTTTCCCCCCTTTTTTCGATGCCAATCGATCACCAACCAAATACTTGAAGATCCCTAATTTTAAATTCTTTTTCTGTATGTCATCTTCAAAATTTTGTCTTGCTCTTTTACTGTTCTTCTATTAATTTTGGTAGTTGTTGTTTATGAAATTATCTGTACGATCCTGAGCTTGAAATCTTCTACAAATATAAGAAAAAGACTAATGACGTGATTTATATGTTTCTATGTCTTTGGTTCATTTTCTTAATTCTTTCTTATATATGTGCCCTAATTTTTCATATCATTTGAAGGACGTAGATAAAGATCAGAGTAACGTGTTTCAGCTTAATCGATTTTTGATATGCCTTTTGTGTTTTATGACTTTTTTTAATGTTTGATGAAAGTAATTTTGTTTTGGTTTTTATTCCTGATGTTATCTTTAGACTAGATTTCTATTAGTTTGATATCATTTATGTATCTACTCTAGTTATGAGTTTAGTTATGTTAAAATCTCCTCCAGGTTAACATGAGCAATATGCGAACCAGATAAAAGAAATCTGAATGTGAATATCATTTAGTCACACTTGATTGTGATCTCTATCTGCTTACTATTACTTCTTTTGATTGTTTTTCTGCGGTTTCTACTTGTGCAGATCATGGATTCTTTATTGAGCCCTGAAGGAGACTCTCAGAGAACTCAGTATGTACTTCTTTAGCCCTATTATCTGAATCTGAGGGGTAACATGTAGGATTATGGATCCGATGTTAGCTAAAAAACATGATGTAGAAACTAGGTTTATAGTGATTTAATCAAACATTTTGCATATTCTATACCATACAGCCTTTTCATCAGTTGCAGGGTTTGGTGGCCCAGAATTGACTTGGCTGTGCCGTTTAATAGATGTGCACTTTTCTCTCTCGATTAAGAGTACTTCTCAAATTCAAAATTGAGTTGGAATTTCTGACATTAGCCATATGTTGGGTAAATGTTATTACTTTGCCTGGAATTTCTATGGTTTCTGGGTTTTTAGTAAGGAATGTGAACTTTTGAGATAGAATCAAAACTTGTGCTCTTCAGATTCTACTTGGCATGGAGTTCTGTTAGCAAACGATTTGCTAGGGTGTTGTTTATTATTATTATTTGCCTTTTAGTGGAGGGAGCAAGGTGCAACATTTTGATGTTTGGTTTTCGAAACAGGTATCCGTATGTGACAGGCACTTCTGTCATTGGAATCAAATACAAGGATGGTATTCTCATGGCTGCTGACATGGGAGGTTAGATCTTATTGTATTTTTTGACTTCTATATAGTCCAAAGTTGCTTGCAAACATACCATTTCTTTAGTTGCTTTTGATCCTTGTGTACCCTTTTCTGATATTAGTTATACTTGAATCATACTAATGTAACTGAAAGGCGACCTCCCTGCCATAGACAATTATGGGAAAGTATTTAACCAGTTTTCAAGCAATATAACATTCAGTGCACCATATATTATAATTTATAAAATCTTATTGTTAAACGATAAAGGACACCCCATTTTATAATTATTGAATACCAAAAGATGCATGCAATGGAAGTTAAATCTGTCTCCTAACATTATTACCCTACATACTTAAAATACCTTTTGTATTGCACATGTCAACCCAAATCTGTGTATTCCGTTTGACATGTATATGTTGAATGTCCATAAGTCTAACAAAAATTGTGGAAGAATTCACATTACAAAAACCCATAATTACTGCCATTTGTATCACTCTTGGTATTTAAAGATAGTAGCAACCATATCACAACTGTATACCTGGAAACAGAGTATGTATAAAAGAGTAACTTGTACCTGTTTCTGAAAAATAAAAAATAATTTTGTGTAGCAAAAATACGGGAATATACTTTTGCTGGTTTCTAAATAGTGCTTGCTGACTTATGCATTCACAGGGTCATATGGATCCACCATTCGATACAAGAGTGTGGAGCGATTGAAGCAAGTAGGAAAACATTCTCTTCTTGGTGCTAGTGGAGAAATCAGTGATTTCCAGGAAATTCTTAAATACCTGGATGAACTCATGTAAGTTTCAGTGGTACATATTTTCTGAGTTTAACTATGATTTTTAGATCGTTGCTGATAGTGATTCTTTCAAATACTTGTAACTTTTGAGTCCCGAGTAATGACTGCCACTTTTTTCAGCTTGCATGACAATATGTGGGATGATGGGAACTCACTTGGTCCAAAAGAGGTGCACAATTATCTAACGCGGGTGATGTACAATCGCCGCAACAAGTTTGATCCTTTGTGGAATTCACTTGTAATCGGTGGAGTGAAAAACGGGCAGAAGTACCTAGGATCGGTAGACCTTGAACCACCCTTTCTTTTATTCTGGCTCTCTTTTCCTTCTGTTTCAGTTTTACTTATTCAGAAGACATCACTTCCACTTCCACTACAACAAAATTGAGTTTATAGAATGCCAAAAATGTCCAAGTGTTCTAATAGATTGCTTTATAGGACTTAAGTTTTAAGGACCGAACACTTATGTGTCTTATGTAAAAGTGTTGCAATAAGTTTATTGAATGCTTTTGAGCTTCTTGACAAGTTTTTTATGACAGTTAATAAAGCATTGTATTAAATTTTTTATGACATTATTTGAAAGAGTGTCTTCTAAAGACGAATGCCCTTAAAAAGATATGTTCATAGGACACTTTATTTCCAGAATGTCCTAAAAATACTTGTTTATAAACTTATTATAACATTTTTACATAGGGCACAGTTATTTGGTCTTATAAAGTAGTCTATTAGGATGCTTAAAACATTTTTGGTGATCTATAAAACCCGATTTAGTTGTAGTGTCCCCAATGGGCACATAACAACTTATATGCTATTTATTTGCAGGTTAGCATGATCGGTGTACATTTTGAGGACGATCATGTTGCCACTGGATTTGGAAATCACCTTGCACGGCCCATTCTTCGTGAGGAATGGAAGGAGGACTTGAGCTTTGAGGAGGGTGTCAAATTATTGGAGAAATGCATGCGTAACCTTCTATACCGTGATAGGTCTGCTGTCAACAAGCTTCAGGTGAGTCTTTTCACTTTAAAAGAAGCAATCATCTGTAGCTTATACAGCTGTTCTTTATAGTATCATGCATTGAATTTCTGCAAGGTTTTTGTTTATTTTACCTGTCTTTGTTGCTTCTCTAATAACCGTGATCATAGAATTTATGTTGCTGAGTGTTTGTTATTAGGATGCTAATTAAGTAGGAGGATGAGTTATGAGGATTTGCCATCTTTGTTTTTTATTTTCTATGAAGTAAAATTATTCTTTACTTACGTTTTATAGACGTAAAACATTACCCCTGAATAAAGAAAAAACATTTTCCATATAGAATGTTAATACAGAAAAGAAATGGATTGTTGGTAAGCGTCTTAAACCTGGTAAGCAATTGCTGGGATTTATGGGCAAGAGTCTTTTCCCTCACTTACTAAGACTCTCGGTCTTTTGCTATGCCTCTTGCCGGGTAAGATTCTTGGTTCTTTTCATGCTCAATGCTTAAGGTAAGTGATATCGGTAAGCGCTTACCCAGTAAGTGTTTAGTAAACAGCTCCTTAGTACTTTGTTAGAGCATCTTCAATAGATTGTGTATATTTTCTCTGATTAGAGTAGCAAAAGTTAAAATCTCAATAAAACAATTACATTCAACTCCAACAGATTCTCTTTTGTGAAGATTTCAACATTAATTATGTTATTAAAATATTCTATAAATTTATCATCTCAATGAACATTTAATTTTTTTTATATAAAATAATAGTACATCACTACATTGCACCTCGTTTAGTGGAAACAAGGCAAAAAAATATTTCTCGCTCTTACACATTCATTAGGGAGTTTTCTAAAGTTAGAGGTTTTTATCCTCCTATTTTCTCCATTTCAGACGAAGTTTAGAGAGTCCGTTGGATCAAAAAAATAGTCTAAAGTCTCCATTTTCCCCGAGAATCTGTTGGAGATGCTCTTTATATGAAATGATAACGGTGTACATTACACATTACTCATACATGTCTCTATCTTCATGGATGCTGCAAATTCTTTTGGTTGCTTTTATAGGTTAAATAATTGTTTCTGACTCCATTCATATTCAAAACCACAGATAGCGAAGATTACGGAAGAAGGTTTGACCATCTCCCAGCCTTACTCTTTGAAGACTTTCTGGAATTTTGCTGCTTTCCAGAATCCAACAGTTGGTGCTGAAGGATCATGGTAGGTATCTGAATTCCAAGTACTCAAAACATGTTACCATTATGTTTTTTTTATTGTTATTTCAGATGTTATTGCATACTAAATTTCTGTATTAGAATTTGAAGTTGCAGTAAATTGACTTGATCTCTGTGTCAGTTGGGAATTATCTGTGTCTATGGATTGCTTTCTCTGCTTTAGTTTTGTAATTCAAAAACGTCGATCTGTGACTACGTGTAAATGACCTAGTTAAGCGTTTGGTAAACGGCCTCTAAGTGTGCAAAACTGTCTAGACTAACAAAACCAAAGAACCGAATAACCATCTATGCTTGGTTCGGTTCTAGATTTTTTTTTTAATAAAATCAGTTTTTGTTTCTTGACATTTTTAAAAAGTGATTCTTCAGATGACATTGTTTTAGGTTTGTATTTTTCAAACTGAAATAAGGTTCAAGGTTCCTGGTTCAGATTTGGACTAAACTGGTTAAGATAGGTTTAATTTCGTAAATACAACAAAACAAATTACATTCTTTTCATTTTCATTTTTGGTGAGATATGAACCCTTACTTTTTTATAGTAGTAAATTACGGATTTGGTCCTCGTGGTATGGTATGGTATGTCAATTTTTATGGATTTCGTCTCTAAACTTCAAAAAATTATGGAAATGGTTCAAGTGGTATGTACTTTCCGTTGGATTGATACTTTGGCTTAACAAAAGATCTGTTAAATTCTAGGGCGTAACAAATATTTTTACATTTTTTAATTAACCTTTTAATTCAAGGGTCAATATGTAAACAATAAAATTTGGAGGGCGTACTCTTTAAAAGTTAGAGGGCCAAAATGAAACATTCTTTCTTTTTCTCTTACGTCCCTGTCATGGAAACCATTTTTTGGTGAGAAACGTTTTTCAGGTGAGAGACCCTTTCCCTCCATCTCGTTCACCAACACCGTTTCTCCATTTTTGCTTCCTATTCTACACGTTTGTACCCATTTTCCATGTTTTTCCGGCGAAAACCACTCAACCTCCATCTCCTTCACCACCGATGAACTCCTCCCTCCTTTCCTACACCAAGTTTGTACCCACTGCCCGATCTCGTCCCTCTACTTTAACGGACAAGCCTTTGGTCTAAGGACCAATTACATCAGAAAGTGCATACCACTGGTACCATTTTCATAATTAATGAAGTTTAGGGATGAAATCCGTAAAAATCAACATGAGACCAAATCCGTACCTTAAGATAATATTGGGCTAAAGGCCCTTTTGGATTTGATAACCAAGCTAAGTAAGTTATTTTATGGGTTTAATCCCATAACCACGTTGGTTTTGCTTATGATCTAACATGCTTATGGGCTATAGCTATGTGAAAATACATTTATTACTTTTCTAACTGCTGAGCTGATACAAAGAAAAACAACCGACGATAAATGTGGTGAGCATTATTAACTAGGTCAAATATATGGGAGAGTCATAGAGGAAGCTGCTGATTAGGTCGTCAATAAAATTGTTGAACATACTTTGTATCTTATATAACTGAATTACTTAGTTTTAAACTTTAGAAATAAATATGCATGTAGACTTTTTCTTAAAGCTGTATTTTTGGATTAATAAGTAACTGATAAACATCTCATTTTAAATATAAAGAATTTAAAATAGAATAACCATCTACTTTTAACAGAATACTTATTTTTTTTGAAACATTATATTATTAAACCTAAATTAATTAAAATAAAAAAGTTTAAAAAAAACATTATCGCTTTTTAAAACCACACAACACAAAACTGGATTATAAAATCAACAAAGACAAAAAATAAAACATAACAATAAAATGGAGATTTACTTGTAATATATTAAAAGCCAAGTCATTGTTTAGGTTTATAAGACTTTAAATCAATTATTTTAAAAGCCAAGTCCTTGTTTGGGTTTATAAGACTTTAAATCAAGATCATGCGGGGAATTTTAACTTTTTAAGGACATATATTGTGTAAAAATTATGTATGAAAAAACCGGGAAAAAGGTTGCACGTGGTTTTAAAACATTCTTGTTAACATTGATGGGCAACTAACTAGTAAATTTCTTGAATCATTAAAACTTGTTCACATGTTTGTTTTTAAGATAATTATTAAAACTATTTTATATAAAACATAAATTTTTATGTTTAAAAATCCCAATTTTTTGTTTTATTTTATGATTCACGTCTTTTTGATTAAATTCTTTTGTTAAAAAATAATTTATATAACCAATCATAAATTACATTTCTTAATTTAAAGTAAATATCAAATAAAACTATCAATTTTTATATAAAAATTATTAAATTAACAAAATGACTTTTACATTAGAAAATCCCAAGTTTAGAAAAATAAACAAGTTAAGAGACATTTGCATATCATTTCGGTTTGGCGTTAAAACATGTAAGCAAAATATTAGAAATTAAGTATGGTTAATTAACATGAGATTAATTATATGAGTTAGCAACTATTAAGAAAACGTTTGTTTTCCAAAAATATAAAAAAATCAATATATCAACATCATGTCGGTGGAAGTACTCACATGGTATTTCAAAGTTAATATATCGCAATTTTTCATATTTCTGGACAACAAACGTTTTCTTTATAGTTGCTCATATAATTCATTATTATTCTTGTAGGATTTTAGCGAAAGTTTTTTTTAATTGTTTGACTAATTGTTTTTTTAATTTTAATTTATAGTGTGTATTTTAATTTTTAGTACTTTAATTATTTATAAATAATTTATGTTAAATGTACTTAATGTATAATATTTTGATTGTAAATAATGCCCAACCCAAAAAAATATGTGAATTTCTCTTATTTTCTTTATTTTTTCAGAGTTGCTATTTTTAGCACAAAGGTCATTTTGTTAATATAATAGTTTTTAAATAAATATAAATATTTTTATGAGTCAATTGCATTTTTGGTCCCTGTGGTATGTTGATTTTCGCACTTTTGGTCCCTAGAAAATTTTTATTGCAAAAATGACCGTCTAATATGCAGAAGTGCTCGGTTTTGGTCCCTTGAGTGTAACACCGTTACCATGCATCTGTTAAACCCCCTCATGTGCCTTGCACATGAGGGTATTTTGGTCCATTTGGTTAATTATTTTAAAATAAAACCCTTGACCCTCTTTTATATTACGTCTCTCTCTCTCTCTATTAGTTTGTCTTAATCTTATCGTTAAAAACAAAACCCACCTTTATTAAAACCTTCATCTTCCTTACCGAGCTCTGCAACCTCGATCATCAACAACCATTGACGATGAGCCCATCTTTTTGGCGCATTTGTGGCCGTTTCGAAGCATTTGATCCTCATGAAGCTTACAGTATGGTTTCTGAAGTTAAATTTTTGTTCCACTGTCGTTAGTGTACTTTGTTGATATCTAAATTTTATGTTACTTTGTTTACAGAAGGTGAACCCAACCTGATTACCCTCAAGATCACTCATGGTGGGTTCTTTACCAAAAGTCCAGGAAGGAAGTATGCCAAAGGTAAGACAAAATTTTGTTGACTTGGTAGACTCTGATCAGTTGAGTGTTATTGACATAAATGAGATGGTTGAAGAGTTAGGGTACACTACTAAACATCCAATGTGGTACCATTTTAAAATCCCTGACCTAGACCTTGATAATGGATTGCAAGACCTAGGAAGTGATCAAGACATAATAAATTTGTTGAAATACACTTGCAAATACAAAGTTATTGAGGTATTCATTGAGCATTTTATGACCACTGTAATACCCTCATATAAGTCACCTGAAAAATGTAATGTGGTTATTGAGGAACTTCCTACCCAGGGATCACCAGAACTTAGGAGGTGTAGGAAGCCATTTTCAAAATCTGAGAGTTCATCATGTAAAAAGCAACTACTATTGGAATATACCCAGACAGAGGTAGGGACTGGAGTAGATGTTCAACCTAGTGTAACAGGGGGGGATGCACACTCTAATGCAGAGGTTGAATTGGGTGAAACAGGGGGGATGCACATTCTAATGCAGAGGTTGACTTGGGTGGAACAGGGGGGGATACACATGATAAGGGTAATGCAGAGGTTGACTTGGGTGGAACAGAGGGGGGTACACATGATAAGGGTAATGCATAGGTTGACTTGGGTGGAACAGAGGGGGATACACATGATAAGGGATACATACCACGGGTAGATGACACAATAGAGGAAGCAACAGAGGTCTGTGTGGAACCACCAAGGGAATCTGATCCATTTTGGGAACTTGATCCCTTCTGGGCTTCTCAACTTGATGAAAGACATGAGAAAGATGATGAAATACAGGTAAATGAACAAACCATTGAAGCACAATTGGAAGATGATGAAATATAGGTACATGATGAACTACATGATGAAACAGGGATTGAAATAGATGATGAAATAGATGATGAAGGGAATGATGAGGATTCTGATTATAGTATGGAAACCCAATTGGAAGATGAAATGGAGGCTGACATGTCCAATTTTAACTCAGTTGTAGACTGGAATGTTGAATGGCTTGGACAACATGAAAATGTAGTTGAGGAGGACAATGTGGATGATAGTGGACACCCAATAGATGTAGTTGACTTTGAGAGTTGCTCAGATTCTGATTTTGAGAGACCAAGGAAGAAGAAGTTGGAAAGTATTAAAAAACAACAACCATCTCAGGGGAGCATGAATAGCCACTTTTATGTTGGCCAACAGTTTGGAAACAAAAAGGAGATAAAAAAATGCAGTTAGGCTTCACTCAATTGAAACCAGGAGAGACTTAGTGCTCTTAAAGAATGACAAGATCAGAGTGAGGGTCATATGCAGAGGTCAGGTACCAACATGCAACCAACAACCAGCAGGGTCAAAGTCAAAGTCAGATAAGTCAGCAGGGTCAAAGTGAAAGTCAGATAAGAGTGGGCCATCTTGTCCTTGGGTATTGCATATATCCACCACAAAGGATGAAAAAACCTGGGTGGTAAAATCATATGCAGAGGACCATACCTGTCTTCAATGTAGAGTTGTGAGGCAATGCACATCTAGCTTTCTCTCAGAAGAGATTGAACAGACAATCATCCCCAACCCTAATATCCCACTGGTAGCCCTAAAAGACCAATTAGAAAGGAAGTTTGAGTTGGGAGTGTCAAGACATAAGGTGTTTAGGGCAAAAAACAAGGCAATGAACAGGGTCATGGGTAGTTATAGTTTGCAATACCCACTGTTGAGAGACTACACCATTGAGTTGTAGAAAGCCAACCAAGACACAATAGTGAAACTAGAGGTTGAACCAGCACCAAATCCAGAAGACACAACTAGACAATTCAAAAGGGTCTATGTTTGTCTTGGTGCTTTGAAGAAAGGCTTCAAAGCCTGTAACAGGGACTTATTGGGTTTGGATGGTGCATTTATGAAAGGCCCTTTTCCAGGGCAACTTTTAACTGCAGTTGGGTTAGATCCAAACCATGGTACTTATCCCCTAGCTTATGCTATAGTTGAAGCTGAGTGTACAGACTCATGGTCATGGTTTCTAGAGTGTTTGGGAGATGATTTGGGACCGGAAAGGAACTCTAACTTCACTTTTATCACTGACAGGCAGAAGGTACATCTTTACTTTAAGTTAACCATAATTTATATGTTTTCTAATCATATATACACTTTAATTTATATGTTTTCTAATCATATATGCACCAACACAGGGGCTTTTACCAGCATTAGCCAGAGTATTTCCATGTGCAGAGCATAGATTCTGCTTAAGACATGTCCATGAGAATATGAAGAAAAGTTGGAGGGGCAAGGAGTACAAAAACCTGCTATGGAAGTGTGCCACAACAACTACAATTCCAGAGTTTGATAGATGTATGGCTGAGCTCAGAAATTTGAACAAGGATGCATATGATTTGTTAAAAGGCATCCAACCTCATTGTTGGACAAGGTCTCATTTCTCAGGTATATGTTTATGCTTATGCTTAACATTTTGTATGTATAGTGATGTATATGTTTATGCTTATGGTTATCCTTATGTATATATAGGCAGAGCTCATAGTGATGTCCTATTGAACAACATGTGTGAAGTGTTGAATAAGCAACTTCTTGAGGCTAGAGACAAGCCCATAATCATGGCACTGGAATATGTTAGAGTCTACTTGATGCAGAGGATTGTCAATGTAAAAAAGGTCATTGACAGGCCAGCATGGCTTCTTACACCTATGGCAACAAAACTCCTTGAGACAGTGAAGAAAGAAACTGCTAAATACAAGGTTATTTGGAATGGGAGCAGCAAGTATCAGGTTACTGGACCTTGGATGGACCAGTGTGTGGTGGATTCAACAGACAAGGTTTGTTCATGCAGAAAATGGGAGCTTACAGGTATACCATGTAAACATGCAGTTGCAATGATATGGTATATGGCATCAAATGGGTTACAGGTTGATATACCAGAAATGTGGGTGCATGATAGCTACAAACTCCAGACATGGAGGTCTGTGTATGCCTTCACAATTGACCCAATCAACAGTAGAGATAGGTGGGCTACCACTGAATGGCCAATAACTATTACTGCACCAAAACATCACATTCAAGTGGGTAGGCCAAAAAAGAAAAGAAGGAAATCAGTGGAAGAATTGAGTGAGCCAATTGTGAGGGGTTCAAAATTGCTACGTCGTGGGAAGACTGTAACATGTGGAAAATGCTTGAAGAGATGCCACAACTCCAGAACCTGCAAGGGTCAAGAAGAGTGAGTTGCATAATGTCCAATTGATAATGGCACTGGTCCAATTTAGGCTTTTGGTACATTTTGCTCACTAAATGTTATGGTATTTAAGCACTTAATGTTTAGTGCTTTTGGTACAATGGATCACTTAATGTTTAGTGCTTTGGTAAATGTGATCACTTAATGTGTAGTACTTTTTGGTATTTGAGCACTTAATGTTTACTACTTATGGTATTTGAGCACTTAATGTTTGCTTACATTTGGTGAATTATTAGTAGTTAAACAACACTTGATGTTATAACAAAAACACCATACCATTTTTCATTAAAATACCATTGCAGTACAGTACATGGAAACATCATTGACCACACCATTTCATTAACAACAACAAGGGATCATTACATGGAAACATCATTGACCGTTTACACAGTTCTAGGTCAAGTAAAAAGAAAAAATGCTACAAACAAAACCCAACTACTCAACATCAATATTTTCCACCTACGAGCTTCCTCACTCTTTGCTTTCAAGCTTGCTTCAAGAGTGTTCTTCTGTTTCAGTAAACCAGGAATCACATCCGCTGCTCGAGGCACTGTTGTCGTGTCAACCCACATGAAAAAACTACAGTTGTATCCCTGTATCGATGAAGGGAAACAAATTTAGGGCAAAAAGAACCAATTTGGCAAATGTTGACCTCAATTAACCATTCAACTTACAGGGTTTGGACAACAGAAGAATCTTCGACCGGGATTAGCATTAGTCCATGAGATTCTCACAATCGCACAATATCCACAGTAGCAATCCACCATTGTTAGTCGTTGAAGAGAGAAACCGTTGAAGAGAGAAAGAGAAAGGTTTTTTAAACTAATAGAGAGAGAGAGACACGTAATATAAAAGAGGGTCAGGGGTTTTATTTTAAAATAATTAACCAAATGGACCAAAATACCCTCATGTGCAAGGCACATGAGGGGGTTTAACAGATGCATGGTAACGGTGTTACACTCAAGGGACCAAAACCGAGCACTTCTACATATTAGACGGTCATTTTTGCAATACAAATTTTATGGGGACCAAAAGTGCGAAAATCAACACACCACAGAGACCAAAAATGCAATTGACTCTATTTTTATTTATGATTGATAATACAAAGTATCTTTTAACCGAATAATCTATTTAAAAAGATGTAAATCACAGGTTGGGAATTGAAATCGCAAGCAAAATATTAAAATTAAGTTCAGTTGTATTTTATTGTAGTGATAATTTTTCTTAATTATTTGAATAATCAATGTTTTTTTTAATCTTAATATATAATTTTTATTTTCTTGTTATTTTACTTATTTGTTGTTTGACATATATTCGTAATCTCACGTTAACGGAACTTAATTTTCAATATTTTGTTCGTATATTTTAATTCGCAACTCAAAAGATAGGTGCAAATATTTTAATTTCATTTATTTTTTTAACTTTGAGACTTTTTAACGCGATTTTTTTTAATTTAATAGTTTTTAAATAAATATAAAGATTTTATTATATATGTAATTTATTTCAAGAGATTTAATTTGTGATTGGAGATATAAAATATATTTTTAATAAAAAAATTAAAAAACCCTCAATCACATTAAATTTTGGAGTATATTACATATTCGATCCCTATAGTTTATTTAAATACCGATTAATCATTCATAACGGTTACTAACTAATGTTGTTAAGTGGAGGGACTATGGATGTTATGAAAATGAAAAGTTAGGGACCATCAATGTAGATAATTTTCTTTAAGGGTCAAATTCAAAATTTGAGCAAACCACATGACTACCAATGTAATTCACTTTTGATTTAGGTTGTGTTTGGTACACTGGACATGACAGGACAAAACAGAACATAGATCACTGTCCCATGTTTGGCATGACTTTTATGTAGAACAGACGGGAACAAAGTGGAACATGCCTGTTCCATCCCCACCCCATGGAACAAGTTGGAACAAGATGGAACAGACTTATTTTTATCAATATAACATTAAATTAAAATCTAATTCTCTTCTAATACATCAAATACATGTTCTATTTTATATTTTATTCAATCTTGAATTTTTATTTATTGTATTTTATCTAATGTTATATGTTCTGTTCTGTCCAGTTCTGTCTACCAAACGATCAACAATTGTTCTATCCTGTTCTATTCTGTCATGTCCCATCATGTCATGTTCTATTCTGTCTACGTACCAAACACACCCTTAACGATTGTTATCTAAACAATTGCACTATTTAGTTTTTTTGTAACACCCAAATTGTTTTTAAAGCTAAAGGTTTATCTAAAGACAAACTTCTAAACTTTAGGGTTAGTTTTGTAAATATTGTTTTCTTGGAGAGAAGGATACATTGAGCGTCTTCTTGAGTTGAATTAAACCTAAACACTGGTTTTCATCTTCCATTGGAGCATTTGTTTGGAGTCGTCGTTGAAACACAAGGTACGCCTCTTTCTTTCCATTCCGAGTAGCTCTCAATTGCTTTCACTCTTCTTTCCCCACCTTTTTTCGATGCCAATCGATCACCAACGAAACACTTGAAGATCCCTAAATTTTAAATTCTTTTTCTGTATGTCATCTTCAAAAAATTTCTTGCTCTTATTATTGTTCTTGTATCAATTTTGGTATTTGTTGTTTGTGAAATTATATGTACGATCCTGGGCTTGAAATCATCTACAAATATAAGCAAAAAACTAATGTGTGATGTACATGTTTCTATATCTTTGGTTTATTTTCTTAATTCTTTCTTATATGTGCCCTGATTTTTCATATCATTCTATTTGAAGGACGTAGATAAAGATCAGAGTAACGTGTTTCAGCTTAATCGATTTTTGATATGCCTTTTTGTGTTTTATGAATTTTCTTTTGGTTTTTATTTCCTGATGTTATCTTTAGACTAGATTTCTAATACTTTGATATCAGTTATGTATCTACTCTATGTTATGAGTTTAGGTATGTTTAGATCTCCTCCAGGTGCATTTTAGTCTTGTGAAACATGAGCAATATCCTAGCCAGATAAAAGAAAATCTGAAAGTGAATATCGTTTAGTCACACTTGATTGTGATCTCTATCTGTTTACTTCTACTTCTTTTGATTGTTTTTCTGCGGTTTCTACTTGAACATGACATGGATTCTTTATTGAGCCCTGAGGGAGACTCTTAGAGAACTCAGTATGTACTTCTTTATC
Organism: Saussurea involucrata; assembly: GCA_033807775.1. Classification (NCBI taxonomy): domain Eukaryota; kingdom Viridiplantae; phylum Streptophyta; class Magnoliopsida; order Asterales; family Asteraceae; genus Saussurea; species Saussurea involucrata. The sequence goes on from CM066320.1 coordinate 220,494,538, forward strand.
TCTATTATCTGAATCTGAGGGATAACATTTAGGATTATGGTTCTATTATCTGAATCTGAGGGGTAACATGTAGGATTATGGATCCGATGTTAGCTAAAAAACATGATGTAGAAACTACGTTTTAAGTGATTTAATCAAACATTTTGCATATTGATACTGGGGGCAGGTAGTGTGACAACATACCTGCTTCCTTATAATTCCATACCATGCAACCTTTTCATCCGTTGCAGGGTTTGGTAGCCCAAAATTGACTTGGTTGTGCCGTTTAATAGATGTGCATTTTTCTCTCTCGATTAAGAGTACTTTTCAAATTCAAAATTGAGTTGGAATTTCTGACTTTAGCCATATGTTGGATAAATGTCATTACTTTTCCTGAAATTTCTATGGGTTCTGGGTTTGTAGTAAGGAATCAAACCTTGTGCTCTTCAGATTCAACTTGGTATGGAGTTCTGTTAGCAAACGATTTGCTAGGGTGTTGTTTATTATTATTATTATTTTGCTTTTAGTGGAGGGAGCAAGGTGCAACATTTTGATGTTTGGTTTTGGAAACAGGTATCCGTATGTGACAGGTACTTCTGTCATTGGGATCAAATACAAGGATGGTATTCTCATGGCTGCTGACATGGGAGGTTAGATCTTATTGTATTTTATGACTTCTATATTCAAAGTTGCTTGCAAACATATCATTTCTTTAGTTGCTTTTGTGTACCCATTAGAACGATTATTCAACTGGACCCCATTTCATAATTATTGAATACTAAAATATGCATGCAATGCAAGCTAAATCTGTTTCAGAACATTATTACCCTATGCACTTAAGATTCCTTTTGTATCGCACAAGTCAACCCAAATCTGTGTATTTCATTTGACATGTATATGTCCATTAGTGTACAAAAAATGTGGAAGAATTCACATTACAAAAACCCCTAACTACTGCCATTTGTATTACTCTTGGTTTTTAAAGATAGTAGCAACCACATCACAACTGTATACCTGGAAACAGAATATGTATAAGAGTAATTTTTACCTGTTTCTGAAATAAAAAATAATTCCATTTAGAAAAACTATGGGAATATACTTTTGCTGGTTTCTTAATAGTGCTTGCTGACTTATGCATTCACAGGGTCATATGGATCCACCATTCGGTACAAGAGTGTGGAGCGATTGAAGCAAGTGTGAAAACATTCGCAAGAGACTGCCGAAAGCTAGTAGTACGCAATGCTGAGTATTACAAGACCAAGATGCTTCTGTCTAGGCATAAGGAAGCATGCATAGCGCTACTCGTGGAAGAAGATCATTGGCTCCTAAAGTCTGATGACGATAATGCAGATGAGGAAGCACACATGTGTTATTCTGGCCTGAATCCGGAAGAAGAATCTGACTCCGAAGATGACTCTTCCGACAAGAAGAAAGACAAGCACGATTGCCAGGTATGTGGTTTTCTCATTAAAGCCTATTAACAACTGCTGTCAGGTTCGTGAGTGTTGTGGATAAGGCCACATCCGACTCAGCCAAAACTGCTTTGGTAGCGAGTTGTTGATCTGCCATGATGGTGAAAAGACAGGCGAATCCTGCTCTGATACCACTTGACGCAGCGTCGGTTTGCGGAAGGATCAACAAGCGTCTAAACCCTTTTGATAACGAGGTTACTAACAGTAAACCCGTTTTGGAGTATATTACATCTTCGATCCCTATAGTTTATTTAAATACCGATTAATCATTCATAACGGTTACTAACTAATGTTGTTAAGTGGAGGGACTATGGATGTTATGAAAACGAAAAGTTAGGGACCATCAATGTAGATAATTTTCTTTAGGAGTCAAATTCAAAATTTGAGCAAACCACATGACTACCAATGTAATTCACTTTTGATTTAGGTTGTGTTTGGTACACTGGACATGACAGGACAAAACAGAACAGAGATCACTGACCCATGTTTGGCAGGACTTTTATGTAGAACAGACGGGAACAAAGTGGAACATGCCTGTTCCATCCCCACCCCATGGAACAAGCTGGAATAAGATGGAACAGACTTATTTTTATCAATATAACATTAAATTAAAATCTAATTCTCTTCTAATACATCAAATACATGTTCTATTTTATATTTTATTCAATCTTGAATTTTTATTTATCGTATTTTATCTAATGTTATATGTTCTGTTCTGTCTACCAAACGATCAACAATTGTTCTATCCTGTTCTATTCTGTCCTGTCCCATCATATCCTGTTCGATTCTGTCTACGTACCAAACACACCCTTAACGATTGTTATCTAAACAATTGCACTATTTAGTTTTTTTGTAACACCCAAATTGTTTTTAAAGCTAAAGGTTTATCTAAAGACAAACTTCTAAACTTTAGGGTTAGTTTTGTAAATATTGTTTTCTTGGAGAGAAGGATACATTGAGCGTCTTCTTGAGTTGAATTAAACCTAAACACTGGTTTTCATCTTCCATTGGAGCATTTGTTTGGAGTCGCCGTTGAAACACAAGGTACGCCTCTTTCTTTCCATACCGAGTAGCTCTCAATTGCTTTCACTCTTCTTTCCCCACCTTTTTTCGATGCCAATCGATCACCAACGAAACACTTGAAGATCCCTAAATTTTAAATTCTTTTTCTGTATGTCATCTTCAAAAAAAATTCTTGCTCTTATTACTGTTCTTGTATCAATTTTGGTATTTGTTGTTTGTGAAATTATCTGGGCTTGAAATCATCTACAAATATAAGCAAAAAACTAATGCGTGATGTACATGTTTCTATATCTTTGGTTCATTTTCTTAATTATTTCTTATATGTGCCCTAATTTTTCATATCATTCTATTTGAAGGACGTAGATAAAGATCAGAGTAACGTGTTTAAGCTTAATCGATTTTTGATATGCCTTTTTGTGTTTTATGAATTTTCTTTTGGTTTTTATTTCCTGATGTTATCCTTAGACTAGATTTCTAATACTTTGATATCAGTTATGTATCTACTTTATGTTATGAGTTTAGGTATGTTTAGATCTCCTCCAGGTGCATTTTAGTCTTGTGAAACATGAGCAATATCCTAGCCAGATAAAAGAAAATCTGAAAGTGAATATCGTTTAGTCACACTTGATTGTTATCTCTATCTGTTTACTTCTACTTCTTTTGATTGTTTTTTTGCGGTTTCTACTTGTGCAGGACATGGATTCTTTATTGAGCCTTGAGGGAGACTCTTAGAGAACTCAATATGTACTTCTTTAGCTCTATTATCTGAATCTGAGGGATAACATTTAGGATTATGGTTCTATTATCTGAATCTGAGGGGTAACATGTAGGATTATGGATCCGATGTTAGCTAAAAAACATGATGTAGAAACTACGTGTTGGTCCCGAAGGGCTATACAAGTTTGTGGAAGGGGGGGGGGGTTGAATACAAACACACAGATTTTACTTTTCTAAATTGTTTATTGATAAATCATTAACAATTTACAGCTTGTTGCAGAAACAAGATTAAGGATAAACCTAAATCTAAACAAGTTGGAACACTAAGCTTCTTGCACTAAGAAGGAGAAGGAAATTACTAATAATAACCTATCTCAAGATAAGAAGGATGAACTTGTCCAGAGTTAGCAAGTTACTTCAAAATGAAGTGAGTTCTTCTTCTTATATACTGCATGCATTTAATGCATTGCAGTTTACACTTTACACGTGGCAGCAGCTGATTGGTTGCATGTCATTGACCTTTGTTGACAACCTAAGTAGCCGCATGTTTGAACAGTGTAGTATCAGAGTGGTTGTACGAATTCAGACAATAAGGAGGTTTTTTTATGACATATCGTACGAAGATGTGCAAGGGTGGTTTAGACAAAAGTACTTTGTACGGAGGACTTGATCAACTTTTCGTTGATTCAGCGATCTATCATTCTTTATCAGCGAATGATAGAATTCAGCGATAGCCAAAGTCCTGTACTTGATACTTCACGTTGAGTGGACAAATCTGAGTCTTCGCTGATCCGCATCAGTTCATTAGGAGACTTGTCGCTGGTTCTTGAGCTTGATCTTCGAATTCATCGTAGAACCTATGTTGACGTGAAACTTGTCGTCAGGGATCATAAGTAAACAACTAACTTATCAGCGATCACCATAGGTACTGAACAGACTCAGAGTATTATGGTGAACAGTTTCGCTGAATGTTTAATCTAAAGAGCGAGAGTTCCTATCAGCGGTACTGGAAGATCTTAGTACTTATCAGCGATAGTGAAACTCTGATACATATTGTTTACTTACAATTTTCACTAAGTATATAAGAGAGGGTCATTATCAAATCACTGAGGGTTTGGATCAACAATCTCCCCCTATTTGATTATGACACAGCAACAACGAAAATTGCTATTTAATGAAAACTTAAGGATAAAAAGAACTCATAAAATATTTGTCCCTTTTACTGTTTTCTGGGATTTTTTCTGTACTGATGGAGTAAAGTACGTTTGCTGAAATTTTTCTTTAAACTTTGTAAAGATTACAGAGGGAAGTGGAAAAATTACAAGTACAGCGAATAAATTTACAAGTACAAAAGATGTAGACATAAGGATAGAAAGAATTACAAGGCGATCCTATCCGTCAAAAGGTTCTTCCTTAATGAGTTGTTCATCAAGGGTCATTGATGTGGCAATCATCCAATCAGGGACATCTAATACTTGATTCTTTTTCTTCAGAGCTTCTTCAAAAATCAAGGGCTTCAAGTGTCTAGCTTTGATGTCGCGTCTGACTTCACACCAGTATATGAGATCTCTGAGTTGTTCGATGGGAGCGATGTGGAGCTCAGAGATACGTTGAAAGTGATGGTTTCCATCGTAGTCTAGAAAGAATATACCATATGGATCACTTACAACTATGCCAGGAATGAAAGTTTCTCCAGGTGGTAGGGAGGTGTCAAGCGCTGAGAGATCAGCATCAGGGCCAAGAACTTCAGCACGAGAGAAACCAATACCTGTTTCATTCCGTATAGGAGGACCTGAATCAGAGACTTTCTTTTCCTTAGTAGAGACTTTTCCTTGTTGAGGAGGAAGAGTAGGAGGAATATCCACATCAGAAGAAAGCAGGTCGATCTGTTTGTTTAAGATCTTCTCGACATGGCTTTTGAACTTTGAGCGCGATCCCTGAATGGCTAATTTCGTTTCTAACCATTCAGAGAGACCAAACTTTTCAAAGGTAGCAGCATAGAAAGTTTGCTTGGTTTTGTCTTCTCTGTAGACATCCACTTCAACAACAGGAACGTCGGCGTACAGTCTTCCTCTGATGTTTACTTTGATGATTTTGGATGGTCTAGATCGATAGGTCAGCATTTGTTTAGCCCATTCCAAAGTCGTATCAGAGACCTTAGTCTTTTCTCTAACGATCTCTTGAGCATCATCCCATAGCTGACGTTGAACATCAATGGGAACTCTTTTCAGCTTGGGGTCTTTTATTGATCGTTGAGTAAGTTGGATGGTGTATTCTCTGTCTTTTTCTTCAACTTCCCTTCTTTCAGCGATTAGGCGTTCAGCTCTGAGGTGTTCCTTGTATTCCTTTTGGGAAATTCTGAACTTTGGAGGAACGGTAGGAAGTTGATCACGCTTTAGAATGATTCGCTGATCTTCGATTCTCTTTATCATTGCATCTCTCTTTTCTTTATCCTCTTCACTTAGCTTTTGAGGAGCCAAGGAAGGTTTGTTTTTGTAAGAGTGCATCTGTTTTTCAGGTTCATCAGTCTCAGAGATTAAATCTAAGACTGGGATTATTTCTTCAGCGTTGGGAGCTGGGATTATTGTTGAAGTCGCAGCTGTAGGAACTTCAGCGATATCCTCAAACATGGGAGAGGACTAGCTGAAACGCAGCGATCTTACAAGTAAGAACATGGGTAGAACAGAGATAGAGAAAGAATGGGATAGTGTATATAGGCTTGTGGAGAGTAGAGCTGATAAAGTGTATAAAGGAGGGATGTGGAGTAAGGAGTTAGTGTACCTGACAAACCGGCTTTTTAAGCAAGATCGTCAGATTTTCATCTTCAGCGACACCTTTTCCTTTGCCTTTGTCAGCTTCAGATGCTGATGGCTTTGTCTTTGTCCGCTCCCCTGAAGGTTCATTTATCTTGATCCCTTTAAGAGCTATGGTCCTCTGAGCAGGCTTGACGATAAAAGAGTCATCATCATCATCATCTTCATCATCATCATTCTTTGGAGAAGAGGATGGTTCATCATCAGACAAGTCGATGGCTTCTTCATCTTCAGCTTCAGACTCAGATTCTTCAGCTTCTTCTTCGAGTTGCTCCCCCTCAGATACAGAGGCGAGCTTCTCGGTTCCCTCAGGGTGTTCATCTCCCTGAGGTCCAGCGGCTGCTTCAGCTTCAATTGTCTTCTCACCCTCTTCAGTGAAGGTGAGGTCTTTAGTCTTCTCTCCCCTGATAGATTCATCATGGGAAAGGTCTTCAGCGCTCTTGGAAGGGCCTTCAGCGCTCTTGGAAGGGTCTTCAGCGCTCTTCTCCCCCTCTTTTTCATGATGACTGGGGGAGGAATGTGATGATTCAGCAGCTGTGGGTTTCTCGCTGTCTTCTTGGCCAGGGACCCCCACATAAGTCTCAATCATTGATAATCTGGTTTGAAGAGCAGAAATACCAGGATTGATTTTGACGAGTTCAGCACGATCTGCCTGTAACACCCTAAAATCAGGGCTATTTTGAACCTCAAATTATAATACGTTATGATATAAGAAACTTCAACTTATATAAATATAGCAAGGAAATTAACCATCAAGAGTATATTTACAATACATGATCCTTCAAATAACCTATCAATCTAATCATATCACTATAATCAGATTAACTAAGTTATCTAAGCAATCCATCAAAATCTCTTCTTGTTAATTGACACCTCTGCTATTCCAAAAACGCTCGTCCCACAACCCTTTACTTTCCCGAGCTGGTACCTGATAAGAAAACATCATCTGAAACGATTAGGCCAACGCCTAGTGAGAACATTCGTTTCCACAATAATATTTGCAAAATCAATGTAAACAAGTTATATCAAACCCGATTACCCTTTTCTTACCATACGTATAACTCTATTCCGTTAACACGATTTTCATCCAATCCCATGAATATGACTGACACACATTCCATCATCATATCATGCCTCAGAGCCTCACTACGAATCTTCAATGATTCTACATTAATGCTCTTATCCAATAAATCGCAATTACACATGCCCATTTATCGGAAAGGAAGTAGAGATTACAAGCATTTATGTCAATCCCATTTTCTTCCTTAGAAATTGGGAATAACGATTATTACCACACGCCTATTCCATAATTTCCACACACACACTGGAATAACGATTAATATCACACGCCTATTCCATGTGATTACCAAACACTAGTGCCTATGGATCCATTACACTTTACTAACGTATATGCATAACAACATATTACAGCTCATATCATATTCTCAAATCTAAGAATACTAGATAACCTATCGTATTTTCATCCTCAAATGCCCCCCTTCGGCGACTTAGCACGGGGGTTCCGCATGTTTGATAAATCATTAACAATTTACAACTTGTTGCGGAAACAAGATTAAGGATAAACCTAAATCTAAACAAGTTTGTAGAAGGGGGGGGGGGGGGTTGAATACAAACACACATATTTTATGTTGGACAACCTAAGGGGGGGGGGGGGGGGGGGTAAGGTTGTATTTAAAATCTTTTTCTTTCAAAAAATCTTTGAACAAATAAATACAGTACAAACAATACAGTAAAAATAAAGCAGAGTATAAACAAGTAAATATACAACAATTATATAAACAGATATAATTTAAATGCACAGCGGAAATGTAAAGAGATAAGGGAAAGAGAATACTTGACAACGATATTTTTAAAGTGGTTCACCAAACACAAAGTTGGCTAGTCCACCTCGAGAAAATAACACTTCTCGGAGATCCAATACGAAACGTGTTCTTTACGGTAGAAACACAAACCTTAATACAACAAACGCGAAACACTCTTCTTTGAGAGATTAATGTGGATCACTCACTCTAATTCAAACACTTACAAGAGGGTATAAATTTTAATATGAATAATCACTCTTGAATAAGGTTTATCACTTGGATATATTTAGAGAGTTTGATCACTTGAGTTGTGTTGCTGATTCAACTAATCGAGAGATTTTAATCTGCTATCAACTCAAGATTTCTTGCTCAAAAAAATTAATTTTATCAGTTTAAGTGATTTAGTGTGAGTAAGAAAGCAGCAGAATAATAATCAAATGCTGAGGGAGAATTTATTGCTGAAGTTGGTGTAGCATTGAAGGCTGCTGGATGCTTGTATTTATACTGGATGATCAACAGTCTTGGGGATTTCGCGGTATACCGCCAAACCATCGCGGTATACCTGCGTCAGAAAAAGACACTGCAAGGAGAAAGTCAACCTGCAAAAGATCAACGGCTACAAGTACCCGCGGTATACCGCGTTGCACATGGCGGTATACCGCCTGAAAAAGTTGCTGACAATAGAAGCTTCACATGCAGAAGATGTGACGGGTGAATAGTGTCGCGGTATACCGCGAAGACCTTGGCGGTATACCGCCTGAAATATTGTCCAATGAGAGCATGGCAACGCAGGTTACTTCGGCTGATCACAATCTTGCAACAGTAAAAGGCATGGGATATTAATAACATATATATATATATCAGTGATTTATATATATATAAAAACATATATATATTATATATATTTGATTCAAATATATTTATATAGATACGAAATATCCAAGTGATAAAATATTTTAGGGTGTTTATCATTTTAAAATAAAATGACGAAACTCTTCAGACTTGGATTCTTCAGATAAAAAAATTATCGAGATCATTTAAATATCTGCACACTCAGATAAAATATTAGATAACAAAAAATGCGGTGTGTTTTGTAATCATCAAAATAAATATGGAGATGTGATTTTATGTGTACCAAAAATATATCATAATATTTAAAGCTGGGTACACTTGCACCAACATTTTACTTTTCTAAATTGTTTATTGATAAATCATTAACAATTTACAGCTTGTTGCGAAAACAAGATTAAGGATAAACCTAAATCTAAACAAGTTGGAACACTAAGTTTCTTGCACTAAGAAGGAGAAGGAAATTACTAATAATAACCTATCTCAAGATAAGAAGGATGAACTTGTCCAGAGTTAGTAAGTTACTTCAAAACGAAGTGAGTTCTTCTTTTTATATACTGCATGCATTTAATGCATTGCAGTTTACACTTTACACGTGGCAGCAGCTGATTGGTTGCATGTCATTGACCTTTGTTGACAACCTAAGTAGCCGCATGTTTGAACAGTGTAGTATCAGAGTGGTTGTACGAATTCAGACAATAAGGAGGTTCTTTTTCTGACATATCGTACGGAGATGTGCAAGGGTGGTTTAGACAAAAGTACTTTGTACGGAGGACTTCATGATCAGCTTTTCGTTGATTCAGCGATCTATCATTCTTTATCAGCGAACGATAGAATTCAGCGATAGCCAAAGTCCTGTACTTGATACTTCACGTTGAGTGGACAAATCTGAGTCTTCGCTGATCCGCATCAGTTCATTAGGAGACTTGTCGCTGGTTCTTGAGCTTGATCTTCGACTTCATCGTAGAACCTATGTTGACGTGAAACTTGTCGTCAGGGATCATAAGTAAACAACTAACTTATCAGCGATCACCATAAGTACTGAACAGACTCAGAGTATTATGGTGAACAGTTTCACTGAATGTTTAATCTAAAGAGAGAGAGTTCCTATCAGCGGTACTGGAAGATCTTAGTACTTATCAACGATAGTGAAACTCTGATACATATTGTTTACTTACAATTTTCACTGAGTATATAAGAGAGGGTCATTATCAAATCACTGAGGGTTTGGATCAACACTACGTTTTAAGTGATTTAATCAAACATTTTGCATATTGATACTAGGGGCAGGTAGTGTGACAACAGGGGTTTCCGAATAACAAAACTATCCGGACAACTAAACTTCCCGGATAACACAACTTTCCGGATACTGATCTAATCCGGACAACTTAAGTTTTCCGGACGCTTCACTAATCCGGATAACACCCAGAAACTAACGCAACCCGGATACTATCCGGTAACTACAATCATCCGGAAAACTAAAGCAATAACATAAAACTTACCCGGATACTATTGCGTCCGGAAACATTCATCACCAGAGGTATCCGGATACGACGATTTATCCGGAAAACTCGGTTCTGCAGCCTAAAATTCGATCCATTTTCATGTCTGTTCGATTCAGCTCATTCCAAACCATCCCATACAGTTCATAATCAATTTATACAGCTATTTCAAGGTTTAATTTAACATGAAAACACTGATTTAAGCAAGGAACAATGAACTCACCTTATATTTGCAAATACTCACTTCCTGCACAAATCTACTACTTCAAATCTGTTGTAAACGATTCTGTAAATCAACCCAATACACAGATTCGTTTATAATCATATAACCACAACAGATTTAATCAAAAACCTTGACTGATTTACATACCAAAATGATGAATAAACCCTTGCTTTTCTTTCTTTTCTCCTTTCCCTCCTTTCTCTCTATTTCTTCTTTCTCTCTTGACCGACCCAAAGACCAAAAATCAAATAATATCTGATTTTCAGATATTTTATCCAAACAAACTTTCCAAAATGACCAAAAGAACCCTCAAGTTTCATTAATTCCAAAAGTAACATCTTACTTACATCTCTTGTATTTTAATCCTAATGAATTATAAAACTTCCATATATTTCAAGGTTTACACAAAAATACAAATACATCCCAATTCTTATTAAAATAATAATATTGAAAATTTAGGATGTTACAATACTCCCCAACTTGAAAATGATTTCGTCCTCGAAATCAAGATCAGGTAACCAAATGGGGATACCTACTCTTCATATTCTCTTCCGACTCTAAAGTCACATTAGTACCTCGATGGTGTTTCCACTATACTTTCAACATAGCTACTTCCTTACCATTACGCAACCTTCTAACCAATCTTTCCAAAATTGCCTCCGGTTCTTCCACACATCGACTCTTTTCATCCACCCTGACATCAGTAAGTGGAATCACATCTTCCTCTTCGGCTAAACACTTCCGAAGATAACAAACATGGAAAGTATTGTGGATTCCTTCTAATTCAGGTGGAAGATCCAACTGATATGCTTGCAACCCAACTCTTTTGGTTATAGTGAAATGTCCTAGAAAACGAGGACTTAGCTTCTCACGTTTACCAAACCTTATCACTCCTTTCTAAGGGGATACCTTAAGCATCACGCGCTCCCCAACTTGGAATTCTTTCGGTCTCCTTTTCGGATCAGCATAACTCTTTTGTCGATCCTGAGCTGCTTTCATATGCTGTCGAATTTCTTTCACCTTATCGGCTGTTTGTTGTACCAATTCTGGACCAGCAAACTGTTTCTCTCAGGCTTCTAACCAACTTATCGGAGTTCTATATTTACGACCATACAGAGCTTCGAAAGGTGCTCTTCCAATACTGGAATGGTAACTATTGTTATACGCAAATTCTACTAACGGTAGATGTGTATCCCAATTACCTCCAAAATCTAATACACAACACCTGAGCATATCTTCCAAAGTTTGAATGGTTCTTTCACTTTTCCCATCAGTTTGCGGATGATAAGCAATGCTCAGATTTACCTTTGTACCTAATTCTTCTTGAAGTGATTGCCAAAATCTCGAGGTAAACCGACTATCACGATCTGACACTATCGACACCGGTATACCATGCCTTGACACTACTTCATCAATATACAGTTTTGCTAATTTCTCAATTGGTGACGCTTCTTTCATAGCTAGAAAATGAGCACTCTTAGTCAGACGATCCACAATCACCCAAATAGTGTCGTTACCCTTTTGTGTCTTTGGTAACTTCGTCACGAAATCCATAGTAATTTTCTCCCACTTCCATTCTGGAATCTCCAAAGATTGGAAACTTCCATAAGGCTTCTAATGTTCAGCTTTCACTAAAGAACATGTTGTACACTTTTCCACTATTCGCGCCACATCTACTTTCATAACTGGCCACCAATAGTGTAACTTCAAATCTCTATACATCTTAGTACTTCCAGGATGTATAGAATACTTAGATCTATGAGCATCTTCTAGAATCAACTCTCGATTTCCTCCAATCTTTGGTACCCAAACACGGCCTTGAAACAACTTAATTCCACGATTATCTTCAGTTAGCTGAAGATGTTGCTTGCTCATCACTTCTTCTTTCAGATTTTCTTCTTTTAATGCCTCCGCTTGTGCCTCTTTTATCCTTTCAATCAGACTGGACGTTACATCAATCCTAGCATTGGTCGTCTTCAAACACCCACTATACTCTTTTCTACTTAAAGCATCAGCTACGACATTAGCTTTACCAGGATGGTAATGCAATTCACAATCATAATCCTTAAGTAACTCTAACCAGCGTCGTTGTCTCATATTCAACTCTTTCTGATCAAATACATGTTTCAAGCTCTTGTGATCAGTATAAAGAGTACACTTCGTCCCATACAAATAATGCCTCCACAGTTTCAAAGCAAAAACAATCGCTGCCAATTCCAAATCATGCGTTGGATAGTTCTTCTCATGCTCCTTAAGTTGTCTTGACGCATAAGCAATTACCTTGCCTCGTTGCATCAATACACATCCCAAGCCCATCTTGGAAGCATCACTGTAAACAACAAGATCTTCTGTTCCTTCTGGTAAGGCAAGAATAGGAGCTTCACATAACTTTTGACGTAAAGTTTTGAAAGCCGATTCTTGTTTCTCCGTCCAGACAAACTTCACATTCTTTCTAGTCAATAAAGTCAAAGCAGAAGCAATCTTTGAGAAGTCTTTAATAAATCTCCGATAATAACCCGCGAGGCCTAAGAAACTTCTTATTTCAGACGCACTTCTTGGTGTCTCCCAATTCATCATAGCTTCTATCTTTGCTGGGTCTACCTTAACTCCTTCTGAAGTGATCACATGCCCTAGAAATTGTACCTCTTTTAACCAGAATTCACATTTTGAGAACTTCGCGTACAACTTCTCTCTTCTCAATACTTCTAAAATTTCACATAGATGATGTTCGTGATCTTCTTCAGTCTTTGAATAGACTAGTATGTCATCAATGAATACAATGACAAACTTGTCCAAAAATGGTCGACATACTCTATTCATCAGATCCATGAATATAGCTGGAGCATTTGTCAAACCAAATGGCATTACAAGAAATTCATAATGCCCATACCTTGTTCTAAAAGCTGTCTTAGGAATATCTTCATTCCTCACTTGAACTTGGTGATATCCTGACCTTAAATCAATCTTAGAAAAACATCCCACACCTTGGAGTTGATCGAATAGGTCATCAATCCTCGGAAGCGGATACTTGTTCTTAATAGTCACCTTATTTAGCTCACGATAATCTATACACATTCTCATAGTACCATCTTTCTTCTTAACAAACAACACCGGAGCTCCCCACGGCAAAGAACTCGGTCTAACGAAACCTTTATCCAACAATTCTTGAAGTTGAGTCATCATCTCTTTCATTTCGGCCGGCGCTAGACGATAAGGTGCTCGCGCAATTGGTGCCGATCCAGGGACAAGGTCAATACGAAATTCTACCTGCCGTTTAGCTGGTAGACCAGGAAGATCATCAGGAAATACGTCTAGAAAATCACGTACCACTCTGATATATTCCACTCGCTTCTTTTCTGACTTTACATCTAAAACATAAGCTAGGTAGGATGAACATCCTTTCATTAAACATTTACGCGCTTTTGCAACAGAAATTAACGGAACTTCCCCTTTTTGCTTTTCCCCAAAGATGAGTACATCATCCCTATCAGCCATTGGAATCTGGATTAATTTCTATGCACAAAGTATCTCTGCCTGGTTGACTGTCAGCCAGTCCATACCCACGATCACATCAAATCCCCCAATTTCCATCAACAACAAGTCGATCGGAAATTTTGTCTCTTCTATCGAAATAAAACAACCATCAAGTCTTTCGCGAACCAAGACTTGACCCCCATTAGCTACCTCAACTACTAAGGCATCTCCCAAGGTAGTAATAGGCATAGCTAACTTGTGAAAGAATGACTTGGACATAAATGACAAATTTGCACCACAGTCGAACAAAATGCGCGCAGGACAAGAATTAACAAGGAAAGTACCCGAGACGACATCTTTCGATTCTTTAGCTTCATCAGCGGTCATCTGAAACGCCCGACCTGTTGGCTTTGGGATGTTTGATTTCTTACTTTCATCTCCATTCCTTTTCAACCTTGGGCAATCCCGGCGGAAGTGACCCGATTGCTTACACTCATAACATGTAATTCCTTGTACCGGACTATTATTCATCATATGCCCACTTTTACCACACTTGAAACATTCAAGGCTGTCACCCGACACGGCCCAAAATGTTTGCTTTTACATTTAGAACACCAACTTGGTTCCCTGCGAGAGTCGTAACGAATATTCTTACCAAACAACTTGGTTTTCTGAGAAGATTCCGAACGACCTTCCCATTTTCTCTTTTCCCCCACATGTGCTTTCTCCTCTTTGTATTTGGCGTACATCTCTTCTATTACTTTCGCTTCTTCAATTGTCTCCCTTAAAGTAGTAGCTTTCGAACTTCGAACCCTCGTCATCATATCCGCCGGTAAACCCTTCAAATAAGCTTTAACTTTATCTTTTCATTTGGAGCCACATGCCCCACCAGGTTCAGCTTCTCCATGAAGGATTCTGTATACTTTCTCACAGTCATATTGCCTTTCTTGAGGTTCCTGAACTCTTCCTCGATTCGATCCATTTCAGTTTCGTTACAGTACTCCTCCAGAATCTTTGCTTTGAACTGCTCCCAAGTCATACCATTCAAAACAGAAGCTGACACAGAAGCTGCTAGCACATTCCACCAAGATAACGCGTTACCGCGTAACATCTGTGATCCAAATCTAACTTTAGAATTTTCATCATAACACTCACAAGCTCGAAAAGCTTGTTCAATTTCCCTTAGCCAATTCATGCAAGCTATTGGACTATCTTCTCCTTTGAATTCCGGTGGTTTACAGCTCAAGAAGGTTTTGTAGGAGCAGTTTCTTTCAACCCTTCTTTCAGTCTCCGACCCTGGGTTGCCAGTTGGATTTATCACACTAGTATCAACTCTTGTCCGTCTTGGTTCCGTACTTCGATCATTAAACAATTTCATGAACATTTCTGCTTGTCTTCCCATGGTGGTGTTCATCATTTCAGCTTGTCTTTCCATTGATGCATTCATCAATCTGGTAACATTATCCATAATGCGTCCTTCCATACTTGCTTCCGATGGTGTTTGATCGACAGTACTGGTACCCACTCGGTGTACCGGATTACGCACTCCTCCTAAAGAAAGAAAATCAGGTAGTGTCTCATGAATTCCGCCTACTCCAGTTTGTCTATCTCCCGTATCGTCTAACCAATTCATATTCATAGAAGAATTAGGAGACCTCGGCGGAGTATTTACCATTGTTCTGGATGAGCACAAAAGAATACCCATCAGTAATAGTTTATACATAACTAAACATACAAAAACGTATTTTACCGCTAATCAGTCACTGTAACAATTAGGAACAAGTATGCTTGTGTAACAATATATTCATAATAACAGTAGCTAATTGAAATTGTGAACATATCATACAGGAGAATCCTCGTCTCATTATTACAGTACTAATTTCACGTATTTACGTCGACTTTAAGACCATCCCGTCTTAGTATTTCTACCCATTCTCACGAATCACAACTTAATTCATCACAACTTAAGTCTAAGTATCTCATCAGCATACTTAGTTCACTTAAACTATAGCTCTGATACCATAATGTAACACCCTAAAATCAGGGCTATTTTGAACCTCAAATTATAATACGTTATGATATAAGAAACTTCAACTTATATAAATATAGCAAGGAAATTAACCATCAAGAGTATATTTACAATACATGATCCTTCAAATAACCTATCAATCTAATCATATCACTATAATCAGATTAACTAAGTTATCTAAGCAATCCATCAAAATCTCTTCTTGTTAATTGACACCTCTGCTATTCCAAAAACGCTCGTCCCACAACCCTTTACTTTCCCGAGCTGGTACCTGGTAAGAAAACATCATCTGAAACGATTAGGCCAACGCCTAGTGAGAACATTCGTTTCCACAATAATATTTGCAAAATCAATGTAAACAAGTTATATCAAACCCGTTTACCCTTTTCTTACCATACGTATAACTCTATTCCGTTAACACGATTTTCATCCAATCCCATGAATATGACT
This sequence comes from Saussurea involucrata, assembly GCA_033807775.1. Lineage (NCBI taxonomy): Eukaryota > Viridiplantae > Streptophyta > Magnoliopsida > Asterales > Asteraceae > Saussurea > Saussurea involucrata. Next base: position 220,510,892 of record CM066320.1, read on the forward strand.
GACACACATTCCATCATCATATCATGCCTCAGAGCCTCACTACGAATCTTCAATGATTCTAGATTAATGCTCTTATCCAATAAATCGCAATTACACATGCCCATTTATCGGAAAGGAAGTAGAGATTACAAGCATTTATGTCAATCCCATTTTCTTCCTTAGAAATTGGGAATAACGATTATTACCACACGCCTATTCCACAATTTCCACACACACACTGGAATAACGATTAATACCACACGCCTATTCCATGTGATTACCAAACACTAGTGCCTATGGATCCATTACACTTTACTAACGTATATGCATAACAACATATTACAGCTCATATCATATTCTCAAATCTAAGAATACTAGATAACCTATCGTATTTTCATCCTCAAATGCCCCCCTTCGGCGACTTAGCACGGGGGTTCCGCATGTTTGATAAATCATTAACAATTTACAGCTTGTTGCGGAAACAAGATTAAGGATAAACCTAAATCTAAACAAGTTTGTAGAAGGGGGGGGGGGGTTGAATACAAACACACAGATTTTACTTTTCTAAATTGTTTATTGATAAATCATTAACAATTTACAGCTTGTTGCGGAAACAAGATTAAGGATAAACCTAAATCTAAACAAGTTGGAACACTAAGTTTCTTGCACTAAGAAGGAGAAGGAAATTACTAATAATAACCTATCTCAAGATAAGAAGGATGAACTTGTCCAGAGTTAGCAAGTTACTTCAAAATGAAGTGAGTTCTTCTTCTTATATACTGCATGCATTTAATGCATTGCAGTTTACACTTTACACGTGGCAGCAGCTGATTGGTTGCATGTCATTGACCTTTGTTGACAACCTAAGTAGCTGCATGTTTGAACAGTGTAGTATCAGAGTGGTTGTACGAATTCAGACAATAAGGAGGTTCTTTTTCTGACATATCTTACGGAGATGTGCAAGGGTGGTTTAGACAAAAGTACTTTGTACGGAGGACTTCATGATCAGCTTTTCGTTGATTCAGCGATCTATCATTCTTTATCAGCGAATGATAGAATTCAGCGATAGCCAAAGTCCTGTACTTGATACTTCACGTTGAGTGGACAAATCTGAGTCTTCGCTGATCCGCATCAGTTCATTAGGAGACTTGTCGCTGGTTCTTGAGCTTGATCTTCGACTTCATCGTAGAACCTATGTTGACGTGAAACTTGTCGTCAGGGATCATAAATAAACAACTAACTTATCAGCGATCACCATAAGTACTGAACAGACTCAGAGTATTTTGGTGAACAGTTTCGCTGAATGTTTAATCTAAAGAGCGAGAGTTCCTATCAGCGGTACTGGAAGATCTTAGTACTTATCAACGATAGTGAAACTCTGATACATATTGTTTACTTACAATTTTCACTAAGTATATAAGAGAGGGTCATTATCAAATCACCGAGGGTTTGGATCAACACTACGTTTTAAGTGATTTAATCAAACATTTTGCATATTGATACTGGGGGCAGGTAGTGTGACAACATACCTGCTTCCTTATAATTCCATACCATACAACCTTTTCATCCGTTGCAAGGTTTGGTAGCCCAAAATTGACTTGGTTGTGCCGTTTAATAGATGTGCACTTTTCTCTCTCGATTAAGAGTACTTTTCAAATTCAAAATTGAGTTGGAATTTCTGACTTTATCCATATGTTGGGTAAATGTTATTACTTTGCCTGAAATTTCTATGGTTTCTGGGTTTGTAGTAAGGAATCAAACCTTGTGCTCTTCAGATTCAACTTGGTATGGAGTTCTGTTAGCAAACGATTTGCTAGGGTGTTGTTTATTATTATTATTATTTTGCTTTTAGTGGAGGGAGCAAGGTGCAACATTTTGATGTTTGGTTTTGGAAACAGGTATCCGTATGTGATAGGTACTTCTGTCATTGGGATCAAATACAAGGATGGTATTCTCATGGCTGCTGACATGGGAGGTTAGATCTTATTGTATTTTATGACTTCTATATTCAAAGTTGCTTGCAAACATATCATTTCTTTAGTTGCTTTTGTGTACCCATTAGAACGATTATTCAACTGGACCCCATTTCATAATTATTGAATACTAAAATATGCATGCAATGCAAGCTAAATCTGTTTCAGAACATTATTACCCTATGCACTTAAGATTCCTTTTGTATCGCACAAGTCAACCCAAATCGATGTATTTCATTTGACATGTATATGTCCATTAGTGTACAAAAAATGTGGAAGAATTCACATTACAAAAACCCCTAACTACTGCCATTTGTATTACTCTTGGTTTTTAAAGATAGTAGCAACCACATCACAACTGTATACCTGGAAACATAATATGTATAAGAGTAATTTTTACCTGTTTCTGAAATAAAAAATAATTCCGTTTAGAAAAACTATGGGAATATACTTTTGCTGGTTTCTTAATAGTGCTTGCTGACTTATGCATTCACAGGGTCATATGGATCCACCATTCGGTACAAGAGTGTGGAGCGATTGAAGCAAGTGTGAAAACATTCGCAAGAGACTGCCGAAAGCCAGTAGTATGCAATGCTGAGTATTACAAGACCAAGATGCTTCTGTCTAGGCAGAAGGAAGCAGGCATAGCGCTACTCGTGGAAGACGATCATTGGCTCCTAAAGTCCGATGACGAGAATGCAGATGAGGAAGCACACATGTGTTATTCTGGCCTGAATCCGGAAGAAGAATCTGACTCCGAAAATGACTCTTCCGACAAGAAGAAAGACAAGCACGATTGCCAGGTATGTGGTTTTCTCATTGAAGCCTATTAACAACTGTTGTCAGGTTCGTGAGTGTTGTGGATAAGGCCACATCCGACTCAGCCAAAACTGCTTTGGTAGCGAGTTGTTGATCTGCCATGATGGTGAAAAGACAGGCGAATCCTGCTCTGATACCACTTGACGCAGCGTCGGTTTGCGGAAGGATCGATACAAAGGAACCCTAATACTCTATTTATAATCTAAAACGGAAAGCGATAATGTTACAGAAAAATGTGGCTGTCCATTTTGTCAACGATGATGGCTGTGTTGGGTAATCTTGATGGGTCAAAGCGGGTCAGCGGGTCATGGAGCGGGTACGGGTCATGGGTCGTGACATAGTCCATGTATTCAGGAGGTAGAGTGGTTGACCTATTATTTAGGAGTAGAATAGGGAATAGTGGGAGTACATGCAGTACACCACGTTTTGTTTCTTTGCTTGTTTTTGTGTACTTTAGTTTGTTTACTTCTAGTATAAATAGAGTAGGGTATCTCTATTGTAAAGGTGTAATCAGTTTTCCACATTAATATAATACACACAGTGAAAACTCCAAATACGCATGAGAGTCGTTCAGTGAGTGTGGGTTTTGTGGGTGTGCATTCGGGTGGGGAGGGGACTGATTTCCAACAGGCTGCCCCTTGTCAACGATGGTGGCTACACATTGCCAACCACTATGACGGCTGCACATTGTCAACAACTATGGTTGCACCTTGTCAACGATTGTGGCTACACATTGTCAACCACTATGGCGGCTGCACATTGTCAACATACAAACCACTAAGCTTCCTAACCTTATTCAACTAGGAAATAGAGCGATAAGCACTAATAATAGTAATAGCATAACTTAAATAAACTAGGAAATAAATAACTTAAATAAAATAGGACTTAGATAAACTAGGAAACTGATCACGTGAACAAGAGAACCCAAACAGCGCCTGGCGCGTCCCATGGCGCGGTTCAGCCCGCGCTGGCATGCGCGCCAATCTGCCGAACAGACCCCAGCACGTCCCGTGGCGCGGGTTCATGCGCGCCGGCCTTCTTCCGGATTTGTTTTCCTCCGCGTCGCTCGATCTTCTGGCTTTCGATTTGTGTCGTTCCCTTCTTATATTTAATATCTTATGTTTGCTCTTTTTTCGATACCAAATTCTGAATCTCTTTCGAGTTCGTTTTCCTTTTCGATCTTGTTTCTTTCTTTCCCAATTATTTATAAAAATCCTTCGATTTCTCCCTGTATCAGTCTGTTTGGTCTAACTTAATCATATGTAAACAACAAAAACTAGACAAGTTGAGAGATAGTACATACCTCCCGTGACTTGCTTTGTTTTACATCCATCCATGTTTTTCTATCTTTATTACATTTCTTTCTACTTTTATTTTTTCAAAACCAGCTTACCAATCACCCTTCTTTCTGTTTTGTTAACATGTTAATGAGTTTAAGGACTCGCAACTTATTCCGTCAGTTATACATGATCGTTTGGTAATAGCTTACTGATATAGAAAGTGGATTATTCGGTAAGTTTTTAGGAGGAGCTTTATGCAGAAAGCCAACTTTTTTCCAAACCCATCTCTCCCAATTAAAAAACACCTTCCTTCCATCTATGAAAAACCCTATCGACAAATTAATCCACACCATCAACTTTGTTCATACAGTTCTTAATGAAAAATCATTCAAACAACCCCTAAATTGGATGACATGCACCGAGATAAGATGCATCAGATCGATCAATTCCTTTCTAAGCCGCAATTCATGAGAAGACATTTGATTATTAAAAGTGATCAACGGTTCAGATTCACTTCTCACGCCTCTCATATTAACCTCAACTTCTTATAGAATCATTCGCCTTTGTTGTAATCCTATTGTTGTGGTCACAAGTTGTACAAAATGGTGACAACCTAGAGAAAAAGTTACAAATAGATAATATACAGCAAGTCTGGCATACCCTTTAGCCTATTTAAACAAGCTTTGGATCACCATTAGTTTCAAGAAACTTAACAAAATGAAGAAGATCCAACCCAAAAGGATCAAGGGTGGTATCATCACCATGCCCTTCATCTTTGGTATGTTCATTTAACTCTTCTCCAAATTCTGTTTTTCAAATTTATGCATTTTCTCTAGTTTAATTGTTTCTATTTCATTGCTTATCTTATAGTTTTTGACTACTTCTTGTTTGATTTTGGTAGCAAATGAGATAGGTGAGAAGTTGGCTGTCGTTGGATTTCAAACAAATATGATCAGCTACTTAACGCAACAACTTCATATGCCGATGATTAAAGCCGCCAACACTCTCACCAACTTTAGTGGCACTGGTAGCTTGACTCCATTGCTCGGAGCATTCATTGCTGATTCCTTTGCTGGCCGCTTTTGGACCATCACAGTTGCTTCAATCATTTACCAGATAGTAAGTGATCTCTTTAAACCACCAGGGCTGTGGCGTACTGGTTAAGTCCCTGGGGATGTGGTGGAATATCCATCTGCCCAGGGTTCGAATCCAGACGTACACAACAATTGAGATTTAATCAGGGGCTGATGTCTTACGGTCATAATTTGCTAATGGATTCCAAAAAAAATGATCTCTTTAATTTTATCAGCTAGACACAAACCATCAAACCTGTTCTTATTCCAGTCTTCTAATACTAGTAAATATCAGGGACTGGTATTTTTGACATTATCAGCAGTGCTACCAAATTTAAGACCTCCACCGTGCAAAAACGGCGAAATCTGCCAAGAACCCAACGCGGGCCAAGTGGCGATCTTGTACATATCGCTTTTGTTAATGGCCGTTGGATCAGGCGGGATCCGGCCGTGCGTGGTGGCGTTTGGGGCGGACCAATTTGATGAGACGGATGAGAAGCAAAAGACGAGCACATGGAAGTTCTTCAATTGGTATTACTTTTCGATGGGGGCATCAATGCTTGTGGCGGTGACAGTAATCGTCTACATTCAAGATAATATCGGATGGGGTTGGGGTCTTGGTGTTCCATCGATAGCCATGACTGTTTCGATTGTTACCTTTGGGATTGGGTACCCGTTGTATCGGAATTTGAATCCGGCGGGTAGCCCATTTACCCGGTTGATACAAGTGTGTGTGGCAGCTTACAAAAAGAGAAATTTGGCTATGGTTTCTGATCATAAACTGCTGTATGAGAATGAGGAGCTTGATGCCTCCATTTCTGTCTCTGGGAAGCTTCTGCATACTAAACAGATGAAGTAAATCTCTCACACACTCTCCCTCCTTTACTATAACAAATTCGGGTTTATCAAACGTCTAAATGTTATAATAAACAGCTGTATAAGATCAAACAATTGTACACTATACATAAAAGTGTTACAATACGTTGTCAATAAACCTCCTACCAAGTATTTGGGACATTTTGTTAAATAAAGCGCCATATATCTTTTTGTATGATACTATTTGAAAAAATGTTTTATAAAAAGTTGTTTATATGACAATTCTTAAAAATGTCATGTATGACACTTTATTTATGTCATAAGTGTCCTACAAAGTTGTTGGGATGCATGGTAAAAAACGTCTTTCAATACTTTACACTTTTTTATAGGAAGTTCAATTATTCAGTCACATAATTTTTATAAATCGGTTTACTGGGATATTTAGATATATTTGATGTTCTATAAAAATCAATTAATATTTCAAATGAATTTAGGGGAAAAAGATAAAGCAAAATGACAGGGAAAGTATTAGGCCATCTTTTAACCAGTGATTAGCCTAAACACATGTGTTAACCAATAGCACATGATAAATTGATAGGTATGGACTATGGTACAACTTTATGCATTTGAAATGACACATTTACCCTTCTGTTATATTTTCTTTATGCACGATATTAGGGGTATAATATGAAGAATGAAAAAGGTTTATGTATGTATCTCTTTCATTAGCCCACTGATAAGCATGTCTCACGTACCTTTTTTCCTCTTTCCTTAAATTTCAAGAAAATGTGCATTTTGACTTTTTGGAGTCAAACCTATTACTTTTTAAAGAACCGAATAATACATATTTTTCATGCTTTTAACACCAGCTCAATTTCCCTTTGTAGCATTTGATTATAATCTTTAACACCCATATTAAGATTTCTTGAGATTTGATTAAATTGTATAAGCTTTCTGAAGTTGACAATATTTTTGTTTGACCATAAAATGTCAAATTGCACCTCTTTTTGGTTCAAATGAAGATTCATTTGTTTGATTAATTATATGAAAAAAAAAATGCTCATCTTACTAACAATTTCAGATTTCTGGACAAGGCTGCCATTGTCACCAAAGAAGAGTACTTAAAATCGCAGACAAACCCGAACTTATGGCGGCTAAATACGGTCCATCGAGTCGAAGAACTAAAGTCAGTAATCAGAATGGGGCCAATTTGGGCATCTGGGATTCTTCTAATCACAGCTTATGCACAACAAAGCACATTCTCCCTCCAACAAGCTAAAACAATGAACAGAAGCCTCACGGAATCGTTCCAAATCCCAGCTGGATCAATGACCGTTTTCACCCTAATCTCAATGCTAACCACAATAGTCTTCTATGATCGTGTTTTGGTGCCCATCACACGAAAACTCACAGGGCTAGAACGGGGAATTTCTTTTCTTAGTCGGATGGGAATTGGGTTGGCGATATCGGTTCTTGCCACATTGGTAGCTGGATTCATTGAAATAAAGCGCAAAAATGCCGCTTTTGCCCATGGTTTCACTTACAAACCTCACGAAACTATTCCCATTTCGGTTTTTTGGTTAGTACCTCAGTATAGCCTTCATGGGGTCGCGGAAACGTTTATGTCAATCGGGCACCTTGAGTTTTTCTATGATCAGGCTCCGGAGAGCATGAGAAGCACCGCCACTGCGTTGTTTTGGGTGTCGATTGCTGGTGGAAATTACTTTAGTACCCTTCTGGTGACGATGGTGCATAAGTTGAGCGCGGGCCGTGATGGGTCGAACTGGCTCCCGGATGATAATCTGAATACGGGAAAGTTAGAGAATTTTTATTGGTTGATCACATTGCTTCAAGTTGTTAATCTGATTTACTACTTGTTTTGTGCAAAATTCTACACCTTTAAGCCAGTTCAGGTTGCTCATAGAGCAGATGAAGATGGTAGTAAAAATGATGGAAACAATGTCTAATTTGTCCCTAAATTGTTGATTTTGGACCTTCTTTTGTTGGAGGTACAAAGCATTAGAAAGTGTATGCACTAATTAAAGCCAAAGGGCATATATGTAATTCCATGAGTGTTGAGTTATGTAATTGAACATAAAACAACATATATTATTGTTGGATTGATATATTATCATTAAAGACTAAGATTCTTTCCCAAGTTCTAAAATATTTGTGATTGCTATTTGAATTCTGAATTCATGTTATTCAGTTTTGTTTTACATATGAAATACATACATATAAACAAGTAATTATACAAGAAAAAACAACTGTGAACATTTTACATATGAAACAACACTGTATAACTACTACATTTGTTTTATATATGGATAAAAGTTATTACGATTTTTTAGGTCTATAAATGTTTATTTTCTAACGTTGTGAGGTTAACTCAACTAGTAATAAGACGTTTTGGAGATTATTCTCTTATCGGTTCATATCCTACAAAGTTACTCTCGATTTTCTTGGCTATTTTCCAGGCCTCTATTAGTCAAAATGCATGCAAACTAACCGAAACACAAACATTTAATTAAAAAAACGTCTATTTTTCTATTATCATGAAACTACTTAGGTTTGGGATTGCTTACCTAAAAGACTTGTTGACTTATTTCGTTTTCTCAGCACTGATAAGTAGCTTCTAGTTTTTGGATAGAAGAAAAAAAACCTGTTAAAACGCTTTGTTACTGCTGATAAACAGTTTTTTAATAATTCATTTATTTTAAACTTATCAGCTTATTTAAAAACAACTTAAACTTTTTTGGTTATTTTATATATATAAACAATCCCAAACATTTTTAAATAACAACTTATTAATTTATTACTTTTAATAAGTTATTTTAAAGGGAAATTAATTAAAATACCCCAAGTTTGACCAACTGTTACCGAAATACCCTAAATTTTTTCCATTTTGCAAAAATACCCTAAATACCCGCGATGGATCCCGCGATCGCGGGATCCAGTTGACGTGGCACGTACTTTGGGTACAAATGCCCCGCGAAGCCCCTCAACTTTGGCCGCGGTGCACTTTTGGTCCCGGCCCGCGATGGGCCAAAATTTACAGTTTTGGTCCCTGAAAATTTACACTTTTGGTCCCTGAAAATTTACACTTTCAACCCCTGAACTTAGACGAATCTTGCATGCTTTTACTGTTTTTTTTCACAATTATTGTACTTTGAAGACCGATTTGTGGTTGAAATTCATTGGCATGTTTTCATCAATGTTAAATCAGTGTTTTTGGAATACCAGTTTGTGGATGAAATGAGAGATTGGTTGTCATCCATGTTGGTTGTTTCATTGATAAATAGATGTAAAATGCAATCCATAATCCACACACCGATTTCATACTTCTTTTTTGATTTCTTTCTGCAATATTTTGTGTTTGAGATACTACTGAAAAAATGAGTTCATCTGTTGCAAAAGCTAAGATATATTTATGTTTTAATGGTGAATGGGAGCAAGATAACAATGAGTGGAATTTTGCTTATAAATCTATGCATGGTGTAAAAGTGTCAGTAAACTATATACTTATCAGAAATTTCTTGCATACGCTATGCAAAAATGTGGAATCAACTCTTCTGATGTTTGCAAGTTAGTGTTTAAAAATGGCGATGGGTCATTTGTGGATTTATCCAACGATGGGGATATCTCTACTTTTCTTCACCTTGCAGTCGATTCAGAAAGGCCCCCATTACTTTTTGTGTATCCCGGCGTATCCGACGGTGACGACGACGGTGATGACGACGAAGACCTCCAAATAGAGCAGTCTGATTCTCAACAACAACAACCACCACAACCACACGAAGGACGTACTGCTGGAGTTGCTGATGACGAAACCCACGTTTTCAGAACGGGTAATTCTGAAATAGACAGATCAGACACCGATAATGATGATCACGAAGAATATACCCCTAGTAGAAAATCATGTAGTCAGATAAATGACTTTTTTGATATGCCCCCTATTCTTCCAGACTCCCATACCCAGACACAAACCTACGAACCTACACCTTATATTCGCAGTGAAAGGTTAAAAGCAGGTCAGATATTCGATTCGAATGATCTCTTGGCAAGTCAGATCGGACTCAAGTTCTTGGAAGAGGGTTTCCAAAGTCACGTGCGGTCATCTGACAAAAGCAGATACGTAGTTGAATGTGCCAGAGAAAAGTGTGAGTGGAGGTTGTACGCGATTCACACGGGTCCCAAAGGAGGGGCTATAATGATTAAAAAGTTGCACGACGTACACACTTGTACGAGGACGCAACTTAATCCCCACCACAAACAAGCCGGCAAAAAGACTTTGGGTGCGATCCTGAAAAATAAATTTCTTGATGTTAGCAGGTCATTGCGTCCAAAGGACATCGTCCACGACGTTCACCGGCAGTTCGGCGTCACGATTGATTACCACCAAGCGTGGCGTGCGCGATGCCATGCACTGTTTATGGTGAGAGGCACGTTCGAGGAGTCGTATGAACGACTCCCGACATATTTATATAATTTGCAGCTGCAGAACCCTGGTACTATCACGCAGCTACGGACCGATTCACGTGGACGGTTTGAGATGTGCTTCATGGCCCTTGGACCCGCGGTACGTATTTTAACACGTCATATGTTTACACATTATAAACTATAACATTTACAAATGAAAACCACCTATGTTTTTGCAGATCCGCACATTTCTGGCAAATCTACGTCGTTTCCTGATAATAGACGCAACCCATTTAAAGGGCCGTTACTTGGGTATGATGTTCCTGGCGGTTGCCATGGACGGGGATAACTCCATCGTTCCAGTAGCTTTCGGCGTAGGCAAGTCTGAAACCGGGGACGAGTGGACTTGGTTTATGTCCATGTTGAGACAAGCTATCGGAGACCCGCAAGGGTTGGTGTTTATGTCTGACAGGGCTCCTTCCATAAGCGCCGCAATCTCTGCCATGTACCCAAACGCCCCTCACGCCATATGCTGTCGACATTTGGAGATGAACGCCAAATCCAAGGACAAACGTATTACCACCTACAAGGATGTCTATTGGGCGGCATGCAGAGCATATACGGATCGGGAGTTTAACAAGTACATGAATATGCTACGATATAGTGCCGACGAAGCAGCCAAAGTCTTTGACGATGCTAGACCGGAGAGGTGGTCCGCGACCCATTTTCCTGGACAACGGTATGGCATTCTGACCTCGAATAGTGCAGAGTCTGTGAATGCACTCTCCCGTTTTGCTCGTAGATGTCCGATTGTTAATCTTATGGACTACTTTCGGGCCTTTCAACAAGAGTGGTACCAAATTCGACGCCTAAAAGGAGCTGAGATGCAAAATGCACTCACACCAACGGCGGAGAATATCGTTCAGTACAGGGCGCGTCGTGCGGCGACATGGCCGGTAAGAGCAATCGGGTATGGGAAGTACGAGGTGCATGATGACTATATTCACGCGATTGTGAATATGGAAGACCACCTTTGTTCGTGTCGCGAATGGGATAAATCTGGGTTACCGTGCGGCCATGCCATCGCTGCAGCAAGATATATGAGTCGTATAGATTGCAGCGACTTGGCTGTACCTTTCTTCACGTCCGAATATTACCGGAAAACATACGTGGAGGTAATAAACCCAGCCGGACCCCCTGCAGCATGGGTGTATCCACCCGACCCGCTTCCACCATGCTATCCACCTTTAATGGATAAGAACAGGGCCGGGAGACCGAGAAAGAACGACCGACGTCCATCACGTGGTGAAAGTTCGATACAACGAAGATGTACTCGGTGCCAATGCGTAGGACACACTCGTGGAGAGTGTCCAAATCCCGCCCCTTCAACCGTGCCAATGAGACATTCTATCAGTCACACCCCGGGCCCGTCACAACTTGAACCATATGGAACAAACACATATGATACTGTTGATCTAAACACTGATTTGTAAATGATATATATACACACATACATATGCTTCTAAATGAACATTGATAACACAACTAGTTTGTAAATGATAAATATATTCATATTAGATATATGCACACATACATATGCTTTTAAATGAACATTGATAACACAGCTAGTTTGTATTCCATCCAACATGTTCTTCATCTTCAATCTTTCTGCTTTTGCAACCACGTATGGCAATTGTGTACCACAACCCACACACACTTTAGCAAATGAGTTGAGGGTTGTCATATATTCTACAAGAGGAGTAGGCCCACGTGGATAGAGTACGGCTACCAAAATCTAGCATCATTAACAAACAAAACCCCATGTTTGTTTATCCGAATGAGGTAACCTCTGACTTGACCTTGCATGATGTATCCAATCTAACCGTGGTTCAGCGGCTTAAAAACTACTTTTCAGAGAAATTAACAACAACAAAAAAATACAAACAACAACACAGTAAAAAAAATACAAAACAAAAAAAAAATACAAACAACACAGTAAAACAATACAAAACAACAACACAGTAAAAAAAAATACAAAAAACAAAAAAAAAATACAAAACAACAAAGTACTAAAGCAACACCCGTACCACCACCTACTGAAAAATTGCTTTAGTTTGGTCAATCCAACTTTGCTTGTCGCTTATCTTCGCTTGAAGAATTGCGAAGTCTTGCGTACAATGGTGAATTTCTTTTTTTTCTCGACGAATACGAGCCTCCCTATCTTTTATATCCCATTTCATCCTTTTGATCTCCTTTTCTTCCACTTCGATCCTTGTCAAGTGGACTTTCTTCCTGGCGATAATCTGTTTCCACTCTTCTGTCAGTTGGTCTATCTCCTTTTCCTTTGCTGCTATCGCCTTCTGGAGTCTAGGTGGCATTCCTTCAGGTGTAGACGATGGGTTAGATGACGATGCCATTTGGTTACTGATGAAAGAAAGCAAGTGAAAGAAAGCAAGAAAGAAGGATGGAATGGTGTGAATTATGAATTGCATTTCACTGATATTTATGGATGAAATCTCAAACATGCCAGTGAATTTGAACCACAAATTGGTCTTCAAAGTACAATAATTGTGGAAAAAATAGTAAAAGCATGAAAGATTCGTCTAAGTACAGGGGCTGAAAGTGTAAATTTTCAGGGACCAAAAGTGTAAATTTTCAGGGACCAAAAGTGTAAATTTTTGGTCCATCGCGGGCTGCGATCGCGGGCAGGGACCAAAAGTGCACCGCGACCAAAGTTGAGGGGCTCCGCGGGGCATTTGTGGCCAAAATACGTGCCACGTCAGCCCTAGCCCGCAATCGCGGGATCCATCGCGGGTATTTAGGGTATTTTTGCAAAATGGAAAAAACTTAGGCCATTTTGGTAACTCAATGTTTGACTTAGGGCATTTTAATTAATTTCCCTATTTTAAATAAGCAATCACAATTCACAACCAACCCGTAACGCTGTGTTCTCGAGTTTGTTTTATGAAGGAAAGGAACGGAAAGGGGAGGAAAGTAGGAGGAAAATAAAAAATGTTGTGTTCTCGAGTTTTTTTAAAGAGGGAAAAGAAAGGAAGGGGAAGGAAAATATTGCTAATTTTCCTCTCAAAACTTTCCGCCCAAATGTGGGAGGAAACGGAAGGAAAGAAAAGAAATGAAATAAAAAGAATTAAAAATATTTATAAAATTACACATATACCCATTAATTACATTTCATTATGAAATAAATGAGGGTATATTAGTAAAAGTAACATCTTTCCTTTCCTTTCTCTCCTACTCAAGAACATGAAAATTTATTTTCTTTCCACTTCCTTCCTTTCTTTTCCTTCAATCTCAAGAACACAAATACAAATATTTATTTCCTCCCTTTTCCTTTCCTTTCTTTTCTTTCTCTTCCCTTTCTCTTCTTTTCTTTCCTTCTAAAACTCGAGAACGCGGCGTTAGGGTTAATTTGATTTGGTTTTAGTTTTGGGTTAGACAAAGTTTTGATTTTCAATTGAAGTCCAAGGAATAAAAATCGGAAACTTCCCGCCCCTCCCATTCGCGGCAGGACGAGTTCCCAAAACTTGAGTTCTTTCGAGGGTTTTCACGTTTCGGGTCTGGACGAATCGGTTTCGTTTGGGGGTTCACGTTGAGGCCTCTGAAGAAGGAAAAAGAAAGGCCCTTTACTCTTTTATCCACACTCCATCTTCCATCCCTCGTCAATCTCCGGTGGCAACGGGCCATTCTGCTCAGGCGACGACTAGTCCTTCTCAAGTAAGTTCAAATTCTCGTAGGTTTTGGTCAATTTGTTTTCTTAGAAATATTATTTCTTTAGTATGTCTGTTTTTTATGATGAGTTTGTTGACTAATGTTTGAATTTACGACATATTGCTATGATTCATGAGAAGGGTATGTATCTAAGTTGCCTAGGGTTTCTTTTTGTAGAATCCCTAATAGAATGCAAATTGATTAAACCAATCGTCTTCAAAAGTGTTCTCTCTTTGTTTGTGAATTTAGGGATGTTTTTTTTGGTTATTATTGGGATTTCACTGAATCATTGATGCGAGGACATGAGAATCGAGATAAGCAAAGGGGATTTTCTGTTGAAAATTAACAGTTTGCAAAATTAGACGGAGAGAAGATTGTGAAGCATGAATTTAAACAACTATACTAATGATGCGATACCCTCTGAATGATATAGGTGTCATTTTAGATGAGTGTGGCAGATGATTCACCGGTGAACTCATCCAGCAGTGATGATTTTGCCGCATTTCTGGATACAGAGTTGGATTCCACGTCTGACACCTCTCCTGAACCAGAAGAAGAAGATGCTAACGAGACATATCATTTGGATGCGAATAGGTGCCTGTTGAAATTGTTTTTCTCAACTAGCTATGCATATTATTAAGGATTCTTTTTTAACATTTTTTTGATTCAATCTACAGTAACTTTTCAAATCATTTTGGTATTCTATAGGACAAAGAGGCAGAAGATTGAGGTGTTAGAAAGTGTCACAGAAGCCAATGATTCAACATCTCAGCACGAAACAACAAAAACATTAGGTGATACTTTTTTTGTCTATTGCTTATATATTGGTTCTAATTCTCTGTTCAAGTGCTGAACCAAAAAAAAAGACAAAGAACTGCATTAAAAAGGAAAATAAATACCACACGGCTTGCGCTATAACTAGCAATTGTTAGCACATTATGTTTGCAAGAGTATATTTCTCTAGGTAAACAGCGTAACATACGTACATATTCTTGATATATAATTTTGTTGTCATATATATACGGCCAATTTTAGGGGAAAACCACAAAAAAATGAAAAACTGAGGAACACCCTCGTAGTCATTCATCTGGACGGTATGCACCTGTGCATACAAGTAATTTGTAACATGCACACATGCATAAAAACTAAAAAAACAGCCCAACTTACTTGTATGCACATGTGCATACCATCTAGATGAATGGTTACTAGGATGTTCCTCATTTTTTCATTTTTTGAGGTTTTCACGTGAACCTCTCTCTCTCTCTCTCCCTCTCTCTCTCTCTAATCTATATGTATATATATATACACATCTAATAGTTTCTTTATTATCATGTCCAGAGGCATCAGTGAAGGAGGATATATGCACGCATCCTGGTGTTATTGGAGGAATGTGCATAAAGTGTGGAGACAAGATGGATAATAATCAGTCAGGGGTTGCATTTGGGTATATACACAAGGTTATTCTTAATTTCATAAAACCACTTAAATCTTCTCTTACATACTTCTCAAACATGTATAATCGTATCACAATTTTGCAGGATCTAAGGCTTGCTAACGATGAAATTGCTCGATTACGTGACAGAGATCTAAAGAATTTGTTTAGCCAGAAAAAACTTTGCTTGGTTCTTGATTTAGATCACACCTTACTTAATTCAACTCGATTTATGGATGTAACTAAAGAAGAAGGATATCTAATGAACCAAAGTGATCCCATGCAAGGTATTATTATAACTTTTTGGTTCTGTGCATGTTAAAAATTTAACCTTGAAAATGTTACGGCAGATGTATTAAGAGGAAGTTTATTCAAATTGGACTCTATGCACTTGCTGACGAAGTTAAGGCCGTTTGTTCACACTTTCTTGAAAGAAGCGAGTAAACTCTTTGAGATGTATATTTACACCATGGGAGAACGAGCTTATGCGTTAGAAATGGCGAATCTGCTTGACCCTGGAAAGATTTACTTTGATTCTAGAGTTATTGCACAAAGTGATTGCACTCAAAGGCATCAGAAAGGCCTTGATGTGGTACTTGGCCAAGAAAGTGCTGTTGTAATTCTTGATGATACAGAATCAGTAAGCAACTGGCTTCACTTTTCATTTTGCAAGTCCTGCATATGTGCATGAATATCCTTCTTACTGGGTAAGCACCTCTTACCCAGTAAGAGGCGGTCAGAGGTAGTTAACAGGTCATGTGCAGTCACCTTATCCTTTTTGACTGCTAAAAGGTCATTTGTTGAATTTATAGGTGTGGGTGAAGCATAAGGGGAATCTGATTTTGATGGAAAGATATCATTTTTTTGCTTCAAGTTGTAAACAATTTGGGTATAGATGTAAATCGCTTTCTGAACTGAAAAGCGATGAAAGCGAAGATGATGGAGCTCTTGCAACAGTTCTACAAGTGCTTAAGCTAATTCACAGTATGTTCTTTGATCCGGTATGTGCTAGCAATCCAACTTTCTTTATAACCTATAATGTACTTTGAAATCTCGGATTGATTGATTTTTAATTACCTAACAGGAACTCGGGGAGAATTTTGCAGGCCGAGACGTAAGGCAGGTGAGATATCTCATTATGAAAATGCTATTCATGTTGAAAGTAATATAGTATTCATGATTATTCATAATGAATAATATATGAAATAGTTGATTATTCATAATGAATAATAATACATGAAATAGATATATCATCCTCCATTTTTACTTGTTGCAGGTACTGGGGACAGTTCGTAGCAAAATCTTGAAGGGGTGTAAAGTTGTGTTCAGTCGGGTGTTCCCAACAAAATTCCAGGCGGAAAATCACCATTTATGGAAGATGGCAGAGCGACTAGGAGCTACATGCACAACAGAAGTTGACCCGACGGTGACTCATGTCATTTCAACAGATATTGGAATTTGGAACTGAAAAGTCTCGTTGGGCAGTTGATCAAAAGAAGTTCTTGGTTGAACCACGATGGTTAGAAGCTGCAAATTATATGTGGCAGAGGCAACCGGAGGAGCTGTTTCCTGTGAAGGAGATTAAATCTTCAGGAGCTGTTTGAAATGTTTGAAAAAGTAACTAGTGGTAAACACATACCTGATCAGATGTTGTAGACCCTGAAACTAGACTTGTTTAGATCATTTTGCCTGAAGATTAACAAAATATCTGATTTTTGGCACAGTTGATTAGTTAACAGAGAGTTAAGAGGGACAAGAACATACATTTTGCACCAGATGTGTGTTGTAAAATGGAAGTTTTTGTTGTATAGTACTAATATTGAATCAAACATGTTTTGAAGCTTTGTTGTTCTTGTTTTTATTTTAGTTTTTTGTCTTAAAATATGTTTTATATTTTTAAAACCGTGTATTTTTACTTATTTTGCAACGAGAGAAGTACTGTGTATAATGTCGGTGTTTTTTGAGGATATGGGGTTCCTAGGAGGTTCATGGGAAAATCCCTAAAAAATGAAAAACCAAAGAACATTCTGGTAACGATATGAACGGTATGCACATGTGTATACAAGTAATTGAAGTTGTCTATTGGCAACATATGCATGTTACAAATTATTTGTATGCATATATGCATACCGTCCAGGTGAACGATTAACGGAGTGTTTTCTAGTTTTTCATTTTCTTACAGTTTTTCCCTAATGGTGTCCCTGATTAAAGTGATAAAAACAAGTCAGTATTGTTTGCAAATAAAGATTAAAACTTATAGCAGTTCAAGTGTAATGTTCTAAAGCAACAAAAAAAATTGGGCCACATAACAAGTTGTAAAAAAGTTGAGTCATAAAGTATCCATTCACGAATAAAGTTTAAAGTTTATGTTATGAACCATATTTGATTGAACAATTAAGATGAAAACAAATGAGAACAAACAGTAGTAGAATGCTTCAATTAGCAAGGGAACGATATGAAACTAGCTATTCGAGAGGCTAGACTCTCCCAAAAGACAAACTGAACAATATTCTGCATGCCCAACTCCCCTCCCACACCCCTATTTTATGCTAAAAAATTATTCTAGAATATGGGCTTAGGCTTGGGTCGGTGCATAACATTACCCCGCCCCCAAAGAACCACCTTGTCCTCAAGGTGGATAGAAAAAATATAGGAATAGGTGCTGCCAAGCTACATCTTCCCAATCAGTGGCCACTGAAGTCGAATACTCCCGATCAAGCTCTACTTCACCTTCAATGAAGGACCAACTTCTGTCATCACTGGTCATTGAATGCCTTGTAGCTATAATGATCTCGTTCATTCTCCTCTTCACATGCTCAACTTGAATGTTCTTAACTACCGAAAACCCAGCCACCCGCTTCCAAGCGTTAACTGTCATTTTCAGAAACCTAGAGCCTATACCTTCTTTCAAATCAAGAAAGTATTCCAGGCGTCTGCGGCTAGCCATCCATCGACAAGAGACATATTTACTCTCATTACCTTTTCGCTTGTAAGGAGTAAGTGGTCTGGTAAACATAACCATTCCCCCTTTTGAGGCAGAATAGACGGTGGTCATTAGATATAGTGCTGATGTGGAACCCCTACTTATGACCACACCGAGTCTTTCTTTAGCCTCCATTATTTTGATCGCCTTGCGAGTGCAATCAATAACTGCTCCAAAATTCACATTGATGACACGTCTCCATGAGTGAGAACCATCACTTTGGTCCTTTTGGAACATTACAAAGGTTGAAGTAACGGCGCCATTGATACAAATATCCAAAACCCCGTACACTTCCAGGAGCATTTCAAATACAGCAATAACTTTCCCTTTGTTACTGACATTACCTCTTGCCAAGATAGCAGGCTTAATTGCAACGACAACTTCTCCTTTGTTACTGACATCACATCTTACAAAGACGGCAGATGGAAATTTCAATCCTAAACTACACTTTAGATTTTCTCTTTGTGAAGGCAGCTCAAAGTGATAATTTGAGAAACAAAATGGGGAGAAGTAAATCGTAAACAATTCATTATTATTTAAACTCAGTGAAGGAATTGAAGGTAGACAGGGAGGATTATGAAACGGTGGAAGTAATTGATCTGGCGGTTTTGGGCCTGGTTTAGGAACTGAATTCGGATCTGATTTTGAATTTGGATTTAGTCTGACTTTGAAATCGTGTATGGCTAGGCTTTGGTTTATATCAACATCGACTTTATTGGAGAGTACAGATAGCGAAGATCTGAAACTTAGGGTTCTTGTTTTCCATTGCTCCTTCATCATCGATCGAATAATTTTCACATCAAAACTCAATCGATCCATCTCCATCAGTGACGCAACCGGGCTTAGGCTATTTTGGGCTGTTGGACGGCCCATATGTTGATTGGGCCGAGCCTGATCGATATTTTCCTTCCCGTTTGTGGATATGATTGAGGAATTATGGATCAAGGAGCCCATCCAAACAGTCTCTGTCAAACTCGATAATAGAGAGCCACCGCCAGAAGGCGTTTTTGGTTTTTGGGTGTGTTAGTCCCTGATGGCTATAACAAGTATTGTAGAAGGGGGGATTGAATACAATACTCAAAATTTTCACAATTTTAATTCTATTATTGAAAATCTTTCAACAAGAATTACACATAGAAAACTTAAGACTGTTGCGGAAAAGAACAGATAAACTATTCTAACAATCTTACACAAAGTATACTAACAAAACAACTAAGAACACTTAGAACAAAGCTATAAAGTTTTTAAGCAATATGGAGATTTCTTGCACTGAGAGAGAAGTCCAGAAAGCGTGATTTGCATGGAGCCTTCTACTTCCTTTTTATAGTGAAGATACAAGTACTGTGCATTAAATGCTCAGGACACTTATCATGAGGAGATTGGATAGAAGGTGTAGTACTCTGAAAAGTTGATGTTTCCAAATCACCTTTTTCCTTGGAACCAGGAAGAATGCCCATGCTGATTTAGACGTTATCTAAAAGTGGAGAGAGTACTAAGTTGACACTTTTACCAACCACTGGATTATTGCCAAACCTGGAGGATATTCTTGATGTGTTTTCCAAGACAATTTTATCGATGATGTTCCACCGATATAAGAGACATTGGTCTTTGAAATTATCTGCAAGAAATTCCATTTACACAAAGATCCCACTGATTTGAGTATCCTCATCGGTGGGATTATGTCCACCGATTCCTGAAGACAACATCAGTGGGATTATATCCACCGATTCTTGAAGACACCATCGGTGGTGAGGAAGTCCACCGATGTGTGAGAACACAATTGGTGGTGATGACTTGTATGTATCTTGGAAGAGTCTTCTTGATTCCGCACAGAAAATCTCTTCAAGCTTGGTTTCGGTTGATCTTCGACTTCACCGAACAATTGCTATCTTGTAGACCCTGAAACTAGACTTGTTTAGATCATTTTGCCTGAAGATTAACAAAATATCTGATTTTTGGCAAAGTTGATTAGTTAACAGAGAGTTAAGAGGGACAATAACATACATTTTGCACCAGATTTGTGTTGTAAAATGGAACTTTTTGTTGTATAGTACTAATATTGAATCAAACATGTTTTGAAGCTTTGTTGTTCTTGTTTTTATTTTAGTTTTTTGTCTTAAAATATGTTTTATATTTTTAAAACTCTGTATTTTTACTTATTTTGGAACGAGAGAAGTGTTATGTATGTGTATAATGTCGGTGTTTCTTGAGGATATGGGGTTGCTAGGAGGTTCATGGGAAAACCCCTAAAAAATGAAAAACCGAAGAACATTCTGGTAACCATATAAACGGTATGCACATGTGTATACAAGTAATTGAAGTTGTCTATTGGTGTTTATGCACATATGCATGTTACAAATTATTTGTATGCATATATGCGTACCGTCCAGGTGAATGATTAGCAAAGTGTTTTCATTTTCTTACAGTTTTCCCCAATGGTGTCCCTGATTAAAGTGATAAAAACAAGTCAGTATTGTTTACAAATAAAGATTAAAACTTATAGCATTTTACGTGTAATGTTCTAAGGCCATGAGTACCGCTACCCAATGAACCCACTGAACCCGATTGCCACCTCAGCGCCACATCAACTTTTCTATTTCCTACCCTCCTTACCCTAAAGTGGAGTACCGCCTACCCACCATACCCGCTGAACCCGCTACCCATACGCCACACCCACCCTTCTCACACACCCCTCGGGTTCCATCGGGTTGGTGAACCCGGTAGCTGTAAAACCCGTGTCCCGGTATGGTTTTAAAATTTCTAATGGATTTATTTTATTGTCGTTTTTAGCGAGCCTTGTTAACGAAGGTAGTCAAAGGGGACCTCGAATGTTAGGTATGGCAAACCTTACTCCTTTTTTTTACAATGTTATGAAAAACCGGGGACCGAAAATGACAAGAACGGAATCGAGGAGGGTTAGAAAGGAAATTATGGGGTGTTTAGGTTTGAACGGTCAAGGGAAGGGGGACCGACCCCCCCCCCCCTCTTCCCCTTCTCGTCGGTTTCCTGCAGCACTCGACAAAACAGCCCCTTTGGTTTGTTTGTGGTTTTCTTTCCTTGTTGTTTCATCGGCCGGAGTTGAGAGAGAGAGAGAGATACCGCGAGATAGGAGAGAACCGAGCATAGGGAGAGAGTGTGGGTCGCCGGAGATCGCCGGGAGTTTCTTCCTGTCGCCGGAGAGTTGTTCCAGTCGCCGGAGATCGCCACCATTACCACCAATCGCCGGAGAAGTCAAGGGAGGAGGAGCAAACATCGATAGGTAAGTCGTTGGATTGTTCCGTATCGTTTTTTTTTCTCCTTGTTCGTTTTTCCGGCGAGGCAACCACCGCCGCCCGCCGCCGCTACGGCGGCCGTGGGTGGACGGCGGTGGCTGTGTATGTGTGTTTGTGTCGGTTTGGTTTTAGCAATCGAAAGTAAGAGGGAGGTGGTGCGAGAATGGGCTGGTATGTGTGTGTGGGTGTGGGTGTCGCCGGAACGCCGCCGCCGGCCGCCACCGGCGACCACCACTGCCGGAGGTGGCAGTGGGTGGTGCGTGGCTGTGTTCCGTTAATGCCCATAGAGCCCTGTAAGTCGTGACTTAATCGATTAAGTCGATTCGTTAAAACCGTCGTTTTCTTTATAATCGTCATTTCATGTGAATAATCGTGCAGTCACTGTTTTTGCGACGGTCATAACTTTCTGCTCGTAACTCCGATTGAGCCAAAATTGGTACCCACGATTCCAGTACGGGGTCGACCACGTTTTCCGTGTTTTAGCGGAAAACTGGTTCAGCCTCTAGCTAGGTGAAAAAGTGGTCGCAAGATTGGTATTTTGTCATTTTATGTGAATGTCGATTTTCTGCCTCTGTTTTGTCGTGGCCGTAACTTTTTACTCGTAGCTCGGATTGTTATGAAATTGGTGGCCGAAGTTCCCTAATCGAGTCAGGAAAGGTTTTCGTGTTTTGCCAAAGTCCGTTTAGGCCTGTAGCTGGGCCGTACGGGGCTGTTTATACAGCTGGTCCGAATAACTTCCAGCTTTCTGTCCCTGTTTTGTTTTACGCATAACTCTTGCTTGGAATGTCGGTTTGGGATGGGACTGGTGCCAAAAGTTTCGTTTCGGAGTCTATTAAGTTTCCTCTGTTTTGTGGAAAGATCAATTCGGACCATAGCTAGGGCGAAGTTGCCATGTTGTACTGAAAGGTCCGGGTGTTCGCTGTTCTGCGACGCGTTTTTGTAAAATCTATTATAGAAAAATCGTTAGGACGCGTGCGATACGTCCCTGAAACCGTAAGACTTAGAACTTCGTAATTATGAATTTTAATTTCTGTATTTATCAGTTTTAAGGGGGTAAAACAGGTCCCGAACAGACCCGTAATTTCTAATAAAAAGCCGGAATTTTAGTCGTTTGAAAACTAGTAAACGTGTTATGGGTCGGGACTCTCCTTTGACTTTTATTACGTATTTAGGTGGGAGAAAGTGAAGAAGATTGCCGTGTTGGTGTTGCGTTTTGTGAGCACGTTGCTTAGCCTTGAGGTGAGTTCTCTCACCGCGTAGTTAGGAATTTCATGTAAGTCGTTATTTTGTGTTACGTGTGATTACGTGTATTTATGTGCTTACGTGAACTAGATGGGATGTGATAACTGGTTGTGATTTATTAGATTCGTATGTGGAATATATATTTGCATGTGTACACCTCGGTGGGACTGAGGGGCTCGGTGGGACCGAGGGCTTGGTGGGACTAAGCTAGTACAACAATTTTTACTCGGTGGGACCGAGGGCTCGGTGGGACTGAGCTTGTATTAATTACTCGGTGGGACCGAGGGCTCGGTGGGACTGAGCTTGTATTAATGTATTTTGTGTACTCGGTGGGACCGAGGTTCGTGCTTATATAATAATCATTATGTGGTTTGATATTCGTGATGATGGTGATGTTGCCTACTTGCGAGTAGGGGCGATATGCGTGGGGTTGCTACCTACGTGCGTGATTGAATTCACTAAGCGTTTAGCTTACCCTTTCCCAATGTGTTGTTATTTCAGGTGCGGGCGGCAGTCGGGCGTGACAGTACACACATGGAGCGCGGAGTGTCAAATATTATTAAACTTTCACTTTTGAACCCTTGAATTTAGTTATGAAATTTTCCGCTGCATAAACCTTGTTGATGGTTTGAAGTAACGACGTTAATTTTATTTAAGACGTGAATTATTAAATCATGGTTGTTTTAATGAAATGTATGTTTTAAAAATTTTAAATTTCCTTGTAATTTTTGGGACGTTACAACTTGGTATCAGAGCACGGCTTGAGTGAATCAAACACATCTCGGTGTGTTTGGTCTCAAGTTGCGGCTAAGAGATCTTTAAATTCTTTTATTAAAATCTTTGTTTTAAATGAAAAGAGAAAACCCGTTTGGGAACGGTGATCGTGGGCGCAATGTGTACAGTCAGCCGACGCCAGCTGGGAAGGTAAGGAACTTAGTGTACCTATTGCTTTCAGGTGTAGTGTATGCATGCTAGATTGCTTATGTGAACTGTATGGTACCGTATGCTGGTTTATCGCTTATAGGAACTCATGCTAGCTTTGATAGGTTGTTAAGCGAATGCACTCTAGGTTGTATGCAGTAGGAACTGAATAGCATTAGAATATTAGATTTAGTTCTATTGCGCAGCTCTTGTTTGAGTCCAACCGTTCTAGGATAGAATCTCTTATTCGAACGTCTATCTGGTTTTACACTGTATACGACCGTGCATTCACGAGGCGACTCGTCAGGGTTAGTGGGGTTTCCGTGTTGGCAAGGGATAGGGGGTGATATGACCTTTCTAGGGAGTTAGGAAAGGTGTTTGTACGGGCTGGATTGGCTATATGTGTTTATTTGTGGTAATCGGCTACTTGAATGTCTCGGGACAGGACTCGAAACGAGTAAGGATAGGTGTGAAAGGTAGTAGTAGAGCTCCTACTATCTGAAGCACAGGATCCATGCTTGAGTCGGGGAGAGCCACGAGGGAGCCAAGGAGTGGAGTATGAGCGTGGTAGGGTGAGTTATATATGCTTATAGATCTCTGAATTTTCTCTTTCTAGAATGGTCAATACAAGAAGGAACAACGCGGCGACGCCGCGAGCCGGGTCGGGGATTACTGAGGAGCGTATTAGGGAACTGATTGCTACTGAGGTTTCCCACGCGATCGGGGAGGCGATCCCCGAGATCATCACTGCTATTCGAGAGGAGGTGGTGATCCTACTGGAGGAGCGTATTGCAGCTATTCCACTGCCTGCGGAGGGTCATCCCCGTAACCGAGAGTTCCAATACCGGGATCTCTCCGTGTAAAGCCCGTGTCCCGGTACGTTGTTGTTTATTTATTTAATTAATTAAAGTGTTTGCATCTTTTTGTTTGTGGTTAGTGAGTTAGTGTCAATAAGGACCAAATGCCGACAGTTGTGAGTTAGATGTAGGTTGTGAATGTTTTGGATAAGTTTAGGGGCTGATCATGTTTTTTTTTTCAAAGTCCTTGCATGGGGCTCGGCCCATGGAAGGAAACCGAGCCCCCTCCCGTATTCCTTTTCCCTTCATGGTCACGCAACCACACAAGTTACCAAACCCTTTTTTTTTCTTTCTTCATCTCCCTGCTCACGATTTGCCGCAACCACCACCGGAGTCCCCTTTTCTTGCCGCTGCCGTCGCGCACCACAAACCAGCAGCAACCGCCGCTAGCAAACTCCGGCGAGAGAGGGAGGGGAGGTGTGAACGAGTCGGAAGCCGGAGTCCAGTCGGAGTGTTGCTGGACCGTCGCCGATCGGTACGTTTTCTATGCCTTCTTCTTCCTTTTCTTTCGCTGTCGCGGAGCCATCACGAAACCGCCACCACCACCGGGTGGCTGCCGCCTGCTCGCCGCCGCCGGCCACCGCTGCCTGAGATGGCAGCAGGTGGTACTTGGGTTGGCTTATGCGTTGACCGGTTAGTTAGTCGAACCTTTTTGGTAATCTAATCGCGAAGAAGTTAAACCCGAATCCGGTTATCATTTTATGTAAATTCTTTGTGTACCGTCCAGTTTTCGTGTGACCGTAACTTTTCCGTCGAAACTCCGATTAAGCCGAAACTGGCGCCCACGCTTCGAGCTCGGGACCGAGTACGTTTTCTGTGTTTTAGCGGAAAACTGGTTCGGCCTCGAGTTGGGAGAAAAAGTGGTCGCAAGTTCTGCGGTTCGTCATTTTATGTGAAATTTCCTGGAATCTGCCACTGTTTTGCGTGGACCGTAACTTTTTACTCGTAACTCGTTTTGAGGTGATTTTGGTGGACATAGTTCCCTATTCGAGTCGGGAAGGTTTTTCGTGTTTTGCCGAAAGTCTGATTTAAACCGTAGCTAGGCTGTCTTGGACCGTTTTTGCAGCTGGACCGAAACTGGCAGTTTCGGGTAACCGTTCGTATTTAATTCATAGTTAATTATAGAAAAATCGTTAGGAGGCGTGTAATATATCCTCGGAAAGGTATTTCAGGGCACTTTTCAACCGTGTAATAAATCTGAGTTTTTTCTGGAGTTTTAGTGGTCAAATCAGGTCCCGAACAGACCTGTTCGGTGTGACCGAAAGTTAGTTTTAGTGACAGTTTTGGGATGTGTCGCGTCGTGGGGTCCGGGTCTCGTATTGACGTATTTTATCGTACGTTTAGGTGCCGGAAAGTGATCGTCGTTGTGTGGAGCTACTTACTATTTTTAGCTAGGCGCGCACCCGAGGTGAGTTCTCTCACTACAATTAATTAATAGTTGTCTATTATTACTGTAGCACGTGTGTGAAAATTGTATGCGGGATTGTTGGGGGCTAGATAGTGGGACGTCTAGTTAACATTATGTGCTACATTATTCGGCGGGGCCGAGTCCCGACGGGGACGGAGGTGTTTTACGCAGTAGGCGTAAAAGGGGCGTTTACGCAGTAGGCGTAAAAAGGATGTCACACGCAGTAGGCGTAAAACGGGTGTTTCCCGCAGTAGGCGGAAACGTGCGGCGGGGGCCGTAGACCCGACATCCGCCCGGGGATTTTTTTGTTATGTGGTGGTTATTATACTTGTTTATGATTTGTTCGTAGACTTGTATGTGGTGGTGTGATCCTTTTTGCTTTAGGGGTAATATGAGATAACCATTGTTAATTGTTGTGTTTGAATTCACTAAGCTTCGTGCTTACCCCTCCCAATTTACAGTGGCTGCAGGTACAAGTGGTACGAAGGCATGACTGGCACACACTGACGCGCAAGATGGATGAGTCGAAGGATTTGCTTATTAAACATTTTCCCGTTATTGAATAAACAATTTAATTTCCGCTGTTGACTTATGTTTTAATAACGCTCGTGATTGCAATTATTATTTTGGGTTTAATAAATGGAGACTTATTATTAAATATGCGCGTTTAAAATTTTTTAAATTTTCTTGAAATTTTGGGGCGTTACAACTTGGTATCAGAGCACAGCTTGAGTGAATCAAACGCACCTCGGTGTGTTTGGTCTCAAGTTGCGGCTGGGAAATTTTCAAATTCTTTATTAAATCTTTTTGGAAACAAAAGAAAAAGTAAAGACCCGTTCGAGGAACGGTGATCGGAGGCGCAGTGTGTACAGTCAGCCGGAGCCAAAGGGGAAAGGTACAATACTTAGTGTGTTATTGCTTTCTAGATCATAGAGTATGCATGCTAGATTGCCTGTTGTGGACACTATGCTGTATGTTGAACTGCTTGCTATTAGGAATTTATGCTAATTATGATAGGTTACTAAGTGGATGCCCTCTAGGCTGTATGCAGTAAGAGATTTATAGCCTTAGAATATTCGATTTAGTTCTATTGTGCAGCTCTTGTTTGAGTCCAACCGTTCTAGGATAGAGTCTTGTATTCGACTGTCTATTTATTTCGCACTGCATATAATCGGGTATTCGCGAGGTCACTCGTCATAATTAGTAGGGATTCGGTAGTAGCAAGGGTAGTGGGATAAGAGGAAATTCCTAGGGAGCTAGGAAGGGTGGATGTATATATATGCTGATGCGGGCATATGGTTTATTATATATATACAATTGTGGTTGTCTGATCGGGGAGACCGATGGTTTTATATATACAGTAGTTGTATGAGTTTGCCTGTTTAGGATATGTTCTTGAACTGGCATGTGTGGATTAATTATATTATGTGTATAGTTTCGGCGAGAAACTACTTGGACCCTCGGGATGGGACTCGGAACGGGCAATGATAGGCGTGGATGGTAGTAGTAGAGCTCCTACTACCGGAAGCACAGGATCAATGCTCGAGTCGGGAAAGTCGCGAGGAATCCAAGGAGTTGAGCGTGAGTATTGTTAGTGTGAGTTATTATGTGCTAATAACTCGTTGTAATTTTACCCCAGAAATGGCCATCACTGAGGGAAACAACACCACTGAGCCAGGGATTGGCGCCGGGATCACTCCTGAGCAGATACGTGAGTGGATCACGGCTGAAGTGAAGCATGCTATTAGGAAGGCAATCCCCGAGATTTTTACCGCCGTTTGTGTTGAGGTAGTAGCGATGATGGAGGCCGCTCGGAGCCAAGACCCTGAGTCAGAGGAACAGACTAAGAAGAGGAAAACAGCGCTGGCCGTTGCACCGGAACCGGCAGTTCCAAAGAAAGCGAGGTTTTCGGACTCGGTCTTGAATCAAGGGAGCGGTAGGTTTAAAACCATGAATGGTAGCGGAAGGAGAAATGACAAATGTTTCCGGTGTGGCCAGGTGGGGCACTACGGTCGCGACTGCAAGGAACCACCACACATGGTCTGTTTTAACTGCAAACAGGTGGGCCACGTGAAGGTCAACTGCCCGAATCCGAGGGTTACTGTTGGGGACGGAGCACCAGGAGCTTCTGCGGCTGCTCCCTTGCGTATTACTGATGGTCGTGTGGGTCAGGCTGGGCCCGAGGCGGCCGAGATAGAGTTCATAACTGGCAGTGGAAGAGGCACAGGCCACGTTTAAAGCGGTGACAGGTATATTTCATCGCTTGATATATGTATGTGGTTGCTTTTTGCTTAAGCTGTGTGTTTAAGTACGTTCTTAGTTAACTCGGTGTCTGCTGTAGTGATGTTTGATAGCGGGGCTACCCATTAATTCGTGCCTCACACTTGTAGATGAGGTCGCTGAGGTGATATTTGTAGACCATTTCGGGTCAAGGATTGGCAATTGTGTTAGAATCATAGGCTTTTGAGCCGACTTTGATTGAGGAAAACCCGTAAGATGATTTGATGTGATTTCCCAACGTGCCCTAAGAGGTTTAAATGTCTGGATGACAATAGTGGACTGGAGAGTTTCGGAGTAGTATGGGTCGAGACGTTGAATGCCGAATGAGTCATGCACGAAGTTATTTTGAAAATAGGATCGCAATAACTAATTTTTGTGTTTCCAATCCTTATCTGGATTGTGTTTTGGAAGTTTGGGAAATGTTTAGCACACGCACAAGATGTCAAATTATGGTTTTGAAAGTGCATGAAACCCTTTTTTTTATATATAACGAGAGTTACAAACTTTGTTGATGATTTGGTTAAAATGAGTTTGGAATTCTAGTGTCGCTTAACTTTTCTTTCGAGAGTTGGTGTTACTAAGTATTTTTATTGCAAGTAGTTCAGTGTGTGGATTGATTCATGCGTGACGTAAGTGGTGCATGGAGAAATTTTGGTAACATTTCATAAGGAATTGTTAAGTGCGCTTTTCAGTCAGCTAAAGGTTTTAATGACATTTCCATGAAAATACGATTTATCGACTTAGGGGTATGCATACTGGGGTAACCTTGTTCTCGACATTTTTATAAACGAGTATTTTGAACACAATTCGATAAATACATTTTTAAAATATAATGTTTTGACGTTATATGCCCCAAGTACGAAACTTGAGGAAGTGTTACAAGCTTGCATGCCTACCCCCAGTTAGAGATTTTATGAGGTTTTAGTCGATATTTCCAATTATTAGAAGCGGACTGGTTTCTGTCTTCAAGTTTGAAACTTACACGAGACAGTTGTGTTTTAACAAAAATATATTTGTAAACTGTGTCATCGTTTTGTGTGACTAGCTGACGCGCGAAAAATATGTGGTGAATCCTGTGCCACGCCCTTTTTAGGATTAAAAAGAGGAATTTTTGAATCAAACGTCGTGAAACTTATTTTGAATTATGTGCACACCTTTGTCGGACCCTGGTTAAGGTCAGCGGTTACCTTAAGTGCATGTCATGAGTCAATCCATACTGGAATCGAGGCGGTTCATTTTAAAGAAATTATTTATTACGCTTTGCTTTTGTGTGAGTAAACCGAACTGATTTTGAAACTATGTGCTTTTAAGTGTCATGTGTCATCTCGAGAATTTTTTTAGTTGTGAGTCCTTTTGGAAAACTCTTTTGTTTAACCCGTGTTGAGTCTGAGACTAAGGTTGATTTCAAAGTATTGCTTGCTTAAACTTTGTTTAAACGTATTTATCCGACCTATGGGTCTAGCAAGCGTGGAGCATTTTGCTCGGTTTTGACTTGGAGTTAGTCATGGGCCAATTGCCCGGTTTTAATGGCTCGATGTGGAGTCTAGTTGATGAGTTGTTTTTGTCGCACCGTTTGGCATTCTTTGCACGTTGAGTATTTACATGTTTGGGTGAGTGAGTCAATCCGGAATAGGCATGTTGTTGGTAGGCTGTTTGCTTTGGATCCTTAGACACGTTAGTCAGTCGTTGGTAATGGTCGGTTGGGTATCTCGGGGTGGGACCCCGGTATTCATGTGTTTTAACCTAGACTTTCCAGTAGGTACTAGGAGGATATAGTTGTGGGCACTTACCTGGGAGGTAGTTCCGGTGTGCTGGGTCTTGAGGCGTTACCTGGGAAGTAGACGTCAAGGTGTATCCTCGATACGGTGTGATTTGGCTTCGTAGAGCAAGTGTGGATGATACGTCGACGGTGGAAGGTAAGTATTCCACGCGCGTTAGTACTGTAGGCCGAATAGTATCGGTTAAGGGATTGATGCCCTTTGTTATTAAGAGAATAAATGCGCATCAACCATTTCGAGGTAGGTGGTATATTTAGGTGTCGACTTTTGGGCTTGAGGCCAAACACCTTTAGTATAGTCGGAGAGTTGTAGCCGATTTTAAGATAATCATGGTGACGGTAGAAGTAACCCTGAAATGATCTCTTGTGATGGATGGTTATGGTGGAATGACCTACGGGTGTGTTAGTGATTTTGGTTGTGGGGGTTACCTATTTGTGTTAGTGTCTAGGATAATACCACGCTGATGCATGTTCGGCAAGTGGTCGATGTTTTGTTGACATGAGTTACTGAAAATCTTTGGAATCTATTAGAATTCATGGTAGTTAATCGACAGTTAAGAGTAGGAATGATCGTAGTCGAGTATCAAATAGGGTATTCCGTGAGCAGCTTTAGAATGGTTAGAGCTGGAGATTTGACTTGGGATGTATGGGATATCTAAGGTTGGGGGACAACCGTAGTCGCTTGGCTAGGAATGAATTCAAGTGTCGGGGTGTTCTGCCGATCATAATCCCAGTGTCTTAGAAAGTGTACGTTAGTAAGAATCGTATTCGAGAAGTTTCGAAGGGGCTTCAAGTGGGCTTAGGAACCTGAGGTTGAGATGAGGGAGAACTATCCAGAGTTATTCGTAGGCAGAGACTTCGAGGACGAAGTCTAATCCAAGTGGGGGAGAGTTGTAAAGCCCGTGTCCCGGTACGTTGTTGTTTATTTATTTAATTAATTAAAGTGTTTGCATCTTTTTGTTTGTGGTTAGTGAGTTAGTGTCAATAAGGACCAAATGCCGACAGTTGTGAGTTAGATGTAGGTTGTGAATGTTTTGGATAAGTTTAGGGGCTGATCATGTTTTTTTTTTCAAAGTCCTTGCATGGGGCTCGGCCCATGGAAGGAAACCGAGCCCCCTCCCGTATTCCTTTTCCCTTCATGGTCACGCAACCACACAAGTTACCAAACCCTTTTTTTTTCTTTCTTCATCTCCCTGCTCACGATTTGCCGCAACCACCACCGGAGTCCCCTTTTCTTGCCGCTGCCGTCGCGCACCACAAACCAGCAGCAACCGCCGCTAGCAAACTCCGGCGAGAGAGGGAGGGGAGGTGTGAACGAGTCGGAAGCCGGAGTCCAGTCGGAGTGTTGCTGGACCGTCGCCGATCGGTACGTTTTCTATGCCTTCTTCTTCCTTTTCTTTCGCTGTCGCGGAGCCATCACGAAACCGCCACCACCACCGGGTGGCTGCCGCCTGCTCGCCGCCGCCGGCCACCGCTGCCTGAGATGGCAGCAGGTGGTACTTGGGTTGGCTTATGCGTTGACCGGTTAGTTAGTCGAACCTTTTTGGTAATCTAATCGCGAAGAAGTTAAACCCGAATCCGGTTATCATTTTATGTAAATTCTTTGTGTACCGTCCAGTTTTCGTGTGACCGTAACTTTTCCGTCGAAACTCCGATTAAGCCGAAACTGGCGCCCACGCTTCGAGCTCGGGACCGAGTACGTTTTCTGTGTTTTAGCGGAAAACTGGTTCGGCCTCGAGTTTGGAGAAAAAGTGGTCGCAAGTTCTGCGGTTCGTCATTTTATGTGAAATTTCCTGGAATCTGCCACTGTTTTGCGTGGACCGTAACTTTTTACTCGTAACTCGTTTTGAGGTGATTTTGGTGGCCATAGTTCCCTATTCGAGTCGGGAAGGTTTTTCGTGTTTTGCCGAAAGTCTTATTTAAACCGTAGCTAGGCTGTCTTGGACCGTTTTTGCAGCTGGACCGAAACTGGCAGTTTCGGGTAACCGTTCGTATTTAATTCATAGTTAATTATAGAAAAATCGTTAGGAGGCGTGTAATATATCCTCGGAAAGGTATTTCAGGGCACTTTTCAACCGTGTAATAAATCTGAGTTTTTTCTGGAGTTTTAGTGGTCAAATCAGGTCCCGAACAGACCTGTTCGGTGTGACCGAAAGTTAGTTTTAGTGACAGTTTTGGGATGTGTCGCGTCGTGGGGTCCGGGTCTCGTATTGACGTATTTTATCGTACGTTTAGGTGCCGGAAAGTGATCGTCGTTGTGTGGAGCTACTTACTATTTTTAGCTAGGCGCGCACCCGAGGTGAGTTCTCTCACTACAATTAATTAATAGTTGTCTATTATTACTGTAGCACGTGTGTGAAAATTGTATGCGGGATTGTTGGGGGCTAGATAGTGGGACGTCTAGTTAACATTATGTGCTACATTATTCGGCGGGGCCGAGTCCCGACGGGGACGGAGGTGTTTTACGCAGTAGGCGTAAAAGGGGCGTTTACGCAGTAGGCGTAAAAAGGATGTCACACGCAGTAGGCGTAAAACGGGTGTTTCCCGCAGTAGGCGGAAACGTGCGGCGGGGGCCGTAGACCCGACATCCGCCCGGGGATTTTTTTGTTATGTGGTGGTTATTATACTTGTTTATGATTTGTTCGTAGACTTGTATGTGGTGGTGTGATCCTTTTTGCTTTAGGGGTAATATGAGATAACCATTGTTAATTGTTGTGTTTGAATTCACTAAGCTTCGTGCTTACCCCTCCCAATTTACAGTGGCTGCAGGTACAAGTGGTACGAAGGCATGACTGGCACACACTGACACGCAAGATGGATGAGTCGAAGGATTTGCTTATTAAACATTTTCCCGTTATTGAATAAACAATTTAATTTCCGCTGTTGACTTATGTTTTAATAACGCTCGTGATTGCAATTATTATTTTGGGTTTAATAAATGGAGACTTATTATTAAATATGCGCGTTTAAATTTTTTTAAATTTTCTTGAAATTTTGGGGCGTTACACTCCGCCTGTTCCCCGCCAGAATTTAAGGGAGACCTGGATCCGATTACCAGTATGCGATGGGTATCTGACATGGAGTTCGCATTTTTGACCAGTGGTTGCCCGGACAACCTAAAGGTCCGTTTTGCAGTAAATCTACTTCGTGACGGCGCGAAGGATTGGTGCGCCTCGGCATTGACGGCTGCCGAACGCACTACCTTGACCTGGAACGAGTTTGTCACTCGTTTCCGTGCAGAGTATGTACCGCCGGTAGAGATGGAGAGAATCGCTAAGGAATTCCTAGAACTCACCCAGACAACAGAGACGGTAAAGGAGATGAACAGGAAATTCACCGAGATGGCATTATTTTGTCCCCAATATGCTGCCTCGGAAGAGATGAAGATGTCACGTTATAAAGATATGTTACGCACGGAGATCCGGGAGTTTGTTAGCACAGCACAGTACACTTCATTATCCGCCATGATGGACGCCGCTCGGAGGAGGGAGCTTGAGCTGGAGACCCAAGCTAAGAAGCGGAAGGCGGCACAGCCAGTGACGCCCATCTCGGCAGTGCCGAAGCGTTCGAGGTTCACAGATACGCGCGCGGGTTCTGGGAGTGGCGGGTTTAAGCCTCGAGATACCGGGGTGAGGAGAGTTGAGGGGTGTTTTAAGTGTGGCCAACCCGGTCACCTCAGCCGGGATTGTAAGGTTCCGTTAGTGGTTTGCTTCAACTGTAATCAGACGGGCCATGTAAGGGCCAACTGTCCTAGAGCAGGGGTAGCTATTGGGGGTGGAGCACAGAGGGCGCCTGGGAATGCCCCATTACGCATCACTGATGGTCGAACTGGTCAGCCGGGGGCGGAAGCGGCTCGAGGTAGAGTTCATCAGTTGACGGTGGATGAGGCGCAAGCGATGCCTAAAGTGGTTACAGGTATATCCCTTTTGCTTCTTTCTTCTTGTCTTTCCGTTCCATGTCATGTATTTATTTGTGGTTCAGTTATACGTTAGGAACATTCCTAGTTAACTCGGTGCCTGCGGTTGTGATGTTTGATAGCGAGGCTACTCACTCTTTTGTGTCTCGCACTTTTAGCGAGGGTTTAGGTCGAGTTGTAGGACGATTGAGTCATCCTCTTGTTATCGAGGTGGCTGATGTTAGGACCTTGACGGTCATAGACGTGTTTCGCGGGTGTACCCTAGAGATCTCAGGAGTGCGGTTTCCCATTGACCTGATCCCGATCGCTATGCGGAAACTTTGTGTGATTGTGGGCATGGACTGGATGGATAAATTTGACGCGGAGATTGTTTGTCGTCACAAACAAGTGCGAATTCGAACCCCAAGCGGGGGAGAACTGTTAGTTCAGGGAGATTCGTCTAGGCAGACTACGGCCATATGTTCGGCTGCGAGAGCTCGGAGGTACCTCCAGCATAGTGGGCAGGGATACTTGGCTTATGTGGTGGACACGCGAGTTGGGGAAGCGAAAGAGGCTGAATAAGCTTACGGTAAAGGATCGTTATCCTTTGCCAAGGATTGACGATCTTCTCGACCAGTTGCAGGAACTTCTTGAAGAGGAGTTCATAAGTCCAAGTTCTCGATTCACCCGGGAGCTACAAAGAGGTACAGAGAATTGTGTGGAGGTTGCTGGTGGCCCGGCATGAAGCGGGATGTTGCTAGATGGGTGGAGGCATGTATGACCTATCGGAAGGTCAAAGCGGAACATCAACGGCCTCATGGGAAATTGCAACCGTTGGAAGTCCCGGTTTGGAAATGGGAAGAGATTACCATGGACTTCATAACGAGACTCCCGAGGACTCCCCGTGGGAACGATGCTATTTGGGTGATCGTTGACCGTCTGACCAAGAGTGCACACTTCTTGGCCATCAGGGAGAGCTCCTCGGCGGAGAGGCTTGCGGAAGTGTGTGATGGATGAGTCTGCAGTAGTACCACTCGAAGATATTCAGATCGATGAGCGGCCTAATTATGTGGAAA
Source organism: Saussurea involucrata (assembly GCA_033807775.1). Taxonomy (NCBI): domain Eukaryota; kingdom Viridiplantae; phylum Streptophyta; class Magnoliopsida; order Asterales; family Asteraceae; genus Saussurea; species Saussurea involucrata. The sequence continues at coordinate 220,546,123 of CM066320.1, forward strand.
AGCCAGTTGCTATTCTTGACAGGAGGACGAGAACCTCGCGGAACAAGGTTGTTGGGTTGGTGAAGGTTCAATGGAGACACCGAAAGGGTTCCGAGTGGACTTGGGAACCTGAATCGGAAATGCGAGAGAATTATCCGGAGCTGTTTGCGGGTGTAGACTTCGGGGACGAAGTCTAATTCAAGCGGGGGAGAGTTGTAAAACCCGTGTCCCGGTATGGTGTTAAAATTTCTAATGGATTTATTTTATTGTCGTTTTTAGCGAGCCTTGTTAACGAAGGTAGTCAAAGGGGACCTCGAATGTTAGGTATGGCAAACCTTACTCCTTTTTTTTACAATGTTATGAAAAACCGGGGACCGAAAATGACAAGAACGGAATCGAGGAGGGTTAGAAAGGAAATTATGGGGTGTTTAGGTTTGAACGGTCAAGGCTCGTTTTTTTTTCTCCTTGTTCGTTTTTCCGGCGAGGCAACCACCGCCGCCTGCCGCCGCTACGGAGGCCGTGGGTGGACGGCGGTGGCTGTGTATGTGTGTTTGTGTCGGTTTGGTTTTAGCAATCGAAAGTAAGAGGGAGATGGTGCGAGAATGGGCTGGTATGTGTGTGTGTGTGTGGGTGTGGGTGTCGCCGGAACGCCGCCGCCGGCCGCCACCGGCGACCACCACTGCCGGAGGTGGCAGTGGGTGGTGCGTGGCTGTGTTCCGTTAATGCCCATAGAGCCCTGTAAGTCGTGACTTAATCGATTAAGTCGATTCGTTAAAACCGTCGTTTTCTTTATAATCGTCATTTCATGTGAATAATCGTGCAGTCACTGTTTTTGCGACGGTCATAACTTTCTGCTCGTAACTCCGATTGAGCCAAAATTGGTACCCACGATTCCAGTACGGGGTCGACCACGTTTTCCGTGTTTTAGCGGAAAACTGGTTCAGCCTCTAGCTAGGTGAAAAAGTGGTCGCAAGATTGGTATTTTGTCATTTTATGTGAATGTCGATTTTTTTGCCTCTGTTTTGTCGTGGCCGTAACTTTTTACTCGTAGCTCGGATTGTTATGAAATTGGTGGCCGAAGTTCCCTAATCGAGTCAGGAAAGTTTTTCGTGTTTTGCCGAAAGTCCGTTTAGGCCTGTAGCTGGGCCGTACGGGGCTGTTTATACAGCTGGTCCGAATAACTTCCAGCTTTCTGTCCCTGTTTTGTTTTACGCATAACTCTTGCTTGGAATGTCGGTTTGGGATGGGACTGGTGCCAAAAGTTTCGTTTCGGAGTCTATTAAGTTTCCTCTGTTTTGTGGAAAGATCAATTCGGACCATAGCTAGGGCGAAGTTGCCATGTTGTACTGAAAGGTCCGGGTGTTCGCTGTTCTGCGACGCGTTTTTGTAAAATCTATTATAGAAAAATCGTTAGGACGCGTGCGATACGTCCCTGAAACCGTAAGACTTAGAACTTCGTAATTATGAATTTTAATTTCTGTATTTATCAGTTTTAAGGGGGTAAAACAGGTCCCGAACAGACCCGTAATTTCTAATAAAAAGCCGGAATTTTAGTCGTTTGAAAACTAGTAAACGTGTTATGGGTCGGGACTCTCCTTTGACTTTTATTACGTATTTAGGTGGGAGAAAGTGAAGAAGATTGCCGTGTTGGTGTTGCGTTTCGTGAGCACGTTGCTTAGCCTTGAGGTGAGTTCTCTCACCGCGTAGTTAGGAATTTCATGTAAGTCGTTATTTTGTGTTACGTGTGATTACGTGTATTTATGTGCTTACGTGAACTAGATGGGATGTGATAACTGGTTGTGATTTATTAGATTCGTATGTGGAATATATATTTGCATGTGTACACCTCGGTGGGACTGAGGGGCTCGGTGGGACCGAGGGCTTGGTGGGACTAAGCTAGTACAACAATTTTTACTCGGTGGGACCGAGGGCTCGGTGGGACTGAGCTTGTATTAATTACTCGGTGGGACCGAGGGCTCGGTGGGACTGAGCTTGTATTAATGTATTTTGTGTACTCGGTGGGACCGAGGTTCGTGCTTATATAATAATCATTATGTGGTTTGATATTCGTGATGATGGTGATGTTGCCTACTTGCGAGTAGGGGCGATATGCGTGGGGTTGCTACCTACGTGCGTGATTGAATTCACTAAGCGTTTAGCTTACCCTTTCCCAATGTGTTGTTATTTCAGGTGCGGGCGGCAGTCGGGCGTGACAGTACACACATGGAGCGCGGAGTGTCAAATATTATTAAACTTTCACTTTTGAACCCTTGAATTTAGTTATGAAATTTTCCGCTGCATAAACCTTGTTGATGGTTTGAAGTAACGACGTTAATTTTATTTAAGACGTGAATTATTAAATCATGGTTGTTTTAATGAAATGTATGTTTTAAAAATTTTAAATTTCCTTGTAATTTTTGGGACGTTACAGTAGCCGAACCCGCTACCTACCCGATCCCCCCCGTACCCCTACCCGATGAACCCGCATGCCACCTCATTCGAACCCGATCCCGTACCCGAGGGCGGTACGGGTGGTCTAAAGCAACAAAAAAAATTGGGCCACATAAGACCATGAGTACCGCTACCCAATGAACCCACTGAACTCAATTGACACCTCAGCGCCACATCAGCTTTTCTCTTTCAAACCCTCCTTACCCTAAAGTAAAGTACCACCTACCCACCCTACCCGCTGAACCCACCCTCTTCGCCACCTCTCACAGCTTCTCGGGTTCCACTGGGTTCACGAACCCGATACCCCGAACCCGATCCCTACCCGCCCCCCGTACCCCTTACCCGCTCTTACCCGCTAACCCTGATTGCCACCTCGGCCTTACCCGATCCCGTACCCGAGGGCGGTACGGGTGGCCTAACAAGTTGTAAAAAAGTTGAGTCATAAAGTATCCGTTCACGAATAAAGTTTAAAGTTTATTGCATTTTACGTATAATATTCTAAAGTAACAAAAATGGTGGGAATAATTATTATATTGATTTATTTAACTAGTTACTTTTTCAAACATTTTTAGCTAAAATTTAAAAAATTTAATATAACTTTTGAATTTATAAGAAAATTAAAATTAATCATAGACTAAGTGACTTTTTATCAAACGTTTATCAGGTATGTGTTTACCGGCAACAGGTATCAGCTTTATTTATTTTATCGTGTAACATTTAAGGCCATCAAAATGAATTGTTGGTGAGGGTTTTAAACCCGGTAAGCAATTACCGAGTAAGATCATTTTCTCTCACTTACCATGTAAGATTCTTGCTCCTTGTTGCCTCTTACCAAGTAAGATTCTTAGTTCTTGGCTACAAAGGAATACATCACAAGATCAAACTGCACTCATGCCTCTCCTGCATCAAGTTGACTGCCAGATTGGAGCTTCTTAACATGTTGACGAAGACCTCCGAATGTCATGCTCAATCAGTAAGGTAAATGATATTGGTAGACACTTGCTTGATAAACATTTAGTAAACGACTTATTTTGCATAAAACTTTCATCATTCATTAAAATTCTACTACTTCAATTGCACAACTCCCCAAACAGCCCAAATCTTTATTTATTTGAGGAATTTTTTTTAAGATATAATGGAATTGATATCAATACTAGTTCATGATTTGAAATTGCCCAAGGAATTTAAGATACTAATTAAAATTATAATTCAATAGAATAAAAAAATTGTGAAGCAGAAATTACGATACTCATGATAATTATCTAGAATACAGTATACAGTTCAAACAATTATTCGAATATAGCATAAAGTGTTTTTCATTTTAGTTTAGGATTTTTTCCCTCAATCGAATCCCATAGAAGAGGGGGCGGTCCTTCATAAACGTTATTTTGCCCCTTCTTCCGTAGAAAATGAAGAGACAAAACCAATGCCTTTATTTATTGGATCTGTTGGGATTGACGAAGTTTGAACCCACAACGTCTATATAGGCTACGATCCCTGGAAATTAGAAGGAATGTGTTAAAAGGTAACGTGTTTGTTCCTTTTGTACCAATCTTGACATAATAACTAACTTAAGTTTTCTGGATTGTTATTTGTTGTATGTGTAGGGACTAAAGTTAGGAAACTTCTAATGATGTGGGTGGCGCTTCACTTCTCGTGAATCAGCAGGGTTAGCGGAGCAAGTATCAAGGAAGCTGAAGGTCTAAAATGAAAGTTGGTTGCTGAATATATAAAGTGCAGATTTCGTTCATTTGAGGATATAACACAAATCAATTTCTCATATTCTCAGTTTTAGAATAGTTTACTCTCGTTTTATACATCTCTCTAGAATTAGGGTTTTGTTCTAGTTAGAGGTTGTTCATATCCTTCAGATCTCTTGAAGGTGTTGTAATTCTTCACATTAGTTTAGTAAATAAGATGATGTTATGAGTTTCTACATGGTATCAGAGCGAGATCTGTGATCCCCTTCGCTCTAGACGTCATCCGTTTTTTGGTAAGCTAGTGTTTTTTCTTATCATTGATTCTGTGTTCGACCTATCTTCTTTGATAAGATCTGATTTCTGTTCGTTCTTTCCTTGTCAATTTTTTTTTCGAAATCTTTGGTTCTTGTTTTTCAATACTTAGATCTATGTGTTTTCTTATTCAAGGTTACTTAACTAGATCTGTTCATTTGTCTTACACCTTTCACCTCATCTCTCTCTGATTTCTTTCTAGATCTCAGTGTTTCATGAGGTTTGTCATACTCAGATCTGTAGATTGATACCACCAGATCTTCGTTCTTTCCTTGTCAAAAATATTTCGAAATTTTTGGTTCCTATTTTTCAATTCTTAGATCTATATGGTTTCTTATTCGTGGTTACTTAACTAGATCTGTTCTTTGTCTTACATTTTTCACCTCATCTCTCTCTGATTTCTCTCTAGATCTCAGTGCTTCATGAGGTTTGTTATACTCAGATCTGTAGTTTGATACCACCTGACCTGCTGTTTCTCTTCTTCATCCTTTAAAACAACAAATTTTTTTTAGAACACTCAACCTTGAAAAAGTCCAGTTTGATACCACCAGATCTGCTTTTGTTTTTTGTTTTCTTTTGTTTGGTTCTCTGTTTCTTGTGTTTAACTCTTGTTATCGTGTGCCTGTGAGACTCTGTTGAGGCTGCTCTTGCTATATTCGATCAGATTTCCTTGTTATCGTGTGCCTGTGAGACTCTGTTGAGGCCGCACTTGCTAGATTCGATCAGATCTTTTTCTCTGACAACTATATGGACACTGTTTCCATTTCAGAAATCAGATCTTGACCTTATCTAGGTTACTTGTTACATTTGTTCAGGTTTGTTTGATTCCAGATCTTTATTTTTGTTAGAGATCTGTCGTGTGCCTATGAGACTCTGTTGAGGCTGCTCTTGCTAGATTCGATCAGCATCTTTTTTTCTGACATCTATACGGACTCTGTTTCCACTTCAGAAATCAGATCTCGATCTTATCTAGGTCCTTGTTACATTTGTTCAGGTTTATTATTTACAGATCTTTAATTCGTTAGAGATCTGTTTGTCTGTGTTTCCGCTGTGCTACATGTCAAACGCTCATTGATATCCTTGTAAGTATCTGTTACTGGTACTTCGTGTTCCAGTTTCTTCCTGCATCACCGTAAGTCTTCTTTTATCCCTCATCTTGGTGGCTAAGAAGTTCGCTTGACCTACCATTACTGAGTGGCAAGGATTCCTGCTTACGCTTCTTAGTCTCTCTCCCTGTGTGCTCCTGTTCCCTTTGATATCATGCCTGGAGAAGAAGCTCCCAAAAAAACAGACGAGCTATCTTGTATAGCGAGACTGGATTTTGGGGATCCTTTATATCTCCATGCTAGTGATACCACTGGAGCTTCTATTTTAAGTTTAAAACTAACTGGTACTGAAAACTATAGAGTGTGGTCCTGTGCTATGATACTTGCTCTTGAAACCAAAAATAAACTTGGTTTTGTGGATAAATCTGTGACTCGCCCTACTGACAATGAAATTTTGGGTAAACAGTGGGATAGATGTAACTCTGTTGTTCTGTCATGGATTCTTGGCTCTATATCTGAGGACTTGTTTGTTAGTCAGGTGTTTTCTAAGGTCGCTTCCCAAGTTTGGGAAGAACTAAAGGAGACATATGACAAAATTGATGGTTCTGTTACTTTTAATCTGTACCAGAAAATTAACTGTCTAAATCAAAATGGTGTTCCTGTTTCTGAGTATTATCACAAGCTAAATTCCTTGTGGAAGCAATTTGATGCCTTAATAAAACTCCCTGCTTGTACTTGTAATGCCTCTCACGATTTTTCAAACCACAATCAACTAATAAAACTGATGCAGTTTCTAATGGGGTTAGATGATATGTACACTCACATAAGAAGTAACATTTTAACAAGTGAGCCTCTACCCTCTGTAAAAACTGCATTCTCTTTAGTATCAAGAGAGGAATCCCATCGTGGAATGTCTAGGTCCTCTTCTGATACCAAAGGTCAAACCTCTGCCTTTTTTTGGAAAAACCTCTAATACAAGGAAACAGTCAGGGAAAAGTCCTCTTATATGTAAACACTGTGGTCTAAATGGTCATACTATAGAAAGGTGTTTCAAGTTGGTTGGTTTTCCTAAGGATTTTCAGTTTACAAAGAATAAACCTAGTCAATTCTCTAAGTCCTCATCAAATAATGCTTCTACCACTGAGAATTATGACCAGGGTCAGAACTCTTCATCCTCGCTCACTGAAGAGCAAATTACCAAGTTACTGTCTCTCATTGAGCCAAAGCAATCTGAGAAAATATCTGGAAACATGGCTGGTATGTTTTTTTTGCCAACACATCTAATATCTCTGCTTTATCTTCCAAATTTGATAAATCTGGTTGGATTATAGATTCCGGTGCTAATCAGCATATGACTTCTTCTGTGTCTTGTTTGGATAATGTTGTGGATATTTCTGAGTTAAAACTAAGAGTAACACAACCTAATGGAAATGAAGCCATAATTAACAAAATTGGGAATCTTAAACTAAATGACAAGGTCACGTTGTTTCGTGTTAGTTGTCCTAGACTTTCATGTAAATTTACTCTCCGTCCATAAAGTGGCTAGGGACAGTAAGATTTTTGTGGGATTTAATGAAGCCAAATGTTTTTTAATTCAGGGTTTACCTGCAATGAAAGTTGTGGGGACTGGTAGTGAACGAGGAGGTCTTTACTTCTTTGATCATATTACCAAAAGTAATTCTCATGTTTCATGCACTAATCACAATGTAAATTCATCGCATATGTCTATTCTTTGCAATGTTTCATATCAACTATGGCACTCTCGGTTAGGACACCCAGCTGATCAAGTCTTAAATGTTCTAAAACAGTCTTTGAATTTGGGAAATAGTCTAGACTTTGGCCATTTCGGCCCCTGTGAAATTTTCCATAAGGCTAAACAGGCTAGAGATAAATTTTGTCCTAGTGACCATATCACTAAGAATCTTGGGGACTTGATTCATATTGATCTGTGGGGTCCTTATCGAGTGCCAAGTAGAGAAGGGTACATATATTTTCTCACCATTGTTGATGATTTCACTAGATCTGTGTGGATTTACTTGTTAAGGCATAAAAATGAAGTTTATGACACTATTGTGAATTTTCACAGCTTACTAAATACTCAATTCGAAAAACGTGTAAAAGTGTTCAGAAGTGACAATGGGTCTGAGTTCGTAAATAATACGTTGGGTGAGTTCTTTAGAATAAATGGAATTGTGCATCAAACCACTTGCATCTACACACCCCAACAAAATGGGGTTGTAGAACGCAAGCATCGTCATTTACTGAATGTTGCTAGAGCTCTTATGTTTCAGGGAGAAGTTCCATTGAATATGTGGAGTGAGTGTATTCTTACTGCCACATATCTCATAAATAGAACTCCATCTTCTGTTTTAAATGGGAAATCTCCTTACGAACTTGTTTATGGTTTTGCTCCGGTTTTGGATCATTTAAGAAATTTTGGATGTCTTTGTTTTGCAAGTAAGCATAATAACACTGATAAATTTTCTGCTAGAAGTGAAAAATGTGTCTTACTTGGCTATTCTAATTCCAAGAAAGGGTATAGATTATATAGCCTTGATTCAAAACAAATTGTTATTTCTAGAGATGTAAAGTTCTATGAAACTATTTTTCCATTCAAAATGAGCAAAACCAAACAAGATTCTGGTTCAAATGAGGGTGTTTTTAGTGATTTGAATACTTTAAATTTTTTTGATTCCATTTTTGTTCAAACTAATGAGTTTAATTTGGATCCGCCCGATGATGATAATAGGGAGAATGCTCAAGAAAAATCAAATAATAATGGTTCTGAAAATAATAATAGCAACCATGATTGTTTGGACAGTCAAGATAGAGCCACCGAATCAAATAATCCTGGAAGGGCTACCAGATCTAACGGTCTTGGCAGTACTAGAGCCACTGGATTTAATGATTCTGGCGGTACTAGGACTGTTGTCAATGATCATGGGGAGGCTGAATTTAGTCCCTTACGTGTTCAACAACATGATGAAATCTTGAGCTCCCCTTCTGAGGGAACCACTTCTGAACCTAACACAAGTATTATTAGAAAATCTAGTCGCACTTCAAACTTGCCTCGTAGATTTAGTGATTATATAGTTGAGGGTAAGGTGAAGTATGGACTTGAGAAAGTTGTCAATTATGCTAGTCTTAGTCAGGAAAAATTTTGTTTCGTGTCAACCTTAAATAAGGTTGTTGAACCTGAAAATTTTTATGAGGCTAGTAAGAATCAAAATTGGGTTGCCGCTATGAATGATGAAATGGAGGCCCTGTATAGAAACAATACTTGGATTTTAACAGATTTGCCTCCTGGTCGTAAACCAATTGGGTGTAAGTGGGTTTACAAAATCAAGTATAAGTCAACAGGAGAAATAGAAAGATATAAGGCTAGGTTAGTGGCTAAGGGTTTTTTACAAAGAGAAGGTCTTGACTATGAAGAGACTTTCTCTCCTGTAGTTAAAATGGTTACTGTTCGGTGTGTTATTGCCTTAGCTGTTCAGAACAAATGGCCTTTGTGTCAACTCGACATAAATAATGCTTTCTTATATGGTGATTTAAATGAGGAAGTGTATATGTTATTACCTCCAGGATATTTTACACCCAATGATCGAAGAGTTTGTAAGCTAGTAAAGTCTCTTTATGGTTTAAAACAGGCTCCAAGACAGTGGTATGAGAAACTGTCTTCCTGTCTTGTTGAAATTGGGTTTGTACAATGTTCCAGTGATTATTCGTTGTTTACTAAAAGTGTTAATTCTGTGTTTTTAATTCTTTTAGTTTATGTTGACGACATTGTTCTTACTGGAAATGTTTTGACCGAAATTAACAAAGTTAAAGAACACTTACAATCCAGTTTAAAAATAAAAGATTTGGGTGAGTTAAAATTTTTCCTGGGAATTGAAATTTTAAGAACCGAACAAGGTAATGCATGTCCCAAAGAAAGTACTACCTAGAATTATTAAGCGACTTTGGTTATCTAGGGGTTAAGCCTATAGGTACACCAATGGACATGAATTTAGTGGTAACTGACTCTTTGGGTTCAGACTCTAAAGATCCTCCCTTAAAAGATTTTACTTCTTTTCAAAGGTTAGTAGGAAGGTTAATATATCTTTTAAATACTAGGCCAGATATTGCTTTTGCTGTTCATTGCCTGAGCCAGTTTATGCATTCTCCTAGATTATCTCATTTGAAGTTAGCTCTCAGAGTTTTGAGATATTTGAAACTTTCTCCTGGAAAATGAGTTTATTTTTCTCCATCTACCGATTTTAAGTTAAGTGTTTATGTTGATGCTGACTGGGGAAAGTGTCTTACGACACGTCGGTCAGTTACTGGTTATTGTTTGTTTTTGGGGAATAGCATGATTTCGTGGAAGAGTAAGAAACAGACCACTGTTTCTCGTTCTTCTGCAGAATCAGAGTACAGGGCAATGGCTTCTGCACTTTGTGAAATTATTTGGGTTTTTGAAGTATTAACAGATTTGAAACTTAAGGATTTACTTCCAATAGATTTACATTGTGATAAGAAGTCTGCTATTCAAATTGCAAATAACCCAGTTTTCCATGAAAGAACTAAACATATTGAGATTGATGTTCACCAAGTAAGGAACAAAGTATCTTCTGGTATGTTGAAAACTGTTAAGGTTGCTTCAGCAGAAAATCCAGCAGATATTTTTACTAAATCTCTTGGAATAAGTCAACATAACTATCTTTGTGAAAAATTAAAGTTATTGGATTTGTTCCGGTGTCAAGATTGAGGGCGAGTGTTAAAAGGTAACGTGTTTGTTCCTTTTGTACCAATCTTGACATAATAACTAACTTAAGTTTTCTGGATTGTTATTTGTTGTATGTGTAGGGACTAAAGTTAGGAAACTTCTAATGATGTGGGTGGCGCTTCACTTCTCGTGAATCAGCAGGGTTAGCGGAGCAAGTATCAAGGAAGCTGAAGGTCTAAAATGAAAGTTGGTTGCTGAATATATAAAGTGCAGATTTCGTTCATTTGAGGATTTAACACAAATCAATTTCTCATATTCTCAGTTTTAGAATAGTTTACTCTCGTTTTATACATCTCTCTAGAATTAGGGTTTTGTTCTAGTTAGAGGTTGTTCATATCCTTCAGATCTCTTGAAGGTGTTGTAATTCTTCACATTAGTTTAGTAAATAAGATGATGTTATGAGTTTCTACAGAATGTAGTTCGATTTTTATTTTTTATTGCATGAGGTATGTATTTTCTTTTAAGAAGAAGGTATTGCAACAAGTTTTTGAAGTATGGTCTCCAATGTGAAAAATGCAAAGAGATTTTGTTTATAGGGACTATTTCGTCATTTATTGTAACTTTAGGGGGTAAGAATGGCTCAGTTGAGTAAAATACAAGGTCTTACAGTTTGAACATAAGATCTCGTTGTTCACACGCAAACTTTGCATATTCCATGAATTGAAGGCGCGAAAGAAAACCATCATCATTCACCCTTCCTTCCTTCCTTCGACCGACCCAATCTCAAACGCACAAAAATCGCCGGTTTTTTAGGGAATTCCGAAAACCTAGAGGATTCAGACACAAATTCAATGGCTCTCTTTTCATACATCACCTCTAACAGGGGCCGAGAAAAGTATGCGCTTCCTTTAAATCACTTTCTATTTCTTTCTGTTTCCGTTTTCTTTTTTCAGATTTTGTTTCTTTGATTTTTAGGTTTTAGATGATCGGGGAGTATATGTTTATTATTATTTATGTCAATTTCTGAAGTGTTAGGATCCGGAAGATGAATAATGACGACGATGACTACAAAGATGCTGCAACAGGAACCCCTCTTTCTGCGATCGCACAGGCCTTTGAGGAAATTTCGGATTTGATTAAAAAGGGTAACGATAAAGGAATTTCGGTTGATTTGTATTTGAAGCCGTTTTGTGAGGCCTGTTCATTAGTATCTGTCCTTTTTGGTTGCCTTGGCATTGCTTTCAAATTCGCTGAGATGGAATACACCGCCAAGGTTTGTTTTTTTCAATTTCTGTATGATGAAGCTTTAACCAGATCCCCAATTGGATGATATGTTTGGATTGATAATTGGTTTAAATTTTTGGATTTAGTTATGTTATCATACTTGGTTTAAATTTTTGGATTTAGCTATAGAGTGTTTCTCTAACATTACACTGTTGATGAGGCTATTTCGATTAGTCTTATTATAATATCAGTTAATTAAGTTTATGACAATTAATCTATGATTAATTAAAGAATACATAATTGCTGATAAACATGGAGTTACTAGAAGTGGTGCAAAGTTGTTGATTATAACTATGTGGGCTATCTTCATATATGCATGGGAATGATAAAATGTGTCTATTATGTAAGTAGACACAGGTCTGTCAAGGCATGATTGATGATATTGTTAGAACTTTTCCTTTCATGTGTATACATGAAATATAGACCAATATCCAAACAATCAACATGTTGGAAACAAAATAATTTGTATATATAAAATGAAAAACAGCCAAATTAAACGTTGACTCGAGAGTTAGATCCGTCTTGTATTTGCCTACAGTAATGAATCTGTGACGATATGTCTCCCAAGATACAACATACAAGTACCTTATTAAATCGCGGTACCGATTTGTGAAGTCTAGTGAACCCAATCTATGAGTGTCTTTCCTCTTCTAAAAAGATTCAAAGCTCAAAAAACCAAGGGAAAAAACAGAACAGAATCTGTGGTGTAGGGAAAGGATCCAGTACAGAGAGAAGAAAATACTTCAAATAAATAACCATCTTAAGGATAAATTAGTTTGACAGTTCTTTTATTTGGTTTAAAAAACTGTCAGTATTAGTTTGGCACACATATGTTATAATTGTATCATTGAGAACATTGAATCATGCACTTCTAGACGATGAAGGGAATAGTAGTTATGGCACACTGACTCTAACATCAAGCATATCTACTGTGTCCAGAAAGAAAAAGAAACATCAGCTGGTAACAAGTCAAGTAGGTGATTGTTGTGTTCAACTCGTTTTTTAAACTATGTTATGCATATATATTAACTTGATCAAAACTCAAATAATTGCGAGTAGAGTCTTATACAAAGTTGACTTGAGTGGGTTATTATCTGGTAGCCTTGTTGGTGAGATCTAATTAAGTAAAGAGATGCCCGAGTGGCGAGTAGTATGAAATTATGTTCAACTTATTTCACTTAGAAATTAAGATAATTTAGTAGAATCTGGCATCTAAACTATGTAGTTAAGAGCCTTAGAAGGCTAATATGTCAAATTTAAGAGAAGTTGCTTCTAAGTGCTGTGAAAAAGAAAACAAAAAAAATATATATATGCTATGGCCTACGGGCTCCTTTCGCATAACAATGCCTCTATACACTTCAAAGGACGATGCCATGAGCATGTTTCTCCAATCATAATCACCTTCTCCACTTTATTACTACATTGTGTTTTAGTTTGATGTTCCCATCTGAAATATGATGATTAGCTTGAAAGAACATCCTTATTGCTTTCATGTTTATGATTTCTTTTTCTATTTTATGTACTGTTATGTCTTGTGTTATAAACAAAGATCTAAACAGCTTTTTTCCGTAAGCTAACTTGATGATTGATTGATTGATGGTTTTCAGGTGCGTGATCTTCTTGATGCATCAAAGCACTTTGGCACTTTAAGTAGTGTAGTTGACTTCGACTTACAAAATAATACAGTAAAATCACCTGGAAGCCATACTCGTAATCTTCGTAGAGTTAGGCAGGGTCTAGATCTCATTAGAGAGTTGTTTCAGAATTTTATATCAGCTGAGTAAGTTTTTCATTTTTCTTTATATATATATATATATTTTCATTTTTATGATTCAAATACTCTCCAGGAATTGACACCTTGTTGCATTTGGAATATTGTTTCAGGAACCATTCACTTAAAAAAGCAGCTACAACAGCATATCAACAAGTTTGTGCGCCATACCACACATGGGCCGTTAGAACTGCAGTTTCTGCTGGAATGTGTACTCTTCCAACAAGGGAACAACTTCTTGTGAATCTAAATGAAACCGGTCAGTCAATGCAATCTTTTTTCTTTGCCAAAGCTTGAATCCATGATTGCCATTTTGCCTCAACTTCCATTTAGGAGTCTTTATATATATATATATATATATATATATACAACAAGTTGATATGCATAATTTTAATATTTTGACAGATAAATCAGCAGAGAAAGAAATGAGGAGGTACATAAAAGCTTCACTTGCAGTTATAGAAAACATTGATACTCTTTACATTTCCAGGGGCATAAAATTAGATTGGTGATTTTAGATTATATTATTAAACTTACAATCTTGGATGTAAACATTGATGGCAATGACCCCTTTCTCTTCTAGCACAGAAATATTGTTTTCTTGATATTTGTCATCATACTTTCTATAATTAGAGTATTCATTTTTTTTTCCTTCAGTGTTGGGCTTTTGAGTAGTCAAAAGGGAGGGGGAAGAAAAAGAATTGAGGATTCTTGTTAGCATAATTCTACTAAGTTGGAGCAACATTAAATCAGTACATTATTCTATATTACTGTATTCATCAATTATTTTTATATTTTTTATGAAATATTTTATTTAAAATTTAAATTACAACCAACAGATAAATTTATTTTGCAACTTGTCTTACAATCCAGATTTGGGTTACACGTATTTTTTAAATATATTTTGGAATGGTACGAACCAATTATAATTGGTGAGTAGAATCTTATATCGTGTATTAACCATCTCAATTTGGTATCAACTTTTTTAGTTGATACATGTTGGTACTAGTTTTATACCAACTTCAATATAGGGTTGGGTTTTGGTGATAAGTTGAGGTTAACGTGAGAAGTGATTATCAACCGTTGGATGAGAAATGAACGCATATTAGGATAATATCCACTATCCCCCTCTCTCTCTCTTTAATATAAGACAAAAGAAAATCAGATCAATAAAAACAGATACATCACAACATCTAATTTATCTCCAACATCAGATTCAATGCAAGTTACATCTGCTACCATCCATCAACTTAGATTGCAAGCATCAAAGAACGATCTTCAAACACAAAACCATGACTAGAAGAGAAATACTTAGGGATATTAAACAAGCAATCGACAAGACAGAGATTGAGGGAAGACGAGGCTTAGGAAAAGAAAACAAGAGAAAGCAGTCACCGTCGACCAAAGCCGAGTAGAGTATCCATCGAAGACCATAACTCTATGAATCCTCAAGCCATAAATCGAAGAGATGAAAGACAAATTGAACTCGAAGTCGGTTAGAAAACGAATCGAAGATGGAAATCATGAACGCTTACAACTGCCACACCCTAATTATCTATACTATTGACGCAGCCGAGTCTAACCGTTTTTGGTTAGATCTCGGCCGTTTAAATTAATCCCAGCTTTTAATCTCCACCGTTTAAAATCATTTTAGGTGTTACATATAACCGGCCCACTCCCTCTCACGTCTTGGTCTTCAACACGCACCGCTTCTTCTTCGCCTTCAACCTCCGGACACGATTTGCAGTTTCAACCTCCACAGATTCCTTCTTCTTCGCCTTCAACACACACTCCTTCTTCTTACCCCTGGTTTCTCTCACACGAACATGGAGTTCCAACTCCCCCACGATTTCATGATTGCATAATATAAAGGAGTGGAGGTGATATGATTCCTCTCAATTCCTAAGCCTCCACGGTTATCGATTCCTCTCATTTTCTCTTGTGTTATCAGCGCACCATGACTCCTTTCCTGGATTGGTTCAACCTGCTCTTTGGCTCATCGTTGCAAACCAGGTAAATCCCTGTTCAATCTGCTCTCTCTATTCAAGTTGCTGATACCACCACCAAAAAGTAAGGTTTTCAATCCTCTTTCTTCCAAAACAATTTCATACTTCCTTTTGAGCAATTAAAATTTGACGGTTACTATGGAGCCTGGTTAGCAATCCCCGCTCAAATTGTTGCAAAGGACGATCAACATATTTAAATTTCAAACTCGGTAATTCCTTTATCCAAGATTCCCCTTCAATTTCAATCTTGGACAAATTTCTTTGTTTGACCTCAACGTTGTTTTTGGTTCATCATATTTTATTCATGCTTCTTTATTTTTGTTTATAGAAAATCGGATTTCGGTTTCTTTTATCATGCCTTGAGTTTTCAAGTTTAATTGTTTGTTAGGTGTTTGATGAAAGTCCTCAAAGAACATATTCCATTATGTTCTTTATTCTCATATGGTTGGATATTTTAACAGATTGTTTAATATGCAAAATTCATATGATATTGCAGCCTCCAGGCTCTATATTTAAACAACTCAAGTTATTAAGATTGTGTAGCAATTGAGTTAGATTGGTCATCATCGAAAGATGCGCTTGTATTGTTATCAAACCCAATAATACCCATTTCATATTAGACTTGCTCATTTGAGTGTTTCTTGAAAGTAAAGGTAATTGCATATAATCTAGAGTCAAAAATTGATTTGCATTTTTCACTGATGAACCGGGTACTTAAAGTCTGAATTTCGATAGGTTTTGTAGTTTTTGCTGATCCCGTTGTTGCTGAAAGATCTAGTCATCAAAGAGAAACACAACATCTATGGCAGAATGGTAAAGCATTTGATCGAGAACAGTTGAGAATTGAGATAAATGCGACAGTTTCAACAATAACTTGACATATTATAAGCAAAATGTTATCTTTAAATCGTGTTTCTTATTACAGGTTGAGGCGAAAAAGGCGGTTTCAAGGGATGACCAAACTATAACGGGTACAATTTTTGAAAATCTCTTAATTACATTTTAGAGGAGAAACATCATCCTACATAGTGCATTGCAGAATTGTAAATTTGGATATGCAAACCATACATTCTTATTACATTTTCAGTGGTAACATTTTATTTGCTACAACAGTTCTTTTTGTCTACTAAAAAAACATAACGTCGACGAAACATATACACACCACTATCTATTTGAATGCATGTTCACATCTTTTGCATTGAGCCCGATTATATAAACATATACCACCACTATCTATTTTCATCAAGAAAAAAAAATGGAAGGTGATAACGAGTCTTGCCCTCATTGTGGTCGAAGTGTTATGGATGACACAAATCTGACTTCCCATTTAACTCAATGTCGACAAAACCCAGACTTACACACTCAGCCCGATACATCATCGGATAGCGATAACGATAGCGATAGCGAAGACCGGCAAATGCAACGTATCAGTAACTATTTGAGCTCTGATGTTAAGAGGTACTGGCAGCATATTCAGACGCTTCCCGTCCCACCCCTCCCACCACATCATCAGCAGCTTCTGACGCAGGTCGCCCCACCCATCCCAAAAATAGAACGATATCCGTCAAGTTTCATCCCACTACCGCCCTTCCCACCACCCGTTTTTCCAAACGGTTACCTCCCAACACCCGTCCCACGACATCCTGATCACCGATTTGAATCTGATTCTGAAGGTTCGGCTGACCCAGAACGTCTTCCAAACGGTTTCTAGTGATTATCACTTATATATATATATATATAGATACACTTTGTTTAACCACTTAAATGGGCTTGCAAATATAATCATTATGATTATTATAAAGTAGGTACTTTTATATATCCAGCTCTATGATCAAAAAGCATGCTTTGAAGTCTATCTCTTTATTGCTGACAAATTTTCCCTTCAAGGCAATGGAGTTCAAGTCTTGTAAATCTGGTTTGAATGATATAACACAAGCATCAAAAATCATCAAACACAGTCAATACTGCTTCTATCTCATCTGGTGTTCTTGTTTATGTTTATTTGATAACCATTCAGTCAGACCCTAGAACAAGTAAAACATGACAAAAAAGATCAAGTTAACACAAAATGATAGGAAAATGTCAAGATAGTAAATACCAAAAGAGTTTTAACACCAACTCGTTTACTTTTCCTAACCACCTGCATTTCGGTCCCAACCAAAATACGGAGGATCCGAACATGGGCGGACCTACACTAGTGCATACGGTGGCACGTGCCATCGTATTATTCTTCCGTCGAAGGGTAAAAATTTAGGTTTGTGAAAGGTGCAACCGTATCAATTTGTTGTGTGCCACCATATATATATATATATATATATATATATATATATATATATATTGAAACTACAATAAGAACACAAGTTTTTCTTGGTAGAGTTGGTTAGCAAGGCTTTTCTTCCACTTCATAGTTCAAACCCAGGGTTTGAGTCCCGTAAGAGTCATTTTCCTTATTTTTAGCTTTTAGTTTCAGATTTATTATGTTTCTAAAAAAATTACAATAACTGTAACAACCTGAATTTCAAGTCTGAGATATGAAAGTTTAGTGTCCTTGATGCAAGAAATGAAAGTTAAGTTGAGGGACTTGTTTGCAATTACTGAAAGATATTTATAGACACAAACCTCTAGGGCAGCCCCCATTTGCACAAATCAGTGAAATATTCTTGTGTGGGTGTTGGTGGCGTGAAACAAGGAAAGAAGAAGAAGAAGAAGAAAGCAAAGGAGAGGAGAAATCATTCAGGTAATCCCTCCTAAATTCGTATTCTGTGTGATTTAGTATTTCCCTTCTTCTTCAGTTTGGATTTCCATGTTTGAGATTAGGGATTGATTGAGTTTTCACCATATTTCCTTGAAAATGAGTTTTATGGGTTTTCGTCTTAATGAACCAAGTTAAGGGGTTATAAATGGATTAACTGAGTATTTGGGGTTGGTGGATGAACCCTTGTGGTTATCTAATCGAACTAGTGGCTTAAATCGAGTTGTAAATCGGTTTTAGAATTTCTAAGTTCGAACAGCAGCGTTTTCCGGACACCAGCGTTTGAAGGTGTCCGAATATGTTGCAGGTGTCCGGGTAAGCGCCTCGTGAAGGTGTCCGGGTGGTGTGTCCGGATAAGTGGTGTCCGGATAAGTGTGGCGTCCAGATAAGTGTGGCGTCCGGATAAGTGTGGCGTCCGGATAAGTATGGCGTCCGGATAAGCGTAGTGTCCGGATAAGTGCTGTGTCCGGGAGGGGATATCCGGACAGTAGAGCTGAGATATTTTCTGATGTGGATCTTTTGCCTTAGGTGTTCGGTGGGTGTAGCTTGAAGGTGTTTAGGAAGTGCATTGTACGACAATCAAGGTGGGTTCCCTAAACCTCTTTTACGACGTAAATGTTAAATGATTCTTTTACTGATTATGGTTTTAACAAGCATGAAATATTTATGAACTGATATGCATGGAAGGAAAAAGGAATGTTTGATATGTTGAAATGATGCGCATGATTTATAAAGAGTCAAATGCTTTTATGAAACGTATGTGCATGCTATGTGATGTCGGTCTGTACTGTGGGATCAATGAGCCTCGGGATCTGATGATCCCTTGGATATGTTTGACGAGACGGTAGGTTGGAATTCGTTTCCTCCTAGGCGGGTATCGGGGAGTCTGCTTGGGCCCCGATCGCGTATGGTTAAGGGATCCATTACACAGTGCAGTACCATATGTGATGATTTACGATGCATTTTAACGAAAGGATTTCATATTGGTTATACATGTTCTTTTACGGAGGGAATTCACTAGACCTTTTGGTCTAACCCTCGCTTTTCAAAACTAAACCATTTTCAGGTAAGCTTTTAGTGGAAGGCTCAGGTAAGTGAGCAAGAGCAAGATAGGGTGCAGACGCAGCTAGAGACTGTACCAGTACCTCTTGGTTTTGGAGCTTTTGATGTCCAGTTAAATAAGAAAATGAAAAATAATAAATTAAATACATAAAATGAAATTAAGTAACCAGATAAGGACCACTACAACAGAATTGAGTTTACAGAACGTCTAAAATAAATAAGCATCATAATAAAGTGTTTTACAGGACCTTAGTTTATATGACCAAACAAAAAAACGTCTCATCTAAAAGTGTTAAAATAAGTTTATACGATGCTTTTGAGCGTCGTAACAACGTTTTCACGTGAGAAATCGGTGAAAGGAAATTCTCGAATTAAATAAATTAGCGATGGTAATTTAATTCAATATTTTTTTTAAAAATAATTAAATTAAATTACAGACGGGAAATCCGCAGGTAAATTAATCCACTAGAACAAAATAATTATTTTCAATAAATTGTTTTTAAAAAAAGAATGTTATCGACTAGTGATCTGTCGATAATTATAACTCTTTTATTAAAAGAAATTAATTGAAAACTAATATTCATTTTATTCAAATATTCCTATACAAATACACATTTATATATGATAGATATTGAATGAACAAATATACATAAATTACACAATTCTCTAAATGAAATGTTGGTAAATATTTTCTGTTTTTGCGGACTTGTGCTCACGTTCGGTTGGAGGGTTGCCGCTCAATTCTTCCATGTATCTATTATATAGGAACACTTGCCATCCTCCTCCTCTATTCTATGAACACACAAACAAGAATGAACACTGACAAATTTGACTGTAAATTTTGGTGGTTTTAATGATTTGCCACACACAAAAAAAACTACATGGATGATTGAGAATTTGATCTTTTACCTCAAGTTTTCTTGTTTGGGCTTCTTCTACTTTAGCAATTTGGAGGTTCACCCAAGCTTGGATTTTTGCTTCTTTTCTATGGTACCTAGCTACGTAGCAAACATATTGCCCAAATCTTGCTCATCAAAATAAGACCATTAGAGCAATCAATAAAATATGACTAATTCAATCAATATCATACTAGAAACTTGTAAAGATAAAAAATTTACCCCACAATTTAACCTGGTCCTTGGTGTAAAAACCTGGGATTAAGCTCTACAATTGCACATAAACTTTCCAAAAAACACAAATTATTGTCATTTAAGTGTCTATATTTCTATTTTAGTTTCAAGGGTAAAAGTGTAATTTAGTTATTGAAAAAGTATAATAATTACATATTCCTAAAACTCTGTGTCATTTTCATTGTGGACATTTATTTTAGGAGAGATGGATTAATAGTTAATTCCACCATCAACAAACACATAATCGTACGCATCCAAAATCAAACAGAAAAAAAAGCATCGAAAACAAATACAAACCGTGACGTTGATATCTTTATGGTATAAAGTATTATTAACATTTGTTTGGCCTTTTTTTAGTTGCTACAAACCATATTAAAAACCAAAAATAATTGTTTAATTCTTTTATAATTATAATACCATTATTTAGGTTTGTATTCTATATATACAAATATTGTTAATGTTAATGTTAATGTGATAAGAGTGTAAAACGAAAATTGAAAAAGTAAGAGATCTACCATAAATTAAATAATTAACTATAAGAGTATGAATTATAAATATTATAAATATTTTTATGTAATATATATGATATGTAATAAAATAATTAAATAAAAAAATATTCAATATTTGACTCATTTCCAAGGTATCGAAGAGACGATTACGATGGTGTAACTTGTTAAAATTAAAACGTATTTTTTTAACGTATTTTAGTTAATATACGATTGTATGTGTTAATATGATGAAAATGTAAAATTAAAATTATAAAAGTAAAATGTATAAAGTAACTAAATAAATAATTATAGGGGTATGAAATGCAAGTTTCAAATCAAAAAATTAAAAATTAAGGATTTGAAAGTTACATTTCATATCCTTATACTTATTTAGTTAATTTACTTTATACCTTTTAGTTTTCTATTTTTCATTTTACATTTTTATTATATTAACACATATAGTCGTATATTAACTAAAATACGTTTTAATTTTAACAAGTTACACGATTATAATCGTTTCGTCGATACATTCGAAATGAGCCCAATATTGAATATTTTTATTTAATTATATTATATTTATGAGTAAATTACATAAATGGTCCCTGTGGTTTGGTCCAAATCTGGATTTGGTCCCTATTTTGAAAAAAGTACACCAAACGTCACTGTGGTTGTCATTTTGTTATGGATCCAGTCCCTGCCCCTAACTCCGTTTCTTTTTCAGCCGTTAAATCGATCACGTGCGTGACATGTGAGGGGTAAAATAGTCATTTTAGCCTTTTAGTTTATTTTACCATTTTTTTCAAACCATAAGGACCAAGTAAGTATTGACTCAAAATCTGGATTTGGTCTATCTCATCTAAACTCAATCTTTGAAACCCAGATACAAGAACCAGTCATCTTTGAAACCCAGATGCATCGCCATTCGCCGGAGCTCTACCTCCGTTGCTCCTTTCTCCGTCGATCTCCCTCGTCGTCCTCGCTGGAGCAACCCAGATTTGAGAAGCACAACAGACGTTGATCTCCCTCGTCTTCCTCGCTGGAGCAACCCAGATTTGAGAAGCACAGACCTCGCCGGAGCAACCCAGATTTGCGAAGCACATACGATCATCTCCCTCGTCTTTCTCTGCTGATCCTTTCTCCCTCATCTTTCTGTAACAAATCGACGCCTTCTCCGTCGATGAACTCTGGATTTCCTTTGCACCAGGTTTTTAGATCAGGGTTTGATTGAGTTCTAGGGTTTTCAGATCTGCATTTCATGGATCGTCTTTTTCTTTTTTCCAGATTTGTGGCCGACGTTGTTGTGGCCGGAGTCAAGGGAGGGCTGTGTTTGATTGTACAAGGGTTAGGGTGAAGTTCCCCTTTTAATATCAATTTTCTTTTGATAGTCTCCTTCTCATTCATATACTGTTATACACATACATACATACATTATATATATACATACACTATATATATATATATATATAGGGTTGGGTTCGGGTGAGACCACTCACTTTTCGTGAGACCAGCGAGACCAATTTTTATTCATTGATGTTATTTTTTAGCGGATGATCTACTGGATCATATTAATCATCCATTTTAACTATGCAAGGGTATTTTTTGACCATGGGATATCTTAATATTTTTTATAATTTCTATTTATATTATAGAAGAGTTGATGCAATTCTACCACTCACGAGAGCTACCGTCTTCATTTTGACTTCCTCCATTGAATTTCTCTAATTGTTTCCTCACTACATTGGTACCTAAGGCATATGACGTCATCGAAAACCTCCATTTAGCTCCTCTCCTTTCATACATGTAATTAATATGTAGAAATAACACTGTTTTTTATTCTTCTTTTTTCTCTTTTTCTTGTCCTAGGATTTACTTGTTTTAATTTTAGTTGCATAACGAAAATTATAGTATAACATCTGTGCTTGTGAATTTGAAGCCTATGACAAAGGTTAGATTACTATTTTTTGTTTCATTAATTTTTTTCTTTGCGATTTTTTTTTAATTGGGAAGTTTCATTCCATGGCTATGAAGATTCATTTAATTGTTAAAATTTATATTAAAACATGCCTAAAGTCTTGGTTTTACTTTTGTGGTGGTTTGTATAACGTTTATGTTCCTAACTTGATTGATGAAGTCAATCAATTCAATACAATGATTTCACCTTCGCAATAAGGTTGTTGTGAAGGTTCATTCAATTTATGTGAAGGTAAACAACAATTCCAAACAAATAATTTAGGATCATTGAGACAATTGATATAACAGTGATTATAAATTGTTTGAAATTGTTATTTGGAATTGTATTTGGTAACGATTGAGCAGATGGTTGGTAGTATTTTTTGGATGTTAATTTATTGTTTTTAATTAGCACTGTTGTTTTTGGTAGTATATTAATTGTAATGGTTGGTAGTATTTTGCCATGGAAGAAAGTAACACCACCGCTAGAATCAAGAAAATAACACTACCTTTCAAAAAGTAACACCACCGCTAAACTCATTCGATAAAGAATTCAGTCTTTAGCTTTGCCACTGCCTTTCAAAAGAATTACAAAAACACTACCGCTAAACTCATTACCATAGATTGGTTTTAGGTTTTAGGATCTAATCTAATGGATAGGAGTTGGTCTCACGGGTCTCACGAAATCTTTTTGGTCTCACGTGATCCCAAGTCTATATATATATATATATAGATATATAGATATATATATATATGGGTGGTATCGGGTACAAACCAAATAGATTGTACAAACTGTACAAACCAATCTCCACCAATCACGTAACTTCTTTTTTTATATCCATAAGGGTATTTTAGGGCCTTAAGCATATTTTTTTTAAAATGTATTATTTTACCCTTTGTAACTGTTAGATGAAAAACTAAATTCATCGTCCGGCATCGACGACTGGAAAATATAGATTCATGAAGCCAAATTATATATTTATAAAGTCAAATTATATATTCATGAAGCCAAAATATAGATTCATGAAGCCAAATTATATATTCATGAAGCCAGATTACAGATTAATGAAGCTAGATTGAGTTTGTAGGGTTTGTACAATCCATTTGGTTTGTATTTGATACTCATCCTATATATATATATATATATATATATATATATATATATATATGCAATTGGGGTTATAGCTGTTATACAAAGATATATAAAAGGGAAATTAATTAAAATGCCACAAGTTTGACCCAAACTTACCAAAATGCCACAAATCTCGCCCATCTTACCTAAATGCCACAAAAAACCGCGGTGGACCCCGCGATCGCGGCCCCCAGGCCCACGTGTCACCCAAGTTTGCCCACTTTGCCCGCGTTGGTCCCTCAAGAATGCCCGCAGCCCACCTTTCCCCCCTCAAGAATGCCCGTGTTGGCAGTTTTAGTCCCTGTCCGCGTTGAGAGCCCGCGATCGCGGGCTAACCCGCCCCGCGTCGGCATAGGGTTAACCCTAAAAAAAATTGAAGAGTAAAACCCTAATTTTATACTATAGCCGCACTATATAAAGGGTGGGGGGGACCAACTTCGGCCACTCTCTCAATTTTTTAATAACTCTCTCTCAATTTTCTCCACTCTTTCAATTTTGTCGTGTGGAACACGTGTTCGAGTTTTGTGAAGATGTCTCGTATTACCTCTGTGGTATGTTTTCTTTATGTTTTTTGTTATTTTTTGTATGTTATTTTAAGTTAAGATATATGATTTGTATATTGTTAGAGTGTTTATAAGTTTTGTTATGTTTGAATATGTTCTATGTTTAACATTTTTAAGATATATGATATGTATGGTTTTATGTTTGAATGTGATATTTGTATGTTATAATGTGTATGTTGTTATAGGAGTGTTTTTATAAAAAAATTGTTAAGAGTGTGTTTTTATAAAAAAATTGTTAAGAATGTGTTTTTATAAAAAAATGTTAAAAATGTGTTTTTTTATAAAAATAATTCTTAAAAGTGTGCTTTTATAAAAAAAATGTTAACAATGTGTTTTTTTATAAAAAAATTTGTTAAGAGTGTTTTTATAAAAAAATTGTTAAGAATGTGTTTTTATAAAAAATTGTTAAAAATGTGTTTTTTTATAAAAATAATTCTTAAAAGTGCGCTTATAAAAAAATGTTAACAATGTGTTTTTTTATAAAAAAATTATTAAGAGTGTTTTTATAAAAAAATTGTTAAGAATGTGTCTTTATAAAAAATTGTTAAAAATGTGTTTTTTTATAAAAATAATTTTTAAAAGTGTGCTTTTATAAAAAAATGTTAACAATGTGTTTTTTTATAAAAAAATTGTTAAGAGTGTGTTTTTATAAAAAATTGTTAACAATGTATTTTTATAAAAAAAATTGTTAAGAATGTGTTTTTATAAAAAATTGTTAAAATGTGTTTTTTTATAAAAATAATTCTTAAAAGTGTGCTTTTATAAAAAAAATGTTAACAATGTGTTTTTTTTATAAAAAAATTGTTAAAGAGTGTGTTTTTATAAAAAAATGTTAAGAATGTATTTTTATAAAAAATTGTTAAAAATGTGTTTTTTTATAAAAATAATTCTTAAAAGTGTGCTTTTATAAAAAAATGTTAACAATGTGTTTTTTTATAAAAAAAATTGTTAAGAGTGTGTTTTTATAAAAAAATTGTTAACAATGTGTTTTTATAAAAAAAAATTTAAGAATGACAACTTAGGTCCCTACGGTTTTAAGAATGACAACTTAGGTCCCTAAACTTTTAAGAATGACAATTTAGGTCCCTAAACTTTTAAGAATGCCAATTAGGTCCCTAAACTTTTAAGAATGACAACTAGGGTCCCTAAACTTTTAAGAATGCCAATTAGGTCCCTAAACTTCACATGCCACACTTAAATTCATTTTAAGAATCGCAACATCTATATATAACAATATTATACGTTGAAATAAAATAAACCGCAACATCTATATATAACAATATTATACGTTGAAATAAAATAAATCGCACTTTATCTATTTATAACACTATTATATGTTGAAATAAAATAAACCGCAACATATCTATTTGGATTTTGTCAAACGGGTGTAAATAGCCCTAAGGTATGTCGGGATTTAAGCAATCCTTGTGATTCCCCTGCTACCTGGAAGTCCAATAGATTGAGTGGTTTCTTTTCTAAAACTAAAACAAACGAATAATTATCAACACAATAAACCAAACAAGCAAAAGCATATATATATAACACTAACTATAACATATGTGAATGACTATGTAGAGGGATTTCTTTTACATCGACTTGACGCTAAAGTGCAAAGTTTCCTACATCGAGGGGTTAGGAGCGTGCTTTAGGGGATTAGGTGGTCGCGCGGATACCCTTGAGGCCATCTTTAGAGGGACACCGTTCGGGCCATGGATGGATGTGTCTTACTCTGCTGGCGACCCTACGCTAGTACACATGTTTCTACAGTTGGAGGTTGAGGACGCCAACGCTGAGCCGGAGGAGATGCATTTTGATTTCTTCGGCGATCGATTGCATTTTGGCTGTCGTGAGTTCTGTCTAATTACAGGACTACGTTTTGGAGAGGCTCCCCCCTTCCTCCCTTAGTAGACTGCGGCTTCGTTCCTAGGGTTTTCGGCATTTCAGCATCTCGTTTGAAGCTGAAGGCAGCCCGGGACATGATGAAAGAGGGCCTTAGTGCCCTAACCGACGACGATGCTGTCCGTGTATGCTTGGTGGTGATCGTGGATATAGGCTTCATGGGCCGTGAGTATAGCCAGTATGCTTCCTCGACGGTCCTTAGGGCCGTCGAGGACCTTGAGCTGTTTAACAGCTACCCGTGGGGTAGCCATATCTGGACACATTGCTACTCAATCTTGCACCGAGCCATAACCAGACGTGACTCCGATCGACATGGAAAGATGAACCTTTGTGGTTTTACATACGCCTTCAAGGTTAGATACGTAGAATAACAATTGTTAATAATACATACAAACTGTTTGGCTTTTCTTTTTACGTACTTGCTCTTCTTGTCTAATTCCAGATATGGATCTTGGAGATGTTTCCCGCATCAATCCGATATTTCGTCAAGCGCGACGACCGAGTACTTAGGGGAACCCGTTGGGACAAGCGTGTTACCCTAAGTAGGTCGCTTTGGGTTCAGTTCTTCAATGAATCTAGAAATGTAAGTTCTTTTACTATGTTTTATCATATATTTAGCTGCCACTCTTGCCTTTCGCTCGCCTTGAGCCTACTGCCGACGAGATGGACACGGATTGGTACAGAGACAGCGTGGCCTTTATTGACGCAGAGGCGGCAAGGGCTCGACGTCCCTCTCCTTCCACATCTCACGAAGATGAGGAAGACGACGACAGGCCCCCTTCCGGTGGATATCAGCAACCCCCTTTCTCCTCCTATCCGCCGCCCCCTTCCTCCTCCTATCCGCGGCCCCCTACCTCCTCCTACCAGCCGCCCCCTTACGATCCATATCAGGCGGCCCCTTCCTACGGGCCACATCGTGGCTGTCATGAGTACCTGTGGGACTACGTCCACGAGCCGCTAGAGTCACGTGTAGAGTTTCTGGAGGGAGTCTGGAGACAATTTGGCGGTGTCAATGTTAGTGTTTAACTTAATTTGTTGGCCACGTTTATTTAGTTTGTATATTAATATTACGTTCTAAATTTGTTTTAGCTGTCGAGTACGACACCGATCCCCGCTCCGTTCGGACAGGGGGCACAGGCGACGTTTGGCACCACATCATTTCCGTCATTCCCGGAGAGTGTAAGTCACACTTATTTATGGCATTATAGTTATATGTTAGTTATAGTTATATGTTAGTTCCTAAGTTTCTAACTATTTTAATGATCAATGTCACGCAGGCTACGATGTCGGGGGCCGGGATGTCGGGGGCATACACCTCGCAGATGCCGCCGTTTGGCACGGCATCTTATTCTACTATCCCGGAGACTGTAAGTCACACTAAGTAACCATTATAGTTATATGTTTGTTCCTAAGTTTGTAACTCTTGTAATGATCAATGTCACGCAGGCCGGGATGTCGGGGGCATACACATCCCAAATGCCGCCGTTTAGCACCACATCCTATTCTACTATCCCGGAGAGTGTAAGTGACACTGAGTAACCATTATACTTATATGTTAGTTCCTAATTTTGTAACTCTTATAATGATCAATGTCACGCAGGCCGGGATGTCGAGTGCAGGGGGTTTCACATCCCAAATGGTGCCGTTCGGCACCAATCTCTTCACGGACATCTTTGGCGGTTCAGCCGCAGAGTATTACAGGCCGGGAATGCCGGCGTCGTCGTACGTCACACCGCCACCTTCCATGCATACTGTAAGTTATTTTGGTAGTTTTGATTTAATTGTGAACATTTCCTAAATTCTACTTAAAACATCTAATAACTTAATTTTCAGACGATGGGGTCTCCTATTATCGAGGAGCACTTCTCGGAGCCGGAAGATGACCTGATGGATGTTGTAAATCCACAGGGGACACCGCTCCCTGAAAAGCGGGAGCCGAAACGTTCAAAATTTTTTCGGAACCCGTGGACACAACAAAAATCTACGACAGGACCGCCCCCTGAAAAGCAAGCAAAGCAAGCGGGAAAGCAAGCAGGGGGGAACAAGGGAGGAAAGAAGGCGGGAAAGAGAAAGGGAAAGGTGGCTTCACCGGAGCGTCTACCGGCATCCGATATATTGAGGATGTGCAAGACTGGTCACCTCCCCCCCATGATATTCGTCCCTTACTTGAGTCTGGAAATCACCCCCCCCCCCCCCCCGCTTTTTCCAAGTATTGCTGGCGGATGACCCTTTGGAGTCTGAGTTACAGGATGTGGTTGGTATGAAGTTTAACTATAGTCATATAATCAAATATAT
Source organism: Saussurea involucrata (assembly GCA_033807775.1). Lineage (NCBI taxonomy): Eukaryota > Viridiplantae > Streptophyta > Magnoliopsida > Asterales > Asteraceae > Saussurea > Saussurea involucrata. Next base: position 220,574,645 of record CM066320.1, read on the forward strand.
TTATATTACATGTCTAACCATCTATTTTTTATGTATAGCACATGGATTGTTGGGCCTCGCTGCTCCAAAAATTGCGTGGAACAGACAAGAGGTGTGATGTACAATATTTTCTTTCCCTACCTGTTGCTCCCCCATCAAGGTCCCGCCTCTGTGGCCAACTCATGCAATGGCGTGGAAGGGGTTTCTTGGGCTCTCCTCGATGTGGTATGTAAATCGTTTTACTCTTATTTTATTTAAGTTGTTTTGTTGCTAACTAAGTTGTCTAATATTGTAATATTTCAGGTGTACATCCCAATATGCATTCATCCCAAACATTGGCTGCTTGGAGTGTTTGAGCTTGGCGCTATGACCATGACCATATATGACAGCGACAGTGCCAATCTCTTCAGAGACCAATTGAATGACCAGATGGCAAGGTTTAAAGCTGTGTTATTTGAATTCTTTAGCCGGGTCAAGGACATGAGGCATCGCGACGTTTCAGAGAACTTTCGCTATAAGTTCTCCAAGAATACACCCCAGCAGGCCGGGATGAATGCGGATTGCGGTGTCTGGGTATGCCGTAATGTCAGCATGTTGATAAATAACGATGTGGTATTTGTACACACTGACCACACCGAGGCCGAGGCCAAGGCATTTCGCATACATATGGCGGAGTCCATTTATGCGCATTGTCAAATAAAGCAACGTTAGGTTGTTTATGTAACATTAAATAACTGTTATTTTTAGTATTAACTTATTTTGTTAAAGTATTGTGATTGACTTAGTGTTTACTTCATTTGGTTTTTGCTAATTTCATCTAATTACTCAACTTTGAGTATCGATATCTCTTTCACACATACTTCATTTTGGACGCATTATATATCGTTTCGAAGCTCTCATATAGTAGAACATAAACCTACTAAGAGTTAGTTATATATAACACACACACACATATATATATATATATATATATATTTAAATGTGTCCAAAGTTTAGTAAAACCCATATTTTTACTAAAATTTTCCAACACCTCGTAAGTAGGTTTATGAAACTTGCGATAATCCTAATACATAGATTATTGGATGAGCAGGCATTTATTTCTTGATTCACATGTGCATTAATCCTTAGACTACTTAAAGACTAATTTTCATGCTACTGAGTGAACTCAATGAACCGGCGAAGGGGTTTTTGTTAAATGGAAGTCTTATTCTCGAAGCCGAGTTTTCTTTGGTTGGAATGCTTAAAAATATCATCCCGGCCATTTGGTGTCTTCCTTCTGATGCAAAAATTGGTATTATGTAATGTAGAACAGTATCTATATTATAGAAACTTGCATTTGACAGTACCATATAAATCTGATCTAAATTCTCATTAATTAGTTATGTTTGACTACTTAAAGACTAATTTTCTGCCTAATGAAAGACCTTTATTCAAGAGCAGACGAATATTGAAGTTACTTTTTCAGTCGAATCTTACAGGCTCTTTTCAAACGAATCTTGCAGTGAACTATTCAGACGAATCATGCAGGCAACTTTTTCAGACGAAATCTTTGACCATATCTGATGAAGAACATACATTTTCACGGCTATAAGTAGATGGCATGATGAAGTAGTAACTCACAACTTCCTATCTATCTTTTAGACATTCTCCTCACCGTTTACAAACACACTCTCGCTTTTCTTAACACCATGGCTGGAGGTTCAAGATCAAGGGGGAACAGGTCGGCGAATGTGGCTGGAACTTCACGTTCGGGAGCCTACCAACCACTGAACGATGGAGCTCGCCGGAGTACCTGGAAGGTACCGGAAACAGACGAGGAGTGGAGAAACTGTGGGCGAACTGCGGCCGATTTTCCATTCACGCCTGAGGAGGAAGCAGACTGGGAGATGGCATCCGACAATTACTACTTCGATAATGGCATGAGAACCCCACCAATGTATGATTTTATGCCGACGGGTCTTCGACAAAGTCAACAAATTACCCCCGCAGTGCAAAAAGCCATTAATGGGGCAAACGCCGATATCGAAAAGGTAAAGGGTACGTGGAACCATAACAGGGGGATTCAGCAGGGGAAAATGGAGTATCTAGCGGAGAAGAAACGAGAACTGGCCATGACTAGGGCTGACGTTCGGCAGCTGCAACGAGAGATTAAGGAAGCTGAAGAGGAACTAGAAGAACTCGAATCGGACTACATAGGAATGGAGGACGTGATCAAGGAAAAGGTTAACTTGATCACAGGACTCTAGGACGCCTTCCAGTAATAGATTTCTTTGTTTACATGCACTGTATCCGTTTCGGTTGGGAAGATGATTTGCAATAATTTTTATATGATGTTGTTAATTAATTTCCTTGTTAAATAACTTAAGTGAATTTCTATATTAAAAACATTAAAATGGAAAGGAAACAATACATTAAAAACCACATAAAATGATAACCTAAAAACTATAGGGACCATTAATGTTTTTTTAAATTTGCAACAAACTTCAGGGACCAAACAGTAAATTCGAAAAGTAGCGGGTTAGCCCGCGATCGCGGGATCCCAACGCGGGCAGGGACCAAAACTGCCAACACGGACATTCTTGAGGGGGAAATGTGGGCCGCGGGCATTCTTGAGGGACCAACGCGGGCAAAGTGGGCAAACTTGGGTGACACGTGGGCCTGGGGCCCGCGATCGCGGGGCCCACTGCGGTTTTTTGTGGCATTTCGGTAAGATGGGCGAGATTTGTGGCATTTTGGTAAGTTTGGGTCAAACTTGTGGCATTTTAATTAATTTCCCTATATATAAAATGCATGTCTATATGTCTTTTCTAGGGGTGGACTTGGTACGGTACCAACTTGTTTTTGCCAATACCGTGTACCAACCAATTATAATTGGTATGCAAAATTTCATACCATGTACCAACCAATTGTATTTGTTACCGACTTAATTGGTACCGACTTTTTTCGGTTGGTACATGTTGGTAATGGTTTGTACCAATATCAAGTTACATATACAAAACAAACAAAAAAATAATTCACAATTCCCAAATGATCAAACAAAATAGTTCAATGTAACAATGTTTAATTTTCAATATATGAACTAGTTCAAAATAAGGGAGCGTTTCTTCATCCGTGGGATCTTCACACAAAGTACCAAACAAAAATGAAGTGGTTCGATTCTAGACATTAGACATCGGCGCATTACTTGTTGCCTCCCAAGTCACACCCTTGATTATAAGCATTCTCTACAAACAAAACACACATTTTTGTCAACAATAAATAACAAACAAATGACAACTCTTATATTAAAATTTTAAAATAATATATTACCTCTCTCAAGCTCCTCCAAGTCATGGTATATCTTCAAGGCTTCTTCTGTAGAATCTTCATATAAGTTGAAATTTGTGGTAGATGCCCTTAACCAGGTACTTGTGCAAACGAGTGCCTCAAAATTAATATCATTGATTTATATAATTTAATAATTAATAATTAATTAAATTATTAAATATGTCGGTACCACAGTACTACCATGGTACACAACATTCAATACCGTGTACCAACCAAGTTCAAACACTTGGTACGGTACAACCAGCCAATTATAATTGGTATCGATTAATTTGGTACCGATTTAATTGGTACGGCTGGTTCACATGTTGGCTGGTTTGATTTGGTACAAAATTGCCACCCCAAGTCTTTTCAATTACAAGAATTGGGAGAGATGTTCAGGTAAAGTCTTGAGATTGATGATAATTAATCTAGTTTGTTCTTTAATTTGTTGTATAATGTTTATGGAGGATAAAAAAAAGAATTCAAGAGTTTATTTGTTATTGAAAAAAAAATGGTAAAATAAAATAAAAGGCTAAAATGACTATTTTACCCCTCACATGCAACACACGTGATCGACTTAACGGCTGAAACAGAGTTAGGGACAGGGACTGGATCCATAACAAAATGACAACCACAGTGACGTTTGGTGTACTTTTTTCAAAATATGAACCAAAACCAGATTTGGACCAAACCACAGGGACCATTCATGTAATTTACTCTATATTTATTTAGTTAGTTTACTTTATACATTTTAGTTTTTAATTTTTAATTTAGTTCAGAGTAAACTACAATTTTGGTCCTTGGTGTATACCAAAAACTATGAAAGTGGGACCTAAACTTCAAAAACTACAATTTTCGTCCCTGGTCTTCTTATTTTGCTATGAAAGTGGTCCAATGCTCTAACGCCGTCTAACAAAGGTCCGTTTAAGGCCTCATGTGCTTCTCACGTGATGGGCAATTTGGTCATTTCACTATTTCCCTCTCATTTAAACAAACGCTTTGTTGGTATACTCGTTTCAAGAAACCCTCCATTTTGGTCCTTAACACATATCGCCATTAACACACACTGAGCTTCACACTGAGCTTCCATCTTCAGTTGTAACGTCCCAAAAATTACAGTAAATTTGAACTTTTAAAATTAATAATTTCATTAAATAAAACCCGTTAAATATCCAATAACCGTTTCGTTTGCAAACTCAAATAATAAACAATCTCAATAAGTTTAAACAGCGGACATAATATGTTTTTAAATATAAAATCTTAAACTCGTAACTGTAAAGAGCCCTTCGCACGCGCCAGTGTGTACCGTCACGCCTTAGAGCCACTAGTACCTGAAACCACAGTTATAGGGAAAGGGTAAGCTCGAAGCTTAGTGAATTCAAACACATACGCATATAGCAATTATATACACACCACTCCTATCCGCACATATACAACCAACACAAGCAGTTAAAAGGTACAAGCAAACATATGCAAGAACACCTTCACATGTATCCTTCGGCTCCCCGAATTCACACAACACTCGTGTAGGCTTCCATCGGTCTCCCCGAGTTCATACCACACTTGTACACAATTCCTCGGTCCCACCGAGTACTCGGTCTCCCCGAGTTCACGCAACACTTGTACATCACTCCTCGGTCCCACCGAGCCCTCGGTCCCACCGAGGCCACGCAACACTTGTACACCACTCCTCGGTCCCACCGAGCCCTCAGTCCCACCGAGATGTATATAACACTCATATATACCAGACATTAATTCAACCTAGTACTATGCACCACAATTCAGCCAGTACACAAAATAATTCAGTTAGTACACAAAAACTACCGCGATGTACATGTAATCCCTATTCTACGCAGTGAGAGAACTCACCTCGAAAGCGTTGCAGAAGTTCCCAACTGACCACACAAACTTGCCAACTCCAAAATCACTTCTCGTCACCTAAAGAGGTGTTACAAAGTGTCAACACGAAGCCCCAACCCTCAAAAATAATCATAAGACTAAAAGAGTGACATTTCAGCTTTTCGGTCTAAACTGCAGGTCTGTTTGGGACCTGCTTAGCCCTCCCTAGACCCACTAATCCAGGAATTAAATCCCACAAACAGGAGGGTCTAGGTCTTAGCTTTCCAGGGACATATTATACGCGTTCTAACGATTTTCCTACGATTTTATATGATTTTTCTAAAACTGAAACGTAAAACTGGCAGATTCGGACCTGCTGTAAAAACGGCCCTTTTGCACCTAGCTAGAGGCCTAACCAGGTTTTCGCTAAAACACGAAAAATGTGCCCGACACAGAATGTGAACCGTGGGCACCGATTTCGCCTCAAACCGAGTTATGATGGAAAAGTTATGAACGAAACAAAAAAGGGGCAGAACCGATATCACCACATAAAATGATAACTTTATAAAAACGGTTTACGCGATAAGATTACGAATTAGAGTTTGCAACCAGGGTTTTAGGCATCTCAGGTCTGGACAAAACCCTGCACCACCCACTGCCGTCTCCGACAGTGGTGGTTGGCGGCGGCGGCCACCAGCGGTGGCGGTGGCGGTTTGACGGTGGTTCGGTACTAAAAAAAACGATGATGAAAGGGACGATCCCACAAACGATTCACGAGCCACATGCACACACCCACCCACGTACTAACTGGAACAACCCCGCCTGTCACAGCCACCGAACTGGTGGCGCACGGAGGCGGCGCATACCGCCGGCAGCCATGGCTGCGGCGGCGGCGATGGTTTTGTGGTGCTTCGGTGACGACGAAAGTACTAGTAGGTTCACTATTGTTGTTCCTCCTTGTGATGGCTATTCTGGGTAGATATTACAACGAGTAATTAGCACACAATAAATCCTGCTATCTACGCCCACGCTCAACTCCTCGGATTCCCCGTGACTTTCCCCGACCCGAGCACGGATCCTGTGCTTCAGATAGTAGGAGCTCTACTACTACCTTCCACACCTATCCTTACTCGTTTCGAGTCCCATCCCGAAGTGCCCAAGTAGTTCCTTGCCGACAGTTCCACCCATATGCTTGTACCAGCATATGCAAACACTCTTCCTAGATCCCTAGGAATTTCACCTCATCCCGCTACCCTTGCTATGATGGAATCCCTACTAGTCATGACGAGTCGCCTCGCGAATGCACAGTTGCATACAATGTAAAACCAGATAGACTTTCGAATAAAAGATTCTATCCTACAACGGTTGGACTCAAACAAGAGCTGCGCAATAGAACTAAATCCAACATTCTAAGGCTATATGGTTCCTACTGCATACAACTTATACGACATTCACTTAACAACCTATCACAACTAGCATAAATTTCTACTAGCAAGCAACAAATATGCAGTACAGTGTAATAAGCACCAAGCAATCTAGCATACATACTCCTATGTTCTAGAAAGCAATAAATTACACTAAGTACACTACCTTTTCCCTTGGCATCGGCTGACTGTACACACTGCGCCTCCGGTCACCGTTTCTCAAACGTACTTTTCCTTTCTTTTGATTCTCAAGAATTTTAAAAGGAAAAAGAAAATCCCGAGCCGCAAACTTGAGTTCAAACACACCGAAGTGTGTTCGATTCGCTCAAGCTGTGCTCTGATACCAAGTTGTAACGTCCCAAAAATTACAGTAAATTTGAACTTTTAAAATTAATAATTTCATTAAATAAAACCCGTTAAATATCCAATAACCGTTTCGTTTGCAAACTCAAATAATAAACAATCTCAATAAGTTTAAACAGCGGACATAATATGTTTTTAAATATAAAATCTTAAACTCGTAACTGTAAAGAGCCTTTCGCACGCGCCAGTGTGTACCGTCACGCCTTAGAGCCACTAGTACCTGAAACCACAGTTATAGGGAAAGGGTAAGCTCTAAGCTTAGTGAATTCAAACACATACGCAGATAGAAATTATATACACACCACTCCTATCCGCACATATACAACCAACACAAGCAGTTAAAAGGTACAAGCAAACATATGCAAGAACACCTTCACATGTATCCTTCGGCTCCCCGAATTCACACAACACTCGTGTAGGCTTCCCACGGTCTCCCCGAGTTCATACCATACTTGTACACAATTCCTCGGTCCCACCGAGTACTCGGTCTCCCCGAGTTCACGCAACACTTGTACACCACTCCTTGGTCCCACCGAGCCCTCGGTCCCACCGAGGTCACGCAACACTTGTACACCACTCCTCGGTCCCACCGAGCCCTCGGTCATATATACCAGACATTAATTCAACCTAGTACTACGCACCATAATTCAGCCAGTACACAAAACAATTCAGTTAGTACACAAAAACTACCGCGATGTACATGTAATCCCTATTCTACGCAGTGAGAGAACTCACCTTGAAAGCGTTGCAGAAGTTCCCAACTGACCACACAAACTTGCCAACTCCAAAATCACTTCTCGTCACCTAAAGAGGTGTTACAAAGTGTCAACACGAAGCCCCAACCCTCAAAAATAATCATAAGACTAAAAGAGTGACATTTCAGCTTTTCGGTCTAAACTGCAGGTCTGTTTGGGACCTGCTTAGCCCTCCCTAGACCCACTAATCCAGGAATTAAATCCCACAAACAGGAGGGTCTAGGTCTTAGCTTTCCAGGGACATATTATACGCGTTCTAACGATTTTCCTACGATTTTATCTGAAACGTAAAACTGGCAGATTCGGACCTGCTGTAAAAACGGCCCTTTTGCACCTAGCTAGAGGCCTAACTAGGTTTTCGCTAAAACACGAAAAATGTGCCCGACACAGAATGTGAACCGTGGGCACCGATTTCGCCTCAAACCGAGTTACGATGGAAAAGTTATGAACTAAACAAAACAGGGGCAGAACCGATATCACCACATAAAATGATAACTTTATAAAAACGGTTTACGCGATAAGATTACGAATTAGAGTTTGCAACCAGAGTTTTAGGCATCTCAGGTCTGGACAAAACCCTGCACCACCCACTGCCATCTCCGGCAGTGGTGGTTGGCGGCGGCGTCCACCAGCGGTGGCGGTGGCGGTTTGACGGTGGTTCGGTACTAAAAAAAACGACGATGAAAGGGACGATCCCACAAACGATTCACGAGCCCCATGCACACACCCACCCACGTACTAACTGGAACAACCCCGCCCGTCACAGCCACCAGACTGGTGGCGCACGGAGGCGGCGCACACCGCCGGCAGCCATGGCTGCGGCGGCGGCGATGGTTTTGTGGTGCTTCGGTGACGACGAAAGAAGGAAATAAAAAGAGAAGGGGGGGTCTTACCTCTCGACGATGGCGACGCAGCAGCAACACAGGGAACTCCGACTCCTCCCACGTCCTTTCGTCGGCACTCTCTCTCTCTTTGGCTCACTCTCTCTCGCCGGCAAACAATTACAGCGGCGCCGGCGGTGGTTTTTGGGTGGGTTAGCAGCAGCAGCAAGGAGAATGGGGAGGGGGGGTTTCGACGGTAGCAGCAAGGGGAATGAAAAGGGAATTAGGGTTTTTGTGGTTTGTTTTTGGCGTGGAACGAAAGAGGATAGGGGGGGGGGTCGGTCATTAAGGTCGATCCCATGCAAGTCTTAAACCAAGAAATCACTTTTAGCCCCTAGGTTTATAAAGTAATTTCATTTTCTACCCAAAAATGTTAAGATCTATCAAATGAGTCAACTATCACAAACTAAATCGTTTATGGTCCTTGCCACCTAATCCCGTTAAATAAATAAAACGTTAAGAGGAAGAATTAAATTAATAATAAGACGTACCGGGATACGGGTTTTACATCAATTTGAGCTTCATTTTGTTAATGCAACGTTACTTCCATGTCTTCTCATACGTGGGTGATCAGAAAGGAGCAAGGGGATGACCTTTATCCCGAACTGGTTTATGGTATGTCTCTGTTTTTCATAAAATCCTTCCTTTGAGTTTTTTACCTATGTTAATGATCGACCTGTTTATTTAAGTCAAATATTTAAGTTGTAAACTACTTTCTTGATGGTACTTTTTTGTTCCTTCTATAGATCACTATCCTACTCTAATAACAATGAGGATAAACCATGGAGGTGTTTTCACAAAGTCCCCTAGTAGAAGATACATCCATGGTAAGACTTCATTTGTGGACTTGATTGACACTGATTTGTTATCAGTCCATGAGATTGATGCTATGATGTTAGAGTTAGGGTACCAAGCAGGTGAGAAAATGTATTACCATTTCTTGACTCCAGGAAGTGACATGGATTTTGGGTTAGAAGCCTTAGGGAATGATAGTGATGTGCTGAACCTTATGAAATTTGTTCCTAAGGTAAAATTTGTAGATGTATTTATAGAGCATTGGAAAACATTACTTGATATACAACTCACCACCACATGCTAGAAAAATGGAGATAGAGGAACTTGATGAACCTGGAAATCAATATGGATCAAAGAAAAAAGTTGTTAAGAAGACATGCAAGAAAAACTGTTTCTTGAGTGGATTGACAATAAAGGTGAGGCATCTAATATAGATAAAGAGAGAGTTGTGGATTCAAACAGAGGCTTTGACTTAAATAAACAGGTTGACAAGGATAGGCCACTTGATGTGAGTGACATGTTGTATGAACAAGGGAATGATATGGATATGCCATTTGACCTTAACTTGTTGTTTAATGAACCTGAGGTGAATGGAATTGACAAGGGAAAGGGGGTTGAGAAGGGAGATGCAATTGACAAGGGAAAGGGGTTGATCCATTTGAAGTATTTGATGAATTTGATCCATATTTTGTCATGGATTGTTTGTCACAACCTGAGATGGCAAAGGGCAGTGACATGCAACCTGATATGGGCAGTGGCATACATATGGAGTGCAGTGGCATACAAGCTGATAGTGAAGCAGATGATGATAGTGTAGATGAGGATTATGTTGATGATGATAATAGGATAGAAGAGTATGATATTGACATGGATGGCTTTGTTGATGGCAATGTAGAGTGGATTGGAGGAGTTGATAAAACAATTGAGGATAGTGAAGCAGATATGTTTGATTGGGCACTAGTGCTTAACGATGATCAATTTTCAAGTGGAGATGAGATGGAAGGATATGTTGGGCCCAAGTTGAAGATTAAACATGACAAAACAGCTTATTTTATTTGGGTCAAACATTTGGCAGCAAAACAGAGGTCATTTAGAAGATTAAGGACCATGCTGGTGAGAGTAGAAGAGATTTAGTGTTGGTGAAAAATGATCTCAAAAGGGTGAGGGCCATATGCAGGGGAGTGTTACCACAGTTCAACGATTTTGGTGTGACAAGTGGGTCTGGTGGGCCAAGTGGGATAAGTGGGACACTTAAAGGAAGAAAACCAAAGATTACAAAGGGCAGTGGTCCAAGATGTCCATGGGCTTTGCTCATCTCAACAGATGCAGACATACAGACTTGGACAGTGAAAACCTATGTTCCCACACACAACTGCCTCCAATGCAGGGACATCTCTCTGGCCACAACAAGTTTTCTCTCTAAGAAGATTACAGAGAACATACTTTCTAATCCCACCATTCCAGTACAGGCTCTTCAAACACAGTTGCAGCAGAAGTATGAGATTAATGTCTCACTTATGAAAGCAATGAGGGCAAAAACCACGGCATCTCAGAAGATTTGGGGAGATTTTGAAGCACAGTTCAGTAATCTTAGAGATTACATACAAGAGTTGAAAAGATGTAATCCAGGAACTACTGTCAAGTTAGATGTTGAGGATGAACCAAACCCAAATGTGAGTACAAGGAAGTTCAGACGGATCTATGTTTGTTTGGGGCCATTGAAACAGGGGTTTAAGGCGGGGAAGAGAGACTTATTAGGTCTTGATGGTACTTTTTTGAAGGGTCCTTTTCCAGGACAAGTGTTAATAACTGTGGGCATTGACTCAAACGGTGGCATATACCCACTAGCATATGGGATTGTAGAAGCTGAGACAATGGCATCATGGACCTGGTTCTTAGAGTATCTTGGAGAGGATCTTGATCTGTGTACAAGATCAAACTTCACATTCATAACAGATAGACAAAAGGTTAGTTTTCCAATTGATGTGTATACTAATTGATGTTTGTGACAGAGACTACTGCCAGCCATTGCAAAGGTTTTTCCATGTGCAGAACATAGATTCTGTCTTAGACATATACATGACAAAATGAAGCAAACTTGGAAGGGGAAAGCATACAAGGACCATCTTTGGCAATGTGCAACTGCAACAACTATTCCCCAATTTAAACATATAATGGAACAACTTAGAATGTTCAATCAAGCTTGTTATGATTGTTTGAAGCTCATCTCACCTCAATCATGGTCTAGGTCCCATTTCACAGGTTAGTTGAACTTACTTTCACTCAGTCTGTGTTACCTTTAGTTACCTCAACAAACTGTCTCATTTCACAGGTCAGGTTACTTTAACTTTCAATATTCTTTTGTGCAATTCAGGTAGGTGTCATTCTGATGTACTTCTCAACAGTATGTGTGAAGTCTTCAACAGGCAGCTTATTAAGGGTAGGGATAAGCCAATAATTTCATGTTTGGAGTATATTAGGCATTACTTAATGAAGAGGATAGTGCATGTGTTGAAAGTCATTGATAAGACTCAAGGACCACTCACTCCAACAGCAAGCAAAGCACTGGAAAAGAACAAGAGTGAAGCAACTAAATACAAAGTATATTGGAATGGTGGAGACAGGTATTAGGTTTGTGGTCCTTGGAATGATCAAGTGGTAGTTGATGTGAGGGCAAAGACTTGTACATGTAGGAGGTGGGAACTGACTGGCATCCCTTGTAAGCATGCTGTAGCAACTAATTGGAACATGGCTTTGAATGGAGCAAATGTTGATTTGCCTGAGAAATGGGTTGATGAAAGTCTTTGGCTTGACACTTGGAAAGACATGTACAGATTCAAGATTGAACCCATCAATGGCAAAGCATATTGGGACAAGTTTGATTGCCCAACAACACTTACTGCACCAAGCTATCATAAACAAATTGGGAGGCCCAAGAAGAAAAGAAAGAGGGGTCAACATGAAGAGAGCACTGGAGATGGGAAAGCAACCAAATTAAGCAGGACTGGGAAGACTGTGACTTGTGCAAAGTGCAGGAAGGAAGGGCATAACTCAAGGACATGCAAAGGTGGATAGATGTGAAGTGGTAATGTATTTAGGTAATGTATGTATTTTGGTAATGTATGTATTTTGGTACTGTGTTTGGTAAGTTGGATGAAACAGTAGCTTTGGTTAGGTAAACATTTTCTGTGTGTTTGGTAAATTAACAGAAAATGAATGTATTTTGGTATTATATTAGGCATAACTTGTATGAATGCATATTCTGTGTTTTGGTGATGTATTTGGTTTTAAATGGGCAATCAAACAGGGTAACTTGTATGAATGTATATTCTGTGTGTTGTCTTTAATGAAATGCAAACATTGAACATCACAACAGGGTTTATGAAAGAAATAAGTTTTCATTGAAACTTTTGAACCATTACAAGCAAGCATTACAACCATTACAAGGCTTACAACCAGTACAACCACCTACATTGGAGTAGGTCAACTAAAAAAATACAAAGATAAAGAAAACCCAACTGAGAACCAATAAAACCTTCAAAATCTTGATTTCCTTTTCTTTTGCATTGAGGGAAGCTTCAACACTGTTCTTTGATCTTAGCAAACAAGGGATTACCTCCATAGCTCGTTGACACAACTGTTGATCGTACCAAGCAACGAAATCGCATTTGGCAGACTTCCTTGCGCACCCATAAAACCTACGACCAGGGTTTTTAGTTGTCCATGAAGTCTTTATCATGCTGGTACACCACAATAACAAACCACCATTGTCGATACTATGGAGGAGAGAAAGGCAGAAAGAAATCGAAGAAGGAAAACGAAGAAGAAGACCAAAGAAGAAAGGAAAGCCGTTGGTTTAAATGAGAGGGAAATAGTGAAATGACCAAATTGCCCATCACGTGAGAAGCACATGAGGCCTTAAACGGCCCTTTGTTAGACGGCGTTAGAGCATTGGACCACTTTCATAGCAAAATAAGAAGACCAGGGACGAAAATTGTAGTTTTTGAAGTTTAGGTCCCATTTTCATAGTTTTTGGTATACACCAGGGACCAAAATTATAGTTTACTCTTTAGTTAATATATGATTATTATGTTAATGTGATAAGAGTGTAAAACGAAAATTGAAAAAGTAAGAGATGTGCCATAAATTAAATGATTTAACTATAAGAGTGACGGATGTCGAGTCCACCAAATAATAATAACCAACTATTCCCTTGTTAACAATAAAATTTGTAACAATGGTAAGTCGGGTCGATTCCATAGAGACTCGGTTTAACTTATTACAACTAGATAATTCACGCGCAAGAACGGAGCTTTAAAGTAAATACGAAAAAGGGGGGGTGTAACATCCTGAATTTTCAACAATAGTATTTTAATGAGGATTGTGATGTATTTGTATTTTGTGTAAACCTTGAATTATATGGAAATTTTACAATTCAATAGGGTTAAAATACAAGGGTTTAAGGTTTGGTGTCAATTGTGAAAATATTGAAACCTAGAGGTGTGTTTGGTAAATTGTGAAAGTGTGTATGGATAAATAGAAGAAATCAGATATTTATGGGATTCTTTTTGGGTTGGGTCAGTTTAGAAGGCAGAGAGAAAGAGATAGAGAAAAAGAAGAAGAAGGAAGAAAGCTAGATTTGTCTTCAAATTGGTAAGGAAATCTGATTATGTTTTCTGATTAACTTGTTGTGAACGAATGATAATGGACGAATCTGTGTATTGGAATGATTTTTAGAATCATAAACAGCAGATTGAAGTTTCAGATTTGTGCAAGAAGTGGGTTTTGCAAACTTAAAGTGAGTTCATTTGTTCCTTGCTTAAATCAGTGTTTTCATGTTAAATTAAACCTTGAAATAGTTGTATAAATTGGTTATGAACTGTATGGGATGGTTTGGAATGAGCTGAATCGAACAAACATGAAAATGGATCGAATTTTAGGCTGCAGAACCGAGTTTTCCGGATAAATCGTCGTATCCGGATACCTCTGATGATGAATGTGTCCGGATGCAGCAAGATACCGGGTAAGTTCGAATTGCTTTAGTTTTCTGAATGAATATAGTTACCGGATAGTATCCGGATTGAGCTAGTTTCCGGGTGTTGTCCGGATTAGATGTTATCCGGAAAGTATAGTTGTCCGGATAGTATAAGGTATCCGGAAACTCCTGTTGTCCGGAAACCCCTGTTGTCCGGACACTTTTGAGAAACTGAGAAAAGCTAGGTTCTGATGGCTGGATGCAGTTCTGGATGTTTTGTCTGGTTAAGTTTTCTAAAAAAATTCTAGTATGAAGATACTAAGTCGCCGAAGGGGGGGCATTTGAGGATGAAGATACGATAGGTTATCTAGTATTCTTAGAATTGAGAATATGATATGAGCTGTAATATGTTGTTATGCATAATCGTTAGTAAAGTATAATGGATCCATAGGCACTAGTGGTTATGTACACGTAGAATAGATGAAGATTAATCATTATTCTGATGTGTGTAAGAAGTCATGGAATAAACGTAATTCCTGATTTCTAAGGAAAAGAAGAGATTGGCATGTGTATATTGTAGTCACTAATTCCTTCTCTAAGAAATAGGCATGTGTATATTGTTATTTCTTAGATGTGTACAGAAATGGGCATGTGTATATTGCGGTTTCTGGAATAGATGTGTACGGAACTGGGCATGTGTATATTGCGATTTCCGGAATAGAAACATTACTCTAGAATCAGTACAGATTCGTAGGGTAGCTCTGAGACATGATATGAGGATGGAATGTGTGTTAGACATATTCATGGAATTGGGTAAAATCGTGCTAACGGAATAGAGTTACACGTATGGTAAGAGAAAGGGTAGGTTTATTATAACTTGCTTACATTGATTTTGCAAATGTTATTATTGAAACGAAAGTTCTCACTAGGCGTTAGCCTAATCGTTTCATATGATGTTTTCTTACCAGGTACCAGCTCGGGAAGGTAAAGGGTTGTGGGACGAGCGTTTTTGGAATAGCAGAGGTGTCAATTAACAAGAGGAGATTTTGATGGATTGCTTAGATAACTTAGTTAATCTGATTATAATGATATGATCAGAGTGATAGGTTATTTGAAGGATCCTGTATTGTAAATATACTCTTGATGGTTGATTCACTTGTTATATATAGGTAAGTTTGAAGTTTATATTAACATAACTTGTGGAAAATTGAGGTTTAAATTAGCCCTGATTTTAGGGTGTTATAGGGGGGGGGGTTGGATTTGATTTACTAAACTACGCATACGATTAAAATTAATTATAAACTTGCAATTAATTAAAAACCAACATTAGATCACTCTCGATTATGACGTGAACACTTATCATCGATTTCGCAACCGTAAAGGGATATGACAAGTTTAAGCCGTCTATGGCTATCAACAAGCTCTGAAAGTCTTTGTTTTCTCTTAATTGACATTAACTAAAATAAGCTCTTTAGTTAAATCTTAACTACAATTGGACTATTGAATAAGCTCTCAAACATCCTAATTGTAATTAGCTTTACGAATTAAGAAAACGCCAACTCAAAGCACTTAAACTCACAAGCTCGGTTTAATACCACTTTGATTGTGAAATTTCAAGAATTCAAATTGAAAACTTTTCGAATTCAAAGAATTCTATTGTCACTTTATCAAACCATAAAACAATTACGTATTTTATGTTTTGACTAACAAACATTCAAAAGAACATTAACTAATTGGTCATTTCAATTAACATTCTAATGAAATTAACATTCAACAAAGAAATCCCACAAATAAACTTGTCCAAAAAACCAATACAACGAAACCTCAAAATGAAAACATCAACATCTAAAGTTCACTAATGCTGGAATGAGAAATTTAGCCACACATGGCTAAATTAGGTTACCAAATTGAAAAAACTCAAGAAATTACCTAAAAAATTGAAAGGAATTGGATGAGAAATTGCTCCCCAATCGAGCCTATTGTTTTCTCTTCAAAATCGTTTTTGCCAAGTGATTTATGCCCCCAATTGTAGTTTTTGATGTGTTTTAACCCCCAATCGAATGAAACCTCCAAAACACACACACACTGATTTTAGAGCGCACGGTGTGGTGTGTGGCATGAGACCGCGGGAGAGGCCGCGCAGGTCTCTGCCCGATTTTGCTGTCGTTGCTGCTCGTCGTCAAAGAGGAAGGGGATGCCGGTTGTGCTCTTTTCATGTTTTCGGGCTGCACGCATCAGTTTGGGTCGTGAGCCTCATTTCTCTTTTCTTTTTGCTGCAGTGGACTAAACAAAACACATGGACCAAAATTTAAAAACTCTTTTTTTTCTTTTCTTTTTGTTACTTTCCAACGACACAAACACATAATTAAATGAAATATGTATTTTTGCTTTTCTTTTTTATTTAATTATTAACATCTATTTGTTGTTTTCTTTTTCTTTTAAACTTTTTATTTATTTATTTATTTATAAATGATAAAAACTAAAACTTAATTTAATAAGGGTACTTTAGACATCTAATGGACGCTAAATGTAAGGGATTTTGACGCAAAAATACATATAAATCGGCATCTATCAAATTCCCCCACACTTAGATCATTGTCCGTCCCGACAATGACTTAAATTAGCATGTAGTGATCGAAATGAATCAAACGAGAGTGTTAACATATATAGCACATCATGACCTTGAGATTTGCAACTTAGCATCAACATATATAGCACATACCAATTAACATAGACGTAAGCTAATCTCGAGAACTCTCACGAATAGGATTTTTAAAACAACACTCAATTCACTCTTGGGTTCAAAGTGTATCGCTCAAAACGTCTCTACACTAGTATATAACTACCATAAGCTTGAATAATCTCTCACTCTCCACTGCTCGGATAAATTACATGCAATTAAATCAAAAGGGCTTTTCGGGCGTGATGTAAAATAAGGCTTTGGGTAAGGTAGAGATTTATTTGGGGAAAAAGTGACTAATGGCCGTACACCAATGGAGAAATCGATTCTTTAAACATGGAACTTTATTTCCTAAAAGGGCTTCATATCTATCAATTGAAGCATAATTCCCTTTGGATGATGACAAGGAATAAATATGAATCGTTATAATCGACCACATCATCATTTTCGTCGTCTTACTTTATTTATTTATTGACGACACAATTTTTTTTCATTGACTTTTCTTTTTGATTTTTCTCATTTTTTTCTTTCCCAATATATGTGTTGTATTCTCAAGCATAGGGGATATCGAGACACTCCATTAGTGGTTGGTCGGGTGAGTCGTGTTTGGTTTGGTTTAAGATGTGGGTGGCAAAGAACATAGGCTAAGGCTCAAATTGGTGTGCAAAAGGGTAATTATAACATAAAAAGGGTAGGCTTAAAGATAATCGGCTAAAATAAAAATTATCAAATGATGGCCTTTATCATATTCATTAGCATGTAAATATCATGTAATCTTAAGGAGAGACAATTCAAGTTCTAGAGGTACATATCTAGGTATGGCGTAATCACACAAGAAATGAATTTGAGACTAATTTAAATGTTTAGTCTAGTAGGCTCAAAGTCTCACGGTGTTAAAACTAGTTCAAGAGATTAGCAAAAGTCTAACTTTAACCGGTATACTACCACTAATCGACGCTAAACGCTATCAATCAAATTCAATCATGCTATACATGTATCCAAACTCATCATCATCAATTAAGGTCATAAAAACATGTATACACATCACCCAAAACGAACAAAGATCCACATTTAAGCACAAAATTTTTGCAAAAAATTTGCAAACATTTACCCCTAAAATACCCCTAAAACAAGCACCAACCCAAACCAAGCCCAATTCATGCAAGCTCAACTCAAAATCAAAATACACCCAACCCCCACACTTAGATCATACATTGTCCTCAATGTGTTCAATTAAAGCAAAGGACATTCAAAACAATTAAAGAATGAGGGGAAATAGTAAACTCCCCTGATTTGGTGAATAGTCCTCGAATGTACGGATCCGTGAAGGTAGATGCATCCATTTGGCTCCAATCTCCGGGGTGAAACCTGAAAATAACCAAGAGAAGCATAAGAGTGAAAGGGAAGAATCTCACAAAACCAAGACGAAAATGAAAGACAATAAAAGATAAATAAACGAAAATCCATGGGTTGCCTCCCATGCAGCGCCTTTCTTTAACGTCTTTGGCTAGACGCCTTCATGTCAATCACTTCATCCTTCATGATTGGTTGGAGCAAACAATTTTGGTACATAAGGATTAGGCGAAGCTGCAAAATGCTCATAAGATAGACCACTAGGGTGCCCATCAGTAAAATCAGCAACAAACATGATCTCAAAATCATCAACTTTCATAGAAACGATATCTCTATCCAGATCAATGAAGGTTTTGGATGTTTTCATAAAGGGTCTCCCTAAGACAATTGCATCGATAGTGGCGGGGTTACCCGCCCTTGTGTCTAGCACATAAAAGTCAATGGAAAACACTAAGTCATTAAAATGGACCAAAACATCCTTTATCATCCCCTTAGGAAGAACATCATTCCCATTTGCCAATTGAATAACCGATTTGGTCTCTTCCAAATGACCGACATTCAAAGATTTAAAAATGGTCAATGGCATGATGTTTGTGGCGGAGCCTAAATCTAATATTGCCCTCTTAATCATAACATTACCTATACGACAAGGGATAGAAAACTCACCTGGATCCTCACATTTTGATGGCAACTTTGTTGGTATGACTGCTAAAGTATCCTCTTTGGTGAGAACATCATTCTTTTCATCGATAATGAATACTTGCTCATCCTTGCTATTCACCTTTTGAATCACTTCTTGAACTATCCCTTGACTCACTTGAGATATGCCTTCAATCCTTTCGGGGATTGCTTCCAACTTTTTCTCCTTCGGTGGTTGCTCAAATCTTGTTGGAAATGGTGGTGGAATGACAAATTCCGGCATCTTGTTCTCAACTTCACTTCTCATCCTTGATCTACCAAAGCTCTTCTCACTATTTAACGTCATCATACTTACGTTCAACTTTGGGGGTGTTTCGGTCTGTGATGGTATCTTTCCTTGAGATTCTAACCGGCTCACGGAGGTAGCAAGTTGTGTCATTTGAGCTCCTAGATGTTGAATACTTGCTTCCGTTTTCTGTTGAAATTGAAGAGTGTTAGTAGCTAAATTTTTGACAATGTCTTCAAGAGACATACCTGAGCCACTAGAAGTAGCTTGATTTGGATTGAATGAAGCTCTTTGCTGAAATTGCGGTTGTGGCGGCCTTGGCATGAAATTATGAGATTGAGGAGGTATTTGGTTGCCAAAGTTGTTGAAATACCTTTGTTGCTGTTGTGGCTGACCTTGAAAACCTCCTATGGCATTCACATCTTCGGTCGTCACCAGCACATCTTCTTGAAGCTTCGGACAAGCATCTGTCGGATGGCCTACCGCCTTGCAAATACCACAAGCCTTTACATGTTCTTTCCCGATAACCAACTGTTTCACGAGGTTAGTAAGATCATAAAGTTTACTTTCTAAGTTTGAAACATTTACCTCGTTCACTCTTTGAGGTTCTCTTCGCATGTCAGGTCGAGTGCTAAAGTGCTGGGAATTTTCAGCCATTGTGGAGATCAATGCTCTTACCTGAGTCGGCGTCTTGTTGAAAACTGCCCATTCGCTTGCCGCGTCTATCATTTTGCGTTCCATAGGAAGGAGGCCCTCATAGAAATACTGGAGGAGTAGTTGTTTTGAAATCCCATGTTGTGGGCAACTCACACACAAATGTTTGAATCCCTCCCAATATTCGTGGAGAGTCTCAACATCGCGTTGTTTGATGCCACAAATCTCCCTTCGTAGGCTAGCAGCCCGGGAGGCGGGAAAGAATTTGTCGAGGAATAACCTCGCCATTTGGTTCCATGTCCCCACCGTTCCGGGAGGTAGGGAGAAAAACCAGTCTGTGGCACGGTCTTTTAAAGAAAAGGGGAATGCCCTTAACTTTATTTGATCCTCAGTGACCCCGTGGGGTATCATACTAGAGCATACCACATGAAACTCCTTAAGGTGTTTGTTAGGGTCCTCGTTCTCTAGGCCATGGAAAGTTGGAAACTAGGCAATAGATGTACTAGACCAGTTTTGAGCGTGAAATTTACCTCGCCTTGTGGAAAACAAATACATAAAGGAACTTGGGTTACATCTTGTGTCGCCAATTGTCGCAATGTCTGCTCGTCGGCCATATTGACAACTACCTCTTTTTCTTCTCTTTTTGGATCTTCTTCTTTTTCTTTTTCTTCGCCCGAATCGCTTGACAGGTCAATATCTTGCCAGATATTTACCCCTGGTGACGAGGGTCCCTCACCTAACTTCTTCCGAAGCTTGGCTTGTTTCCTCGGTCGTTTTGTGGTCCGTTCGATTTTAGAATTTATTGGAATAGGTGTACCTGTACGTAAAGATCTAGGCATAAACCGTTAGAAATACCGAGTCCCCGGCAATGGCGCCAAAAATTTGACGGATGTCGAGTCCACCAAATAATAATAACCAACTATTCCCTTGTTAACAATAAAAATTGTAACAGTGGTAAGTCGGGTCGATTCCACAGAGACTCGGTTTAACTTATTACAACTAGATAATTCACTCGCAAGAACGGAGCTTTAAAGTAAATACGAAAAGGGGGGGGGGGTTGGATTTGATTTACTAAACTACGCATACGATTAAAATTAATTATAAACTTGCAATTAATTAAAAACCAACATTAGATCACTCTCGATTATGATGTGAACACTTATCATCGATTTCGCAACCGTAAAGGGATAGGACAAGTTTAAGCCGACTATGGCTATCAACAAGCTCTGAAAGCCTTTGTTTTCTCTTAATTGACATTAACTAAAATAAGCTCTTTAGTTAAATCTTAACTACAATTGGATTATTGAATAAGCTCTCAAACGTCCTAATTGTAATTAGCTTTACGAATTAAGAAAACGCCAACTCAAAGCACTTAAACTCACAAACTCGGTTTAATACCACTTTGATTGTGAAATTTCAAGAATTCAAATTGAAAACTTTTCGAATTCAAAGAATTCTATTGTCACTTTATCAAACCATAAAACAATTACATATTTTATGTTTTGACTAACAAACATTCAAAAGAACATTAACTAATTGGTCATTTCAATTAACATTCTAATGAAATTAACATTCAACAAAGAAATCCCACAAATAAACTTGTCCAAAAACCAATACAACGAAACCTCAAAATGAAAACATCAACATCTAAAGTTCACTAATGCTGGAATGAGAAATTTAGCCACACATGGCTAAATTAGGTTACCAAATTGAAAAAACTCAAGAAATTACCTAAGAAATTGAAAGGAATTGGATGAGAAATTGCTCCCCAATCTAGCCTCTTGTTGTTTTCTCTTCAAAATCGTTTTTGCCAAGTGATTTCTGCCCCCAATTGCAGTTTTTGCTGTGTTTTAACCCCAATCGAATGAAACCGCCAAAACACACACACTGATTTTAGAGAGCGCGGTGTGGTGCGCAGCATGAGACCGCGGGAGAGGCCGCGCAGGTCTCTGCCCGATTTTGCTGTCGTTGCTGCTCGTCGTCAAAGAGGAAGGGGATGCCGGTTGTGCTCTTTTCATGTTTTTGGGCTGCACGTATCAGTTTGGGTCGTGAGCCTCATTTCTCTTTTCTTTTTGCTGCAGTGGACTAAACAAAACACATGGACCAAAATTTAAAAACTCTTTTTTTTCTTTTTGTTACTTTCCAACGACACAATCACATAATTAAATGAAATATGTATTTTGTTTTTCTTTTTGATTTAATTATTAACATCTATTTGTTGTTTTCTTTTTCTTTTAAACTATTTATTTATTTATTTATTTATAAATGATAAAAACTAAAACTTAATTTAATAAGGGTACTTTAGACATCTAATGAACGCTAAATGTAAGGGATTTTGACGCAAAAATACATATAAATCGGTACCTATCAAAGAGTATGAATTGTAAATATTAAAAATATTTTTATGTGGTATATATGATATATAATTAAATAATTAAATCAAAAAATATTTAATATTAGGCTCATTTCGAAGGTATCGAAGAGACGATTACAATGGTGTAACTTGTTAAAATTAAAACGTATTTTTTTAACGTATCTTAGTTAATATACGATTATAAGTGTTAATATGATGAAGATGTAAAATTAAAATTAGAAAAGTAAAAGATATAAAGTAAACTAAGTAAATAATTATAGGGGTATAAAATGTAACTTACAAATCAAAATATAACAAATTAGGACTCATCACAGACAAAGTTCCATCGCCGCCTCCTAATCGCGGGCCAATTGGCCAGGTCCGCGATTGCAGTCCCAATCGCGGGAAAAGAGTGGACTGAACAAGTTGTCTATCCTGTGTTTTGTACGTCTAGGGTTTGATATTACATTAGACAAGTTACCCATAAAAATTGTTTGATGATTTTATATATCATATAATAGCTATAAACGAGACAAAAAAATTAGGAAATATAAGTAATTTGATTTATAAATGTTTTTACACAATCTTCACATACCAAATTTGATCGAAGAATTTGATATAATTGATGGTAGTTCAAAACAAACTAGTCATACAAAGGAAAAAACAATGTTTTATTCAGTTTGGGAGATCCTTATGAATTGGTGGAACCGTAGTGAAGATTGTTGCAGCGACATTGATGATTGAGATAGAGGGGGTGGTGGTCGGTTGGTTGGTAGTGATGGTGGTGGTGACGGCCGATAGTTGTGAAAGAGGTATTTGTGGCCGATATGGTGAGTGTGACGGCCGACAATTGTGAAAGAGGTAGTTGTGGCCAATGTGGCGGACATTAAATTAACTTTCAATTTAAAAAAAAAAACAATAGCTCAATTAACTTCAAGCTGAAGTGTCCTCGATTCAATACAGTTGTCTATAAAAAGTAAAAACATAGAAATACGAGTAAGGAAAGAAGATGATGTTGAACTTTAGTTCTCTCATCTCAAACCATACTACAAAACCATACTAAAATCTCTTGAAAGATTTTATACCAACGAAACAGCATTTCAGAAATCCCCTTCAATTCTAAACTTGATAAAAACTATTCCAAATGCTAATCAAAACTCCACAAAATTTCATCACCATCCTATAAACTAAAAACTATTATTCCGATTCTGGCACACCAAGACCATACCTTTTGCCGAAAACAATCACCTGAAGCTTGTTATAACCAGCAAGGACACCAGCAGCAACCACAGCCCGCAAGATATTCGCACTTGCACCCTTGAACAACGATTTTGCACCCTCCTTGTTCAAGATTTGTGAGAACGCATCCAGCGAGCTCTTGTATTTCACCGCTTCACCAGATGTCATCATCATTCTTCTACGCACCGTGTCAATCGGGTATGTTGCAAGAGATGCACTGTTTGTAATAAGCCAAGCAATAGCAAAACTAGCGAAAACCCTACCCTGAATGTAAATATGAAAAAATTAATGCTTTTTTTCAGGAAATTAAGGAGGAGTTATGGGAATTCAAAAATTAATGCTTTTTTTTTTCTGGAGAAACAATCTCCAATACCCTTGTATGGTTGAGAAAGACGGCCGCTTTTGATCATCTCATTTTGGTTTTGGATCAACAACTTCACACGCTCCATTGGAGCCGCGGCTGATTTGAAAACAGCAATTGCAACTCCATCCATAAGAAAATGAATATTAATCCCAAATCCAACCAAACCTTTCTCTGTTGGAGCTTGAACAAAAACAACAGGAGAAGCATTTGAATAATTCCTATATGTAAATTGTCTCTCATGAATTGCAGCAAGCCTATGAAAGGCACCATAACCAGTTGGAACATCTTGGGACAAGCGTAGCTTACTAATCACGCCTGAATCTTGGTTCTGATAAGTCATTAGTGATCAACACAAAATTCCTACACATGACGCATATAGGATTAGTGACAAAAAAAAAACTAATACTAATAATAAAAACTAAAATATTTTAAATAATAATTTTGTTTAGAATTGATTATCCGAAATTACCCATGTAAATTTCTTTATACAATAAAATCTCAAAGTTGTATGAAAAAATATAACCTTATACAAGTTGGAATGTGGTAAAAGAGAAAGTTGTAAAAAATCAATTTTCAATGAACAAAACTTTTACCTATAAATAAATAGCCTTACAAGGAGATAATAAAATGCAGAAAATCAAAACTTGTGCGATTCTCCCGTTAAACGAACATACATACCAAGTCAACAAGGAAACCCAACACGCATGCATTTGAGGTTGAATAAATATATATATAGATTGCACCAAATTTTGAGCACCTGACATTCCAATAATGAATCTACGTACGTACTGTTGAGGTTGAAACATGCAAATCAGCATAGAGATCGAAGAGTACCTTGACGTTCAGAGATATAGAGTGTTTGTTGTGTCGTAGAGAGAATTTGTAGCGGCAAAGGGAGGTACATGGGCCGGGTTCCACTTCCACACCATGGATATTATGGAGAATGAACTCCAATTTTGTTATCTATAGACTCCAAAAATGTAAATGAGAAATGAGTGGGTTTACCCTTTCATTTCATATTTACACCTAAATCTCGATGAAATTCCACTTAACACCCTACAACTCCTTAAAACTTTAAAATTAAAGGTTTAAGGTTATTACATATAGCGTTGTTGTTGTTATTATTATTATTATTATTATTATAATATATATATTATAACCCAAGGATCTGATAACTAAGTCTTAGAAATTATACATCCATGGTAATCTGTAAATGTAAACATAACAAGTATGTTCTAACACAAAATTTTTATTTAGCCGTTCATGGCTAAAAAGAAAATAACTTACAAAGGCCCTTCTGTATCCACAAGCTTTTCTTTATTGAAACACCAAATATTACAAAACAGGAAGCAGAAAGTAATAAACTAAGAGAGGGTATGAAAACTGGTACCGAACAATGAAGGAGAAGTCCTTCTTAAATAAGGAAAGCAGGGAAATAAAACAAAAGACTTTTTTTTTAAAAGTAAACAGTGGAGATTCCACTCAGACTATTTATGAACAGTAACAGGTGTCGGTCATATCATGTCGACAGAGGCTGTAGTAAGCTATAGTGAAGATTCTCTTCAAATATCTGAATTCTTCAATTATTTGATCTTATCTGTCATTGAGACAACAAAAGTGTCTAGATCATCATCTACGGAGAAAATACCAAGATCATCGTTTGGGTCTTGCGCATCTTGAGTCATTTGTTCAGATGTCATTGAGGCATCTGACTTTGAATCTGGACCTATGTTCTTCATTAAGTCCTCCTTCATCTTGGAAACATAGAGATTTATTATCTCCTTTTTGGAATGTGATGTCTCCGAATATCTCTGAGACATCTTTTTGAAAAGACTAATTTCATCTGTGTCTTCTTGTTCTTGCTTCTCTTCATACTGTTGTTTATAAAGCTCTACCTTCTTGATGATGTTTGACACCATCTCATCACCATAAGGTTTTTTTGTTGTAGGATCATTACAGGATAATTTATCCCAATACGTGGTAAGGCCTTGTCTTTTCAAGCAAGGGGCCATAATTTCAGTATAACCAAAAATAGGTTTCCATTTCCATATCCAAGGAATACTGAACTCTATAAAGAACCAGCATGTATTCTGTCCCTCAATAATGTATTGAGATTTGTTGTTATAAACCTTTGGGGAGTATGACATCCATTGTTTTAAACATAGGTTTAAATTGTCAGGGAGAATTTCTCCGGTGGTGCCAAAATTTCTCCACCAAGTAAAAAACCAGTTAGGAACTGGAGAGTGAAAACATTTATCACAAATTTTAAGAAACCAAGTATGTTTCTTATTTTCGTTTTCATAAAGAATAACTTTTTCAAAACTGGAAATATAATCCCAATAATTGAATTTAAAATTACCTTTATGTAAAGGAGAGTACCAATCTTTTTCGGTAAATGGAGATATTCCCCATTCTTCAAAAGAAATAATTTTCTTTATGATGAATTTTGAGAAGTTATAAACTTCGGTCTTTGTAGCAGGAGAAAAATGAGTGATTTCTACACTATTTGTAGAATTTAAGAGACCCTCATAATATTGTCTTTTTTTAAAGAACCATTTGTACTTGAGGACTTATTAAGATACATCTCCAGAATATAATCTGGGTTATTCTTCCATTGAATATCTTTTTCTTCAATTAGAAATATTATTTCTTTGGATTGAGACTCTAAAAATTGGGAATCTGAGTTTTCTTCTTTGCTAATATTAGCATAAGAAGGAATTTCATTCTTCTCTTTTTCCTTAATATAATTAAGGTATTCTTTCTGAAGAGGATGGTTTTCAGGAAGTGAGGTACCTATAAGGTTCTCGAGTGGATTATCATCCATGTTAACAATGTTAGAGGCTATTAGCTTCTTTTTACCCATTTGGATAGTATAATCTTCTGGAGAAGTTCTTCCTCTTCCTCTTCTTCTATAAGAGGATGAATTTCCTCTTCCTCTATAAGAGGAATAACTGCTTTGTGAAGAGCTCATACCTGAAATCATAAGAGATATTCATGAGTTAGAAAATCAGGCAGATGATTTTCTGCACCTTTTTTATAAATGATTATAAAATCAAATGGGGCTAAATGTGCATGCCATCTAGCAAACATTTGTTTTGACACATCATGTTTAAAATCTTTTTGGAACATATATTTCGCAGAAATACAATCAGTTCTTATAATAAAATGTTTATTATAAAGATCATCTTGAAATTTTAAGACACATTTTACAATTGCAAAGAGTTCTTTAGCTATGGTTGCATAGTTTTTCTGTGCACCATTCCACTTTCCTAAATGAAATCTTACAAGAATTTCTTGTTTTGAAATAGGATCAATTTGTTTTAGAATCCCTCCATAACCTATATTTGAGGCATCAGTTTCAACATTTTTTTCCCAAGAAGGGTTGGCCAACATTAAGCAAGGAAGATTTTTGACCTTTTCTTTGATATTTCTTATGGCCTGAGTATGACTATCAGTCCAAGGAGAACTCTTCTTTTTAAGTCTATCATAAAGGATAGAAGTATCGTTATTTAAGTCTTTTATGTAGGCTGAAACATAGTTCAAACTTCCTAAAAAACTTTGTAATTGAGTTCTATCTGTTATTTGATCAGGGAACTTAGAACCAAATTCTAAAGATCTTTGAATAGGAATGATTCTTCATTTTTCAATATTATGACCAAGAAATCTAATCTTTGTTTGAAATAGAGACATTTTCGGTTTAGAAATGACTAAACCATTTTGGATGACTACTTTTTTAAAAAGATCAAGATGTTTAAAATGACTTTCGATATCCATTGAAAAGACTAAAATGTCATCTATATAACAAATTATAAAATTGCTATAAGGATAAAAAAATATCATTCATAATTTGTTGAAATTCTAACGGAGCGTTTTTCAAGCCAAAGGGCATAACATTCCATTCATAATGTCCTGTAGGGACATTAAAAGCAGTTTTATATCTATCTGCTTCAACTATTTGAATTTGCCAATAACCTGATTTTAAATCAAATTTTGAAAAAATTACCGCTTGAAAAAGCCTACCCAGTAAATCCTTTTTATTAGGAATAGGGTGTCTTATCCATTTTAAAACCTTGTTAAGAGGATTATAATTGATTACAAGACGAGGAACTCCTCTTTCTTGTTCTGAATGTTTATTAACATAAAAAACAGTGCAAGACCAGGAAGATTTTGAAGGTTTTATAACACATTTTTCTAATAAAGAGGCTATTTCCTTTTTACAGAGTTCCATATACTCCGTATTCATTTGGCAAGGCCTAGCTTTGGTTGGGATTTTATTATCAGAAAAATCATCTTCATAAGGAAGAGAAACAACATGTTTCTTTCTATCCCAAAAAGCATTTGGATGCTCATTACAAATTTCCAAAGAAAACTTGTTATTCATATAATCAATTTTTCTTTGTAACTTAGGATTTGAAAGCTTATCTTCAATTGTTAATAAGTTTATTTCCAATTTTAAAGAATTTAATTGAAAAAAATTTCTATTAATTTTTTCTTGTAATTCATTTAAGAATTTCTCAATAGGTTTGTTTATAAAATCAAACCTCAACTGGTTTCCTTTAAAAAATCCTGTTAAACCCTTTTCATCAATTTGGGTTATAGGATAAATATCATAAATAAAAGGAAGGTCAAAAATAAGTTGGCTAGAAATATCTTTAGCTAAAAGAAAACTTGTAGGAATACAATTTTTATTTTTACAAATATATGCTTTAGGAAGCTTGTATTTGATATTAAGAGATCCTCCTCCAGCATGTGAAAGAGAATGAGAAGTTTTTTGAAAATATCTGGTAGGAATCAAACCTTCTTGAATGACATTTAAATCAGCTCTACTATCTATCATTGCAATAAAATCTTTTTGAAAAGTTCCTTCTATAAGAAGGGTGATTTTTGTATACCACTTTTGAGATATAACCATATTTAAATTGTTCAGATGATCATTATCTGAATCTTTATCATTTTCTAAAATTCTTTCAGAAGTTGTGGCTTCATCTTTATTATCTTTGAGATTAGAATAAATAATATCAATGTTTTGATGAAGAATGATATTATCATTTTTAAGATTATCAATCTCTTTTGCTAAATCCTTTAAGGATACAGTTTGATCTACTGAATATTTCTCAGCCAGCAGTCTATATACTTCATTCATAGAATAATCTTGAATATTTGTCTTAGAGGAAGAATCATGAGTGAGTTCCTCAAGACTATTTATAATCTCTGCACAGAGGAGATGTAACGTCCCAAAAATTACAATAAATTTGAACTTTTAAAAATACCATTTTAATTAAATAAACCACAAGTATTTAAACCCAAATAAACATTTTATCCAAAACCCCGTTAATTTAAACAACCAACTCTTTTAAACAACGAAAAATAAAGTAACTCTAAACGCGGTGCCTCAAAATAAATAAATAAATGAAAGCCTCCTCAACGCGCCAGTGTGTACCGTCACGCCTTGCTGCCACTCGTACCTGAAACAGTGATTTATAGGGAAATGGTAAGCACGAAGCTTAGTGAATTCAACACCACATACGATAGCAATCATATTAACACTACCCCTAACACAGGTAGATACACATAACCAAGCATGCAAGTTTAAGAACGCATCCTAAACTAACATACTCATGCAAGACAACCTAAGCAGGTATCCATCGGTCTCCCCGATATCACACGATCACCGTGCACGTATACCTCGGTCTCCCCGAGTTCCTACGTCACTCGTGTACATCCTCCTCGGTCTCCCCGAGTCCTCGGTCTCCCCGAGTTTTATACGATACCCAAGGTCCATACTAGACACGACACGATCTAGTACCACACCACATAAGATTACTAGCACGCACGAGCTACGGTAATGCACGTACAATTATTATCCTACGTAGTGAGTGAACTCACCTCGATAAGCAACGCAGATATCCACAAATAGCAATACGAGTCCGCCAACTCCAACTCACTTCTTTCCACCTAAAGAAGTGTTATCAAGTGTCAAAGCGAAGTCTTAACCCGAAATTACTACTACAAGTCTAAACGTGTAATTTCCAGCTTTTGGTCTAAACTACAGGTCTGTTCGGGGCCGGTTTAGCCCCCTCTAGGCCCACTAATCCAGAAATTAAATTCCACAAACAGAAGGGTCTGGGTCTTATCTTTCCAGGGGCATATTATACGCGTTCATACGAGGTTCCTATGATTTTATACGAATTTTCTAAAACTGAAACTCAAAGCTGAAAGTTTCGGACCTGCTGCAAAAACGACCATTTTGCACCTAGCTAGAGGCTTAACCAGGTTTTTGCTAAAACACGAAAAGTATTCCCGACACAAAATGTGAACTGTGGGCACCGATTTCACCTCAAACCGAGTTACGATGGAAAAGTTATGAACGAAACAAAACAGGGATAAAACGAGCATTTTTCACATGAAATGATAACATGGGTTAAACCTCCACTAAGCTATGACTTAATACAATCAGACCTGCAAGTCATACTTTGGCTTAGGGTTTTAGGCTACTAAACGCACAACACCACCCACTGCCACTCCAAGCAGTGGCGGTCAGCGGCGGCGTGGAGGCGGCAGCCGCCGGTGATGGTGATGGTTCGCTAAAACCCGGCGAAGACAATCGGATAACTCGACCACCCTATCTCCGCCACACACACACACGCGTACCTTATCAGCCGTAACCCACCATCACAGCCGCCGACTGGTGGTGCACGGCGGCGCGTGCCGGCGGTAGCCATGGCTGTGGCGCCGGTGGCGGTTTCGCGGTGGTTACCGACAATGAAAAAGAAAACAATAAACGGGAGGGGCTTACCTCTTGACGACAACCCAACAGCACCCCGACGGAAATCCCGGTCTCCGACTTTCTCTCTCACTCTCTCTCTCTCTCGCTGATCTCTTCTCTCGCCGGTAGAACCCAACGGCGGCGGCGGCGGTTTGCGGGTGGTCCGACGATGGCAGTAAGGGGAAAGGAAAGGTGGTTTGGCGATGGAGGCACGGAGAATAGCGAATAGGGTTTATGTGGCTGCGATGTGTGTGTGTCGTGAAACAGGAACAAGAAAAATAAAAGGGAGGGGGTCGGTTTCCTTCATGGGCCGACCCCATGCACACCACTTGCCAAACTTTCCCTTTAGCCCCTAGGTTTTGAAGTAGTTTCAAATCCACCCCTAAAGTTTAGATTTAACAAATGAACCAACTAACACCAAAACTAATTCACTTTTGGTCTTTCCCGTCAATCCCGTTAATAAACATTTATTTAAAGAAAACATTAAACAAAAATAAAAAAATATCCAAACCGGGACACGGGCTTTACAACTCTCCCCCGCTTGACTTAGACTTCGTCCTCGAAGTCTTTATCCGCGAACAGCTCTGGATAGTTCTTCCGCATCTCCATCTCGGGTTCCCAAGTCCACTCGGAACCCTTTCGGTGTTGCCACTGGACTTTCACTAAGCCAACCACCTTGTTACGCGAGGTCCTCGTCCTCCTGTCAATAATGGCGATCGGCTTCTCTACGTAATTAAGCCGCTCGTCGATCTGAATATCCTCAAGAGGAATCACCGCAGACTCATCCCTCACACACTTCCGCAACTGAGACACGTGGAAAGTGTTGTGGATCAAACTCAGTTCGTCCGGTAACTCTAAGCGGTAAGCTACCTTGCCCACTCGAGAAATGACCTTGTAAGGCCCAATGTAACGGGGTCCTAACTTTCCCCGTTTACGAAACCGAATCACCCCTTTCCAGGGTGACACCTTCAGAAGAACATAATCCCCGACCTGAAATTCCAAATCCGATCGTCTCTTGTCGGCGTAGCTCTTCTGCCGGCTTTGTGCAGTAACTAATCGATCCCGGACCATCTGAATCATCTCAGTCGTCTTCAACACAACATCGGTGCTCCCCAATACTCGATGACCAACCTCGCCCCAGCAAATGGGCGTCCTGCACCTCCTACCATATAACACCTCGTAAGGCGGCCTGCCGATACTGGAATGATAGTTGTTGTTGTAGGAGAACTCAGCTAAAGGAAGATACCGATCCCAACTACCCCCAAAATTAATAACACAAGCCCGAAGCATATCCTCGAGTGTCTGAATAGTACGCTCACTCTGCCCGTCGGTCTGAGGATGAAAAGTCGTACTAAAATGCAACCGCGTACCCATCTCACCCTGGAACTTCTCCCAAAACCAGGAGGTAAAACGAGTATCCCGATCAGAGACAATTGAAATTGGCACCCCGTGCCTGGTCACAATCTCTCTAATGGAAATCTCCGCGAGCTTCTCCGCCGAGGAGCTTTCTCTGATGGCCAAAAAGTGAGCGCTCTTAGTCAGACGATCGACAATCACCCAGATAGCATCATTCCCGCATGGAGTCCTGGGGAGTTTAGTGATGAAATCCATCGTGATCTGTTCCCACTTCCATACCGGAATCTCTAAAGGTTGCAGTTTCCCGTGCGGTCGTTGGTGCTCCGCCTTGACTTTTCGACAAGTCATGCATACCTCTACACATTTGGCGACATCCCGCTTCATGCCGGGCCACCAGTAATCCTCCCGCAGGTCTCGGTACATCTTTGTATCCCCGGGATGAATCGAAAACTTGGACTTGTACGCCTCGTCCAACAACACCTGCCGGTTCCCGCCAGTGAAGGGAACCCAAATTCTACCGTACCGAGTCAATAAACCTCGACTATCACGGACAAAAATCGAAATTTCCCCCGAAACCCTCTCGCGTTTGGCATTCTCATCTAGAACTGCCACTTTCTGAGCACTACCTATCGACTCAAGGAGAGGTGCAACCACTGTTAACCGTTGACACAAACCCCGCAGTGGCTCACCAACCGGATGTCGACTAAGTGCGTCTGCAACAACATTCGCTTTACCCGGGTGGTAAAGTATCTCACAATCGTAGTCTTTGACCACATCAAGCCACCTTCTCTGACGCATATTGAGATTCTGCTGATCCATCAGATATTTGAGGCTCTTATGGTCAGTGTAAATCGTACACTTGACACCATACAAGTAACGTCTCCAAATCTTGAGAGCAAACACCACTGCTCCCAACTCTAGGTCATGAGTCGGGTAATTTGCCTCATGAGGCTTCAACTGCCTCGAAGCGTAGGCTATAACCTTACCGCGATGCATAAGCACGACACCCAAACCCTGGTGAGAGGCGTCACAATACACCACCAGATCCTCCATGCCCTCGGGCAAGGTCAACACCGGAGCCTCGCATAAACGCCTGCGTAGCTCCTCAAAAGCCCTCTGCTGCTCCTCACCCCAGCTGAAAGCCGCAGATTTCTTCGTCAATCGGGTCATAGGTAACGCAATCTTGGAGAAATCCTGAATGAATCTCCGGTAGTACCCTGCTAACCCAAGAAAACTCCGTACCTCAGTGGGAGTCTTCGGCACTTCCCACCGCATTACTGCCGTAAACTTGGCCGGATCGACCATAATACCATTCTGGTTCACGACATGTCCTAGGAATTGGACCTCTCGTAACCAGAACTCGCACTTGGAGAACTTAGCATAAAGCTTCTCCCGCCTCAAAACCTCCAAAACTTCTCGCAAATGCATCTCGTGCTCTTCCTTCGACTTCGAATATACGAGAATATCGTCGATGAACACAATCACCGACCGATCCATCATCGGGCTACATACCCTATTCATGAGGTCCATGAACGCTGCTGGTGCATTGGTGAGCCCGAAAGGCATCACCACAAACTCATAATGGCCATAACGTGTTCGGAATGCCGTCTTCTCCGTATCCTCACTCCTCACCCGCATCTGATGATACCCCGATCTCAAATCAATCTTAGAGAACCACGAGGCTCCCTGAAGTTGGTCGAACAAGTCGTCGATCCTTGGCAGAGGATAACGATTCTTCACCGTAAGCTTATTCAACTCACGGCAATCTATACACATCCGCTGGGACCCGTCCTTCTTCTTCACAAACAGAATCGGGGCTCCCCATGGTGAACAACTCGGCTTGATGAACTCCTTTTCGAGAAGTTCCTGCAACTGAGTGTACAACTCCTTCATTTCCGGTGGAGCCAGGCGGTAAGGTGCCTTGGCCACCGGAGCGGCACCCGGAATCAAGTCAATGCGAAACTCCACCTATCGCTCGGGAGGTATCCCCGGTAACTCATCGGGAAATACGTCAGCAAACTCCCGTACAACTGGCACATCCTCCGCAGTCTTCTTCTCTTCATCGACGCGCGTATCGATCACATACGCCAAAAATCCCTGACCACTGTGCTGCAAGTACCTCCGAGCCCTCGCAACCGAACATATCGCTGAGGTCTGCCTGGGCGAGTCGCCCTGGACAAGTAGTTCTCCCCCGCTTGGGGTTCGAACTCGTACTTGTTTGCGAAGACAAACAATCTCCGCATCGAAAGCATCCATCCAATCCATGCCTACAATCACGCACAACTCTCGCATAGCAATCGGAATCAAGTCAATAGGGAATCTCACACCAGAGATCTCCAAAGTGCATCCCCGATACACATCAGTAACCGCCAAGGTCCTGTCATCAGCAACCTCAATCACAAGTGGACAACCTAACCATCCTACAACTCGGCCCAAACACTCACTAAAAGTGTGAGACACGAACGAATGAGTAGCCCCGCTATCAAACATCACCACAGCAGGCACCGAGTTAACTAAGAACGTACCTGTCGCCACTTTGGGCGTAGCCTGTGCCTCCTCCACCTTCTGTTGATGAACTCCACCTCGGGCCGCCTCGGGTCCAGCCTGACCCACATGACCTTCAGAAACACGCAAGGGGGCAGCCGCAGGAGCTCGTTGTGCCCCACTCCCATCAGCAACCCTCGGGTTCGGGCAGTTGGCCTTCACATGGCCCGTCTGTTTGCTGTTAGAACAGACCATCAGCGGTACCCTGCAATCACGACCGAAGTGTCCTACCTAACCACACTTGAAACATTTGTCGTCTCTCCTTCCGTTGCTATCCCTGGGTTTAAACCCACCACTCCTTTAACTCGAACGTGAGTCCGAAAACTTCGTCTTCTTCGGAACAGACGATATCGGCGCCACGGTCTGCACCGCCTTCCTCTTCTTCGCCTGCGCCTCCAACTCAAGTTCCCATCTCCAGGCAGCCTCCATCAACACTACTACCTCATCATGAATGGCAGTAAAATCTCGGGGATCGCCTCCCCAATAGCCTGCGTCACCACAGTCGCAAACATTGCACGTATATGTTGTTCCTCCTCGTGATGGCCATTCCCGGTATTTATCCCAACGAGTTGTTAGCACACATAAATCCTGCTAACTACGCTCACGCTCAACTCCTTGGATTCTCCGTGACTTTCCCCGACTCGAGCACAGATCCTGTGCTTCAGATAGTAGGAGCTCTACTACTACCTTCCACACCTATCCTTACTCGTTTTGAGTCCCGTCCCGAAGTGCCCAGGTAGTTCCTTGTCTACAGTTACACCCATATGCCCGTACCAGCATATGTAAACACTCTTCCTAGCTCACTAGGAAATTCACCCCATCCCACTACCCTTGCTATTACGAAATCCCCACTAGTCATGACAAGTCGCCTCGCGAATGCCCAGTCGCATACAGGGTGAAATCAAATAGACATTCGAATAAAATATTCTATCCTATAACGGTTGGACTCAAACAAGAGCTGCGCAATAGAACTAAATCCAACATTCTAAGGCTATATGGTTTCTACTGCATACAACTTATAAGGCATTCATTTAACAACCTATCACAACTAGCATAAATTTCTACTAGCAAGCAACAAACATGTAGTACAGTGTAATAAGCATCAAGCAATCTAGCATACATACTCCTATGTTCTAGAAAGCAATAAATTACACTAAGTACTTTACCTTTTCCCTTGGCATCGGCTGACTGTACACACTGCGCCTCCGGTCACCGTTTCCCAAACGTACTTTTCCTTTCTTTTATTTCTCAAAAAAATTTGAAAGGAGAAAGATAATCCCGAGCCGCAAACTTGAGTTCAAACACACTGAAGTGTGTTCGATTCGCTCAAGCTGTGCTCTGATACCAAGTTGTAACGTCCCAAAAATTACAATAAATTTGAACTTTTAAAAATACCATTTTAATTAAATAAACCACAAGTATTTAAACCCAAATAAACATTTTATCCAAAACCCCGTTAAGTTAAACAACCAACTCTTTTAAACAGCGAAAAATAAAGTAACTCTAAACGTGGTGCCTCAAAATAAATAAATAAATGAAAGCCTCCTCAACGCGCCAGTGTGTACCGTCACGCCTTGTTGCCACTCGTACCTGAAACTGTGATTTATAGGGAAATGGTAAGCACGAAGCTTAGTGAATTCAACACCACATACGATAGCAATCATATTAACACTACCCCTAACACAGGTAAATACACATAACCAAGCATGCAAGTTTAAGAACGCATCCTAAACTAACATACTCATGCAAGACAACCTAAGCAGGTATCCATCGGTCTCCCCGATATCACACGATCACCGTGCACGTATACCTCGGTCTCCCCGAGTTCCTACGTCACTCGTGTACATCCTCCTCGGTCTCCCCAAGTCCTCGGTCTCCCCGAGTTTTATACGATACCCAAGGTCCATACTAGACACGACACGATCTAGTACCACACCACATAAGATTACTAGCACACACGAGCTACGGTAATGCACGTACAATTATTATCCTACGTAGTGAGTGAACTCACCTCGATAAGCAACGCAGATATCCACAAACAGCAATACGAGTCTGCCAACTCCAACTCACTTCTTTCCACCTAAAGAAGTGTTATCAAGTGTCAAAGCGAAGTCTTAACCCGAAATTACAACTACAAGTCTAAACGTGTAATTTCCAGCTTTTGGTTTAAACTACAGGTCTGTTCGGGGCCGGTTTAGCCCCCTCTAGGCCCACTAATCCAGAAATTAAATTCCACAAACAGAAGGGTCTGGGTCTTAGCTTTCCAGGGGCATATTATACGCGTTCATACGAGGTTCCTATGATTTTATACGAATTTTCTAAAACTGAAACTCAAAGCTGAAAGTTTCGGACCTGCTGCAAAAACGACCATTTTGCACCTAGCTAGAGGCTTAACCAGGTTTTTGCTAAAACACGAAAAGTATTCCCGACACAAAATGTGAACTGTGGGCACCGATTTCACCTCAAACCGAGTTACGATGGAAAAGTTATGAACGAAACAAAACAGGGATAAAACGAGCATTTTTCACATGAAATGATAACATGGGTTAAACCTCCACTAAGCTATGACTTAATACAATCAGACCTGCAAGTCATACTTTGGCTTAGGGTTTTAGGCTACTAAACGCACAACACCACCCACTGCCACTCCAAGCAGTGGCGGTCAGCGGCGGCGTGGAGGCGGCAGCCGCCGGTGATGGTGATGGTTCGCTAAAACCCGGCGAAGACAATCGGATAACTCGACCACCCTATCTCCGCCACACACACACACACGCGTACCTTATCAGCCGTAACCCACCATCACAGCCGCCGACTGGTGGTGCACGGCGGCGCGTGCCGGCGGCAGCCATGGCTGTGGCGCCGGTGGCGGTTTCGCGGTGGTTACCGACAATGAAAAAGAAAATAATGAACGGGAGGGGCTTACCTCTTGACGACAACCCAACAGCACCCCGACGGAAATCCCGGTCTCCGGCTTTCTCTCTCACTCTCTCGCTCTCTCGCTGATCTCTTCTCTCGCCGGCAGAACCCAACGACGGCGGCGGCGGTTTGCGGGTGGTCCGACGATGGCAGTAAAGGGAAAGGAAGGGTGGTTTGGCGATGGAGGCAAGGAGAATAGCGAATAGGGTTTATGTGGCTGCGATGTGTGTGTGTCGTGAAACAGGAACAAGAAAAATAAAAGGGAGGGGGTCGGTTTCCTTCATGGGCCGACCCCATGCACACCACTTGCCAAACTTTCCCTTTAGCCCCTAGGTTTTGAAGTAGTTTCAAATCCACCCCTAAAGTTTAGATTTAACAAATGAACCAACTAACACCAAAACTAATTCACTTTTGGTCTTTCCCGTCAATCCCGTTAATAAACATTTATTTAAAGAAAACATTAAACAAAAATAAAAAAATATCCAAACCGGGACACGGGCTTTACAGGAGAGGATCTTTTATCTTTTTTAATATTTTTAAAACATTGTCATTTGACAGGACATTTATATTAATGTCTTGGAATTGAGAAGCAAGTTTATAAAACTCATCTCCTTCTTGGAATCTAGGACCCAAGTCAGAATTAAGATTATTAACGTTTTCTTTTTGTCCCTCTTTCTTTTTACAAGGGTAACCGGAAGAGCAATCATTACAATCCGGGGATGAAAAGTTTGATATGATATCATCAAGATTTTGGTTAGAATCTTCAGATAATATTTCATCAGAACTTTCATCTGTTAAAGTATTTTCTTCATCAGAACTAGATTCTGAAAGAAGGAAATTTTTTGATAAAGATTCCTTCATTGTCTGATCAATGTCGAGACTATTAATTTTCTTTTTTGTCCAGCAACTTGAGGCATAATGGCCTACGTTTCCACATTTGTGACAAATTATTGAAGCTATATTTTTCTTTGAAAAACGTTTTATGTCCCTTTTGTCATGATTAACTTTTTGAAAGTTTTTTCTACTTTTTCTAAATTTTCACTATTATCATAAAATGTTCATGTAAAATGCTCTACAATAGTCATAATAAGAGGATAAACAGCGTGATCAATGGTACGATTTGTATCAGGCTCAACTTTAACTGAGTCAAGAATCTCATTTTTTGACCTGGGGTAAGATAATTATCCCACCAACCTTTTAATTGACCGGTAAAACCTGCTATTAGCATTTTTGCAATATTTTTATCATTATTTTCGGTATTTTTGCAAATAGTACAATACATCATCATACGATGAGCCATATTGTAAATATGTTTACTTGTAAAACCATCAAGATTCCACTCATAAATGCATTTTCCGTTATAACTGTTATTGTTGATATACTCCTGTTCTTCATTAAGAACATCCATAGGAGTAGGGCGAGGATAATAATATTTATTTGTAGTAGGTCTATCAGCCCATTTCATTTTGTTTATAGTATCCTTAGGAGGATTATTATCAGAGGAATTCTCTGTATCAGAAAATATGGGTTTTTCTAAAGTAGAAATAGTAGAATTTGAAATAGAAAGATTTTTAAACTTTTCCTCTAACATTTTTTCAATATCAGAAGTTGAATTTTTAAGCTTAAAATTTTTTATTTCAGGGGGAGGTTGAATAGAAGGTGAAGTAAAAATTATATCTCCTTTAGATTTAACCTCAGGATTTTTTTCTTCATCCTTAATATCTTGGAGAATAGAATTTTTTTCTAAATTTTTTTCCATACTTTCTTGTAGGGAATCTAATTTTTCTCCTAAAATAATAAGATAAAGATTTGTTTAATTTTGCTTTTCTAAGAGCTCAATTATGTGGCCAATTGTCACATTTAAAACTTTATCATCTATAAGTTTGGAAAAAGCAGAATATGTTATATAAACATTATTTTTTTCTGTAGAAAAAGTAGCTTGTGGGGGATAGACTGAAGTCTGAATTCTTTGAATTCCTCCTCCTCATTTTCCAAGCATCTTGAAATTTCTTTCAATTGTATTGATATGATCTTTAATATAGTTATTTATAAACCAAAGAACATAAGCAAAAATCTTATTTTCTTATTCGCAAAAGCTATAAAATTCATCAACTAAAGCTTTTTTCTCAGCACTTATAAAGCTTTTGAAATACCAATTTTTAAAATGAATCCAATTTGGATTTGTTCTGAAATCAGAAGCAATTATTTTTCTAACAGGAGAATCTTTTGAGAAATCAATTTTATCAGTCATTTAAACAAAATTTAAATTTGACATCGTGTTAGTTTCTTTGATTTTGTGTATATTGTTTTCATTAACAATACCATTTTTTGGATCCTTATTTCATCAACAGGATCTAAAGAGCCTTGAGAATCTTCTTCTCTTATGTCTTCTCTTATATAAGAAGTAGAAGTCAGATTGTTGATCAACTATGTAGTCAATAGGAGACAAATAGGATCTCATGGATCTAGTTCTTGAAAGAAGGCTACTTGAGGAAAGTAATCTTCTATGATCATCATTGAATTGTATATGAACAATTCCTTCATTAGACTGTATGACATTCTTTAAATCACTTTGGACTATGGGATTTCTCCGAATATCTTGAGTAATTGTCCAGTTGTCTGGGAATATAATTTCTTCCCATTTTACAGGCCTTCTAGTAGTAATACTAGATTTACTAAAATTTGTTTCTATTAAAATAGTTTCATTTTTCTCTTTGTCAACCCTTTTACACATAGGATTTAAAGTATAAAGAGGTTTATAATATATACGATAACAGATACATATAACTTCTGTTCCTGGCGTATAACTATAGCCATTTGTTTTAACATTTAACGTTAAAGCATCAAGAATATTTATATCCGACAAAGATAAGCACAAATTTGGATAAACATCAAAATAGACTGGTCCATGGGCCAAACTTGATTGGATGATTCCCATTAGGGATTGTTTCCAATTCATATTTCTACCATCTCGTAAAGCTGCAAGAAAGCTTTCTGGTAACCCTTCAAGGGTTAAAGGTCTAAATGCAATTTGTACAAGACCTATATGCAAGAATTTATGAGTCTTCATGAATGGAAAGATATCAGATCTGTTTAACAACCGGATAATCATTTCATCTTCATGTAAAGGAATAGATGACTAAGTGGTCTTAACTATTTGTTTTAAACCTATTTTTTTAAAAGCACCTAATTTATAAATTAATTTAGGTTCTACTTTTGAAATAGTCCATTTGTTTAATAAATCCAGGTTCTAGAGAATATCATATTTCTCAGTAATACTGTTTTGAACAGTATCATTTATATTTATAGTATATACACAAAACTTTATATAAGCACATGAAACTCAAAAACATTTGCAATTACCATATCTCATAACTCCTTTATTTTGGTGACCATCTCGGTGTCCCGCTACAAATTTACATCCCCCTCTTTTTTTCTCCATTTTACGAATCTTAGGGGTTTGTTTGGTAATAAAGAATAATATACATATAGAGATAAGTTCAAATAAAAATGTATTTTTCGTTGTACACATGAGAACAAATAACAGCTAACCATGGATCAAAATTTTAAAAACTAATCAATAGTTAAAATACAATAATAATACTAATTGAGAAGTGATTAAGGATAAAAATTGAAAATTTGAATCAGTGCATTCTTTATTTGACTTTTAATTTTCTTTACCTTTTTAAAGTTTAAAATAAATTATCTTAAAAATTAATAATATTTTAATTATACAAATTACATCAAAAAACAAGAATATTGTGTTTTTCTATATGACATTCGTCTCGATAATAAGTAGCAACTGCATAAATCAATAATATGATTTATGTGAAATATGTGTAAGTTAAAAAAATCAACATCCTCAACCAATACATATGATAAAGATATTTGTTTTATAAAGAGTAAATTACACTTTTGGTCCATGTGGTTATCATTCACTATCAACTATGATTCCTTTTTTGAACTAATTACAGTTTTGGTCATTGTGGTTGTCACTTTGTTTCAATTTTGGTCACTATGGTTATCACTTTATTACACTTTTGGTCTCTTCAACTAACTCCAATAAAAAGTGACGTTAAACAAAGGGGTATTTATGTCTTCTACTACATTTTGTCTTTTCCCTATTTTATCTTATCAAAATCTTTCTTTTTTAAACCCAACTCCCACCTAGCCACCCTCCCCACCCAGTCCATACATGATTTCACGATCACCTTCTCCGGCTCCCTCTCCCCCCGGTCATCTTCTTCACGAAGATAACAATAAAAAACCGGATTAAAAACCCAAAATCCGAAACAAATTTAAGGACCAAAGATCATAATAATTCAACCGGCGGCAACCCAGCGCCACCTAGACCTGGCAAACGTGTCGGGTTCAAAGATTAAACGGATTGAGAGTGCCTAACCCTAACCCGACCCGTTTAATAAACAGGTCAGAAAATCTCAACCCTAACCCGACCGCCTAACCCGACATGACCCGCCTAACCCATTTAACATTTATGAAACAAAAAATTAAATATCGAAAATCCACTAAAAAATACAAATCCAAAATTCAAATTAAAGCATTAGAAATCTAAATTTTTAGATCATGCTAACAAGTTCTAACCAAAGCCAAAACATTAAAAATTCAAAGCATTAAAAAGAGCACTTATAATATACATATATATAAACGGGTTATTCGGGTCATTTTCGAGTTGAAATTTTTGACCCTGGCCTTACCCGTTTAATTTTCGTGTCGTGTCGTGTCAACCCGTTTATTTCGTGTCAAGTTCTTTTCGGGTTATCATGTCGTGTCAAATTTTGCCAGGTCTAGCGCCACCATAATTTTTCTCTAGTGCAAAAACCCTTCCCCAAACCTACGACTACGAAAAGGAGAAAAGAGGAGATAGCCTAGGGTATGTGCTACAATCTCCATGACTTCTTGAACCTTAAGGCCCTCACAGTACAAAAACCCATCGTCTTTTTTTTTGGTGAAACAATGCTCAAAATTCTTCGTTTCGGGAGGTGTTTGCGATACCACTGCTCAAATACCGAGTGTTTTGGAACTGAGTTTGAAGGAAATTAGGGTCTTGGGTGTGATCGAGTTTGAAGAACGGTTTAGGGTTCTTGTGAAATAAAGTGATTGGAATTGGAGGTGAGAAGAAGCCGTCGTCGCCATTGATGTCGGAACAGAATGAAGGCCAAAAATGATGCAACATTCTTCTACAAAGGTTTTTTTACCTATCTTAATCTTAAACACAGTGGTGGTGCAACATCTTAGAAAGAAAACACCTACCATCACTGTGTTCTTGATTGGATTTGGGTTTGACGAACCACCATCACCAAGGGGGTTGCCGGCAAGGTATAGGAACAATCGGGAAAAGGGGGAAGTTTTGGTTATGTTTTGTACAACGCAAAAAAAACCCCAGATTCATAGGAAATCGCAAAGGCAATGGTGATGTTTTGTACAACACAGGCGGCGTGGCGCTGGTTCTTAAAAGAAGACGGGCATTAAAGGAAGAGGGGATCACCACCAGAATTATGTCGGAGAAGACGATGAGGCATGGGGAAAGGAGGAGCACGTGAAAGGATATGTGTCATATACACCCACACATATATATAATATATTATAATTATTCAAACATTAAAGAAATGGTGGAAGGCCAAAATGTCCTTGACTTAACATTTTTTTACATTGAAAAAGAGTGGTAACCACAATGACTAAAATTGTAATTAGTTTAAAATAGGAACTACTCTTGATAATAGATGAAAACCACAAGGACCAGAAGTGTAATTTACTCTTTTATAATTATAAAAGTTTATAAAGCCAACATAACACCTTCTGTTAAAAATCTTTAACTCAATAAAAACGAGGAACAAACAGAATATATATCCCTATTTCTTTCATAGAGAAAATCAGAAAAATACGGGTTGACCCGCCCGTTGTCATCCTGTTCCTTCGTACCTCCGGCCTCCCCCAGTCGTACACTCGGAACAATACAAGGAAACCCTAATTTTCTCTCTCTCCCACCATTTATTTGCTTATAAATACCCCTTTTCAATTCTTCTCATTTCTTCTAGGCGTTACCGCTTTGAAATTCTATTTAAAAAACAAAAATTGGGTTGGGAAAAACCCCAATTTCAATTCAAATTTCAACATAAGTTCTTCAATTGATACCAAATTCTCCAAGTTTGTATGTGCATATATTGTATTTAGGGTTTGTTTTGAAGATTTAACATGGAGAGATCTGCGTTCACGGCGTTTGTGAAATTGGAAGAAGTTTTTTCAACAAACCATAGAGGAAGAAGAGAGGTAAGATACTATCTGAAACGGCGCGATGGGACTTCCGTTCTGGCAGTTGTTGGCAAACAGAAGAATTTAGGGCATGATATGAAGCCGTTGCCATCGTCTTCTTTGTATCCGTATCGATACGCAATTCGTGACAAATCGCTCTTTTTGTCGTCGAATTTACCATTTGAATTTTCTTCCAAGCTCAGATCTAGAAAAGAGGTTATTGATTGGTTAAGCTCCATTGTTACAGGTACGTAATAATACACCTCAAATTATTTTCTTCAGTTTTGGTTTGTGTTAAATTTGAAGTTTTCTATATCTATTTAGATCTATTTTTCATTTGGTGTGTTAGTTTACGCTATTTCAATCTATCTTTTAGGTTAAAGTTTATGTTTTTATAATTGTTGTTAGCAATAGAAGTAAATTAGGTCTATATAATTGTTTCTGGATACACCGTCGTCATAGAAACCTATGCTGTTCATTGACTTCTTCGAGTCTCTGTTTTGTAGAATTCA
Organism: Saussurea involucrata; assembly: GCA_033807775.1. Lineage (NCBI taxonomy): Eukaryota > Viridiplantae > Streptophyta > Magnoliopsida > Asterales > Asteraceae > Saussurea > Saussurea involucrata. The sequence goes on from CM066320.1 coordinate 220,618,894, forward strand.
TTATTAGCCCTTTATTGGGATCCTTTTTTCTTCTTCTCACCATTACAACCCTTCATAGTGTTTTTTTTTAAATCTGGGATTGAAAAAGGTGCAAGTTTGCAACTTGGAGCAAAGAATTATGTAGAAACTACAATCATGTGCTGAATCTGCCAATTAGGATTCCTTCAAGTTCCCTTAATTTTTCAGGAATTAATTTCTTATTTTAGAGTACATGTTCATGACTATTGTAAACAGAGCAGTCTGCTAATGGTATTATCTTATGCTACCCCATGGGTTCCACATGTGTTTTTGTCCAAAGTTTTAAAGAAAAATCTACTAAAGGCCTAATTCTTCAAATTATCCCTCTACCTTTTTGGGCCCATGGCTTTATTCAAAGTTGGATTGATATGATTTAAGTCATTGGGGCTGGGGGCCATGTTCTTTTATCCAATATGACATCATACAAAAAAGAGTTGTGCTTTGTGTGGTGAGTGGTGACATGGGGGTGAAAAAGGAAAGAGATGGATGGTTTTTCTCTCGTTATCGATCAAATATTTCTTATTTATTTTAAATAAGAGATAGCCTGATTTTGTAATTTTGTGAAGTTAATAAGCTATGTCTAAAGTTCTAACGGTTTCCCCCATGCAATTACCAAGTATCAATTAGCAGTTTTCTTCCATCTCCCCCTATGTTTATGTTAATTGGCCCTTCTATCACTCCAATCTTTAAGATATTTGTTTTCTGCATATTCACCTCTAGCGAGTCACTGACAATGATCTGGGCTGCAGGAATATTTAATCAAATTCCAAGAGCTGGTTGAGAGCCTCGGAATTCCTGAGCCCTGATTGCTAGGTTAAGATCTACTATGTTCTCTCTTGGTCAACTTAATTTGTTTGTGTTGACTCATATTATTACCCTTCCATCTGATAATTTTATACCCAATTAGACCCAATCATTATTGATGCATTTACATCTGTGTCACTGTGTTTCACTTTTAATTTTAGCACTTTTAAGTACAAATATAGTTCTAGTAGCATATCTGATTGTTGACCTTTTCGTGTACATCACTTGCATTTCTTTGTTACAGAGTTTCTATGGGTGGGTTCCGCTTGGACTTGCAGGAAAAAGAGGAAGCACTATGAAGCTTATACCCGTAGTCGTGTTAGAATCTCGGTTAGCGCTTTTCTTCTGTTTTTTTAACAAACTGTTGATTTTGTTTTCTTGTGGTTTAACGATATGGTTTTCAGGTTCACGATTTTGTATATGTATTGGCTGAAGAGGGCAAGCGACTTGTTGCTTACTTGGAAGATTTGTACGAGGATTCCAGAGGAGACAAAATGGCTGTGGTACGATGGTTTCACAAAGTTGACGAGGTTGGTCTTGATTTACCTCATACAAGTTATAATGACAAAGAGATTTTATTTTCGCTTTGTCTTCAAGATCTTAGCATCGAGTGCATAGATGGGCTCGCAACTGTTCTTAGTCCTCACCACTACGATAATTTCCTCAAAGTGGATGCACCGCACACAAAGTTGGACCCGTTCGTATGCCGAAATCAGTTTGATAATGAAGTTGTCAAGCCCTTCGACATAACTCAAGTCAAAGGTTACCGGAAGCAAAACATACATAAATTCATGTCTTTAACCGCTTCCAACGGCTGTCCTAAACTTCCACCTACTGATCCTGATGCTGTTGGGATCAGACCCAGAAAGAAACTTCGGCGCTTAGTGGATACAGACGTGCCTCCTACGATAAGCGAAAATGCTTCGATGCAGAAACATCAATACACAATAGGTTCTGAAATTGAAGTGCTATCACAAGACAGTGGGATTAGAGGTATGTGGTTCAGAGCTGTGGTTATCAAGAAGCATAAAGATAAGCTTAAAGTGAGGTATCAAGATATCAAGGATGCAGATGACGAATCTATAAATCTTGAGGTGAGATTTTATATGTTTGTTTTTTTGTCTAAAAGTCAATGTTTCTTTGGTATGGCGTCCAATTTGACTAATTATCGTCAATCTTGTAGGAATGGATTTTATCGTCTAGAGTTGTGGCTCCTGATCATTTGGGAATCCGGCATTGTGGAAGAATGACGATTAGGCCATCCCGATTGTGCAAGAATAGTGATGTTTCTTTCGTTGATGTTGGTTGCATTGTGGATGCATGGTTGCACGATGGATGGTGGGAAGGTATCGTGATTCATAAAGAATCTGATGATAAAATTCATGTGTATTTTCCAGGTTTGTGAATGATGACCATACTTTGTGTTTATTTTAATCTGTTTAGCTATTAATCAATATGTTTGCTAATTTTCCATTTCATTTGTGAAATGTTTCAGGGGAAAAGCGAAGATCAATTTTGGGGTGCAAGGATTTGAGATATTCCGAAGAATGGTTAGGAGATGGGTGGAAACAAATGAAGAGCAGACCCGATCTTCTTGGCTCAATTTCTTGTGGCACTGAAACCAATTCACAAACTACTAAATCCCATGATAATGTATCAAGTTTAAGTTCAGGACCGAAAGACGATTCCTTAGAAAATAGTGATGTAGGTAGAGATTTTAAAGTGGTTGACCATGAGGTTTTTCTAACTCATTTGAACTGGAAATGGTCAGCCAAAAAGAGGAATGGAAGGAACCCAACTCACAGGCTGCAAAATGATTGTTCAAACGCTAACAAATTAGCAATAGTGGAAACAAGAAAGCGTGATCGGGTTCCAATGGTTAGAGTCAATCGTGTGAAGGTCAAATTCACATGTGAATCTTCTCTCTTTCACACTTCAGTTGCTTCCCCGTTAACAAGCTTAGCTATGTCCAGGTAAAAATCACATTTTGCAATTCTGCAGGTCTAGTTTATAGGATTAGGATATTTCTTGTATCTGTTGTTATATAAAATTTTTGTTTCTCATAGCGTGTAACTTAATAGGGAAAAACGCGAAGCTTAGACTAACGTAGGTAGTTAGACTAGTTTTGTAGTCATCATCGTTGTTTCTGTATATCATGGATTTTGTTGGCTTTCGATTCATAATGAGATGGTCTTTTAGTTGATTTTGTTAAGTTAGTGTTGTGATTCTTGAATCGATTGTTGATCGGGCTGAAATGAGTCTGTTTTAACCAGTTTTGCAGAAGTGGGTTTTCTTTAGATCGAGAATATAAAATAAATATGATGCTTTTCTGTAACTGTTTCATTTTAGAGATGCGCTTTGTGATTTTGGGTAAACAACATGAACCAAGCAAACGTGTCATTCACTCTTTCGTATGATATGGTTTTTGTACATGAGAAAGTGCCAGATAATATATGCCATATTATATAGGTGATGTTGAAGGTTTTTTGGTGTTAGGCAAATCGGGTAGGAACATTTTTTGGAGGCTAATTATATATGTTTTAGTCTTCACCTAATTATATATGTTATAATATTTAGTCTAATTATACACAGTTTAGCTTTTACCCAATTATATATATATATATATGTGGGTTGGGTTACGGAGATAAAGGGGAATTTGAGATTAAAAGTGATACAAATGTTCGGATTCCTTAAAACATTTTGTTCGTTTGTGTTTGATTTTGTCGTAGCTAGGATGTAAACGAGTCGAGTAGCAGGTTATTCGAGGTTGGCTCAAATACTTTTTCGATGCTTGCTTAAGAGCTCAAATTTGAGATTGATTAACTCGTTTATTTACTCAAGCTCGATGATTTTTATATTTTGATTATATAATTTGTAATCAAACGAATATGTCCGGCTATAAAAAGTGTAAATTTCAATCGAGCTTTCGAACGAGTCGAGTCGAACATTGGTGTTATAAAACTCGACTCGTGAGTTTTATTTTGTGTTCGAGCTCGATAATTATTAGTAGCTCGACTCGTTTACAACCCTAGTTGTAGTTCTATAATTCATATTAGACTTGTCGTTGTATGAACTGCATTACTGAAGTTGATCCCAGAAAAGAAACAAACGATACGTCCAACTAGGCCTTAAACAACCAACCATTACAGTGCAAGAATTGGATAAGTTTCTATCCGTTGACGTTGAGTCCTTGTAAAAAAAGGATGTAGTATAAATTCTTTGAGGATGTTGACGTTTTCAGTTTGCTTTGGTTTCAAGGCTACTTATTTTAGTTGGTTGTTCTATAATGGGGAATTATTTTATTTTAGGTTAGTTTAGTTTTAAGATAATTTATTCTCATTAACTGTTTTTAAATGAAACAGCCCCCTAGGAATAGGATATGCTTGTTGTAAAGTTGATGTGATATACTTTTGAAAATAAAAACAAAAATAAGAAAGGTCTTTCATCTTCCTCAACTTTTGGGTGCAATAATTTGGATTCTTGGCTCCCTCCATCTCTAAGGACATGATGATGTTGAAATTCATGCATTGATTAATAGATCTTTCCCGACCACAATGTGAGTGAAAATATACGAAAAATAAATGTTCTAATTAACCTCTTAGCAGGCTCACATAACATAAATTCGACATGCACATGATTAATTCAATAAAACTCTTAGAGTCTTTGTTATTTTTGGGGATAAACACCAATCATAAGGTCTGAGACGACCCATAAATTTTGAACAACAAAAGGTGAGTAATCAAGTCCGACAACGGGTTTTCCAACAAGCCTTGAATTATGATAACCTAACTTGAATGCTCCTGTATTAAGAGCTAAATTGGCTAAAGGTATGGATTATAATAGGGGCGGAGGGAATTTCCGGTGGAGCGATGAAATGCGTAGAGATCGGATAAAAGGGATTTATTATGAAATGAATATTTTACTAATTCGATTACGTTTTAAGATGATTTTGATTTAAAGATTTCATGAATAGATTGACATCATTTTGTCTTCATTCTATGTGCATGGGGACTGTCCGTGTCTCGTCGCACGCAAGGCTTATTTTGAGTTGTGGGTCATAGTGCGGACAAATTTATCTGATCTACAATAAAAGAAAATCAGAGCACATTATTTTACGTTTACAAATATTAATATTTACTAATCAAATTACATCATATCTATAAAAAAAATTAAATATATATGCAACCAAACAAAAGTTAATGGGTTTGGTTCGAGATTAGAAAATACATGCTTTTGATCTTATTTAGAAGGTATTTAAGCGTTTGAGGTTTTGGTTAAAACTCAACTACCCTAAACCATATCACTAATCTTAATACAAGGGTAGGAGGCTACGAAAAGTTTAGGGGCTGAAAATAGTAAGCATCAATGGTTCAGGGGGTGATATTTTCCTATATGCAATTTACTGTTCCATTGGATACTGTCAATTGTTTTTGCTCTCCCTTGCACGTCTCGAGCACATACGTGGCATGGGACGAATGGTTCAGGGTTTAAATAAATCTATATATCAAAATAGAGTAAAAAAACATTGTTACAAGCATCTTTATTTATTTTTGAATCATATTAAATTACATATTAAAATATAAAAAGTAATTTTTAATGTTAACATATACTATAAGAAAATTAGTAGATAGATATGCATTTAACAATACAAAACACTTATTAGGTAAGAGATATCACCTCATTTACCTTATAGTGTAACATTCTGAACTATTAAAATAGATTATTAGTAAACGTTTTAAATCCGATAAACGCTTACCGGGTAAGAATCTTTTCGTCTGATCACTTATCGAATAAGACTCTCTAGGGGCTATGTTGTTCGTGAAATAATTTGATTGGGTTCCATCGGATTCCACGTTGAGGGATTTGATCATTCCTTAGCATATGTAAAAGATTTGAATTTCATTTCGTTGCAAATGTAACATAATTTATAATTTTTTTTAGAAAAACAAAAATAACCTTTATATTCAATTTAACCACCACCCCTCCCCATCCCGCATTCACCACTCCCGCAGGACATATGCGCCACCATCACCATAATATTATCATTTCACCACCGCCACCCACCATCCCCAACCCTATCGTCACCACCATGCCACTATTTTCTCCCGTCATAGTCGCTACCCCCCCCCCCCTCCCACCTACCCACCCCAACACCACCACACCACTATTGTCGTCGTCACAACCGTCACCCCACCCCCGACAAATGCATATTTTTATTCTTATGCAATATTTCATTCCAATTCATTTCAACCAAACGCATAGTCAAATTCCATCCAATTTCATTTCAATTCCTTCAAAATCAAATTCTTTTGATGGATTCTAATTTCACCAAATTCCATTATGTGAACCAAATGCCCCCCTCAATCTTTGGTATGCCTCTTATCAGGAAGATTCTTGGTAATTTTCATACTCGATCAATAAACATCCCCTTAGCCTATCCCATATAAAAGATAGAGTTATATTTCTTAAAACAGAAAAAGCATAAGAAAGAATAGAAAAATTCTTTAAACTTGAAAATTTCCATAAGCTTTAATGTTGAGGAAAGAAAAACATTCTTTTATGTGTTCTCTAATTCCGGAGAGAAAAGAAAAGAAAGAAAATGGATGGAAAAAAGGGAGAGAAAAGAAAGGAAAAAAAAGTAATTTTTTTATTTGTGTTCTCGAAGGTAAAGAAAAAGGAAGGAAATGAAATGAAAGAAAATATTTTTTTGTGTTCTTGAACATGAGGGAAAGGAAAGAAAAGATGTCATTTTTACTAATATACCCTTAAAAATATATCTTTTATAAGGAAATATCGGGTAGTTTTGTAATTTTAATAATTTCAGTAAATTTTTTAAATGTTTTTAATTTCTTTTCTTTTAGAAGGAAACTTATCATTATTTTTCTTTCCTTTCCTTTTTCTCCTAATTTTTTTTTGAGAACACGAGTTTTTTTTTTCATTTCCACCCATTTCCCTTCCTTTTCCTTTCTAAAATGAGTTTCGAGAACACAGCGTTAGTTGTTTTCTACTAAGAGTAAAAAAAAATTAACCCAAAATGAATTTGTCAAAATCATTTACGATTTTACTATCTTTTAAAATGATTTACTAATATTATTACTACTATAGTCAAAAACTAATTTCCTTTTGCTGGAAAATACTATTTATAACGACTATTAGAAATTATCCTTTCATATAGGTGTATTTATATCCCCTCATATCACTCGTATTGAAAAGGTATGGATACAATATATCTTTCATATAAAGTTTGTTGAAACTTATTATTTATCATAACTTAAAATCATGTGAGACCAGACTATTTTCGTAAGACCATGAGACCAAAAAATTAATACTAAACCTTCACAGCAAAAGACTGTGAACGTATTGTGATGGTAAATCTTCACAGTGTTTTTGCTGTGAAGGTTTGTGTTTTTCTTACCTTTACAATGAATCACTATGAAAGTTTAGTGTTAATTTCCTGGTCTCACAAAAACAGGCTGATCTCACGTGAACCCAACCCTATTTATCATTCTATATAAAGTTTGTTACAAATTATTATTTTATAAAAGAAATTTGAAAATCAACATCTTGTATAAAAATTTGTTTGGTTATTTGAAATTTTCTTAAACATCGTTAGAATATTAAATAAGAATAGTTTAATAATATAATTAATATCAGAATCTTTAAAATAAAAATATGTTGAAACTAAATATATTTTTTTTTCTTAAAAAATTAAGTGTTGATTTTTATTTCATAAACTTATATATTTCTTTTAAATAAGATGCTTTAAGGCATCAAGATTAAAGGCATCAATCATACCATGGGATGGTAATTTTGTTGATTAGTTAATAGTTTTAGACAAATTACATTTTTGGTCCATCGACAAAACATTATGGATCTCTTTGGCTTTTATCATTTTACATAATGAATAATTATACAATTTTACTTGTTGGATAATTAGTAAAAGTTATTTTGCTTAATTAAGCATCAGTACCATCACGAGTATTCACGACCAAGAATTGATCTGGTGTATCTCGATGAATCTGATCTTAATATTCGTCCATTTCTCATCCAACGTTGATAACCACTGCTTACGCTTCTCACCAAATTTGACACTTCTCACGGGAACCCAACCCATACATCTAAATAGATGGCATCCACAAGTATTGTTTCGTCAACCCACTCCCGTTATCTTTTAGGTAAATGCAACCATAATAGAGTAAATGGTTAGTTGATCTTATGATAAAGGTACCTTGTAAGATTGTAATTTTGTCATCTACTTGTGTATGATACGAGTAGTAGACGTTGCCCATGACAATCTAATATCCATAGTCCATACAAACAACCTTCTTATTTCTCTTAATAGGAAGATATTAAATCCTTCACCACCACGCAGTTGATCGGATCAGATAGCCCTTCGGGCAACCAACCAAACCTGGCGCATCAATGGTTTAGAAAGAGACTAAAATTTGCAATCGACAGAGGCATATGATGTGATAAACTCCCCTGTAACCCGAAACTATAATACAAACATCAATAAATCATTACAAAGAAGTATGTGGAGGGAACCAACTACAACTTGACTCCCTATCTTTATGTCATGAATTAGAGAGTTAGGTTAGAGGTAAGTTTGTGTCGTTGTCTAATATCATTTTTGACAAAGAAATAACTGTAAAGCAAAAGGTTGGCCAAAACAAATATCAAGCTAACCAAAATTATGGTCTTATATTGTTTGATAACTCATTACTAATTATTTTCAAGAAACTCATACTTTACCAGATTTTACAAAAAAAAACATTGATCTTTGTTATGTATATGGGAGAAAGACAAAACAATAAGAATCATGTGGCAAGACAATGTGATGGCCACTAACATCAAAACTTGATGTTATATATATACAAGGGGTGGACAAGTGTCGTTTTTTGATGAAAAGTGTGAGAAGTACTTTTAAATTATTGATCATTTTTAATCAAATACCCTCCCACGAATTGCGGCTTAAAAGAAAATTGATCTGGTGCATCTCATTCTAATGTTCGTTCATTTCTCATCCAATGATTGCTAACCACTTCTCACATTTTTTTTTATCAAATTTAACACTTCTCACAGGAACCCAACCACGTGATACTAAATATCAATGTTCATGTATAAAAGATTACAGTGTGGTGGCATCAAATATCTCGATTATGGGCACTATAACCTCAATGGTAACAATGTGTAACTTTGAAGATGGTGATGGTTATCATGATGACGTTTATAGTTTTTACTGGATGGTGATCATAATGATACATGATACATATGACATGAGTCATGTTTCAAATATACTATAAATAACAAACAAGTCATTATAAGCACCACATCCTCATAGACTAACTTGGTCAAATTAACTCTGACCTTCTAAAGACGTGTTAAAATCGAATAGTTTTGACGTGTACATTGTTCAACATGTTTGTTTTTTTATGTACCAAATTTGTTATTGTTTTGCAGTAATGTAGTAGGAGCTTATCTCCAACAGATTTTCTATTTTTTTTTTAAAATGGAGAACGAAAAGTAAAAATCTTCATAAAAAATTACATTATCTCCAACAGATTCTTCATTGTAGAGAAACAAACATTGATTATAATATTAAAATATTTCATTCATCCATTAAAATATTATTTCTATTTCTCTAAATATTTATTTTCAAAGATTCTATTAGTGTTCTCATATAATATTCATTTTTGAGATTATCTCCATATTTGAATAAAAACTCATTCTCTTTAATATTTTCTTCATTTTAAAGATAATTTTAAAAATACTGTTGAACCACAATTATAACTCAAAATCTTAATATTATTCATTTTCTCTAAAATGATAACCTACAGATCCCCCCATATTCCTTATTTTCTCTAAAAGAATTTAGGGAATTTAATTAAAATACCCAAAGTTTGAATTTGACTTACCAAAATACTCATTTATCTCCTGAATTTGCCAAAATACCCATCTTTTCCGCGATGGTCTCCCGCGATCGCGGGCAGGGACCAATTTTGAATTTTTTTTATTTCATATTTACACTTTCAGTCCCTGCCCGCAAAGGTGTCCCGCGATGGGGACCAATTTTGAAAATTATATTTACACTTTCAGTTCCTGCCCGCGATGGGGACCAATTTTGAAATTTTTTTATTTCATATTTACACTTTCAGTCCCTGTCCGCGATCGCAGACCCCCATCGCGAAAAAAATGGATATTTTGGCAAATTCAGGAGAGAAATAAGTATTTTGGTAAGTCAAATTCAAACTTTGGATACTTTAATTAAATTCTCAAGAATTTATTATGCCATCATCTATGCTTAAAAAACAAATACAAATATAATAATATAGGAACAACAAATGTAGTGGGTGGAAGGCTGACAAAGTTTTTGAAGCATATTTGTCAACTCCCCGATATTTTCTATATCTCATCTCTCTCTCTCTCTCTCTCTCTATATATATATATATATATATGTGGGGTTTTTCCAATACACATAAAGCATCACAAAGTCGAGTTTTCTTTTCATTTTAACCAAATTAAGTTGTCCATACATCCTCCACCCTTTTTGATCTCTCTCTCTCTGTGGGAGAGATTATAATATCAAGAGAAGACATGGCTGTTGTTGATCAGAATGAAGAAGAAGTCAAACTCGGGAAGTCAAATAACATGGCCATTGTTCCAACGACACTTGCCACCATCGAATCCTTAACCTTCCCTCTTGTAATCGATTCTTCTAATTCTCATGAATTTCATCATCATTTTGTTTTTGGTGTGTCAAAAGGGCTAATTAATTGGTGTTAATTGTTCTCTTTCGTAAAAACAGGTTCAGCAAGTTGTTCTTTTAGCCGATTTTCGATGTAAAAGTTGTCAAGATAGAGTAGCAGACATAGTCTCCAGATTGAATGGTAAAGTTAAACCCCTTTTCAAGATTTCTTGATTTTCCGGTTGCCCATCAATTTTATTGGACCTCACGATTACAGTTTTGAGCCTTTCTAGAGTTCTTGATTTCAGGCAACGTAAGTTAATTGGCCTGTAAGTTTGATCACAATTTTTGGGTCTTTTCAAGATTTCTTGATTTTCCGGCAGCTTAAGTTGACCGGTAAGTTTGATCACATTTCCGAGTCTTTCAGGCTTTCTAGATTTTCCGGTTGCCTACTTTGGCCGGTACTGTTTAGAGTCTTTTTTAACATCGCCGGTACTTCATGATTGATGATCGCAGTTTATATTTTTTAAAGATTTCTTGAATTTCCGGTGTCCCAACTTGATCATGCATCATGATCACCGTTTTACTTTTCCGGTGACCTGATTTGGCCGTTAAAAGTGACTTGTTCAATCTCCATCATCATCTTTTATAGAGTTATAGGACCAGTTTATCTAGCCGTTGCAAATTCACCATCCACTAGAGTTGTACTAGAAATGACTTTCGATTATTGCAATTATTTAATTTTTAAATGGTTAAAAATTACATACATACATACATATATATATAGGGTTGGATTCACGTGAGACCAACCTGTTTTCGTGACACCGTGAGACCACAAAATTAACACTAAACCTTCACAGTGATTAATTGTGAAGGAAAGAAAAACAGCGAACCTTCACAGCAAAAACACTGTGAAGGTTTACCACCACAGCACCTTCACAGTCTTTTGCTATGAAGGTTTAGTGTTAATTTTTTGGTATCACGTTCTCACAGAAATAGTCTGGTCTCACATGATCTCAAGTCTATATATATATATATATATATATATATGGTTTAACTTAAAAGTAATTTGATAAAGTGCATCATGTTTTTTTGAAAGGTAATTGAATTTCGGGGGTATCCTGAACTATGTCCAGACTAATCCCCTTCGACCCGGCCACGATTCAGCCCACGATCCAGTCCATAACAGCAGGCCCACGAACAGCCCCTTGATTCGGGGATACCTCCGCGTGATCACCACGGGGTTCGAACCCGGGTAATAAAGGCTTCCACCACTTACCCCAACCACTAGGCTACAACATCTTTGGTAAAAGTGCATCATGTTGACTACGAAAAAACATACATATTTCTGAATATGCACAAAGTTTCAACATTGGATACCTATGAAATTATTTTTCATGGTCCCATTTGATGTAATTTTCTATTTACATGATTTCTTATCAGATGATATTTATTTAATATATATTTATTGTGTTATTGTACTTATACTAGATATATTCAAAGTAACTAAGATAAATGGTTGGTAGTTTGGTACCGATACGAACGAGCGTGAAAGAAATGAGACTTAACGAAGGACATGATAGTCGTATTAACCATTACTAGCGTTTTATGTCATGCTAATGATATCGCTTTTACCAAAGTGTAGGTGAGGCAGATTCGGTGGAGATTAGCGTGATAGAAAAAAAGGTAACAATCACCTTGATTCGTAGAGGTCCAAGAGCAGCCAAAATGTCTAAAAACGAACTTCAACATGCCGCGATCTACAAAAACACCTCAAACAGATCTTCACTAGTCAAAAGGAGATTTTGCTCTTATTTCACTTGATTTCTTTATCAGAAGTATTCTTTTGCTCCAACACATATACAGAGAATAAGTCGTTGTATATATCTATTGTAAAAATACCAAAATTATATAGTTGATACATTGAGAAATATACATGTAACTCTATTGATTCTTTATTAAGTAAATATATGCTAACAAAAAGAGATTTTTTTGCAAGAAATACACATGTAAGAGTTGTTTATTGTACTTATCATTTTGAGTTTGTTAAGATGCTATATTTTTTTAATTAAAAATATGTATAATGTAAAATGATTAAAGTGTTTGCAAATTATTTGTAAATACAAGATTGTAGAAGCAACTGCGACATGTAACAAATTTGTATTTTTATTTCTTTACCAACTGTAATATTTAATTGACAATTATTATTATTTTGCTTTACAATTTTTTTTATTTTATTTTTAGTAGTCAAGTTAAACTCTACTTTTGGTTGATGTGGTTAAACCCACATATATTGGGTTGATAACGTGTTAGGTCCAAAACAAACTGATCCAATACGATAGCCCGTAAAAAATATTTAAATCTAATTTTGAATTCTTGTTATTGTCAAAACAATCTTGTTACTTTTGAACATTTATAAACATACAAGTGTTGTCCACTTGTTACTTTAGTAATCTTGTTATTGATTCTTGATGCCACATTTATACATAAAACGTTTATAAGCAATATTTTATTAGATGATTTAGTAATCTGTTGAAAATTTAAATATTTATAAACATTTAGTAATTTGTTTAGACACGACAACTTAATTAAATGGTGAAATGATCAATAACAGTTTCAACCCGACCAACCCAACCCGAACGGTTTGGGTTAGGTTGGGTTGCACTTTTGATTGGTTGGGTTGAGTTGAGATTTTTCAAACCACAATAATTGGGTTGGGTTATTAAAGTGCATTCAACCCGGTCAACCTAACCCGTGAGCACCCCTACCTATGAGATTCAATAAATATAAAAATGTCACATATATTGTAGCATTTGACTCTAAAATAAATCATTTTTTGTTACACTATTAAACGATAGTCTCTTAAGTACGAGGAATTTCGGTTATAAGTTTGTGAGATTTTAACTGATATAGGTTATGTTTTTTTTGTCTGAGTTGAGATTATATTTTTTCACTTGTAAATTGTAATTAAGATCGAGAATTTTTTTCTAAAGTTACTTATTTTTTCGAAAATTTTGAATGTTGAAACATCTGGTAATTTATCAAGTAAAACTAAAGAATTGTCGAAGTTTTTTTAGTATGACTCTCTTATCATACTTACTCGACAAATTATCAACTTATGTCGCTATCTAAATCTCAAAAAGTATGCAACATGAAAAAAAAACTGAATTTAAATTACGAAAAAATATTATAACCCTGAAAAGGTTGGGGTTATATTTTTTCGAAAATTTTGAATGTATGTATGTATGTATAGAGAGAGAGAGAGAGAATAAGAGCTAATGTGATAAGGTAAAAATGGATATGGACTCTTAATCACTTTTAATCTAAAACTAACTCATGCATCGTGCTTGATACGGAGATTGATCATATGCGTTAGATCTCGATGCATCTCATCTTGATGTGCATCCAATGATGGATATCTTTTTTTTTCTTCTCGCTGTAAATTTCATTCCCATGTGTGTGTATATATATATTATTTATATAGTCTAAATCCTACAAATCAATCTCAATTGTCTATGTAGATTATCAAATCAATGTCAACGATTTGAATTAAATCGGATCCAAAATCTATTCTGAATCTTATTTGTAATTGATTTGATAACTACTTAAAGATATCAAAATTGTATTTATCTTTTTCCTCACTAAATCGTTCACACACCGAGTATTCACTTAAACAACAAACGCTCCGTGGAAATATAGAGTGGTCGATATGAAATGAAAGCGGGGTTGAAGCAATCGATGAGGTTTTGACGTGGCAAAAAGATATCTCGTCCTCATGGGTCCGATAAAAGAAGGGAAATTGACCAAAATAGCCATATCTCAAACCCAAAGTGAGAAAATAGCCAAAGTCTCTCCGGATTCACCGAAATAGCCACGGGTCCGCACTCGGTTCAGTGAGGACCGCACTCTGACCCCAAAACTTATCGTTCAGCTGATAAGCTAGCTTAAGTGCTGTCTGTTTGTGGCTTAATCAGCTCGGGTCCGCACTTGCGGTGTTGGTCCGCACTTGCGGATCCGAGTATTAGGGTTTTAGGGTATTTTGGCTGAGACGACATCGTTTTGGGGTAAGAGTGCGGTCCGCACTGGATCCGAGTGTAGACCCGTGGCTATTTCGGTGAATCCGGAGAGAGTTTGGCTATTTTCTCACTATGGATTTTTGATTTGGCTATTTTGGTCAATTTCCCGATAAAAGAAACTTATTACAAGCTGTGTACTTGTGTATTGTCACATTGTCAATAAATTCAGATTCTTTTTTGACTTTCTAACATTTCTAGACGTTGCACAAACAGAAAAAATGGTAATTTCAATTCATTGCATATTTTTAATTAATATTGAGTAAATATATATATATATATATATATATATCCTATATTTATAAGAATATTATTATAATAAATCCAGATACATCAAAAATAGAACATAATTTATTTAAGTTACTATTTTGTAGAAACTATTTTTAAAAGGTTAATTTCAAAAAACTTGTATTTAGTTAAAGGCTTAAAGTTATGTATTTGATGTAATTAATAGAACAGAGGTGGATTCATATTAGAACGCTAACTATTTAAGAAAACAAGAAAATAGTCGCTACGTACAAAATTATATATGATTACGTGACATATCACGCCACTTTAAGTCGGGACCAAAGTCACGTGTGTCCAATTTTTGCAGTTAATGTGTAATCACATATGATTTGTTGTTTTCTTAAATAGTTAGCGTTCTCGTTTGAACCTTCCTCTAATTAGGGGTGCTCACGGGTTGGGTTGATAGTTGAAGGCATTTCGACACATCAACCCAATGTTGACGGTTTGAAAAAATTTCAACCCAACCCAACCCAAAAAAAGATACAACCCAACCCGTTTGGGTTGATCGGGTTGTGTTTAAACAAGGTAAAATCAAAATTAAAAACATAAAAATAAAGGAAACGTGTCTTTAAAAAAAACCGATGATTCATACTACATATAAAAATGTTAAACAAAATATAATCAAATAACTTGACGTCTTCGATTGGCATATTTCTTAAATCTTAAACACATCGTCTTCAACTGTTTTTCTCAATTTGCATATATATGTTAACATTTATTATATATATATATATATATATGTGTGTGTGTGTGTGTGTGTGTGATGGAGTTATATAGAGATGGATAAGAGATTGAATATATATAGGATACGTAAAGGTGTAATCGTAATGTACATATTAATAGAGATTTAACAATCATATTAAGTTTAAAAAATAAAAGTATATCGGGTTCATCGGGTTGGGTTGGGTTCAAATTCTCGTAACCCGATATCAACCCAATACATACGGTTTGAAGATTTTACAACTCGATTGGACATCGGGTTGCTTCGGGTTGGGTTGGTCGGGTTTTTTGAGCACCCCTACCTCTAATAGATATAAATAAATAACAAATTTTTTCTAGCTTTATAAGTTGAGTTTATTTTGAATAAAATATTTAAACTCTTTTATTTTAGGTATGTTAATTTTCTGAAGGTTTATTTCACAAAATAAAATATCAAAAGAAAATACGTAATATTAAATATTGGATGTTTATCATTTTGCGCAACTTTGAAAGCCAATTAAAAAGCTCATTCATTTTACTGCTATGTTTCCTATCATCCTAATCCTATGTATTTACTATGGACTTCTTCGTAAAGATGGACCGGTCCTTGGGCCTTGGGCCCTGCTGTTCTTGGGTTGCTTGGTTCTGGGTTTCAAATGTTTTATTTACAAAACCTATGGACTACAACTCTACAACTCTTGGCTCCTTTTGCTTTTATTTCCTTTGGGTTGATAAAGTGGATTTGGAATATATATGGTTGGGTTTCGGTGATAAAAGAAGTTATGGATGACAAACGTGAAAAATGATCTATGAGGAAACCGAAACAAAAGAGAAATAGGAAAAGACAAAAACCAACAACAAACTAAATCCGAAACAAGAATCCAAACGAGAAGAGAGAAACTCAAACGATCATCGTGAACGGGAATTTGGAATATACATTAAATTAATCAGTAGGGTTTTTGTTTGGATCCACAAGTAGATTATTATTAGGGCTTAGGTAGTTATTAATTTGTGAATAATTTGTATGGAATTTGGGAAATTTCAAGGGATAAATTTTGATACTTTGGTTTAACAATCGAGTGTTTCTTAAGACATTAAATGGGCGTTTGACGGTAGTTAAATGATCGGATATGTCATGCAAGGCCTACGGTATTGAGCATTTGAATTTAGACCAAATTTTGACGAGATTTTTTTTTTACTTTAAACAGAATCGACACAAAAAATTTAGTAGAATATGATTCTGAAGCATTATATAAGTAAATAAACCAATGACTATGAGAGTATTTATCAAATCCATATCAACTCAATTCAGAATTTCAAATAAGTACCCTATAATTATATTTAGGATTTAACTAAATACAAGTTAAATAAACATTGTATAGTGATATATTAGATAAATAAATAAAGTTTCAACATGTGGCATCATTTTCAAGATTTATGCCCAAACAGAAGACCAAATTTGTTGATTTTATGACTTCATAAAAGTCGATTGTATTTTCCAAATCTTCCTTGTCAAATTAAATGGCCAAATTATACAAGAAACTTCCTAACATTTTCAAATAAGACTATTGTCAATTCAAAGTAAATATTGTTTAAAAAGATCTTTTGAATAAGTCAAAGATCTTTTAATCTTTTTCTAAAAGTAAATATTGTTTAAAAAGCTAGTTAGATTCACTTATCTTTGACATCCCAGAAGGTTAGGGGTTCAAACCTCATCAAAGACAAGTGTGTTAGTTTATTTGTTACATTTGACGTATGTGAATATCATTTACTTCAAAAAACAATAGGAAAAGAAAGTTTAAGGATGTTAAGAGCATCTCCAACAGCTTCCCTAAAATTTTTCCAAAATGAAGAAGCAAAAGTCAAAATCCTCAAAAAAAATTACATCCATCTCCAACAGATTCCCCATTTTGAAGAATTCTAGTTTGGGGGTTTTCTCCATATTTGGAGAAAATTTTAGGGAATCTCCTACTTTCCCCATTTTGGGAAAAGTTTTGGGGAAGCTGTTGGAGATGATTTTACACCCAAAATCCTCATATTCCCCATTTTCTCCAAAATGGGGAAGCTCTTGGAGATGCTCTAACTATGGTTGTTAAAATGATCAGTGATCGAAAAAAAAATATGGTTAATTACTGACAATCTTTTCCCTTTACAAAGTCGATATTTAAAATTTAAAATAATTTTATTCTCTTAATGTGTATTATTATCTTAAAGTATACATTATTAGTTTTTTAAAAACTAACAGGTAGACAAATGATCAATTTCAAGTGGAGGAATATTTGAAAGATTCCTCCATGGGGTACGGATAGCCTAAGGCCATCAGTACCCCATGACCCCATCTTTCAAAGATTTCAGCTCCACATCAGCGCCACATCAGCTTTTCTCCTAACCCTCACTCAATCCCTAAACACCCTTACCCCATTCCCTCAAACCCTTTTGCCACCTCATTTATTTTAATTCTTTTATTTATACATTTAATTATTTAACAAAATAAAAATATTTATATATTTTTTAATAAATAAAAATAAGATAAATAATAAAAATAAAAATTCATACCATTCATTAAAAATAAAAATTACAAAATACAAAACACTACCAATTATGAAATTTTTGAATTTGCTCTTTTCTCGCTAAAGTAACTCTCAAAGCGTTTCCTGTAAGGTGATCATGCGGGGTCATGAAAAACTCGAAGTCTTTCTCAAATCGTTTTGAGCGTTCGATTTCGAGTTCTTGTTCCAACCTATGTCGTTCGAGTTTTGAGCGTTCGATTTCGAGATCAAGTTTTTTCATTTTGTATTCCATTGTATCATCAATCTTGTCGTTGAACGTCGTCAACAACTGAGTAACACTTTCGTTCGTATTCGCCCCGGACGTATTACTCGTTGATGTTTTTTTTGCCTTGTTTCTCCCGATGGGTCGTTGAATTTGCTCGTCATCGTCATCATCGGAAGGTTGGGTACGTTTTGAACCCCGCGATGAAGCTGTCGTCATCGTTGGAACGGCTCCCCATTTTGGACATTTTTTTAGGACGTCCCAAGCTTGTTCGTGAGTGAAAGCAACTTTATGGCGTGCTAGATACCGTTCGTGTGCCGTTCGGGATATATCGGCCTCACTCATCCCGCTTGATCTATTATTGAACAAGTTGTTGTAGATGCCGCCAAACCAATTAATTCTTTTATTGAGGTCGTTGAACTTGCTATTGAGTTGATGGATTGATCTATAACCTGGTTCACGACCCAAGCGAGTAAAAAACACATGCCCGATTCGGGCCAAAAAACTTCCTACATTTATGTAAAATTAAGTATAAGAATAATAATAATAATATTAATAATAATAATAATAATAATAATAACAATAAAATAATTACCACCGCTTTGTGCGTTACCGATAACGGGGTCCTCCGAAACGTCAACCCACGCCGACACTAACGCGAGTTCCTCGTCTTTACTCCACGTTTGTTTGGCGGCTTTCGTTGGTCTCGGATTTGATGGTTCCGGGTTAGGATGTTGTGTTGGGATAGATTGTGGTGTGTTCGGGGTAGAAGGTTGGGTTTCCGGAACGTAGTCGTCGGCGAGATTGATGAAGGGTGAAGAAGGATTGAAGTTGGTCGGAGTACAACCTTGTTCAATCATACCGGAACGTGTAAGTTGGTAAGGAATTTGTTGCGTATGGCCTAATGAGTTGTAAAAATATTGTGGCGGATTTTGTTGCGACCATTGTGGCGGATATTGTTACGAAATTTGTGGCGGAATTTGTTGCGAAAAATGCGGACGATAACCTTGTTGTTGTGTAAACGCTTGGAAACCAAGCTCTTGATCTTCTTGCGATTGTGGTGTATTCGGTCGGTTACGACGGGATGTAGGTGTTCTGTTTGGATTCATGATGAGAGAGGTGTGAAAAATAAGAGGTTGAGAGAATTTGAGAGAGTTTGAGAGGTGTGAAAAATAAGAGGTTGAGAGAATTTTAGAGAGTTTGAGAGGTGTGAGAAATAAGAGGTTGAGAGAATTTGAGAGAGTTTGAGATGTGTGAAAAATAAGAGGTTGAGAGAATTTTAGAGAGTTTGAGAGGTGTGAGAAATAAGAGGTTGAGGGTTAAATATATAGTGGGATTAAATTGAGAAAAAAATTTATTTATTTTTGTTTAAAAAGAGTTGTTCAACG
Source organism: Saussurea involucrata (assembly GCA_033807775.1). Lineage (NCBI taxonomy): Eukaryota > Viridiplantae > Streptophyta > Magnoliopsida > Asterales > Asteraceae > Saussurea > Saussurea involucrata. The sequence continues at coordinate 220,638,621 of CM066320.1, forward strand.
GCATTATTTTTAAAAATTAAATAATTTTTTTTTAATAAACCTTCGGGATGAATCGGGATCCCGAACCCGGAATCCATCCCGCACCCCGCATCCCGCAAGGGCCGTAGCCGACCCCGCACCATCCCGCCCTCCATTCCGAGCCCATCCCCGCTGCGTACCGATGGCCTAACAGATTGATTTAATTTTATGTATTTAAATGAACAAAAATGAATCATTAGCTATGTAACTTATACTTTTATCTAGGGGTGAACATGGTACGGTATTATGTCTTTTTTCCATATACCATGTACCAACCAATTACAATTGGTATACAAAATCTTATACCATGTACCAACCAATTATACTTGGTACCAACTAAATTGGTACCAACTTTTTTCGGTTGGTACACGTTGGTACGGTTTTGTATCATCTCAAAAGTTGAATTATGAATTAATTAGATTGACATCTCACATATTTACCAACTAGATCTAGATGCACTAAACACGTCGAGCATTAATAACATGTTGATATGTGTTGTACCATTTATCATTACCTATACAAATATTCAAATAATCTTCATATAACACAAACATTCACTAATGATCTAATACAAACGACAATTAAGAAGCGAGAATGGACCATGAAGAATGAAGGTGTAGGCAAGTTATCAAAGTTGTTAAGGAGGAACGAATGAATTTAATCAAGTTCTATATATCAATTTGTATTATAATTTACAAAATGTAAAACAAGATAATTTATAAATTTATAAATCAAAATATGTTGTATTATTGATTAAACTTTAATTAATAAATAGTTAAAAAAATAAGTCGGTACGGTACGGTATTACCGTGGTACACGACTTCTAATATCACGTATCAACCTAGTTTAAATAGTTGGTACGGTATACCAACCAATTAGGTTGGTACCAACTTAGTTGGTACCAATTAAATTGGTACTGTTGGTACAAGAATTGGTTGGTTTGTCTCGGTACAAAATTGACACCCCTACTTTTATCATGATAGTAAGAATAAATACTTTTTTAGTCCCTGTGATTTGTTAAAAAAATCTAATTTTGTCTTTATGGTTTTGAAATTAGAATTTCACTCCTATAACTTATAATTTATTAATTTTTTTCATTCTTATTATTTGAATTTTATTGTTTTTTCATTTTCTATGTTTTACAATATATTTCTATTTTAATTCTTCAGATTTAAAAGTAATAAAATCCATAATTTTTAACAAACCATAGGAACTAAAAACGTAATTTACTCTACTATTTATCTTTCATAAATATTTTACTTTAACGACTCTTATCAGTAGGAAGATTAAATATTCTTTCTTTTTCTTAAAAAGTGGGATTTAGAGATTTATTCAAATTTAAAGATTTGTATTATCTCTCTCATCATTTTCTATTTTAATATCTATATCTATACTATATTATAAAGCATTTAACAACCTAACTCTTAAAAACAACTATTAAAGCATTAGGTACCATCACTTAAAGCACAATTACTTAAAATGTAAGAGTTACAAGTTATGAATGCTTAGAGTACAACACCACTGATGCATCATAAAAACACAAGACTAAATAATTATCTGGCGTGACTCTTTCTCCTAGATGCCGATTCAGAGTTTCTTTTCCAAGAAGACGTTTCCCCTCCCAAGACGCCTCCAACGCCTCCAAGCCAGAAATATGCAGAGCTTTTCATGCTCTGCAAATCCATTCTGTTTCTTCAAATCAACAAAGGATCTTCTCTTCTCAAGTACGATTTCTCACCATCGATTTATTTGATGTTTGCACAACCATCGATTTCGTTGGGCTTCTTCAAGGGCGGGCATTTTCATTTTCAGATGGGAATGCCCGAACGATGAGCAAATCTGGCAACGAAGACGAAGAAGACAACGGTAACGACTGTTTCTACGAGTCTCTTGATCGTATATTATCTTCAACAACTTGTTCTTCCTAAAACAGATTTTTACTTTCACATAAAACCCTAATTCTCTCCACACCGCCTCCATTCAGAGCCTCTGTTACAGAAGATCAACAATGTCGAAGCGAGGTACTGTCTCATTGCTTCTCTTGTGATGCTTTTTGTTCGTTTGATTTTGCACAGGGATGGCAATTGATTGTTTGTTTGTTTGTTTTCCGGCAGGTCACGGAGGTTCCGCCGGGAACAAGTTTCGGATGTCGTTAGGTCTTCCGGTGGCTGCAACGGTGAACTGTGCTGACAATACTGGTGCCAAGAACCTGTACATCATTTCAGTGAAGGGGATCAAGGGAAGACTTAACCGTCTTCCTTCGGCTTGTGTTGGAGATATGGTTATGGCGACGGTGAAGAAGGGGAAGCCGGATCTGAGGAAGAAGGTTATGCCTGCTGTTATTGTTCGTCAGCGCAAGCCTTGGCGCCGAAAGGATGGTGTATTTATGTACTTTGAAGGTAAAGTTCATGATATTCGTCTATAGCTGCTCTTATTTTTTCTTAATTTGTTGCTGTAGTTCATAATGTTTTATCATGGATTACATTTCTGAATTGCTTTATCCATCGTCTGATCCAATTGTTTCTAAATATTCAACTGTGCACAATATAATTGAAGTGTTGAATTTTATACTTCATGCTCAGTAGACAATGTTGAAAAACTGCCATTTTAAAGGCGTTGATGTTGAAAAACTGCCATTTTAAAGGTGTTGAGTTCTTTTAACTAGCAAGTTTAGATTAGAAAGTAGTTTGGGTTGAATTAAAAGCATTGATGTCTATGGTTTTTTTTATAGTAGTAGAGCCTTGTTGTAGGGATGGAGGGGATACAGATATTTCACCATTATTCTAACATTCTGATGTTGCAGGTCTGTTTACCTCTGCTTTATCAAAAACTCTATTGCAAAATTCTTTATTATGATCTCATATCTACCTTGGAATATACAGCAAAGATTGTGACTTTATTTACACTTCTGCTTGGATGCATGTTACGTTTCTAACCTTCTAACTCGAGTTATATGCATATGACATATTCACTGATTTTTCGTGTTATCCTTGTATATTTTTAGAACTGCATATGTATATACCGTTGTTGTATGTGTCAGCCAATGGTGTTTTATATTCGGCTTTGCTTGTGGGTTTGCCTCTGGTATACAAGAAGGGTAATAGTCTTTTAAATCAAAGGGCCTACTTTATACTTGTTTGGTTTTCATTTCTAGCATAATACAACTTGTTTGGTATGATGGTCTTCACGAAACAAAAACTTATTCCACGTGTTGTGCAACATTTTGACCTGGACACGACAAGTCTTGAGTGGGACAAAAATGAATTTATCATGTCCCATCAAAGTAACATAAACAAGGGAGATGAAACAAGATGGGAAGTTACTAAACTACCCATATCAAGTTAAAACCCTAAAACCTTCCACAGGTCATTTACCCATCAAATCCCATTCCCTTCACTCTTTTTGTCCCATCCAGCCCTGTACAATTTGTCTGACTACCAAACACACCCGACAAAGATGTTTGTCTTGAAAGGCTTATTGTTGTGCATGATGAGTGCATTGTTTTTGTTTTTTAATTTGATATACAAGAGAATATTAACCATATTTTAAATTCTTTATCTTCCGTTGTGCAGACAATGTTGGAGTTATTGTCAACCCGAAAGGAGAAATGAAAGGTAATATATCACCATGCCGATTTGCCTACTCTGTGTGTGCTATTCAAAAGGATTATGCATAATTCTCTCTCTCTCTCTCTCTCTCTCTATATATATATATATATATATATATTTCAGATTGGTAATGCTCCATTTTGAACCAGACTTATGTCAACTCTGCTCTAATTTCAAGATTTTGTTGTGGTATTGTGTTATGCTCATGCAATAACTGGACCCATTGGGAAGGAATGTGCTGATTTATGTATGCCCGAACGATGAGCGATTCTGCAGAATTCTCCAACTGATGAAACAGGCTTATGGAGAGAATTGTAGGGGCGCCACTTCTTATGTCAACATGGAACCTGGAGAGTACGATGGGAACCTCACCGCCTATCCTTGTCAAGCTCATATCGCTTTGATATCTGGTTCACATATTTCATTTTTTTTATTGATTCTATGTATTAAAGCTGAATTTTGGTTAGCTGGTTCACAAACTCATGTCTTTGGTGCGAACTGCTATCCTGTTCCAGAGGACATGACAAAGCAGAGCCAGATAATTCAAAAGGTGTGTTTTCAATTGGAGTATTGATAGTTTTTCTTTTATTTATCGTTTTTCCCTGAATCTGACCCTATATAATTATATATATATATATATATATCTTTCCGTATGTGGTTTTCAAGTTTTAATCTTGATTTTGTGGTCTATTTGATGGGTTTAACCCCAACTGTCTATAAGAGTTGTAATCAACGGTTTAACCTCTACCTCTTTATTAGACATACTTGATTATTGACTTATAGCACAGACTACTATAACAACTTTGCTAAAGCTTGTTTTTCATAGAAATAACGTTGCACACAGTCAATAATACACTATGATCTGACGATTGATGTAATTTTACTTCGCCCGTAATTGCATTGATCATCTCAGAGGCTTTGATGAACTGATGATAAATACTTCGAGCAAAGTTCGAGATAGGGCAGGTTTGCGATTTTCAAGCCATATTTCATTTGATAGTATTGGACTTGGATTTATAGATTTGGTTGTTTTTTGAGAACCTGGACTATATAAAAAGGGAAACGAAAATGATGAATTACATTTGTTGTCAAATGGCAATTTAGATTATTATTGAAAGGTTGCTATCTTTAAGAACCTCCATTAGTACCATTTTTTGTGACCAGATTCTTATTATATAAAAAATTGCTATCTTTTGAGAAGAGAAGGTTAATCTGAGTTCAATTTTTAATATTACTATGACAATTGACGATTAAATGCATCTAATGCTTAATTCTTCTTTGAGGGAGAGCTGTAGTTATAGAAATAGTTGAGGAATGGTCGGTTTATTATAAACAAGGTTGAACGTCAAAAAGGAGGTATGTTACACTCTTGGTTTGTTTATTATGCCTCTCTTTTCACTTGGCACTCTTCAATTACATTTGTTTGTTAACATTTTAATTACAATGATATGTGAATGCACTTATCGTTCTCCTTTAATTATTATTATTGCACGTATCATTTTCTAGGCTACAGGGGCAGACTACTGGAGGAGAAGTCGTGGCTGTAGCAAGGGACAGGGATCGCTACCGATGAACTTGTGTTAGATGAATTATGAAAGGTAGAACTTAATAGCAAATTTGGTTATGAAAGAAATGTAATTGGTTAACATTTTAATTGTGTTCCTTCTGGTTTGGGAGATATAAGGAAGAGTTGCTTTCTGAATATTAAATGGCTTCTCAAAATCTGGTTTTCTGGTATCGTTTTTGGAGGCTGCTGTGTATATTATCTCGAGGCTAAAACAATTTTTTTCTATGTGCATTTGGGACTTTCATGGCTGTTGTTTCAGTGCATTGGCAGTAGTCAAAACTGTTTTTTTTGTATATAGAAACATCTATATTGTTTCGACTCCAAACTCTATAAATTATTTGTGTTGGATTGGTTTCTGGGACTTCTAGAGGTTGTTGTTCCCTTGCTGTACACATGCACAAATGCTTTAAATTTGCTTAAAATCATGTCACCCCCGCCGCATTGCGCGGGCACCCAACTAGTATAAAATAACACAGCGATTGGAACAAAAAAGTTATTAAAATATCAATTTTCTTTATATCAACGTAGTTGTCGGAGATACTTTAAAACATAGCTACTAAAAATCTCAATAAGATGAATACAAGTAGTTTATTGGACATACTTGGTACTATAAAGAAATAAATAATAAAAAGATAACATCAATTTTCATTTAATTTCTAATTTGAACATCAAAGTTAGAAAACAATCAATAAAAAGTTTGAGTTTTGCAACAACAAAAAAATCAAGATAATATGCACAACGTTGGTTATCAATTCTTAGTCTTGATTAAATACAAAGATTGATAATTAACTTGTACGTATTACCTTAAAAAAATTCTTTGTTAAGTTGAAACATTTTCATAAGAATTTAAAATTTTAATAACTAGATTGAAACAAAGTATGTTATCATTCTTGTAATTAACTATTTATGTCCTATCAAAGGGTCTTTGGTCTAGCGGTATGAGAGTCTTTGGCCTCGTAGGGAGTCAGGGGTTCAAACTTCACCAAATGTGTGAATTTAATTGTTGCATTTGCCGTATAGAAATATTATATACTTCAAAAAAACTATTTATGTCCTCTTCTATAAAATAATAGCTTCTAACTAAATTATCTAACACCAGATTTTAAAGTCAGTTGGAAAGTTAGGACGAAAAATAGAAGGAATATTCGGATGGTGGAAGGGTAATTTTATATTTTCGAGTTTTTTTAAAAAGTTAACCAAGTTTTACTATTTGTAATAATTTTCTTTTAATTTAAGCCTATAAGTTTTTAAATTTTTTAAACAGTTATTGAACAAGTAATAAATTATATATATAGTGAAATTGTTGTTGATGAAGAAGAAAGCATGAATATCTGTTCTGGCACCACCAAATACTAAAAAAACAACATTCCAAAGAAAGAAAGAAACTTAAGGGGGACTAACTGTAAATATTTAGAAAATGAGGGGTCAATCTGGCCCTCCAAAAGCTGACCGACCTTCTCACTTCGTTTGCAAGGAAATTCCCCTCAACGCGTCTCTTATTCGCAGCCTTTTCTCCTTCGTTCGGTTATGCATTTATTCACAAAGTAAAATGTTTTGATCAGTTCAAGATAGATATTTAAATATAGTAATTTAGAGCAGAACAAAAAAAAATTGTTTAGAATTTATTATTTGACAATTTAAACGTTACGATTACCAGTTTAATGTTTTCTTTTTGGTCATCATTTTAAAACAAAAAAAAAATACCCCTTCAAGATTATTTATTTTAATAAGTTTAGATAGATACTATAATCCAAATTTTATATGCTACATTTCTTGGAGTTTCCAATCATAATAAAATAATCTTGGCATATATATATATATATATATATATATATATATAGACTTGAGATCATGTGAGACCAGACTATTTCTGTGAGACCGTGAGACCAAAAAATTAATACTAAAACTTCACAGCAAAAGACTGTGAAGGTACTGTGAGTCTGTGATGGTAAACCTTCACAATGTTTTTGTTGTGAATGTTTGCTGTTTTTCTTACCTTCACAATGTTTTAACCGGCCCTTTTTAAGTGAAAAAAAGACAAGGGCCAAAAAAATTTGGACCGGTCCATAACGGGTCCTAATCGGTCCAATTGGTTAGGTAATTACAGACTTCGTGAAAAGTTTCCTAGACTGTATCGGTTGGAAAGGGATAAAGGAATTTCGGTTCAAAACCGTGTGTCTAGATGTGGTGATACTTTGGGTGGTACATGGGATTGGGTTCAAGGGCAAAGAGGGAGGGCAGGGGGTGAGGTGGAATAGTTAAGTTCCTTGCTTCGTAATGCCTCAATGCGGGTTCATGAGAGGGACAAGCGAGCTAGGTGGTTGAGTGAGAGGAACTGAGGATGGTGGCTTTTCGGTCAAATGCTTAAGGATTTTGATTGATAATCATTTTTTGCAGATTCCAGATAATACAAGTTCACACCCAATGGTGCTTAATTGTTCCAAGGAAAATTTGTATTTTTATTTGGCGTCTTAAATGGAGGCGACTACCGGTTCAAGCAATTTTTTCACTACAAAGGCATTGATATTGATTCCATTATTTATCATTTGTGTTGTGAGGAAGAGATCAAATCTCTCAAGCATTGCTTCATCAAGTAGTCAAAGAGCTTTCAATTGTGGGAGAAAGTCTTCAAATGGTGGGTGAGCATCTCACGATCTATCTCCTTAGATTTCCTTCTTGCATGTAGGGACGCTATTGTTATTAGAAATTCAATTAGGATATATTGGAAAACGGTCGTTTGGTGTACTCTTTCTTCGATTTGGGTTCAACGCAACAAACAAACTCTTAAAAAGGTCGACAATCAACACATCAATAGCTTTTTTCAACGTCAACTTCTCTCGTTCAATTGGATCTTCAAGCATGCAAAAGGTTTTGGGTCTCGGCTTGACTTCATCCTTCGCATTCTTTGAACGATCATTTAAACATTAATCGTTTTAAAAAAACTGTTCATGCAAATATGTAAGTTTCTAAAACCAAAAGGGGTTATTTTGTACATATGTAAACCAAAAGGGTAGTTGTGTAGAAGTTTTCCTATAAAGGGTCAACATTGACGATCTCATCATCACCACCAAATCAGAAAGCGCTGTGCCGGCGTTTCTCGTTTGTCTTGGTCTGCCTCCACCCCTTCTTCTTTTCATACTCATCATCTGTTAAACAAACAGAAAACCATGGGAAGAAAGCTCGATGCAATCCTTGGCCGGAAATTCAAAACTTCCAAGTTGAAAGCAACCGTTAACCTCGCCGTCTCCCGCCTCTCCATCCTCAAAAACAAGCGCCAAGCTTGCGTCGCCGGCGCTCGCTCCGATATCATCCAACTCCTCAACCTCAACCACCATGAACACGCTCTTCAAAGGGTACCCTTTTTCTCTTGTTTAATTAATTCTATTTAGGTTCTTAAAATCTTATACCAAATGAAGGCGTGTTGTATTTTGAATGATCGTATATGTAACATGTGGCAGGTTGATCAGGTGATTAAAGAGCAGAATATGTTAGATGTGTTTGTAATGGTGGATGGCTATTGTCATTTGTTGTTACAAAGACTCAATCTCATGGAACACGAAAAGTATGAACCTTTTTTAGCATCTCGATTTTCAAATTGTGTTGTTTTTTCTTCTTCTTCTTCCTTTGGATTAATCATATTCTGCAAATTTTGATCAGGGAGTGTCCCGATGAACTGAAAGAGGCAGCATCGAGCTTGATTTTTGCAGCTCCGAGATGTGGAGAGTTTCCAGAGCTTCAAGAGATTCGAGCGATTCTCACGTCTCGTTACGGGAAGGAATTTGCGAATGGCGCTACCGATTTACGGAGTAATTGTGGAGTTAATACAAGGGTAAGATTAAAAGCATAATTTTCACCATTTTTTACACATTGAAATTAAGTTCGAATTTTGACATTGAAAGTATGTTTTCATGGTGTTAGATGATACAGAAGTTGTCACCACGGCAATCAACCTTGGAGACCAGAATGAAGATCCTGCAAGAAATTGCTACGGAAAATGGCATCGTTCTGCAACTCGAGGACCTGTCTTTTCCGGTGATCGATGAAGTTGTTGAAGTTTTGAGTGTGAGCAGTGGATCAAGTAGTAGTTTTGAAAAGAATTCGGAAGTTTTGAGTTTCTCGGAGTCTATGAAGGGGAAGAAGAAGTTCAGAGATGTAGAAGATGCTGCACAAGCTGCGTTTGAATCAGCGGCGTATGCGGCGGAGGCCGCCAGAGCAGCGGTGGAGCTTTCGCGCTCAGGATCTTTCGGTTCTGATAATCCCGATAGTCCCAATTCTCGACCTAGAAAAGCACGTGATTCCGAGAAATCTAAACTAAACATGAGATACGAGAAAAACCACGAATCGGGATCGGAATCTAAACACAAGGTGAAAAAGGTGGAAAATGAGGGTGAAAGTGAAACATCAAAGAATCACACATCGGCAAGGGATGCCGATGGTTCTGATTCCGACGGGTATAAGCCATCGGAGAAGGGAATGGTTTTTGATGAAAGTGATAATGAGAACGAAAACGAATATATTGGTTTTTCGTCATTAGGAAACTACAACGAGGGTTCATACACATCTCAAAAGCAGTTCCCGATTAGCCCCAAAAATGCGGAGTTGGGTCCTGGAAACGCTGAACCACGCTTTGGGGAGGGTTCAACGATGCCGCAACTAGATTTAACAAAGAAGCCGATTTCTGTGAGGAACAAACGAGTGTATGGAAGAAAACAAGGGTAATTAAGTTTTGTAATTACAGTTGTTTGTAGATTTCATTTTGTTTGTTCTGTTTCATTTTTTGATTGAGTTTGTGTAAAATCCACCATTTTTGTTTTGTTTTGTTTTGAAGCTTATCTCATATATTAATTGCATAAGGTTGTGGTTGTAAAGGAGTAATCTTAATTAAGTTAAGTGGTAATTAATTTAAAGTTGGTGTTAGGTATATCTAATTTGGACCCTTGAGATTAACCAATAATGTGAAAAAGGATCTATATATTATAACCCAAGTTTCAAATGCTACACCAATCCTTTCTTCAACAAGTTTAGTGCAACGTCTTGTATATGTGATTAATTAAACTAAATTTTTGTATGTTTGTTAAGTTTAATAAACTCTTTTACTTACAAGTTACAAAAAATCATCATCATTTTTCTTCTACTTACTGGTTTGGTTTTTTTGTTCGTTTTCCATTAACACCATGTTTTTATATCATATGATTCAACAACGAATGGAAGATTACAAGAATTCAGTTTTGCACATTCATGAAATGTTTGTATTGACTAGTAAATTTGTTAGCTAAACTATCAAATTAATTATAATTATAGAACAAAACACCAACAAGAGTCTCTTCCAATCTTAATTCTTAAGAAAAACCAAGGTACAACTAACTAACCACAAGGGTTGTGGCGTACCGGTTAAGATCTTGGGGGATGTGGCGGAATAACCCATCTGTCCGGGGTTCGAATCCAGACGTACCTAAGCCGCTGAGGTTTAATCTCAGGGCTGATGTCTTACAGTCATAATTTTCCAAGGGATTAATCTAGACATAGCCTAGGACACCCTTTCAAAAAAAAAAAAAAGAGTTACAACTAATTAAGAAAAATCAATGTAATCACATATATGTACAAGAAAATATTTGGATCATACACATTGACGACAATAGAATCAACCTTGTTGGGGTTTGTGATTGTTGGCAATTGTGTTAAAAACTAGGTTAGGAAAATGGGGAATATATGTCGAGGAAGGGGGCGTTGCCCCCCCTTAACCCCCACCATTTTGTCGTGTTAGTTAGGGTATGTGGGGCGTAAATGAACGGGTCTGTGGTGGTGACGATGATAAATTGGTTTCTTCATTAGGATTTCTTTGACCAAACTTTACTAAGGGGCATTTGGTTTCTATAATGAAATTTGGTGTAATTAGAATCTATGAACTGAATTTTACTTTTAAGGAATTTAAATGAAATTTGACCGCACATTTTATTGCCTTTGGTTGGATGGAATTATAATGAAATCTCTCCAAATAATTGGAATCTCCATCTTTGTGGAGTAGGTAGGAGGTGGGTGGAGTGGTTGCTGTGACGACGACAATAGTGACATGGTGGTTAGTGGGGTGGTAGCTGTGATGATCACAGTTGTGACATGATGGTCGGTAAGGTGGGCGGGGGTTGGTGACAGTTGTGACGACGACAAAAGTGGTATGGTGGTAGGGGGTAGGGTTGGGGGCGTGACAGTGATAAGAGAATTGGGACGAGAGTTGACACTCCTATGGTTACATAGACGAGCCAGGTTCAGATGCAAGTGTCATACGTATTCATAAACTGAGATACATGTCAAGATGATTGCATTTGTTTTCTTGGATTATTTGTACATATCAATATTAAGACCACATGACAAAATGTTAAGAACTAGATTTACATCCATATTTTGAATATGAGTAGAAAAATTGATTTTAATGATTGTTATTTTTTTTATGATGGCATGTTATTTTAGCCATGGGGCATTTATCTATAAAATTGTTATATATATAGATGGAGGTTCAAACGAGAACACATAACAAAATAAGAGAATAAAGAAAATGCCAAATAACGTTCAATGCACCCACAACCTCAGATTGCATGAATCACATGTGATTTCAATGTAAAATCACATATAATTCAACCAGTTTCTTGTTCTATTATTTAATTACTGTTCTAGTATGAAATTAACTCTACATGTAGATATTTAAATTACTATAAAGTTTTTACTTAAATAACATTACAAAAATCAAAGAATGTATTTATTTTGATTTTTGAATGGTAAAAGGAGGGCAAGGTCGGGGGTGTATTATGTAAAATGCCATTTCTCTGGATCCTGTACTACTCTCGTAATACGCCGATACCATAAACACAACGGAACAAACGCTTTCATCTCTCTCTTCCTCCCCGCTTTGGCAGTGGGCGAAAACACATACCCTTGGCATACGACGAACTCAAAGCCGGAAACGCATTCACTATCGCCGGTGAGATCTAGATTTACTCCCATTTCTTCTGTCTCTCCTTCCGTTAATCCCCAATCTGTGCCCAAATTGTGTATCTATACGCTTATGTGATATAATTTGACCACGTATTTTGATTTCTTGTTCCGATTTTTACATTATTAACATGTACCTCGGAGTTAATCTTATTGGAATCTCCTTCTCTTTTCCCGAAGTTAAATTTCTTAGTTTTCCTAATTGATATCTAGCTTTGTCATTTTAGGGTTAATTCTAGATCTCACTTTTCGAAAGAGATTTCAATCTTTTTAGAGTTTAATCGTTTTGTTTCCATTAGTTTACACGTAACTACTTAAAATAAGCAAGCTGAGAGGGGTTTCATGTCATGTAATTGTTTTTTTTGTCTACACACACCGTTGCTCATGAAAAATTAGGGACTCATTTATTTGTTATTCAATGATTAACATGAGGACTGTGATACATTTTTCTAGTTAACGATAAAGTCTTAATTGATTAAGAAATCAGGAACTCTCCAAGATGCCGTTCATAGGATGATATTGAGTTGGCACTAAGCTAACTCCCGTGTGTAATTAACTCATTGGGGATTTGACTGAAACTGTATTAGTGTTTCAAAATTCAGACAACTATGTCGATGGTGGACGAGCCCTTGTACCCCATAGCGGTACTGATAGATGAGCTGAAGAATGACGATATCCAATTGCGGTTAAATTCTATAAGAAAGCTTTCTACAATTGCCCGTGCTTTAGGAGAGGAGCGTACCCGGAAGGAGCTAATTCCTTTCTTGAGTGAAAACAATGACGACGACGATGAGGTTCTTCTTGCGATGGCTGAAGAGCTAGGTGTGTTCATTCCTTATGTTGGAGGACTGGAACATGCTCATGTGTTACTACCCCCTCTAGAAACTCTTTGCACTGTTGAGGAAACATGTGTGAGGGACAAAGCTGTGGAGTCTCTATGCAGGATCGGTACACAGATGAGAGAGACAGATTTGGTTGAATGGTTTATTCCTCTTGTTAAGGTTGGCTAATTTCTCCCATATATGTTTTTAATTCAATTTTTGATGTATCTTGAATCTTGCTCCATAAGAGGCACCAAAATTTATTCTTCTTTGCAGTTGTAGATAATTTGAGTGTATCTACTTGGTTCTTGTTTGCTTGGAGTTCTTACACAGTTTTTTTGAGTGCAGAGGCTGGCAGCTGGTGAATGGTTCACTGCTCGGGTGTCTGCCTGTGGATTGTTTCACATTGCTTATCCTAGTGCCTCAGAGATGTTGAAGGCAGAGTTGAGGTCAATATATAGTCAGTTATGTCAAGACGACATGCCCATGGTTAGGAGATCCGCCTCTACAAACTTGGGGAAGTTTGCTGCTACTGTGGAACCAACTCATCTCAAGGTTGATATCATGCAAATATTTGAGGATCTTACACAGGATGGTATGTTGTTTTCTTTCACATCTCATCTATTTGCATTCCTACCTCTTTCTTTCTTGAGCTATTTTATGGGTTTACGGTTTGGTTGCAACGGCAATGACGCCTTGCTTTAGAAGTTGCAATAGATGAAAGGTCTTCTTGTGTGTGATGATTTTATGCATAGTTATGTGGTGTCCCTACTCCCTAGTCAACAAGTCAATGGTGTAGGTCCAATGTGTCCATCCACAATTTGTTTGAAAAAAGCTGGCCACATCAGAGTCTTACCCTGACCACTCTGGCTATAGTTTTTTGTTTAATTGTTACCTTTTATAATGTATGGGGGAAGGGGAATGCATCCTCGGGTGATTTGATTCTTAGTAAATGACCAAAAAGGCCATAGAACTACTTTTTTTGTCTCCTAGGGACATATGATTCACTTAGAGGGGGAAAATGCACCTTTTTTGCACAAATTTGCAAAATCCAATCAAATATCTTGCGTTGTATTGGGTTTTATAGATTGCTTTGCCACTTTGTAAGAGCACTGTCCCCCCCTCTCAAAGACTTGCCTATGAAATGCTCATTGGCTGCACCACCAACATTCTAGTTGGCTTTTCAATTGTACAAGTTAGTAATTCAAAAACTTAAGTGAGGTCAAGACATATTATGATAAAGTATTTTTTATCTGCTTAGTTGTTGGTTCTGATTTAAGGTGGTCTGAGTCTGATGAAGACAAATATCCATGTTCCGATTTTTTTTTTAATTTTCTTGAGAAAGTTGGCAAATATTGCTTCCAACAAATGACGAAACGTATGTTCAAGATAATGGTTACAATATGATTTTTTTTCACATCGTATCTTGCTTCTTTGTCTTTAAGTTATTGTTTGGCTATCTGTCAATGTAACTTTTGCCTTTCTACAGATCAAGATTCCGTTCGATTGCTTGCTGTCGAGGGCTGTGCTGCTCTTGGCAAATTGTTGGAACCCCAAGACTGTGTTGCACATATTCTTCCTGTCATTGTCAACTTTTCTCAGGTGCTTATCTACTCTTTATGGGGATGTATCATGGCCAAACAATTATGTTTTATACTTAAACCCAATCGTATTTCTGGAGTTTATGGATCAAATTTTACCTGCTCTTTGTTTTTAGGACAAGTCATGGCGCGTTCGTTATATGGTTGCTAATCAGCTGTATGAACTATGTGAAGCTGTGGGACCTGAGCCTACCAAGTATGTTCTCTAAAACTGTCCTCCCAAAATATCTTGATGTACCTTTGTTTTGTGCCATCATTTGCATAATATATCTTATAATTTTTGTAAATTTGATTTTGATTGCACTAATCAATATTTGCCATCATATTGTGATAGGACGGACTTGGTTCCAGCATATGTGAGGCTACTTCGAGATAACGAAGCTGAAGTACGTATTGCAGCTGCTGGCAAAGTCACCAAGTTCTCTCGTATTCTCAGTCCGGAACTTGCAATTCAGCATATTCTTCCATGTGTGAAGGTGTGGTGTTTACTAACAATTTATCTTCTTCAATCGAGGACTTTATACATCCTTCAAGTCGGTTATCTTACCTCTTCCTACGATGTATGTAGGAGTTGTCTTCAGATTCTTCTCAGCATGTTAGGTCTGCTTTAGCCTCTGTTATAATGGGCATGGCCCCAGTTTTAGGCAAGGTAATGATTTTATTTAATGATCTTCTAACTAGACAGTTGATAATGACTACTGAACTTATGATTTCTATTTCTTGTAAAATGCAGGATGCAACTATCGAACAACTTCTCCCTATATTTCTATCACTTCTGAAAGACGAGTTTCCAGATGTACGCCTGAATATCATTAGTAAGCTAGATCAAGTGAATCAGGTATGTTGCCATTAGAATGCTTATTATCAATTTCAGCACATTATCATATATTAGTCTGAGTATATTACTGTTCTTGCAGGTGATTGGTATTGATCTTTTGTCCCAATCTTTACTACCAGCAATCGTTGAACTTGCGGAGGACAGGCATTGGAGGGTTCGATTGGCTATAATTGAATATATACCTCTTTTGGCAAGCCAGTTAGGTGTAGGGTTTTTCGATGATAAGCTTGGTGCCCTCTGCATGCAATGGTTACAAGACAAGGTTTGTGCTTTGTTGCTTTTCTGGATTTTGTTCTTTTTCTTTTTCTTTTTAATTTTATGTATGCATGTGTATATATTACTGTTTCTGGGCTATGTTTTGTTAATGGGTTATGTATGCAGGTTTACTCCATCAGAGAGGCTGCTGCTAACAACCTGAAACGCCTTGCAGAAGAATTTGGTCCTGATTGGGCAATGCAGCATATTGTTCCACAGGTATGAAATACTTTACTTGGAATGCCAGATAAATGTGACCAATTTACTTGGAGGTTCGCTTTTGTCAGATTTTTGGATTTGTTTGTCTGAGTTGTGTATTGCTTTGTTGGCAGGTCTTGGAAATGGTTAACAACCCACATTACTTGTATCGTATGACGATTCTGAGTGCGATTTCTCTACTTGCTCCTGTTATGGGATCGGAAATCACTTGTTCTAAGTTGCTCCCTGTGGTCATTACTCTATCCAAGGACAGGTGATTACATTCTTGATGTTATTACTTTTGAGAAGTATGTTTCTGGTGCATTTGTTGTTACTCAACATGTTCCATTTTCAGAGTGGCGAATATCAGGTTTAATGTGGCGAAGGTGTTGCAATCTTTTATTCCCATCGTTGATCAAGCTGTAAGCAACTTTTTTCATTTGATTACACTTGATATTATGAGGTCATGTGGAGTTGATTATTATTATTATTATTATTATTATTATTATTATTGCAGGTGGTGGAGAAAAGCATTAGGCCATGCCTGGTTGAACTGGCAGAGGATCCAGATGTGGATGTGCGTTATTTTTCAAAACAAGCTCTTCAGGCTATCGATCAAGTGATGATGTCGACCTAACTCCGAATTTGATGCTGCTAGAATTGTTCTTCACTTGGACTTTTATGGCCGTTGTTGTAATGTCAATGTGCCCCCTCCCCTCCCCTCCAATCCTTCTTATATAAAAGCACCATCAAACATAAATACCATTAGCCTCTCTCTCCCTTTTTACACTTTGATTTTGTTTTGATATTTTAGCAGACTGCTGTGATGATTAAAGATCCTTGTTTTTCTCATTCAAACTATTGCTCTTCATTCTCATCTTTCTGTCGTAACTTTGCATGTACCCGTTTTTGCTACTTATCATTTGGTTGCTTAACATTCAGCATTTGCTTAGAAATATAATCATCAAAGTGTGTATATATATATATATAGAGGGAGGATCATACGAGAATGATAACTATTTAAAATAAAGGAATAATAGTTTCCATAAATTAAACTAAAAGGGCAAATATGTCAAACAATTTGGTTATTAACTACAATTTAATGGCGTGCATAACCATTGACCATCTCTTTCTCTAAATTATCCTCTTCTCTTCTCTCTTTCTCTTCTCCTAAACCCTAAACGTAGCCGCCACCACCCATCGCCGGTGATCTGCCGCCGCCACCACCATCTTGCCGCCGCAACCACCATCTCGTCGGCCTGACCTGCTGCTACTGCTGCTACTCAAGCGAAAAAACAGGTTATCGTGAGAGAGAGTGACCGCCGCACCTGCTCAGGCGAAAAAACAGGCTACCGCCGCAACCACCATCTCGCCGGCCTGACCTGCTGCAACCGCCGCACCTGCTCGCCGCCGCTACACCTCTTCACGATTTTCCGTCGCACGACCGCCCTTCGCCATCGTCTCCGTCAACCGCAGTCGCCATCTCGATTTCTCTCCATTAACCGCCCTTCGCCGTCGTCTCTGTCAACCGCCGCTACTTCTTCTCTCTTCTCTCTTGTTCGACCATCAAACGCCGCCACCACCGCTGCCGATCTCTCTCTCTCTCTCTTGATTTTAGGATTCTCTATTGTTAATCACAAGTGATTTTATGTTTCTCTATTGTTAATCACAAGTGATTTAGGCTTGAATTATGTGATATTATGGGATTTTAGGTTTCTATATGTTTAATCACAAGTGATATTATGTGATTTTGGTTTGAATGATATATTGTGAATCACAAGTGATTTTAGGTTTATCTATTGTTAATCATAAGTGATATTATGTGATTTTGGTTTGATACGTACGATTTTGGTTTGAATGATATATTGTTAATCACAAATGATTTTAGGTTTATCTGTTGAATAAAGGAAAATGATACATACGATTTTGGTTTGAATGATATATTGTGATCCCTAAATTTTAGAAAGTCAATATTATCCTAAATTAATCCATAGGCCATAGCATAAATGACCTTAATACCCTTTTAGTCTGATTTTTGGAAATTATTATTTTTGGAATTGTTTTTAAAAATGAATGGTTGAGAGTCATTCCTTTATTCTTTTAAACATATGTCATTCTCGTTTGAACCCACCCCTATATAGATATATATATAGGGAGGTTCAAGAAAAAACTAAAAAAAACGGAAAACGGAAGAACACCCTATTTGTAACATGCATTTGTGTATATATATATATATGCATAATGTACTTGTGCATAAAACCAAAAAGTCAACTATTTACCTGTATGCAGAAGTGCATACCGTCCAGATGAAGGACTCATAAGGTGTTCTTTAGTTTTCTGTTTTTTTGAGGTTTTTCCTTGAATCTGACCCTATATATATATATATATATAATTACTCAAACATGTATGAGAATAAAATGATAAATTAAATAAATATATTAATTAAATAAGATGTAAATAAGAAGACATGGGTTTGGAAAAGAGATTTTTATTCATTGCAACCAAGAATTTTGTCAAGGTTGATTCTTTTTAGTAAAATCAAAAATAGATGTATCATGATATAATATTCATAACAAAGTTAAATAAAAAAATAAGTGTATATTTCAAAAGCTGCAACACTAACATTTACATATTCAACAATAAATTCGACGTGTTTTCATTTTCTAAAACATATCAATGTCCGCAAACCATGGGCGGACCTAGCTTGAGGGATACGGTGGCACGTGCCACCGTATCGTTCTTCCGGCGAAGGGTAAAATTTATTACTCGTGTGAAGAGTGCAACCGTATCAAAAAAACTCTTAAAATCAACAAAAAAACCCGAAAAGTTCTCTCGAAATCGAGAAAAAATTTCTCTCAAAGCGGTGGAATTAGGCTAAAACAACATCGGACGACGTGGAAAATTTTTAGGTTCGCAAATGTGCCACCGTAAGAAAAAATTCTTGGGTCCGCCTATGCCGCAAACACACCCTTTTGAAAATAAGCAACCAAGTTGTCGTTCAACCATTGATTTTCATTCTATTGCGCAATCCGTTCTTCACAATATTTATAACAAAAATTGCTCTCTCGACCTTATCACGTGAAACGTGCGACGACGTGGATTTGAAATGTAATTTTGGTGTTCGATTGAACAAATTAAGATAAAGTATCATGTTTGGAAAAATTAGAAAGAGATGTGTGTGTCTATGATGGTTTATTGAAGATTAATGGGGTTTTTTTATTACTATGATTCTTCGGTTACTTGATCATTGTTAGATCTACTTCACCTGAGATTGGGTCTTTTGATAGGATGGGCCATGAAGTATAATAAAACTAAAAAAAAAACTGGGCCTTATTAAAATAAAAATATTTGCATAGGGGGGAAAGTGTGGCAAAACTGGCTCCGCCGTCCACAACCAATCATTTACGGCACTTATAAGGTGTATTTAAGTGACTTTTTTATTAAATACTTACCATACAGACGTTTATCGGCAAAAATGCGTATTTAAGTGGTCGTCTATCAAACACTTATCAACAACAGCACCACCTTTACTTTATCGAGAATATTCTTGGTTCTCAAAATAGATCAATTAAAAGTAAGATTTTAAGTCTTTGTCGTATTCATTCGAAAGGTAAGTGAAACTCGCTAAGCACTTATCTAATAAATGTTTGGTGATAAGCATAAACAACTCTACAAATACATTTAGGTAACAAATTATTCTCTAGAAGAAGCTAATTTATATATGGATGGCCAACCACTCAAAATCTAAACAAGATTAAGGGGCGGTTTACAAACCGAGTAAGTGCTTACCAAGTCATATTAGCTTACCGGATTTTTTTTAAACGTCTTGTTCTCATTTCGATTAACTTAGATTTAACCGTTTTTTTACATTACCAATATAATATCTATAAATTGAGTAAACAAATAATAAAAAAGATTAAAACATATATTAGAAATTAGACTAAACTATGCTTTTCATTCTTTTCTTATAGCTATTTTCGTTCGTAGTCTTTAAAAATGCTTATTTGGTCATTATGGTCTCAAATAAGATTAAAACATATATTAGAAATTAGAGTAAACATGACTCTCTTTTGTAGCATTATGGACTTGTATACACCCATTTTTTTAAGATTTACTATGTAACTTTCATTTCATCATCAATTTACTAGTTTATCTCTCTCTCTCTCTCTCTCTCACACACACACACAGAGTAGCGGATCCAGAATTTTTACATAGTGGGGTCACCTTTAAGGTAAATTATGTCCCTAAAGTCGTCCGATGTGTTTGAGCCTATTCTCACCGTTTCAATGGATTTTTAAAGTTTTTTGATTGATTTCGGTGGATTTTTAAGTTTTGTTTGTCTAGTTCGAGAGACTTTTTTGGGGTTTTCTTGTTAATTCTAAGGTTTTTTTGGTGTTTTAGTTGATTTCAATGTACTTTTTTGGTTCGTGGGACACAATTGAAAAATTAATGGAGGAAACTATGATAAAAAGTTTAAAAAGATGTTTTTAACCTAAAAAAATAAAAAGAAACAAAATTTCACAGGGGGAAGGGACCACACCTTTTACAAGCTGGATCCGCCCCCGCCACACACACACACATAGGGTTGAATTCAGGTGAGAAGCTGAGGTTAACGTGAGAAGCGTGAAAAGTGGTTATCAACCGTTGGATGAGAAATGAACGCACATTAGGATGCGATGTACCGTAAGATGCATCAAATCAATTCTCTTCTAAACCACAATTTAAGGGAGGACATTTGATTAAAGTGATCAACGGTTCAGATCCACTTCTCACGTTTTTCACGTTAACCTCAATTTATCACACGAAATGAAATTGTGAAAACTAGCTACATATATTATGATAATAGTGAAAACTTTTATTGTAAGATATTGTTTCGCATGATTTTTCATCTAAGACTAGAAGTTAAGATATAGATTAAAATATATTTGTTTCATACCATGTTGAGTTCATGTGTGTTGTTCATAATATAAAACTTTTTTATTGTATTAATTTTTTAAGTCACAAACGCGTAAAAAATATTCATGCTGTGAAAATAATATATGTGATAGAAACTTGTTTTGCTAGTTTCTCATCACCAAAACATCATCAAACTTGTAGTTTTATAGTTTGTATCATGCGAAAAAACCTAAACATTAAAACTATATATATTATTTACAGCTATTTTAATTAATTCATCCAAGTAAATATATATGAGTGACATATTGAGAGACATCATCTCTTAGGCTTGGGTTCCGATGAGAAGTGCCAAATATGATGAGAAGCGTGAGAAGTGGTTATCAATCGTTGGATGAGAAATAAACGAAAATTAGGATCAGATGCACTAAGATAAGATGCACCGAATCAATTCCCTTTTAAGCCGCAATTCATGGAAGGGTATTTAATTAATTAAAAGTGATCACCGATTTAAAAATACTACTTCTCACCAAAAATGACATGATTCCATACCTCATCTTCCTATTCCTATTGTTAATGAATGCTTTGATGTCAGAAATCATCTCCTGAGTTCGCACTTGTGAAACTTGAGACTTGTCCAGAATTTGGAATGCATGACCAACACCTTTGTACACCACATCCTCTACTTCTATGCCTGAATTCCTCAATAACCCACCAAATTCCACACTCCTATCTTTCAAAATGTCCAATTCTGATACACATACCATACACCTCATTCTTTCCCACTTCAATGACCTTTTTGCCCCTGGGTTGCACCATTCATGGTCACGGTTTGCCCCCTTCGGTAACGATAGTCTCCAGTAAGCGTCCGAGGCTTCCAAGTTGAGGGCAGACCCCGGTGGTTGGATCATGAACATTTCAGAATTCGTTCTTGATTCTCCACCAAAAAAGGGTTGGATTAAAATGTTACCTTTCAGGATTAATGGTTTTAGTTGTGCCCAATTGCCACGCAATCTTAACGTCACGTTATGTGCTATGTTGCCGCCTGCACTATCGCCTGCCAAAAACACGCTAGAGAAATCGCAATAGTGGTTCAACCACCATTTGTTGGATGATGCCCTTAGAGCTTGTTGTTTCAGCCACATCAGAGCCTTATGGCCGTCCTCATAGGCAGCCGGAAGAGGGTTCTCGGGGGCTAAACGGTAATCTATTGACATGACCACACAACCAACTTTAGTAGCTAAAAGTGCGAGAAATTCGTGGTAACAACTCCATGCGGCCGAACCAACACAAAAACCTCCTCCATGGAAATAAACGAGTAAAGGAAGCTTCTCATTGCGTTTTGGGACATAAAAGCGGGCCCAAATCTTTGTAAATTTGTCGATCACCAGATCCCTACATGTTACCCCTAGTTCATGGGGCAACACACACATGGCACGTGGAACGATATGGGGTCTTTCCACGTGTCCATCTTTGTAAACCCTAATTAGGCCACCAATTTCTTCAACTAAAACTCTAGGGTTTTGAGAGTTTTTGGTGACCATTGGAAGGCTCAAAGTTGAATCTAAGCTTATGATGCCCATTCTTCCGCTTCTTCTCATAGCTTTGATAAGTATGATATGATGAAGAGAGGTTGGAAGATTAAGATTCAAAAGTTGCAAAGCTTTTGTCCAATGCAACATCTCTATATATAGGATATATATCTATATATATCTATATGTATATCTATATATATCTATATCTATATATATATATCTATATATATATATATCTACAGGGATAAGATTGGAATTCCACACCTTGTTATGGGTATAATTATTTTAAAAGAAATCAACATTTGCATGCCAAGCAAATGGGAAATTGCCAAGTTGCCTTCAAGAGTCAACTTTTAATAGGTAAAAGATATATATATATATTATTGGAGCATACACACATTTAAGATATTTTGAATATTTTAATCCCAAATTCAAAAAGTTAATTATAATGCATGATTTTGTAGTTGGATTAGCTTAATTAATTATGAATTATTTAATGTAAGTTTTTGTTGACATCACTGATTCTGCTAGAAGCTAAAAGAAGTACCCCAAGGCTGATGGGCATTGCTAACGACACCCCTAAGGCCATCAGTACCTCATGGAGGGAATCTTTCAAATATTCCACTCTACATCAGCGTCACATCAGCTTTTCTTTCATCCCTCACTCGATCCCTAACGATCCCTAAACACCCGTACCCCATTCCCTCAAACCCTTTTGACACCTCATTTATTTTAATTCTTTTATTTATACATTTAATTATTTAACAAAATAAAAATATTTATATATTTTTTAATAAATAAAAATAAGATAAATAATAAAAATTAAAATTCATATCATTCATTAAAAATAAAAATTACAAAATACAAAACACTACCAATTATGAAATTTTTGGATTTGCTCTTTTCTCGCTAAAGTAGCCCTCAAAGCGTTTCCCGTAAGGTGATCATGCGGGGTTATGAAATACTCGAAGTTTTTCTCAAATCGTTTATCTCGTTCGATTTCTCGTTCGTGTTCTAACCTTTGAAGTTCGAGATCGATTTTTTTCATTTTGTATTTCATTGTATCATCAATCTTGTCGTTGAACGTCGTCAACAACTGAGTAACACTTTCGTCCGTATTCGCCCCGGACGTATTACTCGTTGATGATTTTTTTGCCTTGTTTCTCCCGATGGGTCGTTGAATTTGCTCGTCATCGTCATCATCGGAAGGTTGGGTACATTTTGAACCCCGCGATGAAGTTGTCGTCATCGTTGGAACGGCTCCCCATTTTGGACATTTTTTTAGGACGTCCCAAGCTTGTTCGTGAGTGAAAGCAACTTTATGGCGTGCTAGATACCGTTCATGTGCCGTTCGGGATATATCGGCCTCACTCATCCCGCTTGATCTATTATTGAGCAAGTTGTTGTAGATGCCGCCAAACGAATTAACTCTTTTATTGAGGTCGTTGAACTTGCTATTGAGTTGATGGGTTGATCTATAACCTGGTTCACGACCCATGCGAGTAAAGAACACATGCCCGATTCGGCCCCAAAAACTTCCTACATTTATGTAAAATTAAGTATAATAATAATAATAATAATAATAATAATAATAATATCAATAAAAATAATTACCACCGCTTTGTGCGTTACCGACCACGGGGTCCTCCGAAACGTCAACCCACGCCGACACTAACGCGAGTTCCTCGGCTTTACTCCACGTTTGTTTGACGGCTTTCGTTGGTCTCGGATTTGATGGTTCCGGGTTAGATTGTTGTGTCGGGATAGATTGTGGTGTGTTCGGGGTAGAAGGTTGGGTTTCCGGAACAATGTCGTCGTCGAGATTGAAGTTGGCCGGAGTAAAACCTTGTTCAATCAACCCGGGACGTGTAAATTGGTAAGGAATTTGTTGGTGAAATTGTTGGGGAAATTGTTGCGGATATTGTGGCGGATTTTGTTGCGACCATTGTGGCGGAATTTGTTGCGAAAATTGCGGATGATAACCTTGTTGTGTAAACGCTTGGAAACCAAGCTCTTGATCTTCTTGCGATTGTGGTGTATTCGGTCGGTTACGACGGGATGTAGGTGTTCTGTTTGAATTCATGATGAGAGAGGTGTGAAAAATAAGAGGTTGAGAGAATTTGAGAGAGTTTGAGAGGTGTGAGAAATAAGAGGTTGAGAGAATTTGAGAGGTGTGAAAAATAAGAGGTTGAGAGAATTTGAGAGGTGTGAGAAATAAGAGGTTGAGAGGTGTGAGAAATAAGAGGTTGATGGTTAAATATATAGTGGGATTAAATTGAGAAAAATAATTTTTTTTTTTACAAAGAGCCGTTGAACGGCATTATTTTTAAAAATTTAATTAAATTTTTTTTTTAAAAAAAACCTTCGGGATGGATCGGGATCCCATCCCCGAATTCCATCCCTTCCCGCAACCATCCCCGAGCCCGTAGCCCATCCCCGCAACCCCGCTGACCATCCCGAGCCCCATCCCGCTTGGGGTACGGATGGCCTAATGGTCTTAAATGCATTGTTATTTGAATCAATCAATTTCAATTATAATCCATCATCTCGACTTGACATATGTATATATACATTGTTATTTTTTATTTTATATGTCTTTATTAGAAATATATATATATATATATATATATATATATATATATATATATATATATATGTTTTATTATATTTGTTTTATTTTATAATTTTGTTTAACTTTTGTTTTTATTATAACTTCGTTATATTTTATAAATTTTGTTTTATTTATAACTTCATATATATATATATATAGAGGGGTGAGTTCAAATGAAAACTCAAATTCAATTGTAAACGTGAGGACAAATCACAGCCGTTGATTAATAATCTGGTGAAGAGATCAATGGCAAAAAAACACGGTGGCAATTTTGTAAATAAGTTGAAAACTCTGTCCATGACTTAATGAATATTTAGCGCGCAGGGGTAAAATTGGAAAGATGAGAATCAGCGCCTATTTTTGTTGAATTTTTATTTTCTTTTTTAATTAAAAAACTTTTACCCCCTTAAATTTTAAAATAAATTATCTCAAAAATTACTAACATTTTAATCAAACAAATTACATCAAAAAAACGAGAATTTCGTTCTCTTCGATATGACATCCATCATGATATAGTTTTTTTTTTCGATTTAACCGTTTTTTACGTGAAATCGTGTATATGTGTTATATTCAGACTGAATATAACACATATACACGATTTCACGTTATAACACATATTCAGACTGAATATAACACATATTCAGTCTGAATATAACACATATTCAGTCTGAATATAACACATATTCAGACTGAATATAACACATATTCAGTCTGAATATAACACATATTCATCACTCACGTCTTCTTTTGTTCACAACTATTGCTGCATTCTTTCACATTGCATATACATGCCACGCATGCATACTAAGGCCATTCTCCCTTAACCATCTGTGTTGTTCATCGAATATTGTTGCTGTTATTATCCATCTTTGGTTTTCTTGGTGACATACATATCAATACATCGCATGAATTTTTTTGATTTGGTTATTGTTCAACTACCGCTAGCCTCATATTTTTCAGCTACATCTCGGTTTGAAGAACTTGATCATCACGTGATATCATATACCACATATTAGGTTTTACCACACAATTATTGGTCGTGTTTATCGCATGGTTTTATGTGTTATATTCAGACTGAATATGTGTTATATTCAGTCTGAATATGTGTTATATTCAGTCTGAATATGTGTTATATTCAGTCTGAATATGTGTTATAACGTGAAATCGTGTATATGTGTTATATTCAGTCTGAATATAACACATATACACGATTTCACGTAAAAAACGGTTAAATCGAAAAAAACTATATCATGATGGATGTCATATCGAAGAGCACGAAATTCTCGTTTTTTTGATGTAATTTGTTTGATTAAAATGTTAGTAATTTTTTAGATAAATTATTTTAAAATTTAAGGGGGTAAAAGTTTTTTAATTAAAAAAGAAAATAAAAATTCAACAAAAATAGGCGCTGATTCTAATTTGACGAAAATACCCCTAAAGCTGAATTTTAGGAATGACTTAAATACGACTGCGATCAATGGACGAGATTTGTCCTCATGTTTACAATTGAATTTGAGTTTTCATTTGAACTTTCCTATATATATATATTAATTCTTTTATTGTATATTCGTATTATATATAACCCTAAATTTTAAGTTTTGAAATTTAAGTTTAAAACTTGAGTTTTTGGGGAATAGGAGTTTTAAATTCAATGGTTTAAATTCATAGTATTTAAGTGATTTTGGATGGATTAATCTACGCTAAACATGGATTATTTTGGTTTAAACCAGTTATATTAAAGATTTCTAATATTGGGTTGTATTTTGGAATTAAGCCATAGCAAATCAGGTTTTGACTAAGACCTCATAGTACATGTCAATAATACTACACCCCTATTATTACAATACATTTTTTTTCCATTTCAGTCATTTATTTGTTGTTACATGAGTTACGTCGTATTTAGATCAAATAAATAAGAACACACAGTTTTTATACAATGTCATTTTAAAATAAGTGAAAATGTAATTTATGTTTTATTTATATACTTTTTATTTATATGTCAAATCTTAATGTTTATGCTTTATTTTTATAACTATATTATAATTAGAAAGGTAATAATGTTTATATTAAAAGTTATTTAAATAAAAACAAAGAAGGAAAAAAAAACTGAAACAACCAGACGTCAGTAGAATATAAGATTTTCTTTATGTTATTATTTGTTTTAAAATGTCCCATAACAAAAGAATGTGTACCCATATAAGACTATAGATTTAAAATGAATAGTAATAAAACTATTAGTTAAAACTATTAATATATTTATCATTTACGTTTATAAATTTAACAATGACACTTAAAAGGTTATGATTAAATTATAAATTAAAGATTAAAAATTTTTATATTAATAAATAATTGTGGTGTTTGTCTCTCGCAAGCATAGACATGCTCCCTCTATGGTGTAAAATGAAATTGTAATTGTGGCTTTGTAAGGCCATCCGTACCCCATCCCTCCTATCTGTGAAAGATTCCCCTCCACATCATCGCCACATCAGCTTTTCTTCCATCCCTCACTCCATCCCTCACGATCCCTAAACATCCGTACCCCATTCCCTCAAACCCCTTTGCCACCTCATTTATTTTAATTCTTTTATTTATACATTTAATTATTTAACAAAATAAATATATATATATATATATATATTTAATAAATAAAAATAAGATAAATAATAAAAATTAAAATTCATATCATTCATTAAAAAATTAAAAATTACAAAATAAATTTAAAAATCTACTCGTCGTCATTGTTGGGAACTTGGATACGCCAAATATGTTCGACCAAATCCGACCGAAGGTTATTATGAGTTTCCCGGTTTATGACTTCTCGAACATTTGCCGCGCGTTGTGTCTCACTGATTTGGCTTTCGATATCATTCGTGAAAAAGTCGTTTTCCACGTCACCACAAATAGCATGGTTTTCGTCTTCGAGTATCATATTGTGTAATATGACACAAGCGTACATAATGTTTCCCAATATTGCCGGTTCCCATCCGCGTGCCGGGTTATGAAGTATATGCCAACGTTGTTTAAGCACGCCAAAAGCTCGTTCAACATCTTTACGTGCGGATTCTTGCGCGGACTTGAACTTTTGTCGTTTAGAGTCTTGTGGGCACGTAAATGATTTTACGAAAGTAGCCCATTCCGGATATATCCCATCCGTTAGATAATATCCATGCTTGTAGGTGGCTCCATTCACCTCAAAAGGGCAGTCGGGTGCTTTTCCATCATATACATCGTTGAAGATGGGCGACTGATTGAGAACATTGATGTCATTGTTGGAACCGGCAACACCAAAGTATGCGTGCCAGATCCATAGATCTTGAGAGGCCACTGCTTCTAGCATGATTGTCGGGTGCTCATGATCACCTCTCATGAATTGACCTCGCCATGCATTCGGACAATTTGCCCACGCCCAATGAGTACAGTCTATGCTGCCGAGCATGCCGGGAAATCCGTGTTTAGCTTCATGCGCGGCGTACAACTTCTGAATATCAATAAAAGTAGGCCTGCGTAAATATTTTTGACCATACAGTTCAATAATACCTGTGCAGAATTTGTACAGACAATCTCGTGACGTTTTCTCTCCCATACGGATGTACTCGTCAAGTGCGTCAGCAGCTACTCCATACGCCAATTGCCGAATAGCGGAAGTACACTTTTGTATCGGAGAAAAACCTTGTTTGCCTAACCCGTCAAACTGAAGTCTAAAATACGGATACCCTACTTCTAAATCTTCAACTATTCGTTCGAATAGTTGTCTGCTCATCCTGAACCGCCGCCTAAACATATCCGGTGTATAAATCGAGTTGACGCCAAAGTAGTCCCGCATAAGCCGCTCGTTTGCAGTTACTCGACCTCTTTCAATGTTTGCGGCCCTCTCTCTTGTTGACGATGAGGCGGTGCTACCATACAGCGATTGTGCAGCATGTCGAAAAATTTCCCTTTGTAGATTCAACAACTCGTCGGTGTCTACGGATGATGATGATGCGGTTGGTGAACCGGGTTGTGGCGAATCCATATTGTTTAATATATAGAGGTTGAGAAAATTTGAGAGAGTTTGAGAGGTGTGAGAAATAAGAGGTTGAGAGAATAAGAGGTTGAGAGGTGTGAGAAATAAGAGGTTGAGGGTTAAATATATAGTGGGATTAAATTGAGAATTTTTTTTTTTTTAAGAAAGAGCCGTTCAACGGTTATTTTTTTAAAAATTTAATTAAATTTTTTTTTTTTTTTTATAAAACCCTCGGGATGGCTCGGGAACCCAACCCCGCTCACCATCCCGCCCCGCAACTCCATCCCGGGCCGTAGCCCAACCCCGCCCTCACCCCGCTGCCACATCCCCCATCCCGAGCCCCTTCCCCGCTGGGGTACGGAAGGCCTAATAGTTGGTGTCGATGGGTGGCTACTGCCACTGTGAGTTTTGTAAAACTTCTTTTGCTTTTGGTTAATATATTGTTTTGTTGCCGATAAAAAAAATAAAAAAATAAAAAAATAAAAAAATAAAAAAATAAAAAAATAAAAAAATAATGGATAGTTATATCGTTAATAAAAGGAGTAATGTTTATATTAATAAGAATTTATATATATTAAAATAAAAAATAGAAAAACAATAAAATAAAAAAATTCAAAATAGATCTCAACATATATATAAAATAATATGGTAGAATGCTATATAATAAACTTAATAATATAAATAATATAAAAGATATATATCTATTAATAATTCATATTAATTAAAGTATAATATTAAAAAAATTAGATAATTGATAATTGATAATAATTAAAATATAAAATAAATATATTAAATAATAGAGAACAAAAAACAAAAACAATAAAAAGTCAAAAAACAAATAAGGCAAAAAACAAATAAGGCAAAAAACAAAGTCATCATGGTAATAGGTGTAGGGGTGCCATTAGCCCCATTAGCCCACCCCTTTAGGATAGTATGATGAACAGGGCCGTTCCTAAAATATTGTAGCCCCCGAACGAGATGTAAAAATGGGCCCTCGATAGGTACTGTTTTTTTTCAATATGTTATCTTTTATCATCAGAAATAACATTGAGTTTAAAAAGTATTAATAATTCATATAAAATTGTTTTTCCGAGAATTCCTAGACGCAAAATCAATCAATAATTATTTTTAAATTAATATTATCTATCATATTATTTTTACATAGCATCATAAATTCGTTCCACCGTCAAACACATCATATGATATACCTTTAATATATAGACCGACATCATTTTATATCACAATATTGACTATTCAGAGTACCACCATATGCAAATTAATATAAATCAGTTGGGTTTCCATATCACCTCATACTAACGTTTTCACCATTTTAAACTTTTAGGGTTAATACATACTTTTACGAACCATCAATCTTAGAATCAAAAGTTCATGTTGGTTATAACTTGAGATCTTATTCTTGTTGTAGATATAGAAGAATACTTAAATTATACATTCAATATTAGGTAATCAGGAAGTCCATAATGTATGAAAAAACAAAGTTTGTTTTGAAATCCTAAATATAGATTTTTGGTGAATAGTCCCATATGGTTGATATTTTTTTCAAAAGGAACGAACTTTCTTGGTAAATACAAGAAATATACTATATTCTAATATAAATGTTTGAGCCCATAATATAATGTTAAATTGTTTTGGGTCCTATTAGATACTAAAAAAAGTTTGTGTTTTCTTTATTGGCTAAATTTTTTGAACTACTACTATATACTAAAAAAGTTTGGACCCTTACTTTTTGTGGGTCCTTAATATAATGTTAATTTTTTTTGCGTCCTATTAGATACTAAAAAAATTGTCTCTTTTATTGACTATTTTTTTAACTAATACTATATACTATATAGTACATACTAAAAAAATTTGAGCCCCTACTTTTTGTGGACCGTCAATATAATGTTAAATTATTTTTTAGTGCTATTAAATAGTAAAAAAATTGTGCTCTTTTATTAACTAATTTTTTTGAATTACTACTATATATTATATAGTATATACTAACAAAATTTGGACCCCTACTTTTTATAAGCTTTGGACGTGCACCTGGTCCGCCCTCCCCTGCCGCCACGGCCCTGATGATGAAAGTTAACAATGTTATTGTAAGGGTTTGATAAAGTTTAATAGATGCTATATATGCATGTCTAGTTTTAAAGTAAATTATAAAAATCAATCGTGTGCCTGAGTTAATGAAATTCTGCTTTTCTTCACTCGATTTTAAATTACATTTGATACTCCTTTTTTTTAGAACGGCGGGATTTTATTAAAACTTTAGCAAGGAACTAGAGAGAATTACAAAATAGCTATATTGAGACTACATAACCATCTATCCCAACTAAAATTACAAAATAGCTATATTTGATACTCATTCAATTTGTAGTTTGCATTTTCTTACGAATTTCATCCTGGGTTCTAAGTCTAACAGCCGTTAAATGTCCCACGTGCTAATCACATAAAGACAATTTGATCATTTTGTATTTTCTTTTACACCTTTTTTATATTCTACAATTGTGTAAAGTGTTTAAAAAAATCCATGGTCTAGATAGACATCATCATCAAGAACATCGTCAACAAGAACATTTTATATACCTCATTCCAAAAAAACTTATGCAAATTAATTGCTGATATTTGTAATACAAAACCCTAAAATCAAAATCAAAACATTAAAATCAAGACCCTATATTTTCTCTATTCTTCCTTTGATCAAATTTGCAGTAGAGGAGAAAGGAAGGCGGTGGCAAGGAGGTGGTTGCAACATAAGAGAGTGGGTGGCAAGGAGGCGGTATATACAGAGAGGGGTGCCTAAATGAGATGTAGATGTAGATGCATTGTATATATATGTTTTCTTCCTTTGAATATGAAGCAGATGGAGATGCGGTGCTCCGACGAAATAGAGATGCAGATGCGGTGCACTAACGTGATGGAAATGTAAATACAACAACCGAAAGTTTGAAACTAACAATTCCTTCAACTTGATTTCACAGTTAATCTACAGTCAAAAATCTCGAAAAAAGAGTTGATCGATATTTGAATATCTAGTTTATTTTTGTGGATAAAGATGATAACCCAAACACAATGAAAAAAAGACTTAATTTTCATCAAATTTTAAATCAAATTTTTTTTGGAATTGGATATCATATTTAATTTATGGGTTGATGAACATGATATATTTAGAACATGTACTTTAAATATTTTTAACATATTTTGTGTATGTTTCTTCCCTGCCAAAAAAGGAATGAATTATTGAAAAATGACAAAAATGTCCTTTCTTTTTTTGGACATAAAAACATTGGAAAAAGTTTGTCCAAATAATGCATGTAATTGAGAAAACCAGTGGGGTTTGTATAGTTGACATAAGGGTACCAAAAAGAGAATAAAACAAGAGAGAATTGAAATAACATCATATCATCTTTTTCCATCCATCCATCCATCTACTTTAAGCAACCCTATATAACTCCATTAATGGGAGTATGGGACTCTGATCCTTGTCTTTATTCATTCTCATTATGTGTGGACTATATATCTACAAACAACTCACACCACCTTTCTTTGTAAATTGTAATTGTATTTGTAATTGTAATTGTAATTGTAATTGTATTCTCCAATCATTGCCACCGCTCACAAGTTTAATTCAACTACTTATATATATATATATATATATATATATATATTTGATACATACACTATCTTTTAAGATCAACAACATATGTGAACGATTCCAATTATTGAAGCTTGGGATCATGGGTAGTCTAGAACCTAAATTCGTTTACATCGTTATTGGTTGCCTCGTCATACATAGAAAGGGTGATTTAGTTAGGATTTATAAGGTGTGTTTGTGCACCTTTCTATAAAGCGAGGACCTCTCGTAAAATATCCAAAAACTCTAGGGTTGTGGTTGCGACAATTTCATTAAAATGTTACATTTTTAAAATATAATAAACATATAATCATTCATTTCACAAAACATGTTTTAAAGGGTTTTTGTATTTAAGAGTGTGTTTGGTATGTAAAACAAGGTGGAATATGACATAACAGAACATGCTTGTCCCATATTTGGCATGACCATATGTAGGACACGCTAGAACTAAGTGGAACAAACATGGGACACGCTTCTCCCTCCCCACCCCCTGGAACAAGAGAGAACAACACCTAATTTTCCTAACATACTCTTTCAAAAATAACCAAAACCTAAATCACTCTACTCATCGTCGCCTCCACGCCTAAACCCATTGATCGTCTTCTTTTGCTTGCTCCAGGCAAATCAACGCTAAACCAATCGATTTTTCCACTTCTCCTATCGATTTGTCACACAGGTGTCCGTCCACAGGTTCCGAATTCTCACATTGTTGGTGACCAACGATTTCTTCCCACAGGTTCTCGATTTCTTCCACGCTGATTTCTTTCTGTGATTTCTCACACTATTACTGTGATTTCTTACCTAAGATTTCTGCGATTTCTCACATTATTACTCATCGTTGCCTCCACCTGCGATTTATGTGATGTCTTCCATCTATGATTTTTTTTCCATCTTAATGTGATTTCTTCCATCTTACTGTGAGTTTCTTCCATCTTACTATAATTTTTTTCATCTTCTTGTGATTTTTTCATGTTATTGTGAGTAACTCACCGTGTGAGTAAATTTATTGTTGGTACAAATGGAATTTTGATGTTTCCTTCTTATATGACATATTCTATTCTTGTTATATGACATCTTCTATTCTTGATACAAATGGATTGTTGTCAAATCTGTGATTTCTTCCATAGTCAAATCTATGATTTCTTGAACTTACTAATTTCTTCCATTGTTAATACATGATTGTTATTTTGTTTTTGTAGACATGGATCATAACACTTTAATTGTAATTGTTAAGGTGTTCAGGGCTTACATCCAGTTGCTCATTTCTTTGGCCAATTTTGCGAATTGGTTAAGTGAATATGAACAAAGACAATATGGGACGAGAACTTTAAGACAAAAAAACCTTCACTAGATTTCAAATTAGATTGATAGAAATCCAACGGAAGACTTCAGTGTGCCTTTGTCTACTCCTAATGTCGTTTCCGCATCCTCCATTCCACAAGAAGGAGAAACATCATCAAAAAAGAGAAAGAGAAAAGTTAGTGCCGCTGACAATGTATTTAAGATGATTAAAAGGGGCTTAAACGCGGTACCCGAGGAAATGGGGAAGTTGGTATCGGTTGTTGGTACTCCGCGTTTGCAAACTATGCCCAACGAGTTAAAGAAGATAGGTTTTGATCATAACCAATGTGTTGCTATCAGTATGTATTTTGTAGACAACCCATTTCATAACCAATGTGTTGCTATATATTAGCTTGTATTTTGTAGACAACCCGTTTCAACTACACCTTTGAAATGACATGAATGATGAATTTAAGGCATCATTTGTGACGACCATACTTCAAAAGTTAGGCATGTGATTGATGTTAGTTGGTAAAAAGTTGAACTTTTGTGTTTAGGTCTTTTGCTACACAATGCTTAACATTTGAGCTTTTGTGTTTTTGTCTTTGCTATCCAATGGTAAACATTTGAACACTTGAACATTTGTGTAAGATGTGTTTGTAAGAAAACATTTGTTCCAGTCTTTTGATTTATGAGTGAGTTTTTAATCAATATTGATATGGTTTTGTATTTTTAAATATTATTTGTTAATATTCACTTACATTGATTATTTAATAAAAAATTACTAAACAACTCATCAAAGGTAAATTGGTTATTTTAACCAGTCTTGTCATGTCTTACCAAACGCTGGACACTTATCCTGTTTACGTACCAAACACACCCTAAGAGAATTTGATAATTTGGTAAAATCTTTTATAAACAGGTTTGTTAGATGATTTCCGTTTAATCAAAATACAAACTTACATTATACTATAAGAGTGATGATAAACAAATATATATTTTAATTATTTAAAAAATTATTATTCTATATAAAACTTTTTTGTGGTTTTGATGAACTTATTTTTTAGCTTTAGCATATGATGTGAATGTATGTTGACTATCTTCCATGGTTTTAGGGCATCCACGGAAAATGCTCTCTTGGAATATTAAGGCTATGTTTGGCAAACTATCTAATAAGCAAGCTGATAACTTATAAGCTAGCTGGTAGTTGATAAAATAGTTGATGAAAAAATTACGTTTGCCAAAACTAGCTTAAAAGCGTGTAAAATGACCAAAAATGATATCTTCAAAAAATTATCAATTATAATATTTTAATTATATAATTAAAATAAATTTATAGCAACATAATATGTTAATTAATACAACCAGTGTAGTAAAAAAATTAAACAATATAACATGTTAAATAAAAGAATTTAAAATTTATTATTACATATATACTATAAATTTTAAATTTGTTAAAACAAGTTTTATAAAAAATATATATTAACTTATGATTTTAAATAACCGTTACGTATAATATGAAAAAAATCAAATAATAATAATTAAAAATATAATAGTAATTGATAATTAATTTTTTTTGATTAATATTAGAAAATATATAAATATTTTATATGATTAACAATAACTCTAAATAATTAATATAATTAAAATTTAATTTAATAAGTTTAATTAATATTAATTAAATTTAAAAAATTAATATTTATTTATAATAATAATTAGTATATAATAATTAATATTAATGAGGATAATATTGAAATATTTACAAAAATCTACTCAAATACTACTTCAAGTAGCATTTCAAAAAGCTAGCTATGATCATCCAAACATGTATAAAAAAAATAAGCTAGTTTTGTTTTTGCCAAACATTGCTTAATTAACACATTTCTTTATCCTGAAGAAATTTTTGTAGACATTTGACGAATATCGATGGGTTAAGTATTTGGTCAATGGTTATTATTTTAGTATTTCAAAAAATAATAATTATTTGTTTATTAATGATTTTTACTAAAGTATCAAATAATATATAAAAAATAAATCCAGATCCAACTCTTAAATCATTGTGAATAATTCTAATTGTTTAAAAACTATTTTGCGGATTAAAGAAGTTTGATAGAACATATAAGATCTTCAAGAATGTCCATGTCCATGTCCATGTCATTTTTAAGGTTAACTACTTATGTATCATTATCTAATTAAAAAGACAAATTTATAACATGTCTACTGGACGGCATGCAGAGCATATACGGATCGGGAGCTTAACAAGTACATGAATATGCTACGACATAGTGCCGACGAAGCAGCCAAAGTCTTTGACGATGCTGGACCGGAGAGGTGGTCCGCGGCCCATTTTCCTGGACAACGGTATGACATTCTGACCTCGAATAGTGCACAGTCTGTGAATGCACTCTCCCGTTTTGCGCGTAGATGTCCGATTGTTAATCTTATGGACTACTTTAGGGCCTTTCAACAAGAGTGGTACCAAATTCGACGCCTAAAAGGAGCTGGGATGCAAAATGCACTCACACCAACGGCGGAGAAGATCGTTCAGTACAGGGCGCGTCGTTCGGCGACATGGCCGGTAAGAACAATCGGGTATGGGAAGTACGAGGTGCATGATGACTATCTTCACGCGATTGTGAATATGGAAGACCACCTTTGTTCGTGTCGCGAATGGGATAAATCTGGGTTACCGTGCGGCCATGCCATCGCTGCAGCAAGACATACGGGTCGTAGAGATTGCAGCGACTTGGCTGTTTGTTTCTTCACGTCCGAATATTACCGGAGAACTTACGTGAAGGTAATAAACCCAGCTGGACCCCCTGCGGCATGGGTGTATCCACCCGACCCGCTTCCGCCATGCTATCCACCTTTAATCGATAAGAATAGAGCCGGGAGACCGAGAAAGAACGACCGACGTCCATCACGTGGTGAAAGTTCGATACAGCGAAGATGTACTCGGTGCCAATGCGTAGGACACACTCGTGGAGAGTGTCCAAATCCCGCCCCTTCAACCGTGCCAAGGAGACATTCAGTCAGTCACACCCCGGGCCCGTCACAGCTTGAACCATATGGAACAAACACATATGATACTGTTGATCTAAACGCTGATTTGTAAATGATATATATATTCATATTATATATATACACATACATATGCTTCTAAATGAATATTGATAACACAACTAGTTTGTAAATGATATATATATATTCATATTATATATATACACACATACATATGCTTCTAAATGAACATTGATAACACAACTAGTTTGTAAATGATATATATATATATATATATTCATATTATATATATACACATACATATGCTTCTAAATGAACATTGATAACATAGCTAGTTTGTAAATGATATATATATTCATATTATATATACACACATACATATGCTTCTAAACATATGCTTCTAAATAAACATTGATAACACAACTAGTTTGTAAATGATATATATATATATATATATATATATATATATATATATATATATATATATATATATTCATATTATATATACACACATACATATGCTTCTAAATGAACATTGATAACACAGCTAGTTTGTAAATGATATATATATATATATATTCATATTATATATATACACACATACATATGCTTCTAAATGAACATTGATAACACAGCTAGTTTGTAAATGATATATATATATATATATATATATTCATATTATATATATACACATACATATGCTTCTAAATGAACATTGATAACACAGCTAGTTTGTAAATGATATATATATATATTCATATTATATATACACACATACATATGCTTCTAAATGAACATTGATAACACAACTAGTTTGTAAATGATATATATATATATATATATTCATATTATATATATACACACATACATATGCTTCTAAATGAACATTGATAACACAGCTAGTTTGTAAATGATATATATATATTCATATTATATATATACATATACATATGCTTCTAAATGAACATTGATAACACAGCTAGTTTGTAAATG
The DNA here is from genome assembly GCA_033807775.1 of Saussurea involucrata. Classification (NCBI taxonomy): domain Eukaryota; kingdom Viridiplantae; phylum Streptophyta; class Magnoliopsida; order Asterales; family Asteraceae; genus Saussurea; species Saussurea involucrata. The sequence continues at coordinate 220,676,485 of CM066320.1, forward strand.
ATATATATATATTCATATTATATATACACACATACATATGCTTCTAAATGAACATTGATAACACATATAGTTTGTAAATGATATATATATATATATATTCATATTATATATATACACACATACATATGCTTCTAAATGAACATTGATAACACAGCTAGTTTGTAAATGATATATATATATACACACACATACATATACTTCTAAATGAACATTGATAACACAGCTAGTTTGTAAATGATATATATATATATATATTCATATTATATATATACACACATATATATGCTTCTAAATGAACATTGATAACACAGCTAGTTTGTATTCCATCCAACAGGCTCTTCATCTTCAATCTTTCTGACCCTTCTTCAACGGCTTCTGCTTTTGCAACCACGTATGGCCATTGTGTACCACAACCCGGACACACTTTAGCAAATGAGTTGAGGGTTGTCATATATTCTACAAGAGGAGTGGGCCCACGAATGAGGTAACCTCTGACTTGACCTTGCATGATGTAAAAAAACAACAAAAAAATACAAAACAACAACACAGTAAAAAAAAAATACAAACAACAACACAGTAAAAAAAATACAAAACAAGAAAAAAATACAAAACAACTAAAACAACCACCACCTACTTAAAAATTGATTTAGTTTCATCAATCCAAGCTTGCTTCTCGTTTACCTTCGCTTGAATAATTGCGAAGTCTTGCAGAATATGGTGAATTGCTTCTTGTTCTCGACGAACACGAGCCTCCCTAGCTTTTATATCCCCTTTCATCCTTTTGATCTCCCTGTCTTCCTCTTCGATCTTTCTCTAATGGACTGCATTCCTGTCCATCATTTTTTTCCACTCTTCTGTTAGTTCATCTATCTCCTTTTCCTTTTTTGCTATGGCGACCTCGATTTGAGGTGGCATTTTTTCAGGAGTAGACTTAGGGTTTGATGACGATGCCATTTGTGGATGAAATGAGAGAAGAGAAATCAAGAGAGAAAACAATTCAAAGAAAGAAAAAGCAAGAGAGAAATCAAGAAAGAAAGCAAGAGGAAGTGTGAATTGTGAATTGCATCTTACTGGTATTTATGGATGAAATCTCAAACATGCAAATGAATTTGAACCACAAATTTGTCTTCAAAGTAAAATAATTGTGGAAAAAAAAGTAAAAGTATGCAAGATTCGTCCAAGTACAGGGGCTGAAAGTGTAATTTTTCAGGGACCAAAAGTGTAAAAATTAGGGTTTGAGTCTTCAAAAAAAAATTAGGGTTAACCCTGGGCCGACACGTGGCGCGTTAGCCCGCAATCGCGGGGGCACAACGAGGGCAGGGACCAAAACTGCCAACACGGGCATTCTTGAGGGGGGAAAGCTGGGCCGCGGGCATTCTTGAGGGACCAACGCGGGCAAAGTGGGCAAACTTTGGTGACACGTGGGCCTGGGGCCCGCGATCGAGGGGCCCACCGCGGGCTTTTGTGGCATTTCGGTAAGATGAGAGAGTTTTGTGGCATTTTAGTAAGTTTGGGTCAAACTTGTGGCATTTTAATTAATTTCCCTAAATAAAAGATGGAATATTTGAATAAATATCTAAAAGAGGTCGTTATATGTCGACATATGTGAGCTTTTAAGAGCATCTCCAACAGCATTGCTAAATTTTTTCTAAAATAAAGAATGAAAAGTCAAAATTGCTAAAATCATTTTCTTTCAACTCCAACAGCTTTTCTATTTTAGAGAATCAATCATTACCTTATATTATTAAAATATTTAATATATTCAATATTCTATTAAAATATTGTAATTTTGGTGGGAAAAATATTAAAATAATATTTCTTTTTCCTATTTAGAGAAATATAGAGACTTCTCTATATTTAGAGATTTTTTGGAGATTCTCTATTTTAGCAAACCATATAGCAAAGCTGTTGGAGATGAATAGCAAACCAAAACCCACTTTTTTCTATTTTAGCAATGCTGTTGGAGATGCTCTAACTCCACCTTTTAACTGTTTTTCGAATAACCAAAAAATGATACCTTTTTGGAAAATTCTGTTTATTTCATTTTTTAAATCATAGTTGATGTAGAAAATAATTATCTTTATACATTTATTTTAGTTACCATGCACAATACATTCCTAAAATATTTAAATGCCATGTCTTGACAACATAAATAATTCAAGATTAAATTACATTAATAAATATATTTGATAAATGTTTGAATTTATAACATAGATTTATCTTTTTAATTAGATACTAATAAATAAGAAGTTAACCCCAAAAAAAGGGCATGGACATTCTTGAAGATCTTAGGCCATGCGTAACGCTGCGGGTATACGCTCGGGCTCGGGCTCGGGCTCCTGCGGGCTCCACAGGGTTGTGGTACGGGGCGAGCGGGCTTGAGGCTCGGTCTCGGGTAGCGGGTTTGAAAACCCGAGAAACCCGAGTCTTATTTGTTTTTTTTTTAATTTTTTTATAAATAAATTAAAAATAAAGCCGTTGCAACGGCTACTTTTATAATTTTTTTTTTCCAATTTAATCCCACTATATATATTAATCCAAACCTCTTTATTTTTTCACACCAAAATCTCTCAAATTCTCTCAAACTTTCTCAAACTCTCTCAAATTTCATCATGAATCCAAACAAAACACCTACATCCCGTCGTAATCGACCGGATACACCACAACCGCAAGAAGACCCGGAGCTTGGTTTCCAAGCGTTTACACAACAAGGTTATCATCCGCAGTTTTCGCAACAATATCCGCCACAATTTTCGCAACAATTTCCGCCACAATTTTCGCAACAATTTCCCCAACAATTTCACCAACAATTTTCGCAACAATTTCCTTACCAATTTACACGTCCCGGTTTGATTGAACAATGTTTTACTCCGGCCAACTACAATCTTCCTTCACCCGCAATCAATCTCGACGACGACATTGTTCCGGAAACCCAACATTATAGCCCGCAATCTATCCCGGAACCATCAAACCCGACACCAACGAGAAAAGGAAAAAACAAACAATATGAAAATAGAGCCGCCAAACAAAAATGGAGTAAAGACGAGGAACTCGCGTTAGTGTCGGCGTGGGTTGACGTTTCGGAGGACCCCGTTGTCGGTAACGCACAAACCGGTGGTAATATTTTTATACTTGAATTTACATATATTTTTATTGTTATTATTATTATTATTGTTATTATTATTATTATTAATATTATTATTATTCTTGTTAATATTCTTATACTTGAATTTACATAAATGTAGAAAGTTTTGGACCCGAATCGGGCAAGTGTTCTTTAGTTTGATGGGCCGCGGAAATTATAGAACAACTCATCAACTCAACACCAAGTTCAACAACCTCAATAAAAGAATAAATTCTTTTGGCGGCTTCTACAACAATTTGGTCACTAATAGATCAAGCGGAATGAGTGAGACCGACATTTCACGAATGGCACACGAACGGTACCGAGCACAACTTGGGTTGGCTTTCACTCACGAACAAGCTTGGAAAGTCCTAAAAAAATGTCCAAAATGGGGAGCCGTTCCAACGATGACGACAACTTCATCGCGGGGTTCAAAACGTACCAAACCTTTCGATGATGACGATGACGACAACTTCATCGAGCAACTTCAACGACCCATCGGGAGAAATAAGGCAAAAAAAACATCAACGAGTAATACGAGCGGGTCGAATACGAACGAAAGTGTTACTCAGTTGTTGACGACGTTCAACGAGAAGATTGATGATACAATGCAGTACAAAATGAAAAAACTCGAACTCGAACAACAACAGTTGGAGTTTAAACGAGAACAGTTGGAACCCGAACGAGAAAAGCGATATGAACAAGACTTCGAGTTTTTCATATCCCCGCATGATCACCTTTCGGGAGACGTTTTGAGGGCTACTTTAGCGAGAAAAGAGAAAATTAGAAAATATCATAATTTTTAGTGTTTTGTATTTTGTAATTTTTAATTTTTTAATGAATGATATGAATTTTTATTTTTATTATTTATCTTATTTTTATTTATTAAAAATATATAAATATTTTTATTTTGTTAAATAATTAAATGTATAAATAAAAGAATTAAAAAAAATGAGGTGGCAAGAGGGCTTGAGGGCTTGCGCTACGGGTCTTTAGGGCTTGAGGGCTTGCGCTACGGGTCTTTAGGGCTTGAGGGCTTGAGGTGAAGGTTAGGAGAAAAGCTGATTTGACGCTGATGTGACATTGAGGGCTTGCGGTACTAATTGCCTTAGTAGATATACATGTTGTATCAAACTCTTTTGATGCACAAAATAGTTTTTAAACAATTAGAATTGTTCACAGTGATTTAAGAATTGGATTTAGATTTATTTTTATATATTATATAATAATTTAGTGAAAATCATTAATAAACATATAATTATTAAACTTTGAAATACTAAAATAATAACCATTGACCAAAAACTTAACCCCTCGATATTCCTCAAATGTCTGCCAAATTTTCTTCTGGATAAAGAAATGTTTAAATTAATATTCCAAGAGAGCATTTTACATGGATGCCCTAAAACCATGGAAGATAGTCGACATAAATTCACACATATGCTAAAGCCAAAAAATAGGTTCATCAAAACCATAGAAAAGTTTTATATAGAATAATAATGATCATGACTTTAGATTAGGAAACATAATAAAATCAGATATTGATTAGAGTTGATGAACGGCTAAGATTGGTTTGTACAGTTTGCACAAACTAACTGGTTTGCAACGGATAATTCGCCTATATATATATATATTCGTTTATCATTATTCTTACAGTATAACATAAGTTTGTCTTTTGATCAATCGAAAATCATCTATAAAACCTGTTTTATATAAAAGATTTTTGCAAATTATCAAATTATATAAACCTGTTTTAAGAGAGGGGGTCTAAATGTAGGAAGTCTACAAATCTCAAATTGGGGGCTTTTGGGTAAGTTGTAACGCCCCAAAATCCGGGCCAATTTAAAACTCAAGTTACAACAAGTTATGACAATAAAACTACAACTTATATAGATAGCAAAGGAATTAACCATCAAGAGTGTATTTACAATACATGATACTTTGAACAACCTATCAATCTAATCATATCACTACAATCAGATTAATTGAGTTATCTAAGCTATCCTTCAAAAATCTCCTCTTTGGTAAATTGCCACTTTTGCTATTCCAAAAACACTCGTCCCACAACCCTTCATTTGCCCGAGCCTGAACCTGGTAAGAAAACATTATATGAAACGATTAGGCCAATGCCTAGTGAGAACATTCGTTTCAATAACAATACTTGCAAAATCAATGTAAACAAGTTATAACAAACCTGGTTACTCCTTTTCTTACCGTACGTATAACTCTATTCCATTACACAATTTTATCCATTCCCATGACTGACAACAATTCCATCAGCATATCATGCCCCAGAGCCACACTACGAATCTTCAAAGATTCTAGATCAATGCTCCCCACCAATAAATCGCGATTACACACGCCCATTTATCAGTAAGGAAGCTGAGATTACAAGTGCTTATGTCAACCTCACTCTCTTCCTTAGAAATCAGAAATAACGATTAATACCACACGCTTATTCCATGATTTCCCACACACACTGGAATAATGATTAAACGAGTTATACCACACGCCTATTCCATGTGATTACCAAACTTTAGTGCCTATGGATACATAACACCTAATTGTACTCATACAGGTATTTAATCAATATAATTTCCTCATAGCAACCGTATGGGCAAATCACATTCAACACATTCCTGCCTAGTATCACACTAGCGCAATCTATAACCTAACATACTAATCTTTAAGGGTACGTATGTTTAAGCAACCAATGTATATGTCAATTCTTAAATCGCATCTTCCCACGATTAACGAAACTATACTTTCCAATTTCTAGAATAGTACAGATAACATAAAGTCTCTGGATACCTTAAATAGACTGTTCTTATCCAACTCCCGGTATTCCCAACTCCCAGTATCCCCAACCCCCGGTAGTCAACACATGTACCGGGACTTCACCGGAACTCATAAGTACCGGGATTTGCCTCTACCGGGACTTCACCGGAACTCATAAGTACCGGGATTTGCCTCTACCGGGACTTCCACTACCGGGACTTACCACTACCGGGACTGCACTACCGGGACTCACCGCTACCGGGACTCACCGCTACCGGGACTCACCACTACCGGGACTCACCACTACCGGGCTTTCATGTACCGGGACTGCGTACAGTTTATTTCAATAAGTCCAAAATCGACTTAACTTGTAAAAATCAGTTCAATCTATGCATTCCATTCAGTCCTCAATCAATTTATACAGCTATATTAAGATTAGTACAACTTAAAAACACTGATTTGTACAATGAATCGAATGAACTCACCTTATGCTGCGAAACCGACTTCTGCACAAATAAGAACTTCAATCTTTTGAATATAATTCTGCAATTCAAACCCAAAATATAGACTCGTTCATCATCTAAGTAAAAACAACCAATCTCTCCAAAACCAACAACGATTTCTTACCAAAATGATGACAAATTCTGTTTTCTTTCTTCTTTCTCTCTTTCTCCCTTATTCCTCTGATTTCTTTGCCGACTCAAAACAAGATACTGAGATATTTTCTCAGTTCTAACCCTTTATCCAAACATACTTTTAGCAAATAACCAAAAGCACCCTCAAGATCCATTATTCCCAAAAGTACCACCATACTTTCATTACTTGCATTTTAACCCCTAAATTGGATTATAAAATTCCCATACAATCCCAAGGTTACGAAAAATATAAATACATCCCAATTCTTATTAAAATAATAATAACGAAAATTTAGGATGTTACAATACTCCCCAACTTAAAAATGATTTCGTCCCCGAAATCAAACTCAAGTAAACAAATGAGGATACTTAACTTTCATACTATCTTCTGACTCTAAAGTCACATTAGTACCTCGATGGTGTTTCCACTGTACTTTCAACATAGCTACTTCCTTACCACTGCGTAGCTTTCTAACCGATCTTTCCAAAATTGCCTCTGGTTCTTCCACACAACGACTCTTTTCATCTACTCTCACCTCAGTGAGTGGTATCACATACTCTTCTTCGGCTAAACACTTCCGAAGATAACAAACATGAAAGGTATTATGAACCCCTTCCAACTCTGGTGGAAGATCCAACTGATATGCTTGTAAACCAATCCTTTTTGTGATAGTGAAAGGTCCTAGAAAACGAGGACTTAACTTCCCACGTTTACCAAACCTTATCACACCCTTCCATAGGGACACTTTAAGCATCACGCGCTCCCCAACTTGAAATTCTTTTGGTCTCCTTTTTGGGTCAGCATAACTCTTCTGTCGGTCCTGAGCTGCTTTCATATGCTGCCGAATTTCTTTCACCTTATCAGCTGTTTGTTGTACCAACTCTGGACCAACAAACTGTTTCTCTCCGGCTTCTAACCAACATACCTGAGTTCTACATGTTTCTACCTTCCGGGCCACATCTACTTTCATAGCCGGCCACCAATAATCCAATTTCAAATCTCGATACATCTTCGTATTCCCAGGGTGTATGGAGTACTTAGATCTATGAGCGTCTTCGAGAATCAGCTCTCGATTTCCTCCAATCTTTGGTACCCAAACACGACCTTGGAACAGCTTTATTCCACGGCCATCTTCAGTCAACTGAAGGTGTTGCTTGCCCATCACTTCTTATTTCAGGTTTACTTCCCGCAAAGCCTCCGCTTGTGCCTCTTTTATCTTTTCTATCAAACTCGATGTCACATCAATTCTAGCATTTATCGATTTCAAACACCCACTATACTCTTTCCTACTTAAAGCATCGGCCACGACATTTGCTTTACCAGGATGGTAATTCAATTCGCAATCGTAATCTTTAAGTAATTCTAACCATCTTCGCTGTCTCATATTTAACTCTTTCTGATCAAAAACATGCTGCAAACTTTTATGGTCAGTAAAAAGAGTACATTTGGTTCCATACAAGTAGTGCCTCCACAACTTTAAAGCAAAAACGACAGCCTCTAACTCCAAATCATGTGTCGGGTAGTTCTTCTCGTGCTCTTTAAGTTGCCTTGACGCATAAGCCATCACTTTGCCTCGTTGCATCAATACGCATCCTAGACCCATCTTTGAAGCATCACTGTACACCACTAAATCTTCTGTTCCTTCTGGTAAAGCAAGGACCGGAGCCTCACACAACTTTTGACGTAAGGTTCTGAAAGCCGATTCTTGTTTCTCTGTCCAGACAAACTTCACGTTCTTTCTAGTCAGAATAGTCAAAGCAGATGCAATCTTAGAAAAGTCTTTAATAAACCTTCTGTAATAACCTGCTAAACCCAAGAAACTTCTTATTTCAGATGCACTTCTAGGTGTCTCCCAATTTGCCATAGCTTCAATCTTAGCTGGGTCTACCTTAACTCCTTCTGAAGTGATCACGTGACCTAGAAATTGTACTTCTTTTAACCAAAATTCACATTTTGAAAACTTCGTGTACAATTTCTCTCTCCTTAAAACTTCTAAGACTTCACGTAGGTGTTGATCATGATCTGCTTCAGTCTTTGAATACACAAGTATGTCATCAATAAAGACAATAAAAAACTTGTCCAAGAAAGGTCGACACACTCTATTCATCAGATCCATGAAGACAGCTGGAGCATTTGTCAACCCGAATGGCATTACTAGAAACTCATAATGCCCGTATCTGGTTCTAAAAACTGTCTTAGGAACATCTTCATTTCTAACCCGCACTTGGTGATACCCTGATCTCAAATCAATCTCAGAAAAACATCCTGCCCCTTGAAGTTGATCAAATAGATCATCGATTCTTGGGAGCGGATACTTATTTTTAATCGTCACCTTATTCAGCTCGCGGTAATCTATACACATTCTCATAGTACCGCCTTTCTTCTTAACAAACAGGACCGGAGCTCCCCAAGGCGAAGAACTCGGTCTGACAAAACCTTTATCTAATAACTCCTGGAGTTGAGTCATCATTTCTTTCATTTCAGACGGCGCTAGACGGTAAGGTGCCCGCGCTATCGGAGACGAACCTGGAATGAGATCAATTCTAAACTCCACCTGCCTTTCAGTAGGTAGACCAGGAAGATCATCAGAAAATATGTCAGGAAACTCACGTACCACCTTGATATCTTCCAATTGTTTCTTTTCCAACCTTCCATCTAAGACATACGCCAGATAGGATATACATCCTTTCATTAAACACTTCCGCGCCTTCACAACAGAGATTAACGAAATTTTCCCCTTTTGCTTTTCCCCGAAGATGAATACGTCATCCTTATCGGTCATCGGAATCCTGATTAATTTCTTTGCGCAAAATATTTCTGCTTGATTGGCCGTCAGCCAATCCATACCCACAACTATGTCAAACCCTCCAATTTCCATCAACAACAAGTTGATCGAAAATTTCGTCTCTTCCAAAAGAATAGTACAACCATCAAGCCTTTCTTGAACCAAAGCTTGACCCCCATTAGCTACCTCTACTATTAAAGCATCATCTAAAGTAGTAAAAATCGTAGCTAATTTAGGATAGAATGATTTGGACACAAATGACAAATTTGCTCCACAATCAAACAAAATACGCGCATGACAAGAATTAACAAGGAATGTACCCGAGATAACGTCCCTTGATTCCTTAGCTTCATCAGCGGTCATTTGAAAAGCTCGGCCCGTTGGCTTCGGAATAACTGGTTTCTTACTCTGATCGCCGCTCTTTTTCAACCTTGGGCACTCCCGACGAAAGTGACCCGATTGCTTACACTCAAAACATGTATTCCCCCGCACTGGACAATTATTCATAGAATGCCCACTCTTCCCACACTTAAAGCATTCAGATGCTATCACCCGACACTGCCCGTAATGTTTGCTCTTACACTTTGGACACCAGTTTGGTTCACGGCGTGATTCATAAGAAATACCTTTACCGGTGCTCCTTGACTTCTGTGAATGCTCTGATCGACCTTCCCATTTCCGCTTCTCCCCAACTTGGGTCTTTTCTTCTTTATCCAAGGCATATACATTTTCTATCACTTTGGCTTCTTCGATCGTCTCTCGCAACGTCGAAGCCTTAGAACTCCGCACTCGCGACATCATATCCGCCGGCAGTCCTTTCAGATAAGCCTTAACTCTATCTTTCTCAGTTGGAGCTACATGCCCAACTAGATTTAACTTCTCCATGAACAGTTCCGTATACTTTCGAACAGTATTAGTACCCTTTTTCAGATTTCGAAATTCTTCCTCAATTCGATCCATCTCGCTTTCGTTGCAGTATTCTTCCAAAAGCTTCTTTTTAAATGTCTCCCAAGTCATTGCAGACAGGACGGAAGTCGAAATTGAAGCAGTCAGCACATTCCACCACATCAACGCGTTTCCTCTCATCATCTGCGAAGCAAACCTACCTTTTGACTTTTCGTCACATTCGCAAGCCCGAAAAGTTTGTTCTATTTCTCTAATCCACTTCATACACGCCACTGGATTATCAGCTCCGGCAAACTCCGGTGGTTTATAACTTAGAAAAGTCTTATACGAGCAACCTATTTCTACTCTCCTTTCAGGTTCTGTTACCGGAGTATGAAGTGGAGGGATTATTCCAGTACCTGTTGTTGTTCGTGGTACCTCCGTCGTACGATCATAAAGCGCCTTCATGAACATTTCAGATTGTCTTTCCATTGCCGTGTTCATCATCCGCATCATATTTTCCATCATTCGAGACTCCATTCCTGCTTCTGGTGTTCTTGGGATGGCAGTACTGGTACCCACCCCATGCATCCGACTGTGTGATCCTCCGATAGAAAGAAAATCCGGCGGAGTCTCAGGAACTCCACCTAATCCAGGTTGTCTTTCTTCAGTCCAGTCAATCCCAGTCCTATTCATTTCAGAAATAGGAGACAACGGCGGCGTATTTACCATTTTCTGATAAAACACAAAGGAATAACCATAAGAAATGGTTACACAAGTCTAGACATACGAACGTACTTTACCGATCATTAATCACTGTAACAATTTAGAAATAAGTATGCTTGTGTAACAACATATTCATAATAACAGTAGCTAATTGAAATTGTGAACATACTATACATAAGAATCCTCCTTCCATTGTCACAGTATTAATTTCACGTATTTCCGTCGACTCTAAGACTATCCCGTCTAAGCACTTCTACCCATATCTCACAAATCATAACGTATTTCATCTCAGCTTAAGTCTAAGTATCTATTCAGCATACTTAGTTCGCTTAAACTAATGCTCTGATACCATATTGTAACGCCCCAAAATCCGGGCCAATTTAAAACTCAAGTTACAACAGGTTATGACAATAAAACTACAACTTATATAGATAGCAAAGGAATTAACCATCAAGAGTGTATTTACAATATAGGATACTTTGAACAACCTATCAATCTAATCATATCACTACAATCAGATTAATTGAGTTATGTTGGTCCCAAAGGCCTATACAAGTTTGTAGAAGGGGGGGGGGGGTTAAATACAAACACACAAATTTTACTTTTCTAAATTGTTTATTGATAAATCATTAACAATTTACAGCTTGTTGCGGAAACAAGATTAAGGATAAACCTAAATCTAAACAAGTTGGAACACTAAGGTTTCTTGCACTAAGAGAGATAAGGAAATTACTAATAATAACCTATCTTGAGATAAGAGATTGAACTTGTCCAGAGTTAGCAAGTTACTTCAAATGAATTGGGTTCATCTCTTTATATACTGCATGCATTTAATGCAAGTCAGTATACACTTTACACGTGTCATTAGCTGGTTGGTTGCATGTCATTGACCTTTGTTGACAACCTTAGTAGCCGCATGGATGAACAGTGTAGTAACAGAGTGGTTGTACGATTTCAGACAGTCGGAGGTTCTTTTCTGACATTTCGTACGGAGTCGTGCAAGGGTGGTTAAGACAAAAGTACTTTGTACGGAGGACTTCATGATCAGCTTTCGTTGATTCAGAGCATTATCATTATCTATTCAGCGAATGATAAAGTTCAGCGATAGCTGAAGTCTTGTACTTGATACTTCACGTTGAGTGGACAAATCTGAGTCTTCGCTGATCCGCATCAGTTCATTAGGAGACTTGTCGCTGGTTCTTGAGCTTGATCTTCGACTTCAGCGTAGAACCTTTGTTGACGTGAAACTTGTCTTCAGGGATCATAAGTAAACAACTAACTTATCAGCGATCATCATAATGACTGAACAGACTCAGAGCATTAATGGTGAACAGTGTTCGCTGAATGTTTAATTTAAAGAGCGAGAGTTCCTATCAGCGGTACTGTAAGATCTTAGTACTTATCAGCGATAGTGAAACTCTGATACATATTGTTTACTTACAATTTTCACTAAGTATATAAGAGAGGGTCATTATCAAATCACTGAGGGTTTGGATCAACAATATCCCCCTATTTGATTATGACATAGCAACAAAGAAAATTGCTATTTGATGTCCCTTTTACTGTTTTCTGGGATCTTTTCAGTACTGATGGAGTAAAGTACATTCGCTGAAATCTTTCTTTAAAACTTTGAATCAGGTTACAAAGAGAAATGGAAAGATTACAAGTACAAGCGAAATAAATTACAAGTACAGAAGAATAACTGATACAATAGAGAAAAGGGCGATCATATCAGCTTGTAAAGGGTTCTTCCTTGATGAGAAGTTCATCAAGGGTCTTTGATGTGGGAATCATCCAGTCAGAGACATCTACTCCTTGATTCTTTTTCTTCAGAGCTGCTTCAAAAATCAAGGGCTTCAGGTGTCTAGCTTTGATGTCGCGTCTGACTTCACACCAGTATATGAGATCTCTGAGTTGTTCGATGGGAGCGATGTGGAGCTCAGAGATACGTTGAAAGTGATGATTTCCATAGTAGTCTAAAAAGAATATACCATAGGGATCACTTACAACTGTGCCAGGAATGAATGTTTCTCCAGGTGGTAGGGAGGTGTCAAGCGCTGAGATATCGGCATCAGGGCCAAGAAATTCAGCACGAGAGAAACCAATGCCCGTTTCATTCCGAATAGGAGGACCTGAACCAGAGACTTTCTTTTTCTTAGCAGAGACTTTTCTTGGTTAAGGAAGAGTAGGAGGAATATCCACAGCAGATGAAAGCAGGTCGATCTGTTTGTTTAAGATCTTCTCGACATGGCTTTTGAACTTTGAGCGCGATCCCTGAATGGCTAATTTTGTTTCTAACCATTCAGAGAGACCAAACTTTTCTAAGGTAGTAGCATAGAAGGTTTGCTTGGTTTTGTCATCTCTGTAGACATCCACTTCAACAACAGGAACGTCAGTGTACAGTCTTCCTCTGATGTTTGCCTTGATGATTTTGGATGGTCTAGATCGATAGGTCAGCATTTGTTTAGCCCATTCCAAAGTCGTATCAGAGACCTTAGTCTTTTCTCTAACGATCTCTTGAGCATCATCCCATAGCTGACGTTGAACATCAATGGGAACTCTTTTCAGCTTGGGGTCTTTTATTGATCGTTGAGTAAGCTTGATGGCTTATTCTCTGTCTTTTTCTTCAGCTTCCTTTCTTTCAGCGATTAGGCGTTCAGCTCTGAGGTGTTCCTTGTATTCCTTTTGGGAAATTCTGAACTTTGGAGGAACAGTAGGAAGTTGATCACGCTTTAGAATGATTCGCTGATCTTCGAGTCTCTTGATCATTGCGTCTCTCTTTTCTTGATCCTCTTCACTTAGCTTTTGAGGAGCTAAGGAAGGTCTGTTTTTGTGCGAGAGTAGCTGTTCTTCAGGTTCACCAGTCTCAGAGATTAAATCTAAGACTGGGATTATTTCTTCAGCAGCAGCTGGTATTATTGGTGAAGTCGCAGTTGTGGAACCTTCAGCGATATCCTCAAACAGGGGAGAGGACTAGCTGAAACACAGCGATCTTACAAGTAAGAACTTGGGTAGAAACAGAGAGAGAAAATTTATTCAAGTGTATAGGCTTGGGTAGTAGAACTGATAGTGGATGATAGAGGAGGGATGGAGTGAGAGATGTTTAGTGTACCTGACAAAACGACTTTTCAAGCAAGATCGTCAGATTGTCATCTTCAGCGACGCTTTTGCCTTTGCCTTTCTCAGCTCCAGAGGCTGAGGGCTTTGTCTTTGTCCGCTCCCCTGAAGGTTCATTTATCGAGATTCCCTTAAGAACTTTGATCCTCGGAGCAGGTTTGACGATAAAGAAGTCATCGTCATCTTCGTCATCATCATCATCATTCTTTGGAGAAGAGGATGGTTCATCATCAGGGATGTCGACGGCTTCATCATCTTCTGCTTCGGATTCGGTTTTATCAGTTTCTTCTTCGAGTTGCTCCCCCTCAGATACAGAGGCGAGCTTCTCGGTTTCCTCAGGGTTTTCATCTCCCTGAGGTCCAGCGTTGGTTTCTTCAGCATCCTTATTCTCTCCCCTGATAGATTCATCATGGGAAAGGTCTTCAGCGCTCTTGGAGAGATCTTTAGCGCTCTTCTCCCCCTCTTTTTCATGATGACTGGGGAGGAATGGGTTGACTCAGCAGCTTTGGTAGGTTCTTTGTCTTCTTGGCCAGAGATACCTATACAACCTTCAATCTTTGCTATTTTGTCTTGAAGGCCAGAAATAGCAGGATTGATCTTTTCCAGCTCAGTGCGATCCGCCGTTGTGAAATTGTCAGATGCAGAGGCAGGGGCAGGAGTATTCGCTTTGTGTAGCAGCTGCTCGATCATCGTTTTCATCGAACTAACATCGGTCTTTACAGAGCCTAAGTCAGTCTTTACAGTAGACATATCTCCCTCTAGTTGTCCAACCGATGTCTTCAGCGTTGTGACCTCGCTGGACATGGATGAAACTGAATTTTTGAGAGAGGTGTAGTCTGTGTAGATGTCAGCGAGCACCTTGGCGAAGTCGCTGAGAGTTTTATCAACCTGCTTCATGTCATCTGTGGAAGCCTTCTTCTCCACCACCGTTATCAGCTTTGTAAGATTCTCTCCAGCGTTTGTTACAGCTGTAGAGTTATTTGAAAGAGTAGTGGTGAGACCTGTCAGCTTTGTCTCCACGGACTTCAGAGAGGCGTTGATGTCTCCCAAATTAGGACCTGTAACATATAAGAACTTGTGAACAGAGGAAAGCTCAGAAGTTTGGGGTTTAGTGACAGTGTTTATGGGTTGGTGTGTACCTGCAGGAGGATTGATGAACTCGTCAAAATTACGGGTTCCTGAAAGATGTTCCATGTCATCTTCAAAAGTGCCCATGGATTGTCCTGCAGGTTCTGTCTTCATCATTCCTGGAGTATCAGCTTTAGTTTCCGTAGAAATGATGGCAGCTCCAGCAAAAACTGGAGGAGAGACCAAATGAGTGGAGGGAGGAGCGAAGGATAAGAATGGAGGTTGGGTTCTGAGTTCAGCGTTGGATTCGCTGAAAATCACTTCATCAGTCTTTTGAGAGACTGAAGGAGTTGGGTAGGTTCCAAGTTTGTAACCTCAGCGTTTAGAGACGCTGAAGTTGGGATGGAATGGATGGGTTATTCAGGTGTGGCAGAGCGTACCACTGAACGTTCCTTCAGCTCTGCAGAAAGAGCTGAGGAGTCTTCAGCATGAAATTGCTGGGGTTGCTCCTTTGTTTTCTTGATCCTTTTAGAACCAAGTGGGGTAGATGATTGTTTCCTTTTCTTAGAAGGAGGGGATTTTGTGGCCAGGGTATCAGCGATGGGTATTGTCGCTGAAGGAGCCACAGAAGTAGAAGAAGAAGGGTTGAGAAGAGTTAAAAGGGTAGAAAGACGTACCTCATTTTCAACTGGTTTGAAGTCAAGTACCTTAGGGCCAATCTGAGAGAGTTTCAGGTCGCCCTCTTGCGGGTAGCTGTCCTTCAGGCCATATTGGAAGATGGCGCTGATGAATCGTGGGTAAGGAACCCATGAAGGTCTGTCAGCGACGGTGTCCACTCTTAGAACTAGGTCATCATAGATAATCGATGCCCAGTCTATGTTGAGACCTTTCAGCAGTGCATATCCCATTGCTTGCTGAGGTTTAGCGGCTTGGTCAGAGGAGCCGATCTTTGCAGTCATGCAGCTGATTAGATGAGCGAAGATGAAATTCATCTCGCTGGGCATTTTCGATTTCTTGATAATCGTCAGCTTCTTCTCGGGCTTCATGTCTCTGCTGATTTCCCATACATAGCCCATTGCATCGAAAAATGCAATGATGGCTTCCCTGTCTGAGTTTTTCTTGGGGTCAGGGAGGGGAACGAATGGTTTTTCCTTGGTAGCGATGGGAAGGCTGAGAGCTTTGCGAATGATGGCATGGGTGATCTTCATGGTACCATATTCGATATCGCAGAGGATGCAATCGATTGTTTTGGAAGGGTCTTTGGCTGAAGGTAGTTGAGAGTGTCTGGCTGAGTACCAGAATTGTGAGAGCAAAAGCTGATGTGCAGGAGGTGTTATGGTCAGGGCTGTGGAGATGCAGCAATTCTTTAGGAATTTCACAGCATCATCTAGATGTGTCACTTGCTTTCGAGGAGGAAACTCGAGAAGCGCATAGAGGTTGTTCACCTTAGTCCAATCCAGTTTGTCAAGGGCAAACTTGACTTGAGGAGCCTTGAAGATTTCTACTTCCTCAGAATCAGCGGAGATGTTCTCAGCGGTAGCAGGAATGTCAGACGATGCCATTTCTCTGTATTATCAGTTCAACCAAAGATGTTAACAAATAAGAATAATCTTAATGTGGAAAGATTTTCCATTAAGATGGTTCAAATTTTATCCATTTCATTCAGACATAAATGTCTTAATGAAGATTAGGGTTTTTCTTGATTTTAAGAAACGAAATGTAAAACCCATTTATTCTTGTTATCCAGTTTTCTTTGAAGATAGGGATTCTGGAAAAACGAATGTGTGAAGAACAAGTTTAAGATTTTTGCATTTAAACTTGAAGAACAACCATGAAATGGTTGTGTTCATAAAACCATGAAAGAAAATGATTTCATTTTTAAGAAGTTCTTTTGTTTGATCTTGTTAAAACAAAGAGTAGATCAGAAACAAGTTATTTGCATTCGGTAAATAATAAGAACATATTAACCTTTGATGTTTGATGAAGAAGATGATGAACAGTTCTTGAAGTTTTTGAAAGCACAAATGCAACAGTGAATTCTTTCTTGCAGAGGAAGATTGTTCGCGTAAAAGAAAAATATAAACAGAGAATTTGTTTATATAGAGAGTTTAGAGAAAGAAAATATTGAGCGGGAAAAGATTTTCATCATGACACGGACACGTGTTTGCATTTGATTGGAGGTTTGAACGAGACGTGCAAACATGTGTCAGAAAGAGAAACGTGCCGGGGTTTATCCGTTGCAATGACATCACAACTGTCCTTTCATATTCTTTTAGGATGTCTCTGAGGTTTTTGAAAGCTCAGGGACTCTTTTACAAACATGAAGCACTGAATGAAAATATCAGTGAGGGTTTTAAGAATTTTCAAAATATCGCTGTTAAGGAAGAGATATTCAGCGATGCATTCTGTTTTGAAATCTTGCATTTTCATGCGATGGTCAGAGAGAGAGAAAACATACCTTGATATCAGCTTAACCAAGTTTTATTCAGAGAGAAGATGATTGAATGGGTTATACAAGTTGATTTTATCCTATTGCTGATCAAATGTAAACCGCTGAAGATTTTATCCTTCAAAGTTCAGCATTCCAAGCTCGCTGATGAGAAAGTTGAATCTTGTCTCATTAAGAGGTTTGGTAAATAAATCAGCTAACTGATAATCAGTTGGGATAAAATGAAGTTCTATATCACCATTCATCACATGATCTCTGATAAAATGATATCTGATTTCTATGTGTTTGGTCTTTGAGTGTAGTACTGGATTGTTTGCTATAGCGATGGCACTTGTGCTGTCGCAATAGATTGGAATTTTGGAGAGCTGAAGATCATAGTCTAGTAGATGATTTCTCATCCACAAGACTTGAGAACAACAGCTTCCAGCAGCTACATATTCAGCTTCAGCTGTGGAAGTGGACACTGAGTTTTGCTTTTTACTTGTCCAACTTACCAGCTTTCCACCCAGGAGCTGACATCCTCCTGTGGTGCTTTTCCTATCCAATTTGCAACCTGCAAAATCACTATCTGAATAGGCGGTTAGATCGAATCCTGAATCTTTGGGATACCAAAGACCCAGGTTCGCTGTACCCTTAAGGTATCGAAAGATTCGCTTTACAGCTTTCATATGTGATAGCATAGGTTCAGCTTGATATCGTGCACACAAACATGTTGCATACATAATATCGGGTCGGCTAGCTGTAAGATACAAGAGAGAGCCGATCATCCCACGGTACAGCGTGACATTAACATGTATTCCCTTTGAATCCTTGTCAAGTGTCAGCGGTGGTGCCATAGGGGTTTTCATAGCTGAACTTTCAGTTAAGTCAAATTTCTTCAGCATATCTTTAACATATTTTCCCTGATTAATAAAAGTTCCTTTTTCAGTTTGCTTAATCTGAAGACCAAGGAAATATGTTAGTTCACCCATCATGCTCATTTTATACTCATCTTTCATTCTATCAGCGAAACGAGTACAAAGCTCAGGGTTAGTAGAACCAAATATAATGTCATCAACATATATTTGAACTAGAATGATATGACCTTTCACTTTTCTAAAAAATAGAGTTTTGTCAATCTTACCTCGCTCAAAATTTTCAATATGGAGATAAGTAGAAAGAGTGTCATACCATGCACGAGGAGCTTGCTTCAAGCCATAAAGTGCCTTATCCAGTTTATAAACATAATCTGGACGCTTAGAATCTGAGAATCCTGGAGGTTGTTCCACATACACTTCTTCATTCAGCTTTCCATTCAGAAACGCTGACTTAACATCCATCTGATGTACTTTGAAGTTTTTGTGTACAGCATATGCTAAGAATAGACGAATAGATTCAAGTCTCGCTGCTGGAGAAAATGTTTCGTCATAATCTATACCTTCCTCTTGTCTGTATCCCTGAGCAACAAGACGAGCTTTGTTGCGGGTTACAGTACCATGTTCGTCCAACTTGTTTCGATAGACCCATTTAGTGCCTATCACAGTTTTGTCAGTTGGTCTTCGAACAAGTTTCCAAACTTTGTTTCTTTCGAATTCAGTCAGCTCTTCTTGCATGGCGCTGACCCAGTTTGGATCTTTGAGGGCATCATCTACTTTCTTTGGTTCAGTTAGTGAAATAAAATTTACAAATAAACAAATATTACCTGCACTTCGTCGAGTCTAAATGCCAGCGTTTGGATCACCAAGAATTTGATCAATTGGGTGATTTATAGTCCATCGCTGAGCCGGAGCGTGAGACGCTGACTCAACTTGAACTGGAGGAGCTGAAGATGAAGCTTCAGCGACGTCGGGAGTATCAGCCAAGAGAGGAATGGATGCAGTTGTCATTATATTCACTGATTGCTGAGAAGTAGATGGAATGTCTGAGGCATTTGGTTCAACGGTAGGTATAGTGTTTATAGGAACAACTGAGACCCATGATGTTTCAGCTTCACTATTCTGCATGTTTGGAATGATAGGAGGACTATCATCTTCTACTGGATGAGCATGAGGAGTGGGAATATCTTCTGAATCACCAAGATGAGAAAACATCCATTGATTCAGTTCTTCAGTATCAGCGGACGGTTTAGAGTTCGCTGAACGGGATTCGTCAAACGTGACGTGAATAGTTTCTTCTACAGTTTGTCTTCTACGATTGAAGACTCTGAAGGCTTTGGAAACTGAGGAGTATCAAAGAAAGATTCCATCATCAGCCTTAGGATCAAACTTTCCAAGAGCATCTCTGTTGTTCAGTATGAAACACTAACATCCAAAGATGTGAAGAAAGCTGATTGAAGGCTTTCTCCCATGAAAGAGTTCATAGGCTGTCTTTTTGAATCTTTTAACTATCAGCGACCTATTTTGCGTAAAACAAGCAGTGTTGACAGCTTCTGCCCAAAATTGAGTAGGCAGGTGAGAATCGCTGAGCATTGAACGTGCAGCTTCAATAATTGTTCTATTTCTTCTTTCAGCGACTCCATTTTGTTGCGGTGTTCTCACTGAAGAGAAGTTGTGAGAAATACCCTTACTCTCAAGGAAGGAATCAAGAGAGCTGTTTTTGAATTCAGTCCCATGATCACTCCTTATTGAGCGAACGGTCAGATTGTTCAGGGTTTTCATCTTCCGAACAAAGGTGATGAGTTCTTCAGGGGTGTAACTCTTAGAACGGAGAAACATTACCCAAGTGAAGCGAGAGAATTCATCAACTATGACCAGCGTATATTTCTTTCCAGCGATGGATTGTTTGTTAACAGGGCCAAACAAATCCATATGGAGTAGTTGTAGAGGCGATGACACTGATGAAACTTCCTTAGATTTAAAGCTTGCTTTGGTCTGCTTCCCTTTTTCACACGCTGAACATAAAGATTCGTTGGCGTATGAGTGTTGAGGTAGACCAGTGACTAACTCTTTTGAAGAAAGAGTGTTCAGTGTCTTGAAATTTAGATGAGATGGCCTCTTATGCCATAGCCAGTTGACATCAGATGAGGCCTTTGAGAAGAAACAGGAGTTCTCTGTGGTTGTTGAGTCCATGTTTATTACATAAACATTTTCCAAACGATAACCGCTGAGAGCTATCTTATCCTTTTTGTCAGCGACAAAGCAGGATTCCTTAGTAAAGATTACTTTGTTATCCATGTCGCAAAGCTGACTGATGCTTAGAAGATTATGCTTCAGCCTTTCAACATATGAGACTCTTCTGAAGGAGGTTGTACCATTTGAAAGTACACCATACCCTCGGGTATGTCCTTTTCCATTTCCACCGAAAGTCACAGAGGGACCCTTCTCTTCCTTGTATTCAGCGAGCATGATTTTCTTTCCAGTCATGTGTCTAGAGCATCCGCTATCGAGATACCAGATACCCTTCTTAACCTGTAATACGAAGGAAGATTAGTTTTTCTTGGGTACCCACTTAACCATGTATACATATTTGTCAGTGGAAGTAGTTGGAATGGAAGATTCAGCAGTCTTCGCAGCATTTGAAGATTCAGCTTTGTCTTTCTTCACTTTGGTTAATTTCTTAACCTCAGTGGTAGGATTCACCTTGACCTGATTTGCACCAGGGTTGGTCTTCTTTGCCTTGAGGGCAATCTTCACCTTAGCTATCTTTTCAGCTTTGGTGGCTGTGGGGCACTTACTAGCAATATGATCAGTAAGTCCACAGTGATAACATTTCCTGAAACTAAAAGTAGTTCTAGGACCATTTGAATGCTGAGATTTTGATTTCGAATTAGAAGTGCCAGCACCAAGTAAACTATTGGCTTTAGAAATGGGACGAACATTCAGTTCTTCAGATTTCTTACCAAGGACATCCACTCTGAGTCTAGGAGTAGATCGCTGAATAGATCCAGAGATCTGCTTCCTTGATCCAGAGGGATGAGTCACTGAAGCTTTAGAAGCATTCAGCTTTGGTACTAAGGTACCCTTCTGAGGATTATGGTAAATAACAATTCCTTTACCTTTGTCTTTAGAGACAGAGGTAGGTTTTGAATAAACCATTTTCTCCTTGCCTTTTGAGGAGGTAGGAGTTTCCTCAGGGATTGGTGTATTGGACGAGGAGTACTGAGAAGATGAAGTATCAGCGACTGAGGATACGAACGTTCCAAATTTAAGCATTGAACGCTCAGTGGTTGGTTTTGGAGTATCATATTTGTAACCCAGACCACGTTTATCACTTAGGGGAATCTGAGACTTTATTATCTCAGTGATCTTTGTTGAAGAATTACACCATCCTTCAACAGTAGCTTTTTTAGCTTTTAATGCAGCAATAGCTTCTGCTCGTTCGATTTTGACTAGCTGATTTAAATATACTTGATCTTTAAAATCCTCTTCAATTTTAGAAAGCTTTTCTATTTGAAGGTGGCAATTTTTAAGCTTTTCAACGAGATCAAGGTTTTGGTTTTCAACCACAGTTTTGCCGTTCATGGCTTCGTATAAACTTCTAGTCAAGAGATCGATCTTACGGAGACTATCAGCTTCATCAATATTTGCAATATTGGTAAAGAAGGAAGGTGATACCTGAATAGCAAAGGTTGAAGTGGAGGGAATGTCTGAACTTTCTTCCTCTTCTTCAATCTTGGCCATAAGACGTAGATTTGCTTCATCATCTTCAGAGTCAGATGATGATGCTTCTTCATCAGAAGCAGCCCAATCATAGTGAGCCATCAGGCCTTTACTCTTCTTCTTAAAGCTTTTCAGCTTAGCATATTTTTCTTTCAGCTTTGAATATTTGTCATCTTTATTCCTTGGAACAAAGGATTTCTTTGTAAAAGCTGAGGGTCTAGAAACTTTCTTAGACCTGCACTCGTTAGCGAAATGTCCTGTCTTTTTGCAGTTAAAACAAGTAGCAGTAGCCTTATCAACAAAAGCTGATGATCTAGGCTTGTCAGTTATGGAAAGAGGTTTGTTCTTTCTAAACATTTTCTTTTTGGCAAATCTCCTGAACTTTTTAGTTAGGAGAGCCAAAGATTCATCATCATCTGAAGAATCAGAATCTGATGACCTTTCAGAGTTACTTTCTAACTCAGTGATAGTGACCGAGGGTCGCTGAGTAGAAGGTTCCTCTGAGATTAAAGCAACAGGGGTGCTTTTGGAATCTTTTACAAGATTCTTCTTAAGATGGATCGATTGCTCATGATTCAGCAACGTGCCATATAAGGTTGAAAGGGTCATTGATTTTAGATCCTTTGACAGCTTGAGACACATAGAATAATTGTCCCAGCTTTCAGGTAAACATTCTAGAAACTTTGTCAGTACTTCAAAGTTAGAATATTCCTTACCAACAGTTTTCAGATCTATAATTAAACAATAAAAACGTTGGTGAACTTCAGAGAGAGATTCATTCTTACTAGAAATGAAGCTTTCGTATTGTCTTACCAGGTTTATCTTTCTTGAGTCCTGGACTTCAGACGTTCCTTCATACTGAACATATATTGTGTCCCACATGGCTTTTGATGTTTTCAGATTCATGACGGAATGGTAGACTTCGTCAGGAAGAGCCATGGATAGTATGGATCTGGCTTTTGTATCTATAGCCACTTTCTTCTTATCTTCGTCGGTCCATTGAAAGATTTCCTTAGGGACCAGTCTTTCTGGAATAGCAGGTCTATTCTCAGCGGCTGGAACTGCAGCATCAATTCTTACAGGGATGAATGGACCATTCTCGAGATAGTAAGGCATAGTAGGGTCTACACCTTCTAAGAAGAGTGTCATCCTATTTTTCCATAAGTTGAAGTTATCTCTGGAAAATCTAGGGGGTTTAGCAAGAGAACCATTGTCTATATAATTTGTGTTTGTGTTGGTGGCCATTTTCAGATAATAGCAAGGAAGAGAAATATCTTAGATTAGATCTTGTTTATGAGATTAAACAAATCTGCTCTGATACCACTTGTTGGTCCCGAAGGCCTATACAAGTTTGTAGAAGGGGGGGGGGGTTGAATACAAACACACAAATTTTACTTTTCTAAATTGTTTATTGATAAATCATTAACAATTTACAGCTTGTTGCGGAAACAAGATTAAGGATAAACCTAAATCTAAACAAGTTGGAACACTAAGGTTTCTTGCACTAAGAGAGATAAGGAAATTACTAATAATAACCTATCTTGAGATAAGAGATTGAACTTGTCCAGAGTTAGCAAGTTACTTCAAATGAAGTGGGTTCATCTATTTATATACTGCATGCATTTAATGCAAGTCAGTATACACTTTACACGTGTCATTAGCTGGTTGGTTGCATGTCATTGACCTTTGTTGACAACCTTAGTAGCCGCATGGATGAACAGTGTAGTATCAGAGTGGTTGTATGATTTCAGACAGTCGGAGGTTCTTTTCTGACATTTCGTACAGAGTCGTGCAAGGGTGGTTAAGACAAAAGTACTTTGTACGGAGGACTTCATGGTCAGCTTTCGTTGATTCAGAGCATTATCATTATCTATTCAGCGAATGATAAAGTTCAGCGATAGCTGAAGTCTTGTACTTGATACTTCACGTTGAGTGGACAAATCTGAGTCTTCGCTGATCCGCATCAGTTCATTAGGAGACTTGTCGCTGGTTCTTGAGCTTGATCTTCGACTTCAGCGTAGAACCTTTGTTGACGTGAAACTTGTCTTCAGGGATCATAAGTAAACAACTAACTTATCAGCGATCATCATAATGACTGAACAGACTCAGAGCATTAATGGTGAACAGTGTTCGCTGAATGTTTAATTTAAAGAGCGAGAGTTCCTATCAGCGGTACTATAAGATCTTAGTACTTATCAGCGATAGTGAAACTCTGATACATATTGTTTACTTACAATTTTCACTAAGTATATAAGAGAGGGTCATTATCAAATCACTGAGGGTTTGGATCAACAAGTTATCTAAGCTATCCTTCAAAAATCTCCTCTTTGGTAAATTGCCACTTCTGCTATTCCAAAAACACTCGTCCCACAACCCTTCATTTGCCCGAGCCTGAACTTGGTAAGAAAACATTATATGAAACGATTAGGCCAATGCCTAGTGAGAACATTCGTTTCAATAATAATACTTGCAAAATCAATGTAAACAAGTTATAACAAACCTGGTTACTCCTTTTCTTACCGTACGTATAACTCTATTCCATTACACAATTTTATCCATTCCCATGACTATGACTGACAACAATTCCATCAGCATATCATGCCCCAGAGCCACACTACGAATCTTCAAAGATTCTAGATCAATGCTCTCCACCAATAAATCGCGATTACACACGCCCATTTATCAGTAAGGAAGCTGAGATTACAAGTGCTTATGTCAACCTCACTCTCTTCCTTAGAAATCAGAAATAACGATTAATACCACACGCCTATTCCATGATTTCCCACACACACTGGAATAACGATTAAACGAGTTATACCACACGCCTATTCCATCTGATTACCAAACTTTAGTGCCTATGGATCCATAACACCTAATTGTACTCATACAGGTATTTAATCAATATAATTTCCTCATAGCAACCGTATGGGCAAATCACATTTAACACATTCCCGCCTAGTATCACACTAGCGCAATCTATAACCTAACATACTACTCTTTAAGGGTACGTATGTTCAAGCAACCAAGGTATATGTCAATTCTTAAATCGCATCTTCCCACGATTAACGAAACTATACTTTCCAATTTCTAGAATAGTACAGATAACATAAAGTCTCTGGATACCTTAAATAGACTGTTCTTATCCAACTCCCGGTATCCCCAACCCCCGGTAGTCAACACATGTACCGGGACTTCACCGGAACTCATAAGTACCGGGATTTGCCTCTACCGGGACTTCCACTACCGGGACTTACCACTACCGGGACTGCACTACTGGGACTCACCACTACCGGGACTCACCACTACCGGGACTTACCACTACCGGGACTTACCACTACCGGGCTTTCATGTACCGGGACTGCGTACAGTTTATTTCAATAAGTCCAAAATCGACTTAACTTGTAAAAATCAGTTCAATCTATGCATTCCATTCAGTCCTCAATCAATTTATACAGCTATATTAAGATTAGTACAACTTAAAAACACTGATTTGTACAATGAATCGAATGAACTCACCTTATGCTGCGAAACCGACTTCTGCACAAATAAGAACTTCAATCTTTTGAATATAATTCTGCAATTCAAACCCAAAATATAGACTCGTTCATCATCTAAGTAAAAACAACCAATCTCTCCAAAACCAACAACGATTTCTTACCAAAATGATGACAAATTATGTTTTCTTTCTTCTTTCTCTCTTTCTCCCTTATTCCTCTGATTTCTTTGCCGACTCAAAACCCAAGGTTACGACAAATATAAATACATCCCAATTCTTATTAAAATAATAATAACGAAAATTTAGGATGTTACATAAGTGGTGGTGGAGGTTCGGGGTGAAAAAGGAGGCGTTGTGGGTAAAGGTGATTAAGAGTCTTTACGGGAGAGAGGGGGGTTGGGAGGTGCTGAATCCGAAGGGGGGAAGGTCGGTATGGAGGAATATCATCAAGGTAGGTCATGACTTGGAGAAGATATGGCTGAATTTTGTGGCATATTTCGGGAAAGAAGTAGGGAGGGGGAGGAAACGTGCTTTTGGGTAGATAGATGGATGGGGGATGAGAGACTAGACGGGAGTAGAGGTGTCCATATGGGCGGGCCGGGCTAGCCCGGACCGGGCTTTGTGCGGGCCCGGGCCTAAACACTGTTCAAAAGCCCGAGCTTTGGACGGGCCCGGACCTAAACACTGTTCAAAAGCCCGGGCTTTGGGCGGGCCCGGGCTTTGGGGTTGAGGGCTGGGCCCGCTAAGGCTTTTCAAAGATCGGGCCTAAGGGACCGGGCCTAAGTCGGGCTTTGTAAATATTATTCGTATACACTATAAAATACTTAATTGGGTCACTCAAACATACTTAAAAATACGTTCTATTAGAATTTCATATATAAAGAAAAATACGTTCTATTAATTTTATATAAATTATAAAGAAAAATACATTTAAAGAACACGAGAAAGTGAGAAATCGAGAATTGTAAGCGAGAATTGCGTTTTTGTAACTTGGTATCAAACCTCATACACCCACTACCTATTTATAGTGTTTTGGAGGCAAAAAAAACCAAAAAACGGCTAGAAACGGCTATAAAACAGTCATATATTATCTATAAAACGGCTAGATTTTTTGAATGAACCGGGTCGGGCCTAAACCGGGCTTTGGACCAGGCCGAGAAAAAACGTGAAATCAAGGCCTGGTAGGGCCTGACGGGCTAGGACCGGGCCTGAAGCGGGTCGGGCCGGGCCCGAGCTTTGGGCAGGCTGGGCTTCGGGCCCCCACCGGGCTTTTTCGGGACCGGGTCCATTTGGCCATCTCTAGACGGGAGGTTTAAACGGCTATTTCTCCTTGAAACAAACAAGGAAGGAACCATAGCCGAGAAGGGGGAATGAAGAGATGGGAAGTGGCATTGGAAGTGGAGTTAGAGGAGAGAACCGAGGGGTAGGGAAGCGGGAGAATTGGAAGAGCTCAAGGGGTACTACACGGGTGGGAACCGAAGCGAGAAGGTAGGGACCAAATCAAATGGGTAGAAGGGGGGATGGGAGTTTTTCGGTTCACGAGTTAAAGGAGTTGATCGAGGAGAGATTAGCGATACTAGGGGAACATATGACGAAACAACTTGGTCAAAATTAATTCCAAAAAAGGTTTGTATATTCGTTTGGAAAGCTAAGCTAGGAAGGATGGCGACTCGAATGGTGCTTGACAAGATGTGGGTGGACTTAAGCTCCACGCTTTGTCCAAGATGCGGAAGAGAGCCGGAATCGGTGGAACACACATTGGTGCAATGTGAAGAGGTAAAAAGAGTGTGGCAAAAAGTATGTCGTTGGTGGAGGCTAAGGGAAGAAAGTTTCAACTCGATTCAAGAGTTGATGGAGGCAAACTTTTCTACTACAGGTACGCATTCACAACCAAAGTTTTGGAAGGAAATGGTGTGGTGTTTTCTGTATTATATATGGGCACATCGAAACAAAGTGGTCTTTCAAAATGACAAAACCAAATTGGAGGATCGCTTCTTCGAAATACAAAAACGGTGCTTCGAATGGATCGCATGCAGGCTAAAAGATAGGAAGTTAAACTGGACGAATTGGCTATCTGAGCCAAAATTGTTGCTGTAAAAAAAATACAGGATCTGGTTCGAGTAGCTGTCTGGAATCAGACACGGCTGTCTGTGGACAACCGCTGCTGTTTGAATGCCCAGGGAGTGTGTTGTACGGTAGGGGATGTATGCAGGTTCATTAAGCACGTCTAAGCTGTGTAACGAGGTTGGGTCGTGGTGAGTTTGTTTCTCGATCAGTAGCGCGTAAGTTTGTCGCTAGCGAACCAACATGTTTTGGTTCAGAAGTTTTTGTCGTCAACAGTTTAATTTCGATAGTATGTGTTTCGTGGATGTGTAACTGTGTAAATGTAGTTGTCCAGGTGGTAATAAAAATGTGCTTGCTTTTCAAAAAAAAATTATCAAATTTATTGATGTACAAAAATCCTTTAAAACATGTTTTCTTCATTTTTTGAAATGAATGATTATATGCTTTTTATATTTTAAAATGTACATTTGAAAGAAATTATCACAAACACGGCACTAGAGTTTTTTGATATTCTACAAGAGGTCCTCGCTTTATAGAAAGGTGAACAAACACACATTATAAATCATAACTAAATCACCATTTCTATGTATGACGAGGCGACCAACAAGAATATAAACGAATTTAAGTTCTAGACTACCCATGATCCCAAGCTTCAATAATTGGAATCTTATACGTTGTTGATCTTAAAAAATAGTGTATGAATCAAGTATATAAGCAGTTGAATTAAACTTGTCGCATTCCACGTTCTAAAATACCATTATATTTGCATTTTGTGAAAATTAACCATAGTTGAAAATAAAAATTGGTTAATCAAACACAATTGTTGCTATTTGACCAAACAAATAAACAAGAGAAAAATTGATTCAAGATCATGCCTTATAAAGGGGGTTGAACTTCAACCGATATTTAAAAAATGACCAACACAAAGTATTTTATTTACATTTTTACAATACGTTTAATAATCAGTTGTTGAATTTACATCTCCATCACATTAGTGCACCGCATCTGCATCTCTATTTCGTCGGAGCACCGCATCTCCATCTGCTTCATATTCAAAGGAAGAAAACGTATATAATGCATCTATATCTACATCTACATCTCATTTAGGCACCCCTCTTTGTATATACCGACTCCTTGCCAGTTGCCACCCACTCTCTTCTGTTGGGAGCACTTCCTTGCCACCGCCTTTATCTTCTACTGCAAATTCGATCATAGGAAGAAAAGAGAAGATATAGGGTTTTGATTTTAACGTTTTAATTTAATTTTATAATTTTGATTTTAGGGTTTTGCATCACAAATATCAGCAATGAATTTGCACAAGTTTTTTTTGGAATGAAGCAAAATGTTCTTATTGATGATGTTATTAATGATGATGTTCTTGATGATGATGTCTAGACAATGAATTTTTATAAAACACTTTACACAATTGTAGAATAAAAAAGTGTAAAAGAAGATACAAAATAAGCAAATTGCCCTTACATATGTGACTCGCATATGGGACACTTGACGGTTGTTAGAGATGAAATTCGTAAGGAAATGCAAACTACTAATTAAATGAATATTAAGTGTAATTTAAAAATCAAGTGAAGAAAACCAAAATTTCATTAAATCATGTACCCAAAAACAATCATTTTTATATTTTACTTTAAAACTAGACATCCATATCACAAAGCATCTATTAAAACTTTATCAAACTCTTACAATAACGTTAAGTTAATTTTCATCATAATATTCCCAAATATCCTTGGGAACTTCTTTTAGCTTCTAGGAGAATCAGTGATGTCAAGTCAACAAAAGCTTACATTAAATCATTCATAATTAATTAAGCTAATCCAACTACAAAATCATGCATTATAATTAACTTTTTGAATTTGGGATTAAAATATTTTAAATGTGTGTATGCTCCAATAATATTATATCTTTTACCTATTAAAAGTTGACTCTTGAAGGTCCCATAATGCCCTCACAAGGTTGAATTCCAATCTTATCCTTGTAGATAGATATATTTATTTCCTTTATTTGCAACTTTAGAACCTTAACTTCCCAGCCTAGCTCTCTTCACTATCATATTTATTAAAACTATGAAAAGAAGACGCATGAGCATCATAAGCTTAGACTTAACTTTGAGCCTCCCAATGGTCACCAAAAACTCTCAAAACCCTAGAGTTTTAGTTGAAGAAATTGGTGGCCTAATTAGGGTTTACAAATATGGACACGTGGAAAGACCCCATATCGTTCCACGTGTTATGTGTGTGTTGCCCCCGAACTAGGGAAAGTGGCGGTCCATAATTTTTGCATAGTGGGACACTGTTGGTTCCAAAATGGCTCAACAAGTATTGTAGAAGGGGGGGTTGAATACAATACTCAGATTTTTCACAAGTTTTAATTCAATATATTGAAAATCTTTCAATAAGAATTACACATAGAAAACAAAAGATTGTTGCGGAAAAGAACAGTTAAACTATTCTAACAATCTAACACAAAGTAAACTGAAACACACTTAGAACAAATTGGACACTTAGACACAAGATGCAATTTCAGTAAGAAAGGAGCTTGCACTTAGTTATCTTCAGAAGCTGTAATTTGCATGGAGAGTCTTCACCTCTATTTATAGTCCATGCATCATTTAATGCTTGGGACACTTGTCACTCTTCCATTCATTGTAGAGGATGACTTCTGAAAAGCTGATATCTCCTTTTTAACTTATCCAAGGAACCAGGAGGACAGTCGTACCAGAAAAGGACTTTATCTGAGAATAGATAAAATGACAAAATGCCACTTTTATCTGACAATAGGATATTGTCTCATAATAAATGATCTTCTCTTTTGTCTTTAGAGAATAAGGCTACCGACCTCCTGTATTGAAAACTGCACCAATTCGAAATCTCACTTCTTTTAGAAAAGAGAGAGTTTCACCGAAGTGTATAAAATTTCGGTGCAGTCTTCTTGAACTCCCACCGATTTCTGAACACATATCGGTGGAAGTCTTCTTAAGCTTCTCACCGAATTTCTTCAATTCGGTGATGCTTGTCCACTGATAGCATAAGCATATCGGTGGTGATGTAACTTGTAGAAAGTTGCTGCCGATTTTCTCACTTCCACAATGAGATAGTCTTCGCACTTGGTTTCGGTTGATCTTCGACTTCACCGAACAATTGATATAAGAGTACAAGTTACACAAAAGGATCCAAAAAATATTCTAAGTGGATTTAATTGAGTCAATTTCAAATCTGTGATGACCCAGCAGTCTCCCCCTATTTGAATTTGATCTCTATCCTTAGAATATTAAAGAGCAAATGAAAATAAGTGCATTTTGACCCTTTTTACTCTTTTGGGTTCTTTTCACATAGACCTTTCTTTTTGTTTTTTTATCTATGTTTCTTTGTGTATATCTATACAGTATATATAAAGCAAGGAAATAAAAGGAATGTACAACTAAATATAAACAAGAGAAGCACTTGAATTTCATAAGTCATTCTCGTACATCGGTAAGGATAGGAAGCAAAAGATTATCAAAACTACCGAAATGTAAAATGAGAACCTACTTCTTTGACGATTGTCGGCGCTTGATCTCATTCATTAGGATTCGGTAGTAGGGTTGAGCATCAGGGATGTGAGGGAACAAGTTGGGGAGGCCTTCAAGAAACATGGTGTCGGAAACGGGGATTTGAGAGAATCTGAAGAAGGCTCGTTTGCCGAAACCATCGTTGAAATACAGTCCTGGAATCGGTGACAGGCCCATCGTTGTCGTGGGATATGATGCCGAAGTGGGAAGGGAAAGACTTAAGTTACTTACATTCGGTATCTTTCCTTCATTTGCCATATCCTTGAAGACGGTGTCGGGGGGATTCTAAACTTTGGGAAGGCGCACTTCTTCCTTCAAGGATTGCAGTTTCGATCTTTCATCGGTGGTCAACACGATGCTATACTTCTTTTTGATCTCCTTCATCTTTGCCATTAGACCATCAATGTATTTGACAAAGATGTCCTTCTTTGGGTTTGGATTTTTGGCCAAGTGTCGAGAGATCTCGTACCATTCGGGGAGACCGTAGGTTTTGAGTTGGTAGTCTCTCACACTTTTCAAGGAGCCATCTTCCCGATCAATGATAAGACATATGTCTTTTGGGTTGGCTCTGGAGGTTGTGATCTTGACACCTGAGATCGGGGTTCTGTCGGATCGGTGGTGCATCTTCTTCTTGTACCATCTAACTTCTTCATTTCTTTCTTGTTCCAATTCACTCAGCACCGATTTCTGTGCCGACATGGTATCGGTGGACTTGGCTTTCTTGGCTTCTTCCTCTGCAACTTTTAAAGAAAGGGCCTTGGTATCATCAAGGGCTTTTTGGGCTAATCTGGCTTCCTCAATTTCTTGAGGAGTCAGACCGAGATTGGGTTCCTGCAGATATGATGAAGGAGGTTTAAGTTTGAGTTTGTCTGCATCGGTGGGACGAGTCCCATACTTCATCTTTTCTTTCTCTATTCTTTCTTGTTCGGCAGTAAGAATTTTCTTTCCCTTGTCTGTTTCGGCCGTAGAAGGTTGCTCCCCTCAGTTGTTGCTTTGTCTTCCAACTCCAACTCTTTTTCTTTAGAGAGTTGCTCCCCCTCAGCGTCGGCTGTTTCAGCGTGAGTTTCGGTGGTTTTAGGAATGTCATCGGTGGAAGATGGAGGCTTGGGGATGACCGACTGTTTAAGAGATGGCAACTTGGGTTGGGTTGTCTTTTTCTCCCCCTCAGCACCAGCCAGAATCTTCATACCCATCTGTCTGAAGATGTAGTCAAATTTCTGATGAAGAAAAGAAAGTTGTTTCGGTACCTCTTCAGAAACCATGGTGAAGTCACCGAGATCCATCTCCAGTTGGCCGAATTCTTGAAGTTTGGCATTTATGTCACGAAGAGAGTCGGCAGTGGCCTTGCTGAAGTCTTGATGAGACTTAGCTTCTTGAAGCATCCTCTGAAGTTCAGAATCTTTGACGGTGGAGGCTGCCTTGAAAGCACCAAAGGAGAAGGCAAGATCCCCATGAGATTTTGACAAAGATTCCACCTTGGAAACTAAAGAGGAGATGTCGGTGGTAAGGGGCCGTAGAGCATCGGCGGTAGCATCTGAAAGAATCTGCGGCAGGCGAGACTCGATAGTGGACATTCGGGAACTCGTCATGACGATCATTGCAAGAGTGGCCTGTTTGAAAGATTCAAATTGGGTGCCGACAAGCCGACATTGTCGAGCACTTTCCTGTAAGTATTCAATCAAAGAGGGTGCTTGAACAGTGGTGTCACCCCCGACATCCCCAGGAACTATATAGCGGATGCGATGGGGATCCTCCGCCGAAATGGGAATGTTGCTGGGATATAACATTTCATCGGGGAATAGTGGTCTCGGTGGCGGAGTGGGAGATCGTCGGGGTGATTTCTGAACCGGGGAGGGTGATCGGTGTGGCGTAGGCGATCTTTGGGGAGTTCGAACCAGGGGAGAACTTCGGGGAGAAGTTTGGTTCAAAGGGGACTTTTTCGGGGAGGGGGACGAGGACTCAATGAGGATCGCTCCGTCCGATGGGGAGGTTCGGGGAGAACCAGTGTCGTCAAAGAGACCTGCAAAGAAGTCATAGGGGGGATCTAATGGGGGGAACCCTGATCGGGTTGTGCATCATCATCGATCAAGAAATGACCGGGTGAAAGGCCGTGCAGTGCAGGGTCCAGACTTTCGGAGGGAGAGTCTAGACTTTCAGTGGGAGAGTCTGCGTGTTCACTCAAAGAATGAGTTGGAGGAGGTAAATTTAGGGATGCCTTAGGGATAACCAAATGGTCGGTGGTGAACAAAAATGATTTGGAAGGGGATGGCTCACAGACAGTTCCCCGAGATCTTTTTAGACGACTTTTCGGGGGGGACGAAGAGTGCCTCCGCTTAGAAGGTTTTTGGACCGGGGAATCCACCGATGGGTTAATCGGTGTCATGGTCCTGGAAGCAGCGGCGGAGGTGTCGGCGGCCGATTTCTTCTTCGCGCCGACAGACTTTACTCTGGGACGGGGGGAAGAGGTCACAACAGTAGGAAGGACCTCGGGGATATCGGGGTGTTGAAACCCTGGAATTTCAGAATCACCCCATTGAAGCTCTGGAGAGATGGCTAAAGTGATCATACCTCGGCGTAAAGGACGATCGGTGTCGAGAACACCGACGTTGAGAGTTTTGCTGCCGACGATCGGTGGAGCCCAGTCATAGGTGAATCGGGGAGTTCGGGACTTACGGTCTTCGTCCAGAGCTTTTCTAAGATTGTGATGGATGATCATAGAGATGAATCGGGGGTAGGCAACGTGGCACTTCTTTGGATGTGTGATCACTTCCACCAATTTGGTGAAGAAGTACTGGGCGAAATCAACTCGGCGTTGAAAGATTAGGGCATGGGCAAATTTGGTGATGTATGAAGGGGATTGATCGTGGCCGCTCGTCTTTCGGGAGAGGCAGTGGATCACATGGGCAAAGAAGAAGTTCCATACACCACCCATGTGACTCCGAAGAAGAGTTCCAGGACCTTTGGAGCTTTTGGAGTTGTCATCGACCACGTAACCTATTGCACTCAGAACATCTTCGAGGATGGTATCTGAATGCCATTCGTCATAGGAATCGAAAGCATCGATTTTAAGGGCAGTGCGAACGTTATCGACCCCAAAAGTGAGGTCATGATCACCCTCGTCTTTAGAAAGGATAGATGCATGGATCGCATCATTGGAGGGGTCATACACACAGGTAAGCCAGAATTTCCCAATGAGCATTTTGCTCATTTTGGGATTACATGTGAAGGCATGAAGAAGGGGAGAGCGAGTGAAGAACTTGATTACGTGGTTAAACTCTGGATGAGAGGGGTCGGGTTCAAATCTTGCAACGTGATTGCATGGGTTGAATTTCAGATCGGCAAAACACGTAGGGGGGTTGTTCTTGGAGGACGCCATTGATGATCGAGAGAGAGCACGAAGAAGGTGTAGTTGCAGGTTATAGAGGAAGCACGAAGAAGAAGAAGAAGAAGGAAACGTAAAGGAAAAAAGAAAGAGGAGGGTTGAGTATATATAGGGTTTTCGAAACATGGGGGGAACGGTTTAAAAAAAATAAAATAAAATAAAATAAAATAAAATAAAATAAAAGGGTAATCATGACCACTTTGGGAATTGTGGTCAGGAATCCGTTTCACGAAACGGGGAGGTGAAAGGGTCTGACAGGCTAGGGTTATAGGGGTGACGTGTGGATAGGATTGAATTTCGGTGGACATCGGTGAGGAATATGAAGAGATTATCGGTGGTGAAAGATATGCCGAGATGGAATCGGTGAGGATTTGCTTACCGAAGAGATCCACCGAGGTGTTAGGACACCGAAGAGGGCAGATATGCGCACCGAGGAGATCCACCAAGAGATGAGTCACCGAAAAGATCACTTAGGGTATTCATGCCGAAAGAGGATCTTGTTTCCACCGAGAATTATTAGATCACCGAAAAGATCATTGAAGATACTCATGCTGAAAAAGGATCTTGTTGTCACCGAAAATTATCAGACCGATTTTTTTTTGAACCTATTCTAAATACAACATGCCAAGTTCACCGATGAGAATGGTGAATCTGGCCTCATCCAGAGGTTTAGTAAACAAATCTGCAAGCTGAAGATCAGTTGGAATAAAATGCAGCTCAATGTCACCTTTGGAGATATGGTCCCTGATGAAATGGTATCGGATATCGATGTGTTTGGACCTTGAGTGAAGAACATGATTGTTTGCAATTGCAATTGCACTTGAATTGTCACATAGGATGGGTATCTTGGAGTAGAACTGATTGTAGTCTCTCAACTGGTTTTTCATCCATAGAATCTGTGCGTAGCAACTTCCAGCAGCAACATATTCAGCCTCGGCAGTGGATGTCGAGACTGAATTTTGCTTTTTGCTGGACCAGCTCACCAATTTCCCACCAAGAAGTTGACAACTGCCTGTTGTGCTTTTTCTATCAATTTTAGAACCTGCAAAGTCAGAATCTGAATACCCCATGAGTTCAAAACCTGAGTCTTTGGGATACCAAAGACCCAGATGCATGGTACCCTTTAGATACCTGAAAATCCGTTTCACAGCATCCAAATGAGATTTCTTTGGGTTTGCTTGATAACGGGCACAAAGACAAGTAGCAAACATGATATCTGGTCTGCTAGCAGTTAAATAAAGTAAAGAACCAATCATACCCCTATAATGGGTAACATCCACAGATTCACCATTTAAATCGGCATCAAGTTTCAATGGTGGTGCCATGGGAGTTTTCATGGGGGAGGAGTTTTCAAAGCCAAATTTCTTCAGAAGGTCTTTAATGTACTTGCTTTGGTTTATGAAAATTCCTTCTGAAATTTGTTTCACTTGAAGACCTAAGAAGAATGTTAGCTCCCCCATCATGCTCATCTCATATTCACTTTTCATGAGAGAGGCAAAGTCATCACACAGAGACTCATCGGTGGCACCGAAAATAATGTCATCCACATAGATTTGAACAAGAATGAGATTACCTAAAGTTTGCTTGTGGAAGAGAGTGTTATCAATTGTACCTCTAGTGTAGCCATGCTTGAGTAGAAAGATGGCAAGAGTGTCATACCAGGCTCGAGGAGCTTGCTTGAGCCCATACAGAGCTTTGTCAAGTCGGTACACATAGTCTGGGTGTGTGGAATCTTCAAAGCCTGGAGGTTGCTTCACATAGACTTCCTCAGCTAGTTCTCCATTCAGAAAAGCACTTTTCACATCCATTTGAAATACCCTGAAGTTCTTGTGAGCAGCATGAGCAAGAAAGATCCCGATAGCTTCAAGTCTGGCAACTGGAGCAAATGTTTCATCATAGTCAATACCCTCTTCCTGTCGGTAGCCTTGAGCTACGCGTCTGGCTTTGTTTCTGATGATAGTACCATATTTATCCATTTTGTTTCTGAAGACCCATTTTGTGCCGATGATTGTTTTCCTTGATGGTCTAGGCACAAGTCTCCAGACTTTGTTTCTTTGAAATTGGGAGAGTTCTTCTTGCATGGCCGAAACCCAACATGGGTCAGTTAGGGCTTCTTCAATCCTTTTAGGTTCAACAAGAGATAGGAAATTCACATAGAGACAGATATTACTGGTACCTCTCCTTGTTTGAACACCAGCTTGCTGATCACCGATGATTTGATCAATGGGATGATCTTTGGTCCATTTAAGAGCAGGGGGCATCGGTGGAGGAATAATTGAAGTGGAAGGAAAGTTCGAGGCTGAAGTGTTGGCAGGATGTGATGAAGGTGGGTCGTCAGAGGGATTATCGGCAGGAAGAGATTCGGTGATGGGGTTAATTTCGGTGGATGATGGATAGGGTTCGGTGGAGGCAATTTCGGCAGAGGGGATTTCAGGTGATAAAGATGATGACCCAACTTGATTGTTTGGAACAGAGGGAATATTTGGAATATAAGGTGGATCGGTGGAGGTTGAAATGGGAGATTCCCCAATGCATGATGATATCCATCTATGTAGTTCTTCATCATCATTTGTCATAGAAGATGATCTTGAATCATCACACTTTACATGGATAGATTCATCAATACATTTTCTCCGAAGATTGTAAACTCGGTAGGCTTTGGAGGTCAAGGAATATCCCACAAAGATTCCTTCATCTGCCTTAGGATCAAATTTCCCAAGATTTTCCCTGTCATTTAGGATAAAGCACACACAACCAAAGACATGAAGGAAACCAATATTTGGCTTTCTTCCATGAAAGACTTCATACGGGGTTTTCTCATGTCTTTTTGTTATCACCGACCTGTTTTGAGTGAAACAGGCGGTGTTGACAGCTTCGGCCCAAAAATAGGTTGGCAGATTCGCTTCACTCAGCATGGACCTTGCTGCTTCACATAGAGTCCTGTTTCTTCTTTCCACAACACCATTTTGTTGTGGAGTTCTAACAGCAGAGAAGTTTTGAGAGATTCCTTCTCATTGAAGAAGTCTTCTAAACCACTGTTTCTGAATTCAGTGCCATTGTCACTTCTTACTGATCTGACAAGCTGACCATTCAGAATTTCATTCTTTTTGACAAAGTTGATGATTTCTTCAGTTGCATCACTTTTGTACCTGAGAAAAGACACCCAAGTATATCTAGAGAGTTCATCAACAATAACAAGAATGTTCCTTCTTCCTCCTAGACTGGGAGTGCTGACTGGTCCACATAGATCCATATGCAGCATCTGAAGTGGAAGATTGATGGAAGAGCATTGCTTGGTTTTGAAGGAGGATTTGGTGAGCTTCCCTTTTTCACATGCATCACACAGCTTTTCTTTGACAAAGTTCAACTTAGGCATGCCAGTCACCAGCTCTTTGTTTGATATTTTATGAAGGGTTTTGAAGTTAAGATGAGACAAACGTTTATGCCACAGCCAGTTTCTTTTGACTGTATCGTCGGACACAAAGCAGACATTTGAAGAGTTGTTTTGACTCATATCAATGATATACACATTATCTAACCTTCTTCTAGAGAGAACAACCTTCATATTCTTGTCAACAACAGTACAGATACGCAGTTCAAAGATAACTTTGTATCCAAGATCACACAGTTGGCTAATACTTAGGAGATTATGCATGAGACCTTCAACAAATGCCACTTTATTGAAGGTAAGAGTTCCATTTGTGAGAGTTCCATACCCTTTAGTGTGACCTCTGGAGTTGTCACCAAAGGTTACAGAAGGACCCTTTTCTGACACATAGTTTACAAGAAGATGTTTGTTTCCAGTCATGTGACGTGAGCACCCACTATCTAAATACCAAACTTGTTGGTGCTCAAAAACCTGCAGACAACATCAAGTCAGTTCTTTGGTACCCATTTGGTAATGGGTCCTTTTGGGTTAGAAATGTGAGAGACCTTGGGTTTAGATCTGTCAATTCTTTCCTTTGGACAATCCTTAGCAAGATGAAAGGTATCACCACAATTATAACATTTTCGGTAGATGAAAGTTCTTTTGGGTTTTTGTTCCTTTCCTTTTCCCTTTCCAATTATATCAATCTTAATCTTTGGACCGAAAATGGGATTGCGAGGACCTCTAAAAAGTTCGTTTCTTGAGGTTGAAGCATGGTCAGGGGTCTTTCTTGGGAAAACTTTGGTCTTTCCCTTTTGGACAAAATCGGTGATGGATTTTTCGGTGGTGTGTTTTTCTTTGAAAACTTGTGATTTTGAGAGATTTGAAGAGTTGTTATCAATGGTTAAATCTTTGAACACATCATGAATGGGTTTAACAACATCCTTCAATTCTTGCACTTTATGGGTTTGATCTGATGAAGATTCTTTGGCTTTTATAAACATTCCATATTTTAAGGCTTCACCAAGATCAACAGAATTTAAAGAAATGGAATCACAAGAGTTTGACTCAGAGTCATCATCCCATGTATCGGTGATGGGAACGAGTGCATGGGAAGATTTTTCAGGCATGGATTTTTCATATCCTAACCCAAACTTGTTATTACCACCGATTTGATCTTTAAAGATTTGTTCAAGATTCCTTGAAGAGTTTGTCCATTTTCTGACAACTTCCTGTTCTTTCTTTAACTTCTTGAACAGTTTAATTTTCTCCTTTTCAATTACATGATTTATGACTTTTAGATTTTCAAGCTCAACTTTGATTTCCTCAAACTTTTCAAGTTTAGACATGCAAGATTCAAGTTGAGATGTGAGAATTTTAACTTGAGCATATTTTCTTTTCTTGCTATCTTTGACAGTGTAAAAGTCTTGAGTTAAAGATTCATAAGCATTTATCTTTTCAATATCAGTCATGTCATTAAAGGGATGTACCTTAGAGTATGATGATGAGCATTCAGTTGAAACTAGTGC
Organism: Saussurea involucrata; assembly: GCA_033807775.1. Taxonomy (NCBI): domain Eukaryota; kingdom Viridiplantae; phylum Streptophyta; class Magnoliopsida; order Asterales; family Asteraceae; genus Saussurea; species Saussurea involucrata. The sequence continues at coordinate 220,716,030 of CM066320.1, forward strand.
CATTGGAGACTTGGCCTTTTCTTCTTCCACCTCTTCTGATATGGCCATAAAGCACATATTTGGAGAATCACTGTCAGAGGTTTCTTCTTCTTCCCAATCATGAGCCTCTGCCATCAATCCTTTTCCTTTTCTTTGAGATCCTTCATTTCTTTCTTTCTCCTTCTTGTATTTAGCTTTGTACTTTTCAGCACGTTTCTGATGTGAGAGTGAGGAGGATTGAGAATCTTTCTTGACATAGGACTTGAAGGATTTATCTTTGGATTTCTCAAATTTGGAAGGATATTTATCAGAGGACGTAGAATTGACTTTTGACACACGCTTGCTTCTGCACTCAGCTGCAAAGTGTCCTTTCTTACCACAGTTGAAACATTCTTCATTTGTCTTGTCAGAAAAAGACATTTTTGTAAAGGATGGTTTTCTGAAACTTCTGGGTTTGTTGAAATTTCGAGATTTATTTTTAAAACCAGCCATCATAGCCATTTCATCAGACATTCGGTCTACCGAAATTTCATCACCTTCATCATCGGCATCACTCAGATATGCCTCCGTTTGGTGAGAAGGGTTGTTCTGATTTTCGGTGTCAGAGTCTGACGAGGGATATGTGATACAAGGAACATTTTGACTTTTCTTGGAACTTTCACAGATAAGAGCTATTGAAGAGCTTTTTATCTCTTTGAAGATGGTTTTCCTATGAAGCTTGGTTTGTTCAAAGTTGAACAGAGTTCCATACAAAACAGTTAAGGGCATGTATTCCAAATCCTTGGTAGTTTTAATGCAAGTGCAAATGTTTTCCCAAAAGTCAGGAAGACAATCCATAAACTTGCATAGAACTTCCTCATTATCATAAACTCTACCTAGTAACTTTAAATCATTTAAAAGAGAGTTGAACCGGTTATAAAAGCTTGGAAGAGATTCTCCCTTTTCATAGACAAAGAGCTCATATTTTCGAATGAGGCCAATCTTTTTGCTTTTCTTCACTTCCTCTGTACCCTCATAAAGTACACACAAAGTAGTCCACATCTCTTTAGCAGTACCGAAATTAACAAGAGAGTGATAGACTTCATCAGGAAGTGAGAGAGCAATGATTGCTCTAAGCCGAGAATCCAGAGACACCAATCGTTTTTCCTCATCAGTATATTCCTTTGGGTTTTTGAGAATGTAACGACCAGTAGTCTTTGCTTTCTCCATGTCGGAAGGTTCAGAATCATCAGAGTCACTTGACTTATCAACAGGTTCCTTACCAGGCCTCTGCTTTTCATAGCGAGCCCAAACTCTCGGGATGATAGGTCCCTCCTTGAGAATGGTTGGATATCTAGTATCCACTCCTTCCATAAATAGCATCATACGGCTTTTCCATAGAGAAAAGTTGTTAGGATTAAACTTGGGAGGTTTTGAAATGGAACCATTTTCAGTAAAATTGTTTTGACCAGTGTTTTCAACAGTTGGGGATGAAGATGAGGCAGCCATTGCGGATCAAGTTTATGAATTAAACTTTCCGCTCTGATACCACTTGTTGGTCCCAAAATGGCTCAACAAGTATTGTAGAAGGGGGGGGGGGGGGGGGGCTTGAATACAATACTCAGATTTTTCACAAGTTTTAATTCAATATATTGAAAATCTTTCAATAAGAATTACACATAGAAAACAAAAGATTGTTGCGGAAAAGAACAGTTAAACTATTCTAACAATCTAACACAAAGTAAACTGAAACACACTTAGAACAAATTGGACACTTAGACACAAGATGCAATTTCAGTAAGAAAGGAGCTTGCACTTAGTTATCTTCAGAAGCTGTAATTTGCATGGAGAGTCTTCACCTCTATTTATAGTCCATGCATCATTTAATGCTTGGGACACTTGTCACTCTTCCATTCATTGTAGAGGATGACTTCTGAAAAGCTGATATCTCCTTTTTAACTTATCCAAGGAACCAGGAGGACAGTCGTACCAGAAAAGGACTTTATCTGAGAATAGATAAAATGACAAAATGCCACTTTTATCTGACAATAGGATATTGTCTCATAATAAATGATCTTCTCTTTTGTCTTTAGAGAATAAGGCTACCGACCTCCTGTATTGAAAACTGCACCAATTCGAAATCTCACTTCTTTTAGAAAAGAGAGAGTTTCACCGAAGTGTATAAAATTTCGGTGCAGTCTTCTTGAACTCCCACCGATTTCTGAACACATATCGGTGGAAGTCTTCTTAAGCTTCTCACCGAATTTCTTCAATTCGGTGATGCTTGTCCACTGATAGCATAAGCATATCGGTGGTGATGTAACTTGTAGAAAGTTGCTGCCAATTTTCTCACTTCCACAATGAGATAGTCTTCGCACTTGGTTTCGGTTGATCTTCGACTTCACCAAACAATTGATATAAGAGTACAAGTTACACAAAAGGATCCAAAAAATATTCTAAGTATCTAAGTGGATTTAATTGAGTCAATTTCAAATCTGTGATGACCCAACAGACACCTTTAAGGTAGGTTAAAGGTTCGTAAAATTGTTCGCTGTGTTTTTAGCCTAATTCTACAGTTTCGAGAGATTTTTGAAGTTTTTCGGTTGATTTCGAGAGATTTTTAAGTTTTTTTTGTTGATTTCGATGGACTTTTTCGATTTTTTGGTTGATTTCAATAGACTTTTTTGGTAGTTTGGTTGATTTTGAGGTACTTTCTTTGGTTTTTTAGTTGGTGGGCACGGGCAGAAAATCACTGGACGGAACTATGATGAAAAGCTAAATTTTTTTGTTTTTAAATCGGAAAAACATGTTTTTTTGTTTTAGTGGGGCCCATCCTCCCACCTTTATTAACCTGCATCCGCCCCTGACTAGGGGTAACATGTCGGGATCTGGAGATCGACAAGCTTACAAAGATTTGCTCGCATTTTTATGTCCCAAAAAGCAATGTAAAGCTTCCTTTACTCGTTTATTTCCATGGAGGAGGGTTTTGTGTTGGTTCGGCTGCATGGAGTTGTTACCACGAATTTCTCGCACTTTTAGCTACTAAAGTTGGTTGTGTGATCATGTCAATAGATTACCGTTTAGCCCCCAAGAACCCTCTTTCGAGCCTATGAGGACGGCCAAAAGGCTCTGATGTGGTTGAAACAACAAACTCTAGGTGTGTCATCCAACAAATGGTGGTTGAACCACTATTGTGATTTCTCTAGCATGTTTTTTACAAGCGATAATGCAGGCGGCAACATAGCACATAATGTGACGTTAAGATTGTGTACCAATTGGGCATAACTAAAACCATTTATCTTGAAAGGTAACATTTTAATCCAACCCTTTTTTGGTGGAGAATCAAAACTCGAATTTCAGTATGTTGTTATAGACTCTTAGTTTTCTAACAACACTGTCAAGTAATAAACACAAAACGATTCATGATGATAACATTGTTAAAGATCTGATAGAGATGGCCAACACAGCCCGGCCTGGCCCGGCACCGCCGGAGGACCGGTTATGGGACCGCTGATTATAACCGGTTAAGGTTTTTTTTGGATTTCTGGGCCCGGCCCGGCCCGGCTCGGCTCGAAACTTTTCAAAAAAATGACCGTTTTATAGCCGTTAGGTAACGGTCATATGATCGGTTGGGACGATTTTTGACCGTTTTTTCCTTTCCTTAGCCCCTAAACACTATAAATAAGTCATATGGTGTATGGGGTAAAATACCAACTTACAAAACGCAAAAAAAATGTTCACAATTCTCGCTCTATTTCGTGATTTTGGCTCGTATTCAGTATAAAACGTATTTTTAAAGTATATTTGAGTAACCCAATTTAAACTTTAAAGTGTTTTAGAATAACATTGATTTATTTTTAAAAATATTTAAAAAATAATTTTTTTGTACAAGACCGATTTGGGACCGGCCCGGGACCAGTTACCCGAACCGGTTTACACATACCCTCCGGGTCTGAGGATTTTCGATGAGACCAGGACCAGGACCGGTCCGTGAAGTTGCCATTTCGGCCCAGGACCGTTTGGACCCGGTCCGGCCAGGGACCAGAATTTAGCCACCTCTAAAGATCAATAAAAAAAATTGTACAACAATTTATTTCATAGTGACACGAATGTGCTCCAGCGGTCCAGCCCTCTGATTCAAAGGATCTATCCAATATGGATCATTGGCTTTTTGGACCTCACTAGATATCCTACTTTAACATGTTCTCACTTTGGGTGCAATCTAAACAAATTTCATAAGTCATAACTACTTTTAAAATATATATTTACAATCTTTAATTATAAATTGATAAATGGGATTGTATAGAAAATGTTCAATTAATTAAAAAAAATGAACACTTGAAAATTGGTTATGAAGATTTTTTGGACAATAGAAATTTTGGTGCAAGTTTTTGTGTATTTGAAAGAATTTAATAAAATATAATAGATGTTTTACAACAAAGTAATAACTTTAAATATTAAAAGTGTAAGGAAATTATGGGAAATTAATTAAAATACCCTAAGTTTGATCATGTTTTACTGAAATACCCAAAATCTCTCCCACTTTGCAAAAATACCCTAAAAATCCGCGATGGGAGCCCGCGATCGCGGGCCAGGGACCTTTCTGACACTTTTTTAAACTTGCAGGGACCATTTTTGAAAAATGAAATCCCGCAATGGGGTTATTTTTGTGACTTTTCAATTGCAAGGGACCATTTTTGAAAAATTCCAGGGACCATTTATGAAAATTTTGATATTTTTGGCACTGTTCACCCCATTTCGTCCATTTTTACGAATTTAAAATGAAATGTTACACTTTCAACCCCTATACTTATTTACTAAATTTACTTTATACCTTTTACTTTCATTATTTTAATTTTACATTTAACACATATAATCGTTTATTAACTAAAATACGTTAAAAAAATACGTTTTAATTTTAACAAATTACACCATTATAATCGTCTCTTCGATACGTTCGAAATGAGCCCAATCTTGAATTTTTTTGGATTTATATATTTTAATATATATCATATACAGTTATACACTACATAAAAAAATATTTTTTATATTTAAAATTCATACTCTTATAGTTAATTATTCAATTTATGGTACATCTCTTATTTTTTTTTCAATTTTGTTTTATACTCCTATCGCATTAACATAATAATTATATATTAACTAATTCATTAAATCGTTTTAAATTATTATTATTTGAATGTGTTTATAGATTTCGTCTGAAAAAGTTGCCTGCATGATTCCACTGAAAAAGTAACTGCAATATTCGTCTGCTCTTGAATAAAGGTCTTTCATTAGGCAGAAAATTAGTCTTTAAGTAGTCAAACATAGCTAATTAATGAGAATTTAGATCAGATTTATATGGTACTATCAAATGCAAGTTTTTATAATATAGATATTGTTCTACATTACATGATACCAATTTTTGCATCATATGAATCACTTCCAGACAACAAGAACCAATACCCCAATAATCAAGAAATAAATGTTTGTTCATCCAATAATCTCTGTATTAGGATTATCGCAAGTTTCATAAACCTACTTACTAGGTGTTGGAAATATGGGTTTTACTAAACTTTGGACGCATTTAAATTTATATATATGTGTTATATATAACTAACTTTTAGTAGGTTTATGTTCTTCTATATGAGATCTTCGAAATGATATATAATGCGTCCAAAATAGAGTATGTATGAAAGAGATATCGATACTCAAAGTTGAGTAAATGGATGAAATTAGCAAAAACCAAATGAAGTAAACAGTAAGTCAATCACAATACTTTAACAAAATAAGTTAATACTAAAAATAACAATTATTTAATGTTACATAAACAACCTAACGTGGCCCTATTAGACAATGCGCATAAATTGACTCCGCCATATGTCGGCGGAAATTCATTGCCTCATCGTCGGTTTCGTTAGGGGGTACCCATATCTCCTCGTTATTTATCAACTTTTGGACATTACGGCATACCCATACACCGCAATCCGCATATAACCCGGTCTGCTGGGGTACTTGACCGGCCATCTTTGTGCGAAAGATACTTGACACTTCGCGACGTCTATGATCCCCGATCAATGAAAAGAACGTATATAGTTTTGTTTTAAACGATTGCATCTGCTCTGTCAATTGTTGTTTGCAGAGACCGTCCTTTTCGCTGTCATATAGGGTCATGACCATAGTGCCTAGTTCAAACACTCCAAGCAGCCAATGTCTGGGATGCAAGCATATGGGGATGTACACCTGAAATATTACAATATATGTCATATATGTTATTAAATAAAATAACAGTAAAACGATTTGCATACCCTATCGAGGAGAGTCCAAGAGGTCCCTTTCGAGCCATTGCATATTTCGATCACGGAGGCGGGACCTTGATGGTCCATCAATATACACTGAAAGAACATAGTGTGCATGATGGTCCACCTCGTGTCTACGCCACGATGTTTTTGCAACAGGCTAACCCAAGAATCGACGTGTTATGCATAAAAAATAGATGGTTAGACATGTAATATAAATATATTTGATTATATATGACTATAATTTAACTTCATACTAACCGTATCGTCTAAGTCAGAGTTCACAGGGTCATCCGCAAGCAATGTTTCAAAAAACGAGGGGTTGATTTCTAAGCCCCCGTAAGGGGTGAATGTCAAGTTGGGGAGGCGACCAGTCCGGCACTTCCTCAATATTTCTGATGCCGGGTGAGGCTCCGGTGAAGGCACCTTTCCCTTTTTCTTTCCTCCCTTCTTTCCCCCCGCTTTCTTTGCTTGTTTTTTAGCGGGCGGTGGTGTCGTAGATCCTTGTTGGCCAAACGGGTGACGAAACCATTGTGAAATTTTATGCGACCGCTTTTGAGGGAGCGGGGTCACCTGTGGTGGTGGATCTACAACATCCATCGAGTCATCGTCAGGCTCCGAGAAGTGCTCCGAGAAGTGATCCTGGATAATAGGAGACCCCGTCTGAAAATTACGTTACTCAATGTTTTAAGTACAATTTAGGAAATGTTCACAATTAAACCAAAACTACCAAAATAACTTACAGTATGCATTTCCGGCCTGTAATAGTCATCGACCGAACCGCCAAAGATGTTTGTGATTGATGTGGTGGCGAACGGCGGCGGCATCTGCGAGGTGTATGCCCCCGACATCCCGGCCTGCGTGACATTGATCATTAAAATAGTTACAAAATTAGGATTATCGATATATAAGTATAATGGTTACTCAGTGTCACTAACACTCTCCGGGATAGTAGAATATGATGTGGTGGCGAACGGCGGCGGCATCTGCGAGGTGTATGCCCCCGACATCCCGGCCTGCGTGACATTGATCATTAAAATAGTTACAAAATTAGGAACAAACATATAACTATAATGGTTACTCAGTGTCACTTACACTCTCCGGGATAGTAGAATAGGATGTGGTGGCGAACGGCGTTTCCGACATCCCGGCCTGCGTGACATTGATCATTATAAGAGTTACAAACTTAGGAACAAACATATAACTATAATGGTTACTCAATGTCACTTACATTTTCAGGGAATGACGGATAGGATGTGGTGGCAAACGTCGCATGTGCCCCCTATCCGAACGGAGCGGGGATCGGTGTCGTACTCGACAGCTAAAACAAATTTAGAACGTAATATTAATATACAAACTAAATAAACGTGGCCAACAAATTAAGTTAAACACTAACATTGACGACGCTAAACTGTCTGTAGAATCCCTCCAGAAGCTGTACACGTGACTCTAGCGGCCCGTGGACGTAGTCCCACAGGTGCTCATGAGAGCCACGCTGTGGCTCGTAGGAAGGGGCCGCCTCATATGGATTGTAGGAGGAGGAACGGGCCGGCTGGTAGGAGGAGGAACGGGCCGGCTGGTAGGAGGAGGAAGGGGCGGCTGGTATCCACCGGAAGGGGGCCTGTCGTCGTCTTCCTCATCTTCGGAAGTAGGGGGACGTCGAGCCCTTTCCGCCTCTGCGTCAATAAAGGCCACGCTGTCTCTGTACCAATCTGTGCCCTTCTCGTCGACAGTAGGCACAAGGCGATCGAAAGGCAAGAGTGGCTGCTAAATATATGATAAAACATAAAAGAAATTAATAAGCGGGACTAACGTATGCAAATTGTAAACATAGTAAAAGAACTTACATTTCTAGACGCATTGAAGAACTTAAACCAAAGCGACCTACTTAGGGTAACACGCTTGTCCCAACGGGTTCCCCTAAGTACTCGATCGTCGCGCTTGACGAAATATCGGATTGATGCGGGAAACATCTCCAAGATCCATATCTGGAATTAGACAAGAAGAGCAAGTACGTAAAAAGAAAAGCCAAACAGTTTGTATGTATTATTAACAATTGTTATACTACGTATCTAACCTTGAAGGCGTATGTAAAACCACAAAGATTCATCTTTGCATGTCGATCAACGCGTCTGGCTATGGCTCGGTGCAGAATAGAGTAGCAATGTGTCCAGATATGGCTGCCTTCAACTTCAAACGAGATGCTGAAATGCCCCAAACCCTAGGAACGAAGGAGCAGTCTTCTAAGGGAGGAAGGGGGGAGCCTCTCCAAAACGTAGCCCTGTAATTAGACAGAACTCACGACGCCCAAAATGCAATTGAGAGCCGAAGAAATCAAAATGCATCTCCTCCGGCTCAGCGTTGGCGCCCTCGACCTCCAACTGTAGAAACATGTGTACTAGCGTAGGGTCGCCACCAGAGTAAGACACATCCATCCATGACCCGAACGGTGTCTCTCTATAGATGGTCTCAAGGGTATCCGCGCGATCACCTAATCCCCTAAAGAGCGCTCCTAATTCCTCGATGTAGGAAACTTTGCACCTTACCGTCAAGTCGATGTTAAAGAAATCCTTCTACATAGTCATTCAAAGATGTTATAGTTAGTGTTATATATAGATGTTGCAGTTTATTTTATTTTATATAGATGTTGCGGTTTATTTTATTTCAACGTATCATATTGTTATATATAGATAAAGTGCGGTGGTATTTTATTTCAACGTATAATAGTGTTATATATAGATAAAGTGCGGTGGTATTTTATTTCAACGTATAATAGTGTTATATATAGATAAAGTGCGGTTTATTTTATTTCAACGTATAATAGTATTATATATAGATAAAGTGCGGTGGTATTTTATTTCAACGTATAATAGTGTTATATATAGATAAAATGCGGTGGTATTTTATTTCAACGTATAATAGTGTTATATATAGATAAAGTGTGGTTTATTTTATTTCAACGTATAATAGTGTTATATATAGATAAAGTGCGGTGATATTTTATTTCAACGTATAATAGTGTTATATATAGATAAAGTGCGGTTTATTTTATTTCAACGTATAATAGTGTTATATATAGATAAAGTGCGGTGGTATTTTATTTCAACGTATAATAGTGTTATATATAGATAAAGTGCGGTTTATTTTATTTCAACGTATAATAGTGTTATATATAGATAAAGTGCGGTGGTATTTTATTTCCACGTATAATAGTGTTATATATAGATAAAGTGCGTTTTATTTTATTTCAACGTATAATAGTGTTATATATAGATAAAGTGCGGTGGTATTTTATTTCAACGTATAATAGTGTTATATATAGATAAAGTGCGGTTTATTTTATTTCAACGTATAATAGTGTTATATATAGATAAAGTGCGGTGGTATTTTATTTCAACGTATAATAGTGTTATATATAGATAAAGTGCGGTTTATTTTATTTCAACGTATAATAGTGTTATATATAGATAAAGTGCGGTGGTATTTTATTTCAACGTATAATAGTGTTATATATAGATAAAGTGCGGTTTATTTTATTTCAACGTATAATAGTGTTATATATAGATAAAGTGCGGTGGTATTTTATTTCAACGTATAATAGTGTTATATATAGATAAAGTGCGGTTTATTTTATTTCAACGTATAATAGTGTTATATATAGATAAAGTGCGGTGGTATTTTATTTCAACGTATAATAGTGTTATATATAGATAAAGTGCGGTTTATTTTATTTCAACGTATAATAGTGTTATATATAGATAAAGTGCGGTGGTATTTTATTTCAACGTATAATAGTGTTATATATAGATAAAGTGCGGTTTATTTTATTTCAACGTATAATAGTGTTATATATAGATAAAGTGCGGTGGTATTTTATTTCAACGTATAATAGTGTTATATATAGATAAAGTGCGGTTTATTTTATTTCAACGTATAATAGTGTTATATATAGATAAAAAAATTGTTAAGAGTGTGTTTTTATAAAAAATTGTTAAGGGTGTGTTTTTATAAAAAAATTGTTAAAGGTGTGTTTTTATAAAAAAAAAACACAGTTTTAACAATTTTTTTATAAAAACACACTTTTAACAATTTTTTTTATAAAAAAAACACTCTTAACAATTTTTATATGAAAAAACACACTATAACAACATACACATTATAACATACAAATATCACATTCAAACATAAAACCATAAAACTATAACAATTTTTTTTATAAAAACACACTTTTAACAATTTTTTATAAAAAAACACATTTTTAACAATTTTTTATAAAAACTGTTTTTGTAAAAAAAAATGAACAATTTTTTTATAAAAAAACACATTATAAAAACCATAAAACTATAACAATTTTTTATAAAAACACACTGTTTTTATAAAAAATTGTTAAGGGTGTGTTTTTATAAAAAAATTGTTAAGAGTGTGTTTTTATTAAAAAAAAACATTGTTAACAATTTTTTATAAAAACTCACTCTTAACAATTTTTTTATAAAAGAACACTCTTAACAGTTTTTTTATGAAAAAACACTTTAACAACATACACATTATAACATACAAATATTACATTCAAACATAAAACCATACATATCATGTTAAACATACAACATATTCAAACATAAGTTATAAACACTATAACAACCTACAAATCATATATCTTAACTTAAAATAACATACAAAAAATAACAAATAACATAAGGAAAACATACCACAGAGGTAATACGAGACATCTTCACAAAACCCGAACGCGTATTCCACACGACAAAATTGAGAGAGTGGGAGAAAATTGAGAGAGTTTGATTAAAAATTGAGAGAGTTATTAAAAAAACGAGAGTGGCCGGTTTTTGGTCCCCCCCCCCCCCCCTTATATAGTGCGGCCGAAGTAACATTTAGGGTTTAGGGTTCGTCAAAGTGATTTTAGGGTTAACCCTGTGCCGACACGTGGCACAGGAGCCCGCGATCGCGGGGGTCAAAGAAAGTCAAACGCGGGCAGGGACCAAAAATGCACACGCGGGCATTCTTGAGGGGGGAAAGATGGACTGCGGGTATTCTTGAGGGACCAACGCGGGCAAAGTGGGCAAACTTTGGTGACACGTGTAGCCCGCGATCGCGGGGGTCAATGAGTCAAACGCGGGCAGGGACCAAAACTGCACACGCGGGCATTCTTGAGGGACCAACGCGGGCAAAGTGGGCAAACTTTGGTGACACGTGGCCTGGAGCCCGCGATCGCGGGCTCCATCGCGGATTTTTAGGGTATTTTTGTAACATGGGAGATATTTTGGGTATTTCAGTAAAACGTGGTTTGACTTAGGGTATTTTAATTAATTTCCCGGAAATTATCACTTTTAAATTTTTATATAGACGGATATGATGTTCAAATTTTATTTTGAAGTCGGGTTGATTGGATTTTACTTTTATATTCACCATATATTCTTCACGTGCTTTATTTTTAAAGAAATAATTGAGGTATAAATAAAAGATGGAATATTTGAATAAATATCTAAAAAGATCGTTATACGTCGACATAGGTGAGACCTCAACATAAAAGGATGAGTCTGGTCTATCTATTTGTACGTATTGGCTTAATTCACAGCTTCTAACTTTACCTTTTGACCATTTTTCGAATAACCATAAAATGATACATTTTTGGAATATCACGTTTATTTCATTTTCCATATCATAGTTGATGAAAAAAATAATTATCTTTATACATTTATGCTAAATACATTCCTAAAAATATTTAAATGCCATGTCTTGATAACATAAATAATTAAAAATTTAAAAGATTAATATTAATAAATATGTATGATGCATGTTTGAGGGGCGTTTGGGTAGATGACAGAGATTGCGACGCTTATGGAAGGAGCCCTGTCGGACATAAACACCAACCCTTGCGGGTCTCCGATAGCTTGTCTCAACATGGACAGAAACCAAGTCCACTCGTCCCCGGTTTCGGACTTGCCTACGCCGAAAGCTACTGGAACGATGGAGTTATCCCCGTCCATGGCAACCGTCAGGAACATCATACCCAAGTAACGGCCCTTTTGTAACACCCCATATTTCAACTCTGGTGGTTTTAGTGCAGAAATAAGAAGTTCTGGGGCTCCTTTGTAAAAAGCTCAAAGTTATGTAGCTGGATTGTGAAAGGGAAGAGTTTAATAAGATAAAAACCCCAAAAACCCTATTCTTTCATTCATTTGTCGGCTGGAGGAATTGAAGAGAGGAGAAGGAGCTCAAGGTTCCACCATTGAAGGTTTGGGAAGGTGTTTGGGCCAGTTATTGAAGGAACTTGCAATTAAGGTATACCTTCATCTTTATCTCTTTGATTTTGTGCTGGAAATGGGGTTTAGATGAATGATTCTTATTGCTTTCTCTTCTTCTTCAAGTATTTTGAGACAAAACCAATTGGAAGGGTGTGTGGGATGATTCCCTTGTGGAGTTTGTGAACTCTTGGTGTTATTCCACCTTTCCAATGGAGGTTCTTAAGTTTGATGCATTTTATAAAAAGGGGATTTGTATTTCAAAAAGAGTTTTACATGATGATTTGATTAAGGAATTGATGGATTTAAGTAGTGAGGATTGCCTCCTTAATGTGTAAATAGTTTTAGAAATTGTTTTGGGAAGTTACCAATCAATTGGAATCAGTTTTGGAGGATTTAAGGGGTTTTACGAGCTGACCCTGGTGAGCAGAGCTGAGAATGCTCGACCAGAGGGTTACGCGGCTTTTCACGCGGTTTGCAAACCGCGTGGCAAACCGCGTAAGTCCCTGTTGGGCGATTCTCGTTTTCTGCTTCGTTGGTCGTTCGGGCTTGGGTTCGAGGCTTGGTTTAAGGGATTGTCTTAGGACATTATGGGGAATGTTATAGAGTACAATTGGGGAGTCTAATACCTCATTTGTTAACCCCAATTCAGGTGATCGTTTGGAGGTTAAGTGAGCTTCAAGTAGTGTGTGGTTTAGCCGCGCAGCAGGTGAGTTCCCTTATGCATTACTTCTATCTTTTAAAGTGAATTGCGAAGAATTGATATGACTGAAAATGAGTTTGCTTGATTATCATGAACATATGTTTTCTCATGCATGAAAAGTGTTGTTTTGCAAGTGAAAGTGTTGATCCAAACCCTCAGTGATTTGAAAATGACCCTATCTTAAATACTTAGTGAAAATTGTAAGTAAACAATATGTATCAGAGTTTCACTATCGCTGATAAGTACTAAGATCTTACAGTACTGCTGATAGGAACTCTCGCACTTTTAGATTAAACATTCAGCGAACACTGTTCACCATATCGCTGAGTCTGTTCAGTCCTTATGGTGATCGCTGATAAGTTAGTTGTTTACTTATGATCCCTGAAGACAAGATTCACGTCAACAAAGGTTCTACGCTGAAGTCGAAGATCAAGCTCAAGAACCAGCGACAAGTCTCCTAATGAACTGATGCGGATCAGCGAAGACTCAGATTTGTCCACTCAACGTGAAGTATCAAGTACAAGACTTCAGCTATCGCTGAACTTTATCATCTGCTGAATAGTAAATGATAATCGCTGAATCAACGAAAGCTGATCATGAAGTCCTCCGTACAAAGTACTTTTGTCTTAACCTCCCTTGCACGCCACCGTACGAAATGTCAGAAAAGAACCTCCGAAAATCTGAAATCGTACAACCACTCTGACACTACACTGTTCATTCATGCGGCTACTAAGGTTGTCATCAAAGGTCAATGACATGCAACCAATCCGCTAATGACACGTGTAAAGTATATACTGGATTGCATTAAATGCATGCAGTATATAAAGAGATGAACTCACTTCATTTGAAGTAACTTGCTAACTCTGGACAAGTTCAAATCTCTCAAGATAGGATTTTATTAGTAATCTCCTTATCTTTCTTAGTGCAAGAAAACCTTAGTGTTCCAACTTGTTTAGATTTAGGTTTATCCTTAATCTTGTTTCCGCAACAAGCTGTAAATTGTTAATGATTTATCAATAAACAATTTAGAAAAGTAAAATAGTGTGTTTGTATTCAACCCCCCCCCCCCCCCCCCTTCTACAAACTTGTTTAAGCCTTTCGGGACCAACAAGTGGTATCAGAGCAGATTTGTTTAATCTCATAAACAAGATCTAATCTAAGATATTTTCTCTTCCTTGCTATTATCTGAAAATGGCCAACTCAAACACAAACACTCACTATATCGACAATGGTTCTCTTGCAAAACCCCCTAGATTTTCCAGAGACAACTTCAACTTATGGAAAAATAGGATGACACTCTTCTTAGAAGGTGTAGACCCTACTATACCTTACTATCTTGAAAACGGTCCACACATCCCTGTAATGATTGATCCTGCCGTTCCAGCCACTGCAACTAGAGCTGCTATTCCAGAAAGGCTGATTCCAAAGGAAATCCATCATTGGACCGATGAAGACAAGAAGAAAGTGGCTATAGATACAAAAGCCAGATCCATACTATCCATGGCCCTTCCTGACGAAGTCTACCATTCCGTCATGAACCTGAAATCCTCGAAGGCCATGTGGGACACAATATGTGTTCAGTATGAAGGAACGTCTGAAGTCCAGGATTCAAGAAAGATCAACCTGGTAAGACAATACGAAAGTTTCATCTCTGGTAAGAATGAAACTCTCTCTGAAGTACATCAACGTTTTAACTGCTTAATTATAGATCTTAAAACGGTTGGTAAGGAATATTCTAACTTTGAAGTTCTAACAAAGTTTTTAGAATGTTTACCTGAAAGCTGGGACAATTATTCCATGTGTCTCAAGCTGTCAAAAGATCTAAGATCAATGACACTCGCTACCTTATATGGCACATTGCTGAATCATGAGCAATCTAGCCATCTTAAGAAGAATCTTGTAAAAGATTCCAAAAGCACCCCTGTTGCTTTAATCTCAGAGGAACCTTCTACTCAGCGACCCGTGGTCACTATCACTGAGTTAGAAAGTAACTCTGAAAGATCATCAGATTCTGATTCTTCAGATGATGAATCCTTGGCTCTCCTAACTAAAAAGTTCAGGAGATTCGCCAAGAAGAAAATGTTTAGAAAGAACAAAACTCTTTCTATAGCTGACAAGCCTAAGTCATCAGCTTTTGTTGATAAGGCTACTGCTACTTGTTTTAACTGCGAAAAGACAGGTCATTTCGCTAACGAGTGCAGGTCAAAGAAAATCATGAGACCTTCAGCCTTTACAAAGAAATCCTTTGTTCCAAGGAATAAAGACGACAAATACTTAAAGCTGAAGGAGAAGTATGCAAAGCTGAAAAGCTTTAAGAAGAAGGGAAAAGGCCTAATGGCTGACTATGATTGGGCTGCTTCTGATGAAGAAGCCTCATCATCTGATTCTGAAGATGATGAAGCAAATCAATGTCTCATGGCCAAGATTGAAGAAGAGGAAGAAAGTTCAGACATTCCCTCCACTTCAACATCTGCCATTCAGGTATCACCTTCCTTCTTTACCAATATTGTAAATATTGATGAAGCTGATAGTCTCCGTAAAATCGAACTACTGACTAGAAGCTTATACGAAGCCATGAACGGCAAAGCTGTGGTTGAAAACCAAAATCTTGATCTCGCTGAAAAGCTTAAAAATTGCCACCTTCAAATAGAAAAGCTTTCTAAATTTGAAGAAGATTTTAAAGATCAAGTCCATTTAAATCAGCTAGTCAAAATTGAACGAGCGGAAGCTATCGCTGCATTAAAAGCTGAACAAGCTACTGTTGAAGGATGGTGTAATTCTTCAACAAAGATCACTGAGATAATTAAGGCTCAGATTCCTCTGAGTGATAAACGTGGTCTGGGTTATAAATATGATACTCCAATACCAACCACTGAACGTTCAATGCTTAAATTTGGAACGTTCGTATCCTCAGTAGCTGACACTTCTTCATCTCAGTACTCCTCGTCGATTACACCAATCCCTGAGGAAACTCCTACCTCCTCAAAAGGTAAGGAGAAAATGGTTTATTCAAAACCTACCTCTGTCTCTAAAGATAAAGGTAAAGGAATTGTAATTTATCAAAATCCTCAGAAGGGTACTTTAGTTCCTAAGCTGAATGCTTCCAAAGCCTTAGTGATTCATTCATCTGGTTCTAGAAATCAGACCTCTGGATCAGTTCAGCGACCTACTCCTAGACTCAGAGTAGATGTCCTTGGTAAGAAATCTGAAGAACTGAATGTTCGTCCTATTTCAAAAACCAATAGTGTACTTGGTGCTGGCACTTCTAATTCCAAATTAAAAGCTCAGCACACAAGTGGTCCTAGAACTAATTTTAGTTATAGGAAATGTTATCACTGTGGACTTACCGATCATATTGCAAGTAAGTGTCCCACAGCCACCAAAGCTGATAAGATAGCTAAGGTGAAGATAGCACCAAAGAAGACCAAACCAGTTGCAAGTCAGGTCAAGGTGACTCATACCGCTGAGGTCAAGAAATTGACCAAAGTGAAGAAAGACAAAGCTGAATCTTCAAATGCTGCGAAGACTGCTGAACCCATTCCAACCACTTCCACTGACAAACGCGTATACATGGTGAAGTGGGTACCCAAGCAAAACTAATCTTCCTTTGTATTGCAGGTTAAGAAGGGTATCTGGTATCTCGATAGCGGATGCTCTAGACACATGACTGGAAAGAAAAGCCTGCTCGCTGAATACAAGGAAGAGAAGGGTCCCTCTGTAACTTTCGGTGGAAATGGAAAAGGACACACCCGAGGGTATGGTGTACTTTCAAATGGTACAACATCCTTCAGAAGAGTCGCATATGTTGAAGGGCTGAAGCATAATCTTCTGAGCATCAGTCAGCTTTGCGACATGGATAACAAAGTGATTTTCACCAAGGAATCCTGCTTTGTCTCTGACAAAAAGGAGAAGATAGCTCTCAGCGGTTATCGTTTGGAAAATGTTTACGTTATAAACATGGACTCAACAACCACTGAGAACTCTTGTTTCTTCTCAAAGGCATCTTCTGATGTCAACTGGCTATGGCACAAGAGACTCTCACATCTCAACTTCAAGACACTGAATACTCTTTCATCCAAAGAGTTAGTCACTGGTCTACCTCAACATTCATACGCCAAAGAATCCTTATGTTCAGCGTGTGAAAAAGGGAAGCAGACCAAGGCAAGCTTTAAGTCCAAGCAAGTTTCCTCAGTGTCATCTCCTCTTCAACTACTCCATATGGATTTGTTTGGCCCCGTTAACAAACAATCCATCGCTGGAAAGAAATATACGCTGGTCATAGTTGATGAATTCTCTCGTTATACATGGGTAATGTTTCTCCGTTCTAAGAGTGACACCCCTGAAGAACTCATCACCTTTGTTCGGAAGATGGAAACTCTGAACAATATGACTGTTCGCTCAATAAGGAGTGATCATGGAACTGAATTCAAAAACAGTTCTCTTGATTCCTTCCTTGAGAGCAAGGGTATTTCTCATAACTTTTCGTCAGTGAGAACACCACAACAAAACGGAGTCGCTGAAAGAAGAAATAGAACAATTATTGAAGCTGCACGTTCAATGCTCAGCGATTCTCACCTGCCTACTCAGTTTTGGGCAGAAGCTGTCAACACGGCTTGTTTTACGCAAAACAGGTCGCTGATAGTCAAAAGATTCAAAAAGACAGCCTATGAACTCTTTCATGGGAGAAATCCTTCAATCAGCTTTCTTCACATCTTTGGTTGTCAGTGTTTCATACTGAACAACAGAGATGCCCTTGGAAAGTTTGATCCTAAGGCTGATGATGGAATCTTTCTTGGATACTCCTCAGTTTCCAAAGCCTTCAGAGTCTTCAACCGAAGAAGACAAACTGTAGAAGAAACTATTCACGTCACGTTTGACGAATCCCGTTCAGCGAACTCTAAACCGAACGCTGATACAGAAGAACTGAATCAATGGATGTTTTCTCATCTTGGTGATTCAGAAGATGTTCCCACTACTCATACTCATACAACTGAAAATGATGGTCCTACTATCATTCCCAATATGCAGAATAGTGAAGCTGAAACATCTTGGGTCTCAGCTGTTCCTATAAATACTATACCCGCAGTTGATCCAAATGTCTCAGAAATTCCATCTATTTCTCAGCAATCAGTGAATGAAGTGACAAATGCAAGCATTCCTCTCTTAGCTGATTATCCAGAAGTAGCTGAAGCCTCATCTTCAGTTTCTCCAGTTCAGACTGCGTCAGCGACGCATGCTCCGGCTCAGCGATGGACTGTAAATCACCCAATCGATCAAATTCTTGGTGATCCCAACGCTGGTATTCAGACTCGTAGAAGTGCAGGTAATATTTGTTTATTTGTTAACTTTATTTCTCTAACTGAACCAAAGAAAATAGATGATGCCCTCAGAGATCCAAACTGGGTCAGCGCTATGCAAGAAGAGCTGACTGAATTCGAAAGAAACAAAGTTTGGAAACTTGTTCGGAGACCAACTGACAAAACAGTGATAGGCACTAAGTGGGTCTATCGAAACAAGTTGGACGAACATGGTACTGTAACTCGCAACAAAGCTCGTCTTGTTGCTCAGGGATACAGACAAGAGGAAGGTATAGATTATGACGAAACCTTTGCTCCTGTAGCAAGACTTGAATCTATTCGTCTTTTCTTAGCATATGCTGTACACAAAAACTTCACTGTACATCAAATGGATGTTAAGTCAGCGTTTCTAAATGGAAAGCTGAATGAAGAAGTTTATGTGGAACAACCTCCAGGATTCTCAGATCCTAAGCGTCCAGGTTATGTTTATAAGCTGGATAAGGCACTTTATGGCTTGAAGCAAGCTCCTCGTGCATGGTATGACACTCTTTCTACGTATCTCCACCTTGAAAAATTTGAGAGAGGTAAGATTGACAAAACTTTGTTTTTTAGAAAAATAAAAGGTCATATCATTTTAGTTCAAATATATGTTGATGACATTATATTTGGTTCTACTAACCCTGAGCTTTGTACTCGTTTCGCTGATAGAATGAAAGATGAGTATAAAATGAGTATGATGGGTGAACTAACATATTTCCTTGGTCTTCAGATTAAGCAAACTGAAAAAGGAACTTTTATAAATCAGGGAAAGTATGTTAAAGATATGCTGAAAAAATTCGACTTAACTGAAAGTTCAGCTATGAAAACCCCTATGGCACCACCGCTGATACTTGATAAGGACACAAAGGGTGTTCCTGTCAATGTCACGCTGTACCGTGGGATGATCGGCTCACTACTGTATCTTACAGCTAGCCGACCCGATATTATGTTTGCAACATGTCTGTGCGCACGATATCAAGCTGAACCTAAGATATCTCATATGAAAGCTGTAAAGCGAATCTTTCGATATCTTAAGGGTACAGCGAATCTAGGTCTTTGGTATCCCAAAGATTCAGGATTCGATCTAACCGCCTATTCAGACAGTGATTTTGCAGGTTGCAAAATGGATAGGAAAAGCACCACAGGAGGATGTCAGCTCCTGGGTGGAAAGCTGGTAAGTTGGACAAGTAAGAAGCAAAACTCGGTGTCCACTTCCACAGCTGAAGCTGAGTATGTAGCCGCTGGAAGCTGCTGTTCTCAAGTCTTGTGGATGAGAAATCAACTACTAGACTATGATCTTCAGCTCTCCAAAATTCCAATCTATTGCGACAGCACAAGTGCCATCGCTATAGCAAACAATCCAGTGCTACACTCAAAGACAAAACACATAGAAATCAGATATCATTTTATCAGAGATCATGTGATGAATGGTGATATAGAACTTCATTTTATCCCAACTGATTATCAGTTAGCTGATTTGTTTACCAAACCTCTTGATGAGACAAGATTCAACTTTCTCATCAGCGAGCTTGGAATGCTGAACTTTGAAGGATAAATCTTCAGCGGTTCACATTTAATCAGCGATACGTTTATACATTCTTGTATAGGCTCTGGATAAAATAAACTAGTACAACCCATTTCATCATCTTCTCTCTGAATAAATTGGGTTAAACTGATATCAAGGTATGTTTTCTCTGACAAAACGCATGAAAATGCAAGATTTCAAATTCTTTCATCGCTGAATAATATTTTGAAATTTCTTAAAACCCTCACTGATATTTCTATTCAGTGCTTCATATTTTCCAAAGAGTCCCTGAGTTTTTCTTTCAAAACCTCAGAGACAACGAAAGAATGTGAAAGGACAGTTGTGACGTCATTGCAACGGATAACACCAGGCACGTTTCTTTTTCTGACACACGTTTGCACGTTTCGTTGTCTATCCAATCAAATGCAAACACGTGTCCGTGTCATGATGAAAAACTTTCCCGCTCAAGTTTTTCTCTCTCTACTCTCTTCCTATATAAACTCTCTCAAAGTTTATATTTGTCTTTTATGCGAATCAATCTTTCTCCGCAAGAAAAGAACACTGTTGCATTTTGTGCTTTCGATCTTCAAGAACTGTTCATCATCTTCTTCATCAAACTCAAGGTCAATATGTTCTTATCTTTTATCAAATGCAAATAACTTGTTTTCGATCTTATCATTGTTTTACACAAGATCAAACAAAAGAACTCAAAAATAAAATCATTTTCTTTCATGGTTTTATAAACACAACCATTTCATGGTTGTTCTTCAAGTTTTAAATCTAAAATCCTAAACTTGTTCTTCTTTCGTATCCATTTTTTTAAAAAAAACTGGAATACAAGGCTTATAGGTGTTATATTCGTTTTTTTTTTTAAAAAAAAAAAAAAAAACAAGAAAAACCCTAATCTTCATTAAGACTTTTTTGTCTGAATGAAATGGACAAAATTCGAAAAATCTTAATGGAAATTCTCTTTCCACATTAAGATATTTCTTATTTGTTAACATCTTTGGTTGAACTGATAATACAGTGAAATGGCAACTTCAAAGCTGAATGTTACCGCTGAGTCCATCTCCAGTGATTCTGAGGAACTGGAAATCACCAAAGCTCCTCAGGTTAAGTTTGAGTTGGATCAACTAGACTGGACAAAGGCAAACAACCTTTCAGCGCTTCTCGAGTTTCCTCCTCGGAAGCAGGTATCCCATCTAGACGACGCTGTGATTTTTTTGAAGAATAGCCCCATATACACAGCACTGACAATCACACCTCCTGCCAGTCAGCGTCTATTATCCCAATTCTGGTACTCTGCCAGACACACCAACCTACCCTCAGCCAAAGATCCATCTAAAACCATCGACTGCATACTCAGCGATACTGAGTATGGCACCATCAAGATAACCCCCGCAATAATCCGTAAAGCTCTGAAATTCCCTAACGCTACCTCAGAAAATCCTTTCATTCCATTTCCTGACCACAAGAAGCACGCTGACAGGGAAGAAATCATTGCTTTCCTTGATGCGATGGGTTACATCTGGGAGACTGGAAGAGACAAGCTACCTGAGAAGAAGCTGACGCTGATAAAGAAATCCAAGATGCCCAGCGAGATGAACTTCATCTTCGCTCACCTGATCAGCTGCATGACAGCGAAATCCGGATCTTCTGATCAAGCCGCTCAACCTCAGCAGGCCATGGGTTACGCACTGCTGAAAGGTCTCAACATTGACTGGGCCTCCATCATCTATGAAGACCTCATTCAACGTGTTGATTCTGCCGCTGACCGACCAGCATGGGTTCCTTACCCGCGATTCATCAGCGCCATCCTTCAATATGGCCTGAAGGACAGCTATCCTGAAGAGGGTGATCTGAAACTCTCTCAGATTGGCCCTAAAGTTCTCGACTTCAAGCCTGTCGCCAACGAGGTACGTCTCTCTACTCTTCTCACTCTTCTTAATTCTCCGCTTTCTGTGGCTCCTTCAGCGACAATACCCATCGCTGATACCCCGGCCACAAAATCCATTCCTTCTAAGAAAAGGAAACAATCTCTTACCCCTCTTGATTCCAAAAGGATCAAGAAAACCAAGGAGCAACCCCAGCAGTTTCATGCTGAAGACTCCTCAGCTCATTCTGAAGAGCTGAAGGAAAGTTCCGTGGTACGCTCTGCCACACCAATTCAAGCCATCCCTTCTAAACCTACTTCAGCGTCCCTAAACGCTGAGGTTAGAACTTTGGAATCTACCCAACCTTCGTCAGTCTCTCAAAAGACTGATGAAGTACTTCTCAGCGAATCCAACGCTGAACTTGAACCCCAACCCCAATTCTTATCCTTCGCTCCTCCCTCTACTTCTTTGGACACTCCTCCAGTCAAAACTGGAGATGCCATCATTCAAGAAGCCGTTGAAGCTTCTCAGCGAATGACGAAGAAAGGACCTGCAGAGATCTCCATTCCTCACGGAACTTTTGAGGGAGATATGGAACACTATGGAGGGACTCGAAACTTTGATGAGTTCGTCAACGCTCCTGCAGGTACAGATCCCACCTTAAACACTGTAACTAAACCTGAAACTTCTGAGCTTTCCTTTGTTCACAAGTACTTATATGTTACAGGTCCTTTTTTGGGAGACATCAACCAGTCTCTGAAGTCTATGGAGATGAAACTTACGGATCTCACCACCGGTCTATCAAATAACTCTACAGCTGTAACAAACGCTGGAGAGAATCTGACGAAGCTGACTACTGTGGTGGAAAAGAAGGCCTCCTCTGATGACATCAAAGATCTTGATAAAACTCTCGCCGACTTTGCCAAAGTGCTCTCCGACATCTACACTGACTACACCAACCTCAAATCATCAGTTTCCACCATTTCCAGCGAAGTTACAACGCTGAAGAAATCGGTTGGTACACTCGAAGGTGATATGTCAGTGGTCAAGACCGACTTGGGCTCAGTGAAGACCGACCTTGGTTCCGTCAAGACAATGATCGAGACGCTGGTGAACAAGGCAAATAATCCAGCTCCTGCTCCGGCCCCTGCACCTGTTTTGGACTCATTCACCGCAGAGGATCGCTAAGAGCTGAAGAAAATCACGCCTGCTATTTCTGGCCTAGAAGACAGAATAGCTAAGCTTGAAGGTTGTGTGAAAATCTCTGGCCCAGAAGACAGAGACAACACCAATGCTGAATCTACCCATTCCTCCCCCGCCCATCATGAGAAAGAGGGGGAGAAGAGCGCTGAACAGGAGAAGAGCGCTGAAGACCTTTCCCATGATGAATCTATCAGGGGAGAGGGTAATGAAGATCGGATTACTGGACCTCAGGGAGATGAAAACCCTGAGGGAACCGAGAACCTCGCCTCTATATCTGAGGGGGAGCAACTCGATGAAGATGCTGAGGAATCTGAAGCAGAAGAAGACGAAGACTTCGACATCCCTGAAGCTGAACCATCCTCCTCTCCAAGGAACGATGATGATGATGATGAAGATGACGATGATTTCTTTGTTGTCAAACCTGCTCCTCGAACCAAAGCTCTTAAAGGTATTTCAATAAAAGAACCTTCAGGGGAGAAGACAAAGACAAAGCACTCAGCCTCTGGCGCTGAGAAAAGCAAAGACAAAGGCATCGCTGAAGATGATAATCTGGCGATCCTACTTGCAAAGCCGATTTGTCAGGTACACTAAACTTATTTTTCCTTCCCTGATCATCTATGAAAAATCAGTTATCCATTCCACAAACACCATACACATCCACATTTTTTTTCTATCTTTTCTACCCAAGTTCTTCTACCCAGTTCTTATTTGTAAGATCGCTGCGTTTCAGCTAGTCCTCTCCCCTGTTTGAGGATATCGCTGAAAGATCTGTTGCGACTTCACCAATAATTCCAGCTAACGCTGAAGACATAATCCCAGTCTTAGATTTAATCTCTGAGACTGATGAACCAGAAGAACAACCTCTCTCGCACAGAAACAGACCTTCCTCAGTTACTCAAAGGCTGAGTGAAGAAGATCAAAAGAGGAGAGAAGAAATGATAAAGCGATTCGAGGATCAGCGAATCATCCTAAGGCGCGATCAACTACCTTCAGTTCCTCCTAAGTTCAGAATTTCAAAAGCTGAATACCAAGATCATCTCAGAGCTGAACGCCTCATCGCTGAAAGGAAGGAAGCTGAAGATAAAGACAGAGAATACGCCATCAAGCTCACTCAAGAATCTGTCAAAGACCCCAAGCTGAAGCGTATTCCCATTCAAATCCAACGAAAGCTTTGGGAACAAGCCCAGAAGATCGTGGAAAAGAAAGCTGAAGTTTCTCAGACCACCCTGATCTGGTGTAAAGAGAAAATCCACTTCAGATATCGTCCAGCGAAGATCAACAAGGTATTCATCTCTGGAAGAACCTCCGTCGGAGTACCTATTGTTGACATCAAACTGTTCAGAGAAGATGACTCATCTGAAACCTTTCGTGCTGACACGGTAAAACGGTATGGTCTCTCTGAATGGCTGGAGATGAGGTTAGCTATCCAACCGTCAAAATCTAAGTACAAGGATCATTTCGAAAAGCTGATAAACAGACAGATCGATTTGATATCTTCTTGTGTGGATATTCCTCCTGTTCCTGATCTAAAGCCGAAAAGAAAAAAGGACTCTCCAAGGAAGAAACGTCAAGATTCAAACTCAGGTCCTGTCATACGAAATGAAACTGGAATTGGTTTCTCTCGCGCTGAAGTACTTGGTCCTGATCCTGATCTATCTGCCCTTGATGTCTCTTTGCCACCATGTGAACTTTTCGTCCCTGGTAAAGTCATCAGTAATCCTTATGGAATATTCTTTCTTGACTACGACGGACGTAAATGCTTTCAACGGATCGCTGAGCTTCCAATCACTCCAATCGAACAGCTCAAAGATCTCATCTACTGGTGCGACTTCAGAAAAGACATTCAGGCACGACACCTAAAACCCTTGATTTTTGAAGCTGCTCTGAAGCTAAAGAATAAAGGAGAAAAGGTTCCTGACTGGATGATTCCAACTGAAAAGACAACCCTTGATGAACTTCTCATTAAGGAAGAACCCTTTGAAGGCTGACAACAATCACCATTTTCTCTATTGTATCAGTCATCCTTCAGTACTTGTAATTTATTTCGCTTGTACTTGTAATCTTTCTTATTCATATTGTAACCTGATTCAAAGATTTAAAGAAAGATTTCAGCGAATGTACTTTACTCCATCAGTACTGAAAAGATCCCAGAAAACAGTAAAAGGGACAAATATTTTATGAGTTCTTTTTATCCTTATGTTTTCATTAAATAGCAATTTTCTCTGTTGCTATGTCATAATCAAATAGGGGGAGATTGTTGATCCAAACCCTCAGTGATTTGAAAATGACCCTATCTTAAATACTTAGTGAAAATTGTAAGTAAACAATATGTATCAGAGTTTCACTATCGCTGATAAGTACTAAGATCTTACAGTACTGCTGATAGGAACTCTCGCACTTTTAGATTAAACATTCAGCGAACACTGTTCACCATATCGCTGAGTCTGTTCAGTCCTTATGGTGATCGCTGATAAGTTAGTTGTTTACTTATGATCCCTGAAGACAAGATTCACGTCAACAAAGGTTCTACGCTGAAGTCGAAGATCAAGCTCAAGAACCAGCGACAAGTCTCCTAATGAACTGATGCGGATCAGCGAAGACTCAGATTTGTCCACTCAACGTGAAGTATCAAGTACAAGACTTCAGCTATCGCTGAACTTTATCATCTGCTGAATAGTAAATGATAATCGCTGAATCAACGAAAGCTGATCATGAAGTCCTCCGTACAAAGTACTTTTGTCTTAACCTCCCTTGCACGCCACCGTACGAAATGTCAGAAAAGAACCTCCGAAAATCTGAAATCGTACAACCACTCTGACACTACACTGTTCATTCATGCGGCTACTAAGGTTGTCATCAAAGGTCAATGACATGCAACCAATCCGCTAATGACACGTGTAAAGTATATACTGGATTGCATTAAATGCATGCAGTATATAAAGAGATGAACTCACTTCATTTGAAGTAACTTGCTAACTCTGGACAAGTTCAAATCTCTCAAGATAGGATTTTATTAGTAATCTCCTTATCTTTCTTAGTGCAAGAAAACCTTAGTGTTCCAACTTGTTTAGATTTAGGTTTATCCTTAATCTTGTTTCCGCAACAAGCTGTAAATTGTTAATGATTTATCAATAAACAATTTAGAAAAGTAAAATAGTGTGTTTGTATTCAACCCCCCCCCCCTTCTACAAACTTGTTTAAGCCTTTCGGGACCAACAGAAAGGAGGATTATCCTCAAGTAAGATTTTAAAGCATGTCTTATGTGTTTATGCCTGTGGTAGAGTTGGGTTACACAGTGGAGGACCATTCGAGTTGCCGTGCCTGGCTTTGTAAGGTGTTGAGTTGCCGTGCCTGGCTTTGTAAGGTGCCGAGTTGCCGTGCCTGGCTTTGTAAGGTGCTGAGTTGCCGTGCCTGGCTTTGTAAGGTGTTGAGTTGCCGTGCCTGGCTTTGTTAGGTGTTATTGGTCCATGCCGCTGTGTACACCCTCGTTTGAGCTCAAACTTGTTAAGTGCTGTTTGCAAGGAAACGTGTTTTATTAAAATGTTTTGTGGTAGTGTTTTTAGGAGGGAATTCACTAGACCTTATGGTCTAACCCTCGCTTTCAAAATTAAAAACCATTTTCAGGTAAGGATCGTGTAGGTGCAGCGTCAAAGGGAAAAGAGAAGGTTTGAGGCGGCGATGTGAGATTAGAGACCGTCATGTTTCAGTTTTTGGTTAGCTAGCATCTCGGTTGTATTCGTTTGAGGACCGTAAACAATGTAATCCATATTGGAGTTTATGATGTATTTGGGACCCTTATGGGCCTTTTGGACTTATATTCCATGTTAAGTGTTTTGGGTTGTTACAAATGGTATCAGAGCCATAGTTTAAGGGATTTAGGTGACCAGATGGGCCTAAACTTAAACTTCGAGGATGGTGACACAACCGAGATATAGGAAGCCATTAGGAATGACCGTAAACATAGGATATCTTGACAATGGTAGTGAGAACCCTCATGTAAGGTAAATTCAAGTAGCATCTGGCCAATGCTATTAGGGATCTACAGGTGCATGGGTGTGATCAATCACTATTGTCGGGATGAGTGGTGAGGGTGGCAGTATGTAGAAGGTTCTAACTTTGTGTTTGATAGCAAATAGTTGATGTGTCATGGGAGATCTCTTGTAATGTGGTGTTTGTAACTTCTAGAAGAAGTGTTGCCTAGAATGTGATGAGCTGTCTAGGGGTAAACTCTCTGGGATAGGAAGCGAGAATTTTGTCGGCATCTTGAAGGCCTTCAATTCAAGATCGAGTGAGGGAATCTAGTCTTAGATTCCTTAGTCAAGCGGTTTAGTGGCAAGGTTAATGATTGTAAAAGATCAGTGTTGTTTTGTGGTATGCATGTAAGAGTGGCCGATCCGGTGGGTTATGAAGCACTTGTGCTACGAGTTGTCGCATAAGTAAGGAAGCGGTTGTTGGTTATAGTATGGTACCGGTGAAGAGTTAAAGTGAGTGCAACGGTTGACCTAGTTAGAGTGAATAGCCTTCCTTTGCATATTAATTCCATGCATTTTGTTGTTAAACGTATTATACGAGAGTCCTTCATGTTAAAAGGCATGTATGTGCATGAAATGTTTCTGGTTTTGGGAAATGAGTTGACGCGTGCAAGCGTGTTTTCTTTAAAGTAAAAGACAAACTTGTTTCCATTATACGACAAAGCTTTGAACTTAGTGATTTACGAATTATTTCACGTTTTCTTGTGGAGAGAATCTTCGTTACGAAAATATTGAAAACATTTTATTGCGAGGTTTGTTTTACAAACAAAATGAGTACTGATTCGTTATTTTCTTGTAAACGAGTGTTGGAGTTAACTTACTCACTTTGAGTAAGTGATTTCGTTCTGAATTTTCTAGCCGTATTGGAAAGGGTTTCGTTGGAGATGACCGTTGTGTCGGCATCGAGTTGGATGGACAAGGTTACGAAGTATCGTAAGAGTGCCTGTGAGCGACCCTTGCGATCGTAGTGTTTTACTAATCGTCTTGAGTGAGGTTGGTTTATACATACTCAAGCTTATTTTATGATTTTGAGTCTACTGTATTTTTAAAAGTGTACAAAATGATTTCAATCGTAGTGTCATTATGCAAGAAGGCTATGAACTCGCTAGGTCGGGAAGGGTATTTCGATTGAGGTTGAAGAAAGGCTTTGGGAGAGGAAAAATTTCAGTTGGATAAGATGTGGTCGAGTTATGACCTTAGTGTTCCCGTTAGAGTAAGTGGGTGAATACCGGGGGTCTCAGGCAGTGAATTCGTAATGTCGGTATGATAGTAGTTTGAGCTATTGCTTAGTCATGTGAGAATGGTTTTATTGCGGTAAGATTTGAAATGATCAAGGTGTGTCTATTGGTGTGATGGTAATAAGTAGCGTCCCGTTACTTGATGTAATGTTTTCGGCTTTGAATCGGAGTACTAAGACGCTTGGTAATTAAATTTTACGCTAAGAAAGGTCTTGTGTTTCCTCAAGTGAGTGCGGTGGAGTATAAGTTGGTTATGATGCGCTGGACGAAGTGGATTCTGTTAGGAATCCCAGGTGGTCTAGAAGGATTGGAATCTTCACATGTAGTCCATTGATATGGAGGTTTGCGACTGTTTAGCATGTCTCAGGTTGGAAGTTTGTCAGGAAATTGAAACGTGGGAAATGAACCGTTGTGTGTGAACGATTGAGGTCGTCTGAGAATGTGATAATGAGATGGTATAGGAACACCTAGTGAGGGCATTAGGAGAACGGAAGATTTCCAATATGGACGCGATGTCCATTGAGGTTTTGATGATTCGCTTAAGCGTCAGGTGTTTAGCATGGCGGAAATAAATCGCGATGAGTTGGCGAGGAACGAGAAGTTGTTCGTGAAGTTAGGAGAAATAGATCCCTTCGGGAATCCCGGCCTGTCGTGAGACGACTGGACAAGTGCATGTCGATTGCCGCTGTTGAATCAGTGACCGTTCTGTTGGATAGTTGTCAGGAGGTTGGTATCGGAGAAGTAGCTATAGTGTGGTTATCTTGTGAGTTTTCGTACTTAGGATGTGAGAGGTCGTTCGGAGAAAGTTGTGTATCCGGCATGACGCTGGACCACCTCGTGTGAGTGTTACAAAGGTGAAGGATCGTGGTAGCATAAGTAGTTTCTTATGGGGTTTGATGAGCCATATAAGAACGAAACGTTTAGTGTAATCGAAGCAGGTGTGCTTTGATTTGATGATCTTGGCGTGTGATTAGTCGAGACCCGGGGAAGGCAAGTCGGGAACGTTTTGCTTCATTGAAATAGTGTTATGGGTAGCACGAAGAAAGTAATATATCTTGTGCGTGTAAGACATCATGAAGGCTTGTGGACATTACGGCCGCGAGGTACGATAGTGGCGTGAGGAAGCAGTAATACTTTGTACTGAAGGAACGTGTAAGTCATAGATGTAACGATGGTTTGTCGTAGGATCGAAGTATTCTTCAGTGGTGAGTGTGCTCGATTGAGGTGTGTGGTTTTCAGGCAGTGAGCGTCCATACTATTTGAGGTCAGGAGATTAAGTTGTGGTTGGTAGCGGGATGAAAGGGGAACCCTTGTTCTCCTTGACCCCATTGGATTTTTAGGTGGGTTTTCATACTTCACTTGATTGTCGAGCAGGATATTGTACCCGTAAGCGGTAGTGCTTCGTTATGAAGTTTAGTCAGGAGCGTTGGAGTTTTCCGTGGATGTAATGAATTGCAATGAGCGGGTCGGCGTGTTGGAGAGTTAGGAACTCTTGGTAGTTCTTGGTGTTAAGTACCTTATGAGAACTCGGCTAAAAGTCTTGACCGTTAATTTTTTTTTTGGAGAAGCCGTTCTTTTAGACTGTAGCGGTGTGCGATGGAAAGTCTGTGTAAGCACGAGAGAAAATGATGGCGGTATAGTAGATCAAGCATAAACAGACTTGTGGTGAGAAAATGTCAGGAGACACTAGAAAAGTGGATTGTATTTAAGGAACTGTTAGTTAAAGGGCATAAGATAAGGGATTGATGTGTATGTCATGATTAAAGAGTTGAGGAAGCTAAATTCGTGCGGCCGGTCTGGAAAACTGGCACATGTTAGCGAAACGTTTCTATAAAGCATCTTAATGTGGCCAAGTTAGAATGGAAACAGGTGGTCGAATGTGGTGCTCTAGTTGAGAGACCGTGGGATTAGATGCGTTATCGTCGGGGAGAATGTTTCACGCGGGTGTGTGGTACAGTGTTCGATTAGATGAGATAGTTAGAGTGAGCTTGGTCACTCCTCTTCGAGGAGGGCAAGTGACTTTGGTGGTAGTTCCTAGAAAGTGGAACCGTTCGGTGGAATTGGGCGAAGGATATAGTTGTGAATAGAATAGAATTATGGCTTAGCGATAGTTGGGAGTTTGGACCGTTGATTTGTAACTGTTAGGGCACGTGTGATCGGTGTGACTTCGAGGAAACGCAATTGTGCCAGGCGAACGCTATTTTTGGTAGGAGGGCGTTCTTCCTTTGATATGAATGTTATATGTTAGTGAGAATGCGGTAACGATATGAGAGCGATTGCGGGTAATGTCGGCGAAGGGAGTGATAAGTCTCCGCTTAGAGATTCGGGTTATTGCGGTGTTAACTCGAGTAGAGTCGCTTTCTATTAAAGAGAGTATTTTGGATGAGTAGTATGTTTGAACGAAGAGATTACAAGTGTGCGGTTGGGCGTGCTACAGACCCGAGAGCGTAGTTGCTGGCCTAGGAGCGATGTCAAAGAATGTTGTTCATGGTCGATGCTGATCAGGAGTGGATGGATAGGTGAATGGAACTAAGATGATTGGATTAGAAGGTTTGAGCATTGTCATTCTCAAGTCGGGAGAACAGTTGGATGGGAGAATATTCCCATGGTTTGGAGTAGTGTGTTTCAATAGGAGATTGAATTGGACTACATTGTAATGGAGTAGTGGCAGTTTTCGAAAGAACTGGGAATCATTGATTGATTTAGAGGCACTCGGTGAAGATTTGGAGTGCTTTTGGTATGTCTCAACCCTTGTTTAGGGAATGTTGGTTGGGAAGAAGTTTGGTGTAGCTTCGCAGACAGTGTGAGTAATTGGGGCCGGATGGTTGAGAATTTGACAGACAAAGAAGTTAGTCAGGTTGAGATGTAGTTGTAACTTCCTAAGAAATTTTGAGGCAACATGGGAAACCGAGACCAATATGAGGGCAAGGTACCCGCACCTTTTCAATGATGAGATTCCGGGGACGGAATCCTATTAAGGGGGAGGTGATGTAACACCCCATATTTCAACTCTGGTGGTTTTAGTGCAGAAATAAGAAGTTCTGGGGCTCCTTTGTAAAAAGCTCAAAGTTATGTAGCTGGATTGTGAAAGGGAAGAGTTTAATAAGATAAAAACCCCAAAAACCCTATTCTTTCATTCATTTGTCGGCTGGAGGAATTGAAGAGAGGAGAAGGAGCTCAAGGTTCCACCATTGAAGGTTTGGTAAGGTGTTTGGGCCAGTTATTGAAGGAACTTGCAATTAAGGTATACCTTCATCTTTATCTCTTTGATTTTGTGCTGGAAATGGGGTTTAGATGAATGATTCTTATTGCTTTCTCTTCTTCTTCAAGTATTTTGAGACAAAACCAATTGGAAGGGTGTGTGGGATGATTCCCTTGTGGAGTTTGTGAACTCTTGGTGTTATTCCACCTTTCCAATGGAGGTTCTTAAGTTTGATGCATTTTATAAAAAGGGGATTTGTATTTCAAAAAGAGTTTTACATGATGATTTGATTAAGGAATTGATGGATTTAAGTAGTGAGGATTGCCTCCTTAATGTGTAAATAGTTTTAGAAATTGTTTTGGGAAGTTACCAATCAATTGGAATCAGTTTTGGAGGATTTAAGGGGTTTTACGAGCTGACCCTGGTGAGCAGAGCTGAGAATGCTCGACCAGAGGGTTACGCGGCTTTTCACGCGGTTTGCAAACCGCGTGGCAAACCGCGTAAGTCCCTGTTGGGCGATTCTCGTTTTCTGCTTCGTTGGTCGTTCGGGCTTGGGTTCGAGGCTTGGTTTAAGGGATTGTCTTAGGACATTATGGGGAATGTTATAGAGTACAATTGGGGAGTCTAATACCTCCTTTGTTAACCCCAATTCAGGTGATCGTTTGGAGGTTAAGTGAGCTTCAAGTAGTGTGTGGTTTAGCCGTGCAGCAGGTGAGTTCCCTTATGCATTACTTCTATCTTTTAAAGTGAATTGCGAAGAATTGATATGACTGAAAATGAGTTTGCTTGATTATCATGAACATATGTTTTCTCATGCATGAAAAGTGTTGTTTTGCAAGTGAAAGGAGGATTATCCTCAAGTAAGATTTTAAAGCATGTCTTATGTGTTTATGCCTGTGGTAGAGTCGGGTTACACAGTGGAGGACCCTTTGAGTTGCCGTGCCTGGCTTTGTAAGGTGTTGAGTTGCCGTGCCTGGCTTTGTAAGGTGCCGAGTTGCCGTGCCTGGCTTTGTAAGGTGCCGAGTTGCCGTGCCTGGCTTTGTAAGGTGTTGAGTTGCCGTGCCTGGCTTTGTTAGGTGTTATTGGTCCATGCCGCTGTGTACACCCTCGTTTGAGCTCAAACTTGTTAAGTGCTATTTGCAAGGAAACGTGTTTTATTAAAATGTTTTGTGGTAGTGTTTTTAGGAGGGAATTCACTAGACCTTATGGTCTAACCCTCGCTTTCAAAATTAAAAACCATTTTCAGGTAAGGATCGTGTAGGTGCAGCGTCAAAGGGAAAAGAGAAGGTTTGAGGCGGCGATGTGAGATTAGAGACCGTCATGTTTCAGTTTTTGGTTAGCTAGCATCTCGGTTGTATTCGTTTGAGGACCATAAACAATGTAATCCATATTGGAGTTTATGATGTATTTGGGACCCTTATGGGCTTTTTGGACTTATATTCCATGTTAAGTGTTTTGGGTTGTTACACCTTTAAATGGGTTGCGTCTATTATCAGGACACGACGTAGATTTGCCACAAATGTGCGGATCTGCAAAAACATAGGTGGTTTTCCTTTGTAAATGTTATAGTTTATAATGTGTAAACATATGACGTGTTAAAATACGTACCGCGGGTCCAAGGGCCACGAAGCACATCTCAAACCGCCGACGTGAATCGGTCCGTAGCTGCGTGACAGTACCAGGGTTCTGCAGCTGTAAATTATATAAATATTCCGGGAGTCGTTCATACGACTCCTCGAACGTGCCTCTCACCATAAACAGTGCATGGCATCGCGCACGCCAAGCTTGGTGGTAATCAATCGTGACGCCGAACTGCTGGTGAACATCGTGGACGATGTCCTTTGGACGCAATGACCTACTAACATCAAGATTTTTTTTTCCAGTATCGCACCCAAAGTCTTTTTGCTGGCTTATTTGTGGTGGGGATTCAGTTGCGTCCTCGTACAAGTGTGTACGTCGTCCAACTTTCTAATAATGAACGCCCCTCCTTTGCCACCCGTTTCAATCGCGTACATCCTCCACTCACAGTTTTTTATGGCACATTCAACTATGTATCTAGTTTTGTCAGATTTCGACGTGCGCCTTTCGAAACCCTCTTCCAAGAACTTAAGTCCGACCAGACTTGCCAAGAGATCCTTCGACTCGAATTTCTGACCTACATGTAACATTTCACTGCGAATATAAGGTGTAGGTTCGTAGGTTTGTGTCTGGGTATGGGAGTCTGGAAAAATAGGGGGCATATCAAAAAAGTCATCTATCTGACTACATGATTTTCTACTAGGGGTCTGATCATCACTATCGGTGTCTGATCTGTCTATTTCAGAATTACCCGTTCTAAAAACGTGGGTTTCGTCATCAGCAACTCCAGCAGTACGCCCTTCGTGTGGTTGTGGTTGTTGTTGTTGCATCTACGGAACCGTTGGGGCGTTGGACGCCTGAAATTGAGAATCGGGCTGCTCTATTTGGAGGTTTTCGTCGTCACCGTCGTCGTCGTTTTCGTCGGATACGCCGGGATAGACAAAAAGTAATGGAGGCCTTTCTGAATCGACTGCAAAGTGCAGAAAAGTAGTGATATCCCCATCGTTGGATAAATCCACAAATGACCCATCGCCATTTTTAAACACTAACTTGCAAACAGCAGAAGGGTTGATTCCACATTTTTGCATGGCGTATGTAAGAAATTTTCTGATAAGTATAGTTTACTGGCACTTTTACACCATGCTTAGATTTATAAACAAAATTCCACTCATTGTTGTCTTCCACCCATTCACCATCGTAACAGGAAAATAGCTTAGCTTTTGCAACAGATGAACTCATTTTTTTCAGTAGTATCTCAAACACAAAATATTGCAGAAAGAAATCAAGAAAGAAGTATGAAATCGGTGTGTGGATTATGGATTGCATTTTACATCTATTTATGAATGAAACAACCAACATTGATGACAACCAATCTCTCATTTCATCCACAAACTGGTATTCCAAAAACACTGATTTAAGATTGATTCAAACATGCAAATGAATTTCAACCACAAATTTGTCTTCAAAGTACAATAATTGTGGAAAAAAACAGTAAAAGCATGCAAGATTCGTCCAAGTACAGGGGCTGAAAGTATAATTTTTCAGGGACCAAAAGTGTAAAAATTGACCCATCGCGGGCCATCGCCGAATGCGATCGCGGGCAGGGACTAAACTTGCCAACACGGGCAAAGTTGGCGGGCTCCGCGGGACTTTTGGCAGAAACAGTTTGCCACGTGTGCCTGGGTCCCGCGATCGCGGGGCCTACCGCGGGCTTTTGTGGCATTTCGGTAAGATGGGAGCGTTTTGTGGCATTTTGGTAAGTTTGGGTCAAACTTGTGGCATTTTAATTAATTTCCCTTTTATTTATACCTCAATTGTTCCTTTAAAAAGAAAGCATGTGAAGAATATATGGTCACTACAAGAAACTGCACTTTTACCGGGGGGTTGGGAAACCCGCCGGTAAAAGTAACTTTTGCCGGCGACTTAGACGAAATCCTCCGGTAAAAGTTTAACTTTTTGCCGGAGGAAAATCCCACCGGCAAAGATGCACTTTTGCCGACGCATTTCGTATACGTCGCCGGTAAAGTTACCTTTACCGGCGGGCTTCCTAAACTCCCCGGTAAAAATACTTTTAAAAATTTTATATAACATTTTTACCAACGAGATTCACCAACTCGCCGGCAAAAGTTATTTTGTTATAATTAATATTTTTTTCACTACTTTTGCCGACGGATTTCCCAAACTCGCCGGCAAAAGTACCTTTAAAAATTTAAGTGATATTTTTACCAACGAATTTTACAAACTTGCCGGCAAAAATTAATTTATTATAATTAAATTTTTTTTGCTTAACATTTGCCGACGAAATTCTGAAACCCGCCGGCAAAAGTATATTATATTATTAATAAAAACAATTCACTTAAATCTTTACCGGCGGATTTGGGTGGCAATTGTATTTTAATTTCATCAATAATTTTAATTTGTATTTTTACCGGCGGACTTCCCAAACCCTTCGGCAAAAGTATTTTTAAAACTATAATGATTTTTAAGGAGTTTTTTACATATAGAAGTATATTACTTCTATTAATATTATTTTTCAATTACACTTTTGCCAAAGGTCCTTATTTTATTCACTACTAAACGAATCACTTTTACCTACGAATTTTTCTCTGGGAAATCTGTCGCTAAAGGGTGATTCATCACAAAACCGTCAGAAAAGTTGGTGGGTAGATTTTTAGTGGGTAATGCAAATCAGTGACAAATTACCCATATATTCTCTGGGTGATCCATGAGTATTTTCTCAAAAAGCATCGGATTCTATAAAACCATTGGGCTTTTCTAGGTGATTGTTACATATTTATTTGTTTCACAGTGTGAAACTTTTTTATGTGTACTTTTTGTTTCACAAACACGTAAAAAATGTGCACATTGTTAACCGAGTACAAGTGAAGCAAACACATTGTGAAACAAATATACATTGATCAATATTCTAAATCCTAGTCTTAGATGCAAAAATATCATATAAAATATCACATGATGCTCTAGTTCTCAAGGTTATCACAATTTTATAGGTTTTAAAAAGAAGAGTTCCCATACGACTAACTACTACCAAATACGACACATTACAACCACTAGGACACCGTACGGTCCAATACGATCCATTATACCCAATAGAACCCAATATAACATATTACCACATAATATAATCCAATACAACCCATTACAACATATAATACCCCAATACGGTCCATTACAACCCGATAACACAATACATATCATTACAACCTAGTTGAACCTAATATGTCTCATTGTTACTGATAACCCAATATGATTCCATGGTACAATCATATATAAATCAAACATACAAACAACCCAACCTACTAGGACTTGTTATTGTCCAATAAGACCAATTACCACCCTGCATGAGGCATTATTACACATGACAATCAACATAACCGAATCGTTGATGAACATACATATCTTGCTAATTTGGCGTCTGGCGTGTAGCTCAGTTGGCAAAGGGGTGAGGTGACTTTGCCCAAATACATAACAGGTTATGGGTTCAAGCCCAGGCCCCTCCACTAGGGCCGGCCCTGGGCCATGGAAAGTGTGGCTTGGGCCATGGGCCCCAAGTCCAGTAGGGGCATCACAAAATCCTAGGGCTTATATATAGCATCAATTTTGGGCCCAAACCCTATTACCATTTGATTTACTTACAGCCGGCCGAGAGTTATCTGTCGATGGATTGAAATCGAGAAGATTCCTGCGTGTGAATAGGAAGAGTCGAGACAAGAGTGCTGCGTGCGAAGTTGCGAACGGTGCGATTGATTAAAAATTTGAAATCGAATCATCTCCCTCTCTCTCGTTCAGTCTTGATTGATTCGTTCCAGACGTTCCTAAATGGCTAAATCGTTGCTGCCCTAGTGCCCTCCCTAAATCAGAATTCAGATTTCAGAACAGAAGTGTTGCTGACTTGCTGTTGGAATTTGGATTTAACTAAGAAGAACCTGGATTGCTTGATTTGCTTATGCGGTTCCGCCTAAATCAGGTGTTTTCTATCCTTTTTTAAACTTTGAAGTTTGAACTTGTTGTGGTTTGCTTGCTGTTGTTCATTGTTGTGGTTTGGTTACTGTGTTAGGTTTATTTTTTTTTGATTATTTGTTTATTGTTTACTTGTTTAGCTAGGCAATTTCACGTCTAAATATGAAATTTGGTGATTTAAATATCAAATGATGGTTTTGGTCTTCAGGATTATCAACAGTTGGTGGTAGTTTGGAGATTTAAATATTAAATTTAGAGGTATAAGGAGGTTTAAATCTGAAAATTGATTCTTTCAACACTTTTTTCAAAGGCCTATCTATACATCAGTTTATGACCATCAAGTTGGGTGTTGTATTGGTTCAAATTCATAACCATGTTTATTTGTTGTTGGTCCTTTACTAGTGGCTAGTTGTCTCGATTCTTTCTACTATCAAATGTCCCTAGGTGATTATATTTAGTCTATAAGAATGTTGCCCTATGCTCAAGTGGGTTGGGATCTGATTTGGAGGCTGTTGTGCTTCATCAGATGTTTAATAAGATCATATTTCTTACTTCTGTTATGGTTTTGCTATAGGGGAGGTGTAACGGTTTCTTGCTAAATGGTTTGGCCTAAGTCACAGTATGTTGCATAAGTCACCATCGTCTAAATCGTTGCTCTATATCTCATGGTCTGTCGTGTTGCTCTAACTCTCACCATCGTCCTAATCGTTGCTCTATATCTCATGGTTTGTCGTGTTGCCTTAACTCTCACCATCGTCCTAATCATTACTCTAAATTAATGCTAAAATCCTAAATCGATTGCTTCTACTATCCATAACCTGCCTTAAATCGTACAACTTGGTAGTCTTCCTAATGATCATACATACTCATTATTCAAAAGGTTTGTTATATATATATATATATATATGTGTGTGTGTGTGTGTGTGTGTGTATTAGGGGGCATTATTTGACTTCCTGCCATGGGCATCCGAAATCTCAGGACCGGCCCTGCCCTCCACTAGCCTCAGCCGCTGAGTGAGCCAAAAAATGTCCCCTTACATTGGTGTTTGATAATGTCGAATTTCGACATTATTTTGAATCTCAAACTAGGTGGTTTACGCATGTCTTCAAGTGAAATACGAGTATTTCATGGGTTTTTGTTGAGAAAGTATAGGTACAAGCATTTTTGTCCAAAAAAGCAGCAAAGTTGAGTTCCAGAGCTGAAAACGAGAGAAATCGAGAAATCGCGAAACAGAATCTGGCGCCAGTGCTGGCGCCAGCCAACTAGCGCCACCATCCGCGCCAACATTTTAAACAGAAGCTGGCGCTAGTCATGGCGCCAGCCCATCCGCGCCGGTGCTGGCCCCGACACCCAGTTTTATAAAACTATTTTCTGCAGGTAGGTTTAAAAAGACGAAACTCACACACGACGGCCAGAGGAGTTTAGGGGGCGATTTTGGGAGACTTTTTACACCTTTCGGAGCCACGTTAGAGGATCAATCGGAGCCACGTTTATCACACAAAGTAGATACGAACACGAGAGAAGGGAGTACATCATTCCATTCACCACGATCACATTGTTCTTTTCTTTTCTTTTGTGTTTGAATCCACCACCGACATGAACTAACCTGTTCATGTTGGGGGTTGGAATGAATTTAGTTTGTAAGCATATGAACAGATGACTTGAACATTTATCAGTTTTCCTATTTAATGAATGCATGTAATTTGGTTTTAATGCTTTTGAGAGTTTAACTACCTTTCAATTGTTTTGTTGTTTCCAGTTGAGTTCGAGAGAATTAACTGTTAACTAGAACTAGGAATTACATGTCTAAGGCGGGAATTTAGTGATAGAGATATACCGAATACGCCTTAATCCTAATTGAACCATTTAGGTTGAGATCGAGAGATTAAATCTATATGATCACAATAAATCTTGCGCTTAATGTGTTTTGGAATCCATAAGTTGAGATCGAAAGATAAAACTTGTTATTTTCAAAATAAAACCCGTTGTTGCTCGAAAGAGAACAACGGTGACTTTTAAAGATTGGATATTCATTAGGGGAATAACTGGTAATCGTTTAAGTCTGATATTCGTATGTGAAAACATAAGGATTTCCAACCCTTAACTGTTTTCTCTATCGGAAGTTTCCAAAGCTGTTTACTGTCTAGTTTTTGCTTTGTCTTCTTGCAATTAATTAGTTAAAACAAACCATCCCTCAATTTCCAATCGTTCAGTTAATAGTTTTTATAGTCATTGCGGTACTTAACACCAAGTTCCTGTGGATTCGATACTCGTACTTACGTACATATTACTTGACACGACACCGTACACTTGCGGCTAGTTAAGGAGGGTGTAAACCCACCTATCAAGTTTTTGGCGCCGTTGCCGGGGAACTTGTTTTGTGTTGATATCACTACCAGCTGTAGGGATTATTACATTTAGAATTTTTATTTTTTTTTATTTTTGCAATTTATTTTTATTTCATTTTTCGTATTCAAGATTTTGACCCAAGTTTCTTGTTACTTCATTGCGGCAAGTTCTGATTGGTGATTTACTTTCTGCTGCAGATTGCTTCTAGTTTATGCTAAGAAGGAGTTCCTCTGGTGAACTCGAACCGTTTGATCCTGAAATCGAAAGGACTGCAAGGAGATTAAGGAGGCAAGCCAGACTCAGAAGTCAGCAAGAAATGGAGGGTCTAGACAACGTTAACATCAACAACGACAACATCAATGTTGGGGAAGATTGGGGAGAAGGGTTCGCCATGGGTAACGAGGAACCAGTTCCAAACGTGAATGCAAACAACCCCAACAACCAGAACCATAATGTTAATCCCGGTCTCAACAACGTTCACAACAACAATGTTAACAATAACAACGTTAACAACAATGGTGTTAACAACAATGTGAATCATCCGCCACCACCACGACAGGGAGTGCCTATGCGGAATTTTGCTAATCCGGACATGGGGGCCGTCCAAAGAGGACCTTATGTTCCTCCGATTGCAGTAAACAATTTTGAAATCAAGACTGGCACCATCCAATTGGTGCAAGCAAATATGTTTGGAGGAGCAGCATTTGAAGACCCGCACAGCCATTTGAGAACATTTGAGAAGATTTGCAACACCTTCAAGGTGAATGGGGTTGACCCAGGTTCGATCAAACTCCGACTCTTTCCGTTTTCATTGAGGGGTCGAGCAGCTGAATGGGAAGAGAGTCTACCAAACGGGCAGATTCGTACATGGAATGATATGGTGACGGCTTTCTTAAACAAATTCTTTCCACCGGGGCGAACAACCCAATTGCTGTCAGATATCACTCATTTTGGCCAATGGGATCAAGAGTCCTTTTATGAGGCCTGGGAACGGTACAAGGATATGCTAAAGAAGTGCCCTCATCATGGTCTACAAGAATGGATGGTTATCCAAACGTTCTATCAAGGGTTGCATCCATATCATAAAAATGACCTCACTTCCGCTGCTGGTGGTGCACTGATGAATATGTCGTATGAAGACGCGTATGAGTTGATTGAGAATCTTGCAGAACATAGTTATGCCACTCCTCGGTCAGCCACTAGGAAGGTGGCAAGTGTGCAAGAAAGTGATGAATTGAAAGTTATTAAGGCACAATTGGCAGCTATCACAAATCAGCTGAAAGGGACAACAATTCAACCAACTCTCCAAGGGGATATGGGCTGTCAAGAGTCATTTGGTTCACCTCAAGAGTTTCCTCCGCCGGAGCAAGTGCAATTCCTTCAAAACCGCAATAACCGGCCGAGGAACGACCCGTTCTCAAATACTTATAACGAGGGATGGAAACGTCATCCCAATTTCTCGTGGAACCAGCCTCAAAATGCACAAAAAGAGCCCATGTTTCAGCAGCAACAAAATCAGTACGGTAATACTTCTAACTCTTCTACTCAATCTTCTAACGTTTATCGTCCTCCAGGTTACAATCAAAGGACGCAAGAAGAAGCACAAGGAGGGGAGAAAAAGTCCGGATTGGAAGAGATGCTAATGAAGTTTGTGTCAAAGATGGACAATGCGGTTGGAGAGTTGACATCATCTGTTGGTACATTGTCAAGTTCAGTCGGAACGATAAGAGCTGCGACAGAGCAGAACACCGCATCAATCCGAATTCTTGAGGGACAAATGGGACAGATGGTAGAGGCGTTAGCTGTTCGCAGTCAAGGCACGTTTCCGAGTCAGACTGAAACGAAGAACCGGGAATAGTGTAATGCCATTTATCTTAGAAGTGGCAAGGAGCTGAATGGAGAGCCAATACGAGAGCCCACATCAAAAGGAACCGATCCTAAAGAGAAAGAGGTCGAGATCATAGAAGTGGCTGAGCTAGAAGCCGATGAGGTTGTGATTGAAGAGAACAAGAAAAGTGAAGAGAAAAATCCGGTAGTCAAACCGTTTGTACCACCACTACCATTCCCTAATCGAGTGAAGGCACACAATGGTGAGGAACAATTCAAGAAGTTCCTCGACATATTCAAGAAGCTTCACATCAATATCCCTTTCGCGGAGGCACTCGCCCAAATGCCGACATACCTCAAGTTCATGAAGGAGATCTTATCAAAGAAGAGGGCAATCGATCACCAATCGACCATTGCACTTACTGAAGAGTGCCGTGCAATCATCCAGAACAAGCTTCCGCCGAAGCTTAAGGATCCAGGGAGTTTTTCAATCCCTATTCAAATTGGTGATATTCGTTTTAATAAAGTGTTGTATGATTTAGGGGCGAGTATCAACTTAATGCCTCTATCTATTTTCAGGAAGCTCGGATTGGGGGAAGTGAAGCCGACGTACATGACGCTCAAGCTGGCGGATCGATCCATAGTGTGCCCATATGGAGTGGTAGAGGACGTGCTCATCAAGGTGGGAAAGTTTTACTTTCCGGTGGATTTCGTGGTGATGGACATCGACGAAGATATAGAAGTCCCATTGATCTTGGGAAGATCCTTCCTAGCCACAAGTCGAGCGCTGATCGACATGGAGGAAGGCGAGATGACTTTGAGAGTTGGTGGCGAGAAGGAAGTGTTCAAGATGTTCGAGAAGATAAGAGATAGAGGCGAAGAGAAATTTGGTGAGCAAGAAAGGCTGACGGAGTGATCGGAAAGAAGGTCGAGCCACGACCGAAACCACGGCGCTGGGTGGGAGGCAACCCACCAAGGTTTGCGTTTCTT
Source organism: Saussurea involucrata (assembly GCA_033807775.1). NCBI lineage: Eukaryota > Viridiplantae > Streptophyta > Magnoliopsida > Asterales > Asteraceae > Saussurea > Saussurea involucrata. The sequence goes on from CM066320.1 coordinate 220,758,376, forward strand.
TATTTTTAATTTATGCATTTTGAGTGTTTTATATAAAAAAAAACTGTTTTTCTTGCTTTCTTTTCCTTTTGTTTTTGTTCTTGCATCCCCTTCTCCGTCGTCTTCGATATCTTCCAACTGGGCGTTCCAATCTTTCAAGAGAATCTCTCCGGGCAAACAGGTACGTTCTAAACTCCGTAGGTAACGAGTGGGGTATGATGTTTTGGTTCCATTAGCTGAACGAGATGCAACAAACCTAAGTTTCACTTAGGTTTGGGGTGCCTCACTTTTTAAATATCTACACACTCACTTTTATCCCTATGCAAACCTCGGTTTCACCGAGGTTTGGGGTGGCCATGTTTTTGAAAAAACTAGATTAGCTCTTTGTGCTTATTGTTATGTTATGCCTTACCTGTTTGATACCTGTAATAACCGCACAACGATACTTGTTTTAGTATCGCCTGAACTGACACCTGCACATTGGGGACAATGTGTGGGTAAGGTTTGGGGTTGCCCAATCGGGCCAACGTTTATGCACGTAGATTTCCCGCACCTCTGCATGCTTAGATTACTTTAGCCAAAATTTTTGTTTTGAATGATCGAGACCGACCATTGTGGGAAGAATCTTGTGATAGTGACGTGACCATTAGGGAAGGACTAGGAAAGGACATGACTAGGGACATTAGTAGAGACCACCCGTTAGTGAGATTTGAGCCTAAAAGACGTTCTTTCAATTCGAGGGATTCATACACGAAAATCGTATACACTTTTTCGAGTTCCTTGTTTTGAATATAGAATGATCTCACTATATTATTGCATTGAGTAGCAAAGACGACCATCGGAATACTAGGTAAGGGTGTAGTAGATCATATCGTGTGGACCTTAAGAGATGATTCCAGGCATTGTGTGTTTGTTTAACCCTGTTTTTAACTTTCGTACCCTTTCACCCATTTTTGTGTAACCATAGCCCCTTTGTAGCCATACACTCACCTTTTCATTTCAGACCCACCTTTAAACCCGAGCCAAAAGCCTTAGCCAACTTATCTGAAAGTGTGTCAACCTAAGCGGTAATGAACTATGAAAGATAGAGCGGAAAAGAAAATAGTGCAGGCCAATCATTGAGAATAAAATGGGTCAATGTAACCCAAGAAATAGGAAAGAGGGCCAATGTCGCCTCAATCAAAAAAAAAAAAAAAAAAAGAGGACCAATGAAGTCCCAACTGAAAAATGCAGTTATTAGTGATAGCATCCATAGCAGCAGAAAATAAGAGAGTCAAAGCGACTCCAATAGTGACAAAGAGGGCCAAATAATAGAGCGGAAAGCTATAGAGTTCATAACTGCTAACGGTTGACACGCCGAGGATTTTTTCCCTTTTACCCTTCGTTTCTATGCCATAACCCTAGCCTCGTTACAACCCTCGTAAAGACCTGGATGATCTTTTGGAAAGTGTGATTAGAGTCTACGACTGCCTTTACCAATATTCCATGTCTTGCTGCTTGATTCCTTTCTGAGATCAACTTTTTGAACATTTGTGCGTCTTTCAATAGAGTTGTCATGTAATTATTGCGTATTCAGGTACATAAACTCTTTAGACATGACAACATGTGCGATAACTTAGGTTCGAGCGAATTGAGCGAATCCCGTGAGGTAGGGTCGAGGCGAAATGTTTTCCTTAGTATGTCCGGACCTAGAACAACCTTAATGGAAACGGAGGAGTCACGAGTTCAACTTATAATGGAAGGTCATAGATCAAACGAAATAGGAATGAGGCGAGAATGAGATAGGCATTCACGGGTATGGGAAATCACCAGTGCATCACGTGGTACCAATTGGGAGTGTGCAGTTATTACGTTTCTCTAATATGTGCTTTTATTCTATTTTATCGTTATTTTGCTTGAGGACAAGCAACGCTCGGTTTGGGGTTGTTGATAATGTCGATTTTCGACATTATTTTGAATCTCAAACTAGGTGGTTTACGCATGTTGTTAGACAACCTAAGGGGGGGGTAAGGTTGTATTTTAAAACTTTTACTTTCAAAAATTCTTTTTACAAATAAATACAGAATAAATAAAGCAGAGTATAAATAAATAAGTATACAACAATTATATAAACAGATATAATTTAAATACACAGAGATTATATAAATAAATATAAATGCAAAGCAGTTTATATAAATAAATATAATATAGCACAGCGGAATAAATAAAGAGATAAGGGATAGAGATACTTGACACAGAGATTTACTGATTTACCACCAACTGTGATAAACCAGCAGCCGAGACACTTCCCGACACGATCCAATAAATGTATTCTTTACGGTAGAAATACAAACCAAGTACAAAGGTAACGTAATTGATTCTCAAGCTTCTGCTATGAGATGTACAGGATCACACACCCGTTATTCAAATACTTACAAGAGGAGTATAACTCACAATGGGTAATCACTCTTGTATAATATCTCACACTTGGATATTTTATAAAAAATGTTTTATAAAATATATATTATAAATAGATGAGAGAGCTGAGAGGTGTTGTTTGTTGTTGCTTGTTACTGTTGTTATTTTTTTGCTGTTCTTCACCAGCATGCATATAAATACCAAGGAAGCTCCAACGGATATATGAGGTGGCGGTATACCGCCTGCACACTGCGGTATACCGCGCAGATACTGACAAACCAACGGCTATAAGAGGTGGCGGTATACCGCCTGCACACCGCGGTATACCGCGGTCAGAAAAAATACAATGGGCAGGCTGCACGTTGGATTGCTTTCGGCTGAACACTCCTTCAAAAAAAAATGTGCAACAGTAAAATGCATAGGAAACTGATTTTTGATATTTTAATAAAAATTAATAAAACTTTAGTTTTAAATAATTTTAAATATCTTTAAAAACAGTTTAGGGTTTTATAAATATCCAAGTGGTATATTATTTTAGGGTGTTTATCATTATTAGTTATAAACAATAATGACGACGTAGAAACTTCCGTCTTGAATTCTTCAGATAAAAACTTCGTGTTCTTCAAGAACTGTACACTTGGATAGGATTGTTAGATAAACAATAATACGGTGTGTTTGTAATCATCAAAATAAATATGGAGATGTGATTTTATGTGTACCAAAAATATATCACAATATTAAAGCGGGGTACACTTGCACCAACAATCTCCCCCTTTTTGATGATGACAAACACAACGCTAAACACGAGAGCATACTCGGTTTCTCTCCCCCTTTTGTCGAAGCAAAAAGGGTTAGGAAAGACGCTATGCTCCCCCTTGAAAAATGCTCCCCCTTAAAATATGAAGTATTTGAGAGTTAGCATTTTCTCAAGGGTTAGATAAAATAAGCTCTCAAAAAAAATTTAATAATAATAACGAAGCAGGAGAAAAAAAACATTACAATAGAGCAATAATAATGTTAATTATATAAAATTTTAAAAAAAAAAAAAATTAATCGCTATCTATAAATTCAATTTCGTTCAGTTGATTAGTTAAAGTCCACAACTGCTCGTCAATGTCTTCCAAGCGGTCTTGCACCACACGTTGATCGGCATCGTAACTCCGGCGCAAGTCAATGATCGCGGAGTATATTTGACGATTTGAGATTGCACCCGCCGGGATTGCGTATGGATCGTCTTCCTCGGGAGCCGGATCTTGAGGGCGATGAAGAGCCCGTCCCGGTGGAGCACTCATTCGACTAACAGTCAGTGCATTGAGAGAAGGAGTAGGAGCTAACATCCTACCAATGATAGGAAATTGAAGGTTTGTAAAAAGGTTTCGAATTAAGTAACCAAACGGAAGAGACTGGTTACCAGACTCGGAAATCACCATACGGTGAGCAATAATGTAGGTGGCATTAATACGGATGCCATGCCGGAGACAGTAAAGGATATAGCACTGAAGTGCACCCAATCTGTCAAAATTTCCAGCGCGTCCCAAAACGTTAAAAAGGATAATTTTATTCCAAAAACGAAGATTTTCCGGAAGATGTTGATCAGTTAAAATTGCGGGAAAATTATTTCGAAAAGCAGGAGCTAAAATAGATTGGAGAATGGTTTCCTGAGTTTCTTGAACCTGGGTAAGCAGGGAAGTAAAGGCAGTATTATTTGAAAACACATTTAAATTGGAATGGGTTAGACCCAGTACACGAGAAAAATCTTCTAAACTCCAGTTAAAAGAGTGGTTGTAAATTTGAAGAGAGACACGATGGGTGGTCTCGTTAAAGTCATACCCAGCATAAAAATCGACCATACTTGAAAAAGGTATATCTCCTTGAAAAGAAAGAAAAGGTTCCCAGTCAATAGAGGAGAAGGCTTCAAAGGTACCAAGATGTTCTAGACCCACTAAATCGACAGGTCGACCTGGGTTACAAGGTCGGGATTCAAAAATATGTCGTCTTTGAGCATGACGGTTTTGAGGAGGGTCAGATTGGTTTTGAGAGCTGGAAGCTCCCCGAGAGGTACGAGCCCTTTTTGGAGCCATTTGAAGGAAGGAGAGTAAACTGTTGACGAAAGGTTGGAGTTCCGGTGGCCGAAAAAAAATTTCGGTTGTTGACGGCGGACGTCGTAGGCGGCGGTCGGCGGCAAGAGGAGTGAGAGAGAGAGAGCAGAAACCTTTGGATAAAAAGAAGGGAAAAAAAAAACTTACCTGAATTGGATTTAAATCCGTCGAAGGCCCGGCGGTATACCGCCTAGGAGCACGCGGTATACCGAGTCAGAAAAAGGTTGAAGAGACATGTCATCTTTAAACACGCGTGTCAGATGGAAAACAGCGGTGCGGTATACCGCCTCGGGAGCGCGGTATACCGGGGTCAGTTTTAGCAGGTTCTGCCGGTGAATCACAGAGTGACAGCTGGTGGAGGAGAACAGAACGCGGTATACCGCCTTAGGGTCACGGTATACCGCGACAGTAAGTTGACTGACAGCATTCGGCTTTCAATGTTTCCTTTAACCAAATTTACACACAACCGATTTTAAAAAAATTTATTTTTTTAATTTTATGTGAGCAAAAAAAACCACGTATTATGACCTCGTCAGGTAACCACGTATTATAACCTCGTCAGGAAACCACGTATTATAACCTCGTCAGGAAACACGTATTATATCCTCGCCAGGAAACACCTACAAAAGGCAAAGAAAATATTTCGTGGTACCCTTTTCTTATGGGTCCTTTTAACAGTTAGTATAAAACATAAACTGCAAAAAAAATATGTTGTCGACATAAAACAAACACGACAAACATACAAAATCATAAAAATAGTTTAAAACCATAAACGCATTCCACCCGGATTATCAACATTAAACATTCCTTTCGGAATCCATTTTCTAACCATTTTAATTTTACGATTGTATTTATCATACACATAAAATGAAGCATTTATATTCGCATTAGGTCTAGAAAAATTGCTATTATACATGCGAGCATACGGTTTCCTCCCATAATTCACATTTTTCATTTTTGACATATATGGGGGTTTTTGCGTTTTATTTTTAACAACAAATTTAGGTTTTTCAAAAACCTTTTTAATTGGCATACAATCACATTTTTCAATACACGTATTTGAACCAATGCCTTTTCGGCAATTTATACGATTTGATATATTTAGCATTTTAAGCACTTTATCATTGCTACTATTAAAAGCATTTGCTAATAAGTCATTTTTCTCATGCGATTTGCATTTAGCATTTAAACATGCAATTTCATTTTCAAGAGACTCGCATTTTGTACATGCAACACTTTCCTTTTTATTTTCACTTAAGCATGCAATTTTATCATTTAAAATAACACAAGATTTACAAACATCTTTTTCACTTAATTTATTTTCTAATTTAGTGATAACATCTAAATCATAAGCAGATTTTTGTTTACCGTCATCTATTTCCTTTTTATATACAGATACGGTTTCTTTTAAATTAGAAATTTCATCTTTATATTTATTTGCGAGAGCGGCCATAGCATGAAATGATTTATATAATTCGTCAAGATTATTTTCATCGTCACTATAGTAATTATCACTATAATTATTATCATAATTATTTTTAGAAGAATATGATGAAGATACCTCATTATCATGGTCGGCCATGAAACAAAAATTTTGGGCCTCATTTATGCTTGCGCTCAACGCGCCTCCAACTAAAGCTTTTGGTGTGTTGATTTGTTTTGCTCGATTCGGACACACACTTGCATAGTGATCCTTGTCACCACACACATAGCAAAAGCCTTTCTTTTTATTGGCTTTTTCATCGTCGCTAGATTCGTCATATTTGTCTTCACTTTTGTAGACGTTGCGACTTTGGTTTTTACCACCACGACGGTAGTCTCCATTTTCTTGAAACCTATCATTTTTGGCAAACTTTTTGTTAGATAGAAGTTTAGAAAGTTTTCTTACCAACTTGACTAAATCGTTAAGATTTTCGGGTTCATCATCGGATGAACTTGCATCTTCCTCCTCTTCCTTTTCTTTTGAGGCAACGACCTTGAGAGCGATGGATTTCTTTTTGACTTGCTCCCGGACTTGATTTCTTCTTAGTGCAATTTCGTGCACTTTAAGATTGCCGATGAGATCATCGAGCTTCATAGTTGCGAGATCTCGGGAGTCTTCCAAGGATGTGATTTTTGCCATCCACTCCGAAGGAAGTGCTCGAAGAATTTTCCTTACATAATCCTCATTAGGATAAGTACGACCTAATCCCTTCAAGGTAGTCATAATGAGGTTAAAACGTTTAAACATTGAGTCGATTGACTCATCTTTTGACATTTCAAATAATTCATAATCATGAACAAGAATATTTATTTTAGAGCTTTTAACTTGAGTATTTCCACGATGAGTGTCGCTCAAGCTTTGCCAGATTTGATTAGCAGTTTTATAAGTATAAACTCTTTCTATTTCATCGGAAGTTAAAGCAGCATATAATATATTTTTAGCTTCAAAATTTAAACAATAATGAGATTCTTCAGTGGGAGTCCAATCTTTTATGGGTTTATCAACAATAAGATCATTTTCAACTTTGGTTGGTCTAAAATTCCCATTTTCTATAATATCCCAAATTTTTTGACTTTTGCCACGAACGTGACATTCAAATAGCTCGGCCCAAATGCCAAACTTTTCAGTATCTATAATAGGAGGTTTTGAAAACAAAACAGTTTGTTGAGCCATTATATAAAAGATATAACTTTTAAAAATTTAAACAGAAAATTTTTGAAAGCCCCGCTCTGATACCAAATGTTAGACAACCTAAGGGGGGGGTAAGGTTGTATTTTAAAACTTTTACTTTCAAAAATTCTTTTTACAAATAAATACAGAATAAATAAAGCAGAGTATAAATAAATAAGTATACAACAATTATATAAACAGATATAATTTAAATACACAGAGATTATATAAATAAATATAAATGCAAAGCAGTTTATATAAATAAATATAATATAGCACAGCGGAATAAATAAAGAGATAAGGGATAGAGATACTTGACACAGAGATTTACTGATTTACCACCAACTGTGATAAACCAGCAGCCGAGACACTTCCCGACACGATCCAATAAATGTATTCTTTACGGTAGAAATACAAACCAAGTACAAAGGTAACGTAATTGATTCTCAAGCTTCTGCTATGAGATGTACAGGATCACACACCCGTTATTCAAATACTTACAAGAGGAGTATAACTCACAATGGGTAATCACTCTTGTATAATATCTCACACTTGGATATTTTATAAAAAATGTTTTATAAAATATATATTATAAATAGATGAGAGAGCTGAGAGGTGTTGTTTGTTGTTGCTTGTTACTGTTGTTATTTTTTTGCTGTTCTTCACCAGCATGCATATAAATACCAAGGAAGCTCCAACGGATATATGAGGTGGCGGTATACCGCCTGCACACTGCGGTATACCGCGCAGATACTGACAAACCAACGGCTATAAGAGGTGGCGGTATACCGCCTGCACACCGCGGTATACCGCGGTCAGAAAAAATACAATGGGCAGGCTGCACGTTGGATTGCTTTCGGCTGAACACTCCTTCAAAAAAAATGTGCAACAGTAAAATGCATAGGAAACTGATTTTTGATATTTTAATAAAAATTAATAAAACTTTAGTTTTAAATAATTTTAAATATCTTTAAAAACAGTTTAGGGTTTTATAAATATCCAAGTGGTATATTATTTTAGGGTGTTTATCATTATTAGTTATAAACAATAATGACGACGTAGAAACTTCCGTCTTGAATTCTTCAGATAAAAACTTCGTGTTCTTCAAGAACTGTACACTTGGATAGGATTGTTAGATAAACAATAATACGGTGTGTTTGTAATCATCAAAATAAATATGGAGATGTGATTTTATGTGTACCAAAAATATATCACAATATTAAAGCGGGGTACACTTGCACCAACACATGTCTTCAAGTGAAATACGAGTATTTCATGGGTTTTTGTTGAGAAAGTATAGGTACAAGCATTTTTGTCCAAAAAAGCAGCAAAGTTGAGTTCCAGAGCTGAAAACGAGAGAAATCGAGAAATCGCGAAACAGAATCTGGCGCCAGTGCTGGCGCCAGCCAACTAGCGCCACCATCCGCGCCAACATTTTAAACAGAAGCTGGCGCCAGTCATGGCGCCAGTCATGGCGCCAGCCCATCCGCGCCGGAGCTGGCCCCGACGCCCAGTTTTATAAAACTATTTTATGCAGCTAGGTTTAAAAAGACGAAACTCACACACGACGGCCAGAGGAGTTTAGGGGGCGATTTTGGGAGACTTTTTACACCTTTCGGAGCCACGTTAGAGGATCAATCGGAGCCACGTTTATCACACGAAGTAGATACGAACACGAGAGAAGGGAGTACATCATTCCATTCACCACGATCACATTTGCCATGTTTTCTTCCATTGTTCTTTTCTTTTCTTTTGTGTTTGAATCCACCACCGACATGAACTAACCTGTTCATGTTGGGGGTTGGAATGAATTTAGTTTGTAAGCATATGAACAGATGACTTGAACATTTATCAGTTTTCCTATTTTATGAATGCGTGTAATTTGGTTTTAATGCTTTTGAGAGTTTAGCTACCTTTCAATTGTTTTGTTGTTTCCAGTTGAGTTCGAGAGAATTAACTGTTAACTAGAACTAGGAATTACATGTCTAAGGCGGGAATTTGGTGATAGAGATATACCGAATACGCCTTAATCCTAATTGAACCATTTAGGTTGAGATCGAGAGATTAAATCTATATGATCACAATAAATCTTGCGCTTAATGTGTTTTGGAATCCATAAGTTGAGATCGAAAGATAAAACTTGTCCTTTTCAAAATAAAACTCGTTGTTGCTCGAAAGAGAACAACGGTGACTTTTAAAGATTGGATATTCATTAGGGGAATAACTGGTAATCCTTTAAGTCTGATATTCGTATGTGAAAACCTAAGGATTTCCAACCCTCAACTGTTTTCTCTATCGGAAGTTTCCAAAGTTGTTTACTGTCTTGTTTTTGCTTTGTCTTCTTGCAATTAATTAGTTAAAACCAACCATCCCTCAATTTCCAATCGTTCAGTTAATAGTTTTTACAGTCATTGCGGTACTTAACACCAAGTTCCTGTGGATTCGATACTCGTACTTACGTACGTATTACTTGAGACGACACCGTACACTTGCGGCTAGTTAAGGAGGGTGTAAACCCACCTATTAGTATCCTTGGAGGCTGGTTCCGTGTGGGGCCGGTTAAGGTTGCCGGTAATCAACTTTTTTCCCAAATATCTTGCTAATTTGAATATGTGGTAAAAACATCTATATATATCAACATTCTTCTGAAATTACAAATTTTAAAATTATCGTGCTTTTGGTATAAATTTAATTCAAAATTTCATTAAAATGTAAATATTTTAGAATTATATACCTGATTTATTTAGTTTTAATTGTGAAATATAATTCTATTTTGAATAAGGATAATATTAGATTAATATCGTTTTAGTATGAGTCAGTAGTGATCTTGTATTTAAACGTGTTTATCAATTGATTATTAGTTAAAGATTTTAAATGTATTATTGATAGTTAATATTTTTAACTATTGTGTTTATGAAATTAATATTAAACAAAAAGTTGAATACTTTATATATTATAAAATTAAGTAAATAAAGTAACATATAGTTAATTATTTAAGTATTAATAAAGTATTTAAAATTTAAACAATAAGGTAAAATTGCAACAAGTCTTGAACGGCGGGAGGAGAAAGAAAGCCCAAATTGGAATAGGGTTTTGGGTTTTGAACGACGAGCATGAGAAAAAAAAGACTTCGATCAAGGTGATTGAACTACAACGAGAAATTGGGGATAATTTCAAAGATTGATAACCGTGAGCGAGAAAAGGGGAAGAATTGGTCAAATTGGAAGGAGATGCTGCGTATAAGCAAGAGTAAACCACAGGACTCGGAACCTCCTTTCATCTCTCACAAATACGAATTTTTTTTGAAGGAGTTTATCAATTGGTTGCTGGTCTGTTCGAGAAATAGTGAAAAAGCTTTAGTGAAACCAATCAATCAAGTAAGGCTTTATAATTTTAACAATCTTTCAGTTGTTTATGTATATGGATTATACTTTATGAATACATGGTCTGCTGCAAGCCATTGTATGTAGGTTTTGAGTCATTTATTTGGATGATGAATGAATTTCCATAACAATTATATGCATATACAGTCCATAGGTCTGTTATAAGCTTCAGTGAAATAAAAAATCGTGTTTGAGCTTTTGCCGACGACTTTTGAGACTTTTGCCGACGACATTTTCCTCCGGCAAAAGTAGTTATTTTTGTAGTGGGTGGATATAAAAAATAAAATCTACTTAACTTGACTTCAAAATAAAATTTGAACTTCATTTGTGTCTATGTAAAATTTTAAAAGTGATAATTTTCTTACATTTATAATATTTAAAGTTATTACTTTATTGTAAAACAGTTATTATGTTTTATTAAATTCTTTCAAATACACAAAAAAACTTGCACCAAATTTTCTATTGTCCAAAGTAAAACTTCATAAACAATTTTCAAGTGTTCATTTTTTTTTGATTAATTCAACATTTTCTATACAACCCCAATTATTAATTAATTTATAATTAAAGAATATAAATATATTTTAAAAGTAGTTATGAAATTTGTTTAGATTGCACCCAAAGTGAGAACATGTTAAAGTAGTCTATGTAGTGAGGCCCAAAAAGCCAATGATCCATATTGGATCAAGATCCTATTAGAGGGTTGGGGCACATTCTGTGTCACTAATAAACTTATTTGTAGTACAACTTTTAGTATTGATCTTTAACAATGTTATTATCGTGAATCTTGCTATTATTGGACATTGCTGTTAGAAAACTCAAGAGTATACTGAAATTTTATTTATTCTGTTGTCATATAAAGAGTAAACTACAAATTTGGTTCATGTGCTTTGTTGAAAACAATACTTTTTGTTGTGTAGTTTAAAATTATAAGATGGTCATTGTCGTTTGCAGAACGTTTTTACGAATCAAAGCAGAACGTTTTTACGAATCACAATGAGTCAATGACCATCTTGTAGTTTTGAAACTGTAGACACGAAAATTGTTACATTTAGAAAACCACGGAGACCAAATTTATAGTTTACTCTCATATAAATAATAATTAGTTTGCAATTTTGAAGTTTTAACACAAAACCACATGTTAGATTAATAGAATATATCGTATAGTACCCTGTATTATAGCTTTCTCTTCCTTTCAATCCCTCGTCCATAAATGTGACTCCCTTGCTGGAAGGTCTCCCACGTATAGAACATAATCCCAAACCGTACAAAATGAATTCGTAACGTGCCATAATTACAAGGTAAGCCAAGCCTTAGGGTGAGCCACATGGGTTAGTGGTAGCGAACCCATGCCTTGATGCCATAACGCGCCATAACGAGACATTAATATTTGAGTTACTTAGGGTCCGTTTACCTAATCACTTACCCGGGTAAGTGCTTACCGGTAAAATTCAACACTATCACTTACTTCCCGGGTAAGATTTTAGTCCACCAAAATGGCATCGTATGCAACAATTTAGCCCGTAAGCTCTAACCGTGGTAAGAGTTGTCGCACTCACTCACCGGGTAAGACTTTCGGTCCTTGCTCCCGCTCTTACCGGGTAAGATTCTTAGTCCTTGCCATATTCATCCGGTAAGTGATAACGCCACGTTTTGGTGTTATTTTCGGTCCACAAACCAATGAGATTGGCTTGTGTTGAAGCAAAAATGCGGAATTTTATGGTTTTTCGAGTGAAGTGTGCAGGTAATCCGAAAGAAGATGAGCATTGAGAAAAAGAAGCGCAAAAGAGTCCAAAAGAGAGTCCAAAACGAAGCCCAACGGAAGCCCAACATCCAAACCCAAGACCCGTGCCCAAACCATGACCCAGACCTGGCCCGGGCATCTCAGGAAACCGCGCGGCCTGAGGCCGCGTATGTCTCTGGTCGCGTGCTATACTTTGCGTTTTTCCGGAATTAGGTCGTCACTTTTTCACGTGCGACGGCAGACTACGAGGGGGCAATTTTCAGAGGTATTTCGAGCACTTTTGAGCCACGATAGAGGACCAATTGAAGAGGAGTTCACCACGCGAAGCGGATTAGAGCCGAGAGAAGGGATTTCATCAGTACATTCTTCACGTTTACGATCACGATGTTTACACACACCACTTTCTATCATTTTCTTGGGTTTTTGTCCAACCCCAACACGAACTAATCTCTAGATGTTGGGGGTTGGAATGACTATGGTTTTTATGATGGATGACGTGTAACCGAATGGTTTTTATTCGATTTTGATCTATGAAACATTTGATTTTAGTTTTTCATACCCAATTGTAGCTTGATCACCTTCAATTGAATTCCATGGTTTTTGATTAAGTTCAAGAGAATTAATTAATCACTAGATCAGGTAATCAAGTGCCGGAAAGGAGATTCGGGTAGAGATAGCCGAATCACCTTTTTGCCTTGTAAAAGTTTAACGTAATGTGTTTTAAAATCACCGGTGGAGATCGAGAGATAAAACTAGTGAGTTTAAGATAAAATCCGTTATTGCTTGAGAAAGAATAATGGTGAATTTCAAAACTAGGGTTCATAGAAATAATCGGTAATCATCGTTCGGGTTCGTTTATCGAGAGTATAACCATAGGAAGTCCAAACCTCAAACTTTTCTCTATCAAAGTTCTTTCCAAACCTTCCGTTAATCGATTTTAGTTTTATTTAGTTTTTAAACAAGTTATAAACCACAAATCCAAATTTCGATCGTTCAGTTAATAGCAATTGTAGTCATTGTGACACTTAGTTCCTAGTTTCCTGTGTTCGATACTCGTACTTCCGTACTATTACTTGATTTCGACATCGTACACTTGCGGTTAGATTTAGGGGGGTGTAAACCCTCCTATCAAGTTTTTGGGGCTTAGCCCGCGGGACCCTCTGTTTCGAGAATCCATCCAGTGACATACGCGGCTTGGGTCGCAGCCTGAGCCCGCGCCCTAGCCCGCGTAGGTCTCTGTTTCACCATTTTTTTTGTAAATCAAAAACACACTAAAAAACGTAATTTAAAAAGGAAACAAACCTTGGTGGGTTGCCTCCCACCCAGCACCTTGGTTTCGATCGTGGCTCGACCTTCCGTCTTCTCACTCCCTCGGTTCATCTAGAAACGTGGTATCGTCTACCACTGTTTCTCCGCCATAATAGGACTTCACCCGCTGACCGTTCACTTTGAAGGTCGGCCCATCTTTTCCTTGTAGCTCAACTTCTCCATATGGGTATATCTCCTTGACGGTGAACGGTCCAGACCACTTGAACTTCAACTTTCCCGGAAACAAATGAAGACGTGAGTTAAATAAAAGGACTTGCATTCAGGGAATGATTACCTTTGGTGGAAGACCCTTGTCATGGAACTGCTTCGTCCTCTCTTTATAGATGACCGCATTCTCGTATGCGTCTCGTCTGATCTCCTCGAGCTCATTAAGTTGCAAACACCGGCGTTGCCCGGCTGCCTTGAGATCCATGTTGAGCTTCTTGATAGCCCAATACGCTCTATGCTCGAGCTCGACTGGTAGATGGCATGATTTCCCAAACACCAGTCGGTATGGTGTGGTGCCAATCAGCGTCTTGAACGCGGTCCGGTACGCCCACAGTGCATCGTCCAATTTGATGGACCAATCTTTCCGCGATGCATTGACAGTCTTCTCGAGGATCTGCTTTAACTCCCGGTTAGACACCTCGGCTAAGCCATTGGCTTGTGGATGGTATGGTCTCGTGACCTTGTGCTTGACCGAATACTTCTTGAGGACCGCTTCCAAGTAGCGGTTGCAGAAATGGCTACCACCGTCGCTTATGAGTGCCTTTGGAACCCCGAATCGATAGAAGATGTTCTTCCGCAAGAAGTTGATTACCACATTTGAGTAATTCGTGGGACTTGCGATCGCCTCTACCCACTTGGAGACGTAGTCGACCGCTACCAATATGTATTCATTGCGGTGGGAGTTTGGGAATGGACCCAAAGAAGTCGATTCCCCAAACATCAAACAGCTCGACTTCCATGAAGATTTTCATGGGCATCTCATCTCTCTTGGATATATTCCCCGTTCTTTGGCACCGATCACATTTGGCGATGAAGTCGCGAGTCTCTTTGAACATCGATGGCCAGAAGAAACCTGATTGTAGCACTTTTGCAACGGTTCTAACAGTGCTAAAGTGGCCCCCACATTCTAAGTTATGACAGTGGTTTAGAATGTCGGCCTTCTCTTCATCCGGGACACATCTCCGGATCATACCGTTGGCACATAACTTATACAAGTACGGCTCGTCCCAATAATACCTCTTGGCCTCAAAGAAAAATCTTTTCTTTTGGTGGGAATTCATCTGATAAGGCACTACTTCTCCCACCAAGTAATTTACCAAGTCGGCAAACCACGGTTCTGAATGACTAACCTTGAAGAGTTGCTCGTCCGGGAACGAATCGTTGATGAGGGTCTTGTCCTTGCTTTGATCTTCACCTCCCTCAAGTCTCGAGAGGTGATCTGCCACAGTATTCTTAGAACCCTTCTTGTCTAGAATTTCCAAGTCAAACTCTTGGAGCAACAGTACCCACCAGATGAGTCTCGGTTTAGCATTTTTCTTGGCCATCAGATATTTCAATGCGGAATGGTCGGTGTACACAATCACCTTGGCCCCAACTAGATATGACCGAAACTTCTCTCAAGCATAGACAACAGCTAACAGTTTCTTCTCGGTAGTCGTGTAATTGATCTGAGCATCATCCAACGTCTTACTCGCGTAATAGATCACGTGCATCCGCTTATCGTTTCTTTGGCTCAACACCGGTCCAACAGCAGTGTCACTCGCATCACACATCGGAATGAAAGGAAGACTCCAATCAGGGGCCATGAGGATAGGTGCTGAAATCAGTTCCTTCTTTAACCTGTCAAAAGCCAAGACACAATCATTAGTGAACTCAAATTTAGCATCTTTAAGAAGTAAGGAACACAAAGGTTTAGTAATTTTTGAAAAATCCTTAATAAACCGCCGATAAAACCTGGCATGCCCTAAGAAGCTTCGGACTCCTTTGACGGAGTTTGGATATGGAAGATTCTCGATCACCGCCACCTTTGCCTTGTCCACTTCAATCCCCGCTTTCGGTACTTTGTGACCGAGCACAATCCCTTCGGTCACCATGAAGTGACACTTCTCCCAGTTCAATACCAGACTCGTCTCTTTACATCTTTTTAGAACGTCTTCCAAGTGTTCTAAACATGTATTGAATGAAAGTCCGAACACTGAAAAGTCATCCATAAAGATCTCAATAGTCCGCTCCACCATGTCTGAAAAGATAGCCATCATACATCGCTGAAAGGTGGCCGGAGCATTACACAAGCCGAATGGCATCCGACGGTATGCAAATGTTCCGTACGGACAAGTGAATGTTGTCTTGTCTTGGTCCTCGGGTGCAATAGGAATCTGGTTGTACCCGGAATAGCCGTCCAAGAAACAGTAGTACTCGTGTCCGGATAACCGTTTTAACATCTGGTCAATGAATGGAAGAGGAAAGTGATCCTTCTTTGTTGCATCATTCAGCTTTCGGTAGTCAATACACACCCTCCAATCGGTGACTGTCCGGGAAGGAATCAGCTCGTTATTGTTGTCTCGGATTACTGTGATGTCGCCCTTCTTTGGTACCACTTGAATCGGGCTCACCCACGGACTGTCAGGTACTGGATAGATAATTCCAGCATCAAGGAGTTTCAATACCTCCTTACGGACCACTTCCTTCATATTTGGGTTTAACCGGCGTTGGTGTTGGACAACCGGTCGATGCCCTTATTCAAGATTGATGCGGTGCGAGCAAAATGTTGGGCTTAAACCCTTGAGATCAGCTGTCGTCCATCCAATAGCGGTTTGAGGCTCTCTAAGAAGCCGGATTAGCTTTTCTTTATTGTCGGGACTTAGCTTTGACGATATGATTACCGGAAGCGTGTCTTTTTCTCCCAAGTATGCATACTCGAGATGATCAGGCAATGGTTTGAGCTCAAGCTTGGGTGGTGTCTTTGATGAGGGTTCGGACTTAGGGATTGGTTCCCCCAAATCCTCAATGACCGGTCTTCTCGGGCCTTTGTATGATGGTAGTGCATTGAGTTGCAATACCGTCTCGCTTTCTTGATCGGTCTCGATTCCCACTAAAGCCCTCATGAGATGATCGTTCGATACTTGATGCTTGTACATCTCTTGAGGCATAGCTTCCATTACCTCTACCCGGTAACATTCATTCTGTCCCATCCCTTGCTTGGCTGCCCGGAAAACATTGAAAACAGCTTCTTCATTACCCACTCGGAGTGTCAGTTTGCCTCCTTTGACATCAATTAATGCTCCTCCCGTGGCTAAGAAAGGTCGACCAAGAATCAACGGTATTTCTTTGTCCTCATCCATGTCGAGAACCACGAAGTCAACCGGGAAATAAAATTTGTAAACCTTGATCAACACATCTTCAATCACGCCATACGGGTATTTGATAGATCTGTCGGCAAGCTGCAATGTCACATTAGTCGGTTGCACTTCTCCAAGTCCGAGTTTCCTGAATATAGACAAAGGCATTAAATTAATACTTGCTCCAAGATCACACAAAGCCTTACTAAATTCAGAATTGCCTATATGAACAGGGATAGTAAAACTCCCTGGATCCTTAAGCTTCGGGGGAAGCTTATGCTGGATGATCGCGCTGCACTCCTCAGTGAGTGCAACTGTCACATGCTTCTCAATCTTCCTTTTGTTAGAAAGGATATCTTTCAAGAATTTCACACTTGGATTGGATTCGTGCCTTGAGAATTGCCTTGAGGTACGAAGACAAAGAGTATTTGCTCGACGAGGATCTTCCTATACTTAATGATGATGCTAGCCCTGAAGCAGTAACTGAATACAATAAGCAATTCGCGGAATCCACAAAAGTCGCGTGTCTCATGTTGGCGTCCATGTCCCTGGAACTTCAAAAGAGTTTCGAGAACATGGGGGCATTTGAACTAAATGAGCAGCTTCGTGAAATGTTTCAGGAGCAAGCGAGGCAAGAAAGGTTCCAAGTCGTAAAATCGCTTATGGAATGTAAGCAACAGGACGGTGCCCCTGTATGTGCGCATGTGCAAAAGATGAAAGCGTACATTGACAGGTTAGGCAATCTAGGTGTCGATTTCCCAAGAGAGCTTGCCATTGACATGTTGCTAAACTCTCTTAGTGGGGCATATAAACAGTTCATAGTGAACTTCAATATGAATAATATGGACAAGACCTTGATGGAGCTCCATGGCATGTTGAGATCTGCTGAAGCAAGTATGGGTAAGACCCAAAGTGGTCACTCAACTGCCCCCGTCCTGGCCATTAGGGAAGGTGGCTATAAGAAGAAGAAAGTTTCTCATCCCAAAGGGAAGGGAAAGGCTAAAGTTGTTCCACGCAACCAAGGCCTTAAGAGAAAAGCTGATTCTTCTGACATACCACCCATAAGTGACCCTAAAGAGGCCATATGCTTTTACTGTCAAGGAAAGGGCCATTGGAAGAGAAGTTGCCCAAAATATCTGGAGGACTTGAAAAGGAACAAGGTCAAAGGGTGTGGCACCTCAGGTATTTTTACAATTGAACTCCATAGTACTTCGATTTCTAACTCTTGGGTCCTTGATACGGGATGTGGTACTCACATTTGCTCTAATTTTCAGGGACTAAAGGGAAGTAGGGCGTTGAAGCATGGGGAGCTGAATCTGATCATGGGAAACAGGATGACTGCCGCTGTCACCAAGATTGGAGATTTTGAGCTCGTGCTTAGTAGTGGTTTTTCAATAAAGTTATTAGATTGTTGCTACTCGCCAGAAATGGCTCGAAACATTATTTCTTTTCATGCATTGTACAAGGATGGTTTTGAATTTCAATTTGATAATAATGATGGTTGCATTTTGGTTTATAAACATGGTTGTTTTTATTTTAAAGCCTCTCCTTGTAATGGTGTGTATGAAAGCGTGATTTGTGTTGGTAGAAATAATAATAACTTAACTCAAAATGTTGGTTCCTCCAATAGTGAATTGGATAAATCATCGTTATGGCATCATCGTCTTGGCCACATAAACAAGAAACGCATCGCCAAGCTCTAATCGGACGGGGTCTTGGAACCATTTGACTTAAAGTCTGATGAAGTATGCGAGTCTTGTTTACTTGGCAAGATGACGAAAGCACCTTTCAAAGGAAAAATGGAAAGGGGTAAGGATCTGTTGGACTTAATCCACATAGATGTATGTGGACCATTCAGATCTGCCACAAGAAACGGTGAAAGATACTTTGTTACCTTTACTGACGATTTCAGTAGATATGGATTTATCTATCTGATGAAAAACAAATCGGACACCTTTGAAGTGTTCAAAGGATTCAAAAACGAAGTAGAAAACCAACTGGGCAAGAAGATCAAGATGCTCCGATCCGACAGGGGTGGAGAATACTTGAGTCGTGAATTCTACGACTATCTAAGGGATTGTGGAATAGTTTCGCAATTATCTCCTCCCAGAACACCACAACTCAATGGTGTTGCTGAGAGAAGAAATCGAGCGCTACTTGATATGGTTCGGTCCATGATGAGTCGTGCTACACTTCCAATATCGTTCTGGGGCTATGCCTTAGAAACTGTAGCTCATATCTTAAACCTCGTTCCAACTAAGAAGGTTGCAAAGACACCCTCTGAAATGTGGACTGGGACTCGTCCCTCGTTGGCACATATAAAGGTATGGGGTTGTGAAGTCTTCGTTCGGCGCGAAACTAACGACAAGCTAGAACCTAGAGCAGAGAAGTGTCGGTTCATTGGTTATCCATAAAAATCCTTTGGATATATATTTTACAAACTTTCGGAGAACAAAGTGTTTGTAGCTAGAAGGGGAGTCTTCCAAGAAAGGGAGCTCATTTCCAAAAGGGATAGTGGGAGCAGCATTGATCTTGAAGAAATTCAAGAAACAACCAATGATGAACCTATAGTTGACACTAGCCCTCAACATGAGGTTGAACCACCTGTTGAGGAAACTAACATACCTCCACCACCTCTTCGCAGAACTAGTAGAGTTAGTCAACCTCCTGAGTTTTATTATGGTTTTCATATTACAAAGGAAGGAGACACACTAGTCAATGATAAAACATTTGATAGTGCGGATGAACCATCCAACTACGAGGAAGCGATGGCAGACCCTGAGGCTGCCAAATGGAAAGAGCCCATGGAAAGCGAGATTCAATCTATGTACGATAACCAAGTTTGGAAATTGGTTGATCACACACCAGGTCGCAAGACAGTTGGGTGTAAGTGGATCTTCAAAAAGAAGACCGACATGGATGGGAATGTGCACACATTCAAGGCTAGACTGGTTGCAAAAGGTTACACTCAAACTCAAGGAATTGATTATGATGAAACCTTCTCACCAGTGGCAAAGATTAAGTCTATCAGGATATTGCTTGCCATAGATGCATTTCATGACTATGAAGTATGGCAAATGGATGTAAAAACCGCTTTCCTCAATGGGAAACTTGATGAGGATGTGTATATGGCACAACTTGAAGGTTTTGTACATACCGAGTATCCAGATAAAGTGTGTAAGCTTGAAAGATCCATTTATGGACTTAAACAAGCGTCTCGTAGCTGGAATCTTTGTTTTCATGAAAAGGTCAAGGAGTTTGGATTTTCTCGAAGTGAAGATGAGTCATGCGTATATGTTAAGGCTAGTGGGAGTAATGTTGTATTTCTAGTCTTGTATGTTGATGACATACTACTCATAGGAAACAATATTCCGATGTTGCAAGATGTAAAGGTCTGGCTCGGGAAATGTTTCGCTATGAAAGATTTGGGAAATGCAGCATACATACTTGGAATAAGAATTTATCGAGATAGAACCAAGCGTTTAATTGGACTTAGCCAAAGTACATACTTGGATAAGATATTGAAGAAATTCAGTATGAGTGAATCCAAGAAAGGGTTTTTGCCCATGCAACATGGCATAAGATTGAGCAAAGATCAATGTCCCAGCACTAGCAAAGAACTGGACAGAATGAGTCGAATTCCATATGCATCCGCTATAGGATCGATCATGTATGCCATGACATGTACTAGACTTGATGTCTCATTTGCTTTAAGCATGGTGAGTAGATATCAAGGGAACCCATGCGAAAGTCATTGGACGACTGTAAAGAACATTCTTAAGTATCTTCGGAGGACTAAAGATATGTTCTTAGTCTATGGTGGAAAAGATGAATTACCAATAACAGGTTATACTGATGCGAGTTTCCAGACAGATCGGGATGATTCCCGCTCGCAGTCAAGATGGGTGTTCTTGTTGAATGGTGGGGTCGTGACTTGGAAAAGTTCCAAACAGGATACGGTGGCTGACTCCACGTGTGAATCAGAATATATCACAGCAAGTGAGGCAGCGAAAGAGGCTGCATGGTTGAAGAATTTCATAGGTGATCTGGGCGTTGTACCAAGCATCAGTGAACCCATTGAAATCTTCTGTGATAACGAAGGTGCAGTCGCATTGACTAAAGAACCTAAAGACCATGGGAAGTCAAAGCACATAGAGAGGAAGTATCACCTTGTGCGACACAAGGTTGCGGAAAAACATATCGTGATGAGTAGAGTATCGACTGAAGAGAATCCGGCGGATCCTTTCACGAAAGCATAGACTCGACCCAAACATAAGTATCATACTGAAGCCATAGGTGTTAGAATTATCAATATACTTTAAATATTTTAGTTGCTAGTTTGATGTATTAAAACGTAATAAATTGAATTTGATTTGGAGATTATTATATGGAGATTATAATATATGCTGGATTGCGTTCATTTACATTTAATTTATTATTGTTTCGTTTTGCATGTTTAGAACCAACTTCTTGAGTATTAATTTACTCAAACCTCCACAGTCAGTCATACTCCTGGAAGTAAGTAGTAATTCAAGACTGTCATGAAGTGTCGAAAGCATAGAGAATGCAACTAACACTCATGAGTACCTAATGGTGATTTGGGTATTGGAACGACCCACACTCAAAAGTTTACTTCATGGATTAAGTCAGAGTAATTTTGAGATGATAATATTTTATGTTCTTCAAACAGAGATGCATAGAGTTTTGATCTAGGATTCTGTTATGCTTTGGTGTGCTCCAACGCTGACCGTGACTGGCAGTTATACAGGGTATGTCCATGTAATGAATAGAAATGAACTGTGTAGTCGAAGTTTATTTGTTCCTTCTGCCTAAACAGGAGAAGCTATATCCATGGGCCCCTCGATGATTTTGTGTTGATACTAAGTGTTTGGCCAAACCCTGACTAGAATTGATGTGTTCAATTGAGTAGTCTGATGAATTCAACACATATCGGAAATCGGGAAACATAATCTTGATCCATGAGATAGACATTTATCCATGTCTCAGGTTCATATGATATCTTGTAGAACAAAGGAACATTAAATCACTTATCTTAGGACCGAATCTTTATCAGAGTTCGGCAACTGCATTAGATGGCTTGCTCTCTGCTGATTATTTGAAAGCGTTAAACCAAATAGAGTTAATAACTTGTCCAAGTGGGAGACTGTTGGACATAGTGTCCAGAGTCATTAACTATTGGTAATATTTCTAATAATAGCAGGGTCCTTTTGGGTTGCCCTTAAGACCCAAATAACAATTAGAAGAATGAAAAGGGAGTTAAAGTAGTTAGTTTATTAATTTGTCATTTGATGATAAATTAATTATAAGTTACAATATAATTAATTGGATTAATTATAGGGACTAAATGATAATTGGTTAAAAGAGTTTTTTTAACAAGTTTATCGTTTCAAGGGGGCTAGGTGTAAATAAGGGGATTATAAATAAACTACTAGGGATCAAACCCTAATGAGTTTTTGATCAATCTCTCTCTCTCTCTATTGAGGCCGTAACCTCCCATCTCCTCCCTCCCAAAACCGTAAACCCTAAATAAGGGTTTAGGGTTTAAAGCTTCAATCTTGATTGTTGGTTTGGTGTTCTTAAGTGTGAGCCACTACAGGGATTCACACTATTGATCATTGACATCCAAGAAGCAAGAACAAGGTTAATTCATCTTTGTGTTTTCGACAATCACAAGAAACAAGTAAGTGTTCTTGATTCTTTCTATTGTAGTTAATCATCTAGAACGTATGCATGTTTATAAGTTGTTTGTTTGTATTGCCATGGATGATTCAATTCTAAATATGCTTTTGTTGCCTATATCATGTGGTAGTACGGTTTAACAAAAACCTTTCAATTAGAAGAATTGTAAAAGTTGGAATTATTACCGTATTGCTGCTGCTGTTGTTGGGCCATGGTTTCCCTTGGTTGCCCTTGCGGTTAACTCCATGAGAAATTTGGGTGTTTCTTCCAACCCTCATTATACGTGTTCGAAAAAGGACCATTCCTTGGCCGGTTGTTCCGATTTTGCAGAAATTGAACTTGTTTCGGCTCGTTCACGGGTGGATCCATCTCCGGCATACCCTCTTCCATCATAAATGCTGGTTGAAGAGAAGATCCCTTCAACTGACTCGTGAGTGCGGCTAATTGAGCCTTTATGGCCTTCAACTCATCATTTTCTTGCACGCTAGCAACACGTCTAACTGCCGATCTCGGAGTGTAAAAACTATGTTCAGCCAGGTTATCGATCAACTCGCATGCTTCCTCATATGACTTATCCACTAGGGCTCTACCCGCTGCAGCTGTAGTGTCGTTTTTGAACTGCGGGTGAAGTCCACTGAAGAACGTTTGGATCACGACCCAACCGTGCAACCCATGATGAGGGCATTTCTTTAGCATATCTTTGTACCTCTCCCAAGCTTCATACAAGGTCTCTTGGTCCCATTGAGCAAAGTGGGTGATCTCGGCCATAAGCTGGGCGGTTCGGCTTGATGGAAAGAATTTCTGGAGGAAAGCATCTTTCAGTTGTGCCCAGGTGGTGATCTGATCCGGTTTGATACTTTTTGTCCAAGTTTTTGCTCTGCCCTTAAGAGAAAAACTGAACACTCTCAGCTTGATTGCATTCTCATCTACCCCATTGATTTTGAAGGTATTGCAGATCCTCTCAAATGCACGGAGGTGTGCATGAGGATCTTCTGTTGGTGCTCCTCCAAACTGGTTCTGCTGTACCATCACTATGGTACCCGGTTTGATCTCAAAATAGTTCGCCCCAGTAGCGGGAGGTTGGATGCCCATGCGTGCGGGTGCCACATTCGGATTGGCAAACGACCGCATGGGGCGTCTCTCCGGAGGAGCTTCGTCACCCATCTTCAAGTGTCTTTTAGCTTTAGATTCTTTTCGTAACTGACGGGCGGTTCTTTCAATTTTAGGATCGATCGATTCGATTTCCTTCCCTCGGGTTTTCCTTGGCATAAACCAGTTAGTACCTGAAACGGAAAGTAATTAAAATTAGCAATCCAGAAACTGAAAGTAATAAAACAAAATAATAAAAGTAAAAAAAATGTTCAATGTAATAGCGCTTATTGCTGGTAGTGCTATCAGTTGCAACTAGTTCCCCGGCAACGGCGCCAAAACTTAATAGGCGGGTTTACACCCCCTAAATCTAACCGCAAGTGTACGTTGTCGAAATCAAGTAATAGTACGGAAGTAGGAGTATCGAACACAGGGAACTAGGAACTAAGTATCACAATGACTACAATTGCTATTAACTGAACGATTGAAATCTGGATGTGTGGTTTATAACTTGTTTAAAAACTAAATAAAACTAAAATCGATTAACGGAAGGTTTGGAAAGAACTTTGATAGAGAAAAGATTGGGGGTTGGACTTCCTATGGTTATACTCTCGATAAACGAACCCGAACGCTGATTACCGATTATTTCTATGAACCCTACTTTTGAAATTCACCGTTATTCTTTCTCAAGCAATAACGGATTTTATCTTAAACTCACTAGTTTTATCTCTCGATCTCCACCGGTGATTTTAAAACAAATTAGGTTAAACTTTTACAAGGCAAAAAGGTGATTCGGCTATCTCTACCCGAATCTCCTTTTCGGCACTTGATTACCTGATCTAGTGATTAATTAATTCTCTCGAACTTAATCAAAAACCATGGAATTCAATTGAAGGTGGTCAAGCTACAATTGGGTATGAAAAACTAAAATCAAATGCTTCATAGATTAAATCGAATAAAAATCATTCGGTTACACGTCATCCATCATAAAAACCATAGTCATTCCAACCCCCAATATCTAAAGATTAGTTCATGTTGGGGTTGGACAAAAACTCAAGAAAAGGATAGAAAGTGGTGTGTGTAAACATCGTGATCGTAAACGTGAAGAATGTACTGATGAAATCCTTTCTCTCGGCTCTAATCCGCTTCGCGTGGTGAACTCCTCTTCAATTGGTCCTCTATCGTGGCTCAAAAGTGCTCGAAATACCTCTGAAAATCGCCCCCTCGTAGCCTGCCGTCACAAGTGAAAAAGTGATGACCTAATTCCGGAAAAACGCAAAGTATAGCACGCGACCAGAGACATACGCGACCTGGCCCGCGGCCTCAGGCCGCGCGGTTTTCTGAGATGCCCGGGCTAGGTCAGTCTGGCTCATGGTTTGGACACGGGTCTTGGGCTTGAATGTTGGGCTTCGTTTTGGACTCTTTTCCGCTTCTTTTTCTCGATGCTCATCTTCTTTCAGATTACCTGCACACTTCACTCGAAAAACCATAAAATTCCGCCTTCATTGGTTTGTGGACCGAAAATAACGCCAAAAAGTGACATTATCAATAAGTTAATGTGACTTGGTAAGCACTTACCCGGGTAAGCGTTTTGTAAACGGCCCCTTAATAATAATTCTATATAAGGGAATCTAATTGATATGGATTATCGAATTTAGACCTCCTAATGAAAGGTCACAAGATTTCAAAGTAGCACTCTAATTTGACTTCTTTTTGGACTTATACAATTATAATTTAATTGCATATTGAATTCAAATGTAAATGATTCTCCAAGTCAATGTTTAACTATTGAATTGTGTTTAATTATGCGTACTAAATACATTAACCGTATAAGCCTGCAAAATAAAGGGATACGATCAAACACTAAATTCCAAATTACCAAATCATGGAGACGAAAAGTTAATTTAGGATTAAAATTCAATCCGATCCAAAAAGCTAATTAATATTATACGTCGAATCTATAAAAACCACCAAATTAACATTCTTTTTCTTCATATCAAAAACTATTTAAACCTCAAACCAAATAGCCGAAAATCCTCATACTCAGTTAAATATGGACACAAACACAAAAACCATCCACGGCCAAGAAGTTGTCATGGAAGACAATTTTGATTCTTTGTATTACGAGATCGAAAGGAGAATATTGACATTGATAGGCGATGATGAGAAGGTAGATTTTGTTGGGAGTATGGCCTCCAAACAATCGACTCCTATGTGGATGAATAAACAAAGGTTCATCTTAGGACAACAGACTGGAAGTTATTTTTGTTGGACACAAGATAACAAGAGTGCTACGAGTTCAGTACCTGTTTGGCTTTTGAACTTGTGGAGAGATACGAGCAACGGAACTGGCGTTTTCATTCCTCGTGTTATAAGTGCTAGAAAAGGAAATAAACCAAGTATGTAGTTTTCTTCAATTTCTATGGTTTTCCCTTATAAAATGGTTCTTTTTGTAAGTAAACATTATAATATATCACGATTTTGATTGTAATGGTGTTTTTACAGGTAAGAAATGCAAAGACAAACGGAGAATATACAAGTGAACAATTGATAAGTTAAAAAAAAAAGGCACCACTCAATTTTAGGTGTTAAAATTGTTTAATATAAGATAAGAAGATCAAAACAATAGCATTTGAATATCACTAAAAACATGTACACACAAATCGATGAAAACGCCTATATATGAAGATATTATGTCATTGGATTTTCAATTTTTTTATCATAGATTTTAATAATTATCTACTGTCAACTTTTTGGTATTTATGCATTATATCAAGTTAGGGCATCTCCAATGTAATTTTTCATTTTATTCTCTATTATAGAATAAAAAATAAAGGATGTGTTATGTTTTCTTTTTGTATTGTTCTATTTTTTATTTTAAAAGAGAATATTTCAAGTATATTCTCTTTTCTACTCTAGAAAAGTAGAGAGTATGAATAGTGTTTCTCTATATTTAGAGAGTTACTATTCATTTCTCTATTATAGAGAGTAAAATAGAGGGTTCATTGAAGATGTTGTAGAGAGTAAAATAAAGATAGAGAGTAAAATAGAGGGTTTATTGAAGATGGTCTTATGGCGTCATCAATGTTTGATCTTACGTGCATTTTTTTTTGACAAATACACAAAAACAATTTACTCTTTTTCATTGGTTTAGCAAATCCACAGACGTGGTTGACTCCTTCTATCGGTGTGTGTCAACTCAACATTGTAGAATGGATTTAAACCTTGAATATAAAAGTTATCATATCGATATATTAAATTAAACCAAACCAAAAAAAACAAAACAAATCAGTATGATATATATAAAAGTTTAAAGTAAAGGGGTTGAAGTGTTAGTTGTCAAAAAGAGGTAAAAACCCTAAAACTCTCTAGCCTAATTCATTTTCTTCTCCATTTGAGGCGGCTAGAGGAATACAGAAAAGTGGGGGATTTCAATTTGAGGAGAAGATGGAGAAAGATGGAAAAGTTGGAAGAGATTCATCATCAAGTTCTTCAAAGGTAACCTCTAGTTTAATCTTCTATTGTTTTTGTAAGGCAAAAGAAAATGTTGTTGCTTCTGTCAATCCTTCTCCTCAAGAGTAAAATGTTAAATAAGTGGATTGGTGCTGTTAAGGGAGGATTTCGTTGAGATAAATTGTTCTCTAATCATGTTAAGTATACTCATCTATCGATTTTCATATCATAGGATCTTCTGAGTTTTATTAGTATTGATTAGTAGTTTTGGGTTCTGTTCGACAGAACCCTTCGTGCCCAGAATCGCCCGGAATGAAGTTTTCCGGATGTGTGGGTTTTTCCGATTTTGTAGTCCGGAAGTGGGACCCGGAAGTGAGATTCCGGAAGTGGGATCCGGAAGTGAGATCCGGAAGTGTGATTCCGGAAGTGGGATCCGGAAGTGAGTTTCGGAAGTGGGATCCGGAAGTGGGTTTCCGGAAGTGAGTTCCTGAAGTGGGTTTCCGGAAAGTGGGATCGTTTAGAGATTTGTTCAGAATAATTTTGAGTGTCAACTTAAGACTTATCACTCTTACCCTCGTTGCAATTTATAGGTGTTCCACCTAGGAGTTTGAAGTCTAAGCAGAAGTGTCGTGCAAAGGCAGCAGGTGAGTTTTTTGAACTAAAAATACGTGTTTTATAACGTGTTTTCGAAGTAAGTAAATGAGAAGAAATGTGATGTTTTATTTACATGAAATATCTGTATGAAAGTTTATTTGAGATGTATGCATGCATTGTGGTTAGACGTAAATTGGCTAAGTTGGGGGGTGTAGCCCGCCAGTGCTCATACCGGGGGGGGGGGGTGTCCCGTTTATGTCATGGGATGAGTGACCCAGTAAGGCAGTGTGAGACCGACACGTTGTCACTTCCGAGTGACTTCAGTGTGTCATTTACGAGTGTGAAGATACTTGCAAGTTTTATTTAAAAACTATTTATGAAAGTTATGAACTGTTTTGAAATGTGTTTTGAGAACTGTTGATTTGAGGGAGTTCACTAGACCTTATGGTCTAACCCTCGCATTTTCCAAACTAAACCTTTTCAGGTAAGCGTACAGTAGATGACACTAGTAAGTGCAAGAAGAAGGCTTGATCGTGAAGCTTTGGTCTAGGAAGAGATAATTTTTAGTAAGTCAAGCTTAGTATTCTAGAAATCTCAGCTGTGTAATAGGTTGTTCCGCAAACCTTGTGATGAAATCTTTTGTTTATGACAGTATTTTGGAGCCGTTGCGACGAGTTGTTTATTTCTTATTGTTCAAGTGTTATCTTTGAGTTGGGTTGTTACAGATTTCGTGAATTCGAATACGAAGGATTATAATCAGAAATAAGTCATAGATGTCGAGATGGCAAGCGAAATACGATATTACCTCGATAATAGACTAGTGACTGAAGTGAATTGCAAGAATCGGATATCCGTACCTTAGATGGTAATCGGTATAATGCTAGGTGTTACGGATGTTCCAACTTTAAGTCACGTCACTCCGAGTTACCTTAACATTTCATATATGTACATAGCTCACATCCCATTGCTAAAACCCCTTTCTTATCTTAAGATTGTCCCGAATAAGATTAAACATGATTGGGATTAAATTACATTCACTCCAAGTTCTTAAAACACAAGGTACCAACAGTTATAGCAACTTAATCATTCCCTGCACCTGACAGCTTTGTACCAACTCAATTTTGAGCCTTTTTATCATACATAGAGGCACATTCAAACCACCATTCTGAACCGTCGCTGACCACCATCGATCTAAACCACTACCGATCACCGCCGACTTCTAAACCACAAAAGTTGGATTTGGTTTCAAATTTTTCAAAAAGGGTATTTTGGTCATTTACTAATGTTTCATTTTAATTCCAAAGCTACATTATGTGAACCAAAAACACAAATTCATTCTTTTGTTTATCAACCAAATATATAGATGGTCTAACCTGATAACATTTCATTTTTTAAAGTCAAATTCCATTGACAAATTTCATTCCATCCAAAAAACATTATGCAAACCAAACGTCTCCTAATCGTTTAACTACAACAAAAAAAAGTAATGGAACATCCGAGTGTTACAATAAGTAAGGATGTATAATGATTGTTACCGGTAAGCTTCGTGCTATGCATTTGCCTATGAAATTGATTTTTATTTTTGTTTTAAATTAGCAACTTTTATTTTGTTAATTTTTCATAAAAGTTTTATTTATTCTGTTGTCATATAAA
Source organism: Saussurea involucrata (assembly GCA_033807775.1). Lineage (NCBI taxonomy): Eukaryota > Viridiplantae > Streptophyta > Magnoliopsida > Asterales > Asteraceae > Saussurea > Saussurea involucrata. The sequence goes on from CM066320.1 coordinate 220,787,772, forward strand.
GAGGAAGCTACAAATTTAGTCCTTGTGGTTTGTTGAAATCAACTTTTGTTATGTAGTTTTGAAATTACAAGATGGTTACTGTGGTTTACAAAAACGTCTACATTTAGTTCATACTTTAACGGTCGTAAAACTTCGTTAAAATGAGGGGGAGGGGGGGTGTTCTTTTGTCAATTTTTTTGTCATTTACATAATCAAAAACCACATAACTAAAATCATAAAACCGAAAATGTCCTTTATTTAAATGTTTTTGTGAATCACGATGACCATCTTATAGTTTTGAAACTATAGAAACAAATATTGTTATTTTTGGAAAACCACATTGAGTATTTAGTTAGCAATTTTGAAATTTTAATACAGAAGCACATGTTAGATTAATAGAATATATGATATAGTAGCCCAAAAATATTTGAGTTAACTAACTTGTAGGAATCTACTTAATATGGATTGTCGAATTTAGACCTCCTAATGAAAGGTCACAAGATTTCAAAGTAGCACTCTAATTTGACTTCTTTTTGGACTTATACAATTATAATCTAATTGCATATTGAATTCAAATGTAAATGATTCTCCAAGTCAATGTTTAACTATTGAATTGTGTTTAATTATGCGTACTAAATACATTAACCGTATAAGCCTGCAAAATAAAGGGATACGATCAAACACTAAATTCCAAATTACCAAATCATGGAGACGAAAAGTTAATTTAGGATTAAAATTCAATCCGATCCAAAAAGTTAATTAATATTATACGTCGAATCTTTAAAAACCAACAAATTAACATTCCTTTTCTTCATATCAAAAACTATTTAAACCTCAAACCAAATAGCCGAAAATCCTCATACTCAGTTAAATATGGACACAAACACAAAAACCATCCACGGCCAAGAAGTTGTCATGGAAGACAATTTTGATTCTTTGTATTACGAGATCGAAAGGAGAATCTTGACATTGATAGGCGATGATGAGAAGGTAGATTTTGTTGGGAGTATGGCCTCCAAACAATCGACTCCTATGTGGATGAATAAACAAAGGTTCATCTTGGGACAACAGACTGGAAGTTATTTTTGTTGGACACAAGATAACAAGAGTGCTACGAGTTCAGTACCTGTTTGGCTTTTGAACTTGTGGAGAGATACGAGCAACGGAACTGGCGTTTTCATTCCTCGTGTTATAAGTGCTAGAAAAGGAAATAAACCAAGTATGTAGTTTTCTTCAATTTCTATGGTTTTCCCTTATAAAATGGTTCTTTTTGTAAGTAAACATTATAATATATCACGATTTTGATTGTAATGGTGTTATTACAGGTAAGAAATGCAAAGACAAACGGAGAATATACAAGTGAACAATTGATTAGTTAAAAAAAAAGGCACCACTCAATTTTAGATGTTAAAATTGTTTAATATAAGATAAGAAGATCAAAACAATAGCATTTGAATATCACTAAAAACATGTACACACAAATCGATGAAAACGCCTATATATGAAGATATTATGTCATTGGATTTTCTATTTTTTTATCATAGATTTTAATAATTATCTACTGTCAACTTTTTGGTATTTATGCATTATATCAAGTTAGGGCATCTCCAATGTAATTTTTCATTTTATTCTCTATTATAGAGTAAAAAATAAAGGATGTGTTATGTTTTCTTTAATGTATTGCTCTATTTTTATTTTAAAAGAGAATATTTCAATTATATTCTCTTTTCTACTCTAGAAAAATAGAGAGTATGAATAGTGTTTCTCTATATTTAGAGAGTTACTATTCATTTCTCTATTATAGAGAGTAAAATAGAGGGTTCATTGAAGATGTTTTAGAGAGTAAAATAAAGATAGAGTAAAATAGAGGGTTCATTGAAGATGGTCTTATGGCGTCATCAATGTTTGATCTTACGTGCATTTTTTTGACAAATACACAAAAACAATTTACTCTTTTTCATTGGTTTAGCAAATCCACAGACGTGGTTGACTCCTTCTATCGGTGTGTGTCAACTCAACATTGTAGAATGGATTTAAACCTTGAATATAAAAGTTATCATATCGATATATTAAATTAAACCAAACCAAAAAAACAAAACAAATCAGTATGATATATATAAAAGTTTAAAGTAAAGGGGCTGAAGTGTTAGTTGTCAAAAAGAGGTAAAAACCCTAAAACTCTCTAGCCTAATTCATTTTCTTCTCCATTTGAGGCGGCTAGAGGAATACAGAAAAGTGGGGGATTTCAATTTGAGGAGAACACGGAGAAAGATGGAAAAGTTGGAAGAGATTCATCATCAAGTTCTTCAAAGGTAACCTCTAGTTTAATCTTCTATTGTTTTTGTAAGGCAAAAGAAAATGTTGTTGCTTCTGTCAATCCTTCTCCTCAAGAGTAAAATGTTAAATAAGTGGATTGGTGCTGTTAAGGGAGGATTTCGTTGAGATAAATTGTTCTCTAATCATGTTATGTATACTCATCTATCGATTTCCATATCATAGGATCTTCTGAGTTTTATTAGTATTGATTAGTAGTTTTGGGGTCTGTTCGACAGAACCCTTCGTGCCCAGAATCGCCCGGAATGAAGTTTTCCGGATGTGTGGGTTTTTCCAAATTTGTAGTCCGGAAGTGGGACCCGGAAGTGAGATTCCGGAAGTGGGATCCGGAAGTGAGATCCGGAAGTGTGATTCCAGAAGTGGGATCCGGAAGTGAGTTTCGGAAGTGGGATCCGGAAGTGGGTTTCCTGAAGTGGGTTCCGGAAGTGAGTTTCTGGAAAGTGGGATCGTTTAGAGATTTGTTCAGAATAGTTTTGAGTGTCAACTTAAGACTTATCACTCTTATCCTCGTTGCAATTTATAGGTGTTCCACCTAGGAGTTTGAAGTCTAAGGAGAAGTGTTGTGCAAAGGCAGTGTTAATGCCAAAAATCGCACCAAAGGGACAACTTAAGGTCGATGTGGACTTAACAACTAAAGAAAGGAACCTCTCGACAAAGCGTGCGACGAAGATAAAAATAAATGAGACAAGGGATTTGATGACGCATGAAAAACCTCAAACGAGGAAAAAACATGCGGACGACAATGGGTGTCGTCGCTGCACTATGGTCACCAATCAGGGGCGATGTCCTTGGTACTGGTGTCGGTCGTACGATGATTACAATACAAATGAAGGAAATGCTTCGAAATGTAAAGTACAAGTGTTTAAAGTGTAAAAACAGGTGTTTGTCGTGTGTGAATACAAAGTGTAAACAACTATTGATCGAAGGCTGTTGTCGTGCGTCGAGAGCGATTCTTCAAGAGAAAGTTCTTTGCTTCTGTTGTTCTTGAGCTTGCTGTAGTATTCTGGAATTCGGTGCTAGATGATAGCTTTCTGTATGTGATTTCCAGAGTTTGAGTGTTTGATTTCGGTGTTTTTTCTTCTCCCCTGGAATTGGTTGCAGCATAGGCTTTTTTATAGCCTCCGTCGGCTATTAATAGTGCCTTTATGGCGCGCTTTATAACCGCTGTCGGGCATTGAATGCTCCTTTGATGATTGGTCTTGTAACGGTCGTTGTCTTCAATGTGGGATTAAATGCTCGTTAATGACTTTGTCGGTTATAGCCGTTGCTCATAAAGAGTGTTGACTCCTGCATTAAACATTTAACAAACGTAACAGTCATAGCGAACGTTAGTTGGTCGAGGTCGCATGGTTCTATGCGACGATCGTACGGAGCGGGCGACGTCGTGGTCGAGTGTCGAGTGTCGCGAGGAACTCTCGACTTGCCTTTCAGGAGGGACGACGGAGGTTTTCTGGGTCTTCGTCGGGACCTTATCTTAATACAAGATATGGTTCATAACAAGTGTCTTACCTTTTCTGGTCGTGGTCAGGACCTGCATTGATAAACAGAAGAAACGAATGTTTAACGGATAGTATAATCGTAAGACTAGGTCGTAATACCAGGATGTCAGGACGATGTTGTCGCAGAGCCAGAGCAATATAACACCGATGGCAGAAGACTGTCGACGTAAGATCGACGAGTCATAACTGGCGACACAAGACTAGTGACGTGTGACTGGCGATGTGCGACGTGCGATACGTGACGTGCGATCGTTAGATGTAAAGACACTGTCTTGAGTAACTATTGACACCATATGTCTTTCAATAAGCAATTATTGTGGTTATTAGCGTATGTCGGGGTTATGATAATAATGGGTATTATCCTTGTCGGTCGGGGGCAGGGTAATCAATGTCCATGGGTCATGTCGAGGGGATTTCCTCAGGTCGGTCGAGGGTGTGATTTTTTACCCAAACAGTTAGCCCCCCGAGATCTGAATTTCAAAGCCATTGGAATTTCAGATCTCGCACTAAAGAAAAATGCGTTGCTACGGAGACGTGTTGCTTTTGCTTAGATCATCAGAGAAAAACTGACTTGGTCAACCAAAGAAGGCCACGCAAGTTTCGCTTGCTCGTCGAGGCCGGGAGAGGAGAAAGAATGCCCCGACAGCTGGGTCGGGAATCTTGAAGAAGACAAGGATGGTAGTCCTAAAGGAACCGTCTTCGAGGGCTGTCGTTTCATCGAGAGTTGTCACGCCTAAGGAGGCGAGGGCGTCATCCAGCCGTTCTGACGCGATGGGCGCGATACCAGCAAGTTTGTCGCTTCTGGCGACAGTGACAAAGCTAGTGTCCAAGGTGTTGTCCCCAGCGTCTGCCGACAAGGGGGACAGGTCATCGGCCGATGGTGTCCTAGACGGGACGATGTTGTTGGTGTCCTAGACGGGATGACGTTGTTTCCTCATCTGAGGAAATATTTGCTCCCATCTTTCAGGGAACGTTTTTCCTATCGAGGAGACAGGGGCCCATGTCGCCGGGTTGGCGTTCCCGGTCGACGTGGTCCTGTGATCTGGCATTCACAGCCGATACGGTCGTTAGAGACATATGTTCTGGCGTTCAGGCCGATGCAGTCGTTAGAGACCTATTATGTTCTGGTGTTCGAGCCGATGCGGTCGTTAGAGACCTATGTTCTGGCGTTCGAGCCGTCGTGGTCTGGTTGTTGGAGACCTGAGTAACGTTGTGTCTAGCTTTTTTAGCTAATTGTAAGTTTAGCGATAATCGGTAAAAAAATTACCTTTCTATTGAACCTGCGTATTACACGTCATGGACAGATGTAATATCAACTGAAAAAATTCATTAAGTACAAAAATGAATATGAAGTCGTGCGACTTGGGCATCCATTGTAATACAACGATTAGAACGTAAGTCATAAGACTTTCATATTTTTGAATCGTATAAGCGCGCGTGATCAAAGCATTCATTCAGAACATGAAATTTTTCTAAGTTAAAGAACTTAGATTGTGGGGTCGCTAGACCTTATGATCGTGTGATTTGATCATACGATGAACTTGAATCATGTGTTCCTATGAAAGGATAATCAAGTCATAAACCTGATTGTTTTATGTCGTACGATCCTGTGAGAGTGTACTAAAGTCGTACGATAGACTTAGCAATATATATCGTGCGATCCTGCGAGACTAAAGTCGTATGCAACTAATGTCATGCTATCCTTTTCATATGCGTTGCATTCCAGATGCGTGGAATATCTCGATTGTCGAGGGTTTGTAGCTGTAATACCCCGGGTAAGTCCGTTAGATAATTTACCTATCCGTCAGATTTATTTAACTCTATAAAGGGAGTTTAGAGCAAGTTTGGGTAAAATCATGGGTTAAAGGGTGTGTTAGCCATTAGTTAATAGTTGAGGGTTCAATTGGTAAATTTAGTTAAGATATTATCAAACTAGGTATCAGATGTATCAGATTATCCTAAAAAAAAGAGTGTGTGTGCGGGAGTTCTGGTGGCGAAAAGAAGCAAAAGAGGAAACATACGGAGAAAGCATCGATTGATTTGGTTGAAGTTGATTTTGAGGTAAGTTTCTTTACAGTATGTATTTGTAATCACGAATAGAAGATATCTATCGGTTTAGAATTTCTAATTTCGCGTCTTGAATAGATTTCAATCGATTTCTGGGTAAGTGGAAACTGACTGTGTTCTTGAAGACTCCCGGTGGAGTCCCGGTATTATCGACTCCCGGTAGTGTAGAGTCCTGGTATAGTCAACTCCCGGTAATGTGAACTCCCGGTATTGTGAACTCCCGGTGATCGAGACTCCCGGTACCAAGGAGTCCCGGTACTGAGAAGTCCCGGTACTTTGTAGTCCTGGTAGTGGGTTAAGTGCAGTGTGTAATGGGACAGCTGAGGATAGGAACTTGTTAGGCTTCATGTGTTTGGCTAGTAAAGCGTTATATGTATCTTAAATTGTTTCAGATACTGTGGAGTCGAGGTGAAAGATAGAATCAAACTGAAAGAAGCTTGCGAGCGTGTTTGATAAGCAAATCAAGTGAGTTTTACTTTAAAAATATTTTTACTGGAATACATATACGTATGGTTTGGGAATGTGATAATTGGTGATTATGTGTCTATATGTGCGATATATGTGAATTATAATATATTGAGGTATTATATTTACATGAGTATTATAATGTGTTATAATACGTTGGTCGGGCTTAGGACCGGTGTGTTTGGCTATAGAATCCGTATAGCGTTGTTTGGCTGTAGATGTTGTACAGCGTTGTAAATTATTAGTTGGCTTGCAACCAACTAATATGGCCAGGAGGAATGAGAAGGGAAGGTATATGACGTGTGAGTTCAAATTGATATATTTGATTGTGCTGTGTGATTTATATAATTAAGGTTTATATAAATGATTTCAAACTAACAGGGATTTTCTCACTTAGACTATCAGGTCTAACCTTCATTTTCGTTTTAAAAATATGTATTCTAGGTTGTGGATCGGGTAACAGCAAGTAATTAGAGGAATCGAGGGATGGCTTTTGTGAAGGAAAATATGTGACGAAGATTTTGGCATGTTTAGCAGTTGTATTATAATAACTAAATGTTATGTATGTATTTAGTATAAAGTTTGTAGTAGAATCGCTTCTTCTGATTGTAGAAGACTACGGGACCGTATTTGTAATATGATGTTTTGTTTGTTATATCAATGTTATGTTACATTATGTGATTTGTTGTGTATATAGGAATTGGGTTGTTACAAATGGTATCAGAGCCCTAGTTTAAGGGATCTAGGTATTTGTATCTGTACCTAGACTTAAACTGCATGTGAAATAGGATGTCCCTATTATTGTAGAACCTTGGGATATTAAGTATAAGAGGTAGAAGGAACATCATGTAAGGTAATTTCATATTACACCTGGCCAGTGTAATTGTGATCTTACAGGTACATGTTTGAACTGGAATACCTTATTATATGGGGTATGTGCTTATGTGTATATTAACCTTGTTTAAATCTACATAATGGCAAGCGGTACACGAAATTCGAATTGAGGAGGAGGAAGAAATCTGAATAGTACAAATCCACCAATAGGAACCGGAGGCAGAACCGGAGGTAGAACCGGGGGTAGAACTGGGGGTCGAACAGGGGGCAGAGCTCAGCCACGAGGTACAGAGTTTGTTACAAGGGATGACTTGATGGCAGAAATGGGAAGACTACAAACTAGTATACAAGCAATGTTTGACCAAAGTCGTCACAATGAAGCTGAAACACCGGATCCCGGGCCAGAAGATGAAATGCCAATTACACCAACTGTTATACCAGTAACAAGGAGGTGCGACTACAAAATGTTTTTAAGATGTAGACCTCCGACCTACTCAGGAGATAGGGATCCCGTGAAAGCAATGAGATGGATGAAGGAAATAGAAGCTATTTTCAAGACAAGCAAGTGTGCAGATGAAGATAGGGTATTGTACAGGGCAACAATGTTAAAAGGGGATGCTTTGTATTGGTGGGAATCATTTATTCATTCTAAAGGATCTGATGTTTATTCTACCCTCTCTTGGGAAGAATTTGTGATAGCCTACAGGAAACAATTTTGTCCCCAAGCAGCCGTCAAACAACTGGAAGGGGAATTTATGAACTTACAACAAGGAAACTTATCCATTCGAGACTACACCGCTAGCTTTCTGGAAAAGTCTCGGTTCGCAGAATACTACGTTGCTATGGAGACGATGAAGATGGAAAGGTTTATCTTTGGGCTGAACTCAGAAGTCAGAAGGCTAGTAACTGCAAAAGGACCCGATACCTTCTCAGCTGCAGTTGATGCCGCAGAGAATGTTGAAAGAGATATTAGAAGGGATGCTGGCGATAAAAGTATCGGAAAAAGAAATTGGGAAGGACCACAACACGATCCGAAGAAGTCCCGATTTCAGAGGTATGATAACCGTCCGCCGTTTCGACCAGCGGAAAGACCATGTCAGAAGTGCAACCGTGTCTACCAAGGAAATTGCCAAGGTGATTTACGAGCGTGTTATAAGTGTGGGAAGACCGGGCACGTCATTAAAGATTGTAAGGTAACGCGGTTATGTTTCTTATGCAATTCTCTGGATCACCTTCAGTCGGACTGTCCGCGGGGGAGGATACAGCAAGGTGGGTCATCAGGCAGGCCAGCGATTGTTAAACCAGTAATATTGTAACATCCCTTAAGCCCAACACACAAATACATATATTTCACCACAAAATAACATATCATATTTCAAATACGGTCCCTTAGATTCTACAATTAGGTCTTTTAGTACAAACTTTTTCGAATAAAGGAAAATACATAATAGATACAAAACATAACTTGAATCTTCATAATCATTCATCTTCCACAAAAGCTAAACATGATAAATCTTATCATTGTCTCTTACTTGCTCCTTGTCCTGGAATACATATTTTAAAACAAAAATGAGGGTTAGACCTTGAGGTCTAGTGAGAAAATCCCCGTTAGTTAAAGAAAACATTTGCACAACATCATACACATAATTCGCTTAAGAATACTAACTATGACTCATGCATCACGTATCTTTCCATCTCTTTCTCTTTTCCTTTTCTTGGCCATATTAATTGGTAGCAAGCCAATTAATTAATTTACACCGCTGTACTAAATACAGCCAACACCACTGTCCCTCTGTACAGCCAACTTTCACCGGTCCTAAGCCCGACCAACTAGTACTCATACAATGTAATATTCATATAAACACTATATGCACAATATTACATTTTAATCACATATATGTATTCCATTTGAAAACATTTTAAAGAAAAACTCACTTGATTAGCTTAGTTCCAAAAACCCTTCCACGCTATTATCGAGCTCTATGATTCCTTCAGTCCTGATTCACGGAATCTGTACCACCTGAATACAAATATTTCTTTTTAAGGCTGGAAGTCTCTAAGTTCTGAAATCCTCGACTCAAGTCGCAATACACTACACCAAGTCGCAATCAACTACTGCGACTTCATACCCAAGTCGCAATCAACTACTGCGACTTCATACCCAAGTCGCAATCAACTACTGCGACTTCATACCCAAGCCGCAACCCACTATTGCGACTTCCCACTCAAGTCGCAACCCACTATTGCGACTTCCCACTCAAGTCGCAACCCACTATTGCGACTTCATGAGCAAGTCGCAACCCACCATTGCGACATTCATGAAGATGACCATATTCAAGCATGTCGCAACCCACCATTGCGACTTGCTTGAATGTCTCAGTCCACAGTGTTTATCTTAAACCCAGATTTTAATCTTTTAACTATGCATGTTGCTGTAATTATGCAGATATGCTTAAGACTACCTTTTGAACACTAACCCAAACCCAGAATTCATATATCCTTCTAAAAATAGCAAAACCCACTTCTAAAGTTTATAGAAAACTAAGAACCTTAAAAGTATGGATTAAACAGAAATATTACCTTGATTCCTTCAGATGTTTATGGCAATTCCAGCAGAAATCTAAGCTTTCCTTCTTCCTTTTCTTCAATTTCTTCTTCTTTCTCTCTCTCTCTAAACCGAATTCACACACACAATACTTAGGATATTTGTTTAGATACTCAATTAGGAGGACACCTCCTCCTAGTGAGGCAATATGGCGGTGGTGGTGTGGAGTTTGGTAAAAATACCAAACAAACCCTTAACTTACTCTATATGGCAAAATACACCCCTACACTTCCATATTAAAAATAAAACTTACCCCTTAACTTCTAACTCCACAAAAATTAATTTAAAGTAACCCTTATAAATAAACCAATAACATACCTGGTTATTACAACATCTCCCCCTTAAAAGAATTCCGTCCCGGAATTCAGTTAAATGAACAGATGAGGGTATTTGGCTCTCATTTCTGATTCCGATTCCCACGTAGCATCCTGACCTCTGTGATGTTTCCACTGTACTTTCACTTGTCTGATCTCTTTATTCCGCAAGACTTTGACTTTTCGGTCAACAATAGCTTCCGGTTCCTCCACATAGTTCAACTTTTCGTCCACTTGTATATCCGGTAGAGACACTGCCTGATCTGGTGATACCAAACACTTTCGAAAATTCGACACATGAAAAGCGTTATGAATCCTGCTTAACTCTGGAGGTAAATCTAGTCGGTAAGCTGCTTCCCCAATTCTTTCAGTATTTGCAAACGGTCCAATATACCTCGGGCTAAGTTTACCTTGCTTCCCAAATCGAATGACTCCTTTCCAAGGTGAGACTTTTAACATTACAAAATCTCCAACTTTGAACTCTAACGGTTTCCAGCGTCGGTCGGCATAGCTTTTCTGTCTATCTTGAGCCACTTTCAATCTTTCCCGAATCTGAGTAATCTTATCTGCTGTTAACTGTACTATATCTGGCCCTGCTAACTGTTTTTCTCCCACTTCATTCCAACATAGAGGCGTTCGACATTTTCTACCATATAATACTTCAAACGGTGCCGCTTGAATGCTGGAATGATACCTGTTGTTGTAGGAAAATTCTATCAAAGGCAAATGTTTATCCCACGATCCCCCAAAATCAACTATGCATGCCCGGAGCATATCTTCTAAAGTCTGGATCGTTCTTTCACTCTGACCGTCAGTTTGAGGATGATATGCTGTACTTAACTTTATCTGCGTCCCCATTTCATTCTGAAAACTTCTCCAAAACCTGGAAGTAAAACGACTATCCCGATCAGAAATAATCGAGATTGAAACTCCATGTCGAGTTACTATTTCGTCTATATACAACTTGGCTAATCGTTCCATTGAATCACCTTTATCGGTAGGAAGTGTGCAGACTTCGTCAATCTGTCGACTATCACCCAAATAGAATCAAATCCTTTCGGAGTTCTTGGTAGCTTCGTGATGAAATCGGTAGTAATCTGATCCCATTTCCACATCGGTATTTCTAATCGCTGTAACTGGCCAAAAGGCTTTTGATGTTCAATCTTCACCTTTTTGCAGGTAGTACATTCTTCCACATGCTTTGCAATACTTCTTTTTATTCCCGGCCACCAATAGAATTGTTTCAGATCTCTATACATCTTATTTGTACCCGGATGGATAGAGAAACGAGATTGATGAGCTTCTTGTAACACACGATCGCGTAATCCACCCAAACGAGGCACCCAAATTCTGTTCTCTAGACACAACAACCCACGGTCGTCTTTCACAAGCAATGCTGATATTCCCACTAACCGTTCTGACTTCAAATGTTCTTCCTGACAAGCTTCTATTTGACACTTCAACGGTTCGTCAAAGATGTGGGGTAAGAGTTCAGCTCTTAGTGAAATAGCTTTTATTGTTCCACTCCTTTCTTGACGACTCAGTGCATCAGCTACCACATTCGCCTTTCCCGGATGATAAAGAATTTCACAGTCGTAATCATTTACCAGTTCTAGCCATCTCCTTTGCCTCATATTTAATTCCTTCTTATCAAAAAGATGTTGGAGACTTTTATGATCGGTATAAATTTGACATTTGGAACCATACAGATAATGTCTCCAAATCTTCAATGCAAAGACAACCGCTGCAAGTTCCATGTCGTGCGTAGGATACTGTCTCTCATGATCTTTTAATTGACGGGAAGCATAAGCAATAACCTTTCCCCGTTGCATTAATACACAACCCAATCCCAACTTAGACACATCACAATAGACTACAAAGTCTTCGGAACCTTCGGGTAATGCTAATATCGGCGCGCTGCACAGTTTTTCTTTCAATATCCGAAATGCTTCATCTTGTTCTGCCGTCCATTCAAACTTCAGATTTTTTCGAGTCAGCTTAGTCAGAGGTGTAGCAATACGAGAGAAATCTTTTATAAACTTTCGATAATAGCCGGCTAAACCCAGAAAACTCCGTACTTCTGTTGCTGTCTTCGGCGGTTCCCATTTTCAACTGCGTCTACTTTCATCGGATCAACTTGTATACCTTCTTCGGAAACTATATGCCCCAGAAACTGAACTTCCCGCAACCAGAATTCACATTTTGAAAATTTAGCATACAACTTTTCTTCCTTCAGTAGTTCTAGAATCAAACGAAGGTGTTGTGCATGCTCTTCCTTGGATCGGGAATAGATAAGTATATCATCAATAAACACAATAACGAATTTATCAAGATACGGCTTACATACCCAATTCATTAAATCCATGAAAGCAGCTGGAGCGTTCGTCAATCCAAATGGCATTACTAGAAACTCATAGTGACCGTACCTGGTGCGGAAAGCAGTTTTCAAAACATCTTCTTCTTTGACCTTCAACTGGTGATAACCGGATCTTAAATCAATCTTGGAGAAACAACAAGCTCCGACTAATTGATCGAAGAGGTCATCAATTCTAGGTAGAGGATATCTGTTTTTGATCGTACGCTTATTCAATTCTCTGTAGTCGATACACATTCTCATCGAACCATCCTTCTTTTTCACAAACAAAACTGGTGCTCCCCACGGTGAAGAACTCGGTCTGATGAAACCCTTATCGGATAGATCTTGTAGTTGTGCCATCATTTCTTTCATTTCCGGAGGTGCCAAACGATACGGTGCACGAGCTACAGGGGTGGCTCCGGGAATCAGATCTATACCAAATTCTACCTGTCTAATGGGAGGAAGGCTATTCAAGTCTTCAGGGAAAACTTCTGGAAATTCACTAACAATTGGAATATCTTCCAACTTACTCTTCTCTAGCTTAGTATCAATCACATAAGCTAAGTAACTCAGGCAACCTTTATTAACACACTTACGGGCTTTTATCATAGATATAAGATTATACTGATGATTCCTACGATCACCATAAATCACTACCGGCCCTTTTTCAGGTAACACAACATTTATTAACTTCTTATCACAAACTATATTAGCTTGGTTCTCGACTAACCAATCCATTCCCACTACCACATCAAACTCAACCAGGGCTATTGGAAATAACTGAATCGGTACTCCGCACCCTTCTATATCTATCACACAGCTATCAAATACTTCTTTAACCGATACTTGATTATCATTTGCCGTATCTAACATTAAAGCATGATCTAACACTTTCGGCTTTAAATGCATGTAAGCAGCAAATGAAGGTGACACAAACGATCGGTTTGCACCGGAATCAAATAACACCTTAGCACGTGTAGAATTTATTAAGAATGTACCTGTAACCACGTCCGGAGTTTCCTCCGCTTCTTTTGCTGTCATCTGAAATGAACGACCTCTTACTCTTGCTGGTTCTAACCTCGGTACTGCTGGTCTAACACCCGTTGCTCTTGTTGACGTGCCACCCGATTGTATTCTTCCCAGTGGGCAATCTGACTGAAGATGATCTGGAGAATTGCACGAATAACAAAATCTAACCACCCGACAGTCTTTGGCAATGTGACCAATCTTCCCGCACTTATAACAGTTTCTAGGATCAACTTGACAGCTTCCTTGATGAAAACGGTGGCACTTTGGGCAAGGTCTTTCAACTGATCGGAAAGGTGGACGGCTATCAAATCGCTGAAACCCGGACTTCTTCATATCGTGTGGTGGTCCTTCCCATTTTCTCTTTCCTGCACTCTTATCCCCAGTATCCCTCTTATTGTCCCGCTCCACATTTTCTGCGGCATTTACGGCTTCTGAAAAGGTATCAGGTCTCGTGGCAGTCACTAACTTTCTAATTTCTGAGTTCAATCTAAATACATACCTTTCCATCTTCATTTTCTCTGTGGCAACATAATACTCTCCAAAACGCGACTTCTCTAAGAAACGGGCAGTGTAGTCTCTTACTGATAAATTCCCTTGTTGTAGGCTCAGGAATTCCTCTTCCAACTGTCTAACTGCGGCTTGCGGACAAAACTGTTCCTTAAATGCTCTCGAGAATTCGCCCCAAGTAAAGGTTGAATATACATCAGGTCCTTTAGAGTCAATAAGGGCCTCCCACCAATATAAGGCATCTGCTTTCAACATTGCAGTTCCGTATAACACGTTATCTTCTTCCGCACATTTACTGGTTTTAAATACAGTTTCAACCTCCTTCAGCCATCGCATTGCTTTTACTGGATCTCTGTCCCCTCCATAAGTGGGTGGTTTACAGCTTAGAAACGTTTTATAATCACACTTTCTTGGTACTGATGTGACAATAGGTGCGATAGGCACTTCGTTTTCAAAGGTAGGGTCTGGTATTTCTGTTTCCGTATGATGAGTCTGGTTAAACATAGCTTGGATATTTGCCTGAAGTATTCCCATTTCAGCCGCTAGGTCGTCTCTCGTAACAAACTATGTGCCTCGCCCCTGTACTCTGCCCCCAGTCCTACCTCTGCCTCTTTCTCCCCCTCTTCCCCTTCCTCCGGCTGTTGGATTAGATCTATTCGGATTTCCTTCCCCTTCCCGGTTCGTTTGTCTCGTCCCACTTGCCATTCTGTTGATTCAAACAAGGTTAATATACACATAAGCACATGCCCCATATAACAAAGTATTCTGGTTTAAACATGTACCTGTAAGATCGCAATTACACTGGCCAGGTGTAATCTGAAATTACCTTACATGATGTTCCTTCTACCTTTTTATATTTAACATCCCAAGGTTCTATAATAACAAGGACAACTTACTTCACATGCAGTTTAAGTCTAGGTACAGATACCAATACCTAAATCTCTTAAACTAAGGCTCTGATACCATCTGTAACATCCCTTAAGCCCAACACACAAATACATATATTTTACCACAAAATAACATATCATATTTCAAATACGGTCCCTTAGATTCTACAATTAGGTCTTTTAGTACAAACTTTTTCGAATAAAGGAAAATACATAATAGATACAAAACACAACTTGAATCTTCATAATCATTCATCTTCCACAAAAGCTAAACATGATAAATCTTATCATTGTCTCTTACTTGCTCCTTGTCCTGGAATACATATTTTAAAACAAAAATGAGGGTTAGACCTTGAGGTCTAGTGAGAAAATCCCCGTTAGTTAAAGAAAACATTTGCACAACATCATACACATAATTCTCTTAAGAAAACTAACTATGACTCATGCATCACGTATCTTTCCATCTCTTTCTCTTTTCCTTTTCTTGGCCATATTAATTCGTAGCAAGCCAATTAATTAATTTACACCGCTATACTAAATACAGCCAACACCACTGTCCCTCTGTACAGCCAACTTTCACCGGTCCTAAGCCCGGCCAACTAGTACTCATTCAATGTAATATTCATATAAACACTATATGCACAATATTACATTTTAATCACATATATGTATTCCATTTGAAAACATTTTAAAAAAAAACTCACTTGATTAGCTTAGTTCCAAAAACCCTTCCACGCTATTATCGAGCTCTCTGATTCCTTCAGTCCCGATTCACGGAATCTGTACCACCTGAATACAAATATTTCTTTTTAAGGCTGGAAGTCTCTAAGTTCTGAAATCCTCGACTCAAGTCGCAATACACTACACCAAGTCGCAATCAACTACTGCGACTTCATACCCAAGTCGCAATCAACTACTGCGACTTCATACCCAAGTCGCAATCAACTACTGCGACTTCATACCCAAGTCGCAATCAACTACTGCAACTTCATACCCAAGTCGCAACCCACTATTGCGACTTCCCACTCAAGTCGCAACCCACTATTGCGACTTCATGAGCAAGTCGCAACCCACCATTGCGACATTCATGAAGATGACCATATTCAAGCATGTCGCAACCCACCATTGCGACTTGCTTGAATGTCTCAGTCCACAGTGTTTATCTTAAACCCAGATTTTAATCTTTTAACTATGCATGTTGCTGTAATTATGCAGATATGCTTAAGACTACCTTTTGAACACTAACCCAAACCCATAATTCATATATCCTTCTAAAAATAGCAAAACCCACTTCTAAAGTTTATAGAAAACTAAGAACCTTAAAAGTATGGATTAAACAGAAATATTACCTTGATTCCTTCAGATGTTTATGGCAATTCCAGCAGAAATCTAAGCTTTCCTTCTTCCTTTTCTTCGATTTCTTCTCTCTCTCTCTCTCTCTCTCTCAACCGAATTCACACACACAATACTTAGGATATTTGTTTAGGTACTCAATTAGGAGGACACCTCCTCCTAGTGAGGCAATATGGCGGTGGTGGTGTGGAGTTTGGTAAAAATACCAAACAAACCCTTAACTTACTCTATATGGCAAAATACACCCCTACACTTCCATATTAAAAATAAAACTTACCCCTTAACTTCTAACTCCACAAAAATTAATTTAAAGTAACCCTTATAAATAAACCAATAACATACCTGGTTATTACAACTACCAAGACTGGAACCGCGAGTAACCAGGGGTCGCGCATTTCAAATGACCGAGAAAGAAGCGGAGGAAACTCCGGATGTGGTCACAGGTACATTTTTAATAAACTCTACACGTGCTAAGGTGTTATTTGATTCCGGTGCAAACCGATCGTTTGTGTCTCCTGCATTTGCTGCTTGCCTGTGTTTGAAACCTAAAATGCTAGAACATGCTCTCTCAGTAGATACGGCAAATGATAATCAAGTGTCAGTTAAAGAAGTATTTGATGGCTGTGTGATAAATATAGAGGGGTGTGGAGTGCCGATACAATTGTTTCTGATAACTTTGATAGAGTTTGATGTGGTAGTTGGGATGGATTGGTTAGCTAAGAATCAGGCTAACATAGTTTGTGATAAGAAGTTAATAAATGTTGTATTACCTGATAAAAGACCAGTAGTGATTTATGGTGATCGTAGGAATCATCAGTCTTGCCTTATATCGATGGTAAAAGCACGTAAGTGTGTTAATAAGGGTTGTCAGAGTTACTTGGCTTACGTGATAGATATTAAGCCAGAAAAAAGTAGGATGGAAGATATTCCTATTGTTAGTGAATTCCCTGAAGTATTCCCCGAACACTTGAATAGTCTTCCGCCCGTTAGACAAGTAGAGTTCGGTATAGACCTGATTCCTGGAGCCACTCCTGTAGCCCGTGCACCCTATCGTCTGGCACCCCCAGAGATGAAAGAGATGATGGCACAACTACAAGACCTATCCGATAAAGGCTTCATCAGACCTAGTTCTTCGCCGTGGGGAGCACCAGTGTTATTTGTGAAAAAGAAGGATGGTTCGATGAGGATGTGCATCGACTACCGAGAATTGAATAAGCGCACGATCAAGAACAAGTATCCGTTACCCAGAATTGATGACCTCTTCGATCAGTTAGTTGGAGCTTGCTATTTCTCCAAGATTGATCTGAGATCCGGTTATCATCAGTTGAATGTTAGAGAAGAAGACGTCCTAAAGACTGCTTTTCGAATAAGGTATGGACATCACGAATTCTTAGTGATGTCGTTCGGACTGACGAACGCTCCAGCTGCCTTTATGGATTTAATGAATCGGGTATGTAAACCGTATCTCGATAAATTTGTTATTGTATTTATCGATGATATACTTATCTACTCCCGATCCAAAGAAGAACATGCGCAACATCTTCGTTTGATTCTGGAGCTGTTAAAGAAGGAAAGGTTGTACGCTAAATTTTCGAAATGTGAATTCTGGCTACGAGAAGTTCAGTTTCTGGGGCATGTAGTTTCCGAAGAAGGCATTCAAGTTGATCCAATGAAAGTAGAAGCGATTGAAAAGTGGGAACCTCCGAGGACGCCAACCGAAGTACGTAGTTTTCTGGGTTTAGTCGGCTACTATCGGAAATTCATAAAAGACTTCTCTCGTATCGCAACGCCTTTGACTAAGCTGACCCGGAAGAACCTGAAGTTTGAATGGAAAGCAGAACAAGACGAGGCGTTTCGGATATTGAAAGAGAAACTGTGCAGCGCGCCGATTCTATCACTACCTGAAGGTTCTGAAGACTTTGTTGTTTATAGTGATGCGTCAAAACTGGGGTTGGGATGTGTACTTATGCAGCGTGGAAAGGTTATTGCTTATGCTTCTCGTCAATTAAAAGATCATGAAAGACAGTATCCTACGCACGACATGGAGCTTGCAGCAGTCGTCTTCGCGTTAAAAATTTGGAGACATTATCTGTATGGTTCCAAATGTCAGATTTATACCGATCATAGGAGTCTCAAACATCTCTTTGACCAGAAGGAACTAAATATGAGACAAAGAAGATGGCTAGAATTGCTGAATGATTACGACTGTGAAATTCTTTATCATCCGGGAAAGGCAAATGTGGTAGCTGATGCATTGAGTCGTCAAGAAAGGGGTGGAACAATAAAAGTTATTCCGCTACGAACTGAACTCCTACCCAACATATTTGACGAATTGCAGAAGTGTCAAGTGGAGGCTAATCAGGATGAACATCTGAAATCAGAACGGTTAGCGGGGATGTCAGTATTACTAGTAAAAGATGATTGTGGGTTATTGTGTCTGGGAAACAGAGTGTGGGTACCTCGTTTGGGTGGGTTGCGTGATCGTGTTTTACAAGAAGCTCATCAATCCTGTTTCTCTATTCACCCAGGTACAAACAAGATGTATAAAGACCTAAAGCAATTCTATTGGTGGCCGGGGATAAAAAGAGGGATTGCTCATTATGTGGAAAGATGTGATACTTGTAAGAAAGTAAAGATCGAACACCAAAGGCCGTTTGGTCAACTACAACGACTAGAAATACCTATGTGGAAGTGGGAGCAAATTACCACAGACTTCATCACGAAGCTACCAAGAACTCCGAAAGATTTGATTCTATTTGGGTGATCGTCGACAGATTGACAAAGTCTGCACACTTTCTACCGATAAAGGAAACCGATTCGATGGAACGATTAGCTAAGCTGTACATTGACGAAATAGTAACTCGACATGGAGTTCCAATCTCGATTATTTCTGATCGTGATAGTCGCTTTACTTCAAGATTCTGGAGAAGTTTTCAAAGGGAAATGGGGACACAGATAAAGTTAAGTACGGCGTATCATCCCCAAACAGATGGGCAGAGTGAACGAACGATTCATACCTTAGAAGATATGCTCCGGGCTTGCATTGTTGATTTTGGGGGATCGTGGGATAAGCATTTACCATTGATCAAATTCGCTTACAACAACAGTTATCATTCCAGCATACAAGCGGTACCGTTCGAAGTACTGTATGGTAGGAAATGTCGAACGCCTCTGTGTTGGAACGAAGTGGGAGAAAAAATAGCTAGCGGGACTGGAAATAGTTCAGTTAACCACCGATAAGGTTACTCAGATTCGTGAACGATTGAAAGTGGCTCAAGACAGACAGAAAAGTTACGCTGACCAACGCCAAAAGCCATTGGAATTTCAAGTTGGGGATTACGTAATGTTAAAGGTTTCGCCGTGGAAAGGAGTCATCTGATTTGGGAGACAAGGTAAACTTAGCCCCAGGTATATCGGACCGTTTGCAATTACAGAAAGGATCGGTAAAGTAGCATACCAATTAGATCTTCCGTCGGAATTGAGCAGGATCCATAATGAATTTTACGTATCGAACTTCCGAAAGTGTTTGGTTACTCCAGATCAGTCAGTCTCCCTACCACAGATTCGAGTCGATGAAAGATTGAATTATGTGGAAGAACCGGAAGCTATAGTTGATCATAAAGTCAAAGTGCTGTGGAATAAGGAAATCAAGCAAGTGAAGGTTCAATGGAGGCATCATAGAGGTCAGGATGCTACGTGGGAATCCGAATCGGAAATGAGATCCAACTACCCTCATCTTTTTGCTTAACTGAATTCCGGGACGGAATTCTTTTAAGGGGGAGATGATGTAATACCCCGGGTAAGTCCGTTAGATAATTTACCTATCCGTCAGATTTATTTAACTCTATAAAGGGAGTTTAGAGCAAGTTTGGGTAAAATCATGGGTTAAAGGGTGTGTTAGCCATTAGTTAATAGTTGAGGGTTCAATTGGTAAATTTAGTTAAGATATTATCAAACTAGGTATCAGATGTATCAGATTATCCTAAAAAAAAGTGTGTGTGTGCGGGAGTTCTGGAGACGAAAAGAAGCAAAAGAGGAAACATACGGAGAAAGCATCGATTGATTTGGTTGAAGTTGATTTTGAGGTAAGTTTCTTTACAGTATGTATTTGTAATCACGAATAGAAGATATCTATCGGTTTAGAATTTCTAATTTCGCGTCTTGAATAGATTTCAATCGATTTCTGGGTAAGTGGAAACTGACTGTGTTCTTGAAGACTCCCGGTGGAGTCCCGGTATTATCGACTCCCGGTAGTGTAGAGTCCCGGTATAGTCAACTCCCGGTAATGTGAACTCCCGGTGATCGAGACTCCCGGTACCAAGGAGTCCCGGTACTGAGAAGTCCCGGTACTGTGTAGTCCTGGTAGTGGGTTAAGTGCAGTGTGTAATGGGACAGCTGAGGATAGGAACTTGTTAGGCTTCATGTGTTTGGCTAGTAAAGCGGTATATGTATCTTAAATTATTTCAGATACTGTGGAGTCGAGGTGAAAGATAGAATCAAACTGAAAGAAGCTTGCGAGCGTGTTTGATAAGCAAATCAAGTGAGTTTTACTTTAAAAATATTTTTACTGGAATACATATACGTATGGTTTGGGAATGTGATAATTGGTGATTATGTGTCTATATGTGCGATATATGTGAATTATAATATATTGAAGTATTATATTTACATGAGTATTATAATGTGTTATAATACGTTGGCCGGGCTTAGGACCGGTGTGTTTGGCTATAGAATCCGTATAGCGTTGTTTGGCTGTAGATGTTGTACAGCGTTGTAAATTATTAGTTGGCTTGCAACCAACTAATATGGCCAGGAGGAATGAGAAGGGAAGGTATATGACGTGTGAGTTCAAATTGATATATTTGATTGTGCTGTGTGATTTATATAATTAAGGTTTATATAAATGATTTCAAACTAACAGGGATTTTCTCACTTAGACTATCAGGTCTAACCCTCATTTTCGTTTAAAAAATATGTATTCCAGGTTGTGGATCGGGTAAGAGCAAGTAATTAGAGGAATCGAGGGTTGTGAAGGAAAATATGCGACGAAGATTTTGGCATGTTTAGCAGTTGTATTATAATAACTAAATGTTATGTATGTATTTAGTATAAAGTTTGTAGTAGAATCGCTTCTTCTGATTGTAGAAGACTACGGGACCGTATCTGTAGTATGATGTTTTGTTTGTTATATCAATGTTATGTTACATTATGTGATTTGTTGTGTATATGGGAATTGGGTTGTTACAGTAGCCGATATGCATTTTACCTACGACTTCTGAGATACGATAAGGACCTTCCTACTTGGTAGAAAGTTTACCTGCGTTTGAGCTTTTGAGTGCTTTGGAATACTTGACAGGGGATGTAGTCACCTTCTTGAAAGACTTTAGCTTCGACGTTTTTGTTGAAATGACGCTCGACCGCTTGCCCCTGGGTGTCGAGGTCGTCAGCTTGATGTTGCTGTCTTCACAGAGTGGTCGAGTCTCATAGCTTATGAATTAGGATCCATTGTCGTAGACGATTTCGGATGTCGTTCGACCAATTATCTTCTTGGTCTTCCATCTGGATGTCATCGTCATTTTCGATGGACGAGGCCGTCAGATTGGAATGCTGTCGAGTATTGGTTCGACCAAAGCAGACGCAAGGTTTGCTAAAGCGTCGATTTGAGTATTTTGATCCCTTGGAATCATGACTGGTGATTTGCGAGTTTCAATGTATGAGTTGTCTTTATTGACGACATATGAAATGACTAGCGATCACATGATTTCAACATGTGAGTCGCTTTTATTGGCGACCGAAAGTTTTAACCTGTGTTTGCCATGAGTGGCGATCATAAGATTAAAAACGGGGGTCGTCTTTAATTGACGATTATAAGTTGCAAGTCGTAGAGACTTCGTTTCTCACGATATAAATCGTAAGACCTGCGTTTTATATGATCTTGCGAGCCTGCAATGTAAAATCGAGGATGGTCGTTGGTTTGACCAATGATCCTTTGATGCTTAAATCAACATTCATATGTTAGATCATAATAATTGAACGAGGAGAATATACTTTGAGTATATATAGAGAGTTGTTTATACCATATTCCATTCAAGCGGGATGTCACAGTTACCGTAACTTGGAGTCGATAAACGCCTTTTTCTCCAAGGACTTTTGAAATTGAAATATGGTGTTTTCTATTTTGTGACGGGCGTTCCGAGCCCCCGAGCCCTTCGGACGATGTGATCCATGCGATATTTTGACAGAGCATTTTTTAAGGTTTGAATCTGGCTTCAAGCCGCATTTGATTCCGATTGAAGTTGAATCACAGGATCTTGAAGATTTGTTCGCTTCTGTTTGACAGTCTTGAACGATGGGTCGACATTGAACTTGTGTGAGATGATATCGGGAACAACATATTCCTGCAAAAAAGGTATCAGCTTTTCTCGGAGGTTGAGATCGAAGGATGATCTGATGAGGACTTTTTGCTCAGGTTTGCTTTGATCTGGGATGACTTCTTCCATGCGATAATCATTGATTGATTCGAGAGTGCCTTGAGCATTTTTGAATCCTCCAGTCACCGGGATAGCGGTTCGTTCTGGGTTTCCTTTATCCGTCATTTTTCCTGCGATGAAAGTAGAGGAAACTCCAAGAAACTGTTAGTAAGGTGCACGTTTCGTCGAGGATTTTCTCTAGATGGGGTCCCACGGATGGCGCCAAACTGTTAATGCCAAAAATCGCACCAAAGGGACAACTTAAGGTCGATGCGGACTTAACAACTAAAGAAAGGAACCTCTCGACAAAGCGTGCGACGAAGATAAAAATAAATGAGACAAGGGATTTGATGACGCAGGAAAAACCTCAAACGAGGAAAAACCCTGCGGACGACAGTGGGTGTCGTCGCTGCACTATGGTCGCCAATCAGGGGCGATGTCCTTGGTATTGGTGTCGGTCGTACGATGATTACATTACAAATGAAGGAAATGCTTCGAAATGTAAATTACAAGTGTTTAAAGTGTAAAAACAGGTGTTTGTCGTGTGTGAATACAAAGTGTAAACAACTGTTGATCGAAGGCTGTTGTCGTGCGTCGAGAGCGATTCTTCAAGAGAAAGTTCTTT
This sequence comes from Saussurea involucrata, assembly GCA_033807775.1. Classification (NCBI taxonomy): domain Eukaryota; kingdom Viridiplantae; phylum Streptophyta; class Magnoliopsida; order Asterales; family Asteraceae; genus Saussurea; species Saussurea involucrata. The sequence goes on from CM066320.1 coordinate 220,811,096, forward strand.
GCTTCTGTTGTTCTTGAGCTTGCTGTAGTATTCTGGAATTCGGTGCTAGATGATAGCTTTCTGTATGTGATTTCCAGAGTTTGAGTATTTGATTTCGGTGTTTTTTCTTCTCCCCTTGAATTGGTTGCAGCATAGGCTTTTTTATAGCCTCCGTCGGCTATTAATAGTGCCTTTATGGCGCGCTTTATAACCGCTGTCGGGCATTGAATGCTCCTTTGATGATTGGTCTTGTAACGGTCGTTGTCTTCAATGTGGGATTAAATGCTCGTTAATGACTTCGTCGGTTATAGCCGTTGCTCATAAAGAGTGTTGACTCCTGCATTAAACATTTAACAAACGTAACAGTCATAGCGAACGTTAGTTGGTCGAGGTCGCATGGTTCTATGCGACGATCGTACGGAGCGGGCGACGTCGTGGTCGAGTGTCGAGTGTCGCGAGGAACTCTCGACTTGCCTTTCAGGAGGGACGACGGAGGTTTTCTGGGTCTTCATCGGGACCTTATCTTAATACAAGATATGGTTCATAACAAGTGTCTTACCTTTTTCTGGTCGTGGTAAGGACCTGCATTGATAAACAGAAGAAACAGATGTTTAACGGATAGTATAATCGTAAGACTAGGTCGTAAGACCAGGATGTCAGGACGATGTTGTCGCAGAGCCAGAGCAATATAACACCGATGGCAGAAGACTGTCGACATAAGATCGACGAGTCATAACTGGCGACACAAGACTAGTGACGTGTGACTGGCGATGTGCGACGTGCGATACGTAACGTGCGATCGTTAGATGTAAAGACACTGTCTTGAGTAACTATTGACACCAGATGTCTTTCAATAAGCAATTATCGTGGTTATTAGCGTATGTCGGGGTTATGATAATAATGGGTATTATCCTTGTCGGTCGGGGGCAGGGTAATCAATGTCCATGGGTCATGTCGAGGGGATTTCCTCAGGTCGGTCGAGGGTGTGATTTTTTACCCAAACAGGCAGCAGGTGAGTTTTTTTTAACTAAAAATACGTGTTTTAAAACGTGTTTTCGAAGTAAGTAAATGAGAAGAAATGTGATGTTTTATTTACATGAAATATATGTATGAAAGTTTATTTGAGATGTATGCATGCATTGTGGTTAGACGTAAATTGGCTAAGTCGGGGGGTGTAGCCCGCCAGTGCTCATACCGGGGGGTGTGTCCCGTTTATGCCATGGGATGAGTGACCCAGTAAGGCAGTGTGAGACCGACACGTTGTCACTTCCGAGTGACTTCAGTGTGCCATTTACGAGTGTGAAGATACTTGCAAGTTTTATTTAAAAACTATTTATGAAAGTTATGAACTGTTTTGAAATGTGTTTTGAGAACTGTTGATTTGAGGGAGCTCACTAGACCTTATGGTCTAACCCTCGCATTTTCCAAACTAAACCTTTTCAGGTATGCGTACAGTAGATGACACTAGTAAGTGCAAGAAGAAGGCTTGATCGTGAAGCTTTGGTCTAGGAAGAGATAATTTTTAGTAAGTCAAGCTTAGTATTCTAGAAATCTCAGCTGTGTAATAGGTTGTTCCGCAAACCTTGTGATGAAATCTTTTGTTTATGACAGTATTTTGGAGCCGTTGCGGCGAGTTGTTTATTTCTTATTGTTCAAGTGTTATCTTTGAGTTGGGTTGTTACAGATTTCGTGAATTCGAATACGAAGGATTATAATCAGAAATAAGTCATAGATGTCGAGATGGCAAGCGAAATACGATATTACCTCGATAATAGACTAGTGACTGAAGTGAATTGCAAGAATCGAATATCCGTACCTTAGATGGTAATCGGTATAATGCTAGGTGTTACGGATGTTCCAACTTTAAGTCACGTCACTCCGAGTTACCTTAACATTTCATATATGTACATAGCTCACATCCCATTGCTAAAACCCCTTTCTTATCTTAAGATTGTCCCGAATAAGATTAAACATGATTGGGATTAAATTACATTCACTCCAAGTTCTTAAAACACAAGGTACCAACAGTTATAGCAACTTAATCATTCCCTGCACCTGACAGCTTTGTACCAACTCAATTTTGAGCCTTTTTATCATACATAGAGGCACATTCAAACCACCATTCTGAACTGTCGCTGACCACCATCGATCTAAACCACTACCGATCACCGCCGACTTCTAAACCACAAAAGTTGGATTTGGTTTCAAATTTTTCAAAAAGGGTATTTTGGTCATTTACTAATGTTTCATTTCAATTCCAAAGATACATTATGTGAACCAAAAAGACAAATTCATTCTTTTGTTTATCAACCAAATATATAGATGGTCTAACCTGATAACATTTCATTTTTTAAAGTCAAATTCCATTGACAAATTTCATTCCATCCAAAAAACATTATGCAAACCAAACGTCTCCTAATCGTTTAACTACAACAAAAAAGTAATGGAACATCCGAGTGTTACAATAAGTAAGGATGTATAATGATTGTTACCGGTAAGCTTCGTGCTATGCATTTGCCTATGAAATTGATTTTTATTTTTGTTTTAAATTAGCAACTTTTATTTTGTTAATTTTTTATAAAAGTTTTATTTATTCTGTTGTCATATAAAGAGGAAGCTACAAATTTAGTCCTTGTGGTTTGTTGAAATCAACTTTTGTTATGTAGTTTTGAAATTACAAGATGGTTATTGTGGTTTGCAAAAACGTCTACATTTAGTTCATATTTTAACGGTCGTAAAACTTCGTTAAAATGAGGGGGAGGGGGGGTGTTCTTTTGTCAATTTTTTTTTGTCATTTACATAATCAAAAACCACATAACTAAAATCATAAACCGAAAATGTCCTTTATTTAAATGAAATTTTTAACTACCGTGAGCGCGCGCGCACGCGCGCGCGCGCGCGAGAGAGAGAGAGAGAGAGAGAGAGAGAGAGAGAGAGAGAGAGAAATTCCAAATGTTTTTGTGAATCACGATGACCATCTTATAGTTTTGAAACTATAGAAACAAATATTGTTATTTTTGGAAAACCACATTGAGTATTTAGTTAGCAATTTTGAAATTTTAATACAAAAGCACATGTTAGATTAATAGAATATATGATATAGTAGCCCAAAAATATTTGAGTTAACTAACTTGTAGGAATCTACTTAATATGGATTGTCGAATTTAGACCTCCTAATGAAAGGTCACAAGATTTCAAAGTAGCACTCTAATTAAATTGTGTTTAATTATGCGTAATAAATACATTAATCCTATAAGCCTGCAAAATGAAGGGATCCGATCAAACACTAAATTCCAAATTACCAAATCATGGAGAAGAAAAGTTAATTTACGATTAAAATTTAATCCGATTCAAAAAGTTAATTAATATTATACGTCGAATCTTTAAAAACAACCAAATTAACATTCTTTTTCTTCATACCAAAAACTATTTAAACCTCAAAACAAATAACTGATAATCCTCATACTCGGTAAAATATGGACACAGACACAAAAACCATCCATGGCCATGAAGTTGTCATGGAAGACAATTTTGATTCTTTGTATTACGAGATCGAAAGGAGAATCTTGACATTGATAGGCGATGATGAGAAGGTAGATTTTGTTGGGAGTACGGCCTCCAAACAATCGACTCCTGTGTGGATGAATAAACAAAGGTTCATCTTGGGGCAACAAACCGGGAGCTATTTTTGTTGGACACAAGATAACAAGGGTGCTACGAGTTCATTACCTGTTTGGCTTTTGAACTTGTGGAGAGATACGAGCAACGGAACTGGTGTTTTCATTCCTCGTGTTATAAGTGCTAGAAAAGGAAACAAACCAAGTATGTAGTTTTCTTCAATTTTTATGGGGTTCCCTTCTAAAATAGTGTAAGGGTTGACAAGATTTAATGACACACAAACATGTATTCAATAAGACATCTTTATTACTGAAGCTTTGCTGAACATGAGAGTATACAGTAAGCTTTTAGGGAATGTAAAATGGTAGACTGATTGTAGAAACGATAAAGGAAAATTAGGGTTGGGAGAGAAGAACAATTCAGAGAGGATGAGGGGGATTCTTCATTAAAATTGTCTGCCTTCTCTGGATGGGGAGCCTCCTCTAAATAACCCATCCCTCAGCATATTTTCTGTTAGGTATTCCCATTCTCTTGCTTTTTCTTGTGCCCTGTATAGGGAGCTCACTTGCCACGTGGTCCATTTCAATATCATAGTTGGTTATCCCAGGTGTCCCACTTGATATTTCTTGATATGGCATAACATTGCACCCTCCATTGGAAGGAACCTTGTCCTCAAGGTTAAGAGAAGGGAAGTTTGTATGCAATGCTTCCCAATCCTCCCAAGTGGCTTCTTCTATACGTAATCCATCCCATTGAACCAAAACTTGTTGGATATGTTGTCCCTTCCGTAACAAAAACCGTTGCTGGAGAAGCGTTTTAGGCATCAATACCGGACCATGTGCCGTGGTCGTCAAAGGCAACGGTAAGTACGTATCATTGTGAGATCCATGTCACAACTTCAAAAGAGACACATGAAAAACAGGGTGGATCTTAGCGGTAGATGGCAGCTGCAACTTGTAAGCAACATTTCCGATGCGTTCAATGATTGGAAAAGGCCCAAAATAGCGTTTTCCCAGTTTTTGATTATGTCTTAGCTGCACTGAATGTTGGCAGTACGACTGTAACTTGACCAGAACCAAATCACCCACCTTGAATTCCACATGACGACGCATTTTGTCGGCGTACTTTTTCATACAAGTCTGAGCTTTAGTCAAGTTGTTCTTCAATTGATCCAGAATGATATCTCGCTCTTTTAATAAGTCATGTAGAGCTGGTGGATCCTTAAGGGAAAGATCATACTTAACAAGCGACAGAGGGTCGCGACCATAGACCACTTTAAAAGGTGTCATGCCTAAACTGGTGTGAAATGCAGAATTATACCAGAACTCGGCCCATGGGAGTAACTTTGACCAAGTCGATGGTTGACTGCTCGTAAAACAACGAAGATTTTGTTCAAGGCACTTGTTTAAAGCTTCGGATTGACCGTCAGATTGCGGATGGTACGCTGAACTCATAGCTAGTGTGGTTCCACTTACTTTAAAAAGGTGTTGCCAAAACCTACTGGTGAATACCTTATCGCGGTCTGACACAATGATTTTAGGAAAGCCGTGCAGTTTGACAATATTGCTCACAAAGGATTCTGCAACTTTTAGACTCGTGAAGTCTGATCGCAAGGGAGCAAAATGACCGTATTTGGATAAACGATCGATTACCACCATAATTATTGTGTATCCGTGAGATAATGGTAGTCCCGTAATAAAATCCATTGCGATATCTTCCCAAATTTGGGTCGGAATAGTAAGGGGTTGAAGCAGTCCGGCTGGCCGTGTATGATCATGTTTGGTTTGTTGACAGACAAAACATTCCTTGATGAAGTTGGTGATGTCTTTCGACATTATGGGCCAAAAAGGTGACTTGCAAGTCGTGCCTTAGTCCGCTTGATGCCCGAATGGCCACCGATTGTAGAAGAATGGAACTCGAGCAATAGTTGATTAATCAAGTCTGGTACTCGAGGTACCACCAATCTATCTTGCCATAACAACATGATCTGTTTGACCTGATATGACTTGTTCGATTGAACTCCTAGCACGCAATCACTTTTAAGTTGATTAAGAGCAGCATCTTGGGTCACCGTCGTGTGAATGCGTTGGATCAGATTTGAAGAGGGGTTCGAAACAGCCGTAAAAAAGGACTGAGATAAGGCATCTGCAGCAATGTTATCTTTACCCGGCTTATATTCCATGGTAAAATTGTAGCCCAAAAATTTGTGAAGCCATACCTGTTGCTTAGGTGTTTCAATAGCTTGATCAGTAAGAGAACGCAAGCTTTTCTGATCTGTCTGAATAACAAAATGATGGCCAAGGAGATAGTGACGAAACTTAGAAATAGCTTAGGAAATAGCATATAACTCACGTACATATGCGGACTGTTTCTGCATGGGTAAACTCAGCTTCTTAGAGAAGAAGGCTATCGGGTGTTTGCCTTGGCTTAAAACATAACGATCCCCATTCTGGATGCATCGGTTTCGAGAATAAATGGTAATGAAAAATCCGGTAAGTGTAGCACTGGTGCACGAGTGATAGCCTCTTTTAACGCATTAAAAGAAGCGGTCGTCTGATCATTCCAGATAAAATTATCTTTCTTTAACAACGATGTCAAGGGAAGAGAAATTGAAGCATAGCCTTTGATGAAGCGACGGTAATATCCGGTAAGACCGAGAAAGCCTCTCAATTGTCGAATGGAGGTCGGAATCTGCCAATCCAAAATAGCATTGACTTTGGATTGATCCATCTCCACACCTCTTCCCGAAACAATATGGCCTAAGTAATCAACCTGAGTAAGTCCAAAGCTGCATTTGGAAAGTTTAGCGAACAAACGGTTTACACGTAAAAGGTCCAACACAGTTTGTAAATGGACAATATGTGCAAACCACGATGGGCTATAGACCAGTATGTCATAAAAAAAAACCAACACAGACTTACGTAGCTGCTGTTTGAAGACATGGTTCATTAAGCTCTGAAAATTCGCTGGCGCGTTGGTGAGGCCGAAAGGCATAACGAGCCATTCATACAACCCTTGATGAGTTCGAAAAGCTGTTTTATGGCGATCCTCGGGTTTCATCAAGATCTGATGATAACCGGATCGTAAATCCAACTTTGAGAAATAGACTGCACCGAATAACTCGTCTAGTAACTCATCCACCGTTGGAATTGGGAAGCTATCCTTGACTGTAATAGCATTCAAAGCCCGATAGTCCGAACAAAATCTCCAAGAGCCATCTTTCTTTCGGACCAGCAACACCGGTGACGAGAAGGGACTGGAACTCGGTTGTATAATCCCTTCGGATAACATATCGTGAACCGTTTTTTCGATCTGATTTTTATGGCTATGGGAGTAACGATAAGGTCAGACCTTAACTGGGTTGCTGCCTTCTAGCAAAGGTATGGAATGGTCATGGTTTCGGGATGGTGGTAACCCTTTAGGAGTGGCAAAAACATCGTCATAATGGGTAAGTAATGATTGGAGATCTTGTGGTATGTATTTTGGAACCTCAGAAGTATCCATCACAGGATGAGACATGTTAAGAAATTGCAGTTCATACGATTCCACAATAGCGTCTGTGTTGTTCATGCGACGAATGTGGTGAAATTGGGCCGATTGGGGTAGGGCAGGTGTGGTTCCATATAATGTAATAAATTGGTTTCCCAAATAAAATTTTATCGATAAGGCGCTATAATCGGCTATATGAGGCCCCAAGGTCGATAACCAGGATGCTCCTAACACAAGATCCGCCCCTGTGATCGGCAACAAGTACACGGGAAGATGAAGAGTATAACCTTGAATCTGCACTTGTAAATCCTCAATAAAACCTTCTGCAGTAAGGTTGTTGCCATTCCCCACCATTACGTTAAAATTAATTGCCGGTTGAATCGGTAATTTCAAGCAATGAGCCAATCTAGGTTGCAAGAAATTATCAGAACTACCGCTATCTAGGAGAATCTGAATCACCATACCTTGAATAGAGCCTTGAAATCGAAGTGTGCCCATGCTTTGTGATCCTCTCAAGGCATTGAACGACAGATGATGATCCGACGAGGAAAACGATACGGGAGGGGGTTTATCCTCGGGTATTGTTTCGATCGATGGAGTACCCGTTGTAGAAAATGGTTCATCGTCATCGCCCAACAACAGAAGAAACTGGCGATTAGGGCATTTGTGATTCATAGAAAACTTCTCGTCACACGTATAACATAATCCTTTTTCTCGACGAACTTGCATTTATGCCGGTGAGATACGTTTGATGGTGGAAGGTTTGTTGGTGAGGGGTAATGGTTTTTGCGATGGTGTGGGTAACAGAGGTGGCAATGGAGTCTTCACAGTGGGTAGTGAGAAATTTGATTTTGGCAAGGATGAAGGTATGTATGATTTAGAAGTAGGAATTGGGCTGTATTTTTCTTCAAACAATTTTGCTAATGAGACAGCCTTAGCAAGTGAATGTGGGCTTTGGGCCAAAACATCTCTACGAATATCATTCTTGAGCCCACTAATAAAACAATCTAAAAGGGCTTCAGCATTGATACCTTGAACCCTGTTTGCAAGCGACGTGAAGTCGGTGTAGAAATCAGATACGGTGGTGGATTGTGTGAGTTTGAAGAGGTTCGCACGAGGGCACTCATATGGAGAAGGACCGAATTCCAATTCGAGAGCGGCACGGAAGGCAATCCAAGATTTAAAGGGAGAATTTCTGTTCGTCATTTGGAACAAGGGAACCGTACCTTTATCCAAGTGAACAGCAGCAATGGTGAGTCGTTGAGAATCAGGAGTGGAATAGTAATCAAAAAATTGCTCCACCTTGAATATCCACTGCATCACTTCTGATCCGTCAAATCGAGGGAAATCGAGTTTGACGTTACGTACTTGAAACGGTTGATTGATAGAAGAACCCTCGAGAGATTGTTTACCAGCGGTAGCGCTTAATTGTAGGGAACCGACACTGGATTCCAATCTTTCCATCCGTTCAGTATCTTGTGCTCGATGTTGAGTGTACTCCACAATCCACATGTCTCTTCTCCATTAATTCGAGAATGTGTTTCAAATCTGACTGCACATCCTTTAGTCTGGTAGCTTCTGCCATGGATAGGGAAAAGATGAAAGCACCAATTGTAAGGGTTGACAGGATTTAATGACACACAAACATGTATTCAATAAGACATCTTTATTACTGAAGCTTTGCTGAACGTGAGAGTATACAGTAAGCTTTTAGGTAATGTAAAATGGTAGACTAATTGTAGAAACGATAAAGGAAAATTAGGGTTGGGAGAGAAGAACAATTGAGAGAGGATGAGGGGGATTCTTCATTAAAATTGTCTGCCTTCTCTGGATGGGGAGCCTCCTCTAAATAACCCATCCCTCAGCATATTTTCTGTTAGGTATTCCCATTCTCTTGCTTTTTCTTGTGCCCTGTATAGGGAGCTCACTTGCCATGTGGTCCATTTCAATATCAGAGTTGGTTATGGCAGGTGTCCCACTTGATATTTCTTGATATGGCATAACAAATAGTTCTTTTTGTAAGTAAACATACTAATATATCACAATTTTGTTTGAAATGGTGTTTTTACAGGTAGGAAATGGAAAGGCAAAGAGAGAACATACAAGCAAACAATTGATTAGTTAATTAAAAAGAAGACACCACTCAATTTTAGATGTTAGCATCAACAAGAAAATTGTTTAATATAAGATAAGAAGATCAAAATAATAGCATCTGGATATCACTAAAAGCATGTCTACATAAGTCGATGAAAATAAATGTCTATTTGTGAAGATACAATGTCATCACATTTTCTATTTTTCATTATAGATTTTAATAATTATCTTATATATGTCAACTTTTTGGTATTTAAGCATTATATCAACTGTTATAACGTCAACAATGTTTGATCTACGTGCAATTTTGACAATTACATAAAATAATTTACTCTTTCTCATCGGTTTAGCAAATACACAAAAGTGGTTGACTCCTTCTATCGGGTGAGTCAACTCAACATTAATTGTAGAATGGTTTTCAACCTAATATAAAAGTTATCAATAAATTAAATCAAATGAAATCAAACCAAACTAAACCAAACAAAACAAATCAAATAAACAATCATCTAGAACGCTTCATGAAACAATCATCGGTTCGTCATCTAGTCAGAAAGAGGCGGTAAAGAATGTTGGATTGGGGTGCTTACTGGAAATGGATCTAGATGGCGTATTCTTTTGTTCAATCTCCGAAGAATTCATCAACATGCGTTCTTCATTTTCTGGTGATTTCATCGTTTCAGAGTTTTGCATCTTGGCAGCGCAATATGATTCAGTTCAAACGATGATATTGTTCTTGATAAATTCAAAATATAAAACTTATTTAATTAATAAAACAAAATCATGTTCAAGTTTAGGTAACCGATTTGCAAATTTGATCATGATCCACTAACCTTAATTTTAGGAGATGATTTTGTAAATTCATTAACAATAAATAATTAATTAAAATCTGGAAAATTAAAATGACATAAATACCCTTCCGGGTAAATAAAAGTTTTTTTAAAATATTATTAAGATTAGATCAAGGGTTAAGATGAGGGTTTCACAAGTTTCAACCTTTTGGAGGGTTTCAAATTATCCTTCCTCTATATATATATATATATATATATATATATATTATGTAAATTCGGTTATGATATATAAGATTAATCGATAATTAGAATTATTAAAACATGAAATACATAAGAGTCTGTGACTTATGATCACTGTTCTAAAAGACTCGCCACAACAGTCGTCATGGCGCGCCGTGACTTAAGGCTTGTGTCTCACACCACGTTATGCATGTGGCACGCCATGGTCTTATGTGTGGTCTTTTATAACGCAATATTTGATATTTCTTTACATTTTTAATGTCTTATTTGCTAATTTTTAATATATAACCTACTTTAATTTGGTTATTGTCATTGACTCATCGACTAATAATACAAAACATATGTTTTTTATATATAATAGTATATATGATATAGAGATTTGCCGCCATAAGTCACGCCGTGGCTCCTAAGGCTTGAGGCTTGGCCTCGTCGCCACGCACGCCTCACGCCATTTAGAACCTTGCTTATGATACAGTGATATTATGTCATTTGATTAAACTATAAAACAAATTCATTTTAAATAACATAAGTATTAGATAGAAATGTATCGGTCTAGTGTAACATGATGTATCTCAATTTTAATACTGAGAATTCAAACTTACAATCCTATATAATTCATGTTTTGTTATATTACGACTCTCTTGATTTTACTTTTATTTTTTATTTAAACATATTTATGAAATAGTTATCAATTAATTTTATGGAGTGTAAATGTGAAGTGTTAATTAAGAAGTTTGATTTAGCTAATATTTTAATTATTTTTTATAAAAAGCATTAAAAATCATCTTATAGAATATAGTTCATATTTGAAACCACCGATTGATATGTTAATATGCATGTATACCAAGTGGCAGTCAACACAAGCCAGATATTAAATCTCGTGTTCCAGCCGGCGGCCACACCAGACCGACGTTAAATCCCTGCTCATAATAATATATGTGTTCACACTCACACACACACCGACACACGCTTATATATATATATATATATGACGATAATCAAATGAAAACCACAAATAGGTTATAAACCCGTGAGAACCAATGTAAAAAATTTTGTTTACATGATTTTTTTCCATAAAAACCTATGATTTAATATATTGTTACACATATGTTCGTGTTCACCATATGATAAGTTTACATGTGAAAAACGAATTTTGTTTCACCTAGTGAAATGAAAAATAGTCGTAAAAAATATTCATATGGTGAAACAAATCCATGTGGAACTATCATATTATGAAACACATATATTTGAAGTAGAATATAATAAATCCTAGCATTTGATGAAAAAATTTCATGTAAAAACATATTTTTTATATCGGTTCTCACGGTTTATAACATATTTGTGGTTCTCACATGATTTAACCCCTATATATATATATATATATATATAGGGTCCCCTTCTTTTGTTAACCGTCCAATTAGTGTTAACCATGTTAACTTTTTTGGACCAATAAGAATCAAGATAGGTTACTGGTTTGGTAGGGGTAGTTTAGGAATTTCAGAATTTTAATTATTTATGGGTTATTTACTTTCCTAATTTCATGCACAAGATATTTTTGGTAGTTATTAATGATAATCTTAATCTTCTAAAAAATCTATTTTCATTTTTTGGTAATTATTAATGATAATCTTAATCATCTAAAACTCATTTTCAAACATAATCTTCATCTTCACGTTCCAGAGATTCTTTTCACGTTTTTTTTGCATAGATGTACGATTTCAAACTACATATATGCACATCATAGAAATGCATATATGCACATCATAGAATTGCATATATGCACATATTAATACTGTATATATGCATACATTAGAACTGCATATATACATATCATAGAATTGCATATATGCACACCAGTTGAATATATGAAGATAAAAAGTGCATATATGCACAACTATAAATCTGTGTAAAGCTGCATATATGCACAACCATAAATCTATGTAAAATTGCATATATGCACAACCATAACTATGTGTAAACCATAATCTATGTAAAATTGCATACATGCACAACCATAAATCTGTGTAAACCATATATATATGTAAAATTGCATACATGCACAACCATAAATCTGTGTAAACCATAAATCTATGTAAACTTGCATATATGCACAACCATAAATTTGTGTAAACCTGCATATATGCACATAAACAAAATAGCGTGTATCCATAAGAATAATCAAACCAACATGACAAATAATCATATGCACAGTGTATGTGCATATATGCACATCAGTTGCACATATGAAGATCAAAAAAATGCATATATGCATTTAAAACTGCATATATGCACATCATAGAATTGCATATATGCACTTCTTAGAATTGCATATATGCACTTCAAGACCATCCAACGGCTCAACCTAATTACTCTCCTTCTTCATCCCTTCTTCCTCCTCCTCCAACCTCGCTCTCGATTATTATCCATAATCTCGATTATTATCCATAATCAAATCTACTAAACAATGAACAAACAAATTCAACAAAAAAACCACTTTCATTTTCACTAGAAATCACAACAAAAGAGAAACGATTTCACATGAATATTAACAAGAAGAACTAGCAGTAAGAACATTAAAAACCTACTTAAATTTCAGTGTTAATACTAGAACCCTAAAATTCCTGAAAAGCAGATCATGTTCTTCTTGTTGTCCCTTGCAGCATTTCCAGCAAGCTCCAAAACCTAAATCAATTATAGAAATCAATAAAACAGAACAATGACATAAAAATTAACAAGACGATATTAGATCAAGGTTGCTGCTTTTTGTCGGTTTGCAATGCATAAGTCCACAAAGCATAATAGAAAATTTTCAGTCACGAAACTTTTTCTCGATACCAACACTTAAATCATAACAATTATACGAATCATCAAGCAAAATTAAACCTAATAAATGTGTCAAAATTTGGAAACAGAATATCGAAATCGATAGAACGAAAGAAGTATTTACCATAACTATCTAGGGTTTGGTCGTCCTTCAAGATTCTTCCTTTGTAAATCAACCTCTGTTGATTGGCCGGAACATCACAGTTTTGAGCCAAAAGATCCTTGAAAGCGACAACCGTTGATCCAAGGGTGGCTCGCACCGAGAACTTATTGCCGTTAGAGCATCGGATGTTGAGGGCGATCTCTGCATTGTCACCGTCAACGGAGGCGACACCTTTTTGAGTTGACTCTCCTCCCTCCACACCCATCAGAGAAAAACCCTAATACTAGAAACATAATCCATACTTGCACAAACCAGGATTGTATCGAAGTAGTGTTGAAGATTTACACAATTGGGATCGATCTTGAGGATATGCTTTGGAAGATTTCTGATATGCTTCAAAAATCAGAATCGATCTTGGACAAACGTTTCTGCACAAACCAGGATTGTATCGAAGTAGTGTTGAAGATTTACACAATTGGGATCGATCTTGAGGATATGCTTTGGAAGATTTCTGATATGCTTCAAAAATCAGAATCGATCTTGGACAAACGTTTCTGGGAAGCCATATATGATGATAATGTTTGCATTTAATGAAAACGTGAAATTAGGAAACTCGTTTCTTTCCTTATCAGTTGTAAACACATTTTTAGCTTTATGACGAATTTGCCCTTGTTCATATATGCAGGTCAATAAATTAGCCAACTCATCATTTAATAAATTTTAAAATAATTGAATTAATCTTAGCCATTGATTATTAAGATGAGTGGTCTAGATTGGTTAACATAGTTAACACTAAATGTAGGGTTAACAAAAGAAGGGCCCTCTATATATATATATATATATATATATATATATATAGGACGATAATCAAATGAGAACCATAAAAAGGTTGAAAACTGTGAGAACCGATCTAAGCCGTAATTTGATTTTGATCCAATGGTTTTACTTGAAAATTGTTTCACCACATGAAAAGGGCATAATTGTCATTTTGGTAACAAAGATTCACCATATGAAACACATACTCATCAATTGAATCATTAAATAAAAATATTTTTTATAAGGTTAATAATGACAATGTTTCATCTATATGATATTTCACCACTTGAAACACACAGATTCAAGAGATTCACCTTGTGTTTCATAAGGTGAATCAAACACCATGTTCCATCAAGTACCAATACACACATATCCAAGCCCAAAAACAATCAGTGTTTCATAAGGTGAATCGAGTAGGAAGCATAATTTATATATGTTTCATAAGGTGAATTAATCACCATATATCACCATGTTCTATCAAGCACCATTATACACAAATCCAGACCCAAACACAACTGAATCTTAAGATCATCAATTGAATCATTAAAAAAAATTATTTTTATAAGGTTAATATGATAGTGTTTCATCTATATGATATTTCACCATACGAAACACATATATTCACTATATGAAACACACATGTTCACCACTTGAAACACATAGATTCATTAGATGAAACACACAGATTCAAGAGATTCACCTTGTGTTTCATAAGGTGAATCAAACACCATGTTCCATCAAGTACCAATACACACATATCCAGGCCCAAAAACAATCAGTGTTTCATAAGGTGAATCGAGTAGGAAGCATAATTTATATATGTTTCATAAGGTGAATTAATCACCATATATCACCATGTTCTATCAAGCACCATTATACACAAATCCAGACCCAAACACAACTGAATCTTAAGATCATCAATTGAATCATTAAAAAAAATTATTTTTATAAGGTTAATATGATAGTGTTTCATCTATATGATATTTCACCATACGAAACATATATATTCACTATATGAAACACACATGTTCACCACTTGAAACACATAGATTCATTAGATGAAACACACATATTCAAGAGATTCACCTTGTGTTTCATAAGGTGAATCAAACACCATGTTCCATCAAGCACCACTACACACATATCCAGACCCAAACACAATCAATGTCTCATAAGGTGAATCGAGTAGGATGCATTATTTATATGGGTTTCATAAGGTGAATCAATCACCATATATCACCATGTTCTATCAAGAACCATTATACACAAATCTAGACCCAAACACAACTGAATCTTAAGATCATCAACACAGACAAATTTTACAAAAATACAAACTAAACCAAACACAAATTTCATAAAAACTAAATCAAAATCAAGAATAACCAGAAATCCTAACTCAAAATCAAAGAGCAATATAATAAAATTCCAACTCAAACTCAAGAACAATAAAAAAACGTAACTCACCATGTTCGAGTTATTGGGTTGATTATGAGTTTGAAGAATACCTTTATCCCAGATCTCATTTATGGTTCAATTTCTTGGTTTGATTCTGAATTTGAAGAACACCTCCATCCCAGATTCGATTTATGGGTTCGATTTCTCGCTTCAAATTTGGCTTCAAAGAACAACTCCATCACATATCACGTTTTCTGGGTACGATTGAGATGGATGCAGGTGAGAGGTGACCAGTGGGTATGTATGTTTTAATTTGACTTAGTGAGGAGTATGACTCCAACCCATTATACCCTTTCAATTTATTTTTAATTTGACCAAAATACCCTTATTTCACCATTTAATTACAAATATGATTTTTTCTTTAATGACCCTTGATTTAAACTAATCTATGGATTAGGTTAGTCCTCAAGGTTTTCAACATTTTTTTGGTCCTCACATGATTTAACCCTTATATATATATATATATATATATATATATATATATAGGCTGGGTATCTTTTGCAAACCAGTGTATTTGTACAAACTCGTACAAACCATACCTAGCTTAATGATTTTGTAAATTTGGCTTCATGAATATGTATATATATATTTTGGCTTCATGAATATATAATTTGGCTTCATGAATATATCATTTGGCATTTTTAGCTAATTTTTTTTACAAAAATAAGGGTATTTTAGGGCTCCACCGAAAAAAATTAGTTAAAAATGTCAAATGATATATTCATGAAGCCAAATGATATATTCATGAAGCCAAATTATATATTCATGAAGCCAAAAAATATATATATATATATTCACGAAGCCAAATTTACAAAATCATGAAGTTAGGTATGGTTTGTACGAGTTTGTACAAATACGCTGGTTTGCAAAAAATACCACCCCTGTGTATATATATATATATATATATATATCCATGCAGGAAGCAGGCCGACATCCACCGCTTCTCACACTTTTGACTCTTAATTCGTTATTGTCATCTCACTGTCCTCATTTTTATTTTATTCATTTGATTAATTCCAAGTGGAATCCGTCCATAATATAATACGGACATATTCCTGGATATACATAAGACTTCCATTCCATTTGGAACCTCAAATATATAAATATATATATATATATATATATATATATATATATATATATATATATATATATATATATATATATATATATGATTCAATTCATTTGACCTTGTCCTTGACCCTACTCAAGATTCATTCTTGTGGCTGTCTATATATACCTACACCCAGTCACCCACCAATTTAAAAACACCATCTCATCCCTTCTAACATATTCTATCAATCTCAGCTAGCTACCAATTTAAAACACCATCTCGTAGAATGAATTTGGATTACAGTCATCATCATCGGTCAAACATGGTATCGCCGGATGCTGAGGACGATGCTGCCTTTTATGCAGAGCTCACAAGGCAGATATTGCTTCTTATGGATGAAGATCATGAGGAAACTCATTCAAGAAATAATGTTGGGTCCACGACATCGTTGGTTCGTGGTGGTTCTGGATCATCATCACTCACGTCGACCGGTGGCAATTACTTTAGTTGGTGTGATTATCAGGGTGGGAGTGAGGTCCCTAGTTGGATGGGGAGGTTGTGGACGGCCAGTAAGGCTGGGCCTGGGACTGGGGTTTTCATACCACGGACGGTGGCTGCCGGAAAATCCAGGAGAAGAAGACATAATAAACCAAAGAAGAACAAGGTCGTCGACGGAGGAAGAATATTGCATTCTTCTACTGCTGGTGCTGGACACAAGATAAATATTCATAGTTGAATGAATGTTTGAGATTGATCATAATATTCATTTTCCTGATAATTAGAGATGTGATAACACATGACTACGTTACGTGAATGTCAAGGGCATTTAGATTTATTTGGACCGAGTTTTTTAATCTAAAATAGTGGATTGATGGTATGATTGGCTTATTATTGTATTATATATCAAAACCGAATGTTTGATTTGCAAGTAGTTTCTCGTTACAAATGATCGATCATAAATAAACAAGTAGATGTAGTATTTTTATTTGAAAGCTGATAGTTTTCAAATAAAAATAACAATGTAGAAAATAGCAAGTTCGAAAATGTAAAACAGCTGTCTGTCCGTCTATGATAATGTAGAAAATGACAGTCACAAATTGCAAAAGGTAGCAATAGAAATGAATATATATCAACCACTAAATCTTGAAAAAAGAAATTAATACACTCAATTCTTTGTGCATGGTGTCATGAATTGTGATTTCTAAATTAAGGATTTTGTGCAAGAAATATACTCTTTTGATCTCTATGAGTGTCGGGAGTGTTTCGAGAGAGAAGTCAAAATCTGGGGCTTGGGATAGGCCAACGACAATGCTCTGTGACAATGACAGGGTTATTGTCGTCCTTGCAAATTCGTAGAGGAGGGGGCATGCATGTTCTATACATTTCTGGCGACTTTGACTAGCGACATTATCGTGACAAAGTCGCCTGACAATGTCACCCATTAGTGAGTTAAATGCTCATTTGGTGGGTTTTGACATAACTTGAGTATTTTGGGAAGTTTTAGGGTTTTTACCATTTTTATGTAAATGAGGGGTTTTATTATGTGTTATAAAATATCGTTTTTAAGTATATAATATATATACGGCAAATTCAACAAATAAACTCACACTCTTATAATCTTAAGTGAAGTTTGAATCCCTGACCTTCTAGGAGGAAAGAGGTTCACATACCGCTAGGCCAAAGGCCCTTTGGTATGTAAAATATAGTTTTTATTTATGGTACATTGAACATTTGGAAAAACCCACTTGAAACATATTTATGAAATTGTATTGTTGGATGAACTTTTGATAAAAGTTAGATTTTGAGATGAAACAAATGGATTATTTCATGTTAGAATCATCCGGGGACCATATCCCATCTAAAGTGCGAGTCATAGAACCCGTCACCATTGATCATAATATGAGCTCTATAACTTGTAATGTAGCTTACATTTGTGTTTCACTACAATCCTTGAAAATCGGGTCTCCACCATCATCGCAAGATGAGTTTTGGACCGTATGATTTTTATGTGATTTATGTGGAAATGAACTTTACATTATAACATGAAAACTCTTATTTTTCACTAACACTTTATTTAATTATAAACGTTTGTTGTCATTAGAAGTAAAACCTAACACTTTTTCTTAAATGACATGGATATATCTCATGTTTATTAGTGGTGGGGCTCTGAAGTTAGAGGCACTTTTTGTGATAGACGGTTTTTGGTCGGATTTGCGTAAACACTTTTGATAGATTCTTTTGTAAGATGATAGATTGATAGTGACACCCATTTATAATCTAAACTTAATGTAGTTTAGATTAGTAAGTTCTTATATATCATTTTCATTCATTTGAAATGTGAACGCTATTAATATTTCCCCTTCTTGGGTGATTCCATATATATATATATATATATATATATATATATATATATAGAGAGAGAGAGAGAGAGAGAGAGAGAGAGAGGGGGGGGGGGGGTTCAAGGGAAAAGCTCAAAAAAATGGAAAATTAAGGAACACCCTGATAGCCTTTTGTTAATGCCAAAAATCGTCCAGAAGGATAACTTAAGGTTGATTGTGCAGCTTAACAACTAAAGAAAGGAATCGTTCGACAAAACAATGCGTTTAAGACAGAAAATCGTAAAGAGACAAGGAATTTGGTGACGCGGGAAAAACCTCAACGAGGAAAAAACCCGCGGACGACTGTGGAAGTCGTCGCTGCACTATGATCGCCAAACAGGGGCGATGTCCTTTGTTTCAGGTGTCGAAGATAGAGTGATTACAATACAAATGACTTGAAATGTAAAAATAACAAGTGTATCGAATGTAAAACAAGTGTGTCGTGTGCTAAGACTGCTGGTCGATAGCGTAAGTCGTGCGTCGAGAACGATCACTTGAGAGAAAGTTCTTTGCTTCGGATGTTCTTGAGTATGCAGTGTGATTCTAGAATTCGATGATGTCCAATGATGTTTTTGCCTTCCTATTTTATAGTCTTCGAATGTGTTTAATGACTCTTTGAATTCCTCTTGTAACGGTCGCAACGGTCTTTGTTGTTTAATGTTCATAACTGCCCTGTCGGTTTCGTCCGTTGGCCATAAATGTCGTTTGACCTGCATTAAATGAGGAAAACATAACAGAAGAATCGTATGTTAGTTGGTCGAGGTCGTGTGTTTCCACACGATAGTCGAGGTCGAGAGGTACGTAAGATCTCAGCTTTGGTCGAAGGACAAAGGGTTTTGGATTTGACTTTGTTTATAAGTGAAGTAAAGTAAATGTTTTTAGAGTTTTGGTCGTGGTCGAGACTGGTGAAATTTTGCCCAAACAGTTTGCCCCCAAAATTTGAAAAAGTGGAGTGGCAAATTCAAATTTCAAAAGTTTTTAAAATTTTGCTAGTCGGACGTCTAGGGTCGTGACACGTGTAAAAAAACCTTTTCAGTTGCCTTGGAACTGGATCGGTCTGTTAATGCCAAAAATCGCACCAAAGGGACAACTTAAGGTCGATGTGGACTTTAACAACTAAAGAAATGAATAGTTCGACAAAGGCGTGCGACAAAGGCAAAAATGTAAATGAGACAAAGGATTTGATGACGCAGGAAAAACCTCAATGAGGAAAAAACCTGCGGACGACAGTGGATGTCGTCGCTGCACTATGGTCGCCAATCAGGGGCGACATCCTTGGTGTTCCGGGTGTCGATCGTACAGAGATTACAATACAAATGAAGGAAAGACTTCAAAATGTAAAGTACAAGTGTCTGAAATGTAAAAACAATGTACGTCGTGTGTGAAAACAATGTATAAACTGTTGGTCGAGAGTGAGAATCTTGCGTCGAGAACGATCTTCTATGAATAATCTCTTTGCTTCAAATGAATATTCTTCGAGTGTTTGCGTTTGCTTCTGTTGTTCGTTGCTATTGTTCTTTCTCTCTCTCTCTGTATTATTCGATGTCGATTAGATGTCTTGAACTGATGATTGAGCTGGGATTTTATAGTCTTCGGATGACTTTAATTGAATCATTAAGATCTTTGATGATTGTTGTAACGGTCGTCGTCTTCAATGTGAGTTTAGATGCTCATAACTGATTTCGTCGGTTATATCCGTTGTCCATAAATGACTTTGACTCCTGCATTAATCACTGAACAAATATAACAGTTCGTATAACGCGTTAGTCGGTCGAGGTCGCACGGTTTTATGTGACGGTCGTGCGGAACGGGCGACGTCGAGGTCGAGTGTCGTGAGGAACTCTCGACTTACCTTTTAGGAGGGACGACGGAGGTTCTTTGGGTCTTCGTCGGGACCTTATCTTAATACAAGATATAGCTTCATAACATGTGTCTTACCTTTTCTCGTCGTGGTCGAGACCTGTGAAATTTTGCCCAAACAGTTTGCCCCCAAAATTTAAAAGTAGGATGGCAAATTCGAATTTTAAATTTTGCTCGTCGGGTGTTCAGGGTTCTGTGTTGAAAAAATACCTTGTTTGTTTCGGAACCGAATTGGTTCGATTCTAACTGAACGAGAAGTCGAAGAGAAAACGAGGTCGTGACGTCATACTGACGCACGATTGTGCTTACCAGCTGTCTTTGACAGGTGTCGATGATCCGCGTGGTCATACGAAGAGACGGGGGCACGCGGTGATCATCAAAGGACTCGACCTGACATGATCGACTGCATAAATAAAGATTACGATGGATCTTTTCTTGTTTACGATTTCAGAGGGTTTTGAGCAAAGATTTCTTTAGGGGTTTTCTTGTCGATTTTCGTTCGATTATTTCTAAACCTGCAAGAATCTTTGACCTAATTTATGATTTTCTGAGCTCATATAAGATACGACCCTCCAATTTGCGTATGCGTCGCAAGTCGATTGCTAGAAAGCCTAGAAAAAAACTGGGATATCTGGGGCCTTTCAGAAGTGCAAATCAATTTAACGGGGCTGGCAATGTCGACAGAGCCTAGAAGCACCATTAAAAACGAAGAAGATCTCGACGACTTTAGAAGTCTAGCGAGGATTCCCGTGGGGATTACCGTAAGCAAGGTTGGCAAGGTTCGACCGGAAATGTGCCCCGAGGGGTACGTCGTTATATACGAATACCCGTTCAAGATAGGCTTTCATTGGCCATATTCGCCTCTGGTCAAAGAGTTCATGTGTGAATTCGATCTTTCGCCGGGGCAACTGATGCCCCAGTTCTGGTGAGTTATCCTGATCATCGAACGACTTACCTCTAACTGGAATCCACCGATGAATGTGAGGGACCTTCTGACGGCGTATAAGGTCAAAAGTGACCGGTACCGTCGCTATAGTTTGTTTTCAAGGTACAAGGGTGATCGTACCCTGGTTTTAAATACTGCGGTCAACGACCGTGGATGGAAGAAGAGGTATATATTCGTGCGTGTGTCAACGCTGGACACTGATAGCGACTGGATTAGGGAGGGTTGGAATATGACGGGTGAGCCTTTGATTGTACGTTTTTATGTTATTCTGTTGCTTGGTTGTTTTTTCGATTGATCTTCTTTTTATGCGTAGATATTGATTTCGACAAGGTAGAGCCGGACGATGCTTCCCGGGCTAAGGTCGAAAAGTTCCAGGAGTTTAGTACCGAAGACCGGTCGTACGTCACGCGTCATTTGGTAGACGAGGATGATGACACCGTTTTCTTGAGCGACAGAGTGAGGATGGGTCGAGAGGAGAAAGAAGAAGAGGAGATAGAGGATTCTGAGGCGACCGAGGAGAGAGAGCAGGAGGAAGTAGAGATAACTGGTAAGTATCTCTTTGCTTCTGCTCGTCCTAATCTATCTTTGTTCTCAATCGTCTAATTCTTTCTTTTACCATACAGGAGAATCTTGAGCGCCTGCAGCCGTCGAGAAAATGGCTCAAGTCGAGCTAACTCGCAAGGTGAGTGTAGACAGGGGGAAGGATACCCCGACAGCTGGGTCGGGGGTCTTAAAGAGAAAAGAAGTCCCGACATCTGGGTCGGGTCTCCACAAGAGGACGAGAATGTCCGTTTTGAGTGAACCATCGTCAAGGACGGGTGGTTCGTCGAGAGTCGTCCCGCCTGAGAGGGCTAAGGTATCGACCGTGTTTATCGAGAAGGTTTCTGACACAAGGTCCGTTGATACGGCGCGACCGGCGACGATGTCTTCTCTTGCCGCGTCAGGCCCTTCTTTCGCCGACAAGGGCAAGGGCGCGAAAACGGGCTCTGAAACAACGGTGAACTTTACGTTGCCGTCGGATTTTTTGAATGATAATGTCCTAGACGGGACGAAACTGTTCCCTCATTTGGGAAAGTATCAGCTCCCTTCTTTCGGAGAGTGTTTTGACGGAGTTTCTCTCGAGGATACTGAGGCCCGTGTTGCTGGACTAGCGTTCATGGTAAGTCTATCTTTCAAGACTTTTGTTTATCTGTTGTCGACGTCGTATTCTTTGCTAATGTGTTTTCATACGTTTTCAGATGTTTCAATCGTCTTTGTTTTCATACGTTTTCAAGCCTTGAACGAGCTGGAGTCTCTCGACCACGCGAGGGATGATATGAACTCGCGTCTAAAGGAGTCCATGTCTGTGATGCACAATCAAAGGGAGAAACTAGAGGGGATGAAGGAATCCCTGGTTATGAAGGAGGAAGAAGTGGAGGATTCTCAATCCAAAGCCGTGGATTTAGAGAAGGAGTTAGAGAAGTTGAGGGATGAGAATAAGTCCATCTTTTCCTTCGCTCGACTCACTGCTCGAGCGGCTATCATACGAAATCACTTGCTAGGCAAGAATCCTGTGGCCTCAGCGTCGGACGAGTTGGATCTGTTCTTCAAGGAGGTTGGGACTGAGAGAGAGCTCGACTCGGATGATGAGAAGGAGGTCGAGGAGGAGGAGGAGGGTTTCCAAGGTGACGTGTCGGGCAAAGATGCGACCGACGTCCCTCCCCAACCTTAGAAAGATATATTCGTTTATTTCTGTTTCTTTGTTGCTCGACCGTTGGTGGTCGAGCTTTTTTGTAAATGACAGTTTATTCGATGAATGAAATTCAGACTTCTGTTTGAACTTGCGGTTTATATATTTGGCAAACAAACATCACATCGACTGTTAAATTCATCATTGCAACATAATAGCTGGAATGTAAGCCATAAGACTTTTAAATCGTGTATATAATCATAAGCTAATGCGACTAAAGCATACATTCAAAGTATGAAATTTTTCTAAGTCAAGAGACTTAGATCATGAGATCGTTAGACTTTGCGATCGTACGACTGAGTCGTGCGATGAATTTGAATCGTGTGTCCCTGTAGAAGGATGATCAAGTCATAGACCTGATCGTTCATGTCGTGCGACCTTGCGAAACTAGAGTCGTTTGATTATTGTCGTGCGATTATGCGGAATAAACAATGTCAGAGGTTGGTCGTTGGCTAACCAACGACCCTTCGATGCTTAAGTCAGTAATCGTCGTTATGAAAAAATTGTATGAAAGAAGAAAAAGAAATTAGTAAACGTACCTTCTTAGATTCTTCTTTAATTAACGGAGTATTTGCCCCCCGTCATTTATTATCCTATTCTTTCTAGGAGAGGATAGGTTTTAAATGACGGATCGACACAGAGATCTTGGGAAATACCATCTAGGTGTGCATTGACTGTGTTTTCGCGCGACAGGGCCATATGGTTGTTTTATTTCTGTAGACAAGGCATAAGTTTGTTTCTAAGGATAGAAGGACGAACCTGTCGTGCGGTATCTGCTAAGCGATTTACTTTCACGGTTTCAGAGTGGATTTATAGCAGTCACGAGCGACTTTCGGCTCACTCTTGATTTCCTGGATTCCCCACGGCGTAGGGAACTTCAGGGTCTGATGATACGTCGAGGGAACGGCCTTCATTTCATGGATCCATGGTCGACCTAAGATGATGTTATAGGCCGATGCACAGTCGATGACACTGAACTTGGTCTGCTTGTTGATTCCTCCGGCATAGACGGACAAGATGATATCTCCATAGGTGCTCGTCGCTTCTCCATTGAAACCGACCAAAGTCGTCGAACGTCAAGTGATTTCCGAACGATCGATTCCTATGGCCTTGATGGTGTTAAGGAAGATGACATTCGCTGAGCTGCCCCCATCGACCAAGACTCGTCGAGTTAAACAATTACCAACCGTGAGTTGAATGATCAACCTGTCGTGGTGCTTCTGGTATGAATCGCCGAGGTCGTCTTGGTCGAATACGATCTTCATAGCTTCCAATTCCAAATATCCTTTAGGCCTTGATGAACGCGGAATAGGCTGATCGTCAGGCGCTTGACTGGCGTGACACTTGGCTGCGGAATACGTCAGACTACATACGTCGGAACCACCGGTGATACAATTGACGACTTTTACGTGCTCGGGGGTTGACAGTCGAACGTCGTTAGCTGGGGTAACGACGTCGTCGATGATGTCTTTGAGATTGCCCTTCGGGACGTGATATGCCAGCTCCTTTTTGAGAGCTATGCAATCATCTGTCGCGTGACCATGGTCGACGTGAAAGTCGCACCACTTAGATTTATCTTTCTTAGCGTCATCCTGATCGGACTTCTTTGGCCATCGAATAGTCGCCTGGGTGGTCTTCAGAGCTTCGACCAAATCTATAGCGGATCCTTTGAATCCGTAAGAGGATATCTTGGGGTATTGAGGAAATTTGGTCGCGGTCTTACCCTCTGCTTTTGTCTTGAATCGGACGTTCGAGATCTGGCGCCCGGGCTCTATTTTGGAAATCGCTTTCGTCTTGAACTCTGGCTTTTTTACGCCTAACGACCTCTTGTCGTCCGTGTGCTTGCGACGAAAGGCAGCGTCGTCCTCTACTCTCATATACGCTAGGGTTCTAGCTCGGACGTCTTCGAAATTCTCCGGAGGATACTTAGTCAGGTCAGTGTATAAACCTGAGCTGTCGTCCAGACCACGCTTATAAGCTTCAATTGCAGTCTTGACATCACAATTGCGAATGCTGATCATCTCCGTATTGAATCGATTGAAGTAACTGCGGATAGACTCACTGGTCTTCTGCACGACGTAATACAGGTCACTGGTCTGCTTCTCCATCTTGCGACTGCTGGCGAATTGCTGGGAGAATTGATTGACCAATTCAGCGAACGACCCGATGGACTTGGGTTTGAGATTGATCAACCATTGGAGAGTAGGACCAGTGAGAGTTACACCGAAGCTTTTGCACATACAGACTTCCTGATACATGTGTGGGATTGAGATCGTCCACATGAGCTGCTTATACTGCGCGACGTGCTCTGTCGGATCGGTCACTCCTGAATACTTGGGCGTGAAGGCGGGGACATTGTACTTCTTCGGGACCTCGACAGTCGCGATCTCATCAACGAAGGGTGATGCCTGAAATCCTGATCGGGGCTCGACGTCGGCGGGCACGGCTGCTCCAGGCAGCTTGGCGAACAAAGATAGGACGCGCTCGTTCTGATCTTCTAGCATTTTCAATCGATGGGTGACGGGGTCATTGGGGTCGAGATTTGCCCCTGCTTGCGGATTGACTCCTGAACTGGTGCCATTGACATGCGACGAACCATTGGCATCTCCGTTGAAAGGAACAAAATACGGCTGCGACCCATTCTGAAATGGCTGCGATCCATTCTGGAATGGCTGCGACCCATTCTGAAATGGTTGCGATCCATTTTGCATGGGTGGTGGCCTTATATGCTGAGGAGGAACCGTCCCGAACTGGGGATTTGGATTGAACGGTCCTGGCTGCTGGTTCTGCATGGATGGACCTGGATGCTGATTCTGAGCGAACGAACCTGATCGTGGACCTGGATTATGCGCGAATGGTCGAGGACCATTCTGACCGAACGATCCTTGGCTTGGATTCTGAACGAATGGCCTAGGACCATTATGAGGTCCAAACGGATTCCTTAACCGTGCGATCTCTTCAGCTGCACTACGGCTTTGCTCCGCCATGGCGTTGATTTGATTTCGAGCGACTTCAAGCTCCTGGTACATCTGGGCAATGACATGCTGCTGATCTCCAGGGGCTGCCATTTTCCTGCAACAGAGAACAAAGAAAACTCCAAGAAACCGTTAG
This sequence comes from Saussurea involucrata, assembly GCA_033807775.1. NCBI lineage: Eukaryota > Viridiplantae > Streptophyta > Magnoliopsida > Asterales > Asteraceae > Saussurea > Saussurea involucrata. Next base: position 220,837,579 of record CM066320.1, read on the forward strand.
CAAGACGCACGTTTGTCAAAGATTTTCTCTAGATGGGGTCCCACGGATGGCGCCAAACTGTTAATGCCAAAAATCGCACCAAAGGGACAACTTAAGGTCAATGTGGACTTTAACAACTAAAGAAAGGAATCGTTCGACAAAGGCGTGCTACAAAGACAAAAATGTAAATGAGACAAAGGATTTGATGACGTAGGAAAAACCTGAACGAGGAAAAAACCTGCGGACGACAGTGGATGTCGTCGCTGCACTATGGTCGCCAATCAGGGGCGATGTCCTTGGTGTTCCGGGTGTCGATCGTACAGAGATTACAATACAAATGAAGGAAATACTTCGAAATGTAAAGTACAAGTGTCTGAAATGTAAAAACAATGTACGTCGTGTGTGAAAACAATGTATAAACTGTTGGTCGAGAGTGAGAATCTTGCGTCGAGAGCGATCTTCTATGAATAATCTCTTTGCTTCGAATGAATATTCTTTGAGTGTTTGCGTTTGCTTCTGTTGTTCGCTGCTATTGTTATTTCTCTCTCTCTGTATTATTCGATGTCGATCAGATGTCTTGAACTGATGATTGAGCTGGGATTTTATAGTCTTCGGATGACTTTAATTGAATCATTAAGATCTTTGATGATTGTTGTAACGATCGTCGTCTTCAATGTGAGTTTAGATGCTCATAACTGATTTCGTCGGTTATAGCCGTTGTCCATAAATGACTTTGACTCCTGCATTAATCACTGAACACATATAACAGTTCGTATAACGCGTTAGTATGTCGAGGTCGCACGGTTTTATGTGACGGTCGTGCGGAACGGGCGACGTCGAGGTCGAGTGTCGTGAGGAACTCTCGACTTACCTTTTAGGAGGGACGACGGAGGTTCTTTGGGTCTTCGTCGGGACCTTATCTTAATACAAGATATAACTTCATAACATGTGTCTTACCTTTTCTGGTCGTGGTCGAGACCTGTGAAATTTTGCCCAAACACGGTCCAATTCTAACTGAATGGGAAGTCGAAAAGGGGATAAGGTCGTGACGTCATGCTGACGCGCGATCGTGCATAACAGCTGTATTTGCCAGGTGTCGACGATCTATTGAGCATTCGAAGAGGCGAGGACACGTGTCGAATATCGAGAGACTCGACCTGACACGACTATTTGCATAAATAGAGACCTTCGACGGATCTTTTCCTTTTAGGATTTCAGAGAGATTTTAGGAGAGATTTTCTTTGATTCCTTTGTTGTTCTTCGCCGAATCATTTCCAACTTTGCAAGAGATCTTCGACCTGTTAGAGATTCAAGGTTTTTAGAGCGATTATATAAGGTATGATCTCTTGGCTCTTCATAAGCCGTTTAATAGAAAACTCCAAGAGATGTATCGATTAAGTCTGTAGGTTTTGTTGAAGGCCTTGACAACCTTAAAAATCTAGCATTCTATTTGTCTTTAGCTGAGGTGTTTTTGCTTGAGTTTAACATTGAGTTTAGCTAATGCCCCAGTTCTGGAGATTATGGCCTCTCTTGTTTTTATCTCATGATGATTTTTTACACATTTTCAGGGGAATCGCAGACGAAGGTGCCAACCATCTTTGCTAAGAAAGCGACGCAACTTGAGCTTGTTCGTAAAGGTAAAGAAAAGGGACAAAAGACCTTGACTGATGTGTCTGGGGCTTTACCAAAGACGAGAATGATGATCTTGAGAGAAACGTCTTTGAAGATTGATGACTCATCGAGAGTCAGTGTGCCTGAGAAGGCGATCGCGATTGGCACGATATCCGTGGACCCTGCGCATCGGGCGACGATGTCCCCTGCAGCCACGTCGATCCCTTTGTCAGCCGACAAGCGCAAGGGTGCAAAGACGGGAGAGGGTGAGAAGAAAGTCACGACGGTCAATTTCATGTTGTTGTCGGACCTCTTAGCTGACAATGTCCTTGACGGGACGAAATTGTTTCCGTATCTGGAAAAATATCAGCTCCCATCTTTCGGGGAGCGTTTTCGAGGGGTCTTCGTCGAAGAGACGGGATCATATGTAGCCGAACTGGCGTTCTTGGTAAGTTTTTCTATCAAAACTTGTGTTTCGATGTTTTTCTTAACTTTTGTCGAGTGTTTATTTCTTTGCATTTTCCAGGTATTTCAGTCTGCCCGATGTGTGAAGATAGAGAAGACTAAAGGTTTAGTATCTTCCGCCCATGGGAGGAGGAACACTACGTTGGATTGGAAGTCGATTGCCGAGAGCTACATAAAATGTCGTATTCCTTCCTCCAACCTTAACATTAATCTTAAGAGCCGTATTCTCAAAATACTGCGGACTCATCTTCGGGATACGTCGTGGCGTACGGTATTGGGAAACAACTCCTAGCTTTGTCTTACATACTTGTTTGATCCTGGCATAAGTTCCTCAACGTGTTTTAGGGCCGGAGGCTCCATCAACATTTAAGGGGGATACGGTCGAGTACGATTTAACATCTGTCAGGAAAAGATCTTCTTAGCTTCGACGTCGAACGAAGTCGTTTTATGTTGTGGTCTTGGGTAAAGATGCGATCGATGCTGCTCCTCAAGCATAGGAGCAATTTTTCTTTTCATGAATTTCATTTTCCATGTACGATCATCGGTGATCGAGTTATCTAATGTAATAGTCGATTCGATGAATGAAACTTTTGTTTTGCGTATTTCATGAGTAAGCACAACGTTTAAATTGTGAATTTCAATCGTGGAAGAAAACATGCGACTTAGGCATCCCTTATGATATAATGACTGAGACATAAGTCGTACATTTGAATCGTATTGATAAACATAAATATATGCAATCGATGTGTTTATTCAGAACATACAAATTTTTCTAAGTCTGGAAACTTAGACCGAATGGTCGCTTAGACCCTACGATCGTATGACTAAATCGTACGACGTTCCTGAATCTTGCGTCCTTGCAATAGAATAGGCAAGTCATAGACTTGAACATTTATGTCATGCGACCTCGCAAGTTTAAAGTTGTGCAATAGACTTATGCCGTGCGATCTGCGAATATACGATGTCAGGGGTTGGTCGTTGGATAGCCAACGACCCTCCGATGCTTAAGTTAGTAATCGTCATGATAAAAATCGTGTGAGGAAAGGAAAAAGACTTAAAAGAAATACCTTTTTTAAGTGTGTTGCATTCCAGCTACGTGGGATATCTTGATTGTCGAGGGTTTGGAGCCGATAGGCACCTTTACCCACGACTTCTGAGATACGATAAGGACCTTCCCATTTAGTGGAAAGTTTACCGGCATTAGACTCCTGAGTGTTTTGGAACACTCGTGGGAGGACGTAGTCGCCTACTTGAATCATTTTTGTTGAAGTGTCGTTCGACCACTTGCTTCTGCGATGCCATCTTGATCAATGCTAAGTCTCTGAACTCTTCGAGGGCGTCTAGGTCATAACTTAGGTCGACCATATTGTGGTCGACAGAGGTATGTCTTGAGGTCGGGAATTGAGCCTCGCCCGGCAAAAATGCTTCACAACCATAGACCAAAGAGAAAGGGGTTTGTCATGTGGATGTACGAGGCGTCGTGCGATTCGCCCACAGGATTGAAGGAAGTTCTTCGACCCACTTTCCTTTTACGGCTTGTAACCTTTTCTTAATTGAAGTAACGATGGTCTTATTACTCGACTCAGCAAGTCCATTTGCCTGGGGATACCTGGGCGTCGAGGTCGTTAGCTTGATGCTGCGGTCCTCATAGAACTGTCGACTCCTGTCACTTATGAATTGGGACCCATTGTCACAGACAATTTCATATGGAATCCCAAACCTGCATATGATGTTAGTCTGGATAAAAGATACGACTTCCTTGTCCCGAACTTGGGAAAAGGCAGTTGCTTCTACCCATTTGGAGAAATAATCTGTAAGTACGAGGAGAGCTTGCCGACAATATCCATACCCCACCTCATGAAGGGCCATGGGATCAGTGTCGAATGTAAGGGTTCAGATGGCTTATGAGACGTACCTGAATGTTGTTGACAAGGATCACAGTTCTGGACGTACCTGACGGCGTCTTGTCGTAGCGTCAGCCAAAAGTAGCCTTGTCGAGAGATACGATTAGCTAGACTGCGACCTCCGGAGTGATTGCCACACTCCCCATCGTGCATTTCTTGGAGGATCTTCTGAATTTGATTCTGATTAACGATGCATCTTAGGTTTAAGCCTGTCGATGATCGTCGATAAAGTCTATCTCCGATCATGACTCACCTGGATGCCTTGAATCTAATCTTTCGAGCTTCCATCTTGTCTTCCGGGAGTTGGTCGTGCACAAGAAAATTTTGAATGTCGTACGACCAATCATCTTCTTGCTCTTCGATCTGGACGACATCGTCATTTTCGATGGACGATCTCGCTAGGTGGATCAGAGGAATACTGTCGAATATTGGTTCGACTAGAGCGGATCCAAGGTTTACTAGAGCGTCGGCCTGAGTATTCTGATCCCTCGGGATCTGTTCGATAGAAAATGTTTTGACTTTTTCTGATTTTCCTTTTGCTATCTTCAGGTACGATGTCATCTTTGAATCCTTGGCTGCGAATTCCCCATTCATCTGGTTCACGACCAAAAGGGAATCGCTTCTGACCTGCAGCGAGGTTGCCCCCGAGTCGTAGGCCATGTCCATTCCCACGATCAGGGCTTCGTACCCAGCTTCGTTGTTGGTGGCTTTGAAATCGCATCGTACGGAGTACACCATCTTGCCCCCCTGTGGCGACTTTAAGATGACGCCAAGTCCTGATCATCTGACGTTAGATGATCCATCGACATGTAAGGTCTAAGGTACGTCGTCGTGAGTCGCCAATCGACCTGTCAACTCAGGTTTTCTCAAGACAGACTTAAGGGGGTAGTTAGTAACGATAGTAATCGGGTGTTATTCGAAGTAATGTCACAATTTCTTTGCGGCTGTAACAAGCGATAAGAGTAGTTTTTCCATTGAGGAATACCTGGTTTCGGCGTCTAAGAGGGATTTACTTACATAATAGATTGGCAGTTGTTGCTTTTCACCTTCTCGTGTCAGGACGACACTTACTGCATTAGAACTAACAGCCAAATACAGTTGCAAGACCTCATGGTCATCAGGCTTTGATAATAAAGGAGGCGACGTCATGTACTCCTTTAATTTCTGCAATGCTTGCTCATGGTCGTTGGTCCAGTCGAACCCTTTTATTTTTCCTGAGCATTTGGACCTCTTTGAAATTTCTAGGGGATTTGATTTCGATGATAGCCTTGATTTGGTTGGGGTTGGCTTCGATTCCTCGTCGAGTGACCATGTAACCCAAGAACTTTCCAGCACTGACACCGAAAGAGCATTTCGTTGGGTTGAGCTTCATACTATATTTTCGGAGAATGTCGAACGACTGCTTCAGATGTTCAACGTGGTCGATTGCTTGCTTCGATTTGACGAGCATGTCATCGATATAAACCTCCATCGTGTCACCGAGATGATCTTTGAACATCTTGTTAACCAAGCGCTGGTAGGTCGAACCTGCATTTTTTAGTCCGAAGGGCATAACTTTATAACAGTAAATACCTCGGTATGTCATGAACACAGTTTTCTCCTGGTCCTCGACGTGCATCAGGATTTGATTGTATCCAGAGTAAGCATCCATGAATGTTAACAATTCATGCCCCGCTGTCGCGTCATCCATGGTGTCGATATGTGGTAATGGAAATAGGTCTTTTGGACAAGCCTTGTTGAGATCTGTGAAGTCGATACAGACCCTCCATTTACCATTTTTCTTTGCCACGACCACGACATTAGCAAGCCAGTTGGGATATTTTACTTCTCGAATTTTCCCCGTCTGGAGGAGGTTATCGACCTCGTCATTTATCACCTTATTCCTCTCGGGAGCGAATTTACGCCGCTTTTGCTTGATAGGCTTGAATGACGGATCAACATTAAGCTTATGGGAGATGACATCAGGATCGATCCCGGTCATATCTTCATGCGACCAGGCAAAGCAATCGGCATGTTCCTGCAAGAAAGATATTAGCTTGCCTTTAATGCAGGGATCGAGGGACGATCCTATAAAGACTTTTTTATCAGGCTTGCTGTGATCCAGGACGATTTCCTCCAGGATGTAGTCGTCAGTTGCCGCAGGGGCGTCCTGTGCATCCTTAAACTTGCCAGGCATCTGGGTAACGATTTGCTCCTGGCTTCCAGAGGCTGCCATTTTCCTGAAACAGAAAACGGAGGAAACTACAAGAAACCGTTAGTAAGACACACATTTGTCGAAGATTTTCTCTAGATGGGGTACCACGGATGGCGCCAAACTGTTAATGCCAAAAATCGTCCAGAAGGATAACTTAAGGTTGATTGTGGAGCTTAACAACTAAAAAAGGGATCGTTCGACAAAACAGTGCGTTTAAGACAGAAAATAGTAAAGAGACAAGGATTTTGGTGACGCGGGAAAAACCTCAACGAGGAAAAAACCCGCGGACGACTGTGGAAGCCGTCGTTGCACTATGATCGCCAAACAGGGGCGATGTCCTTTGTTTCAGGTGTCGAAGATACAGTGATTACAATACAAATGACTTGAAATGTAAAAATAACAAGTGTATCGAATGTAAAACAAGTGTGTCGTGTGCTAAGACTGCTGGTCGATAGTGTAAGTCGTGCGTCGAGAGTGATCACTTAGGAGAAAGTTCTTTGCTTCGGATGTTCTTGAGTATGCAGTGTGATTCTAGAATTCGATGATGTCCAATGATGTCTTTGCCTTCCTATTTTATAGTCTTCGAATGTGTTTAATGACTCCATGAATTCCTCTTGTAACGGTCGCAACGGTCTTTGTTGTTTAATGTTCATAACTGCTCTGTCGGTTTCGTCCGTTGGCCATAAATGTCGTTTGACCTGCATTAAATGAGGAAAACATAACAGAAGAATCGTATGTTAGTTGGTCGAGGTCGTGTGTTTCCACACGACAGTCGAGGTCGAGAGGTACGTAAGACTCAGCTTTGGTCGAAGGACAAAGGGTTTACGATTTGACTTTGTTTATAAGTGAAGTAAACTAAATATTTTTAGAGTTTTGGTCGTGGTCGAGACTGGTGAAATTTTGCCCAAACACCTTTCATCTGGACGATATTCATTTGTGCATACAGGTAAATTAAGTTGTTTTTTTTTAAGTTTTTAAGCACTTGTGCATGTTACAAATTATCTGTATGCACAAGTGTATACCGTCCAGATGAAGGGCTACCAGAGTGTTCCTTAGTTTTCCGTTTATTTGAGGTTTTCCCCTGAACCTGACCCTATATATATATATATATATGTCATGTTTACGTCATTATTCAAGTTTAACTTTACCTCTATTTTTTGGGTATATATATAGGCGAAGATGTATGAGAAGTTGAGGTTAACGTGCGAAGCGTGAGAAGTAGATTTGAGTCGTTGATCACTTTTAATCAAATGTCCTCCCATGAATTGCAACATCGAAGAAAACTGATCTGGTGCATCTTATTTTGGTGCATGATATAGGGTTGGGTTCACGTCAGATCGACATGTTTTCGTGAGATCCGTGAAACCACATTTTTACACTTGAAAATTGACGGCAAAACACTGTGAAGATACAAAATAAACCAAATTATCTTCATAGTAAAATACGTTCACAGTATTTTGATGTAAATTTTCATGTGTAAAAATATGGTTATACCATTCTCATAAAAATAGTTTGGTCTTACACTATCCCAAGTAGAAGTGAATGAGATATTTAATTTGTATGCTAACTATGTTTGACTTGTTCGTTATTTTATCTACTTAAGCTTTGATCGACTTGGCTTCATGACTTGACCCTATCCTCATTGATTTCAAACCTAAAATTTGCAGAAAGTATTTTCAATTCTTTTTATTTTATATTACATTTATTGTACCATTATAAAATTTAGATTCAATTAAAATGTATTTTTATTTCTTTATCATCTTAAGTATTTTAAAGTTTAAGGGCATTCGCAATGATCAAGTCTTTGAAAGACTTAATCTATTTGCCACATCAACAAAAACCCATCTTCAAATAGATACTCTAATGGTCAAGTATTTGAAAAACTTTTTTTGCATTTTTAATTCATTTTTTAATATATATACATAAATTATCCTCATCTATTTGAAATGTTTTATAAAACTTTCTATTATTTGTCGTTATTTTAAGCACAAATACATTTTTTACAACAAATATAATACAACAATAACATAAAATTTAATAAAAATTGTTAATGTCAAAAATCGTCCAGAAGGATAACTTAAGGTTGATTGTGGAGTTTAACAACTAAAGAATGAGAATCTTTCGACAAATTGTACGACAAAGACAGAAAACGTAAATAAGACAGATTTTGGTGACGCGGGAAAAACCTCAACGAGGAAAAAAACCGCGGACGACTGTGGAAGTCGCCGCTGCACTATCGTCGCCAAACAGGGGCGATATCCTTATGTTTTAGGCGTCGAGAGTATAGAGATTACAATACAAATGAAAGAAAGACTTTAAATGTAAAGTAACAAGTGTATCGTGCGTGGAAAACAAGTGAATCGTGTGCAAAGACTATGCGTCGTGCGTGTAAGTCGTGCGTCGTGAGCGATCTTTTGAGAGAGAATTCTTTGCTTCGAGTGTTCTTGAGAGTTCGGTTGTTTTTGGATGTCCGAGATACGCGAAATGATGATTGAGTCTTTGAATTTATAGCCTTCGAATGCCTTGAATGATTCCATAAAAACTTCCGGTAACGGTCGTAACGGCCACTGTGTTAAATGCTCATAATTGTCCTTGTCGGTTATGGCCGTTGATCATTAATGAGATTGATCCTGCATTAAACACTTAAAACGTAACAGTAATGTCGCACGTTAGTCGGTCGAGGTTATGAGGTTCCATACGACGGTCGTGTGTCGCGAGTAACTTTCGATTTCGACTTTGGTCAAAAGATAAAGTGTTCACGATTTTACCTTATTATGAAAAAGTGTAATAAATGTTTTCTTTGTTTTGGTCGTGGTCGAGACTGGTGAAATTTTACCCAAACAGTTTGCCCCCAAAATTTAAAAATAGAGTGGCAAATTCGAATTTTAAATTTTCTCAGTCGGACGTCTAGGGTCGTGACACGTGTTGAAAGTTACTTCAGTTGCCTTGGAACTGGATCGGTCCAATTCCAACTAAAGGGGAAGTCGAAAAGGGGATAAGATCGTGACGTCACGCTGACGCACGATCATGCTTAGCAGCTGTCATCGCCAGGTGTCGACGATCCGTGTGTGCATACGAAAAGGCGAAGGCACGTGTCGATCATCGAGTGACTCGACCTGGCACGATCGATTACATAAATAGCGACCCTTGGTGGATCCTTTCCAGTTTACGCTTTCTGGGAATTTTAAGAGTGAGATTTTTTTTCTGATTTCTTGCTGTTCTTCGTCAAATCCTTTCTAAACCTGCAAGAATCTTTGAGTCGATTAGGAATTTCAAGGTTTAGAGCGCCTATATAAGGTACGATTCTTCAGTCTTTGTATGCATCGTAATTCCATTGCTAGAAAGCCTAGGAAAAACTGGGATATTTGGGGTTTTTCAGACCTGCAAATTTGGCCAACGGGACTAGCGATGTCGACAGAACCCAAGAGTACCATTCGAGACCAGGATGATCTCGATAGCCTTAGGAATCTAGCGAAAATCCCTGCGGGGATTACTGTGAGCAAGGCCGGTCAGATTCGACCGGAGATGTGTCCCGATGGGTACGTCGTGATATAGGAGTACACATTCAAGATAGGTTTCGAATGGCCTTATTCGCCTTTGGCCAAGGCTTTCATGTGTGAATTCGATCTCTCGCCGGGGCAACTGATGCCCCAGTTTTGGCGGGTTATCCAGGTTGTCGAGCGACTTACCAAAAATTGGGAGTCGCCGATGAACGTGAAGGATCTCTTGACGGCTTACCATGTCAAGATGGACACGTACCGTCACTACAGTCTATTCTCAAAGCACAAGGGCGACCGTACCCTGGTTCTGAAAACCGCGGTCAACGACCGCAAATGGAAGATCAGGTACGCATTCGTGCGAGTAGCGACGCTGGACCCCGACAGCGATTGGATCAGGTCCGGCTAGAACATGGCGGGTGAGTTTTAGCTATTGTCGAGCGTCTTTATTATGTTTATCGCTTTGTTTTTCAACTAATCTTCTCCCTTTTATGTTTTCAGATATTAAGTTCGACGACGTGAAGCCCAACGATGACTCCAAGGCTAAAATCGAGAAATTCTTGGAGATCAGTCCCGACGATCGTTCGTTCGTCACGCGACATTTAGTAGACGAGGACAACGACTTGGGCGAAAACCAACAGGAGAGACGAGAAGAGGGAAAGGAAGAGGAGGAAGAAGAGACTGAGGAGGAAGAGGAGAAAGAGGAGAAGGAGAGAGAAGAGTCGAGGGAAGAAAAGGAAGAAATGACCGGTAAGTGTTTCTTCGCTTTCTTCTCGCTCGACCTAGTCTTTCGATCGTCTAATCGTTCTTTCTTTTTCTTGTTTTACAGGAGGATCCTAGGAGAAGATGACGCCTTCTTGGCAGCTCAAACTGAGCTGGCCCGTCAGGGCAGAGAAAAGAGGAAGGGGATCCCGACAACTAGGTCGGGTGTCCTAAAGCAGACCAGGATGACGGTCCCGAAGGAACCGTCTTCAAAGACGGGCGGCTCGTCGAGAGTCGTTACGTCTGAGAATGCGAAGGCGTCGATCGCCTCCGTCGAGAAGACAAAGACGTCTTCTGGCACGATCGACGCAACACCTGTCGATTCTTCGCTTCCGGCAAAATCGGCGATGTCCCCTACTGCCGCGTCGACCCCTTCGTCGGCTGACAAGGGCAAGGGTGCGAAGACGGGAGAGGGCGAGGTTATGACGATCAACTTTACGTTGCCATCAGATTTTATGGCCGACAATGTCCTGGACGGGACGAGGCTATTCCCCCATCTGGGGAAGTATCAGCTCCCATCTTTCGAGGAGCGTTTTCGAGGGGTCTCCGTCGAGGAGACGGGATTTGCATGTTGTCGGACTGGCGTTCATGGTAAGTCTTTCTTTCAAGACTTGTTTTATTTTATCGATGTTTACTTTGTCGAATATTTACTAACAATGCTTTTCATGTTTTTCAGACGTTCCAGTCTTCCCTGGCTTTGCACGCCGAAACGACAAAAATAGAAGGCCTAGTGTCTTCTGCTCTTAAGAGAGAGGATGTAGTGTTGGAGAGGGAGAGATCCGCTCTGGAACGTGCCGAGGGTATGTCGGTACGACTCGACGACGCTTTGAACGAGTTGGAAGCCGTCGGACATGCGAAGGAGTAGGTGAACTCTCGTCTGAAGCAATCCCTGTCTTTGATCGCCGACCAAAGGGATGAGCTGGACAGGACAAAGGAGTCCTTGGCTATGAAGGAAAAAGAAGCCGAGGAGTCCATGTCTAAGGTGGCGAGCTTGGAGGAAGAGGTGAAGGAGCTGAAAGACGAGGCGAAGTCCGTCTTCGCTTTTTCTCGATACACCCCACGGGAGGCGATCATACGACGAGGCGATCATGCGATGACACCTGTCGGGCAGGAATCTTCTCGCCTCTACGTCGGAGGAGTTGGCGTTCTTTTTGTCGAAGGTCGGGTCGGAGCGGGACCTCGACTCGGACGACGAGAAGGAGGTTGATGAGGAGGAAATTGACGAGGAAGAGGTCGAAGAGGGTTCAAAGGGCGAGGCCTCTGGCAAGGATGCGGTTGTCGATCCCCCTTTGCCTTAGGAAATTTTATCTTTAATTTTGCTTTTCTCGTTCGACCGTTGGTGGTCGGGTTATCTAATGTAACTGACGATTTGATAAATGAAATTTATCTTGCGTATCACTTTGTTTCATACGTCTTATAAGTAAATATAACATTAATTGTGTAATTTACTAAGTATAAAATGAACAGGAAATCGTGCGACTTGGGCATCCATTGCGATACAACGATTAGGACATAAGTCATGTGACTTTTTGAATCGTATAAGCAAACATAAGCGCATGCGATCAAAGCATTCATTCAGAATATGAAATTCTTCTAAGTTAAAAAACTTAGATCGTGGAGTCGCTAGACCTTATGATCGTACAACTGGATCGTATGATGAGCTTGAATCATGTGTCCCTGCGATAGGATAATCAAGTCATAGACCTGATCACTTGTGTCGCGCGATCCTGTGAGACTAAAGTCGTATAGTAGACTTAGCAACTTATGCCGTGCGATCTGCGATAAAACAATGTCAAAGGTTGGTCGTTGGCTAGCCAACGACCCTCCGATGCTTAAGTCAGTAATCGTCGTGGTAAAAAAATCGTATGAAAGAAAGAAAATGACTTAGAAGAAATACCTTTTCAGATGCATTGCATTCCAGCTACGTGGGATATCTCGATTGTCGAGGGTTTGGAGTCGATAGGCACCTTTACCCACGACTTCTGAGATACGACTAGGACCTTCCCACTGACCACGACACTAGCTAGCCAGTCTCGAATTTTCCTTGTCTCGGAAAGGTTGTCGACCTCGTCATTTATCACCTTACTCCTTTCAAGAGCGAATTTCCGCCCTTTTTGTTTGATAGGCTTAAATGACGGGTCGACATTGAGTTTATGGGAAATGACGCCAGGGTCTATGCCGACCATGTTTTCGTGCGACCAGACAAAACAATCGGCATGTTCCTGCAAGAAATATATTAGCTTGTCTCTAAGGTAGGGATAGAGAGACGAACCTGTCAAGACCTTCTGGTCAGGCTTGCTCTGGTCCAGGACGACTTCCTCGACCCGTAACTGCTAGACGGCCTACTTCTGCGGCTTTAGAGTGGTCTTATAACAGTCATGGGCGACTTTTGGCTCACTTTTGATCTCCTAGACTCCCCACGGCGTAGGGTATTTCATGGTCTGATGGTATATCGAGGGAACGGCTTTCATTTCATGGATCCACGATCGACCTAAGATGATGTTATAGGCCATCGAACAATCAATGACGTTGAATTTGGTCTGCTTGTTGATTCCTCCGGCATAGACAGGCAAGGTGATCTCTCTAAGGGTACTCGTCGCATCTCCATTGAAACCGACCAAGGTTGTCGAGCGCCGGGTGATTTCCGATCGATCGATTCCCATGGCCTTGATGGTATCAAGGAAGATGACGTTCGCTGAACTGCCTCCATCGACCAAGACTCGCCGGGTTAAACAATTACCAATCGTGAGTTGAATGATCAACCCTTCATGATGCTTTTGATACGAGTTACATAGGTCATCTTGGTCGAACGTGATTTTCAGCTTCTAGCTCCAGATCTCCTTTGGGTCTAGATGAACGCGGGATAGGCCGATCGTTAGGTGCCTGGTGTTAATGCCAAAAATCGCACCAAAGGCTAACTTAAGGTCGATGTGGACTTAAACAACTAAAGAAATAATCTTTCGACGAGACGTGCGATGAGAACAAAAATAAAGAGACAAGGGATTTGATGACGCAGAAAAAACCTCAAACGAGGAAAAAACCTGCGGACGACAGTGGGTGTCGTCGCTATACTATGGTCGCCAATCAGGGGCGATGTCCTTGGTACTGGCGTCGGTCGTACGATGATTACAATACAAATGAAGGAAATGCTTCGAAATGTAAAATACAAGTGTTTGAATGTAAAAACAGGTGTTTGTTGTGTGAATACAAAGTGTAAATAACTGTTGGTCGAAAGCTGTCGTCGTGCTTCGAGAGCGATGCTTGAGCTTTCCTTCGAGTGTTCTTGAGTTCGCTGTAAAGGTTCTAGCTTTTAGTACGTGATCTCCAGAGTTTGAATGTTCTTTGCTATGAGTTTGGATGATTTTCTCTGTTGTTTGGTGATATTCACTGATGATCGCTGGTGTGTATTGGATGTTCAACTGATGGATGTTCAACTGATGGATCCCTGGAATGAGGCTTTAGCTTGGCTTTTATAGTCTTCGTGCCATTAATTAGCTCCTTGAATGCTTTGATTAACGGCTACAACGGTCGGAAACGGTTGCCGGAGTGATTATCCATAATGATCTTCGTCCGTTACGACTACTTGTTGTTAATGGCTTTGACTCCTGCATTAAATACTTCACAAACGTAACAGACAAGGTTAACGTTAGCTTTGGTCGTAGGTGCAATGATCTTACGCGATGGTCGTACGGAACGGGCGATGCTATGGTCGGGCGTCATGGGAGACGTACGACTTACCTTTTACGGGAGACGACAGATGTTTTCTGGGTTCTTGTCGAGACCTTATCTTAATACAAGACTTGGATTATAACGTGCGTCTTGCCTGCTCTGGTCGTGGTCGTACGACGTGATTTTTTGCTCAAACAGTTTGCCCCCAAAATTTGAAAATTGAATGTCAAATTTAAGTTTTAAATTTTGCTTGTCGAATGCTTAGGCTCGTGACCTGGGTTGAGGGACTTACCTGGTTGTCGTGGAACTTGACTGGTTCGCTTTTAACTGAACGAGAAGTCGAAAGAGGAACGAGGTTGTGACGTCACGCTGACGTACGATGATGCTTACTAGCTGTCGAGGACAGGTGTCGAAGATCCGGGCGAGCATGCGAGAGGACGGGGATGCGTGGCGATCATCCAGGGATTCGATTTGATGCGTTTGTTTGTATAAATGAAGATCACGACGGATCTTTTCTTGCTATACTTCGAAGTGTTTATTTGGGAAGAGATTTCGCCTTGATTCCTTTCCATTCTTCGTCCGAACTTTACTCGAATCGCTGCAAATCTTCAACCCGCATTTGAGAGCGTTTATATAAGACCTTGTTCTGTCCTCTGATTCACAATGTCGACGGAGCCTGCTAGTCTTATCATGAATCACGTAGACTTAGATGCTTTTAGGAGTTTAGCAAAAATTCCTGCAAATGTAGAGTTGCGGTGCCCGGGGATTGTTCGTTCTAAGGATTGCCCTGAGGGATATCTCGTTTTGTACGAGTATCCTTTTAAGATAGGGTTTCAATGGTCGTTTTCTGGTTTAGCCAAGTCATTCATGCAGGATTTCGATGTGTCGCCTGGACAATTGATGCCCCAACTTTGGCGAGTTTTGCTGGTTATTGAGCGAGCGTCCGCGAAATGGGAGTTTCCTATGATCATGAATGATTTCTTGGCGGCTTACCAAGTTAAAAAGGATAAGAACTGGCGTTATAGTCCTTATTCTAAGTTCAGGGGTGATCGTGCCTTGGTTTTGGGAACTGGCGTCAATGATCGTGGGTGGAAGTCGAGGTATGTATTTGTTCTTACCGAGTCATTGGATTCTAGCAGCAATTGGATGCGGTCAGACTGGAATAAGACAGGTATGCTTCGTTTGTTTCTTAATTTTATTTATTTTTATGACTTCTACTTATCACTTTCCTCTTGTCGCCTTCAAAGATTCAGCTTGTCGAAGTGGAACCGACTGTGGATTCCCAGGCTAAGATCAACAAGTTCTTGAGTCTTAGCGTTGATGACCGATCTTTCGTTTCGTGGCAATCGGCGGTCGAGGACGAGGATGAGGACGTGATAGAAGAAAGAGACGAGGACGTACAGGAAGAGGCGACTGGTAAGTGTATCATAGTTTTTATTTTATTTTCGTTTACTCTATCTGTCTGACGCTTCATGTATTTCCTGATCAGTGCCGACCAAGAGGAAATCGGTCACTAGGGCGAGAGGAAAGCAGGTTATGCGTGCCCTTCGGGGTGAAAATGTTTCGACAGCTGGGTCGAGCCAGAAGAGAACCAAAAGGACAATCCTGAGGGAACCATCGTCGAGGGTTGATAACTCACCGGGAGTTGTTCTGCCTAAGAAGGCGAGGGCGTCATCTAGCCGTCCTGGCGTGATGGACGCGACACCAGCAAGTTCTGCGCTTCCGGCGACGGTGACGAAACCGGTGTCTCAAGTGTCGATCCCAATGTCTGCCGACAGGGGCGAGGGATCATCGGCCGAAGTTATGACGGTCAATTTTACATTGCCGTCTAACTTTATGGCGGATGGTGTCCTAGACGGGACGACGTCGTTCCCTCATCTGGGGAAGTATTTGCTCCCGTCTTTTGGGGAGCGTTTTCGTGGAGTTCCGGCCGGAGAGATTGGATCTCAAGTTGCCAATCTGGCGTTCACGGTGAGTGTCAATCTTTCATGACTTGTCTCATTCGTTTAGTCGTCTAATATTTTCTTGTGTTATTTTTTAGACGTTCCAGTCGTCTTTGGCATTGCACGCTGGGATGTCGAAAGTTGAAGGGTTGATGGCGTCTGCCCTTGAAAGAGAAGCTGTGGCATTGGAGAGAGAGAAGGCGGCTTTAGATAGGGAGAGGATTGCCTTGGCGCGTGCTGACGAGCTAGCCATCCAGCTTTTCGATGCTCAGTATGAACTGCAGGAGATTCGTGCGGGAGGGGTGGCAGATGAAGGCCCTTAGGTCGGGACTTCGAGCAGGGATACGACCGATGTTCCCCCTGTCGTCTAGAATTTTTTCTTTCCTTGTTGTTTTGCCCCTTGACCTATCGGGGGTTGAGTATGTATATGATGGTTTACTCAACGAATATATCTTTTGTTTTGAATCTTATGCTTTATTCAAATCATATTGATTATGAAGTCGAACATAAGATACATATGAAATCACGCGACTAAGGCACTCATTGTAATACGATAATAAGAACGTAAAACAAATAAAAGCACGCGATTAAAGCATCCATTCAGAGTATAAAAGCTAAGAAACTTAGATGTAAGTTATTTAGGCTTTGCGATTGTACGACGAGATCGTACGAGGAATTTGCGTCGTATGCCCCTGATTGTTTATGTCGTGCGATTCTGCAAATTTAAAGTCATCTAGTAGACTTAATGATTATTGTCGTGCGATTCTGCGATAATCTGTCGTGCGATTCTGCGATAAAACGATGTCGGGGGGTTGGTCGTTGGCTAGCCAACGACCCTCCGATGCTTAAGTCAGTAAACGTTTTGTGAGAAAAAATCGTATGAAAAAGGGTTAGAGAACGTACCATTTCAGACTCTCTCTATTTGTCCCCTGTCATTTATTACCTTATTCTTTTTGGCAAGAAAAGATAGGTTTTAAATGACAGAATGACGCGGCGATCCTGTGAAATATTATCATGCGGTCGACTATGTTGTCGTGCGACCGGGCACCATAGTAGACTTATCTCTGTGAAAAAGATATTAATTTAGGGATATAGGAACGAACCTGTCGAGAGCTTGATCTTGTGACTTTGGTTTATTTTCACGGCTTAAAGGTAGACTTGTAGCATTTACGAGCGACTTTTGGCTCACTCTTAATCTCTTGGATTCCCCATGGCGTAGGGAATTTTAATTGACAACTTTTGTATGTTCGGGAGTCGACGGTCGATGGCTATTAGCTGGAATAGCAACATCGTCGATGATATCCTTGAGATTTCCTTTCGGGAAATGATACGGTAATTCCTTCTTCAATGCGACACAATCGTCTGTCGTATGACCATGATCGACGTGGAAGTCGCACCACTTTGATTTATCTTTCTTAGCATCGTCCAAGTCGGACTTCTTTGGCCATCGAATGGTAGCTTGAGCGGTCTTCAGAGCTTCGACTAAGTCCTTTGCAGATCCTTTGAATCCGTAAGAGGATATCTTGGGGTATTGAGTGAACTTAGTCGCGGTTTTGGCCTCTGCTTTCGTCTTGAAACGAACATTTGAAATTTGGCGCGCTGGCTCTATTCTGGAAACAGTTTTTGTCTTGAACTCTGGCTTTCTGACGCCTAACGACTTCTTGTCGTCAGTGTGCTTGAAACGAAAGGCGGCATCATCTTCTACTCTCATATATGCTAAGGTTCGAGCTCGGACGTCTTCAAAATTCTCCGGGGGATATTTGGTCAGGTCGGTGTATAGACCTGAACTATCGTCCAGACCACGCTTATAAGCTTCGATCGCGGTTTTGATGTCACAATTGCGGATACTGATCATTTCGGCATTGAATCTATTGAAATAACTTCGAATAGACTCATTGGTCTTCTGCATGACATAGTACAGATCACTAGTCTGCTTTTCCATCTTACGACTGCTGGCGAATTGCCGGGAGAATTGGTTGACCAATTCGGCGAATGACCCGAAACTCTTGCACATGCATACTTCCTGGTACATCTGTGGGATCGAGATTGTCCACATGAGCTGCTTATACTGCGCGACATGCTCGGTTGGATCGGTCACACCCGAATACTTAGGAGTGAAGGCAGGAATGTTATACTTCTTTGGGACTTCGACGGTGGCAATCTCGTCGATGAAGGGCGACGCCTGATACCCCGAGCGAGGATCGACGTCGACAGGCACGGCTGCCCCAGGCAACTTGGCGAGTAAGGACAGGACGCACTCATTTTGGTCTTCTAACATCTTCAAACGCTGGGCGACGGGATCGTTAAGATCAGGATTTGCCCCTGTCGAGGGATTGGTCCCTGGACTAGTGCCATTACATGCGACGAACCATTGGCGTCCCCGTTGAACGGGACAAAATATGGCTGCGACCCATAGTGGAATTGCTGCGGTCCATTCTGAAACGATCGTGGTCCATGCTGAAATGGCTGCGATCTCTGCTGGAAAGATTGCGATCCTTGTTGGAAAGGTTGCGGACCACTTTGGAACGGCTGGGAAAACGGCTGGGATCCATTCTGAAACGGCTGGGCGCCACCTTGCAATGGTTGGGATCCATTGTTCAAGGGTGGTGGTCGGATGTGCTGAGGGGGAATCTGCCCAGACTGGGGATTCGGAATGAACGGACCCGGCTGCTGATTCTGCATGAATGGACCTGGATGCTGATTCTGTGCGGACGGGCCTGGCTCCGGACCTGGATTCTGGATGAATGGTCCATGACCATTCTGGGATCCAAAAGGATTCCTTAGCCGTGCGATCTCTTCAGCTGCTCTGCGATTCTGTTCTGCTGTAACAACCCAAATTCTAGTGGGTTTTAGAGTTAGTGGCTAAAGTGGAATAAATGAAAGTTAACTTGAGGGACTAGAGTGTAAAATTTTGAAGTGTATATGAAGACTCCAATCCCTAGGGCAGCCTCCATTTGCTGAAATCAGTAATTGTGGGAGTGCTCTTGGTGTTGGCGGCTAAGGAAGAAAGAAAGAGAGAAAGGAAGAAGGTTTGAGAAGAAAGCAAGAGAGAAAGGAGGAATCAAGCTAAAATCTGCAAAGGTATTACATCCTAATTCGTTCATCTGATTAGGATAATGTTCCTCCTTCTTATTGTTATGAATCCTTAGGACTGGTGTTGATGATTTCTTGAGTTTCACCATTTTCCTTGAAAATGAAGTTTTATGGGTTTTGTCTTAATGAATCGATTTTAAGAGATTAAAGTGGGATTGATTAGGTGTTTGGGGTTGGTGGATGAACCCTTATGTTTATCTAATCAACTAATGGCTAAAATCGGGTTAGAAATCACTTTTAAGAAGTTTATTTTCGGACAGCAGCCGTACCCGGACACCTTCAGTTCTTGATGATATGGTGGTTTCCGGATACGGATGCTAGTTTCCGGGTAAATCTCTATGGTAGTTTTCGGGTGGGTGTTCTTCCAGGTAGATCGAGTTACCGGGTGTGGTATCCGGACAAGTGTGGCATCCGGACAAGTATGGTATCCGGACAAGTATGGCATCCGGACAAGTATGGCATCCGGACAAGTGTGGTATCCGGACAGGTTGGTATCCGGACAAGTGTGTGTTGGACAGTAGGTCTGGGTTGTTTATCTGATGCGAATCTATTGCCTTAGGTGTTCGTTTGGGTTAGCTTGGAAGTATTTAAGAAGCGCGTTGTACGTCAAGCAAGGTGAGTTCCCTAAACCCTTTTTACGACTTAAAGTGTTAAATGATTTTGACTGATTATGGTTTCATTACGAGCATGAAATGTTTATAACCGTTACGCATGTTTTCCATGAAATACCTGTTTTACCTGAGAAAATGAATTGTACTTGATGAGCTGAGAATGACGATTTACTAAGGTTTTAAAGGTGCAAGTTTTATGAAATGAATGACGTGCTATGTGGAGTCGGTCTACACTGTAGGATCAGAGATAGATCCTCGGGGTCTGATGATCCCTTGGATGTTTATGACAGACTGGTAGGTTGGAATCCGTTTCCTCCTATTTCGAGTAGAAAGGGGGGTCTGCGTAAGCTCCGGGAAGGGGAGTTTGCGTAGGCTCCGATTGAGGGCGAGAGGGTAACTCATTGGGCCCCGATCGCAGAATGTTTATGTGATCCTATATACAGTGTAGTACCATGCCTGATGTTATGTTAAGGTTTACGATGATATTTTCATAAATGTTTTATACTGGTTACATGTTGTTTTCGGAGGGAATTCACTAGACCTTTTGGTCTAACCCTCGCTTTCAAAACTAAACCACTTTCAGGTAAGCATGTTAAAGGTTCTTCAAGTAAGAACCGTGTGATGGCAGGAAGGATTTGGAACTTAGAGCGACTCCAAGTCTTTTGGCTGATGTTTAGATAGAGATCTCGGTTGTGGATTAGAGACTTCCGCTGTCAATTTTGCTTAGCTTAGTGAAAAGAATGTTTATGAACAAGATAATAATGTAATCTGAATGCTATATTCTAGATAAATTCTTGTTATGAAAATTGGGACGTTACAAATGGTATCAGAGCCTTAGTTTAAGGGATTTAGGTGACCATTCGGGCCTAAACTTAAACTGTAAGATGAGGAACACAGCCGAGACATAAGATTGCCTCTAGGAACGATCACTATAAATGCGCTTATGAATAAGGTGCCAAGGACAAACGTGTAAGGTAAGTTTGGAATTACACCTGGCCAGTGGGATTACGAACTTACAGGTACATGTGCGTGCTTACAATACCTTACTTACAACAATTTGTTGTGTCACGTCTAGCAAGGATTAACTATCGGTTTCTTTCAGTTTAGCACTGTGGCTGGGAGAACGCTGAGGAATAGGTCAGCAAGATCCCTGAGGGATAGACCGAGCTCCATTGCTTGGGGAAGTTTCGTGTAAGAGTCACTATGATGTGATGTATGTATACATCGTAGAGAAGAAACGTTGTAAAGAATGTTATGAGTCGTCTAGAGGTAGCTCTTCATGGATTCGGAGAGGATGAATGTTTGAGTTTGAGTAAGACTCCAGTTTCGGGTGAGTCCTAGTTATGGAAATCATGGGATAGATCAGTTGGGATGGTAAGATAGAACAGTGTCAAAACCTTGAAAGTATCAATGGAGCCCTGACTTTTAGCCGAGCTTTTCATTGGCTGAATAAATGGAATAAGATACTTATAGTGAATTAAAAGCATGTAGAAGTAGAAGGCGAGATAGTCGATCAAAGCGAAAGTAGTGTGAAATGGTTGAGTAAGTGAGATGTGGAACGCATGTACATCAAGTTAGTGCTTGATCGAGGGGGCGACCCTTGGTCGTAAGTGGAGTATCAAGGATAAGTTGCGTGAGTAAGCGGTTGACCTTGTTGAGTGAGTAGCCTTCTATTGCAAATAGAGTCTCATGCATAGCGTTCTTTTATGTAACATGAAATTTTCACGATTTAAAAATAAAAACATAACTGCCAACTTTGAACAAAATGAGTCAGCTTGTACGAGTACACGTTTAAAGAAAAAGCGATTTCAGTTACGTCGCACATTGAAATTTTGGGCTTAACGATTTGCAAGGTATTCCACACTTTTAATGATAAGTTAAATTGTTACAAAAAGGTTAAGAAAAACATTTGCCAGCAAAACTTTTACAACCAAATGCTTATTGACCTTTCGATATCATACAATTGAGTGTAAGAACCGACTGGTTTACTTTGTGTCGGTAACTCTTTCAGAATTGCCTCATACGAAAAGATTTTTCATGCAATATATTACTATCGTAATAACATTGCTCGGATTGAGAAAGATTGAGGTTCACGGGAAGATGCATGCCAACGATTCTCGAATCGTTGTGCAGGGTTTTGAAGTTATAAGAGTGATGGGGTCACGGGTACCCGAGTAGTTTCTAAATGTTGTTTATTTAAAATGATAAAACGGGTTGAAGGAATTATTTACTGTATTGTCATGCATGAAGGCTATGAACCCACTAGGTCGTAGAGTATTACGTCTTAAGCTAAGGAAGAACTCTGAGAGCGGAGAGGCGTTGGTCAAGTCAGGGGAGAACGTATGTAGCTTTGGTATATGTGTTTAAGAGGAGAGTTGGACCTTGGAAGAGTCGGGAATGGATTTTAGTGTCAGGTGTATGAGGGTCTGTACCTTTGCTCGATGACTGAGAACACAGTTGCCGAGGGGCGATGGTGCCCGGAGGAAGGACTAGGAGTCATCAAGGTATTGGTTTTTAGCAACTCTTTATGAGTAGTGCTGTGAGGCAGGAATGAAAGGTCCACGATGTGGGTCATGAGATTCGAAGAGGGCTTGTAATATTGATGTTACATGAGTAAGTTTCGAAATGGGGGCGACGGATTATAAAGTTAACTATGATGTGTAGGGAGGAATAGGTCCCGTAAGGAACTCATGTTAAAGGATAGGTTAAGGAAGTAGTTAAGAGTTGTCTTTTGTTGTTGAAGTCGGCAACGGTGTATGTTGGCCGAGGCCGAAGACTCAAACCAGATGAGTGTAAGTTGATAGATTATCTTGTAGAGGTGTTAAATTAGTAAGAGACTGTTGTTGTTGAATAGGCGTTCTATTTACGAGGTGAGGAGGGTCCGTAGAAGGACAAGGTGTGTAACACAGGCGGAGTGAGTGTAGACTATGCCAGTCTGTAAGAAAATGTGTCGTGTCTAAGAAAGGACTCGGGTCATAAAAGAGCTAGTTAGGATGTTCGTGTTTGAGCTAAGTGTGAACTCGTGAATCATAGTTCAACAAGTTGGGAGAGAACTAAGTAGCGAGACAGACTCGATTGTAGTATACGGGAGAATATGAAGGAAAGTGTGAATTGTGTAAGAATGACCATGAGAGACTTGGTCGGTGGTGTGATAATAGGAGTGGTGAATGTACGAATGAATAGTAGCGTCAATTGCCAATATATCTGTGTCAGCCGGTGATGTAGTAAGGCGATGTTAGAAAGATGAAGGATTAGAAGGAAGTCCTTTTGGGATTTCGGATAGAGTGTACGTTTTGCAATCCCAGTTGTTGAAGTACGTGGGTTGTAAGTAGGTGTGTATTTTGACTGTATCGGAATGGAATGTCGGGGCAGAATTGGGGGATTGCCCAGCTGTGAGACCAAGCTTTGTGGTTACGTATGTTGTTAAGTATATTCTTGAAGGCAGAGTAAGTTTAAAGAAGATGATGAATAGATTAGTCAAGCTGTAGTATAGTAGATGAGACATCGCTAAAGAATGAAAATTGTTCCTTATGCTTGAGGGAATGATCCTAGGAATAGTTGGAAATTTTGGTTATGTTTAAGGAATGACGTGATGATGATTGTGGGTCGGAGTAGTAGTATGATCGTTAGTTGATTTGAATTGTCATGATAGAGGTATAAGCCTTTGCTTGGTTGATTTAAATTTTATAGATTTGTTAAGTAATGACGTTCATTTGTTATTACAGAAGGTGTTACAATTTTTGGGGAAGTGTTTTTTAGACTAACACACTGATTGTTAAAGAATTATTTAAGGTAAATCAAAGTAAGAAAGCCGGGATGACGGTACATATATATATGTCTGTCTAATTTTATGATCATAGTGGTTAGTCGAAAGAATTGTGGAACCCGAGTTTCGGGGTGTTCCTGAATTAATAGATCCGTTTGTAATAGGGAATCCAAGGGGGTGGATTATTAGAGTGAATAGGGGACGTTACTAAGAAACATACTTTGGGGTCATTGGAAGTTTAAAGAGGATGAGGGTTGTGTTAGCCAAAATGTGGTGGGATAGATGTGAAATCCTTAAAGAATGTGGATTGTTGCTTTTGTGTGATAGAAATGTCTGAGAAGGTAAAAGTTGGAGATTAAATAATGTGTAGCGACGTCGAACACTGGTCTTGTTTCAAGACGGCTTGGTTGAATGCCTTAAGATAAGATTTTGGTGCAACTGTTTGGTTATGTAAGAATGAGAAAGCGATATCAACATGTGGAAAGGTCGGGAGAGAGGGGCAAGTAATGTTTGGTGAGCAGTGCTCCACGCTAACGTGGGGAAGGTGTAGATAGTATGTCGGAGCAAGTGAGTAAGTTGGAAGTAGTAAACTTGACAGTATTGCCGAAAGGTACAGTATTGTGTAGGTTGTCTTTGATTAGTGTGCGAACCGTTGGAAAGAATATTGAGGAAGGAAATTGTGTAAGTTTTTGTGCAGGGAAGAAGTGGATAAGACAACTAAATGAGTTAAGTTAGTGACTTTGTGAGAAAGGTGTAAATGATTTGGTCGTGCAGTGTTTAAGCTAGTGAGAATAGTATGGTGTGACCATGGTTATTCCTCCCAGTTGGGTAGGGTAACCGGAGTTATGTTTTATGATCGAACGAACGTGGTAATCAGCGAGGATTTGATGTGTTTCAGGATAAGTTTAATTCGAGTAGGGGAACACCTCAACGTTAGGTTTGAAGGTTCCTACCCTGGGTTACGTACAAGGATGGAGTGATAAAGTGGTGAGGATGTAAGAAATGGTTGACGAACTGTGGTCGAGGTGGTCCGAGAAAGGGAAACGTTATTCGCATAGTCGATTGTTGATTAGGAGAAGTAATCTAGGATTGCTTGTATTTCGATGAAGGAACTCTGGGTTGTGAGTTGTCGGGACGTTCAGGTTTGGATTTGTGTCAAGCGGTCAAGTGTGTGTCCATCTCTTAGTAAATGAATCTCGTGTTGTGGCAGAGGATTTAGCCAAGTTCCTCCTTAAAGGAAGTGTTGATGCATGAGAAGCCTTAGTAAATCTTCTGTAGTCAAGATCGACCGAGTAGGAACAGTAGCCTACGAGTTAGAGTACCGTAAGAACTGAAGGAAATGCACCCAAGGTTCCATGTTTCGAGTTTGATGAGATGGTTGACTGAGTCAGTTATAGCTTTACTTTGGGAAGTGACGGTTTTGATGTGGGCAAGATACCCGCATCTTTTCCAATGATATATTCTGGGGACGGAATTCTTTTAAGGGGGGGGGGGGGTGTTGTAACAACCCAAATTCTAGTGGGTTTTAGAGTTAGTGGTCAAAGTGGAATAAATGAAAGTTAACTTGAGGGACTAGAGTGTAAAATTTTGAAGTGTATATGAAGACTCCAATCCCTAGGGCAGCCTCCATTTGCTGAAATCAGTAATTGTGGGAGTGCTCTTGGTGTTGGCGGCTAAGGAAGAAAGAAAGAGAGAAAGGAAGAAGGTTTGAGAAGAAATCAAGAGAGAAAGGAAGAATCAAGCTAAAATCTGCAAAGGTATTACATCCTAATTCGTTCATCTGATTAGGATAATGCTCCTCCTTCTTATTGTTATGAATCCTTAGGAGTGATGATTGAGTCTTTGAATTTATAGCCTTCGAATGCCTTGAATGATTCCATAAAAACTTCTGGTAATTTCATCAAGTCATTTATTTGACCATTGGAGATGCTCTAGTCACTATGTTTAGTAGTTTAACATAAACGCATAGCAAAGGTCCTCGTACGTGCACGCCATTTTTTTGTAGGTAGAAATTTTTCGAGGGTATGAAAAATGTATTCATTAAACTTTGATGGATGTCTGGAGATTTTATAGAAAATAAAATGGACATCAACCAAAAAACCCAAAAAATCCATTGAAATCAACCACAAAATCGAAAAAGATCATACTCAACCAAGAAAAAACTCTTAAAAACCAACAAAAAAAACTGATTAAGTCTTTGAAAATCAACCCAAAAACTTAAAACATCTCTCGAAATAGAAGAATTCAGCTAAAAATACATCGGACGATTTTAAAAGTCTTTGATCCATCTTAAAAGTGTACATGCTCAACGAAAGTCTTGGGTCCGCTGTCAGATCCAATAGCAAAAATATCCATTATTTCTATCTAAGAAGTCTTATGATTCCATGGTTGCTATATGGTTTTTCAATATGGGCTCAATTAGCTTTTGAGTAATTTTTTTTGAACAACAACGATTTAAAAAAAACTAGCAGGATGCTAGAAAAAGACAAATACATACAAAAAGTAGTCATGAGAGGGTTATGAAGCTAACCCAGCTAATTAATATTAAACTTGCAACTCATATCAGAAACCCAAAAATACGTTAGAGTCACAATTCTGTCGAAGATATCGGTCTTCTTTTGTTTGGTCTCGTAAAAGATGATCACATTCCGAAACGACCATAGGCACCAAAGTATCGTGAGAATAACCGACTCTAAGCACAATTTATCCCCAATCTTCAATCGCCAATTAGAAAACCATGTAATTCAAGCCACATAGGAATTAAACACCGGGATATCCAAATGCCACCGGCTACCAATATGTCTCCAGATATCCATCGTCAAAGTGCACGAGAAAAACAAATGATCTTCTGACTCCAAACACAAATCACATAAAGAACAAAGTATAAAGTCAACATCGATCATTCTCCTATCCAAATTATCCCAAGTGGCTATCATGTTCAAACCTAAATTCCAAACAAAAACATTGAGCTTAATAGGAACTAACATGTTCCATCTAGTACCAATCGAGTCCACAACCAACAATCTGGAATCAATGTAATTCCTAGTAGTGACAACAATAAAAGAACCCGATCTACCTAAAGTCCACACTCACAGTTCTTTCTGAGTAGAAACCATAATCTACTGCAACCTATTCCTCAAAGCAAAAAATTGCGCCAACTCCGAACAAAACAATCCTCATTCATTACCTGCTCTTTGACCATAACCTCTTTACCAAGCTCCAAAGCATACATGCTCGAATATTCCATTTTTAAAGGCCCACTTCACAAGGAGGTATCATGCAAAAAGAAAGTATTTGGTCCTTCTCCTACTTTTTTCTTACAAAAAGATGAAAGATCAACATTTTTACCCTTTAGATGGACAAAAGCCTTCAAATTCGCCAGCCATGTTGAGTTCGAACCCACATAAGACAAAACCTAACCAATCCAACCATTTGCACCATGCATTAGTTGAATCTTCTTTTAAATAGTTCATATATAGTTGCTCCACAATAAGTGGTTTTTAACTTATACATTTTCTTCAGCAAAATTCATTTAGAAAATAAACTATTACTAAACATATATATATAAGGAAGTTGAAACCTAAAGGCATCTTCAACTTCTCTAAAATAAAGAAAATAAAGATTTTGTTATTTATTTGGCTCAAACAGATTCTCTATCTTTTTCTCATAATACAAAGAAGATAAGAAAAAACTTCAATATTTCTAAAACTTGAGGGAGGTAAGAGAAATTACTATTTTATTGAACTTTACCAATAAAATTATATAATACTTTAATAATATAATCAATGTTAAAATCTCTGGCTAAAATATAATTTTATTTATAAATCTTAACTTTTAATTCTATATTTTTTGTAAAATTATAAAAAATCTGTCATAAAATTCTCTTACATGATCTATATTGAAAACGTGTTGCGTTTTTGTCATGTAATACAACTTGGCTTGCTTTCCATCACTTGTGGGAATTATATATGTATTATGTAGGCCGCCTTTTATTAATTTGTGTGACTGTCAATTTTCTCCTTTCTTAGACTTAGCTACGTATTCCCACCACAAATATATATATATATATATATATATATATATATATATAGAGAGAGAGAGAGAGAGAGAGATATTAAAAAGGGGGAAATTAATTAAAATACCCTAAGTCAAACCAACTGTTATCAAAGTATCCCAAAAAATTATTTTCTTACCGAAATGCTCTCTTTTTCCGCGATAAAATCCCGCGATCGCGGACAGGGACTGAAAGTGTAAAATTTTGCAAGATTATTTACACTTTCAGTCCCCATAGCGGGCCATCGCGGGCCGCGTTTGAGCCATCGCGGGGGCCAGGGACTGAAAGTGTAAATATTTCTTGCAAAAAATTTCACAATTGGTCCCTGACCGCGATCGCGGGATCCTATCGCGGAAAAAGAGGGCATTTCGGTAAGAAAATAATTTTTTGGGATACTTTGGTAACAGTTGGTCAAACTTAAGGTATTTTAATTAATTTCCCTTAAAAAGGAGAATTCAATAATATGTGATAATGCATAAGATCCAATTTTAATTACAAATCAAGAATATTAAGAAACTAATAATTTTATTAATTTTAACTTTAAATTTTAATTAAAAGTCATTTTAGCTATTTTAGAAATATCATCTTTTCTTTCTCCTTTCTCTAGCGAACACCACGTGAACATAAGATACACATTATGACATCTAAAAAACATCGTCATTGTTAACAAAAGATATATACAAAAGATACATGTAAGATGCACAGTGTGATACACTTTGTAAAACAACGAAAATAAATTAAGATGTACATTGTGACACCTTCATTAAACAACGAAAATAACAAAATACATATTGTGACACATTTTGTAAAACAACCTACCCAATACACTTAGAAAAATACACATTGTGATACTCTTCATAAAACCACGAAAACAAAGAGAACACACATTATGATACCCATTGTAAGCTACACTACCTTAGAGGAATTACGGAAATGATTCTGAAAAACATAAGAACACATAGTAAAGATAAAAATTCTTGTGTCTTTAGGAAATATCAAAAGGATTATTTTCTCTAGAAAATAGGTTTTATAAGAAATCTTGAATTTTATTATTAGATATGCCAGAAAAAATGAAAAATATTGAGATGATTATGGAATATTGGATGCAATTTTATAACCGAAAATAAGACATGTTGTGCTTAGCTTGTCACTCAAAACACAATATTACTAATTCACCTTTTTATTATTAATTAAATAGATTATATAATTATTTTAAATTAATGATTTATATTAAATTTACAATTATTACAAACTACTAAATTACTATTTTAATAAATTGTCAGTGTATATATAATTATACACCCAATTAATGTTAAACCTTCTAATGCTATTCCACAACGTCGCTTTCTTTGGTTTAGGAAGCCTAGAAAGGATCTCATTCCGAATATACCAAATAGTCATAAAGTTGTTAGAACAACCGCCTCAAAATAAGCCGAAGAACTTAACCAACCAATCCACTTCGAATTGGACCTAAATTCTAGATATCAAAACTCTACTATCGAGCAATTCACTTCCAAAACATCCCAGGCCATTTGACAAGAGAAAAATAAATGACTCGTCAAATCAATCTCCATGTCGCAAACCAGGCATAAAAAGGAATGCACATCAATTCCTCTTTTTTCAAGTTTGTCTCGAGTTGGAATTTTGTTCAAACCCAACCTCCAAGCAAAAACATTAAATTTGATAGGAACAGACCGATTCCATCTAGTAGAAGAAGAATCTACCACCAAAGTTTTAGAATCAATGTAATTACGGGCAGAAGCCACCGAAAACTCACCCGAACCATGAAGAGACCAAAGCCATCTATCTCTTTGAACAGAGATACTGACCGTAGCTATAATCTCCCGTAAGCCTGACATTTGCGACTCCTCCATGCCCCCTCTTGACTCTCTACGCAACACTGAGCCCAAATCACCTAGGACCAATCGATCTTGCACCAAAGCCGATTTGTCACGATCAAACACAAATACCCTCGAAAATTGCACTTTAAGAGAGAAATCTCTCAACCAAACATCATCCCAAAAGATAGTAGAATTCCCATCACCTGATTTTTTCTTACAAAAAGGAAGAAGGTGAATACCATTATTATCCATTTGTTGAATCGCCTTCAAAATATAAATCCAAGAAGAATTGGACATCTTAGTGGGTATCTGTTAATGCTAAAAATCGCACAAAGGTACAACTTAAGGTCAATGTGGACATTTAACAACTAAAGAAACGTATCTCAAGCCAAATAACACAATCGCGAGGAAAAAGTAAAAGAGACAAGAGATTTGGTGACGCGGAAAACCCCAAAACGAGGGAAAAAACCGCGGTCGACTTGGTTAGAGTCGACAGTGCACTATAGTCGCCAAATAGGGGCGAAAGTCCTTGTGTTACAGGTGATTTGTGTACAATAAGTTACAATTATAGAAAAGTAAACTTAATCGTGCGTAAAAGTCGTGTGTCGTGCGTAAAACGTGCGAAATAAGCTGTCGTCGTGTGGTCTGAACTGTCGTCGTCGAGTGGTTCGAACTGTCATCGTGCGATACTTGCGTGTTTGAATGCCTTGCTGTTTGAGAGAAAATATAGAAGTGAGTGTGAGTAGCTCTGTCTCCTCTTTTGCTTGAAGGTGGAGCAGCCTTTATATAGCTTTCGTCTGTCCTTAAATGGCCTTTAATGGTTGGTCTGGTAACCGCTGTCGACATTAAATGCGCTTTGATGATTGGCTTTGTAACCACTGTCGGGCCATTAATGTCATTGATGATCCGTCCGTTACTGGTCGTTGTGCCATAAATGCCCGTAGACCTGCATTAATGAACAAAAGAGACGGCTGTTGATCATTAATGGTTAGTATAATCGTAAGACCGTCTTGAGTTCTGGACGTCGGTCCTATGGAACATACGACTGTCGCCCAAATATAAGACCATGTATATGACCGTAAATGTCTTGTAAGACCTTATCTTAATATAAGAATGGTCTTATGAAAATGTCGTGAGACTAGGTCGCAGGACCAGGATGACGATGTCGCAGGACTAGGTTGTAAGACCAGGTCGCAGGACCAGGATGTCAGGATGATGCTTTCGTAGGACCAGAGCAATATAACATCGATGACAGGAGACTGTCGACGTAAGACCCACGAGTCGTAACTGACGACATAAGACTAGTGACGTAGGTCTAGCGACGTAAGACTAACGATGTGCGACGTACGACACATGATGTGCGACACGTGACGTGCGATCATTAGATGTAAGATACTGTCTTGAATGACTATTGACGCAAGATGTCTTTTAATAATCAACTATCGTATGTCGGGGATAAGGCAATAATGGGTATTACCTTCATCGATCGGGGGTATGACTTTTGTAGGCATTAGGATAATCGAAGTCCATGGGTCATGTCGAAGGGATTCCCCAGGTCGGTTGAGGGTGTGATTTTTTACCCAAACAGTATCCGCGTTCCAATGAGCCCACACGCACCATAAATCGATTTAACTACTTTGACCCAAAGTGTATTTTGATACCCAAAACCTCCAAATCCATTTGAAAAATAAGCCTTCTCTTCTTGCTATCTCTTATATGTAATTTACCTCTTCTTACTTCTTGCTAGTTTTCCATAATATCTCCACCGTTTAAAAAAAATATATATATACCATATTTCTTCCATCTTTAGTAGTAGTTTGGATGCAGGGCGGCCGACATCCACCGTATGTTGGGTGGTTCACAAACTTTTGACTCTTACAACTTAAAACATTAATGTTATCATCGATCATCTCACTCGCTATTCTTTAATTAATTTTAAATATGTCTTCCTTGACCTTTTATATGGTTCTATTCATTTTCTTTGATTATTTCAAGGCCATCTTCTTGGATATATATATATATATAGCTACTTGCATTTGACTTATCTCAAGTTCATTAATTAATATCATTCACTTGACCGTCACCATAATCATCAAGATTCATTCAATTCCAGCTCCATCATATATATCGTTGTTTCTGGTTGGATATATATATATATATATATATATATATATATATATATATATAATACAAATCAAATACAAACTATGTATTTGTTGCATCTCTTACAAACCAATGTGCATATGTGAACAATGTGCATAATCTGAGATGCATATAGACATTATCTCATATGAATGTATGTCCCTCATATGTATATTCTTGCATGTATGCATATGCATATTGTTCACATATCCACACTAGTTTGTTCACATATGCACATTGTGGTTTGTAAGGTGTGCAACAAATGCAAGGTTTGCATTTTATGGAGCCTCTATATATATAGGATATATACACACACGAAGAATCGTATAAGAAGTTGAGTTAACGGATAAGCATTAGAAGTGGATTTGAATCGTTGATCACTATGTCTTCTCATTAATTACAATTTAAGAAAAAAAATTGATCTGGTACATAAAATTGAAGAAAGTTATTTATTAAACATGAAAATACAAGTGAAGATCGAGCGGCGATTTGTATGAATGCAATTTGCAAGTTCCAACTGGAATTTACCCCATTAATTAATATTTAATGCTACCTATTTATTGCTAAAAAGATAAAAAAAAAATAGAGTACTACAGTATAAAATAATCCACTTGTGTTTGAGTTTAAAATAGGTAATTAGATTTAACTAAAAAAGGATCCACCAATTCATGGTTAAGAAAAACATTAATTTCTATTCATCTAATTAATAGTTTTTGAGCGTCTATCGATGCTAGGAATGGTTGGTAAGCAGTTATATGTATATAATGTTTGTTAAAAATTATAATTTAAATAATATTAGCATTTTTGTTTCATAAGATACTAAAATAGATTATTGACTCAATCCATATACTTAAAATAATCGCAGGTTGAGTCCAATAAGCCTTTTATAAGGCTGCACTTACCCATTTGGTAAACAATCACATAATTAATCTTTTTATTACAAATTAAAACGCTCATCAATGATATTAATTTAATTTTGTAAGATATCGTAAAACTATAAGCGTTATGCACACCTACACCTACACCTACACCTACACCTACATGTACATATATAATCTTTATGCAATATTAAACCATATTTTAATTAAACTTTTGACAATAAGAATCAAATAAATATAATTGTATGAAATTAACTGCTTTTTGGTCAATATTGTTGACTTAAAAGACGATGAAGATAAATGATTGAGGGCGGCCGACATATTGTAGTTAGTTACGTTATGGTCTTGCATCCATTGACAAAATCAAATGTTCGTTTTTTCGGTAATTTGCACCCAATTTCTCAACTTGATACTTTTGACCAATTTCAAACTTCAGATCCACATCCACTACTACTTAATTCTACTTTCAAGTGACCATATCATATATATACACATACATGCTTCTTCCTATATATAAATATCAATACTCCATTAACATGAGCTTGCATCGGCCAACCATGGAGTCTCCGGATGCCGAGGATACAGCTTTTTACGCACAACTCACAACCCAGATATTGCTTCTTATGGACGACGACGAAGAAACACACGCCGGAAGAACTAGGGAGTTTCAGAGGAGACCCGTTTGTGGTGGCTCCGCTGCGGCTGGATCATTCAAGTCCGGGTGGTTGGCGGGTGGTGGAAGTTTAGAGGTTCCTGGTTGGTTGGAGAGTTTGTGGGCAAGTAATGGCGTTGGGACCGGTGTGTTCATACCCCGTGTGGTTGCCGCCAGCAAGCCCAGGAGAAGACGACATCGTAAACCAAGAAAGAACTACCAAGGAAGAATAATACATTCATCAGCTGGACAAAAGATTCATGGCTGATTATACAGGATTAGTGCTTGTTATATATAGTTGCACTCTTCATAATTAGTTTATTGAACATGATTAGTTCATAAAAGGTGTGAGATTGTGTTATCTTGTTGACTCCTAATAATACAACTGTATGAACCAACTATTTTTATGTATTATTCATTTATGAATGAATAACATTAATATATAACAGTTTTAGGTTTATTCATCGTGAATCATATCATTGAGAATACATGATATTCTTTATGAATAATATTCATGAACATTTAACGGTTGCATTTCCTTCAAAACTTGCTGCACATCTGATTATTAACAAATGAATAGATAATTTCAACAAATCGAATCCAACCTTAGGTCGGATCGCTGTCATGAGCTTCTACAAGCATTACATTTGCAGAAAACCTATCAAATAGATATTGCCTCTTGCATGTGGTTACCAAGCCGATTTTGGCTCAATCCTTCCCTTGCTCGTGCACTTCGGTGTTGGAGACGTTGGTGCAGCGTCTCCGACATCTGGTTGAAGAATTCCGGGTCCCACCTGTGTATTAACAACGGATCTTCTGCGTAACAAATGTATATCGATGTAACTGCGCTTTCTACCACCACCATTGCCAATCCAACCTACACATAACAATTATATACATCTATAATGTGTTATGGAGTTCATAATTATTTAATATAAATTTGTTTAATTTAAGTTTTCATTCTTCATTTGATAATGTGTTTTTATGTGATTGGTGGACAGAAAGGAGATGGTGGGATATTTATTCATGCTTACCAAGACCATGCCCATCAAAATCGCAGTTGACCCTATCATCATCTCTCTATCGGGATGTTTAATCCTTGTGAAAACAACAGCACAAGTTCCGGTAATAAGCCCACCCAAGAGTGTCCCCATGAGTAAAACAGCTCCGGAACAATCATACGCAATAAGCGCTTCTACACCAGTCGATTGAAACAACTCCCACGCATCTCTGGCCGAGTGATTGAAGTTTTTGCCATAAACTGCAATCTGCAAGTACACAAATTAGAGCCGTTAGATGATAATGAATCAATTGT
This sequence comes from Saussurea involucrata, assembly GCA_033807775.1. NCBI lineage: Eukaryota > Viridiplantae > Streptophyta > Magnoliopsida > Asterales > Asteraceae > Saussurea > Saussurea involucrata. Next base: position 220,871,955 of record CM066320.1, read on the forward strand.
AAAAACGGGGAACTTATATTACAGCTTTATTGTATCACTTTCACATATGACAACAATTATTTGATCCTATAAACTTAAGTCCTATAAAATAGTCTATCCAGACATATTTTGCTTCCTATAAAACCAAATTTGTTATAGTGTTAGTTTACCCATCAAAAAAAGTTCAAGAATCAAGACAATAATAATCATATCGAAAAATCAACAATCAAAGAAGATATCTAGAGGTCGTTTAACAAATGTTAACCAGGTGAGCATGGCAAAGACGAAGAATCTTACCCGGTAAGAGGCATGACAAGGACCGACCATCTTACCCTGTTAGCTCTTACGAGGTAAGATTATTTATTGCCTACTATGTCATTTTGATGGCCGAGAATCTGACCCAATAAGGTAAAGTGGTAACTCTTACGGGTAAGCGTTTGGTAAACGGCCTTTAGCAAGAAATCTTTTAATAAAAGCAGATTGGTAAATGGTAAAACTCTAATGAAACAGAGCAAAATAATTAATGCTTACAAAAGATAATTTTCAAATAATTAAGCACCTGCACATATGCATATTTGTTGAAGAAACGAACAAGGGTCTCCACTAGATGAAACAGGAAATCCACACAGCACAGCAGACACTCATTGTTGCCAATTTTTGACCTGAATCCCCTAATCTGTAATAAAAAATAAGTTATACTTCAAAAAGAACCAGTATGACCCACCAAGACCCTAACAAATTAAAAACAATGATATCTACCTCCCATCGCAGTGTTCGAATAGCAGCTGTGAAAAGAGAACCATAACAGATACTTCCGAAAGAAGTTGTTACAGCATGCCGTAAAGATTGCAGCAGTGGGTTGCGAGGCATTGATGGAGCATCTCGACCACCGTGGATAAGTACAAGAAACACCATTCCGGATACTATAACATGGACAGTATTACAAAGAACCGCCCCTGTCCAAAACAAACTCACTGAGAAAACCTGCATTATAGTATAGCAGATGTCATCACAAACACAAGCTTCTGCACTTATTATTACCAACGATATGATATCAACTCATAAACGGGCGACCTCACCCCAAGAAGCCACCAGCGCCCACCATCACCAATGCCCGAAGCCACAACACCAGCCGCACCAAACGACCATAATGCTAACCAAAGAAGCATCACTAGCATAAACGCACATGCTACTCTCGTAACTTCTGGAAGCTTCCAAACCATCTTCACGGCTCGTTGCAGCACCACCATTGTAAATGGTAGTCTAAATGAAGTAATTACAAGTCAACAAATATATCAACACTCATCAACATATATATATATATATATATATATATATATATATAAGGTTAGAGATATTATTACCTGTCTATGACTGATATGATATACAAGAACTGCAATCCAGAGGCAATAGCAAAAGCAACACCCCAAAACACCAGTTTTCCCCAAAAGCACAAGACACTAAGCACGGCGAGGTAAGTAGTCAATATATGTACAGAGACTTTCATCATCTGATTGGAACGTGAACCAAGAAACAACAACCAAAGGCATCCGATAAGTGTACTGATTGCACCAGCAACAGCATAGAGTGGCCAGTAATCCTCGGTTAAACCAGGTTGATTCTCAAGAAATTTGATTGTGTATTGATCTATGTTAAGCCTATCCTTCTTCCTAAACCTATTAAGTCCAAGTACTCCCAGAGCAAAACCTACCAAAATCAAATGCAAAACAAAGATTCCTAACCAGAAGACATCCCGCCAATGGCGTGAACCAGTACCACTATCACCACTTATGTGACTTCTCCCTGCACTCTACAATTCAATTTCACCCCCTCGATCAGATATTATAAGAAGATGCATTTGATTTCTACGCTAACTAAAAACTCATGTAAATCAATAATTTCTTTCCAATGCATATATATTGACACGAATTCAATACTACAGAATAGAAAAGTAACAATTAAGAGGAGTACCTGTTGGGCGGTGGTGATAGACATAGTAGCAGAATCTTGGGAGGAAGAAAAAGAAGAAGAAAAGGGGGTTTGTGTGTGATTCATTGTTTGATCAACCGAACAACTTGATCGTAGAGAGAAAGTGAAAGTGAAAGTGAAAGAGGGGGAGTTGTTAATTAGGGTTTTGAAAGCCGGAGGACATCTTAATGGTAAGAACAGTTACAATCAGAGAGAGACAATAATATTGGATTGAATTGTTTTGGAGTGTGATTAATTTATCCAAATTCCTAAAATTAATCATCATATCATAGAGTATCTTGGTATAAACAGATCATGATCATGTCTAATGCGCCACATCATGGCGCGTGCAAGATGGAACTCAATGTGGGGAATGGTGTCGGAGTTTCTCTTTTTTAGAATGTCCTTGTCATCGAATATTTGAGCATCTTTTCATCACAAATTTTCGAAAGCTAAAATCTTAAAAAAAATTACATATTCAAAAAAATTACATTTATTTTCAACAGATTCTTCATTTTAAAAAAAGAAACATGATTATAATATTAAAATATTTCATTCATTTATTAAAATATAATTTCTCTTTCTACATTTTTATTTTCAAAGTTTTCTATTGGTCCTCTCATATGGTAATAATTTTTTGAGTGATCTCCGTATTTAAGAATAGTTTTGGGGAAGCTGTTGGAGCAAAAATAGAGCCCAAAATCTTTATGTTCTCCATTTTCTCCGAAATGAAAAAGCTGTTGGAGATGCTCTTACAGATTAACTTATTTTTAATACATCGAATTAACATTTTAAATAGAAAGTTTATAATAATAGTTCTTATTATAAATTTTTTAGGGAATTTTTAACTCAATTATTAAAAATAAATACCAAAAAATATAAATGAAAAATCCTCGAACACTAAAAAAACTCAATCCAAACGGGGGTTGCTATCCCTACCCCCGCCAAATTGTATACCTCCCTACAACCCTTACAATATTGTCTCCTCTCTCACAAACCAAACTTTAATTTAAAATTTATAATTTATACCCCTAAAATTATTTATTTAATTTACTTTATACCTTTTACTTTTCTAATTTTCATTTTACATTTTCATCATATTAACACGTATAATCGTATATTAGCTAAAATATGTTAAAAATACGTTTTAATTTTAACAAATTACACCATTATAATCGCCTCTTTGATACGTTTGAAATGAGCCCAAGATTGAATATTTTTTGATTTAATTATTTTATTATATATCATATATACTACATAAAAATATTTTTTATATTTAAAATTCATACTCTTATAGTTAAATATTTAATTTATGGTATATCTCTAACTTTTTCAATTTTCGTTTTACACTCTTATTACATTAAACATAATAATCATATGTTAACTAAAATATCTTAAAAAATACGTTTTAACATATCACATTAAATGGTATTTGGGATTGCTTATTTAAAACAACTTATGCTTATTTTTAAAAATGTTTATCAACTTATGTCGTGCTAATAACGAGTTGGGCGTAAAAATACGTTTTATCTTGTGAAGTATTTTCTCTCTAAAAAAATACGTTTTAACATATCACATTAACATACATAATTACGTAAAAATATCGTAAATAGTTAGCGTTCTCGTATGAGCCTTTCTATATATATATATATATATATATATATACAAACTTGTAAAACACGGGTTGAATAGAAGAATGAAAAGACATGGTGGGACTTGTTGTTTTGTCTTTGAGTTTTTCACTTTGGTTAGCATCACGGGTTGAATAGAAAATAAAACAATTTCAATATATAGCATCTTCAATCCATCCTACCATAAAAAAACATCCTATAATACATTCTCTCCTTCTCTCCTTCTTTCATTCTCACTCTAACTCTAACTCTCTCCCTATCACTCTCACTCTCTCCCTCTATATATCCTTCATATATATATACATATATATATACATATATATATATATATATATATCAAAGTTGCAGATGACAAACATGGAAGAAGATTTGACACCAACATCAGAATTTGTCACCAACCAGGTACAATATTATGATAACTAACATTTAGGTTTATTAATACTTACGTGGACAAGTGAAAGTTATAACAAAATATAATAATTTCAGGTGTTCAGTTCTCGAGAAGAAATTACTGAATGGGTGCACAATGTGGGACGTTCGGTTGGTTGTGTTGTTATTATCAAAAGATCAAAGGCTTATCCAAATGACGATGTTTATAAAGTCGTGTTTATGTGTGAACATGGTGGGGTTTACAAAAGTAAGAAAGTTTCCAGTCGTCATACTGGAACAAGAAAGTTTAACTGCCCATTTGAGTTGATAGCGCTACGTTCGGCTAAGCATAATTGGTGGACGTTGAGGGTTGTATGCGATACACATAATCATGCCCTTGCACAATATATGCAGGGCCACGCATATGCAATGCGGCTAAACGAGGGTGAATTTCAACTAGTTGAAGATTTATCAGCCCAACATGTCAAGCCACGATACATTTTATCCACATTAAAGGGTAGAAATGTGGAAAATGCATCTACGTCAAAAACAATATACAATGAAGTTCAAAAGATTAAGACAAAAAACGGTGCAGGAAGACCAAAAATCAGCGAGGCATAGCTCCTATTTCCCACGACAACCCCCCCCCCCCAATCCATATCTTGATCAAATCCCGAGTTTATTTCATTCATACATCACACAAATACAAGATGTATTGGGCGATGAAAATTGTGGATTTCGAGCCATATCTACTTGTCTGGGTGGTCATGAAGACGAATGGGACAATATCCGCAGAGAGTTAATTGTTGAACTAACTGAGTATCAACATTATTACTCTTATGTGATTGGCAGCGAATAGTGTCAAAGAATTTACGAAGCGTTGAATTTTTTCCAGAAGGGCGTCTTTGCACCACCTATGAATTGGATCGTTATGCCTGAAATGGGAATTCTAACTGCTTCAAAGTTCAATGTCATACTATATGTTCTCAATATGGCAGGTAGTGTGACATACTTACCATTCAGGACACAACCGCCGTCATCATCCCAACACGTGTCAATTGCAATAGTGCATGTTAATGGTAATCATTACATAAAAGTGGTATTAAACGGATAATACCCAATGCCCACACTCACACACCATTGGACACGTTGTCGATTTGAAGATGCAAGTACATGGATCGTCCCATACAAACGTAGATTAGATATGTATAAAGAATATATAGAGCGTACTCGTACTCGTGAATATATTGATTTAAATGAGTAATCAAAGTTGAAATTTGTTGGAATAAAAAGTATTTTTTTTAACGTATTTTAGTTAATATTGGGCTCATTTCGAAATAATATAGTTAAATAAAAAAAATAAGAAGGTATCGACGAATAACAATATAAAAAAATAACGTAAACGTATGACGTATAATAATATAATTAAATCAAAAAATATTCAATATTAGGCTCATTTCGAAGGTATCGACGAGATGATTATAATGACGTAACTTGTTTAAATTAAAAAGTCTTTTTAACGTATTTTAGTTAATATACGATTATATGTGTTAATATAATAAATATGTAAAATGAAAAATAGAAAACTAAAAGGTATAAAGTAAAATTATTAAATAAGTATAGGAGGTAAAATGTAACATTTAAATAAAAAAATAAAAAAAATGAAGCGTATGAGAGAAGGGGGTATACAATTGTTACATGGGTATACTTAGAAAAGCCCATCCAAACCATACACAAATAAAAACACTAAAAATATCTTTTTTATAATAGTAATAAAATTTTATTATTTAATTTATTAAACTATTAATTTATACTTAGGCATCATCTTATTTGATTTGGGGTCATCGAAATAACTTGGTTTTTAAAAAGAAGTCGACATCTGCAAATGCATTGTTAGCTTTACTTTAGTCGGTTGTTCTTAGTTTCCTTCATGTCCTCCTAGTTTTGTTGATATTGTTCCTTTCCCCTCCCATTTTGGTTTGGTTTGGTTTCAGGAATTGAGGGATTGCTGCATCTTGCAGTGGGTTCCTGTTTCTTGTACTGTTGTTGGTTCTTCTTAATAAATTATTGCAACCTTTAAAAAAATCTATATATAGTTATAAAAGTTGGATTTGAAGTTACTCGACCAGCCAATTGTTTTGGACTTTGGGATGTTACAAATTGTATCATAGTCGATTCATGTACAATTGGGATGGTGGAGCAAACCTCATTAGGAATGAGTTCGAGAGAGGGGGTGTTTGTAAACATCTTAGGCGAATCCCACATCGCCGATTATAAGGAGGAAGATCTTGGGTAGTCCTGACGAGGACGTCAGGAGTTTACGTGGAGGAGTTTGTAACAACTTGTCCCACATAGATAGAAAATGTGATTTGTAAGCTCCATATAAATCTAAAGTTGTGATCTACCAATAACTTCTATAATGATTTTAAGTTAGACTCGAAGTTTTTGGATCAACCAGATGTTACACACATACACATTTTATTCATACTAAATCGCCTAACATAACTTTTCTAAAAGTACACCTTACAACGGCTAGTTTTGAGGGTAAAAGTGAAAATTTACTGAAACAGGAAAAAAACGCACCAAAGGACAAAAAGAAGACTATCAAGAGGATACTTTATCAACATGATACTAGCCTTAAGTTGCTTTTCCAGAAATTTTCAAGCTCGAGCTTCTTTGGTCATGCAATAACTAGTTTGACTTTAACTGTTTGACATGCCTTTTTTGGGTCTTGCTTTGGGTCGTGTTTCATCGGGCTTTAAGGCCTAACATTTTCCTAGGCTTGGGCTCACTAGAGAAGAAAATAATGTTTGATTCCTAGAGTGTTTCTAGTAATATTATAAATAGGATAATAATATTGTTAATTTTGCAATCAGTCTTTGATGTAGGCTATTCAGCACTATTATTGTTGCATGTTTGTGAAGCGGTTCTTGATTAATTTGGAAGATGAATCTTCACGTTTGGGACAATGTCTCAACTAATAAGGTATCAAGTCAACCAACCCTAAGTTGTTACCATTTTGTTATGGAAATCTTTCATACACAAATTTATAAATCTTAATACGCCACTTCATGTACTAATATCTGATCGAGTAAGAGTTCGTCCCTTAACTTACCAAATCAACATCATTGATCGGGAAAAGGGGCTTGGTAAACACAACATTTTTTACTAGACAAAAAACAGTAAACAAAAAGAAAACAACACATACATACTCACATTTTTATTGTATGGTGTAGAGTTGTAGTGCATCAGTAAGCTACTTCATCATGGGACATTTGGTCCCGCTACCGAAACTACAAACAACACATTTTTTCCCACCATTTTCAACTGCAAGACGATATTTACTTATAAATATATGTATTTCCGATCCACAATGCAATCGAAGAGTGGTCCAAAGTGTTGTGTTGCTTTCATGTTCTCCGTATTTGTTCCGCATTATATTATATATTAATTTTTCTAGTCTTAACAAAAGTAATTATATTTCACAAAAATTTAGGGCCCTCTTTGCATAAATTTGAATGATATTAATTTATAACCGTTTACTATGTCAAACCAATTAATTTATCTTTCACTATAATTTCTTTCCAAGACTCAAAAAAATTTATAAACCATTCAAGTTGTTGCAAGTGCCATGAATAGATTATGTTTTAGTAAATGAACCCAAATCTAATCCATTTAATATTCATCTATGAGATTTAAAGATTTTACCATAAAATTCAGAGTTGATATATTTTAGAAACGATATATATGAATCGAATGAAGAACAATCAAGAATGATGATGGAAGAGCATGATACGACTGAAGGCAACTTTATCGAATATATTGAAATTAGGTTTACAAAGGAAAAACTAAACTGATAAGGAAAACATTGACAACTATATATACTAGCAAGATACATAGAAATACAAAACTAGCCATTATACATTTACATATGTACCATAACTCTAACACCCCCCCTCTCAAACTCAAGTTGGGGACGAGTGAGCCACGTTGAGTTTGGAAACAAGATCCCGGAACCGCCCCGGGAGATGAGCTTTGGTGAAGATGTCTGCAGTCTGGTCGACAGTAGAAATCGTAAAAAGTTGAACTGTCTTGCAAACTACGTGTTGACGAACAAAATGACAGTCAATCTCAATGTGTTTCGTACGTTCGTGAAAGACATCATTGTGGGCAATTTGAATGGCACTATTGTTATCACACCACAATGATGTCAGAGAAGTCTGAGGAGCCCCCATATCAGATAGTAACCAGCGCAGCCACACGAGTTATTGCGTAGTGTAAGCCAAAGCCCGATACTCAACTTCAGTACTAGATCGAGCTATCAAAGATTCAAGAAAGAAACAATATCCAGTAGTAGAGCGACGATATGTTATGTCTCCATCCCAGTCAGCATCAGAAAATCCACAAAGAGTCAATTTGGATCCCAGATATGTATGCAATCAAAGATTAATCAACACAAACTGTAATATCATGCCATAAATCTCACTTGTATTGAAGAACGATTGAATGAAGAACAACGGCAGACTGTGTAGCCGTGTACAAAGGTTTAGCAAAACTATTATGATCATTAACCCTAAACAAGGTTAACCACAAACTATTTATACCTACAAGGTAATTACAAGATATGACAATTCTAGTCCCTGAACTTCTAATTCCACAAATAATAAGACCTAACAATCTCCCCCTTGGAATTGAAGTTCGCGTTCACGCCAGTCTGGAACATAGCGCTTTCTGATAGCAAAGAGCACTTCAAAGTATCTGACGCAGCTTCGAAATTCAAGCCGGTCTTCTTTGGCTTTGAGAAGATCTTTGGCAAGGTACTCACGATGGTTGACATACTGCTCTGGAGGCGCATTCCTGACTTCTTCTTCGATAATCTTCTTCAGATCAGATTTGATTTTCATCAAGGTTCCCTCGCTAAATTTCTGCACTTTACTTCGTCTGATAAAGCGTTTCTCCCCTTTTCCGTTCAGGTACACGAACCCTGTTTCTGGCTTGGAAAGTAAAGAGTGTGTAAGTACGTCTTCAGGAAGATTCAGATTGGGCTTTAAGATGTTGATCTTTTTCTGATTACTTTCGAGTCCCAACTGAAAGTCTTCGATGTAGGATAATGTGATCGTGCACTTCATAAATCTTTTTATTGCATCGAGGGCTTTGGTGTAAGGTAGAGGCCGGATAGTGCGAGTCTTCAATTCTTTGAGCAGCACAGGAAAGTCTCTCAGATGAAGGTGTTTGAAGTCTGACTCCGAGAAATTCCATATATTTCCGTCATCCCTTTTCACTGTAAAGGTCGGGAAAACGACTTTCACGATCCTGTCTGAATCAATTTCCACGATTTCCGTGATTCTGTGCTTTGAGTGGACCTCGTGTTTCATTCGGCCTCTTTTCATAACTTCTATGTACTGAGATCTGATCGCCTCATTCATGAACGAGACCCCATGACACTGAACTGGGTCGAGAGGCCTTATCCAGTGGGCGAAGATTTTCTTCTGAGATTCTTCCAGATACGGTACTAAAATACGGAACCTTTCCCAACGAGCTGGTTGAGGATGTTGGGGCGGAACCGCTTCTGGAATTGGCACAATAATTTCTGATGAACCTGCAGTATCAGTAAGATCAGCCGTAGCGGTTGATACCTGTTCACTCTGAAGAAGAAGTTGGTCATAGTCAAGATCTGTCATTAAGTCATCGTCGCCCTGCATATCCCATAAGACATCAGTTTCAGACTGAATTGCTACAATAGCTCTTTGCCTCCAATCAGATTCAAGTTCCGGATCGCCGACCGAGTCCTCATCAATCAGCTCTAGGACAGGCCTCTCCGGAACTGTCAGCGTTAAAGAGTCTTCGGTTGGACCTTCGGGGTTTTCAACTGTTGGGTCTGCTGACTCTGTTAAACTGTCTCTGACCGGTGTAGAGATCTCCATGTCCTTCATTTCGGACTCTGACGGTTGTTGTTGCTGTGGTTCAGTTGGAGTTACCGTTGAAGTTTTGGCCGCCGCGGATGACAGCTCGGTCAGTCTCAGTCTCTTCTCCCCCTCATGTTGATCACGGTCATCCGGATCATCATGTCGACGTTTTGAACTCAGGACCTGACCCTTACAGGTGTCTTCAAGGCTGGCGACCCTCTCGGTTAGCTTGTCGAGGACCTGCCTGACTTCGGATAACTGTGCTATAATAGAGTCAGTCGGTGTGGTAGGGGGCAGTGTTTGGGATTGCGAGCGTAGAATGCTCACAAGATCTGCATTATCTGAGGCGGAAGTGTCAGAGTCGGTCAACAGCTTGCTCAGTAGGGCGGCTTTGAGATCATCAACAGACATATTCTGTACATTCAGAGTGGTTGACGGCTGTGATAATCTACTCTGGGGAGTCGGGGGAGGAGCTGACGATGCCACGCCTTTACCTGTGACAAACCGGCGAATAAACGCCATATCCTCGGACACATTCTTCATAATCTCAGATTGGACAGCCTTTAAGGCGCCGTCCACATATTCCTTGGAGACGAACTCCGGGAAAGTAACACCGGTGGCACTTAGCCATTCCGTTGTAGTAGCTGCGGCGGATTGCACCGCAGTACCGCCTACATTCACGGTTGGCGTGATGATAGTCGTGGTAGGACTTCCGCCCTGTCCTTGCGAACTACCAAAAGGTAGAATCGCTCCGGGCGTTCCGGTCGAGGCACGAAGACTCTCGACGTTAGCAGTTTGAGTGACCTGTATCCTAGCCAAAGGAATGTCAATATCAATGGGATCTAGACTCCATTGTGCATCCAAAGAAGGCGAGACCGTGGGAGGCTGGTCTCTAGTTTCAACACCAGAACTCTCCGAGTGAGAGACCGGTGGAAGTTGTGCTTGATCCCCGTGTGAAGTTGAAACCGGATCCTTTTGAGAGGAAACGGAGTGGCTAGGGGGGTTGTGCAATTGCGTCGCTAGGCCCACGACGTCTTCTTCAATATCCCTATGCAACGGATGCAAAGGGATAGTAGAGGTGGCTGCCTGGCTAGATGAAGGCTGGTTGGGGGCAACCTGGGAAGATTGCCCCATCTCTCGCCCACTCTCGTTCTTTTGCTTGCTCCTCCTTTCACGCACATGCTCACGTTCTATTTCTTTTTCAACTAAAACTCCCTCCGCTCTCCTTGTCTCTCCAATAATGGCTTCGGGGTTAGATACGTCATCATCATTATCGTCATCTGATTTGGTTTCCTCACTATCGGATTCCTCAGGCGCTTCTTGGTCACCGGAAGCCGAGCCTGATTGAGACTCGGATTCGGATTCCGATGCGGAGCCAGAGGCGGTGACGACAGCTGTTCCGGAGGATGAACCGGATTCGGAGCTGGAAGATGAGGCTGCCTCTTCCGCTATGTATACTCGAGACGAACTAGCATCGCGTGTTGACCATCCGGCACTACCCACGCCTGAACCCCTCACTATATCTGAAAAGATCTGAGCATCATCAAACGAGATTGTTTCAGGAGTGACCGGCGTCAGTGGTGTATCCATAGAGTTCCCCTTAGCCATTCTCAGCGTTAAGGCTTCAGATGCCAAAACAGCCAGTTGAGACGTCAACTTATCAATCTCGGTTCGATAGGACTCTCTTTCAGATTCGGGTAGTGTGTCGGGTTTATTCTGTTTGAGCTTTTCAATAGAATCTAAAAGTACAATCCTTTCGGTTTCATAACTGACCTTATCTCTCGCAATTGACTCTTCCAGTTTAAAAATAATGTTTTCCAAAATCAGAGGTGGAACATAACGTTTCAACTCTGTTTGATCATTAGAGTCTTCATCTGCGGTCGCCGAAACAGGAGGCGGAGTCTCAACCGTTTTGGCAAGAGAGCAGATGTCAAAATAGTCATTGGGGAGATAAGGAATTTTGCTTTTTAAATACGATGCATTAAGCGTTTCGTACACGAAAGGAATTTGTACATTTATGTTCTTCCTAGGAGGCGCATCATCCGATTTCGTGTTATTTTCCGAAGAGGAATTATCCGTTTTAGGTTTTGCCTCTATTGGAGGTAGAGGTATGGCTGTTTGTCTTTTAAAGTCCTCAAACTCCTCATCTTCCTTAGATGCCGTAGTCCACTTGATTTTGTACTCTGGATATATCTTGTCTAAGCCCATGAAATCAAATTCATAAAGAGTAGGAACCTTAGACAAGACCTTCTTTAGGTAGCACGGATTATCATATCCGAGTCCCCAAAGTGAGTTGTAATATTTGAACTCCTTGGGCTTGTTCAAGTGGATGGTTTGTTCAGATTGACCAAGTTTATAAAGTTTGGATTCAAGTTCCTTAAGCTTAGTGGTCAATTTTTCATTTTCTTTTAAGACATTATCTTGAACTAAAATGCTTGTAAAAAATTCCTCTTGAGATTTCTCTAACTTCTGAGTATATTCAGATATTTGGGTCTCGATAAGTTTAGCTCTTTCTGAATAGGCCGAGCACTCAGTTTGATAATTATCTATCACACATTTGTCCTCAGCCTTTTCAATCGCTAGTCTGCCTATGGTATCATATTTTACCTTAACCTCGGCTTCTAGGTTAGAGATGTGAGCGTCTTTGGTCTTAACCTTATTTTTAAACGAATCTAAAGTGCGCACCATTTCATGCATTTGATTTAACAAGTTAGCATTGGAAGAACCACATACCTGGCACTCGTGTTTGTCTTTCGTTTCATCGGAAGAGTCATCTTCGGAATCAGTATCTTCCGAATTCAGACCAGTGTAACACATATGAGCTTCCGCATCTTCATGCTCATCATCAGTCTTGAGCAGCCAGTGATCGTCTTCCACCATCAATGCTTGACCTGCCTCTTTCTGCCTTGCTAGAAGCATTTTGTTCTTGTAGTACTCAGCATTACGTACTACAGGCTTCCGGCAATCTTTGGCGAAATGACCTCGCCTCCCGCAGTTGTAGCATTTCACGGGTGCATCATCATCTCGATCATCAGACTTTCCGTCAGTTCGCTTCCCATCATCATTTCTCTTTCTTCCATCATCATTCTTGCGTTTCCCATCGTTCTTGTCCTTGTAATCCCGACGCTTGGAGTTAGTGGAGTATCGCTGGTTGTTATTCGTTGGCTTCTTGAAGAACTTTTTCCGTGCGTACTCCCGTGTTAACAAGGCGACAGCTTTCTTGATGCTATCAAGCTCAGGATCAGAATCACTTTCTGGTTCATCATCTTCATGTCCGGATTCACTCGGAGCTTCTTCTCGATGAGAACTGCGTGAAGACTGTTTTTCCTTCTTGTGTGACATTAAGGCAAGAGGATCTTCCTTTATCTTCTCTTTAGACTTGCTATCTCCCATCAACTCAGTAACATCATCTTCATCTTGAAGTAACATCTCGTATATCTCGTGCAGCGGAACATTCTCTAGCGAACGATTGTGGCGGATGTGAAGAACAAAGCCCTTCCATTCAGGTTGAAGGTTATTGAGAAACTTGAGGTTGCATTCTAGATTGGACTTGGAGATGTTGTTCTTGTGCAAATCTGTAACACCCTCAAATTCGGAACGAGAAACTAAATAAAATTTCAATAAAATACCCAACAAGATAAAATCATTTCTACAATTCATTCCTTAAATTACTCGGAATTTAAAACATTATAATTCCCCCAATAAACTAACTTAAATGGGTGTTACTTAACACGACACAAGTTGCTAATTCCAAATACGTGCGGAAGACTTCACTAATTCAAATCACCTCGCGATCACTCTACTAGCACACGACCTTTCACACGTGTCACTAGAACTACTCCCAACCTGAGACATGTTGCACATGCCGACAAATAAAAAGGGTTAGGCTTACGCCTAGTGAGTTCAAGCATTTTATCATGACTATATAAAACATAAATCAAATAAGTAATAGTTTAGTCATGATTTCAAAAGTGTTTACTTTAATTGCAGATCATCCATTTTCCAACTCACACATTTCCATGGAAAAGTTCCCGAAAGGTATAATACGTTTTCCAAAATGAATTACATTTCCAACTCACTCAAATACGGGAATAAGGTTAGTTTAGGCAAAACCTTCAAATACGGTTGACGATACATACTCAACCCGTAAAACATGGAAACCATCCATTAAATATAACTCTTTATTAAAACACAATACGAAGCGATACTAATGCGACCGTAAAAGGTAATAAGAATCCAATTCCAAAAACGGGGAAGACCCGTATCCGTTGAAGGTGGAGGTAACACAAATACCTAAAACATCATACACGGATGAGGTATAAACCACAACTTACGTACTATGGAAAACAATCCATATAAATAGAACACGTCACCGAAAACATGAGTAGTAATAAATACCCAAAACAACACCTTTCGGTGACGGGGGAGACCCGTATACATCGCACGTGACGGAACACCAAAGTGGGTCACTTACTATGTAATAAAAACACCCACGTGGATTACTCTCGTAAAACTGAGCTCAATCACTCCAGATCTATTGCCCACGAGACTAGGATGCCCCCAACTTCAACCACTCCAGGTCTATACATTGGGTCACCAAATCCACAACAGCACATTAGGGATTACACCTTACTGCCCATGAGACGATGCCCGACCATCTAAGTCCACGTCTTACTTATCATGGATCCCGATGCCTATCCCGTGCTAAGCACATGTATGGAATTACACCTTACTGCCCATGAGACGACGCCCGACCATCTAGGTCCACGCCTTACTTATCATGGAACCTGATGCCTATTCCGTGCTACAAAATAAACTAACGTCTCGTAAACTGAGCTCAATCAATTCCGACCTCTTGCCCGCGAGACTAAGGGAAACTCAAATGCCTATGGATCCATGGCCAACAAGGTCTAAAATATTACACGACCCGAAACATATAAACAATTGCATTAAAACATGCAATTCCCCAATAACATAAATCATGATCAAAACTCAACTCTGAGCTATCAAAACGGACAAATGTCCCCAAGACTTAAATAAATCCAATACCTAGCCACAAACTCAACTAACTCGAAAGATAATTCATAAAAGTCATACAATGACATTAAACACAACAACACACACCGGTTGCCGGTAAATACTTCAAATCCATGAAAACCCGAAATAAAACCTTGGATCGGGATAACCCTCATTTCCAAAAGGACTCAACCTTTACATTTTCAAAACATCTCATGATGTACTATATGCATACTTCCAAATATCCACAAAATGCATTTTCATAACAAATAGACTCAATTTACCACATAAATCAACAACTCATTTTTATGTATGATTTATTCATCACATTTTCCCAAAATTCCAAATACAAGTGTTTTACCATATTTACAACCATAAATATTTCAAAGGTTAAAACTCATCAAATAACTCGACATTGATACGTTTCATGTAAAACACATAATACTTTGAGAAAATAACATTTTGGTATGTACAAAGTTTTCGCAAAGTAACTTGAACTCACCTTTGCTAGATTAAGCTAAATCTAGAATTCTCCAAACGTAAGCTCCTTTGATGAAGTTTGCATCCTCAAGCCGAAATTTCCAAAACCTAGATTTATGAATTTCCAACCATCAATAACCAAGTCTAACCATGGAGAATTGTTCCTTAAACATAGAACATCAAAATCCCCAACTTATACCAAACCCTAATTTTCAAAACTGAAGAAGATGAAGATTATCTCAATCCATCACCATCAAAATCGACCCCCCAACATCTCCATATAGAAAGAAGGTGAAATCAACCATAATAACAACTAATGGGTAGGGAGAGATTACCTTAACCAATTGAATCTTCCAAAAACAAGCTCCTAGTCTCCACAAAAGCTCCAAGCTCTCAAATATTCATCAATGGTGGAAGAGGGTTTGATTTAGGTGAAGAAATGAGTAAGGAGAGGGGAGGGTTGTAGGGTTTTCTTGAGGGAAAACGAGTTTAGAGAGAGATGGATGAAATAAGAAATGAAAGGGGAGTTGAAGTCGTGGTTTAAAACACCCTGGAGGCCGACGGCGATAGTGACATGCGATAGTGACACTGTCACTATCGCCGGGGCACAATCGCCCGCTACCATTCCACTCTCGGTACCAACTCGGCGATAGTGACACCGCGATAGTGACACTGTCACTATCGCCGGGCACAATAGCTCAGAGGGTACCGAAACTTGTTTTGGCCATAACTTTCTCGTTTCAGCTCCGCTTTCGCTCCGGAAAGGACCGTTGGACTCGTATTTGAATTCCTCATCCAACAAGACCATAAAATCTAAGATTTGACCCAAAAATCTTATTTTTCGTATTCTTCTTAAAGATCGGTTCTACACTGATTTGAAGTCGTACTTATCCGAAATTACGGGTGTTACAATCCTCCCAACCTTAGGATGATTTCGTCCTCGAAATCTACATCTTTTGCAACCCAAGGCTATTCGACTCAACGCCGACTATAATTTATCAGTTCCTAACTGTAATCTAAATTTCCCACACAGCCTTAAAGACAAATCCTCGAACAACTGTTTATCAACAAAGCCCCTTCACGTACACTGTACTCTTGTCCGGAAGAACACTCTAACCACTGGAATAACTCATAGTTAAACGACTCCGGTTGTCTCCCAACCTTAAAGCGTTCCATACATACCGATTTCGATTTCAGACTCTAAGTCAATCCAAGGTTTGTTCGCTAACGAACCCAACAGAATCATTAAACCGACAGGTTCTGTAACCATACACGAAGGTTAGTCCACCAAAACCACTCGTCACAATCGAGCATCTTAAGGTTACTACAACCGTTACCATCATTCATTTAAAATCGGACTACACATCCCCGATCACACTAAAGGTGCTTGGCCTCAAGCCCAAAAGTTGACACCTAGTCGTACCAATAAGTCGAATCACCACAGACTCTACACACGAGCTTCACTCGTCGAGCCTTCTTACAAAACTAAGGTTATCGATATGGTGTCTAAAGGGTCCCACATACGAAAGTTGACCAAGACCCCAAGATAAGATTGCCAATAAGGCGGTTACCACTAACCTCAATATAAGATACCGCGAATTAATCTTTTAGTTACAAAGTGCATCATCCCCGCCACCGATACCACTCGGCCTACAGTACTAACATGCGTGGAATACTCAACCTTCCACCGTCGAAGTGCTACATACACTTACTCTTAACGGGGTTACTTAACCCTTCCAAAGTTCCTATGAGTTCAAGGCTTCTCAAGAGAAATATTTAACAAATATGCCAAATCGAAAATGTTTATAGAAACTTTCAATACCAAGATTTTCATATCAAGTTAACTGCACGCATAAAAAAACTACTACTATTAGTTAGGTAGTTGCGTAAAAATGGACACACTCGTCCCACATATGAAAAATCATCTTGAAAACCATTTCACCAAAATTCAAGTTATCGACAAGGCATGAAAGTATGCTCAACAATCTTACGAAATGGACCGCCACGATCTTAGCATAGATTTATTTAGATCATGCGCGCAAAGAAATTCTCATACTTTAAATAAGGTGCAATCAAAATAGTTTGCACATACTTCTAAAGGAATTTAAACGACAACCGACTCCAAAATTTCTTTTTAACCACGAAATGACAGTGAATCAAAATCCCCCAATAAAATTCGCACACGTCAGTTTATCTCACAAAGACGGTGAAACATTTCCATAATTGCACTTTGGTTAAAACATAAAACGATTTGTGCTAGTCTAAAACAAAATCACTACGTGTTCATCGTTCGAAGATATTGACTAAAACGTCAAGAAGAACTCTCAAATTGGAGTATGCACGCGAACTTGTAACCCTCTCTTATTAGTTTTCTTGAAACAAAGTTACATGTATCAAATCATGCGTAACAAATTTCAAAAAGATGAAATTCTTTAAATCAATGTTCAAAATCTTCTCATCTAGTCATATAATGACATAAGAGTAAAACATTTTTTTTGACCGCCCACACCTTGACGTGTCTTCCCAAAACGTGGGAGAAAATAAGCGTTTGTAATTGGTTGACACTAAAAATGGTTTAAATCGACTTCGAATGTCGGCTCATACAAACAATGTGCATTAGTGTTCCAAAACATCAATAGTTTCATGCACTCTATATTTAGATAAATAATTTTCCAAAATTCCCATCACGGGATATTTACACTAAAGTTTCACACTTGCAAGATAAAACGTTGAAACGACAATGTTTCAAATTTACTCGTTAGAATACTCTAATACCCATTTTCTCCTAAACCAAAAGGTTTACAACCTTCCAAAATCGCTCATCAAATCGAGGTTGACCGAAGTTCAACAATTCACACATTTGTGTTTTCAAAACGTTTCATATCGTAAGCCATGCATAAATCTGTCAATCTTAAAACATATCTTTGACCATATGACCCTCGTGCATGCAATGCACTAATAAAACATTTTTATTCCCAACACATTTATCAAATCCTTCTAGAGTTAGTGACTACCAAATTATGCACACCCTTAGATCAATATCATACGTTTGCAAGAAAAGACAATAAAACAGTCAACTAGTCGGAAGCACATAAGGCAAATTGTTTAAGAAATACAATATGCATCTTCTTTCATGCATTACTTATGCCACGTATAAATCAATCCGTACAATTAAATAATTTGCAACAAAACGTGCTAACACAAACCTTCAAAAGAGAAACTACGCGACACCAAAATTCCAAAAATATTCTATTTGGTTGCCTTATGACATAAATAGCAACTCTCAATAAAACCCGAACGAGACAAAATGCTCATTATAATCCAAAATTAACACACGCAATAATTAATGTATGCATCTTCCAAAATTGTACTCACACGACACAACACGTCGTAAAACGAAACTCCGTAAAATTCCACGGGCTCAATTGCCTCAACTCAACCAAATGGTGTCAAGCCTTTCGCTTCCAACAATCAAGTTGCATAACGCAAAACCGTGGCCAAAATGCCAAGACTCCCAAAAATCCCCTTTGTTGTAACACGATCTAAACAAGGCTTTTGATCAAACTTGAATTAAATAAATTTTCCAATAAAACTCAACTTAAACATAATGGAAGATAACTTCCGGTCCAAACTTTAACATATGTGGAGGAGATCCAATGTTAAAGTTAGAAACCGTAGTTACTTTCCCCAACATCTTAAACATCATAAAAATACGAATATCACTGTACCCGAACGTAACGTTGGACAATAACAAAATGAAACAAGTTCTGACGGAGTTTGCAACTCCCGCAATAAAATGGTTTTATGCACGCTCAAAACCATGCATTTAAAAACTTGTGTATGCTAAACAGTTTCCAAATTCGTAACACAATCCATATGAGGATTTGAAACACAAAATAATTGATGCAATTTATTTTCAAAATAAATTTTGTGCAAAGCCTAGTCGGCACTCAACGTCTCAAACCATACTGCTCCAAATCCCTCCGGTCCACTATTGTCATCCGGATGTTCAAACCTCTTAAGGTAAAGTTGGGAATTACATTAAATAATCTTACGATTCTTCCTCGAATCAAAGTCGTTTCAATAAGTCCATGGTTCTAATCCAACCATCAAATTTTGACCCGAAATGGTCCACTTAAAGCAACTATCATGCTTATTGTCACCCCAAGTGACTTATACTAAAATCGTCAATCTTTTCCAACAACTATTCGCTTAGAAACTTCTTTACTACCCCCAACGGTCATCACATTAAAGCATTTCAAGTAAGCACATGTAACGAGTAGCCAGGTGTAATTATGAACGCACCATACATGATTATCCTTGCTACTCTCGACGTGATTCTCGTTTCTAACAACATCCATTGACCTCGAAACATCCTATCTTAAAGTGCCTAAAGGTGAATTTCACTCTCACTTACTTAAACAAACGCTAGTTTGAGTCTAGGTATTCAAAATCAACACCTAAATCTCTCAAACTTATGCTCTGATACCAACTTGTAACACCCTCAAATTCGGAACGAGAAACTAAATAAAATTTCAATAAAATACCCAACAAGATAAAATCATTTCTACAATTCATTCCTTAAATTACTCGGAATTTAAAACATTATAATTCCCCCAATAAACTAACTTAAATGGGTGTTACTTAACACGACACAAGTTGCTAATTCCAAATACGTGCGGAAGACTTCACTAATTCAAATCACCTCGCGATCACTCTACTAGCACACGACCTTTCACACATGTCACTAGAACTACTCCCAACCTGAGACATGTTGCACATGCCGACAAATAAAAAGGGTTAGGCTTACGCCTAGTGAGTTCAAACATTTTATCATGACTATATAAAACATAAATCAAATAAGTAATAGTTTAGTCATGATTTCAAAAGTGTTTACTTTAATTGCAGATCATCCATTTTCCAACTCACACATTTCCATGGAAAAGTTCCCGAAAGGTATAATACGCTTTCCAAAATGAATTACATTTCCAACTCACTCAAATACGGGAATAAGGTTAGTTTAGGCAAAACCTTCAAATACGGTTGACGATACATACTCAACCCGTAAAACATGGAAACCATCCATTAAATATAACTCTTTATTAAAACACAATACGAAGCGATACTAATGCGACCGTAAAAGGTAATAAGAATCCAATTCCAAAAACGGGGAATACCCGTATCCGTTGAAGGTGGAGGTAACACAAATACCTAAAACATCATACACGGATGAGGTATAAACCACAACTTACGTACTATGGAAAACAATCCATATAAATAGAACACGTCACCGAAAACATGAGTAGTAATAAATACCCAAAACAACACCTTTCGGTGACGGGGGAGACCTGTATACATCGCACGTGACGGAACACCAAAGTGGATCACTTACTATGTAATAAAAACACCCACGTGGATTACTCTCGTAAAACTGAGCTCAATCACTCCAGATCTATTGCCCACGAGACTAGGATGCCCCCAACTTCAACCACTCCAGGTCTATACATTGGGTCACCAAATCCACAACAGCACATTAGGGATTACACCTTACTGCCCATGAGACGACGCCCGACCATCAAAGTCCATGTCTTACTTATCATGGATCCCGATGCCTATCCCGTGCTAAGCACATGTATGGAATTACACCTTACTGCCCATGAGACGACGCCCGACCATCTAGGTCCACGCCTTACTTATCATGGAACCCGATGCCTATTCCGTGCTACAAAATAAACTAACGTCTCGTAAACTGAGCTCAATCGATTCCGACCTCTTGCCCGCGAGACTAAGAGAAACTCAAATGCCTATGGATCCATGGCCAACAAGGTCTAAAATATTACACGACCCCAAACATATAAACAAATGCATTAAGCCATGCAATTCCCCAATAACATAAATCATGATCAAAACTCAACTCCGAGCTATCAAAACGGACAAATGTCCCCAAGACTTAAATAAATCCAATACCTAGCCACAAACTCAACTAACTCGAAAGATATTTCATAAAAGTCATACAATGACATTAAACACAACAACACACACCGGTTGCCGGTAAATACTTCAAATCCATGAAAACCCGAAATAAAACCTTGGATCGGGATAACCCTCATTTCCAAAAGGACTCAACCTTTACATTTTCAAAACATCTCATGATGTACTATATGCATACTTCCAAATATCCACAAAATGCATTTTCATAACAAATAGACTCAATTTACCACATAAATCAACAACTCATTTTTATGTATGATTTATTCATCACATTTTCCCAAAATTCCAAATACAAGTGTTTTACCATATTTACAACCATAAATATTTCAAAGGTTAAAACTCATCAAATAACTCGACATTGATACTTTTCATGTAAAACATATAATCAATTGAGAAAATAACATTTTGGCATGTACAAAGTTTTCGCAAAGTAACTTGAACTCACCTTTGCTAGATTAAGCTAAATCTAGAGTTCTCCAAACGTAAGCTCCTTTGATGAAGTTTGCATCCTCAAGCCGAAACTTCCAAAACCTAGATTTATGAATTTCCAACCATCAATAACCAAGTCTAACCATGAAGAATTGTTCCTTAAACATAGAACATCAAAATCCCCAACTTATACCAAACCCTAATTTTCAAAACTGAAGAAGATGAAGATTATCTCAATCCATCACCATCAAAATCGACCCCCCAACATCTCCATATAGAAAGAAGGTGAAATCAACCATAATAACAACTAATGGGTAGGGAGAGATTACCTTAACCAATTGAATCTTCTAAAAACAAGCTCCTAGTCTCCACAAAAGCTCCAAGCTCTCAAATATTCATCAATGGTGGAAGAGGGTTTGATTTAGGTGAAGAAATGAGTAAGGAGAGGGGAGGGTTGTAGGGTTTTCTTGAGGGAAAACGAGTTTAGAGAGAGATGGATGAAATAAGAAATGAAAGGGGAGTTGAAGTCGTGGTTTAAAACACCCTGGAGGCCGACGACGATAGTGACATGCGATAGTGACATTGTCACTATCACCGGGGCACAATCGCCCGCTACCATTCCACTCTCGGTACCAACTCGGCGATAGTGACACCGCGATAGTGACACTGTCACTATCGCCGGGCACAATAGCTCAGAGGGTACCGAAACTCGTTTTGGCCATAACTTTCTCGTTTCAGCTCCGCTTTCGCTCCGGAAAGGACCGTTGGACTCGTATTTGAATTCCTCATCCAACAAGACCATAAAATCTAAGATTTGACCCAAAAATCTTATTTTTCGTATTCTTCTTAAAGATCGGTTCTACACTGATTCGAAGTCGTACTTATCCGAAATTACGGGTGTTACAAAATCATTCAGAAGAGTATCTGATATACAGAAGCGTTCATATGTCTCAGTTAGTGATTCGCCTCTTTTAGCTTTGAAGGATTCATAACTAGTGAGGTAATTCGTGATCTTCATCTGATTTCCTTCTCGACTGCCTTGCATTATCTTGGCTAGCTGATCCCACATTCCTTTGGCCGTGTCCTTGTAGCTGTCGATGCTACAATAGATGTTGTTGGGAAGACTGTATATCAGATAAGTTTTCGCCAATGTGTCACTATCGGCTTTACGTTTCTCTTCAACCGATAGTCTGTCATACGGTTTGGGCACTTTGTGGGCAGGAGGTCCACCTTCAATAGCAGGAACATCCATTAATGGGTGAACAGTGGGGCCCTCCTTGAGCTAGCGAAGAATCTCCTCGTAAAGTGGTTTGGTTTGAATGAAGCACAAAAATCTGTCTTCCCATACATTATATTCCCCGCGATATAGAACAGGAGGCTTGAACTCAGATCCGATAGCGAGTGCGTCTTGTGAAGCCATTGAGATTGCAGTGGTGATCGTAGGACGTGATGTGATTCAAAGGATTTTGAGATACCTAACACAAATTCTAACGCAAATCCTAACAGAGTGTAGCCTAAGACAGTTCTACTGAATGACACAAAAAAGTACCGGGAGTTGAAAGTACCGGGAGATGCCAGCACCGGGAGTTATTCGCTACCGGGAGATTTCAGCACCGAGAGTTATTCACTACCGGAAGATATCAGTACCGGGAGTAGTTGCTACCGGGAGATATCAGCACCGGGAGATATCAGTACCGGGACATCGAAAATAAATCAGATACAAGGAAAAAAAAACTTACCTGGTTCGATGACTTTCTGCAGTCTTGAAGAGAGATAATCTGCAAGAACTTAGTACTAACAAGAAAACTAGCCCAAAACCACACGGAAACAATACTAAATCGAATCAGCTAGTACTTTTGACAAGAAAAATTGATAATTTTCATGAACAGAGAGCAAAAACCAACCAGATCAAGAATTTTAAAAACTCAGGGATTTTTACTCAACCTCACGATTTGAAAACGCAAATATATCTTAGAAAACTTATGAGAAGAATTTATCTAGCCTCAATTTTGGGTTTTAACACCAAAATCGAAGCAATCAAATTCTTGATATGAACACAGTGCGTGCGATGAATGATCAAGAAAAATCAAAAAGAATACCTTTGAATCAACGTCCTTTTGCTCTGATACCAATTGTGGATCCCAGATATGTATGCAATCAAAGATTAATCAACACAAACTGTAATATCATGCCATAAATCTCACTTGTATTGAAGAACGATTGAATGAAGAACAACGGCAGACTGTGTAGCCGTGTACAAAGGTTTAGCAAAACTATTATGATCATTAACCCTAAACAAGGTTAACCACAAACTATTTATACCTACAAGGTAATTACAAGATATGACAATTCTAGGCCCTGAACTTCTAATTCCACAAATAATAAGACCTAACAGTCAAGGACGATGTGGATGAGAAGTGTAGACCATGAAACATGGCCCCTTTGAGATACCGAAGAATGCGAAGAACGGATGCATAGTGGTCAGAGCACGGAGCAGACATGAACTGACTGACTGTATGTACCGCATGGGCGAGATCTGGACGAGTAACAGTCAGATAGACAAGAGATCCAACTAACTGACGATATAATGTAGGTCCCGCAGTGAAGTTCCGACACTAGGAGCAAGGTGTAGATTATGCTCAATAGGTGTATATGTAACTTTGTTTTCAGTAATACCAGTTTTAGATAGGTTGTCTGACAGAGATAGATGTCGGAGGTGTCAGATAGGACTGCAAGACCAAGGAAATAGTGGAGCTTACCAAGATCTTTCATTTCAAAACATGAATTGAGAGATTGTTTGAGATGAGTAATGCCTGTAGAGTCACTGCCGGTGATAATCATATCATCAACATACAGTAAAAGTAGGATGGTACCTGCGTCAGTGGTGCGAGTAAACAGGCCAGAGTCATAATTACTCGGAGAGAACCCCAATGAAATAACGGTAGTGCTGAATTTTTCAAACCAAGCACGAGGTGCTTGTTTGAGTCCATAGAGGGCTTTACGAAGACGACATACATGGCCTTGTGGAGAAGTGACACCTGGAAGGGGTCTCATGTAGACCTCCTCCAAAATATCCCCATTTAAAAACGCATTTTTGACATCCATCTGGTAAAGTAGCCATCTTTTAGTAGCAACAATGGCAAGCAGACTACGAACAGAGGTGGCGCGGGCCACATGAGCAAAAGTCTCCTCGTAATGGATACCATGTTCTTGATTGAAACCTTTTGCCACAAGACGGGCTTTGTATCGATCGATAGATTCATCAGATTTCGTCTTGATTTTGAAGACCCATTTAGAACCAATGGGAGACTTACCCGGAGGGAGAGAAACAATCTCCCATGTATTGGCTTTGTCAAGAGCCTGAAGCTCCTCAGTCATTGCTTGCGCCAAACATGATTAGAGGAAGCTTCCTTGTAAGAAGTAGGTTCATGGTTGGATAATAATGTAGCATAACAATGATAATCACAAAGGTGGGGAGGAATTTTTTATACCCGATCTGACCATCGTAGGTCCTGTGGTTGAGAAGAGCTAGGATCCGTAGACTCGGAAGACGGCTCAGAAGTAGACGTTGAAGATGGTACAGATGATTGATCATGATCAGATGGCACAAATGGAAGTGAATCAGATGAGGATGGCACGTCAATATGATCCTCAGGTGTAGGTATGGAATTTAATTGGAGTGAGTCCAAAGAAATAGAGGTGTCGGTGAAGAAAGGGGTAGAGGAAGTGGATGTTACCTGGAATGTGGACAACGAGGAGAATGTGTGATTTTCCTAGAAGGTAACATGACGAGATATACGAAGTCTCCGTGAGATTGGATCCCAACAACGGTAACCTTTGTGTTCAATTCCATAGCCAAGAAAACAACATAAGCGAGGTTCAAGTTTGGTGCGCTCATGAGGTTGTAACTGAACGAAACACGCACAACCCCACACTTTTAGTAGTTCATAAGCAGAAGATAATCCACGAAGTACCTCATAGGGAGATTTCTGATGAAGAATGGGAGTCGGGTGTCGATTGATAGTGTAGACAACAGTAAAGGCAGCTTCACCCCAAAAACGTTTCGCACATTGGGCTGAGATTAAGAGTGTACGGACGGTATCAAGGATGTGCAGGTGTTTGCGTTCGGCGCGACCATTTTGTTGAGAGGTGCCTGGACAAGAGTATTGAGGGAGAGTACCCTGAGATTGAAGGAAGGATACGAGGGAGGATTCTTTATATTCCATAGCATTATCTGCTCGGAGAATCTTTATGGGCTTAGAGAATTGGGTTAATATCATGCGAGCAAAAGTAATGTATATTTGAGGTAATTCTGAGCGGTGTTTCATGAGATAAATCCAAGTGAACCGTGTGTGATCATCAATAAATATAACAAAGTACCGATCACTAGGCATGGGAATGGGCCCCGACCCATCGGGGAACCCGGTCCACCCGCCCCGATCGGGGATGGGGACTGGGATCCCCGTTTGTCTCAAACCGGGGATGGGGACGGGGACGGGTATGGCACTCCCCGCCCCACCCTGTCACCGGTATATATTTAAATTAATAAATTAAATATATATTTATTATTTAAACTAAATCGGTAATTCATAATTTCTTATTTCGTAACTAGGTTTAGAATATAAGATTGTTATTTTTCGGATGTTAGTATGTATTTTGTACGTCAAATCAATATATAATTACTCGACATAGTTTTGGATATTACTCGATATGTTTTGGTACGTGTGACATTAACTTTTTTTGGATTAGGTTGAATTTCTTTTGGTTTTATGTTATTAATTACTATATGATGTTGTACTTTTTGTATTAAAATAATTTTCTTTTTGTATTAAAATAAAAATTTTGTATGAAAACAATTTTTTTCGAACGGGGAAAAATCCCCGTTTCCCCGTTGGGGATCCCCGTTCCCCGGTGGGGATGGGGATATGATCATAATCCCCGGCGGGGATGGGGATGAAGATGGAGATCGGGGACGGGGATGGGGATTGAGGCCCCCGGCTCATTCCCATGCCTACCGAGCACCCCCCATAGTAGGGTGTGGTGCTGGGTCCCATACATCATAATGAATAAGATCAAATGGAGAAACAGATTGAAATTCATTTATTTGAAAGGGTAAAGCATGTTGTTTGCCAAGTTGACAAGATAAAAAGAAACATGTTCTGAAGTAGTGTTTCCTAATAATCCAGAACTAGCTAACAATTTTATTCTAGCTAAAGACAAATGTCCTAACAAGCATGCCACAAATTAAATGAAGAAATACTAGAGACAGATGCAACAAAATTAGACGAAGACGATGGTAGACGAAGATAGACAACTTCAACCATCCGACCAACTTTACGGCCTACTCCAAGGGTCTGCTTGGTCTTTGGATCCTGCACAACACAACCAGAGGAATGAAACATAATGGTTAGACCAGATTCCATAAGTCGGGTGACAGATATAAGGCTCAGAGATAGGTTAGGAATATGAATCACATTAGGCAATTGTAAATGGGATGTAGAAAATGTCCACTGAATGATACTTGTAAACGTGTACCATCGGTGGTGCTTACTGAAGAGAAAGACTTTAGGGTTTGCTTAGAAGCAAACACGTCAGCATGAGGTGTCATGTGATTACAACAACCAGAATAAAAAAGCCAAGTATTACCTGAAAAGGAGGTGTTGGATCGAGTATTCATACCGATAGAACCTGTCATTATTTGCTCCATTAGCTCTTGATTTCTTCGCATAAGTTCCATTAGATCAAGGGATGGAGTGGTGGGTTGCGGTGCTTGAGATGCAGGTTGGGGCATATCCTGAGTGATTGAACCAGCAACAGATTGAGACCGAAATTGTTGTCACTGGTTACTTGAGTTCTCTGGATTCTTTGGACAGTCGGACCCATAGTGTCGTGAGTATGTGATTCCACACCAACGACATTTTCGAATTGAGCAGTTGAGTATAAGGTGAGATGTGGAGTGGCAGAACGTGCATTCACTATTGTTCCATTTGCCTAAAGGTTTGGATAGTTCGTTATTGTTCCACTTACCTATGGATTTAGGCTCATAAGACTTCCTTGAGGTGGGAGTATACAGGACAATGTCTAAAGGCAGAGGGAAAAGCCGTTGAAGTCTTGTTTCTTCACTCAGCAGTTCCATGATAGCGCTTTCAAGTGTAGGTAAGGGATGCCTATGTAACAATGAGGCTCGAACATTCTCAAAACGATCAGTAAGTCCCATTAGGATAGTGATCAAATGCAGTTGACTGAAATAGGCTGTAAATTTCCGAGCAGTGTCATCAAATATTTGAGGTGCACATAGACTCAAATGATCTCTAAGATCTTGCATCTCAGAGATGTACGAGTTAACCTACTGATCAGGTAATTATCATTGGTTCTGAAAGGTAGTCCATAGTTGATACTGATGTGATAGACCTGTAGAAGTGTACCTTTTGGCGAGAAAGTCCCAAAGTCCTTTGGCAGTTGTATTACCAAGACATTGTTGATTGATTTTAGGGGTTGTGGATGCATTTATGAACCCTAGGATACGACCATTCATGATGTCCCATTTGTTCTTGTGTGTAACAACCGATCATTTATCAAATGATCAGAAGTCTTGTGGCCAAAGTGTAATAAAGGAAAAGATGAGGAGGGACCATTTGACAATTAATGGAAGATATTTAAGGGAGCAAATCCCTAGGTTCTCTCATTCATTCCAATATTCTTGTGTTGGAGGCTGAGAAGAGAAACGAGAAAGGAAGAGGGAAAACTTCAACCGGCATCAATTTCGTTCAAGAGAGCTCCAAATTGGTAAGCCTCGATTCCTTCCCTTTGTTCTGTCTAGTGTTTACCTTCTTAATCAAAAGATTTGGGTGTCTTAGTGGCTGAACTGTGTATTTTATGAAAGAATGAAAATGGTGATTTACTTCTAATTTGGATTGTTAAATGGTTGGATCGTTTGTTTGTGTGAGTGTATGAGGTTTAGGGAGTAATCTTAACAGTTTATGAAAGAGGATTTCGTGACAAAAACTTTGGATTTAATCAAGTTGAGAGGAACTCAAATTTTCTTTTTGATTTGACAGTCCGGAAATCGCCTAGTCCGGAAGTAAATACCGGATTCCAGATTCGGGATCTCTTGATTGGGAATTCTGGAATAGGGGTTCTGGATTTGAGGACCCCGGACTTTGGGTACCGGATCCTGGATGGGGGATTCCGGAATTTAATATCGGATCCAGAGTTGGGGACTCCGGAGTTGGAAACCGGACCCCGGAATTGGGATTCCGGAAGTGGATACCGAATTCTGGATAGGAGGATTCCGGATTCGAAGTGAAGGTCAGAGTTCGGATTTCGGAAACCCTTCTTTTCTCGGGTATGTCACTGATCGAAGTGTATGGTTTACCTTAGGTGTTGGGTTTGACTCAGTTGTTCGTGAGAGGGGCGCGTGTTTAGAAAGAAAATCGCCACAATCAGGTGAGTTCTCTTAACCCTTTTTACGTGAAATGAAATGTTAAATGTTTTAAAGTGATCATGGTACAAGATGCGAGTATGTTTCATTTTCTTAAATTATTGCAAACTCCTCACATGAATGTATGTTTTGGAAATGCTTATTTAGCATGATTAAACTGTTTATAAAGATTGCATGCATTGTTGGTTTATTGTTAGTTATGCGTATGTCATGTGGAGTCGGGTTGCATAGTGGGATTAGTGTACCTCGGGATCCGATGATCCCTTGGGAGTTTATTTTGAATTGGTGGGTATGGAACTTGTTTCCTGCCTATTCGGGTAATGGGGAGTCTGCTTGGGCCCCGATATGAGGTGAGAGGGGAGTCTGCTTGGGCCCTGATCGTGGTTGTTAAATTGTGCGGTCTATGGACACTGTGCAAATACCCATGTATGGAGTTTTGTGTGGAGATGTATGATTTGTTAAAAAAAATGTTTTATGCTTGTGGTGAAAACCGTTTTCGGAGGGAATTCACTAGACCGTTTGGTCTAACCCTCGCTTTCAAAACTAACCCATTTGAAGAAAGCGCTCTAGCGGGGCTTCAAGTAAAGGCAAGAGAAGAGTAAGGTGTAGAGATGGAGGCATCGGCTTAAGGAGCACTATAGTTCCTTAGTTAGTTTTGCCTTGTATTAGATAGATCTCGGCTGTGAATAGAATGTGTCCGCTGCAAATTTTGAGTTATACAGACCTTGTAATGTTTAGTTTATAAATCCTTATTCGTAATTGGGACCCGTTTTGGGATTTCTTCAATGTTTTTGCTTGTTGAATATTTGGGCTGTTACAAATGGTATCAGAGTCATAGTTTAAGGGATTTAGGTGACCGAATGGGCCTAAACGTAAACTGTATGATAAGAACACAGCCGAGATATAGGATGCCTTTAAGAAATATCACTCTAGGTGCGCTTGAAAAATAAGGTAATGAGAACTGTCGTGTAAGGTAAATTTACATTACACCTGTCCAGTGTAATTGCGAATTTACAGGTACATGTATGTGCTCGAATTGCCTTATGATGCGTAATTGAGTTTGAATGGTAGATCGTTATGGTTGAGGCAGTCCTTGGTGGAAGTTGGAATGTAACTGTGATGGTAACACGACTTTGTTATAATGCGTGAGGTCATGCATGGTAAGATTGTTGGCACCTTCTAGGAGTGTGGTTCGGAGCGGTAACGAGCCGATCAAGGGTGGAAACTCTGGGTTCAGAAGAGGATGAAGGACGATAAAAGGATGAGATTCTAATTTCTAGTGAGTCCCCATTCCTTGGTTTGATGGGTCGACCAGTTGGGATGAGAACTGTGACGGAAATCTTGAAAGCTTCAAATGTAAACGGGTGAAGAAAACGAACCCTTGACTGTTAGTCAAGCGGGGTAGTGGCCAAATTGGTGAAGGAAAGATGTTAGTGATGGATCAAAACGTGTGTGTGAGTAGGACACGAGTTAACCGGTCGTTATTCGACCTTAAAGATTAAATTTTGAAATCGCATGGTTGTGGATCTTTGGTCTAGACAAAATTTAAAGAGTTGAAAAGCAACTGTACCACAAGTAGATATGAGAATGAGAAGGCGACCGATGGTTGAAAGTTGGGCATCGACAATAAGTTACTGTAGGAGTAATGTTGGACCTTATTAGAGTGAATAGCCTTCATCGCAATGTTAGTTTCATGCATGGTGTATTTCTTAAATGATTTACATGGATTCTTATTGTGTTAAGAATGTTTGCGAGCATGAGGAGCTCCTTGTTTTTGGAAAATGAGTCGACACGCGCGAGCGTGTGTTTAAAGAAAAGATAGACTTTTTTTTGGAAGGGTATCCGGGGACATTTCCCCGACTAATCCCGGCAAGGTGAGACAATTGCCCCAGCTGCTAAAGCGTGCAGCCCTGAGTTTATCCCCAGTGGCCACAAGTTGGAAGCGTCTGGATTCGAACTTGGGGTAGATGGGTTACTAGCCACATCCCCCACAAGCCTTAACCAGTACGCCACAAGCCTTGTGGTTAGAAAAAGATGACTTGTTTACAACGTACTATGATATTTTGAGCATAATGATATGTGAATTATTTTACTTTTTCGTGTGGGATTAAACCCTGTTGTGAAAGTCACGAAAGTATTTTACCGCAAACGTTTTATAACCAAAATGAATATTAATACTTTTAACATATAAAAGAGTGTGGGACCGACTAACTCGCTCCGTAAAGGTGATTTCGTTCTGAGATTTTTAATCATATTGGACACGTTTTATTAAACACGTTTTATTTGGGTCAATAATGGTTCGGTTGGCTAAGTCGCGAATTTTCTTGGGATGGCATGTGAGCGACCTTAGGGTCGTTGTGTTTACTTTTCGGCTTGAGTAGTGAGGTGCTATGTATATGCCAATTTGTTTCTCATTATGGTATCTATCGAGTTTTCAAGTATGTAAAATGATTTAAAATCGTTGTGTCGTCATGCATGAAGGCTATGAACTCTGTAGGTCGTAGTGGATGGCGAAGTTAAGAACAAGGAGGGGTTCAAATAGAAATTGTTCAATTGATTTGATTTCGATTGGGTTACGACCTTAGTATTTCAGTTAGAGGAGAGCGGGAAACAGTGGAAGTCCCTGGTATTGAACTTGTTAATGTTAGATAATAGGTGTTGTGACGTCCCATGGAGCGGGCATACGCATGTTGAAGCCGAAGGCTATTGAGAAACTCTTAGCAGTAGCATGGTAATAAGTAGATATGTGCCCTGATGAAATGCTTTCAGATATGAGCCAGAGTGGTGAATGGTACTGTAATTAGACTACGCACCGTACGACTCTTATTCCTTAGCTAGTACGGACCGTAAGACGTAAAGTTAGTTATGATGTGTTGGAAACGGTAGGTTCCATTGGGACTCTTTATGTATTCGGTGAGATGGTGAAAACTTCACCGTGTTAGCTATGGATGCTGAAGGGGATGACTGTTAAAAGTGTCCAGTTTTGAGATCATCATGGAGAGACTGAGATGTGAGGAGAAATTATGATGCAGTTATTTCACGGAATTTACCTAAGGAAATGAAGGGTTGTTAGGAAAGATGTATACGCGGTGAGTGGTTGGGCCACTTTGTGTAGGTGTACCGAATGTGAAGCAGTTGTTGTAGCTAGGTGTGCTCTAAGGGATTTGATGACCTGTATAGGAATGAGACAGTCAACACAACCAAAGCTGGTGCTTAGAGAATCAATTTGTAAGAGATTGTGCCTTGTCGTTGGGATGACTTTCTGTCGAGGGACGTATATTTGAGCAAGCACGGGATATCGCGAGTTGTGGTTTGTCTAAATTCAGAGACAGGCAGGTACTGAGATAGGCTTGGTTAATTACGAACTTAGCTAAAAATGAAAGCAACATTGTTATGTGTGCAAATGGCCGGGAGCACCTGGTCTGCGG
Source organism: Saussurea involucrata (assembly GCA_033807775.1). Taxonomy (NCBI): domain Eukaryota; kingdom Viridiplantae; phylum Streptophyta; class Magnoliopsida; order Asterales; family Asteraceae; genus Saussurea; species Saussurea involucrata. Next base: position 220,904,593 of record CM066320.1, read on the forward strand.
TGTGAAGTGGTGGGTGGAGATTGTGTGGATAAAATTAGCGTTGTGTTGTAAAGAAGGATAAGCATAGATGAAAGTCTTTTTGGAGGTTGTGGATGAGAGTACGAAGTATTAAGCATGTAGTTGGGATGCATGGATTGTAAGTTGGGTTATGACAAGGATATTGTCAAAATAAAACGGTGGTTGGTGGTTGCCCAAAAGAGGAACCATGTGCTTTTAGTGGCATGAGTCACTGAGTGAGTTCGTGTTGGGATCAATAAAAGACCGACGAAGAGATTCTGGTAAGCAGGTTGACCTAGGGATGGCAACGGGGCGGGTTTGGGGCGGGTTTCACAATCCCCGGCCCCGACCCCGGTTTATGGTAAAGGGCCCCGGCCCTGGTCCCCGACGGGTATGGGGATCCTAAACCCGGCCCTGGTCTATAATGCGGTTAAACCCGGTCAATCCCCGGTCCTCTCCCCGTTTCCCGTCCCCGGTTCAGACCCGCCCCCGACCCGGCCAAAAATTTAAAGTTCAACAATCAACCAATAAGAAGGATTAAAGAAATGAAATGACAATTAAGCGAGTGAAACGAGAATGAAGACGAAGAAGCACACGACAATGAAGAGGAGATGAAGAGAAATGGGATGCTTGCATGTGGGCAACAATGGCAGCCAAATGGGTTTGAGAGAGTACAGACATGGACGATTACCTAAAACAATAGCAATATTCAAATCCTAAAAACTAACTACTACCCTTCCAATTTATCCACTGTTGCATCATTTATTTATGAATTTGCTTTCAAATCAAAACAAGAAACGATTAAATAACATATAAATAAATTATTTTAATTATTATTAATATATACCGGGTATGGGGCGGGGCGGGGGTGTGTTACCCGGCCCCGGCCCCGGTTTCTGTCATGCGGGGATCCCCGGCCCCGGACCCGGTACCCGGTTTAGCGGGGAATCCCCGACCCCGGTCGGGTCGGGTGAATCGGGTTCCCCACCGGGTCGGGGGAAATCACCATCTCTAGGTTGACCCTACTTGGGAAATGAGAAACATTGAATGTTATTACAGGAGGACTTGGTTGATTATCTCAAATTAGAACGGTGGTGAAACTGTTGGTTGGGCTTGGTAACACAAGTGTGGTTGTCATGTTTGGAATGATTGGGAATGAAGTGGATGTTAATAGGCGAGCAATGCCCAGGCTAGCAAGAGGAGGTTAGGACGATATGTTCAAGCAAGTGTGTTAGCTCCAACTTCTACTATTTATAGAAGTATTGAAAAATAGGCTAAGTGCTGACACCGACAGAGCTTCTGCCAAGACATCGATAGAAGAACAAGTGAAGACTCGACTGAAGACTTTCACAGAAGACAAGGCCACAGAGCCTCTGCCGAACTTGACAGAGCCTCTGTGGTATAAAGATTGAAGACTTGGAAGAATCCTGAAGTTCAAGACAAAGACACTCGTGCCTTTCACGTGCCTCTGATGTACAAAGATCCTGAAGATCATTCGTACAAGGCGTGCCCTGACAATTCCACGTGTCAAACTCTGATGGGTTTCAGCCTTTGCAGAATTGCGGCGCACTATGTTAACATTGTACCAGTAGCAGTCCCACGATCGTATCTTGTACCCTTAGTCCTTATTGTCTAGAACTTGTCCCCTGATGAATAGTATAAATAGAAGGCTCATGTTGAGCTCTTCTATTAAGCTTTGCACGGCACACACACCCTTAGAGCATAATTCTTGTAATACTTTCGGTGTTCTTGGTGTTCTTTATAATCAATACACAGTGATCATTGAGTTAAATATATGTGTTATTTATACTTTGTGTATTTGATATTGTGTGTCTTTCTACCAAGCAATATCTTTTTAGTTCGCTAAAACGCTCCCGCACCCTTATTTGTTTGAACTAATAGATACTTAAATCATTGTTGAGTAAAATAGGAACCAACAATTGGTATCAGAGCCATCCTTGATTTTCTATATCAAGAGATCCTCTCTTACAATGATTTTTGGTAGAAACTTGGCTTGATTTTAACCCGTTCTTAGTTTATTTCAAACTGACTCTGTTTTTCTGCCATTTTCGACCAGTTCGACTTTGGTAAACCTACAGAATCTGTTTTCTTGGTTAAAACTCTCCATTTTAGTGCATTGTTCATAGTTTTTTCACTTATAAGCTCTTTTCTAAAAACCTGACCCATCATCTAAAAGTTTTAGTTCATACTCTGTTTTCTCGTATTTTCCAAAACCATTTGAAATGGCGAACACCAACAACTACTTTTCTGCCGGTTCTTTAACAAAACAACCCACTTTGCTCAGAGATGAGTACCCTCAGTGGAAGATACGAATGATTCACTTCTTCGAGGTCTCTGACAAAGAAGTTCTGAAATATGTTTACAATCCTACCCTCGTTCCTATGATCACAGTACCACGTGTGCCTGTGACAGACGACACTCCAGAAATTCCTGAGCACGAGAAACCTAAAACAAAAGATAAATGGTCTACACCTGACTGGGAGCAATATGAACTTGCTCAGAAGGCCAAAAGACTTCTGATAATGGCCATCCCCAATGACCTCTTCCAATCCCTAGATGCGTGTGAATCTGCATACGATCTATGGAAGGAATTGGAGAAACAATTGGAAGGAGGGGCTAAGACTCAGAAAAATCGCAGAGCCCAATGTATCAATGAATATTACTCTTTCAAAGCTCTGTCGACGGAGTCTCTGCAGGCAACTTATGACAGGTTTAACTCTCTGATAAACAAGTGCAGAAAGTTTGGGATCCACAGAACCTCTGAAGAAAACAATGTCATGTTCCTAAAGAGCCTCAACGAAGAATGGCTCCAGCTGTCTATGTCCCTCCAAACTAATCAGGACTTAGACACCTGGAGTTTATCAGATCTTTATGGAACTTTGGCAGCTCAAGAACCCCAAATCGCCCAGGCAAAAACTCAGACTGCTGGGCCTCTGGCACTTGTTGGGAAGACTACAGAGGCAAAAGAGAAGCCTAAGAAGGAGAAAGCTGTAGAGGAAAAGAAGGAGAAGAAGAAGAAAGTGGTAATGGTTGATAGTTCTAAGGAGGAATTGGTAGAAGAGGAGGAGGCAACGATGGCCTCGATAGCTAAATCTTTAGCTCTATTGACGAAAGAGTTTGGAAGAGGAGGATACAGGAAGAAAGGTTATGAACATGATGGAAGGGATGAAAGATGAGAGAAGTACGAGTCAAGAAACCAAGGAAGAGAAGGTTCGAACGACCAACATAGGTCGAATGACAGGAACGACAGAGGTGGTGACCGACAGAGGTCAGACGACAGATCTAGCAATGCTTCACAAAACCAGGGGTGTTTCAATTGTGGCAAGACAGGCCACTATGCTGCTGACTGTAGGAGCAAGCCAAACCGCCCTCAGAGGGATTCTGCTTTCTACAAAAAGAAGGTAGAATATTATGCTCAAAAGTCACTGATGGTGGAACATGAGAACGGGTTGTCAGATGAATCCTCTGATGAAGGCGACAAGAAGAACGCCTTGTTCTGTGGGATGGCAGAGGTTAGCTCATCCGACTCTGATAGTGAGGTATCCACTTCTGACTCATACTCTAATCAAGCAGAAGCTGATTTGCTTAAACTCACCATTGAATACACTGAACTTAAGAAGACTTGTGAAAATATACAGAAAAAGCTTACATTCTTCGAGAGAGAAACCAGACTTCTCACTCAAGAAAAGGCTAGAATTTTTCAAGAAAAGGAAGAAATTGAAACAAATTGGAACAAACACCTAAATCCTTTGAAAGAAAAGATTTTTGAACTCAACTCTACCTTAAAAGCTAAATCTAAAGAACTTATGGACGTTGAGAGCGACAGAATGAACATCCTAGCTCTTAAACACTATTTTCAAAAGGAAAGAGAAGTCCTCTGTCAAGATCTATTCAGAAGAGATCTTTTAATTAAGAAATATCAAGATGCACAGAAGGTGTACGAGAAAATTAATACACAAATAGGGAGACGGGGAATTGGCTTCTGTGATATAGACCCATACACTGGAACCAAAAGAGACAAGTCTCTGTCCTCTCTATTTCATATTGGAAGTACAAGAAAACCTGGATTTCCAAACCTACTATCTGTTAGTAAAAGGAGAAAAGTCTCTGGGGAACCTCACAAGAGGAAACCTATGAAGATGATAAATGTGTGGTATCAAAACACAGATTTATCACCTTCAATATCTGTCAAAAGAGAGTCCAAACCTAAGAAGTACCTGAGAACACAAGATCAGATAGGAATCTTCAAGTTTGGTGACCCCGAGACTCAAACACAGGTTGCTTTTGTCTGCATGATAAACTCTGAAAAGAAACTATCGGCAGAGGCACCTGAGTTCAAGCCTACCTCTTCAGAAGAAAAACTTAAAAATATCTCAGAAAAAGAGGTGATGGAAATAAGGAAAAATAACTTTTATGAAAACTTATGTACATCCTCTGTCAATCAAAATCTCTCTGATGAAATCTTAATAGATACCTCTTTTGACTTGGAAGATAGTCCCATAAAAGGGGAAGAAAGCGAGTATGGCACATGCTCTGAAAGTCCAGCATCTGTCGAAAGAGAACTAAGTGACTCAACCTCTGTATATGAGGTTGATTCATCCTCTGACGAATCTGAGACTGACTCAAATAAGTCAGAAATAGTTCCTCGTGCTTCAGAGGGATTTACACTTCCCTCTGGAATTCTTAACATAACCATTCCTCCCAAGGAGAAAAGCACGAGTGTTCCTATTTGTCCGGACTTTTTGAACATGTGTATACAAGCCAAAACCTCTCTTGAGCTTGAGAAAATCAAACAACAGAAGGAAGTGTCTTCTCAAAATCCAACGAGTTCTAAAACTTCAAAACCCTTAAGGCCTTTTAAAGAAAAATTAACTTGGCAACAAAAGGGTAAATAGGTTGAAAATAACAAATCTTTTGCTTCTGTGACAGTGAAACCTGAAGAATTTCACCACAGAGGAAGGGGTCCACAGAAGGCTACTCTCCCCAGAGGATTTTCAAAACAACAATCTAGTCTACATAGGTCTTCTTGTAATAGGAAGTCAGATGTTAGGATAGACTGTAAAAATAAAGCCTTTGTGCCCCTGTTTAATGTTTTCAATGAAAAGTTCAAGCAAATTACTCCGCACCTCAATTATTGTCATTGCTTTGATCTCATGTTTCAATTAAATCAACACTTCTCAAGCCCACACTGTTTTCTCTCTTTGTCCAAAAAGAATGCTAAATTCAAGGGAAAGAAGAAACAAAATGGTTCTTCAACAGAAGTTAAAACCAAACCCAAGGATGCTAAGGAAACCTTGAAGACCTCTGGAAAAAAAGGGACTCATTTGGATATGGGTATCTCTGATTGTCTTGCAGAAGCAGTATGTGCCGATCTGGTATCTTGACTCCAGGTGCTCGCGACACATGACTGGCGAGAGAGGTCTACTATCCTCTTACAAAGATAAACTCAATGGAGGATCTGTAACCTTTGGAGACAACAAAAAGGGATATATTAAAGGCTACGGAGTCATCAAAAAGGAAAAGATTGAAGTATGAAAAGTTGCATATGAGGATGGCCTAAAGCACAATCTTCTAAGTGTTAGCCAACTTTGTGATACTGGCTTCGATGTAATGTTCAAAAGAACTTTCTGCTCTCTGTAAGGAGAAGACACAGGAGTCGAACTTCTGCGGGCTGAAAGAAAGGGAGATCTATATCTTATGAACTTTAGCGTCAAGAACAAAGAAGACAAGCTCTGCTTTGTTGCTTGTAAAAACGAAGAAGCCTGGTTATGGCACAACAGGTTCTGTCATCTGAACTTTCACACTCTAGACAAGCTTGTGAAACTTGATCTTGTTAAAGGTCTGCCGAACGTTAAATTTAGTAAGGATCATTTGTGCTCTGCATGTGAAATGGGCAAGCTTAAGAAAGCTTCCCACAAAGGAAAGACTGATGTGTCTTGTCCTAGGCCTCTGTACATGCTTCATGTCGACCTTTGCGGTCCAATCGCTACGCAAATCCTAGGAGGCAAGAAATACATACTAGTGGTGATCGACGAATACTCAAGATATACATGGGTGGAGTTTGTCAGAAAGAAATCAGATGTTCCTAATATTCTGATAAATCTAATGAAGAGGATCCAAGTTCTGTACCAGTGCAAAATTCAGAAGTTGAGAAGCGACAATGGCACATAATTCAAAAACTCTGTCATTGAAGCCTACCTCACAGAAGAAGGCATCTCGCAGAACTTCTCTGTTGCACGCACCCCACAACAAAATGGAGTTGTTGAACGGAGGAACCGAACGCTTGTAGAGGCTGCCAGAACTATGCTAACAGCGTCTGGAATGCCGATCTCTTTCTGGGCAGAAGCTATATCAACAGCTTGCTATACCCAAAATCGATCATCCATAGTCAAGAGGCACATCAAGACTCCTTATCAAATGATCAATGAGAGGCGACCCAACATCAAGTTCTTCCATGTATTTGGATGCAAGTGTTTTGTTCTAAATGATAGAGAAGCTAGAGGAAAATTCGATGTAAAAGCAGATGAAGGAAAGTTCATAGGATACTCTGCCACTTCAAAGGCCTACAGAGTTTATCTTCTGCGGTCTCGCTCCATTGTGGAAAGTATAAATGTATCATTTGACGATTCTTTTTAGAAGACTTCTGAACAAATCAGTTCAGAACTCGGTCTGAAAAAGGAATCCTCTGGCATCTCACCCACAAGAGAAGCAGACCTAAATCTACTATTTGAAGAGATGTTCCATTATGATATTGATCCCTCTGCTGGAGCTGCCAAAGCCTCTGGAGAATCATCTTCTGCCAACCAGACTGAGTCAGGTATATCTCTAACTGGTCCATTAAATACTTCATCCTCTTCTGTGAATCACACAGATGCACGTGTTGAGGGGGAGCGAACAGAAGATGATACACCTAAGGACTCTACGACGTCTAATTATGTTCTGACACTTTTGACGTGGCAACCTTTCATTGGACGTGTGTGCCACATGATCCTTCTGAAACGTTTCCACAGCTGTAGAACTCGAGTGCGGACCCCAAATGGTTATTGAATTCACTTTTTACCACGGAACTCTATCCGTTTTCTACCCCACTATATAACCCCGTTCACCTCATTTTCATTCATGTTACGAATTTACCTCCACCTTTCTTCTCCGATGAACCTTGCAATACCTGCAACTTCTACTTTCTACTCACTTTCTTCAAGAAAACATCAATGGATTCCACCTCCAACACTCCGGTGAACTCCCCAGTCCACTCAGAGCACTCACTGGCCGAAAACATAGAACAAGACAACTCAGGAGAATCAGTGGCCTTTATTCCCACAACCCACCTTCAAAACTTCCTTCAACATGAACACTTTGATCGTATTCTTCCTCTAAAACCCAATAACCACTACCTTGTTCCCTCCAGAATTGCATTTGGAGAGGAACATGCTATTCTTCTAAATATTCTGGAAAACCACTACCTCTATCCTCTGCTAACCAAGAACGTTAAAAGAATCCCTGCCAAATACCTTTACCAATTCTGGCAGAGCTGCCATTTTGACCCAAAGACTAGGCAAATCAAGGGATACATATCCAAACCTGACCAGTCTGAATATCTGGAAATCAAGTTCAACAGAACCATGTTCTCCCTTGAATTCAGCCTACCAACCAGGGGACTTCTAGGGATAAAGAAGTATGCAGAGGAACCATCAGATTCAGACCTCTGCAGATTCGCAGAAATGTTGGGCTACAACACCCAATTAAAGAAAAGGAATGACTTCCGAAGAGGTAGGTTTCCCCCTCTGTGGAATACACTCTTTTCCATCCTTAACAGATGCCAAACTGGCAAAACAGGCAGCCCTGCATAATGTTCGGGGTGTATTATGACTTGCCATTGGACTATGGTACCTTTATGCTGCAGGAGATCGTAAACACAATCGATCACAGGATCTCCTTGCAGAGGGCAAAAGGACCCATAACCAAAGATCTTCCCCCTTTGCAATATCAGAGGATTCTTGGGGTACTTCTAGAACCTCTGCTCCTCATCGAAAAATGGCCAATGGAGGGCCCTGTTGTGAAGACCTACCCCATGACAAAGAACACCCCAACATAGCACGTGGATGGATATAACTTCTGCAGACCTCTATCAGCAACTCTTCTCTCATATGCAAGTGATGAGGGACTTAGACTAGCATACATACGCGATCATAGGACTCCAGAACCGAGTCATGTGACACCCCCGCATTTAGGAGCCCCCTTAGGAGCTTAGATTGTTGAAAGAATGAGTGAGGAAGAGTGGGCAGAGGCCTTCGCAAAACACCAGCAAATACAAGACCAATTCCTTCTTACAAGAAGCCAACTAGAAACCTCTGTTTCTAAGAGAAAATCCTCGGCCACACCCCCAAAAGAAGAAGACCCTCAAATTAAAGAAGACAACATAGGGCACTTCTTCAAGCATCCAGCAAACCCCACAATCACCACCACATGCCACAGTGGTTGGATCTTCTGCACCTCCCCCTCCTCCCAAAGACAAAAAGAAGAAAAGAAAACATAAGTCTTCTGAGGATGGTGCCCCCAACCCAAAAGAAAGAAAAGGAAGAAGAAAACAAAGAAGCCTCACTCTCCTCTGCAAACAATCACAGAGGGAGTTGAAATAGACGAAGAAATGGCAGAAGAAACCAATGAACAACCTATGCCATCCCCAATTCCTATCCACTATGCAGATCAGGGCGACTTCTATGCCTTCCTCCAACGCTCTGATATAGCTGACTCGTTAGACACTTCTGGCTGGAATGCAGAAGCCCTCTCAAATCAGTCAATAGAAGAACCAGATTTCAGAATCTCTTCGGACTTGGATGAAGATGACCAAACCCCTAAGGATATTCAGGTTCAGACAACAAAAGTTCTACATAACCCCTTCCTCCATCCCGGATACGATGTCCTAAGAAAAAGTCCATAGGAAGCGGTAGCCACAGAAGATATGGTGGATTCTAATACAGAGCAAGGTGACCAAATAAAGGACGGACCTCTGCATCCAGATCTACGACACTTGCCTTCTTTCCATCCCATGTACGCCTCACTCTTACAAGATGCAATAGAAGCCGAAGGCACTAGGAAAGAAGTAGCAACATAAGTAGATATTGCGGGCACTGAGGGTGAAGTAGTGTTAGGATGTTTGACAGAGGGTGAAGCCCTAAAAGATGTCGTAGATGGAAGAGGCACACAACCCCAACCAACTCCCAGTGTAACCCACATTTCAAACACCGCCAGTCTAGTGGCAGAAGGTGTTATTGAAAAAGAGCAGCACAGCTCGACCCCACCCCAAACTGACCGGACAGAGGAAATTCTTTCCACCTCTGTGCCATTAGAAATCGGGGAAACCATTCCAAGGGAGTCCTCTCCAAAGGACTTGCCTTTAGTTCGTGATCCCTCGCCCCGGATCACATCTGCCATCCCTGCAGAGGAATCTGTTTCCTCTGCCACACGCACACACGTAAGTCCAACCGGCTCTTCAGAGGAGCCTAGAGTGCACAAAGACGCAGGGACTCTAGACAAGTCCCCAAGTCCACCTAAGGATATTCATGTACCCATCTCTGGAGTGGATCTGGACAATGTTCTTACCAGAACTTCTGTAGAGCATGATGCCTCAAAAACCTCTGCTCAAGGATAATAAGGAAATCCTTCCGCCCTCAACGCATAAACAGGGGCGAAAGAAGGTGTCCAAGGAACATGGACTCACTCTGGGGATGCATGTGTTCCCCCAGAGGTTACACCAGGATCACACGTCGCAAGGGATGAGTTCCAAACCCTTATCACCTCTATGACCACCTCTGTGACCACCTCGTTGGGAGAGTTGAAAAGCTCTCTCGACTCTCTTGCAAAATCCACAACTAAGGCCATATCTGAACTAAACACCAAAGTGGATAACCTATCCACAGAGATGAAACAGGCCTGCACTCAAATGATAACTTCTGCAACAACCTCTGCCACCTCTGTTGCCGCCGAATTCGAGAAGGCCACAACCTCTGCCTTTCAAAGCTCTGTCAAAGGCCTACTTGAAAAGCTGAAGACACAACAGTCCCCAACCTCTTCGGGCATTACACCAGAAGATCTGAAGAAGGCCCTCAAACATGTCCAGGAACAAACCACCAAAGAAACTCTGGCCATGCAGCCCTCCGACTACATGACCAGAGCACAAATCACAGAACTTGGACAAGGGGTACTTGACCAGGTCACAGAGTTCATCAGAGCCTTCACTGCTGCCAACGCCAACTATGTCAAAGATTTCCGAACAAGCGTGGGCAAAATGCGCTTCAACACAGAGGCAGAGGTTCACAATCTTTTAGGCATCTGCGATGACTTGTGCGCAAAGATGATAGCCGCAGGTGCCACACCACCCAAAAAGCCAGAAGCTTCGTGCAGAGCAGAGGGTGCCAAAGATAAGGGTCAGGATGACTCTGATGATGATTCTGATGGATCATTAGGTCATCCTGAGGGGGAGAAGACAAGGGAGAAAGCTGCAAACAGAGGTCTACCAGCCCCACCTATATCAGTAAAACCTATATCCCAAGCACTCCCAACTGAAACAACCCCGGAAACCCAACAGAAGTCCATAGAGGCAACAACCACCTCTGTGGAAACAACCCCTGAAGAAATCCATATCCAAACCCAAGTACCTGAAACCCCTGAAGACCAACAACAACAACAGACCACAGAGGCAACACCCATCTCTGTGGAAACAACCTCCATAACCATAGAAGATTTACCATCCCCAACCCCCAAACCAGCTGAACAAGTTCAAATCCTTATCTCATCAGAAGAAGACCAACCATCCACATCACCAAAACCAACAGAAGACAAATCCCCTTCACCAACACCAAAAACACCAGAAGAATCCAACTTACCATCCCCCACACCAGAAGCTGAAAAGTCAAAATCTCCATCTCGCAAAACCAAAGCACCAGAAGAACCCAAAACCAAACCCAGAACCAAAACCTTAGCTCACAAAAGGAAATATCTGAGCAAGTCAGCAGAAGCCTCACCAGTCAAACCACAAACCAAGCCTACATCACCAATCAAGACCTCAGAAACACAAGTGTCAAAACCAACAGAGGTAACACCCACAAAACCTACAGAAGCATCTACAACTAAGCCCTCTAAAACCCAAAGGTCAAATCCAACAGAGGCAACCAAATCTCAACAAACAGATCTACAGCCGAAGGCAAAAGACAAAGGCAAGGGAATATTGACAGAGGAGCCGAAGAAGAAGAAACATAAGCATCAACTCACAGAGAAACTCATGAAAAGCGCCTTCGATGCTTATGTTACACCAAAGCCAGAAAAAGAAGACTGGGCCTTTGGTGCTCCCCCTCTGTCAAACATGCCCATTCAGGACCCAAAGGCAAAAGCCACCGAGGATCGAGTGGCCAAATTAAAAAGTGACTTGGATGCCTTGCGAAGGCCCATGCCGCCACCTCCTATTCAACAAAGAAAAATGGAAGAGGTGGTACACAAATACCTATACAGCAGAGCAGTCAACGATCCTCTGCCACCAAATAGGCTTCACCCTAACCTTGCCAGAGAGCTTCAAGATCAATTCTACAGAAAGAAAGCCAAATCCGTCAAAGAAGTCTTCTCAAACTCCAAGATTGGCAAGGTCATCTACTGCAAACTGTCCCATACCCACGGAGGAGAGGTTCACTACAACCTCTACAGAGTCAAGAGACTTTCTCAGATGCAGATGTGAGAAATCTAAACTTATATGATCTACCTGATCTTCTGCAATGGGCAAGACAGAACTACGGCCGCAGACTCGAAGTCCAAGGAGCTTACCGAGAAATCAGGGTAGCCATGCACGAAAGACTGTTGATGTACAGCATGACTGACTTTCAACTGGGACTCGACCTTGGGGTAAGAGGTTTGAGAATCCCACCACCAGAAGATGACTGCCCACCTTCTGCCAGACCAAATTCCATCATTACTTTTCCAAGAATTGGGTACGTCTATCAAGATCCCGCTGGAAAGTCAAAGCTATTCCTAGAGGTTGACTGTCAGAAATATGCTACACAGACTCTTATCGAATTCAGAAGCAACCTCATGGAGCACAGAGGAACGGAGTTCATGGATGCAGCACTCGCCGACAGATTGATAGAGGTCATTGACTCCGTCATCAACTTCAGAAACCTCTGCATCAGAATCTACTATGAGCTAAAAGATGGAGGACTCGGAGGACACAAAGTCGAAGACTTCCCACACGCCAGAATCAGACGTCCATAACTCATCTCTGCTTACTTTTCATATCATGCACTATAACCATATGTAAATGCCTCTGGCACATCTTATATGAAGAGTAAACTTTTAACAGAGGCCAATAACCTTCTGTCGTGTACTTAGCCTAGGAAACCATGCACTTTTTAATTTTTAATTTTTCAATACTTAGGGGGAGATTGTTAGCTCCAACTTCTACTGTTTATAGAAGTATTGAAAAATAGGCTAAGTGCTGACAACGGCAGAGCTTCTGCCAAGACATCGATAGAAGAACAAGTGAAGACTCGACTGAAGACTTTCACGGAAGACAAGGCCATAGAGCATCTGCCGAACTTGACAGAGCCTCTGTGGTATAAATATTGAAGACTTAGAAGAATCCTGAAGTTCAAGACAAAGACACTCATGCCTTTCACGTGCCTCTGCTGTACGAAGATCCTGAAGATCATTCGTACAAGGCGTGCCCTGACAATTCCACGTGTCAAACTCTGATGGGTTTCAGCCTTTGCAGAATTGCGGCGCACTATGTTAACGTTGTACCAGTAGCAGTCCCACGATCGTATCTTGTACCCTTAGTCCTTATTGTCTAGAACTTGTCCCTGATGAATAGTATAAATAGAAGGCTCATGTTGAGCTCTTCTATTAAGCTTTGCACGACACACATACCCTTAGAACAGAATTCTTGTAATACTTTCGGTGTTCTTGGTGTTCTTTATAATCAATACACAGTGAATCATTGAGTTAAATATATGTGTTATTTACACTTTGTGTATTTGATATTGTGTGTCTTTCTACCAAGCAATATCTTTTTAGTTCGCTAAAACGCTTCCGCACCCTTATTTGTTTGAACTAATAGATACTTAAATCATTGTTGAGTAAAATAGGAACCAACAAAGTGGAAGGGCTTAAAGTGAGAAGAGTGGTGTTGTCACCATATGGGTGGAAAAATGTTTAAAGAAGTTTAAAATGATAGGTATTGGAACTACTCGTGTAGTTACGAGAGAGAGAGACATTTTGGGGTACGCCTTGGTTTAAGTGTGGAGGGACTCGTATGAGTCAATAAATCTTCCCTTGAAGGAAGGTGGTCTATACCTTAAGAAGGGCATGGCATAAGTGGTTGTTCGGGACATTCAAAGTGTAAGACCGTCAGTTTTGAATAAGTATTGGGATGTTAACTATCCCAAAGTGAGCGTAGGGTTCAATAGTGTGTTACTTGGAATAGTCTGGTGGATGTAGTGAAAACGCGAATGTAAAAACTTCAAGGTGATTTATTCCTTACCCCGGATGGTGGGTTAGTGGTGTACAAGTATGGAAAGAGGACGTAGTGGAAGCATATGTATCGGTATAAAGTGTTGACTTGTGGTCAACGTGTTTTGAAGGAAAGAAATACTTTTGTGTAAGGCGCTTGACGTGGTAGGAAGGTGGATTAGAAAGTTCAAGTTTGACCTGGTGATAAGATTGGCAAATTGGGTGGTTGCCGATGTTAGTAAAGGATTTATGTCATTGTTGCGAAACTCGGTGAAGTTTCTTCTTTAAAGAAGTGAAACGGTATGGGTAAGTCGTGATGAGACATGTTTTAAGAGCCCAGAGGTGTTACCTTTTTATCTAGTACAATGGTCGGAAGGACTACAAGTACATTATGTGAGTATTCCTAACCTAAGGAAGTCGTGATCTGATACAAAGGTGCTTGGAATATCCGTTGAAACCAAAGTTGTTAAATTTGGAAGTGCGAATCGTGAAACCTAAGTCGGAGGTCGGTTCGATGCCAAAGGTATTGGTTCAGTTTGGGTTGGTTTGGTTCAGTTTGGTTTGGTTCAGTTCAGTTTGGTCTGGTTTGGTTCGGTTGAGTTGGATGTTGAAATGGGGAATGGCTAAAGGAAAGAGGATTGAGCCACGTTTTGGCGAGTCGCTTATAGTGATGCTCCAGTTTAAAGAATGGGTTTATAGAATGAGTGTGTTTTATGGATATGTGGGATACGGGAGGTGTTTCATGCCTCTATTATGAGAGTGTGGGTTGAAGGCCGATGTGATCATGCCATTACAATTGTGCGAGTAGACGAAAAGCTAAGTTTTGTAGAAGAGCCTGAATTCACTTCGGATTTCGGAAACCCTTCTTTTCTCGGGTATGTCACTAATCAAAGTGTATGGTTTACCTTAGGTGTTGGGTTTGACTCAGTTGTTCGTGAGAGGGGCGCGTGTTTAGAAAGAAAATCGCCACAATCAGGTGAGTTCCCTTAACCCTTTTTACGTGAAATGAGATGTTAAATGTTTTAAACTGATCATGGTACGAGATGCGAGTATGTTTCATTTTCTTAAATTGTTGCAAACTCCTCGCATGAATGTATGTTTTGGAAATGCTTATTTAGCATGATGAAACTGTTTATAAAGATTGCATGCATTGCTGGTTTATTGTTAACTATGCTTATGCCATGTGGAGTCGGGTTGCATAGTGGGATTAGTGTACCTCGGGATCCAATGATCCGTTGGGAGTTTATTTTGAACTGGTGGGTATGGAACTTGTTTCCTGCCTATTCGGGTAATGGGGAGTCTGCTTGGGCCCCGATATGAGGCGAGAGGGGAGTCTGCTTGGGCCCTGATCGTGGTTGTTAAATTGTGCGGTCTATGAACACTGTGCAAATACCCATGTCTGGAGTTTTGTGTGGAGATGTATGATTTGTTAAAGAAATGTTTGATGCTTGTGGTGAAAACCGTTTTCGGAGGGAATTCACTAGACCGTTTGGTCTAACCCTCGCTTTCAAAACTAAACCATTTGCAAGGAAGTGCTCTAGTGGTGCTTCAAGTAAAGGCAATAGAAGAGTAAGGTGTAGAGATGGAGGCATCGGCTTAAGGAGCACTATAGTTCCTTAGTTAGTTTTGCCTTGTATTAGATAGATCTCGGCTGTGGATAGAATGTTTCCGCTGCAAATTTGGAGTTATATAGACCTTGTAATGTTCAGTTTATAAATCCTTATTCGTAATTGGGACCCGTTTTGGGATTTCTTCAATGTTTTTGCTTGTTGAAATTTTGGGCTGTTACAATGCGTTATGCAAAAGCAGCATCATTCTCAGTTGCACCTTGGATTGGAGTTTGAGTAGGACCCGTAACGAGTTGTTTTCCGGGAAAAGGTAATCCGAAAAAGTTAATCCGAAATTGTTTTCCGGGAAAAGGTAATCCGGGTAGCGGGATCCAGATATTGATGTCTAAATATGGGAAGTCCGGGTTTGGCCGTATTAGGGTTCAAAAGACAGGGTTTCTCAAAAGATTGTAATTCCAAAAGGGAGCCAATGAATTCGAGTAAATCAAATTCCTGGTGACTGGCTTGATTACGAGGAACACGAGTATATCGATTTTTGACTCTAATCGATACGAATTTAGATCGAGACACGGATGCAGATTGCGAATAATCAATCAATCAAAAGAAAGAATGAAACGTACCTATAGCTCTATACCATGTTAGAAACGATATATGAATCGAATGAAGAACAATCAAGAATGATGATGGAAGAGCTTGATACGGCTGAAGGTAGCTTTATCGAATATATTGAAATTAGGTTTACAAAGGAAAAACTAAACTGATAAGGAAAACATTGACAACTATATATACTAGCAAGATACAGAGAAATACAAAACTAGCCCTTATACGTTTACATATGTACCATAACCATTGGCGGACCTAGCCTTGGGCATACGGTGGCACGTGCCACCGTATCGTTCGTCCGGCGAAGGGTAAAAAAATTTAGTCGTGTGAAGAGTGCAACCGTATCGTTTTAAATGGTGCAACCGTATAAAAAAAACTCTTAAAATCAACCAAAAAACCCCGAAAAGTTCTCTCGAAATCGAGAAAAAAAATTCTCAAAGCAGTGGAATTAGGCTAAAACAACATCGGGCGATGTGGAAAATTTTTAGGTTCGTCAAAGGTGTCACCGTAAGAAAAAATTTATGGGTCCGCCTATGACCATAACTCTAACAATATTTCAAATCTGTTCTTCATTCAAAGTATTTTCATCTATTTCACAAAAGAACAGATTCCTTAGTAACTCAGACATTTCACCTCCTTGGATTAGTGTCTCTATATACATAGTTGGATTCAAACTAGAACAATAGCCAAATGAGAGAATACTAGAACAGCCAAATCATATGGGAGGCGTGTTATATTGACTGTGTTCCATATTCGTATGTGGTTGGTTTTTTTTTTTTTTTTGATAGGGTTCCTGGGCCTTCGGCCCAGTACATCCCTGGCAAACACACCGACCGCGAAGTAATGCAGCCCTAAGATAATCCTCAGTGGCCACAAGTGCTGCGTGTGGGACTCGAACCCGTGCAAGCGCTATGAACTCCCCAGGCCCTTACCACCACGCCACAACCCTTGTGGTTGGTTTTAGTACAAAAGCAAATGTGATTTGCCCATTTAAAAGCAAATGTGATTTGCCCATTTCCTTGTTTTCCTACTTTGATTATGTTCTCATTTGATCATTATATATGTATATATATATATAGGTTGAGTTCTGATGAGAAGTTGATGTTAATGTAAGAAGCGTAGTGGTTATTAACCGTTGGATGAGAAATGAACGCACACTAGGATGCGATGCACCAGATCACAATCCTTCTAAGCTGCAAATCATGAGAGGACATTTAATTAAAAGTAATCAATAATACAGATCTGCATCTTCTCACATTATCTGTGTTAACATCAACTTCTCACGTGCTCCTTCGTCTATATATTAATAACATTTGTTATTTTGACATATATTAAAAAATGCAAAAGTGTTTGGGCAGAGGTGAAATATGGTTGAAGTGCAGTATCGTCTTCTTTTAACAAGGCATCAAAAGTGATTAAAGTGCTTTTTTTAGGTGATTCTGTAGACATGTTGTCCAACAAGAAAAGGTCAATAAAGCAAAGACTTACCTTTGACCATTTCTAAAAGCACAAATAAAAACTTAATTAGAATAAATATATAATTTTTTAAAAACATATTATTTTATTTTGTACATCAAAAGGTTTTACAAACCAAATTTATTAGATTCTATTCTGTGATTTTTAAATTAAAGATGTCATTTTGATAGAAGAATAACTTGGATTGTTGAAGGGAAATTTGAGCTTCTATGCCTGATGGGTATTCCAATATCAAATATGTTTCACTCTTTAGTTATTATAGAAATAAGTATGATATTATTTTTCTTTTCATATTCTCTTCTTCATGATTGTTTGATCATACCAAATATTTGAATATAGATGGAAGTACAAATTGCACAAAAATAACCAATTTTAAGTTTTGGGAATCAACTTTTAATAAATCTATTTTGGAGGACAAAAAACAAACTTCGCATGTAAAACTATTTGGTGAAGACACAAACCCACAAATCATATCAGTTTAAACATCTACAACACTTCTAATGTAAAACTTTTATCGAGAGACAGAAGCTCAATGGTGATTAGTGGTACTCAATGGTCACTCTTATGTGCTCGAAGGTTAACTTAAGTTCAATGACAACAAAAACAACGTCTTGAAAATAACATGCAATCGGCTATATAGAGTCTTAAAGCAAAACAACCCATTGTCCTTTGTGAAACAATAAGGAGGTGTTTTGTGGAGGATACTTGGGCAAAGAATTAAAAAACAAAAAAACAAAATAAGCATTCTGTATTTTAGAGAATTTTATAGAATTTATACGTAATAATATTTTAACATATGTTGAAAATATTTACTTTATTATAATCAATAAATAAAAAGATAATTTATTTTCTATGATTATTTATAAACAATAAAATTCTTCCAAATCTAAATCCTTTAACAATATTCTAATTCATAAAACCAAAAGCATCATAACTTCATTTTAATTGCACGAGCAAGAGTATGTCCAACAGGTTCTCTATTTTAAAATATAGAATATCGAAATTTTGAGTTATAATTTTTTTTTAAAAATTTAATTTTTAGTTCTCCAAGAACGTTATTGGACGCCGTTTCAGCATTTATCAGGGGAGAATCCAATGAGGGAGTTTTCAAGATCGTAACTGACACGTGTCCCTTGTTGCTGTACGTTCCCGATAATCGACAGTGAAGACGACGTCGGAGCAAACCCAAAACAAAACGTCCCAGACGAGTCAACCGGTATCATGTAGTTCTTAGCCGGTAAATCCAGTTTTCCCCCGTTCGAGAAATGAAACGACACCGTTGGCACCTGTACACTCTTCTTCTTCGATAAATCATAGCATGTATCGAACAAAGCAACTCCGGTAGCCGACGACAACTCTTTCGTCCCCTTTAAAAACGCGTCCCTTAGTGCATTGTACGCCACGGACGGCAACCGTGTCACCGCCGTACCGGAGTCTACAATAACACCGGAATCATCGTTGTTTATCAACTTAAACGTCGACGGCGGGATATGTAACAGTTCACCGGAGACACTGAGATCTCTTAACCCGACGAAGTAAAACGTATCAATCTTGCTGCTACGTAATAACGGAGCTGTAACGGCGTCATGAGGCATTACTGAGTTGAACTCGAGAGTTGAGGCCGAGTCAGAGTCACGGTCCACGAGGCAGTAAGAATACGACGTCGCATTTATCTGTGACGGAAACGACAACGGTCCGCCGCCGAGACCGATCAATCCGGCGGCTCCGACGAACAGTCCTTCGTTATTATGTCCACAGCCAATAGCTATATCTTTAACGGCGGTGGATCCTTGGAGCGTCACCGTTTCCGTCGCGAAATCTCCGACGGTGTACGAGCCGTCGCCGTATGATACCTCGTACAAGCACGTGCCGTTTCTGCATTCGGAAACATCTAGAGATTTGCATTGATGAGCATCGCAAGTGAGAGGGGAGTAGGAGGAGGATGAAGCCGGCTCAAAAATAGGGTCGGCTTGTTGGTAACAATCGGCGCAGGGTGCGCATTGTACCCAGTTGACGTCACTACCGGTATCGAGTACCATGTACACCAGACTCGGTGGATGACCGATTCCGACTCGGCAGAAATACTCTCCGCTTCCCTGACTTGTACCGGAGATAACCGGAACCTGCAAATCCTCAGCTGCCAGCTCAGTATCTAGTGGCTTAAGATCCGCCTTGTTGACACCATTAACGGCTAGATCTAACCTGGTTTGAAGCGATTCAACTCGAGCTGAGTCACGAGCGAGTCTAGCTAATGTAAGTGACTCGTAATCTGGGTGTGAGGATTTGTGAAGAGAGAGGCGAGAATGCAGTTGCAGAGAGAGTAGCGAAGAAGACGATGAGGAGGGATGGAGGTGGAAAGACGACGACGTTTGAAAATTTAAAGGGTGGGTGGTGAAGGAGAGAAGATGGAGGGTTTTGTTGATGGAAGCAGAGACATCGAGGTCGGAGGTGGCTCCGGTGACGGTGGGTAAGAAGTGAGTACGAGAAAGAACGGATGGGAGTGATAAAGCTACGAGAATACATATGAGATGAAACCCATTTTCCGCCATTGGAGAAGGTTGGAGAAGGTTGGGGACTGTGGAGATAGATATATACACGTACAGGAGAGAGAGATTTGATTAGATTAAATTAATTTAAGATTAAAAGATTTAGAGTAAACCTCACTTTTGGTCCCTGTAGTTTGTTAAAAATAACGAAAGTCGTCCCTAAACTTCATTTATTCCAAATTTGCCACTGCGGTATGCGTTTTTGCCCGGATTTGGTCCCTCTGACTAACTGAGGTTAACCCCCATCCATTAAAGGAAGGGTAAATCTGTCTTTTTATATATTTCTTTACTTATTTTTCTCTTTTTAATTTTTGTCTTATCTAATTTATTTATTATACTTTAATATTATATACACATAATATATACATATATACACACTCACACAGAGCCTCATCTATCCCTCTCTCTCTCTCTCTCTCCTACTTCTTCCCCACACAATCTCTTTCATTAAACAAAATCCCACAAACCCTAATGAAAGTATGAAACAGAGGAAAATTTGCAGGTCAGATATAACCAATTTGGTCATTTGCAGCTAAACAAAATCCCACAAACCCTACCAGTCGATTTCTACCTTCGTTCTCACCTTCAATCGTCTCATACCAAACGATTTCTGCAGGTCGATTTCTCAATCGATTTCTCATACCAAACGATTTCTGCAGGACTCAGTCGATTTCTCATACCAAACGATTTCTGTAGATTTACCCTAATCGATTTCTGCAAATTTTCCCTAAGCTAGCGATTTCTCATACAAATTTGCCCTAAGCTAGATTTGCCCTAAGCTAGCGATTTCTGAAGATTTGGTACACGAAATTGGTTCAAAGTGATTCAGCTCCTAATAAAGCGACATTCGCGATTCTGATTCGGTTTGCTTGTAAAATGGGTGATCTTGATTGGGGTGTTGAGCTTTTCAAGCAAACGTTTCGAGAAAAGTGTCTTCTTGATGCGAGTGTGATGCAGCTCGTGATCGATGGGTTGGTGAAGGAGTCGAAAATTGAAGAAGCTAAGAAGCTTGTGGGAATTGGGAACTCGAATAAGTTTCGATGCTACAATTTGATCATTCCTGCTACTGAAGATGAGTAATAATGTATGAAGTGCATTCTTGTTTTTATGTAATGTTTTCAAGATTATGATGATCACTGATGAAAAAGGGAATTGATTTGGGTTTTAGTTGGGTTTTTGGTGATCTTAATTTAGGGATGTTCTTGTTCTTATAGTTTTGATTTTAATCAAAGGAATGTTATATCTTTTAGTTTTTTATTTAGTTTCTTTTTATTCTGTAATGGAGTTTGAGTTTATATCTTGAGATGGTGGTTTTGTGGTTATGGCATTGTAGTACATCCATATATTTAGTTTCTTTTTATTCTGTAATGGAGTTTGAGTTTATATCTTGAGATGGTATTTGTCATCTCTATCATTAGGGTTTGTGGGATTTTGTTTGATGAAAGAGGTTGTGTGGGGAAGAAGAAGTAGGAGAGAGAGAGGGATAGATGAGGCTGTATGTGAGTGTGTATATATGTATATATATTATATGTGTATATAATATTAAAGTATAATAAATAAATTCATATAAGACAAAAATTAAAAAGATAAAAATAATGTTAAAGTAAAGAAATATATAAAAAGACAGATTTACCCTTCATTTAATGGATGGGGGTTAACCTCCGTTAGTCAGATGGACCAAATCCGGGCAAAAACGCATACCACAGTGGCAAATTTAGAATAAATGAAGTTTAGGGACGACTTTCGTTATTTTTAACAAACCACAGGGACCAAAAGTGAGGTTTAATCAAAGATTTATTAAAGTTAAGCTGGTGCCAATGTGTCATTCCTGTATCTTATAGATAGATATTTGTTTAAAGGGATGTTTGGATGTAATAAAATAAAAAATCAAATATAAGTTTTAACACCCTTTAAACAAATATTTGGTTATGTTTTTATTATTTGAATGTTGCTAATCAAATGGTTAATTGTTTGAGCGTTCCACAAGTTTATTTTATTTAAAAGTTTATGGATAAAATTTTTAGAGTAATTCATCAAAATGCCCTTTTTTCACCACCCACTTCATCAAAATGCCCCATCTCTCTCGCAATTAACTAAAATACCCTGAAAATTTGCGGGCTTACCTGTGGCCCACAGATTACCCCTGAAAAGTTCGTGGCTAGCACAACAGCAATCCGTGGGGAGAACCAAGCAATTGGTGGGGAGGACCAAACAATTCGTGGGCAAGACAAGGATCAATTCGTGGGCATCACAAAAATTTCGTGGATATGCACAATTCGTGGGCCACGGGTAAGCCCATGAATTTTCAGGGTATTTTGGTTAATTGCGAGAGAGATAGGGCAAATTGATGAAAGGGGTTGGGAAAAAGGGCATTTTGTATAATTTCTCAATTTTTTATTCTTATAAATATTGTTACTTTTTTTTTCTCTCTCGTGTTTATTCATTATAAGTTAGCTTTTATCTTTTGTATTTAGTTATTCACACTTGTGTATAAGTATGGGATTTTACGTAGGAATGGCAAAATAAACCCGTTCTCGACGGTATTCAATACTTGAACCTGATTTGACCTAGAAATCTTGAAGTTGGCCGAGGATGAATGAAGATATTTTGTTCCCTCATGGGAACGAGGATGAGGAGTGGAGAGGACTCAGAGGAGGATGGGGATGGAGATTGTGATTCTTTTATTTCCGACCTTGTTGACATCTCTAATTTTTACGGAAATTATTGTTCTATCCTTTTTGGTATATTTCATCCCCTAAATTCTAACTTTTAATGGAATTTACTGGACCCATTTTTATTTGATTTGATTTACTATGTTTATAAATAAGCAATGAAAAATAGTGTCTTGAAAAAAATAGCGCTAATCTTTTAAATTAGGTTAAAATAATACTAATGATATTGCTTTATGTAGTATTTAAATGTCGTGCATAACTTTTACAAATTTTATGTACAAAATAACTTAAGATTTGAAAAGATTTACGAGATATGAAAGAAAGTGAAAGGGGGCAATATGAAAGGTTAAATTCAGTCACCAATGAAAGAGGGGCCGAAACCTTCAACACGTTCATCAAAAAAAGCAATTTGTTGGAGATCCCGTTGGGGGGACAAAAATTCACAAGGGTTAGCGACGATGGGAGGAAGTTTAGCAAATTGGATCGGTTTTTAGTCTCACCGAACTTCAGCATGGTGTGGAGAAATTTGGGAGCTAAGGCGTTGGAAAGGAGGTGGCCGCCGGATCACTTTCCGATCATGTTAGTAGAATCAAATCAAGATTTCGGACCTAAACCGTTCAAACTCTTCGATACATGGTTGGCGGGGAGGGATATGGAAAATATTGTGAAAAGGGAGTGGAATATGGAGGTGCGACCAAAGAGGCCGGATTGCATATTTAGAGACAAACCTAAGGCGGTGAAAAACGCATTGAAAATGAGATGCTCCGAATTGTTCAAAAACCTTGACGGTGTGGTGGAGCAAAACAAAGAGGAGGTCTTGAAGCTAGAGAAGGAAGCCGGATCGAGACCTATTAGAGATGACGAAAGAGAAAAGTGGGTAGAAGCACGGAAGATGTGGTTGGAGGCGGAAAAAAAGAAAGTAGAAATGGCATCACAAAAGGCGAAGATTAAGTGGATAGAAGATGGTGACGAGAATTCAAAGTTCTTTCATGCGGCTATAAGGAATAGGGAAAGAAAAAACGGAATCCAAGGGTTGAACATAAACGCGGTATGGACGGAAGACCCGGAAACGATAAAAGAATTCGTGTGGGAATTTTACAAAGGAAGTTCAAATCAAGTAAAGTGTTGGGGCCGAAAGTAGTCAGCAACAAATTAAAGAAGTTGTCTCTGGTTGACGCGGAAAGATTGGAAAGTCCGTTCTCGGAGGAAGAAGTGTGGGATGTCGTGAAAATGCGTGGAAGCAACAAATCGCCGGGCCCGGACGGGATCACATTCACCTTTGTGAAGAAGTATTGGTCAACCATTAAAAACGATTTGTTGAAGGCAATTAATAAGTTTTGGGAAAAGGCACAAAATAAGCGACGGATGCAACACTTCTTTTATCTCACTCATCCCAAAGAACTTAAACCCGACGGGTCTAAACGATTATCGTCCAATTAGTTTGATGGGCGTTTATTACAAAATATTGGCGAACGTAATGGCGGAAAGAATGAAGAAGGTGATGGGAAAAATCATCTGTGAAACTCAAGCGGCATTCATCAAAGGGAGGTTTATATTAGACGGAGTGTTAATTGCAAACGAAACGGTGGAGTACATTCGGAAAACAAAAAAGAAGGGCTTGGTATTTAAGGTAGACTTTGAAAAAGCATACGATAGTGTGGAGTGGTCGTTCTTACTTGAAACGATGTCCTCGATGGGTTTTGGAAAGAGATGGTGCAATTGGATCAAAGCGTGTTTGGAATCTTCATCGGTATCGGTCCTAGTCAATGGGTCACCGACGAGAGAGTTCAAGATGGAGAAAGGCCTTAGGCCTTAGGCAAGGAGATCCATTGGCTCCCTTTCTCTTCTTAGT
The DNA here is from genome assembly GCA_033807775.1 of Saussurea involucrata. Taxonomy (NCBI): domain Eukaryota; kingdom Viridiplantae; phylum Streptophyta; class Magnoliopsida; order Asterales; family Asteraceae; genus Saussurea; species Saussurea involucrata. The sequence continues at coordinate 220,928,822 of CM066320.1, forward strand.
GGTGGCGGAAGGTTTAAACGTCCTAATGTTGGAAATGAAATAGGAGTCTTTGAAGGAGTCACGGTCGGAAAGGATGGCATCACCTTGACACACCTACAATATGCCGACGATGCGATCTTCTTTGGGAAGTGGAGCATCAACAACATCAAAAACCTTATGAAAATCCTTCACTGCTTCCAATTGGCTTCGGGGCTAAAAATAAATATCGGTAAGAGTAAATTGTACGGGGTGGGAGTTGCAAATGAAGAGACACAAGCGTGGGCGACAAGTTTGGGATGTGGTTACGGGGAGTTGCCGTTCATCTATCTTGGTCTTCCAGTGGGAAGGGACATGAGCAAATTAGAAAGTTGGAAGGAAGCCATAAAGAAGGCGGAGAACTGTTTGGGCAAAATTTCACAGGTCTCGACCGCGACCAAAGAAGGTAAGACGCATGTCATGACTTATACCTTGTATTAAGATAAGGTCCCGACGAAGACCCAAAGAACCTCCACCATCCCTCCTAAAAGGTAAGTCGAGAGTTCCTCACGACACTCGACCTCAACGTCGCCCGTTCCGCACGACCGTCGCATAAAACCGTACGACCTCGACCGACTAACGCGTTATACAACTGTTATATTTGTTTAAGTGTTTAATGCAGGAGTCAAAGTCATTTATGGACAAACGGCTATAACCGACGAAATCAGTTATGAGCATGTAAACTCACATTGAAGATGACGACCGTTACAAACAATCTTCAAGGCACTTAAAGATTCAATTAAAGTCATCCGAAGACTATAAAATCCCAGCTCAATCATCAGTTCAAGACACCTGATCAACACCGAATAACACACACAGAGAGAGAGAGATAGAACAAGAGCATCAAACAACAGAAGCAAACACAAACACTAGAAGAATATTCATTCGAAGCAAATAGATCATTCATAGAAGATCACTCTCGACGCAAGGCTCTCGCTCTCGACCAACAGTTTATACACAGTTTTCACACACGACGCACACTGTTTTTACATTCCAAACACTTGTACTTTACATTTCGAAGTCTTTCCTTCATTTGTATTGTAATCTTAGTACGATCGACATCCGGAACACCAAGGACATCGCCCCTGATTGGCGACCATAGTGCAGCGACGACATCCACTGTCGTCCGCAGATTTTTTCCTCTTTGAGGTTTTTTCCTGCGTCATCAAATCCTTTGTCTCATTTACATTTTTGTCTTTATCGCACGCCTTTGTTGAAAGATTCCTTTCTTTAGTTGTTAAAGTCCACATCGACCTTAAGTTGTCCCTTTGGTGCGATTTTTGGCATTAACAGTTTGGCGCCATCCGTGGGACCCCATCTAGAGAAAATCTTCGACAAACGTGCGTCTTGCTAACAGTTTTCTTGGAGTTTTCTTTGTTCTCTGTTGCAGGAAAATGACAGCCCCTGGAGATCAGCAGCATGTCATTGCTCAGATATAATAGGAGCTTGAAGTCGCCCGAAATCAAATCAACGTCATGGCGGAGCAAAGCCGTAGAGCAACTGAAGAGATCGCACGGTTAAGGAATCCCTTTGGATCTCAGAGTGGTCCTAGGCCATTCGTTCAGAATCCAGGCCAAGGATCGTTCGGTCAGAATGGTCCTCGACCATTCGCGCATAATCCAGGTCCATGATCAGGTCCGTTCACTCAGAAGCAACATCCAGGTCCGACCATGCAAAACCAGCAGCCAAAACCGTTCAATCCAAATCCCCAGTTCGAGACGGTCCCTCCTCAGCATATAAGGCCACCACCCATGCAGAATGGATCGCAGCCATTTCAAAATGGGTCGCAGCCATTTCAGAACGGGTCACAACCGTATTTTGTTCCTTTCAACGGAGATGCCAATGGCTCGTCGCATGTCAATGGCACCAGCCCAGGAATCAATCCCCAAGCAGGGGCAAATCTCAACCCCAATGACCCCGTCGCCCAGCGATTGAAAATGCTAGAAGATCAGAACGAGCACGTCCTATCTTTGCTCGCCAAGCTGCCTGGGGCAGCCGTGCCTGTCGATGTCGAGCCCCGATCAGGATTTCAGGCGTCACCATTCATCGATGAGATCACGACTGTCGAGGTCCCGAAGAAGTACAATGTCCCCGCCTTCACGCCCAAGTACTCGGGAGTGACCGATCCGACAGAGCACATCGCGCAGTATAAGCAGCTCATGTGGACGATCTCAATCCCACACATGTATCAGGAAGTCTGTATGTGCAAAAGCTTCGGTGCAACTCTCACAGGTCCTGCTCTCCAATGGCTGATTAATCTCAAACCCAAGTCCATCGGGTCGTTCGCTGAATTAGTCAATCAATTCTCCCAGCAATTCGCCAGCAGTCGCAAGATGGAGAAGCAGACCAGTGACTTGTATTATGTCGTGCAGAAGACCAATGAGTCTATCCGCAGTTATTTCAATCGATTCAATGCAGAGATGATTAGCATTCGCAATTTTGACATCAAGACCGCAATCGAAGCCTATAAGCGTGGTCTGGACGACAGTTCAGGTTTATACACTGACTTGACTAAGTATCCTCCGGAGAATTTCGAAGACGTCCGAGCCCGAACCCTAGCGTATATGAGAGTAGAGGACGACGCTGCCTTTCGTCGCAAGCATACCGACGACAAGAGGTCGTTAGGCGTAAAGAAGCGATTTCCAAAATGGAGCCCGCCCGCCAGATTTTGAACGTCCGATTCAAGACAAAAGCAGAGGCTAAGACCGCGACCAAATTTCCTCAATACCCCAAGATATCCTCTTACGGATTCAAAGGGTCCACTAAAGATTTGGTCGAAGCTCTGAAGATCGCCCAGGCGACTATTCGATGGCCAACGAAGTCCGGTCAAGACGATGCTAAGAAAGATAAATCTAAATGGTGCGACTTCCATGTCGACCATGGTCATGCGACAGATGATTGCATAGCCCCTAAAAAGAGCTAGCATATCAAGTCCCGAAAGGAAATCTCAAAAATATCATCGATGACGCCGATACCCCAGCTAACGATGTTCGACCGTCAACCCCCGAGCATGCAAAGGTCGTCAATTGCATCACTGGTGGTTCAGACGTGTGTGGTCTGATGTATTCCGCAGCCAAACGTCACGCCAGTCAAGCGCCTGACGATCGGCCTATTCCGCGTTCATCAAGGCCCAGTGGAGATTTGGAGTTGGAAGCTATGAAGATCGTATTCGACCAAGTCGACCTCGGCGACTCGTATCAGAAGCACCACGATGGGTTGATCATTCAACTCACGGTTGGTAACCGTCTAACTCGTCGAGTCTTGGTCGACGGGGGCAGTTCAGCAAACGTCATTTTTCTCAACACCATCAAGGACATGGGAATCAATCGCTCGGAAATCACCCGACGCTCGACAACTTTGGTCGGTTTCAATGGAGAAGCGACGAGTACTTTTGGAGATATCGTTCTGCCTGTCTATGTCGGAGGAATCAACAAGCAGACCAAGTTCAGCGTCATCGACTGTACGTCGGCCTATAACATCATTCTAGGTCGACCATGGATCCATGAAATGAAAGCCGTTCCGTCGACATATCATCAGATCCTGAAGTTCCCTACGGCGTGGGGCATCCAGGAAATCAAGAATGAGCCGAAAGTCTCTCGTGACTACTATAAATCGACTCTGAAACCACGAAAGTAAATCGCTTAGCAGATGCGGCATGACAGGTTCGTCCTTCTATCCCTAGAAACAAACTTATGCCTTGTCTACAGGAATAAAATGACCATATGGCCCTGTCGCGCGAAAACACAGTCAATGCACACCTAGATGGCATTTCCCAAGATCTCTGTGTCGATCCGTCATTTAAAACCTATCCTCTCCTAGAAAGAATAGGATATTAAATGACGGGGGGCAAATACTCCGTTAATTAAAGAGGAATCTAAGAAGGTACGTTTCCTAATTTCTTTTTCTTCTTTCATACGATTTTTTCATGACGACGGTTACTGACTTAAGCATCGGAGGATCGTTGGTTAGCCAACGACCAACCTCTGGCATTGTTTATTCCGCAGAATCGCACGACAATAATCAAACGACTCTAGTTTCGTCAGGTCGCACGACATAAACGATCAAGTCTATGACTTGATCATCCTTTACAGGGACACACGATTCAAATTAATCGCACGACTTGGTCGTACGATTGCGAAGTCTAAACGATCTCATGATCTAAGCCTCTTAACTTAGAAAAATTTCATACTCCGAATGTATGCTTTAGTCGCATGTGCTTATGTTTATACACACGATTTAAAAGTCTTATGGCTTACGTTGGAGTTATTGTGTTACAATAGATGACTAAGTCGCGTGATTCCTTGTACTTTATGAATTTAACAGTCGATGTGAAATTTTATAAAGCGCAAGTTCAAAAGAAACCCAAATTTCATTCACCAAATAAACCGTCAATTACATCTCGACCACCAACGGTCGATCGATAAAAACAAAAATAAAGAATTTTTGCGGTTAGATCTGAGGAGGGGCATCAGTCGCATCCTTGCCTGAGGTCTCGCCCTGAAAACCTTCGTCTACCACTTCCTCCTCGGCGTCCTTCTCGTCATCCGAATCAAGGTCTCTCGCCGTCCCGACGCCGTTCAAGTAAATATCGAGCTCTTCCGACGCCAAAGCAAGAGGATCCTTCCCCAACAAATGTCGCCTCATGATCGCTGCCCTAGCAGTCAGACGAGCTATGGAAAAAACAGACTTACCCTCGTCCTTAGCAGCTTGTACATCTCTCTCTAGACCCTCTACCTTGGATTTGGAATCCTCAGCTTCCTTTGTAGCTGCAGCCAAAGATCCTTTAATCCTCTCTATCTCCTCCCTCTGGTCGGCAATCATGGATAAGGACTGCTCTAAACGATGACTGACATCATCCTTCGCACGACCGACGACCTCTAAATGGTTTCGAGCGTCATCCAGACGTTTTAACAGAGCCTCTTCACACTCTGCGGCGACCTTCGCCCTATCCAACGCCGCGTTCTCCCTCTCTTGCACAGCAGACGTTAGATCCTTTATCTTCATCGTCTCACCCCGCAAAGCCAGGGAAGCCTGGAACGCCTACAAAATCATAAAACAAACATTATTAGTATACAACGACAACGAACAATGAACAACAACAACGACAACGAAACAACAACAAAACTAAGTCTTGAAAGAGAGACTTACCATGAATGCCAGCCCGACGGCATGAGCCCCCGTCTCCTCGATAGGAAATCCCACGAAACGCTCCCTGAAAGAAGAGAGCAGATATTTCCCCAGGTGAGGAAATAAGTTCATCCCGTCTAGGACACTGCTGGCCATAAAGTCTGACGGCATTGTAAAATTAACCGTCGTGACCTTAGCCCCTCCGGTCGACTGATCCTTGCCCTTGCCGGCCGACAAAGGATCCGACGTGGCTGACGGGGACTTCACTGTTTCTGCCGGAGGCGCAGAACTAATAGGTTTCGCAGCGATCGCATCAGAAGATGACTTCTTGGGCGATGCGACCTTTGCCTTCTCAGGCGTAGCGATTCTAGACGAGTCGGGAACTCTCGAAGACGGTTCCCTCGGAATCGTCGTTCGCGTCTTCTTCGGAACATCTGGACCAGCGGACATAAGCTTCTGCCTCTGCTCCTTGCCCTTACGAGCAAGCTCGAGCTCAGCTGCTCTTTTAGCAGAGACACGCGGCATCCGTGGTTGAGACTCCCCTGGAAACCACAGAAGAATAAAAATTATGAAAATTAAGGGAATAAGAATCGAATTAACACAGAAAGAAATAAGAAGGTACGCTTACCAGTCATCTCTCTTTCTTCTTTCGACTCCCCTCCTTCCTCACGTTTCTCCCCCTGATTTTCTCCTAAGTATACTAAATCCTCGTCGTCGTCCACCAATTGTCGTACGACAAATGACCGTTCCCCAGTGTTGAACTCTAAGAACGCGTCGATCTTTGCTTGAGAATTAGCGTAAGGCTTCACGTCCTCGAACTTTATGGCTGTCGACATATAAAACAGGTTAAAAACCAAAAAACGCAGACGACAGACAACAAAAAGTACAAAGCTCACCCGATGTATTCCAGCTGGCCCTAATCCAATCACTCTCAGAGTCAAGGGTCGACTTACGCACAAATGCGTATCGAGTCTTCCACCCGCGATCGTTTACAGCGGTCTTGAGGACCAGAGCACGATCACCTTTAAGTCTAGAGTATAGACTACAACGATGACATCCGTCCTTCTTGGCTTGATAAGCCAAAATGAGGTCGCGCACATTCATGGGAGACTCCCAACTTTTAGTGACACGCTCGATCACTTGCACCACTCGCCAAAACTGGGGCATTAATTGACCCGGTGCTATGTCAAATTCTAGCATAAAAGCCTTAGCTAGAGGTGAGTAGGGCCATTCAAAACCTATCTTAAAGGGATATCCGTACATCACGATATACCCCTCAAGACATTCGTTCGATCGAATTTGACCTGGGCTGATCAATTCAACCCACGTAGGGAGCTTAGATAACCTCCTAAAGTCATCAAGATCCGACTGATCTTGAATATTGCTCTCAGGGTCCGTCGACATCTCTAAACAGATTGGAGGGATCAGGGAAGACGTACCTTATATATAAGCACTCAAAGACCTCGAAAAACCTAACTGAGTCGCAGATTCTCGCAGGATTTGTGAATAAACAGGTAAAGAGCAGCAAGAAGATCAAAGGGAAATATTTGCTCAAAGACGCTTCGAAATCGTAAACCAGAATAGACCCATTGAGGTCTCTATTTAAGCAAACGATCGGATCCCTTAGATGATCGCCACGTTCCCTCGTCCCTTCGTATGACCGCAGGGATCGTCGACACCTGTCAAAGACAGCTGGTAAGCACAATCGTACGTCAGTATGACGTCACGACCTCGTTTTCTCTTCGACTTCTCGTTCGGTTAGAATTAAACCAGCGCAGAACCCTGAACACCCGACGAGCAAAATTTAAATTTCGAATTTGCCATCTTACTTTCAAATTTTTGGGGCAAACTATTTGGGCAAAAATTCACAGGTCTCGACCGCGACCAAAGAAGGTAAGACGCATGTCATGAGTTATACCTTGTATTAAGATAAGGTCCCGACGAAGACCCAAAGAACCTCCACCATCCCTCCTAAAAGGTAAGACGAGAGTTCCTCACGACACTCGACCTCGACGTCGCCCGTTACGCACGACCGTCACATAAAACCGTACGACCTCGACCGACTAACGCGTTATACAACTGTTATATTTGTTTAAGTGTTTAATGCAGGAGTCAAAGTCATTTATGGACAAACGGCTATAACCGACGAAATCAGTTATGAGCATCTAAACTCACATTGAAGACGACGACCGTTACAAACAATCTTCAATGCACTTAAAGATTCAATTAAAGTCATCCGAAGACTACAAAATCCCAGCTCAATCATCAGTTCAAGACACCTGATCAACACCGAATAACACAGAGAGATAGATAGAACAAGAGCATCAAACAACAGAAGCAAACACAAACACTCGAAGAATATTCATTCGAAGCAAAGAGATCATTCATAGAAGATCACTCTCGACGCAAGACTCTCGCTCTCGACCAACAGTTTATACACAGTTTTCACACACTGTTTTTACATTCCAAACACTTGTACTTTACATTTCGAAGTCTTTCCTTCATTTATATTGTAATCTCTGTACGATCGACATCCGGAACACTAAGGACATCACCCCTGATTGGCGACCATAGTGCAGCGACGACATCCACTGTCGTCCGCAGGTTTTTTCCTCGTTGAGGTTTTTTCCTGCGTCATCAAATCCTTTGTCTCATTTACATTTTTGTCTTTATCGCACGCCTTTGTCGAAAGATTCCTTTCTTTAGTTGTTAAAGTCCACATCGACCTCAAGTTGTCCCTTTGGTGCGATTTTTGGCATTAACAAGAACAAGCTGGCATCTTGGAAGGCGAAGTTGATTTCATTCGGCGGAAGGCTAACTTTGGTAAAAGCGGTATTAGGTAGTCTTTCATTGTACTTTTTCTCTCTTTTCCGCGCACCGAGAGGAGTGATCCGTGAGCTCGAGAGTGTGAGAATTCGTTTTTTTAGGGGGGAAAGGGGCTTCTCATAAGAGGGGGGTGGCGTGGGTTAAATGGGAAAGGGTGGTAAGAGACCTCAATAGGGGTGGGTTAAGTGTGGGAAGCTTACAAACTTCAAATTGGGGCTTGTTGGTAAAATGGTGGTGGAGGTTCGCAACGGAGATGGGTACTCTTTGGGTTAAAGTAATCAAAAGTTTGTACAAGAGGGATGGAGGGCTTGAGGGTGACGGTCCGACGGTAAGAGGGTCGGTCGGTGTGGGGAAACATCATTAAAGTAGGAAAAGAGTTGGAGAAAGTGGGTATCAACTTTAAGGCTCACTTCGGGAAAGAAGTAGGGAGAGGGGATGAGACGAGTTTTTGGAAGGATAGGTGGGTAGGTAACGAGGCGTTGGGTGATAGGTTCAAGCGGCTATACCAACTTGAGACTAGGAGGGAGGATCCGATAGCCGAAAAGGGGGTTTGGATAGATGGTACGTGGGCGTGGAGGTGGAGTTGGAGAAGAGAGCCGAGAGGTAGAGAAGCGGGGGAGTTAAGTGAATTGAGGGAGGTCCTTGAGGAGTGGAGTCCGAAACTGGAGGTGAGTGACCATGTCAAGTAGGTGGGTGGGGGGGAGGGAAGCGGAGATCTTCTCGATTCAAGAGTTAAAAGCTCTAATTGATGAGAGGTTGGCGGTGTTAGGGGGCATTGGGAAGAAACCGAGTGGTCAAAGGTGGTTCCGAAGAAGGTGTGTAACATCTCGAATTTTCATTATATTATGTTTTAATATAAATGAAGTTTATTTGTAATTGGGTTTAAGTTTTGTACTATTTTGCAATTATATAAATCAATGGGGTTAAAAGTTAAGTAACCAAAGTTTGATGTTAAATTGGAAAGTTGAAACTTGAGGGGGTGTTGGTAATTAATGGAAAGTGAGTATGGATAAAGAGCTGAAATTGAGAAATATCTTGATTTTGTTAGTCTGGAGTCGGTTTAGAAAATCAGAGAAAGAGAATAGAGAGAAAGAAGAGAGAAAGAAGAGAAGAGGAAAAACCAAGCTTTGGTCTTCAAAATTGGTAAGAAATTCACCATGGATTCAGACAAGACTTGTTGTAAATGCTTAGTTGTGAACAAACCTATTTGTTGTTTAGGTTTCAGAATCATTGACAGCAGATTGGAACATCAGATTGTGCATAAAGTGGGTTTATTTTCTTTAAAGGTGAGTTCATCCTATTTTAATGTTATACACTATAAAATTGGATGATTTTGGTATTGTTTTAGTATCTGTATGCTTTACAACTGTTGGAATGATATGGGTCGAACTCAGAATGATATTATTGGGACTGATTGATGGTAAAACTGAAGAACAGCCGTAGTTTCCGGATAAAAAGAGGTATCCGGAAACCCCTATGCGAAGGTATCCGGACAAGAAAGATATCCGGTAAGTATTGTTTATTTAGTAGTTTCCGAATGAATTAGATACCGGATGGTATCCGGATTACCTTGGTTTCCGGATGTTGTCCGGATTGATTATATTGTCCGGAAAGTTATGTTGTCCGGATTGATTATATTGTCCGGAAAGTTATGTTATCCGGATTATTTATGTATCCGGTAAGTTTGAGATATCCGGGTAGTTTTGTGGTGTCCGAAAACTCCAGTTGTTCGGTCACTTTTGATGTTCTGGATTCTTTTGAGTATCCAGTAACTTGGGAGTTTTGATAACTCTTGGATAGGGTATGATGGAAAATTTGAAATACAGTCTTAGTAGCTTAAACATACTTACGGTTGGATGTTAGTGTGTTAGGCTAAAGGGTTGGTTTAGGTTAATACTATACTCGTATATAGTATGTGTAATGGATCCATAGGCATGGTTATGTATTGTAACGAGGAATAGGCATAAAGCAATTTGTAATTCCGGTTGGCCTGAAATGAGAAATAGGCATAAAGCAATTTGTAATTCTCATTTCGTAAAGGTGTTATGAAATAAGAAATAGGCATAAAGGAAATTGTAATTTCTATTTCATAGTATAGAAATCGAGGAATAGGCATAAAGTAAATTGTAATTCCTGGTTTCTAGGGGAAGACCAGAGATAGGCATAAAGAACTTGTAATCTCTACTTCCGGGCCAAGAAATAGGCATAAAGCAACTTGTAACTTCTTGGATAAGAGTAATAGTCTAGAATCTATAAGGATTCGTAGTAGGCTCTTGATTGCGATAATGTGACTTACTGAATGTTAGTCACATTCATGGGATCGGGTATGATCCTGTCATTGAGGAGAGCACGTGTATGGTAAGAACGGTGGAGAACAGGTTTGTTTGTATATATTGGATATTTTCAAACTGTTAACGTTTTAATTTGAAATTGGATGTTCTCACTAGGCGTAAGCCTAATCGTTTCAAATTAAATTTTCTTGCCAGGTACAGGCTCACGGAAGTAAAAGGGATGTGGGTCGAGAGCTTTTGAAGTATCCAACTTAGAAGATAAGCGGAGGAGTTAGCTAATGCATTGAGGCTTTTTGATGGATTGCTTAGATAACTTAGTTAATCTAATTCTAGTGGACATGATTAGATTAATAAGTTATTGGGAGAATTCCATGTTTGTAATTACGAAACCTCATAGTTAATTCTCTTCTTATATAAAAGTTTGGATGTTATTTTATCATAACTTGTTATGTAACACCCGGAATTTTATTAAGGTGCAGGTTTAACGTTGGGGAGAAGTGTACGAAAGAAGCTCAGCAAATCGGGTTCATTCGGGACAAAAGTCGATCCTCGGTACCTTCTAGGCGATAGTGCCATGCGATAGTGACAGTGTCACTATCGCCGTGTCATAGTCGCGGGGAAGCTGAGACCCCCTCGGTACATCCTCAGCGGGAGTGCCTCGCGATAGTGACCATGTCACTAACACCGTGTCACAATCGCCCGCTATGTCTGAGAGTTTAAAATCGGGTTTTTGGCTTATTTCTCATTTGTTACTTCACCACTCCACCTCCTATCTCTCTCTAAACGAACCCTAACCCCAAAGTCGGATTTTAAATCTTTCTTGGCGCCTTTCACTATATACAAGAGTGATTCTTCATCTCCTAGCTAATATTTGGTAATCAAGGGTTAGAGTTCTTCATCTCTCTCCCATTTTTGTGAGATTTCTTCATCTTCTAGAGTTTTACCTAACCCTCTCCTAAACCTTTCCTTTCTTTAGATAAAATGAAGAATGAGGCTCACTTTGGTAACACTAGAAGTGTTTGGTTGGTAGATTCCCTTGATGGTTGAGGTAATCTTCTCTTCTCTTCATTTTGGAAATTAGGGTTTTGATCTATTGGTGATTTTGGGTGTAATATGTTGGGGGAAATGATTCTAAGGGTTTGGGGATAAATACTTATGGTTGGAAACTTATGGATTTAGGTTTTGGAAGATTTGGACTTGAAGATACGGGCTTCTTCAAAGGAGCATACGTATGGGAAAATCTAGATTTAGCTTAATCCAGGGAGGTGAGTTCAAGTTGCTTTGTGAAAACTTTGTACATGCCAACATATGTGTTTTAAAGTATTTGTGTGCTTTATGTGGAATTATCCCTTGTTGAATTATTTGGTGGGTTTTGATTTAATCAAAGTGTTGAGTTTAACAGATCTCATAAAACACCCATATTTGGGAATTTTGAGTGATTGATGAATAAATCACGAGTGAAAAAGGTTTTGATAATCTATTGCTTAAGTGAACAGGATTTGGTCAAACTACACTTTAGTGTTTTTGTGATTATGTGATAACTATGATGTGGCATATTTTAAAGTGTGAACGTATGGATTGGGGGTTTTGGTAAATTCGACCATGTGAGTGTCTTAAGAGTTGTAAACATTTATTTTGGGGCCGATGGCCAATTGAGGAATTAAAAGGTAAAGATTATGGGTAACGATGCATTTTGGTTTATGTAACCGTGTTAGTGACACGTATTTAACCAAACGTTTATTTTGGCCTTAAAGGCTTGATTTGTACTCAAATGAGTCTTTTGAGTGTGTGCCGGTTTTAGTGGCTCGGGGTGGAGTCTTGGATGTGTTATATGCTTAATTACATTTTATTTGAATATGTGCCGGTTTAAGTGTTGGTCTTATGTGTGAAGACCGTTTGATGGTTTTGCATTCTTAGTACCGTTAGTACTAATGAACCTGGGTGAATTATATGCATTGTTGAGTTATGGAAGAGTTGCATATTGTGGGCTAGATACATTTCATTTGCATGATTTGATGTTGATAAATGATTATTAGATCTTTGAGCAGAGGGCTCGGTTTTGGACTCGGTTGAGTCTTGATGGCATTCGCCCGGTTTTAATAAGCTCGACGTGGGCTTGGGGTTTGCATTGCATGAGTTGCATTATATTTGAGATTTACATGATTTGAATGCATTAGTTATTCTTTTGGAGTCATGTGTTTATATTTAAGTCGAGTAAGCTTGTTTCGGATGGTGGGTTTTCCCAAGGTAAAGATCCAGTAGGATTGAACTTGATGGCTTGGACTAAAGACCTAGTATGGTTGATGTCTAAGAAGGGCTAAAGACCTAGTTTTGGTTGATGCCGGAGATGGACTAAAGACCTAGTTTTGGTTGATGTCTAAGATGGGCTAAAGACCTAGTTTTGGTTGATGCCGGAGATGGACTAAAGACCTAGTTTTGGTTGATGTCTAAAATGGGCTAAAGATCTAGTATGATTTATGCCGAGGATTGACTAAAGACCTAGTATGGTTGATGTCATCTGTTTTCCACATCTAAGAAGCTTACTTGCATTTATTTAATTGTGGTTTAATTTATGTGTTTGCCACATTCGATGAGACCGGGTCTCCCCCGTCACCGAAGGGTGTTGATTTCGGGTATTTTATTTATTCGCATTGTTGAGGTTATATTATATGCATATGGATTGTTTTCCTTGATTGATGGACGGAATTATGTTACATCCTTATTGGATGCTTTAACTATTGGAGTTTTATTCGTAGTGGCGATTATTTGAAAAATTATTATTAACTAACTCTTGATGTGAGTTTTGGATTTGAGTCCTTTGCAGAGAAACGATTTTCATTGGAAGCTTTCCTCTCAGAAATTGAATGCATTGGAAAATGGGTTGTCGATGTCTTTTATACAAACCCTTTTAGAAAAATCATTTTTAAGTTGAAGTTGTCGATTTATCAAATGATTTGCTCATATTGTAAACTCTTGAACTCACTAGGCGTTAGCCTAACCTTTTTATTTGTCGGCATGTGTAACAGGTCCAGGTTAGGGAATAGCTTTAACTACACTGTGAATGGATGAGTGCTAGTAGAGTGCACAAGAAATGAGATGTTTAGCGAAGTCTTCCGCACATATTTGGGATTAGCAACTTGTAAATGGGTTAAGTAACACCCGTCTTGAGATGTTAGTTGTTTAGTTTGTGATGTTCAAACTTAGAAGTATTTTTCAAGGATGTCTTGTAGAAATGAAATTATCATCTTTTAGTTATTTTATCGAAATTACCGTTAGTTGCTCGTTCCAATTTTGAGGGTGTTACAAGTTGGTATCAGAGCATAAGTTTGAGAGAATTAGGTGTTAATTGTTGGATACCCAGACTCAAAATAGCGTTGCTTTAAGTAAATGAGAACGAGATTGCACCATTAGGCACTCTAAGATAGGATATTCAGAAGTTGTTGGGGTCACTAGAAACGAGGAGTCACGTCGAGAGGAGCAAAGATGATCATGTACGGTACGTTCATAATTGCACATGGCCAGTGTTATGGTGAACTTACCAGTTACATGAGAGTACTTGAACAACCCTAGCGTGATAACCGTTGGGGTAGTAGAGGAGTTCTAAGTGAGTGGTCGTTAGAAGAGGTTGACGACTTTAGCGTTTGCCATTTGGAGTGGCGGTAAGCATGATTGATTGTACTAAGTAGACCGGTCTGGTCGGATTTGATAGATAGATTGGAGTCGTAGGCTTATTGAACTGACCGTGATTCGAGGAGCAATGTGGGGTTAGTTGATGTGACTTTCCACCTTACGTTAAGATGTGTGAGTATCCGGATGACGATAGTGTGATCAGAGTACTTGGAGGAATGTGAACCGGAAGTTGAGTGCCGACAAAATGCATGCACGAAAGTTATTTTGCTTTTAAAATAAATTGCATCGATTATTTATTTATGTTTCAAATCGTCGGATGGACGGTACTGCTAAATCTTGGGAAGAGTTTGACATACGCAAGATTTTTAAACCATGATTTGGAAACATGCATGAAATTCATTTTACGACAGGCGGTTGTGAACCTGGTCGGGATTTATTTTATTTCTTGTAGTCGTCCACTATTACTTTCGGATATTGTGATATCCATGTTTTAATGTCATTTATGGTTTTGGATAAGTAACCGCGACTTACGACCTTAACATTAGATCTCCTCCACATGTGTTAAGGTTTGGACGGAGAGTTACATTCCGTTGTTTTAGTATTGATCTTTAATGGGAATTTCTTGTCAGGATCGAATCTTAACAAGACTAAAAATACTTAGAACTCAGAATTAAAGAATCTGCGGAATAGAACTTTAATTCACACAATCAAAGAACAATATATCAGAAAACACACAGCTGTTTTGTATTTACTGATTCAACTCACAAGCTTACAACCAAACCTCAATCTTGATGAACAGGCTCAATCAAGACGACTTCTACTTCTCTAGAAATAGGGTTCTAAACCTTGAGGTTAATTCTCTCTAAAACAAAACGTATATCGCGTATATTGTATGTCTATCAGAATAGCTATCTATCAACATCTATTTATACTAAATAGTTACAAGATAACTATCAAAAATAAATTGATCTTCTGAATCTTCTTTAAGCATATCTTCATTCATTCCATCTTTATCTCCAAAATCTTCGCATACCAGACTTATCACATCAGCAGTATTAACTTCATTCAGCATGAGCAGTACTAATATTTTCCAGCAGCACTAATTCATTCCAGCAGCATTAACTTATTCCAGCAGTACTAACCTTGCTTCAGCAGTATTAATCTATTCCAGCAGCATTAACTTGACTCAGCAGTACTAACCTTGTTCCAGCAGCATTAATGCATTAGCAGTACTAACAGAGTTCCAGCAGCATTAATGCATCAGCAGTACTAACAGAGTTCCCGCAGTATTAACTTTGTCTTGCAGTAGTAACTATGTTCTGGCAGTACTAACCTTTACTGGCAGTAGTAACTTTGTTCTGGAAGTAGTAATGTTGTTCTGGCAGTATTATCCATACTTAGCAAATCTTCAGTTCCCAACAATCTCCCCCTAACTTGACTTTTAGAAAGAGAAGTCAGGTTCTTCAGATGATGATGCTTCCAAAACTTAATCTTGAACACACAAGTCAGGATTCAATCCCAAACTTTGATTGATGATCCTTCTTACCAGGTATCTTGCCATCTTAGAATCTTTGTTACCCACCAACTTAGCTTTTAGCATTCCATTCAACCTTGTCATGTTGTGCTTGTATATTTTATCCACCAAATAATACTCATGATATGCATTGTCAAGTGTTATGACATACACACCACAGTTTTCAATAAGCATCCAGTTGGTAACAGCTTGAAATTGCCTTTCTGTCAAATACTTAACTGCTTCTGTATTGAACATTAGACACAGGTATTCAAGTACCATTTTGGTGATGGACATTCCATTCTCAGTCAGCAAATTTCCATAAAGCTTCATTCCCACCTTGAACATCTCTTCCAAGTCTGATCTAGAGCACATCCTTATAAGTCTTCCCCATGTAGAACAGACCTCAAACTTCCCATCTGCTCTTTTTATTCTAATGTACTCCTTTCTCCCATCTCTCAATGTGTCCCAGAAGATGATCTCAGGAGCCATAGAAGCTAATGGTTTAACTTTGATTGGACTAGTATCAACCACAGTAATATACATATCACATTGAGCATTTGTTGGTGATTGTACATTGCTTGGTTGACCTGATGGAGTTGCCACTTCTTCTTCAGCAACCTTTTGATCAACTTTCTCTTTCACAACTTCCTCCTTAGCTTCTTCTACAATGGATTTCACCCTAGGCTTCTTTACAACTTTCTTCTTTGAAGCTATAGACTTTGTTCTTGGTCTTTTGTTTGACACCATCTTGGTTCTTTTGAGTGATTTAACAGCTTCAGGAATGGTTTCAGCTGTTTCCTTTGTTTCTGCTGCTTTAGGGATGGTTTCTGCTGCCTTATGTTTTTCAGCAACATTAACCATTTCTGCTGCTTGAATGGTTTCTGCTGCTTTTTGACTAGCAGCATTAACCATTTATGCTGCTCTACCTGTTACTGCTTCTTTTACAATCTTTGATACTGCTGCTTCAACACTATTCTTCACAATCTCAAATACCTCTGCTTCAATCTCAGATTTAGTTACTGTAGATACAGATACTGCTTTCTTCTCACTTTCAGATACTGCTGCATCAACAAGACTCTTCATAATTTCAGCTACTGCTGCTTCAATCTCAGATACTGCAGCATTAACTGTTTCTACTGCTTTTTCTGTGGTTTCTGCTGCTGCTGCTTCAATATCAGATACTGCTTCCTTCTCATTTTCTGCAGTTTCAGTTACTGCTGCTTTCTCACTTTCTGCTTCCTTTGCAACTTCTGCACTCTGCTCAGCCTCCCCCTCAACCTTATGCTCATTCTCCCCCTCAACCTTTGCATCCTCCATGTTTAGTTCAGTTTCTAACTCCCCCTTTTTGGAAGCATCAGTGGTTGATCTTCTCCTTTTCAGAACATACTGAGCTTTCTTCCTTCTTTGCAGCAGCTTGGTGATCATCTTCTTATTCTTCTCTATCTTGGTGTGTTGATAAAGAACCACCTTCTTAAGCTCATCAATCTCCTTCTGCTGATTCATGACATCAATGTTGATGTTGGCAATGGTTTCCATCAATTCCGCATAAGTATATCTATCCTCACCTGGTTTAGAAGTGTTTACCTCCCTTTCAGGATCATTGGAAGTTTTAGTAGGTGTCTCTTGCCTAGCAAAAGCACAACCTACTCCCATGGTTTCTTGGCGCCTGGGTCCTCTGAATGTTTTCACATTCTGAGTTGCCGTGGGGAAGGTCTTAGTGATGTTACCACTGTCCTTCTCTTTGCTAGCAGAAGTAGTGGCAGCCTTGCAGCCCACATTCTCATCCTTCTCCATAGAGAGCACCTTCTTGGGGTTGGGAGACACCCCTGTGGTTACCCTTTTGATATTCTCTATTGGAGAATGCTCCAATAGAGGGCTTGTAGGCTTTGGGCTATTAAGAGATACACCAAGGGAAGGAACCTTGTGTACCTTTCTTCTTTCAAACTTCTTGGTGATTTTGGGAGTGGGTCTTAAAAGAATGGACTGTGGGATTTCTTTGGTGATGGAAGGTTGGGATTGGTCATCAGTGGGTGTGTCTAATGGGGGCCTTGACCCTGATGCCATACCTTCAGTGGTGTGGGACACAACCATCATTGTAGAGAATAATGGTGTGTCAACTCCTTCCGAGTCCCTAGGAATTCTTCTCATATTTGAGAAAACCTTCCCTTTAGGGGGTTTTGGCACATATACCTCAGCAGACTGAGGTAAATCCGTCAATTCAAGGTTAATTACTTCTTGGACAAACCTGGGATACATGTAAAAGCGCTTTTTGGATTCTAGGTTTGCCACAAGATCATTAAAAATCATGGCTGAAAAATTGAACTTTCTGGCAGTGGCTAAGCAGACCAAGGCATAAGCAATGGTACTGCTAAACTCACTCCATCCAGTTGTTTTCTTTGAAATACAGTGCATAAGAGTATGAACAAAAAATCGCCATTGGGTGAAAAACTTTGACTTGTAGAATTTAAAAATTCCAATGGGACCTTCATACCCCATTCTTGGTAAGGTCGAGAAAAGTTCATCATTAGAGAGATAGGTTATACCTGAGGCATCATCTAAGTGAAGAGTGATGCGAATAACCTCCTCTGTGACCTTCAAGGGTTTGTCACAAACCCTTGTTCGAATGATTTTCTGCCCATCTTCGAATATAACAGTGGCATTCTCCCAAAATTGCTTTTGATGCTCAATATATATGGTTGGGCACACTGTTAGGGCATGAGAGATGTGTGTGGACTTGAGAAAATCCACCATATCATGAAATCCTGCGGCCTGCTTTGGCTTCTGAAGCATCGCAATCTCATTGTGCTCATCGACAAACTCCATTGTCGTCATTCTTCCTGAGGATTTGGATAGAGAACACAGAGATTCTAGGGAGAAAAGGTTAGAACGAGAGAGAGAAATTGAATGCAAAGAGACGTTATGAACTTTGGCGGGCTGAAAGAGTATTTATAGCAGTACTAGCCCTGATTTTCTTTAGAAGCAGTATTAACGACTTAGCAGTATTAACGACTGAGCAGTATTAACTACAAGGCAGTATTAACTACACAGCAGTATTAACTACACAAGCAGTATTAACTACTAAGCAGTATTAACTACTAAGCAGTATTAACTACAAAGCAGTATTAACTACACATGCAGTATTAACTACGAAGCAGTATTAACTACAAAGCAGTATTAACTACAAAGCAGTATTAACTACACATGCAGTATTAACTACGAAGCAGTATTAACTACTAAGCAGTATTAACTACTAAGCAGTATTAACTACACATTAGCAGTAGAAAATATGTACTAGTGTTGGGAACTGAAGATATGCTAAGTATGGTTAGTACTGCTAAGTCTTCATTACTACTGCCAGTTCTTCGTTACTACTGCTGGGCAAGGTTACTGCTGCTAGATGAAGTTAATGCTGCTAGATGAAGTTAATGCTGCTAGATGAAGTTAATGCTGCTAGACGAAGTTAGTGCTGCTAGACCAAATTACTACTGCTAGACATGGTTAGTACTGCTGAGCTGAGTTACTACTGCTTGAAGACTGTGAAGATTAATACTGCTGAAGGTTGTTAATGCTGCTGAGCCAAATCATCATTAATACTGCTGAGTTGATAAGTTTGGTATGCGATACTTTTGGAGACAAAGAAGGAATTGATCAAGATATGTTTAACGAAGATTCAGAAGATCAATTTACTTTTTATGGTTATCTTGTAATTACTTTTGTATAAATAGTATTGATAGATAGCTATTAGCATAGACGAAAAACAGAAGATAGATAGTATACAGAATTCGATATTCAAGAGTGAATTAACCTCAAGATCATAGATCCTATTTCTAGAGAAGTAGAAATCGTCTTGTTGAGCCTGTTCAACAAGATTGAGGTTTTGGTGTAAAACCTGTGAGTTATAACTGTTTGATATATATACAGTTTATTGAATTTCTATTGATTGTTCTTTAATTGATTTAGAGTTCTATTCCGCAAGATTCTCTAAATTCTGTTTCTAAGAAGTTTAATTCTTGTTAAGAATCGATCCTGACAAGTGGTATCAGAGCATTGGTATCTTAGAAACTATGGACAATTCAATGGATACTCACAGTACTCCTGTTTCAAAAGTTCCCATGCTCAAATCCAATAAATTGAACATGTGGAAACTGAGAATCAAGCAGTACATTCTTCTTACTAATTATGCAATATGGGACATCATAGAAAATGGCCCATGTAATGAAGGAAAGATTGGAGAAGATGGTGAAGGCTTTGACCAATCCAAGGATGAGTGTTATGGAGGATCACATCAACAGGCTCCAAATGGAAATCAAAACATAAGCTCCTCTCAAGCCCATGTTTCTCAACAAGGAATGGGATTTGATTGGAGTGATCAAGCTGAGGAAGCCTGTCAGAATCAAGCTCTTATGGCAGAAGTATCTGATATTCCCACTGAGGTACAATCTAAACTCTGCTCTCAAACTTGCATTGATGCTGTTAAAAGATATAGGGATCACAATCAGGGTATGTGTGATGACCTTAAGAGGCTAGAGAAAGATGTGAAAGATTATGTTAGGATTGTAGAAAGGTTTGAGGAACAGATTAGAGCTTTTCAAGCTAATGAACTTCAACACCACTATGATACTAACTATTGGAAGTGGGAGAAGAATGAGTATGAGATTAAGCTGAAAGTGTCTGGGGAGGAGAATGAGAAATTAAAAGAAGAGCTTGAGAAGGTTAAACTTGATGTTGAAAAGTTTACCTGTGCTTCTAAAACCATGGACACCATCATTAAGGCTCAAATCCATGACAAGATGAAAGTAGGGATAGGGTACAATGCCACACCTCCACCCTACAATAACAACTACATACCTCCTAAGTCTGATTTGTTAGAGACCAAGGTTAGAAAGGAACCTGAATTAAAGATCAATCTAGATCCTTGTGAAAAAGAAATAGTTGTTGAGGATGAGACTGACAAAGTAGACTCTGATGAGGAATGTGAGAGTCCATGTGTCAAGAACACTGAGATCAAAAGGAATGAAGAGAAAAAGGGAGTCCATTACAAACAGACCACAGTTGTGGCTCCCAATACCTGTAAACATTGTTCCTGTAAGAAATCTCAAGAGCTCAAGCCCCAAAAACATGATAATCAGAGGGGAAATCAAAGGAACTGGAATAACCAGTGGGCTATGAGACAAGGAGTTGACCTGAACAGAATCAACAGGCCAAAACCTTGCTTCATCTGTGGTAAGCTAAATCACTTAGCCAAACACTGTTATTTCAATCCAGTTAACCAAAGGTTTAATGCTCAAAGATATTTTCAAAAACCTGCTGGTTACAGAAAGAGTGGGGGATATAAAAAGTCTGTGAGGAAAGTTGTGGAAAAGAAACAAGTTAAAACCATAAACCATATGAAAAAGGCAGAAATAGAAAGTGTTAGAGTATGGATGCCTAAAGGTACCAATGATAATACTGCCAACTCAGTTAGTACTGCTAACAATGTTAGTACTGCAGGAAGCAATAATGTCACTAGCAGTGTTAGTACTGCTAACACAGTTAGTACTTCTTCTACAATTAATACTGCTTCTAGTGTTAGTACTGCTAAGTTAATTAATACTGCTGAGAAGGCTAGTACTTCTGGAAGCAATGTTAGTGCTGCCAAAGTTAGCACTTCTACATCAGTTAGTACTGCTTCTAGACCTATCATCAAAACAAAGTACTCAAGCACTGATGTTCCTCACTTTGACAAGCTCATCAAAACAGAATGTAAGTATTTTGATGATCAAGGGAGACCCAAGACCACTATGGCTTGGGTCCCCAACAAAAACTAATTAATTTCTCAGATGTGCAGGGCAGCCAACAGCTTAAGGGAAGAAACATTTGGCATGTTGACAGTGGTTGCTCTAGGCACATGACAGGTAACATGGCCTGCCTTCAATATTCCAAATGAATTGATGGAGGACATGTTACTCTTGAAAATAATCCTGCAGAAGGTAAAAGAAGTGGTAAAAGTGATGTGTAAGATGACATTTGAGGTTTTGACAAGTGATGCACAGTGCAGAGTTTCTACTGCCTGTGTTCTAGTAGTTAATACTGCTAGTGCAGTTAATACTGCTAGTTAATACTGCTCAGTAGTTAATACTGCTAAGTAGTTAATACTGCTTGGTAGTTAATACTGCTTGGTAGTTAATACTGCTCAGTAGTTAATACTGCTCGGTAGTTAATACTGCTAGTGCAGTTAATACTGCTAGTGTAGTTACTACTGCTTGGTCGTTAATACTGCTAGGTAGTTAATACTGCTTGGCAGTTAATACTGCTAGGTAGTTAATACTGCTTGGTAGTTAATACTGCTTGGTAGTTAATACTGCTCAGTAGTTAATACTGCTCGGTAGTTAATACTGCTAGTGCAGTTAATACTGCTAGAGTAGTTACTACTGCTAGGTAGTTAATACTGCTTGGCAGTTAATACTGCTCGGTAGTTAATACTGCGAGGTAGTTAATACTGCTTCTGATAATCTAGGGCATATAAATACCCCTGTTTGCCCGCCCATGTTCATAACGACTCTTCGCATTTACTTCTTCTCTCTCGTTCTAACCTAGACTCCCCAGAATCTCTGTGCTTTTCTTTCAAGAATCCTTAGGCATCATGGAGTTTGTGGATGAGCACAATGAAATAGCCATGCTTCAGAAGCCGAAACAAGCTGCGGGATTCCACGATATAGTCGATTTTCTCAAATCCTCGCACATCTCCTATGCACTCACGGTGAGCCCAACAATCTATATCGAACATCAGAAACAATTTTGGGAGAATGCCACTGTTAGTGTTGAAGAAGGGCAGAAAACCATTCGAACAAGGGTTTGTGATAAACCCTTGAAAGTCACTGAAGAGGTTATTCGCATCTCCCTTCAGTTGAATGATGCTTCAGGTATATCTTCTATTCCTAATGAAGAACTCTTTTCTACTTTACAAAGAATGGGGTATGAAGGTCCCATTGGTGTTTTTAAATTCTACAAGTCAAAATTTTTCAACCAATGGAGATTTCTTGTTCATACCCTGATGCACTGTATTTCCAAGAAAACTACTGGATGGAGTGAGTTCAGCAGTCCCATTGCATATGCCTTGGTCTGCTTATCCACTGCCAGAAAGTACAATTTCTCAGCAATGATCTTTAATGATCTTGTATCAAACTTGGAATCCAAAAAGACCTTTTTCATGTATCCAAGGTTTGTGCAAGAAGTTCTTAACAAGGAGTTGATGGACTTACCTCAGTTCACTGAGGTATTTGTACCCAAATCCCCTAAAGGGAAGGTTTTTTCAAATATGAAAAGACTTCCTAGGGACTCGGAAGGAGTTGACACACCATTGTTCTCTACAATGATGGTTGTGTCCCACCCCTCTGAAGGTATGGCATCAGGATCAAGGCCCTCATTAGATCAACCCACTGATGACCAATCCCAACCTTCCATCTCAAAAGACATCCCTCAGTCCATTCTTGAACAGCCCACTCCCACAATCACCAAAAGGTTTCAAAGAAGAAAGGTGCACAAGGCTCCTTCCCTTGATGTACCTACTCAAAGCCCTACGCCTTTAAGCCCTCAATTGGAGCATTCTCCAATTGAGAATATCAACAGGGAAACCACAGGGGTGTCTCCCAACCTCAAGAAGGTGGTCTCTAAGGAGAAGGATGACCATATGGGTGCTAAGGCTGCCACTACTTCTGCTAGCACAGAGAAGGACAGTGGTAACATAAATAAGACCTTCCCCATGGCAACTCTAAATGAGAAATCATTAGGAGGACCCAGGTGCCAAGAAACCAAGGGGGCAGGTAGTGCTTCTGCTAGGCAGAAGGCTTCTGCTGAAACTTCCAAGGATCCTTTAAAGAAGGTAAATACTTCTAAACAAGGTGAGGATAGATATAACTATGAGGAATTGATGGAAACCTTAGGGAATATCAACTTGGATGTCATGGCACAAAAGAAAGAGATTGAGCAACTTAAGACTGTGGTCACCTACCAACAGTCTCAAATTGAGAAGCTCAAAAAGATGGTCACCAAGTTGCTGAACAAAAGGAAAAAGGCAAGATTTGTGCTGAGAAGGAGAACCTCAACTGATGATGCTCCCAAAAAGGGGGAGTCAGAGTCAGAAGCAGAACTGAAACTGAAGGGTCAACATATTGAGGGGGAGACTGTTCACATAGAGACTGAGATGGAAATGGAGTATGCACAGGTTAAGGGGGAGACCAGTGAGACAGAAAAGGGGGAAGAGTGTGTTAAAGCAGCAGAAACCACAGCAGCAGAAACCACAGCAGCAGAAACTGTTAATGCTGCTGAGTTTGAACAAGCAGCAGAAACAGTTAATGCTGCTGAAGGCCAAACAGTCAAAGCAGCAGAAACTGAGCAGGAAGCAGTAACTACATCTCAAGCTGAAATAGATGAAGAAATTTACTGGATTGTAAAGAACTGTATTGAAGCAGCATCACTACATGTACTAAGAGAAGCAGTAACAGCCATAGCAGCAGAAATGGTTATTGCTGCTGAAAAACTTAAAGCAGCTGAACCAACTCCTGAGGCTGTCAAAACTCTTAAAAGAACCAAGATGATGTCCAAGAAAAGACCAAGAACCCAGCCCATAACTTCAAAGAAGAAAAATGAAAAGAAGCCAAGGGTGGAGTCATCTGCAGAAGAGGCCCAGGAGGAAACAGTGAAATCTGATGGAAAAGTTGCTGAAGAAGAAGTGGCAACTCCATCAGGGCAATCAGGCAATGTGCAATCACAAACGGATGCCCAATGTGACTTGTACATTACTAGTGTTGACTCTAACCCAATTCCACTTCAGGCTGAACCAATATCATCTAAGGCTCCTGAAATCATCTTTTGGGACACTTTGAAAGATGGTAGAAAGGAGTTCATTAGGATAAAAAGAGCTGATGGAAAATTTGAAGTATTTTCTACTTGGGGAAAAATTGTCAGAACTTGCTCAAGATCAGACTTAGAAGAGATGTTCAAAGTTGGGATGAAGATATATGGAAACATGCTGACTGAGCCAGGGATGTCAATTTCTAAAATGGTACTTGAATTCTTGTGCCAAATGTTCAAACCTGAAGCAGTTCAGCATAGGTTAAACACACAGTTTCAAGTCATTACCAACTGGATGCTCTATGAAAACTGTGGAGTATATGTCATCTCCCTTGACTCTGCAACTCAAGAATACTATCTTGTGGATGAAATATACAATCACAGCATGAAGAGACTGCAAGGAATGTTACATACTAAGCTAACCTGCAACAAGGATTCAGCAATGGGAAGATTCTTGGTAAAGAGGATTCTCAATCAGAGTCTAGGCCTAAGTCCTAATCTGTGTGTACATGATGACTAAGTTTTGGAAGCATCATCTGAAGAACTTGACTTCTTTTCCTAAAAGTCAAGTTAGGGGGAGATTGTTGGGAACTGAAGATATGCTAAGTATAGTTAGTACTGCTAAGTCTTCATTACTACTGCCAGTTCTTCGTTACTACTGATGGGCAAGGTTACTGCTGCTAGATGAAGTTAATGCTGCTAGATGAAGTTAATGCTGCTAGATGAAGTTAATGCTGCTAGACGAAGTTAGTGCTGCTAGACCAAATTACTACTGCTAGACATGGTTAGTACTGCTGAGCTGAGTTACTACTGCTTGAAGACTGTGAAGATTAATACTGCTGAAGGTTGTTAATGCTGCTGAGCCAAATCATCATTAATACTGCTGAGTTGATAAGTTTGGTATGCGATACTTTTGGAGACAAAGAAGGAATTGATCAAGATATGTTTAACGAAGATTCAGAAGATCAATTTACTTTTTATGGTTATCTTGTAATTACTTTTGTATAAATAGTATTGATAGATAGCTATTAGCATAGACGAAAAACAGAAGATAGATAGTATACAGAATTCGATATTCAAGAGTGAATTAACCTCAAGATCATAGATCCTATTTCTAGAGAAGTAGAAATCGTCTTGTTGAGCCTGTTCAACAAGATTGAGGTTTTGGTGTAAAACTTGTGAGTTATAACTGTTTGATATATATACAGTTTATTGAATTTCTATTGATTGTTCTTTAATTGATTTAGAGTTCTATTCCGCAAGATTCTCTAAATTCTGTTTCTAAGAAGTTTAATTCTTGTTAAGAATCGATCCTGACAACTAGCAGTAGTAATTCTGCACTGGCAGTAGTAACTATACTTACACTTTGCAGTACTTGTCAATCTGAGTCATACTGAGGTTCTGAGAAAACTAGTTAGTAACACCAAATATACAAAGAAATACAGGTATAAAAAATTAAAAATCATGAATTTATTCAAGGTTGATCAAGCCCACACTTGCTACCAAGAAAGTGAATCTACCCACATCAAATGCTTTTGTGAATAGATCTGCAAACTGGTCATTGGTATGAACTTTAGCAACTTGAATCAATTTCTTTTCATTACAGTCTCTAATAAAGTGATACCTGATCTCTATGTGCTTTGTTTTTGAGTGTTTGACAGGATTGTTAACAATGCTAATGGCACTGTTGTTGTCAATGAAGATTGGAGTGTGAAGAAATGTTACCCCATAGTCCAACATCTGATTCTGAATCCATAACACCTGAGAACAGCAACTTGCAGCAACTATATACTCAGCTTCTGTTGTAGATAAGGACACTGTGGTTTGTTTCTTACACTGCCATGATACTAGTCTTGCACCCAAAAACTGACATCCACCTGAAGTAGACTTCCTATCCATGTTAGCTCCACCTAAGTCACTATCTGAGTATGCAAGAAAGTCAAACGAAGATTCATAAGGATACCAAAGACCTAATCTAGGTTGCCCTCTTAGGTATCTAAAAATTCTTTTGACTGCATGAAGGTGTGATTGCTTAGGTGTAACCTGAAATCTGGCACAAACACATACAGGAAACATAATGTCTGGTCTAGAGGCTGTGAGATACATGAGTGATCCAATCATAGATCTGTAATGATGGACATCCACATCCTCCCCCTCAAGATCTGCAGTGATCTGTTTGTGTGTCTCTGTTGGGAACTGAAGATATGCTAAGTATGGTTAGTACTGCCAAGACAATTTTACTACTGCCAGTTCTTCGTTACTACTGCTAGTCAATGTTACTACTGCTAGACAAGGTTACTACTGCTAGTCAAGGTTACTACTGCTAGACAAGGTTACTACTGCTAGTCAAGGTTACTACTGCTAGACGAAGTTACTACTGCTAGAAGAAGTTACTACTGCTAGACACGGTTAGTACTGCTAGACCAAATTACTACTGCTAGACATGGTTAGTACTGCTGAGCTGATTTACTACTGCTTGAAGACTGTGAAGGTTAATACTGCTGAAGGTCGTTAATGCTGCTGAGCCAAATCATTGTTAATACTGCTGACTTGATAAGTTTGGTATGCGATACTTTTGGAGACAAAGAAGGAATTGATCAAGATATGTTTAACGAAGATTCAGAAGATCAATTTACTTTTGATAGTTATCTTGTAATTACTTTTGTATAAATAGTATTGATAGATAGCTATTAGGAAATACGAGATACAAGAGACAATATACACGATAGCGAGAACAGTTATTCAAAAAGTTGTTTAGCGATTCAAGAGAGAATTAACCTCAAGGTGTAAGAACCCTATTTCTAGAGAAGTAGAAGTCGTCTTATTGAGCCTGTTCAACAAGATTGAGGTTTGGTGTAAAGCTTGTGAGTAATACAGGTTGATATATACAGTGTGTTGAATTCTATTGATTGTTCTTTAATTGATTTAGAGTTCTATTCCGCAAGATTCTCTAAATTCTGTTTCTAAGAAGTTTAATTCTTGTTAAGAATCGATCCTGACAAGTGGTATCAGAGCCTGTGTTTCTTAGAAATCTACAATCATTATGAAAAATTCTATTGAATCAAACTTTACTTTTGATTGGAGTGATCAAGCAGAAGAGGCAATTCAGAATCAAGCTCTTATGGCAGAAGTCTCAGATATTCCCACTGAGGTACAATCTAAACTCTGTTCTCAAGCTTGCATTGATGCTGTTAAAAGATATAGGGATCACAATCAGGGTATGTGTGATAACCTTAAGAGGCTAGAGAAAGATGTGAAAGATTATGTTAGGATTGTAGAAAGGTTTGAGGAACAGATTAGAGCTTTTCAAGCTAATGAACTTCAACACCACTATGATACTAACTATTGGAAGTGGGAGAAGAATGAGTATGAGATTAAGCTGAAAGTGTCTGGGGAGGAGAATGAGAAATTAAAAGAAGAGCTTAAGAAGGTTAAACTTGATGTTGAAAAGTTTACCTGTGCTTCTAAACCCATGGATACCATCATCAAGGCTCAAATCCATGACAAGATGAAAGTAGGGATAGGATACAATGCCACACCTCCACCCTACAATAACAACTACATACCTCCTAAGTCTGATTTGTTAGAGACCAAGGATAGGAAGGAACCTGAATTAAAGATTAATATAGATCCTTGTGAAAAAGAAGTAGTAGTTAAGGATAAAACAGAGAAGGAAGAATCCAAGAAGAATAAGAGTATTAGTAGTAGGGTTCCCTTAGACAATGAAATTGTGACCAATGAGAAAGATGGAAATCCTTGGGGAAAGAACAATGAGATGAAAAGGACAGAAACAGTAAAGGGAGTCCAATACACACAGACCACAGTTGTGGCTCCCAATACCTGTAAACATTGTTCTTGTAAGAAATCTCAAGAGCTTAAGCCCCAAAAACATGATAACAAAATGGGTAATCAAAGAAATTGGAATAATCAGTGGGCTATGAGACAAGGAGTTGATCTGAACAGAATTAACAGGCCAAAACCTTGTTTCATCTGTGGTAAGCTAAATCATTTAGCCAAACACTGTTATTTCAATCCTGTTAACCAAAGGTTTAATGCTCAAAGATCTTTTCAAAAACCTGGTGGTTACAGAAAGAATGGTGGCTATAAAAAGTCTGTGAGGAAAGTTGTGGCAAAGAAACAAGTTAAACCAAAAGCCACATGAAAAAGGCAGAAACAGAAAGTGTTAGAGTATGGATGCCTAAAGGTACTAATGATAATACTGCCAACTCAGTTAGTACTGCTAACAATGTTAGTACTGCATGAAGCAATAATGTTGCTAGCAGTGTTAGTACTGCTGACACAGTTAGTACCTCTTCAACAATTAATACTGCTTCTAGTGTTAGTACTGCTAAGTTAGTTAATACTGCTGAGAAGGCTAGTACTTCTGGAAGCAGTGTTAGTGCTGCTAACACTGTTAATGCCTCCTTAAAAGATAATACTGCTAACAATGTTAGTGCTGCTAACAAAGTTAGTACTTCTGCATCAGTTAGTACTGCTTCTAGACCTATCATCAAAACAAAGTACTCAAGCACTGATGTTCCTCACTTTGACAAGCTCATCAAAACAGAATGTAAGTATTTTGATGATCAAGGGAGACCCAAGACCACTATGGCTTGGGTCCCTAATAAAACTAATTGATCTATCAAATGTGCAGGGCAACCAACAGCTTAAGGGGAGAAGCATTTGGCATGTTGACAGTGGTTGCTCTAGGCACATGACAGGTAACATGGCCTGTCTTCAAAAATTTCAAAAAGATTGATGGAGGACATGTTACTTTTGAAAATAATCCTGCAGAAGGTAAGAGAAGTGGTAAAGGTGATGTGTCAGAAGGTAAGATGACATTTGAGGATTTGACTAGTAATGCAAAGTGCAGAGTTAATACTGCCCTTGCAGTTAATACTGCTAAGCAGTTAATACTGCTTGTGCAGTTAATACTGCTTGTGTAGTTAATACTGCTAAGCAGTTAATACTGTTTGTGCAGTTAATACTGCTTGTGTAGTTAATACTGCTCAGCAGTTAATACTGCTTGTGCAGTTAATACTGCTTGTGTAGTTAATACTGCTCAGCAGTTAATACTGCCTGTGCAGTTAATACTGCTTGCAGTTAATACTGCTTGTGTAGTTAATACTGCTTTGGGTGGTTAATACTGCTTTTGTTAATTCTAGGGTTAATACTGCGTATAAATACCCTGTAAGCCCGCCTTCGCTCATAACGTCTCTTTGAACTCGATTCTCTCTCACTCTCTTTCTAACCTATTCTCCCAAGAATTTCTGTGTTTGCTCCAGGATTTTCAGATACAATGGCTCAAAGAGAGTTTGTTGATGAACACAATGAGATTGCAATGCTTCAGAAGCCGAAGCAATCTGCAGGATTCCATGAAATTGTCGATTTTCTCACGTCTTCGCATATCTCCTATGCACTAACAGTGGCTCCCAAGATATTCATTGAACATCAAAATCAATTTTGGGATAATGCTACTGTGGTGACAGAAAACGGGCAAACGAAGATTCGAACCAGGGTTTGTGATAAACCTTGACAGTAACAGAGGAGATTATTCGCATACATCTTCAGTTGAATGATGCTTCAGGTATATCTTCTATTCCTAATGAAGAACTCTTTTCTACCATACAAAGAATGGGGTATGAAGGCTCTATTGGTATTTTCAAATTTTTCAAGTCAAAATTCTTTTCCCAATGGAGATTTCTTGTTCATACCCTTATGCACTGCATCTCAAAGAAAACAACTGGATGGAGTGAGTTCAGCAGTACCACTGCTTATGCTCTGGTATGTTTGGCCACTTCCAGAAAGTTCAATTTCTCCCAAATGATTTTATCTGATCTTGTATCAAACCTGGAATCCAAAAAGAGCTTTTACATGTATCCAAGGTTTGTGCAAGAAGTTATTAACAAGGAATTGATGGACTTACCTCAGTTTACTGAGGTATATGTACCCAAATCCCCTAAAGGGAAGGTTTTTTCAAATATGAAAAGACTTCCTAGGGACTCGGAAGGAGTTGACACACCATTGTTCTCTACAATGATGGTTGTGTCCCACCCCTCTGAAGGTATGGCATCAGGATCAAGGCCCTCATTAGATCATCCCACTGATGACCAAACCCCACCTTCACTCACTATAAATATCCCTCAGCACATACTTCAAAAGCCCACTCCTGCTTTATCCAACAAGTTTCAAAGAAGAAAGGTGCACAAGGTTCCTTCCCTTGATGTACCTACTCAGAGCCCTAAGCCTTTAAGCCCTCAGTTGGAGCATTCTCCAATTGAGAATATCAACAGGGAAACCACAGGGGTGTCTCCCAACCCCAAGAAGGTGCTCTCTAAGGAGAAGGATGAGCATATGGGTGCTAAGGCTGCCACTACTTCTGCTAGCACAGAGAAGGACAGTGGTAACATAAATAAGACCTTCCCCATGGCAACTCTAAATGAGAAATCATTAGGAGGACCCAGGTGCCAAGAAACCAAGGGGGCAGTTAGTGCTTCTGCTAGGCAGAAGGCTTCTGCTAAAACTTCCAAGGATCCCTTAAAGAAGGTAAAATCTTCTAAAAAGGGTGAGGATAGACATAACAAAGAGGAATTGATGGCTACTTCTAGTGATCCTTTAAAGAAGGTAAACACTTCTAAACAAGGTGAGGATAGATATAACTATGATGAATTGATGGAAACAATTAGAAATGTCAACTTGGATGTTATGGCACAAAAGAAGGAGATTGAGCAACTGAAGACTGTGGTCACCTACCAACAGTCTCAAATTGAGAAGCTCAAGAAGATGGTCACCAAGTTGTTGCACAGACAGAAAAAGGCAAGATTTGTGCTGAGAAGAAGAATTCCAACTGATGATGCTCCCAAAAAGGGGGAGTCAGAGTCAGAATCAGAAGCAGAACTGAATATGAAGGGTCCACAAGTTGAGGGGGAGACAGTTCAGATGGAGACTGAGATGGAAATGGATAATGCACAGTTTAAGGGGGAGTCCAGTACACAGAATAAGGGGGAAACAGAAAAGGTGGAAGAGCTTGTTAAAGAAGCAGAAACTGTAAAGGCAGCAGTAACTGAAGTTCCAAAAGAAGCAGTAACGGAAGTAGCAGCAGAAACTGTTAATGCTGCTGACTCTAAGCAAGCAGCAGAAACAGTTAATGCTGCTCAATCTACAAAGAAAGCAGTAACAGAAACAGAAGCTGAAACAATAGCAGAGAAGCTTACAGTAGAAGAAGTGGAGGTTGCAGAGGCTTTAATCAAAGCCAAACATGATACACCTCCAACTGCCAAGAATCAGGAAGAAACTAAGGATGCAAAGATGGTTTTCAGCAGAAAGAGAACAAAGTCTGTGGCTACTAAAAAGAAGATTGTAAAGAAGCAAAGGGTAGAACCTGTTGAGAAACCAGTGGTAGAAGAGAAAGAAAAGGAAGAAGTTGCCAAGGATGAAAGACAAGGAGATAGTAAGACAGGTCAATCCAGTAATGCACAATCACTTAGCAATGAACAATGTGACTTGTACATCACTATGGTTGATACTGAACCAATCAAAGTGACTCCATTAGATTCAAAACCTCCTGAAATCAGTCACTGGGATACTTTGATAGATGAGAGAAAGGAGTATATCAGACTCAAGAGAGCTGATGGGCAGTTTGAAGTCTACAGAACATGGGGACAAGTTATAAGAAGATGCTCAAGATCTGACTTGGAAGAGATGTTCAAAGTAGACATGCAGATCTATGGTAACATGTTGACAGAAAGAGGTATGTCTATCACAAAGATGGTGTTAGAATACTTATGCCTAATGTTCAGACCAGAAGTAGTTCAGCACATAACAGCAAGACCTTTTCAAGCAGTAACCCACTGGATGCTCTATGAAAATTGTGGAGTGTATGTTATATCAATTGACAACACATATCAGGAGTATTATCTGGTGGATGAAATCTACAAACACTGCATGAAAAGACTGAACGGGATGTTACATGTAAAATTGGTCTGCAACAAAGACTCTGCTATGGGAAGATTCTTGGTAAGAAGGATTGCAAATCAGAGTCTAGGTTTAAGTCCTGATCTATGCTTATATGATGACTAAGTTTTGGAAGCATCATCTGAAGAACTTGACTTCTTTTCCTAAAAGTCAAGTTAGGGGGAGATTGTTGGGAACTGAAGATATGCTAAGTATGGTTAGTACTGCCAAGACAATTTTACTACTGCCAGTTCTTCGTTACTACTGCTAGTCAAGGTTACTACTGCTAGACAAGGTTACTACTGCTAGTCAAGGTTACTACTGCTAGACAAGGTTACTACTGCTAGTCAAGGTTACTACTGTTAGACGAAGTTACTACTGCTAGAAGAAGTTACTACTGCTAGACACGGTTAGTACTGCTAGACCAAATTACTACTGCTAGACATGGTTAGTACTGCTGAGCTGAGTTACTACTGCTTGAAGACTGTGAAGGTTAATACTGCTGAAGGTCGTTAATGCTGCTGAGCCAAATCATTGTTAATACTGCTGACTTGATAAGTTTGGTATGCGATACTTTTGGAGACAAAGAAGGAATTGATCAAGATATGTTTAACGAAGATTCAGAAGATCAATTTACTTTTGATAGTTATCTTGTAATTACTTTTGTATAAATAGTATTGATAGATAGCTATTAGGAAATACGAGATACAAGAGACAATATACACGATAGCGAGAACAGTTATTCAAAAAGTTGTTTAGCGATTCAAGAGAGAATTAACCTCAAGGTGTAAGAACCCTATTTCTAGAGAAGTAGAAGTCGTCTTGTTGAGCCTGTTCAACAATATTGAGGTTTGGTGTAAAGCTTGTGAGTAATACAGGTTGATATATACAGTGTGTTGAATTCTATTGATTGTTCTTTAATTGATTTAGAGTTCTATTCCGCAAGATTCTCTAAATTCTGTTTCTAAGAAGTTTAATTCTTGTTAAGAATCGATCCTGACAGTCTCCATTGGTGTGCTTGCTGGCTTTGAGTCTGTTAAACCATACTTGTCCAGGATGTCTTTCACATATTTGGATTGGCTTATGAAAATCCCATCTTTCCTCTGTTTCACCTGAAGCCCAAGGAAGAAAGTAAGTTCTCCCATGGAACTCATCTTGAAGCTCTTGTGCATTAACTCTTCAAACTCTTTACACATGTGATCATTTGTGGATCCAAAGATGATGTCATCCACATAGATCTGAACAAGTAGTGTGTCTTTCTTTCTCCTCTTAATGAACAAGGTCTTGTCAATGACTCCTCTTTCAAATTCATTTTTCAAGAGATAGGTAGACAGGGTGTCATACCATGCTCTTGGGGCTTGATGTAAACCATAAAGTGCCTTCTTCAACCTGTACACTCTGTCAGGGTGCAATGGATTCTCAAATCCAGGGGGTTGACAGACATATACTTCTTCATCAATACTTCCATACAGAAAAGCACTTTTTACATCCATTTGGTAGACTTTGAACTTCATGAATGAGGCATAGGCTAGAAATAGCCTAATAGCTTCAATCCGTGCCACTGGAGCAAAGACTTTCTCATAGTCTATGCCCTCTTCCTGAGTATACTCTTGTGCAACCAGCCTTGCTTTGTTTCTGATCACAATTCCTCTGTCATCCTTCTTGTTTCTGAAAATCCACTTGGTGCCAATTGCTCTATGACCTTTTGGAAGGTCCACCAAGTCCCAAACATCCTGTAATTTAAACTGTAGCAGCTCCTCTTGCATTGCTTATATCCAACTTGGATCTTTCATAGCATCATAAGCCTTTTTGGGCTCAATTTGGGATAGAAAGCAAGTAAGTACAGTATTAATTGTATTCTGCTGATCTTGTAGCTCTTGAAGTCTGCTTTGATTCCTAGTCATCATGGGAGAAGCAATGTATCCTATAACCAACTCAGGAGGATGATTTTTCTGAGTTCTTGATGGATGACCAGGTTCCTCAACTAAGTTCCCATCCAGATTTGACTCATTTAAGTCTGGATTTTCTTCAGCTTCTTCAAGTACTTCAGACTCTCTTGAAGTTCTCTCTTCTTCATTCTGAATGGGTTCAGCTTCCTTTTCTGGTTCACAGAAGTCAACAGGATCAATGGTAGGGAGTGGAAATATCACAGACTGAATACTGTTATCTGATGGTGGTGCATCCCTTTGTCCTGCATTCACATCACTACTGAAACCCAAAGAATTAGTGAGTGAATCAATGTCAAATAGCCAATCAGGACCTGAACCAATAGGATTTGGTGTGTGCTCATTGCATTTGACATTGTCACTTTCTTCAATTATTCTAGAAGAGGTATTAAACACTCTGTAAGCCTTACTCTGAGATGAGTAACCAACAAGAAAGCCATCATCTGCTTTGCTATCAAACTTACCTAAGTGAGATTTGGTATTGAGAATTGTACAAGGACACCCAAATGGTTTGAAAAATCCAATAAATGGTTTCTTTTTCAGAAAAAGCTCATAAGGTGTCTTGTTTTTAGGCTTTATGACCAAGACTCTGTTTTGAACATAACAAGCAGTATTAACTGCTTCTGCCCAAAAAGTAGTGGGTAATTTTGAATCAGCTAACAGAGATCTAGCAGCCTCAATCAGTGTCCTATTCCTTCTCTCAGCAACACCATT
Source organism: Saussurea involucrata (assembly GCA_033807775.1). Taxonomy (NCBI): domain Eukaryota; kingdom Viridiplantae; phylum Streptophyta; class Magnoliopsida; order Asterales; family Asteraceae; genus Saussurea; species Saussurea involucrata. The sequence continues at coordinate 220,963,672 of CM066320.1, forward strand.
CTGTTGTGGAGTCCTAGGAGCACTGTATTGTCTCTCAATTCCTTTTTCCTCACAAAAGGTGTTTAGATCAAAGTTTTTAAATTCAGTCCCATTATCTGATCTAATGACTTTCACTTTTTGATTTGATTGGTTTTCAATTCTAAGAATAAAAGATTTGATCAGTCCACTTGTCTCATCTTTAGTTCTCAGAAAATATACCCAAGTAAATCTAGAGTAATCATCAACAATAACTAAATAGTATGACTTCTTGCCAATGCTCATGACATTTGTAGGGCCAAACAGATCCATATGCAACAACTGAAGAGGATTTGAGATAGTGTTTATCTCTTTGGACTTATGAGAAGTTTTGTGTTGTTTGCCTTTGAGACATGCAACACAATGATCATCACATGAATAGACTTTTGATGGTAAACCCCTAACAAGATTATTTTTAACAAGTTTATTCATTGTTTTAAAATTCACGTGACACATCCTTCTGTGCCAAAGTGAAGATTCATCTATTGAAGCTTTTGAAACCAAACAATTTAGAGATGAATCAGATGAAACACTTTCTAAATCTAAACAATACACATTATCCTTTCTAGGAGTTCTCAATAGTATCATGTTTTCATCAACTACTTTGAATCCAGGAGCAAGAATAATGCATTCAGAATCAGTAAATAATATACTATGTTTCTTGTCACAGACCTGTGATACACTTAACAGGTTGTATCTCAATTGCTCAACATAGTAAACATCCTCAAATGTCATCTTACCTTTTGACACATCACCTTTACCACTTATCTTACCTCCTGCAGGATTATTTCCAAAAGCAACATGTCCTTCATCAATTCTTTTGAAATTCTTGAGGCAGGCCATGTTACCTGTCATGTGCCTGGAACAACCACTATCAACATGCCAGATGCTCTTCCCCTTGAGCTGTTGGTTGCCCTGCACATCAGATAAATCAGTTAGTTTTTATTGGGAACCCAAGCCGAAGTGGTCTTGGGTCTCCCTTGCTCATCAAAGTACTTGCACTGGGTTTTGATGAGATTTTCAAACTTAGGTACTGCAGAACTGGAGTACTTTGTCAATATGATTGGTCTAGCAGCACAAAAACTAGAAGCAGTATTAACCTTGGAAGAAGTACTAACAGTGTTAGCAGCACTAACACTGCTAGCAGCAGCATTCTCTTGAAAAGAAGTACTAACAGTGTTAGCAGCACTAACACTGCTAGCAGTAGTATTCTCTTTAAAAGCAGTACTAACAGTGTTAGCAGCACTAACACTGCTAGCAGCAGTATTGTCTTTAAAAGAAGTACTAACAGTGTTAGCAGCACTAACACTGCTAGCAACAGTATTGTCTTTAGTATTGCTTCTAGCAGCACTATCCTTGTCAGCAGTACTATCTGAGGTAGCAGTACTAACATTAGTGCTTTTGGGGACCCATATATTGACACATTCCTTTTCAGTCTATTTTCTCATGTGGCTTTTGGTTTCAGCTTGTTTCTTAGCCACATTATTCCTTGCAGGCTTCCTATAACCAGAAGATTTTTGAAAACTTCTTTGAAAACTTTTCTTTTGGTTAATAGGATTGAAATAACAGTGTTTGGCAAGATGATTCAATTTGCCACAAATAAAACAAGGTTTTGGTCTGTTAATCCTTTGCAGATCAACTCCTTGCTTTTGTGCCCACTGGTTATTCCAATTTCTTTGATTTCCCCTCTTTTTATCATGTTTTTGGGGCTTATTCTCTTGATGTTTCTTGCAAGAACAATGTTCACAAGTATTAGAGTTCACAACAGTGGTCTGTGTATAATGAACTCCCTTTCCCTTTCCAGTCCTTTTCATCTCATTGTTCTTAACACATGGAATTACACATTTCTCATCAGATCCTTCTTTTTCAGTCTTATCCTCAACAACTACTTTATCTAATGGATCTACTTCAGTGGCTCCTTCAGGTAAGTCCTTCCAATCCTTGGTTTCTAATAGGTCTGACTTAGGAGGGATGTAGTTTTTGTTGTAGGGTAGAGGTGTGGCATTGTACCCTATGCCTGGTTTCAACTTACTATGGATTTGAGAGTTGATTATGTTGTCCATGACTTTAGAGGCACAATTAAACTTTTCTACATCAAGTTTAACTTTCTCAAGCTCTCCTTTTAGTTTCTCACACTCTTCCCTGGATTCTCTAAGCTGGAACTCTAGACCATCCTTTTCCCATTTCCAGTAGTTTGTATCATAGGAGTGTTGAAGTTCATTGGCTTGAAAATCCCTAATCTGTTCTTCAAACTTCTCAACAATTACTACATAGTCTTTTCTGTCCTTTTCTAATCTCTTAAGGTCATCACACATTCCCTGATTGTGAACAGGCTGATTGGTCTAGCAGTGCGGAATAGAACTTTAATTCACACAATCAAAGAACAATATATCAGAAAACACACAGCTGTTTTGTATTTACTGATTCAACTCACAAGCTTACAACCAAACCTCAATCTTGATGAACAGGCTCAATCAAGACGACTTCTACTTCTCTAGAAATAGGGTTCTAAACCTTGAGGTTAATTCTCTCTAAAACAAAACGTATATCGCGTATATTGTATGTCTATCAGAATAGCTATCTATCAACATCTATTTATACTAAATAGTTACAAGATAACTATCAAAAATAAATTGATCTTCTGAATCTTCTTTAAGCATATCTTCATTCATTCCATCTTTATCTCCAAAATCTTCGCATACCAGACTTATCACATCAGCAGTATTAACTTCATTCAGCATGAGCAGTACTAATATTTTCCAGCAGCACTAATTCATTCCAGCAGCATTAACTTATTCCAGCAGTACTAACCTTGCTTCAGCAGTATTAATCTATTCCAGCAGCATTAACTTGACTCAGCAGTACTAACCTTGTTCCAGCAGCATTAATGCATCAGCAGTACTAACAGAGTTCCAGCAGCATTAATGCATCAGCAGTACTAACAGAGTTCCCGCAGTATTAACTTTGTCTTGCAGTAGTAACTATGTTCTGGCAGTACTAACCTTTACTGGCAGTAGTAACTTTGTTCTGGAAGTAGTAATGTTGTTCTGGCAGTATTATCCATACTTAGCAAATCTTCAGTTCCCAACAATTTTAAATTCCCATACTTAGCAAACCTTATTATCCATACTTAGCAAACCACAGTGTTAGTACAAACCTTATTATCCATACTAACAGGTTAATACTGCTTCTAGTTTTTGTGCTGCTAGACCAATCATATTGACAAAGTACTTCAATTTTTGGGTGCAAGACTAGTATCATGGCAGTGTAAGAAACAAACCACAGTATCCTTATCTACAACAGAAGCTGAGTATATAGCTGCTGCAAGTTGCTGTTCTCAGGTGTTATGGATTCAGAATCAGATGTTGGACTATGGGGTAACATTTCTTCACACTCCAATCTTCATTGACAACAACAGTGCCATTAGCATTGTTAACAATCCTGTCAAACACTCAAAAACAAAGCACATAGAGATCAGGTATCACTTTATTAGAGACTGTAATGAAAAGAAATTGATTCAAGTTGCTAAAGTTCATACCAATGACCAGTTTGCAGATCTATTCACAAAAGCATTTGATGTGGGTAGATTCACTTTCTTGGTAGCAAGTGTGGGCTTGATCAACCTTGAATAAATTCATGATTTTTAATTTTTTTATACCTGTATTTCTTTGTATATTTGGTGTTACTAACTAGTTTTCTCAGAACCTCAGTATGACTCAGATTGACAAGTGCTGCAAAGTGTAAGTATAGTTACTACTGCCAGTGCAGAATTACTACTGCTAGTACATATTTTCTACTGTTAATGTGTAGTTAATACTGCTTTGTAGTTAATACTGCTTAGTAGTTAATACTGCTTAGTAGTTAATACTGCTTAGTAGTTAATACTGCTTAGTAGTTAATACTGCTTCGTAGTTAATACTGCATGTGTAGTTAATACTGCTTTGTAGTTAATACTGCTTTGTAGTTAATACTGCTTCGTAGTTAATACTGCATGTGTAGTTAATACTGCTTTGTAGTTAATACTGCTTAGTAGTTAATACTGCTTGTGTAGTTAATACTGCTGTGTAGTTAATACTGCCTTGTAGTTAATACTGCTCAGTCGTTAATACTGCTAAGTCGTTAATACTGCTTCTAAAGAAAATCAGGGCTAGTACTGCTATAAATACTCTTTCAGCCCGCCAAAGTTCATAACGTCTCTTTGCATTCAATTTCTCTCTCTCGTTCTAACCTTTTCTCCCTAGAATCTCTGTGTTCTCTATCCAAATCCTCAGGAAGAATGACGACAATGGAGTTTGTCGATGAGCACAATGAGATTGCGATGCTTCAGAAGCCAAAGCAGGCCGCAGAATTTCATGATATGGTGGATTTTCTCAAGTCCACACACATCTCTCATGCCCTAACAGTGTGCCCAACCATATATATTGAGCATCAAAAGCAATTTTGGGAGAATGCCACTGTTATATTCGAAGATGGGCAGAAAATCATTCGAACAAGGGTTTGTGACAAACCCTTGAAGGTCACAGAGGAGGTTATTCGCATCACTCTTCACTTAGATGATGCCTCAGGTATAACCTATCTCTCTAATGATGAACTTTTCTCGACCTTACCAAGAATGGGGTATGAAGGTCCCATTGGAATTTTTAAATTCTACAAGTCAAAGTTTTTCACCCAATGGCGATTTTTTGTTCATACTCTTATGCACTGTATTTCAAAGAAAACAACTGGATGGAGTGAGTTTAGCAGTACCATTGCTTATGCCTTGGTCTGCTTAGCCACTGCCAGAAAGTTCAATTTTTCAGCCATGATTTTTAATGATCTTGTGGCAAACCTAGAATCCAAAAAGCGCTTTTACATGTATCCCAGGTTTGTCCAAGAAGTAATTAACCTTGAATTGACGGATTTACCTCAGTCTGCTGAGGTATATGTGCCAAAACCCCCTAAAGGGAAGGTTTTCTCAAATATGAGAAGAATTCCTAGGGACTCGGAAGGAGTTGACACACCATTATTCTCTACAATGATGGTTGTGTCCCACACCACTGAAGGTATGGCATCAGGGTCAAGGCCCCCATTAGACACACCCACTGATGACCAATCCCAACCTTCCATCACCAAAGAAATCCCACAGTCCATTCTTTTAAGACCCACTCCCAAAATCACCAAGAAGTTTGAAAGAAGAAAGGTACACAAGGTTCCTTCCCTTGGTGTATCTCTTAATAGCCCAAAGCCTACAAGCCCTCTATTGGAGCATTCTCCAATAGAGAATATCAAAAGGGTAACCACAGGGGTGTCTCCCAACCCCAAGAAGGTGCTCTCTATGGAGAAGGATGAGAATGTGGGCTGCAAGGCTGCCACTACTTCTGCTAGCAAAGAGAAGGACAGTGGTAACATCACTAAGACCTTCCCCACGGCAACTCAGAATGTGAAAACATTCAGAGGACCCAGGCGCCAAGAAACCATGGGAGTAGGTTGTGCTTTTGCTAGGCAAGAGACACCTACTAAAACTTCCAATGATCCTGAAAGGGAGGTAAACACTTCTAAACCAGGTGAGGATAGATATACTTATGCGGAATTGATGGAAACCATTGCCAACATCAACATTGATGTCATGAATCAGCAGAAGGAGATTGATGAGCTTAAGAAGGTGGTTCTTTATCAACACACCAAGATAGAGAAGAATAAGAAGATGATCACCAAGCTGCTGCAAAGAAGGAAGAAAGCTCAGTATGTTCTGAAAAGGAGAAGATCAACCACTGATGCTTCCAAAAAGGGGGAGTTAGAAACTGAACTAAACATGGAGGATGCAAAGGTTGAGGGGGAGAATGAGCATAAGGTTGAGGGGGAGGCTGAGCAGAGTGCAGAAGTTGCAAAGGAAGCAGAAAGTGAGAAAGCAGCAGTAACTTAAACTGCAGAAAATGAGAAGGAAGCAGTATCTGATATTGAAGCAGCAGCAGCAGAAACCACAGAAAAAGCAGTAGAAACAGTTAATGCTGCAGTATCTGAGATTGAAGCAGCAGTAGCTGAAATTATGAAGAGTCTTGTTGATGCAGCAGTATCTGAAAGTGAGAAGAAAGCAGTATCTGTATCTACAGTAACTAAATCTGAGATTGAAGCAGAGGTATTTGAGATTGTGAAGAATAGTGTTGAAGCAGCAGTATCAAAGATTGTAAAAGAAGCAGTAACAGGTAGAGCAGCATAAATGGTTAATGCTGCTAGTCAAAAAGCAGCAGAAACCATTCAAGCAGCAGAAATGGTTAATGTTGCTGAAAAACATAAGGCAGCAGAAACCATCCCTAAAGCAGCAGAAACAAAGGAAACAGCTGAAACCATTCCTGAAGCTGTTAAATCACTCAAAAGAACCAAGATGGTGTCAAACAAAAGACCAAGAACAAAGTCTATAGCTTCAAAGAAGAAAGTTGTAAAGAAGCCTAGGGTGAAATCCATTGTAGAAGAAGCTAAGGAGGAAGTTGTGAAAGAGAAAGCTGATCAAAAGGTTGCTGAAGAAGAAGTGGCAACTCCATCAGGTCAACCAAGCAATGTACAATCACCAACAAATGCTCAATGTGATATGTATATTACTGTGGTTGATACTAGTCCAATCAAAGTTAAACCATTAGCTTCTATGGCTCCTGAGATCATCTTCTGGGACACATTGAGAGATGGGAGAAAGGAGTACATTAGAATAAAAAGAGCAGATGGGAAGTTTGAGGTCTGTTCTACATGGGGAAGACTTATAAGGATGTGCTCTAGATCAGACTTGGAAGAGATGTTCAAGGTGGGAATGAAGCTTTATGGAAATTTGCTGACTGAGAATGGAATGTCCATCACCAAAATGGTACTTGAATACCTGTGTCTAATGTTCAATACAGAAGCAGTTAAGTATTTGACAGAAAGGCAATTTCAAGCTGTTACCAACTGGATGCTTATTGAAAACTGTGGTGTGTATGTCATAACACTTGACAATGCATATCATGAGTATTATTTGGTGGATAAAATATACAAGCACAACATGACAAGGTTGAATGGAATGCTAAAAGCTAAGTTGGTGGGTAACAAAGATTCTAAGATGGCAAGATACCTGGTAAGAAGGATCATCAATCAAAGTTTGGGATTGAATCCTGACTTGTGTGTTCAAGATTAAGTTTTGGAAGCATCATCATCTGAAGAACCTGACTTCTCTTTCTAAAAGTCAAGTTAGGGGGAGATTGTTGGGAACTGAAGATTTGCTAAGTATGGATAATACTGCCAGAACAACATTACTACTTCCAGAACAAAGTTACTACTGCCAGTAAAGGTTAGTACTGCCAGAACATAGTTACTACTGCAAGACAAAGTTAATACTGCGGGAACTCTGTTAGTACTGCTGATGCATTAATGCTGCTGGAACTCTGTTAGTACTGCTAATGCATTAATGCTGCTGGAACAAGGTTAGTACTGCTGAGTCAAGTTAATGCTGCTGGAATAGATTAATACTGCTGAAGCAAGGTTAGTACTGCTGGAATAAGTTAATGCTGCTGGAATGAATTAGTGCTGCTGGAAAATATTAGTACTGCTCATGCTGAATGAAGTTAATACTGCTGATGTGATAAGTCTGGTATGCGAAGATTTTGGAGATAAAGATGGAATGAATGAAGATATGCTTAAAGAAGATTCAGAAGATCAATTTATTTTTGATAGTTATCTTGTAACTATTTAGTATAAATAGATGTTGATAGATAGCTATTCTGCTAGACATACAATATACGCGATATACGTTTTGTTTTAGAGAGAATTAACCTCAAGGTTTAGAACCCTATTTCTAGAGAAGTAGAAGTCGTCTTGATTGAGCCTGTTCATCAAGATTGAGGTTTGGTTGTAAGCTTGTGAGTTGAATCAGTAAATACAAAACAGCTGTGTGTTTTCTGATATATTGTTCTTTGATTGTGTGAATTAAAGTTCTATTCCGCAGATTCTTTAATTCTGAGTTCTAAGTATTTTTAGTCTTGTTAAGATTCGATCCTGACAGAAATTTTGTGAGCCTTGACGAAGAGGTGTTATTTTATCTCGTAAAAAGGGGATTTTTGATAATTTTGATGATTTGGTCATATTGTTTTACGCGAGTTGATTATTGAAAACGAAAATTGTGACACCATTTACTTGGTTCGATTGGTTATGTGCATACTTGAATGGTTGCATGCGTTAATGTATGTGTTGAACGAGTATTGCGTCTCATGCGAATTTAGTTGAAAATATGCTTCATGACGTTTTGCATCAAAAAGAGTGGTTTTGGAGTTTTGATGCCGCATGGCTTCTCCTTTGAAAATTGTGGTAGCATATTTGTTGCAACTTGCTAGATGTGCAAACTAGTTTATATGTGCCGTGAGTAACGCATATAAGAGCATCATGATAGTACATCTCTAATGTTCTGTTTTATGCACTCTCATTTGTTGGCATTGTTGATATTCTTTCTCACACATGCACTGTATTAATTCATTGACATGAATAGATTTATAGCCACTATTTTGAGATGATAGTGTGCATCGCTTGTGCGGTTTAAGGCTTGAAGTTGACTTTAATTATTTTATGTGTCAATCAAATTATGTGCACGTATGGTTTTCGAAGTTTTGAGAAAAATACATTGAGGTATGAGCCTGGTCAAAGGATTTTATTTACTTGTCCTATTACGACTGAATGAAAAGTTTTGAAATTGAGTTAATAAATTTCTACTTGAAAATTTGTATTGACTATCCGGTATGTGCTATACCATTTCAGAGTGACTACTAAGAAAGTGCTGCACATTGGCATGCAAATTTTGATTTGAGATTTCTTTTCGATGTTTAAACCGACATTTCCAAATGATGAAAATATCCCGTGATTCGATTTAAAAACTGGGAGATGGCCCAGGCCATGCCGTGTTTTAACTAAAGTGTGTAGATGATTTGCTTCGTTTCTTTGCGAATAAAACTGAGACATGCAAAGTTGTTAATGAATTGCGGTTCATGTCGTTTTATGGTTAAAAGAGAATTTTTGAAATTGATGTCGTGTAAATCCTTCTTTTGAAGTTCGTATAAACTCGCTGTTGGCCACTATTTTAAAGTTGGAGTTAACCTTGCGCATGTGGCATAAGTAAATCCGTGAGGGGACCCTAGTGGTTCATTTTAAAGGTTGTCGAGTACGTTTTTACGTTTCAGTAGTAAACTGATTTGTGACGAAAAAGTTTTCAAAAATGATTTTTCATACGTGGGACGAGTATGTCCATGGTTGTGCATCCGCTAGCTGAGTAGTGGCAAGTTTTTGTACGTATATGATGTGAGTATAAAAACTTTTGTGTTGAAAAATCTAGTGAAAACTTTATTGGCATATTTATTGAGTCTGTCACTTGAAAACCTTGACCTCTTTAGGCTTAGTGAAGTTAAGCGACCCAGTTGAGGGTGAGGGCGTGTAGAACCGTTCGATGAAAGATTGGGTTTCTAACGTGTGTGACTGTCGTGGGTCGTATGATGTCGTTTGCGGGGACGAATCATTTCTTGTGGGCAACAAAAAGGTGGGACTTGCGGTGTCCCTCGTTAGTGCGTTGGTAACCGTTCACTTCGGCAACCTTGTCTTGGGTTTTCGGTGTTGCGTGAAAGTCATGCAGGACCCTTTAGACCGTGGGAATGACTATGAATTTGTGGAACTATTTGAGGAATGAAACTCGTGTGGGGAGCTCTGTGATGAGTCGAATTTTGGTGGTGTGACTAGGTGTCGACTTTTGGAGTTCGAGGCCAAGGACCACTAGTGTGATTGGAGAGTGTAGCCCAATTTTAATAAATGGTAGTATCGGTTATGATGAACTTAAGTTCGATTGTGACGAATGGTTTAGCGGGATGACCCTCTGCTTATGGTAAAAGAATCTGTCGACTAGATGATCGGAGTTAGACGCGTTTTGGGAATGGTGTAACTGATAAGTCAGTGACGACCGTCGGTATTGGAGTCTAGTGGGACTCGTTAGAGGTAAGTGCCGGTTCGGCAGTGGGAACCTTAGATTTGGAGGTTCGTTGGTTGTAGATGTATCAAACCTTGGGCTAATTGGAAGAAATTAAGAGCGTGTGGACACGGATTGATTTAGGGACGGGATCCGTCATCGGGAAAGTAGGGAACACCTAAGGTTGGGAGACGATCGAAGTCTAATGGATATAAGCTTCTTTAGTAAGTTAAACATTACTCGAATGTAAGCGGGATAAGCTTAAGGGGACACTAGGTGTCGGCACCGTTGCGTAGACTTTCCGGACAGTTCGGTCAAGAAGGATATTTCGAATCTCAGTTGGAAACTGAGGGGACTTGAACCAGTTTGAACTAGGTGACCATTGGAAGTGTGAGAATCAGATTTCGAGGACGAAATCTCTTTTAAGGTTGGGAGGATTGTAACAGTGTCACTAACGTCGTGTCATAGTCGCAGGGAAGCTGAGACCCCCTCGGTACATCCTCAGCGAGAGTGCCTCGCGATAGTGACCATGTCACTATCGCCGTGTCACAATCGCCCGCTATGTCTGAGAGTTTAAAATCGGGTTTTTGGCTTATTTCTCATTTGTTACTTCACCACTCCACCTCCTATCTCTCTCTAAACGAACCCTAACCCCAAAGTCGGATTTTGAAGCTTTCTTGGTGCCTTTCACTATATAGAAGAGTGATTCTTCATCTCCTAGCTAATATTTGGTAATCAAGGGTTAGAGTTCTTCATCTCTCTCGCATTTTTGTGAGATTTCTTCACCTTCTATAGTTTTACCTAACCCTCTCCTAAACCTTTCCTTTCTTTAGATAAAACGAAGAATGAGGCTCACTTTGGTAACACTAGAAGTGTTTGGTTGGTAGATTCACTTGATGGTTGAGGTAATCTTCTCTTCTCTTCATTTTGGAAATTAGGGTTTTGATCTATTGGTGATTTTGGGTGTAATATGTTGGGGGAAATGATTCTAAGGGTTTGGGGATAAATACTTATGGTTGGAAACTTATGGATTTAGGTTTTGGAAGATTTGGACTTGAAGATACAGGTTTCTTCAAAGGAGCATACGTATGGGAAAATCTAGATTTAGCTTAATCTAGCGAGGTGAGTTCAAGTTGCTTTGTGAAAACTTTGTACATGCCAACATATGTGTTTTAAAGTATTTGTGTGCTTTATGTGGAATTATCCCTTGTTGAATTATTTGGTGGGTTTTGATTTAATCAAAGTGTTGAGCTTAACAGATCTCATAAAACACCCATATTTGTGAATTTTGAGTGATTGATGAATAAATCACGAGTGAAAAAGGTTTTGATAATCTATTGCTTAAGTGAACAGGATTTGGTCAAACTACACTTTAGTGTTTTTGTGATTATGTGATAACTATGATGTGGCATATTTTAAAGTGTGAACGTATGGATTGGGGATTTTGGTAAATCCGACCATGTGAGTGTCTTAAGAGTTGTAAACATTTATTTTGGGGTCGATGGCCAATTGAGGAATTAAAAGGTAAAGATTATGGGTAACGATGCATTTTGGTTTATGTAACCGTGTTAGTGACACATATTTAACCAAACGTTTATTTTGGCCTTAAAGGCTTGATTTGTACTCAAATGAGTCTTTTGAGTGTGTGCCGGTTTTAGTGGCTCGGGGTGGAGTCTTGGATGTGTTATATGCTTAATTACATTTTATTTGAATATGTGCCGGTTTAAGTGTTGGTCTTATGTGTGAAGACCGTTTGATGGTTTTGCATTCTTAGTACCTTTAGTACTAATGAACCTGGGTGAATTATATGCATTGTTGAGTTATGGAAGAGTTGCATATTGTGGGCTAGATGCATTTCATTTGCATGATTTGATGTTGATAAATGATTATTAGATCTTTGAGCAGAGGGCTCGGTTTTGGACTCGGTTGAGTCTTGATGGCATTCGCCCGGTTTTAATAAGTTCGACGTGGGCTTGGGGTTTGCATTGCATGAGTTGCATTATATTTGAGATTTACATGATTTGAATGCATTAGTTATTCTTTTGGAGTCATGTGTTTATATTTAAGTCGAGTAAGCTTGTTTCGGATGGTGGTTTTCCCAAGGTAAATATCCAGTAGGATTGAACTTGATGGCTTGGACTAAAGACCTAGTATGGTTGATGTCTAAGAAGGGCTAAAGACCTAGTTTTGGTTGATGCCGGAGATGGACTAAAGACCTAGTTTTGGTTGATGTCTAAGATGGGCTAAAGACCTAGTTTTGGTTGATGCCAGAGATGGACTAAAGACCTAGTTTTGGTTGATGTCTAAGATGGGCTAAAGATCTAGTATGATTGATGCCGAGGATCGACTAAAGACCTAGTATGGTTGATGTCATCTGTTTTCCACATCCAAGAAGCTTACTTGCATTTATTTAATCGTGGTTTAATTTATGTGTTTGCCACATTCGATGAGACCGGGTCTCCCCCATCACCGAAGGGTGTTGATTTCGGGTATTTTATTTATTCGCATTGTTGAGGTTATATTATATGCATATGGATTGTTTTCCATGATTGATGGACGGAATTATGTTACATCCTTATTGGATGCTTTAACTATTGGAGTTTTATTCGTAGTGGCGATTATTTGAGAAATTATTATTAATTAACACTTGATGTGAGTTTTGGATTTGAGTCCTTTGCAGAGAAACAATTTTCATTGGAAGCTTTCCTCTCAGAAATTGAATGCGTTGGAAAATGGGTTGTCGATGTCTTTTATACAAACCCTTTTAGAAAAATCATTTTTAAGTTGAAGTTGTCGATTTATCAAATGATTTGCTCATATTGTAAACTCTTGAACTCACTAGGCGTTAGCCTAACATTTTTATTTGTCGGCATGTGTAACAGGTCCAGGTTGGGGAATAGCTTTAACTACACTGTGAATGGATGAGTGCTAGTAGAGTGCACAAGAAGTGAGATGTTTAGCGAAGTCTTCCGCACATATTTGGGATTAGCAACTTGTAAATGGGTTAAGTAACACCCGTCTTGAGATGTTAGTTGTTTAGTTTGTGATGTTCAAACTTTGAGGTATTTTTCAAGGATGTCTTGTAGAAATGAAATTATCATCTTTTAGTTATTTTATCGAAATTACCGTTAGTTGCTCGTTCCAATTTTGAGGGTGTTACATGTTACGAATTGAGGTTCAAATTGGCCCTGATTTTTAGGGTGTTACAGTGTGCATATTCTATTGGAAGGCTAAATTAGGAAGGTTACCGTGTAGGGAAGTCTTAGGGAAGATGGGGATAGATCTAGACTCGGTGTTATGTCCGAGATGTGAGAACGAAGTGGAAACGGTGAACCATACGTTAGTGGGCTGCCAAATGGTAGCAAACGTGTGGAAAATGGTGTTGCGTTGGTGGAACCTCAAGGATGAAAACATAGTCTCACTACAAAGCTTAATGGATGCAGGAGACATCTCAACAGGTAATGGTTCGAGACCGAAACTCTGGTCAGAAATGGTGTGGAGCTTGGCATACTTGATATGGGCTCAACGCAACAAATTGGTGTTCAAAAACGACAAAAGGAGGCTGGAAGACAGTTTTTTAGAATTGCGGACGTGTTTCGAGTGGATCAGCAAGAGGAGTCGTGGAGTCAAGCTTAATTGGACTAAGTGGATGGTCGATCCAGGAGTCTGCTCTTGATCAGAGGACGGGCTGGATGCAGGCAGTCACGGCCGTGGGACCGAACAAGGCTAAATCGTGCAGATCGGGGATGTTCCAATTCGGGTCGCGGAGATTGATCGACAGTAAGCTGTGTGTCGAGGGGCTGGGCTAACTGAATTAAGACAGATCTGCGGACTGTTTGGCCAAGCTGTGGCTGCGCGCAGTGGCTGTCTGGAATCAACCAGCTGTTGTAACTCAACTGTTTTCTCAGCCTGGACTTCGTCTTTGGGTCGTGGCTTCGGTTTGTTCCTGGCGAAGCACTATTTTTTAACCTTACGGTGTTGTTTGGTTTAAGGTGAAGGTTTTTGGGCCTGCAGGTGAAGGTCTTTTGGGGTCTGTTTGGGGGTGATTCGGTTAGCAGCTAGTATTGTTGTTTGTTAGTAGCTGCAGGTCTCATCGGGTGTGTTTAGTTCCAACCATAGGGCTGTTTAGGTGGGTCTAGGTGCTTGGTTTGATTTTAGTCTCCAGCCATAGGGCTGTTTGGGTGGGTTTGTGTGTATGATTTTTATTTTGTCTTGGGTTGGTCATTGATGGGTGAGTGGATTTCTCTTGTAATTGTTTGCATATTTGTAAGTTGGTAATAAAGTGCTAGCCTTTCAAAAAAAAGTGAAAGGGTTTTAATTGAGGGGCATGCGAAAAAGGTATGGCATAGATGAAGGAATACCTCAAGTTTTTGATCAATTTTCTTCGAGTAAATAACCTTGTGGTTATTTGGATTCGAAGTATTCAAATGAAATACCACATGTATGTTTGTCATAGTTTCACCCTTTGTAATAAATTGGGTACTTTATTCTAACGCCGTTAATCTTAGTTTTCATTAAATTGAGGGTATATATACACATATTTCTATGATTAATATTAGGGGTGCGCAAAAACCCGACCACCAACCTAACCCAAATCGATTTGATACTTAAATGGGTTGTAAAATCTTGTAACTATAGGTATCAGGTTGAGATTGGGTCAGGGTCATTTGAAACGAACCCAACCCGATATACCCGACCTAACCCCGACCGACTTGATACTTAATTGAGTTGTAAAATCTTCAAATTGTAGGTATCGAGTTGAAATTGGGTTAGGGTCATTTGAACCCAACTCAACTCTATAAACCCATTGCCTTTCAATGTCGTGTATTTAATATGATTGTCAAGTATTTGATTAATATATGTACATTATACATTAGATCAACACGTAATTACCTATATTCATGATTATATCACAATTTCAATAGTAATTTTACTTTCTTATTTTTATGAACCATTTTTTTTCTTTGAGTTTGTTAGCTTTATTTATATACTCACATTTTGATTTTCCTTCATTTAAATATAATTGTTTATCTAGATTGTAAAATAATGTATCACAATTTCAACTCGACCAACTTAACCCACACAATTTTTGTAGGGTTGGGATATATTTTTGTTTAAGTTTGATTGAGTTGAGATTTTTCAAACCATAGACATTGGATTGGTTCAAATGGTTTCAACCATCCAACCTAACTCATGTGCAACCTTAACTAATATTTTATTTATTGTGTAGTAAAAAAGGTAATTACGATTATACTTAGAGGTGTTACCGATCCAACCACAACCGATCGACCTTGATTGGATTGGATCGGGTAAAATTTTCAACATTCCATTTGGATCGGTCGGTTCTTAGATGACAGTCCAAAATCGACCAAAACCAAACCGAACCGATTCACCATCCAACAATCCATCCAATTGTCATCCAACCACCCATTCGGTTATCATCCAATACATTATAACTCAAAGTTTCAAAAGTAAATTTTTTTTTATTTTTAAAACATTATAATTTAAAAATATTTGTAAAAAATAAAAACTAGTTTTTTTAGAAAAAAACATAAAAACATTGGATGGATCCGGTCCGATCACCCATTGGATGTTGGATGGATCCAATGAATATCCAATAGATGGAACCTAACCGATCCAATCATTGGATTTGAAAAAATCCAACGTCCAATGGATGATTGGATCGGTTCGGTTGAAAAAATTCGGCATCTAATGGATGATTGGATCTATTCGTTTCCCCTCACATCCATTGAATGTCAACCGATGAACTGTAACACCCCAAAATTTTAGAAAATCGGATTTTGGACTTGCGGACGTCCGCATAGGCGCTAGGTCGGACGTCCGTGTTAATGCGGAAGTCCGCGAGTCTTCAGCGGAAGCAGCAGAGGAAAGCTGAGGGGTTTCGGTCAGGTCGAGGTCGGACGTCCGCATGGCTTCCAAGCCGGACGTCCGCGTGTAGTCTGATGAGATATTTTGTTTGCTTTTAGAGACCCTTTTCCCTCTCTCTACCCTCACTTCTTTTCAAAATCCTAACTCAATTTTCTCTCTCTCTCTCTCTAAACCTATTTTCTCCCAAGAAATCACAAACCCTTCCTCCTCTTCTTCATCTTCTCCACTCAAACCAAACCCATTTCCACCATTGTTGAAGATATGGAAGCTCGAAGCTTTTGTGGGAGACTAGAAGCTTTTGCTTTGAGGATTCAAGTGATAAAGGTAATCTCATTTTCTCTCTACCAAAAGCTAGGGTTTTGTTGTTTTCATCTTCTCTTCTATTTTGGGTATTATTGGTGTAATTTTGGTTGTGCTTGGTTAAGGGAATCTCTCCTTCTTCACCAATGAAAATTAGGGTTTTGGTATAAGTTGGGATTTTGATGTAAAATGTTTGGGGAATGATTATACATGGTTAGATCTGGATATTTATGGTTGGAAACTTATGGATCTAGGTTTTTGGAAGATTTGGGCTTGAAGGTTCGTGTTTCTTCAAAGGAGCTTACGTTTGGGAAAATCTAGATTTAGTCTAATCTAGCAAGGTGAGTTCAAGTTGATTTGTGAAAACGTTGTACATGCCAAAATGTTTATTTTAAAGTGTTTGTGTGCTTTATATAAAATTATCAGTTGTCGAGTTATTTAGTGGGTTTGATTAATCAAAGTGTTGAGCTTTACAAGTCTTGTAAAACACCTACATTTGGGGATTTTGAGTGATTGATAAATAAATCACGAATGAAAGTGTTTTGTTAATTTATTGCATAAGTGAAGGTTATTTGGTCAAAATACACTTTTAGTGTTTGTTGAGATTATGCAATAGTTATGATATGTTACGTTTTGAAAGTGTGAACGTGTGAGTTGGGGATTTGGATCAATCTCGACCTTATTAATATTTTAAGAGTTGTAAACCTTTTATTTTGGGCCGAAGGCCAATTGAGAATTTAAAAGGCAAAGATTTTGGGTAACGATGTATTTTGGTTTACGTAACCGTGTGGGCAATACGTATTTAGCCAAACGTTTATTTTGCCTTTAAGGGCTTGATCTATACTCAAATGGGTCTTTTAAGTGTTTGCCGGTTTTAGTAGCTCGAGGTGGAGCCTTGGATGTGCTATGTGTTTATTTGCGTTTTATTTGAGTATGTGTCTCTTTGAGTGTTTTGTCTCATATGTGAAGACCATTTGACGATTATGTATTCTTGGTACTTTTGGGTCCAACGAACCATTGTGAATTATATACATTATCATGTTATAAAGAATTGAAGTATACGTACATGTATATATATACGCATGTATGGTTTGACTTCACTGGGAATGTGGCAATGAAGGGGTTTTGAGATAATCATGCCTCGGAGCATGTGTTTGCATGATGTGGGTTAGATACACTTCATTTGCATGAGTTGTCTTTTGATAAACGATCATTGGATCTTTTGAGCTTATGGCTCGGTTTTGGACTCTGTTGGGTCTTGAGGGCAATTGCCCGGTTTTGATAAGCTCGACGCGGGCTTGGGTTATGATTTGCATGAATTGCATCGTATTTGAGAATTACATGGTTTGAATGCGTTGGTTATTCTTTTAGGGTCATGTATAAATTTCTAGATTAAGTAAGCTTGTTTTGGATGGTGGGATTCTAAGGTAAAGATCCGGTCGGGTTGAACTTGGTGGTTTTAGGCTAGAGATCCAGTTTGGGTTGATGTCTCACTATACTAGAGATCCGGTTTGGGTTGATGTCTCCGTGGACTAAAGATCCAGTTTAGGTTGATGTCTCACTAGGCTAGAGATCCGGTTTGGGTTGATCCCTCACTTGACTAAAGATCCGGTTTGGATTGATGTCACAATAGACTAGAGATCCGGTTTGGATTGATGTCACGATAGACTAGAGATCCGGTTTGGATTGATGTCACGATAGACTAGAGATCCGGTTTGGGTTGATGTCTCAATAGACTAGAGATCCAATTTGGGTTGATGTCTACAATTGACTAAAGACCTGGATATGGTTGATGTCATATGTTTTCCCATCCATGAAACATGCTTGTATTTTATAATTGTGGATTAAATTGTGTGTTCTACACGTTCGATGAAATCGGGTCTCCCCCGTCACCAAAGGGTGTTGTTTTCGGGTATTTTGTTTATCTGCGTTGTCGGCATCGTATTATATGCGTATGGATTGTTTTCCATGATTTATGGGCGGTATTTTATGCCTCATCCTTAGTTAGATGTTTTCGACTATTGGAGTTTTCTTCGCATTGATGTTATTTGGGAGTTTATTAATTATTTACATCTTGAGTGAGTTTTGGGATTTGAGTCCATTGCTGGGAAATGACTTTCCATTGGAAACTTTCGTCACGGAATTTGCGTGCGTTTGGAAAATGGGTTGTCGGTGTATTTTATACAAATCCCTTTTTCGGAAATCATGATTTACGTTGAACCCTTTTGTCTAACAAATTCTTTGATCATGATGTAAACTCTTGAACTCACTAGGCGTTAGCCTAACCTTTTTATTTGTCGGCATGTGCAACAGGTTCAGGTTGGGAATAGCTTTAGCTACACTGTGAAGTGATGAGTGCTAGTAGCGTGCACGAGAAGTGATTTGCTTAGTGAAGTCTTCCGCACTTATTTGGGAATTAGCAACTTGTATTTGTGTTAAGTAACACCCGACTTGAGTTATTAATTGTGGAAGTTGTGACGTTTAAATTTTGAGGTATTTTCAACGATGGCTCGTAGAAAGGGTTTTATCCTCTTTTGGTTATTTTATCGAAATTAAAGTTAGTTGCTCTTTCTGATTTTGAGGGTGTTACATGAACACCCATAATTATACCTATACACACGATGTCACAACGTCCCCTGCCCCCTTCCTCATTGGTGCCCCTCCCTCTTTGGCCCCCTTTCTCTTCGTGTTTCCTCATTCATGAACTTCCACCAACGTTTTCCTTCTTACACACACAAAATAAAATTATCGGGTGAGATTTGGATCCTTGCCAAGTACATCCGTTAAGATAAGTGACGTGTTTTAAATTTATACCGCAAGCGTACGGGTTATGTAGCATACGGGTCGATCAAGAGGAGGTGACGGTCTAAACACTAACTACTTAATAATCTTGGCTAGTTATGCGAATCAGATAATTGGTTGGACTTTCTTTTTATCTAGATGAACTTAAAGTAAGAGGGATTAAAGGGAGGAGACACAAGAAGAAGCAATTAGAACTAAAATTAAATAAGAGAAAAGACGACTAAAACTGAGAACATTGGGTAATATCAACCTTGGATTTTGGTAATGGTGGGAATTCATTTTTTTCAAAACTACTTCAACCCTCTCTAGAGGCGGGGAAGCTTTTCTAACCAAGATACGTATTTACTTTCGCAATACGTATTTACTTTCGCAATACGTATACATTGGGAGGAAACATTGAGACTTAAAATAAATATATTTCTCAATCAACGTCCCTAACTATTTACATGTTAGGACCGTTGTCATTGATCAATTTGACTCGAGTAAAAGATCAAACTTTTGTTTTCATCAAAAACCCATCGAATTAACTAAATGATTTGTTAAAACCCAATTAAATCAATTCGACTTTCGTAAAATCAAAATGGATTAAAACTCAACATCCGTTTTAGAAACAATTGATCAATACCAAAACTTCAATCCTAAGGCGATGATTACCCAATAACACGAACTATTTGAACGAGACCAAACACAAGTTACTTAATTAGACTCTAACGAATTTAAAACCAAAATTAAACCTAGACTAACAAATAAATTACATTAGACTCAATCTAACAACAATTAACACTAACAAGTGAAAGATGAACAGTAAGTTATTGAATAAACATGTGCAGAAAATTAGGGTAGAGAGAGAATAACCTAAAATTAAAGTGCAGAAAATTAGGGTAGAGAGAGAATAGGGATGCAAGAAAGTGAAAGAAAACACACAAAAATAAGAGAGATGAAGAGAAACTAAACCTAATACATTAATCAAGAACATAAACGATTGATGAACAAAACATTGTTTTCAAACAATTAAAACTAGAATTCAACAAAGCAAACTAAGAAGATAGGGAAGAAGATACTAGTATGAAAACCGGTAGCAAATCGGATTCCAATGGCCTAGGCTCTTTGCAATTTCATCATCTTCCCAATTTCTTCTAGAGATCGATCAAAATGGAAAACCACCAAGAGAGTAGAAACGGTCGTCTAATTATGTCTAATCTCCAAAGGAAACGCCTAAAGCATATAAGAGAAATAAAAGGCTAAGCCCAATAGTTTTAAAAAGCCCAATTAAAATTTCAGACGTTTCGCGCCCGTGAAGAAATCCTTCACAAATCCTTCACTGGCGCGAAAGCAAACAGAATGCAATTAAGAGTTCTGGGGAGTTTTCTTCGCGCCCATGTTCGCGCCCGCGAAGCGTGGCAGAATCTTCAACACTTCAAATTTGACTTTTCGCTCTATATCTTCATCAACACGGCTACTCGTATTTGCTTTGTTTACCTCCTTATCCACGTTACTCTTCATTCCTTCCGAGCTATCCATCTTGTTGCCCTCAACGCCCCGTATGATCTGCACAAAACATACCAAAAGCATAAAAACTATCCCAAAACCATTTTCACCGTGATTATAGAGAAGAATGCAAAAGAACAATAAAAAATGCATGAAATGACTAAAATGCATGAAATGTTCAACTAAAAATACACAAAATTAGGTGCATAAAATGCATTTAACAATAAGTGACCCGGTAAGCACTTAACGGTAAGTGTTAGGTAATTAAACAACCCATAAGTCTTTTTTTTCTTAAATAATGAACCAATATTGTGGGATAGTTAAAAGTAGAAGTAAACGTGTAATTCTCAATTTCTCATTACATTTTTTGTAAAAGATTATAAGTCGATTGAGCGTTTTATTTTTATCATCGTTGTAATTGTCGGGATTAATATTACAAAAATAGTTCCGAAAGTCGTGATGAATTATTGTTAATCAAAACATGATTACATACATTTGAATGTAGAACGAATGAAATCAAAATAAAAGATGAATAAAACAAATATGTAAAACACAATTGAAATAAAATAAAGTTTTTACATTATTTTTTATATTATAAGTAGATATTGTGTATGTTTTTTTTTTCTCCTTTTTAATAAAAGTGATCGAAGTTTTTTACATAAAAAAATTATTATATTTTAGTGAAACCTCAAATAAGAATGTATTTATATTAAAACATATACCTTATGGTTATTTTATAAAAAAATAGAAGGTAATTCAATAATATTTTGAATTCTTTTCTTTTAAAAGATTTGTCTTTTAAATATTACTAGAAGAGTACTCGCGCAATGCATCGCCGATATATCTTGATTTTAATGTTTTGTTTTACCTTTTATTATTGTCGATTTTATAAAACGATTTTGTGTAGTTTTGAGAAAATTATATATATATTTTTTATAAATTTGTAAAAAATGACGTTTTTGAGGGGTTTATGATTTGAAAGAGGTTAAGAGATAAGTTTACCATTTGAGAATTTGTAGGGAGTTTGAGATAAGGGCTAAAAGGAATGAGTTAGAGATAAGGACTAATTAAGTAATTAACATTAACAGTGGTACATAAAAAATCGTTAGTTGCTTTTAAGAGATTTTAAGTAATCAACATTAAATAGCAGTACATAAGGCTTTATAGGTTGTTTTTAAGAATTTTTCATAAATGTTTTATAATATAGTATAGATTTGAAGGAAAACATATTATATCGTAAAATTTAATTACATTCCAGGACGAAATGAAAAGAAACCAATTTGTTATTGGAATCAACCATTCCAAAGACTCTAAAATTTATTAACATATATTTATAACAAGTACTATAATTTTTTTATTAAAAAAATAAACACGATTCCATTAAAGAACATTATATATGTTGTAAGATAAATGTGTCATCGTCTAAAGGATATGACGATAGAGATAGGGATATAGATAGATTAGAATTTTAAATATCTTGTAGTTATCTACTTGTAACTCATCCCTATATAAAGGGCTTATGATTAATGAGAATTACGATTCATTCTCTCCATTCTATTGTTATGTTGTTTCGTTTTTCCTTTAACACGTTATCAGCACGTAAGCTCAATCAGTTAATTCATTGATTGACTTTCGATTTCCAACCTCATCAATCAATCCATCTATTACTATTGCAATCCAAGTAAGATCTCTTATACTTTATGTTCTAGATATTGTCAATGAATCTAGCTCTACTGTAAATGTATATATGTCGTGTCAGAGCATATAAATTCAGTTTGTTTTTAAATTATTTGAGATGACTGGTTAGTTAGTATGAGTTAGAGCTCATCGTAGATTCAAATTTGTCGTGAGACTTAGGTATCGATTGATTTTCTTTTGATGATTGAAAGTGAAGCCGAGAGAAAAAAAAATTATGGTTTGATTCAAACCACACTTTCTCACTTTTTCATTGAGATTGATCATGGTGTGCAATAATTAAAAAAAATCATGATTTAGGGTTTTGAGGGTGATTGACGGTAACCCCCTTTCTTGATAAAATATTTATTTTTAACTTCTGATATGCTTGACATTTTTATTTATTAAATCAACTTTTATATCTCTTCATTATTTATTTGTTTATTTATATACTAGTCATGTCCCCGCGCGATGCGGCAGTGTGTATCTGAATTTAAAACCGATAACTTAAAAATTAAAATGTCAATCATATTTTCATTTTTTTGTTCATTCAGAAGTTAGGTTTATAAATTGAGTAAATTTTTGTCCTTTTATATTCATCCAGTAAGATTATGTGACTTGGTAAGCGTGACGCCTTAATTCAAATATATTTATGAATTTAATGAAAACAGTTAATATATTTGTATCAAATCACATACTAATTTTAACAAATCTCATACTAATCATGACACATTAATTCTTATATATTTATGATATTTAATAATATAATTAAATCCAAAATATTCAGTATTTGGCTCATTTCAAAGGTATTGATGAAGCGATTACAATGGTATAATTTGTAAAAAAATAGAAATGTTTTTTTAAGGCATTTTAGTTCATATACATTATTTATGTTTATATGATAAGAGTCTAAAATGAAAAATAAAAAAGTAAGAGATTAAAAGTAAACTACATACCTAATTATAAGGTAGTAAATGTAACGTATAAATTAAAAAAATTGAATTAATGAGATATTTAAGGAGTAATGAATGTGGGTGTGCTGATTGAACTTATAATGTAAATTGCGTCCAGATACATGTTTAGACGGGAAAATGCTGAAATCGGCTCACCAGAAGATGACACGTGGCATGCTAGTTACTTATTTATTATATGTATAGATTTAATAAATATAAACTTTCACCTTGGTATTTATCATCTACCTCGTAAATTTATTTTACTTATAGTTGAAGATCATTTAATTTTAAAATGGATTGGTGAGTCTTTTATATTTTCGATATGCTATTGTAATTTATTAATTTGACATGTTATTAATTAATTCAACCATTTTAATGTTATTTATCCATTTAGACCAATCATGTCATTTTATTTAAATTATTTTGGATTAATTAATATTTATCTTGATTATTGGTTGTTCTATATTTAGATTCAAGTTTAATTTGAATGTAAAGTTTTAAAATTAATTGTTTTATTCAAGTAACTATCAATTTAAATTTTAAAATGTAATTAAGATAGGAATTTGAAAGTTATATTTGTGGGTAGGATTTTTCATTCCATGTGTTTGATATGGTATAGATATCTTTACTTTCTTTCTATTTTTCTCTTCACATATACTTGAATTATATTTGGTATGTTAACTGATTTAAATCAATATTATTTGAATTATTTTTGCTTATAATTAATTTAAAAACTATTGATATGTAATTTAATTTGAGATAGTAATTTACATTTAGTCATTTAGGTATTCTAGTTATGATAGTTAATTTATTTTATGGGATAATACCAATAATTTAGTTTGGATAACAAATTCAAATATTTATCTTAATTATAAGTTCCTACTTATAATTTTTATAATAATTTTAGAAGTTATACTTTTAACATTATATTTTTGGCATCTTGTAAAAAACTATTAAGATTAATCTTAGAACTTATAATATTAAACCATTCTTAAATGCACTAATTCAAATATGCATCTTGTTTATGAGTTCCTACTCATAATTTTTAACTTTATAATTAATTTTTAAAAGTTACACTTCCATCCCCCATATTTTTTGATATTTTACCAAAAGCTCCAAAAACAACATGAAAATGTTAAAATATTAATCAAATGTCTATCTTAATCATGAGTTTCTACTAATTAATTCCAATCCTATAAATAATTTTTGGAAGTTACACTTCCCAACCCCTTATATTTGGTCTTTTACCAAAATATTCATAAATACTATTAAAATGTTAAAAGTTTGAATTTGACTTTATGTCAAAAAATAAAAACTAATATTGATTTGTTTAATGACAAAATCTCTTAAAATAGTATTAAGGTATTGAAACATTGAAATTGGCTTCATAAGCCAAACTCATATTCATTTTGGCATCTTGCCAAAAACTCTATAATTAACAATGTTATATTCAAATTAATTAAATCGCAAGATATCGATTTGGATTTTGTCAAACGGGTGTAAATAACCCTAAGGTTTGTAGGGACTTAAGAAATCCACGTGATTCCCCTACTACCTGGAGATCCAATAGATTGAGTGGTTTTTATTCGAAAATTGAAATATTGATGAAGTATGATCAATAAAATGTAAGAATACAAAAATCCAATACTATTATGATAATGAAATTTCATGCATAACATAATAAGTATAAACCATAATTCACTATTCTAGAAAAATAATATATTCCCCATTTTCTACATCTTGAATCAGAAGGATTTGATTACGATAAGATAGGTTCGAAAAACACAAGAAAACACGCAAAAGTCATCGAACCATTTTGACCCTAAAGAAAAAAAACACTAGATGTTAAGATACAATTAAATACTTTAAAATTTTTGAGACGATACATCAGTCACAACCTTCAGAGAGAATAACTAGAAACCCCCAAGAACCGTGGGTAGTCCCAAAAAGGAAATTCGGGAATATCAGTACCATATACTTCTCAAACTAATCATACAGTGGAAAGAAACCTACTTACATGATTACAAGAAGGTAACTGATTGTGACAAAGAAATGTCATGTCTCAAAATGCATCTCAATCTTTGTGGCAAGGAACTCACAAAAGATTATGCGAATCATAACATCTTTTCATCTTTCCTATATCACCAATCATACTAATGAAACAGTATAAGTTGCAATATAACTTTTAACAAACTCATTAACTTAATGCAAGTGGTTAAGAGTTGTAGCAATGTTTTTTTAACAACGCTAGACATACCCGGATAAAGAAAATTCTTGGGGTTAATAAGGCAAGCGTTGGAGGTGGAAAGAACTCCAAAGGATAGTGAGTTGAACATATTAATCCACACACATATGCTAAATATGTACCATATGGACAAGGTTGTGGAAAGGGTCAAATTCATGGAAAGAGTCGGGAACGAACTCCCAATAGAAAATGGAACAATGTAACAACCCGGACCAAAATAGTAGGATTGTAAGCCTTTTTGTGTTGGTGCTTAACTTATGGAAGTTGAGGGGTCAATTTGCAATTATGTAAAGAAGTATATAAGGGCCCAAAACCCTAGGAGAATGTTCTTATTACTGATTTTGGAGTGGGTGTCGGCTGAAGTTGAGAAAGAAAGAAGAGAAAAGGGGTTTTGAAGGTTTTGAGCTTTTGGAGAAGAAAAATCATCAAATCTGGGATTTGAGGAGGAATCAGCAGCCAGGAATCGTTTCTCGCAATCAGGCAATCAGGTAACACACCCTCGTTCCTCTCATTAATCGTTAGTTAGTAAGCAAAATGTTGATTTTGGAGTTTTTGTTGTTTAAAAGTAGAGTTTGATGCTTTAAGAGAGAAATCATGTCTTCTGAGGTGTTTTGATTGCTAAGAACTTAATAATTGTTGAGTTTAGTAATGTCGTTGCTATTGCTAAGCTTTGCTTCGAAAGAATCGATCTATAGTGTAGATTTCAGCCCCAATAAGAGACCAGGTCGACGTCCGGGAATCTTCCTGGACGTCCGGACACCTTGTTGGGGAGAAGGTCCCCGGACGAGGGAGTTGTCCGGATAGGATGGATTATCCGGGTAGGAGTTATGTCCGGAAAAGTAGGGTTGTCCGGAAAACCTGAGTTATCCGGATACTTTTGCTGAGTTGTTGTTTTATGCCCGTTTATTCAGGGAAGTCGATTTGGAAGTTTGGAACTGTTTAGAAACGAGAAGTAAGAGCCTCAGGTGAGTTTTCTAAACTAAAATGTGTGGCTTTTAAAGTGTTTTCAAAATGTGTTATGAATGTTGAGAATTGCCATGCTTTATTATTATGCTTTAATTGCATGAAAGTTGTTTAAAGTTTTATGTAGAATGTATGCATACATCAAGGAGATGTAAACTGGCAAAGACGGGAGAGTAGTCCCGCCAGCTCTCGTGCGGGAAGGGAGGTCCCTATATGCCAGGAGCGAGGCTCCGCAAGGCAGCATGAGGCTGACTCGTTGTCACCTTCGGGTGGCTTCAGGGTGTCAGATTACGAGGAGGCGGACTTTAGTCCGTATATGATTTTGACGTGTTGAGTATGAATGTTTAAAGCTGAAAAGATAAACTGTTTTTAAATGCTTTGATAACTGTTAGGAGGGACTCACTAGACCTCATGGTCTAACCCTCGCATTTTCAAATTTAAAACCCTTTTCAGGTAAGCAGGTTTCCAGGAGCTCGGGCAAATAGGCTGATCTTAGCAAGAAGAGTCAAGAAGCTTAGTGACACTCTAGTTATTAGTTTTTCTCAGTTGTGTAGGTCGTTTCCGCAAACCTATTTGAATATGTGTAACGAAACTTTGAGACCGTGATTTTGGGATGCTATGAAATTGATGCTTTGCATGATTATTTTTGGTTGGGTCTTTATAAACAAGTTATAAATGAACTATGTCATATCTAAGATTGGTTAAGTATAAGTTTATTTAAATATAATTTAACTATCAAGTTAATTGCATTTGTGTATATATACTCCTGAGTTTATAACCATTAGAGATGTAAATGAACACATAAAAGAACAAATGCAAAACTCTCAATGTTCTTCGTTCCATGTAGGAATGTATCGAGGAGAACTTGATTGTTTTTGTGACATATCATACAATCATAAGAAATAGATTGTTATTCATTGAATTAATAATTTTTAATTCCTCCAAATACTTAGACGATGGACTGTCACTTGTTGCTTAATGACACAAGATCAAACACTATATTAATAGGAACCTTGTTAAGATATTCGTATTAATGAGAAATCATATTATAAGAATGGAAATGGGTATATGTACATAAACTCTAATGATATGAAAGCAACATACGTTAGAGAAATTAATGTATCAAATTAATGGATTATCTATGTCATTAAATCATATTTTGTTACCAATAAAGAACTTTGGGACAATGACACATATATGTTTCGGCATGACCACGTGGCACACCATGGTCATGACATAGTGATCCATGTATCGCAAAATACACTTAGATACATTTTCTTTCGAGTGAAAGACAAAACGAGGGAATTAACCAAATTGCAACTGTTGACTTCTACTGCACAAGAAGCAACACCACCATCATAATATGCCCTCTCTAATACCTAGAACTTTTATACCCTGATCCTTAGCCAAAACAGGAATGAGACCATCCTAAAGCTAAGGACATAATATAAAAAATATTTCATTCTTACAACGAATACAAGGTGATATTTATGGACATAAACATCCAGAATGCGGGCCATTAAAGTACTTTATGGTTCTGGTTTTGACACGATGAACACGTGTCATATTATAGTCCACATGAAATGTTGCACTCATACATTAAGGACTCATCACCCTGATTTTTTCTCATCAAGTCTACATGACTTAGAATGCTGGAGAATTTACATCATAAGGATTTGATGATTATTGCATTTGTACCGCATGTGTATATATAAAATGGTCTCGTAAAATGATAAAAGTTGTCATCAAAAGAATATAGATGGTAGCTAGGGCATTGGTTATGCGCAGCAATTTATCCACATCTGCATGGGGTAATGCAATATTACATGCAACTTTACTTATTCGTGTTTAGACCCACAACCAGCCAACCAATCTTGTGCGTACCAGTTGGCAACTGGATATAAGCCTGATGTTTTACATTTACGTATGATTGGTTATGTTGTATATGTGCCAATTACGCCCCACAACGTACCAAAATGGGTCTTAAAGACGAGTCATCAAATGTTGGATATGAACCCCCAACAATTATCCGCTAATTAGAACCCTTGACGAGTGATCCATTTACCGCTAGATTTGCGGGTTGTCACTTTGATGAGACAACCTTCCTGTCGTTAGGGGGAGATAGGAAAAAGGATTTTCCATGGGAACGACAGGAAGTGTCATTGAATATTTCAATTGTCTCTCATTTTGATCCCCAAAAACTTCACAACGTAAAGTTGAAGTCAAACGAATCAGACTCGATACCTGATACGTTTAATATTATCTAGAAGTGACAAGATCACATATACGAGCTGCAAATATATTCGCAAGGTTAAAAGTCCCCAAACAAGGGCACAACGTCGCTGGAAGTACGTTGCAATCACACATGGTGGAGGTGTGGTTGAGGTCGTAGCTCCTAAAAGGAAATGGGGGAAGCTACTTGGTTCGATAGATACTCATCTAAAGGAAGAGAAGAGTAAGGCACAACCATATATCATCAATACATGAGATTATCTCTGATTAAATCTATGTCTATGAATCATTACTGGAGGACGCTCCGAAGTTATACTGATTCAAGAGATCAAAGAAATCTCAAATGAATATGAGTCGATGGACAGATCATAAATACTAAATGATGATATATATCGTTGCTTATGAGATAATAGAGCACGATGTCATTGAACCATGCTCAGTTGAAGAATGTCAACAAAGAGCAAATTAGCCTAAATGAAAAGAAGCAATCCAGGATAATTATTTGACAAATGAACAGGTATTTTGTTCGGTAGTGCTAACCGACCAAGTGTAAAGCATGTAGGACATAGATAAATCATTTGTCAGGGAAACGTAATGAGAATAATTAAGTCATAATATATAAGGCTCTCCTTTGGCGCAAGGTTTCTCACAACGCACTGGATTGACCACAATAAGACTAACTCTCTCGTGATGGACAACATTCTGCTAATTAAATTAGCCAAGTAGTTTCCGAAGGACTGGAAATTGCAGCTCAACGATGTAGTTACTACATATCTCTATGGGGATCTAAATTCAGAGATATATAAAAGTTTTAACAGATATCACGAGGAGGATTTCATTCGTGTATGAGAGAATCGAGAGGAGAGAATCGAGATGTAACAGGGAATCGAGATGAGAGATTTGATGAAACTAATAAACCCTAATAAAGTTGATAACAACAATAACAAAGTCGGTCATCTCTTGTCTGGGAATGTGAACAACTGTCTTGGGTAGGGTGAAACCGAGTGATGAGGGTGAAAAACTGAAGCGTCAATTGAAGGGCACGTTTGTAATTAAAAGGTTTTTAAAAGCTGTGCTTGAAAGTGTTGTACTCCATGCTAAAAAGGTTGTATAAGACTTTTAAGACTTTAAGACTTAACTAAAATGCTTTATAAGATAGTATAGATATAGATATAGATTAGTCTAAAAGACTCGAATCTTACCACTTTCCTTATAGGCAAGTTGTGTAAAAGACTTCTGAGAACAGTGCCGGGTTTCAAATATTCGTTAGGTAATCATAAATGAACAAAATTGTTGATCACAGTACCTTATCGGGTATGATTTTAGTCCGTTATAGCATCGTATGCAACAATTTACCTAGTAAACACTAACGGGGTAACAATTATCACATCACTTATTGGGTAAAAGTCTCGGTCCTTGCCACTACTCTTACCGGGTAAGATTATCATAAACGATAAGGTAAACGTAACTTGGTAGACGCTTACCAGGCAAGCGTATGATAAACGGGCCCTAAGTCATGGTTTCGTCAAGTTGTGTATGATATTTAAAATTCCATAACAAAACACACAATCAGTTGAAACTTCAAGTAGACAGTTAAACAAATAGATCTAAAACGAAAGCATAGTAACAAAAAAAAAATTACGCATAAACAAGTAAACAATTTAAAAAATGTACATCTTATAACAAAATATGGCAAAAGTTGTTCAGCCAAGTTAAGTACAACTTCTTTTAGACTTTCTTCGCAAATTGGATTTTGATTTTTGAAAACAACTTTAAGGGGCCAAATGTATACCGGGTAAATGCTTACCGATTTTTGAAAACAACTTTAAGTACAATCCATTTTGATGGCTGAGAATGTTAAATAATAAGGTAAGTGAGGGTAATTTATATTACAATTACGTGTTTAATAAACCATCCCTAAAAGCCTATTAATTTCCAGTGCAAAGCCAAGCATTCAATATGGAATATGCAATAAAGCAAAACAAAAAAGTGGCATATCAATCAGCATCTAGTCTTACTAACCATATCAATCAGCATCTAGTCTTTCTAAGTGCAAAGGCTCACAATTACTACTATCATCATCTCATCCACCTAACATCTAGTCTTACTAACCATATGCAGTAATTAATGATTAAACACCACCCAATAAAAAAAACTAAGTTATAAATCGTTCAATTTTGCAAGCAAACCAGTATAGTTAAAACTTATAATAAGAGCATAAAAAGTCTTTTCTATAAATAGAACATAAACCAAGATATTTTTATTAGAGCATATGATCCACAAACCAAAAGCAACATAGAGAAGATTACATATAAGATCCAGTAAAAGATATTCAAATTGCAACATTGTAGGGAGACTAAAACACTCAGAGATATATGCTAACCTTGGATGCACCCAGATATTCTCCTACCTGCACACAAAAGAGAATTGAGATTAAAAAAAATGGAAGAGGAGCTCTCAACCTCTAAAAAACATTAAGATTAGAAGCCATTTCCATAACAAAGACATTAGGTCCATACAGTAAACTTTAACAACTTACAAAGGCAAGAGTTTCTCCAAACCTAAAATGCGTTTTACTTGAGCAAAAAAATTAGAAGAGGAGCCTTAGCCTCTGGAAAAACATTAGGATTAGAAGCCATTTCCATCAGAAAGACATTACAACCGTACTGAAAACTCAAACGACTTACAAAGGCAACAGCTTCTCCCAACCTGAAAACTTTGGTGTGTGTTGATGATGCGACTTGGTAATCGATTGTAGAAGTCGAATACCCAAGAAACCCATTTTCCTAACTTCACATTCAACAACAAAAATCGTATTATTCATTAATGTATCAAATAATTAAATACAAAATAGAATATTAGGGTTTAATACTTTACAAAACTATAAAATTGTAGTATATGGAAAACATTACCTTCAATACAATCAACAACACCATTATTCCAGCCAAGACCAACATTATTCCAGAATCAACAGTATAATAGGATCTTCCTTTCCATCTTCTCTTCGACCTAAAATACAATCAACAACACCATAAAGAAAAAGCTCGAACAATTTATAATTAAACTATAAAATCGATTGTTCCTCACCCATCAAAACACCTTGGGTTGCTTCAAAATCGTCTTCTCCGTCTATCAATACATACAATATCGAGCAAACATAAACAGAGAGGAATCAGGACAGGAATCGAACCTGGTGTTGTTGTGACGGAGAAGCCAGGGAGAATACGAGAACTTAGAGAAAGATGAGCAGGAGACGTAGAGGTTAACCCTAATCGATTGTGAATCTGATAACTAAAAGATCGATTGTGACTGATTCTTAATCGGCGATTGAACAATTTAATAAATCTAAATTTCGTTGCTCACAATCTAACCCTAATCAGATAAACCAAAGCTAGAGAACAAGTTTTGGATTGTGAATCGTCGATTAAGAATCAATCAGTCACATTGGGAGAGAGCAGATCGGCAGAAGACGTAAAGGTTGGAAATAGGGCATACGTTAATTAATTTGGGAACCTGATCAATTTGAGTTTTAAGACTTTGCGCATAAGAAGGCAGTAACTTATGCATTGTTAGTTGTTTTTAAGACTTTGTGCATATAAAAGTAATACTTTATGCATTGTAGGTTGTTTATAAGACTTTAAGACTTTTATCCAAAATGCTTTATAAGATAGTATAGATTCCCACCTGAAAATAATTAAAGTACGTAAACCAATAAGAAGTCATATATATTAGTTTTTTTTAATAAACTTAAATAAAAATATGGCTCATTTTTACCCAATTAATCAGCCATTGGGCACTCAATCTTTTGGGTTTCTTCAGAATCAGCCATATTATGCTTGGAAGCTGCAAAATTCAATCATTCATATAACAACAGCTCAATAAATTAACATATATATATTAAATATTGGTTTATGCAAATATATTATTATATTTAATCCAAATTAATAAAACAAAATGTCTGAATTTGTAAAGGAATAATTCATATGTCACGAGTGTAAACAAGATCTGAATTTGGACAAATAATATTTTCTAATAAAAATATTATAATTATAAAAAAAAAAACTTACAAAATAAGAAGTTGGAGCAAAACCAAATCCACCGAAGAAACCAAGAAGATCCCCGAAGAAGGGAAACGTCACTGCCACGAACAACGTGAAAGCTGCAATTTTCCACACACAAAAAAAAATTTAATTTCAAGATTTTTTTCAAGATTATATATATATAATAATTCATAATAATAAGAAATATGGTTACCAACGTAAGAAGAACGAACAACAAGTCTGAGTGGTATTCCAGAAGAGACTTTCAACTTTTTCATCACTCCCTTTTCCATCAAATCAAATAATGGCATAGCAAATACCTATGTACAAACATTGTTTTCTTAACTCCAACCTCTTATTCAATAAGACATACGTAATAAATAAAAATATTTTTAAGAAACAAACGACACCTAATTAATGTGTCAATTCACCTGGTAACTACCGAGAACATGGACTACGACCATCAGATTAGCAGCCGCAATGAGCCAAGATGGTTTTTGTAGCGCAACCAGGACGTTATCGGTAACGTCTTGTCCAAATGCCCAGTACCCAATAAATGCTACCGGAAAATAGCATATGGCGTTGATTGTAATAACCCAAAAGTTGATAATGTGAAATCTAAATAGAAGTTAGGGGTTGATTTGGTTCATTTCGAATAGTTGAGGGCAAAAGTAAGAAATGTAGGAATTTATTCTTTTTCCAGCACCATTTTATAGGGAATAGAATAGCATAGGTTTTCTATTATTTTTGGTGTGGGTGGCGGCTGTGCATCGAGAAAGGAGGCAGAAAAGAAGAAAGGAAAGAAAGCATTTTAGGGTTAAGGTCTTGTGGGTGTTTTGCTGCATGTCGAGAAGAAGAAGATAGAAAGAAAAAGAAGCTGATGGGTGTGCCTTGTGCAGATGTGCGCCGGGATCAAACCACCGGCGACGGAGGATAGAGATAGCGAGAGAGAGAGACAGCCGGAGGAGAGAGATAGAGAGACTGCGGGAGAGAGAGAGATGCGTGAGAGAGAAAGAGAGAGGGAGAGAGCAGCGTGAGAGAGATGGAGGTTGCGAGAGATGAAGGTGGTGGCTGGGTTCACCGGCGACGGAGAAGATGATCGGAGGAATACCGGCAGTCGGCTGCCGGTGGTGGTGGCCGGCGGTGGCCGGCGGTGGTGGTCGCCGGAGATGGTCGCCGGAGTTTGGGCAGCAGTTTTCCGTTCGTGAGTTTTCGTTCGGGTAAGAAACCTTTTCCTTGTGCTTTTCTCTTTTGCAAGTGACGTTAGAATTGTTAGGTTCTAGTTGCCTTGTAAGTTGAGAAATCAATAAGAATGTTATTATGGAGTTTTGATTTTTATTGTTATAGTCAAGTTAAATCAAATGTTTAAAATGGGTAAGTTTTGGCTAAGAAAGTAATTAAGATGGTTGGATTTTTATAAAAATCCTTATAATCGTTTATGTTGGTCTATTTCTTCGCGTAATAAATGAATTTGGATTTAATCGAGACTGGTCAAGAACCTGAGCTTTGGTTTGAAGTCCCGGTTTTGGGCTGATGATGCCGACTTACAATTTGGGCCAAGCACGGGGACAAGAGGATTAGATTTTAGATGTTTGGGCCGTGTTTTACGGATTTGGTAATAGAATTCATTATAGAGTTTCAATATAATTTTAGTATAGATTTTTATATGGGTTGTTATATGGATTTAAGTAATAAAAGAATTAGAATTTGAGATGGAGAGAAAGTTAAATTATTAATTTCTAGATTTATGAGTTATGTCTCCCACATCTTAGGTGTTCCATCTAGACGTCGGGAGAATAAGTGAGAAGTTTGAGGCGAGAAGACACTAAAACGCAAGGTGAGTTTTCTAACTAAAATACGTGCCTTTTAAAGTGATTTCATGATGAGAAATGCCATGATTATTGTTATGATTTTATTTGCATGAAAGATGTTTAAAGTTTTTATATGAGATGTATGCATACATTGTGTAGACGTAAATTGGCTAAGTCGGGGGGAGGTTCCGCCAGTACTCACGCCGGGGGGAGGTTCCGTTTATGCCATGGGAAGTGAGACCCAATAAGGCAGCGTGATACTGACTCGTTGTCACTTTCGAGTGACTTCAGGGTGCCATTTACGGGAGCGGATTTATCCGTGGAAGTTTTATGAGAAAGTTATGTGGAAGTTTTATGTGAAAGATTTTGATGTTCAACTATGTGAAAGTTTATCATTGAAAGTTTATATATGAAAGTTATGAAAAGTTTTTAAAATGATTTTGAGAACTGTCAAGGGGGGACTCACTAGACCTCATGGTCTAACCCTCGCATTTTCCAAACTAAACCTTTTCAGGTAAGCAGATAATAGAAGGCTTCGGTAAGCGAGCAAAGCAGAGTAGAGTACAGATGCAGTTAGTGACAGTGTCACTCATGCCTTTAGTGGTAGATATTCTCAGTTGTGAATAGGTTGTTTCCGCCAACCTACGTTATGTAGACAGAAGAAATGAAATTTTATGGATCCAGTTTTGTAATTATTTAATATTAGTGATATGTATGCTTTATTTAGACTGGGTTGTTACAGTTGGTATCAGAGCCATAGTTTAAGGGATTTAGGTGACCGGGCGGGCCTAAACTTAAACTTGGAGTAGAGATCACAACTGAGAATCAGGAAATGCGTTAGGAGGGCTCTAATATAGAAACAAGAAATGCGTTAGGAGGACACTATTATAGGGATAAGACTAATAGGGTACTGAGGACTGTCATGTAAGGTAAGTTTGAGATTTCACCTGGCCAGTGAAATTGCGAACTTACAGGTACATGTATGTGCTTAACCAGCCTTATTATTCCGAAGTGGTAGTCTGAAGCTAGGCGTGTGTCGAATTCTAGCAATCTAAAAGGGTCAGCAAGGTCCCTGGGGGTAGAGTGAGACCCATAGTTTGGAAAGCATCGTGAGAGAGCATTCATAATGTGATGTGTATATACTTCATAGAGTCGGAATGTTGTTCAGAATGTTATGAGGCGGTTAGAGGTAAATCTTCGTGGATTCGAAGAGGATGAGAAATTGCTCGTAAGACTCACGGTTCTGGTGAGTCCCAGTTGTAGAAATTGTGAGAGAGATCTGTTGGGATGGTAAGAAGAACAGTGTCGAGATCTTGAAGGTGTAAATTCAAAGAGCGAGTAGAGGATTAGAGTCCTGACTTTTTAGTCGAGCTCTTCAGTGTCTGATTGAAAACGTGTGGAGGTAGAAGGTGAGATAATTGATTAAAGCGAAATAGTATGAAATAGTTGAGTAAGTGAGATGTGGAAAGCGTGTTCAGTAAGTCGTTGTATGACCGAGAGGACGACCGTTGGTCGTAGGTGAGGTGTCAAGGACAAGTTGTGCGAGTAAGACGGTTGACCTTAGTTGGGTGAGTAGCCTTCAATTGCAAGTAGAGTTTCATGCATTGAGTTGTACATGTGTACATGAATTTTTTTTACAAGTAAAACGAATGTATAAATTTCAAATTTGAACTAATATGAGTCGGCGTGTACAAGCGTATGTTTAAAGTAAAATGCAAATCCATTTACATCGTACAGTAAAGTTTTGAGGTTTACGGTTTGCAAAATATTCCACTTTTTCATGACAAGTTAAATTATTGCAAAAGTCAAGAAAACGATTGAATGCAAAACTTTTATGACCAAAATGACTATTGACATGTTGAAGTTATGTGTGAGTATGAAAACCGACTGGTTTACTTCGTGTCGGTAATTTCTTACAGGATGTGGTCGCATGAAAAGATTTTTCACTCAATATATATTTCTGTCGTAACGACCTATTTTGATGGAGTAAAACTAAGTTTATGGGAAGTTGCATGCGAACGATTCTCGGATGGTGGTGCAGAGCATTGAAATTTTAAGAGTGATGGGAACATGTGTACCCAATATGTTTTCAAGTGTTGTTTATCGAAAATGATGGAAGGTGCGAAATGATTTATCTATGGCATTGTCATGCATGAAGGCTATGAACTCACTAGGTCGTAGGATGTTGCATTTTTTTTAAAGCTAATAAAGAACTCAAAGAGTGGAGAGTTGTTGGTCAAATCAGGAGAGGACGTTGTAGTATCGGGATATGTGTTCCGTCAGTAGTGGATGATAGTATCGGTTGTATGAGGGATTGCACCCTTGCGCGACAACTGGAAGTACGTTTGTCAAGGGACGGTTGTGTCTAGAGGAAGGACTTGAAGCCTTCAAAGTGATAGTTTTAGCAACTCGTTATAAGTAGTATTGTGAAGAAGAAACGAAGTGCCCACGGTGTTGGGTATGAGTCTTGAGGTGAGCTTGTAGTATTGATGTTACAGGAGTGAGTTCAGAAAAGAGGGAGACGTATTATGAAGTGATTATGATATGATGGTAGGATTAGGTTCCGTAACGGAACCCGTGTTTAAGAATAAGTTAAGAAAGTAGTTACAGGTTGCTTGTTGTTGTAAAAGTCGATAGCCATGTAAGAGGGCCGAGGCCGAAGACGTGAACCAGAGGGTTGAAAGTTGATAGAACGCCTTGTAGGGGTGTTAAGAGGATGAGAAGTTTCATTTTGAATAAGCATTCTATTTACGAGGTATGGAGGGATACGTAAAATGTTGAGGTATGTGGCCCAAACGAAGTGAGTGTGTAAATTTTATCAATCGGTAAGAAAAGTGTTGTGTCTATGAAAGGGCTCGGATCGTAAAGAGCCAGCTAGAACGTTTGTGTTTGAATTATTTTAGAACTCGTGAGTTATAGTTCAACAAGTTGGGAAAGGACTGCGTAGTGAGATAGACTCGATTGTAGTATGCGAGAAAATGTGAAGGCAAGTATGAATTGTGTAAGAATGGCCATGAGAGATTTGGTTGGTCTGCGGTGCGATATTATGAGTGAAGAATGTACAGTTATGTAATGACATTAATTGTCAAGTTAAGTGTACCAGTTAGTATCGTGGTGAGGTGATGTTAGCGAGAAAGAAAGCATCACATAGAAGCCTGTTTGGGGTTTCGGATGCGGTGTGCGGTTTGTAACCAAGTCGTTAGAGCACATAGGGTGTAAGTCGACTTTATAGTGTGATTATGTTCAGGATAGAAGAATGGAGTAGTGGTGGGAGATTACCCAAAGGAGAAACCAAGTGTTTTGGTGGTAAGAGTCGCTAAGTAGGTATATGTTAGGACCATTGGAAGTTTAATGAGGATGAAGAGTGTGTTAGTCAAACTGTGTTATAGTAAATGCTAAATATCTAAAGAACGGGAGTTATTTCTTATGTGTGAGGGAATGATCCTAGAAGGAAACAGTTGGAAATTTGGTTATGTTTAAAGAATGACATGATGATTATTAGGAGTCGGAGTGGTAGTATGATCATTAGTTGATAGATGTATAAACCCTTGGTTGGTAGATTAAAAGTTTATAGAGTTGTTAAGTGATGACATTCTTTTGTTATTGCAGGATGTGTTATAATCCTACCGAGATTCTTACTAAGAGTTGATAGGGGAGAATCGATTTGATAAGTGAGAAGTTGATAGTAGAGTGATGGAATAAGTAATCTCAAACTTTTATTTTGGGAAATTGTGGATTGTTGAGTTACTAAGTGGGAGTGTTAGTTGAGAAATCAGTTTTTGACTGATGGTTTTTGTGAATACCAGCTTAACGAGATGTTGATGCTAAGTGATTATAAATGATAATTTATGGTGGATAAAAAGATATGAATTGCATCGCATTTTGGGGTGTGTCTTTTGAAACAAGTTGATAATTAAAACTGTATTGAGTGGGTCGAGTTAAAGTTGTTTGTGATAAAGAGAAGGAAGTTGTATTGTTTTGTACGGTAAGGATCAGTGGTTATTTGCACTAGCCGAAAAAGGCAGTTGAGTTCGGAAATTGTTAATGGGGTCATGAAGCAGATAAGGATAATTAGGGAGTGGTAAGTAATGAGATGCTTATAACTTTTGTTCACATGTTATGATTTATAAAATGGATTACGAGAATTCGTGGGAAAGTGTTATTGAGATTAGCACACTGATCGCTAATGAGTCATTTAAGATAAATCTAAGTAAGAAATACAGGATGGCTCTATGTCTATAGTTGTCTGATTTTATGGTCATGAATGTTAATCGAAAGAATATTGGACCCAAGGTTCGTAAGGCCCCTGAATTATTAGACTTGTTTGGGAGATAAAATATAAGATGATTGGATTTTCCTGTTATAAGCAAAGATTATGAATTTAATCAGAGTTGCGCAGCTAAGACGTGAAAGTGTGTTGGTATTGTTTTGTTATTGGAAAGATTTATCCCGAGAGTTGAGATTTAAGCTTTGATAATTAATTTTGTTGGTCATCTTTGGAGTGAATTCCGGGACGGAATTCCATTAAGGAGGGGAGATTGTAATAACCCAAAAGTTGATAATGTGAAATCTAAATAGAAGTTAGGGGTTGATTTGGTTCATTTCGAATAGTTGAGGGCAAAAGTAAGAAATGTAGGAATTTATTCTTTTTCTAGCACCATTTTATAGGGAATAGAATAGCATAGGTTTTCTATTATTTTTGGTGTGGGTGGCGGCTGTGCATCGAGAAAGGAGGCAGAAAAGAAGAAAGGAAAGAAAGCATTTTAGGGTTAAGGTCTTGTGGGTGTTTTGCTGCATGTCGAGAAGAAGAAGATAGAAAGAAAAAGAAGCTGATGGGTGTGCCTTGTGCAGATGTGCGCCGGGATCAAACCACCGGCGACGGAGGATAGAGATAGCGAGAGAGAGAGAGAGGGAGAGAGACAGCCGGAGGAGAGAGATAGACGACAGAGAGAGAGCTTCGTGAGGGAGAGAGAGACTGCGGGAGAGAGAGAGCAGCAAGAAAGAGAGAGAGAGCTGCGTGAGAGAGAAAGAGAGAGGGAGAGAGCAGCGTGAGAGAGATGGAGGTTGCGAGAGATGAAGGTGGTGGCTGGGTTCACCGGCGACGGAGAAGATGATCGGAGGAATACCGGCAGTCGGCTGCCGGTGGTGGTGGCCGGCGGTGGCCGGCGGTGGTGGTCGCCGGAGATGGTCGCCGGAGTTTGGGCAGCAGTTTTCCGTTCGTGAGTTTTCGTTCGGGTAAGAAACCTTTTCCTTGTGCTTTTCTCTTTTGCAAGTGACGTTAGAATTGTTAGGTTCTAGTTGCCTTGTAAGTTGAGAAATCAATAAGAATGTTATTATGGAGTTTTGATTTTTATTGTTATAGTCAAGTTAAATCAAATGTTTAAAATGGGTAAGTTTTGGCTAAGAAAGTAATTAAGATGGTTGGATTTTTATAAAAATCCTTATAATCGTTTATGTTGGTCTATTTCTTCGCGTAATAAATGAATTTGGATTTAATCGAGACTGGTCAAGAACCTGAGCTTTGGTTTGAAGTCCCGGTTTTGGGCTGGTGATGCCGACTTACAATTTGGGCCAAGCACGGGGACAAGAGGATTAGATTTTAGATGTTTGGGCCGTGTTTTACGGATTTGGTAATAGAATTCATTATAGAGTTTCAATATAATTTTAGTATAGATTTTTATATGGGTTGTTATATGGATTTAAGTAATAAAAGAATTAGAATTTGAGATGGAGAGAAAGTTAAATTATTAATTTCTAGATTTATGAGTTATGTCTCCCACATCTTAGGTGTTCCATCTAGACGTCGGGAGAATAAGTGAGAAGTTTGAGGCGAGAAGACACTAAAACGCAAGGTGAGTTTTCTAACTAAAATACGTGCCTTTTAAAGTGATTTCATGATGAGAAATGCCATGATTATTGTTATGATTTTATTTGCATGAAAGATGTTTAAAGTTTTTATATGAGATGTATGCATACATTGTGTAGACGTAAATTGGCTAAGTCGGGGGGAGGTTCCGCCAGTACTCACGCCGGGGGGAGGTTCCGTTTATGCCATGGGAAGTGAGACCCAATAAGGCAGCGTGATACTGACTCGTTGTCACTTTCGAGTGACTTCAGGGTGCCATTTACGGGAGCGGATTTATCCGTGGAAGTTTTATGAGAAAGTTATGTGGAAGTTTTATGTGAAAGATTTTGATGTTCAACTATGTGAAAGTTTATCATTGAAAGTTTATATATGAAAGTTATGAAAAGTTTTTAAAATGATTTTGAGAACTGTCAAGGGGGGACTCACTAGACCTCATGGTCTAACCCTCGCATTTTCCAAACTAAACCTTTTCAGGTAAGCAGATAATAGAAGGCTTCGGTAAGCGAGCAAAGTAGAGTAGAGTACAGATGCAGTTAGTGATAGTGTCACTCATGCCTTTAGTGGTAGATATTCTCAGTTGTGAATAGGTTGTTTCCGCCAACCTACGTTATGTAGACAGAAGAAATGAAATTTTATGGATCCAGTTTTGTAATTATTTAATATTAGTGCTATGTATGCTTTATTTAGACTGGGTTGTTACATTGATGAAATACGCCCCCATTGCCCCTTTCCACATTGCTACTTTTGACGGTTTTTCCGGTGTGGAAGGAATGGTGGCTTGAATTTCGAGTGCAACCGCATGGCCTGCGTATGCAAATGAAATCTGACCCAATGCGTTGAAAACTCGAAATATTGAATCGGCCCCACTTGTTTTCTTGTACGCATAGCTTACGTCTGGTTGCCTGCCTTTGCTCAGGGAACCGGCCCAAGCTATGGTTGAATAACTGTCACCTCAAATTAACAATGAAATCAAAATCATTTTCAATTTTGAGAGTTTAAATTAATTAGCCTTTCTATTGATTATCACTATTAGTTTCGAGATTACATTAGACCCCCATTTATTCAATTTGCCTATGCCATATGTTTTGGTCCTTAAATAGCTAACGATCGTCAAGTCCACCTGTTAAGTTGAGGGGTATTTTGGTCATTTTAATATTTTTATAAAAAGGAGTATGCCTACAAATATGTATAAAACTTGTGTCCAAAAGTTTAAAACATTAAAAAATGCCCCTCAACTTGACAGATGGACTTAAAGTCCACGTAATTGTAGGCATACTTTTTTTATAAAATTATTAAAATGACCAAAATATCCCTCAACTTAAACAGGTGGACTTAACGTCCGTCAAAAGCAGGACGAAATGGCGTAACTAAGCAAATTGAAACTAGAGTAAACTCTACTTTTGGTCCCTAAGGTATAGTGATTTCTTTGAAACAAGTATCCGTGGTTTCATAAGTCGACTTATGGTCCTCATGGTTTTGATTTTGCTCTAGATTCAGGACCTGGTCACTAACGGGGTTAAAAAATTCAGTTAGAGGCAGGGATATTTTCGTCCTTTCACCATTTTGTCTCTTTTTTGTAATTCTATTTGTTTCTATTGTTTTTTTTTGTAAAAACAATCAAACCTTAAGGACCTATATGTAAAAATTAACTAATATATATATATACACTTTTTTTTAAATGCAAATTATCATGGCAGGGGCAATATATACACATATATATATATATATACAATCAAACCACCACTACTACCACCCACCATCCACCACTACCACCACCATTACAACCACCACCCACGATCCACCACTACCACCCACCATTACTACCACCATCCACCACCACCACTAACACCCACCATTACAACCACCATCCACCACCACCACTAACACCCACCATTACAACCACCATCCACCACTACCACCCACCATCCACCACTACCACCCACCATTACAACCACCACCCACCATCCACCACTACCACCCACCATTACTACCACCATCCACCACCACCACTACCACCCACCATTACAACCACCATCCACCACCACCACCAACCATTGAGAAAAGTTCAAAATACAAACTCCGGTGAGGTTTTTCGGTC
The DNA here is from genome assembly GCA_033807775.1 of Saussurea involucrata. Lineage (NCBI taxonomy): Eukaryota > Viridiplantae > Streptophyta > Magnoliopsida > Asterales > Asteraceae > Saussurea > Saussurea involucrata. The sequence goes on from CM066320.1 coordinate 221,005,988, forward strand.
AACTCGTTTTTCCGGCGAGAAGCTTTCCACAGCCCAAAACCACTGATTTTTTGACATAAATTATTTCTGAAGGTTTCTTTCTGATTGAATTAAGTTGACGAAGAGATATGTGATGAAATGAAAGCAAAAATTCAATGGAAAAATCAACTTTCGACTAAACCCGTTTTTCCGGCGATTTCTCCGGCAAAAACGGTTTTCCGGTGAACTACTTTCAGTAGCTCAAAACCACTAGAACTTGTTTCTTGATCCGAAAAGCTGTCAAACAAATTCAAACACACACACACAGAGCACACACTCACACACGCAACACACACAGCACACACTCACACACAGTACACACACTCACATTAAACACATACACACACCTCATACACACACACAACTAAAAAACACACACTACACTCGTACACAGTAAACACACACGCACACAGCTCAAACACACACACACACACTTTAAGATTTGGGAAGAAGATGAAGAGAGAAAGAGAGTGTTACAAGTTGGTCCATAAAGTTTGATATTCTTGACAGAATTAAGAAGAAACAAATAGAATTACAAAAATGGGACCAAAATGTGAAATGACGAAAATGCCCCTGACACTAACAAAGCCATTTAACCCCGTTAGTGACCAGGTCCAGAATCTAGAGCAAAATCAAAACCATGAGGACCATAAATCGACTTATGAAACCACAGATACTTGTTTCAAAGAAATCACTATACCTCAGGGACCAAAATTATGTGGACCTAATCCCGTTCGTTCTTAGTTACTATAGTATTATGTATTGTATTATGTAAATAGCAGTTAGGAAGTTATAGGAAGTTAGCAACCGAAAGGATATGACTGTTGATGAACAGTCACGATGAAGAATAGACATGACTGTTCAAACATGACTGTTAGAATAGTCGTGATGGTTCGGTTAGATTTGTATAAATAGAAGTGGTCATGTAACAGTTTAACGTAATCAATAACATACGATTATTATTTCAGTAAATTCTTGTGTGTGTTTGTGAATCAAACGATTAGGGACAACAATTGGTATCAGAGCATAGGCTCTTTGATTCCAAAACTGTGACCGGAAAAAGAAGAAACACGCCGGCCGGAAAAAGGATTTCAACGGAGGCGGAACACGGTAACAGGAAGAACTTACTTGGAATAAGATCGGAAAACGCCGGCGACGGTGGTGCGCAACCGGAATCGAGATACAACCGGCGGAACTTCAATCAAACTCTTCAAAAAGAAGGAGGAAGAACCGATTGAAGGAATCAATTGAACCAAATCAATACCAGTGGAAGAATTAGGGTTCGTTCCATTTTAATTTGTGGAAGAAGAACTTTGTTGGGAGCGGCCTTGAAGACCGACACAAAAGGAAAAGTAAACTCCTTTTTGGGCCCAGATTTCATTAGGCTATTAATATTGGGCTCACAAGCATTAAAACTCTTTGGGCTTCTTTGGGTAAGAACAAGGAGGAAACCTTTGTGGGAACGGCGTACGTGAAGGACCGACACAAACGGAAAAGCCAAACGGTTTTAGGCTTTTATTACTAACAACCGGATCTACTTGGACCGACGAAGAGACGTTTTTAATTGGGCTTCTATTTGGAACCAGTTTTCTTCAAAAGGAAAACACACTCTATAAATTTGGGCATTTACAACACTTTTGGACTGACAAGAGGAGGACGCTTCTACTTGGAAACAGTTTTGAAGGAAATATTTTTTACAAAAGGTTGGGTACCCACAACACTCAGGTTTGAAATCTAAATTATTTTTGGATTTCTAGTATACTAGTAGTATAAATTTATTGTCTATACTATTAGGAAAGCCCCAAAATTTTTAGAAAGTGAAAATCGTACGAGTAGAAACCATGCCTGGTGAAGAACCAAACAACGCCCTAGTAACACAAAAACCCATAGCACCAATCTCTCATTATCAATGCCCCGTTTTGAAACCGACAAATTACACTGTTTGGGCTATTCAAATCAAAATTATACTTGAGGCAAATGGGTTATGGGAGATGATAGAACCAAAAGAAGATACGCAACCAGACGAAAAAAGGGATAAGGCAAAGATTGCCTATCTATATCAAGCATTGACCGAAGATGTAATACTGCAAGTTGCGGGATGTAAAACTGCCAAGGAAGTCTGGGAGGCGTTAAAGAAAAGACATGTCGGGGTAGATAAAGTGCAGAAGGCACGATTACAATCTTTAATGATTGGATTTCAAACACTCCTAATGAAGGAGGACGATACGTTGGATGCATTTACCGCTAAACTAAACGGCTATGCCACCAAGGCAAAAGAATTAGGAAAAACTTTGGACCAACCATTACTGGTACGAAAACTTTTGGATTCGATGCCAGATCGGTTCATCCAAATTGTGGCATCCATAGAACAAAACTCTGATCTAGACGAGGTTACCTTAGACGAGATCATTGGAAAATTGAAAGCCTATGAGGAAAGAATAAAACTCAGGAAAGGCAGATGCGGAGAAAGCCAGGAAAACTTATTATTCGCACAAGGCGAACACTCTGGAAGAGGGAGACGATTCGGTAATCGCGGACGTGGTAGGTTCAACTCTTCACGTGGAAACTGGCAAAGCAACAGAAATAAACACGACTCGAAAGAAGAAGGCTCAACTCACAAGCCAAAAACAAACACAAAGTGGAATAAGCAAGAGAAGGACATGAGCAAAGTACAATGTCACAGATGTAGGAAATTTGGACATTACAGAAAGGACTGCAATCAACTGCCAACAACGCAGGAACAATCAAACCTTATCCAAGAAGACGAAGAGCCATCATTGTTAATGGCAACACACAAAACTGAACACGAAGAAGTACTGTTAAATGAAGGACAATTTCAACCCGGAAAGTATGCTACAACAGATGAAAGCATCTGGTATTTAGATAATGGTGCAAGCAACCACATGACGGGGACTAAGAGTCACTTCAAGGATATTGATGAAAAGATAACAGGACGTGTTCGTTTTGGAGATGGATCGTATGTAGAAATAAAAGGAAGAGGATCTATATTATTAAGATGTAGGAATCATAAACAGAAGGTTATAACGGAAGTTTACTGCATTCCAAACCTCAAGAGCAACATACTGAGTTTAGGACAACTCACGGAGATTGGGTGTAAAGTCGTCATGGAAGGAAAACAACTGACTTTACATGACAAGAATAAGAGGCTGCTGATGAAGATTGAAAGATCAAATAATAGACTTTACAGCATCAAACTGAAAATTGGAACACCCATATGTCTCCTAGCAAATGTAGATAGCCAAGCATGGTTGTGGCACGCTAGATTAGGTCATCTAAACTTTGAGGACATCAATAATATGACAAGAAAGAATCTAGTGGAAAGAATACCGAGGATAAATCACGCAGGACAGATTTGTGATGCCTGTTTATTAGGAAAACACAGTAGGACTCCATTCCCAAGTCAAGCTAAGTTCAGATCAAAGAAACCTCTGGATCTAGTATATGGAGATCTCTGTGGCCCCATAAGCCCAACCACACACTCCGGGAAACAATACATTTTCTTGTTAATAGACGACTGTACCCGTTTCATGTGGGCCTACTTTCTGACATCGAAAGATCAGGCTTTTGACACTTTCAAGGAATTCAGACAGAAGATTGAAACAGAAATGAGGACAAAATTAAGGATGCTAAGAACAGACAGAGGAGGTGAGTTCACATCAAATGAATTCACAAAGTACTGCAAGGAAAACGGAATAGCACGGCAATTGACAGCACCTTACTCACCACAACAAAACGGAGTCGTGGAAAGAAGAAATAGAACAGTGCTATCTACTACTAGAAGTATGATGAAAGCAATGAAGTTGCCACGGAACTTTTGGGCGAAAGCAGTCAGACACGCCGTATACATACGGAACAGGGTACCTACAAGAGCCCTGGTGGATAAGACTCCATATGAGGCACTCTACAACAGAAAACCAAATCTAGAAAATCTAAGGATATTTGGGTGCACAGCTTATGCCAAGGTAACAATACCTCATTTACAGAAGCTAGATGATAGAAGCATTCCCATGATTTACTTAGGTGTAGAGGAAGGATCAAAAGCATACAGATTATATGATCCAGAGAAGAATATGAAACATGTAAGTAGGGATGTTAAGTTTATGGAAACAAAACCATGGAATTGGGATAACAATAGAGATGAAACAAGGATACAAGGCTCGGAATGGACAAGTTTTGTGGTAGAAGGAATCGATGACGCAAATACTACATCAATCAACTCGGAAAGGAATGAAGATGCTTATCAGGAACAGGAACCAATTACTGCTCCAGACTCTCCAGTTACCCCACAGACATATACTTACGACCCACACTCAGAGGAAGAACAAGCTACTATTAGTTCATTGAGGAACTCAGAAGAAAGATTTGATGATACACCAGTACGAGGTTTTAAAGGCTTGAATGCAGTATATGCAAATGCACGTGTAGTTGAAACTGAAAGTCTGCTACTTACGGAAGAAGAACCACGTAACTACAGGGAGGCATCAACATATAAGAAATGGGTCGAGGCCATGGAAGCTGAACTGGATTCAATTAACAGGAATAACACATGGACTCTTACTACTTTGCCTACAAATCATAAGGCAATAGGACTCAAGTGAGTTTTTAAGACCAAGAAGGATGCAAAAGGAAAAATCATCAAATACAAAGCAAGGCTAGTAGCAAAAGGATATGTGCAGGAACAAGGAATAGACTTCGACGAAGTATTTGCACCAGTTGCACGCATTGAGACAGTTCGTTTGATTTTAGCACTTGCTGCATACCATGGATGGCAAGTACATCATTTGGATGTCAAATCAGCATTTTTACATGGAGAATTAAAGGAAGAAGTCTATGTTGCACAACCTGAAGGTTTTGTACGACCAGGAAGTACAGGGAAAGTTTACAAGCTCGCAAAAGCATTGTATGGTTTAAGGCAAGCACCACGAGCTTGGAATATGAAACTTGATCAAACCTTAAGGTCATTGGACTTTAAGAAATGTAATCTCGAACAAGCGGTTTACACAAAGAGAAGTAAGACTTCCACACTAATAGTTGGAGTTTATGTGGATGACTTGATAGTCACGGGCACTCCAAGGAAGGAAATAGACTTGTTCAAATCCCAGATGGAAGACAATTTTGAAATGAGCGATCTAGGATTGCTGGCTTATTACCTCGGGATCGAAGTTACTCAGACAGGAGGAGAGATTACAATCAAGCAAACAGGTTACATCAACAAGATCTTGAAAGATGCAAGTATGATGGATAGTAATGACACAAAGATACCTATGGACCCGGGAACAAAGTTGGTCAAGACAGAAGACGGAAATCCAGTCGATGCAACTTATTACAGAAGTTTAATTGGATGTCTCAGGTATCTGCTACACACTAGACCAGATCTAAGTTACTCGGTCGGATTACTCAGCAGATTCATGCAAGAACCAAAGGATCACCATTTAAAGGCGATAAAACAAGTAATCTGATACATTAAAGGAACCAAGGAGCATGGTATTATATACAAAAGAGATGGCGGCTGCAAGATAACAGGTTATAGCGACAGTAGTTATGGAATCAATACTGATCAAGGAAAAGGAACTACTGGAATAGTATTCTATTTTGGAGAATCACCTATTACCTGGTGCACTCAGAAGCAACCAACAGTAGCACTCTCATCATGTGAATCAGAATCATGGCAGCTACTGGAGCAGCATGTCAGGCCTTATGGTTAAAGCGACTACTTAGTGAAATAACGGGTTGGAAGGAGGAAAAAATAACACTGAAAGTTGATAACATTTCAGCAATAGCACTCGTCAAAAACCCAGTTTTTCATGGAAGAAGTAAGCACATCGACATTCGTTACCATTTCATTCGTGAATGTGTAGAGAATGGACACATCAATGTGGAACACGTCAGTGGCGAACTACAAAGGGCAGATATATTAACTAAAGCTTTGCCAAGGCTGAAGTTTGTCACTATGCGGCAGATGCTCGGGGTTCAAGATCTAGGAAGGAACAACGATCGAGATTAAGGGGGAGAATGTGGACCTAATCCCGTTCGTTCTTAGTTACTATAGTATTATGTATTGTATTATGTAAATAACGGTTAGGAAGTTATAGGAAGTTAGCAACCGAAAGGATATGACTGTTGATGAACATTCACGATGAAGAATAGACATGACTGTTCAAACATGACTGTTAGAATAGTCGCGATGGTTCGGTTAGATTTGTATAAATAGAAGTGGTCATGTAACAGTTTAACGTAATCAATAACATACGATTATTATTTCAGTAAATTCTTGTGTGTGTTTGTGAATCAAACGATTAGGGACAACAAATTAGAGTTTACTCTTGAAACTATAATGTGTGGTATAATTTCGAAACGTTAATGACAATTGGTGAAGTTGAGCATAATACCATAGTGACATAACAGCAGCGGCTAGTGAAACACCAGAGACCGAATTGAAATCTGGAAGCTGGGCGAGTAGGAAATGTGTGGAACCAAAGATGACGATCCGATACGAGTGTCTTAGGCGGGTGCAGTCGGTGCAGACCATTTCGATGAACTTTTGAAGGCAGGTTCCACCGGTCACCATGTATACAATGTTGCACCCTACGATCACTATCATCTGTTGTGGGAGTACGATCCAGGGTCCGAGTTTGGGACCGAAAGTGTGTCTTGCTAGGTCAAGATAGCGGTCGAACCGAACCCCTGGTGTGGACTCATGGAGTTGGATCAAGAGCCACATCGTGTGTAAAGTCATGCACCATGATATCACCATCACGGCCATGCCTGGACCTGTCACATGCCCATTAATTATAATTCCTTTATGAAATAAAGTTGGTCCGTAAGTTAAAATATATATGCTTTATTCCGTAAGTCATATAAGATTTTTCGGTTACGGCTTAATGAGTCAGTTGACAGCTTATTCGGCCAGCCAGGTGATTTTTAAATGAATATTTTTTAAATTCTATTTGATTTCTTTTTATAAATTTTCTGATTTGACAGAAAAAAGATTCGGATAACAACATTAAGGTTAAGGTGGCGTTTGTTTTTTAAGAGGTCTGAAGTCTGAAGTTTTATCACTTCTGCTTAAAAGAGGTGGTGCTTTAAGAGGTTATAAGACATTAGGCCGGTTACCCCTTCTAATTTCAGACGTGTTTCAACTTAAGAGCCTCTGAAAGCATGAGAGAGAATAGTACCATCCGAGGTAGGCTATAGCATAAGGCAGACTGAGAACACCGGCACCCACCATGGCGGTGACGGTGTGAAAAGTAGAATACCACCATTTTGCTTCCCTCCGAGGTCCCCCTTCACATAAATCTCCTTCCAACGGAGCTTCCTATATAATTGCAGTCATTTTTATAGGTTAGAATCAGTTTGTTTAGTTTCAGTATCTTGTAATGATTTATTTGTTTATAATCTAAACATTAATAATCACCTAAAATATGAAAATCCGTTGTTTTTTTGTCAAACTTTTTTCCATGATTTAATGTAAAAGCTAACTATATCTCGACTTCGAATATCAAGCATACAATAACTAAATTTACGTCTATGAAATATATCATTTTACACTTGGAATAATCAAAACTCACCAACTGATGTAAAACAAAAGTAACATACTGAGGGGTTGCTAGCTGACCTTTGGAAGTGGAGGAGAAGAAGCGGAAACCATCGGAGAAACGAAAGAAGAGGAGATGAACGAGTGCACCTAAACAAGATCGAAGGTTTTAGTCTTGCAAATAAGAGATTGTGGGATTGATGATCGATGTCTCAATATTATTCACCAAGACCATCATGTTTATGTAGTTGTGGTGGCAAAAAGATTTCTTGTTTATTAAGTGGAATAAAGGAAGTCATTCCCTTTCAAAAAGCAATAATTGTGAATTCATTAAACTGACGATTTCTATTTTATGTAGCATCAATCGCGTATAAATTTATCGATTTGATGTTATGCATCCAGATACAATGAATGGTATCGTTTAATTAAAGAAAATCACCTTTTAGTTTAGTTAAAAATAACATACATGCGCGCGGTTATTACATCAAACTATATATATATATATATATAGAGGTTTTGAATGTTGAATAATTTTGAAAATAAGTTCAAAATATCCATTTAATTTAGCTTATGATACCATCCAATGATAGATGCCTTAATTTTGAAAAGGACATAGTGCTGTAGGCCGGTTATATATGATGATGAATCGATGATGTGATTTAAGAACCGCTGCAATTATTAGCAAGATTTTATCGTTTTATTTATAAATACTTATATCATTTGAACATAATTAATGGGACACCCGCATGCTATTATATAGCACTAAAAAACATGTCACTAGGTTACTAAATTGATAATACTGATGGTTGCATTGTCTTACAGATAAGTAGCTTATGTGTGCATCAATACGTAATTACTTGGGTATATGATGTCGTTAAGTGGTCATTACACAAAATATTGATGGTAATTAGTAAAGTTTATAACATCTTAATACCAAGGTGGTTTCTTTCAAGTACCATATTTGTCAAGATGTGACTATAGATAGAGGTTTGTTGACCCTGTATCTTGAATTCCGTTTGTCTAAAAGAGGTTAAAATTTGGAATCTATATAGTTTTCTTAAACTTTGTTATGGTTGAAAAAATAAAATCTTCTAAACCTTCAACTTTGATGAATTTTACATTTCAATTGGAATTTGTGAAACCAAAACCACAATGCATGATGTTTAGCGCAATAAACAAATACCGAGGAAGAAATGATGCATGGAGCTAGCGGTTATTGTAAGCCAGAGACAGACTTAGATATGATTATAAGAAACAAATATATGGATATTTTTTACAAAATAAACATTGGTCTGATGGTTACTTGTTTGTTTTTCAAATGTGAGGTCTCGTGTTCAACTCTTTTATTGCATGTTTTTTTAGAAGCATAATAAATCTTAAATTAAAAGCTAAAAACTTAGAAAATGACACTATCAGGACTCAAACTTGGGTATGTGGTGGAAAGAAAGTCTTGCAAACTAACTCTACCAAGAAAACTTGTGTCTTAATTGTACCTTCAAAATATATATGGTGACACAACATATTGATAGTGTGACACTTTTAACAACCTTACAATTTTTTATACTACGACGGATCAACAAAATGATGACACGTGTCACCTTATGCTTTCTATAGTGAGGAACACAACAAAGTGGGCATGGTCATCGATCATCGTCACTATATGTAAAGAAGATTGTAGTTGGAGGACTTGAATAGAAATATGGAAAAAGTAGTTGTTGGTTGGTGAATTTCGTGGTGTGTCTTGAAATGATTACATTTTCCTTTTTTACTTTTGCCAAGTTGCTTTATTAGCGTCAGTTCATAGATATATCTAACTTAATAATAATCAGTATTTTTTGATAAAACAAATCTTAGTGGTTCACACTTGCTAACACATAATACAGACATACATTAATCTTGAAATTTCTTTGTGCAGAGTTTAGAAATCAATTAATAAAGCTCCCACTCGACATGCTTTGTGCCCCTTGTGAAGAAACTTGACCCAATTGTGTTCGGCCTCCTGGACCTTGAACATAACCCTGATTCATTCCGGTTCCAACCATTTGCTGCTGCTGCTGTTGCTGCAACGCCAGTGGTGGTGCCGCCCCTCCTTGTGGCGGTTGTTGCATCTGCTGCTGTTGTTGTTGTTGTTGCAAGTGCTGCTGCTGCTGCTGCTGTTGTTGTTGTTGCAGTTGTGGGTGCTGTTGGGGTTGAAGCTGTTGCGGCTGTTGCTGACCAGATATCTGAGGCTTAAACACCACCATGTCCTAAAACAAAAAAACCACAGGATTAGCAACCAAAATTATATGAATTTCACCGAAAAGGCAGATAATAATAATAATAATAATAGCAACTTACCCCAGGGAAAAGCATTCCAATCAACCGGCATGCTTTATCAGAAACAGATAGTAAAAGCGTCTGTGATGGCAACTGTATCACTGCACACTGCATATCCCAAAAATGTCAGCAATTAAACCTGAATTCTATGGTTTGGATTGATCATTCATAGATATCGAAGCTGTTAAATAATGCAAAGGAGAAGCTTTAGTTTTCAAATAACTTACAAGCTTCTTTTCTTGCAGCTGTCCAAGAAATCCATGTTGATTCATTGCTCGGAAAACTAAGAAATCTGCTTTTCCGACATATTGCCTGGTATGGAAATGGAAAGTATTAAAAGACATAGCTCGTAATTTTTTTGCAACACTATCGCAAAACTAGTTGGTGGAGCGTACTTGTTATTCATGTGATCTTGAGATATAAGCCGAACTATTTGCATTGTTGGTGGCCAATTAGCTGCAAGCCTGACAGATGGAGTAACAGGAGGGAATCCAAATAAGTATCTAAAAGTCAACAATCAGTCAAGCTAAGTGTGGTTAGACTACTGGATTATAATTTTAGTCAACATGATAGTAAACCCAAACTAAATGCAATAACTTAATTCAAACATCTTAGGGTTTGCAGATGTTAGTGAGTGATGATGACTTACGATTCAGAAGCCGATGCACTCCTGTACCCCTGCCATAAAGAAAACATATGCAGAAACATAAGGTCTAAGTTACAAATTTGAAAATTGATAAATTATACACTAAGATTTGAACTTACTTCTAATCTGGTAATAAACACAGGCTGGCCTTGTCGCTGCCCTGATAAGTTCCCCTGCATCATTTACATTATTCCAACCAAGTGAACAACCATAATAATATACAAATAGAAGAAAAATGATAACTAGCAAACAAGTGCCCATATTGGTCTTACCTCCCAGACTTTGACATATTTTGACTGTGCTGATTGCAGTGCACCTGTTGTCTGTTGTGGGAGACCAACGTTAGCTGCCGTATTGTTATTTACACCAAGAGATTGCATTCCTTGTACTTGCTGAGACATGCCAGGAGTCGGCATCATCGTCCCAGTTCCAGTTCCAGTTCCAGTCCCAGCTCCACCTGATTGACCCACACCACTCATCATATTCTGGCTCATGCCCATTCCAGTCTGCACCATTTGCGGTCCTGCAAGGCTCCCTTGGCTTATTCCAGAAACAGACTGACCCATACCAACACTTCCTTGAAGATTACCCAACGGTTGTGATACACCAAGGCTCGAACTCCCAGCCATGTTAGAAGTGGCTGATGTAAACGAACCTGGTACATTACTCTGTGCAGTCCCCGTAAGCGTTCCAGAACCAGAAATTGACGTAATACCTGGTTGCCCAGATGATGTTACACTTTGAGCAACGGCTACAGTCGATGGCATTCCGCTAGATATCATATTTGACATATGCATTGCCATTGGATTTCCACCGATTGATGGTAGCCCCATGGATGTTCCTCCAGCAAGGGCGGCAGTCAACCGTGCTTGTGACAGAGTGTTGAGAATGCTATGGTGGCCAGCTGGACGCACTGGCGGTTGTATACCGCCAACGTTAGGTTTCAAATCTTGAACACTGTCGTTAGTTGAGATCATTTCTTGAGAAACAGATAACGGTGAAGATGTTTGCAAGGTTGGGACTCCTTGAGAGGTAGCACGAGGAACAGGTGGAACGTGTTGAAATGCGGGTGTAGGTGCAGCTGCTGGTGCCATTGAAGAAACCGTCGTGGGCTCCTGAAAAATTTAGGTAAATATTCACTACAAGTACCAAAAATCAAAAATAGAAATGAAATATAAACGATATAATGGGACTTACAACTTTGACAGTTGCAGGAGGAATGGTTCCTACAGGAACTGGTTGGCGGTTCATCGTAGATCCATTTCCTGGAAGAAGAAAAAAGATAATATAAAGATACCATTTATAACGGCAGGTGAAAAGTGAAGTTGAATAAACCTGGTGGAAGTGAAGTGGGAAGGGGTCCTGATACTGGAGGAAGTGAAGTTGTATCTACTTTTATAGGAGTCTGAGAAGGCAAATTTGTTATTCCTGATCGATTTAAGGCAGCACGAGCCTCCATGAAAGTTTCAGAGATGAGCACAAGATAATGTGGATTTTTCACAATATCAATAGTAGGATCAGCTGCTGAAGGATTCCTTTTTCCCTGCAGGGTTAAAATGCATACTCAGTGTTTCTAGAATAATAAAAAACAGAGCTTTATGTTTAATTATCTAAAAAAAGTATAAAAAAAAAGGTAACAGTTGATTACCGCATTATAGATTGCTTTGAGTTTTGGAAGCTGCTTGGGGCAGATAACTGACAAAGAAACGGAACACTGAGCAAATGTTTTAGCCAGTGTCTCAGCATCTGATAAACGGCTCTCTGACTGTGCCTCACTATTATCACTTGGCTCTATTTTCTGCATTGGTGGTCGATAAACTGGTGTTGGCAGGGGATATGGGTTACTTGCAGCAACAAGGATGCAATGCCTTTGAATACTACCCACATTAATATTATTATTATTATTATTATGTTGATTTTGGGAAGGAAACATCATTAAAGCTTCACCAAGTCCCTCTGCAATTGCAGCATCACAAAAACCACCACCAGTGAAGTGTATAGCTGATAGCCACTCGAAGAAATAATCAACATTTCTTGTCCACCCACTCCGTTGTACTAAGCAAGCTGCATTTCAATTCATACATGAAGAATCAAAATATAAACATAGCGCAATGCATACCAATCTGAATATACAAAATATAAGTAAACTGAGGAAAGAATTTGAGAAGTGATTATTTTCATAAGAATTAACGACAGAGAAAAATACACACAGCTGTAAGATCCATGCGCATTGAATATTATAAGAGCCAGCTCAACAATACATCCAGATGGTTTCTGCATATAAAGAGGAAATAACAATTTACATGAATTGTATAAATATTATATTACATGAAAGTGATACAAGAAGCATTTGCACAAACAAACATGAGGATGACAAGAAGCAACTAATGAATGTGTGTGTGTGTGTGTGTATATATATATATAAGATCATTTAGAAGAATAACTTTCTTCTGACAATACAAATTTAAGAACGACTCTGCCTAACAGAAGAATGGCAATCATGCTCAAATGAACTGATAGAGACTTACCAAGGAATCGTTATCACAGAAGGACCTGCATAAACAAACAACAATTTAGATAAGAAAGTGTCAGCATAAAAACATACACTAAAATATGCGTGCGCTTAAATCTTTAAAGTGGTAGCATAACTCATTTTCACCCACACCTCAAATGACCACCAATAAAACACCCCAGTGTTCAATAAGCATCACTTCCATATATGATTGTGATCAGTGATATATGTTACAATTTAAGAATTGTATTTTAGTTTTCATTCATTTAGCCAAAACTGATAAGGTTTCTTAACCTGTTTTAACAAATAAAAACCCTAAAACCTGTAATGTTAGCATTGAAAAACAATATAGTTTTGGTGTAACCAATCAAGAATTTGATAAAGAAAAAACTTTTAAGCCTATACATTAGGGTTAAACATTGCTACGCAGTTCAGTTGACAAAAACTATGTGGAAAATATGCATCGTAGGGTCACTAACCACAAAAGGGGTAGAAAATCGTTCCACGGCTAATCCTATAAATATAAACCTTCAATTACACATAATTTGAAAACGCTGAATCGAAATATGATCATAAGAGTACCTGATAACTTTTTCGAGATAATCTGTGACTATGGTGCGCCAGTAAGGGCCCAGAGCGGCGGTACCTTCAACCACCAAGATAAGTTGCTTTTTGTCCGCCATGTGTACGTAAAAGTTCCAGGCCGATCAGCTCTTTATTTCTGAGACTGCTGATCTTCCCAATCGAATAAGATAGACACGGGATGATGCGATTTTCACACAATTACGGTGAACGTGTTGAAATTGGAAGGTTTCTATAAATCGTTGTCTTTGTATGGTTGCGCCTTTGATCCTTCATTCCCAATTCGCATGCTGCACCATGGACTAAAAACACTCTCCAGAACAAATTCTCCGACCTGCTCTGATTTTTCTTCAAGACATCAAGAAAGGGGTTTCTGAGCTATGACCCGTTCATAGAATGAGCCGTTTACACTTTACACCCCCAAAAACTTGATTAACGTTCACTTTTGGTCCCTGTGTGTTTCTATTTTTATGTTTTCGGCCTCTAAAACTTGTTTATTACGAATTTGCCACTGTAATGTGTATGTATTTTATGAAGGTGGTCGATTAGGATTTAACCATCCAATTCAAACTGACCGATCTATTTACAACCAACCGACAATAATTGAATATTTCATTATAACTGGATCGGATCAAATCCAAAATTACAACATCTAATTTAGATAACAATTCAAAATCCAATAAAACCCAACCTATCCAATTAAATGGACTTTCAATTTACTCATCCAATTATCTAGATTAATAACTATGTATAATATTAACTTCTTACAAAATTGTTTTTTACTTAATATTTGTATGTGGCGTTTTTTCAACAAATTAAATAAATATATGAGTAATTAGTTGAATGATAAATTAATTGATCATTTATCCATATCCATGGTATTCATAAAAGAGAATTTAATTAAAATGCCCAAAGTTTGACTTTGACTTACTAAAATACTCATTTTTCAACTTTTGCCAAAATATCCATTTTTCCCGCGATATGTCCTGCGATCGCGGGATAGGGTTCATTTTGAAACATTTGATCCCGCTATAGGGGTGAAAGTGTAAAATTGTGAGTGTGTCGCGGGGACTCATCCCGCTATAGCGGGATCAAATGTTTCAAAATGAACCCTATCCCGCGATCGCGGAACATATCGCGGGAAAAATGAGTATTTTGGCAAAAGTTGAAAAAAAATGGGTATTTTTGATAAGTCAAAGTCAAACTTTAGTATTTTAATTAAATTATCTTCATAAAATCATCAAACTATTTTTCTGCAAAGAAGCCCACATTGAAACGGGATGGAAATTTTTTGTGGATCCGCGGGAACCCAACCTTACGGTCGCCATCAACCGCAAATCCTTAGCATACAAGAAACTGAATTCGGAAGACTTTTGGGGTAAACGTCGCCATCAAAACCCTAACTGTAAATAAAGCTCCTTTATGTGAGGGTTTATAGTTCAATTGGTGTCCACACATGTAATCATCGAAAACTTTTCAAGGCCCTTTGTCATCTTCAAAAACTTCCAGACACCTACCTCGCTGGATTTCTTGTTGATTCCAGTTAGCGATGCTGCATTTCAAAGACCCTACAAAGCTCAGAACCAAAAAGGTAATCTTTCTACATCCATGTATACAATAGTATGATTAGGGTTCTCGATTGAAATTGGAATGAACATCGTTACTTTTTGCTTACTCTGAGATCGTTTTTTAGGGATTTCCTGTATTTGGATATATGATATGAATTGGGGTGGGTGTGTGTGCATAATTTCTGAATTTAAGGTATAATGATGTATTGGGTAATTCGGTGTAAGGTATAAACAGTCGATTGTGTGATCATGGGTTATCTCTGGGTAAACTTATGATGATATGCGTTTCATCATGCTTTATAGGAATTGGCAATGGACTCACACTAATGATGCATTAAGCAGGTTGTATGTCATGGGAATTTATTTGTTTAAGTTTCATATTTTTATATGTCAGTATGTGCAAGACAATAAGATTGCGAAACTGGATGAGAAGAGAAGTTCATCATTTTAAATTTGGTTCCATGATAATTAGATTTGGAGAAACAGACTACATTTATGTTATTGTGAGGGAAACACTTAATGAAATGTAACTAAGATAGCAAACACCATTGAGGAATTAACATAAGCTTGGTTTGGAGTTTGGACAGATTGTGTTTGAAGCTGTATATCCTGCACAAGATTCAGCCACTCTTGAACAACTGAAGGAGTTAAGTTCCAAGCGTGTGAATGTCGAGTCTATCAATGAAAACAACTCCATCACGGATGCCATTGCGAGGGAAATGTCTGGGGGATTGACTTCTCAATGTGAACAGGTAACATTATCTTGCCTTATTAATTATTATCTCAGATCCATACAACATTTAGCTTAATTGTGGTCATACATTTCAGGATATCCAAAAACTAGAACTATATTTGCCATTACTGGAGAACTTGGTTCAGCATGTTGACTTAATTGGTGATGATGATCCACTAGTGATTCGTTGGACTTCAGACCTTAAGATAAGATGGACCAGTGTCTTTACTTCTTCATTTTTCTTCAACCTCATGGGTCCAAGGTTCTTTCAGATTGATAATCTGCGGTTTGAGCTTTGAATTGTCTTGTTTTTATATGGTGCAATGCTTCGAGAGTGGGCTTCCCAAGTTCTATTCACAGGTAGCATATGATATCCTGACAAGATTTATATTCTTAGTTCTTTATATGTTTATTGATAACTATTTTGTTTGCTTCTTATAAATTATAATAGATTTGGTACAATCTGCGACCCTATTCAGGAAAGCAGCAGGGGTTTACCATTATTTGGCTCATGAAGTCCTTCCCTCTTTACAAGGCACACTTACACCGGAAGGACCACCCGAAGCAACTTCATCTGTTTCGTCAGTTATGAGCTTCATTTGCTTGGCTGAGGCTCAGGTCAGGGTTCAAGTTTTAATCCTTTATTTCCTTATATGTAAAAGAAGGTGTGTGTTAAGCACCCACCCATTCGGTTCACGTATAGTAGAAAGAGAGGGGGACCACAGTAATCTGTTACAACTTTCTGGAGGGAATGGGAGTTTGTTCCAGGGGCATTTTGGGTATTGCCTAGAATAAGTCATTGGGAAGCTAGCTATAAATAAGAAGAGGTGTTGAATGGAGAGGTCATCCAGAAAATTACCTGTTCGTTTTGTGGAGAGAACTAGCCTCTCGAAAGCTAGTATTCCTTTTATTTTTCAATCAATCATACAACCAATCCCATTTTCCCTCTTAATCTGTGTTAATTGCATTAAGTTCGTATCTGATATTCTGGTTCTTAACAAATTGGTATCAGAGCACACATCCTGAGCAACCATGGCTCCACCCAGAGCTGATCCGGTGAATCAGAGAGTGGAATCGGTGGAGGAAGATGTGGCGGCAGTACGTATGTCGATGATGGAACTTCAGCAAACATTGCAACGCCAATTTACGGAGCAGATGGCGTTGATCACTCAGCGATTTACTGAGATGGCGGCAGAAAACCAGCAACTTCGTTCCTCAATCAGGGAGGAGGTTCGAGCCACGATCACCGATTCGAAGTTCTCCACAGGAGGATCTGCATCAAACGAGAGTCCAGTAAAACAAGGAGAGACGTCTGGAGGGATTAATAATCCAGGCGGGGGAACAAACTGGCGATTTCGGAAGTTGGACATGCCATTGTTCGATGGAAATAATCCAGACGGGTGGATCATTCGAGCAGAACGTTATTTTACGTTTTATCGTCTGAATGAGATGGAGAAATTGGAGGCGGCGGTTGTGACGTTGGAAGGAGATGCACTCCTCTGGTATCAGTGGGAACACCGACGACGTCCGATTACTCGTTGGGAAGAGATGAAATCGTTGCTTCTCAGGCAGTTCAGGCCATCCAGTAGTGGATCTCTGCACGAACAATGGCTAGCCCTAACCCAGGTAAGTACTGTAGCTGAATATCAACGTCGGTTTATTGAGTTAGCCGCCCCACTTACCAATATTCCAGATGAAATAGCTTTGGGCCATTTCATTAATGGGCTTAAGGAAGAGATACGGGCTGAGGTTAGGGTCCTTGGGCCTCGTAACTTGGACCAGGCCATGGATCTGGCGGTGAAATTGGAAGACAAACTTCGATTTGGAACTGGGAAGAGATACGATGGTCGACCGTGCTTCACATCTCTTGGGTTGGGAAATACCAATTCGAAGGTATTCTCAGCCCAAGCAGGGCCGGCGATATCCCCAGGGCAATCGCCAACAATGGTTGGTGGTCAAGCCACGACGAGAACCCCAGAATCACTGAAATCGGCTGTAGGAGGAAGAACCGTGGGGGAGATAAGGAGACTGTCAGACAAAGAATTGCAGAATAAAAGAGAGAAGGGCCTTTGTTTCAGATGTGACGAGAAGTGGAATTTAGGCCATCGTTGTCGTCGTAAAGAGTTAAGTGTGTTGTTGACCACTGAAGAAGAGGAGGGGGAGGGATTACTTGAGCCACAGACGGAGGATGTTGGTGAGCAACCTCCTACAGAGATATGCCTTAACTCCGTGATGGGAATTACAAACCCAAAAACGATGAAATTGAAGGGGTTGTTGTGTGGGACAGAAGTAATCATCATGATTGATCCAGGGGCCACTCACAATTTTTTATCTCTGGCTATTATTCAGAAACTGGGAATTCCTATCAGCAACACCAAGAGTTTTGGGGTATCGTTGGGCACAGGGGAGGCTGTGAAAGGACAGGGAGAATGTCGAGGAGTACGGTTGCTCATTCAAGGACTCGAGGTGTTTGAAGATTTTCTACCGTTGACTCTCGGGAATTCCGACGTGATCCTTGGGGTTCAATGGTTAGAAAAATTGGGACCGGTTACCACCAACTGGAAAACACAACTGATGAAATTCCAACTCAACGGCTCGAACGTATCTTTGAAAGGGGATCCGTCCATGGATCGGTCATTGGTTACGCTGAAGAATATGATCAGGACGATTGGAAAAGAAAGAGGAGGTTACCTGTTGCAATTGAATCAGGTGGAGAAGGCCATAACCTCAACCGGGTTGCCACAATCACCTGATTTTTTACGTGAAGCTATTCAGGCCCACCAAGGCATTTTCGAGTGGCCAAATGAGCTTCCACCGCGGCGTGATCGAGAGCACGCGATTATTCTTAAAAAAGGGGCAGAACCGGTATCGGTAAGGCCTTACAAGTACCCTCATTTCCAGAAGGCAGAAATAGAACGGCTGGTTCGAGACATGCTACGGGCAGGGATCATACGGTCATCTCAAGGACCATTTTCCAGCCCGGTGTTACTAGTTAAAAAGAAAGATGGCTCGCGGAGGTTTTGTGTCGACTACCGAGCCTTAAACAAAGTTACGGTACCCGATAAATACCCAATTCCGGTGATCGATGAGCTGTTGGATGAACTTCATGGATCTCGGGTATTCTCGAAACTCGATTTAAAATCAGGATACCATCAGATTCGGGTCAGGGAAGAAGATGTAGCCAAGACCGCGTTTCGAACCCATGAAGGCCACTACGAGTTTTTAGTCATGCCGTTTGGCTTGACTAATGCTCCAGCCACATTCCAGTCCGTAATGAATGACATTTTCCGTCCTTTTCTTCGTAAATTTGTACTTGTCTTTTTCGATGACATTTTAGTGTACAGCCGAAGTGAGCAACAACATGTTGAACACTTAACAACAGTGATGGAACTGCTGGAGCGTCATAAGTTCTATGCCAATCCGAGCAAGTGCGAATTGGGCAAAACAGAGGTGGCATATTTGGGTCACGTGATATCATCGGCTGGAGTCGCCGTGGACCCGGAGAAGATTAAGGCAATGGTTGATTGGCCAACGCCTACCAATTTAAGAGAGTTGCGTGGGTTTTTGGGGCTGACAGGGTACTACCGGCGATTTATAGCCGGGTATGCTCGTGTAGCCACACCACTCACCAACCAATTAAAGAAAGACAATTTTGGGTGGTCGGAAATAGCTATAAAAGCTTTTCACGCACTAAAGACAGCCTTAACCCAGGCCCCGATTTTAGCAATGCCAGATTTTGCCCAACCGTTTATTGTGGAGACAGATGCGTCGGGTTTTGGTGTTGGAGCAGTGCTGTTACAAAATCAGCACCCAATTGCCTATTTCAGCCAAGTGTTGGGTATGAAAAATCGGCTGAAATCAGTATACGAAAAAGAGTTGATGGCTATAGTACTCGCGGTGATGAGGTGGCGACATTATTTGTTGGGGCGACACTTTATAATTCGAACAGACCAAAAGAGCCTTAAGTATTTGTTGGAACAACGGGTGATATCTTTAGACTATCAGAAGTGGGTGAGCAAGCTGTTAGGATTTGATTTTGAAATCCAATACAAGCCCGGATGTTCGAATCGTGTGGCGGACGCGTTGTCTAGAGAATTTGCTGCCGAGAAGGAGTTAGGGGCAATTACTTCTTCATGGTCGGTTGATATGACAGAAGTGCATAAAGAAATAGCAGCGGACCCGTTTATTCAGTGTGTTACTAAGGACATCGAGGAAGGAAAGTCTCATGTGGGGTATACCATCGAGCAAAACCGGCTGTTATACAAAGGTCGAATGGTTATTTCCCAGAATTCCTCACTTATTCCCAAATTGTTCCAAGAATATCATGATTCGGTCGTTGGGGGTCATTCAGGGGAATTCAAAACATATCAGCGCTTGGCTTCGGAATGGTTTTGGGTGGGAATGCGACGCGCGGTGCAGCGGTATGTACAAGCGTGTGTGGTGTGCCAACAACAAAAAGCGATGACAACTCAACCTGCGGGGCTGTTGCAACCTCTGCCCATACCCTCGCAAGTGTGGGAAGAATTAACGATGGATTTCATTGAGGGATTGCCTCGTTCTAATGGGTTTGATACTGTGTTGGTGGTGGTAGACCGTCTCACCAAGTTCGCTCATTTTTTACCCCTAAAACATCCCTTTACTGCAAGCTCTGTAGCTTCCTTGTTTGTTAAAGAAATTGTTCGGCTCCACGGTTTCCCATTAACGATCGTCTCTGATCGAGATAAGGTCTTCATGAGTAATTTTTGGCGAGAACTGTTTCGACTACAAGGGACCACGCTCTTACGCAGCACCGCGTACCACCCCCAAACGGATGGGCAGTCGGATATCGTTAATAAGGTTGTGGAGACGTACCTTCGGTGCTTCATTCAAGGAAATCCACGTAAATGGGTAAATTGGCTGGCTTGGGCAGAATACTGGCATAACACGTCATATCACACCGCTACTAAGTGTACCCCTTTCAAAGCACTGTATGGACGGGATCCCCCGCGTCTGGTACGAACACAACCAGGCAACACTGGAGTGTCGTCGTTGGAGGACCAGCTGTTGGAACGAGATGCTATTTTGGATGAACTACGCGGGTATCTATTACAGGCTCAACAAAACATGAAGAGGATGGTTGATAAATCTCGAAGGCCGGTTACATTTGAGGTAGGAGACTGGGTTTATTTGAAGTTACGACCGTACCGCCAAAAGTCTATGGCGACTCGACCCTTCCAAAAGCTGGCAGCCCGTTTTTATGGTCCTTTTCAGATCGTCCAACGCATCGGGGCCGTGGCATATAAGTTACAATTTCCGGAGACAGCTCGAATTCATCCCGTGTTCCATGTCTCGCAGCTCAAGAAGGCTGTTGGACCCATGCCGGCAGCACCAATATTTCCCCCGCAACTCAGTGAGGAACTAGAATTGGAGGTGGAACCGGAGACGTTGTTAGGAGTTCGCACCAGTGATCGACCACATGGCCAGCAGGTGGAAGTATTGCTCAAATGGAAAGGGTTGCCCGAATACGAGTCCTCGTGGGAAGATTTGGAAACAATGCGACAGGTTTTTCCCGACTTTCACCTTGAGGACAAGGTGATTCTTTGGGGGCGGAGTAATGTTAAGCACCCACCCATTCGGTTCACGTATAGTAGAAAGAGAGGGGGACCACAGTAATCTGTTACAACTTTCTGGAGGGAATGGGAGTTTGTTCCAGGGGCATTTTGGGTATTGCCTAGAATAAGTCATTGGGAAGCTAGCTATAAATAAGAAGAGGTGTTGAATGGAGAGGGCATCCAGAAAATTACCTGTTCGTTTTGTGGAGAGAACTAGCCTCTCGAAAGCTAGTATTCCTTTTATTTTTCAATCAATCATACAACCAATCCCATTTTCCCTCTTAATCTGTGTTAATTGCATTAAGTTCGTATCTGATATTCTGGTTCTTAACAGTGTGCTCATTTTTGTAAGTTTTTCTGCTTAAAAATAAAAAATACGCGGATAGTGACTATAACAAAGGCAGAGGAGAAACGATCTGCTGATGGGCTTTTGGCAAAGCTGCATTATGGTGTTGTACAGTTATTTGACGAGGCCACAGACTTTTTCTCGAAAGCAGCCACAGAATGCAAAGATATCTCACCAAGCTTGATGGTATGTGTAGATTTTCAATTTTTGAGAATCTGTAATCACATGGACATAAACACTGGGCTTAGAAAATGAAATTTTTGGGTTATTTGTGCAGGATTACATTTCATCTTCTAAAGGTGTACATGAGTTAAGAAGTTACAAGTATATGGCACAAGCTGTAAAAATAGATGGCCAAATTGGAACTGCAATTGGACTCCTTCAACATGCGTTAAACAATGTGCAGAAGAATGTGGGAGGGATGGAGTCTTGGCGAACAGTTATGAAGCAAGATATAGACATCGTGACCGAGTTGCTAAGAAAGTATAAGCATGAGAATGAGTTCGTATGGAGTGAAAAAGTTCCGTTTGATGACCATTTGCCACTGCTACAAGGGAAAAAGATAGCCACTTGCATACCTTATCGGCCTGAAAGATGGGAACGAACACTTGCACTTAAGATCTAGAAAGGTAATTCTTGATGGCCTATCTATCACTTTGCAGTGTTCTTTTTTCTTGGGATTTTGAGGTGATTGAAGGGGGAGTTTTTGGTTGTTAGATATGAAGTAATGGTGATAATATGTGTGGTGGTGATAGGGCGATGATGGGTGGCGGGGGTACATAGATGTATGCGGGTAGTTGGTTGGTTATATGGTGGTTCGTGGTGGACGAGAATTGTACATACTATCAAGTAGACGAATAGTGTGTGTGTGTGTGTGTGTCCCCAAAAATTTCAATGGTGATTGTGTACTTAATACTTTGTCATTGGGTCAATGGAATGCATCATGTAATACAAACATATGTGTTAACCCACTTCCAGTATTCTTTGAGACTTCGGGTCTCTTAGGTTTGTTATTTTGGTGTTATTTTCAGGATTCGATGGGATTAATTGAGAGGCACACAAACTCACGATTACTTAACATGTTTACTCGGAGTAATTTGAATGTTTTGTGGCGTGTTAAATGGTGTAAAAGAATACCAATTTGCTACCGATTTTATTTTTGTTAATCGTAGATGTTCGGGTCAGTTCACGTGCACATGAACAGGCTGAACTAATCAAGAGACACTAGAGAATGAACAGTCAAGGAAAATCTCCAAACAAAATTGTTTAATTAATTGGTAGCATTCGCACTAAAATTTATTGAGACTTGTAATTTTCATTTTTATAATAGGTCAAAATACATTTGACAAATTTATTATTACAAAATAAGATGAAATTTAAAACCATAATGAAAAATTAGAGGGTTCCTTGGATTTTAAAACATTAATTTTATCAATATCAAAATGGTTAAAGGGTTAATGGGCAATGCTAATTGCACCCTTTGAATGGGGTGTTGAATTCATTGTTTTTTGTGTCAATTATTTTTAAGGAATCATATATATATATATATATATATATATTAGTATTATTATTATTATTATTTGTTTATATATATATATATATTGAGTCCTACTAAATTGTAACCATTAAATGTGTGTAACCCGTGTAAACCGTCGATTTCATAGGTTTTTTGATGAATTTTTTATATGGAATTGTTTATTTTGATGAAATTATTTCATATCATTCATTTCTTGATGAATTTTTTTTATGAAATTTGTAGTTTCATAGGTGAAAACGAAAATATATGAACAGTTTCATAAAAATGAAAAAACCTATGAAACTATAAATTTCATAAAAAAAATTCATCAAGAAATGAATGATATGAAATAATTTCATCAAAATAAACAATTTAATAAAATAAATTCATCAAAAAAACCTATGAAGTCGACGGGTTACACACATTTAATGGTTATAATTTATTATCTCTCTATATATATTATCTTTATATATATATATGATATATATATATATATATATATATATATATATATATTGATACAGGGAGAAATCGAAGGGTTTTCATAAATAATTGGGAAAGAAAAAAACAAGTTCGAAAAGGAAAACGAGCTCGAAAGAGACTCGAAATTTGGCGTCGAAAAAGGATCAAACATAAAGCACAAAATATAGAGGAAGTAGCGATAAAGAGCGAGAGTCAGAACGAGCGACAAGAAAGTCGAATCGAAAGAATACCGACGGCGCTAGTGGCGGCGCCAGCTGACCCGCGCCACAGGTCGTGCCGGACACTGCCTTGGCATACGGCGCTCACGTCGGCGCTAGACAGCCCGCGCCACAAGGGGCGCCGGGGTCTGTTTCCTTTCCATCCCAATTTCAAGTTTCCCACGTGACCAACTTTCCCTTTGTGGTATTTCTTTATTCAAGTTGTTAGTTTCCTTTAATTATAGTTCTAATAGGATTAGGTTTAGTTTAAGTTTTCTTAATTATCCTTTTATTAAGTTTAGTATTTATCTTTCTATTATTTTATATTATAAATAGGGTATTAGGGTTCTTTTGTTAAGGAGTTAATTATTCAATAAAATTTGTTTCTTTTAGAGTGGATTCTCTAGTTTTTCGAGTATTATGTTTCATAATCTCGTCTATCCAAAGGGTTTAGACGCTTGTCGATCCTTCCGCAAACCCCCGCTGCGTCAAGTGGTATCAGAGCAGGATTCGCCTGTCTTTTCACCATCAATGGCAGATCAACAACTCGCTACCAAAGCAGATTTGGCTGAGTCGGATGTGGCCTTATCCACAACGCTCGCGAACATGACAGCAGTTGTTAATAGGCTTCAACCCAACATCGTCAACGACAACCGTCGGAGAAGAGACAGGTTTGAAGGACCGGTTAGGATTCCATCTAATGGCAACCTTAACCGGGTCGATCCATCGAGTTCCGAATCCGAGGAGGAGGAGGAAGATTCCCAAGAAAAGATCCACGTCGTACTCCAACGAATACTCCTTTCGTCAAAGGAAGAAAGCCAACACGAAGATCTTTTCCGGTCTTATTGTTCGGTACACAAAAAGGTATGTAACTTAGTAATCGACGATGGAAGTGGTGTGAACCTCGTGTCCCAAAAGTTAGTCGAGTGCTTTAATCTACCCACTCAACCCCATGAAGCTCCATATTCTCTTGGGTGGGTCAAGTATGGTTTTCAAGTTAGAGTCACACAAACTTGTCGGGTACCCATATCGATCGGGAAATACTACCAAGAAGAAGTTTTATGCGACGTTCTTGATATGGATGCATGTCACATTCTATTGGGTCGACCGTGGCAATTCGATACTAACGCCACTTACAAGCGTCGACACGACATTGTACTATTCCGTTGGGGCAACCAAAAGATTGCCATGAGACCAGTTGACAACTTTGAAGAAAGCACCAACAACAAAAGCAACAACTACAATTGTAATAGAAATTCGGTTTCTTCCCTACTCAATCAACCACACATTTCGGAAACACAACCGGAAAAAGAGGAAGTCTTGTCGGATAAGGTTGAAGATGAAACTGTTACCGTTGAAACAGAATCACAACACGAGACCGGTACCGATCCTGAAAATTCGACAACAGATTTCGGGGCAACTGTCAAAGAAACCGAAGACAAGCTAATGGAAGATATTCTCGAGCCGACGAAACTGTTGTCACAAGATGTCAAGAACGATGAACCCAAGGATGATGTTTTCGTTATTCAAGCACCCAAGGCTTCGGCTCAAACCGAAACAGTTTCCGATAAAGTTACTCACGTTTCTTACCCGTTCGAGTTTGATAAGCTATTTCGCGTATAGAAGGGATTGCAACGGCCTCCGTCGGAATTTGAAGGCCGATCGAGATTTTTGAATTTTGGAGACCAAGTTGTGCGTCCAAGCGTTTTGAAGAAACGCATGTTCTACGAGCCGGGTAAAGCTGTTTTTCAAGTGAACTCGAGGACGAGTTCTTTTCAAGTGAGGGTGACTGATACAGGGAGAAATCGAAGGGTTTTCATAAATAATTGGGAAAGAAAGAAACAAGTTCGAAAAGGAAAACGAGCTCGAAAGAGACTCGGAATTTGGCGTCGAAAAAGGATCAAACATAATGCACAAAATATAGAGGAAGTAGCGATAAAGAGCGAGAGTCAGAACGAGCGACAAGAAAGCCGAATCGAAAGAATACCGACGGCGCTGAAGAGAAACTAAACCTAATACATTAATCAATTTGTCTAGAGAGAATAACCTAATACATTAATCAATTTGTCTAGAGAGAGTAACCTAAAATTAAAGTGCAGAAAATTAGGGTAGAGAGAGAATAGGGATGCAAGAAAGTGAAAGAAAACACACAAAAATAAGAGAGATGAAGAGAAACTAAACCTAATACATTAATCAAGAACATAAACGATTGATGACCAAAACATTGTTTTCAAACAATTAAAACTAGAATTCAACAAAGCAAACTAAGAAGATAGGGAAGAAGATACTAGTATGAAAACCGGTAGCAAATCGGATTCCAATGGCCTAGGCTCTTTGCAATTTCATCATCTTCCCAATTTCTTCTAGAGATCGATCAAAATGGAAAACCACCAAGAGAGTAGAAACGGTCGTCTAATTATGTCTAATCTCCAAAGGAAACGCCTAAAGCATATAAGAGAAATAAAAGGCTAAGCCCAATAGTTTTAAAAAGCCCAAATAAAATTTCAGACGTTTCGCGCCCGTGAAGAAATCTTTCACAAATCCTTCACTGGCGTGAAAGCAAACAGAATGCAATTAAGAGTTCTGTGGAGTTTTCTTCGCGCCCATGCGAAGCGTGGCAGAATCTTCAACACTTCAAATTTGACTTTTCACTTTATATCTTCATCAACACGGCTACTCGTATTTGCTTTGTTTACCTCCTTATCCACGTTACTCTTCATTCCTTCCGAGCTATCCATCTTGTTGCCCTCAACGCCCCGTATGATCTGCACAAAACATACCAAAAGCATAAAAACTATCCCAAAACCATTTTCACTGTGATTATAGAGAAGAATGCAAAAGAACAATAAAAAATGCATGAAATGACTAAAATGCATGAAATGTTCAACTAAAAATACACAAAATTAGGTGCATAAAATGCATTTAACAATAAGTGACCCGGTAAGCACTTAACGGTAAGTGTCAGGTAATTAAACAACCCATAAGTCTTTTTTTCTTAAATAATGAACCAATATTGTGGGATAGTTAAAAGTAGAAGTAAACGTGTAATTCTCAATTTCTCATTACATTTTTTGTAAAAGATTATAAGTCGATTGAGCGTTTTATTTTTATCATCGTTGTAATTGTTGGGATTAATATTACAAAAATAGTTCCGAAAGTCGTGATGAATTATTGTTAATCAAAACACAATATGTGATTACATACATTTGAATGTAGAACGAATGAAATCAAAATAAAAGATGAATAAAACAAATATGTAAAACACAGTTGAAATAAAATAAAGTTTTTACATTATTTTTTATATTATAAGTAGATATTGTGTATGTTTTTTTTCTCCTTTTTAATAAAAGTGATCGAAGTTTTTTACATAAAAAAAGGGAAATTAATTAAAATGCCACAAGTTTGAAAGGGAATTACCAAAATACATCAAAAAATTAATTTCTTACCAAAATGTCCTTTTTCCCCGCAATAAGAACCCGCGATCGCAGACAGGGACCAATTGTGAAATTTTTGCAAGATATATTTACACTTTCAGTCCCTGGGCCCCGCGATCGAGGCCCGCGATGGCTCTATCGAGGCCCGCTATTGGGACTGAAAGTGTAAATAATCTTGCAAAATTTTACACTTTCAGTCCCTGCCCGCTATAGAGGGCTCCCTCCGTGGAAAAAAAGGCATTTTGGTAAGAAATTAATTTTTTGGGGTATTTTGATAACTCACTTTCAAACTTGTGGCATTTTAATTAATTTCCCAAAAAAATTATTATATTTTAGTGAAACCTCAAATAAGAATGTATTTATATTAAAACATATACCTTATGGTTATTTTATAAAAAAATAGAAGGTAATTCAATAATATTTTGAATTCTTTTCTTTTAAAAGATTTGTCTTTTAAATATGGGAAATTAATTAAAATACCCCAAGTTTGATCAACTGTTACCGAAATACCCTAAAATTTTTCCATTTTGCAAAAATGCCCTAAATACCCGCGATGGATCCCGCGATCGCGGGCTAGGGCTGACGTGGCACGTACTTTGGGTACAAATGCCCCGCGAAGCCCCTCAACTTTGGCCGCGGTGCACTTTTGGTCCCTGCCCGCGATCGCAGCCCGCGATGGACCAAAATTTACAGTTTTGGTCCCTGAAAATTTACACTTTTGGTCCCTGTACTTAGACGAATCTTGCATGCTTTTACTGTTTTTTTCCACAATTATTGTACTTTGAAGACCGATTTGTGGTTGAAATTCATTTGCATGTTTGAGATTTCATCCATAAATATCAGTAATATGCAATTCACAATTCACACTTGTTCTTGCTTTCTTTCTTGATTTATCTCTTGCTTTCTTTCTTTGAATTGCTTTCTCTCTTGATTTCTCTTCTCTCATTTCATCCACAAATGGCATCGTCATCAAACCCTAAGTCTACTCCTGAAAAAATGCCACCTCAAATCGAGGTCGCCATAGCAAAAAAGGAAAAGGAGATAGATGAACTAACAGAAGAGTGGAAAAAAATTATGGACAGGAAGGCAGTCCATTTGAGAAAGATCGAAGAGGAAGACAGGGAGATCAAAATGATGAAAGGGGATATAAAAGCTAGGGAGGCTCGTGTTCGTCGAGAACAAGAAGCAATTCACCATATTCTGCAAGACTTTGCAATTATTCAAGCGAAGGTAAACGAGAAGCAAGCTTGGATTGATGAAACTAAATCAATTTTTAAGTAGGTGGTGGTTGTTTTAGTTGTTTTGTATTTTTTTTTCTTGTTTTGTATTTTTTACTGTGTTGTTGTTTTGTATTTTTTGTTGTTGTTAATTTCTCTGAAAAGTAGTTTTTAAGCCGCTGAACCACGGTTAGGTTGGATACATCATGCAAGGTCAAGTCAGAGGTTACCTCATTCGTGGGCCTACTCCTCTTGTAGAATATATGACAACCCTCAACTCATTTGCTAAAGTGTGTGCGGGTTGTGGTACACAATGGCCATTACGTGGTTGCAAAAGCAGAAGCCGTTGAAGAAGGGTCAGAAAGATTAAAGATGAAGAGCATGTTGGATGAAATACAAACTAGCTGTGTTATCAATGTTTATTTAAAAGCATATGTATGTGTGTATATATCTAATATGAATATATTTATCATTTACAAACTAGCTGTGTTATCAATGTTCATTTAGAAGCATATGTATGTGTGTATATATATCATTTACAAATCAGTGTTTAGATCAACAGTATCATATGTGTTTGTTCCAACAAAAATGTCAAGAAATGATCATTTCCAGATCTTACAGATAAAGGTCTCATTTTTTAAGTCTTCTTCTTCTTCATATATACATATAATATATATATATATATATATATATCTAAAAAGCTAGAAACCTGCTTCCATTCTTGCTACTAATCTTTCTTGCTATATAAACAGACATGTGTACTCAGAGTTAACATTCACTGCCATGGTAACAATCAACCTTTCTTCTTTCTTTCGCTTATCATATCAAACTCCTATTTTCTTTATGTGTGTAAATATATAATACGAATATATATATATATCATTTACAAACTAGTTGTGTTATCAATGTTCATTTAGAAACATATGTATGTGTGTATATATATCATTTACAAATCAGTGTTTAGATCAACAGTATCATATGGGTTTGTTCCATATGGTTCAAGCTGTGACGGGCCCGGGGTGTGACTGACAGAATGTCTCCTTGGCACGGTTGAAGGGGCGGGATTTGGACACCCTCCACGAGTGTGTCCTACGCATTGGCACCGAGTACATCTTCGTTGTATCGAACTTTCACCACGTGATGGACGTCGGTCGTTCTTTCTCGGTCTCCCGGCCCTGTTCTTATCCATTAAAGGTGGATAGCATGGTGGAAGCGGGTCGGGTGGATACACCCATGTTGCAGGGGGTCCAGCTGGGTTTATTACCTCCACGTATGTTTTCCGGTAATATTCGGACGTGAAGAAAGGTACAGCCAAGTCGATGCAATCTGTACGACCCATATATGTTGCTGCAGCGATGGCATGGCCGCACAGTAACCCAGATTTATCCGATTCGCGACACGAAAAAAGGTGGTCTTCCATATTCACAATCGCGTGAATATAGTCATCATGCACCTCGTACTTCCCATACCCGATTGCTCTTACCGGCCATGTCGCCGCACGACGCGCCCTGTACTGAACGATATTCTCCGTCGTTGGTGTGAGTGCATTTTGCATCTCAGCTCCTTTTAGGCGTCGAATTTGGTACCACTCTTGTTGAAAGGCCCGAAAGTAGTCCATAAGATTAACAATCGGACATCTACGCGCAAAACGGGAGAGTGCATTCACAGACTCTGCACTATTCGAGGTCAGAATGTCATACCGTTGTCCAGGAAAATGGGCCGCGGACCACCTCTCCGGTCCAGCATCGTCAAAGACTTTGGCTGCTTCCTTGACACTGTATCGTAGCATATTCATGTACTTGTTAAACTCCCGATCCGTATATGCTCTGCATGCCGCCCAATAGACATCCTTGTAGGTGGTAATACGTTTGTCCTTGGATTTGGCGTTCATCTCCAAATGTCGACAGGATATGGCGTGAGGGGCGTTTGGGTACATGGCAGAGATTGCGGCGCTTATGGAAGGAGCCCTGTCAGACATAAACACCAACCCTTGCGGGTCTCCGATAGCTTGTCTCAACATGGACATAAACCAAGTCCACTCGTCCCCGGTTTCAGACTTGCCTACGCCGAAAGCTACTGGAACGATGGAGTTATCCCCGTCCATGGCAACCGCCAGGAACATCATACCCAAGTAACGGCCCTTTAAATGGGCTGCGTCTATTATCAGGACACGACGTAGATTTGCCAGAAATGTGCGGATCTGCAAAAACATAGGTTAAAATGTTATAGTTTATAATGTGTAAATGTTATAGTTTATAATGTGTAAACATATGACGTGTTAAAATACGTACCGCGGGTCCAAGGGCCACGAAGCACATCTCAAACCGTCCACGTGAATCGGTCCGTAGCTGCGTGACAGTACCAGGGTTCTGCAGCTGCAAATTATATAAATATGTCGGGAGTCGTTCATACGACTCCTCGAACGTGCCTCTCACCATAAACAGTGCATGGCAGCGCGCACGCCACGCTTGGTGGTAATCAATCGTGACGCCGAACTGCCGGTGAACGTCGTGGACGATGTCCTTTGGACGCAATGACCTGCTAACATCAAGAAATTTGTTTTTCAGGATCGCACCCAAAGTCTTTTTGCCGGCTTGTTTGTGGTGGGGATTAAGTTGCGTCCTCGTACAAGTGTGTACGTCGTGCAACTTTCTAATCATTATCGCCCCTCCTTTGGGACCCGTGTGAATCGCGTATAACCTCCACTCACACTTTTCTCTAGCACATTCAACTACGTATTTGCTTTTGTCAGATGCCCGCACGCGACTTTGGAAACCCTCTTCCAAGAACTTGAGTCCGATCTGACTTGCTAAGAGATCCTTCGAATCGAATATCTGACCTGCTGTTAAACTTTCACTGCGAATATAAGGTGTAGGTTCGTAGCTTTGTGTCTGGGTATGGGAGTCTGGAAGAATAGGGGGCATATCAAAAAAGTCATTTATCTGACTACATGATTTTCTACTAGGGGTATATTCTTCGTGATCATCATTATCGGTGTCTGATCTGTCTATTTCAGAATTACCCGTTCTGAAAACGTGGGTTTCGTCATCAGCAACTCCAGCAGTACGCCATTCGTGTGGTTGTGGTGGTTGTTGTTGTTGTTGAGAATCAGGCTGCTCTATTTGGAGGTCTTCGTCGTCGTCACCCTCCTAGTCACCGTCGTCGTCACCGTTGTCGTCACCGTCGGATACGCCGGGATACACAAAGAGTAATGGGGGTCTTTCTGAATCGACTGCAAGGTGCAGAAAAGTAGAGATATCCCCATCGTTGGATAAATCCACGAATGACCCATCGTCATTTTTAAACACTAACTTGCAAACATCAGAAGAGTTGATTCCACATTTTTGCATGGCGTATGCAACAAACTTCTGATAAGTATAGTTTACTGACACTTTTACACCATGCTTAAATTTATAAGCAAAATTCCACTCATTGTTATCTTGCACCCATTCACCATCAAAACAGAAATATAGCTTAGCTTTTGCAACAGATGAACTCATTTTTTCAGTAGTATCTCAAACACAAAATATTGCAGAAAGAAATATTGCAACAATGAAATCGTTGTGTGGGGATTATGGCTTGCATTTTACGTCTATTTATCAATGAAACAATCAGCATATCAGAAAATCAATCTCTCATTTCATCCACAAACTGGTATTCCAAAAACATTGATTTAACATTGATTCAAACATGCAAATGAATTTCAACCACAAATCGGTCTTTAAAGTGCAATAATTGTGGAAAAAAACAGTAAAAACATGCAAAATTCGTCTAAGTTTAGGGGCTGAAAGTAAAAATTTTCAGGGGCTGAAAGTGTAAATTTCAGGGACCAAAAGTGTAAAATTTGGGTCATCGCGGGCAGGGACCAAAAGTGCACCGCGGCCAAAGTTGAGGGGCTTCGCGGGGCATTTGGGTCCAAAATACGTGCCACGTCACCGTATCCCGCGATCGCGGGACCTCATCGCGGGTATTTTGGGTATTTTTGCAAAATTGAAAAAATTTAGGGTATTTTGGTAACTCAATGTTTGACTTAGGGTATTTTAATTAATTTCCCTTTAAATATTACTAGAAGAGTACTCGCGCAATGCATCGCCGATATATCTTGATTTTAATGTTTTGTTTTACCTTTTATTATTGTCGATTTTATAAAACGATTTTGTGTAGTTTTGAGAAAATTATATATATATTTTTTATAAATTTGTAAAAAATGACGTTTTTGAGGGGTTTATGATTTGAAAGAGGTTAAGAGATAAGTTTACCATTTGAGAATTTGTAGGGAGTTTGAGATAAGGGCTAAAAGGAATGAGTTAGAGATAAGGACTAATTAAGTAATTAACATTAACAGTGGTACATAAAAAATCGTTAGTTGCTTTTAAGAGATTTTAAGTAATCAACATTAAATAGCAGTACATAAGGCTTTATAGGTTGTTTTTAAGAATTTTTCATAAATGTTTTATAATATAGTATAGATTTGAAGGAAAACATATTATATCGTAAAATTTAATTACATTCCAGGACGAAATGAAAAGAAACCAATTTGTTATTGGAATCAACCATTCCAAAGACTCTAAAATTTATTAACATATATTTATAACAAGTACTATAATTTTTTTATTAAAAAAATAAACACGATTCCATTAAAGAACATTATATATGTTGTAAGATAAATGTGTCATCGTCTAAAGGATATGACGATAGAGATAGGGATATAGATAGATTAGAATTTTAAATATCTTGTAGTTATCTACTTGTAACTCATCCCTATATAAAGGGCTTATGATTAATGAGAATTACGATTCATTCTCTCCATTCTATTGTTATGTTGTTTCGTTTTTCCTTTAACACGTTATCAGCACGTAAGCTCAATCAGTTAATTCATTGATTGACTTTCGATTTCCAACCTCATCAATCAATCCATCTATTACTACTGCACTCCAAGTAAGATCTCTTATACTTTATGTTCTTGATATTGTCAATGAATCTAGCTCTACTGTAAATGTATATATGTCGTGTCAGAGCATATAAATTCAGTTTATTTTTAAATTATTTGAGATGACTGGTTAGTTAGTATGAGTTAGAGCTCATCGTAGATTCAAATTTGTCGTGAGACTTAGGTATCGATTGATTTTCTTTTGATGATTGAAAGTGAAGCCGAGAGAAAAAAAATATTATGGTTTGATTCAAACCACACTTTCTCACTTTTTCATTGAGATTGATCATGGTGTGCAATAATTAAAAAAAATTTCATGATTTAGGGTTTTGAGGGTGATTGACGGTAACCCCCTTTCTTGATAAAATATTTATTTTTAACTTCTGATATGCTTGACTATTTTATTTATTAAATCAACTTTTAAATCTCTTCATTATTTATTTGTTTATTTATATACTAGTCATGTCCCCGCGTGATGCGGCGGTGTGTATCTGAATTTAAAACCGATAACTTAAAAATTAAAATGTCAATCATATTTTCATTTTTTTGTCCATTCAGAAGTTAGGTTTATAAATTTTGAGTAAATTTTGGTCCTTTTATATTCATCCAGTAAGATTATGTGACTTGGTAAGCGTGACGCCTTAATTCAAATATATTTATGAATTTAATGAAAACAGTTAATATATTTGTATCAAATCACATACTAATTTTAACAAATCTCACTAATCATGACACATTAATTCTTATATATTTATGATATTTAATAATATAATTAAATCCAAAATATTCAGTATTGGGCTCATTTCGAAGGTATTGATGAAGCGATTACAATGGTATAATTTGTAAAAAAATAAAAATGTTTTTAAGGCATTTTAGTTCATATACATTATTTATGTTTATATGATAAGAGTCTAAAATGAAAAATAAAAAAGTAAGGGATTAAAAGTAAACTACATACCTAATTATAAGGTAGTAAATGTAACGTATAAATTAAAAAAATTGAATTAATGAGATATTTAAGGAGTAATGAATGTGGGTGTGCTGATTGAACTTATAATGTAAACTGCGTCCAGATACATGTTTAGGCGGAAAAATGCTGAAATCGACTCACCAGAAGATGACACGTGGCATGCTAGTTACTTATTTATTATATGTATAGATTTAATAAATATAAACTTTCACCTTGGTATTTATCATCTACCTCGTAAATTTATTTTACTTATAGTTGAAGATCATTTAATTTTAAAATGGATTGGTGAGTCTTTTATATTTTCGATATGCTATTGTAATTTATTAATTTGACATGTTATTAATTAATTCAACCATTTTAATGTTATTTATCCATTTAGACCAATCATGTCATTTTATTTAAATTATTTTGGATTAATTAATATTTATCTTGATAATTGGTTGTTCTATATTTAGATTCAAGTTTAATTTGAATGTAAAGTTTTAAAATTAATTGTTTTATTCAAGTAACTATCAATTTAAATTTTAAATTGTAATTAAGATAGCAATTTGAAA
Source organism: Saussurea involucrata (assembly GCA_033807775.1). Lineage (NCBI taxonomy): Eukaryota > Viridiplantae > Streptophyta > Magnoliopsida > Asterales > Asteraceae > Saussurea > Saussurea involucrata. The sequence continues at coordinate 221,041,156 of CM066320.1, forward strand.
GTTATATTTGTGGGTAGGATTTTTCATTCCATGTGTTTGATATGGTATAGATATCTATACTTTCTTTCTATTTTTCTCTTCACATATACTTGAATTATATTTGGTATGTTAACTGATTTAAATCAATATTATTTGAATTATTTTTGCTTATAATTAATTTAAAAACTATTGATATGTAATTTAATTTGAGATAGTAATTTACATTTAGTCATTTAGGTATTCTAATTATGATAGTTAATTTATTTTATGGGATAATACCAATAATTTAGTTTGGATAACAAATTCAAATATTTATCTTAATTATAAGTTCCTACTTATAATTTTTATAATAATTTTAGAAGTTATACTTTTAACATTATATTTTTGGCATCTTGTAAAAAACTATTAAGATTAATCTTAGAACTTATAATATTAAACCATTCTTAAATGCACTAATTCAAATGTGCATCTTGTTTATGAGTTCCTACTCATAATTTTTAACTTTATAATTAATTTTTAAAAGTTACACTTCCATCCCCCATATTTTTTGATATTTTACCAAAAGCTCCAAAAACAACATGAAAATGTTAAAATATTAATCAAATGTCTATCTTAATCATGAGTTTCTACTAATTAATTCCAATCCTATAAATAATTTTTGGAAGTTACACTTCCAAACCCCTTATATTTGGTCTTTTACCAAAATATCCATAAATACTATTAAGATGTTAAAAGTTTGAATTTGACTTTATGTCAAAAAATAAAAACTAATATTGATTTGTTTAATGACAAAATCTCTTAAAATAGTATTAAGGTATTGAAACATTGAAATTGGCTTCATAAGCCAAACTCATATTCAGTTTGGCATCTTGCCAAAAACTCTATAATTAACAATGTTATATTCAAATTAATTAAATCGCAAGATATCGATTTGGATTTTGTCAAACGGGTGTAAATAACCCTAAGGTTTGTAGGGACTTAAGAAATCCACGTGATTCCCCTACTACCTGGAGATCCAATAGATTGAGTGGTTTTTATTCGAAAATTGAAATATTGATGAAGTATGATCAATAAAATGTAAGAATACAAAAATCCAATACTATTATGATAATGAAATTTCATGCATAACATAATAAGTATAAACCATAATTCACTATTCTAGAAAAATAATATATTCCCCATTTTCTACATCTTGAATCAGAAGGATTTGATTACGATAAGATAGGTTCGAAAAACACAAGAAAACACGCAAAAGTCATCGAACCATTTTGACCCTAAAGAAAAAAAAACACTAGATGTTAAGATACAATTAAATACTTTAAAATTTTTGAGACGATACATCAGTCACAACCTTCAGAGAGAATAACTAGAAACCCCCAAGAACCGTGGGTAGTCCCAAAAAGGAAATTCGGGAATATCAGTACCATATACTTCTCAAACTAATCATACAGTGGAAAGAAACCTACTTACATGGTTACAAGAAGGTAACTGATTGTGACAAAGAAATGTCATGTCTCAAAATGCATCTCAATCTTTGTGGCAAGGAACTCACAAAAGATTATGCGAATCATAACATCTTTTCATCTTTCCTATATCACCAATCATACTAATAAAACAGTATAAGCTGCAATATAACTTTTAACAAACTCATTAACTTAATGCAAGTGGTTAAGAGTTGTAGCAATGTTTTTTTAACAACGCTAGACATACCCGGATAAAGAAAATTCTTGGGGTTAATAAGGCAAGCGTTGGAGGTGGAAAGAACTCCAAAGGATAGTGAGTTGAACATATTAATCCACACACATATGCTAAATATGTACCATATGGACAAGGTTGTGGAAAGGGTCAAATTCATGGAAAGAGTCGGGAACGAACTCCCAATAGAAAATGGAACAAGTTATAAATGAACTATGTCATATCTAAGATTGGTTAAGTATAAGTTTCTTTAAATATAATTTAACTATCAAGTTAATTGCATTTGTGTATATATACTCCTGAGTTTATAACCATTAGAGATGTAAACGAACACATAAAAGAACAAATGCAAAACTCTCAATGTTCTTCGTTCCATGTAGGAATGTATCGAGGAGAACTTGATTGTTTTTGTGACATATCATACAATCATAAGAAATAGATTGTTATTCATTGAATTAATAATTTTTAATTCCTCCAAATACTTAGACGATGGACTGTCACTTGTTGCTTAATGACACAAGATCAAACACTATATTAATAGGAACCTTGTTAAGATATTCGTATTAATGAGAAATCATATTATAAGAATGGAAATGGGTATATGTACATAAACTCTAATGATATGAAAGCAACATACGTTAGAGAAATTAATGTATTAAATTAATGGATTATCTATGTCATTAAATCATATTTTGTTACCAATAAAGAACTTTGGGACAATGACACATATATGTTTCGGCATGACCATGTGGGACACCATGGTCATGACATAGTGATCCATGTATCGCAAAATACACTTAGATACATTTTCTTTCGAGTGAAAGACAAAACGAGGGAATTAACCAAATTGCAACTGTTGACTTCTACTACACAAGAAGCAACACCACCATCATAATATGCCCTCTCTAATACCTAGAACTTTTATACCCTGATCCTTAGCCAAAACAGGAATAAGACCATCCTAAAGCTAAGGACATAATATAAAAAATATTTCATTCTTACAACGAATACAAGGTGATATTTATGGACATAAACATCCAGAATGCGGGCCATTAAAGTACTTTATGGTTCTGGTTTTGACACGATGAACACGTGTCGTATTATAGTCCACATGAAATGTTGCACTCATACATTAAGGACTCACCACCCTGATTTTTTCTCATCAAGTCTACATGACTTAGAATGCTGGAGAATTTACATCATAAGGATTTGATCATTATTGCATTTGTACCGCATGTGTATATATAAAATGGTCTCGTAAAATGATAAAAGTTGTCATCAAAAGAATATAGATGGTAGCTAGGGCATTGGTTATGCGCAGCAATTTATCCACATCTGCATGGGGTAATGCAATATTACATGCAACTTTACTTATTCGTGTTTAGACCCACAACCAGCCAACCAATCTTGTGCGTACCAGTTGGCAACTGGATATAAGTCTGATGTTTTACATTTACGTATGATTGGTTATGTTGTATATGTGCCAATTATGCCTCACAGCGTACCAAAATGGGTCTTAAAGACGAGTCATCAAATGTTGGATATGAACCCCCAACAGTTATCCGCTAATTAGAACTTTGACGAGTGATCCATTTACCGCTAGATTTGCGGGTTGTCACTTTGATGAGACAACCTTCCTGTCGTTAGGGGGAGATAGGAAAAAGGATTTTCCATGGGAACGACATGAAGTGTCATTGAATATTTCAATTGTCTCTCATTTTGATCCCTAAAAACTTCACAACGTAAAGTTGAAGTCAAACGAATCAGACTCGATACCTGATACGTTTAATATTATCTAGAAGTGACAAGATCACATATACGAGCTGCAAATATATTCGCAAGGTTAAAAGTCCCCAAACAAGGGCACAACGTCGCTGGAAGTACGTTGCAATCACACATGGTGGAGGTATGGTTGAGGTCGTAGCTCCTAAAAGGAAATGGGGGAAGCTACTTGGTTCGATAGATACTCATCTACAGGAAGAGAAGAGTAAGGCACAACCATATATCATCAATACATGAGATTATATCTGATTAAATCTATGTATATGAATCATTACTGGAGGACGCTCCGAAGTTATACTGATTCAAGAGATCAAAGAAATCTCAAATGAATATGAGTCGATGGACAGATCATAAATACTAAATGATGATATATATCGTTGCTTGTGAGATAATAGAGCACGATGTCATCGAACCATGCTCAGTTGAAGAATGTCAACAAAGAGCAAATTAGCCTAAATGAAAAGAAGCAATCCAGGATAATTATTTGACAAATGAACAGGTATTTGGTTCGGTAGTGTTAACCGACCAAGTGTAAAGCCTGTAGGACATAGATAAATCATTTGTCAGGGAAGCGTAATGAGAATAATTAAGTCATAATATATAAGGCTCTCCTTTGGCGCAAGGTTTCTCACAACGCACTGGATTGACCACAATAAGACTAACTCTCTCGTGATGGACAACATTCTGCTAATTAAATTAGCCAAGTAGTTTCCGAAGGACTGGAAATTGCAGCTCAACGATGTAGTTACTACATATCTCTATGGGGATCTAAATTCAGAGATATATAAAAGTTCTTGATGGCATTATACCAATATCAAGTAACTCTAAACCATGAAATGCGTTTACAATAAAATTGAAACACTCACTTTATAGATTAAAGCAATCTATGCGGATGTCGTATACCCGCCAGAGTAAATACTTGATTGGGAAACGATAAATAAGAACGATGAACTGTGCCCTTGCGTGTTTATATAAGAAAACAAGTCCCAGATTTTCATAGTAGCTCTATATGTCGATGTTATGAACATAATAGACACTCTTGATGAAATAAGAGAAAACACAAGCTACTTGAAATCTGAATTTGAGATGAAAGATCGTGGGAAAACTTGGTTTTGTCTAGATACTTGAGCTACGACACCGAGTTTGTGGAATATTAATCAACCGATCCGCATATGTCTAGAAAATGTTCAGGCGACCTAATATGGACAAAGCGCATCCGATTAGCACTCCCATGATCGATCAAAGTGTTGGATATAAGGAAAGATCCATTTCGTCTAAAGGATGAGGACGGAGAGGTGTTAGGAGCTGGAATTCCATACCTAAGTACAATAGGCGCATTATTGTACTCAACATAATACACTTGACCGTATATTGTACTTCTCACTGAACTTGTCAGTTAGATTTAGCTCAGCGCCAACGCAACGTCATTGGAATAATTTCAAATCAATCTTTTGGCACCATTGACGTGGGCTTATAATTTCCCTATGGAGGAAAATGGATTGATAATGAAACTTCAATACCTACTTAGATTGTGAGCGGCAAAAGTATTGGCTCTTATAGAAAAACATCAAACAATGCCTTAGTATATGTTTGTTGATATTATGTATATGTTTGACTCATATAAAGGGTGTTCCCAAACTGGATAAGGAATTATCATATGGAACATGCCGATTGCTTGGAAGTAAACTAAACTTGTTGGTCCCAAAATGGCTCAACAAGTATTGTAGAAGGGGGGTTGAATACAATACTCAGCTTTTTCACAAGTTTTAATTCAATTTATTGAAAATCTTTCAATAAGAATTACACATAGAAAACAAAAGATTGTTGCGGAAAAGAACAGTTAAACTATTCTAACAATCTAACACAAAGTAAACTGAAAAACACTTAGAACAAATTGGGCACTTAGACACAAGATGCAGTTTCAGTAAGAAAGGAGCTTGCACTTAGTAATCTTCAGAAGCGTGATTTGCATGGAGAGTCTTTACCTCTATTTATAGTCCATGCATCATTTAATGCTTGGAACACTTGTCACTCTTCCATTCATTGTAGAGGTTGACTTCTGAAAAGCTGATATCTCCTTTTTAACTTATCCAAAGAACCAGGAGGACAGTCGTACCAGAAAAAGACCTTATCTGAGAATAGATAAGATGACAAACTGCCACTTTTATCTGACAATAGGATATTGTCTCATAATAAATGATCTTTTCTTTTGTCTTCAGAGAATAAGGCTACCGACCTCCTGTATTGGAAACTGTACCAATTTGAAATCTCACTTCTTTAGAGAAGAGAGATCCTTCACCGAAGTGTAGAATATTTCGGTGCAGTCTTCTCAAATTCCCACCGATCTCTGAACATATATCGGTGGAAATCTTCTTGAACTTCCACCGATTTCTGAAAGCATATCGGTGAAAGTCTTCTTGAGCTTCTCACCGAATTTCTTCAATTCGGTGATGCTTGTCCACCGATAGCACAAGCATATCGGTGGTGGTGTAACTTGTAGAGAGTTGCTGCCGATTTTCTCACTTCCGCAATGAGATAGTCTTCGCACTTGGTTTCGGTTGATCTTCGACTTCACCGAACAATTGATATGAGAGTACAAGTTACACAAAAGAATCCAAAAATATTCTAAGTACCTAAGAGGGTTTAATTGAGTCAATTTCAAATCTGTGAAGACCCAACAATCTCCCCCTATTTGAATTTGATCTCTATCCTTAGAATATTAAAGAGCAAAAGAAAATAAGAGCATTTTGACCCTTTTTACTCTTTTGGGTTCTTTTTCACATAGACCTTTTTTTTGTTTTTTTTTTTATCTATGTTTGTTTGAGTATATCTATACAGTGTATATGAAGCAGGGAAATAAAAGGTATGTACAAAATATAAACAAGAGAAGCACTTTGAATTGCATAAGTCATTCTCATACATCGGTAAGCAAAAGATTATCACAACTACCGAAAGAAAAAAATGACCTACTTCTTTAACGATTGTCGGCGTTTGATCTCGTCCATTAAGATTCGGTAGTAGGGTTGAGCTTCGGGGATGTGAGGGAACAAGTTGTGGAGGCCTTCAAGAAACATGGTGTCGGCAACGGGAATTTGAGAGAATCTGAAGAAGGCTCGTTTGCCGAATCCATCGTTGAAGTATAGTCTAGGAATCGGTGAAAGACCCAGAGTTGTCGTGGGATATGATACCGAAGAGGGAAGGGAAAGACTCAAGTTACTTACATTCGGTATCTTTCCTTCCTTTTCCATATCCTTGAAGACAGTGTCGGGGGGATTCTGAACTTTAGGAAGGCACACTTCTTCCTTCAAGGATTGCAGTTTCGATCTTTCATCGGTGGTAAGCACGATGCTATACTTCTTTTTGATCTCCTTCATCTTTGCCATTAGATCATCAATGTATTTGACAAAGATGTCCTTCTTTGGGTTTGGATTTTTGGCCAAGTGTCGAGAGATTTCGTACCATTCGGGGAGACCGTAGGTTCTGAGTTGGTAGTTTCTCACACTTTTTAAGGAGCCATCTTCCCGATCAATGATAAGCCTGATGTCTTTTGGATTGGATCTGGAGGTTGCGATATTGACACCTGAGATTGGGGTTCTGTCGGATCGGTGGTGCATCTTCAACTTGTACCATCTAACCTCTTCATTTCTCTCTTGTTCAAATTCACTCAGTACCGATTTCTGTGCCGACACGGCATCGGTGGTCTTGGCTTTCTTGGCTTCTTCCTCTGCAACCTTTAGAGAGAGGGCCTTGGTATCATCAAGGGCTTTTTGGGCTAATCTGGCTTCCTCAATTTCCTGAGGAGTCAGACCAAGATTGGGTTCCTGCGAATGCGATTGAGGTTTAAGCTTGAGTTTGTCTGCATCGGTGGGACGAATCCCATACTTCATCTTTTCTTTCTCTAGTCTTTCTTGTTCGGCCAATTGTTCGGCAGTAAGAGATTTCTTTCCCTTGTCAGTTTCGGCCGCAGAAAACTTCTCCCCCTCAGTAGTTGACTTGTCTTTCGACTCTTTTTCTTTAGAGAGTTGCTCCCCCTCAATATCGGCGGTTTCAGCGTGGGTTTCGGTGGTTACATGGATGTCATCGGTGGAAGATGGAGGCTTGGGGATGACCGTTTGTTTAAGGGATGGCAACTTGGGATGGGTTATCTTTTTCTCCCCCTCAGCACCAGCCAGAATCTTCAAACCCATATGTCGGAAAATGTAGTCGAATTTTTCATGAAGAAGGGAAAGACGATTTGGTACCTCATCAGAGACCATGGTGAAGTCACAAAGATCCATCTCCAGGTGACCGAATTCCCGAAGTTTGGTATTGATATCACGAAGAGAGTTGGCAGTGGCCTGGCCGAAGTCTTGATGAGACTTAGCTTCTTGAAGCAACCTCTGAAGTTCAGAGTCCTTAACAGTGGAGACCGCCTTGAAAGCACCGAAGGAGAAGGCAAGGTCCCCATGAGATCGGGACAAGGAGTCCACCTTGGGAACCAAAGTGGAGATGTCGGTGGTAAGAGGCCTGATAGCATCGGTAATAGTATTTGAAATAATCTGTGGCAGCCGAGACTCGATGGTGGACATTCGGGAGCTCGTCATGGCGATCATTGCAAGAGTGGCCTGTTTGAAGGATTCAAATTCGGTGCCGACAAGCCGACACTGTCGAGCACTTTTCTGTAAGTCTTCAATGAGAGAGGGTTCTTGAACAGTTGTTTGACCCCCGATATCCCCAGGAACGATGTAGCGGATGCGAAGGGGATCCTCCGCCGAGATGGGAGTGTTGCCGGGATATAACATTTCATCGGGGAATAGCGGTCTCGGTGGCGGAGTGGGAGATCGTCGGGGAGATTCCTGAACCGGGGGGGTGATCGGTGTTGCGTAGGCGACCTTCGGGGAGAGTGAACCCGGGGGGAACTTCGGGGAGAAGTTTGGTTCACAGGAGACTTCATCGGGGAGGGGGAAGCGGACTCAATGAGGATCGCTCCGTCAGACGGGGAGGTTCGGGGAGAACCAGTGTCGTCAAAGAGACCTGCAAAGAAGTCATGGGGGGGAACCCTGATCGGGTTGTGCATCATCATCGATCAAGAACTGACCGGGTGAAAGGGCGTGCAGTGCAAGGTCCAGACTTTCGAAGGGAGAGTCTAGAGATTCGGCGGGAGAAGCAGCATGTTCACTCAGAGAATGGGTGGGAAGAGGTACATTGAGGGATGCCTTAGGAATAACCAAGTGATCGGTGGTGAACAGAAAAGATTCGGAAGGGGAGGACCCACGGACAGGGCCCCGAGATTGTTTTAAACGACTTTTCGGGGGGGGGGGACGAAGAGTGCCTCCGCTTAGAAGGTTTTTGGATCGGGGAAGTCACCGATGGGTTAATCGGTGTCGTGGTCCTGGAAGCAGCGGCGGAGGTGTCGGCGGCCGATTTCTTCTTCGCGCCGACTGACTTTGCTCTGGAACGGGGGGAAGATGTCATCGCAGCAGCAAGGACTTCGGGGATATCGGGGTGGTGAAACCCTGTAATTTCCGAATCACCCCATTGAAGCTCTGGGGAGATGGCCAAAATGATCATACCTCGGCGTAAAGGACGATCGGTGTCTAGAGCACCGACGTTGAGAGTTTTGCTGCCGACGATCGGTGGAGCCCTGTCATAAGAGAATCGAGGAGTGCGGGACTTGCGATCTTCGTCCAGGGACTTTCCAAGTTTGTGCTGGATGATCATGGAGATGAATCGGGGATAGGCAACGTGGCACTTCCTTGGATGGGAGATCACTTCCACTAATTCGGTGAAGAAGTACTGGGCGAAATCAACTCGGCGTTGAAAGATGAGGGCATGGGCAAGTTTGGTGATGTATGAGGGGGATTGATCATGGCCGCTCGTCTTTCGGGAGAGGCCAGATCACATGAGCAAAGAAAAAGTTCCATATACTACCCATGTGACTCCTAAGAAGAGTTCCAGGACCTTTGGAGCTTTTGGAGTTGTCGTCGACTACGTATCCTGTGGCACCGAGAACATCTTCGAGAACAGTATCGGAATGCCAATCGTCATAGGAATCGAAAGCATCGATTTTCAGGGCAGAGCGAACATCATCGACCCCAAAAGTGAGGTCGTGATCATCCTCGTCTTCAGAAAGTATGGATGCATGAATCGCATCATTGGAGGGGTCATACACACAGGAGAGCCAGAATGTCCCAACGAGCATTTTGCTCATTTTGAGATTGCAAGTGAAGGCATGAAGAAGGGGAGATCGAGTGAGGAACTTGATCACATGGGTAAATTCAGGATGGGAGGGATCGGGTTCAAATCTGGCAACGTGATTGCATGGGTTGAACTTGAGATCAGCAAAACACGTAGGGGAGATGTTCTTCGAGGACGCCATTGATGATCAAGAGAGAGAGCACGAAGTTGGTGTAGTTGCAGGTTATAGAGGAAGCACGAAGGAGAATTAGAAAACGTAAAGGAAAAATGAGAGTGGAGGATCGAGTATATATAGGGTTTCAAAAAAAATGGGGGGAACGGTTAAAATAAAATAGAATAAAATAAAAAAGGTAATCATGACCACTTGGGAATTGTGGTCAGGAATCCGTTTCACGAAACGGGGAGATGAAACGGGTCTGACAGGTTAGGGGTATAGGGGTGACGTGTAGATAGGATTGAAATTCGGTGGACATCGGTGAGGAAAGTGAGGGGACAATCGGTGGATATCGGTGGGAAACACACAGAAGTATCGGTAGTCGGTGAGGATCCACCGAGGCGTTGAGACACCGAGAAAGGCCGAGAGAAGAATCACCGAAAAAATCACTTAGGATGACTCACCGAAAGGATGAAGCACCGAGAGATGAATCACCGAAAGGATGAATCACCGAAAAAATCACTTAGTATGACTCACCGAAAAGAAGAGGCACCGAAAGATGAATCATCGAAAGAAGAATCACCGAAAGATGAATCACCGAAAGGATGAATCACCGAAAAGATGAATCCACCGAAAGTTATCAGATCGATTTTTTTTTGGAACCTATTCTAAGTACAACATGCCAAGTTCACCGATGAGGAAAGTGAACCTGGCCTCATCCAGAGGTTTAGTAAACAAATCTGCAAGCTGAAGATCAGTTGGAATAAAATGCAGCTCAATGTCACCTTTGGAGATATGGTCCCTGATGAAATGATATCGGATATCGATGTGTTTGGACCGTGAGTGAAGAACAGGATTGTTTGCAATTGCAATTGCACTTGAATTATCACATAGGATGGGTATCTTGGAGTAGAACTGATTGTAGTCTCTCAACTGGTTTTTCATCCATAGAATCTGTGTGCAGCAACTTCCAGCAGCAACATATTCAGCCTCGGCAGTGGATGTTGAGACTGAATTTTGCTTTTTGCTGGACCAGCTTACCAGTTTTCCACCAAGGAATTGACAACTGCCTGTTATGCTTTTTCTATCATTTTTTGAACCTGCAAAGTCAAAATCTGAATATCCCATGAGTTCAAAACCTGAGTCTTTGGGATACCAAAGACCCAGATGCATGGTACCCTTTAGATACCTGAAAATCCGTTTCACAGCATCCAAATGAGATTTCTTTGGATTTGCTTGATAACGGGCACACAGACAAGTAGCAAACATGATATCTGGTCTGCTAGCAGTTAAATAAAGCAAAGAACCAATCATGCCTCTATAATGAGTGACATCCACAGATTCACCATTTAAATAGGTGTCAAGTTTCAAAGGTGGTGCCATGGGAGTTTTCATAGGGGATGAGTTTTCAAAGCCAAATTTCTTCAGAAGGTCTTTAATGTACTTGTTTTGGTTTATGAAAATTCCTTCTGAAATTTGTTTCACTTGAAGACCTAAGAAAAAAGTTAGCTCCCCCATCATGCTCATCTCATATTCACTTTTCACGAGAGAAGCAAAATCATCACACAGAGACTCATCGGTGGCACCGAAAATAATGTCATCCACATAAATTTGAACAAGAATGAGATTACCTGAAGATTGCTTGTGGAAGAGAGTGTTATCAATTGTACCTCTAGTATAGCCATGCTTGAGTAGAAAGATGGCGAGAGTGTCATACCAGGCTCGAGGAGCTTGCTTGAGCCCATACAGAGCTCTGTCAAGTCGGTACACATAGTCTGGGTGTGTGGAATCTTCAAAGCCTGGAGGTTGCTTCACATATACTTCCTCAGCTAGTTCTCCATTCAGGAAAGCACTCTTTACATCCATTTGAAATACCCTGAAGTTCTTGTGAGCAGCATGAGAAAGAAAGATCAGGATAGCTTCAAGTCTGGCAACTGGAGCGAAAGTTTCATCATAGTCAATACCCTCTTCCTGTCGGTAGCCTTGAGCTACGAGTCTGGCTTTGTTTCTGATGACGGTACCATCTTCATCCATTTTGTTTCTGAAGACCCATTTTGTGCCGATGATTGTTTTTCTTGAAGGTCTAGGCACAAGTCTCCAGACTTTGTTTCTTTGAAATTGGGAGAGTTCTTCTTGCATGGCCGAAACCCAACATGGGTCACTTAGGGCTTCTTCAATCTTTTTAGGTTCAACAAGAGATAGGAAATTCACATAGAGACAGATGTTACTGGTGCCTCCCCTTGTTTGAACACCAGCTAGCTGATCACCGATGATTTGATCAATGGGATGATCTTTGGTCCATTTAAGAGCAGGGGGCATCGGTGGAGGAATAGTTGAAGTGGAAGGAAAGTTCGAGGCTGGGGTGTTGGCAGGATGTGATGAAGGTGGGTTGTCAGAGGGATTATCGGCAGGAAGAGATTCGGTAATGAGGTTAATTTCGGTGGATGATTGATAGGGTTCGGTGGAGGCAATTTCGGCAGAGGGGGTTTCAGGTGTTAAAGACGATGACCCAGCTTGATTGTTTGGAACAGAAGGAATATTTGGAATACAAGGTGGATCGGTGGAGGTTGAAATGGGAGATTCCCCAATGCATGATGATATCCATCTGTGTAGTTCTTCATCATCATTTGTCATAGAAGATTATCTTGAGTCATCACACTTTACATGGATAGATTCATCAATGCATTCTCTCCGAAGATTGTAAACTCGGTAGGCTTTGGAATTCAAGGAATATCCCACAAAGATTCCTTCATCTGCCTTAGGATCAAATTTCCCAAGATTTTCCCTGTCATTTAGGATAAAGCACACACATCCAAAGACATGAAGGAAACCAATGTTTGGCTTTCTTCCATGAAAGACTTCATATGGAGTTTTCTCATGTCTTTTTGTTATCACCGACCTGTTTTGAGTGAAACAGACAGTGTTGACAGCTTCGGCCCAAAAATAGGTTGGCAGATTTGCTTCACACAGCATAGACCTTGCTGCTTCACATAGTGTCCTGTTTCTTCTTTCCACAACGCCATTTTGTTGTGGAGTCCTGACAGCAGAGAAGTTTTGAGAGATTCCTTTTTCATTGAAAAAATCTTCTAAACTGCTGTTTCTGAATTCGGTGCCATTGTCACTTCTTACTGATCTGACAAGCTGACCATTCAGAACTTCATTCTTTTTGACAAAGTTGATGATTTCTTCAGTTGCATCACTTTTGTACCTGAGAAAATACACCCAAGTATATCTAGAGAATTCATCAACAATAACAAGAATGTACCTTCTTCCTCCTAGACTGGGAGTGCTGACTGGTCCACATAGGTCCATATGCAGCATCTGAAGTGGAAGATTGATGGAAGTGCATTGCTTGGTTTTGAAAGAGGATTTGGTGAGCTTCCCTTTTTCACAGGCATCACATAGCTTTTCTTTGACGAAGTTTAACTTAGGCATGCCAGTCACCAGCTCTTTGTTTGATAACTTATGAAGGGTTTTGAAGTTAAGATGAGACAGACGTTTATGCCACAGCCAGTTTCTTTTGACTGTATCGTCAGACACGAAACAGACATTTGAAGAGTTGTTTTGACTCATATCAATGATATACACATTATCTAGCATTCTTCCAGAGAGGACAACCTTCATTTTTTTGTCAACAACAGTACAGATACGCAGTTCAAAGATGACTTTGTATCCAAGATCACACAGTTGGCTAATACTAAGGAGGTTATGCATGAGACCTTCAACAAATGCCACTTTATTGAAGGTGAGGGTTCCATTCGTGAGAGTTCCATATCCTTTAGTATGACCTCTGGAGTTGTCCCCAAAAGTTACAGAAGGACCCTTCTCTGACACATAGTTTACAAGAAGATGTTTGTTTCCAGTCATGTGACGTGAGCACCCACTATCTAAATACCAAACTTGTTGGTGCTCAAAAACCTGCAAACAACATCAAATCAGTTCTTAGGTACCCATTTGGTAATGGGTCCTTTTGGGTTAGAAGTGTGAGAGACCTTGGGTTTAGATCTGTCAATTCTTTCCTTTGGACAGTCTTTAGCAAGATGAAAGGTATCACCACAATTATAACATTTTCGGTAGATGAAAGTTATTTTGGGTTTTTGTTCCTTTCCTTTTCCATTTCCAATTATATCAATCTTAATCTTTGGCCCGAGAAGGGGATTGCGAGGACCTCTAAAGAGTTCGGTTCTTGAGGTTGAAGCATGGTCAGGAGTCTTTCTTGAGAAAACTTCGGTCTTTCCCTTTTGGACAAAATCGGTGAAGGATTTTTCCATGGTGTGTTTTTCTTTGAAAGCTTGAGATTTTGAAAGATTTGAAGAGTTGTTATCAATGGTTAAGTCTTTGAACACATCATGAATGGGTTTAACAGTATCCTTCAAATTTTGCACTTTATGGGTTTGATCAGATGAAGATTCTTTGGCTTTTAAAAACATTCCATATTTTAAGGCTTCACTAAGATCAGCAGAATTTAAAGAAATGGAATCACAAGAGTTTGACTCAGAGTCATCATCCCAAGTATCGGTGATGGGAACAAGTGTATGGGAAGACTTTTCAAGCATGGATTTTTCATATCCTAACCCAAACTTGTTATTACCACCGATTTGGTCTTGAAAGATCTGTTCAAGATTCCTTGAAGAATTTGTCCATTTTCTGACAATTTCCTGTTCTTTCTTTAACTTCTTGAACAGTTTATTCTTTTCCTTTTCAATTTCATGATTTTTGACTTTTAGATTTTCAAGCTCAGTTTTTATTATCTCAAACTGTCCAAGTTGACACATGAAAGCTTCAAGTTGAGATTTAAGATTTTTAACTTGAGCAGATTTTCTTTTCTTGCTTTCTTTGACATTGTAAAAATCTTGAGTTAAAGATTCATAAGCATTTATCTTTTCAATATCAGTCATGTCATTGAAGGGATGTACCTGAGAGTATGATGATGAGCATTCAGTTGAAACTAATGCCATTGGAGACTTTGCCTTTTCTTCCTTCACCTCTTCTGATATGGCCATAAAGCACATATTTTGAGAATCACTGTCAGAGGTTTCTTCTTCTTCCCAGTCATGAGCCTCAGCCATTAATCCTTTTCCTTTCCTTTGAGATCCTTCATTTCTTTCCTTTTCCTTCTTGTACTTAGCTTTGTACTTTTCAGCACGTTCCTGATGAGAGAGTAAGGAGGATTGAGAATCCTTTTTGAAATATGATTTATCTTTGGATTTCTCAAATTTGGAAGGATTTTTGTCAGAGGACGTAGAATTGACTTTTGACACACGCTTGTTTCTGCACTCAGCAGCAAAGTGTCCTTTCTTACCACAGTTGAAACATTCTTCATTTGCCTTATCAGAAGAAGACATTTTTGTAAAGGATGGTTTTCTGAAACTTCTGGGTTTGTTGAAATTTCGAGATTTATTTTTAAAACCGGCCATCGTAGCCATTTCATCAGACATTCGGTCTACCGAAATTTCATCACCTTCATCATCGGCATCACTTAGATATGCCTCCGTTTGGTGAGAGCGGTTGTTCTGATTTTCGGTGTCAGAGTCTGATGAGGGATATGTGATACAAGGAACATTTTGACTTTTCTTGGAACTTTCACAGATAAGAGCTATTGAAGAGCTTTTTATCTCTTTGAAGATGGTTTTCCTATGAAGCTTGGTTTGTTCAAAGTGAACAGAGTTCCATACAAAACAGTTAAAGGCATGTATTCCAAATCCTTGGTAGTTTTAATGCAAGTGCAAATGTTTTCCCAAAAGTCAGGAAGACAATCCATAAACTTGCATAGAACTTCCTCATTATCATAAACTCTACCTAGTAACTTTAAATCATTTAAGAGAGAGTTGAAACGGTTATAAAAGCTTGGAAGAGATTCTCCCTTTTCATGGGCAAAGAGCTCATATTTTCGAATGAGGCCAATCTTTTTGCTTTTCTTTACTTCCTCTGTACCCTCATAAAGTACACACAAAGTAGTCCACATCTCTTTAGCAGTACCGAAATTAACAAGAGAGTGATAGACTTCATCAGGAAGTGAGAGAGCAATGATTGTTCTAAGCCGAGAATCCAGAGACACCAATCGTTTTTCCTCATCAGTATATTCCTTTGGGTTTTTGAGAATGTAACGACCAGTAGTCTTTGCTTTTTCTATGTCGGAAGGTTCAGATTCATCAGAGTCACTTGATTTATCAACTGGTTCCTTACCAGGCCTCTGCTTTTCATAGCGAGCCCAAACTCTCGGGATGATAGGTCCCTCCTTGAGAATGGTTGGATATCTAGTATCCACTCCTTCCATAAATAGCATCATACGGCTTTTCCATAGAGAAAAGTTGTTAGGATTAAACTTGGGAGGTTTTGAAATGGAACCATTTTCAGCAAAATTGTTTTGACCAGTGTTTTCAACAGTTAGGGATGAAGATGAGGCAGCCATTGCGGATCAAGTTTATGAATTAAACTTTCCGCTCTGATACCACTTGTTGGTCCCAAAATGGCTCAACAAGTATTGTAGAAGGGGGGGTTGAATACAATACTCAGCTTTTTCACAAGTTTTAATTCAATTTATTGAAAATCTTTCAATAAGAATTACACATAGAAAACAAAAGATTGGTGCGAAAAAGAACAGTTAAACTATTCTAACAATCTAACACAAAGTAAACTGAAAAACACTTAGAACAAATTGGGCACTTAGACACAAGATGCAGTTTCAGTAAGAAAGGAGCTTGCACTTAGTAATCTTCAGAAGCGTGATTTGCATGGAGAGTCTTTACCTCTATTTATAGTCCATGCATCATTTAATGCTTGGAACACTTGTCACTCTTCCATTCATTGTAGAGGTTGACTTCTGAAAAGCTGATATCTCCTTTTTAACTTATCCAAAGAACCAGGAGGACAGTCGTACCAGAAAAAGACCTTATCTGAGAATAGATAAGATGACAAACTGCCACTTTTATCTGACAATAGGATATTGTCTCATAATAAATGATCTTTTCTTTTGTCTTCAGAGAATAAGGCTACCGACCTCCTGTATTGGAAACTGTACCAATTTGAAATCTCACTTCTTTAGAGACGAGAGATCCTTCACCGAAGTGTAGAATATTTCGGTGCAGTCTTCTCAAATTCCCACCGATCTCTGAACATATATCGGTGGAAATCTTCTTGAACTTCCACCGATTTCTGAAAGCATATCGGTGAAAGTCTTCTTGAGCTTCTCACCGAATTTCTTCAATTCGGTGATGCTTGTCCACCGATAGCACAAGCATATCGGTGGTGATGTAACTTGTAGAGAGTTGCTGCCGATTTTCTCACTTCCGCAATGAGATAGTCTTCGCACTTGGTTTCGGTTGATCTTCGACTTCACCGAACAATTGATATGAGAGTACAAGTTACACAAAAGAATCCAAAAATATTCTAAGTACCTAAGAGGGTTTAATTGAGTCAATTTCAAATCTGTGAAGACCCAACACAAACCCTTAATAACTATCTTCTTATATTATCAACAATCTTACTCTCCATGAGACTATTTAAGAGTGTATATGGTTAAGGACTATCATTACACATATAAGAGGAACCGGTAATTTTGAGTTTAACCACTATACAACTTGCATATATGGAAATAATGCATCATGTATCGAAGAAATGAAAGTAAGATATATCAAGGGTTATAACACAAAGCATACTTTGCTTAAGTTTTCATATAATCAATTATCCTCAAGATTCAAGTGAACTGAATAAGATGCGAGGAAAATGTGACATGTTTGTTTACCAAATCAATACGTAAAACCATATTTGGGAAACATGTAGAAAGTATTAAAATGGAAATGTTTTAAACCTCCTTTGATTAATGCACAAATCAGGGGGAGTAGTAGACAAAAGGGGGAGTCTACTATATATGTAATATTGGTATGTTGTGCTCTTTCCTTCAACCAAGGTTTTTTTCCCATTGGGTTTTGTTCCTTGGTGTAAGGTTTTAGTGAGGCAACGATTTATATACCATCATATTTTCTTAACTCTCATGATTAATGTACGAATCTAAGAGAGAATTAGACTAAAGTAAAAGTCTATGTATTGGAAATAAGCTAGTGCGTTGTACTCTTTCCTTCGTCATATTTTTATTTTTTCCCACTGGGTTTTTATTTTGGCGTAAGGTTTTAACGAGGCAACAATTGTGCACCTTCACTCCTTTGACTCGGCACAAGGGGGAGTGTTGTAGGATAAATGTGCCATCGTCTAAAGGATATGACGATAGAGATAGGGATAAAGATAGATTAGAATTGAAATATCTTGTAGTTATCTACTTGTAACTCATCCCTATATAAATGGCTTATGATTAATGAGAATTACGATTCATTCTCTCCATTCTATTGTTATGTTGTTTCGTTTTTCATTTAACAATATATGTAAAACTTCGAGAAAGCCTTTTGTTATAAAACAATAAATCCCCAATTTATTTTATCATTTTGGTCTCGTAGGGTTTTTGGGTTGCGTGTCTTGGTTCAAAACTTTGATTTTCCCTTTTTAGAAATTGTCCCCTTTTGTCTTTTGGAAACCCTAATTTCTTAACGTTGAGAAAGAGGTACGTTTGTACTTTGTAGTATTAAAAAAGGAAATTAATTAAAATGTCTCAAATTTGACTTTGTAGTATTAAAAAAGATTAAAAAAGGAAATTAATTAAAATGTCTTAAATTTGACTTTGATTTACTAAAATGCTCAAACTCTCCTCAATTTTACGAAAATACCTAAATTTTTCTTGAAAGAGTCTGTGATCATGGACTCCTTTCCAAAATGTGTTTTCACATACCATAAACATGAAATTCAAGGACTATATGCATTCTCACGGACCCAAAAAACAATTTATATTTACATTCTCACAAAAATCCATGAGTTTAAAAATCATAAAGTGGAGGACTTTTATTTCTTCTCACGGACTTTTAAAAATCAAATGTTCATCTCACGTACTTTGTTCATGGACTTTGACTAAAATACTTCAAAAATCAAATTTTCACGGATTGTAAAAAATTGGATTTATTTCATCTCACGGATTTTTGCTCATGGACTTTTATTTCATCTCACGGACTAAAATACCCAAAAATCAAATTTTCGCGGACAAAAATTCAATTTTGTAAAGGAGTCCGTGATCATGGACTTTTTCACGGAAAATTTGGATATTTTCATGAAATTGAGGAGAGTTTGGACGATTTAGTAAGTCAAAGTCAAATTTGAGGCATTTTAATTAGTTTCTCTAAAAAAAGGTATGTTTTTTAATTTAGAAGAGTAAGCTTCATTTTTATCCATGAAATTGTTTATTACAAATTTGCTATCAAAGTTTATATATTTATCCGGTTTTAACCCCTCTCAATTTATTAAATAAATAATACTTTTTGAAGTCACACATGGTAAAGAAAAAAGTAAAAAAAAAAAAACCTTTTACTTTCTCATTTTCTCAATCCCGTTTACCGTGTGAATATTAAATACGGTTCTATAGGATTTTACAAAAAATGTTTATTTTTAAACCGAAACCGTAAGGTTTACAGTTCTACAACATGACTTACGGTCTTTTTTGTTTTCTTTTTCTTTTTATATCAGATCATGAGATGGTCAGAAAAATCTGACACCACAAGAGAAAGTATGATTGTGGTGTCAGATTTGCCGGTCAAATTACATTTAAAAAAAAATAGTAATTTTCTAAAAACATATGGTCAATATGGCTATTTAAGTAAATAACCCAGGATTTGAGTACATCGTCACATTCTACCCTACATATATTTGTTTGTTTTTTCCTTTCAGAAATTACCGATTGATTACAATGGGTCTATTTCCATAATCCGATACAACTGTGTAATGTGTTAAAAAGGCTATTCGAATGGTTTTTGTTTTCGAACATATATAATATTCATACATGAATCTAAGGGCATCTCCAATGTATTTCTCTATTTTACTCTCTATTATAGAGAGTTAAATAGAGAGTGTGTTAAATCTACTTCAATGTATTACTCTATTTTACTCTCTAAAAAAGAATATTCCAAGTATATTCTCTTTTATTTATTTTTGAAAGGGTATCCCAGGCTCAGCCCGGACTAATCCCTGACAATTTTGAAACTTAAAGATGTCTTATCAATGTTGAGGACGCCTGTGATCGAACTCTGGGTAGATGGGATATTCCACCACATCACCCAGGACGATCAACCACTGCGCTACAACCTGATTGACTATTCTTTTTTATTTTGATTATATATATTTTCAATAGTACTCTTATATTTATTAACTTTATAAATTTCATCCTTATATTTTTTATTTTCACAATACCCTTATATTTATTAACTTTATCATATTATTTTAACGACGTTATAATTCATATTTAGTTGGATAAATTTAAATTAATTTAAAACTTAAAGATAAATATAATTCTAGTTTATTAAAATTGGTATTAGACAACAAATAAAATAAAAATACAAGAATCTAAAAAATAGAAGGGTTATTTTGTAATTATCAAAAGTTAGAAAAAAATATAGAGTAGTGAATAGTAACTCTCTCTATATATAGAGAGTTACTATTCATTTCTCTGTTTTAAAGAGTAAAATAGAAAGTTCATTGGAGAGGATATAAAAAGTAAAATAGATAGTTCATTGGATATGGTCTAAATACACACCTGATGCTAATTAAAACCTTTGGTTTCTATTACAAACATTCATTATGAAGGTTATGAGTTTTAATTTAAATCAATGTTACTGATAAAACTGTTATATTGCAGTATGCAATAATATCGTGAATAAAAACCTACGAGTTTTATCATTCTTCAAATTTAAATTAATTTACTGATAAAACTCGTAGGTTGAAGAGTCGGCAATAATATTCCTGAATCCACCAATGGTCGACGCCAACATTATAAACACTCCAATAAATATTCCCACCTGAAAATAATTAAAGTACGTAAACCAATAAGAAGTCATATATATTAGTTTTTTTAATAAACTTAAATAAAAATATCGCTCATTTTTACCCAATTAATCAGCCATTGGGCACTCAATCTTTTGGGTTTCTTCAGAATCAGCCATATTATGCTTGGAAGCTGCAAAATTCAATCATTCATATAACAACAGCTCAATAAATTAACACATATATATTAAATATTGGTTTATGCAAATATATTATTATATTTAATCCAAATTAATAAAACAAAATGTCTGAATTTGTAAAGGAATGATTCATATGTCACGAGTGTAAACAAGATCTGAATTTGGACAAATAATATTTTCTAATAAAAGTATTATAATTATAAAAAAAAAATCTTACAAAATAAGAAGTTGGAGCAAAACCAAATCCACCGAAGAAACCAAGAAGATCCCCGAAGAAGGGAAACGTCACTGCCACGAACAACGTGAAAGCTGCAATTTTCCACACACAAATTTTTTTTTAATTTCAAGATTTTTTTCAAGATTATATATATATAATAATTCATAATAATAAGAAATATAGTTACCAACGTAAGAAGAACGATCAACAAGTCTGAGTGGTATTCCAGAAGAGACTTTCAACTTTTTCATCACTCCCTTTTCCATCAAATCAAATAATGGCATAGCAAATACCTATGTACAAACATTGTTTTCTTAACTCCAACCTCTTATTCAATAAGACATACGTAATAAATAAAAATATTTTTAAGAAACAAACGACACCTAATTAATGTGTCAATTCACCTGGTAACTACCGAGAACATGGACTACGACCATCAGATTAGCAGCCGCAATGAGCCAAGATGGTTTTTGTAGCGCAACCAGGACGTTATCGGTAACGTCTTGTCCAAATGCCCAGTACCCAATAAATGCTACCGGAAAATAGCATATGGCGTTGATGAAATACGCCCCCATTGCCCCTTTCCACATTGCTACTTTTGACGGTTTTTCCGGTGTGGAAGGAATGGTGGCTTGAATTTCGAGTGCAACCGCATGGCCTGCGTATGCAAATGAAATCTGACCCAATGCGTTGAAAACTCGAAATATTGAATCGGCCCCACTTGTTTTCTTGTACGCATAGCTTACGTCTGGTTGCCTGCCTTTGCTCAGGGAACCGGCCCAAGCTATGGTTGAATAACTGTCACCTCAAACCATAAAATCAAAATCATTTTCAATTTTAAGAGTTTAAATTAATTAGCCTTTTTATTGATTATCACTATTAGTTTTAAGATTACATCAGACCTCCATTTATTCAATTTGCCTATGCCATATGTTTTGGTCCTTAAATAGCTAACGATCGTCAAGTCCACCTGTTAAGTTGAGGGGTATTTTGGTCATTTTTATATTTTTATAAAAAGGAGTATGCCTACAAATATGTAAAGCTTGTGTCCAAAAGTTTAAAACATTAAAAAATGCCCCTCAACTTGACAGATGGAATTAAAGGCCACATAATTGTAGGCATATTTTTTTTTAATAAAATTATTAAAATGACCAAAATACCCCTCGACTTAAACAGGTGGACTTAACGTCCGTCAAAAGCAGGACGAAATGTCATAATTAAGCAAATTGAAACTATAATGTGTGGTATAACTTCGAAACAGTAACGGCATTTGGTGAAATTGAGCATAATACTATAGTGACATAACAGCAGCAGCTAGTGAAACACCAGATACCGAATTGAAATCTGGAAGTTGGGCGAGTAGGAAATGTGTGGAACCAAAGATGACGATCCAATACGAGTGTCTTAGGCGGGTGCAGTCGGTGCAGACCATTTCGATGAACTTTTGAAGGCAGGTTCCACCGGTCACCATGTATACAATGTTGCACCCTACGATCACTATCAGCTGCTGTGGGAGTACGATCCAGGGACCGAAAGTGTGTCTGGCTAGGTCAAGATAACGGTCGAACCGAACCCCTGGGGTGGACTCATGGAGTTGGATCAAGAGCCACATCGTGTGTAAGGTCATGCACCATGATATCACCATCACGGCCATGCCTGGACCCCTACATGTCACATGCCCATTAAGTATAATTCCTTTAGTTGGTTTCAACTCATATGAAATAAGATTTTTCGGTTATGGCTTAATGAGTCGGCTGACAGCTTATTCGGCCAGCTAGGTGATTTTTAAATGAATATTTTATAAATTCTATTTGATTTTTTTTTATATAAATTTTCTGATTTGACAAAAAAAAGGATTCCGATAACAACATTAATTATTGAAAGTATGAAAAATAATAGTACCATCCAAGGTAGGTTTTGTTTAATTAATTAAAGAAAACCACCTGTTAGTTTAGTTAAAAATAACATACATGCGGCTATTACATCAAACTATATAGGTTTTGAATGTTGAATAATTTTGAAAATATATGTCTAAAAGAGGTTAAAATTTGGAATCTATATAGTTTTCTTAAACTTTGTTATGGTTGAAAAAATAAAATCTTCTAAACCTTCAACTTTGATGAATTTTACATTTCAATTGGAATTTGTGAAACCAAAACCACAATGCATGATGTTTAGCGCAATAAACAAATACCGAGGAAGAAATGATGCATGGAGCTAGCGGTTATTGTAAGCCAGAGACAGACTTAGATATGATTATAAGAAACAAATATATATATATGGATATTTTTTACAAAATAAACATTGGTCTGATGGTTACTTCTTTGTTTTTCAAATGTGAGGTCTCGTGTTCAAGTATTTTATTACAAGTTTTTTTAGACGCATAATAAATCTTAATTAAAAGCTAAAAACTTAGAAATTGACAATATCAAGACTCGAACTCGGGCATGTGGTGGAAGAAAAGTCTTGCAAACTAACTCTACCAAGAAAACTTGTGTCCTAATTGTACCTTCAAAATATATATGGTGACACACAACATACGATAGTGTGACACTTTTAGCAACCCTATAATCTTTAATAATACGATGGATCAACAAAACGATGACACGTGTGACCGTATGCTCTACTTTGGGTCCGTCCTATGGTGAGGAACACAAAAAAGTGGCATGATCATCATCACTATATGTAAAGAAGATGTAGTTGGAGGTAGGGGTGCTCACCGGTTGGGTTGGCCGGGTTGAAGGCACTTTGACAACCCAACCCAATCATTGCGGTTTGAAAAATCTCAACCCAACCCAACTCAATCAAAAGTGCAACCCAACCCAACCCAAACCGTTCGGGTTGGGTTGGGTTGGCCGGGTTGGTCGGGTTGAAACTTTAATCAATCATTTCACTATTTTACTAAGTTATCATGTCTAAACAAATTACTAAATGTTTCTAAATATTTAAATGTTCAACCGATTTCTAAATCGTCTAATAAAAGATTTCTTATAAATATTATGTTTATAAATGCGACATCAAGAATCAATAACAAGATTACTAAAGTAACGAGTGGCCAGCAATTGTCTGTTTATAAATTTTCAATAGTAACAAGATTGCTTTGACAGTAACAAAAATACGATAACAAGAATTCAAAATTAGATTTAAATGTTTTTCACGGGTTGGTCGGGTTGGGTCGGTTTGGTTTGAGGCTAACCCGTTATCAACCCAATATATGCGGGTTGGTGAAAAATAGTATCGATTATACATCGGGTTGGCTCGATTTGAGTTTTTTTGCCTCGGGTTGGGTTGGGTTGGCCGGGTTGGTCGGAAATTTGAGCACCCCTAGTTGGAGGACTTAATAGAAATATGGAAAAGGTAGTTGTTGGTTGGTGAAGTTCTTGGTGTCTCTTGAAATGATTACATTTTACTTTTTTCCTTTTGCCAAGTTGCAATGCATATCTATATCTATATCTATATCTATATCTATATCTATATCTATACTTCCTTATAAACCATCTTAACAAAATATCTTAAAGTCTTAAAAGACAACTTTTATTGCACTATATACTACTATTTTATGCACAAGTCTTAAAATCTTTTAATTACAAGTCATCATGCAATAGGTGCTACAAATTTATGCACAAGTCTTAAAAATCTTTTAATTACAATTTCAGAAGCAAAATGTACAAATTCATTATGCATAAGCCTTGCAGGTGCTTGTCTTTTCAAGATGAGTTGAAAATAAAGCCTTTTCTAAATCCAAGATGAATTCAAAACTCAAAATTTTGAACTTGTTCATCGATTCCCTGCTCCCTCTCTTTCTCTCACTCCAAAACTCTCACCATCGTCCTTCCCTCTCCATAGAACTCACCGACAAAACTCTCACCATCGACCTGCTTCAACAATCGATTTCAATCCGCTTCCCGACCATTTGTTTCCTTTCTGCCACCGCTGCTTCCTCCTTCACCTCCATTTTCTCTGGTTAAGTTTTCTTTTTTTGTTTGATGAAATTAGGTTTTTAGTTTAATTTGCTCTAAGCGATTTTGATTTCTGCATTCATCTTTAGACTGAAATGGAAAGCAATGGAGGAGGTCACTACCGTTGTCTCAAAACCCTACCACAATCAAAGAGGCCTGGATCTTCTATCGCATCTAATTCAAGTACTGGAACCACCCAAACCCGAATCCATATGCACCCACAACCACCATCTTCCTTCTACCACCTGGTACTCTCTCTCTCTCTCTCTCTCTCTCTCTCTCTCTCTCTCTCTCTCTCTCTCTTCAGATGATGTCTTCACTATGTGTATTTGTTCATATCGGGTTTTGCTCAATCGCCTAAATATAAGTTGATTTTATGGAAATCTAAATCAGGCCCTTTCGTTTTTTGTTGCATTTTCCATGTTGACAGGTGATTTATGCTACATCAAAGCTATAGTTCATCACCATACAAGTAACTGAAACTTGGTATGGCTATCTCCCATGGGTTGACAGCTCAACTCTACTTTTAAGTCTCTTTAACTGAAATAGTTAAAAAGAAATTTGATTTGTATGATTCAGATGTTACATGACTGAATCTCCATCATCGCACATCCTTTTGAGTGTTGATTGTTTGAGTTTGTTACTTCGTTCATCCTTTTGTATGTTGATCATAATGACTCTTTGATAGTTTCAATTTCGCTGCTTGATTGCAGAATTTGCGAAGAAGTCAAGTGAATGTTATCATGAAAGAGGTCATTATTCTTCTGGTTTGTAGAACATAATTGTTTGAAATGTTACATAGATCTGCCATTTGTTACCATTTATGATTTCTGGCACTAATATATTAATTTGTAGCTGAAATGTAACAGTATTTTTTAGCTTTATTGCATTTTGTTGTTTTGAGCTCATGGGCTTGTGGTTTAATGTTGGTGGTTTGAATTTTTTTTAACTTCTGTGTTTGCAGAAAGGTGGTGAGGAATATTTGTTTAGATCCCAGTGAAGAAACTTCGAGCGGCTTTCCTCAGGTAAATCTGTATTAATCGACTCGATGACATTAGCATTAGCAAATTTCACACAGATGAGGGATTCCCTAGGTCTCTTTTCTGTGGTATGCAAAAACATATCATGACGGATGTAACCAAAAGAAACCAATGGCATAGGTATTATAGTCTTTCTTTGATATACGAATAAAGAGCAGTTAGCAAAACATATAGCAAACACTAAGTTAAACAAGCTAAATAGTTCCGATCAAGAATCAATGTAAATTGACTGCTACCACTAAACAACTTGGTAATGGTGAGTGCAATGAGGTCATGGTGTAGGGGTGAGAATGGCATAATGGTGAAATATGACCACTCCCAATAAGAGTATTAGGTTGCGTTTGTTTTTTAAGAGATTTGAAGTCTGAAGTCTTATTTCACTTCTGATTAATAAGAGGTGGTGCTTTAAGAGGTTATAAGACATTAGGTTACCTCTTCTAAAATCAGAGGTATTTCAGACTTAAGAGCCTCTGAAGTCTGAAAAAAACAAACGGTCTGAATGTAAAAACGTCTGAATGATTCAGACTTCGGAGGTATTAAGAGGTCTTTTTTAAAAAACAAACAACCCCTTAGTGAGGGATCATTTTGGGGCCCTTTATCAAACGCTTACTCGGGTAAGCGCTTATCAGTAAAATTTAAGCCTATCACTTACTTACCGGTTAAGATTTTAGTCCACCAAATTGGTTTCGTATGCAACAATTCATCCGGTAAGCACTAATCGTGGTAAGAGTTGTCACCCTCACTTACCGGGTAAGGCTCTCGGTCCTTGGATTTGCTCTTACCGGTTAAGATGAATGGTCCTTAGCCATTTTAATCCGGTAGGTAATGTAACATGGTAAGTACATACCCGGGTAAGACTCGTAAACGACCCCTTAGTCACATATTTGCCTTGTGGATGATATGTGTAATATTTGATATTCTAATCACATGCAAAATTCATCTGCATAGTGCATACAATTAATCGTACATGTATTTGTGGTAAAAGGTTCTCATATATAGAACACAGTGATCAGAAATGAATGAGTTAGATATCACTTAAATGGTGCAGCCCCTAATTTAATGACTGGCACACAGGCCTTGGCAATCACTTGATATATTTCATATAAATTAGATGCATAGTTGATGGAAGTGATGATGCATTTGCCAAATTGTAAAAATAACTTAAATCTTTTTTGCAACACCCCTTTGTGACAAAGCTCTAGAAAGAGCATGCAAACCCATCTGAGTTCGAAATATGTAATTTCCTTTTTGAATTATAAAGTAGCTTACCATTCATTTCTGTTACCTTAGTACAGTTTGTGTAAAATAGCCACTTGGATCACCCAGATTGCTACTTACATTGCTCCTCTATTGGAATCGAGGTAATTTCTTTCCCCTTCCTCCATTTTTCTGGTTCTTTGTTCAACGCTAATCTAATATAAGAGTAGTAATCTGAAAGGTGCTTGGAATTTCTATCTTGTATGCATTATGCATCAAATTACTATAATGTAATATTCAAGCGTCTTTCTTTATTAACATTGAAAACTAAATTACGATAATGTAATATCCAAGATGTGTAATACAAATATTACATAATCTACGTTCCCTTTTTATGCTTCAACAATAATTAGATGAGATCGAAATGGTTTAGAACTTTAGATATATTGCATTTTAAACACGGTTCTAATTTTTTGTCAATTGGTTGTAGTTAGAACCATACATCTTTTTTATTCATAATGTATTAATATGTAAAGAATAAGAGGCAGATGTAATTTCGATAGGGTTAAGAAAGGATTTTAATTTTGATATTACAATCAGGGGATGGAGAGCGAGAGGATCTTGTTTAGAGGTCATACCAAGTATTGGTTGAAGATGTTGGACTCGATAAATAGAAGATGGAGGCGACGAGCTGTGTTTTTAGATTTAGGTTTAGTTTCATGAATTATATAGGTAGAATTGTAACTTTGATAATGGTCCTATGTTGTTCCATCTTTTTTGGTGGAACAAAAATTTGTAACTTGTCTCATGTTCTTCCATCTCATTTTTGTCCCATTGCATACCGAACGTGGGACTATTTTTTTTGTCCCGTCCTGTCCCATCCGGTCTGTATACCAAACACAACCTTAAGTGTAAATCATTTCATCGCTAAAATCTTATCTAACGAAACCAAAAGCTTTAAAATCGTTTATATTTATGGCTCCCGTCGCATTGCGCGGGTACTCAACTAGTGTAATATAATAACGCTTTACTCTTTAAAAATACATTAAGAATTATAATTTCTTAATGGTAATATTTTTAAAATACAATATCTATAGAATATTAAATACACTTAACGTTTTAGACTTCAAAACTGTACAACATTTAGGGGGCGTTTGGTTCGCAGAATGTTTTTGGATGAAATGACATATGTCAAAGGAATTTGACTTTGAAGAAATTGGAATGAAATGTTGTTAAGTTTGACCAGCTGTTTGATTGACATAATTGGAATGGAATCTGTTAAAGGAATTGGAATCTGTCTGTTTGGTTCACAGAATGTAGCTTTGGAATTGGAATGGAATCTTTTAAAATTCATTGGAATCTGTCTGGTTCACAGAATGTAGCTTTGGAGTTGGAATGAAAATTGGGTAAATGACCAAAATACCCTTTTGTTAATTTTAATTTTTTTAAACATCTTTCATGGTTTTGGTTTGCTCATCTTTCTGGTTTATTCATCTATCATTATCAGACATGGTTTTGTACAAATCGAAAGAACAAACCGAAATGTACAAATCGAAAGCAGAAACCGAAACAACCAGATGCTAAAATCGAAAGAACAAATTGAAATCATGTACAAATCGAAAGAACAAACTAAAACAACCAGATGCTAAAATCGAAACAACAAACTGAAACAACAGATGCTAAAATCGAAAGATATGTTACCAGAAGATAAAATCGAACGATATGCTAAAATCGAACGATATGCTAAAATCGAAACAACCAGAAGATAAAGGAGAAATCGAAAGCAACTATCGTAAGCACAAATCAGTCGAGAAAGATAGGTTACCAAATCGTGAAAGTGCAATGGCTGTGGAGACTGGAGAACGTCCTTTGCGATGGAGAAGAAAACGAGAGAGAGGTGAGATTGTGGGTGTATCGGCTGAAAATAATAAAACTAGGGCAAGGGGTAATTTTGGCATTATGAAAATGTTGAATTCCATTCCTTCAAAATACGTTGTTCATGTGAAGGAATGAAAAATGTCAATTTCATAGAATTCATTGGAATGTTTTGAATTCCTTTTGTACAAAAGATTGAACCAAAGACTGGAATGGAATCTGATCAAAGGAATCTGACATTCCAATTCCACCAGATTCTATGAACCAAACGGCACCTTAAGGTATGCGCCAATCTAATCATGACACTCCAACCTCAAATGTGAAATTAGTTCTTTCAGATTTTTGATTTAATCCATAACTTACTTCACACTTTAATCTCTTCAGTTTCATAGATATATCTAACTTAATAATAATCAGTATTTTTTGATAAAACAAATCTTAGTGGTTCACACTTCCTAACACATAATACAGACATACATTAATCTTGAATTTCTTTGTGCAGAGTTTAGAAATCAATTAATAAAGCTCCCACTCGACATGCTTTGTGCCCCTTGTGAAGAAACTTGACCCAATTGTGTTCGGCCTCCTGGACCTTGAACATAACCCTGATTCATTCCGGTTCCAACCATTTGCTGCT
Source organism: Saussurea involucrata (assembly GCA_033807775.1). Lineage (NCBI taxonomy): Eukaryota > Viridiplantae > Streptophyta > Magnoliopsida > Asterales > Asteraceae > Saussurea > Saussurea involucrata. Next base: position 221,070,922 of record CM066320.1, read on the forward strand.
GCTGCTGCTGCAACGCCGGTGGTGGTGCCGCCCCTCCTTGTGGCGGTTGTTGCATCTGCTGCTGCTGTTGTTGTTGTTGCATCTGCTGCTGTTGTTGTTGCAGTTGTGGGTGCTGTTGGGGTTGAAGCTGTTGCTGACCAGATATCTGAGGCTTAAACACCACCATGTCCTAAAACAAAAAAATGCCACAGGATTAGCAACCAAAATTATATGAATTTCACCGAAAAGGCATATAATAATAATAATAATAATAATAATAATAATAATAGCTACTTACCCCAGGGAAAAGCATTCCAATCAACCGCATTGCTTTATCAGAAACAGATAGTAAAAGCGTCTGTGATGGCAACTGTATAACTGCACACTGCATATCCCAAAAATGTCAGCAATTAAACCTGAATTCTATGGTTTGGATTGATCATTCATAGATATCGAAGCTGTTAAATAATGCAAAGGAGAAGCTTTAGGGTCTGTTTGGCTTGCAGGAATGGAATGGATTTGGGGGGATTTGGATTTCAAATCCATTCCAATCCCACGTTTGGTTTGCAAGATTGCCCGGATTTGAAATCCCTCAAACATAGGATTTTAAAATCCCACGGGGATGGCTAGGATTTCAAGGGATTTGCATATAATAAAGTTTAAAAATATGTTAAAAACATTTGTTACCTAATAATCAATTAAATAAAGGTAATTTAATTATTTTTTTAAATTTTTAATGATTTTTCATAAATAATGGAATTCAAATTCATTCCAAATCCTTCGAACCAAACACACAAAAGGATTCCAAATCCTTTCCAATCCAAATCCCTCCAAATCCAAATCCCTACATGAAATCCAATTCAATCCATTCCCGCAAACCAAACGGACCCTTAGTTTTCAAATAACTTACAAGCTTCTTTTCTTGCAGCTGTCCAAGAAATCCATGTTGATTCATTGCTCGGAAAACCAAGAAATCTGCCTTTCCAACATATTGCCTGGTATGGAAATGGAAAGTATTAAAAGACATAGCTCGTGAAATTTTTGCAACTCTATTGCAAAACTAGTTGTTGGAGCTTACTTGTTATTCATGTGATCTTGAGATATAAGCCGAACTATTTGCATTGTTGGTGGCCAATTAGCTGCAAGCCTGACAAATCGGGTAACAGAAGAGAATCCAAATAAGTATCTAAAAGTCAACCATGAGTCGAGCCAAGTGCGATATCAAAAAATTAGAGCACTGGATTAAAATTTTAGTGAACATGCAAGTAAACCCAAACTAAATTCAATAACTTAATTCTGCCATTTTAGGGTTTGCAGATGTTGGTGAGTGATGATGACTTACGATTCAGAAGCCGATGCACTCCTGTACCCCTGCCATAAAAAAACATATGCAGAAACATAAGGCCTAAGTTCCAAATTTGAAAATTGATAAATTATACACTAAGATCAAAAAATTTGAACTTACTTCTAATCTAGTAATAAACACAGGCTGGCCTTGTCGCTGCCCTGATAAGTTCCCCTGCATCATTTAAATCATTTAGTTTTATCCAACCACATGAACAACCATAATAATAAAAGAAGAAAAATGATAACTAGCAAACAAGTGCCCATATTGGTCTTACCTCCCAGACTTTGACATATTTTGATTGTGCTGATTGCAGTGAACCTGTTGTCTGTTGTGGGAGACCAACGTTAGCTGCCGTATTGTTATTTACACCAAGAGATTGCATTCCTTGTACTTGCTGAGACATGCCAGGAGTCGGCATCATTGTCCCAGTTCCACTTCCAGTCCCAGCTCCGGCTCCACCTGATTGACCCACACCACTCATCATATTCTGGCTCATGCCCATTCCACTCTGAACCATTTGCGGTCCTGGAAGGTTCCCTTGGCTCATTCCAGAAACAGACTGACCCATACCAACACTTCCTTGAAGATTACCCAATGGTTGTGATGCACCAAGGCTCGAACTCCCAGCCATGTTAGAAGTGGCTGAAGTAAACGAACCAGGTACAGTACTCTGTGCAGTCCCCGTAAGCGTTCCAGAACCAGAAATTGACGTAATACCTGGTTGCCCAGATGATGTTACACTTTGAGCAACAGCTACAGTCGATGGCATTCCGCTAGATATCATATTTGACATATGCATTGCCATGGGATTTCCGCCAATTGATGGTAGCCCCATAGATGTTCCGCCAGCAAGGGCGGCAGTCAACCGTGCTTGTGACAGAGTGTTGAGAATACTATGGTGGCCAGCTGGACGCACTGGCGGTTGTATAACACCGACGTTAGGTTTCAAATCTTGCACACTGTCGTTAGTTGATATCATTTCTTGAGAAACAGATAACGGTGAAGATGTTTGCAAGGTTGGGACTCCTTGAGACGTAGCACGAGGAACAGGTGGAACGTGTTGAAATGCAGGTGTAGGTGCAGGTGCTGGTGCCATTGAAGAAACCGTCGTGGGCTCCTGAAAATTTAGGAGAGAATACCAAAATTCTTTAAAGTTGTATAAAATAGAAATGAAATATAAAAGATAAAGAGATAATGAGACTTACAACTTTGACAGTTGCAGGAGGAATGCTTCCTACAGGACCTGGTTGGCGGTTCATCGTAGATCCATTTCCTGGAAGATGAAAAAAAGATAATATGAAGATACCATTTATAACGAAAGGTGAATATAAGTGAAGTTGAAAAAACCTGGTGGAAGTGAAGTGGGAAGGGGTCCTGACACTGGAGGAAGTGAAGTTGTATCTACTTTGATAGGAGTCTGAGAAGGCAAATTAGTTATTCCTGATCGATTTAAGGCAGCACGAGCCTCCATGAAAGTTTCTGAGACGAGGACAAGATAATGTGGATTTTTGACAATATCAATAGTAGGATCAGCTGCTGAAGGATTCCTTTTTCCGGCATTATAGACTGCTTTGAGTTTTGGAAGCTGTTTTGGGCAGATAACTGACAAAGAAACGGAACTCTGAGCAAATGTTTTGGCCACTGTCTCAGCATCTGATAAACGGCTCTCTGACTGTGCCTCGCTATTATCACTTGGCTCTATTTTCTGCATTGGTGGTCGATAAACTGGTGTTGATAGCGGATATGGGTTACTTGCAGCAACAAGGATGCAATGCCTTTGAATACTACCCACATTATTATTATTATTATGTTGATTTTGGAAAGGAAACATCATTAGAGCTTCACCAAGTCCCTCTGCAATTGCAGCATCACAAAAACCACCACCAGTGAAGTGTATAGCTGATAGCCACTCAAAGAAATAATCAACATTTCTTGTCCACCCACTCCGTTGTACTAAGCAAGCTGCATTTCAATTCATACAAAAATCAAAATATAAACATAGCGCAATGCATACCAATCTGAATATACAAAATATAAGTTAACTGACGAAAGAATTTGAGAAGTGATTATTTTCATAAGAATTAATGAGTGAGAAAAATACACACAGCTGTAAGATCCATGCGCGTTGAATATTATAAGAGCCAGCTCAACAATACACCCAGATGGTTTCTGTATATGAAACAGGAAATAACAATTTAAAAATTAGTACAAGCATGAGAAATTGTAAAGCAGGAAGACAAGAAGCAACTAATGAATGTGTGTGTGTATATATATATATATATAAGATTATTTAGGAGAATAACTTTCTTCTGACAATACAAATTTAAGAACGACTCTGCCTAACAGAAGAATGTCAATGATGCTCAAATGAACTGATAGAGACTTACCAAGGAATCGTTATCGCAGAAGGACCTGCATGGACAAACAACAATTTAGATAAGAAAGTGTCACCAAAAAAACATACACTAAAATATGCCTGCTCTTAAATCTTTAAAGTGGTAGCATAACTCAATTTCACCCACACCTCAAATGACCACCAATAAAACGCCCCAATATTCAATAAGCATCACTTCCATATATGATTGTGATCAGTAATATATGTTAGAATTTAAGAATTGTATTTTAGTTTTCATTCATTTAGCCAAAACTGATAAGGTTTGTTTCTTAATCTGTATTAACAAATAAAAACCCTAAAACCTGTTATGTTAGCATTGAAAAACAATGTAGTTTTGGTGAAACCAATCAAGAATTTGGTAAAGAAAAAACTTTTAAGCCTATACACTAGGGTTAAACATTGCTCCGAATTCAATTGACAAAAACTATGTGGAAAATATGCATCGTAAGGGGCAAATTATGGTTCCACGGCTAAATCCTATAAATATAAACCTTCAATTACACATAATTTGAAAACGCTGAATCGAAATATGATCATAAGAGTACCTGATAACTTTTTCGAGATAATCGGAGACTATGGTGCGCCAGTAAGGGCCCATAGCGGCGGTACCTTCAACCACCAAGATGAGTTGCTTTTTGTCCGCCATGTCTACGTAAAATTTCCAGGCCCACGGACTCGATCGATTAGTTCTTTATTTCTGAGACTGCTGATCTTCCCAATCGAATATGATATGATGCGATTTTCACACAATTATGGTGAACGTGTTGAAATTGGAAGCTTTCTTTAAACCGTTGTGTTTGCATGCTTGCGCCTTTGATCCTTCATTCCCAATTTGCATGCTGCACCATGGACTGAAAACACTCTCAACAACAAATTCTCCGACCTGCTCTGATTTGATTTTTCTTCCAAGAAAGGGGTTTCTAAGCTATGACCCGTTTGTCTTCAAAAAAAGAAGAAGAAAGCTATGACCCGTTTATATAATGACCCGTTTATACCAGGACCCGTTTAGACTTTACACCCCCAAAAATTTGATCAACATTCACTTTTGGTCCCTGGCGTTTTTATTTTTTTATGTTTTTTGCCTCTAAACCTTGTTTATTACAAATTTGCCACTATAATATGTACGGATTAAGAGGGTGTTTGGGATTGCTTATTTAAAACAAACTTATGTTTTTTTAATAAAACTTAAAGCTTAGATCATTTTTAATTGGGTCACTAAATTTTACATTAAACATTAAATTTGATATAAATGACATTATTCATATCTCCAATGGGGTCTCTATTTTTCACACTAAATTTAGTGTGATGAATAGTATTACACTATATTTGGTGTAACACTATTTATTTACACTATTTTTTATACTGCTTTTCACATCACTTTTAAAAAATAGTGTTATCCATTGGAGAAGATTTACTATTAACATTAAAATTTACACTATTTTTTACACTAATTTTAAATTTTGTGTAAAATATAGTGTCCCCCATTAGAAATGCCCTTATATAGTGATAAACAGAAGTTTTATAAAAAGTGTTTGGATTAGTTTATCAGTTTATTGTGATTTCAAAACATAATAAGCTAAAAGTTGTGATTTAAGGTATTTGGGATTGCTTATACATGTAAAATAACCAAAAAATCATAGTTGTTTCAAATAAGTTGATAAGTCAATATGAACTAACTTATCAAAAACAACTTATTTGCGGTGACAAAAAGTCATAAGCATTCTTTTTTCCCCAATTTAAACACTAAAAATAACTTATCTGTATTGACATAATGAAATAAGCAGATAAGTCATTTAATCTCAAACACCCCCTCATTCATAATCCATCGAATACTGATCATAGATTTGGTTTCGGTGAGAAGTGAATGAGAAGTGGTTATATGAGAAATGGACAAACATCAAAATGAGAAATGAAGATACACCGGATGAATTCCCTTTTAAGCGATAATTCATAAAAATTGTTTGATTAAGGCATTGTTTGGCAAAAAAAAGTTAGCTTATAAGCTAGTTTTTTTTATACATGTTTGGATGACTATAAGGTAGCTTTTTGAAACGCTACTTAAAGTAGCGTTTCAGTAGATTTTTGTGAATATTCCAATATTGCCCCTTATTATTATATTTTACTAACTATTATTATTAATAAATATTAATTTTTTAAATTTGATTATAATTATTTAATAAATATTAATTAATAGAATATTAACTGAAAATTATTAAATTAAATTTTAATTATTTAGAAATAATGTTAATCATATAAATTATTTTTATTTATTTTTTAATATTAATGAATATATTTTATTTATCAATTAGTATTATTTTTTAATTATTATTTGATTATTTTTTCATATTGTATGTAACGGTTATTTAAAATCATAAGTTAATATATTTTTTTCTAAAACTTGTTTTAACAAATTCAAAATTTATAGTATTAGGGACCCAGAGTGTTAAAACCACTATAACACAGGATATGTAATTTACTCTTAAATTTATAATTGATAATTATTTGAAGATGTCATTTTTGGTCATTTTACATGCTTATAAAACCATCTCCAATGAGGTCACTAAATCTTACACTAAACACTAAATTTGGTGTAAATAATACTATTCACATCTTTAATAGGGTCTCTATTTTTCACACTAATTTTAGTGTAATGAATAATATTACACTAGATTTGGTGTAACACTATTCATTTACACAAATTTTAAATTTGGTGTAAAAAATAGTGTTAACCATTGGAAAAGAATTACTATTAACACTAAAATTTACACCGTTTTTACACTATTTTTTAAATTTGATGTAAAATATAGTATAATACATTGAATACGCCCTAAGCTACTTTCACCTACGTGACTTTTTCATCGGTCAACTTATCCGCCAAAAACCAACTTATGAGCTAGTTTGCCGTGGCCTAAAACTGATCAACTATTTAAAATCACTCAAAAAAATTACATTCTCATGATCCGATGCCTACTGATCATTTATCCATGGTTGGGATTCATAAAAGCGTCGGCAAAGAAGCCCAAATTGAAACGAGATGGAAATTTCTGGATTCCATCCTTACGGTCGCCATCAACCGCAAATCCTTAGCATACAAGAAACTGAATTCGGAAGACTTTTGGGGTAAACGTCGCCATCAAAACCCTAACTGTAAATAATATCTCCTTTATGTGAGGGTTTATAGTTCAATTGGTGTCCACACATGTAATCATCGAAAACTTTTTAAAACCCCCTTTTGTCATCTTCAAAAACTTTCAGACACCTACCTCGCTGGATTTCTTGTTGATTCCAAGTTAGCGATGCTGCATTTCAAAGACCCTACAAAGCTCAGAACCAAAAAGGTAATATTTCTACATCCGTGTATACAACAGTACGATTATAGGTTCTCGATTGAAATTGAAATTGAAATGAACATCGTTAGATTTTGCTTACTTTGAGATCGTTTGTTTTAGGGATTTTCTGTATTTGGATATATGATATGAATTAGTGTGTGTGCTCATAATTTCTGAATTTAAGGTATAATGATGTATTGGGTAATTTATTTGTTTACGTTTCATATTTTTATATGTCAGTATGTGCAAGACAATAAGATTGTGAAATCGGATGAGAAGAGAAGTTCTTCATTTTAAATTTGGTTCCATGATAATTAGATTTGGGGAAATCGACTACATTTATGTTATTGTGAGGGAAACACTTACTGAAATCTAATGTAACTAAGGGCCTGTTTACTAGCTGCTGACCGGGCTGACCCGGTCAGCAGTCAGAGCGTTTACCAAATCCCGGATCTGATCGAGATCTGACTGAACATTGACCGAACCCGCTCCTAAAAGATGCTGACCCGGGTCAGTTTTTGGTTTTCCACACGGTGCCCCTGCGATTAGGTCAAAAAAATTCCACGTCGCTCTCCTCCTCCCTCTCTCTCGTCGCTCCTCTTCCATCGTCCTGCCACGCCGTCGCCGGCGCTCCATGCCCTCGTCGGCGCTCCACGCCCTCGTCGGCGCTCCACGCCCTCGTCGGCGCTCCATGCCGTTGTCTCACCACGCCCTCGTCTCTCCCGAAAGGTAATCTCTCACGAAATCTCTATTCACTGCAAATGTGTTCTATTCACTGCGATTTGCTGTTAAAAACGCTCCTTCTTCGTGGGTTTGTTTGTGATAGAAAAATATCAGTTATGTGTGCTGCAGTTCTGTTTGGTTTCTAGCTATTTTCAGTTCTGTTTGGTTTCGATGGTGCTGTGGTTGCTTCTTCTTGTTTTGTTAAGTTGCTGTAAGCTTGGGTTTGATTAGGGTTGTGGGTATTGATTTTGAGTCTTTGGTTGCTGATTATGTAGATTACTTCTTCTAATTGTGAAGCATTTTGAGTCTTTAGAATTTGGTATTTTCTATGCAAACAAGTAGAACCCAACAAACTTTGAAACAGGGTATGGATGTATTTTAGAGGGGTGACAAGAATTTGCTATGGAGATTTCACATAATTAGATGGGGCATAATCATCTGAGAACCTCAAACGAACCCATCTCAACCATTCAATAAGTTTTCTTCTATATTTTATGGTGTGATCTTATGGATATGTATCGTTTTAACATGTATTGTTTTCTGCTTAATTCCATAATAAAAAAAACTACAATAAAGGAATACATCCCCATGACTCCTAAAGCCACAATTTGAACATAAATAAAAGAGATTTTGATATATTTCTTTGTTCTAAGTTGAATCATTGCTTAACTTCCAATAATTCTGCTCTTCTTTTTCTTTGTTCTAAGTTGAATCATCTGTTTCTGTAGATATATTTTGCTTCAAGTTTTATCAAAATCCATAGTGAATCCTTTCAACTTTTCCATGGTTGTTTTATGTGGAACTGCTTTGGTTTTCATGAGAATTGGGTGTCTGTTTTACATGGGTTTCAATTGAACAACTTCAAGATTCTTAGTGAACTGCTTCAAGATTTTAAATTAGGTTCTAAAAAGTGATTTGGGTCAATTGAACAATTTCAAGATTGTTAGTGAATTGCTTCAAGATTTTGAAATTAGGTTCTAAAAAGAGATTTGGGTCAATTGAACAATTTCAAGATTGTTAGTGAATTGCTTCAAGATTTTGAAATTAGGTTCTAAAAAGAGATTTGGGTCAATTGAACAATTTCAAAATTGTTAGTGAACTGCTTCAAGATTTTCAAATTAGGTTCTAAAATTGCAAACTTTTGTTAAGTGTGGTACTTTTGTTTTATTTGCATTTTAACAAGAATAAAAAACAGATATTTCTTTGAAGGGGTTTGTTACTATATCTCTTTACACTCAAATGGGTATGTTCCTAGATACAAAAACATTGCTTCCAGGTGCTGACGACTGTTTTTACAATTCAAGAATTTGAATTGGTAAAATGGGGTCAAATTTTGAAGTTTGACTGTTCAATTGGAAATAGAAAAGAACAGGTAAATCTTGCAAATTTTCTACCAGAAACATGTAGCAGAAGCAGTAAAAACTAAAAAGAGTGCAAATTGTAAGGTTAATGTATAAAGTGCTTCCCTTTTTTGTTGTGGTGGAAATAGAATTTGACATTTCAGGTGCTAATAAGTTTAAGGTTAATAATAAATGGTAGTGGGATCCAGAAATAAATAAAGCAAGATGGTGTGTGTGGTTGTTCTTTTAAGTGCTAAAGATTGTTATTTTTCTTGATGTGGGTACTTTAAATTTTTGGTTATTATTGCCAATATTTATTAGTTGTTCGAAGTGTGTTTTCTTTTTGTTTTTGTACTTTGCTTGAAATGTGATGGGCCTTTTTGACGTATGTATGGAATCGTATGATGAGTCATCCGAGCCTAAAAAATCAAGGATTAGTTGTTTATGGAATACGACGAGGGAGCCATGTTTACTGCGGAAGAGGAAAATGGAGGAGGCAGTGAAGAAGAAATTGTTGAAGTACAGTGGGGGGCTTCTCAGGACAATGGATATATGGCTAATTTGCGGGATCAGATTGCAACTCAACTGTTTTCAAATGCTTCAAATTAATTTTTATTTTGTTTTGGATGAAACAACAAACAATTTCTTTTTGATATTAATGTTTTGTATTCAAATGTGAAGACTATTAATATTATTTTTGATATTAATGTTTTGTATTTCTCTTCCATTAAATGATTTATAATAGAAATAATTACAATTAATTTAGCATATAATCACATAAGAGTTAAAATGGTAATTTTTTTGTTGGTAAGCACTTACCAAAAAACACTTGGTAAACACTCTTACCCGGACAGCACTTACCCGGAAAGAGTTGGTAAACGGCCCCTAAGATAGAAAATATCATTAAGGAATTAACATAAGCTTGGTTTGGACAGATTGTGTTTGAAGCTGTATATCCTGCACAAGATTCAGCCACTCTTGAACAACTGAAGGAGTTAAGTTCCAAGCGTGTGAATGTCGAGTCTATCAATGAAAACAACTCCATCACGGATGCCATTGCGAGGGAAATGTCTGGGGGATTGACTTCTCAATGTGAACATGTAACATTATCTTGCCTTATTAATTATTATCTCAGATCCATACAACATTTAGCTTAATTGTTGTCTTATTTCAGGATATCCAAAAACTAGAACTATATTTGCCATTACTGGAGAACTTGGTTCAGCATGTTGACTTAATTGGTGATGATGATCCACTAGTGATTCGTTGGACTTCAGATCTTAAGATAAGATGGACCAGTGTCTTTACTTCTTCATTTTTCTTCAACCTCATGGGTCCAAGGTTCTTTCAGATTGATAATCTGCGGTTTGAGCTTGGAATTGTCTTGTTTTTATATGGTGCAATGCTTCGAGAGTGGGCTTCCCAAGTTCTAGTCACAGGTAGCAAGTAATTTCCTCGGAAGAATTCATATTTTTAGTTCTTTATAGAGTTATTGATGATAACTATTATGTTTGCTCCTTATAAATTATTATAGATTTGGTACAATCTGCGACACTATTCAGGAAAGCAGCAGGGGTTTACCATTATTTGGCTCATGAGGTTCTTCCCTCTTTACAAGGTGCACTTACACCGGAAGGACCACCCGAAGCAACTTCATCTGTTTCTTCAGTTATGAGCTTCATTTGCTTGGCTGAGGCTCAGGTCAGGGTTCAAGTTTCATTCTTTATTTCCTTTTTGTTTGTTTCAACAAACAAGGTGTGCCCATTTTTGTAAGTTTTTCTGCTTAAAAATAAAAATATGCAGATAGTGACTATAATGAAGGCCGAGGAGAAACGATCTGCTGATGGGCTTTTGGCAAAGCTGCATTATGGTGTTGTACAGTTATTTGATGAGGCCACAGACTTTTTCTCGAAAGCAGCCACAGAATGCAAAGATATCTCACCAAGCTTGATGGTATGTGTTAATTTTCAATTTTTGAGAATAAAATCACATCCTTCTTTTTGACCAATGAGAAGATGAAATTTGTGGGTTATTTGTGCAGGATTACATTTCATCTTCTAAAGGGGTACATGAGTTAAGAAGTTACAAGTATATGGCACAAGCTGTAAGAACGGATGGCCAAATTGGAACTGCAATTGGACTCCTTCAACATGCACTAAACAATGTGCAGAAAAATGTGGGAGGGATGGAGTGTTGGCGAATGGTTATGAAGCAAGATATGGACACCGTGACTGAGTTGCTAAGAAAGTATAAGTATGAGAATGAGTTTGTATGGCGTGAAAAAGTTCCGTTTGATGACCAATTGCCATTGCTACAAGGGAAAAAGATAGCCACTTGCATACCTTATCGGCCTGAAAGATGGGAACGAACACTTGCACTCAAGATCTAGAAAGATAATTCTTGATGGGCCTGTCTATCACTTTGCAGTGTTTCTTTTTCTGGGATTTTGAGGTGATTGAAGGGGGAGTTTTGGTTGTTAGATATGAAGTAATGTGTGATAATATGAGTGGTGGTGATAGGGTAGGGTGGTGATGGGTGGCGGGGTACATAATTGTATGCGGGTAGTTGGTTGGTTATATGGTGGTTCGCGGTGGACGAGAATTGTACATACGATCAAGTGGTCGAATAGTGTGTGCGGCAAAAAATTCAATGGCGATTGTGTAGTTAATATTTTGTCATTGGGTCAATGGAATGCATCATGTAATACAAACATATGTGTTAACCCACTTCCAGTATTCTTTGGGTCTCTTAGGTTTTTTATTTTGGTGATTCTCAAGATTCTATGGGATTAATCGAGAGGCACACCATCTCAAGGTTACAAAAAAACGTGTTACTAAACATGTTTACTTAGGCATTGTTTGGCAAAAATAAGCTAGCTTTTTTTGGTGTACATGTATGAATGACCATAAGCTAGCTTTTTGAAATGCTACTTGGAGTAGCGTTTCAGTAGCTTTTTGTGAATATTCCAATATTGCCCCTTATTATTATTTACTAAGGGCCTGTTTGTTTTTGGCTTAATGAGCTTAAGGGTGTTTGGTAGTGGCTTAATGAAAAAATATAGAGCTTACCGAATAAGTTGAGATGAGATCTCTTTATCCACTCAACCATCATTATTCCCATTTTACCCTCAAAACTATCCTACCACATCTGCACATAGGGGTGAGCATAACCCGACCGACCCGAATAACCCGACCGAACCCGAACCCGATATAGCCGAACTTGAGTCACCCGACGGACCCGAACCCGATTCCACCCGAACCCGAAAATTTATCTCGGGTATTTCGGTTCAGTTTGGGTTGGGTTTTCCCAAACCAGAACCCGCCCGAAACCCGAAGTTTTTAAAAAAATGTATTTTTTTAATTTAATAAATTGTAAATATAAATATATAATTGTATTTTCTTATTTAAAAAAATATCTTGCATCAACTTTTCTTATTTCTACACAGTAAAACAAGATCATCAAACACAAAACCATAATTTGGGCTTAAATTGTAACCATAAATTAGGTTTGCTTGGTGGAATTGGGCTTAAAAAGTTAGTATAGTTAATATGTAGTTTAGTTTTAGTTAATATGTTAATGTATATGACTATATGTAGTCTAAATTCTAAAATACTCATCTAAAAACACCAAAAAACAGGGCTTAAAAGTATGAAAACTGGGCCCTGGGATCTGGCCCAACCCGCCCGCCCAACCTGAACCCGAATTGACACGAAACCCGAAACCCGAATTATACTTTGGGCGGGTTTCGGGGCCTGTACCCCCCACCCGAAACCCGATCGGGTTTCAACTTTTTCGGCCCGACCCGCCCGATTGCTCACCCCTATCTGCACTTCCTGCTTCCACCGGCGTCTTCCTGCCGGCGCTCCACTGGCGGCTTCCACCGGCGCTCCCCGATCTGCACTTCAGGTATGTATTTAACCTTTTGATTTATTTTACTGAATTGTGTTCTTATTTGTATTTAACTTGGATGGTGAAGGTTCAAAGAATTGTGTTCTTTTTTATTTAGATGGAGATGGATACATATGGGCGACAGAGTTGCAGGCGGTGTTTGGAAAGTTAGGCTTTACGGAGGCAAGTGAGATGAGGAGAGTGGAGATGATGGTCTCGGAGTTGCAGGCGGTGGTTGTATTCTTTTTGTAATATACAAGTGAATGATGTGATTGGATTTACACAAATTGAATGTTAACTATTAATTAATATTTTCAAAAAACTTGATTGTATATGTTTGATGAATTCATATAATATTTATTGTTAATTGATAATATTCAAAAAACTTGACTGTATTGAAAGTTTTTTTATTTTAAAAAGTGTTTAATTGATAATATTTATTGTTAAGAATAAACCATTCATCACATTTACCAAACAATTATGTTAATGACTGCTTAATACACAATGAGGGTAAAATAGTCATTTCTGACGTTCAGCTTGTTTGTTCAGCACGACAAACAAACAACAAGATATCAGAATCCAGATAGACATCTATATCCACACAGGACTTAATGAAAAACCAACCAAACAGGCCCTAACTATTATTATTATAAATATTAATTTTTAAATTTAATTATTATTATTTAATAAAAATTAATTAATATTATCTGAAAATTATTAAATTAAATTTTAATTATATATTGATATTAATTTTTAATTATTTAGAGTTATTGTTAATCATATAAATTATTTTTATATATTTTATAATATTAATTAATATATTTTTTGATTTTTGTTTTCATATTATATGTAACGGTTATTTAAAATCATAAGTTAATATATATTTTTTTCTAAAACTTGTTTTAACAAATTAAAAATTTATGGTGTATATGTAATAATAAATTTTAAATTCTTTTAATTAACATGTTGTATTATTTAATTTTTCTTTACTACATTGGTTGTATTAATTAACATATTATATTTTTATAAAATTTTTTTAATTATATAATTAAATATCATAATTGATAATTTTTTTGAAAATGTCATTTTTGGTCATTTTACATGTTTATAAGCTAGTTTTGCCAAACGTGACTTTTTCATCAGCTAGCTTATCAGCTACCTTGCCAAACATAGCCTTAGAATAATTTGAATGTTTTGCGACACATATAATGGTGTAAAAGAAAACCAATTTGCTACTAATTTTATTTTTGTTAACGGTAGATGTTCGGATCAACTTATGTTTAGTTGACTAACCAAAGGGCCCTGGAGAATGAAATAGTTCATGAAAATTTCCAAAGGAAAATTGCTTAACTATTTGGTAGCACTCACACAAGATACATTTGGCAAATTTATTATTACAAAATAAGATGAAATATAAAACCATAATGAAAAATTAGAGGCTTCCTTGGATTTTAAAACATTAATTTTATCAATATCAAATAGTTAAAGGGTTCAATCATAAAAAATGAGTTTTTGATTGATAATTATTGTATATAAAATTTTATGAATAATTATGGATGCTTTATTTTTTTTAAAACATATATATAAAATACTAAAACAAAAAAAGAAAAAAAAATTAAGTTTACTTGGCAAACTCCACTGGTGGATCTAAAAAAACCACGCCTGCAATTTTTTTCTGAGAATTATCGTAAAAGCACGATCAGTTGGTAGATTTCAAAAGCTGTTGAAGATGATGATGGCTATACACTGTAATCCGCTTCCCCAATTCTCCCACAATTTCAGTTTCAATACAACAACATCAAAACACCATTTTACCCCATTCATTTCCAACACCCCTTTCCTCTCCATACGGAAACATCCGGCGTTTATCAGACCATACACTCCCAAGCTCTCAAACACCAGGTATATTTCAATTTCAAAATTACGTCAATTTCTTAAATAGGTATTCATGATGATTTTTATAACTTGGAAAAGAGGTCAAAATTCTATGTTCGTCTCTTCGTTTTGGGGATAGAGAGGAGTAATAATTACGTAATCCTTAACTTGCTGGCTATCTAGGGTTGTTTCTGCTTTGATTTCTGAAGAGAAACTGGCGGAATCGAGTTTTTCCAGCACTGATGCATTCAAGTTAACTTATTTGGAGGTGTGTGTGTTTTTTTATTTATTTATAACTTTTCGGTTCTTTACTTGTGTGTATGGCCTTTTAAGAAGAACATCCATAGCAATAGTGATGTTTGAATGACTAGTTTCTTTCAAAATGCCAAAAAACCCTTATTGAAATGGCCAAAAGGGGCTTTCAACCCTGGAATTGATACCATCTAAAGGGGTCATTTGCTTCTAATTGAAAACTCATTTAAACTCTTTATCTGAAGGACCCAACTTAGCAAGTTTTAGGTGTATGAACTATGAAGTGTGTGTGTGTGTGTGTGTGTGTCTGTGTTTTGTGGTATTTGAGTAGCAAATTGTTGTGATTCAGGGGAATAGTTGGTTATGGGAGGTGGGAGGAGTCAAGATTTTGGTTGACCCAATATTGGTGGGTAACTTGGATTTTGGAATACCTTTGCTTTATGATGCTAGCAAGAAGTATTTGAAGAACTTCCAGGTACATTTTTTGAATTTTATGCAAATAAATGGCTATTTTGTTAATGTCCATATATTGCAGTTCTTTTCTAATTATATGTAGTTTTACTGCAGCTTACTGATCTTCCTGAAGTTAATTGCTTATTGATCACACAAAGCCTTGATGATCATTGCCATTTGAAAACATTAAAACCACTTTCGCAAAAGTTACCGAATCTTAAAGTAATAGCTACTCCGAATGCAAAGACACTCTTGGATCCTCTATTCAACAATGTAAGTATAATGCCAAGACTTGTTGATTTTTCTCAAGTTAAGCATTTCCTAACTTCTAATCTTGAGTCAACAATGTAAGTATAAGTATCTCTTATCTGGTAAGCGCCAACCATGTAAGAGTCTTCTCATTGACTTACCGGCTAAGATTCTCGGTTCTTGTTATGCTCACCTGGTAAGGTAAATGACCCACCAAACTAGGTAAGATGGGCAAAAAAGACGTATGGGACAAGATTGGTAAATTACTATACTACCCATGTCAAATTAAACCAATAAAACCTTGCAAAGTTATTTTACCCATCTACCTCACTCGTATGGTTTATGTGTGTCTGGTGTATTTTTAACTATGCCCGCACATTTCAGGTCATATACTTGGAACCTGGAGAAAACTCTGAAATTCAAGCGAGCGACGGTTCTTATGTTAAAGTACGGGCAACTGCTGGGCCGGTTCTTGGTCCTCCTTGGCAACGCCCTGAAAACGGGTACATAATGCCTTATTTTTGCTCAGAAAGATGAACGGAAAAACTAGTGAATCATATATTAAAAGCTCTACATTATGCAGGTACATTGTCACTTCTCCACAACAAAAATTGAGTCTTTACTACGAACCACATTGTGTCTACAACGATGAGATAATTGGAAAGGAACAGGCCGATATTGTCATTACACCTGTTATCAAGCAGCTTTTGCCGAGTTTTACGTTGGTGTCTGGACAGGAAGATGCTGTTCGACTTGCAAAGTTGCTTCGTTCCAAGTAATCTAACGCGAATATTGATCTTGACCCGTCAACTAAATAATGCTATTTCATGATGAATAACCCTAAAGATTCATGAACATTATTCATTACTAATATCTGTTTCTTTTTCTACAGATTTGTAGTGCCAATGAAAAACGGAGACCTTGATAACAAAGGTGTACTTGCAAGTCTAGTTCGGTCTGATGGAACCATAGAATCATTCAAGGTACACTTGTTGAATCCTACAACTTATATAATGTTATCGTTGCAATTAATAAGCGGTTAAATTTGTAATGCAGGAGCTTTTATCAAAGGATCTACCTGATGTAAAGATACTCGAGCCCGTCCCTGGCGTACCCCTTGATATATCACCATCTTAAGCGTTACCATTACTTGTGTTTTCTAATCGTTTTATAGATTACTTTCGCCGTTGCTGGTGGCCATAGATTTTTCACTTGTATATGTAGAGGTTATGTTTGTATATATATCATGAATGATGAATTTACCATATATATATATATATGTTTCATAAATATTGCATCTTTCTTTTTCTGTTACTTACCAATTACTAGTCTTGGTTCTTCTTTCCTTTTTCCTCGCACTTTTACACAATCTCTGGGTTTTTACAAAAACAACCGCTCTACAATTTATTCCCACACCCTTTTTTTGGGAGTGTCGGATATTAGAAATGGGAGTGATCCAAGCATACCCACAAACACGAATCAAAACTTACACGTTTGGATGTTATAAAGAATCTGAATGTCACAAATTTTCATTGTTAGAGTATTAAAATGTCAATATGTATAGTTCAGGGTCTTTTATGTAATTAGCTGTAACTCCTCTTTGTATAAATAGGCTTTTAGGGTTCCTTGTCTAGGTTAGACACTTTACTTGTATTACTCTCTCATTATATGAAAACGGCCGATTCAGCCATCTCTCGTGTCTCTCTATCAATCGACTCTACAATTCTAACATGGTATCAGAGCTCTAGGTAAGCCTCCTCAACCTCTTTTCAGATCTGCACTATTGTTGCTATTGTTTTCCTTTTCTTCTTTTCTGCACTCGTTTTAGCCTCAGAAATCTCGTTTCTGTTGTTATTCTGTCGAAATATCAAGTTTTAAAGTTGCTCGGAACATCCTCACGAACCTTCGTACCAATTTTCAACCTAAACCGACCTGTTTTGAAAAAAATCCGACTCAAGAACATCATAAATTCATCGTTGTCGCAACCTTCTTATTCATCGTTGTCGCAACCTTCTAATATTCATCGTTGTCGCAACCTTCTTCCTCGTGAACAGTACCAAGTCGCAACCCTTAATTGCGACTTCACTTCAAATCGCAATCCTCAGTTGCGATTTCATTCGTGAACAGTCCAAGTCGCAGTCCTCACTTGCGACTTCATTTCCAAATCGCAGCCTTCAATTGCGATTTCATTCGTGAACAGTCCAAGTCGCAGTCTTCAATTGCGACTTCATCTCCAAATCGCAGCCTTCAATTGCGATTTCACTCGTGAACAGTCCAAGTCGCAGTCTTCACTTGCGACTTCACTCCCAAATCGCAACCCTCCCTTGCGACTTCACTCCCAAATCGCAACCTTCATTTGCGACTTCATCCCCAAGTCGCAACCTTCACTTGCGACTCCAACCTCAAGTCGCAATCCTCGTCTGAAAACAGTACCAAGTCGCAACCTTACCTTGCGACTTCATCCTCAAGTCGCAATCCCTGCCTGCGACTTCAGTCTCAAATCGCAATGGCTGTCAACCTCGGTCACTCCAATTCCATCTCAGTTGTTCTCAATGGGAGCAACTACGTTCTGTGGCATCATCATATGTCCATTTTCCTTAAGTCTCAGGGTCTCTACACTTACGTCACCGGTATATCTACTATTCCGGTTCAGAAGGAGAAGGAAAGTGAAACTGACTTCGCAAAACGTATGAATGATTGGGACATTGCCAATGCTCGCGTTCTTGGCTATATAAACGCTTCTACCACCACTGAGATCAATCAACAGTTCCTCGGCTATACCACTGCAAAAGGGCTTTGGGACTTTCTTGCAAACAGGTATACCTCTACAGGTCTCTCTCACCAATATCAGCTGTGGACCACCTTTCAGAACAAAAGGCAACTACCTGATCAATCCATAAACTCCTACATCTCTGAGATGCAAGCTCTTAGAGATCATCTGAACCTGGGTGCCCCTCAAGTGTTTGATGACACTGCTCAGAAATTTACAGCCTACTTCAATCAACTGCACTTGACTACTATTCTCATGGGCCTCTCTGACCGCTTTGAGAATGTTCGAGCCTCACTTCTGCATCGACATCCTCTCCCTACCCTTGAACAAGCTATTACTGAACTGCTAAGCGAAGAAACCCGTCTTCAGCAGCGTTTTCCTCTACCATCAGACACTGTGCTCTACACTCCCAGCTCAGGGAAATCAAAAGGAAAATGGGGTAACCATGATCAGTCCAGATCTGCTAGCAAAGGGAATTACAGTGAATGCACCTTTTGTCACTCCACTTCCCTCCTGCTCCTCAATTGTCCAATTAGAAAATGTCGCTGGTGTGGAATTACACAGCCACGTCACTATGCTTCTGAATGTTCAAAATGTCCATACCCAAAGCACTCTGGTAATCAAAAACAACAGTTCAAGTCGCAACCCATTGCTGGTTCCATCACTCAGGAGCACCCATCACCAGCACCTACAGCACCGAACAACAACCAATCACCATCTGATCTCATGGAACTCATGCGCCGAAACCAAGAGCTCATGGAGCAGCTTATGACAGGTTCTATGGGTATGAATTCTCACTGCAATGCAACCACACCAGGTAACCCTTGGCTTTTTGATTCTGGATGTTGTAATCACATGACACCCAAGGCAGAAGGTTTTGTCTCTAAACAACCTTCCAGCCTGTTCTCGTCAGTCCGCACTGCTGATAACACTCGCTTACCGGTTTCCTTCAGTGGAACGGTTTCTACAACTGATATTCAAATACCTGATGTGATGCATATACCAAACTTATCACTGAGTCTGATTTCTATCACTCAGCTTATGGAAGCCAATCTAATAGTCTTATTTCATTCTACTAGTTGTGTTGTGCAGGATCCCAAGACCAAGCAGATCCTTGGAATAGGCCGTAAAGTTGGTCGGATGGTTGAAGTGGTCTATCTCCGTCTTCCGTTACCTGCATCCAATTTTGCTGCTTCAGTTTCCAGCACCCCGTCTTTTGAGCTATGGCATGCACGCTTAGGCCACTTATCTTTAGCTAGGATGAAAGTTTTAGCTAGTTCAGGACTTTTGGGAAACATTTCCTCTGAACATGTCTCTTGTCTATCTTGTCAACTTGGCAAACATCATGCTTTACCTTTTCAAATTAATGATTTTAAATCTGCTTCTGCCTTTGATCTTATCCATTCTGATGTATGGGGACCAGCACCACACCCCTCTATGGGAGGTGCCCGTTATTTTGTAATCTTTATTGATGATCATACTCGTTTTACATGGATTTATCTTATGAAAAACCGCTCAGAATTACCCAAAATCTACATCACCTTTGCTCGCATGATTCTAACCCAATTTTCAAAACCCATAAAGATTCTTCGCGCGGATAATGCCATGGAATATAAAGAATCATCTCTTCTTTCATTTCTTCAATCTCAGGGCACTCTCTCTCAATACTCTTGCCCTGGCACCTCTTCACAAAATGGTCGTGCCGAACGCAAACATCGTCACATTCTTGACACTGTTCGTACCCTACTAATTTCAGCCAAGTGTCCAGAACGCTTTTGGGGCGAAGCAGCCTTCACGGCTGTCTACACCATCAACCGACACCCGACTCCCATCCTCAATCAAAAGTCCCCGTATGAAACACTCTATGGAGTCTCACCTCCCTATGAACTACTCAAAGTATGGGGTTGTGCTTGCTTTGTTCAGCTACAACCTCATGAACATACCAAACTTGAACCTCGTTCTCGTCTGTGCTGCTTCTTAGGCTACGAAATTGAACATAAAGGATATCGTTGTTGGGATCCAATCTCTAAGCGACTTCGTATATCCAGGCATGTCACCTTCTGGGAACATCTTCCCTTCTCCACGGTGTCCAAATTTCAGGACCCTATCCCTTCTTCCTTTTCCTTCTTTACTGACACATCTATCTCTTTAGACTCTCTCCAATTAGATTCTTTGTTCTCCTCGTCATCTGATCCACCAACTTCCGCATCACCTGAACCCTCTCTTAACCCGTCTGAGCCTTCACCTGAACCTTCCGCATCTTCTGAACCTTTGTCTGTACCCTCTATACCCGCTGACCATGATCAATCATCTACACCAACTCCCCGGCCTACCTCCGAGTCTTCTGCAGAGTCTATGGATCCTACCACCTCCCAATCATCAGATGAGGTAAGACGCCCCAATCGGGTAAGACAAGTTCCTACTCACCTTCGTGATTATCATTGTTATGCTACCTTGCTGTCTACTCATGAACCCACCTCTTATAAGGAAGCAGCTTCTAATCCTGTCTGGCAGCAAGCTATGACAGAGGAACTTCAGGCTCTCGACAGAGCAAAAACATGGGAATTTGTTCCTCTTCCACCAGGCAAGTCACCCATTGGTTGCAAATGGGTCTTCAAAATCAAAACCAAGTCTGATGGCTCCATCGATCGCTATAAAGCTCGCCTTGTGGCAAAAGGCTTCAATCAAGAATATGGCATTGACTACGAAGAAACGTTTGCTCCTGTGGCTCGTGTCACCTCCGTTCGCAGTCTTCTAGCCATCGCTGCCACCAAGAAATGGCCCCTATATCAAATGGACGTCAAAAATGCCTTCCTAAATGGCGATCTCGAAGAGGAAGTCTACATGAGACTCCCTCCTGGCGTGACCTCTCGACAGGGCAATGTCTGTCGCCTTCGCAAGGCCCTCAATGGTCTCAAACAAGCTCCTCGTGCCTGGTTTGAAAAATTCAGCAATACTGTCCTATCTTTGGGTTTTTCTCCGAGTAATTATGATTCTGGTTTGTTCACTCGGACTACTGCCACAGGTACTATCTTACTTCTGCTATACGTTGACGATATGATCATTACAGGCAGTGACTCTACAGGTATCATTCATCTCAAAAAGTCTCTCAGCTCCTGTTTTGAGATGAAAGACCTCGGCAAGCTCCACTACTTCCTTGGCCTTGAAGTCTTGTCAGACTCTTCAGGCATCTATCTCTGTCAAGCCAAGTACATATCAGATCTATTATCCAGAGCTGGGATCACAGACAACAAGGTTGCTTCTACACCTATCGAGCAAAATCTGCATCTTGCTCCGAATGCCGGAACCCCGCTGAAAGACCCTACACGGTACCGTCAACTTGTTGGCTCTCTAGTCTATCTAACTGTTACTAGACCAGATCTCGCCTATGCAGTTCACATTGTTAGCCAATTCATGGCCGCACCATGCTCGGATCACTATGCTGCTGTCCTTCGTATACTTCGGTATCTCAAAGGAACCATGTTCCACGGTCTTCATTTCTCATCCAAGTCATCATTACAGCTCCGTGCCTTCTCAGATGCTGACTGGGATGGTGACATAACCGACCGTCGCTCCACCACCGGCTATTGTTTCTTCCTTGGGGACTCTCTTATCTCTTGGCGCATCAAGAAACAATCCCTGACAGCTCGCTCCAGCACCGAGGCTGAGTATCGAGCCTTAGCCGACACCACTCAAGAACTCGTATGGCTACGTTGGCTACTCTCTGATATGGGTGCTCATCAGTTCTCACCGACACCCTTATGGTGTGACAACACCAGTGCCATCCAGATTGCTCACAATGATGTCTTTCATGAGCGTACAAAACACATAGAGATTGACTGCCACTTCACTCGTCAACATGTCCTCCGCAAGACTGTTAAACTTTTTCCAATCTCCACCATTGATCAGACGACCGATATCTTCACCAAAGCTCATCTCCCAGGGCGTTTTCGGGCTCTCGTTTCCAAACTCAACTTGTCTCATTCTTCCCCTACTTGAGTTTGAGGGGGGATGTTAGAGTATTAAAATGTCAATATGTATAGTTCAGGGTCTTTTATGTAATTAGCTGTAACTCCTCTTTGTATAAATAGGCTTTTAGGGTTCCTTGTCTAGGTTAGACACTTTACTTGTATTACTCTCTCATTATATGAAAACGGCCGATTCAGCCATCTCTCGTATCTCTCTATCAATCGACTCTACAATTCTAACATTCATGTTTGGTCTATTCAATTTTGAATGAAATTAATGGCATTGGATCTTTGTTTTTTCAACAAAAAAGCTTGTTCGCATTCATCCGTTACGTTCTATTTCTGTGTTAGGATCGGTAACACGTCATGTGGGGACAAGAGTCATTAGTACAGAAAAATCGGTGTAATTTATTAAGACATAAAATACAAGACTTTATTAAATATTTGGTTACCGGATACATTCATTCTATTATGAAATATATGGTTGAGGTAAACAGAACCAAACCCGTTTATTAGTCATCGGATCATGCACTTTACATGATAATATAAAATATTATCATACAGTTTTCGAATATCTTTTTGTTCATATTTATTTATTAGAAACAGAAACAGAAAAAGACAAATGGCCTTTCATTAAGCCAAGGGACGTATTCATTTCCTAATAGTACCTTATTTTTTCTATTTTAAGTTAAATATTTTTTGTACAAAATACCAAAAAAACATTATAATATTCATTCAAACAATTTATCAAAATAATAATCTATATTATATAAAGTAACTTAGAGCATCTCCAATGGTAACCTCTAATAGCTTGATGAAAAGCTTTATACGGTGGGCCCCACAACCTTTTTGCTTATTTTATTACTTTTTTTTTCTATTTGTTGCTAATAGCTTGGTCTGCACCAAGCGGTTGAAGAAGGGTGTGTGAGAGGCAAAGTAAAAGGGCTTCAAGTCATTGTGGGTCCCATAATTTTTTTTATTGTTTTTATATTCTTCAAGTCATTGAGGATGCCACACCATTGTGGATGCCCTTATATCACACACTAGATCCAAAATCACTTATTTAGTGGAACTTTAATTTTACTTTTAATTTTAACAAAATCTATAATATATTTATAATTTTTTTTTTCTTTCTAAAAAAAGTCAAATATGGTCATTTGAAAAGTCTTATTTTTGCAAAGCAAAAGTCAAATCGTATTTTTTTTTCTTCTTCTTTTTTATACTCGATTAAAAATATATCCGTTGTTCCATGTCGACCCATTTTGATTTTACTTTCATGACAAATTCAAATTCAAATTTTTTAAACCTTCGTTTTCTATGGTCTATTTTTATAAGATTTTCTTTCATATTTCATGCCAATAAACATAAATACACCCAATCATTTGGGTTATAGCATACCGTGTAAGACTCATGGATGTAGTGGATATCTCATCTTTACCAAGTTCGATTAAAGTTCTTGTAGCCATGAAGGTTCACTCGCAATGGTTATAGGCCATTTCTGGTCATTCGGGGATTTAGTTGGTGCACATAAGTTGGTCCAAAACCTACGGTGACCCCCTTACACACATACATGTGATATGCTCTAAAGCACAAAATAACTAATTAATCTAATAATTTCATCAAGTGTAAAAGTTATTAATAGTCCACAACTTGAGGCATATTAATTTTCCAACATCCTCATAAGACCTATCCAACATTTTCCTTGATATCCGTAGAAAATTAAGCTAGGGATATCATATAATCTGCATACTGATTCTTAGGGATCAGTTACATAATTATTGATTCTATCTTTATTAGATAGATTTAGTATTATCTTTTTAGAGTCTGAATTATAGGGACCGTTACAGATTTACTTGTATATAAATATGTACATTGTATTCTTTTTCTAATCAAGCTTTTCTCACATATTTCAACCAGCTTCATAATTTCAGAGCTGTAGGTTAGAAATCCTACTTTTCTTCAAGCCATCATCTTCTTTAATTTTCTCATTTGCATCTCTCAAAACCACTCTTCAGGGGGGGGGGGGGGGGGGGGCAGATCTCACTCCATTCAGCAAAGAGCAGTTGGAACTTCTCCAACAACTCATACAAAAGGATGTTCAAAGCTCCAACAGTGTTGCACTTCATACCACAGAATCAGCCTCCTCACCTTGGATTGTAGACTCGGGTGCATCCGACCATATGACAGGTGACCGATAATTGTTCTCAACTTATTCTCCTTGTAGCAGTCTTCAAACCGTACGTATTGCCAATGGTACACGCACCAAAGTGGTTGGAACAGGAACTATTAAACTTTCAACCGCCATTACACTTAAATCAGTTTTATTTGTGCCATAACTTGATTGTAATCTCATATCAGTTAGTAAACTGACCCGTGACTTAAATTGTGTAACTAAACTCCTTCCTAATTCTTGTATATTTCAGGACTTGAGCTCGGGAAAGACGATTGGCAATGCTGATATGCAAACAGGTCTTTATGTCATGGATGTCAACACTCTTTCAACTCATTTGGTCAGCCATCAAAATTCGTTGAGTCATAGTTTTAAGTCTTCTAGTCATTCTAATAAATAAAGTGACAACCAGGTATTTTATTTAAATTAAAATATGAAAATTTTATAAGTTTTATGTGGGTATTTTATGGAATTAGACGTTAAGGGATAAGTTTTAATGTTATTATGGAAGTTTAGGGGTAAGTTCTGTCAATTAGGATAAGTCTAGGGTGGCTTGGTCACTTTTGCCAAACCCTTCTCTCAACCGACTCTAGTGAAATCAAATGGAAGATGATGTCTTCCTTTTTATTAACAAATATCCTAAATATCCTAAGTGTGTGTGTGTGAGTTTCGGTTTTGAGAGAGAGAGTGAAAAAGATCGAAGGAATTGGAAGAAGAAGAAGGAGAAGTGTTAGATAATTGCTGCTGGAATTATAGAGTTCATATCAAAGGTAATAATCCATCCTAATTCTTCCTTTTGATGTATATTAGGTTTCTTTTGAACTTTGAAGTGGGTTTAGGTAATTTTAGATGAATTGGTGAATTTTAGTTACAATTTAGGGTGTTAAAAGGAGTTTAGAACGATTCTGTGCAATCTGGGTAAAAGTTGGAATTCCTGAATTTGAACTGAACTTTTCTGAAAAAAGACGATGAACAGTGATTTTGCGAAAAGTAGGAATTCGCAAGCCTTGGTTGCGAAAAGTCCACTTTTCGCAAGTAGCTAAAGCGCATAGTTAGGTTTTCGTATCTGTTGGTTACGAAAAGTAGGGAACTCGCAACTGTGGGTTGCGAGAAGTGAGGTTTTCGCATCTGTGGGTTGCGAGAAGTGAGGTTTTCGCATCTGTTGGTTGCGAAAAGTGAGGTTTTCGCATCTGTTGGTTGCGAAAAGTAAACTTTTCGTAATAGTGGGTTGCGAAAAGTTGGGTTTTCTGGATTATGTGTTAAAAAGTATGTATACTGTAGGATCCAGATTCGTGCAACAATCGTGTTTATGTGATTACGAGATATGAACAGATAAACTAATCACAAAGGCTGCCCACTTAGCTATTTGATTCAGAGAATAATCGTTACAATACTGAAAAGCCAAATGAGACAACTAACTCTTTTTCTAAGCTAGTTGTACATTATATATGCTGGGCCCGTGGTAACAAGCCCACGACCCGTTCACTATGGACTAAGATTAAGGAAATACAAATTACACCCTTGAACTTTAAATCAACATATAAAACCTGCCCTAACAATCTCCCCCTTTGATTTGAAGTTCGAGTTCGCGCTCTAGCTCTTGCCAGTTGAATACATATCGTTTGCGCAAAGCGAAGTGAACCTCAAAAAATCTGATTGCACGGCGATAGTCGATGCGGTCTTCAATCATTTCCAAAGCTTCCCGAGCAGTTGTTTCGTTTGGATTCGGGACATACGAATGCTTCGGATTCTCAGACTCGTGCTGAATAATTTTTCGAAGAGCATCTCTGATCTTTAGAAGCGTGCCGTCACAAAATCTGTCTACCTGACTGAAACGCAGAAACTTCTTTTCGTTCTGTTCGTTGTTGTAGACTATCCCGAATTCAGGTTGTAGCAGTAAAGAGTTCTCGGGATACATCTTCAGCTCAGGAGCCTTCAGATTTGGTTTTATCAGATTTACCTTCTTAGCCCTGTTCTCGACAGCCATTTGAAAATCCGTTAAGTATGACATCATGATAGTACGGACCAGGTGTCGACGAACGGCTTCGAGTGCCTTTGTAATCTCCAGCGGTCGAATGGTTCTTGAACGTAAGTCTTTCAGTAATACCAGAAAGTCGAGCGGTCGGAGGTTCTTGAAATCAGCTTCAGAGAATCTCCATTCATTACCATCTTCGCGGCGAACGGTGAAGACTGGATAGACGATCCTCATGATGCGGCGTGAATGGATGTTAAGAACCTCAGTGATTTGATGCTTTGTTCTGACTTGACTGACTGGTAGACACCGCTGCATTGCAAGAATGTAACGCCGTTGGTATTCAGGGTCGAGGTTGTAAATACCAAGGCAAAAGGTTGGCTCGATCGGGCGAAGTTTGTGGACGAACAGCTTTTTCAAAGATTCCTCCAGATGAGGGATAAGTACCTTGATCTTCTCCCAACGGTTATGTTGTTGTTGAGGAAGGGGAGGAAGATCAGAAGCTGTCGTTGGAGGAGTAGTTGTCGGTTGATCGGCAGAAGTAGACTCGGGTCTTGTTGATGATGTTCTGGCGGGTTGAGCATAGTGAACGGGGGGTGCTCCATATAGATTTTGGAGCAGGAACTGATCATAATCAACATTGTCGTCCTCATCAGTGGGAAATACCAAGTTTACCTGGAGATTTACGGCACTGGCAGCTTTTTCGTACCATGCATCTTCGGTCTCCGGGTTGGTCTCACACGCTGGATCTATCATGTCCAGTATCGGTCTGTCTGACGAGTCAAATTCGACCAGTTCCTGTGTTGAACCCTCAGGCTTTTCAACCGTCGGGTCTTCTTCATCTGAGATGTCCATATCGATGACCATCTGGGCTAGAGGCAACTCGGCTTCTGGTTCGTCTGTTGTAGTTGCCGCAGTTGGGGGATCCTGATGAACCGCAGATGTACCTTCAGTGTGGAGCAGGGAGGCGGTCTCGGTTAGACGTTGTCGCTTCTCCCCCTCACGGTGATCAGGATCCTCCTGGTCATCGTGCTTACGTTTGAGACCGCCGACTTGACTCTTACAAGTGTCTTCTAGTGAGCGGACCCTCTCAGACAGCGTGGCAAGCGCTTTGTTGTAGTCGTTGAGGGTCGAGTCAATGGCGTCAAGGCGTGATGTGATGGACGAAGAAGGAGCAGTGACCTGGGATCGTAGAACGGAGATCAGGTCTGCTTCAGCAGATGTGGTTGTGTCGGATTCCTGGAGCAGTTGGGCTAAGAGCATCGTTTTTAGAGTATCCACCGAGTAAGTAGGTTGCGGTGGAGGCGGTGGGTGCACAGAGACAGATTCAGTGCTGACGAGAGGGCTCTTTCCTTTGAAAGCATGCGTCGCTTTGGCAATCTCAGCGGCTACATGTTCCTGCATTTGTTGCTCCATAACCTGTCGGACAGCCTCAAGGGTGCTGTCCAGAGACCCTTTTGACACGAAGTCGGGTAAAATAACACCGGGCTCACTTAGAGTACCCGTTGAGGCGTCTACCGTAGAGGTAGAGCCACCTACGTTCACAGCTGGCGTGATGTTGACTGTGGTAGGATTTCCGTCCAATCCTCGTGTTTCGGCAGTCGGAGACACTATAGACGTTCCGGTCGGGTCACTAAGAGCCGCGACGTGGTGTTGTTCCTCATCAAGTGTCCTAGGCGAAGAATGTTCAGTAACAATAGGCTCTAGACTCGATGGTGCACATAAAGAAGTCGAGACCGGGGGCTGCTGGTCTCTTATTTCAACACCAGCACTCTACGAGTGAGAGACCGGTGGAATTTGTGCTTGTTCCCCGTGTGATATTGAAACATCCGTCTGTTTTGAGACGGATGAGTGGCTATGGGGGTGTGCAATTGCTCCGCTGGGTCCACGGAGGCTTCTTCAATACCCCGTCCCAACAGATGAGACGGGATAGCAGATGTGGAAACCCGGATATCACTCGGTTGGGGTCGCTCTTGAGCCTCGTTATCTTTACGACTCGATCTTTCCTGGTTCAACTTTGAACGCAGTTCTCTCCGTCTCGCATGATCTAACTCATCACCTGTGTCTCCCTCAGATGCCCTAGTGGTAGGTCCGGTTCCAGTATGTGGAGGGGAGTCAAGTGGGATGCCAACGGTAAAATCAGGGTTGGGTCCGATACCGTGAGGGATATGCGTCAAGCGGATGTTGCGGTCGGTATCGGAGTCCGTGGAGTCGGATTCCACGTCTTCGACTTGGGTACTTGGAGAAGGGGGTTCGGTTATATATGGTTCGGTGGTGTGATGTAGGCGTGGTCTCGAAGAAGGACCTGGTTGGGCTGAACTGGAACCGGGCTGCGATTCCGCTGCACCACCTACACTCGCTCCCTTTCCTCTCAAAACTAACGTTCCCCGCCCGACAGCACCTGCTTGTCGGACCCTTCCACCTCTCACTCTTGGACCCTCACGTCGCTCGGGTCTATGTCCCTGGGCAGGTCCCTCCGGCTCTGGCTGGACCACGGGATTTCCTAACTCTCCCCTATAAGCAACTACCCCCGGTGCAGCGGGATCGGCTATGGCTAGTAGGGCGGCAGGAATGGGTGAGGCGACCGCATCGGATGGGTTGCGGATCACCATGAATTGTAGGTGGCGTATGGGACATACCGGATGTGTGAGTCGTCGTGGAATGGTGGGATTGGCATCCATGTGTTGTCGAACGGCAAGCGAAAGGAATCGCGGATATGGAAGAAACTTCTTCTGTTTGGTGCCGCCGATATGTCGGATGGTGGTCACAAGTTCACGCCAGATGATCATGGCGAAGTCGACGTGGCGGTTGTAGCACACGGCGTGAACAAGGCGGAGAAAGTCGCCGGTACATTGGTCAATACCTTTCCATCGGGCGGATAGGCATCGGTTGAGAATAGTGAAGAGCGTGTACCAAATAGGCGCCAAGTACTTTCGATTGAAGACCGATGGCCGTGGAAGGTCGGAGTTGTACCCAAGAGCACGCATTTGGGCGCAGAGAGTCGCATCGTTAACGGCAGGATCGTACCGTTCATGGTTGTTGGCAGTGGCCTCAGGCAGGGATAGTAAACGGCGAAAAGAATCTGGCGTCAGTGTAAACGGGTGGTTGTCTATTCGCGCTGTGATGGTCTGAGTGTTGCCAATTGTGCGGACTTGCGCCGTCAGCCAGACTTGTAGAACGTAGAGCAAGGGAACGTCGGCTGTGCGAGTGAGTGCCTCAGAAATGGGATGGCGCATCAGAATATCGAGTATGACCTGATGTTGGGGGTTTGGTCTGAAAAGCGCCGGGTCGAGGTAGTGGTTGTTCGCCTCTAGCTCGATGCCATGGTCAGGGTCGACCAGTGCAGCATCAGCTACTTCGTCTATAATTTCCTCCTCCTGAGGAATTTGTTCTTCCGGGTTTTGTTGTTCCGCCATTTGAAAATCTGCAAAGGAGCACACGGTTAGGATCATAATTAGAATTACAAGTGTAGGTGCGTACCTTAGCTTTGAATGGCTCAATCTGAGATAGATCGAGGACTGGTTTTGATAAAAACAGGCAAGAACTGGACAGCACAGGGCACTCTTCCGGACAAAATGAAGTGTCCGGATAACATGATTTGTCCGGATGGCAGAGGAGTCCGGATGATTATACGAGTGTCCGGGTAAAATTGAATTACCCGGACAAGGTTCCCTGATAAAGTGAGTATTCCGGATAAAGGCGTTGTCCGGACTCCAAACTTATCCGGTAGTTGAACTTACCGGAAACCATAAGGTTTCCGGACAACTAGGTTTCCGGTAGATTGAGAGAGTCCGGATGTATCATCAAACACATTGAGTGTGTCCGGATAGAAGCACATGTCGATGATGGTGTCCGGACACGATGAGTGTGTCCGGACGAAACGCCTTGGTGAGAAATCGACCAAATCTAGGTTTAAAGGCCAGTGTAAATGCACATAAGTAGACCAAATAGCATTCTAGACTACCCGTGGTCATTCCCTATCAATCTTACGCCGAAAGAACCCCAAATCGTGTGGATCCGAGGTGTGGTGTTCGGGTTTAACAATCTCGATCAAACCGAGGTTTGATTGAGAGGCAATAAGAATCGAGATTCGTATAATAAAGATGTAGTGGGAATCACGAACAACATACCTGAGTTTGGAGTGAAACGTGTGCGTGAATCGTGCGATTGAGGAGAGTCCGAGCGAGAGAGAATATCGATGAGGGTTTAGGGTTTGTGCAAGAGAAACCGGGTAGAATGAAATATGAGGTACCCGGGTGTCTTATAGGACCCGGGTGTTGTCCGGAGAAGTTGACCGACCCGGGTCTGTCCGGTCCGGATACTGTCCGGACAAACAGAGGTGTCCGGACATCCTCAAGAGTCCGGATAACACTGTTTTGGCAATTTCCGTAGAATGTTCAGTAAACTGTGCTGCCAGGGATCTTTCTCTCGCTCCCCCTCAAATTGAGCATGGGATTGCCATTGCTCCCCCTCGAATCGTGCAGTAGGGTGCAAGTGAGGGATCCGACACACAAAATTTTGAGTGTTGGATAGAAAACGTTGTGTCGCTCCCCCTCAAGTGGAGACCAAGGTGGACTTGGGAGTGCCCACACACATAAAAAACTGTTTAACTGTTTAAGAAAAACTGTGTGTGACGCTCCCCCTCAACATATTAGAAGACTTACCTGATATGGCAGTTAGCTCCCCCTGAACACATTAACAAATGGTGAAAGCACAGAGATCGGGAATTAACAAACAAACGACGGTATTGAATAAAAGAAACATACGAAGAAAGAGGAAAAATAGACGAAACTACCTAACAAATACAGAGACTAAATCTACCTGTGTTACTGAGGCAAGTAGAATACCAGTGCGAGGAAGTGTTTGCTCAATCGTCCAGAGTGTTGACACCGGATGATAAGTAGACAGTTACTCGTAGAGGTATGGAACTTGACAAGGGTACACAAACGGATTAAGTTTTCAGGTTTAGCATACCTAGCTTGAACACCAGAGTTTTAAAACGCTTTTCGTCCAAGGCTTTGGTAAATAGGTCTGCCAACTGATTCTCAGTATTTACGAAGTAGAGTTCGACAGTACCTCTCTCAACGTGATGCTTAATGAAATGGTACCGAACGTCTATGTGCTTTGTCTTGGTGTGCTGGACCGGATTGCTTGAGATAGCAATAGCACTCTTTGAGTCACAGTAGATCGGGACCTTCACATACGTGAAACCGTAGTCCTTGAGTTGTGTCCTCATCCAGATGACTTGGGAACAACAGCTTGCGGCGGCCACATATTCCGCCTCGGCAGTTGACGTTGAAACGCATTGCTGCTTCTTTGATGCCCAGCTTACTAGACTATCTCCCAGGAACTGAATGTGCCCCGAGGTGCTCTTCCGATCCATCATGCAGCCCGCGTGATCGGCGTCAGAATAAGCTGATAATCCAAAACCTGTCTCTTTCGGGTACCATAGGCCAAGATCAGCAGTACCACGTAAATAACGAAAAATTCGTTTAACAACAGTCATGTGAGACTCTTTGGGGTTGGATTGATACCGGGCACACAGGAAAGTCGAGAACATTATATCCGGTCTACTGGCAGTTAGGTACATTAATGAGCCAATCATTCCCCTATACAGCTTCTGATTCGCATCCGCTCCATTGGGATCGGCGTGAAGCTTTGTAGTAGTCGCCATGGGAGTTTTCATTGGTGAGGCCTGGTCCAATTGGAATTTCCGAAGAATATCCCGAATGTATTTGGACTGGTTAATGAATATTCCGGTCGAAAGTTGTTTAACTTGTAGACCAAGGAAAAAATTCATCGCACAAAGCATACTCATTTTAAAATATTTTCCCATTAGTTTGGCAAAGTTCTTGGCATATAGAGGATTGGTAGAACCGAAAATAATGTCATCAACATATACCTGAGCCAAGACGATATGACCTGCTTCATTCTTTATAAAAAGAGTAGAGTCAATTGTACCTCGTGTGAAGCCTTTCTCTAATAAGAACTTAGAGAGTGTGTTGTACCACGCTCGCGGGGCCTGTTTGAGACCATATAGCGCTTTGTCTAAAATGTAGACATGGTCAGGCTTCGATTCGTCCACAAAACCTTCTGGTTGTGACACATAAACTTCTTCTTCGAGATCGCCGTATAGAAAGGCTGTCTTCACATCCATTTGGAAGACGGTGAAGTTCTTGTGCGCGGCATATGCTAGAAACATGCGAATTGCTTCGATTCGTGCCACCGGAGCATAGGTTTCATCAAAGTCAATTCCCTCTTGTTGACGATATCCCTTAGCCACGAGACGCGCCTTGTTGCGGATAACAATACCGTCTTCGTCCTTTTTGTTCTTGAAGATCCACTTGGTGCCGATCACCGTTTTGTGTTTTGGACGTGGAACCAACCGCCACACTTTTAGAGCTTCAAATTGATTGAGCTCTTCTTGCATGGCAATTATCCAGTCCGAATCATCAAGCGCTTCACGTACGGTTGTTGGCTCTATCTTGCTTAAGAAGCCGGAGAAGAGACAGAAGTTGGCGGAAGCGCCTCGCGTACGAACGGGTGTAGAGGGATCACCGATGATTTGATGGAGAGGATGTGCCTTCGTCCATTTAGTGGTGTGTGGAAGCGGCTGTTGGGTGGAATGAGAGGTGTCCGGATCCACATACGAACCAGATGAGAGGTCTTGTACGGCTTCGAGAGTAGTAGGTTGAGTTCGTGGAGGAGGTGGGGAAGGATTCGCCAATGGTTCCACAACGTCTGTTTCCGAGGAAGTCAGAAGTTGATCGTCGGTTGTCGAGGAAGACGAATCTGTAGGAACGATCTCAGGAACTGGTTTTGGGTCCTCCGGGGGAATCACAGGAACAGGTGACTCAGGCGATGACGGCTGATCTGTCTCCATTGTTTTAGAAGGCGAGCTTGTAGAAGGCGGTGGACCAGTGAGGTTGTCCAAATCTTCAAGACGAGCAGCTTCAACCCGAGGAATAGCTGAGACAGATGGGGAAGCATTAAAGATGTCATCATAAAAATGCTCAAACAATAAATCTAAATCAGAATAAGTTGCATTCGATGAAGATGCACGATTTGGATTTACTGTCATTTGTGTAGATCCCGAACTGGAAGGTCCGGAAGCTAACACACCAGTTAAATCGGGTTCTGAACTGCGATGTTCAGAAGCCAAATCTGCGGCTTCGTCGAATGTCACGTTTATGCTCTCAACAACGGATTTAGTCCGTGTGTTGTAAACGCGATAAGCCTTAGCCTGCATTGAGTTACCGATGAAGACTCCTTTATCCGCTTTGGGGCTTAGTTTGCCGAGATTATCTTTGTCGTTCAGTACGTAGAACGTGCATCCGAACACGTGAAAGTAGCCAATAGTCGGAATGTGATTATTCATGATCTCGTAGGGCGTCTTGTTGAATCGCTTGTACAGAATCGTGCGATTTTGCGTGTAACAAGCTGTAGACACTGCTTCAGCCCAAAGATATAGCGGTAGATTGGCTTGGGAAAGCATTGTGCGTGCCGCTTCGACTAGGGTACGGTTACGTCTTTCCACCACACCATTTTGTTGAGGAGTGCGTGCGGCAGAAAAGGTGTGCGAAATTCCTACGGAGGAGAGATAACCGTCCATCTTGGAATTCTTGAATTCCGTCCCGTTGTCGGTTCTGATGGATTGAACGTGTTGACGCTTGTTCAACTGGACCGTCTTGAGATGCTCGATGATGATCTCAGGAGTTTCATCCTTTGAGCGGAGAAACATCACCCAGGTGTAACGGGAGTAATCGTCCACTATCACCAGAACGTACTTTCGCTTGTTGATACTCGCAACACGCATCGGTCCACACAAATCCATGTGAAGAAGTTCGAGAGTCCGTGAGGTGCTGGGAGTGTCCTTTGGTGGATGGGATGCACGCTTCATCTTTCCCTTCTCGCATGCCTCGCACAGATGATCCTTCACAAACTGAAGGTTGGGCATGCCTCTAACGTGTTTGCCGAGCACCAGCTGATTGATGTTTCTAAAGTTGAGGTGCGAGAGTCGTCGATACCAGATCCAAGCTTGGTCGGAAGAGGCCTTTGACAGAAGGCAGACAGGGTTATCAACTGAGAGGGCTGAGAGGTCAATGGTGTAGAGGTTGGTCTTGCGATGCCCAACTAGAAGTGTCTCACCGTCGTCGGTGAGGATTCTACACCTTGTCTTTTTGAAGCTGACCTCGAGATCTTTGTCGCAGAATTGGCCTATGCTGAATAAATTGTGGCCCAACCCTTGGACGTGTGACACCTTTTTGATGGTGATCTTATCATGGACGATGTCTCCGTAGCCCACAATCGGCGACCGTTCGTTGTTGCCAAATCTCACGTCTCCTTGATATTCTTCTTTGTAGTTCGTGAGAAGCTCCCTCCTTCCGGTCATGTGTTTGGAGCATCCTGAATCTAAGTACCACACATGACCGCCCTGCAAAACAAGATTAGAGAAGTTTAGGTACCCAAATTTGATTGGGTCCTGGAGGGTTAGGAGTGGCTCCCTTTGAAGAAACCTGTGTGGGCACATTTTTCCTTTTAGGTGAAGAGTTTACACCTATCGGGGTTGCAGAGTTGTGCGTCTGTCGCCTCTTAGGTGCAGATTGTACACCCGCAGGAGGAACATGTTTTGTGCCAGGTTGCCTTTTAGGAGCCGGTTTAACCTTGGTAGGAGCAGTCCATCTAGGATTGGATCTAGCCTCCCGCCGTGGTTGAACCATTGAATGATTACCCCATTTATGAGATGGATTGTTCTTGTAATTACGGGGACTGCGTTTTGCATAGAGATTATGTACACAAGATGGTGCATACTAATCATTTTTCAGAATGTCATAAAAGTTATTCCCACCACAATTAGAACAGCAAAGACAATTATGAGATAAACGAATCAAGTGTTGAAGAGAGTTTAGTTTAACAGGAAAAGACACTACTTTTTCCAAACTAGCTTCAAAATCATTCCAACCACAATTTGAACAACACACGCAATCATGCAATAAGCGAGCCAAATGTGGAAGAGAATTCACTTTAACCGGAAAAGAAACTTCAAAATAATACTGATGATTCCAATCACTACTGTCTTTGTGTATTCTAGAATTTAAAACATGGGGAAAGGACTTTGATGCATCCTTCTTGACAGAATCCTCCTTTAGCCACTTTGGTGTTTCTCGTCTAGCTTGACCATTTTTATCTGCAACAGCAGGTACAGAATGATCAGTGACTTTTGAAGGAGTTAGAGGTTTAATGGGAACTGGTTTAGTCTTTTGCTTTGACTGTGACGTAGTTTGGAAAACAGGTTTGGATTTTAAAAACTTCGTCACAGCTGGGGCCTTAGAGTTTGAAGAATCACCCTTTTCAAAATTGACTTTATGAGTCACAACCGGGGATAAAAAATCTGTGTGACTCGGAAGAGGTTTGTCGAAAGGGAACGACTCGAACTCTCCCTCATCATCACCTTCTGAGTTCATGAATTCAGAAAAATTTACTTCAGGAATGTCGGGACTTGGACTGGTGGAGGAAGGCGAGGAACTCTTCGTGCTTGTGTGCTTTGGGGAATTTGGTGCGGAAGCTAAGAAAAAATCAGAGTTCAAATTCCTTAAAACACTCTCGTCTTGAGAAGCATAACCGGTTTGTGAAGTGGAAATCTTGTCTAAATAAACTTTGCACGAAGATTTGTCAGATGAATTTGAGGAAGATTCGGGTGAAATCACCTTTTTAGATTGGAGTCGGTCAATTTGCTCTTGAAGCTGACCATTTTTCGCATATTCTTCCATTTTTTCTGTTGCCAAAGCAGACAGTTGAGATGTAAGTCGATGGATTTCACTTCGAAGGATCTCCTGTCCTTCATCAGACACAGCTTCGGTTTTGACCGGTTGTTGTTTCTCAAGTAAAGCTTGCTTTTCTTTTGTCATTTCAGACAATTTAGATGAAAGCGTATTGATTTCCCACAGAAAATTTTCCTTTGCTTCACTTGTCATACCATCGGTTATCTCAACTTTGAGTTTCTCAAGAGCTTTGTTTAAATCGTTCTTCTCATTTTGAAAAACCAGCCGTTCTCTTTCCAATAACTCCTCCAACTCTACTATCTTTGCTTCCAAGATGAGAGGGGGAACATAGAGTTTAAACTCATCCGTCTCAGTCTTGGTTGCTGGTGCTACATCCTCATCCTTCTTGGAGGAATCCTTGGGTGTTGGCACTTTGTAGGGGTCGAAGTAGTCATTGGAAAGGTACTTTTTGTTCTTTTGATAAGAGTAATTTAGAGGTTCATAGCAAAATGAAAGTTGAATTCCGAGTTTGTGTGTGCGCTTGTATTCCTCTGTTTCCTCTTCTTTTTCAGGTTCTAGGGGACCAGTCCACTTGATTTTGTACTCCGGGTACTTTGTAGATAATCCATAACAGGCAAAATCGTACAAAATGGGTACATGCCATCTTCCCTTTTTTAAATAGTGGGGATTATCATATCCGATTCCCCACTCTTTGTTAAAATATGTGAACTCTTTGGGTTTGTTCAGGAAAATGGTTTGATCTGTTTGTCCCCTTTGGTGGAGTTTGGTTTCAAGGTTTAGGATTTTATCCACATACTCCTTGTGTTGAACTTGAAGGGAAGAACATTGATAAATAATGTCTTCTTTCTCATTCAAGCACTGATCAAGCTGACGCTGAAGTTCAGATATTCTGGCCCTTAAGTCTTTGGGTGCTAATGAAAGAATTTTGCATTTATCCTTTAAATCAGCATTTTCAGACTTATACTTCTCAGTTAACTTTATTTGAACATTAAGCTTTTCTGTTAGAGTTTTAATTTCAAGCTTTTGTTCTTTAGAAGTGGCCTTAAAGGATTCAGCCTGACCATAAAATGATTGCATAGCACTTAAAAAATCTGGTTGACAAGATTCACATACCTGATTTGCAAGTGCATCTGCGGTTTCCTCATCAGTGGAGGAATGATATCCCATGAAGGCATTAGCAACTTCATCTTCATCTTCATTGTCAGATCTTTGCAGCCAGTAATCATCCTCAGCGAACATTGCTTCTCCAGTCGCCTTTTGTTTTGCTAAAGCTAGCTTAGCCTCGTAGTAGTGGACATTCTTCACTGTAGGCTGGCGGCAGTCTTTGGCAAAGTGACCAAGTTTCCCGCAATTATAGCATTTCACGGGCTCATCTTTCTTCTTGCGGTCAACTTTCTCAGTCTTGTCCTTCTTTTCAGTCTGATCTTGCTCATCAACCTTCTTCTTACCTTCGTATCTGTCTTTGTAGTCATGACGCTTGTTGGCAGAAGTGGAGTAGCGCTGACCATTAGACGTTGGTTTCTTGTAAAACTGTTGTTGCTTGAAGGTCTTTGTCAGGAGGGCAATGGCTTTCATGAAGTCGTTTACTTCACTATCAGACTCTTCATCTTTCTTCTCTTCTGGTTCAGAATCAGAAGAATTATGCTTTTGAGCCCGTTCGGTGTGTCGGCTCGAAGATCTTCCCTTGTTAGTGGAAATTAGAGCAATGGGATCAGCTACAGGCTTGGGTTCAGTCTTCTTTTCGACAAGCAGTTCATTCACTTCATCTTCATCCTGAAGAAGTGTCTCATAGAGTTCATTTATGCCGATTCTTTCAATCAGGTTGTTATGCCTGACATGAGAAGCAAAAACTTTCCATTCGGGTAAGAGATTGTTGAGGAACTTGAGAGCATTCTCAGTGTTCGACCTAACTATCCCATTCTTGTTCAGCTCATTGAGTAGAGAGCAGAAATGTTCATAAGCCTGAGTAAGAGTCTCGCCAGGACGCTTCTTGAAACCATCGAACTTGGTTATAGCAGTATTGATCTTCAGCTGATTTCCCACTGCACTTCCACGCATCATTTTGGCAACTTGGTCCCACATGCCTTTAGCCGTGGCTTTGTAGCTGTCGATGGCGGTGTAGATAGAATTGGGAAGAGCTTGTACCAGATATCTCTTTGCCTGTTTCTCCCCTTCTATCCTCCCTCTTTCAAACTCTGTCATTTCGACAAAGGACTTTTTCTCTTTCTTGGGTCCAGCACTTGCAGTAGCTGCAATATCTTTCATTGGTGGCGCGATGGGACCTTCTTCAAGAGCTTGCTTGATGAACTCATAGTTGTCCTTTGATTCAATGAAAATCATGAATCTGTCGCGCCATTGACTGTATTCGTTTGGGTATAGACATGGGGGCTTGGTGTCGGTACCAATTGCAAGTGCATCATGAGAAATAGACATCTTTGGTTGCAACGGAGTGATCGTCAGACGGGTATATCGATTCGAGATGAGAACCTAACGCAAGATTCTAAGAGTGGAGTCCTAACGCAGGTTCTAAAGTGGACTACAGTGGTCTTACCGGATAGTAATCCAAGTAAGGTAGTGATCTGAAAGTATCTGGATTGGATTTACGAAAACACAGCTCAAAAAGTGCAGAGTTGTCCGGATAAGCAGGAGTTGTCCGGATATCTTGAGTTGTCCGGATAACCAAGGTTACCGGATGCTCTGAAGATACCGGATGGAAGTAACCGGAAAATCAAGACTTTACCGGGTACTTAGAAGTTTCCGGAAAGAATGATGTGTCCGGATACTTCGATGATTCCGGGTAAACGAGGATTTCCGGATAAGACGAATTCCGGATACTTTGAATTGTCCGGAACTAGATTACCCGGAAAAATAGAAATTTGAAAGACTTACCCGGATGATTGACTTACCCGGATGGATGACTTACCCGGAAAGATGACTTGTCCGGATGGAACCACAAACGTCCGGACACCTTGATCTGTCCAGAAAACGCGGCTGTGGTGTCCGGACTCTGCGGCTGTTTTGTCAAAATCGATCGAAAATTCCACTAGGGTTACTCTAATGTGTTCCTGAAAGGTTAGAAACAATCCCAAGCACAAAACAACAATGACCCAATCGATTTTAGAGCAAAAACAACACCTTTTGATAGCAAAAATCAAATTTTTGAGTAAGAACACTACCAAAATTTTAGAACTTGTTTTGCAAAATTGACCAATCAAACGAACGAATTAGGATGTGAAATTTTGCAGAAACTCTTAGAATGATAATGCTAACACAACCCAATAAGTGAAAACAACTGATTTTGATTGAATCAAAAGTCAAGAATTCAAGAAAAAATCAGACGAGCAGAAGTCAAACTAACCAGAATTTTGATGAATTCAAACCTTGGAATCGATCCGTCCGTCTGCTCTGATACCAATTGTAGGATCCAGATTCGTGCAACAATCGTGTTTATGTGATTACGAGATATGAACAGATAAACTAATCACAAAGGCTGCCCACTTAGCTATTTGATTCAGAGAATAATCGTTACAATACTGAAAAGCCAAATGAGACAACTAACTCTTTTTCTAAGCTAGTTGCACATTATATATGCTGGGCCCGTGGTAACAAGCCCACGACCCGTTCACTATGGACTAAGATTAAGGAAATACAAATTACACCCTTGAACTTTAAATCAACATATAAAACCTGCCCTAACAATCTCCCCCTTTGATTTGAAGTTCGAGTTCGCGCTCTAGCTCTTGCCAGTTGAATACATATCGTTTGCGCAAAGCGAAGTGAACCTCAAAAAATCTGATTGCACGGCGATAGTCGATGCGGTCTTCAATCATTTCCAAAGCTTCCCGAGCAGTTGTTTCGTTTGGATTCGGGACATACGAATGCTTCGGATTCTCAGACTCGTGCTGAATAATTTTTCGAAGAGCATCTCTGATCTTTAGAAGCGTGCCGTCACAAAATCTGTCTACCTGACTGAAACGCATAAACTTCTTTTCGTTCTGTTCGTTGTTGTAGACTATCCCGAATTCAGGTTGTAGCAGTAAAGAGTTCTCGGGATACATCTTCAGCTCAGGAGCCTCAGATTTGGTTTTATCAGATTTACCTTCTTAGCCCTGTTCTCGACAGCCATTTGAAAATCCGTTAAGTATGACATCATGATAGTACGGACCAGGTGTCGACGAACGGCTTCGAGTGCCTTTGTAATCTCCAGCGGTCGAATGGTTCTTGAACGTAAGTCTTTCAGTAATACCAGAAAGTCGAGCGGTCGGAGGTTCTTGAAATCAGCTTCAGAGAATCTCCATTCATTACCATCTTCGCGGCGAACGGTGAAGACTGGATAGACGATCCTCATGATGCGGCGTGAATGGATGTTAAGAACCTCAGTGATTTGATGCTTTGTTCTGACTTGACTGACTGGTAGACACCGCTGCATTGCAAGAATGTAACGCCGTTGGTATTCAGGGTCGAGGTTGTAAATACCAAGGCAAAAGGTTGGCTCGATCGGGCGAAGTTTGTGGACGAACATCTTTTTCAAAGATTCCTCCAGATGAGGGATAAGTACCTTGATCTTCTCCCAACGGTTATGTTGTTGTTGAGGAAGGGGAGGAAGATCAGAAGCTGTCGTTGGAGGAGTAGTTGTCGGTTGATCGGCAGAAGTAGACTCGGGTCTTGTTGATGATGTTCTGGCGGGTTGAGCATAGTGAACGGGGGGTGCTCCATATAGATTTTGGAGCAGGAACTGATCATAATCAACATTGTCGTCCTCATCAGTGGGAAATACCAAGTTTACCTGGAGATTTACGGCACTGGCAGCTTTTTCGTACCATGCATCTTCGGTCTCCGGGTTGGTCTCACACGCTGGATCTATCATGTCCAGTATCGGTCTGTCTGACGAGTCAAATTCGACCAGTTCCTGTGTTGAACCCTCGGGCTTTTCAACCGTCGGGTCTTCTTCATCTGAGATGTCCATATCGATGACCATCTGGGCTAGAGGCAACTCGGCTTCTGGTTCGTCTGTTGTAGTTGCCGCAGTTGGGGGATCCTGATGAACCGCAGATGTACCTTCAGTGTGGAGCAGGGAGGCGGTCTCGGTTAGACGTTGTCGCTTCTCCCCCTCACGGTGATCAGGATCCTCCTGGTCATCGTGCTTACGTTTGAGACCGCCGGCTTGACTCTTACAAGTGTCTTCTAGTGAGCGGACCCTCTCAGACAGCGTGGCAAGCGCTTTGTTGTGGTCGTTGAGGGTCGAGTCAATGGCGTCAAGGCGTGATGTGATGGACGAAGAAGGAGCAGTGACCTGGGATCGTAGAACGGAGATCAGGTCTGCTTCAGCAGATGTGGTTGTGTCGGATTCCTGGAGCAGTTGGGCTAAGAGCATCGTTTTTAGAGTATCCACCGAGTAAGTAGATTGCGGTGGAG
Organism: Saussurea involucrata; assembly: GCA_033807775.1. Classification (NCBI taxonomy): domain Eukaryota; kingdom Viridiplantae; phylum Streptophyta; class Magnoliopsida; order Asterales; family Asteraceae; genus Saussurea; species Saussurea involucrata. The sequence continues at coordinate 221,112,830 of CM066320.1, forward strand.
GCGGTGGGTGCACAGAGACAGATTCAGTGCTGACGAGAGGGCTCTTTCCTTTGAAAGCATGCGTCGCTTTGGCAATCTCAACGGCTACATGTTCCTGCATTTGTTGCTCCATAACCTGTCGGACAGCCTCAAGGGTGCTGTCCAGAGACCCTTTTGACACGAAGTCGGGTAAAATAACACCGGGCTCACTTAGAGTACCCGTTGAGGCGTCCACCGTAGAGGTAGAGCCACCTACGTTCACAGCTGGCGTGATGTTGACTGTGGTAGGATTTCCGTCCAATCCTCGTGTTCCGGCAGTCGGAGACACTATAGACGTTCCGGTCGGGTCACTAAGAGCCGCGACGTGGTGTTGTTCCTCATCAAGTGTCCTAGGCGAAGAATGTTCAGTAACAATAGGCTCTAGACTCGATGGTGCACACAAAGAAGTCGAGACCGGGGGCTGCTGGTCTCTTATTTCAACACCAGAACTCTCCGAGTGAGAGACCGGTGGAATTTGTGCTTGTTCCCCGTGTGATATTGAAACATCCGTCTGTTTTGAGACGGATGAGTGGCTATGGGGGGTGTGCAATTGCTCCGCTGGGTCCACGGAGGCTTCTTCAATACCCCGTCCCAACAGATGAGACGGGATAGCAGATGTGGCAACCCGGATATCACTCGGTTGGGGTCGCTCTTGAGCCTCGTTATCTTTACGGCTCGATCTTTCCTGGTTCAACTTTGAACGCAGTTCTCTCCGTCTCGCATGATCTAACTCATCACCTGTGTCTCCCTCAGATGCCCTAGTGGTAGGTCCGATTCCAGTATGTGGAGGGGAGTCAAGTGGGATGCCAACGGTAAAATCAGGGTTGGGTCCGATACCGTGAGGGATATGCGTCAAGCGGATGTTGCGGTCGGTATCGGAGTCCGTGGAGTCGGATTCCACGTCTTCGACTTGGGTACTTGGAGAAGGGGGTTCGGTTATATATGGTTCGGTGGTGTGATGTAGGCGTGGTCTCGAAGAAGGACCTGGTTGGGCTGAACTGGAACCGGGCTGCGATTCCGCTGCACCACCTACACTCGCTCCCCTTCCTCTCAAAGCTAACGTTCCCCGCCCGACAGCACCTGCTTGTCGGGCCCTTCCACCTCTCACTCTTGGACCCTCACGTTGCTCGGGTCTATGTCCCTGGGCAGGTCCCTCCGGCTCTGGCTGGACCACGGGATTTCCTAACTCTCCCCTATAAGCAACTACCCCCGGTGCAGCGGGATCGGCTATGGCTAGTAGGGCGGCAGGAATGGGTGAGGCGACCGCATCGGATGGGTTGCGGATCACCATGAATTGTAGGTGGCGTATGGGACATACCGGATGTGTGAGTCGTCGTGGAATGGTGGGATTGGCATCCATGTGTTGTCGAACGGCAAGCGAAAGGAATCGCGGATATGGAAGAAACTTCTTCTGTTTGGTGCCGCCGATATGTCGGATGGTGGTCACAAGTTCACGCCAGATGATCATGGCGAAGTCGACGTGGCGGTTGTAGCACACGGCATGAACAAGGCGGAGAAAGTCGCCGGTACATTGGTCAATACCTTTCCATCGGGCGGATAGGCATCGGTTGAGAATAGTGAAGAGCGTGTACCAAATAGGCGCCAAGTACTTTCGATTGAAGACCGATGGCCGTGGAAGGTCGGAGTTGTACCCAAGAGCACGCATTTGGGCGCAGAGAGTCGCATCGTTAACGGCAGGATCGTACCGTTCATGGTTGTTGGCAGTGGCCTCAGGCAGGGATAGTAAACGGCGAAAAGAATCCGGCGTCAGTGTAAACGGGTGGTTGTCTATTCGCGCTGTGATGGTCTGAGTGTTGCCAATTGTGCGGACTTGCGCCGTCAGCCAGACTTGTAGAACGTAGAGCAAGGGAACGTCGGCTGTGCGAGTGAGTGCCTCAAAAATGGGATGGCGCATCAGAATATCGAGTATGACCTGATGTTGGGGGTTTGGTCTGAAAAGCGCCGGGTCGAGGTAGTGGTTGTTCGCCTCTAGCTCGATGCCATGGTCAGGGTCGACCAGTGCAGCATCAGCTACTTCGTCTATAATTTCTTCCTCCTGAGGAATTTGTTCTTCCGGGTTTTGTTGTTCCGCCATTTGAAAATCTGCAAAGGAGCACACGGTTAGGATCATAATTAGAATTACAAGTGTAGGTGCGTACCTTAGCTTTGAATGGCTCAATCTGAGATAGATCGAGGACTGGTTTTGATAAAAACAGGCAAGAACTGGACAGCACAGGGCACTCTTCCGGACAAAATGAAGTGTCCGGATAACATGATTTGTCCGGATGGCAGAGGAGTCCGGATGATTATACGAGTGTCCGGGTAAAATTGAATTACCCGGACAAGGTTCCCTGATAAAGTGAGTATTCCGGATAAAGGCGTTGTCCGGACTCCAAACTTATCCGGTAGTTGAACTTACCGGAAACCATAAGGTTTCCGGTAGATTGAGAGAGTCCGGATGTATCATCAAACACATTGAGTGTGTCCGGATAGAAGCGCATGTCGATGATGGTGTCCGGACACGATGAGTGTGTCCGGACGAAACGCCTTGGTGAGAAATCGACCAAATCTAGGTTTAAAGGCCAGTGTAAATGCACATAAGTAGACCAAATAGCATTCTAGACTACCCGTGGTCATTCCCTATCAATCTTACGCCGAAAGAACCCCAAATCGTGTGGATCCGAGGTGTGGTGTTCGGGTTTAACAATCTCGATCAAACCGAGGTTTGATTGAGAGGCAATAAGAATCGAGATTCGTATAATAAAGATGTAGTGGGAATCACGAACAACATACCTGAGTTTGGAGTGAAACGTGTGCGTGAATCGTGCGATTGAGGAGAGTCCGAGCGAGAGAGAATATCGATGAGGGTTTAGGGTTTGTGCAAGAGAAACCGGGTAGAATGAAATATGAGGTACCCGGGTGTCTTATAGGACCCGGGTGTTGTCCGGAGAAGTTGACCGACCCGGGTCTGTCCGGTCCGGATACTGTCCGGACAAACAGAGGTGTCCGGACATCCTCAAGAGTCCGGATAACACTGTTTTGGCAATTTCCGTAGAATGTTCAGTAAACTGTGCTGCCAGGGATCTTTATCTCGCTCCCCCTCAAATTGAGCATGGGATTGCCATTGCTCCCCCTCGAATCGTGTAGTAGGGTGCAAGTGAGGGATCCGACACACAAAATTTTGAGTGTTGGATAGAAAACGTTGTGTCGCTCCCCCTCAAGTGGAGACCAAGGTGGACTTGGGAGTGCCCACACACATAAAAAACTGTTTAACTGTTTAAGAAAAACTGTGTGTGACGCTCCCCCTCAACAGATTAGAAGACTTACCTTATATGGCAGTTAGCTCCCCCTGAACACATTAACAAATGGTGAAAGCACAGAGATCGGGAATTAACAAACAAACGACGGTATTGAATAAAAGAAACACACGAAGAAAGAAGAAAAATAGACGAAACTACCTAACAAATACAGAGACTAAATCTACCTGTGTTACTGAGGCAAGTAGAATACCAGTGAGAGGAAGTGTTTGCTCAATCGTCCAGAGTGTTGACACCGGATGATAAGTAGACAGTTACTCGTAGAGGTATGGAACTTGACAAGGGTACACAAACGGATTAAGTTTTCAGGTTTAGCATACCTAGCTTGAACACCGGAGTTTTAAAACGCTTTTTGTCCAAGGCTTTGGTAAATAGGTCTGCCAACTGATTCTCAGTATTTACGAAGTAGAGTTCGACAGTACCTCTCTCAACGTGATGCTTAATGAAATGGTACCGAACGTCTATGTGCTTTGTCTTGGTGTGCTGGACCGGATTGCTTGAGATAGCAATAGCACTCTTTGAGTCACAGTAGATCGGGACCTTCACATACGTGAAACCGTAGTCCTTGAGTTGTGTCCTCATCCAGATGACTTGGGAACAGCAGCTTGCGGCGGCCACATATTCCGCCTCGGCAGTTGACGTTGAAACGCATTGCTGCTTCTTTGATGCCCAGCTTACTAGACTATCTCCCAGGAACTGAATGTGCCCCGAGGTGCTCTTCCGATCCATCATGCAGCCCGCGTGATCGGCGTCAGAATAAGCTGATAATCCAAAACCTGTCTCTTTCGGGTACCATAGGCCAAGATCAGCAGTACCACGTAAATAACGAAAAATTCGTTTAACAACAGTCATGTGAGACTCTTTGGGGTTGGATTGATACCGGGCACACAGGAAAGTCGAGAACATTATATCCGGTCTACTGGCAGTTAGGTACATTAATGAGCCAATCATTCCTCTATACAGCTTCTGATTCGCATCCGCTCCATTGGGATCGGCGTGAAGCTTTGTAGTAGTCGCCATGGGAGTTTTCATTGGTGAGGCCTGGTCCAATTGGAATTTCCGAAGAATATCCCGAATGTATTTGGACTGGTTAATGAATATTCCGGTCGAGAGTTGTTTAACTTGTAGACCAAGGAAAAAATTCATCTCACAAAGCATACTCATTTTAAAATATTTTCCCATTAGTTTGGCAAAGTTCTTGGCATATAGAGGATTGGTAGAACCGAAAATAATGTCATCAACATATACCTGAGCCAAGACGATATGACCTGCTTCATTCTTTATAAAAAGAGTAGAGTCAATTGTACCTCGTGTGAAGCCTTTCTCTAATAAGAACTTAGAGAGTGTGTTGTACCACGCTCGCGGGGCCTGTTTGAGACCATATAGCGCTTTGTCTAAAATGTAGACATGGTCAGGATTCGATTCGTCCACAAAACCTTCTGGTTGTGACACATAAACTTCTTCTTCGAGATCGCCGTATAGAAAGGCTGTCTTCACATCCATTTGGAAGACGGTGAAGTTCTTGTGCGCGGCATATGCTAGAAACATGCGAATTGCTTCGATTCGTGCCACCGGAGCATAGGTTTCATCAAAGTCAATTCCCTCTTGTTGACGATATCCCTTAGCCACGAGACGCGCCTTGTTGCGGATAACAATACCGTCTTCGTCCTTTTTGTTCTTGAAGATCCACTTGGTGCCGATCACCGTTTTGTGTTTTGGACGTGGAACCAACCGCCACACTTTTAGAGCTTCAAATTGATTGAGCTCTTCTTGCATGGCAATTATCCAGTACGAATCATCAAGCGCTTCACGTACGGTTGTTGGCTCTATCTTGCTTAAGAAGCCGGAGAAGAGACAGAAGTTGGCGGAAGCGCCTCGCGTACGAACGGGTGTAGAGGGATCACCGATGATTTGATGGAGAGGATGTGCCTTCGTCCATTTAGTGGTGTGTGGAAGCGGCTGTTGGGTGGAATGAGAGGTGTCCGGATCCACATACGAACCAGATGGGAGGTCTTGTACGGCTTCGAGAGTAGCAGGTTGAGTTCGTGGAGGAGGTGGGGAAGGATTCGCCAATGGTTCCACAACGTCTGTTTCCGAGGAATTCAGAAGTTGATCGTCGGTTGTCGAGGAAGACGAATCTGTAGGAACGATCTCAGGAACTGGTTTTGGGTCCTCCGGGGGAATCACAGGAACAGGTGACTCAGGCGATGACGGCTGATCTGTCTCCATTGTTTTAGAAGGCGAGCTTGTAGAAGGCAGTGGACCAGTGAGGTTGTCCAAATCTTCAAGACGAGCAGCTTCAATCCGAGGAATAGCTGAGACAGATGGGGAAGCATTAAAGATGTCATCATAAAAATGCTCAAACAATAAATCTAAATCAGAATAAGTTGCATTCGATGAAGATGCACGATTTGGATTTACTGTCATTTGTGTAGATCCCGAACTGGAAGGTCCGGAAGCTAACACACCAGTTAAATCGGGTTCTGAACTGCGATGTTCAGAAGCCAAATCTGCGGCTTCGTCGAATGTCACGTTTATGCTCTCAACAACGGATTTAGTCCGTGTGTTGTAAACGCGATAAGCCTTAGCCTGCATTGAGTTACCGATGAAGACTCCTTTATCCGCTTTGGGGCTTAGTTTGCCGAGATCATCTTTGTCGTTCAGTACGTAGCACGTGCATCCGAACGCGTGAAAGTAGCCAATAGTCGGAATGTGATTATTCATGATCTCGTAGGGCGTCTTGTTGAATCGCTTGTACAGAATCGTGCGATTTTGCGTGTAACAAGCTGTAGACACTGCTTCAGCCCAAAGATATAGCGGTAGATTGGCTTGGGAAAGCATTGTGCGTGCCGCTTCGACTAGGGTACGGTTACGTCTTTCCACCACACCATTTTGTTGAGGAGTGCGTGCGGCAAAAAAGGTGTGCGAAATTCCTACGGAGGAGAGATAACCGTCCATCTTGGAATTCTTGAATTCCGTCCCGTTGTCGGTTCTGATGGATTGAACGTGTTGACGCTTGTTCAACTGGACCGTCTTGAGATGCTCGATGATGATCTCAGGAGTTTCATCCTTTGAGCGGAGAAACATCACCCAGGTGTAACGGGAGTAATCGTCCACTATCACCAGAACGTACTTTCGCTTGTTGATACTCGCAACACGCATCGGTCCACACAAATCCATGTGAAGAAGTTCGAGAGTCCGTGAGGTGCTGGGAGTGTCCTTTGGTGGATGGGATGCACGCTTCATCTTTCCCTTCTCGCATGCCTCGCACAGATGATCCTTCACGAACTGAAGGTTGGGCATGCCTCTAACGTGTTTGACGAGCACCAGCTGATTGATGTTTCTAAAGTTGAGGTGCGAGAGTCGTCGATGCCAGATCCAAGCTTGGTCGGAAGAGGCCTTTGACAGAAGGCAGACAGGGTTATCAACTGAGAGGGCTGAGAGGTCAATGGTGTAGAGGTTGGTCTTGCGATGCCCAACTAGAAGTGTCTCACCGTCGTCGGTGAGGATTCTACACCTTGTCTTTTTGAAGCTGACCTCGAGATCTTTGTCGCAGAATTGGCCTATGCTGAATAAATTGTGGCCCAACCCTTGGACGTGTGACACCTTTTTGATGGTGATCTTATCACGGACGATGTCTCCGTAGCCCACAATCGGCGACCGTTCGTTGTTGCCAAATCTCACGTCTCCTTGATATACTTCTTTGTAGTTCGTGAGAAGCTCCCTCCTTCCGGTCATGTGTTTGGAGCATCCTGAATCTAAGTACCACACATGACCGCCCTGCAAAACAAGATTAGAGAAGTTTAGGTACCCAAATTTGATTGGGTCCTGGAGGGTTAGGAGTGGCTCCCTTTGAAGAAACCTGTGTGGGCACATTTTTCCTTTTAGGTGAAGAGTTTACACCTATCGGGGTTGCAGAGTTGTGCGTCTGTCGCCTCTTAGGTGCAGATTGTACACCCGCTGGAGGAACAGGTTTTGTGCCAGGTTGCCTTTTAGGAGCCGGTTTAACCTTGGTAGTTTTAAGTCTTCTAGTTTTAAGTGAATAATGTGAATAATGAATTGTGATAAGTGTATGAATATGTCACACGTGAGTGATTATAATGGGATATTATAATCACGTGAGTATTATATGAAAATATAATACGTGGCCGGGCTTTGGACCGGTGTGATAAATTGGCTCGCAACCAATTGATATTGGCCATTGGTGGAGGGATAAGGTGGGACGAGACAGGTATGATGCATAAATGTTAATTGGTATTAACTTACGTGTGATGTATGTGTAATTATATAAAATGTGTTTTATATAAATAAATTTTAATAAATTACAAATGTCAGGGATTTACTCACTAGACCCTTAGGTCTAACCCTCATTTTCTGTTTTAAAAATTATGTATTCCAGGTGGTGATTCCAGTAAGAACAAGTAAATAGAATACTTGTTGGCTAGCTTTGGAGAAGATTATCATCATGATGCTATGGATGCTTTTGCAGTTATAATTTTTGTTATTACTATGTAATTCAAAGTGGATCAAGTTGTAATGAACTTTTATGTTCAGACTTTAGATGGGACCAAATGTGAAAGATGAAGTACTTTGTTGTAAACAACCGGTCAGCCATCAAAATTCGTTGAGTCATAGTTTTAAGTCTTCTAGTCATTCTAATAAATAAAGTGACAACCAGGTATTTTATTTAAATTAAAATATGAAAATTTTATAAGTTTTATGTGGGTATTTTATGGAATTAGACGTTAAGGGATAAGTTTTAATGTTATTATGGAAGTTTAGGGGTAAGTTCTGTCAATTAGGATAAGTCTAGGGTGGCTTGGTCACTTTTGCCAAACCCTTCTCTCAACCGACTCTAGTGAAATCAAATGGAAGATGATGTCTTCCTTTTTATTAACAAATATCCTAAATATCCTAAGTGTGTGTGTGTGAGTTTCGGTTTTGAGAGAGAGAGTGAAAGAGATCGAAGGAATTGGAAGAAGAAGAAGGAGAAGTGTTAGATAATTGCTGCTGGAATTATAGAGTTCATATCAAAGGTAATAATCCATCCTAATTCTTCCTTTTGATGTATATTAGGTTTCTTTTGAACTTTGAAGTGGGTTTAGGTAATTTTAGATGAATTGGTGAATTTTAGTTACAATTTAGGGTGTTAAAAGGAGTTTAGAACGATTCTGTGCAATCTGGGTAAAAGTTGGAATTCCTGAATTTGAACTGAACTTTTCTGAAAAAAGACGATGAACAGTGATTTTGCGAAAAGTAGGAATTCGCAAGCCTTGGTTGCGAAAAGTCCACTTTTCGCAAGTAGCTAAAGCGCATAGTTAGGTTTTCGTATCTGTTGGTTACGAAAAGTAGGGAACTCGCAACTGTGGGTTGCGAGAAGTGAGGTTTTCGCATCTGTGGGTTGCGAGAAGTGAGGTTTTCGCATCTGTTGGTTGCGAAAAGTGAGGTTTTCGCATCTGTTGGTTGCGAAAAGTAAACTTTTCGTAATAGTGGGTTGCGAAAAGTTGGGTTTTCTGGATTATGTGTTAAAGAGTATGTATACTTTAATTTGTTTCAGATATTAAGGATCTGAGTTAAAAGATAATCTATTCTGAAGAAAGTTTGAAGGACCTTGCTTAAAAGATCAGGTGAGTTTTATTTTAAAGAGTATTTTACTGGAATACGATATGTGAATAATGAATTGTGATAAGTGTATGAATATGTCATACGTGAGTGATTATAATGGGATATTATAATCACGTGAGTATTATATGAAAATATAATACGTGGTCGGGCTTTGGACCGGTGTGATAAATTGGCTCGCAACCAATTGATATTGGCCATTGGTGGAGGGATAAGGTGGGACGAGACAGGTATGATGCATAAATGTTAATTGGTATTAACTTACGTGTGATGTATGTGTAATTATATAAAATGTGTTTTATATAAATAAATTTTAATAAATTACAAATGTCAGGGATTTACTCACTAGACCCTTAGGTCTAACCCTCATTTTCTGTTTTAAAAATTATGTATTCCAGGTGGTGATTCCAGTAAGAACAAGTAAATAGAATACTTGTTGGCTAGCTTTGGAGAAGATTATCATCATGATGATATGGATGCTTTTGCAGTTATAATTTTTGTTATTACTATGTAATTCAAAGTGGATCAAGTTGTAATGAACTTTTATGTTCAGACTTTAGATGGGACCAAATGTGAAAGATGAAGTACTTTGTTGTAAACATGTTATGGAATGTATGTTATATGTACTGTTTCATTTTGCGGGACGTTACAGATGGTATCAGAGCCCTAGTTTAAGGGATTTAGGTATTAGTATCTGTACCTAGACTTAAACTGCATGTGAAGTAGGATGTCCCTATTATTTTAGAACCTTGGGATATTAAGTATAACAAGGTAGAAGGAACATCATGTAAGGTAAATTCGAGTTACACCTGGCCAGTGTAATTGTGAACTTACAGTTACATGTTTGGACTGGAATACCTTATTATATGGGGTATGTGCTTATGTGTATATTAACCTTGTTGAAATCTACAGAGTGGCAAGTCGGTCTCGACATATGGATAGAGACGAAGACAGGTATATTTATATAAACTCTACACGTGCTAAAGTGCTATTTGAATTCGGTGCAAACCGATTAATTGTGTTTTCAATCTTTTGTTGCTTATTTGCATTAGAAAAGAATTTGATAATTGTGTTGGTAATATAGATAGGAGTGGAGCGCCTATTAAGTTATTTTTGATAATCTTGTTGGAATTTGAGGTAGTAGTAAGTATAGGATGGTGTTGGAATTTAATTTTGTTAAAACTTTCGATTAGGTAATGATAAGTGATCCTTGGTAATTCTGTATATATTGGAATAAGTAGTTATGATGAAAGAAGAGATTGTCGGGTGATTGATTTAAAGTTTCCGTTTGTTAACAAGTTTTATATCAAGGATATATGAATTAATTTCGATAAGGCTTAGTAAGAGTGTAGGTTTGGAAGCATTTGATGTGAAAAGAGGTTGGTTCTAATTTAGTAAGAGTGTAACAAATATTTTGGATGATATCGAATTTAGTATGCTTATTCATTATGATATTGCTTGGGATACATTTAAGTGAGAAATCAAGGATAATTGAACTAGAAAGTGAAGATTGTTTTTGGGAGTGATTAGTAAGGAAAAGCTATTAGTGATCAAGGTGATAACCCGTTATCATATGTGTTTGGATTCGAAAGATTTATCAAGGTGGTAGTAAAATTTATTGTATGAGAACGAAAGTGGATGGTAGTTTAAATTGGAATGAATGATCTAACACTTGCAATTGTTTGCAATTTTTCAAATTGAATGTGCATGATTAGAATTTTGGAAAGTTATTGCGAAAGTGTAGAATGTGGCGTTATGTATAATTCAGTATTTCAAACGCTAGGTTATGCCTCCAAATGTTAAAGTTTATGTTATGAATAAAATTTTAAACGTGTTAAATGATTTGTGATATATAAAAATATATATGTATATATATATAATTTTGTGCTGAAAGAGGCACGAGGTGAAATAAAGATGTACTGATTTTGTTATAAAGATGTTTTTATGGTTGTTATATTTTGGGGATGGGTGTATAGTGTAGATCCAATTTGTTTATTATCGTTTTGAAAGAATATGTTAACGATATTTGAAAAAAATGAAAAAGTGTGTGGTTGTTTCGGGCAATGGATGTGATTTCAGATTAACTCGGTTAAATTCCTGTTATGAGGTGTGGTGAAATTATTGGTTAAGTATAGTAATTGTGGGAATTGGGTGTGTACGATTGGTTTGGAGGTGAAAGAAAGCTAGCTCATAGGGTCGGTCTAGAGTAAGCACCTCCTAGTGAGCTATCCTTGGGGAAACATATTTTATGTTGAGGAAAGAGTAGAAGAAAATAATCGAATGTAATGATCGGGGTGAAGGACCATGGGATAGGACGTGGTAGTAGTATGAGAGTGATGTTGTGGCAAGTGTGGAAATCAATTGTAATCTAAGGTTCGGGGTCGGTGTAATTAATGCAAGAAAGTGTTGTCTGTCTTAGATATATTTTGGATTAGAGAAGTGACGGTAGAGTTGGGGATGACCTATGGAGAAAATTCAACTACGGGTTAAGGTGATACTCCAAGTTGATTTTGTAATCTATTGGGGAGTAGAATGTCGTTATTTTTTTGAGTGTTGGATTGTTGGGACATTTTAGAGACAGTGATCGAAGGCGCAGTGTGTACAGTCAGCCGAGACCAAGGGAAAAGGTAGAGTACTTAGTGTAATTTATTGCTTTCTAGAACATAGGAGTATGTATGCTAGATTGCCTGGTGCTTATTACACCTTGCTGCATGACTACTACTTTCCAGTAGGAATTTATGCTAGTCCTGATAGGTTGTTAAGTGACTGCCTTATAAGTGGTATACAGTAGGAACTAAATAGGCTTATATGTGTAATTATATAAAATGTGTTTTATATAAATAAATTTTAATAAATTACAAATGTCAGGGATTTACTCACTAGACCCTTAGGTCTAACCCTCATTTTCTGTTTTAAAAATTATGTATTCCAGGTGGTGATTCCAGTAAGAACAAGTAAATAGAATACTTGTTGGCTAGCTTTGGAGAAGATTATCATCATGATGCTATGGATGCTTTTGCAGTTATAATTTTTGTTATTACTATGTAATTCAAAGTGGATCAAGTTGTAATGAATTTTTATGTTCAGACTTTAGATGGGACCAAATGTGAAAGATGAAGTACTTTGTTGTAAACATGTTATGGAATGTATGTTATATGTACTGTTTCATTTTGCGGGACGTTACAATTGGCAATGCTGATATGCAAACAGGTCTTTATGTCATGGATGTCAACACTCTTTCAACTCATTTGGTCAGCCATCAAAATTCGTTGAGTCATAGTTTTAAGTCTTCTAGTCATTCTAATAAATAAAGTGACATCATGTTATGGCATTTTCGTCTAGGCCATCCCAATTTTCCATATTTGAAACGTTTGTTTCCGTCTCTTTTCATCAATAAAAATCCCAAGTTATTTAAATGTGAAGTTTGTCAAATGGCCAAGCATACTCGTAATACATACTCACCACGATCGTACAAACCAAGTCATCCTTTCTCCCTTGTCCATGGTGACATTTGGGGGCCGATCCGTATTCCAAGCATAATCGGAGCTAGATGGTTTTTATTACTAGTTGATGACCATACTAGATTATGTTGGACATTTCTTATGAAAGACAAGTCTGAAACCAATCACATATTTCAGCACTTCCATGTCATGGTTCAAAATCAATTCAATGCTTAAATTCGATTCCTAAAAACTGATAATGCCAAAGTTTTTTTCAATTCCAGTCTTAGTTCCTATTTCCAATCTCATGGCGTTGTCCAACAAAGTTCGTGTGCCCACACCCCACAACAAAATGGTGTGGCAGAACGTAAAAACCGTCACATTCTTGAGGTTGCCTGATCTTTACTTTTCCAAGGAAATGTTCCTACAAGATTTTGGGGTGAAGCCATTCTCACCGCAACATACCTAATCAATCGCATGCCCTCTCGAGTCCTTGACTTTCACTCACCATTGAAAAAATTCCAAAGTATATTTCCTACCTCTCACCTTGTGTCACAAGTTCCTTTCAAGTTGTTTGGTTGCACTGCATTTGTGCATATCTATCCTCAATATCGTGGTAAACTTGATGTTCGTGCACTTAAATGTATCATTCTCGGATATTCAGCTAATCAGAAGGGCTACAAGTGCTTCTCTCCTACCACTCGTAAGTTCTACAATACCATGGACGTTACCTTTTTCGAAGATATTCTGTTCTACCCCAATTCTGTAATTCAGGGGGAGAATAATACGTAAGAATTTCATAATTGGGATTGGACATACCTCATGAACTCGGATTCACCAACTCAAGTTCACTCCACCTTATCTCATCCATCAAATAATTCTAGTACTCCAACTTCTTGTCCGGATCCAGACCATCATGTGCCACAATCCCCCGACTCTCAGTCAAATTCTATACCAGATCAGTCACCCAATGTCTATCCTAAACACCTTCTTCTTTCTGATGATGTTGTCAAAGTTTATGAAAGAAGGAAAAATCCAGACATGCCTGTAACAAATCAGCAAAGTCAAGAAACTTCCCAGGGCCAAGCTGAACAAGAAAACATACAAGATGAAGAAGTTTCTTACTCACAGTCAAATTCTACTTGTGACCCTACAACGGATCTCCCCATTGCTCAAAGAAAATAGGTAAGATCATGCACTCAACATCCCCTTCGCAGCTACATCTCTTACAAAAATGTGTCTCCAAAATTCCGGGCATTTGTGACATCCGTAGACAAAGTCACGGTACCCAACTCAGTATATGAGGCTCTAAAGATTCAGAAATGGCACGAAGCAACCTTAGAAGAGTATAATGCTCTTGAAAGGAATGACACATGGGTGTTAACTGATCTACCATCCGGAAAGAAGACAGTAGGTTGCAAATGGATTTTCTCAGTTAAACAAAAGGCAGATGGAAGTATAGATAGATATAAAGCTCGTTTGGTGGCTAAGGGATTTACTCAATCATATGGAATTGATTATCAGGAAACCTTTGCTCCTGTAGCCAAGCTTAACACGATTCGTGTTTTATTGTCTATTGCAGTTAATCAGGACTGGCCATTATTCCAACTTAATGTTAAGAACGCCTTCTTGAATGGAGATCTGGTCGAGGAAGTCTATATGGACATCCCTTCTAGGTTAGAACAAGGAGAACCATGGGAAGGTTTGCAAACTAAAGAAAGCATTATATGGACTTAAACAGTCCCCTAGAGCATGGTTTGACAGATTCACCAAAGTTCTTAAAAACGACGGATACTCCCAAACACAAGCAGATCATACACTGTTGTCAAACATTTCCCAGATGGGAGAATCACAGCTATAATAGTATATGTTGATGACATTGTTCTTACAGGTAGCCATCAAGAAGAAATGAGCAGACTTAAAAGGCTATTGTCGAAAGAGTTCGAGATTAAAGATTTGGGTTTTCTAAAATACTTTCTAGGAATGGAAGTGGCAAGGAGCAGTCAAGGCATCTCAATCTCCCAACGCAAGTATGTGCTCGACCTCTTACGTGAGACTGGCATGACCGGATGCAAACCTATTGAGACTCTTATGGATCCTAATACTAAGCTAAGGCCTCGAATAGATGAATCAGCAACTGATAAGGGGCAATATCATCGATTGGTAGGTAAGCTAATATATCTAACTCACACGCGTCCTGATATAAGTTTTGCTGTCAGCATTGTGAGTCAATTTCTTAGCAACCCATCAATAGAGCACTTGAAGGATGTGAACCGCATTTTAAGATATTTGAAGAAAGATCCAGGGAAGGGACTCATGTTCAAAAAAAATCTATCAACTGGACACTAGATGTCTATACCGATGCAGATTGGGGTGGATCCTCTCATAATGGAAGATCCACTTCTGGATATTGCTCATTCGTTTGGGGAAATCTCGTGACATGGCGCAGCAAGAAACAACCTGTTGTAGCACGAAGCACTGCTGAGTCAGAATTCCGAGCTTTAGCCTTGGGCATTTGTGAAGGAATTTGGTTACAACGATTATTAAAGGAGTTTAAGGTTGTGACGTCAGACTCTATCAGGATCATGTGTGACAATCAGTCAGCAATTGCAATTGCCAAAAATCCAGTCCAGCACGATCGTACCAAACATGTGGAGATTGATAGACACTTCATCTATGAGAAGGTTGAAAACAAGACAATAACATCACAAGACGAGTGTTGAGATTGATAGACCAAACATGTTCCATCCAAGCAACAAGTTGCTGACATTCTGACTAAGGCTCTGTTCCGCCCCAATCTCACTCAACTAAGTGCCTTACTTGGTTTAGAGAGCATATATCGCCTAGCTTGGGGGGAGTGTAAAAAATCAAGCTAGGGATATCATATAATTTGCATACTGATTGTTAGGGATCAGTTACATAATTATTGATTCTCTCTTTATTAGATAGATTTAGTATTATCTTTTTAGAGGCTGAATTATAGGGACCGTTACAGATTTACTTGTATATAAACATGTACATTGTATTCTTTTTCTAATCAAGCTTTTCTCACATATTTCAACCAGCTTCAATTTAACACCCTCAAAATTGGAACGAGCAACTAACGGTAATTTCGATAAAATAACTAAAAGATGATGAAATAACTTCTACAAAACATCCTTGAAAAATACCTTAAAGATTGAACATCACAAACTAAACAACTAACATCACAAGACGAGTGTTACTTAACCCATTTACAAATCCCAAATATGTGCGGAAGACTTCGCTAAGCATCTCACTACTTGTGCACTCTACTAGCACTCATCCATTCATAGTGTAGCTAAAGCTATTCCAACCTGAACCTGTTGCACATGCCGACAAATAAAAAGGTTAGGCTAACGCCTAGTGAGTTCAAGAGTTTATATCAAGAGCAAATCATTTGATAAACCGAAAGATTCAACGTAATAAATGATCGTCAAAAGGTTTGTATAAAAGACATCGACAACCCAATTTCCAATGAACACAACTCTTGTGAGGAAAGCTTCCAACGAAATTCGCTTCTCTGCAATGGACTTAAATCCAAACTCCATCAAGAGTTAATTAAATAATTATTTCTCAAATAATTGTCTTATCGAATAAAACTCTAATAGTTAAAACATCCAATAAGGATGTAACATAAATCCGTCCATCGACTATAGAAAACAATCCATATGCATATAATATAACCTCAAAAATGCGAATAAATAAAATACCCGAAATCAACACCCTTCGGTGACGGGGGAGACCCGATCTCATCGAATGTGGTAAACACATAAATTAGACCACGATTAAATAAATGCAAGTAGGCTTCTTGGATGTGGAAAACAGATGACATCAACCATACTAGGTCTTTAGTCAATCCTCGGCATCAATCATACTAGATCTTTAGCCCATCTTAGACATCAACCATACTAGGTCTTTAGTCCATCTTAGACATCAACCATACTAGGTCTTTAGTCCATTTTCGGCATCAACCATACTAGGTCTTTAGCCCCTCTTAGACATCAACCATATTAGGTCTTTAGTCCATCTTAGACATCAACCATACTAGGTCTTTAGTCCATTTTAGACATCAACCATACTAGATCTTTAGTCCATTTTCGGCATCAACCATACTAGGTCTTTAGCCCTTCTTAGACATCAACCATACTAGGTCTTTAGTCCAAGCCATCAAGTTCAATCCTACTGGATCTTTACCTTGGGAAAACCCACAATCCGAAACAAGCTTACTCGACTTAAATATAAATACATGATCCCAAAAGAATAACTAATGCATTCAAATCATGTAAATCTCAAATATAATGCAACTCATGCAATGCAAACCCCAAGCCCACGTCGAGCTTATTAAAACCGGGCGAATGCCAACAAGACTCAACCGAGTCCAAAACCGAGCCCTCTGCTCAAAGATCTGATGATCATTTATCAACATCAAATCATGCAAATGAAATGCATCTAGCCCACAATATGCAAACACATGCTCCGAGGCATGATAATCTCACAACCCCTTCATTGCCACTTTCCCAATGAAGTCAAATCATATATGCATCGGTATGTATACGTATATGCAACTCTTTCATAACTCAACAATGCAAATAATTCACCCAGGTTCATTAGTACTAAAGCTACTAAAAATGCAAAACCATCAAACGGTCTTCACACATAAGACCGACACTTAAACAAGCACATATTCAAATAAAATGAAATTAAGCATATACACATCCATGACTCCACCCCGAGCCACTAAAACCGGCAAACACTCAAAAGACTCATTTGAGTATAAATCAAGCCTTTAAGGCCAAGATAAACGTTTGGTTAAATACGTGTCACTCACACGGTTACGTAAACCAGAATGCATCGTTACCCAAAGTCTTTACCTTTTAATCCCTCAATTGGCCATCAGCCCCTAAATAAATGTTTACAACTCTTAAAACACTCGCATGGTCGGATTTACTAAAATCCCCAACCCACGCGTTCTCACTTTTAAAATACGCCACATCATAAGTATCACATAATCACAAAAACACTAAAGTGTAGTTTGACCAAATCCTCTTCACTTAAGCAATAGATTATCAAAACCTCTTTCACTCGTGATTTATTCATCAATCACTCAAAATTCCCAAATATGGGTGTTTTATAAGATTTGTAAAGCTCAACACTTTGATTAACTCAAAACCCACCAAATAATTCAACAAGGGTTAATTTCACATAAAGCACACAAATACTTTAAAACACATATTTTGGCATGTACAAAGTTTTCACAAAGCAACTTGAATTCACCTCGCTAGATTAAGCTAAATCTATATTTTCCCATACGAATGCTCCTTTGAAGAAGTCCGTACCTTCAAGTCCAAATCTTCCAAAACCTAAATCCATAAGTTTCCAACCATAAGTATTTATCCCCAAACACTTAGAATCATTTCCCCCAACATATTACACCCAAAATCACCAATAGATCAAAACCCTAATTTCCACAATGAAGAGAAGAGAAGATTACCTCAACCATCAAGTGAATCTACCAACCAAACACTTCTAGGTTTACCAAGATATGCTTCAATCTTCATTTCTTTAAAAGGAAGGAAAGATTTTAGGAGAGGGTTTGGTGAACACTAAGAGATTGGAACCAACAAAAGAGATGAGGAAGATAAACCCATACCTTTGCTTCCAAATCCTCATCAAGATGCAAGGAATCACTTGAAAACTCAAAAATCGGAGCTTTAGAGGCTTCAAAAACTGAAATGGGGGAAAAGGGTTCGTTTGGGAGAGTTTAGAGAAAGAGAGATGGAATAGAAATGAAAGAAGGCTGAAATTCGTGGTTTTAAAACACCATGGAGCCCGGCGGTGATAGTGACATCGCGATAGTAACATGGTCACTATCGCCGGGTGTTTGGGCAAAAAATCACGTCACTCGACCGCGACCAGAACAGGTAAGACGTATGATTAAGGACTATATCTTGTATTTAGATAAGGTCTCGACGAAGACCCAGAGCACCATCGTCATCCCTCATAAAAGGTAAGTCGAGAGTTCCTCACGACGCTCGACCATAGCGTCGCCCGATCCGCACGACTATTATATAAAGACGCGCGACCTCGACCAAAGCTAACGCTAACCGTAACCGTTTGTTAAGTGTTTAATGCAAGAGTCAAAGTCATTAAGGAGTAACGACTATAACCGACGCAATCATTAAACAGCCGGCGACCGTAACGGACGAAGATCATTACTCCGGCGACCGTTTCCAACCGTTAAGGCCATTAAAGGAGCATTCATGGAGGAAGCTAAGGACACGAAGACTATAAATATCAAGCTCAATCAACATTTCAAGACATCGAATATCCGGCGATTAACAACCGAAGCAATATTCAAGAACACCTGAAGTGAAGAACCATTATTCTAAGTATCGCTCTCGACGCACGACAACAGCCCTCGACCATCAGTTCATACTTTGTTTCGTATACGACAAAGACTTGTTTTACATTCCAAACACTTGTACTTTACATTTCGAAGCATTCTCTTCATTTGTATTGTAATCACTGTACAATCGACACCAGTATCCAAAGACATCGCCCCTGATTGGCGACCATAGTGCAGCGACGACACCCCCTGTCGTCCGCAGGTTTTTCCTCGATTGAGGTTTTTCCTGCGTCATCAAATCCCTTGTTTCTTTATTTTATTCCTCGTCGCACGTCTCGTCGAAAGATCCTTTCTTTAGTTGATTAAGTCCACATCGACCTTAAGTTGTCCCTTTGGTGCGATTTTTGGCATTAACAGTTTGGCGCCATCCGTGGGACTACATCTAGAGAAAATCCTCGACGAACGTGCATTCTACTAATAGTTTCTTGGAGTTTCTTCTATTTTCTGTTGCAGGAAAATGGCAGCCCCTGGAAATCAGCAGCAAGCCGTCGCTCAGATGTATCAGGAGCTCGAGGTTGCCAGGAATCAACTCAATGCAATGGCAGAGCAGAATCGCAGAGCAGCTGAAGAGATCGCGCGGCTAAGGAATCCTTTTGGACCCCAGAATGGTCCTAGACCATTCATCCAGAATCCAGGTCCGGGACCAAGCCCGTCCGCACAGAATCAGCATCTAGGTCCATTCATGCAGAATCAGCAGCCGGGTCCGTTCATTCCGAATCCCCAGTCTGGGCAGATTCCCCCTCAGCACATCCGACCACCACCCTTGAACAATGGACCCCAACCATTGCAAGGTGGCGCCCAGCCGTTTCAGAATGGATCCCAGCCGTTTTCCCAGCCGTTCCAAAGTGGTCCGCAACCTTTCCAGCAAGGATCGCAATCTTTCCAGCAGAGATCGCAGCCATTTCAGGAGGGACCACAATCGTTTCAGAATGGACCGCAGTAATTCCACTATGGGTCGCAGCCATATTTTGTCCCGTTCAACGGGGACACCAATGGTTCGTCGCATGGTAATGGCACTAGTCCAGGGACCAATCCCTCGATAAGGGCAAATCCTGATCTTAACGATCCCGTCGCCCAACGTTTGAAGATGTTAGAAGACCAAAATGAGCGCGTCATGTCCTTGCTCGCCAAGTTGCCTGGGGCAGCCGTGCCTATCGACGTCGAGCCTCGCTCGGGGTATCAGACATCACCCTTCATCGACGAGATCGCCACCGTCGAGGTCCCAAAGAAGTATAACATTCCTGCCTTCACTCCCAAGTATTCGGGTGTGACCGATCCAACCGAGCATGTCGCGCAGTATAAGCAGCTCATGTGGACGATCTCGATTCCACACATGTACCAGGAAGTATGCATGTGCAAGAGTTTTGGGGCGACTCTCACTGGTCCAGCTCTCCAGTGGTTGATCAATCTCAAACCCAAATCTATCGGGTCGTTCGCCGAATTGGTCAACCAATTCTCCCGGCAATTCGCCAGCAGTCGTAAGATGGAAAAGCAGACTAGTGATCTGTACTATGTCGTGCAGAAGACCAATGAGTCTATTCGAAGTTATTTCAATAGACTCAATGCCGAAATGATCAGTATCCGCAATTGTGACATCAAAACTGCGATCGAAGCTTATAAGCATGGTCTAGACGATAGTTCAGGTCTATATATCGATCTGACCAAGTATCCCCCAAAGACTTTTGAAGACGTCCAAGCTCGAACCTTAGCATATATGAGGGTCGAAGACGACGCAGCCTTTCGTCGCAAACACACTTACGACAAGAAGCCGTTAGGTGTCAAGAATCCAGAATTCAAGCCGAAAGCCATATCCAGAATAGAGCCAGCGCGTCAGATTTCAAACGTTCATTTCAAGACGAAGGCAGAAGCTAAAACCGCGACTAAATTCCTCGTGTACCCCAAGATCTCCTCTTATGGGTTCAAAGGGTCAGCTAAAGACTTAGTCGAAGCTCTGAAGACCACCCAAGCAACCATCCGGTGGCCGAAGAAGTCTGACTTGGACGATGCTAAGAAGGATAAATCAAAGTGGTGCGACTTCCACGTCGATCATGGTCATGCGACAGATGATTGTATCGCACTCAAGAAGGAATTGGCATATCATGTTCCACAAGGTAATCTCAAAGATATTATTTATGATGTCGTTCTTCCAGCTAATAGCCACCGATCGTCAATGCCCAAGCTTGCAAAGATCATCAATTGCATCATTGGTGGTTCGGACGTGTGTGGTCTGACGTACTCCGCAACTAAGCGTCATGAAAGTCAAGCGCCCGACGACCGGCCTATTCCTCGTTCATCCAGACCCAAAGGAGATTTGGAACTAGAAGCCATGAAGATCGTGTTCGACCAAGTCGACCTCGGCGACTCGTACCAAAAGCATCACGACGGGTTGATCATTCAACTCACGGTCGATAACTGTTTGACGCGTCGAGTATTGGTAGACGGGGGCAATTCAGCAAACGTCATTTTTCTCAACACTATCAAAGCCATGGGAAATGATCGCTCAGAAATCACCCGACGTTCGACAACTTTGGTCGGTTTCAATGGAGAAGCGACGAGCACCTTTGGAGAGATAATTTTGCCCGTCTATGCCGGAGGAGTCAATAAGCAGACTAAGTTCAGTGTTATCGACTGTGCGTCAGCCTATAACATCATCTTAGGTCGACCGTGGATTCATGAAATGAAAGCCGTTCCCTCGACATATCATCAAATCATGAAATTCCCTACGCCGTAGGGAATCCAAGAGATCAGAAGCGAGCAAAAAGTCGCTCGAGATTGCTATAAAGCCACCTTGAAGCCGCGAAAATAGGCCATCAAGAACGTCACACCAACCCAAGGCAAAACACGATCATAAGAGTCACGACAGGTTTGTTTCTTTTTTCTGAAATAACAGGTTCGCCAGATCGTGCGACGCGTATATTGTGGTGATTTGCGACGACATGTCCCAGATCTAGCATATCATCTCAAAGCCACCACAAGGGGGCAAGATGATACAATATATCCAGAGGCCCAACATGAAAACCAAAAATTCAAAGTATTTCAGAACACTCGACAAGAAGCCAACGACCAAACCCCCGACATCGCTTTATCGCAGGATCGCACGACATAGATGATCAGGTCCATGACTTGATCACGCCTCATAGCTCGTCGAACGACTTAATCGCACGATCTTATAGTCTAAACGACTTTGCAATCTGAGTTTCTTAACTTAGAAAAACTTCGCGTTTTGAATGTATGCCTTAGTCGCATGTATTTATGTTTGTCAGCGTAAAACCTTACGATTTATGTGTCAATGGGTGCTTTAATCGCATGCTCTCATATTACGCTCTTACTCTTGCTCTAACAATAGGCGACGTAGTTGCATGACTTATCATGTATTCCACAATCAGTTACATAACTAACAACATTTATGTGACGAGATTGTCAATTCGATAAAAAAAACAACTTCCATTTCATCAGGTCAATATGTTACATCCAAAAAATTGACCACCAACGGCCAGCAAAAACAAAGGAAGTAAAAATTCCTAAACTGCAGGAGGAACATCCATCGCATTATTGCCTGAGGTCCCGACCTGAGGATCATCATCTGCCATTTCCCTCGTTCGACATAGGGCTTGCAGTTCGTACTGAGCATCAAAAAGCTGAATAGCTAACTCATCGGGGCGTGCCAAAGCCAACCTCTCCCTCTCCAACGCCGCCTCCTCCCTTTTCAAAGCAGACGCCACCAACTCCTCGGCTTTCGACATCTCGGCGTACAATGCCAGAGACGACTGGAACGTCTAAAAAGACACGAAAAAGTGTTAGACAACGAACGACATCGAACGTTGAAACAAGTCATGAAAGATTGACACTTACTGAGAACGCCAGACTGGCAACCTGAGCTCCTATCTCTCCGGCCGGAACCCCGTGAAAACGCTCCCTGAAAGATGGAAGCAAACACCTCTCCAAGTGAGGAAACAACGCCGTCCCGTCTAGGACACCATCCGCCATAAAGTCCGACGGCAATGAAAAATTAACCGTCGTGACTTCGGCCGACGACCCTTCGCCCCTGACGGCAGATGATGGGGTTGACATCTTGAACACCGGTCTCGTCATTGTCGCCGGAAGTGCCGAACTTGCCGGTGTCGCGTCCATCGCGCCAGGACGGCTGGACGGTTGGATGACGCCTTCGCCTTTTTAGGCAGAACAACTCTCGATGAGTTATCAACCCTCGATGACGGTTCCCTCAGGAACGTCCTCCTGGTTCTCTTTTGGCTCGACCCAGCTATCGAAACGTCTTCACCTCGAAGGGCACGCATGATCTGCTTCCCTCTCGCCTTAGAGACTGATTTCCTCTCAGTCGACACTAACCAGGAAATACATGAAACATCAGATGGAAAATATAAATGGTGAAAATCAACAATCGTAAAATGTTTACCGGTCGTTTCCTCTCGTTCAGCGTCCACCGCCACGTCCTCGTCTTCGGCCACCAATTGCCACGTAACGAAAGATCGTTCATCAACGCTAAGACTCAAGAACTTGTTGATCTTAGCCTGGGAATCCGTAGTCGGTTTCACTTCGTCAAACTGAATCTCTGAGGATAACAGGAGAAGAATGGTAAGTAAAAGCCATAAAAATGAAACTCCGAAAATGGCGAAGCATACCTGTCTTATTCCAGCCTGGCCGCATCCAATCGCTGCTAGAATCCAGTGAATCGGCAAGAACAAACACATACCTCGACTTCCACCCACGATCATTAACACCAGTTCCCAAAACCAAAGAACGATCACCCCTGAACTTAGAATAAGGACTATAACGCCAGTTCTTATCCTTTTTAACTTGATACGCCGCCAAAAAATCATTCATGATCATAGGAGATTCCCATTTTGCGGACGCTCGCTCAATAACCAGTAGAACTCGCCAAAGTTGGGGCATCAATTGTCCCGGCGACACATCGAAATCCTGCATGAATGACTTAGATAAACCAGAAAACGGCCACTGAAACCCTATCTTAAAAGGATACTCATACAAAGCAATATATCCCTCAGGGCAGTCCATAGAGCGAACAATCCCCGGACACCGCAACTCTATATTTGCCGAGATTTTTGCCAAACTCCTAAAAGCATCTAAGTCTACGTGATTCATGATAAGGCTAACAGGTTCCGTCGACATTGTGAATCGGAGGACATAACAAGATCTTATATAAACGCTCTAAACTGCTAGCCGAAGATTCGCAAAGATTCGAGTAAGTTCGAGTGAAAATTGGTAAAAAATCAGAACAAAATCCCTTCTCAAAAAACACTTTGAAAACATATCAAGAAAAGATCCGTCGTGATCTCTATTTATGCAACCGATCATATCAGGACGAGTGTTTCGATAATCAACACGCGTCCATGCCCTTTCGTATACCCACCCGGATCTTCGACACCTGTCCTCGACAGCTGGTAAGCATCATTGCGCGTCAGTATGACGTCATAACTTTTCAACTTCTCGTTCAGTTAAAGGCAAACCGGTCTAGTTCCACAACAACCAGGTAAGTCCCTCAACCCAGGTCACAAGTCTTCAACAAGCAAAATTTAAAACTTAAACTTGACATTCAATTTTCAAATTTTGGGGGCAAACTGTTTGGGCAAAAAATCACGTCGCTCGACCGCGACCAGAACAGGTAAGACGTATGATTAAGGACTATATCTTGTATTAAGATAAGGTCTCGACGAAGACCCAGAGCACCATCGTCATCCCTCATAAAAGGTAAGTCGAGAGTTCCTCACGACGCTCGACCATAGCGTCGCCCGATCCGCACGACTATTATATAAAGACGCGTGACCTCGACCAAAGCTAACGCTAACTGTAACCGTTTGTTAAGTGTTTAATGCAGGAGTCAAAGTCATTAAAGAGTAACGACTATAACCGACGCAATCATTAAACAGTCGGCGACCGTAACGGAAGAAGATCATTACTCCGGCGACCGTTTCCAACCGTTAAGGCCATTGAAGGAGCATTCATGGAGGAAGCTAAGGACACGAAGACTATAAATATCAAGCTCAATCAACATTTCAAGACATCGAATATCCGGCGATTAACAACCGAAGCAATATTCAAGAACACCTGAAGTGAAGAACCATTATTCTAAGTATCGCTCTCGACGCACGACAACAGCCCTCGACCATCAGTTCATACTTTGTTTCGTATACGACAAACACTTGTTTTACATTCCAAACACTTGTACTTTACATTTCGAAGCATTCTCTTCATTTGTATTGTAATCACTGTACGATCGACACCAGTATCCAAGGACATCGCCCCTGATTGGCGACCATAGTGCAGCGACGACACCCCCTGTCGTCCGCAGGTTTTTTCCTCGATTGAGGTTTTTCCTGCGTCATCAAATCCCTTGTTTCTTTATTTTATTCCTCCTCACATGTCTCGTCGAAAGATCCTTTCTTTAGTTGATTAAGTCCACATCGACCTTAAGTTGTCCCTTTGGTGCGATTTTTGGCATTAACATCGGGGCACTCTCGCCCGCTACCCCTGGATTCTCGGTACACTTCGCGCGAGTATGACATATGCGATAGTGACATGTCACTATCGCCGGGGCACTCTCGCCCAACATGTACCGAGCCTAAATGGCTCACTCTTCCAACCCAAATCCGATTTTATTTAAGTCCTAAACTCCATGTAGCTTGGTAAATATCGAATCATGCAAAAATAGTCAGTGGTTCGTTCTTTATACCAATTTTCGGGGTGTTACAATCCTCCCAACCTTAAAAGAGATTTCGTCCTCGAAATCTAATTCCTTTACAACCAAAGGCTGATCAACTCAACGCCGACCATAATCCATCAACTTCCAACTGAAACCTAAATTTTCCCCCTATACGAACTACTAAGACAACTTCAAGTAAACTCTTGCCAACAATGTCCTCTCGGCAGATTGTACTCATGTCCGGGTGGACGCTCCATTTACGTGATCATCTCCCAACCACAATACCTCGGTCGTCTCCCAACCTTATGTGTTCCATACTTCCCCGACGACGGATCCCTACTCTAAATCAATCCGTGTTCGCACGCTCTTAAATTTCTCCAGCTCGTCCAAGGTTTGATTACATCTAAAACCAACGAACCTCCAAATCTAAGGTTCCCACTGCTGAACCGGTGCTTACCTCTATCGAGCCCCATAGACTCCATCACCGACGGTCATCACTGACCCATCAGTTACACCACTCCCAAAACACGTCTAATTCCGGTCATCTAATCGACAAATTCTTTTACCACAAGTAGAAGATCATCCCGCTAGACTATTCGTCGCAATCGAACCTAAGTTCATCGTAACTGATACCACCATTTATTAAAATTGGACTACACCCTCCATTCACCCGAGTGGTCCTTGACCTCGAACTCCAAAAGTTGACACCTAGTCACACCACCAAAACTCGTCTCATCTCAAAGCTCTACACATGAATTTCGTTCCTCAATTAGTCCCACCAATTCATGGTCATCCCCACGGTCTAAGGTTCCACGCGACCTTCACACAATACTGACAATCCAAAACAAGGTTGCCGAAGTGAACGGCTACCACAACACTAATAAAGGACACCGCAAGTCCCATCTTTTGTTGCCCAAAAGAAATGATTCGTTCCCGCAAACGACATCATACGGCTCACGACAATCACACGCGTTAGAAACCCGATCTTTTATCGAAAGGTTCTACACGCCCTCACCCCTGACTGGGGTTGCTCAACCTCACCAAGCCTAAAGAGTTCAAGGTTTTCAAGTGACAGACTCAATAAATATGCCAATAAAGTTTTCACTAGATTTTTCAACACAAAAGTTTTTATACTAATATCATATACGTACAAAACTTACCACTACTCAGCTAGTGGATGCACAAACATGGACACACTCATCCCACGTATGAAAATAATTTGAAAACCTTTTCATCACAATTTAGTTTACTATTGAAACATAAAACGTATTCAACAACTTTTAAAATGACCCGCTTGGGTCCCATCGCGGATTTTTCTTGTGCTAGACACGCAAAGTAATTTCCCATATTAAAATAGCGTTCGACAGCCTGTATGTACAAACTTGAAAAGAAGGATTTACACGACATCGATTCCCAAAATTCTCTTTTAACCATAAACGACATGAACTGTAATTCATTAACAACTTCGCATATGTCAGTTTTATTCACAGAGAAACGAAGCAAATCATCTATACACTTTGGCTAAAATACGACATGGTTTGGGCCATTCCCCAGTTTTTTTTTAATCAAACAACATGATATTTTCATCATTTGGAAATATCGGTTTAAACATCTAAACGAAATCTTAAATCAAAATTTTGCGTGTTAGTCTGTAGCACCTTCTTAGTAGTCATTCTGAAATGGTATGGCACATACCGGATAATCAATGTAAATTTTCAAAGTAGAAATTTATTAACTCAAATTTCAAAACTCCTCATTCAGTCGTATAACGACAAGTAAATAAAATCTTTTGACCAGGCTCACACACCTCGATGTGTTTTTCCTCAAAACCTCAGAAAATAATACGTGCACATAATTTGACTGACACATAAAATAATTCGAGTCAACTTCAAACCTCAAATCGCACAAGCGACGCACACTGACGTCCCAAAGTAGTGGCTACAAAACTACTCTTGTCAATCACTCAATATAGTGCATTTACAGAAAGAGCATCAACAATGTCAACAAATGAGAGTGCATAAAATAGAACATTAAAGATGCACTATCATGATGTTTTTATATGCATTACTCACGTCACGTATATGTCAATTTGCACATTTAGCAAGTTGCAACAAATATGCTACCACAATTTTCAAAGGATAGGCCATGCGGCATCAAAACTCCAAAACCACTCTTTTTGATGCAAAACGTCATGAGACATATTTTCAACTAAATTCGCATGAGACGAAATACTCACTCAAGACATACATCAACGCATGCAATCATCCAAGTATGCACATGACCAAGTGTCACCCATGCACCACAAAACGTCGTAAAATGAAACTTCATCGTGTTTTCGCAAAACTTCTCTTAAACTCGATGGAACTCAACAACATCGAATCAAGTGAATGGTGTCACAGTTTTCGTTTTCAATAATCAAGTCGCGTAAAACAGTATGACCAAATCATCAAAATTCTCAAAACTCCCCTTTTTACGAGATAAAATAACACCTCTTCGTCAAGACTCGCAAAATTTCAAATTCCCATTAAAGATCAATACTAAAACAGGGAATGTAACTCTCCGTCCAAACCTTAACACATGTGGAAGAGATCCAATGTTAAGGTCGTTAGTCGCGGTTACTTATCCAAAACCATAAACGAGATTAAAACATGGATATCACAATATCCGAAAGTAATAGTGGACGTCTACAAGGAATAAAATAAATCCCGACCAGGTTCACAACCGCCTGTCGTAAAATAATTTCATGCATGTTCCAACATCATGATTTAAAATCTTACGTATGTCAAACTTTTTCCAAGATTTAGTAGTACCGTCCATCCGACGAATTGAAACATAAGAAATAATCAATGCAATTTATTTTAAAAGCAAATAAATTTCGTGCATGCATTTTGTCGGCACTCAACGTCCAGGTCACATTCCTCCAATTTCTCTGATCACACTATCGTCATCCGGATACTCACACATCTTAACGCGAAGTGGGAAGTCACATCGACTAACCCCACAATTCTCCTCGAATCAAGTTAATTCAATAAGCCTTCGGCTCCAATCCAACTCTCAAGTCCGACCAGAACGGTCTACTTAATACCATCAATCATGCTTACCGCCACTCCAAATGGCAAATGCTAAAATCGTCAACTTCTTCTAACGACTACTCGCTTAGAACTCCTTTACTACCCCAACGGTCATCACGCTAGAGTCATCCAAGTACTCTCATGTAACCGGTAGGTTCACCATAACACTGGGCAGGTGAAATTTTGAACGTACCGTACATGATCATCCTTGCTACTCTTGACGTGACTTCTCGTTTCTAGTAACTCCAACAACCTTCAAACATCATATCTTAGGTGCCTAATGGTGCAATCTCTCTCTCATTTGCTTAAAACAACGCTAGTTTGAGTCTAGGTATTCAACAACCAACACCTAATTCTCTCAAACTTATGCTCTGATACCAACTTGTAACACCCTCAAAATTGGAACGAGCAACTAACGGTAATTTCGATAAAATAACTAAAAGATGATGAAATCACTTCTACAAAAAATCCTTGAAAAATACCTCAAAGATTGAACATCACAAACTAAACAACTAACATCACAAGACGAGTGTTACTTAACCTATTTACAAGTTGCTAATCCTAAATATGTGCGGAAGACTTCGCTAAGCATCTCACTACTTGTGCACTCTACTAGCACTCATCCATTCATAGTGTAGTTAAAGCTATTCCAACCTGAACCTGTTGCACATGCCGACAAATAAAAAGGTTAGGCTAACGCCTAGTGAGTTCAAGAGTTTATATCAAGAGCAAATCATTTGATAAACCGAAAGATTCAACGTAATAAATGATCGTCAAAAGGTTTGTATAAAAGTCATCGACAACCCAATTTCCAATTAACACAACTCTTGTGAGGAAAGCTTCCAACGAAATTCGTTTCTCTGCAATGGACTTAAATCCAAACTCCATCAAGAGTTAATTAAATAATTATTTCTCAAATAATTGTCTTATCGAATAAAACTCCAATAGTTAAAACATCCAATAAGGATGTAACATAAATCCGTCCATCAACTATAGAAAACAATCCATATGCATATAATATAACCTCAAAAATGCGAATAAATAAAATACCCGAAATCAACACCCTTCGGTGACGGGGGAGACCCGATCTCATCGAATGTGGCAAACACATAAATTAGACCACGATTAAATAAATGCAAGTAGGCTTCTTGGATGTGGAAAACAGATGACATCAACCATACTAGGTCTTTAGTCAATCCTCGGCATCAATCATACTAGATCTTTAGCCCATCTTAGACATCAACCATACTAGGTCTTTAGTCCATCTTAGACATCAACCATACTAGATCTTTAGTCCATTTTCGGCATCAACCATACTAGGTCTTTAGCCCCTCTTAGACATCAACCATACTAGGTCTTTAGTCCATCTTAGACATCAACCATACTAGGTCTTTAGTCCATTTTAGACATCAACCATACTAGGTCTTTAGTCCATTTTCGGCATCAACCATACTAGGTCTTTAGCCCTTCTTAGACATCAACCATACTAGGTCTTTAGTCCAAGCCATCAAGTTCAATCATACTGGATCTTTACCTTGGGAAAACCCACAATCCGAAACAAGCTTACTCGACTTAAATATAAATACATGATCCCAAAAGAATAACTAATGCATTCAAATCATGTAAATCTCAAATATAATGCAACTCATGCAATGCAAACCCCAAGCCCACGTCGAGCTTATTAAAACCGGGCGAATGCCAACAAGACTCAACCGAGTCCAAAACCGAGCCCTCTGCTCAAAGATCTAATGATAATTTATCAACATCAAATCATGCAAATGAAATGCATCTAGCCCACAATATGCAAACACATGCTCCGAGGCATGATAATCTCACAACCCCTTCATTGCCACTTTCCCAATGAAGTCAAATCATATATGCATCTATATGTATACGTATATGCAACTCTTTCATAACTCAACAATGCATATAATTCACCCAAGTTCATTAGTACTAAAGGTACTAAAAATGCAAAACCATCAAACGGTCTTCACACATAAGACCGCCACTTAAATAGGCACATATTCAAATAAAATGAAATTAAGCATATACACATCCAAGACTCCACCTCGAACCACTAAAACCGACAAACACTCAAAAGACTCATTTGAGTATAAATCAAGCCTTTAAGGCCAAGATAAACATTTGGTTAAATACGTGTCACTCACACGGTTACGTAAACCAGAATGCATCGTTACCCAAAATCTTTACCTTTTAATCCCTCAATTGGCCATCGGCCCCAAAATAAATGTTTACAACTCTTAAAACACTCACATGGTCGGATTTACCAAAATCCCCAACCCACACGTTCTCACTTTTAAAATACGCCACATCATAGTTATCACATAATCACAAAAACACTAAAGTGTAGTTTGACCAAATCCTCTTCACTTAAGCAATAGATTATCAAAACCTCTTTCACTCGTGATTTATTCATCAATCACTCAAAATTCCCAAATATGGGTGTTTTATAAGATGTGTAAAGCTCAACACTTTGATTAACTCAAAACCCACCAAATAATTCAACAAGGGTCAATTTCACATAAAGCACACAAATACTTTAAAACACATATTTTGGCATGTACAAAGTTTTCACAAAGCAACTTGAACTCACCTCGCTAGATTAAGCTAAATCTAGATTTCCCATACGTATGCTCCTTTGAAGAAGTTCGTACCTTCAAGTCCAAATCTTCCAAAACCTAAATCCATAAGTTTTCAACCATAAGTATTTATCCCCAAACACTTAGAATCATTTCCCCCAACATATTACACCCAAAATCACCAATAGATCAAAACCCTAATTTCCACAATGAAGAGAAGAGAATATTACCTCAACCATCAAGTGAATCTACCAACCAAACACTTCTAGGTTTACCAAGATATGCTTCAATCTTCATTTCTTTAAAAGGAAGGAAAGATTTTAGGAGAAGGTTTGGTGAACACTAAGAGATTGGAACCAACAAAAGAGACGAGGAAGATAAACCCATACCTTTGCTTCCAAATCCTCATCAAGATGCAAGGAATCACTTGAAAACTCCAAAATCGGAGCCTTAGAGGCTTCAAAAACTGAAATGGGGGAAAGGGGTTCGTTTGGGAGAGTTTAGAGAAAGAGAGATGGAATAGAAATGAAAGAAGGCTGAAATTCGTGGTTTTAAAACACCATGGAGCCCGACGGCGATAATGACATCGCGATAGTGACATGGTCACTATCGTCGGGGCACTCTCGCCCGCTACCCCTGGACTCTCGGTACACTTCGCGCGAGTATGACATATGCGATAGTAACATGTCACTATCGCCGGGGCACTCTCGCCCAACATGTACCGAGCCCAAATGGCTCACTCTTCCAACCCAAATCCGATTTTATTTAAGTCCTAAACTCCATGTAGCTTGGTAAATACCGAATCATGCAAAAATAGTTAGTGGTTCGTTCTTTATACCAATTTTCGGGGTGTTACATTCAACATCAACGGTGCGAGATTCACTAAAGATGTTACAAATTCCTTCTCTTAGGGACTCGTTGTGCTCGATGAGATTTGCACCAACATCCCAGTGGTACAATGATCAACTCTGATACTATTATGACATCCAAAAACAAAAATATATTAGACAATAACAATAACTTATAGATCAACTTAAAACCATGGTAGAAATTATTTGTAGTTCACAACCTAATCCTCATAAAAATCATAAATCTCAATTCTAATCCATTAGGACACGTTCATATACAACGAATAAATTTGTATACACATACATATATACACACCCAAACACATATAAAAGAAAAACGAGATAATACATAATATATATAAAAAGAATTATGGATAATAGATATCGAGACAAAATCAAATGAGAAGACGATTTCAAAAGTTTCAGAATAACATGTAATCACATTTGATACAAAAACACGTACATATGATACAAACATCTTGCGTATAGAGCTTGTGCCATTTCCTGAGATCCTTGGTCGCGTTGATCAAGTTATCAACATCCTTTTAGGACATGTTATATCACATATGATTTTACTCTATAATTACATATGATTTTAAAACTTTATATTTTCTCAGAAATTAACCGTTTTATCATTTGATATTTGCCTCAATAGACATAATTGTTATGTATACATATTAATCAATTATAAGGATATATAAAAATAATATAATTGATGATTGAAGGACAAGAGATAGATTCCATTGTGTATAATGGAATACCACATTTGGTATGACTACACTGTCTACATATATAGTCTACATTTTTAAATAATACTACGGGGCTGTTTGGTAGCTGCTGAATGGTTTAGTGCAGAATGATTAAGTGGTCAGAATGATTAAGAGGCTTTTATGATATAGTGCAAAATGAAATATGGTTGTTTGGTAATCGTTTAGAATGAAATTAGGATGCTGAATGGTTAAGTGAGTTCCAGGATGCTAAATCATTCAAAGGGTTTTGGAACCATTAAGAGGCGGATTTTTTTTACCAAACATTATTTACCTCTTAGCGATTCAGATATTGCCTCTTAATGGAACCATTAAGAGCTAAACAAACAACCCCATACACGTGGCCAATTCATCCTTTCACTTCAAGTAGCAACTTAATTGGTGGGGTAGAGAGATCGGTTATGATGGGATTTGTTAAGATCTCTTGTATAATTTTATACACAAAAATATTTTAGAAGTAAACTATCAATTTTGAGTTGAAAATAGCTGGGTTTTGTTTTTAGACTGGAAATCTTAATAAAATTGTTAAAGTTATTAGAAATTTTCCTGACTATTATCACGAAATAATCTAAATATTTACGGTTAAAAAAATAAAAAGTACAATCGATTATAACATAATGCACAAGTAGTGTTGCATAAATATTAATATCAATGAATGGAATCTGATAATATAAAAAAATGAGGAATATACTCCACCGATGGGCAATGACGATTTTCATCCTACAAATGCCCTTCGAATATTCGGATATTTACCCACTTTAAAAATTATATATTTATTTTATTTAGCATATGGGCCCAAATAATATTTTATATTATCGAATTTATTAGCCAGCCCTATTATTACTTTTTTCTTGCAAAACAAATATTGTTTTGCATTGTATTGTTTTTTATTTGATGAATAGTTTAAATTTAGGGCCGTTTGTTTACCTCTTAACAGTTTCATTAAGAGGCAATATCTGAATCGTTCAGAGATGAATCTTGTTTGGCAAAAATAAGTCTGTCTCTTAATGGTTTCAAAACTCTCTGAATGATGTAGCATCTTGTGTCACTCTTAACCATTCAACACCTTGATTTCATTCTAAATAAATACCAAACAACCATATTTCATTTTACACTGTATCATAAAAGTTTTTTGACCATTCTGATAACTTAATCATTCAGCAACGACCAAACAACCCCTTAGAAATCTAATTTTGATATGCAAGCATTCAAAAAAAAGAATGAGGATTTGTCTTGTTTCTCGTGACACCATAACAGCTTCAAATAAAATAAAAATAAAAACATTTTTTATTGGAATTGAAACTTGAAAGATTAAAAAGGAGGTTTGTCGTATGCTTGGAAATATCGATAGTATTGTTTGGTATCCGTCGCTGAATTCATGTCAATAGGACACGTGTAATATAAAATGTTTTTGGTACGGAGTTTTGATATTGTGAATTGACACCATTTTTGTTGTTTTTTCCGTTTGAAAATAAAATAAGCGAAAACTCGGAGTTGCCAGGTGGCCCAATCCCATTATTTTTTAAATTATCAACTCCTTATTATATTATTCATTTATTGTTTTTGTAAATACGTCTTGTAACTTGTTTAGAATACGCATGGGAATGAGATGGGTACCTCAATTTCCATCTTCGTCCTCGAAACCAATCTTTGTTTTCATCTCTATTTTCATCTTTGTCCCTGCCGGTAAATATGATAACATCCTCATTGGTGTCTCCAACGAGGAACAGGGATCCCCAATGAAAATTGGGGATTTTCCTATTTAAGTGAGATAATTTAAATCAAATGTGTTAAACACCATACTCGATCCAAATTGGTCCACGTTTAAATGTCGCATATTCCATAATTTTGCTTTTATCGAGTATCAAACATTCATATGTTAATAACATCATGCGTAACTGTTTGATGCTTTCAATTCTCCATTTTTTATGCACAAAAGGTAAAACAAGTTAGAAAAAATGTATATAAGAAGAAAGGCCAAACTACTATTTTTATATCGAAAAATCATTAAATCCAATTATTATAAGTAATATATTTAATAATAAATATACAATATATTTTATATACGAGAACAGGACGGGACTAGGATCATGTTACCCGGCCTTGCCCCCATCCCCGGTTTTTAACTTTTGGGGATCCCCATCCATCCCCGATCCCCGGTTTTGAGGAGAACTCTCATCCCCATCGGGTCGGGTAAACTGGGTTCCCCAATGGGATGGGTCTAATTCCCACGCCTAGCTTAAAACGGTGGTGTTTAGTTCATACAGAAGAAAGGATTTAAAGAGAATTAGAATGATTAATTCATATGACTAAATTTTAATTCTTTTGTTTAGTTTACATATTGAAATGAATTGAATTATTTAAATTCAAAACACTTTCATAAATTGATGGATTGATCATTTCTTGCCAATAAGTAAAAGAATTGAATTTCATTCATTTGCATCCAATTTAATCATTGTCACTGTCACAACATAGGGCGAAGGATCGTGTGATAAGTTGAAGTTAACGTGAGAAGCGTGAGAAATGAGTTTGAACCGTTGATCACTTTTAATCTCATGTCCTCCTATTAATTGCGCCTTAGAAGGGAGTTGATTTGGTTCATCATCTTATCTTGGTGCATCTCATCCTAATGTGCATTCATTTCTCACCCAGCGATTGATAACCACTTCCCACGTTAACCTCAACTTCTCGCCGGAAACCAAATATATATATATACACACACACACACACACACACACACAGAGAGGGGGGAGAGTCAGGTTCAAACGAGAACAACACTTATTTAAAAAAACACGAGAACCAACAAAATCATATATGATTTTACATTAACACGCGAAAAAAGCCACGCTGACGACTTTGGCCGTGGCTTTAGGTCTGGCTTTTTTGCATGCTAATGTAAAATCATATATAATTTTATTGGTTCTCGTGTTCTTTAACTTGGGAACTATTCTCATTTGATCATCTTTCTCTCTATAACCCGTTTCTTTAAAGATAGTGATTTAGATGATTGGAAGCTGTTAGTCCTAGATGGCTAATAAGAATAAGGACAGGTATTGTAGAAGGGGATTGAATACAATACACAAATTTTTCACTTAATTTAATTCTTTATTGATTTATCAAATCAAGAATTACGCACAGAAACACTTAGATTGTTGCGGAAATAATAGATAAAATCTATTCTAACAATCTTCACAAAGTAAAACTGAAAACTACACATTTTCTAAAAGATTGAAAGCTATTTAGTTCAATGGAGGAGAAGAGCAGAATGTCTTGAGCACATAGAACTCTTCAAGAGTTGTCCTTTGCATGGAGAAGTCTTCATCTTTAAATAGTACCCTGGGCATTTAATGCATGGGACACTTGTCACTTTGTCATTTGAAGGCCAGGTTTAACTCTCAAACGTTGAAGTGTCTTTTCCTATTTTTCATGGTGCTAAAAGGCTTTGATGGTGACAATATCTAAGAATGGGAAAAAGGACAGATGAACCCTTTTCCCCCCACACCAGATATTACCTCTTTGATGAAAATCTTCTTGGCAAAGAGACAAGGGAGGATCCTCCTATTTTGAGGATCCTACTGATTTGTCATGGAGAAAATTGGTGAGATAGCTTAGATTGGGTTGAGAAGTCCATCTTCAATTTGCATTGGTAGATTTACTTCTTCTTGATTTCGGCTGATCTTTGACTTCACCGAACTTTGAAAACATGACTAAGCTATTACAAATAACCTAAATTTTATGTAAGTATAAAAGATGTTTTTCAAAGAATGTAAGGAGATAAGGAGGTCATCTTCAAATCTTTGATGACCCAACAATTTCCCCCTATTTGAGGATGACATCCGTACTTAGAAAAACATGAGTAAGGCAATGAATAATACATGTTGACCTTGTTTTACTCTTTTGGGTTCTTTTTCACATAGTCCTTGTTTTTGTATATCTGATATTTACAAATGAACGAAAGGAATGAAAGAATAAAGAATAAACAATATGAATGAAATAGAATGTACTTCCATCATAGAAGAAACTGATCCGTCTGAACCCAAATCGGTGACAATCTTTGAGGGAGGTTTAAGTTTGAGTGAATCAGCCTCAGGATGCCTCTGCCCATATCTTGCAGCTTCTTTCTTTCTCAAAGCATCTTAAGCTTCCTATTCGGCAGTCATCACCCTTTTTCCTTTGTCTTTGTTTGCCTCCCCCTTAGTTACATCGGCCAGACTGATCTGCTCCCGTGGGTTGGTCCGCCGGTTCCCTTATCTTTGACCAAAATTGAGTTGGACGCTGAATATGAATACTGATGGTTGGTGTTGTTCGAGTTGGATGCTGGCATTGCTCCCCCTCAGCGGTCGACGGAGAAGAAACACCATGAAAAATGGGAAATTTCGGCATTTTTTAACCCACCGAATTTTGAGGAGTAACCACCGATTTTTAGGCTATGTTTGCTAAAAAAATCAGTAGGAATTTCGGTAGGAATTTTTGGAGATTTTATTTAATATTTTTTTTGGAACCCACCGAATTTGAAGAGTAACCACCGATTCTTAGGCTACATTTGCTTAAAAAATCGGTAGGAATTTCGGTAGAAATTTTCGGGGATTTTTTTTTGCAACCCACCGAATTTTGAAGAGTAACCACCGATTTTTAGGCTACATTTGCTAAAAAAATCGGTAGGACTTCCGGTAGGAATTTTCGGGATTTTTTTTAATCAACCCACCGAAATTTAAGACTATCCACCGATTTTTAAGAGGAATTTTCAAGAAAATCAGTAGAAAATTTCGGTAGGATTTTTTTTGCAAGATCTTCGGCAAGAGTTTCCAGGCATCGTCAAAAGTAAAATCTTCAAGATAATTTCAAGAGTATATCTTCAAGAGAAAACCTTCAAGGCATCTTCAGGAGTGTTTGGAGGAAATCTTCAAGGCATCTTTAGGAAATCTTCAAGGTTAAGAGAAGATTGGAATTGCATCTTCCACTCTTTGATGACCCAACAGAGATTAAATTCAGAGGATTTTAAGAAGGGAGGTTTAAATTGGATTGATGATCAAGTGGAAGGTTTGGTGAAGTAACAAGAAGAATTTGAGAAGAAGAATTTGAGATAGAATCTTCAGGAGAGTTTGGAGTAGGAGGGTTTTGAAGAGAGGGAAAGTTGAATTGCTGACCAAGAGTGAAATTTGGTGAAGTAGGAGGATCACCATTATGAGAGGGAATATCTTGAGAAAATGACACATAGGGGGTTGGGTCTGGTGAAGTAAGTTGAGGTCCTTCACCAACACAATTCATCAACATAAAAAGAACCACCGTTTTTTTAGGAAACCTATCGAAATTTTGGAGGTAATGCTAAAAAATCGGTAGAAGCAAAAATCGGTATTTTTTTTGAGAATGTGTTTGGGAGGTAGATCAGTAGGTGGAGAATCATGCTGATCAGGAATGAGTTGTGAAGAAATAGGTAGATCATCATTTTGAGATGGATGATCATTAGTGAAGGGAGATGAGGAATTTTGGTTGGTAGAGGTTGTAAGAGACCTATCACCAATGCATGAAGAATATTGAAGATATCCATCTATTTAACTCAGAACCTACAATCACAAAGAATTTATTTCTTAGGTATCCATTTGGTAGTTTAACTCGTGTTAGTTGGTTGTTTATTTCTTTTTCTATTACTTCCATTTTGTAGGGCGTCGAGTGTGGGAGTTTGTTGGGTTTCGGTTGTGGCCTCTTTCTTTTCTACACCTTGTAGATTGTAACATCTCGTTTTTATATATATATATAAAAAATGATGTTTGGGTTTATTAAATAATTTGAGTATAATTATTTGATAAGGTATGATTTATCATGTGATAGATTAATTTTAGAGTTTATCCCCGATTAAGTTACGTAAATGGTTTTGTAGTGTAATAAGTTAAAGGGATAAACTTTAATTGTATTTTTGTTCAAGTTGAAGTTTAATACGAAAACTTAACTTGAGGGTTTAATATGTCATTTCAGTAAAGTTTGAGGTGTATTGGGTAATATGAGTTTTGACTCATCAAGTTATCAGCATGAGGTGTCAACACAATTAGTCCTTAGTGACTAATTGTGTGTAGGTGAGATTATTTTGAGTAAAATCAAACAGAGAGCGAGAGAGAGAGAGTGCGTACGTGAAAGAAAGAAGAAACAGAAGAAAGAAAGCTGATTTTGGAGAAATCTTGCTGTTGATTAAGCTGAGGAAGTGGGTTTTGTGAAGAACACAACGTTCAGAAACTGACCAGGTGAGTTTATTCACTTCACTCTAAAATTAGCCATTGAAATTGATATAGGTATGTTTTAAACTAAGTCTAAATGCTTGGGTATGAATTAATTGAAAAATAGTAGGCTTAATAAGTTGATTTTGTAAACTGACTTAATGAAGAAGACGATGAACAGTACTAGCGAGATGTTCACTTTGCACTAGCCTTGGTTGCGCAAAGTGAGAATCTCGCAACCCATGTTTGCGAAAAGTGAATAATTCGCAAGGCACTATTGCGAGAAGTAGAGTATCTCGCTATTGTTGGTTGTGAGAAGTGAGTATTTCGCTTCTATTGGTTGCGCAATTCTCACTCTGTTACAAAGATGATTT
Source organism: Saussurea involucrata (assembly GCA_033807775.1). Lineage (NCBI taxonomy): Eukaryota > Viridiplantae > Streptophyta > Magnoliopsida > Asterales > Asteraceae > Saussurea > Saussurea involucrata. The sequence continues at coordinate 221,152,202 of CM066320.1, forward strand.
TACCATAATTGTCGATAGTTGTAAGGACTTGTCTTAATCAGTATGAGTCCAATTAAATGTTTAAGAGTTATGCTATGTTGAGATCCCCAATGCTAAATAGCAAAACGGGGATAGTTAAGAAGTTGAGGCGATAAACTATTTATATTCTTTATATATATAGAATATGTTGGGAGAGGTAATATATATATCGTATGTTATGCACCTACGATAGTAAGAGTAATAATACTTATGTATTATGTCGTGGTTGCTAAAAATAGGCATCCGGTCATCGGGGGCACCTTAGTACGGTATAATGGGAACCGATTACTAGCCATTGACCAAAGGGATGTAATTTTTAGTGGTTGAGTGTACCTTGAATCATCGGGGGTCCCGGTTGTGTATCGCGATATATTAATCCCATTGGGGCCATTGATTCTGAGGTGGGGAGGATGTGAAATGTGGAATAGGCAGGTTTTGATTTGTAATTCCCATTTCGAATGGAAGATCGGAGATTTCCATTTTTACAGGGAAGATCAGAGATTTCCCAATTGTGAAAGGAAGATTAGAGATAGGCATAAAGTAATTTGTAATCTCTACTTCCGGATTAAGAAATAGGCAGGTTTTGACTTGTAATTTCTTGAATAATAGTATTAACCTTGAATATGGGATTATTCATGGTAAACTCTTGGTAGCGAAATTATGGCTAGATGAATTAGTCATAAGTATGGGAGTGGGGTAGATTCCCATTGTTGGAAGGAGTTGTTGTACGGTAAGATGGGTGAAAACAGGTTTGACTTATATGTTGATATTTTATTTGTTAATTTTAATTTGATTTGAATATCCTCACTAGGCGAAAGCCTAATTGTTCAAGTTGAATCTTCTTACCAGGTACAAGCTCCGGGAAGTAAGCGGGGATGTGTGATGAGGACTTTTGGAAAGATTCAAACTTAGAGATGACGGAGGATCTAGCTATCCTTTTGATGCTTTTGGGACAAAGGACTAGATAACTTAGTTAATCTGATTATGATGTATGATTAGATTAATAGGTTATTTGAGTTAGACGTGTTGTATATATAAAACATTTACATTTGATCCTCAGGTTATCAAAGTTTGAAGTTCTATGATCATAACTTGTGTAATTTTTATGGTTTAAATTAGCCCTGTTTTTAGGGTGTTACATAGATGGTGGATTGACTTCTCTTTTTCGGTTTCCTTTTGTTGGACTTGGTTGTGTTTTAGTCGGTCTCTATTTAATGCTGCTTTTATAAGAAAACACAAAATTTAACCAAAATACTTTCAAGGGCTTTTGTTGGGTCATCAAAGATTTGAAGATGACCTCTTGATCTCCTTACATTTTTTTGAAAGGGTATCCTAGGCTTTGCCTAGACTAATCCCTGGCACTGATTGACTGCTAAGCATGCAACCCTGAGATAAATCTTAGGTTCTTTGTAATAGCTTAGCCATGTTTTCAAAGTTCGGTGAAGTCAAAGATCAACCAAAATCAAGAATAAGTAAATCTACCAATGCGGATTGAAGATGGATTTCTCAACCCAAACTAAGTTATCTCACCGATTTTCTCCATGACAAATCGGTGAGATCCTCAAAATAGGAGGATTGATAAGTGCTCTATTTTGAGTACTTAAGCACTTCATTTTTAGTCTTTTAGATAGAATTTTGCACTTCTAAATCCCAATTTGAGCCATTTATTACTTCTTTTCTATTTTATTAGGCCAGAGCTAAGGTTTGTGGTTTACTTGTGCTATTTGAGTTAAAAGGCTAATGTTTTTATCAATTTGGGAATCCTTGTTGCACACAGGTCATGCTTAGCATCTCTGGAGCATGGTTCAGACGATTTTTGAGGAAAAGGGAATTGGAAGATGATTAAGGTCGAGTGGAAGATGTGTTTTTGTTGTCCAATGGTCCTTCCAAGTGTCCAGCTGATTGTACTTTCTATTTGTAATGTAATGGCTTTTCTACTTCTTAGTTAGATTCCTTAAACTATTAGTTCTATCTTAAGTAAACTAGTTGCTCATTTTACACTTTTAGTCCCTTTCTATTCCTATAAATAGAGGGGTTAAGGTGCATTTATGAGACATCTCACATACCACTTTAGGTGGTTTCTTTTGGAATTCTCTCATCACTTTTGTACTTTGATAGCTGATCTTAATCAACTCCAATTCCTCCTTAAATTCCAGAAAACTTTTGGTTCTTTAATGTTCTTCATTTAATTCTTGCATTTCTTCTTAAATCCCCTTCTACCCAGATGAATGCTTGCAGCATCTCTGCAGAAGAAGTCTGGAAATCTTTAAATTGCCTTCTTTAAATTCATCTTGCATCTTTAATCTTGTTATTTACATTACGTCTTTATTTTTATGCATTTTATTTCAGTACTTTACATTTTTGTACTCACATTCCATCTTACATTCTTGTCGTTTTCATTTCTTGTACTTTATTTCTTGTTATATTTAGTTATAGCCATTTACTTTTAAAAGTCATTTACATCTCAAAGCATCATGTTTACTTTCCAAATCTCTTACATTTGCTTTCCTTTATTTATTGTAATGAGTAGCTAAGCATTTTAGCTTGGGTGTGAGGCAAATGGTGATGTTGTTAACCAAAAGAAAGTAGGCATTTTGTGGTAATAGTGATGTTTTATTATTCCAACCCAAGTTCTATCAAGATAATACAGTCCCTTGACAAATTAATCACTTTGATAATGTTAAAGTGTCATGGACCTAGAGATGGGCCATTGAATAGCACATCAATTTGGATGACAAAAGGGGTAATATCGAGAGAGTTACTTGCAACGAGAGTTGTTACTTTTGTTTTTCAAAACGATTCATTCTTGAAAAGTTGTCACTTTTTCAAAGTGTTAAAATGGAATAGACTTACAGATAAGCTATTTGGATTACAACAACTTGAGAGGTACGGGGGTTATATCAAGAGAGTAACTTTTAACAAAGAGAATTTGTTTCGCCGTATATTTTAAGAACTCCACTCCCATCATTTCTTTATCTTGAATTCTGCTCAGAGATGAGATTATTTACAGCTACTGGAATAATGGGATGGTGAGAGTCCGAGAGGAACGTGTCTTGAAATAGATAATAAAACTAGTTATTGCCACCCTCATGCTACAGCATTCCTGTAGCATCCATGCTGCAGAAGTTCTATAGCATTAGTGCTGGAATTTAGTTTAACACATCATCGTGAGTCTTACACCTTTGCTTCTCTTTTATTATTGCTCATTTAGTTCTGTGATAATCATCAACCAACCAATCAAAACATTTGCTTCCAAATCGCCATCTGAAATCACTTCTTTCTTAATACTTGAATAGCAATTTTAACTCCAATCTCTGTGGGACGATAATCGGTATTTTACCATTTTATTACTTGATAGACGACATAGTTCCACGTAAGTATACGTGCTTATTGGTTCTATTAACACACGTCTGTAGGTGTATTCAAAAGCCCTAATCAAGGATCCTCCCTTGTCTTTTTGCCAAGAAGATTTTCATCAAAGAGGTAATATCTGGTGTGTGGGAAAAAAGTTCATATGTTCTTTTTCCCATTCTTAGATATTGTCACCATCAAAGCTTTTTAGCACCATGAAAAATAAGAAAAGATACTTCAACTTTTGAGAGTCAAACCTGACCTTCAAATGACAAAGTGAAAAGTGTCTCATGCATTAAATGCGCATGGTACTATTTAAAGATGAAGACTTCTCCATGTAAAGGACAACTCTTGAAGATTTCTTTGTCCTCAAGACATTCTGCTCTTCTCCTCCATTGAACTAAATAACTTTCAATCTTTGTGTTTTAGAAGTTGTGTAGTTTTCAGTTTTACTTTGTGAAGATTGTTAGAATAAATTTTATCTGTTCTTTTCGCAACAATCTAAGTGTTTCTGTGTGTAATTCTTGATTTTTTGGAAAATATGAACTCTTCTCTTATGAGAAATGAGTATCTCTCTCTAACTACTATACCCGCTTTAACAGTCTTCTTAACAACTTAAAGTTGTTAGGTAGAGTGTATGACAATGAGGAAGTCATGTGCAAGTTTATGGACTGTCTTCCTGATTTTTGGGAAAATATCTGTACTTGTATAAAGGGGTAGTTTCGTAAAATGCGCGGGACAAGTTCATATATGAACCTACAGTTAATTAGTTCATATATGAAACACAAAGGTTCATATATGAATTAGTTAAAAAGAGTTCATATGTGAATTACGTGGGTTCACATATGAATAGATAGTTCATATGTGAATCACTCAAGTTCATATATGAACTCGTCTCGTGTATTTGTAAAAGTTACGAAAATGTCCTTCTATTTTTGGAACAGTCGCAACTTTTGACCAATTAAAGCCGATCTTGACCGAATAAATGGCTAAGATTACTTCTCAATTTCTCACACATTTAGCATTTCTCAAATGAACCTATGGCTATATATATATATATATATATCCGATCAAACATTTCAATTAAAATATTAATAATGATAATCTAAAATTATCTATAAGAGCATCTCCAACAGCTTCCCCAAATTTTTTCCAAAATGGGGAAGCAAAAGTCAAAATCCCCAAAAAATTTCACTCATCTCCAACAGATTCCCCATATTTAGAAAAACACTTGTAATCATATTTGGAGTATTCTCCATATTTGGAGAAATTTTTGGGAAAAATCCTATTATCCCCATTTTGAGGAAACTTCTGGGAAAGCTGTTGGAGCTTATTTGTGTTCCAAAATCCCCATTTTCCCCATTTTCTCCAAAATGAGGAAGCTGTTGGAGATGCTCTAAGTATTCAAATCATTTGTTATGTCATGTAATATTAAAGGGAGTTCACTCAAGTAGTCAAAGTACATAAATAAATTGATCTTTTAGTCATTTATTTCTTATTTTTATTAAAATATCATTACATTCGCAATATATAGAAATTAATTGCGAACTTAGTTCAGAAACACCAAAAAATACGAATCTAGTCAATTTTTATAAAAATAGTTTTTTTGTATATTGTGGACCTGGGTCCGCAATTGCGGATCTAGGGTGCGCAATTGTGGATTTTTAAAAAGAGAAGGTCGATATTGTTAGAAAAATGTGGTTGTGGTGTCAGACTTGTGGGATTTTTTGAAAAAAACATAATTTTGATAGCTAAAATCTAAAAAAGTTAACCAAAAATGGTTATTTATGTAAATTTCTCTCTAGTTTCAGTGATATGGACAAACTTCAAAAAGTTAGAAACCTTTTTGAAAGTTTTCCTGAATCAAGTTTCGGTGAAACCACTCTGTCCTGTGGGGCCTCTAAAACCATTTTGAAAACATTGGATGGGTTTTTTTTACATATAATCGACCCTTCATGTGTTAAACATCGGATCTTCACAATAAAAAAAAAACTCTAAACCTTCACAACGTCATTTGAAAAACATAACAAGCATTCAAAGGTGAAACACATCAAATATTCACTGTGGTCTCACGCAGGGTCGTTCCTGGCATATTGTAGGCTTTGGGCGAGATGTAAAATGGGCCCTCGATAAGTACGTTTTTTTTAATATGTTGTATTTTATTATCAGAAATAACATTGAGTTCAAGAAATATTAACAATTCATATAAAACTGTTTTTCCGAGAATTCCTAGACGCAAAATCAATCAATAATTATTTCTAAATTAATATTATTTATCATATCATTTTTAACTAGCATCATAAATTCGTTCCACCGTCAAACACATCATATGATATACCTTTAATATATAGACCGACATCATTTTATGTCACAATATTGACTATTCAAAGTAACACTATATGCAAAATAATATAAATCGGTTAGGTTTGCATATCACCTCATATTAATGTTTTCACCATTTTAAACTTTTAGGGTTAAATCGTTAATACATACTTTTACGAACTATCAATCTTAGAATCAAAAGTCCATGTTGGTTATAACTTAAGATCTTATTCTTGTTGTAGATATAGGAGAATACTTAAATTATGCATTCAATATTAAGTAATAAGGAAGTCCATAATGTATGAAAAAACAAGGTTAGTTTTGAAATCCTAAATATAGATATATGATGGATAGTCTCATATGATTGGTAATTTTTTCAAAAGAAATGAGATTTCTTAGTTAATAACAAAAAATCTACTATATTCTTATATAAATGTTTGAGCCCTTAATATAATGTTATATTCTTTTTGGCTCTTATTAGATACTAAAAAAATTTGTGTCTTCTTTTTTTACTAATTTTTTTGAACTACTATTATATACTAAAAAAATTTAGGGCCCTTTTTGTGGGTCCTTAATATAATATTAAAACTCTTTTTGGGTCCTATTAGATACTAATAAAATTGTGTCTCTTTTATTGAATATTTTTTTAACTAGTATTATAAACTATATAATATATACTAAAAAAAATTGGTCCCCTACTTTTTGTGGGTCGTTAATATAATATTAAATTATTTTTTGTTGTTATTATATACTAAAAAAAATTGTGCTATTTTTATTGACTACTTTTTTGAACTACTAATATATAGTATATACTAAAAAAATTGGGCCCCTATTTTTTATGGGCCCTGGACGTGCGTCCGACCCGCCCTCCCCTGGCACGGCCCTGGTCTCATGAATATAACAAAAATAGATATATAGTATATATATATATATATATAATAAATAATTAAAGAGGAAATGTGAATTGTAGAAGTCCATGGGAAGAAAAAAGGTTATACGAGTAGAATACTCAAGAAAGGGGAGAGGGTAGATGTGTAAAATCACACAAGGGCGGTCGGTTTGGGTTGGGGCGGGGTGAGGCCGTTGAGGGTGGGGTTTAAGATCCAACCTCCACGTTGACGATAATCAATGAGAACACATATCCTTATCTTTTATATCAAAAAAATACATATACAAAAGTATATATATAATGAATGTGTGAGAAAAACAATCATGGATGAAAATATTTATAAGTCTTAATTATATTTTTAATTACCTTTAGATACGTTATTCATCTTTATTTTTACTTTTAAATTGTTTTTATAAACTGTTACATATAAAATCATTTTCACATATAAGAATTTACTAAAGTTTCGATCATGATAATCTTTTAACCATCAAAATTATGTTTTTTCAAAAATGTTTGGAATTCCGCAAGTCTAACATCACAAGCCACATTTTCTTTGGGGTATCGATTTTTTCTTTAAAAATACAAATCTGATCGATTTTTTTTAATAAAAAAAGTCGATTCAGATCCGCAATTGTGGACATAGTTCTGCAATATACAAAAAGAAAAACTAAGGGGGCGTTTGGTTCATTTTAAGGAAATGAGAATGAAAATGAGAATGTGAATGCAGTAGAATGGGAATAGAAATGAGCATTGCATTGATGTTGTTTGATTAAACCAATATAATCAATAAAAATCTACTTATATAATATTTTTAGTACAAGTATGTGTCGTCCAACATGAAAATAAAAGATATGTTTCATTCACATCAAGAGATAAGGGATATATGGGGGAAAATTACTAAGCGGGAAAATAAAATTTTCATTTCCTCCAATATATTACGGACATATATATTACGGATGTAATGACATATTGGTAAAAATAGGATAGAAATAACTAAATATCAATTTACTTGTATACTTTAGCTATTTGAGCCAATTACTCTATAAATAACCGAAAATATGTATTTTTGCCAAATATATCTTTATTTAACTCGCAACAAATTGTATTTAATAAGTAGATAGTAACTTTATAAAACTTTGAACTATTATTATTTCTTTCTTTTCATATGTTTTCGTCAAGGTTTATAGAACTAAAAATCACAATTATTTCAATTTCATTATTTTTTGTTTGGGAGTTTAATTAAACTATCTCAGGTTTGACTTTGATTTACATAATTATGTGAGATGTTGAGGTTATCGTGAAAAACATGAGAAGTTGATTTGAACCGTCGAAATAAATATACAAATAATTTATTGAAACCACCTCTTTCAAAATAAATAATTAAAAATAAACGTATCAAGGACGAAATAAATAAAAAAATTCTAATGATTTTACTCTTTCAAAATAAATAAATAAACGTATAAATGATTTTACTCTTTCAAAATAAATAATTCTAATGTTTAAACCTTAAAATAATTATTAAAGATTTATAAATGGAAGATAGACGTCAATAAAAAAAATTAGAAAAAAAACTAAATAGAACAAAATAAAAATGTATCAAGGTTGCTAGATTACTGGTTAAGATCTTGTGCACATGTGTTGTAGATGCAGGGTTTGAATCATGCACCTTGTGAATGCCTCATTATTTTTTTTATTAACGAAAATGCACCTATTGCGGCCCATCGCAGACCAACATCGCGGTCCATATAGGCCGGGTCCGGGATCGCGGCCCATATCGCGGATTCGTGGGGCAGATTTGCAAAATGAAGGAGAGAAAGGGCATTTATGTAAAGTCAAAGTCAAAGTCAAAGTTGGGGTAGTTTAATTAAATTCCCTTTTTGTTTTTGTGTTTGAAAGAACTTAAGAAAAAACACAAACATTTTTTCAATTAATCATAAAGTGGTCAGATATCATGGAAATTCACCAATACGGTTAGAACATTACCATTATGATGTGTCATATGCACCCATTCCAGACCAAAATAACCTCTACATTTCTTATACTTTTACACTATTCAACCAACGAACAAGGCGTCAGAAATCAAACTCGCATCCTTACAAAAATATTCTACACAGCTCCGACCGGTCGGAATCTTAAAAAATGGGTGATGCAGTTGTGGTGTGTGTGGATGAGGAAGTTGACGGCGATCCCTGGCGGCAATCTTTTTCACCGGAATTGCTTTTGTTTAAAGAAACCGATGCCTCCGCAATAGATGGCTGATGAGAGGCGATTGGGGCGTATAATCCTTTTGAATTGTTGGTGTCGCCGGAGGTTGGGGTGGAGGTGGCTGCCATTGTGGTGTATTCCGGTGGCGGCATCCATATTCCTCCGACCACCACAAATTGGGGTGTTTGTGGGTTGTTGTTGTGGTTTGTTGGGCTTGGCCTTCTTGTATGCAAACGATATTTCTGTCAAATAAATATAATAAAAAATTAGAAATCTATTAAATGGATCAACACAAAATAATAATCAGAAAAATAAAAAAATAATAATATAAAATTGCAAACCTGCAGATGGCTTTTAACTTCATCATTTGTGAGCCCATCAACCTTCATTAATTCCCTTATTTGTTTTGGTGTAGCAACTGTACAATTAAATAAAACTTAAGGACTAAAATTCAATTTAATAAATTAAATTAAATTAATGAAATACCGACCATGGGCACCGCCTAGTTGTTGAAGAGCATGGAGGAACCGCCGATGTAATTCCGGCGACCAACACCTCCGTGCTTTCCTATTTGACTGTCCTTTATCTTCACTCTTGCTTCCTCCACAACCACCACTACCGCTACCTGTCTCCGCCGTGGAACTGGCGGCGGCCGTGGGATCTGTGGCAAGCGTTGTTGATAATTTCGCAGTTCCGGCCGGCGCCGGAGCTGCCTCTGAGTTTTTGTCTTTCTTGAATGGATGAAAAGCACCACACCCATTTCTTTTTACCTCCACAACCGGCACTCTTTTTGGGGATACTTCCTGAAAATTGTGTAAAATTCCAATCTTTAACCAAAATTAATGGAAAAAATTGGGAATATGAAGAATTTAATAAAAAAAATAGAAATAATTACCACTGGATCTGGGGTTTGAATAGAGAGTTGAGCAGATCTAAGCCAGTCTGATTTCTTGGAAGACGACGATGATTTATCTTTGTTGCAAATATTCTTGGGTTTATGATTTAATTGTTGGTGTTGGTGTTGTTGATCATCTTCATCTGCCGATGAATTTCTTTTTATGGGAATAAATTCTTCTAAAACTGGACCTTCACTTGAAGTCTGCTCAGAACACTCAGATTGGCCATTGAAGTAATCATTCGTCGTTCCAGACATTTGCTGTCTGCATCCTTCAATTGCTGCAACAAAAATATGAAATTCCGTTTAAAAACTGTGTGGAATCTTTCAAGATATTTTAAACAACAAAAATTTATAAAGAATCTGTTGATCCAAAATGCAATAAATGGTGAAACTTCACACACACGGTGCGTGTCTACCGTCCGTATTTCTAGATATGAAATTTGTAAAAAAAAAAACCATTTTCAAGAAACAAAAACCCATCAAGAACTCACAAAAGTAAAATGTTTCAACTTTTCAAAACGAAGAAAATCGCATACAAACCAATCCAAAAAACAAAAACCCATCACGAATCTGGGCAGAAAAATGTCAAAATTTTGCATAATAGGAATATCACACACAAAGTGAGCGTGTATTGTGTGTATATCGATTTATAATATCATCCAAACCGTATCTTTTAACATTTTTCCAAAACAACAAAACCCAAATTCAACAAAAACAAAAACCCATCTAGAATCTACCCAGAAACCACCAAATTTTGCAGTATGTAAAAAATCAAACACACATAAATCGTGTTCATAGTCTCCATTTCCAGGAAAGAGAAGCCATTAAAATACCTTGGGTAACAAGCTCTAAACAAAGAGGAAGCTCCCTTTCAAACACCTGAATCTTTCTGCGTTCCGATTCTAAAGCTTCCATATACTCTCGACACCTTTGCATTTTCTCAGTCGAATTATTATCAAAACCCATTTGAATCACTCCAAAATCAGCCAGTTTAGATGGATTAATCTGTATGAAAGGGCATTAAATGTGGAAGATTTTGTCTGGGCGCATAGATGGATCCGGTTTGAACGAGAATAAAAGGATCTAGAGAAGAATCACAAAAAGGAATAAACTTGGAATACAAGATAATTTAATATAAACAAATAATTCTAGAGAGAGAGAAAGTCTTTGTTTTTTATAATTTCTTCTTTTGTGAATTTTGGGTGATAAAGGCTTGGGAGAAATCGAAGGTGTATTGGAGAAGGTGTCGGAGTCGGGGCGTCGCGTACGAAACGAATCTTTGGGAAAGGCTTTTTCCAAACCAAGAATCTCAACAGCACTCATCAAATCGCATAGTTTACTTGTACATTATGCATAGAGTCTTGTACTATGATCTGAAAATGTGGACTATAAAGGTGAAAAATGCATAGAAATGGGTTTGGTAGAGAAATGTAATAAAGGAAGAAGGTTGGGAGGAGTAGTTTGAATATTCCAGAGTGATTCCTGACTGACTGGCTGACTGACTATGGGTTGGCAATGACGTCACCCATGGGTTGCAGATAAGATCAAATCTATTTTCACCACAATATATTTCTCTTTCTTCCATTCTTGCCACCATCTTTTTCAATTCAAATGTTCCAAAATTTAAATAATTAAGTACAAACGCATCAAATTTTTAAATTTACAAACTATTCATTTTTCTTTATTGTCTTTCAATTTACAAATAGTTTGATTTTATTTTTAAAAAACTGCTAATTAATGAATATTTGGATCAATTTATATATAATTTAATTTATTTTGTTAGACCTTGAAAAATAGTAATAAAACATATTGACTGATCTTAGGCCATCAGTACCAATACCCTCAAACCCTTTTGCCATCTCAGTGTTACATCAGCTTTTCTCCTTATCATCTCCTTACCCAAAAGTGGAGTACCAATACCCTCTTGCCACCTCATTTTTTTTAATTCTTTTATTTATACATTTAATTATTTAACAAAATAAAAATATTTATATATTTTTTAATAAATAAAAATAAGATAAATAATAAAAATAAAAATTCATATCATTCATTAAAAATAAAAATTACAAAATAAATTTAAAAATCTACTCGTCGTCATTGTTGGGAACTTGGATACGCCAAATATGTTCGACCAAATCCGACCGAAGGTTATTATGAGTGTCCCGGTTTTTGACTTCTAGAACATTTGCCGCGCGTTGTTCCTCACTGATTTGGGTTTCGATACCATCCGTGAAAAAGTCGTTTTCATCGCCACCACAAATAACATGGTCTTCGTCTTCGAGTTCATATTGTGTAATATGACACAAGCGTACATAATGTTTCCCAATCTTGTCGGATGCCATCCGCGTGCCGGGTTATGAAGTATATGCCAACGTTGTTTAAGCACGCTAAAAGCTCGTTCAACATCTTTACGTGCCGCTTCTTGCGCGGACTTGAACTTTTGTCGTTTAGGGTCATTTGGACACGTAAATGATTTTACGAAAGTAGCCCATTCCGGATATATCAACCCGGGGCTGGAACCCGCCCTAAGCCCGAGCCCCCCCCCCCCCCCCCCCCCCGTACCCAAACCCGCTGGATCCCGCCTTCTTCCCGCCGTGAGCCCGAGCTCCGCTACAGATGGTCTTAGAAGAATTTGAACAAGGCAAGTTATATTCTAAACCTACCCCTGCCACATTTTTGTATACATCTCACATACTTTATTTTTTTATTTTTTATTTAAAATTTACATTTTACACCCCTATATTTATTTAATAAATTAACTTTATACCTTTTAGTTTTCTATTTTTCATTTTACATCTTTATTATATTAACATATATAATCGTATATTAACTAAAATACGTTAAAAAATACTTTTTTATTTAAACAAGTTACGTCATTATAATCGTCTCATCGATACCTTCGAAATGAGCTTAATATTGATTTTTTTTATTTAATTATATTATTATACGTCATACGTTTACGTCATTTTTTTTATATTGTTATTCGTCGATACATTCTTATTTTGTACACATATACATATCACTCACATTATGTCCTCACAGCATCTACAACAGTTTTGCAAAAATTAAATTAAATGCCACAAGTTCATTGTTCACTTACACAAGTTCATTTTTCACTGAACCCGAAGCAATTCGAAAACCTAAACTTAAAATTCGATTCAATAACTTTGCTTTATTTTAAATCAAATTATTAAACGAATAACGTTTGATATATATATATATATATATATATATATATATATATATATATATATCGAATTCCTTAACGTCTTTTTACGTAATTATGTATGTTAATGTGATATGTTAAAACGTATTTTTTTAGAGAGAAAATACTTCACAAGATAAAACGTATATTAATATATTATGAAATTAATGTGTAAAATAATCAAGTAAATTGATCTTTTAGAATTTATTTTTTATACCTCCTAAGTTAAAATAATCAAGTAAATTGTTAAGGTACTTTCGTTCGTTTATGTTCATTTAAGTTCGTTCGTTTAACTCTTAATGAACGAACTTAAACGAACACGAACAAACAAAAATTCTTAACAAACGAACATGAACACAAAAAATCTCGTTCGTTTACCGTTCGTGTTCGTTCGTTTATCGATACTATTTTTCACCAACCCGCATATATTGGGTTGATAACGGGTTAACCCCAAGCCAAACCGACCCAACCCGCCAACCCGTAATGTCGCATTTATAAACAAAATATTTATAAGAAATCTTTTGATTGGGTTGGCGGGTTGGGTCGGTTTGGCTTCAAATTCCATAACGAATTTTATAAACAATATATATATATATATATATATATATATATATCGAATTCCTTAACGTATTTTAACGTAATTATGTATGTTAATGTGATATGTTAAAACGTATTTTTTTAAAACATGTTTTAGTTAATATATGATTATTATGTTAATGTGATAAAATGTAAAACGAAAATTGAAAAAGTAAGAGATGTATGATGTATAATAAAATAATTAAATCAAAAAAATTCAATATTAGGCTCACTTCGAACGTATCGAAGAGACGATTATAATGGTGTAACTTGTTAAAATTAAAACATATTTTTTAACGTATTTTAACTAATATACGATTATATGTGTTAATATAATAAATGTGTAAAATGAAAATTAAAAAATTAAAAGGTATAAAATAAAGTAATTAAATAAGTATAAAGGTGTAAAATATAAATGATTTAATTAATTTTGGTTTGTGAGAGATGAGACAATGTGTATAAGGCCATCAGTACCCCATCCCTCCTATCTGTGAAAGATTCCCTGCCACGTCAGCGCCACATCAGCTTTTCTTCCATCCCTCACCCCATCCCTCACGATCCCTAAACATCCGTACCCCATTCCCTCAAACCCCTTTGCCACCTCATTTATTTTAATTCTTTTATTTATACATTTAATTATTTAACAAAATAAAAATATTTATATATATTTTTAATAAATAAAAATAAGATAAATAATAAAAATTAAAATTCATATCATTCATTAAAAAATTAAAAATTACAAAATAAATTTAAAAATTTACTCGTCGTCATTCCAATCATGATATTTTTTAATTTGCTCTTTTCTCTTTAGCGTAGCCATCAAAGCGCGGCCCGAAAGGTGATCATGCGGGGTTATGTAAAACTGGAAGTCTGCATCAAATCGTTTTGCTCGTTCGATTTCTCGTTCGTGTTCCAACCTTTGAAGTTCGACATCGAGTTTTTTCATTTTGTATTCAATTGCACCATCAAACTTGTCGTTGAACGTCGTCAACAACTGAGTAACACTTTCGTCCGTATTCGTCCCGGACGTATGACTCGTTGATGTTTTTTTTGCCTTGTTTCTCCCGATGGGTCGTTGAATTGGCTCGTCATCGTCATCATCGGAAGTTTGGGTACGTTTTGAACCCCGCGATGAAGTTGTCGTCATCGTTGGAACGGCTCCCCATTTTGGACATTTTTTTAGGATGTCCCAAGCTTGTTCGTGAGTGAAAGCAACGTTATGGCGTGCTACATAGCGTTCGTGTGCCGTTCGGGATATATCGGCCTCACTCATCCCGCTTGATCTATTACTGAGCAAGTTGTTGTAGATGCCGCCAAACGAATTAACTCTTTTATTGACGTCGCTGAACTTGCTATTTAGTTGATGGGTTGATCTATAACCTGGTTCACGACCCATGCGAGTAAAGAACACTTGCCCGATTCGGGCCCAAAAACTTCCTACATTTATGTAAAATAAAGTATAAGAATAATAATAATAATAATAATAATAATAAGAATAAGAATAAGAATAAGAATAATAATAATAATAATAATAATAATAATAATAAGAATAATAACAGTAAAAATAATTACCACCGCTTTGTGCGTTACCGACCACGGGGTCCTCCGAAACGTCAACCCACGCCGACACTAACGCGAGTTCCTCGGCTTTACTCCACGTTTGTTTGGCGGCTTTCGTTCGTCTCGGATTTGATGGTTCCGGGTTAGATTGTTGTGTCGGGATAAATTGTGGTGAGTTCGGGGTAGAAGGTTGGGTTTCCGGAACAATCTCGTCGTCGAGATTGATTGCGGGTGAAGGAAGATTGTAGTTGGCCGGAGTAAAACCTTGGTCAATCAAACCGGGACGTGTAAATTGGTAAGGAAATTGTTGCGAAAATTGTTGGTGATATTGTTGGGGAAATTGTTGCGGAAATTGTGGCGGAAATTGTTGCGGAAATTGTTGCGAGAATTGTGGCGGAAATTGTTGCGAGAATTGCGGATGATAACCTTGTTGTGTAAACGCTTGGAAACCAAGCTCTTGATCTTCTTGCGATTGTGGTGTATTCGGTCGGTTACGACGGGATGTAGGTGTTTTGTTTGGATTCATGATGAGAGAGGTGTGAAAAATAAGAGGTTGAGAGAATTTGAGAGAGTTTGAGAGGTGTGAGATTGAGAGAATTTGATAGTGTGAAAAATAAGAGGTTGAAAGATGTGAGAAATAAGAGGTTGAGAGGTGTGAGAAATAAGAGGTTGAGGGTTAAATATATAGTGGGATTAAATTTAGAATTTTTTTTTTTTAAGAAATAGCCGTTCAACGGTTGTTTTTTTTTTTTTTATAAAACCCTCGGGATGGCTCGGGAACCCAACCCCGCTCACCATCCCGCCCCGCTAGCCCATCCCGAGCCGTAGCGCCACCCCGCAGCCACCTCAGCCATCCCGAGCCCCTTCCCCGCTGGGGTACGGAAGGCCTAAGGTATACATTTGGCAGGGGTAGGGTTAGCAACCCCATTTGAACAAATAATTTCCTAAAGGAATCATAAAAATTAAAATCTTAAAGCAATTCTAACAAATATTTTATAATGTTTTTTAAATAAAGTATTAAAAAACAAAATTAAAAAGAATTACATATAACTTCAACAACTATTCTATTTTAAAACTTTTAACAAATATATATTATTAAAGTATTTAATGTATTTTTTTCCTAAATATTTAATTTCAATATATATTTCTATTGGTGGGAAAGAAGAGTAAGGTATTGTTTAGCAAAAAAAAACTAGCTTATAAGCTAGCTTTTCTTTGAGTACATGTTTGAATGATCATAAGCTAGCTTTTTGAAACGCTACTTGAAGTAGCGTTTTGGTAGCTTTTTGTGAATATTTCAATATTGCCCCTTATTATTATTTACTAATTATTCTTATTAATAAGTATTAATTTTTTAAATTTAATTATCATTAATTAATAAATATTAATTAATATTAACTGAAAATTATTAAATTAAATTTTAATTATTTAGAGTTACTGTTAATCATATAAATTATTTTTATTTATTTTTTAATATTAATGAAATATATTTTAACTATCACTTAATATTACTTTTTAATTGTTATTTAATTATTTTTTCATATTGTATGTAACGGTTATTTAAAATAATAAGCTAATATATATATTTTTTCTAAAACTTGTTTTAATAAATTCAAAATTTATAGTATATATGTAATAATAAATTTTAAATTTCTTTTAAATAACATGTTATATTATTTAATTTTTCTTTATTACATTGGTTGTATTAATTAACATATTATATTGTTACAAAATTGTTTTAATTACATAATTAAATATTGTAATTGATAATTATTTGAAGATGTCCTTTTTGGTTATTTTACACGCTTATAAGCTAGTTTTGCCAAACGTGACTTTTTCACCACCTAGCTTATCAGCTACCAGTTAGCTTATCAGTCAACAGCTAGCTTATCAGCTAACAGCTAGCTTATCAGCTAGTTTGCCAAACATAGCCTAAATATTATTACTCTCTTTTAAATATTGAGTTTCAAATATTTTTTTTTCATATTTAGATATTTTTATTATGTTTCTTCTTTTTTCTTTTAGATATCATGTGTTCAATACTTTATTAAAAAAAAGTTTTAGAAATACTTTTAAATTTACAAAGTTTTAATTTGTCTTTTCTTTTTTACGTATTTTAGTATAGCTGCTTTGCAAAAAAAAGTAATATAACTATTAAAATACTTTATAGCATTACGAAAACATCTCTTGGATGTCTCTTTTAAGATTAGGGGTGAGCATCGGTCGGGTCGGGTCGGGCCGGGCCGGAAAACCCCCAACCCGATCGGGTTTCGGGTGGACAAAACAGGCCCCGAAACCCGTCCTAAGTAAAGTTCGGGTTTCGGACTTCGGGTCTAATCGGGTTTCGGGTTTTGGACTTAAATCTAAGCATAAAGTTCTTTTTGTTGAAAAACCGTATAAAATCACTCATTGGTCTGATTGAGGTGTATAATATATCGATGGAAAGATCTTTGTGTCTAGAACAACTTTGTAGTTTGCAACGAGATCTAATTGTGACTTTAAGGGGCTCGAAATAGTGTATTTCCAAAACTGGTCCTGTTAAAAAGGGTTTTACGCACTGTTTTTGTAAAATTCATATAAAATTGGTCATTGATCCAAATAAGGTGCATTTTATGCGATTAGATTCCTAAGAGATAGTAGTACGTTTTTAATTTAGATGTCAAATCTTAATTTGTTCTCTAAGTATGAGTAAATCGTCAAAACCTTTGAAGGACAGAAGCTGTTTTGTGCAGTAACTTGAACTGCAATTGTGCATGTATAGCTTTTTAATAAGTGATCAAATGATAAGTTGGTGGCGTAAGTAACTAGGATATGAATATGGATTACCTCCAAATATGTGGCGTAAGTAGTAGTTTTTTAAAAATTTCGGGTTTCGGACGGGTTCGGGTTTGGAAAACCCAAACCCAATCCGAACCGTAAGTAAAGTTCGGGTAATTCGGGTGTTGGGTTGTCGGGTTTAGTGTTTTTGGGTTAGTTTGGATTTCGGGCCGGTCGGGTTTTGCTCACCCCTATTTAAGATATATAATGTTAGAGATAGTTTTAATTAGGCTATGTTTGGCAAGTTAGCTGATAAGCTAGTTGTTGGCTGATAAGCTAGCTGGTAGCTGATAAACTAGGTGATTAAAAAATTACGTTTGGCAAAAATAGCTTAAGCATGTAAAAAGACCCAAAAGGGCATATTCAAATAATTATCAATTACAAATATAATTATGTAATTAAAAAAATTTATAACAATATAATATGTTAATTAATACAACCAATGTAATAAAGAAAAATTAAATAATATAATATGTTAATTAAAAGAAATTTAATATTATTACATATATACTATAAATTTTGAATTTGTTAAAACAAGTTTTAAAAAATATATATACATATATTAACTTATGATTTTAAATAATCGTTACATACAATGAAAAACTAATCAAATCAAAATTAAAAAATAATACTAATTGATAATTAAAATATGAAATTAATTAAAATACCCCAAGTTTGACCAACACTTACCAAAATGCCACAAATCTCTTCCAGTTTGCAAAAATGCCACAAATACCCGCGATCCCGGGCTCAAGAACCATTTTTGACACTTTTTGAAACTTGCAGGGACCATTTATGAAACTTTTAGGGACCATTTTGAAAATTTAGCCCGCGTTGACCCCCGCGTTGACCCCGCGTTCGACCAAATTCCAATTTTTAATTGAAATGTTACACTTTCAACCCCTATACTTATTTACTAAATTTACTTTATACATTTTACTTTCATAATTTAATTTTACATTTAACACATATAATCGTTTATTAACTAAAATACGTTAAAAAAATACGTTTTAATTTTAACAAGTTACACAATTATAATCGTTTCTTCGATACGTTCGAAATGAGCTCAATCTTGAATTTTTTTGGATTTATATATTTTAATATATATCATATAAACTACATACAAATTTATTTTTAACGTATTTTCAATTTTGTTTTACACTCCTATCGCATTAACATAATAATCATATATTAACTAATTCATTAAATCGTTTTAAATTATTATTATTTGAATGTGTTTATAGATATCGTGAATGGCAATAGGACAAGGTTTCACGAGAAGAATATGAAATGGGGTTTTGACAAGTTGGTATCACTGGACTCATTTAAGAATTGTGAAAATGGCTATTTGGCGAACGATGATTCATGTGTGTTTGGAACTGAAGTATTTGCAGTTACAGAGTATGCACAAAAGGATCGATGTCTGTCCATCACAAAGCCTCCGCCAATTTTTAATACTTACACTTGGACTATCGATAAAAAAATAAATAAAACGTATTTTAACTATAAGAGTACCATAAATTAAATAATTAACTATAAGGGTATGAATTTTAAATATAAAAAATAATTTTTATGTAGTTTATATGATATATATTAAAATATATAAATCCAAAAAAATTCAAGATTGGGCTCATTTCGAACGTATCGAAGAGACGATTATAATGGTGTAACTTGTTAAAATTAAAACGTATTTTTTTAACGTATTTTAGTTAATAAACGATTATATGTGTTAAATGTAAAATTAAATTATGAAAGTAAAAGGTATAAAGTAAATTTAGTAAATAAGTATAGGGGGTGAAAGTGTAAATATAAAATCAAAACTCAACCAAAAAGTAGAAATCGTATGCACCGCGGGTACTCACCGTGATCGCGGGCTAAAAAAAATTACAAAAATGCCACTGCCCGCGATCGCAGGCTCCCATCGCGGGTATTTGTGGCATTTTTGTAAAGTGGGAGAGATTTGTGGCATTTTGGTAACATGAAGTTTGACTTGTAGCATTTTAATTAATTTCCCTAAAATATATTCATTAATGTTAAAAAATAAATAAAAATAATTTATATGATTAACAATAATTCTAAATAATTAAAATTTATTATCAATGTATAATTAAAATTTAATTTAATAATTTTTAATTAATATTAATTAAAATTTATTAATTAATTAGAATTAAATTTAAAAAATGAATATTTATTAATAATAATAGTTAATAAATAATAATAAGGGACAATATTAGAATATTCACAAAAAGTTACTGAAACACTACTTCAAGTAACGTTACAAAAAACTACTGAAACGTTACTCCAAATGACATTACAAAAAGCTAACTTATAAGGTAGATTATGATCATCCAAAAATATACACATAAAAAAAACTAGCTTATAGCCTAAATTTTTTTTTTTTGGCCAAAAAATGCTTTAATATATGAAATAGTAAATGAAATAGGAAAGCAAAAGTGTGGAATATCCTTTAGGTTTAGGAGAAGCAAGCGGGGATGGGAAAAGAATCACGAGAGATACAAAGCCTAAAAAAAGATTCTGTTTTGATGAGACGCGTGTCCCAAGGGGTTGTATAATTACGGTTACGTCCTTATCATTTGGTGTGTGGCTTTTCGGGACCTCCAAGGGGCCGTCCTCCCTTTTTCACGTTTTCCCTCCACGCGCCGATGCCGATCATATTTCGGATCCTACTCGGCTTCGCTGGATATCTATGGAATATTCTCCAACCCTCTTGGATATTGGAACATATCATTAAATATGATTGTATTTTTATAAACATATTGATTAGAACTAGGGGTCTACCGGTTTGGGTTAGACGGTTTTTAACATTTTTACGATCTAACCCAATTATGATGGTTTGGAAAATCTCAGCTCATTCAAAAGTATAACCCAACCCTTCCTGGTAGGGGTGTACATGGGTTGGGTTGGACGGTTTAGGACATTTTTACAACTCAATCCAATTATGATGGTTTGAAACAATCTCAACCCAACTCAATCCATTCAAAATTATAACCTAACCCAACCCAACCCTTGCTGGTTATGGCGGGTTGTGCGGGTTAAGCGGTTTGGTAGTATACATAAATTAAGGAATAAAATACAATAAATACTACTAAAAATCTACAAAACGAAGTTATTAATTATTACAATCATCAAAATATATAATGACCTCCACCATTTTTGGACTCAAAAAGTTTCTAAATTAGTCTAAAATACGACACCTAGTGGGTTGTTAACGAACCGAGTCGAGTCGAGTTGCAACTTGCAAGTTATTCGAACTCGATTAGAAAAAAGAGCACCGCGCTCGTGCTCGACTCGAGCTCAAATAACTTTCTCATAGTAGGGCTCGAGCTCGAGCTCAAATATTTTTTCAATGTTCGAGCTCGATACTCATTTACGGACTCAAACTTGAGTTCGATTAGCTCGCTTATTGGCTCGATGTCTATAATTTTTTTAACTTTTAACATGTTCGGCTCGAAAAAGTGTATGCTCAGCTTGAAACAGTAAGTAAAATGTATTATATATACATATATATACACTTTGTGTTGTAAATTTGACTAAAATAAACTACAATTTTTATTCTTATATCACACACACACACACACACACATATATATATATATATATATATATATATATATATATATATATATATATATATAACTTTATAAAATTATATACTAGTGGCGGGTTGGCGGGTTGGACGGGTTGAGTAAAGCCTAACCCAATTTCAACCCTCTTAATTGGCGGTTTGGCGGTTTAACGGTTTGACGGGTTGGGTTTAATTGAGTTGTTAGTGGTTTGGGTTGGACGGATTTTGCGGGTTGACCGTTTTATGTACACCCACTTTCAACCCTCTAAAATGGGCAATGTTTTGTAACAAAAATTGTATTAATAAAATACTCAATACATTTAAAATAAGGAAATTAATTAAAATACCCAAAGTTTGAAATTGGTTTGCCAAAATACCCAAAAACACTCTATTGCCAAAATACCCATTATACCCGCGATGGGGTCCGCGATCGCGGACTGGGCCCGCGATTTGGGCCGCGGTGGTCCCGCGGTGGGCCGAAAATTAGGGTTTTGGCCCCTAATGTTTCATTTTTGGTCCCTCTAGTTTTTAGGTTATCATTTTATGTATTTTTCAAGTGTTTTTACAGTTTTTTTTCACACGTATTGTCTGAGTTGTTTCAGGTATTTAATATAGAAATTAATTAAAGAAACTGTTTTCCCCATTTTAATTTTTGGTCCCTTTTTTCAACTTGGGTCTTTTTTATTTGTTAAATTACAACGTAGATCACTTATGTTTGATAAATTACATGGGACGATAAAGTAGATAAAATCATGTTGTATATAAAACAAGAGCAGTAAGCATACAATATTTATCGTCCCAATCAAGGGAAATCAATGTTTAGATCAACGGTATCATATGCTATACTTCCATGTGGTTCACGCTCCGACGGGCCCTGCGTGTTAGTTAGTTGGCTGACTGAACGTCTACTCCTTGGCATGCTTGAAGGGGCGAGATTTGGACACTCTCCACGAGTATGTCCTACTGCTTGGCACCGAGTACATTTTCGCTGTATCGAACCTTCACTACGTGATGGACGTCGGTCGTTCTTTCTCGGTCTCCCGGCTCTGTTCTTGGTGTTTAACGGTGGATAGCATGGAAGAAGGGGGTCGGGTGGAGACACCCATGCTTCAGGAGGTCCAGTTGGATTTATTACCTCCACGTATGTTGCCCGGTAAGTTTCGGGCGTGAAGAAATTTACAGCCAAGTCGCTGCAATCTCTACGACCCATATGTCTTGTCGCAGCGATGGCATGGCCGCACGGTAACCCATATTTTTGCCATTGGAAACATGAACAACCATGGTCGGTCATATCGACAATCGCGTCAAGTAGGTTATCCCGAAACTGGTACTTCCAATACCCAATTTCTCTTACCCTCCATGTCGACGCCTGTCCCGCCCTGAGGAGATTTATCTCCTCCGCCTTTGGTGTGAGTCTATTAAGCATCTCACCTTCTTTTCGGCGTCGAATTTGGTACAAATCCTGTTGAAAGGACCGAAAGTACTCTATAAGTTGTACAATCGGTAATCTACGAGCAAAATGGGAGAGTGCATTCACCGACTCTGCACTATTGGAGGTCAGAATGTCATAACGTTGTGCAGGAAAATGGGTCGTCGACCACCTCTCCGGTCCAACATCGTCCATAACTTTGGCTGCTTTGTTGGCACTAACTCGTAGAACATTCATGTACCGATCAACTCCCGAGCCGTATACGCTCTGCATGCCTTCCAGTAGATGGTGTTGTAAGTTGTAATACGTTTGTCCTTGTTTTTGGCGTTCATCTCCAAATGTCGACAACATAAGGCGTGAGGGGCTATTGGTCCCAGTTATGGATTAACAAAGATAAACAAGTATTGTAGAAGGGGGGTTGAATACAATACTCAAAAATTTTCACTTACTTAATTCTTTATTGATTTAAAATCAAGAATTACACATAGAAAACTTAAAGATTGTTGTGGAACAGAACATATAAAATATGTTCAAACAATCTAACACAAAGTCACACAGAGAATAAGAACAATTGTAAAACACTAAGAAAACAATGAACTTTTGAGAGAGGAGAGAAATGCCAGCACTTGAGAGCTTGGAGAGTCTATAATATGGTTATCTGTGCAGTTGAAGATGATCCCTTTATATAGTGCCTCATGCATTAAATGCATGGACACCTGTCAAGCAATGGTAGGAGGGTAGGAAGACGTTGTCAAACAATGGTAGGAGGGTAGGAAGACGTCTCTATCAGGTAGGAAGGCGTCTCTATCAGGGCAAGATATCCTAGATATATTTTGCAGATAAAGTTGACTATACCTGCTGTAAACTGTCGGCCTAGGATCTCTTCAAAGATATCTTCAAGAATTTTTTCTTAAGGAATTCTCTGCCGATCATGTCTTCAACATCTTCAAGTGATCCTGCCGATCATGTCTTCAAGATTATCATTACTCTTCAAGTGTACTGGCCTAAGACCTTAGGAAGTCTCAAGTAGCAGCTTAATCTTTGGTTGAGAAGTCTATCTTCAATCCGCTTTGAAGATATACTTCTACTTTGTTTCTTCGGTTGATCTTCGACTTCACCGAACATTTTTATACAATTAAACTGTTAACCTAAAAATTAATCTAAGTATGAACTGTGTAAAGATGAAAGACTGAGGTCATCTTCAAATCTTAAGTGACCCAACAATCTCCCCCTATTTGAGGATGACATCCATACTTAGAATCTAAGGAGTAAATACTGAATAATTTGTTTTGACCCTTGTTTACTCTTTTTGGGTTCTTTTCACATAGTCCATTCTTTTTGTTCTTTTTGAATTTTTTTATTGTATCCGATATTTACAAGTAAAATGAAATGGTAAAGTATACTGTACAAACTAATAACAAAAACATACTTGTATTTGAAACTTTGAAAGAACAACAATTAAAGTTACAAGTACATATCAGAAACATATAATATAAACCAATTCTTCTTTTCTGAAGTTCAGCTAGGATGGCATGTTGTAGTGGAGAGGTTGCAAATGTGTCAGGGGCAATGACAAGGATGGCTTCAAGGAAGATAGAGTCAGCCATAGATATCTGCTCATATCGGAAGATGTAATAACCAAGTATGTTGTTGATTTATTTAATGTTTATTATTTTGGTTCTAAAGTAAGTATGGGATTAGTTTTATGGAGTTATAAGTTAAGGGGTAAGTTTTAATTTTAAATTTAGAGATTGGAGGACTAAAGTTGCCACTAGATGAAAGTATGGGGTTTGTTTGGATAATGTGATTAAACTACATCACACCACCGCCCCATTTCCTCTAAAATGGGTGAAGTGTCACTCATTAACACCATTTAAGATATCAACATAGTGTGTGTGTGTGTGTGTGACGGTTTTTCACGGCAAAGGGAGAGGAGATAAAAGAGAGAAAATTGAAAGAGAAAGATAAAGAAGGAGAAGAAGAAGGAAAGCAAGAAATTCCTGCTGGAGATTTTAGGAAATAACTTGTGAGAATCAAAGGTATGTTGCTATTTAATTTGCTCTCTTTATGGTTATAAGTTTGCTAAATAAGTTTATTGGGTTTTGATGTTTTTGGAAGATTATGAGAATTCTGGGTTTATAATTGTGTTTTAATAGTAGTCTTAAACTTATCTGCATAGTTATAGAATCGTTCATGGTTTAAATCGATTTCTGGGTAGAATTTTGATGAACAGACAAAGGTTTCCGGACGAATTATGGTAGTGTCCGGTAGTTCCTTTTTATAGTGTCCGGACGATTCGTTTGATGGTGTCCGGTAATTGAAGTGTCCGGTAAGTATCTATTTTCTATGGTTTCCGGATGAATTAGATACCGGATGGCATCCGGATTACTTTGGTGTCCGGATGATGTCCGAATTATTTATGCTGTCCGGGAAGTTGGGTTGTCCGGATTGGTCTTGTTGTCCGAAAAGTTCATGTTGTCCGGATAGTTCTTGGTATCCGGAAACATTGGCTGTTTGGTCACTTTTGAGGATAAGAGTTAGATAGATTTGTCTAGAGTTCTTAGCCTGTTAGTAAGTCTTATGAGTTCTTTTGGTGAAGAGATATTTGTATGTAAATTGTTTCAGATTCTGGGAATTTTGGGTAAAAGATCGGATAGCTCGGAGAAAAGCTTGGAAGGGTTTTTGATAAGCAATCAGGTGAGTTTTTACTTTAAAAATGTTTTCAAACTGGAATATATATATATGAGATGAATATGTGGTAGGAATATGACGACGTGTTTATAAATAAAGTATGATATATTGAGGTGTATATTATATTTATTTATATGAGCATTACACTACACGAGAGCACGTTGGCCGGGCTTAGGACCGGTGGAGTTTTGGCTGTACGAAGGGACATCGGTGTTGGCTGTAATTTTAGTACAGCGGAGTAAATTGATTAGTTGGCTCACAACCAACTAATATGGCCAAGGGAAATGAGGAGAGGTACACAGTGCACGAGTCTTGCTTGGTATTTAATTACTTCTTGTATATTTGGGTTTTACAAAAGGATTACTAAACTGACAGGGATTATCTCACTAGACCGTTTGGTCTAACCCTCATTTTTGTTTTAAAAATATGTATTCCAGGTCGAGGAACTTTTAATAGCAAAAGGGAAGGATAAGGTGTAGGATGCGGTTGATAGCAGACGAAGATTAGGAAATACTTATGTTTTGTATTGTATAGTTTTGAGACTGAAGGGACCTTATGTGATCTATGATGTATCTTTTGTTATGAAGGTAACGATGTTATGCAATATATGTTATTGGTTGTATGTTTGGGATACCGGGTCGTTACAGATGGTATAGAGCCCTAGTTTAAGGGATTTAGGTATTCGGATCCATACCTAGACTTAAACTGCATGTGAAGTAGGATCTCCTTGATATATTAGAACCTTGGGATGTTAAATATAAAAAGGTAGAAGGAACATCATGTAAGGTAATTTCAAATTACATTTGGCCAGTGTAATTGTGAACTTACAGGTACATGTTTGAACTGGAAAACCTTATTATATGGGGTATATGCTTACGTGTATATTAACCTTGTTGAAATCAACAGAATGGCAAGTCGGACTCGACGTATGGATAGAGATGAAGACATGTATATTTCTATAAACTCTACACGTGCTAAAGTGCTAATTGACTCAGGTGCAATCGATTAATAGTGTCTCCTTATTTGCCATTTATTTGCTTTAGAAAGGTATCTGATAATTGTGTTATAGATATAGATAGGTGTGGAGTGCCTAATAAGTTATTTTTGACAGCCTTGTTGAAGTTCGATGTAATAGTGAAAACTAAGTATCCGTACCTTTTCGCCTAACCGAATTCCGGGACAAAATTCTTTTAAGGGGGAGATGTTGTAATAACCGAGTATGTTATTGATTTATTTAATTTTTATTATTTTGGTTCTAAGGTAAGTATGGGATTAGTTTTATGGAGTTATAAGTTAAGGGGTAAGTTTTAATTTTAAATTTAGAGATTGGAGGACTAAAGTTGCCACTAGATGAAAGTATGGGGTTTGTTTGGATAATGTGATTAAACTACATCACACCACCGCCCCATTTCCTCTAAAATGGGTGAAGTGTCACTCATTAACACCATTTAAGATATCAACATAGTGTGTGTGTGTGTGTGAGGGTTTTTCACGGCAAAGGGAAAGGAGAGAAAAGAGAGAAAATTGAAAGAGAAAGATAAAGAAGGAGAAGAAGAAGGAAAGCAAGAAATTCCTGCTAGAGATTTTAGGAAATAACTTGTGAGAATCAAAGGTATGTTGCTATTTAATTTGCTCTCTTTATGGTTATAAGTTTGCTAAATAGGTTTATAAATGGGTTTTGATATTTTTGGAAGATTATGAGAATTCTGGGTTTATAATTGTGTTCTAATAGTAGTCTTAAACTTATCTGCATAGTTATAGAATCGTTCATGGTTTAAATCGATTTCTGGGTAGAATTTTGATGAACAGACAAAGGTTTCCGGACGAATTATGGTAGTGTTCGGTAGTTCCTTTTTATAGTGTCCGGACGATTCGTTTGATGGTGTCCGGTAATTGAAGTGTCCGGTAAGTATCTATTTTCTATGGTTTTCGGATGAATTAGATACCGGATGGCATCCAGATTACTTTGGTGTCCGGATGATGTCCGAATTGTTTATGCTGTCCGGGAAGTTGGGTTGTCCGGATTGGTCTTGTTGTCCGGATAGTTCTTGGTATCCGGAAACATTGGCTGTTTGGTCACTTTTGAGGACAAGAGTTAGATAGATTTGTCTAGAGTTCTTAGCCTATTAGCAAGTCTTATGAGTTCTTTTGGTGAAGAGATATTTGTATGTAAATTGTTTCAGATTCTGGGAATTTTGGGTAAAAGATCGGATAGCTCGGAGAAAAGCTTGGAAGGGTTTTTGATAAGCAATCAGGTGAGTTTTTACTTTAAAAATGTTTTCAAACTGGAATATATATATATATGAGATGAATATGTGGTAGGAATGTGACGACGTGTTTATAAATAAAGTATGATTTATTGAGGTGTATATTATATTTATTTATATGAGCATTACACTACACGAGAGCACGTTGGCCGGGCTTAGGACCGGTGGAGTTTTGGCTGTACGGAGGGACAGCGGTGTTGCTGTAATTTTAGTACAACGAAGTAAATTGATTAGTTGGCTCGCAACCAACTAATATGGCCAAGGGAAATGAGGAGAGGTACACAGTGCACGAGTCTTGCTTGGTATTTAATTACTTGTTGTATATTTGAGTTTTACAAAAGGATTACTAAACTGACAGAGATTATCTCACTAGACCGTTTGGTCTAACCCTCATTTTTGTTTTAAAAATATGTATTCCAGGTCGAGGAACTTTTAATAGCAAAAGGGAAGGATAAGGTGTAAGATGCGGTTGATAGCTGACGAAGATTAGGAAATACTTATGTTTTGTATTGTATAGTTTTGAGACTGAAGGGACCTTATGTGATCTATTATGATGTATCTTTTGTTATGAATATAACGATGTTATGAAATATATGTTATTGGTTGTATGTTAAGAAGTTAATAAAATGAAAAACCAATACATAAATATTATCAAGTTTATTGAAAAAATCTTGTTAAAATAAATGTAAGCCGGTTTTTTAAAAGGTTCTATTTTATTTCTTGATTTATGTCACTTTTTATTTATTTTCAATTAAATTTTCAGTAATGTTTTTAATCATTTTTCTTGTAGGAGTATTTTCAAATGGATATTTTTAGAGGTTTGAGCAAAAAAATTTTGCTTCAAGACATTTCTCCAAATGAAAATGTATGAAAGGGTGTGTACAATTTTCCAAATTTGAAGAACTTTCGTAAAAAGATTATCATAAGAGATTTATTTCTATTATATATTACCAATAAGAAGTCTTCAAAGTAAATATTTATAAGAAATAATATTTATTTAAACATATAGAATATTTTAATAACATATAGTAATGTTGTACTATACAAAATGAAGAAACTATTTAAATTGAATGTAATTTTTAATTTTCTATTTTCAAGACACTCTCATTTGAATTATTAATCAATAACTATTTTTACTATTTTTTAAAGTTAAATATAAATAATTTATCAACTAATAATTTTCCTATTAGCTTACAAGTTACAACTATATTAGATTGGATCTACTAGCCCTTTTTTTGAATTGGGCTTTTTTTAATGTTACGAATTTAAATAAAGATGGTAGTGGGCTTTGTTTATGGGCTATATTCTGACTTTAGAGATATTTTCGGGATTAGGCTTTTAAATATTAGAGGCGTTTTTCTTTTAATTTTGTTATTCATATCAGTATAAATTGCGACACTTTTTTATTCTTTACAATTTTTAATGTACAGGTGATGATAAAATTTATGGTTAACAACAGGAGTCGTTTACTAAATGTTTATTCGATAAGCGTTTATCGATTCCGACTCATTTTATTTTATTAGATAAACATGAAAAAAATCGAGAATCTTACTTGGTAAGAGTGATGAAAAAGACCAAAAGTCTTACCCGGTAAGTGAGAGTGACACTCTTACCCTGTAAGTGCTTACCAGATAAAAATGTTGCATACAATGCCGTTAAAATCTTACCCGATAAGTTAAGTGAAAGTGTTGACTATTATTGGTAAACGCTTACCGGGTAATAAAATGTTGACAATTAACGATTCCTAAAATGGAGAGTTGAATTTGACGGCTAAGATGGATGTGCTGGCGTTTTGCTAATAAAGTGAAACTTTAGTGGCAGACTGGCGGTATTGTAGTTGGACATGGGGGTTAACACACAATAACATCCATCGGACAACTTAACGTAGCTTAAACCGACCATATTAACACACGTTAACGTGAAAATATGCAACATTAATATATATATATATATAGGGAAGGGTTCAATTGAGAAGTCTAAATATTTTGAGAAATAGAGAAGTAAAAAAACACTGGAGTGTTCATATATGAACGTTCATATATAAACAGTCATATATGAACATTCATATATGAACACTCCCCGTGTTTTTTTACTTCTCCATTTCTCAAAATATTTAGACTTCTCAAATGAACCTAACACTATATATATTAACATATATTTACAATGTAAGTTAACATACATTACAACCTCAACATGTATTAATATGCATGAAAACCTTAAACATGTGATAATATGCAATCTTAACATGATAAGCAATGAATCTTAACATGATAAGCAATGAACATATAGTATTTAACATGAACAACTAGTTTTTGTTATACCCGCTACAATGCAATTATTATATATAAATGGACCTTTTGTCGAGTCGCTTCTGGAAGGGCCATCGCTCAACGGATAAAAGTTACTCTAACTTCATTTAAGTTAACGTATGTTAATATATCTTTACTCATAAAATGTTAACATATGTGTTAACAAGCAGCAACTGTGGCTGAATAACCAACTGACCCCTCCTTTAGAAAAGACAACACACTTGTAGGCACATAGATCAGGATCAAGGGTCATGCGGAAGTTCTTATGGTTCCTACATAGTCTTGAATTCCAACGGGAACAATCATATATAAGGTTGGGTTCCGGTAAGAAGGAAAGTTATGATGAGAAGTGTAAGAAGGGATCTGGATCCTTTGATCAATCATAATTGAAGATCAATATTAATGAGATGCACCGAGATGCATGAGATCAATTCCCGTGAGAAGCGCAATTCATGAGTGGGGTGAGACTAAAAGAAATCAAGGGTCCATGTCTTAGGCAACATATCGTGTTTGCTTCTGTTGTCCAAGTTCTTATGCAACATTGAGAAGACAACAATGCTTAGGCAATATAAGCTTGTTGTCTAAGCCAACACATAAATCTCTCTTAAGCAACATTTTTGATTTGTTAGTGGCATTTTAAGGTAGTGCATATAAGAACGCAATACTAACAAAGTAAAAAAAAAGGAACTACTTAATATAATCGTTTTTAATTGATACTTATCTATAAATAATAAAAATATTATTTCTAACAAATATCACATATTGAATAAAAAGACAAAACAACCCCTTAAAAATTAAAAAATAAAAAATAAAAAATAAAAAACAAACCTGATTGGTGGATTGAGGTTTGTACAATTTGCACAATTTAAGGGGATTTGTATTTGAACGATTCCATATATATGGGACATTTCATTGACAAACCACCCAATTCCAACTTGATAGAAGCAACCTTGTCGGATACGAACACCAATCTTTCATTTATCCGATACATTGCTTCAAGACAAAAACCAACTTCACGCCTCCTCATTCTCAGACCTACCCATTCCGAAAGCGATGAGCACAATTTGGTTATTTGCGTCAATAGCAACGACTAAGAACATTATGCTCAAGTAAGGCCCTTCAAATGAGCATCGTCTATTACAAAGACTCGACACAAGTGTCCCTAAAATGACCGAATCTGGAAAAATTAGGTGGTTTACACATTTGAAAAATATAGTATCTATTAGTGCAAGAAATATAATGGAAGTGTATAGTGGTGAAAAAGTTAGAAGAAAATTATACGTATCGTGCACCAAGGGCAGCGAAACACATCGCAAAACTTCCTGTATTATCGATCCTTATTTAGCTAAAGGTACAAGGAGTTTGAAGTTCCAAATTATACATAAACCCGGGTAAACGATTTCTGGGGGCAACCATACACCGTAGTTAGCACACAAGCTTTCACACGCCAAGCTTGCCACTATGAAATATCTACTTTCATATGTTCTTTCATGTCATTCACAATGTCGGATCCACGTAGTGTTCTACTTGTATCCTTCACTTTAGGCAAAATTAAATGACCCGATACTCTTCTATTGGCTTGACGGTGGTTGAGATGCGTCTGGGTCATTGAACAAATGTGGCATCATGCAGCTTTCGTACATGGAACATCTTGGTTTTTCGACACATGTCACCATGATACACCAATCACAGTTATCATGCACACATGTCGCCTTGTATCTAGTTTTTGAAGATATTTGCACTTTAAACATGAAACTGCAAGAAACTTCAACCTGAGAGTGAGTGTAATTTCATATTTCTTCAGGAATACATCTGTCACATTTACTCTCCTACTACGATTATAAGATATGTGTTCTTCGTCTTCTGGAAGGGGAAAAGACATACAAAAGAAATCATTTATTCCACCAAATGACTTAACGTAACTAGTTTATGTGTTTCTTGTTCATCGGTATCAATATCATATATATCCAAGTGCTAAACATGAGACTCATCGTCGTCTTGATGAACTTCTTCTTCTTTTTCTTCTCGTTCTTCCACCGCTTGTTTCGTCTCTAGAATAAAATCGAGGTTATAGTCACTAGCTAAGACCACAAGTCTGTTCTGGAACAAAATCAATGGGAACCCCATATGCATGCTCGTCTTCAGAATCAAACTGAGGCACATAAGAAGTTTGACTCTGCTTAGGAGCATACACATCCAGATCGCCTTCGCTGTTCGAACTACCACCAACATTACTTCTACCGCACATCATCAAATCGACATACACATAAAGTGTTGGCAGATTTTTTTACAGCGACTACAGATTGCAGGAAACACAACATTGTCAGTGTTTCCTAACTCATAAAGTTAGCTAGAATATGTGTACGCCATTCTAGTGATACCAATAGTAGAGTCGATACCACATTTTGTTTGAACATAACTAACCAACCTAGAATATGTAATGTTTGATGGCACTATGATGCGAAACATCTGTTGATTAGAAGAATACTCTGGGCTGTTGGCAGTTGCTGAATGTTTTGGTGCAAAATGATTAAGTGGTGAGGATGATTAAGAGACTGATCTTATGATATAGTGTAAAATGAAATATGGTTGTTTGGTAATTGTTCATAATGAATTAGCTTGCTAAATGGTTAAGGGAGACGCAAGATACATTCAGAGGGTTTTAGAACCATTAAGAGGCAAAAAAATATATTTTTTTGTCAAACAAGATTAACCTCTTCGCGCTTCAAATGTTGCCTCTTAATGAAATTATTAAGAGGCAAACAAACAACGCCTCCCACTCTTGATTATTTTGCGGCCAAGAACCCCTACCCAAACTACGTAACTTAATTATATCAGATAAAGAACTCATTTTGAAAAAAAAACACAGAACAAAGAAAGGAACAAAATCGAGATAAATCGTTGATTTCTATCAAAATTCATCCTTGGTATTTTTATACACAAATTTGACGGAATCAAATTGTATCAAAACATTCAAATCATTCAACTGTTGAAGTTGTACAATTCATAATCATCGTGAAAAAAAAAACAGTGCACAACCGGAAGAAAACGTACCTGAAAAACGTAAAAATTGTGATTTTGATCACAAATTGCGGATGTAGGATCGCAATTATGGAGTCAGGTCTGCAATTGCGGATGTGTCATATTGCAGTCCTGACACATGTTGTAACAACCCAACTTCCATAAAATATAAATTGACAACATTACAACCAAAAACGGTCCCAAAGTATACAATACATCAGTTCTACTCTAAACTCGCAGCGGAAAAACACCTTCACAACTGAGATACTACAAGAAGCCTGGCGGTAATCTACAAGTCTTCACTAGCCTCTAGCTCTTCTACAACGACACGACCTTTCATCATCACCAGATGATACTCCAGAATCGACCATCACCTGAAAATGGTTTTAGTTTTTGAAAAGCGAGGGTTAGACCATAAGGTCTAGTGAATTCCCTCCCGAAAACAGTTTAACAAAGCATTTAAAAAAAACATAAATGCAACCGCCATAAAGGCCCATCAAAATATTTTGACCAACCCACGTCACATATGGACAATTGCACAGCGTTCGTAGACATCCTCCACCACACGGTAATCTCCACGATCGGGGCCCAAACAGACTCCCCTCTCGCCCTTGGGGCCCAAGCAGACTCCCCATCTCCACGTACACAGAAAACGGATTCCATATGTACGGGTAATAAATCAACTCCCAAGGGATATGATATCCCAAGGTACCCTACTCCCACTGTGCACCCGACTCCACACATCATATCACATAATGGATAACATCACGTAAGTCAAACATACGCATCTATAACATTTTCATAACATGCGTGTATTTATAAACAGTTCCTCATTATGAAATAACAAGGCTTTTCATAGAATAGAATCATACCATCATGCTCAAACCAAGTTCAGTTATAAAAACTTTAGCAAAACATTTCATTTGCACCAAAGAGTTAAGGGAACTCACCTTAGCCTTAGCACATCGACACACGCTCCAAGATCCACTTTAGTTCAGACCGAACACCTAAATTTGACGTCATAAGAATGGTGTTAAACCATTTGATTACATCCCAAAACATCCTTAACAAACCCCCAAAACAACCCTTAAGTGATACCACAATCCTAGCCTCAAAACAGTACACGAAACAAAAGTTGGAAAACCAAACAGCAGTTGGCGCCAGTCTTGGCGCCAGTCTTGGCGCCAGCCAACTGGCGCCGGTACTGGCACGGAGTACCTGCACGATTTTTCTCCCCAAAACTCAAGGGTTTCTCATCCCCAAACTTCCCCAAATCAGTTCTAAGTCTCCCAAATCGATGTTTTAGATACCAGAAACGTTAAGAATCAATAACCAACACTTTAAACAACATAAAACCCATCAAATCCCTCTAATGATTCATGAATTCAAACCTCAAAACCCAAAAACTCAATCCATAGAAAATGGAGATTACTAAGCAAACATGAAGAAGTTTCTTACTGAAATGATTAAAACTCAACCAACAAATGGATTATCCAATCCCCAAATCATATGCTAGACTAGCCAAACATAGAGAAGAAGAAGAAGAAATCATACCTTGAAGATACTACCATCAATCCTTGAAGTCATCCTTCTTCCACACACCCAAATCAGGGTTTTGGCTCTCTAACTCTCCTTTCCTTATTTCTTCTCCCAAACGTATGAACCAACACTGAAATGAAGAACATAGGGTTTTCATCTTATTCAAACTCTTGACTTCACCCCTTGACCACTTAAGTTCTAAGTTTCACACTTTGGCCACCAAAATTCCCATTTTATTCTAAAAACACAAGAGTAGAAAATATGGGGTGTTACATTACCCCCCTCCCCTTATTAGAATTCCATCCTCGGAATTCCATTGCCGGACACATGCCGCAATTTGGAGTTAACTTCCGACTTCCAATACTCACGTTACCCAAACAAAATTTCTTAGGGAGTTGCAAATACATTTCTACAAGATCCACTTCTATGTCTTTCAAATTCACGACCAGCCAGCCCAATGCTCGCTCCTAACGACACAACAAAATCCCACTCTTCATCCTTTTGTGCTACTCACAATGGCAACACCGTACCAAGGTTTCAACCAACACTCCCCAACATAGGGACGTGAAACACACCAAAAAGGTTCCAAAATTACACCGAGTACAATTAATTCATTCAATATTTCCCCCAATCCTTTCGATAACTGCCACTACTCCATTACAATGTCGTCCAATCCAATCTACTACTGAAACACACTACTCCAAACTATGGGAATGTTTTCCCACCCAACTGTTCTCCCGACTTGAGATTGAAATTACTCATCCTTTCCAATCCGATCCTCTTGTACCCATTCACCTTTTCATCCCTTTCCTGATCAGAACCGATAACGTACAACATTTTTTGGCATCGCTCCTCGGCCAACTACCACATTCTCAGGTCGGTAGCATGCCCAGCCATACACACTTGCAATTTCTTCGATCAATCATACTACTCACATCAGAATACTCTCTTTAAGAGAAAATGACTCTACTCGAGTCAATGCCGCAATAACCCGAATCTCTAAACGGACACTGACCACTCCCTTCATCGATATTACACAAAATCGCCCTCATATCGTTACCTCATTCTCACCACTGCATAACATTCATAACAAAGGAAAACGCCATCCCGCCGATACCGCTTTCGCCTGACACAATTTACGTTTCCCCAAAATCACACCGATCACACGTACCACAACCGTTACCAATCAACGGTCCAACTCACAACAATCACTAAGCCATAACTCGTTTCTATACACAATTATATTCCTCACCAAATCCACCGAATGGTTCCACTAATTAGGAACTACCACCAAAATTCACTTGTCCTCCCACAAGGAGGAGGGACCAGGCTTACTCAAGCTAAACCAATTAATCGAATGCTAAACGACACGCTCACGCGAAACATTCTCCCCGACAATACCGAATCTAATCCCAAAGCCTCTCGACCAGGGCACCACATTCGGCCACTTGTTTCCATCCTAACTTGATACATTACAGATGCCTCAAAAGAATGACTCGCCAACATGAGCCAGCTTTTAGACCGATCGCACGAACTTAGCTTCCTCAACTCTTTAACCATGGCATACACATCAATCCATTATCTTATGCCCTTCAAATAACAGTTCCT
Organism: Saussurea involucrata; assembly: GCA_033807775.1. Lineage (NCBI taxonomy): Eukaryota > Viridiplantae > Streptophyta > Magnoliopsida > Asterales > Asteraceae > Saussurea > Saussurea involucrata. Next base: position 221,188,493 of record CM066320.1, read on the forward strand.
TAATTACAATCTGCCTTTCCAGTGTCTCCTGACATTTTCTCACCGCAAGCCTGTCTATGCTTGATCTACCATACCGTCATCACTTTCTCTCGTGCCTACTCGGAACGCCCAACACACACCGCTACAGTCCAAAAGAACGGTTTATCCAAAATCATTAGTCGAGACCTTTAGCCCAGTCCTCATAAAGTACTTAGCATCGAGAACTACCACGAGTTCATAACTTTCCAACACAGTCGACCCACTCATTGCATTTCTTTACATCCACGGAATACTCCAACGCTCCTGACTAAACTTCGTAACGAAGCACCATAGCTTACAGTATCCTCCTCGACAATCAAGTGAAGTATGAAAACTTACTCCAAAATCCAATGGGATCGAGAGAAACAAGGGTTCTCCTTTCATCCCGTCGCCAATCGCAACTCAATCTCCAGATCTCAAACTAGCATTAACGCATACTGCCGGCAAAACCACACATTTCAATTGAGCATACTCACCACCTGTGACTACTTCCATATTACGGTAAACCACCATTACATCTATAACTTACACGTTCTTCGGTACCAAGTGCTACCACTTCCTCACGCCACTATCACACCACACGACCACATTGCAACAAGCTAACATGATGCCTTTCGACACACAGAAGATATTACTTCCTTCATGCCACCCATAACACAAATTCATACGAAGCAAAAACGTTTCCCGACTTTGCCTTTCCCGGGTCTAGACGATCCACATGTCAAGGTCAACTATTCAAAGCGCACCCCCTTCGATTACCCTAACATTTCGTTCTTATATGGATCATCATCCCCATAAGAAATCACTTATGCAACCACGATCTTTCATTTTGTAACACTCACACAAGGTGGTCCAGCGTCATGCCAGATACATACCTTTCTCCAAACAACTTCTTACATCTTTGCAAGAAAACTCAACAAGATAATCACACTATAGTTACTTCTCCAATACCAACCCCCTGACAACTATCCGACCGAACGGTTACTGATTCAACATCGACAATCGACATGCAATTGTCCAATCGCCTCACGACAGACAAGGATTCCCGAAGGAATCTACTTCTCCTAACTCCCCGAACAAGTTCTCGTCACTCCTCGTGATCTATCTCCGCTATGCTAGACACCTTACACATAAGCGAATCATCAAAACCTCAATGGACATCATATCCACATTGGCGATCTTCCATTCTCCCAATGCCCTCAGTAGGTGTTCCTATACCATACCATTTACACAATTCGAACGACCTCATCCGTTCACACCCAACGGGTTTACTCTCACGTTTTAATCTCCTAACATCACCCCTAACTTGAGACATGTTAAACAGTCGCAAACTTCTATACCAAAGGACTACGTGATTATAATTTCCATTCCTTCCTGACAATCTAGGATTTCTAACAGAACCCCCTTCGTCCAACGCATCAAAACCAACCTATACCCCACCGTTCTCACTTGAGGAAAAACACAAGACCTTTCTTAGTGCAAAATCTAATTATCAAACCATCTTAGTACTCCAACTCAAAACCGATAACATTACCTCAAGTAACGTAACGCTACCTATTACCATTCCACCAACAGGAACACTCTAACCATTTCAACTTTCACCGCAATTAAAACTATTCTCACATAACCAAGCAATAGCTCAAACTACAATCATACCGACATTCCCAATTTCACTGCCCGAGACTCCCAGTATTCACCCACTTCCTCTAACGGAAACACTAAGGTCATAACTTGACCACATCTTATTCAACTGACAATTCAACTTCCAAAGCCTTTCCTTAACTTCAATCGTAATACCCTTCCTGACCTAGCGAGTTCATAGCCTTCAAGCACAATGACACAACGATTGAAATCATTTTACACTCCTTTAAAAAAACACCATAGATACAAAATCATAACACAAGCTTGAGTATGCATGCAACAACACCACTCAAGATGAATAGTAAAACACAATGATCGCAAGGATCGCTCACAGACACTCTTACGATAATTCGTAACCTTGTCCATCCAAATCGATGCCGACACTACGGTTGTCTCCAGTGAAACCCTTTCGCATACGACCGGAAAATTTTCGAACGAAATCACTTACCCAAAGTGGGTTTGTCAACTCCAATACTCGTTCATATAATAATAACGAGTCAATACTCATTTTGTTTATAAAACAAAACCTCGCAATAAAACGTTTTCAATATTTTCGTAACGAAGGTTTTCTTCCACAAATAAAAGCGTGAAATAATTCGTAGATCTCTAAGTTCAAAGCTTTATCGTATAGTGAAAACAAATTTGTCATTTACCTTTTAAAAAATACACACTTGCGAGCGTCAACTCATTTCCCAAAACAAGAAAACCTGTCATGCCCGTACATGCTTTCAACATGAAAGGACTTGTATAATACGTTTAATGACATAATGCAAGAACTCAACATGCAATTGAAGGCTATTCACTCTAACCAAGTCAACCGTCACGCTCAATTCAACTCTTCACTAATACCATGCTATGACCGACAACCGCTTTCTTACTTATGCAACAACTTGTTGTACAAGTACTTCATAGCCCACCTGATCGACCACTCAACATGGTTTAACAATTAACCGTTTATCTCACCCTCTACTCTTATACATACTTCAAAACAACACTGATCTCTTGCAACCATTAACCTTGCCACTAAACCGTTTGACTAAGGAATCCAAGACTAGATTCCCTCACTCGATCTTGAATTGAAGGTATTCAAGATGCCAACATAATTCTCACTTCCTATCTTAGAGAGTTTACCTCTAAACAGCTCATTAACATTCTAGACAACACTTCTTCTAGAAGTTACAAACATCATTTCATAAGGGATCTCCCAAGACACATCAACTCTTTGCTATCAAATACAAGGTTAGAACCTTCTACATACTGCCACACTCTCCACTCATCCCGACAATAGCGATTGATTACACCCATGCACCTGTAAATTCATAATAGCATTGGCCAGATGCTACTTGAATTTACCTTACATGAGGGTTCTCACTACCCTTGTCAAGATGTCCTACGAGTAAGGTCTTTCCTAATGGCTTCCTATATCTCAGTTGTGGCCCACTCTACTCCACAGTTTAAGTTTAGGCCCATCCGGTCACCTAAGTCCCTTAAACTATGGCTCTGATACCATTTGTAACAACCCAATTTCCATAAAATATAAATTGACAACATTACAACCAAAAACGGTCCCAAAGTATACAATACATCAGTTCTACTCTAAACTCGCAGCGGAAAAACACCTTCACAACTGAGATACTACAAGAAGCCTGGCGGTAATCTACAAGTCTTCACTAGCCTCTAGCTCTTCTACAACGACACGACCTTTCATCATCACCAGATGATACTCCAGAATCGACCATCACCTGAAAATGGTTTTAGTTTTTGAAAAGCGAGGGTTAGACCATGAGGTCTAGTGAATTCCTTCCCGAAAACAGTTTAACAAAGCATTTAAAAAAACATAAATGCAACCGCCATAAAGGCTCATCAAAATATTTTGACCAACCCACGTCACATATGGACAATTGCACAGCGTTCGTAGACATCCTCCACCACACGATAATCTCCACGATCGGGGCCCAAGCAGACTCCCCTCTCGCCCTCGGGGCCCAAGCAGACTCCCCATCTCCACGTACACAAAAAACGGATTCCATATGTACGGGTAATAAATCAACTCCCCAGGGATATGATATCCCAAGGTACCCTACTCCCACTGTGCACCCGACTCCACACATCATATCACATAATGGATAACATCACGTAAGTCAAACATACGCATCTATAACATTTTCATAACATGCGTGTATTTATAAACAGTTCCTCATTATGAAATAACAAGGCTTTTCATAGAATAGAATCATACCATCATGCTCAAACCAAGTTCAGTTATAAAAACTTTAGCAAAACATTTCATTTGCACCAAAGAGTTAAGGGAACTCACCTTAGCCTTAGCACCTCGACACACGCTCCAAGATCCACTTTAGTTCAGACCGAACACCTAAATTTGACGTCATAAGAATGGTGTTAAACCATTTGATTACATCCCAAAACATCATTAACAAACCCCCAAAACAACCCTTAAGTGATACCACAATCCTAGCCTCAAAACAGTACACGAAACAAAAGTTGGAAAACCAAACAGCAGTTGGCGCCAGTCTTGGCGCCAGCCAACTGGCGCCGGTACTGGCACGGAGTACCTGCACGATTTTTCACCCTAAAACTCAAGGGTTTCTCATCCCCAAACTTCCCCAAATCAGTTCTAAGTCTCCCAAATCGATGTTTTAGATACCAGAAACGTTAAGAATCAATAACCAACACTTTAAATGTAACATCCCGAAATTTCCATTGTAAATTAATAAGAGATAAATTGTATTTTGGTACAATTTAGTTGAGAAAGTTAACTTGGAGGGGTGATTTGTCATTAATTGGAAGTTTGGGGTATAATTTGGAAAATGGGTAATGACTCATGCATTTAATGTGAGGTGTCACCTTAGGAGAAATCAGTGTTTGATAATACTGATTTTCTTTGTTTAGTATTCTAAAAAGAAAGAAAAGAAAAACAGAAAATAGAGAGAGATAGATCGTGACAGAGAGAGAGAGAGACGAAAGAAAGAAAGAAGAAGAGAAATCAGTTTGTGAATTGTTGAGGTAAGAACTTATTTTCTGAGTTATAATCATTCATCTCCATAGAATTGAGTTGTAGTATTCTGTCCAGATTTGATTAAGCTGTTGATTAAGATGTTGATTTTGGAAGAACACTGTGTTCAAGGTTACCCAGGTGAGTTATTCATTCTTGTTAAAATTAAGCAATTAAAAGTGTTATAGATATGCTATACATGTATTTAATAACACTGGTATGATTTGATTAAGAAATGGTAAGCTTAATGAACAGTAGAGAACTGAATCAAAAATGGAAGTGACGATGAACAATAGCTTTTCGTAATAGAGGGTTGCGCAAAGTAGAACTTTTCGCAACAGTTGGTTGCGAAAAGTACAGTTTTCGCAACAGTTGGTTGCGAAAAGTGAAGTTGTCGCAATAGAGGGTTGCGATAAGTGGGGGTTTTCGCAACTGTGGGTTGCGAAAAGTGGAGCTTTTCGCTACAGTAGCTTGCGAAAAGTTTGGACTTCCAGTAGCATTTTTAGGCTGTTATGTGACATGCAATCTGATATGAATATGCTAATTGTTATATGTTTATAACTATGTTATTGATGTAAAAACCATGCTATATGAAATTATAAGGACTTATCTATGAGTCCAGAGCTGTGATCAATTATTGAGATGATAATCCCCGATGCTAAATGGCAAAGTAGGGATAACCGTTGAGATTAAAATTCTGTACATAGAGATATGGAATATATGTTGAATTGTATAACTTTAATATACAATAGAATGAGTGATGATACACAGTTATTGTGTGGCGTTGGCTAGAATATACATTTGGTCTAGTGGGCATATAGTACGGTATAATGAGAACCGTTTACTAGCCAGGGGACTGTTGGGATGTATTTCTAGTTGTTGGAGTGAATCTTGAATCATCTGTGAGGGTCTCTGGTGGTTGTTGATCGCGATAAAGTAAAATCTCATTTGGGAGACCAGTGATTCAAGATGGGGAGGAAACGAAATGAGGAATGGCAGACTTGGAGTTGTAATTCCCATTTCAAGCGAAAGATGAGATATCTTTATTGTTGTTGAGGATTTGACATCCTAATTCAGAAAGAAGCAGGTTTGTAAACTGTAATTTATGGGAGTTAGAGTTATTTATAAGTCCGGTGGGATTTATAGTAATTCTCGTTGATAGTATGATGACTAGATGAATTAGTCATGAGTAAGGGAATAAGTGGATTCCAATGGTCGATAAGAGCTTGGTATGGTAAGATTGTTGATAACAGGTTTGGTATATCTGTTAATATTTTTGTTGATTAATTTTAATTTGATTTGGATAATCTCACTAGGCGAAAGCCTAATGTTTCAAATTAAACTATCTTACCAGGTACTGGCTCTGGGTTATAGTTTGGGAAGTGAGATTTCAGTTGAAAGGAATCAGACTCGGCGATAACGAAGGATCAAGATATTCTTTTGAGGACTTTTGGGACGAGCCTTAGATAATCTAGTTGATCTTATTGTGATGTATAATTAGATTGATCAGACTATTTAAGTTAGACGACTTTGTGTATATATAGAAATTTACTTATGATCCTTTGGTTTATGAAAGTCTGACATTTTGGTGATCATAACTCATGTATTTTGAGGTTTAAATTGGCCCTGAATTTTAGGGTGTTACAGTATGGTATCAGAGCTCTAGTTTAAGCGAACTAAGTATGCTGATGAGATACTTAGACTTAAGCTGAGATAAATTAAGTTATGATTGTGAGAGATGGGTAGAAGTACTAAGACGGGATAGTCTTAGAATTGACGGAGATATGAGAAGTTGGTACGGTGACAATGGTAACGAGGATTCTCCTGTATGATATATTCACAATTCCAATTAGCTACTGTGATTATGAATATATTGTTACGCGAGCATACTTATTTCTAAATTGTTACAGTGACTAACGATCGGTAAGTACATTTTGTATAGGGGTATGTGCATAACCATTTCTTATGGTTATCCCATTAGGTTATAGTAGAACGATGGTGATTATACCACTAAAATCCTTTGGAGGACAGATCGGTAAATGATTGGGGTTGGAAGGACAACCTGGAATTGGCGGGACTCATGAAAGTCCGCCAAGGCAACCTTTAATAGGTGATTTGATATGTGCAGAGATAGAGTATGAGATGATTAATTAAGACGGAATTAGTATGACTTGGTTGAGTATGGGGGCCATGGAATGCATGTATAGCAATTATTATAAGGCCGAGAGGGCGACCTCTGGTCGGAAGTAGAGTGTCAATGATAAGTTACGTAAGTAAAAAGATTGACCTTGTTTGAGTAAGTGGCCTTCATTGCGAGTAAGTTTTGTGTATGGTGTTTTAGTGTGTGTTACATGAGTTTTCTTGATTTCAAACCAAATGTATAAATAACAGTTCTATTCAAGGATGAATTAGTAGTGCAAGTATGTATTTAAAGAAAAATGGCAATTTCAATTACGATGCCTAACGAAATTTTGGAGTTTAGCAACTTGCAAAATATTTCATACTTTACATAAAAAGTTGTATGATAGCAAATAGGTCAAGAAAGTGTTGATCAGTAAACTTTTTATAACCAACAAAAGTATTGATTTGATGATATCGTATAAATGAGTCTGAGAAACGACTAGTTTACTTTGTGTCAGTAAATTTTAAACTTTTGTCGTATAAAAAGATCTTCGTATTTATGTTGTAACAACATCTTTTGGTTGAGAAAGATTGAGTTTTACGAAAAATTTATATACAAACGATTTTTTTTGAGATCGTTGTGTAGTACATGGGAATTATGAAAATGATTGGGATCGTGTGTGCCCACGTTGTTCTGAATGTTGTTTATTTAAACGAGAAAAGTGTGGATTGAGTTATTTATTAAATTGTCATGCATGAAGGCTATGAACTCACTCGGTCGTAGGGTATTACACTTTAATCTAAGAAAGAACTCCAAGAATGGAGAAGTGTTGGATAAACCTGGGGAAAAAGTTTGTAGTTTTGGTATTTGTGTTATGAACAGTATGAGAGTCAAAAGTGGACTTTAGTGTCGGTTGCATGAGAATCTGTACCCTTGTTCGCTAACTAGGGATATAGTTGACGAGGGATGGTTGTGTCCAGAGGAAGAATTAGGTTCAGTTAAGGACCTTCAGGTTAAGAAAGTGTCGACATGTCAAGTATTGACTTTGAAGACGAAAGTTGTGTAAGGTGTATGAGGCCTTTTGGTCTGTCACTGGGTACGGTCTGGATGCATCCCGCGTATGCCTGTGCGGGTAGGAACGAAACCGTGAGCGGTACCGGCATGCTGTTATGCAGAGGGTATGCGCAATGTGGATATTATTGTGTATGACGATTGGGGGATTTTGGATGATTGTCGAATAAATTATTAATGAAAGAAGTTTTGATTAATTGTTATACAAATGAAAGACATGTAGTCAAAACGCGCTTTTAATATATTGTGAGTGTGCAATATTTTTTGATGTATTACGTTTTAAAATATGAACATGTGAGTTGGGGGATTTTGGCAAATATGACCATGTAAAATTTTTGAGTGTAAACCTTTGTTTTGGGGCCGATGGTCAATAAAGGAATTAAAAAGGTAAATAGTTTGAGTAACAATGTATTTTGGTTTACGAAATCGTATGAGTGGCACATGTTTAACCAAACGAATATTTTGGCCTTAAAGGCTTGATTTATATTCAAAGAAGTCTTTTTAATGTTTGTCAGTTTTAATGACTCGAGATGGAGTATTGGATGTATTATATGCTTAACTGCATTGTATTTGAACCAGTGACGGTTTAAGTGTTGGTCTTAGGTGTGAAGACTGTTTGATATTTTACTTGTTCTTAGTATCTTTGGAACTAATGAACCTGGGCGTATTATATATATTGGGGAGTATGAAAAGAGTTGCATTTACGTGTACTTGCAAATGAATTGACTTCATTGGGAAAGTAGGAATAAAGGGGTCGTAAGATTTTCACGCCTCGAAGCGTATGTTGCATAATGTGAGTTAGATGTATTTAAATTGCGTGAGTTGATATTGATCAATAATCTTTAGATCCTTTGAGTAGATGACTCGGTTTTGGACTCAGTTAAGTCTTAAGAACTTTGACCCGATTTGATAAGCTTGACGTAGGCTTGGGGTTGAACTTGCATGGGCAGTATTGTAAATTTAAATTTATATGACGTGAATGCATTGGTTATCCTTTTGGGATCATGTATGAATGTTAAGTTTAAATCAGAAGCTTAAAAGTTGAAGGATCACTTTGTGGGACTGTTAGAACAGTGAGGGACTGTTGCTTTTAGATAAGTGTTTACTTACGATGTGGAAGATTTATAAAAGATGAAATATTAGAGATGAACAAAGGGGGTGTATAGATTGTGTTGATCTGTGAGGGATTGTACCCTGTCTATGCAACGTATTGGAATCACAAAGAGCTAGTAAGAACGAATAAGTTCAAGTTAAATAGAAAATCGTGAGTGGTAGTTCAACTAAAGTTGGGGATGAGGTATTTAGTGATATAGACTCGGGTATTTGGGCGAGAAAACAGGATTATAAAATTAATGGTGTGCGAATGACTATGAGAGACATGGTCAGTGGTAAATGTTATGGGTGGAAAATGTACGAACGAGTAGTAGCATTAATTACCAAGATACATGTGCCATCTAGTATGAGACGTGATGTTAGAAAGAGGAAGTATCCAAATGGAAGTTTCAAGAATTCCGGTTGGAAGGTACTATTTGTTAATAAAGTTGATGAAGCATGTGGTTTGTAAGATGGCGTGGTAATATGGCTTATATCGGAATAGAATGTCGGAGCAGTGGTGAGTGTTTATCCAAAGGAAATTTCGATGGTAAGAGTTGCCAATTAAGTTGTATTCTGAATCTCTGGAAGTTTAATAAAAATGATGAGTATGTCGGTCAATGTGGTGTAACGGAGGTAAGGTCGTTAAGTAATATAAGTTGCTCTTTATATGTGAAAGAAATGTACGAGAAATTTATAGTTAAAGATTTAAAAATGGTAATAATTTCGAATGGTAATGTCGTTTCAAGATAATTTAGTTGAATGTTTTAAGTTAGAAATCATGGTGAAACTGTTTAGTTATGTTTCGAAATGAGAAAATACTATTGGTATGTAGAAAGTTGGGAGAAAGAGACAACTAATACTTGAAGTATAGTATTCCATACTAACGTGGGGAAACAAGGATAGAAAGATTGGACTTAAGAAGGTAGTTATACTACAAGTTCAATGGAGTTATCACCTTTTGATATACAACCCCTTAGTGCTTGGTTGTAGCGTGTTTGGGTGGTGCGATAGTAATGTGAGAAGGTGATAGCATTGTGTATCAAAGAAATGTGTAAGTCATGGATGCAATGATGGATTGTCATAGTTATTGAAGCATAATTGATGAGAAAAGTTGTTATGTGAAGAAGCGAGAATCGATCTTAGAGAAATATTTTGATAAATTACAATTTAAGAGATTGATTATAGGTATGATGGTATTATATCTTTGATTTGTTAATATGTTTTTAGAGTCGGAGGAAGAAATGATGAAACGATACCCTCGATTGGTTGCCTTAGAGTGATTTCGGGGACGAAATCCTTTTAAGTTGGGGAGTATTGTAACATCCCGAAATTTCCATTGTAAATTAATAAGAGATAAATTGTATTTTGGTACAATTTAGTTGAGAAAGTTAACTTGGAGGGGTGATTTGTCATTAATTGGAAGTTTGGGGTATAAATTGGAAAATGGGTAATGACTCATGCATTTAATGTGAGGTGTCACCTTAGGAGAAATCAGTGTTTGATAATACTGATTTTCTTTGTTTAGTATTCTAAAAAGAAAGAAAAGAAAAACATAAAATAGAGAGAGATAGATCGCGACAGAGAGAGAGACGAAAGAAAGAAAGAAGAAGAGAAATCAGTTTGTGAATTGTTGAGGTAAGAACTTATTTTCTGAGTTATAATCATTCATCTCCATAGAATTGAGTTGTAGTATTCTGTCCAGATTTGATTAAGCTGTTGATTAAGCTGTTGATTTTGGAAGAACACTGTGTTCAAGGTTACCCAGGTGAGTTATTCATTCTTGTTAAAATTAAGCAATTAAAAGTGTTATAGATATGCTATACATGTATTTAATAACACTGGTATGATTTGATTAAGAAATGGTAAGCTTAATGAACAGTAGAGAACTGAATCAAAAATGGAAGTGACGATGAACATTAGCTTTTCGTAATAGAGGGTTGCGCAAAGTAGAACTTTTCGCAACAGTTGGTTGCGAAAAGTACAGTTTTCGCAACAGTTGGTTGCGAAAAGTGAAGTTGTCGCAATAGAGGGTTGCGAGAAGTGGGGGTTTTCGCAACTGTGGGTTGTGAAAAGTGGAGCTTTTCGCTACAGTAGCTTGCGAAAAGTTTGGACTTCCAGTAGCATTTTTAGGCTGTTATGTGACATGCAATCTGATATGAATATGCTAATTGTTATATGTTTATAACTATGTTATTGATGTAAAAACCATGCTATATGAAATTATAAGGACTTATCTATGAGTCCGGAGCTGTGATCAATTATTGAGATGATAATCCCCGATGCTAAATGGCAAAGTAGGGATAACCGTTGAGATTAAAATTCTGTACATAGAGATATGGAATATATGTTGAATTGTATAACTTTAATATACAATAGAATGAGTGATGATACACAGTTATTGTGTGGCGTTGGCTAGAATATACATCTGGTCTAGTGGGCATATAGTACGGTATAATGAGAACCGTTTACTAGCCAGGGGACTGTTGGGATGTATTTCTAGTTGTTGGAGTGAATCTTGAATCATCTGTGAGGGTCTCTGGTGGTTGTTGATCGCGATAAAGTAAAATCTCATTTGGGAGACCAGTGATTCAAGATGGGGAGGAAACGAAATGAGGAATGGCAGACTTGGAGTTGTAATTCCCATTTCAAGCGAAAGATGAGATATCTTTATTGTTGTTGAGGATTTGACATCCTAATTCAGAAAGAAGCAGGTTTGTAAACTGTAATTTATGGGAGTTAGAGTTATTTATAAGTCCGGTGGGATTTATAGTAATTCTCGTTGATAGTATGATGACTAGATGAATTAGTCATGAGTAAGGGAATAAGTGGATTCCAATGGTCGATAAGAGCTTGGTATGGTAAGATTGTTGATAACAGGTTTGGTATATCTGTTAATATTTTTGTTGATTAATTTTAATTTGATTTGGATAATCTCACTAGGCGAAAGCCTAATGTTTCAAATTAAACTGTCTTACCAGGTACTGGCTCTGGGGTATAGTTTGGGAAGTGAGATTTCAGTTGAAAGGAATCAGACTCGGCGATAACGAAGGATCAAGATATTCTTTTGAGGACTTTTGGGACGAGCCTTAGATAATCTAGTTGATCTTATTGTGATGTATAATTAGATTGATCAGACTATTTAAGTTAGACGACTTTGTGTATATATAGAAATTTACTTATGATCCTTTGGTTTATGAAAGTCTGACATTTTGGTGATCATAACTCATGTATTTTGAGGTTTAAATTGACCCTGAATTTTAGGGTGTTACAGTGTGTAACACCTTAGGCATATCCCACATCGGTCGTGGACAGGAGAGATGCTGGGTATATTAGTAAAACCTTGGCCTTACCAGACACAACGCGTTTTGGGGCCACAAGCATGCGGGTTCCTTGGGAACTCTGTGGTTAAGCGTGCTTGGGTGGGAGTAGTACCAGGATGGGTGACCTCCTGGGAAGTCCTTGCGAAGTCCTTGCCAGGTCGCCAAGAACAAAGCCGTGAGCCAGTGGGGCAAAGCAGACAATATTGTGTCGTGGTAAGGGGGGTGTTACAAATGGTATCAGAGCCACTCCTGTGCCGTTCGAGATGTGGGGCAAACCTCATCGAGGACGATGAGTCCCTGAGGGGGGTGTGTGTAACACCTTAGGCATATCCCACATCGGTCGTGGACAGGAGAGATGCTGGGTATATTAGTAAAACCTTGGCCTTACCAGACACAACGCGTTTTGGGGCCACAAGCATGCGGGTTCCTTGGGAACTCTGTGGTTAAGCGTGCTTGGGTGAGAGTAGTACCAGGATGGGTGACCTCCTGGGAAGTCCTTGCGAAGTCCTTGCCAGGTCGCCAAGAACAAAGCCGTGAGCCAGTGGGGCAAAGCGGACAATATTGTGTCGTGGTAAGGGGGGTGTTACATTAAACAACATAAAACCCATCAAATCCCTCTAATGATTCATGAATTCAAACCTCAAAACCCAAAAACTCAATCCATAGAAAATGGAGATTACTAAGCAAACATGAAGAAGTTTCTTACTGAAATAATTAAAACTCAACCAACAAATGGATTATCTAATACCCAAATCATATGCTAGACTATCCAAACATAGAGAAGAAGAAGAAGAAATCATACCTTGAAGATACTACCATCAATCCTTGAAGTCATCCTTCTTCCACACACCCAAATCAGGGTTTTGGCTCTCTAACTCTCCTCTCCTTATTTCTTCTCCCAAACGTATGAACCAACACTGAAATGAAGAACATAGGGTTTTCATCTTATTCAAACTCTTGACTTCACCCCTTGACCACTTAAGTTCTAAGTTTCACACTTTGGCCACCAAAATTCCCATTTTATTCTAAAAACACAAGAGTAGAAAACATGGGGTGTTACATTACCCCCCCCCCCCCCCCTTATTAGAATTCCGTCCTCGGAATTCTATTGCCGGACACATGCCGCAATTTGGAGTTAACTTCCGACTTCCAATACTCACGTTACCCAAACAAAATTTGTTAGGGAGTTGCAAATACATTTCTACAAGATCCACTTCTATGTCTTTCAAATTCACGACCAGCCAGCCCAATGCTCGCTCCTAACGACACAACAAAATCCCACTCTTCATCCTTTTGTGCTACTCACAATGGCAACACCGTACCATTTATATGATGAAGATTTTGGCATGTTTAGCAGTTGTATTACAATATTAAATGTTATGTATGTATTTAGTACAAAGTTTGTAGTAGAATGGCTTCTGTTAATTGTAAAAGACTATGGGACCGTACTTGTAAAATGATGTCTTTTTTGTTATATCGATGTTATGTTACATTATGTGATTTGTTGTGTATATGGGAATTGGGTTGTTACACTTCAGCCTAGCATGCATTCAGGCGATATTGAATGCTATTTCTTAAAAACCCATGAAAAAGGTTATTTTTTTCTTCACTTTTTCTTGCCATAAACTGATAGTTTTGAGTTTGCAAGATTCTTTTCTCATGTTTATATATTGAAAAATATTTCAAATCAAGTAAATAAACAATTATTTTGGGATATATAACCCACGGCCACAAGTATTAATTTGGAGCTTATATTGAGTAATCAACAGGCATGCATGCTTCAATTTGGTGCTTATAATATTGATTAATCAACAGGCATGACTAGAATTCCATATATAAGGTTTTTTTTTTTCAAATTTAACCTAATGTTCTAGCTAATTAATAACCTTAATATATATAGAATTAAACACAAATTAAATTAATGCTCATGCAAACAAGTTATTTGATTTTTTGTTACAAACAAACTATTATTTTTGTAAAAAATTATGAACACACTAAGCTATGTTTTATAAGAAAATACATGACTTTTAGAGGTTAAATCCATTTAATAAAAAAAACACTTTATATAAATTCTTATTTTAAATTATTTGTGTTCTCTTTTTTTCTTGCATGCTCTTTTGTTTTCTTTTGAAAGACAACAATTCTTGCGTAGTCTTTCTTCACCAAATAACAACTAGAAGAAAATGAGTCCGTAACGGTCACTATGACTTTCCTACAGTTTTTATCATTATTAGACGCTATAGAATAATTAAGAAGTTGTGCATTCATTTAATTTTCCAATCAATAATGTTTTCTTTAAGGACAACGATTCAAAGTTATCAAACAGTGAGTTAACATAGGTACTAGTATCGAACAACGACAGCACCCCCCACAAGGCCACAAAGACATAAACCAAGTACAATTAAATCGTAGAAGTTGTGTAAAGCCAAAGTACCAAAGACAATTAATTTTTTGCATTGCATTGCATCGCATCATATTTATATGTATCATATATATATGCATACATATGTCTATATATAGATAGAGATTGTAATTAAGGTGGAGTATATTTTAGAAAGACAAATTAAAGATAAAAACAAAGATATGAGATAAGAAAGTTAAAGGAACAGAAGTCCCGGACAGGAAGGTCTAACTGTGTGTTTGCCATGCTCACTGCATCCCGTCTTAAATTAGTTTAAAGTTGAAATAAATAAACAGATATATATATATATATACATACATACATATATTTAAGTCTGCAACGTATTAGTGGCCTGCCTGGTTGTGTGTATTTTTGTTGTTGTTATCTGTAAAGAAAAGAAAGGGTAAAGCTTTGGGTGAAACCCCAAAAGCAGTAAAACTATCAGTGGTCCATCGTTACCTTTCTGACAAAGGACTCGATCAAAGTGTTAGTATTAGTATCAGTCATCTCATCCCCAACTCAGAAAGAGACTGCAATGAATCTCTCTGTGTGTTTTATGTGTATGTGTATGTATGATATAATATATATATATATATATATATATATATATATAGAGAGAGAGAGAGAGAGAGAGATATGCAGCTAGTTGCGAAGCTAAGCAACAGTAAAAGATCTGTGATGGTACTTTGACATGTCTGCTACATATATATGCTTACAAATGTTATCTGCAGTGATCATGGAGTTCACTTGACCAAACACACTCTCTCTCTCCAGATCACTTTGACTCATCACTCTGTGTTTAGGGTTAATGTTATAATTATATATATAGCTGATCAACTGGGACTTCCAACATCATCAATTAATGCATGACTAACCCCCCCCCCCCCTCTCTCTCTCTCTCTCTCTCTCACACACACACACACACACACACTCACAGAAACTGTCTCTTTCTTGGTTAATTGAACATCCATGGCCGGCCATAATCTTAAACTCACATGACTACTTCAGATGTAAATTTTTTTACCTTCTTGTTTGTTTATTTATGAGAACATATATATCAAAGAAATCATGATGAAATATATATTCTTTACTTATTTATAAATCTTCACACTTTTACGTTGGGAAAATTGGTCAACTATCCGCACTTAAAAATGTAGAAAATTTTTCATTATGAAATTTTTATGATTATTTTTACATATTTATTAGTGTGAACTTTTTTACATGTTTAAATTAAGCTATGACATCTTGTTACTTTTCTGGTCTGAGGTTTATGACATTATACGACAACTTTATCAATAGGATTAATTAGTAAGGTGACACTTTCTAAGCTAATTGAATGATTGAATTCTCCAGTGTAGTGTGCAATTTGAATAAAAAAGACTAAATATCGTAAGAAGTTCTCAAGGAAATGTTAAGGCAAAAGTTTATATGTTTTTTTTAAAATGACAATCCATTAAAAAGCTAGCTAGACGCTAGCGAAGGGAATTACAAAAGGTTCGTATATGTGAATCACTGAAAAACTTCATTTGAATATGAATATGTGAACGATGTGAATAATGTGTAATATCAGCTCAAATGTGTTTCTTTATATATTGTTATATATATATATATATATATATATAGGGGAATAATAATTTGTAAACCTCTAAATGTGTGTAAACTTTGGATTTCATAGGTTTTCTTGATGAAATTGTTTCATGAAATTGTTTATTTTGATGAAAGTGTTTCATATCATTCATTTCTTGATGAAATTGTTTCATATATTTGTGTTTTTTTTTATGTAAAAACGAAAAAGTTTCATCAAACTGAGAAAATATATGAAACAGTTTCGTAGTAATGAAAAAAATATATGAAACTACATAAAAACACAAATATATAAAACAATTTGTTAGTCCCATTTGAACAAGCAACAATTCAATTAATCATGAGATAGAGTAACAAGATGAGATATAAGGAGATATGGTGTATTATTCATATGTAAGAGAACTTTCTAGAGAGAGAATGGTTCTCTTTCTAGAACACACACACTACACCATGGATTACATTGTAATATGACTTCTTACCCTAATTACACACACAAATCCTATATATACTCTCTTGTTACACACTTAAGCCCAAACCCATATTTTCTAAACTCAAGCCCATGTTACACTTATAAACCTTTACAAAACTATCATATAATTAGGACAATTTGTGTCATAACATAATTTCATCAAGAAATGAATGATATGAAACAATTTCATCAAAATAAACAATTTCTTTAAACAATTTCATCAAGAAAACCTATGAAATTCAAAGTTTACACGAAAAAAAGTTTACAAAATAGTGGACATATATATATATATATATATATATATATATCTTTTCTTTTAATAGAAACTATCATATCATACGTATTACATGCGCAACAGGATTTAAGACGGAAGGAGGGGACGAGGGGTTGCTTGTGCAGTTGTGCTACCGCTCTATTGTGGCGATGTAATAGATCTTTTTAGTGATAAAGATGCATTCGTTTAATTTTGTCGTATGCTTCTTCAGGTTAACAAAAAATGATTGTAATGTTATTTCATGTGGTATTAGAGGTCGCGAGTTCAAGCCTTTTTTTTTTTTTGATAAAAGCAACGTTGTGGAAAGTAAAAAATTAAAAAACGATTTGACTGTTGCAATATCAAAACAACATTGTATGTCATTTTTGATTAAATCATACTTCTTATAGTTATATTTTGTTACAGTTATACTTCTTATATATAGTTATATTTTGAATATTCTATGTCGGGAAACAAATATATATATATATATATATATATGCATTTAGTTGTAGGAGAGATGATACTAAAATTTGGATAGATTTTGTACTAAATTATTTAATCTTTTTGGAACATCTCCAATTGGCAAAGACTTTGCCCAAATGCCACCTCTTCCAAAATTCATTTTATCAACTAGACTCCAACACCAAAAAACTTTTCCAAGAGAGAGAGAGAGAGAGAGAGGGTTTTTCTCAAAAAATTAAAACGATGACGACCAGTTTTTCGAAAAGCTTTTGAAAAAAACTTTCCAACCTAATACTAAAAATCCATATTAATGACTAGAGTGAATAGTAAAAAAACTATGTAAAAGTTTTGCCATTGAAGTTGCTCCTACATAAAACAATTAATTTGATACAATATTCCTCATAGTCTAGTTCTAACTTCTAAGATGAGTTCCAAGAAAGGAGGAGTAGAGTAGGTGTCTACCAAGGTACGCATGGTTTGTATTTTGTCTTATTGATGTACTTAATTTTTGTTTTACTTGACTATGTTAGATACTCTTGTAACTTGAGCAAATTACTAATAGAGCAAAGTATATAGTAAATCAGTAATAGACGCCAGGGAGACGTGTTAATTATAACAGGGTTTAAATTCTGCGACAATGATGATAATCCAGTTATTTTTCAACTTTGTTCAGACCACACCAATTACAAAGATGGATAAAGTTGGTTGCATCTACCATACGAGATTGTGTTGAAGCTCAAAGTTTCAAACAAGTAACGTCGTCTTTATTTATACATCGAGTCTTGTTAAGTTGTTCAACTATATTCTAATAACTTATTGTTTAACAAGAATATAACTTTTTGGGTTGTATTATTAAAAGACAATTATTAGTTGTAAACTTAAAATCTTCATTCAACGATATAGAATATGAATTTTAATTTTGTTAAAAAGAACACCATTAACAATTTGGCACCCGGTTGTTAAAAGCCTTTTCTTCATAAGGATTTTCAAAATAATATAACAAAAATTAAAATATCTTAAAATTGTAACATTAATTTTAACTTTCTCTCTTGACTTCATTGAACTTTATTAGTAGATTGGGGATTGGAAGAACAAAAAACCATCCCCTTTCTCCCTCAATTTAATTTTGGCGAACAATCAAAATTTGAAGAAATTTTCACTAGGCTCCCTCCTACCACTACAATAAGACTGAGTTTACAGGACATTTAAAATTTTTTAATAAATTGTTTAATTTTTAAGACTTAGTTTCTTAAACGATATATAAGACTAAACAAGTTAATAGCTAATACAACAGTTTATTTTTAAAAATATCTTAAAAAACTTGTTAAAATGTCTAAAAACAATTTATACACTTATTATTTGATCTTATAAACATAAGTCTTCTAATACACTTGATTAGATACGTATACATTAATATTTTATAAATGTAATTTTGTACGTTATAATGTATTATTTGGAAAACGATTTTGAAGAGATTGTTGGAACAAAATATAAGCCTACATTATCTAGGGAAATTGATTCAATTAGCTATTTCAAACATTTATATTGGTCTCCTAATTATTTATCTACCGAATTTACTGAAATGTCATTTGCATGGGGGAAAATTGTGGACCTAACTAAAAAAAAATTTAGGCTACGTCCGCTCCAGGATCGCAAAAAAAGAAAAAAACGCCGAGGTAGCCAAAGATTGCAGAGATAGTTGTGTTACTTTCCAATAAAAGAGGGAGAAAGAAAATAAATAGTTTTCTTGGAAATGGTGGGACCCATTTTTTAAATGTTGTCTGTTGCTATGTTCCTTTCTTTATTGCACGACAAATCAACTTTGCAATAATATCTCATACATCAATGAAAATTCAAACTCCTTTTAAAATCACATCATTAACTACTTTATAATTTATATTTATATATTTTAATAATTTATAATATCACAAAAAATAAGATAAATAATAAACTAATTATAAAATATAGAACATAACTAAAATTTTATTTTTTGTTTTCTTTTACTCTATTTTGTGTAAATATAATTCAATTGACAATGAATAAAACACATGCATATATTGAAAGCACACAACGTTTATTAAGATACAAATATTACACAATAAACATTACATTACTAATTATTTTCTTCTTCTCCAAATCGACTCCAAATATAAATTGGCTTGCAATTGATGATTTGTTGACCTATTTCAGGCATAGACATACTAAAACTAAGATCAACATCCATATAATCGATTTGACGAGTATGTGAATCACGTTCATCTTCAACAATCATGTTTGTATAAGTTTATCTATTACTATTTGTATTTTTGTAATTTTTTTATCTTAATGTATTTTTATTTTAGTAACCGAATTAGTAATTTAAATAAAAAACATTCCATAAAAATACCATTTATTTAAAATAAGTTGTGGATAGAAATTTTAATAAAAATACTAAAAATTAATGTTCAAACAAATTAATAAACGAATTAAATTTAATAAAATTATTAATAATATTTAAACAAACTAATAAATGAATTAAATTAAATAAAAATATTAATATTTTATCCATTTAACATTGCATATGATCTTGCTAATTAGAAAGATTAATGTGAATGCTCTTGAATGTGTATTTTGCTGTATTTTTTTTGAGATAAGAGAGAAAAGAGAAAGAGTTGTTTTGAAAATGGTGGGATCTGCTTTTAGGTAGCAAAAAAATTGAGGACTTAGTAAGATCATCTACACCCATGTAAGATCAAATTTCTTTCTAAAATGTCATATCAACTTTACAATAATACCTTCCACATCCATACAAGTCCAATTTTTTTTTTAAATAATAAATTATAATATAAATAAATATAGTTAATTGTAAAGCTAAAGGTATGAAGTGACTAGTTAAATCAATTTCCTTGTTTTTAATGTTCTGGAAATTGGTGGAGCTGAGAACTGCCCTCAGTTAATTGCCGGCTGACAAGAAGCCAAATCGCAAATAATTAAGATACGGATATTTCCAAAACTGGTTGATCACTTGTGATTAGATTTAGATTTGGTATCAGCCTGCCACTTTTGGAAAGTCAACATTCTTTCTCTCAATTTTACAAAAGTATTCCTAAACAAATACTATTATTTCCAGAGTGAAATAAATACTTGAAAATGTAAAAAACAAAATTTAATCATCAAGTAAAGATGATTCATTTAACCTGACACATTTACAAACTGTCGTGCTCTCTCCAGGGTCGGTCCTAAGATTTTTGATACCCTGTGCGAAAATGCTAAAAAAATGCCCCTTGTCTATCTTTTTAGGCAAATGAACGATAAAACATGCGATTTTTAAAGGGTTTGGAACCTAGTCAAGCTAGATGACTCATTCTCACATTGATTTTCATTAATTATAATTACAAAAATACAAAGGGGGCATAAAAACCAAAACCCCGAATTACAAAATATAGAATGATAAAATGATAAAATATGAACTAAGATTATGCTTTTCGGTATTCCATTTTTCAAATTAAAGTTTAGCACAATAGAACATTATTTCAATATATGGAACTTAAACTAAAAGATAAGGAAAATATTAGTTTAAACTTAAAATAGTAAATTACATGGAAGTCAATGTTATAGTTAGCAAAGAGTAAAACTCATATTAAAGGTCTAAAGACTAAATTCTAAATCCGAAATGGTAATGTCAAATCTCAAAGTAAACAAAAGTCAAAGAACAATGGTAAATTGTAAAATTCATAATATATGCTCTTATGCATTGCAAAGAACAAATGCCCAGTTATGAAATATCAATGTTGTTATTGTTGTGCAACGTGCTTTAATTGTGCTCATAAGTGATGTGCTCATGTGCTTTTCAAATTTCAATATGCAAAACGAATTGAACGAACATGAACGAAGACTTGTTTGTGTTCATTCGTTTAACTTAACTGAATAAACAAACACAAACAGTAACAAAAGTTTTTGTGGTTATATTCATTAGTTTAACTTAACCGAACAAACGAACGAACACGAATGGTAAACAATGGAATTTTGGTATTCTTGTTCATTTTGTAAAGAAAATGTATTCGTTCGTTAAGATGCTAAATGAACGAACAAAACTTTTTGTGATCATATTCGTTTATTAAGAGAATTTGTTTGTTCGTTAAGATGCTAAATAAAAATTGGCCAAAGTTGTTGAAATGCTGGGTGTTCACCGATTCATGATGTGCATTTAATATCCATAATTACTGGCCTTGGTCTATTTTTATAGTTAAAACTCAGTTGTCTAATTTCCAAATTATTAAACCCAAAACTAGTAATAGACAACAACTTGATGCCCCATTGAGCTTTGATGCCCTATGCGGTGGCACGGGCTGCACGTGGCCAGGGTCGGCCCTGGCTCTCTCACTATTCCTTTTTATAATACATGAATTAAAATAATTTTCTGTTATTAAACATATTAGTTCAATAAATAAACTGTAAATATAATGGACATTCTTGTGGATGCATGTCTTATTCATTATTTTCATCTTTTCAAATCTTAATATTTAAAATGAGATAATTAAGAAAGGAATGAAAAATCTAATATTTTCTTCATCCCCATCTTAAGATAAATGAGGTTAAAAAACACATGCATCACTCATAATTAAGAATATTTTTTTTTGAAAAGCAAAAACTTGTATTATAAAACAAATATAAATTAACAAAATCGCAAAAAAAAAACTATAATATCTTTTTTTATTTTGAAGCGGCAAATCTTATAAGAGCAAAGGAGTTGGCTAGAAGCTAGCAACAACAAGAGACTACATCAACCCGAGGTAGGAAGAAGGAGATAAGCTCCACTCAACAAAGTTTTTACGACTATCTTTACACCTATAAATCATCCATCTAAAGGAATTATCTACGACGAAATCATATAGATCACGCAAAAGGAATTTGTTGCGAAAACACCATAAGGAAAAACATGTGATCATAAGAATGGCCTCTATACCCTCTCGATTCACCGTAGAAATTCGGGAAGTATCGATGTCGTCCAAAGTCGTTTCCAAAGAATTTAAAAAGGAGAAGGGGAAATTCCACCATCTTTGAATCTTATTCCATATCTCCATCACCCGAAAACAACTAAATAGAATGTGTTGTATCGTCTCGATCTCGCAGTTGCAAAAAGGGCATAAGGATTTCACTACAAAAATAACTACTTTCACCGGAGGAAAATGTCGTCGGCAAAAGTCGCCGGCAAAAGCTCAAAATCTTTTGACGTCGAACTTTTCCGTCGGCAAAAGTTTCCGTGAAAAGCTGGCCGCTATAAGGGTTTTTGCCGGCGAATAATATGTGCCGCGGGTAAACATACATTTGCCGGCGAAAAACAGTCGTCGGTAAAAACTGAAGTCGCCGGCAAAAACATCTCTCACGTAATCGTCTAAAATCCTTTTCCCGACGACTAAATATTTTTGCCGGCGTAATTTTTTCTTGACTTTTTGGTCAAACATTTATCGGCCAAAAAATCCGTCGGCAAAAGTTATTATTTTTTATTTTTACACATAGCTTTTTACCGACAAACAAATTCGTCGGCAAAAGTTAGGTTTGGCTCTTTGGCCAACCTTTTTACTGAAGGAAAAACCCGACGGTTCTCATTACCGACGACTTTTCGACAATTTTTTAAAAATTTGTTTGGCCTTTACCGACGGTTGCCCATTGGTAAGCCGTCGGTTTTGGATTTTTAATTTAAAAAAAACATTTAAAAAAATAGTATTTCCTGTGTGTGTATATATACAGTACCGCATACAAAATGCATACAAAACTATAATTTCAACCCAAAATTTATATACATTCCGTACATACATCCATAATATCCGTACATATATATCCGTACAACTTTACTAATATATGAAATCCATACCAATATCAGCTAATACGTCTATGAAAGACCATAGGAAGGGGCGGATCACGTGACGTGGCATCATTGGAAGGCGGTGGTGGGTATTGTCAAACTAACATCGCCTCTATAGCTTTTAGTCTGTCTACCATCATGTATTCTCCTTCTCACGTCGTGCGTTTTCTTCTCTCGACACTACCGCTCCTCATCTATTTTCTGAAGCTTCTCTTTTAATTCTTGCACCTACAAAAATAAAACACTAATGAGTAAATTGACATATGTTCCAATTAAATAAGAAAATAAAAAGAAACAAAAACTAAACCACACTTAAGCTGGAATAATTTATGTTTACAATAGAAACATATGTGAACCGAATAAATTTTTATGTTTACAATAGATGGTTTTTTATTTTTACTATCAAGAAGAAAATCTCATACATTTAAAACCTATTATAACATCCAGGAAGCTGTGAAATCTAGCTCATGTACCTTGTCTACCACTTGAGGATTGATCATTTACTCAGAGACTGTTGTTGGCATCTATAGAAGACAACTGAAACGTGCTTTGATACCTTTTAGATTCTATCTGATAAGATTGCCATACCATGAGCATATGGGATTCTTGAATTATAGTCGCTGCTTGTATCTGTGAAAGGATTACAAAGCATGTTACATGTACCCCTAAGTTGAAAAAATTATATCAAAATGAGTGAGCATAAAAAGATTGGATAAATCATTTTTTAATCAAGCTCATATCTTAGCATTGCAAACAGGATTTAAAACAGGTTAAAGCTAGCTGTTGATAAATAAGAAATGCAACTGACTCAAGTCATTGATCAATTTGTACCTTCATGATGTAATGTGGCCTTTCTCCAACTTCATTACCTACACAAGAGGAAAACAATAATCTGAAATCCTTGGCATAATGTCTCTTAAGAAATACTTCATAGCAAATCAAGAATTATAAGGGCACTCCTACTTTTCTAGCAAACTTATCCACTCTCACATGGACCAAAGACCTCAGGCTCATAG
Source organism: Saussurea involucrata (assembly GCA_033807775.1). NCBI lineage: Eukaryota > Viridiplantae > Streptophyta > Magnoliopsida > Asterales > Asteraceae > Saussurea > Saussurea involucrata. The sequence continues at coordinate 221,212,806 of CM066320.1, forward strand.
CTTCAATATACACACGCAATACACCTGCATTACTAGGTAGGGGTGAGCAAAACCCGACCGACCCGATTAACCCGCCCGACCCGCGACCCGAAAAACCCGAAAATCTTCCACCCGACCACCCGATCACCCGATTAGCCCGAACCCGATTAACCCGACTTTGTACTTCGGTTCGGTTCGGTTTGGGTTTTCCCGAACCCGAACCCGCCCGAAACCCGATTAACCCGATTAACCATGAGTTTTTTGGTCATTTAGTACAATCCATGCATTATATATATATATATATATATATATATATTGTTCAACTTTGACTGCAAATGCATAACAAAAACAAATCTTGATGAAAAAAGAAATGGTATTAAATATCCCACAGTTAATTTTACACTCAAAGTTTTAGCTTCTTAATTTGTTAACTTGATTATGAAGGATATATATAAAAACAACTTTTGTCGTCTGGATTAAATTTGCATGCCACCAAACTAAAATCGCGTATATATATATAATTTCATTTGCAATATATTCCCCAAGTTTAATTTGTTATGTTTATAATTGGTTGAATGAACATTAAACACTAAATCTAGATCATTAAAAATTGGGCTGAAAAAATGGGCTTAGGATCGGCCCAACCCGAACCCGAACCCGAAACCCGACAACCCGATCACCACCCGAACCCGAAACCCGATTTAGACTTAGGGCGGGTTTCGGGGCCTCCAACTTCCACCCGAAACCCGATTAACCCGAAATGTAAAACCCGAACCCGCCCGACCCGCCCGTTTGCTCACCCCTATTACTAGGGTCAAACATAGAGTGTTATTCTAAAGCAATATCCAAACTCATTAAATGTGAAAGAATGTGCATAAACATTTGTTGTATATAAATATGATATACTAAAAAAACTTCTAAAGAGTGTTATTCTAAAGCAATAACCCGAAAATTAATACCCATGTCAAGAAAACTAGAGATTTCAAAATTCTCAAGCGGAACGGAACTCCGAATGCCAGAATAATGTTAAATTTTTTTATAGCTAATCATCAACTCTCGAGTGTATCACAGTACACAGATGTATAACCTAACTACATATATAATCGTAATCGTATACAAAAACATCATGTATAATATAACTTACGGTTTATATAGACAAATAAAGAAACATCTTCTATGTGTCAGAATACGAAAATGTCGCATTTCAGAATATACAGAGAATCGAAGAAAACTTTCAGAGATCACGCCTGCATAACGGACAAGATCCGTGTCTTACCAGCTATTTATCGATACAGGGTAGGTGAAACATATGATGACATTGTGGCAAACTTCTCACCGTTTCTCCGAGTTAAAAATCCTGAAGAAATATCAAACACAGGTTAGTATTATGAATGAAACAAGAACCAAATGGCGATAACTAGTTGTTAAACTAGTTATGTTTGGGAAATACTAACCGATAAAGTAGATGACAATGTATGAAAATTACCTTAAAAAATATGTCGAAAAAATATAAGGGGTATAATTGGAAAAAGAAAACGTAAAGTGGCCCTTGGAGCTTCTTGAAATGCTACTTATTGTAAAAATGACCTAAAAGGACATTGTTGAAAAATTAACTGGAAAAGTACAAGGGGCATAATTGGAAAGAAGCTAAAAAGCCCCCGGTGCTTACTGAAACCCTATTTGAAGTAACGTTTCAATAAGTTAGCTTATGGTTCAAACTAGGGATTTCTCAATAATCTCAAAAAAATTTGACACTTCCATTAGCTACCGATGGATCAAGAAATCTTGTTTTGAAGGAATTCTAAAAACAAATCGTATTTTACCTGAAGGCATACAGAGCACGAAACTCTCTCCCTCGAATCATCCATATTGTTGTCACTTGTAACAGTGATTTTAGGTATCTTTTCAACCGAATATTCAGGCAAGCCTTTAGAACCACCGGTGTCAAATATGTTATTAACCTCATCAAAGCTCGTTTCAACCGCTCCCATCTAAATTAAAGGCCAAAATATCAACAATAAGAAAGCGGGAATTTCTCTTTTCGCATTACATTTTACAAAATAAAATAAAATTGGGAATTGATCAAATTTTGCAAACTTTACCTGGCTCTGTACCGCACTCAACATAGCCGGACCAATCCGCTCACGAACAAGTCTTCCACTTAACAAGCTTACAATGACATCAATCTGTCGTAAATGTGACAAAAGTGACATCAGCGATGAGTTCATCTGTTTAGTTAGCCAACTTTGATATAGGATCTCATAGTGAAAAATTTTACAGGTTGATGACTATAAAGTATAAATGGTAGCTTATAAGCAGTGTAACTTGACAACATAACTAAATCTCGCGGTCACCATTATATATTATATATTTGTATAGCATTACCTGTGTAGCCAGAAGAAACTAAAACTAAAACTAATTACAGAACACATTAAGAAACAAACAATGAAGATCCCCATTGATGAAATGAATGAAATGAAAATTAATCGTCTAAAACAAGTGGTAGTTGTTAAGCAGATCCCCATTAAGATACAAGCAATGGAGAAGGCAAATAGAAAAAGATTCGAAACAAAATAATCTCCTAAAACCGATTTCAAATTAAAAGAATAAAGTGATTAAAAATCCTCAAAAAAAGAAATATACATAAACCTATTGATGAGCTAATGCATATACTTAATGATGAGATTATTGCAAATCCAACAGGGAGGAGATGCAATTATAGAGATAGAGAGAGAAGTGATAGGTTTTGGGGGAAAATTTGGCGGAAGAATTAGCAGGGGTGTGGGAAATGTTTTGGGAAATTTTCAAAGTAAGCCGCCATTTTTTGTTAATTTCTATCAGAAATCCATTGAAATTTTGGTATAATTTTAAAGATAATGTAAAAATTATAATTCATGATTAAACATTAATGACTAATATTTATTGGAGTTCAATTAAAAATTATAAAATAATAAATTTTAAAATTTAATTATTAGTGGATAATAAAGTTTGTATATTAGATAGTATATATTTTATTGGAAATAATAAAAAGGAAAAAAATAGAGGGAATGAAAAATAAAGAGGGAAAAATCTTACTTGGTTCATTGTTTAAGACTTCTTTATATGTATGAATGTATTTACTTGGTAAATAAAGAGGGAAAAAAGAGAGGTGTTAAAACTTCTTTATATGTATGGATGTATTTACCTCGTAAAATGTTTACTCGTAACTTGTGTATACGATACCATTTTGATGGACTAGACTCTTACCCGGTAAGGCAAGTAAGAGTGTTAACTATAATTGGTAAGTGATTATTGATTAACCTCAATGCTTTAACGGATTCAATGGTTGTCAATGATTCTTAATCACTTATGTTGGGCTTATGGGTCGTATAGGACTCAGTGGCTGTTAACGAACCTAATTGGGCCTTCGTGGATTGTAGTGGGTGGTACTGAACTTTATTGGAACTTAATAGGCTCCTGTGACTTTTAACGAACTTGATTGGGCCTTGATGGGTTCTATCGGCTTAGTAGTTGTTAATGAATTGTATTAATTGGGCCTACATGACTTTCATGGCTATTAATAAACTGTAACGACCTTTATTGGTTGTCGTGGGTGGTAAGGAACTATATCGCGACTCTTAACGAACTATAATGAGCCTTGATGGGTCATATTAGACTAAGGGGCTGTTTGTTTTTTCTAAAAAACCCTTTAATACCTCTGAAGTCTGAATCGTTCAGCCGTTTATACATTCAGACTTCAGAGGCTCTTAAGTCTGAAATACATCTGAAATTAGAAGAGGTAACCTAATGTCTAATAACCTCTTAAAGTGCGATCTCTTATTAATTAGACGTGAAATAAGACTTCAGACTTCAGACGTCTTAAAAAACAAACGCCACCTAAGTAATTGTTAATGAACCTCATTAGGTCTTCATGTGCTTTAGTGACTCTTAAGTAACTATATTGGGCATTCATGGGTTTTAGTGACTCTTAAGTAACTACAGTGGGCTTCATGGGTTTTAGTGGCTCTTAACGAATTTGATTGGGCCGTGGTGGGCTTCAATATCTCTTGATGAATTCTTATTGGACTTAATGGGCCGTACATGACTCAATGATTGTTAATGAACCTCACTGCATTCATGAGCCTTGATGGGTAGTATTGGACTCAGTGGCTGTTAATGAGCTATATTGGGCCTTCATGTGTTTAAGTGACACTAAATGAGATGTATTGGGCCATCATGGATTGAAGTGGCTATTTATGAACTCTAATAGGTTGTATTGTTGTATTACAGTTGGTTGTTAATGAACTCTATTGGACCTTAATCGGCTTCGATGGCTCTTAATGAATTGTAATGGGCCAACACAAATTTTATTCGAATCAAACGATATATGGCTGCCAATATATCGCGGTAGTTAGCTGTAATGAATCATATTTGGTCATATTGGTTTGTAATGAATCTCTTGGATGATAGCTGGTTGTAATGGGTAATCATGCAAATGGTATTGGGTTGTAATGGGTCGTATTGGAGTATAGTTGGTTGCAATGGGTAGCAATGCAAATCACATTGGGTTAAAATGGGTCGTATCTGGTCATTTGGGTCTGTGACGAGTCGTACTGGATGATAGTTGGTTATAATGGGTATAACGCATCGTATTGGTGTAATAGTGCATCATATTAGTAATGACTTGCAGTGGACCTATTGGGTTGTAATTGGTTGTATTACACAGTAGCAAGTCATATTTGTGTTATTAAGTGTTATTGGGTTGTATTGGGTCTTGTTATGATGTATTAATATATGGATTTTCATAGTTGATGAGAAATTAAGTTGATTTTTTTTGTTTACAAAAATTAAGTGAAAAAATTAATATAATTTCGTCCGTAATTAAAACTTATTATAATCTATAAAATACTTTTGCTAAAGAGTTTGGGAAGTCTGCTAGTAAAAGTACAAATAAAAAATATTGAAAATAAAATTACAATTGCCGACGGATTTCCCAAACTCACCGGCAAAAATGTGAATGATTTTTTTATTAATAAAACAAATATATTTTTGCTGGCGAGTTTGGGAAATCCGTCGGCAAAAGTTTAAGTGAAAAAAATATTAATTATAATAAAACAACTTTTGTCGGCGAGTTGGTGAATCTCGTTGGTAAAAATGTTACATAAAATTTTTAAAAGTACTTTTACCGGGGAGTTTAGGAAGCCCGCCGGTAAAGGTAACTTTACCGGCGACTTATACGAAATCCGTCGGCAAAAGTGCATCTTTGCCGGTGGGATTTTCCTCCGGCAAAAAGTTAAACTTTTACCGAAGGATTTCGTCTAAGTCGCCGGCAAAAGTTACTTTTACCGGCGGATTTCCCAAACCCCCCGGTAAAAGTGCAGTTTCTTGTAGTGTTTGTTCATCACTACTCCCAACAACTCAATATGTCCTTAGTCGGTAAACGGTTAAGGTTGCTTCTCAACCACCCAATCATTTACTGCCCTATCTTCCGAAGAATTAAGGGATCTGGTTGGTGTATTCACCATCGTAATCTGGTATACACAAAAGATAACCATAAGAATGGTTATCCATACTCCAGCACAAGAAACGTACTTTAACGTTCATTAGTCACTGTAACAATTTAGAAACAAGTATGCTTGCGTAACAATATATTCATAATAATAGTAGCTAATTGAAATTGTGAACATACTATACATAAGAATCCTCGTTAACATCATTACAGTGCTTAATTCACGTATTTCCGTCGACTCTAAGACTATCCCGTCTTAGTGCTTCTACCCATATCTCACAAATCATAACTTAATTCATCTCAGCTTAAGTCTAGGTATCTCATAATCATACCTAGTTCACTTAAACTACAACTCTGATACCATACTTAAACACCCTGAAATTCACAACGAATTTAAACCATACATTTATCAAAGTTTTTCCATCACAGTTTCGTACTTACAAAATTTTATCATAACAATCAATTAATCTAATCCCTGATCAACATACATTTCCAAAAGCATGACTCTGGCACTCCTCGACACTCATCCTTTTCAATCCCTTCCCGGTCTAGCATCTGGTAAGAAAATTGAATTTGAAAAGATTAGGCTTACGCCTAATGAGAACATCCAATTTTCAAATCAATATCTTTATAAACTTTGCAAATCAAAACTGTAAACAAAGCATATAAAGTAACCCGATCCCAACTTTCTTATCGAACCCATAAAAATTTTCAATCACGGGAATCATACCTGATTCCATGAGTATGACAACACTAAATATGTCATAGCATCATATTCGCGAGCGCCACTACGAATCACCACAGATTCTAGTTTATAGATCATGCCCAAGAACTTACAATCAATCGCGAGAATAGCAATTATATCTTGCCTATTATAAGTTATCAACTAATACCAGTGTCTATAGATCCATTACACTTACTTAAATATCATTTTCTCTAAGCAAATAGATGCTTAAACAAGTTTAAGAAGTTGTCCGGACGATATCTGATAATATCGAGAAATCTGGTTACTATTCACCCGGAAAACACTATTCATCCAGAAAACACTATTCATACTGGAATCACTATTCATAACGGAAAACACTATTCATCCAAAAAACAATATTCATACCGAAAAACAAAATTCATATCGGAATCACTATTCATATCGAAAAACACTATTCATATCGGAAAACACTATTCATACCGTAAAACACTGTTCATACCAGAATCACTATTCATACCGAAAAACACTATTCATACCGGAATCACTATTCATACCGGAAAACACTATTCGTATCGGATCCTAAATTGAAACCGGATCCCATACCGGATCTCACAAATTCCGGATCCCATACCGGATCTCACAAATTCTGGATCCCATACCGGATCATCGATAACGGGACTTCGATCGGTACGTCGATTCTACTCTAAAAACTCACCTAAGTTCAGTTTCTTGGTCGATTTCATTTCAATACATGTTTATCAATTCATTTAGATAGAATACTATCAGATATCTCATTCAATTTCGAATAAAATCATTTAGAAAAAGATGAACTCACCTGATAAAGCTTCGACCTCTTCTGCAATTCCTAAAATTCAATCTGATTATTCCAACAAAACAGTACCATGTTGGGAAATCAAGTTAATTTGTGAACACCATCTCCTAAAAGAAATTGATTTGCAGAAATCCTTTGAGTTTCTTACTAGTTTGAACTCAATTTCTTCTTTCTTCTTCTTCCTATTCTCGACCGACTTCAATCCAAGAGCATTTGAGATATCTTCTCAAATCAGCCGACTCACCCCTTTTATACCCACACAACTTTCCTCAAACTACCAAACTAACCTCCAAGTTTCAACTTTCATAATTAACTTAAACTTTGGGTTAATTACAATTTCAACCCTTTCGACATTCCGTTTAAAATAATACATTCCCAATAGTTTATTTTAAACATTTTTCCAAATAATGCACAATTGTAACACCCTAAAATCTGAGCCAATTTAAACCTCAAGTTATAACAGGTTATGACAATAAATACTTCAACTTATAAAAACAGGCAGTGGATTAACCATCAAGAGTATATTCACATTACAAGATCCTTCAAATAACCTATCAATCTAATTATGTCACTACAACCAGATTAATCAAGTTATCTATCAATCCATCAAAATATCTTCTTTGTTAAATTCATCCACCTCTGCTATATCAAAACGCTCGTCCCACAACCCTTTACCTCCCCGAGCTGGTACCTGGTAAGAAAACATCATTTGAAACGATTAGGCCAACGCCTAGTGAGAACATTCGTTTTCAAGATAACATTTGTAAAATCAATGTAAACAAGTTACAACAAACCTGATTATTCCTTTTCTTGCCGTACAACAACTCCTTTCACTACTGGGAATCTACCCCACTTCCATAATTATGACTAATTCATCTAGCCATAATATTACTACCAAGAGTTTACCGTGAACAATCCCATATTCAAGGTTAATACTCTTATTCAAGAAATTACAAGTCAAAACCTGCCTATTTCTTAATCCGGAAGTAGAGATTACAAATTACTTTATGCCTATCTCAAATCTTCCTTTCACAACTGGGAAATCTCCGATCTTCCCTAAAACAATGGAAATCTCCGATCTTCCATTCGAAATGGGAATTACAAATCAAAATCTGCCTATTCCACATTTCACGTCCTCTCCACCTCAGAATCAATGGTCCCAATGGGATTAATATATCGCGATACACAACCGGGACCCCCGATGATTCAAGGTACACTCATCACTAGAAATTACATCCCTTTGGTCAATGGCTAGTAATCGGTTCCCATTAGACCGTACTAAGGTGCCCCCGATGACCGGATGCCTATTTCTATCAATCGCAACATAATACAAAAGTATTATAACTCTTATTATCGTATGCGCATAACATACAATATATTACAACTCTCAACATATTCTCAAATCTAAGAATACCTTATTCAGTCCTTATTCAAAAACCATAGCTAAAAGCATCCGAACAACCGACGTCAATCACAAGACTTTGGGTTTGTAATTGGCACATATAAACATGTTCAAAGTGTTCAAATGCTATTTTACACTCAAAACGAGTACCCATACCCCTATATTTCGCTTTAAAATGACTCCAATACGTAACAGCAAAACAAATCAGAAACCAATACCGGGATTTCCAATACCGGGATTTCCAATACCGGGACTCCAAATAAAATAGCATACTGGGACTTAATATAGCATACCGCGACTTGATAAACCACGGGACTTGATAATATAACATACCGGGACTCCAGGTACCGGGACTTCCAAATATACCGGTACTCGCCAATACCGGGACTCGCCAACTATCGGTACTCGCCAAATACCGGGACTTGCCACTACCGGGACTTGCCACTACCGGGACATTCAAGTACCGGGACATTCAAGTACCGAGACATTCAAGTACCGGGACTTTCAAGGTTTTGCGTACTGTCCGTTCAACAAGTCCTCAAATCGATTTAAAACATGAAATCAGTTCAATCTACTCATTCTAATCAATCCTCAGTCAGTTCATACAAATATACCAAGGTTACTATAACTTAAAAACACTGATTTGTACAAAGAATCGAATGAACTCACCTTTTAAAGAAGTTATACCCACTTTGCACAATCTGATTCCAATCCAATCTGCTGCTGATGATTCTGGGAATCAGTCCAATTTTGAAGACCAAACCCTTGTTTTCCTTCTTTCTCCCTTTTCTCCTTCTCTGGCTTCTCTCTAAACCGACTCGGACCAAAAATGAGATATTATTCTCAATCTTTCAGCCTCTTATCCATACACACTTCCAATATTTACCACACACACCTCCAAGTTCTATTATTTCCAAAAGTAGCATCCTACTTTAATCTCCTGTATTTTAACCCCATTGAATTATAAAATTTCCATATAATTCATGATTTAACCCAAAATACAAATAAATCCCAATTCTCATTTAAAATACTATTATTGAAAATTCAGGATGCTACAACAATATTTAAGGAAGTTTCGAGGTATTACAAATCTCCCCAACTTGAAAATGTTTTCGTCCTCGAAATCGAAACTACACAAACAATCGAGGATATCTATCCTTCCTTTTTAAGGATAACTAACCTGAAATATGCCTTCAAATTCAAGTCCTACATGTTTAATCACAGTTAAGGGTCCAAGAATACTCAACCTTCCCCGTTTTCCCAATCTTATACCCTTCAACCTTACCCGCTCCCCAACTTGAAACTCTGTAGATCTCCTTGGAGCAACTGTACAATCATCAAATCTTTACCCAACTATGACTTGATCTTATTTTAACCATTTCAACTATTAAAGCATATTTCAAAATAATAACTGGTATAGCTAACTTTTACAATAGATTGAAATACAAAAGACAAGTTAGCACCATAATCACATAATATACACCCACGTATAGAACTAACAAGGAATGCATCATAAACTACATCTGCTCGTTCGTTAACGTCCTCCACCGTCATACGAAACATTCATCCCGTTGATCTTGGGGTGTTGTGAAACACCCTAAAAACAGGGTCAATTTAAACCTTAAAATTTACCACAAGTTATGATCAAAAACTTTCAAACTTATATAACCTTAGGATCAAATGTAAGGTTTCTATATACAAACGTCAGTACTTAAATAACTTATTAATCTAATCATGACATAACAATCAGATTAATCCAGTTATCTAAACAACCGTCCCAAAAGCATCAAAAATCTCTAGATCCTCCAGTATCTCTAAGTCTGAATCTTTCCAAAAGTTCTCGTCTCTCATTCCCGCTATTTCCCGGAGCTTGTACCTGGTAAGAAGATTCAACTTGAAACATTAGGCTTTCGCCTAGTGAGGATACTCAAATCAAAATAAAATTTAATAATTAAAACATGAACAGATAACTCAAACCTGTTCTCACCCATCTTACCGTACGACAACTCCTTTTCAAATCGGGGAATCTACCCCAATCCCAATTTCCTACGACTAACTCATTTAATCGCAACAACAATATAAGAGTTAACTCTGAATCGTTCCAGATTCATAATCAATAATCACACATAAGAAATTACAAGTCAAAACCTGCCTATTTCTTAATCAGGAAGTAGAGATTACAAATTACTTTATGCCTATCTCTAGTCTTCCTCTCATCACAGGGAAATCTCCGATCTTCCCAAATCGAAATGGGAATTATTAAGCAAACTCTGCTTATTCCGCATTCCACCTCAGAATCAATGGCCCCCATGGGATTATAATATCGCGATACTCAAATCGAGACTCATGATTCAAGGTTCACCCAATTACTAAAATTACATCCCTTTGGTCTATGGCGAGTAATCGGTTCCCATCATACCGTACCCAAGTGCCCTCGGTGGCCGGATGCCTATTTTAGTAAAAGCACATAATCACATAATATAATATATGTAATAATCGATACTACTATATGCGTCCAGCATACAGTATATCATTTCTCCGAACATATTCTATATATATATAATATCAAGAATATTAATATCTCCTCATCTAAATCTCTTAATTATCTCCTCTTTAACTTGGCATGGAAGTTAATAACTCAATCAAGCTTCAAATCATAATTAGAGTTCATAACCACATAGTAATTTCATGTAGTAGATAATCAAACTTAGCATGCAAGTTTAATAATAAATACTAGTTCATCAATTTCATATATAACTCATCTTGGAAACTTTAACATGGTAACCAACATAACACAACTTTTAATCGCCCTCTTGGCTTATCTCTAATTTAATCAAATCCACATAAGACATATTCATGCATACATATAAAGCATCTAATTCAAGATTAATTACTGAATTTTAAAGAGAGTTGAATAAACTCACCTGATGCGTTAATTACTCCTTTTAATCCTTTTTAACACGTAAAGGGCTCCTTTCTTCACTACCACAGCTTACTGTATTATTCAATTACACATACTGATATTAATTATCAAAACAGAACCCTCTATAACTGAAAATCCTTAATCTCTCAAAATCACATCTCAAGACGCAATGAACTGAAATCGCAATCACCTATTGCGATTTCACTTCCAAATCGCAGTGAACTGGAGTCGCAGTCCTCTATTGCGATTCCAATTCCAAGTCGCAGTGAACTGTTGCGACTACAGTACCAAGTCGCAACTGCCCATTGCGATTTCACCCCAAGTCGCAACTAACTGTTGCGATTCCAAAGCCAAGTCGCAATGGTCTGCTGCGACTCCAACTCTAAGTCGCAATAGCCTATTGCGACAATCATGAATGTCGCAACCCAAGGTTGCGACTTCGATGATATTCATCCAAGTCTCAGTCCACTAAAAACATCTAAAACCCAGATTTTTTTTATACTTTTAATCCATGTTTGTTTATGCCAATTTGCAGATATGTTTTATACCCTTACCTTAACACATCCAAAAACTCAGATTCTCATTATCATCATAATTTACCCAAAACCCATCAAATTCTTCTAACAATGCTATTACTACTAAGATGAAGAATTAAAATGGAATGCTTACCTTATGATTCTTCAAACTCACAACTGATTGTAGAATTCCCAGCAACTCTTTTCTTCCTTCTCTTTCTCGATTTCTCTATCTCAATCTCTCTTTCGGTTTCTCTTCTCAAAACCGAACACACACACACAATGCACATAACCCACACATTTAGCTAACATGGCTAATTTAATGACACCTCACTAAAAACACATGAGTCATTAACCATATTACCAAATAAACCTCCAACTTTCAAAGAATTGCACAACAAACCCTCAACATGAAAATCTATTTCAACAACACTTTTAAACAATTACAAACTTAACCCCAAGTTAATTTGTAATTCACAAAATAATATAACTGAAAATTTGGGATGTTACAATACTCCCCAACTTGAAAATGATTTCGTCCCCGAAATCAAAGCTAGGTAAACAAATGAGGATACCTATTCCTCATACTCTTCTCTGACTCTAAAGTTACATTAGTACCTCTATGGTGTTTCCACTGTACTTTCAACATAGCTACCTCTTTACCACTACGTAATTTTCTAACCGATCTTTCTAAAATCGCTTCTGGTTCTCTACACAACGACTCTTTTCATCTATTCTCACATCTGTGATTGGAATCACATCCTCCTCTTCGGCCAAACACTTCCGAAGATAACATACATGAAAAGTATTATGAACTCCTTCCAACTCTGGTGGAAGATCTAACTTGTAAGCTTGTAACCCAATTCTCTCAACAATGGTGAAAGGTCCTAGAAAACGAGGACTCAACTTCCCACGTTTTCCAAACCTTATCACACCTTTCCATGGGGATACCTTGAGCATCACACGCTCCCCAACTTGAAATTCCTTTGGTCTCCGCTTCGGGTCAGCATAACTTTTCTGTCTATCTTGGGCTGCTTTCATATGCTGCCGAATCTCTTTTACTTTATCCGTTGTTTGCTGTACTAACTCTGGACCAGCAAACTGTTTCTCCCCGGCTTCTAGCCAACACACCGGAGTTCTACACTTACGACCATACAACGCTTCAAAGGGTGCTCTCCCGATGCTCGAATGATAACTATTGTTATACGCAAATTCTACTAACGGTAGATGCGTATCCCAGTTACCACCAAAATCTAAAACACAACACCTGAGCATATCCTCCAAAGTTTGAATAGTCCGCTCACTCTGTCCATCGGTCTGTGGATGAAAAGCAGTACTCAAATTAACTTTAGTACCCAATTCTTCTTGCAATGATCGCCAAAATCTCGAGGTAAACCGACTATCACGATCTGACACTATCGACACCGGTATACCATGCCTTGACACCACTTCATCAATATACAACTTTGCCAATTTCTCAATTGGTGATGCCTCTTTCATTGCTAGAAAATGAGCACTCTTAGTTAATCTATCCACGATTACCCATATTGTGTCGTTACCTTTTTGCGTCTTTGGTAACTTCGTCACAAAGTCCATGGTAATCTTCTCCCACTTCCATTCCGGAATTTCCAAGGATTGGAAACTTCCGTACGGTTTCTGATGTTCAGCTTTCACCAACGAACATGTTGTACACATTTCTACCTTTCGAGCCACATCTACTTTCATTGCTGGCCACCAATAATGCAATTTCAAATCTCGATACATCTTCGTACTCCCAGGGTGAATGGAATACTTAGATTTATGAGAATCTTCGAGAATCAATTCTCGATTTCCTCCAATTTTAGGCACCCAAACTCTTCCTTGAAACAATTTAATCCCCCGACCATCTTCAGTCAACTGAAGATGTTGCTTACCCATTACTTCCTCTTTCAGATTTTTCTCTTGCAAAGCAATCACTTGTGCTTCTTTGATCTTTTCCATCAAAATTGACGTTACATCAATTCTAACATTTACCGATTTCAAACACCCACCATACTCTTTTCTACTTAAGGCATCAGCCACGACATTTGCTTTACCAGGATGGTAATGCAATTCACAATCGTAATCCTTAAGCAATTCTAACCATCTTCTCTGCCTCATGTTTAATTCTTTCTGATCAAAAACATGTTGCAAACTCTTGTGATCAGTAAAAAGAGTACACTTTGTTCCATACAAATAGTGTCGCCATAACTTCAAAGCGAACACCACTGCTGCTAACTCTAAATCATGGGTAGGATAATTCTTTTCATGCTCTTTAAGCTGTCTTGAGGCATAGGCAATCACTTTGCCCCTTTGCATTAGCACACATCCTAAACCCATCTTTGAAGCATCACTATACACGACAAAATCTTCTGTCCCTTCTGGCAAGGCAAGTACAGGTGCTTCACACAGTTTTTGACGTAAAGTTCTGAAAGCTGTTTCCTGTTTCTCCGTCCAAACAAACTTCTCATTCTTTCTAGTTAACAACGTCAACGCAGATGCAATCTTAGAGAAATCTTTTATGAATCTTCTATAGTAACCTGCTAATCCCAGAAAGCTCCTTATCTCAGATGCACTTCTAGGTGTCTCCCAATTCGTCATCGCTTCAATCTTTGAAGGATGTACTTTAACTCCTTCAGAAGTAATCACATGACCTAGGAACTGCACCTCCTTCAACCAAAATTCACACTTTGAAAACTTTGCGTATAACTTCTCTTTTCTTAAAACTTCTAAGACTTCACGAAGATGCTGCTCATGATTTTCTTCAGTCTTTGAATAAATAAGTATGTCGTCAATAAACACAATGACAAACTTATCTAAAAATGGTCGACACACTCTGTTCATCAAATCCATAAATATCGCAGGAGCATTTGTCAACCCAAATGGCATTACAAGGAACTCATAATGTCCATATCTTGTTCTAAACGCTGTTTTTGTAACGTCTTCATCTCTTACCCGCACTTGATGGTATCCAGATCTTAAATCTATCTTTGAAAAGCATCCCGCACCTTGGAGTTGATCAAATAGATCATCAATCCTCGGAAGCGGATACTTGTTCTTAATAGTTACCTTATTCAACTCTCGGTAATCAATACACATTCTCATGGTACCATCTTTCTTCTTCACAAATAAAACTGGAGCTCCCCACGGTGAAGAACTTGGTCTTACGAAACCCTTATCCAATAACTCCTGAAGCTGAGTCATCATCTCTTTCATCTCAGCAGGTGCTAAACGATAAGGTGCTCGTGCAATTGGTGCCGATCCCGGAATAATATCGATACGAAATTCCACCTGTCTTTCAACTGGCAAACCTGGAAGGTCATCCGGGAACACATCCGGAAACTCACGCACCACGTTGATATCTTAAATATTTTTCTTTTCTAACTTTGTATCAATAACATAGGCTAGATAAGACCAACACCCTTTCGATAAACATTTCCGTGCCTTCATCACTGAAATCAACGGAATTTCTCCTTCCTGTTTTTCTCCGAACACGAATACACTATCTTTCTCGCCCATTGGAATTCGAATCAACTTCTTTGCGCACATAATTTCTGCATGGTTGTTGCTCAACCAGTCCATCCCTACCACAATATCAAAACTCCCAATTTCCATTAACAACAAGTTAATCGGAAATTATGTTCTCTCTATCATAATCTTACAATCGGCCAGGCTCTCCTTAACCAAAGTCTGAACTCCATTAGCTATTTCGACTACTAAGGCATCTCCTAGAGTAGTAACCGGCATAGCTAACTTATGTTGAAACAACTTGGATACAAAAGAATAATTTGCACCACTATCAAACAACACACGTGCAGGAATAGAGTTTATAAGAAATGTACCCGAGACCACGTCCTTTGACCCCTTCGCTTCATCAGCAGTAATTTGGAATGCACGACCGGTTGGTTTGGGAATATCCAGCTTTCTTCCCTGATCTCCTCCTCTTTTCAACTTCGGACAATCTTTTCGAAAATGACCCGGTTGCTGACATTCAAAACAAACCGACCCAGGCACTGTACAACTCGACGCCATATGTCCCATCTTCCCACACTTGAAACATTGATTTCCGACCACACGACATTGGCCAAAATGTTTACTTTTGCATTTTGAACACCAACCCGGTTCTCTACGAGAATCATTGCGAATGTTCTTTCCGAATAATCTTAATTTCGGAGAAGGTTCGGAACGACCCTCCCATTTTCTTTTTTCCCCAACCTGCGCTTTCTCCTCCTTATCTTTCACATACATTTCCTCTATCACCTTTGCTTCCTCAATCGTCTCCCTCAAGGTAGCAGATTTTGAACTACGAACTCTTGTCATCATATCTGCTGGTAGACCTTTCAAGTAATACTTAATCTTTTCTTTCTCTGTTGAAGCCACGTGCCCCACAAGATTTAGCTTCTCCATAAAGACCTCGGTATATTTTCTCACCGACATATTACCCTTCTTAATATTCCGAAACTCTTCTTCAATTCGGTCCACCTCATGCTCGTTACAATATTCTTCTAAAATCTTTGCCTTAAACTGACTCCAAGTTACGGAATTCAAAGCTGCCTCAGTCACAGTTGATGATAACACATTCCACCACTGCAACGCTTTGCCACGCAACATTTGTGACCCAAATCTCACCTTAGATCTCTCATCTGTACATTCACAGGCACGAAAAGCCTGCTCGATTTCTCTTATCCAGTTCATACAAACCACTAGATTATCATCTCCCTTGAATTCTGGTGGTTTACAACTTAGGAACGTCTTGTAAGAACAGTTTCTGTCAACCCTTCTAACTGTCTCCACTCCTGGATTTACAGTCGGATTTATCACATTAGTATCGGTCACTGTTCTCCTTGGCTCCACATTTCGATCATTAATCAATTTCGTAAACATCTCTGCCTGTCTCCCCATTACAGTATTCATCATCTCTGCTTGCCTCTCCATTGAAGCATTCATCAGTCGAGTCACATTATCCATTATTCGCCCCTCCATACCTGAATCTGACGACGTTTGATCAACATTACTAGTACCTCCTGGATGTACTCGACTTCGCATCCCTCCCAAGGAAAGAAAATCTGATGGCGTATCAGGAACTCCGCCCAATCCAGTTTGTCTCTCTCCAGCATCGTCTAACCAATTCCTATTCATCGAAGAATTTGGAGACCTCGGGGGCATATTCACCATCGTTTTGATGGAGCATAAAAGAATACTCATCAGTTAATGGTTTATACAACTAAACATACAATACATACTTTACCGCTAATCAGTCACTGTAACAATTTAGAAACAAGTATGCTTGTGTAATAATATATTCATAATAACAGTAGCTAATTGAAATTGCGAACATATCATACATGAGAATTCTCATTACCATTGTTACAGTACCAACTTCGCGTATTTCTGTCGACTCTAAGACTACCCATTCTTAGTACTTCTATCCAAAACTCACGGATCATAACTTAACTCATCTCAGCTTAAGTCTAGGTATCTCAAATTCATACCTAGTTCGCTTAAACTAAAGCTCTGATACCATACTGAAACACCCTAAAAACAGGGTCAATTTAAACCTTAAAATTTACCTCAAGTTATGATAAAAAACTTTCAAACTTATATAACCTGAGGATCAAATGTAAGGTTTCTATATACAAACGTCAGTACTTAAATAACTTATTAATCTAATCATGACATAACAATCAGATTAATCCAGTTATCTAAACAACCGTCCCAAAAGCATCAAAAATCTCTAGATCCTCCAGTATCTCTAAGTCTGAATCTTTCCAAAAGTTCTCGTCTCTCATTCCCGCTATTTCCCGGAGCTTGTACCTGGTAAGAAGATTCAACTTGAAACATTAGGCTTTCGCCTAGTGAGGATACTCAAATCAAAATAAAATTTAATAATTAAAACATGAACAGATAACTCAAACCTGTTCTCACCCATCTTACCGTACGACAACTCCTTTTCAAATCTGGGAATCTACCCCAATCCCAATTTCCTACGACTAACTCATTTAATCGCAACAACAATATAAGAGTTAACTCTGAATCGTTCCAGATTCATAATCAATAATCACACACAAGAAATTACAAGTCAAAACCTGCCTATTTCTTAATCAGGAAGTAGAGATTACAAATTACTTTATGCCTATCTCTAGTCTTCCTCTCATCACAGGGAAATCTCCGATCTTCCCAAATCGAAATGGGAATTATTAAGCAAACTCTGCTTATTCCGCATTCCACCTCAGAATCAATGGCCCCCATGGGATTATAATATCGCGATACTCAAATCGAGACTCATGATTCAAGGTTCACCCAATTACTAAAATTACATCCCTTTGGTCTATGGCGAGTAATCGGTTTCCATCATACCGTACCCAAGTGCCCTCGGTGGCCGGATGCCTATTTTAGTAAAAGCACATAATCACATAATATAATATATGTAATAATCGATACTACTATATGCGTCCAGCATACAGTATATCATTTCTCCGAACATATTCTATATATATATAATATCAAGAATATTAATATCTCCTCATCTAAATCTCTTAATTATCTCCTCTTTAACTTGGCATGGAAGTTAATAACTCAATCAAGCTTCAAATCATAATTAGAGTTCATAACCACATAGTAATTTCATGTAGTAGATAATCAAACTTAGCATGCAAGTTTAATAATAAATACTAGTTCATCAATTTCATATATAACTCATCTTGGAAACTTTAACATGGTAACCAACATAACACAACTTTTAATCGCCCTCTTGGCTTATCTCTAATTTAATCAAATCCACATAAGACATATTCATGCATACATATAAAGCATCTAATTCAAGATTAATTACTGAATTTTAAAGAGAGTTGAATAAACTCACCTGATGCGTTAATTACTCCTTTTAATCTTTTTTAACACGTAAAGGGCTCCTTTCTTCACTACCACAGCTTACTGTATTATTCAATTACACATACTGATATTAATTATCAAAACAGAACCCTCTATAACTGAAAATCCTTAATCTCTCAAAATCACATCTCAAGACGCAATGAACTGAAATCGCAATCACCTATTGCGATTTCACTTCCAAATCGCAGTGAACTAGAGTCGCAGTCCTCTATTGCGATTCCAATTCCAAGTCGCAGTGAACTGTTGCGACTACAGTACCAAGTCGCAACTGCCCATTGCGATTTCACCCCAAGTCGCAACTAACTGTTGCGATTCCAAAGCCAAGTCGCAATGGTCTGCTGCGACTCCAACTCTAAGTCGCAATAGCCTATTGCGACAATCATGAATGTCGCAACCCAAGGTTGCGACTTCGATGATATTCATCCAAGTCTCAGTCCACTAAAAACATCTAAAACCTAGATTTTTTTTATACTTTTAATCCATGTTTGTTTATGCCAATTTGCAGATATGTTTTATACTCTTACCTTAACACATCCAAAAACTCAGATTCTCATTATCATCATAATTTACCCAAAACCCATCAAATTCTTCTAACAATGCTATTACTACTAAGATGAAGAATTAAAATGGAATGCTTACCTTATGATTCTTCAAACTCACAACTGATTGTAGAATTCCCAGCAACTCTTTTCTTCCTTCTCTTTCTCGATTTCTCTATCTCAATCTCTCTTTCGGTTTCTCTTCTCAAAACCGAACACACACACACAATGCACATAACCCACACATTTAGCTAACATGGCTAATTTAATGACACCTCACTAAAAACACATGAGTCATTAACCATATTACCAAATAAACCTCCAACTTTCAAAGAATTGCACAACAAACCCTCAACATGAAAATCTATTTCAACAACACTTTTAAACAATTACAAACTTAACCCCAAGTTAATTTGTAATTCACAAAATAATATAACTGAAAATTTGGGATGTTACATGTTGGGTTTCTTCTCTTGATTCCCGCTATCTTTCAACCTTGGGCAACCCCTCCGAAAATGACCAGGCTTCTTACATTCATAGCAGGTCGGTCCCTGGATGGGACAGTCCTCTATTTGATGACCACTCTTACATTTAAAACATTCCCTTGATATCACCCGACACGACCCAAAATGTTTATTCTTACATTTCTGACACCAGTTCGATTCTTGTTGGGGCTCAAAACTTGGTCCTTGCGAAGATTCCGATCGACCTTCCCACTTTCTTTTCTCTCCTAATTGAGCTTTCTCAGTTTTATCTTTTGCATAAACTTCTTCTATAATCTTTGCTTCTTCAATTGTTTCCCTCATAGTTGAAGCTTTAGAATTTCTAACTCGGGACATCATATCAGCTGGCAAACCCTTCAGGTAAGCCTTGATCTTTTCTTTTTCCGTTGGGGCCACATGCCCCACTAAGTTCAATTTTTTTAAAAAGATTCGAGTATAATTTCTTACAGATGAGTTTCCTTTCTTAAGCGTTCGAAATTCTTCCTCAATGCGATCCATTTCATTCTCATTACAATATTCTTCCAATATCTTCCTTTTGAACGACTCCCAAGTCATCGCTGCTAAAACCGGAGTCGTCATAGTTGACGTCATGATATTCCACCAGGTCAAAGCATTTCCACGTAACATCTGGGACCCGAATCTGACCTTTGATTCTCCGTCACACTCACAAGCTCTGAATGCCTATTCTATTTCTCTAATCCAATTCATACAAGTAATTGGATTATCAGAACCAGCAAATTCCGGTAGCTTGCAGCTCAAGAATGTCTTGTAAGAACAAACTTTATCCACTCTCCTGTTAACATTCAACACTGTGTTAACAGGCGGAGTTATAACACCAGTCCCCGTCTAAGGTCCTCGAGACTCAATACTTCTATCATTCAATACTTTCATAAACATTTCTTGTTGTTGCGTTAGTGCGTTATTCATAGCTCGCATCATATTCTCCGTCATGCGAGATTCCATTGTAGACTATGTCGTCACTGGATTAGAGGTACCAATAGTCGTCCTTTGTGTTTGACTTTCTCCTACTCTTATTATAGGTGGCCTCGGTGGACTTTCGTGAGTTCCACACATTTCAGGTTGCTTCTCCACCACCCAATCATTTACTGCCCTATCTTCCGAAGAATTAGGGGATCTGGTTGGTGTATTCACCATCGTAATCTGGTATACACAAAAGATAACCATAAGAATGGCTATCCATACTCCAACACAGGAAACGTACTTTAACGTTCATTAGTCACTGTAACAATTTAGAAACAAGTATGCTTGCGTAACAATATATTCATAATAACAGTAGCTAATTGAAATTGTGAACATACTATACATAAGAATCCTCGTTAACATCGTTACAATGCTTAATTCACGTATTTCCGTCGACTCAAGGCTATCCCGTCTTAGTGCTTCTACCCATACCTCACAAATCATAACTTAATTCATTTCAGCTTAAGTCTAGGTATCTCATAATCATACCTAGTTCACTTAAACTACAGCTCTGATACCATACTGAAACACCCTGAAATTCACAACGAATTTAAACCTTACATTTATTAGAGTTTTTCCATCACAGTTTCGTACTTACAAAATTTTATCATAACAATCAATTAATCTAATCCCTGATCAACATACATTTCCAAAAGCATGACTCTGGCACTCCTCGACACTCATCCTTTTGAATCCCTTCCCGGTCTAGCATCTGGTAAGAAAATTGAATTTGAAAAGATTAGGCTTACGCCTAGTGAGAACATCCAATTTTCAAATCAATATCTTTATAAACTTTGCAAACCAAAACTGTAAACAAAGCGTATAAAGTAACCCGATCCCAACTTTCTTACCGAGCCCATAACATTTTTCAATCACGAGAGTCATACCTGATTTTATGAGTATGACAACACTAAATATGTCATAGCATCATATTCGCGAGCGCCACTACGAATCACCACAGATTCTAGTTTATAGATCATGCCCAAGAACTTACAATCAATCGCCATACCTTTTTCTTGGAATGGAAGCAGAAATAGCACTTATATATTGCCTATTTCTAATCCACCGAAAGCAAACGAAAACAATAATTATACTTTGTCTATTTCACGTTTCCACGTCTCAATTACAAATAACAATTATACTTTGCCTATTCACTACAATCAATATGAATAGCAATTATACTTTGCCTATTCCACTTCTCAACAAGAATAGCAATTATACTTTGCATATTCTATTATTTCAACATGAATAGCAATTCTACTTTGCTAATTCAATCATTTCAACATGAATAACAATTCTACTTTGCTTATTCAATCATTTCAACATGAATAGCAATTCTACTTTGCCTATTCAATTATTTCAACAGAAATATCAATTCTACTTTGTCTATTCCATGTTTCAATATCATAATAAAGGGAATAACAAATATACCTTATCTATTCCTCATTTTTGAAATACAAACGAGAATAGCAATTATATCTTGCCTATTCTAAGTTATCAATTAATACTAGTGTCTATAGATCCATTACACTTACTTATATATCATTTTCTCTAAGCAAATAGATGCTTAAACAAGTTTAAGAAGTTGTCCGGACGATATCTGATAATATCCAGAAAATCGAGAAATCTGGTTACTATTCACCCGGAAAGCACTATTCATTTCGGAAAACACTATTCTTCCAGAAAACACTATTCCTACCGGAAAATACTATTCATACTGGAAAACACTATTTATACCAGAAAACACTATTCATCCAGAAAACACTATTCATACAGGAATCACTATTCATACCAGAAAACACTATTCATATCGTAAAACATTATTCATACCGGAATCACTATTCATATCGAAAAACACTATTCATACAGAAAACACTATTCATTCCGGAAAACACTATTCATACCGGAAAACACTATTCATACCGGATCCTAAATTGAAACCGGATCCCAATATGGAACCGGATCCCATACCGGATCTCACCAATTCCAGATCCCATACCGGATCTCACCGATTCCGGATCCCATACCGGATCTCACTGATTCCGGATCCCATACCGGATCTCACCAATTCCGGATCCCATACCGGATTTTCGATAACGGGACTTCGATCAGTACGTCGATTCTACTCTAAAAACTCACATAAGTTCAGTTTCTTGGTCGATTTCATTTCAATACATGTTTATCAAGTCATTTAGATAGAATACTATCAGATATCTCATTCAATTTCGAATAAAATCATTTAGAAAAAGATGAACTCACCTGATAAAGCTTCGACCTCTTCTGCAATTCCTAAAATTCAATGTGATTATTCCAACAAAATAGTACCAAGTTGGGAAATCAAGTTAATTTGTGAACACTATCTCCTAAAAGAAATTGATTTGCAGAAATCCTTTGAGTTTCTTACCAGTTTGAACTCAATTTCTTCTTTTTTTTACTTCCTATTCTCGACCGACTTCAATCCAAGAGCATTTGAGATATCTTCTCAAATCAGCCGACTCACCCCTTTTATGCCCACACAACTTTCTTCAAACTACCAAACTAACCTCCAAGTTTCAACTTTCATAATTAACTTAAACTTTGGGTTAATTACAATTTCAACCCTTTCGACATTCCGTTTAAAATAATACCTTCCCAATAGTTTATTTTAAACATTCTTCCAAATAATGCACAATATTTAAGGAAGTTTCGAGGTGTTACACGTCATACTTTAAAACATACCACCACATAAAATTATGCATATTTTCAACAAAACACCATAAGTGCATTTTTAATGAATAAATTTTAATTATGCAATAATTATCAAACACTTCAATTAATACAAATTTTGTCAAGTTACCCAAAAATCCCAAAGGTGGGTGTTTTGTGAGATTTATAAAATCAAATACTCCAAGTAATCGAAATCATTCAAGTAACCCAACAATGCATATTTTCATGTAAAACATTTAAAACACTTTAAAATGAACACTTTGGCATGTACAACGTTTTCACAAATCAACTTGAACTCACATTGCTAGATTTAGTCTAAATCTAGATTTTCCCCAATTTGAGCTCCTTTGAAGAAACTTGAATCTTCAAGCCAAAACTTCCAAAAACCTAGATCCACAAGTTTCCAATCATAAATATTCATATCCAACCACTTAGAATGGTTCCCGAACACTTCACATCAAAATCCCCCATTTATACCAAAACCCTAACTTCTTAGATGAAGAAAGACAGAAGCTTACCTCAACCACCACCAAATACTCTTGGATCTTCCAATAAACTCCAATACTCTTACTATATCCTTGAAGATCTCTCAAATCGAAACCACAACAACTTGAATCACTGAAATCGGAGTTGGGATGCAAAAGTTATGAAGGAATGAAGAATGAGGGTTGAGAATCGCGACTTAATACTCCAGACCCATTCCCGCGGCCTTTTCCGCGACTTCAAGTTGCGTGGGAAGTAGCGCGCTTCATAAAAGCGGACTCCAGAGACTTACGCGGCTTGGGCCGCGGCCCAAAGTCGCGCACCAGCCCGCGCGACCCCTTTTTGGTCGGATACTGTTTTGGCCATAACTTCTTCGTTTTAGCTCCGTTTTCGCTCCGGAAAGAACCGTTGGACTCGTATTTGAATTCTCCATCCAACAAGACCATAAAATCTAGGATTTAATTCAAAATCCTATTTTTCATATTTATCTTAAAAGATCGATTTCTACACTAACTCGAAATTGTACTTATCCAAAAATTACGGGTGTTACATTAGATGCAAGATAAATGCTTAAATTCTAATTATAAATGGATAATTTGGTTGTTGTGTGCAAATAAGCAAACCAAACTGCACATGACCGAATGTGTGTTTGCGTATGAGATATTACCTTACGCATGAGGTAGTGTAGAGGGGGAATAGATCAAGGGCCAAGAGTTTGCAGCTTAAGTTGGACTGACCTTAACCAACTTTAAGCATCTTGACTAGGGTAGACCATTATTTACTTAGTTTGACTAAAATGGATCTTATCGAGTTTAAAAGAGTTATCAGAGATATAGGTTTAATCCTTTGAGAACTCCAAAATTTGTGAGACATGTGAGATCCATCGTCATAAGACACTAATTTAAGATAATCAATGTTACTTATAAGAAGATAATTATTGTTACTTATTAAATGAAAATTAATACATTTGTAAGAAATTCCATACATCTCTCTCTCTCTCTCTCTCTCCTCTTCTCTATTTGTAGCATACACGTACGTATAATTAAATGTGCACATAAAGTGAAGAAAATTTTTATTAGGGCATTCACCATGTGTCCAAAAGGATCACATGGAGTTCATAAGTGGTAGATTTAAATTTGGTTGGTGTTAACAATATGTTCACAAGCTATACCAGATCTCGTCGATTTATAATGTGTTCACAAACAATAATAATATTTATTATAAAGTGTTTATTATGTGTTCACCTTATATGCATATTCAATCATGTGTGTGTATGTGTAAGTCATGGAGAGAGAAAACAAGAAATAGAAATGAGGAGAGAAAAAGAGGAGAGGAACGAGAGAGGTTCTTAATTTATTTTACACTAGTGTTGGAACCGCGCGTTGCGCGGTAGCGTGAGTAACTCTAAGAATGACTCCTTTCCAAGGCGAGACTTTTAACATTACAAAATCTCCAAATTGGAATTCTAAAGGTTTCCGGCGTCGGTTAGCGTAGCTTTTCTGTCTATCTTGTGCTACTTTCAATCGTTCACGAATTTGAGTAATCTTATCCGCAGTTAACTGAACTATGTTTGGCCCTGCTAATTGCTTTTCTCCCACTTCATTCCAACACAGAGGCGTTCGGCATTTTCTACCATATAGAACTTCAAACGGTGCCGCTTGTATGCTGGAATGATAACTGTTATTGTAGGCAAATTCAATCAACGGTAAATGCTTATCCCACGATCCCCCAAAATCAACAATACAGGCTCGTAACATATCTTCTAAAGTCTAAATTGTTCGTTCACTCTGACTGTCAGTTTGAGGATGATATGATGTACTTAGCTTTATTTGCGTCCCCATTTCTTTTTGAAAACTTCTCCAGAACCTTGAAGTAAAACGACTATCACGATCAGAAATAATCGAGATTGGAACTCCATGTCGGGTTACTATTTCATCGATATACAGCTTGGCTAGTCTTTCTAATGAATAGGTTTCTTTTATCGGTAAAAAGTTAGCAGACTTTGATAATCTGTCAACGATTACCCAAATGGCATCAAACCCTTTCGGAGTCTTTGGTAGTTTCATGATAAAGTCTGTAGTAATCTGATCCCATTTCCACATAGGTATTTCTAGACGTTGCAACTGACCAAAAGGCTTTTGATGTTCAATCTTTACTTTCTTACAAGTGGAACAATTTTCCACATGCTGGGCAATACTTTTCTTCATTCCCGGCCATCAGTAAAATTGCCGTAGATCCTTATACATCTTATTCGTGCCCGAATGAATAGAGAAACGAGATTGATGAGCTTCTTGCAATACCCGATCACGTAAATTAACCAAACGAGGCACCAATATTCTGTTTTCCAGACACAGCAATCCACGATCATCTTTTACAAGTGACGCTGATATACCCACTAGCCGTTCTGGTTTCAAGTGTTCTTCTTGAAAGGCTTCTACTTGACATTTCTTTAATTCGTCAAAGATGTTAGGTAGAAGTTCAGCTCGTAGTGTAATGACCTTTATTGTTCCGCTCCTTTCTTGACGACTCAGTGCATCAGCTACCACATTCGCCTTCCCCGGGTGATAAAGAATTTCGCAGTCGTAATCATTCAGCAACTCCAACCATCTTCTTTGTCTCATATTCAGTTCTCGCTGATCAAAAAGATGTTGGAGACTCTTGTGATCGGTATAAATTTGACATTTAAAGCCGTATAAATAATGTCTCCAGATCTTTAGAGAAAAAACAACTGCAGCAAGTTCCATGTCGTGTGTAGGGTACTGTCTTTCATGATCCTTCAGTTGTCTAGAAGCATAAGCAATAACTTTTCCACGCTGCATTAATACACATCCCAATCCCAGTTTGGAGGCATCACTGTAAACAACAAAGTCATTGGAACCTTCAGGTAGTGACAGAATCGGTGCGCTACAAAGTCTTTCTATCAAAATTTTGAATGATTTATCTTGTTCTTCTTTCCATTCAAATTTCATATTCTTTCGGGTCAGTTTGGTTAGA
Source organism: Saussurea involucrata (assembly GCA_033807775.1). Lineage (NCBI taxonomy): Eukaryota > Viridiplantae > Streptophyta > Magnoliopsida > Asterales > Asteraceae > Saussurea > Saussurea involucrata. The sequence goes on from CM066320.1 coordinate 221,239,766, forward strand.
GGCGTAGCGATGCGAGAGAAGTCTTGTATAAACTTTCGATAGTAGCCGGCTAAACCCAGAAAACTTCGTACTTCTGTTGGCGTTCTCGGCGGTTCCCACTTTTCATTTGCCTTTACTTTCATCGGATCAACTTGAATGCCTTTCTCAGAAACTACATGCCCGAGAAATTGAACTTCCCGTAGCCAGAATTCACATTTAGAGAACTTGGCGTATAACTGTTCCCTTTTCAACAATTCCAGAATCAAACGGAGATGTTGTGCGTGCTCTTCTTTGGATCGGGAATAGATAAGGATATCATCGATAAACACAATAACAAATTTATCAAGATACGACTTACATACCCGATTCATTAAATACATAAAAGCAGCTGGAGCGTTTGTCAGTCCGAAAGGCATTACTAAGAATTCGTAGTGACCATACCTTGTGCGGAAAGCAGTTTTCAGAACATCTTCTTCTTTAACCTTCAGTTGATGATAACCCGATCTTAGATCAATCTTGGAGAAATTATAAGCTCCAACTAATTGATCAAAGAGGTCATCAATTCTGGGAAGCGGATACTTATTCTTGATCGTACGCTTATTCAGTTCCGATAATCAATACACATTCTCATCGACCCGTCTTTCTTTTTCACAAACAAAACTGGTGCACCCCACGACGAAGTACTGGTCTGATGAAGCCCTTATCAGAAAGATCTTGCAGTTACGTCATCATTTCTTTCATTTCTGGAGGTGCCACACGATACGGTGCACGGGAAACAGGAGCGGCTCCAGGAATCAGATCTATACCAAACTCTACTTGTCTAACGGGCGGAAGACTATTCAAGCCTTCTGGGAAAACTTCCAGAAATTCACCAACAACAGGAATATCTTCCAACTTATTCTTTTCTTGCTTAGTATCTATCACATAAGCTAAATAACTCGGGCAACCTTTATTAACACACTTTCGAGCTTTCATCATAGAGATAAGGCAAGACTGATGATTTCTACGATCACCATAAATTACTACCGGTCCCTTCTCAGGTAAGACAACATTAATCAACTTCTTATCACAAACTATACTAGCCTGATTCTCGGCTAACCAATCCATTCCCACTACCACATCAAACTCTATCAAAGCTATAGGAAATAACTGAATAGGTACTCCACACCCATCTATATGTATAACACAACTATCAAATACCTCTTTAACCGGTACTTGATTATCATTTGCAGTATCTACCATTAACGCATGCTCTAACATTTTAGGCTTTAAATGCATATAAGCAGCAAAAGAAGGAGACACAAATGATCGGTTTGCACCGGAGTCAAATAACACTTTAGCACGTGTAGAGTTTATTAGAAATGTACCTGTAACCACATCAGGAGTTACTTCTGCTTCTTGTGATGTCATTTGGAAGGCTCGACCCCTTGCTTTCGGTACTTCAGGCCTTTGTATTCCTCCCGGCCTAATACCTGTTGGTCTCACTGTCATACTACCCTGTTGTGCTTTCCATAGTGGACACTCAGACTGAATGTGATCTGGAGAATTGCATGAGAAACAGAATCGAGTTACCCGACAATCTTTAGCGATATGGCCAGTCTTGCCACACTTGTAACAAATTCGAGAGTCCACTTGACAATTTCCTTGATGAATACGGTTGCATTTTGGACAAGGTCTTTCAGCTGGCCTGAAAGGTGGACGACTATCAAATCTCGGAAATCTGGACTTCATTGGATCATAATGCGGTCCTTCCCATTTTCTTTTCCCAGCACTTTTATCACTAACGTCTCTTCCTTTATCTCGTTCCACATTTTCTGTGGCATCCACGGCGGCTGAGAAGGTATCTGGTCCCTTTGCAATTACTAGACCTCTGATTTCCGAATTTAAACAAAAAATAAATCTTTCCATTTTGAGTGCTTCAGTAGCAACATAATATTCGGCAAAGCGGGACTTCTCCAGAAAATGTGCAGTATAATCTCGAACTGATAGCTTTCCCTGTTGCAGATTCATAAACTCTTCTTCTAATTGTCGTACGGCAGCTTGAGGACAAAACTGCCTTTTAAATTCACTTGCAAATTCTTCCCAGGAAAAAGTAGAATACACGTCCGGTCCTTTAGAAGTAATAAGAGCTTCCCATCAATATAACGCATCAGCCTTCAACATTGCAGTCCCATATAATACTCTATCTTCATCGACACATTTGCTGGTTTTGAAGATAGCTTCTATCTCTTTTAGCCACCTCATAGCCTTCACTAGATCTCTTTCCCCTGAGTAGGTTGGAGGTTTGCAACTTAGAAACATCTTATAATCACACTTCTTTGGCACCTGTATGACAGTAGGTGTAATGGGCATCTCGTCTTCCAGACTAGGATCTGGTATTTCAGTTTCAATGTGACGAGTTTGGTTAAACATAGCTTGTATATTTGCTTGCAGTCTTCCCATTTCAGCGGTCAGATCGTCCCTTGTAACGAATTTCGTGCCTTGAGATTGAACTCTACCTCCAGTTCTGCCCCTACCTCGTTCTCTACCCCTTCCCCTTGTCCCGATTGTTGGATTTGTGATCATCCATCAGTTCCAGAATCTGAATATAAGAGTGTCGTTGAGTTATCTCCTCCAACTCCAGATGTGATACCTGTTTCTTCAAGCGAAGCAGAAATACCTGAACCTCCTTCTCAAGTTTTGGAAAGTGTTCAAGAGACAGTTGATCCTCTCCCTCACACAGCAAAATGGACACAAGCACATCCAATTCATCAAATCATTGGTGATCCATCTTCAAGTGTTTCTACAAGATCCAAGTCTGCGACTCCAAATGAATGCTTATTTGCTTGTTTTTTAAGCAATGTTGAACCTTCGAAGGTATCTGAAGCATTGAATGATCCGGATTGGATTATTTCCATGCAGGAAGAGCTAAATCAGTTTGAAGCATTGAAGGTGTGGAGACTTGTCCCAAGGCCGAAAGAAAAAAACATAATTGGCACTAAGTGGATTTTCAAGAATAAAAAGGATAAAGATGGTATTGTTGTGAGAAATAAAGCTCGTTTGGTAGCGAAGGGTTATCGACAACAAGAAGGTATAGATTACGATGAGACATACGCGCCGGTTGCAAGATTAGAAGCTATCAGAATGTTTCTTGCTTTTGCAGCTTATCGAGACTTTACCGTATATCAGATGGATGTCAAGACAACTTTTCTGTATGGGGGACTTAAAGAAGAAGTTTATGTATCTCAACCAGAGGGGTTTATTGATCAAGATAAACCTGATTTTGTGTATCGTCTTGATAAGGCATTGTATGGTCTGAAACAAGCACCGCGCGCGTGGTACGACGAATTGTCAACCTTTTTGCTAGAATCCGGATTTATCAAGGGAGCTATTGACACAACTTTATTCATTTATCGTGAAAATCATGATATCTTCTTAGTACAAATTTATGTAGATGATATTATATTTGGTGCTACTAACAAATCTTTGAGTACATTGTTTTCTGATCTCATGACTTCCAGGTTTAAAATGAGCATGATGGGGGAAATTAATTTCTTCCTTGGACTTCATGTCAAGAAATTACCTGATGGAATCTTTATCAACCAGTCAAAGTATGTCTTTGATATTTTGAAGAAATTCAAAATGGATAAGAGCACTACAATTCGCACTCCGATGGCTCATGGTGCAAAGCTTGGATTAGATCCAGATGGTAAAGAAGTTGATGTTCGAGAATACCGAGGAATGATTGGATCGTTAATGTACATAACAGCTAGTAGGCCAGACATTATGTTTTCTACATGTTTGTGTGCCAGATTTCAAGCAAAACCCAAAGAATCTCATCGGATGGCAGTCAAGCGAATTTTCAGATATCTGAAAGGAACTCCATATTTAGGTTTGTGGTATCCAAAGAGTTCAGATTATAAACTACCTGCTTATTCTGATGCAGATTATGGTGGAAGTCAACTGGACCGGAAAAGTACATCGGGTCATGTACAATTACTAGGAGATAGGCTGATTAGTTGGGCGTCAAAGAAACAGAACTGTGTTTCAATTTCCACGACTGAAGCTGAATACGTGGCCGCCGCCAGTTGCTGTTCTCAGGTTCTTTGGATGAAGACACAGTTACAAGATTATGGTTTGCTGTACAAGACCATACCGATCTATGGTGATAGCAAATCATCAATCGCCATCTCAGCCATTCCGGTTCAGCACACGAAGACTAAACACATAGACATGCGATATCATTTCATAAAACATCATGTGGAGAACGGTACAATCGAATTATATTTCGTACCTACTGACTATCAACTTGCCGATATTTTCACCAAGGCATTGGATGAAAAGCGTTTTAATTTTCTATTATCAAAACTCGGCATGTTGAACTTGAAAGTTTGAACCTTCACAAATTTAATTCAATGAAGTGAAAATATTTCTATTTTCATTCAATGAATAAAATGTGTGTCAAGGGTGATTTTACAAGTAGTTTTGTGATATCTGAGTTTTATTTGCTTCAACTTTCGCTTCTGAAATAAATCGAAAGGTCAGCAAAACATGAATAAAATTTTTGATATATGCGCAAAACTATGTAAATCTAGACTTATATAGAATACGATGCTCACAAAGCCTATTTGTCAGAATGATGAATGGAAATGAAAATATGAGGGAAGCACAAAGTTTTATAACCAAGTGATTGAGATGCAATAAAAAAATCATCATCATTAGGTTTGAAAGTTTGTGTCTGTGGCCTATCTGGTTTGGGAGATTAAGTCCTAAGGGGTACTCGATACCTAGCCCCTAAGATCAACTGGTCTGGGATTGGCTGACCCAAATCCTGCTATAGAACTAGATAGAAAGCCATGTTCTACTGGTACAGATGGGATTAGGATATATCGATGTAGCCTTTCTGGTTTGGGAGAGTAAGTTCCAAGGGGTGCTTGACACCTAGCCCCTAAGGCCAACTGGTCTGGGATTGGCTGATTTAAATCCTGCTATAGAACCAGATAGAAAGTTACGTTTACGGTGTATCTTAGTCTTAATAAACTTTTTGATAAAAAGATGCCAATGTGCACAAAATAAAAGATGCCAATAAGCACACATCTCTTAAATCTTGGGAAATTACGATGTCGCGATAAACTTATAAATTTGTGGAAATTCTGATTTCAGTCATATAGTGTGAGTAAGAGCAAAGTATTCTTATAGGTTTCAGAAGTGCATTTTATTGTTGCTAATCATATTTCACATGCTAGCACACCAAATAGATTTAATAAGTGGTTGAAACTGAACAAATTGGAACTTGATATGCAAGCATGACTTGTTTCTGAATCCAAAAGCATGCATTTGATGTCATTTGTTTGAAAAACATGTCTACTTTCACTGAGTTGAATTTTATTTGTTCGGTGTTCAAACATTCTATAGTTAGTAGTTATGTTATATAATTTAATGTATTTCAGTTTCCATTAACTGATGTTTTATGTGAAATGTTTCACTGTGATGTGTGGAGTTATACTGTGTGTGATTTTGAGGGGGAGAAATTTCAAAAGCTAAGCTAATTCTGAGGGGGAGAAAGTTCATGAGTTGCTATCTTCAAGGGAAGAAATATCATAAGTTCCATATATGAGGGGGAGCACACTCTGCTGAATGGTACGTATCTGTGAGTACAAAGTTTGAACAGGTAATGGGTTTCTGAGATTTTCTTCAGGTAAGTTCTCCAAATGCTATTTCAATCTGAGTTTATCTAATGCATTTGAGTAGGGGGAGTGAAATAAATCTAAAATGAGAAAACTCATTTTTTTTTGAAAAATGCAAAAATACGATTAAGTCAAATTTGCGCTACCCTTAGTGGCGCAAATCAAGATTTGTGCGACCTTAGGTGGCGCAAATTACTTAAATTCAGTATTCTGAAAATCAACTCTGTTTTGGGATGTGTTCATCGATTTCAATCTTTGGTTGAAATTAGGGTTACATTTGAGTTTGATTAGGATCGATTTATGCTTACATTGTGGTTAGATGAGGAATCGATGCATTTTAACATGTCTAGGATCACTATTTTTTGACTTGATTCGATCTGATGTTTTTCGCGTTTTTGAGATCTGTCATCAAGTGAGAATTGTGCCACTGCCTTTAGCGCAATTTCTCACTTTGCGCCACTGCTGGTAGCGCAATGCTTACTTTGCGCTATTGCCTATGGCGAGTTTCTTCTAGATTTTGTCCATCTCAGAATTGCGCCACAGTCTATGGCGCATTTCTTGCTTTGCGCTTCTGTCCTTGGCGCATTTTGGACTTAGGAATTTTTTTTTTCTTTTCAATTTTTTTTTTCTTTTTTATTTTCTTTCATAGTGTTTCTTGCTTACTAATTACATCTGGTTTGTATATTTTTTTCAGGAGAGATATGGCATCAAATGACAATCCAGATGATCAGGTTCACGAGGATGAGAATCAACCATCTGATCATGCTTCTCGAGATCGACCTCTTCTTTCTTTTCCTTCTTCGGGTGCTGATTTATCTGCCAGAAGGAGTTCTCCGGAAGATGTTTTTCCACGCGATATGTATCTCTTGCCTTACAAGCCAAACAATCACTTTGTCAATCTTGACAGAGTGAGAATACATCTGATCATTCTTTCCATTCTTCAAGGTCATCCAATCAGTTATGCATTAACGGCACATCATGGAATTTCTGAAGTTTATCTACAACAAGCCTGGCACTCGATCAGAAAGATAGATGATGCTTCACTACCTCGATTCTCGATTCAGATAGATCAGTTTGAGACTTTTTTGGATTATCGTCGACTTCGTTTGATACTCCGTCTTCCAGAAGCTGATTCAAGACCGGGACGCACAGATTTTGATGATTATCCTCCGGAAGAAGAGATTTTAGCTGGGATTCGAGATTTAGGGTATGTTGGCACTTTGACTATGGTTAGTCAATTCGAGAAAGCACGTCTTCCACCAGTCTGGTATGCATTGTGTTCAGTCATCAAAGATGTTTGACTTCCAAACATTCTGGTACAGATAATGCCAGTCTTCACTACTTACGTCTTTTTCATGCCATTATATATGATTTGCATGTGGACTATGCTCTTATCTTTTGGACCGAGTTGTGTGAACTTGTGTATTCAAAAGGCACATTCAAGGAACGGAAATTCATACCATTTATTCGGTTTATGGAGCTAATTGTCTGGAGCATGCTAAGGAGTAATAGAGACATTCCGAGAAGACATAACTGGGTTCAAGCTCCTGATTTCAACAAGCAGAAACGTTCATTTGATCATTTTATGCCTATTCCACCGGAGCTTATTCAGACATATGCAGATCCAGAAGATGAAGCGGTTATTGATTACTGTGATGAACATGGAATAGAACTTCAAGTGCAAGATGTTCAAGCAGAATCTGAACAAGAAGTACAACAACTTCAAAGTGAAGAAGATGCTGACTCAAGTAGCACTGAAAGTGATGATGATGATGACGAAGCAGGTGATGAAGATGTTGATGATGATGATAATGGTGGAAATGGTGGAGATATGGATTTTGGGGAATCTGTTTTTCGAGAATCTACAGTTGAGGTCACACATGTTTCTGGAAGAAATTTATCGGAAGGTAATACGGTTGACACTTCGGATACAGTTCCGATAGATACAAATGTGGCACATATTGAGGTAGATGAACTTGATCTTCAAGCTACTAGAGCATCTGATAGAAATATCACAGGTCAAGAAGCAACTATGACGTCGGGCACAATGACTCTTGAAGAGCTATTGAAGTCAATGAATGATCGAATGGAGGCCGAGAAGAATGAACAGTTACTCAAAATGAAGGCAATGCTGAAGGGTAAAGGGAAAGCATCAGATATTCCTGAGATTCCAGCTGATATTCCGTTTAGACGACCGACATTCAGAAGAAACTTGCAAATCTGCTGCTGACTCGTCTATTAAACGTAGACATGATCAAGATGATTCGGGTCATCAAGCTCATGAGGGGGAGAATTCTAAGAGACGAAGAGTTGAAGAAAATGTGAATGAAGAGGCAACTGAAGATGTGAATGAGGAAAGGGCGAATGAGGAAAGAGATGAAGAAGTTGATCCGGGAAATCTAGTTGATGAGTTATTAAATGAAGTGGATTTGATGGCTATGGCTTCAGATATTAACTATGTTGAGCCCCTGAACATAAACAATTTGCAACTAGTTGTATATGTTGATCCAGATTCTGCACCTGTATCGATTGGATGTCCGGAGACTTCAAACGTGCATGAGTCTGAAGACTTTGATGATATGCGTAATTTCTTCTCCAACTATGTTGAGATTGATTCTGATGACGATGTTCAAAGGAAATTTGACAAGTTTTGGAAGATCAAAGAAGAAGATCAAGATGATATCATAGTTATATCTAACTCAGAAGTTGATGTTGAAGTTGATGAGAAAGATAATGATGTTGTCAACATGCTTTATGGAGATTTGTCAGACAATGAAGATTTTGGTCACCAATCTCCTTTAGCACATTCTTCTGTTCAAGTTCCAAAAGTTTCAGTTCAACCAAGTTCTTCGATTGTTCTTGTTGTTCCAGCTCCGACCACCATTACTTCAGAAAGAACATTTATTCAGGGTGAGTCGTCTAGAGCTAACTCAGAAGTTCCTGATCAATCTGTAAATGTTCCCCCTAGCATTCTTCAACCAGGTCCCGCTTTGAATAGACAGCAACGTATGCAAAGACTTGAAGAAAGATACCAAGTAACCAGAATGAGGTCTGCTTTTCTTGAAGACACTGAACGGAATTTTTATGTCAAGAAAAGAAGAAGAGTGAACATTCATGCAATTATGGGTATTGAAAAGGAGCCTGATTGGTATCAGTACGAATATCTGATGTTCATCAAATGTATTCGTCAATGAAGACTTATGGTGTTCTCGAAGCATGGAATCGTAAGGGTACTTAAGGTGGAGATAGCTAGCTTTGTCAGAATTTGGTATCTAATCTTTTAAGTTGAACGTCAAGATTGTCAAAGATATCGGTTTTCTGAAGAAGACTTTAATGATCTATCTATTGATGACTTTGAGGTAATCTATCATCAGTTTCGAGACATGATATCCTCAGGGCTCTGGAAGCAGTCAAGCGTTTCTTACGCCGTCAAGTCAGATTCTATAAATGCTTTGACTTCCAGCTTGCTGTTGAAAGCTTCCAGCCAGTCGTCAATGTGAGAAGACCTGATAGAGATTTGCCGAATATTGACAGTTATCCTCTATTTTCCATTGTAGGAGACCCTTATGGAATTGTGTATAGAGATCAATCAGGTGTCGGGCGTTTTCTCAGATTTGAAGAAATTGGTAAGTATTCTGATGGAACTTTGAAGATTATCCGATTACAGTTAGATCACAGACTGAAGGAAGTTATAAAGAAGTTCATGGAAACAAGAAGATTTTCTTACCAAGTTGATAATGCTGAGATCAGACTTTTGAGGACAACAATAGAAACAATCGACACAAGGCTGAACTTCCGGAAGACTCTAAGACGCTTGGAAATTTTGATTGGCAAGAATCGCCAACACAGAAGATTCGAGCGCCCTTGATTACAAAGGGGGAGATTGTTAATGCTACTTTTATGTTGTAATCAAGGCTAATTATGTAATGCCTTTGTAATAAGTGTAGGTTTGACTTTGTCTAGTCAAGGGGTATATAAACCCTTGTGTAAAGCTTTTGTAGCTAACAGTTCATAATTGAGAGTAATAGATGATGTACTTCTCTCTCTAGATTTCTATCTCTATTCTTGTGTGATCTTGGATTAACACAACCCAAACAAAATATAGACAAACATGCCATTCATAGATAAAATAACATCTGCCAAAACCTGGCTACACCAAAATTTAATAATATTCAACGAGGGTTTATGCGGAAAATAACCCTATTACAGCTGAGAATAATTCTAAGTTGCCAAAAATGGAGGTCTTCTACACCTAAGATGCAAGCTCCAGCTCACACCTTCCCTTCCCTTTGCCCGAGCCTTCCACCTGATTTCCTGAAAGGTTTTTAGTTTTGAAAGCGAGGGTTAGACCATGAGGTCTAGTGAGTTCCCTCAAAAGCCACACCACAAAATAGTACAGTTTATGTAAAAACTTTCAGTAAAGGTAATTGCACAAGAGATTTGTTATGAATACACATAATGGCCAGCACACTATGACAAGCTAATGGCTCACACTAAGGTCACACACACCGTGACAATGAACAAGGGCACACACCGCCCATATATGAAACACATTCATATATCCACACATATGGGACACACCCCCATCTCACACCATTGCCATAGCTCGTCCACACGTAATTAACTTTCCATCCACACAATTTAAATCACACTTTTCGTACATGAACATTTGATAAAACGAACACTTACCATTTAATTATGCATATGGTTCCACACTTTAAAGGAGTTAGGATTAGAAAAACTCACCTGACGTCCCGCTTAATCCTCTCACTAAAAGAGCTCTCCCTCCAACTGCACCTATAAGGGTACATACTACCACGATAAGCCACTTGATGGAATTACACACTCATACAGTTTGCCCCTCGGACTATCAGCCTGCACTACTATGTCACACCACACTTTTGGGACACTGTATCCGGATAGTCAAAACTATCCGAACAACCAGAGCTATCCGGACACCCAAGACTATCCGAACTCTCAAGGGTTTCCGGTTAACTACCGGAAACTACAAGCACAGTTCTACCCGGACATAACTATCATCCGGACACCTCAAATCGTTCGGACACTACCCTATATTGGAGGTTTTCGGACGCTACGAGAAAACTCAAAAACGCAGGGAAGAATTATGCCTCTTATCCTAATTCCCTCAACACCTCCAGATTAGCAATATGGGTCGACAAATACACATTCTCCCAAACTACAACACCACTTAATCAGATTTAATTAGGGACACAATAAACCCACAAAATCCATGTTTCTTCTCCAAATACTCACAAAACACACACACTTGAAGAGGGATAGGATTGGTTTTACCTGGATGATTGCTGATTCAGGAGTCCTTCCCAAAACCCAGCGGAAATCGTCACTCTTCTTCCTTAAATGCCAAAATCCCTTTCTTGCTCTTTCTCCCAGCCACACACACAACACACACTAGACAAATGCTTAAATGAGAAATTAGGGTTTTTCTTATTCTTTATATACTTTCCTCAAAAACACAAAGCTTTCAATTCTTCCCACTTGGACCACATAACTTTCCTAAACTTCGAATTTCATCCCAGATTTCCCAATTAACGGTTAAATGAAACCCGGTTATTACAACATCCACCCCTCAAAAGAATTCTGGCCCCGGAATTCCCTTTTCAAACAAACGAGGATATCGAGTCCTCATGTCCGATTCCAATTCCCAAGTTGCTTCTTGCCCCTTATGGAATTGCCACTGAACTTTTACTAGAGATACTTCTTTATTCCTCGTCTTTCGGACCTTGCGATCCGTGATTGACAACGGTTCTTCTTCATAACATAACTTCTCATCCACACGGATGTCCTCCAATGGCACTGCCATACTTTCTTCGGCCAGACATTTTCTTAGATTCGATATATGAAAGGTCGGGTGCACTCTCTGAAACTCCTCAGGCAATTCCAACTTATACGCCACCTCACCCACACGTTCGGTGATGGCGAACGGCACGACATACCTAGGCCTTAGTTTCCCTTTCTTCCCAAAACGCACGACTCCCTTCCACGGTGACACCTTAAGCATCACTTTATCTCCCACCATGAACTCGATCGGTTTCCTTCTTTTATTCGCATAGGCCTTTTGTCGATCTTGGGCCACTTTCAACTTATCCCTTATCACGCTAATTTTATCGGCCGTCAGCTGCACTAATTCTGGCCCCGCCAATTGCTTCTCTCCCACCTCATTCCAACACAAAGGTGTCCTGCACTTACGCCCATACAATGCCTCAAACGGTGCTGCCTGAAGACTGGCGTGATAACTATTGTTATACGAGAATTCGATCAACGACAGATGGGATTCCCATGAGCCCTTGAAGTCAATCACACAAGAACGCAACATGTCTTCCAAGGTTTGTATAGTTCTCTCGCTTTGCCCATCCGTCTGAGGATGATAGGAAGTGCTCATCAATAGCTGCGTTCCCAGCTCTCGTTGAAGACTTCTCCAAAAAGAGGACGTGAAACGGCTATCGCGATCCGAGACTATAGACGAAGGCACTCCGTGCCTCGTTACTATTTCATTCACGTACAACTTTGCTAGCCTTTCAAGCGAATCATTCTCCCGAATTGGTAGAAAGTGAGACGACTTGGTGAGACGGTCCACGATCACCCAAATGGTGTCATGCCCTTTCGGGGTCCTTGGTAACTTCGTGACGAAGTCCATGGTGATACAATCCCACTTCCACACGGGTATCTCTAAGGGTTGTATCTCCCCGTACGGCCTCTGATGTTCCGCTTTGACCTTCCAACATGTTACGCACCGCTCGACAAGGTAAGCGATGTCCTTTTTCAATCCCGGCCACCAATACATTTGTCTCAGATCTCGATACATCTTATTGGTTACTGGATGAACCGAATACCGCGCTCTATGAGCCTCCTCCAAAACACGCTCCTGCAAGCCTCCCAACTTAGGAACCCACACTCGGTTCCCCAAACACCTCACACCACTACCGTTAGATACTAACGATGTCACATAACCAACAATTCTCTCACTTTTCCACTTCTCTTCTTTTAAAGCTTCCTCTTGGAACTTCTTAATCTCTTCCAACAGATCAGGAATTACGTTGATTCGAAAGGCTACCACTTTAGTTGGTTCTCTCCTTTCCTTCCGGCTCAACGCGTCGGCCACGACGTTTGCCTTTCCTGGATGGTAGAGGATCTCACAATCATAGTCGCTTGACAATTCCACCCAACGACGCTGCCTCATATTTAGTTCCTTTTGATCGAATAAATGCTTGAGACTTTTGTGATCAGAATAGATCTGACACTTAACCCCGTAGAGGTAGTGTCTCCAAATCTTAAGTGCAAAAACCACCGCTGCTAACTCCATATCGTGCGTGGGGTAATTCTTCTCATGCTCTTTCAATTGACGAGATGCATATGCGATTACCTTTCCATTCTGCATTAGCACACATCCTAAACCCAGCTTGGACGCATCGTTGTAGATTACGAATCCTTCCGACCCGTTAGGCAAGGACAAAATCAGAGCACTGCTCAGCTTGTCCTTCAGCTTGCTAAACGCTTCTTCTTGAGCCTCCGTCCACTCGAACTTAGTACTCTTCTTGGTTAAGGCGGTCAATGGCGTAGCTATCCGGGAAAAATCCTGGATAAACTTCCGATAGTATACCGCTAAACCAAGAAAACTCCTAACTTCCGATGGCGACCTTGGTTGCTCCCACTCTTTAATGGCCTCCACCTTGACTGGATCAACTTTGATGCCTTCCCCCGACACTACATGGCCCAAAAATTGGACTTCTCGAAGCCAGAATTCGCACTTGGAAAACTTTGCATACATCTTTTCCCGCCGTAGCAATTCTAACACCACACGAAGATGCTCTTCATGCTCACTCTGGGATCGAGAGTAGATGAGGATGTCATCTATGAACACTATCACACACTTATCCAACCACGCGCTGCACACACGGTTCATTAAATCCATGAAGACTGCCGGAGCATTAGTCAAACCAAAGGGCATGACTAAAAACTCATTGTGGCCATACCTCGTGCGAAACGCTGTCTTCGGCACGTCTTCTTCCCTCACCTTCAATTGGTGATACCCGGACCTTAGATCTATCTTTGAAAAGAAGCTCGCTCCTTGTAACTGGTCAAACAGATCATCGATCCTTGGAAGTGGGTATCTGTTCTTAACGGTTACCTTGTTAAACTCACGATAGTCTATGCACATCCGCATAGACCCATCTTTCTTTTTGACGAAAAGCACTGGCGCTCCCCAGGGTGAGGAGCTAGGGCGTATAAACCCCTTATCCAACAACTCCTGTAGTTGCATCATCAGTTCCTTCATTTCCGCCGGTGCTAACCGATATGGCGCACGCGCTATCGGGGTTGCACCCGGCATCAAATCGATTCTGAATTCAACTTGACGATCCGGGGGTAAACCTGTCAGGTCATCAGGAAACACCTCCGAAAATTCTCTCACCACGGGGACATCTTCTGGTCCCTTCTTCTCTTTCTTAGCGTCTAACACATACGCCAAAAACCCCTGACACCCTTTCTCTAGAAAATGCCTCGCTTTCATTACGGAAATAAGACAAGACTTACGCTCTCGTCTATCCCCATAGATTACCACCTCCGACAAGTCCGGCAAGGTCATACGAATCATTTTCTTATTGCACACAATGCTAGCATTATTACTAGACAACCAATCCATTCCCACGACAATGTCAAACTCTCCCATGCTCACGGGGTACAAACGCAATGGGAAAGAGTGACCCTCAACCTCTATATTACATCCAACATACATCTCTCTAACCCAAACCCGCCTATCGTCAGCAATCTCTACTTCAAACCCACACTCCAACCGTTTAGGCTTAACACCCAAACGTCGGGCAAAATCCGGCGATACAAACGAACGGTTTGCACCCGAATCAAACAACACTTTGGCAAGAACAGAATTTACAAGAAAGGTACATGTCACAACATCAGGTATCTCCACTGCCTCATCAGCTGTTGGGAACTGAAGATATGCTAAGTATGGTTAGTACTGCTAAGTCTACATTACTACTGCCAGTTCTTCGTTACTACTGCTGGGCAAGATTACTACTGCTAGAAAAGATTACTACTGCTAGAAGAGATTACTACTGCTAGAAGAGATTACTACTGCTAGAAGAGATTACTACTGCTAGAAGAAGTTACTACTGCTAGAAGAAGTTACTACTGCTAGAAGAAGTTAATACTGCTAGACATGGTTAGTACTGCTGAGCTGAGTTACTACTGCTTGAAGACTGTGAAGGTTAATACTGCTGAAGGTCATTAATGCTGCTGAGCCAAATCATCATTAATACTGCTGAGTTGATAAGTTTGGGATGCGATGCTTTTGGAGACAAATAAGGAATTGATCAAGATATGTTTAACGAAGATTCAGAAGATCAATTTACTTTTGATAGTTATCTTGTAATTACTTTTGTATAAATAGTATTGATAGATAGCTATTAAAAAAAATATAGGAACAATACGAAAACAGAAAATAGATAGTATACAGAATTCGATATTCATTCTAGAGTGAATTAACCTCAAGATCATAGATCCTATTTCTAGAGAAGTAGAAATCGTCTTGTTGAGCCTGTTCAACAAGATTGAGGTTTGGTGTAAAACTTGTGAGTAATAACTGTTTGATATATATACAGTTTATTGAATTTCTATTGATTGTTCTTTAATTGATTTAGAGTTCTATTCCGCAAGATTCTCTAAATTCTGCTTCTAAGAAGTTTAATTCTTGTTAAGAATCGATCCTGACAAGTGGTATCAGAGCATTGGTATCTTAGAAGCTATGGACAATTCAATGGATACTCACAGTACTCCTGTTTCAAAAGTTCCCATGCTCAAACCCAATAAATTGGACATGTGGAAACTGAGAATCAAGCAGTACATTCTTCTTACTAATTATGCAATATGGGACATCATAGAAAATGGCCCATGTAATGAAGGAAAGATTGGAGAAGATGGTGAAGGCTTTGACCAATCCAAGGTTGAGTGTTATGGAGGATCACATCAACAGGCTCCAAATGGAAACCAAAACAGAAGCTCCTCTCAAGCCCATGTTTCTCAACAAGGAATGGGATTTGATTGGAGTGATCAAGCTGAGGAAGCCTGTCAGAATCAAGCTCTTATGGCAGAAGTATCTGATATTCCCACTGAGGTACAATCTAAACTCTGTTCTCAAGCTTGCATTGATGCTGTTAAAAAATATAGGGATCACAATCAGGGTATGTGTGATGACCTCAAGAGGCTAGAGAAAGATGTGAAAGATTATGTTAGGATTGTAGAAAGGTTTGAGGAACAGATTAGAGCTTTTCAAGCTAATGAACTTCAACACCACTATGATACTAACTATTGGAAGTGGGAGAAGAATGAGTATGAGATTAAGCTGAAAGTGTCTGGGGAGGAGAATGAGAAATTAAAAGAAGAGCTTGAGAAGGTTAAACTTGATGTTGAAAAGTTTACCTGTGCTTCTAAAACCATGGATACCATCATTAAGGCTCAAATCCATGACAAGATGAAAGTAGGGATAGGGTACAATGCCACACCTCCACCCTACAATAACAACTACATACCTCCCAAGTCTGATTTGTTAGAGACCAAGGATAGAAAGGAACCTGAATTAAAGATTAATATAGATCCCTGTGAAAAAGAAATAGTTGCTGAGGATGAGACTGACAAAGTAGACTCTGATGAGGAATGTGAGAGTCCATGTGTCAAGAACACTGAGATCAAAAGGAATGAAGAGAAAAAGGGAGTCCATTACAAACAGACCACAGTTGTGGCTCCCAATACCTGTAAACATTGTTCTTGTAAGAAATCTCAAGAGCTCAAGCCCCAAAAACATGATAATCAGAGGGGAAATCAAAGGAACTGGAATAACCAGTGGGCTATGAGACAAGGAGTTGACCTGAACAGAATCAACAGGCCAAAACCTTGCTTCATCTGTGGTAAGCTAAATCACTTAGCCAAACACTGTTATTTCAATCCAGTTAACCAAAGGTTTAATGCTCAAAGATATTTTCAAAAACCTGCTGGTTACAGAAAGAGTGGGGGATATAAAAAGTCTGTGAGGAAAGTTGTGGCAAAGAAACAAGTTAAAACCATAAGCCACATGAAAAAGGCAGAAACAGAAAGTGTTAGAGTATGGATGCCTAAAGGTACCAATGATAATACTGCCAACTCAGTTAGTACTGCTAACAATGTTAGTACTGCAGGAAGCAATAATGTCACTAGCAGTGTTAGTACTGCTAACACAGTTAGTACTTCTTCAACAATTAATACTGCTTCTAGTGTTAGTACTGCTAAGTTAGTTAATACTGCTGAGAAGGCTAGTACTTCTGGAAGCAATGTTAGTGCTGCCAAAGTTAGCACTTCTACATCAGTTAGTACTGCTTCTAGACCTATCATCAAAACAAAGTACTCAAGCACTGATGTTCCTCACTTTGACAAGCTCATCAAAACAGAATGTAAGTATTTTGATGATCAAGGGAGACCCAAGACCACTATGGCTTGGGTCCCCAACAAAAACTAATTGATTTCTCAGATGTGCAGGGCAGCCAACAGCTTAAGGGAAGAAGCATTTGGCATGTTGACAGTGGTTGCTCTAGGCACATGACAGGTAACATGGCCTGCCTTCAATATTTCCAATGAATTGATGGAGGACATGCTACTTTTGAAAATAATCCTGCAGAAGATAAGAGAAGTGGTAAAAGTGATGTGTAAGTTGACATTTGAGGATTTGACAAGTGATGCACAGTGCAGAGTTACTACTGCCTGTGTTCTAGTAGTTAATACTGCTCAGTAGTTAATACTGCTCAGTAGTTAATACTGCTTGTGTAGTTAATACTGCTTTGCAGTTAATACTGCTCAGTAGTTAATACTGCTCAGTAGTTAATACTGCTCAGTAGTTAATACTGCTAGTGCAGTTAATACTGCTAGTGCAGTTAATACTGCTAGGTAGTTACTACTGCTCGGTAGTTAATACTGCTAGGTAGTTAATACTGCTAGGTAGTTAACACTGCTTGGTAGTTAATACTGCTTGGTAGTTAATACTGCTCAGTAGTTAATACTGCTCAGTAGTTAATACTGCTAGTGCAGTTAATACTGCTAGTGTAGTTAATACTGCTTGGTCGTTAATACTGCTAGGTAGTTAATACTGCTTGGCAGTTAATACTGCTAGGTAGTTAATACTGCGAGGTAGTTAATACTGCTTCTGATAATCTAGGGCATATAAATACCCCTGTTTGCCCGCCCAAGTTCATAACGACTCTTCGCATTTACTTCTTCTCTCTCGTTCTAACCTAGTCTCCCAGAATCTCTGTGCTTTTCTTTCAAGAATCCTCAGGAATCATGGAGTTTGTGGATGAGCACAATGAAATAGCCATGCTTCAGAAGCCGAAACAAGCTGCGGGATTCCACGATATAGTCGATTTTCTCAAATCCTCGCACATCTCCTATGCCCTAACGGTGAGCCCAACAATCTATATCGAACATCAGACACAATTTTGGGAGAATGCCACTGTTAGTGTCGAAGAAGGGCAGAAAACCATTCGAACAAGGGTCTGTGATAAACCCTTGAAAGTCACTGAAGAGGTTATTCGCATCTCTCTTCAGTTGAATGATGCTTCAGGTATATCTTCTATTCCTAATGAAGAACTCTTTTCTACTTTACAAAGAATGGGGTATGAAGGTCCCATTGGTGTTTTTAAATTCTACAAGTCAAAATTTTTCAACCAATGGAGATTTCTTGTTCATACCCTGATGCACTGTATTTCCAAGAAAACTACTGGATGGAGTGAGTTCAGCAGTCCCATTGCATATGCCTTGGTCTGCTTATCCACTGCCAGAAAGTACAATTTTTCAGCAATGATCTTTAATGATCTTGTATCAAACTTGGAATCCAAAAAGACCTTTTTCATGTATCCAAGGTTTGTGCAAGAAGTTCTTAACAAGGAATTGATGGACTTACCTCAGTTTACTGAGGTATATGTACCCAAATCCCCTAAAGGGAAGGTTTTTTCAAATATGAAAAGACTTCCTAGGGACTCGGAAGGAGTTGACACACCATTGTTCTCTACAATGATGGTTGTGTCCCACCCCTCTGAAGGTATGGCATCAGGATCAAGGCCCTCATTAGATCAACCCACTGATGACCAATCCCAACCTTCCATCTCAAAAGACATCCCTCAGTCCATTCTTGAACAGCCCACTCCCACAATCACCAAAAGGTTTCAAAGAAGAAAGGTGCACAAGGCTCCTTCCCTTGATGTACCTACTCAAAGCCCTAAGCCTTTAAGCCCTCAATTGGAGCATTCTCCAATTGAGAATATCAACAGGGAAACCACAGGGGTGTCTCCCAACCCCAAGAAGGTGGTCTCTAAGGAGAAGGATGACCATATGGGTGCTAAGGCTGCCACTACTTCTGCTAGCACAGAGAAGGACAGTGGTAACATAAATAAGACCTTCCCCATGGCAACTCTAAATGAGAAATCATTAGGAGGACCCAGGTGCCAAGAAACCAAGGGGGCAGGTAGTGCTTCTGCTAGGCAGAAGGCTTCTGCTGAAACTTCCAAGGATCCTTTAAAGAAGGTAAATACTTCTAAACAAGGTGAGGATAGATATAACTATGAGGAATTGATGGAAACCATAGGGAATATCAACTTGGATGTTATGGCACAAAAGAAAGAGATTGAGCAACTTAAGACTGTGGTCACCTACCAACAGTCTCAAATTGAGAAGCTCAAAAAGATGGTCACCAAGTTGCTGAACAAAAAGAAAAAGGCAAGATTTGTGCTAAGAAGAAGAACTTCAACTGATGATGCTCCCAAAAAGGGGGAGTCAGAGTCAGAAGCAGAACTGAAACTGAAGGGTCCACAAATTGAGGGGGAGACTGTTCACATAGAGACTGAGATGGAAATGGACTATGCACAGTTTAAGGGGGAGTCCAGTGAGACAGAAAAGGGGGAAGAGTGTGTTAAAGCAGCAGAAACCACAGCAGCAGAAACCACAGCAGCAGAAACTGTTAATGCTGCTGAGTTTGAATAAGCAGCAGAAACTGTTAATGCTGCTGAAGGCCAAACAGTCAAAGCAGCAGAAACTGAGCAGGAAGCAGTAACTACAACTCAAGCTGAAATAGATGAAGAAATTTACTGGATTGTAAAGAACAGTATTGAAGCAGCATCACTACATGTACTAAGAGAAGCAGTAACAGCCATAGCAGCAGAAATGGTTATTGCTGCTGAAAAACTTAAAGCAGCTGAACCAACTCCTGAGGCTGTCAAAACTCTTAAAAGAACCAAGATGATGTCAAAGAAAAGACCAAGAACCCAGCCCATAACTTCAAAGAAGAAAAATGAAAAGAAGCCAAGGGTGGAGTCATCTGCAGAAGAGGCCCAGGAGGAAACAGTGAAAGAAAAATCTGATGGAAAAGTTGCTGAAGAAGAAGTGGCAACTCCATCAGGGCAATCAGGCAATGTGAAATCACAAACGGATGCCCAATGTGATTTGTACATTACTAGTGTTGACTCTAACCCAATTCCACTTCAGGCTGAACCAATATCATCTAAGGCTCCTGAAATCATCTTTTGGGACACTTTGAAAGATGGTAGAAAGGAGTTCATTAGGATAAAAAGAGCAGATGGAAAATTTGAAGTCTTTTCTACTTGGGGAAAAATTGTCAGAACTTGCTCAAGATCAGACTTAGAAGAGATGTTCAAAGTTGGGATGAAGATATATGAAAACATGCTGACTGAGCAAGGGATGTCAATTTCTAAAATGGTACTTGAATTCTTGTGCCAAATGTTCAAACCTGAAGCAGTTCAGCATAGGTTAAACACACAGTTTCAAGCCATTACCAACTGGATGCTCTATGAAAACTGTGGAGTATATGTCATCTCCCTTGACTCTGCAACTCAAGAATACTATCTGGTAGATGAAATATACAATCACAGCATGAAGAGGCTGCAAGGAATGTTACACACTAAGCTGACCTGCAACAAGGATTCAGCAATGGGTAGATTCTTGGTAAAAAGGATTCTCAATCAGACTCTAGGCTTAAGTCCTAATCTGTGTGTACATGATGACTAAGTTTTGGAAGCATCATCTGAAGAACTTGACTTCTTTTCCTAAAAGTCAAGTTAGGGGGATATTGTTGGGAACTGAAGATATGCTAAGTATGGTTAGTACTGCTAAGTCTACATTACTACTGCCAGTTCTTCGTTACTACTGCTGGGCAAGATTACTACTGCTAGAAAAGATTACTACTGCTAGAAGAGATTACTACTGCTAGAAGAGATTACTACTGCTAGAAGAAGTTACTACTGCTAGAAGAAGTTACTACTGCTAGAAGAAGTTAATACTGCTAGACATGGTTAGTACTGCTGAGCTGAGTTACTACTGCTTGAAGACTGTGAAGGTTAATACTGCTGAAGGTCATTAATGCTGCTGAGCCAAATCATCATTAATACTGCTGAGTTGATAAGTTTGGGATGCGATGCTTTTGGAGACAAATAAGGAATTGATCAAGATATGTTTAACGAAGATTCAGAAGATCAATTTACTTTTGATAGTTATCTTGTAATTACTTTTGTATAAATAGTATTGATAGATAGCTATTAAAAAAAAATATAGGAACAATACGAAAACAGAAAATAGATAGTATACAGAATTCGATATTCATTCTAGAGTGAATTAACCTCAAGATCATAGATCCTATTTCTAGAGAAGTAGAAATCGTCTTGTTGAGCCTGTTCAACAAGATTGAGGTTTGGTGTAAAACTTGTGAGTAATAACTGTTTGATATATATACAGTTTATTGAATTTCTATTGATTGTTCTTTAATTGATTTAGAGTTCTATTCCGCAAGATTCTCTAAATTCTGCTTCTAAGAAGTTTAATTCTTGTTAAGAATCGATCCTGACATCAGCCGTCATTCGAAAAGCCCTTGCCCTGGTCTGAGCCGATTCCACTTTTCTTTCTCCCCCTCTTCCTCCTTGTTTACCACCAAAACCACCTAAATCCCCTCTTTTCAGTTGAGGGCAATCCGGCCTCAGATGATCCACAGACCCACATTGATAACAAGCTCGGGGGTTCCGACAGTCGTGCGCCATATGCCCCAACTTTCCACACTTAAAACACCCATCAGGTTCAGCACATTCTCCACGGTGGACTCGGTTACACTTTCCACACGGTTTTTCCCCAAATTTTGACCCTCCCTGGAACTCCGGTTTGAACACTTTAGCCCGTTTCGAGTCACGTGCTGGTACTTCCCACTTTCTCTTTTCTTTACCCTTTTCCACATCTTGACGGTTCTTTTCCTTTTCAACCATTTCCGCTGCATTGATGGATGCCTGAAAAGTAGTTGGGTTTCTAGCCGTAACCAGTTCCCGCACACTACTTTTTAACCCGAAAATGTACCTCTCAACTCGGCACTCTTCATTCGGTACATATAGCTCAGCAAATCTCGCCTTCTCCATAAACTTTGTGGTATATTCCCTCACCGACATCCCACCTTGTTCTAAGCCCATGAACTCTTCCTCCAATCGTTTCACTGCCGCCAGAGGGCAGAACGATGCTTTGAATTTTGAAACAAATGTCTCCCACGTCATACTCTTTGCAATCTTTGACCCTTCTCCCGCGGTCTCCGCATCCCACCAGAACACTACTTTCGACTTTAGCATGGATAGAGCATACATCACCCTGTCGCTATCGACACACTTACAGGTATTGAACGCTAGTTCCATTTCTCTAATCCATTTCATTGCCAACACAGGATCGTATTCTCCCTTGAAAGTGGGCGGCTTATAAGAAGCGAATGCCTTGTAGCTACAACCTCCACCTAGCACCCGATCATTTACCGCCAACGGATTGGACTGAACCGGACTTCCCGAAGCAGAACCATGTGAACTAGTCGCCCCTTCTTTACTACCACTTGGCTCTTTACTCCCCGATGCCGACTCGTCTTGCTTTGCCAACAACGTCTTCAACGTATCCTGGATTTCACCCAAAGCAGTGGCGAAAATTTCTTGAGTCACAAAAGCCTGAGCGCCACCACGCCCACGACTTCCACCTCCACTCGCTCCCCGTCTGGACGCATAGCTCTCCTGATGAGATGCCTCTGGTTCTTGCGGAACTCCCGCGCTCCTTGTCCCACGGGTAACACGTGCCCTTACTACAGCTCTTTCCACATTCTCAATCACCTGAGTAGCCGCTCGTCGGGGTGCTCCTACTCGTCCCCTTCCTCAGCCTCTTCCTCGGCCCCTACCCCTACCGCGGGTAGCCGTCGGCACAGGTGGTGCTTCCATCTTAATTTCCTCGTCAACGGGTTCCGATGCACCCCTCATGGATCTCCTCAACATGATTACTGACTGACAAGGAAAACACACAAAAATATTAAATCTACTGATCCAAATTAATAAGGCAATTAAGCACATACATGTACCTGTAAGTTCGTAATTACACTGGCCAGGTGTAATCGCCAACTTACCTTACATGACAGTTCTCACTACCTCATTAATCATTCTACCCAGTCTCGCTAAGGTCCTCCTAGTTCTCAGCTGTACTACTTGACTCCTACAGTTTAAGTTTAGGCCCGACCGGTCACCTAAATCCCTTAAACTAAGGCTCTGATACCAACTGTAACAACCCAAACAAAATATAGACAAACATGTCATTCATAGATAAAATAACATCTGCCAACCTGGCTACAACAAAATTTAATAATATTCAACGAGGGTTTATGCGGAAAATAACCCTATTACAGCTGAGAATAATTCTAAGTTGCCAAAAATGGAGGTCTTCTACACCTAAGATGCTTCCCTTTCCCTTTGCCCGAGCCTTCCACCTGATTTCCTGAAAGGTTTTTAGTTTTGAAAGCGAGGGTTAGACCATGAGGTCTAGTGAGTTCCCTCAAAAGCCACACCACAAAATAGTACAGTTTATGTAAAAACTTTCAGTAAAGGTAATTGCACAAGAGATTTGTTATGAATACACATAATGGCCAGCACACTATGACAAGCTAATGGCTCACACTAAGGTCACACACACCGTGACAATGAACAAGGGCACACACCGCCCATATATGAAACACATTCATATATCCACACATATGGGACACACCCCCATCTCACACCATTGCCATAGCTCGTCCACACGTAATTAACTTTCCATCCACACAATTTAAATCACACTTTTCGTACATGAACATTTGATAAAACGAACACTTACCATTTAATTATGCATATGGTTCCACACTTTAAAAGGAGTTAGGATTAGAAAAACTCACCTGACGTCCCGTTTAATCCTCTCACTAGAAGAGCTCTCCCTCCAATTGTACCTATAAGGGTACATACTACCACGATAAGCCACTTGATGGAATTACACACTCACACAGTTTGCCCCTCGGACTATCAGCCTGCACTACTATGTCACACCACACTTTCCGGACACTGTATCCGGATAGTCAAAACTATCCGGACAACCAGAGCTATCCGGACATCCTACCCGGACACCCAAGACTATACGGACATCCTATCCGGACTCTCAAGGGTTTCCGGTTACCTACCGGAAACTACAAGCACAGTTCTACCCGGACATAACTATCATCCGGACACCTCAAATCGTCCGGACACTACCCTATATTGGAGGTTTCCGGACGCTACGAGAAAACTCAAAAACGCAGGGAAGGATTATGCCTCTTATCCTAATTCCCTCAACACCTCCAGATTAGCAATATGGGTCGATAAATACACATTCTCCCAAACTACAACACCTCTTAATCAGATTTAATTAGGGGCACAATAAACCCACAAAATCCATGTTTCTTCTCCAAATACTCACAAAACACACACACTTGAAGAGGGATAGGATTGGTTTTACCTGGATGATTGTTGATTCAGGAGTCCTTCCCAAAACCCAGCGGAAATCGTCACTCTTCTTCCTCAAATGCCAAAATCCCTTTCTTGCTCTTTCTCCCAGCCACACACACAACACACACTAGACAAATGCTTAAATGAGAAATTAGGGTTTTTCTTATTCTTTATATACTTTCCTAAAAAACACAAAGCTTTCAATTCTTCCCACTTGGACCACATAACTTTCCTAAACTTCGAATTGCATCCCAGATTTCCCAATTAACGGTTAAATGAAACCCGGTTATTACAATATATCATACTTCATATATATATGCACATTATTACACTACTTATCACAATCTCAATCCACATATATGTATTCCAGTTTGAAAACGTTTTAAAGTAAAACTCACATGTTTGCTTATCAAAACGCTTCCAAGCTTTTCTCAAAACGATTCAGCTTTCACCCCAAATTCACAGAATCTGAAACAATTAGATACAATTATCTTTTTACCAAATGGAACACATAAGACTTACTAGGGCTAAGAACTCTAGATAAATCTATCTAAATCTTATCCTCAAATATTTCCCCCAAACCCGAACTTAAGTCGAGTCCACAGTATTTCCAGTCCTCATTCATACCCTATCCAAGAGTCGACAAAACACAAAATTACCGGGTACTAAAAAGTATTTGGAACCTCAAAAGTGACCGGACAACTCAAGTTTTCCGGACACCATGAACTATCTGGACAACATACTTTCCGGACAACATGAACTATCCGGACAACATATACAATCCGGACAACATGAACTATCCGAAAACCAATGCAATCCGGACACCATCCGGTATCTAATTTCATTCGGAAACTATAGAAAAGAGAAACTTACCGGATAATTGCCTCATCCGGATACCTTAGCACAAGGGTTTTCTGGGTACTTTATCTTCCGGACACTAGCAAGGAGAAATTACCGGACACATTCATTTCTGTCCGGAAACTACAATCTGTTTCCTAAAATTCCTACCCAGAAATCGATTGAAACCCAATTCTTCCAAACCAAACATACCAGGGTTTTACAAATGAGTTTTCTAACCTATTCCAAACATCAATTTTATGCTTAAAACAGTTTTCATAAGAAAATAGAAGGAACTCACCTTATAGAGATAAAACCCACTTTTCTTGCATAATCAACTTCAAATCAACAACATCCTTGTTTATACCATTTTGGAATTCTTAACTTTCTGATGAATCTGTCTTCTTTCTTCTTCTCTCTCTCTCTCTCTCTCTTTCTCTTTACCGAAAATCACACACACACACACACACTAAGGCTTGCAAAAATAAAAATAAAAATAAATATCTCTTTGGTTCTAATTTAATCACAAGAGGCGATGGAGGAGATGGGCTTCCATCATTTTAACCAAACAAACCCCACACTCTCATTAAATGGCAAAATCTACCCTCCAACTTCCAACTTAAAAATTAAAGTTTGCCCCCCTTAACTTATAACTTATAAAACTAACTCAAACCTACCTCAAACTAAAAATAATAAAAATTAAATAAACCAATAACGTACCCGGTTATTACAAAGAACGTTGGTGCTTGAGCTAATTGGGAACTCGTGAGTTGTAGTTCAACTAGAGTTGAGAAAGGACTAAGTGGCGAGATAGACTCGATTAGGTATACGGGAGGATATGGAGGCAAGTTCGAATTGTGTGAATGATCATGAGAGATCTGGTCTGCAGTGTGATGTTATGGGCAAAGAGTGTACAGATGTGTAGTGACAGTAATTGTCAAGATAAATGTGCCAGATAGTGTCGTAGTGATGTGATGTTAGAGAGAGAGGAAGCATCAGATAGAAGCCTTTTTAGGGGTTTTGAAGGAGGTGTACGATTTGTTAACCAGGTTGTTGGAGCACGTAGGGTGTAAGTTGACGTTGTGATATGATTATGTTCGGGATAGAATGAAGGAGTGGTGGTGGATAGTTACCCAAATAAGAAACCAATTGTTTTTGAGGTATGAGTCGCTAAGTAAGTGTATTTTTGAAACCACTGTAAGTTTAAAGAAGATGATGGATGGGTTAATCAAAATGTGGCGTGGTAGATGCGAAATATTTAATGATTGAGAATTGTTCCTATGGGTGAAAGGATTATCCGAGAAGGTAATAGTTGAAGATCAAAGAATGTGTAGTAACAGCAAACACTGGTGGCAGTTCGAAGTGATTTGGTCGAAAGCCTTAAGTTAGAATTTTAGTGCAACCGTTTGGTTATGTATAGTAATGAGAAAGTATTTTTTTAGCTTGGGAATTGTCGGAAGAGAGGGGCGAGTAATGTTGGTGGGCGGTACTCCACGCTAACGTGGGGAAGTGAAGACCGTATGTCGAAATAAGCAAGTAGGTTGGATGTAGTAAGCTTGACAGTAACACCGAGAGGTGGAGTAGTGTATGTAGATTGTCGTCGGTTAGTGTGCGAACCTTTGGGAAGTGTATTGAGGAAGGGTAGTGTGTATGACTTTGTGCAGGAAAGGAGTGGATAAGCTAAACGAATTTGTTGTGCAGTGATCAAGCTAGTGAGAAGAGTATGGTGTGACCATGGTTACTCCTTCCAATTGAGTAAGGATAACCGGAGTTTTGTTTTTATGACTGAACGAGCGTGGTAATCAGCGAAAAATGGTTGTGTTTCAGTTAATTTGAGTAGGTGAACACTTCAACGATGGGTTTGGAGGTTCCTACCCTTGGTTACGTATAAGTATGGAGTGATGAAGTGGTGAGGATATGAGAGATGGTTGACGAGCTGTGGTCGAGGTGGTCCGAGAAAGGGAAATGTTATCTGCATAGACGATTGTTGGATTGGGAGAAGTGATCTAGGATTGCTTGTATTACGATGAAGGAACTCTGGGTTGTGAGTTGTCGGGACGTACAGGTTTGGCCTTGTACCAAGCTGTCAAGTGTGTGTTTGTATCTTGGTAGCCAAGTTCCTCCTTAAAGGAAGTAAAGATGCATGAGAAGCCTTAGTTAATCTACTATTGTCAAGATCGATCGAGTAGGAACAGTAACATGCGAGTTAGAGTACCGTAAGAACTGAAGGGAATGCACCCAATGTTCCATGTTCCAAATTTAGCGAGGTGGTTGACTGAGTCAGAATGTGGCTTTACTTTGGAGAAGTGTCAGTTTTGGTGTGGGCTAGATACCCGCATCTTTTCCCAATAAGGAATTCCGGGGACGAAATTCTTTTAAGGGGGGAGTGTTGTAATAACCCGAATTTCTAGTACGTAATGAAAGTTTAGTGGCTAAAGTCTAAGAAATTAAAGTTAAGTTAAGGGGGCCTTTGTGCAAATTGTGAAAGGTATAAAAGGTTGCCAAAACCCTAGAAGCCCCTTGTGTGTGTTTATGTTTGGCGGCTAAGAAGAAGAAAAAGGAAGAGAAGGAGAAACTTTGGAGAAATCTGATTTATGGAAGAAGGTAAATTCATCTAAACTCTTCTCCTTGTTTCTCGTGATCATCTCTTCTGGGTTGTCTAAGATTTTGGAGGAAAAACCTTTAAATTCATTGTGTTCTCCACCTTAATGTTCTAAAAGGGGATTTTGGGTTTTTGATGTGTAAGGATCGATTTAGAGGTATGAAAATGGATTAAGTGCGTGTTTATGATTGGTGGATGAGCCCTTATGAGTGGCTAATCGAGCTTATAGCAGAAATGGGTTTTTAATCACTTTTGGAAAAATGGTTTTCGTCCAGCCCGTAGTTTCCGGATGTCGCCCCGTCCGGACAGTAGTGTCCGGATAGTGGGGGATTTTCGGGTGTTATTCATAGTGTCCGAGTGTAAGGGGTTTCCGGAGAAGTCATAGTTCCAGATGAAACGTCCGGAAAGCGTGGTAACCGTAGGAAGTGTCCGGACCAGTAACCGGATAAGTGTCCGGTAAGCATAAATTGTCCAGAAAGTAGAGCTATCCGGAAAGTAGAGTTGTCCGGAAATTTAAGTTGTCCGGAAAGTTGGATGATCCGCTTATATGTTTTATCCATTCATTCAGGAAAATCGATTGGAAGTCTGGAATAGATTAGGAAAGGGAAGTAAGAGCACCAGGTGAGTTTTTCTAACTAAAATACGTGATTTTACGTGTTTTTCCAAAGAAAATGATTATGTGGAAATGCCATGTTATTTACATGATTTTTACGTGAATGAAAGTTTAATATTTTACTGATCATGGTGTGTTTACGAGCATGACTTATTTATAAGCTTTTACGTATGTCTTCCCATGAAAAGTATGTTTTAAGGAAAAGATTATTCAGCAAGGTGAAATGAATTATAAAGTGTTAAACGGATTTCATGTTTATGACGAGTTATGTTCATGCTATGTGGAGTCGGTCTGCACAGTGGGATCTGAGTACCTCGGGATCCGATGATCCCTTGGGCTGTTATGAGTAAGATTGTATGAGGGAATTCATTTCCTTCCTACTCAGATATATGAGTAAGCTTGTAGGAGGGAATTCATTTCCTTCCTACTCGGATAGGTGAGTAGCTTGTAGGAGAGAATTCGTTTCCTTCCTACTCGGATATGTGACTGCCTATGTGATCCTTAAACATTGTGCAGTACCATGATTGAATGATTATGTGAGGAATGTTAATGTGTTTTATAAAATGATTTTTATAATATTGATGTACGCTGTTTACGGAGGGAACTCACTAGACCTCATGGTCTAACCCTCGCTTTTCAAAACTAAAACCTTTTCAGATAAGCATATAGTAGGAGGCTCAGGTAAGTGAGCAAGCGCAGGATAGAGTACAGATGTAGCTAGAGACAGTGCCGGTGCCACTTGTAGTAGTAGTTGTTCTCAGTTGTGTATAGGTTGTTTCCGCCAACCTAAGATTTAGATTGATGTAATGAAATTTTTTGGGACCCAGAATTGTAACGTTTATGAGTTATGCTATGTATGTCCTGTTGTATATTTTGGGATGTTACAGGTAACGATCAAACCTTGGATTGATTTGGAAAGAAAGCTTAAGAACATGTGGACATGGATTGATTTAGAGTCGGAACCCGCAGTCGGGGAAGTATGGAACACCTAAAGTTGGGAGATAACCGAAGTCACCTAGTTGAAAGTTACTCTAGTAGATGGAGCGTCACCGCTGGGTGTACGGGATTCGATTTCGAGGACGAAATCATTCTAAGGTTGGGAAGATTGTAACACCCTAAAATTTGAAGAAATTGTGATTTTGAGCTTGCGGACGTCCGCATAGGGACAAAGCCGGACGTCCGTGTCCAGCCGGATGTCCGCGGAACCAACAGAGAAATGGATGGGTTTCCTTCAGGAAAAGCCGGACATCCGCAAAAGTACCCATCTGGACGTTCGCATGAGACCTGACGACCCTTTGCCCCTTTTTATTTCAGCTTTTCCATCTCTTTCCCCTCATTTCATTTCAAAGCTCCAAATCAGATTTCTCTCTCTCCAAAACGATTTCCTCCCCAAGAAAACCCTAAACCCTTCCTCCTCTTCTTCATCTTCGCCACTCAAACCAAACCCACTTCCACCATTGTTGAAGATATGGAAGCTTGAAGCTTTTGTGGGTGATTAGGAGCTCTTGCTTTGAGAATTCTAGTGATGAAGGTAATCTTACTCTCTCTCTCTCTCTCTACCCAAAAGCTAGGTTTTGTGGATTTTATCTTCCATTTCTATTGGGGGCTTTATTGGTGTAATTTTGGTTATGCTTGGTTAAGGAAACCTTCTCCTTCTTCATCTATGAAATTAGGGTTTTGGTATAAGTTGGGATTTTGATGAAGAATGTTTGGGAAATGATTCTACATAGTTGGATCTGGTTATTGATGGTTGGAAACTTATGGATCTAGGTTTTTGGAAGATTTGGCTTGAAGATTCAAGTTTCTTCAAATGAGCTTACGTTTGGGGAAAATCTAGATTTAACCTAAATCTAGCAAGGTGAGTTCAAGTTGATTTGTGAAAACGTTGTACATGCCAAAAATGTTATTTTCCAAGTATTTGTGTGTTTCACTTGAAATTATCAATTGTTGAGTTATTTGATGAGTTTAACCCTTTTGAAGTGTTTAACTTTATAAATTTTGTAAAACACCCATATTTGGGATTTTGGGGATATTTTAATGTGTAGGAATCATAGATATGTCCTTAAATGAATTGTTGCTCAAATGGAGTTTATTCAATGGTTTAATCATGTTGGTGTAATTGATTTTCATAAATCATTTGGGAAAATGCACGTTTTCGTGCCATGAGTCGTTTTGAGAATTATAAGAGTATGAGTCCATTTTGGGAACCCATTTGTATTAATCCGTGACGAGTTTTGGGTTAATGATGATTTTGTGGTATACGTTTACCTAAACGATGTTTAAATGCATTTTATATTTTGAGGACCGTTATTTATGGGTCTAATGGGTTTTGAGCATTTTGCTCGGTTTTAACTTTAAGGAAGTCTTGGGGGCATTTTGTCCGGTTTTGATGGCTCAATGTGGAGTCTTATTTATGGTTTGCATTTATTGCAATATATTGCATATTATTGCACATTATTGATATTTACATGCTCGGGTGCTTTAGTCATTCCGGGATGGGCGGATGGTCTACTGGTGTTGCGGGATTGTACCGGGCCCCATGTTTTATGACCTTTACTTTTCAAGGGTACACTAGGAGGGTTGAGTCCGGTTAAGCTGTCAGGTATGATTGACGGGCGTTTATGAGCTTCGCCATGTCGGGGCAATGCCATGGTTGTAACCCCGCTTGTGTCGATCCTTTGGTGGTATTCATGTTAATATTCCGCTAAGGTCAGTTGTCTCTTTGGGTGTGTCTTGAAAGGAGTCGTAGGGACACTTGGGCTTTTATGTCGTGAAGTGTCAAACGATTAACATTGTATGAGTGGCATACTTTTGTGTTCCTCCACTCTCAATGGATATGGGTCTCCCCCGTTGTCGGCCAACATTATTTTGGATATTGAATATTTTTTAATTTTTACACAATTTATTTTAAAGATTAAAAATTAAAAATTAAAAAATATTCAATAATTACTTATTTTAAAGATATCGACAATACTTTTCTAATGTTGTAATTTACAAAATGAAATGTGTATTTTTAATGTTTTGTTAGTAAAAATTATCATTAATTAATAAATATAACAAGGGTATAAAATAAAGAGGATAGAAAGACTAAAAAAAGACAAACCACAAGGACTAAGACTGTAATTTACTATATAAACTAAGGGCATCCACAATGGTCTACCCTTTCAAATGACTTGAAACAATATAAAAAATTAAAAAATTCAGTGGGACCCATCAATGACTTGAAGCAATTTTGGGTTGCCTCTCACAAACCCTTCTCCAACCACTTGGTCTGCACCAAGCGATTTGTACCAAGTCTTCCATTTAATTAATAAACAAATGGTGGACCCCACCAACCAATGACTTGATCAAGTCATTCATGGTCACCATTGGAGATGCTCTAATAAAACAAAAATTGAAAAAGACAAATAAAAGGTAAATGGACTAAAATAGCCTTAAGTTAAATAAGTATTTTAATTAAAGTTGATCAGAAGGACCAAAATTGAAATAAAATAACAACCATAATGACCAAAAGCGTAATTAGTTTAAAATAGGGACCAAAGTTGATATTGAGTGAAAACCTCAAGGACCAAAAATGTAATTTACTTTTTTTAATATGATACGGTTAGTTTGAGATGAGAGTTGAAGAAAATGATCCAATTAAATAAATGGGTAGAGATCCAATTAATATTCCATGGTAAATTAACTTTGTGGGGTCTAGGAAAAGGACAAGGCATCGTGGTGAGAATCTAGTCTCTAATATGAGAACAAATGAATCCTTACAAAATATTTCCAAAATTGTTCTAGCATATATGCATTTCTCAGAGATGCCATATAATAGAGCAATACATGTGTGCGTAGAAAAAGTTTTAGAAGCAATTGGTCACTAATCAAGAGTTCACTTAAAGATCATGGTCCACACTTAAATCATGAAAATTTTGGAAAGCTACCTCCATTGCTACTAATTCTCTTGTCTTGTTGGTCATCTAGATTTTCATTTTCATCTTCATCTACCTCAATTAAATCTCCAGAAGTGTAATGAGGTGCATGACCATTTCCAAAGGCATGAACATGGTCTTTAAGAGATCTCTTGTGCTTAAAATCCGAGCCACAAACACAATACCATAACTTCCCACAATTCTTCTCGTGAGTCCTCCAATCTCCTCTTACTGCAAAGGGCTTCCTGCATTTTCGACACCCAAAGGGCTTCTCACCATGCTTCCTTTTGTAATGTGTTTGAAGCGTCCTGAAGTCTTTCAATGGCTTCGACCTTGGGTGCTCGATGTTGTTCTTGCAACCCTCCGCACAACAATAGCAAGGTAATCTCAGCATTGATGATGCCGGCTTTGTGCCTCTTAAGGATTCTGGACCTTTTCTGTACTGTGATCCATGCCCCCACATATGCATCTACACAATATATATATATATATATATATATATAAGAAAAATTAGCACAATTAGTGTTTCGACGACCACCATGATATATAGTAGCAATAAAATAGTACACAGATAAATGAGAAATATATAGGAACTATATGTCTATATCCATGATGAGACCAAAATCAATAATTAAAGCAAAGTACTATATATTTCCAAGAAGCCCAGAAAAGGAGACTTAATTAATTATAGTACTTGATAGCAAACACACACGAAAAAGGCCCATTTAAAGTACAAATTGGTGCAAATCATGCAACTTAATTATCTTCAAAAATCAATTTAGAAGCATTAAACACCCGTATATTCTTTAGATATAGAAAAATAGTGGACATTTTTCTTCTTTTTCTTTACAGTTTTACCGAAACTCTGCAAAATAGTGCACGAGTCACTCGCTATTGTCTTGTCAATTCGCAGCAATTAATAAATAGTGCGTAGAACCACTAGAATGGCAGAATGTTTAGTTAATTAGTCAAAAAATTATTCCCAGGAAGTCATAGCTGGAGAAATAATTCACCTGCATGTTGTTGTAGCGGTTGAATGTTTTGTTGCAAACTGTGCAAGAGAATTGTGTAGGGCCGACCATGATTTGAGCTGGTGTGGGGATCCAATACTGTAAATGCTCAGGTGCTATGCTTATGTTAGGGATAGGGTTAGGGTTAGGGTTAGGGGAGAAGCTGCTGGTTCCTCCTTCATCTGCAGTTGGTGGTTGTCCTATATGAAGAGCCACTGTTACACCATCCTCACAACTATCAATACTCGCATTGAGATTAAGGTTAAGGTTGAGATCTCTATCAGGGTTTCTGTGAAAAGAGTAGTGGTTAGGTGATGAGATATTGAAGTGGTGATAGTTGAAGTATTTGGATACGACGTCGTGGTGTTGTGGTTGGCCTGGAGGACTAAGAGAGAGTAGAATAGAATCTTCATCCACTTCATCACCTTCCAAATACCCATTACTCTCGCTTGTTGTTGACATGTTTGCAAAACTAGATTCAGTTTGCATGGAGAGAGAGAGAGAGAGACAAAGATTTAGGTTTTGGGCATTCCTAGCTAGAGAAAACAATGTGAGATGATAAATAGAGAGAGAGAGAGAGAGATCTAAGAAAAGAGGGTTTTATGATTTGGGTGTTAGTAGCTAGCTAGAGATTCAAGAAAGAAGGTTTTAAGTTATGGATATTGGTGGAGAGCACACATGAAGACGAAAAATTGAGAGATATATAGATATATAAAGAGGGGGGTGTGTATGATTTGGGTTCCGGTGACAAGTGCCAAATTTGGTTAGAAGTGGTTATCAACCGTTGATAAGAAATGGATGAACATTAGAATGGGATGCACTGAGATAAGATGTATCGAGATGGACCGGATTAATTCTCTTTTAAGCCGCAATTCATGAGAGGATATTTGATTAAAAGTGATTCAACAGTTTAAAAGTATTTCTCACACTTCTCACCAAAAATTACCTTTCTCACATGATCTCATGTCATATATATATATATATATATATATATATATGTTATAGAGAGAGAGGGGGCTTAAGACAGAAGGTTTTATAAATGAATTTGCATTGGTAAAGAAGGCAAAGCAAGATGATATTTAAAGAAAAAAATGAAGGAAAAAATTTGAAAATGTTTTGGTTGGAATGAAGAAGGGATGGAGAGAGAGAGAGAGTATAACTATAGAGAGAGAGAGAGGGTGAGGCAGTGTGCACGTGGAATAGGGATATAAAAATTTGGAAGGTGATTGTTTTGGCGTCTTTAGAAATGGGGGAGACAAGGACTCGGCAAAAGACAGGTGAGAAAGAAAGAAACTGCACTGCATAGAATGGTGTACCTCTCTCTCTCTCTCTCTCTCTACTCTCTCATTAATTAATATTTACCCTCACCTCCCCCTTCATATTAATTATTTCCTGCTTTCAAACAATTTAACAATTTTTTCTTATATGATGTTCTTGTAATAAGTTATTGTATGCATGGGATACTGAGCAAAGATATAAGATCAAATTAATTTGATTCCAGAAGCCATAAAAAATCCTAGTTGATGGGTTATTTTCTTTACAAATTCATGGTAATTTGTTGTACAACATTTAGATAAGCTATATACTCGAACAGAATAATTCTAGATTATCTTGAAAAAATGTGGACAAAGCCAACCAAACATGATTAAGCTTTTGGCCATTTTAATTTCATCTCTTGGCATGTAATAAAGAACATTAAATGCAAATCTCGGTTCACCGTCTTTTATATGTATTGTAATAACCGGGTCGTTTTTGTAAATAAGGAACTTTGGTGTGTGTGTGTGTGTAGGGTGAAGGAGGAAACATTGGTGGCCCTTGTGAGAAAAAAGGAAATAGGGTTAAATCCCTAAAACCCTTCATTTCCCTCATTCAGTATTTGTGCGGCTAGGGTAAGAAAATTGGTGTGAAGCAACATTTCATTTTTGGAAGAGAAAGTTTGGATTTGGGAGCTAAGGTTGGAGAATCATCGCCATCTTCAAGGTAATCTACTCCTCTTTCATCTCTTCTAGCTAATCAGGAATGTTGGGACTAGTGGAGATTTAGTAGCTACTGTATTTCACTCTAAAGAGAGGTATTGTGGTTTGTGTGTTTTTCCTAATTAAATCAATGTGGAAATCGGAGGAAATGGTTTGCAAATCGTCTAGAATTAGTGCCTCTTTGATTGTTGTGGCTTAGAGCAAGTTTCGTGTTGATCTGTGGGTTTTGGTTAAGGTATTCGAACGAAATCGTTCGGTAAAACCCCATTGTCCGGAAGTCGCTCTTTCCGGAAACCTTTGGGTGTCCGGAAGAGATTTCCCGGAAAGTATTGAGGAATCCGGAAGAGTCCGAAAGGGTCAGGAATCCGGATACTCCCGGATTGGTTGTGTCCGGAAAACAGGAATCCGGATGTTACCGGATTGGGTGTGTTCGGGAAAGGGACTAGTGTCCGAGACTCGGTGTGGCAGTGAGATTTTGAGAATGCCTTGGGGTTCGGAGTGTTATGTGGGTAGTTGAGTGACTTATCCGCTCTTGGGTGTTGGTGCAAAATGTAGGTTCGGAGAGAGAATGGCAGTTCGAGTAAGAACTCTTAGCGTGGACATCAGGTGAGTCTTTCTAAATTGAAGCTTTATCGATACTCGAATTTATTACTTGTACCGATATATTGAATTGCATGATTTACGTTGTTTTAAATATGCGTGATCAAAGCGTGTAAATTATTTTATGGATATGTGCGAGACATGTGAGAATTTAATATGGATATATGGGGAGTGTGTCACATGCAGAATATATGAATTTGTTTCATATGATCACTAAGGGCGGGTGTGTGCCCTAACACGTTGTCACGGGTGTGTACGTGACTAAGTGCGAGCCGTTAATATGTGTTGTGTGTGTACTTAAACTGACAAAGGTGTAACTGTTTATAAATGCTTATAAGCTCTCTTTAGTTGATAATTGTGGCGTGGTGTTAGTAGCAAGAGGGATCTCACTATACCTCATTATCTAACCCTCACTTTTCAAAACTAAAACCTTTTAGGTAATCAGGTAGCCGAGAGCTTGTTTAGAGGAAATGGAAAGACGTGATTTGGAGCTTGCGTATAGAAGGATTAGAAGACTTTCTCTTTTTATTTTGTAGTCATGTTCTCAGCTGTAGTTAGGGTTATTTCCACGAACCCGGTTTTGTAATCTTGATAGTGCGACTATGTTGGGCCATTTTGGCGTTTTGAATTAAAGAAGTAGCTTTTGGCATGCTTGTTTGGTGTGGGTTGTTACATGTATGGACATGATGATTATTGTATTTGATGCTTGGTTGCTAAATGTAACACCCCAAGCTCAAAGCAACCTGTTAGCCAAATAATTACGAATCCAACTTTAAATTATGGTAGAAGTTATTGGTAATTAACTTATAACTTTGACTTTTTAAGGAACTCATAAATCTATTTTTTTTATTCATGTGAGACGAGTTGTTACACGTAACATAAATCCATAATGGATAAAGCACGAGGGCCTCTCTCATCCTACTTCACCTTTCCTGTAGGTAAGACCATCCATATCCCTGCAATTCATTTACACTTTTAATTGTGTCACATCAGTTTTTGCAATTACCTTCTACACACATGCAATCCACCTATACTTTCAAAAGTGGTCTCCACTATAACATTTATTAATTACTTTATAAATTATTATATACATTCTATAATATAAATTAATATAACATAATATATAAAATTCTTTATTTTAGTTTAATCTTAATTAAAATATAAACATTAATTTCAAATAAAATTCTTTATTTTAATTTAATGTTAATTAAAATATAAACTTTAGATTATATGTAATTTTATCAGTTAATTAGAATATTTTTTAAATAAAAATAATTAATTTCATAATTTAGTTTATTTAATAATTTAATAATTTAATAATTTAATAATTAATTTAATAATTTAGTTTATTTAAAAAATAAAAAAATAAAATAAAATAAGAGAGTGGATGATGACATGGCATTGTAAATGAGATTGCAATTATTGCAAGCCAATTCATACGTGGAGTGCTCTTTTGGTTTGCAATTGGGTTTGCAAGCCCTATGTGGATGCTCTAAGAGGCAAGCTAATTTAATTCAATATTTCGCATTTTATTGGATCAAAGTTAGTTCAAAGTTTGGTAGTAGTCTTTGTTGGGACGATTGGGTGAGCTCCCCGTTGATCGCTGTGAATACTTGTACTTCTCTAGCTGCTCGCTAGTTTTGGCTTAATATGATTGCCTTTTTGCTGTCCAAAAAAAAAGAGACAGGCTAATTGAAATTAACTTCCCTCCTATCCGATCACGAAGATGTAGAGAAATTTTTTTAACATAATATAAATGATAAAAGACAACAATTTATTAGCCTTTTTAGGTATATATAAAAATCACTTCCGAAATGAAGCACACCAACTAATGAATTTAATTGACACCATCTATAGGAGTGATGATCACAAGTGTAATCCAATATTTCTTTTGTGAGCTAATGAACATGGGTATTACTTTTATAGGGGACATTTCATTTTTTTTAACGACAAGAAACGAATTTTATAAAACTGAAACTAGCAAGACACTAGCTTACAAAGCATGAGAAGCATAAAAGAAGGTTACAACACCACGCTTCCCACCTAATTTCCCTCCCCATTTGAACTTTGTTCTTGGCCCACAAAAAGGAATATAACTGTGCACTGTTAGCAACATCACGAATGGATTGCGTCACGCTGTAAAAGACTTTTTTGTTTCTACTCCTTCAGACTTTTTCATTTATAAACCATGTAATTCTAACAAACCTTACAAACCAATCTTAGGCGTCCATCTAGTCTAACAAATATCTTATTTTATTTTGTTTCCTAATTCATAGCGATGATCATAACGAATGAAACTTATATCATTTTCCATATATATATATATCAAACATAATTAATGCCTCGTGAGAATTGTCTATAAATATCTCGATTATTTTCTATGATAATAGTTTGTATGGTTAGTTTTTGAAACCACCCTACTTTTATTTGTATGGAATAAATGTATGTAGGTTCAAGCAATGGATAATATATTACAGGTTTATAAAGTACTCATAACGACAGTGATAGGTATATCTGGACAATGGAACTACATGAAGAACTACTGTTGGAAGGCAGGCGTGAGTCTCTCTCTCTCTCTCTCTCTCTCTCTCTCTCTCTCTCACACACACACACACACACAGTCACTTTAGTAGTTAACATGTAAAGGAGACGTTGAAAGAGATGTACATGCCAGCAAGACAATGATGGAAGATGTTACACTACATAGTGCAAACCAAGGATCCATTCAGAATCATATAAACAAAAGTAGCTACTACTCTTTTAATCATTTTTTTTTTCAATTTGTTAGTCACATGAGAAGTCTAATTCACCAATATTCATAGTTTGATTTGACACCTTGGTATCAAAAGCAGCTTAATTTGTATCATCTCAATTGCAATCTTATCACAATTTCTTGCTACTCATGAGTATATATATATATATATAATCTCAAGATCATCATAGAAAAGTCAGCAGCATGCAAGTTATAATGAATTAATGCTGTAGGATAATAATGTTGGATCCCTAGCTACTATACAAAATACAAGCAAAATTTTGAATTGAGCAATGCACATCAAGAAAGTATCAGAATATTTTTGTTTGTCTCCTTCCTTTGTATATATGCAAAAAGATGAAATGGGCCAAAGCAATCATGCAGATTCCAGTGAGTCTATTTGGTCAAACTAATACGTTTGTACAGAAATGGTTTGCTCCCCTGAAGGACCCATAGCAATGACTAATTCATATCCATAAAATAACCCATCAACAACTTGATTAACTATATGAAAAATTGGTTCTATTCTTTGCAGATTATTATTATTATTATTATTATTATTATATTAAAACCAATATGAAAAATGGCACCCTAACTGTACGTTATATGTATGCAGATTTAAGCATCATATATAGGCATCTGGCAGAGCTTTCCATAAAGCAATATAGAAGACATGACGAGTTTAGGTATATATTATAATTAAAGCAAGAAATAATGCAGCAGTAGGTACGATCGAAGAGCTTCAGATTCATGTAGTGCGTAACGTATAAGTAGTGTGCAAGCAAACTTGAGTTAATTTGTGATATGTTTTAATCAAGCAGTACTGGTTGCCAAAGTGAGAATCAAGAATTTGAAATTAGTTGACATCACATGCATGGTGATGCCCAGAAGTGAAACAAACAACCAAACTTGATTAATAGCTAGGTAGGTGTTAATTAATTTGTACTTGTATGCAGAATATATATGTACTTGTGAAAATGAAATAGAATTTCTTGATCCTCCACATGAAAGAATTATACTAATTAATTTTCTGATAAACTTTGTTAATACGAAATTAATCAGCTGAACAAATTAAGGCACTTGGGAAGTTTATGAATTCCATCAATTCCAGCATACAACATGATCAATTAATTAGTTTTATATATGTTGGGATCTAGCTAATTAATTACATCATCCTCTACTTCTCAACCAAGTGCTAAATGTTAAGTTCCAAAATCCATGTGGACTCAAACAAGCTAAGTGTCCCAGCCCATTAGTGGTATGCCTAAAAAAACAAAACCTTGACGAATGCAAAAGATTCCTATAATTAGGATCGAGTGTCATGCGCATATATGCTCAAGTATGAATTCAACTGGATACAACATTTATTGATGAAATTAAATATTGGAGAGCAACCTAGCTAGGTATATATGGATCACTAAACATGGAAGCTAGCAGTCACACACATATATAATTAAGATCATATATGCATATTATTTGGAGATAATTGTATATTGCGATTCCGATTTTGTTGGATGCCCAGATAGCTTAGTACGTGCAGGACAGTCCACTTCATGCTACATTTTTAGTTTTTTTCTTTTTGTTAACGATGGGTATGGGTGTCCTGGTGCGTACCTCGACTAATCTTAGGGGCCCTGAAAACAGTCAAGAAAATCCTTAATTGCCTGCCAAACTTGAACCGGTGACCTATAAGGAGCCATTTCATGCTGTGCATCTACCATGGGAGCATAATTTGTAACATGTTATGAGGCGTCTAATCATCGAATATGACTAAAAAATTTAGGTACGAGGTTGCACATTAGACTATGTTTATTCACAAACCAAACCAAACCAATCTTTATTAAAAAACTAATTTCTCTCTCTTCCACCTATCCAATCTTCAATTCCAATCTAATCTAACTTTTTTTATACTTTATTCACAGTCCAAACCAAACTTAAAAATTATATTATAAAAATTATATATTTAATATTTTAGTATATATATATATATATGTATATATATATATATATCTTTTAATTCCAATTAAAATAAATAAAAATAATTTCATATTTTAAAACATAATTATAAATATAAAAAACTTACAATTGAAAATAAATAAAAGAAAATACATATAAAGAAGTACGAAATTACATATTTAAAAGAAGGAAATAACATAGTTAATTATTAGGGCCGAATTTTTGCCATATATGCTCAATCAAATCATTTTTTAGAGCGTTATGAGTTTCCCTATTGCGAAGTTGTTCCCTATTAGCCATATACCTTGATAG
The DNA here is from genome assembly GCA_033807775.1 of Saussurea involucrata. Classification (NCBI taxonomy): domain Eukaryota; kingdom Viridiplantae; phylum Streptophyta; class Magnoliopsida; order Asterales; family Asteraceae; genus Saussurea; species Saussurea involucrata. The sequence continues at coordinate 221,280,861 of CM066320.1, forward strand.
GCTTGCAATTCGTTCAACGGAGAATCCAGGCAGCTGACTATCATCTTCTACGGAGCTTCCATGTTGTCGATTTGTAGGCATGTCGTTAATAATGTAGGTATGTATCTCGTTCGTCTTCAACTATCATATTGTGCAAGATGATACAAGCAATCATAATTTGTCCCATGTTATCTTTGTCCCAAACAAGACATGGATGTCGAAGAAATGCAAAACGAGCTTGTAGAACTCCAAATGCTCGCTCAACATCTTTCCTGACACCCTCTTGATGTTCGGCAAATAACTTGTGCTTTTGGATTTGGGGAGACGTAATTGACTTGACAAATGCAGCCCATGCAGGATATATCCCATCAGTGAGATAATATGCCCTATCATTTTCGCGACCATTCACGACATATGTAACTTTTGGTGCTCGGCCTGCTAATATATCATCAAAAATAGGAGATCGGTGAAGTACATTAATATCATTTAACGAACCTGGTGTTCCAAAGAAAGCGTGCCATATCCATAAATCAAATGATGCGACGGCTTCCAAAGAAAGCGTGCCATATCCATTTAACGAACCTGGTGTTCCGAATATTTTTTCCCACCCGCCTCATAAATTGCATGAGCTCCTTTCTCAACATCTGCCATACTCATTCCACTTCTTTTTTGACGATATGCTTCTTTGTAAGCAGCAATCCATTTGTTTGCATTTTCGTTAAGTCGAGTCCAACGACCTTTCATTTGATTTTCGTTCCTTTCGCGCATTCCTTCTGGATTTTCTTCTCGAGTTGCATCATAGAATTTTTTTCACTCGTGAAAAAAGCGCTCCTTTCTTTTGGTTTTTGCCACAAGTAGCGTCTTCGCTAACAAAAACCCATGTTGACATTAAAGCCATATCTTCTTTAGTGTCCCATGGATGGTCGGCTCTTGAGGTTTTTTGTGAGGTTTGAACATTTTCAGGGATATATTGAGAAGGGATATACTGAGAGTTATCAGGATGTTGAGAGTTAATCCAAAAAATTTGCTGGTTTGGATCCATAGAAGAAAACTTGAAAAGAAAATCAAGATCTTTGAAATTTTCAAGAGGATGAGAGTATTGAAATGAAGAGAAAGATTGGTGTGTTGAAAATATGTCAAGACTGGTCTCTATTTGTAGAGAATTGAAAAATATGAATTTTAGTATATTTTTTAATTTTTTATTTTTTATTAAAATTATCTTTTTAATCAGATAAGATTTATCCTAATAAAATCTAAACCAACCAATTACAATTTGACACCTAATATATCCTTTATCTACAAAAATCTAGTTTATTAATAAAATACTACTCAAACTTTGTTTGCATCAGCAAACGGTTTGCAAGAGTTTGGTTTGCTTGAAATTAATTTTTCTTTTCTTTTAATTGAAAACTTTTTGTCTTATTAGAAAATAGTTTGATTTGGTTTGTTGTTGAAGGTGGTCTTATGGTATTAAAAGATCACTTTTAAGTTGTATTTTGACAATAAGTTGGTCAATTAATTAAGTCAAAGCATATTTAATAAATAAATAAATAACATACAACACAAACTCTCTATACTAATTAAGTCAAAGCATATTTAATAAATAAATAAATAATATACAAATTATATAATAATGACTATGGCAACACTTGCTCATTTTAATCTTTTCCTTATAAAAATATTTAATAGAAAATACAAATTTAGATTCTTCCATATATCCTCAATAATTTCAGCCTTAATGATCAATTTTTTTTATCTCTATCACAACATTCATTACAATAAAATCAGGTTTATAATACGTCAAAAATCTCTAAATGTCATAATAAACTATTTCATAAGACTTAAGTTTACAAGCCCAAATAGATATGTCATAAATGTAAGAGCGTTCAATTAATGCAAAAGATTTATAACACGCCTTTAGGCATTTTAAATAGTTTTTTAGGACACTTTTGAAATAAAACGTCATATTAAAAACTTTATTTGACAGCGTTCTATAAACACAAACATCATATAATAAGATGTGCTTATAATCTCAAAAGTGTCTTATATAAAAGCTAATATGACACTTTCTTTTAAAAATATTCTAAAAACTATTTAAAACACTTAAAAACATCTTATAAGCTTATTGTAACACTCTTAGGCTATGAGTACCGCAAGCCCTCAAGCCCTCAATGCCACATCAGCGTCACATCAATTTTTCTCCTAACCCTCTCCTCAAGCCTTCAAGCCCTAAAGACCCGTAGCGCTACCCTCAAGCTCTCTTGCCACCTCATTTTTTTTAATTCTTTTATTTATACATTTAATTATTTAACAACATAAAAATATTTATATATTTTTAATAAATAAAAATAAGATAAATAATAAAAATAAAAATTCATATCATTCATTAAAAAATTAAAAATTACAAAATACAAAACACTACCAATTATGATATTTTTTAATATGCTCTTTTCTCGCTACCGTAGCCATCAAAGCGGGGCCCGAAAGGTGATCATGCGGGGTTATGAAAAACTCGAAGTCTTTATCAAATCGTTTTGCTCGTTCGATTTCTCGTTCGTGTTCCAACTTTTCTCGTTCGAGTTCGAGTTTTTTCATTTTGTACTCCATTGTATCATCAATCTTCTCGTTGAACGTCGTCAACAACTGAGTAACACTTTCGTTCGTATTCGACCCGCTCGTATTACTCGTTGATGTTTTTTTTGCCTGGTTTCTCCCGATGGGTCGTTGAAGTTGCTCGATGAAGTTGTCGTCATCGTCATCATTGGAAGGGTTGGTACGTTTTGAACCCCGCGATGAAGTTGTCGTCATCGTTGGAACGGCTCCCCATTTTGGACATTTTTTAGGACTTCCCAAGCTTGTTCGTGAGTGAAAGCAAACCCAAGTTGTGCTCGGTACCGTTCGTGTGCCGTTCGTGAAATGTCGGCCTCACTCATTCCGCTCCCTCTATTAGTGAGCAAGTTGTTGTAGATGCCGTCAAAAGAATTTATTCTTTTATTGAGGTAGTTGAACTTGGTGTTGAGTTGATGAGTTGTTCTATAATTTCCGCGACCCATTAAACTAAAGAACACTTGCCCGACACGGGTCCAAAAACTTTCTACATTTATGTAAATTCAAGTATAAGAATATTAACAAGAATAATAATAATATTAATAATATTAATAATAATAATAACAATAAAAATATTACCGCCGGTTTGTGCGTTACCGATAATGGGGTCCTCCGAAACGTCAACCCACGCCGACACTAACGCGAGTTCCTCCTCTTTACTCCACATCTGTTTGGGGGCTCTATTTTCATATTGTTTGTTTTTTCCTTTTCTCGTTGGTCTCGGGTTTGATGGTTCCAGGTTTGATGGTTGTGTGTAGATGGATTGTGGTGTGTGCGGGCTAGAATGTTGGGTTTCCGAAACAATGTCGTCGGCGAGATTGATTGCGGGTGAAGGAATATTGTAGTTGGCCGGAGTAAAACCTTGTTCAATCATACTGGGACGTGTAAGTTGGTAAGGAATTTGTTGCGGATATTGTTGGCGAAATTGTTGCGAAAATTGTTGCGGATATTGTTGCGAAAATTGTTGCGAAAATTGTGGCGGATTTTGTGGCGAAAATTGTTGCGGAAATTGTGGCGGAATTGGTTGCGAAAAGTGCGGATGATAACCTTGTTGTGCAAACGCTTGAAAACCAAGCTCCGGGTCTTCTTGCGGTTGCGGTGTATCCGGTCGGTTACGACGGGATGTAGGTGTTTTGTTTGGATTCATGATGAAATTTGAGAGTTTGAGAGAATTTGAGAGGGTTTAAGAGAGTTTGAGAGATTTTTGTGTGAAAAATAATATGGGTTTGGATTAATATATATAGTGTGATTAAATTGAATTTTTTTTTTTAAATAGCCGTTGGCAACGGATTTATTTTCAAATTATTAAAAAAAAAATCACTCGGTTTCAACGGGTTTTGGAACCCGGGGCTGGAACCCGAGCCCGAACCCGCTCCTCCCCGTACCACAGCCCGCATGAGCCCGCAGGAGCCCGAGCCCGAGCCGAGCCCGCGTGCCATACGGATGGCCTTATATAGAACACATATCTTTTTGGTCATTTAAATTTAAGTCTTATAAAGTAATCTATTATGACACTTATATAATTATAGCATCCTATAAACCCAATTCTGTTGTAGTGAATAAAATATACAAGGAAACTCTATAGTATTTTTTATATATATAAAACGTATATGTAGTCACCTTTTCTTGCAAGGGGTCTAGAACACCATCATCCAATATTGATAATTAAATTCCTTGTTTTACATGAAAGTCTGGCGTTCTAAGTTCTTAGGGTGCGTTTGGTATGCAAACATGATAGAACAGGACATGACAGGACAGAACAATTGTTCAGCGTTTTGGTAAGACAGAAATGAACAGAACAGATAACATGAACAATAGATAAAATTTAAAGAATGAATAAAATAAAAAATGTGTATTTGATGTTTTAGAAGAGAATTAGATTTTATTTTGAGGTTATACTGATAAAACATAAGTCTGTTCCACCTTGTTCCATGGGGTGGAGGTGGAACTGGCCTGTTCCACTCTGTTCATGTCTGCTCCACATAAAAGTCCTGTCAAACACGAGACAGTGATCTAGTGTACCAAACGCACCCTTAAAGGCTAGTTACTTTTTTTTGTATCAGTGGATTTCCAGACCAACTTACACACACCAAGTAATCTCTCATAGGCGACCATGAAACAATCTGGGAGTCATCGCAAGTGAACCTTCATGGCCACAAGGACTTTTTGGCAGCACCTATATTCAAACCGGTTTTGAGTTGTTGACTTAATGAAACCAGCTATGAGTTGTAGTTGTTGGTGAAATCTGATTGAAGTTTCATTTATTATCGACACTGGTGTGTGTTTGATATTCTATACAACATAACCTCCATCCAAAGACGAGTACAGTAGAGACTCAGAATGCCTTCTCAACAGCGATAGCATGTAGGTCAGTGCCACGAAAGGAGAGTTTGGGGATTTCACCTCATTGGTTGAACTAACAACATATTATACACCAAGACTGAAAATGGAGTACCAAATGCATTGTAGCCAAATGTCAAAAGTTGCTTCAACACTTTGTCAAGATTTCTGCACCAGTTCTAGTGATCAAAATGGTGTGCTCAAACTGAGCAGCAGGGCTGCCATCCTTTGTTAAGGTGGTCCAATTATCCTCCCACGTAATACACTCCGTTGTTCCAAGCGTAAGAATTGGTTCTGCACCAAATAACAACACACAGTCCATATAAATTTCCAATTATAATTTTGATATTGTTCATGGGACACAATCATTTTGAACATTTTTTTTGAAAGGAATCATTTTGAACATTTAATATGCTTAATTCTAAGTTTATAAAAAGTTCAAGAACTCACCGATAGTAAATGTTTGACCTTCGACCATGCTGCCAGGCTTCTCATTGCCTGTATAATAAATAAACCAAAGTTTCAAAAAGTATATGAAAACAAATATACAGTCGAGTATGTGGCATAATGGAAACAAAAACATACGGTGATGAAATATAAGTGGCTCTGAATGAAATACAGTCCCCACACCATGCCCCACAAAACGGTCCACCACACCGTAGCCAAATTTTTCTGCATGTTCACTAAGACATCGTGCAAAAGACAAGTTAGTACTCCAAATAACCAAGTGACAAAGTTGGTTAAATACCATGGAAAGAAACATGTCGCATAGAAAGAATTAAATAAATGTCATGAAAACCGTATTCCCTTTATACTATAATTCTTGATTCTGTGTGAGAACCGATTGCCAAATGAATTAGTAGACTACATAACGCATCCTCTATCCCAAAAAAAAGTTCACTTTTGACTTTGAAAATTCAAGCATATCACCTTTGGGATATACCATATATCTGAAACCAAATGAATACTATACTCTCTAATTGCTAAAAGTATAAAGTACCTAATCCTCTTCCCAATTTTCCTGAAAAGAGCGCCGTCTTTGCAAACAGCAATGCCTCTCTCCAAGCACTCTTCAGTAACCTGTAACCAATGGAGAAAGTGTTTCAGAGTTTTGAAACTGAAAATAGCCGCCATAGAAGCAAATATGGACAGAAATCTCATGGTATATAGAGCAAAGAAGTTCATGAGATTGAAATTCCAATAGAACAAAATAAAATTCAAGAACATGTCTTCAGGTCCAACTGTTTGGACCATTTCATATTTTTATCTTGTGGATCCTACTTATATAGTGTAAAAAGAAACCACGATGTGACAATGTGTCCCATTTGTTACGAAGATAACTGAAGATGAGAACTGCAAAATGGAGAACGAGGAAAACCTAGGAAAATAATATAAATGCTTGAAACCTTACCCCTTTCAAGCGCTATTAAGAAATTGGAATTTTAGCAAGAGGATATGAAGTTGTACCTTCACAAGTCGTTTTGTAGCATCATCGACATTTCCACAAAAAAATGTCTTTGAAGTATCACCATGATAACCCTAATAAAAAACAATGCATCAGACAAAAATATAATGTTTCCTAAAGAAAAAGAATTATGATATCAATTCACATCATGCATCTTACATTTAAGTAGACCGTGACATCAATATTTATTATATCTCCATCCTGCAAATAAGACAATGCCGATAAGGGGATGCATTGAACAAACTGGGATTAATGATAGCAAAGAACCTGCAATTGACGAGAATCGGGTATTCCATGGCACATGCACTCATTGACTGATGTACACACACTTTTCGGAAACCCCCCATAGCCAAGAGGAGAAGGGTAAGCACCAGCATCGATAATCATTTGGTGCACTGCTTTGTCAATTTCATTTGTCGTCACTGACGGCTGATACAATTGCAAAAAAAACATTAATTTGTATGTGTTTATACATAAACAAGGGATAATTAAGCATGTTTTCATCACAAATATGAAGATTGGTTTGAGTTCTTACCCTAACCAAAGTTCCTGCATGCTCCAAAACTCTAGCAGCCAGCTCACAAGCTTCCCTCATGCAGGCGATGCCTTCTTCATCATGAATTTGAAACTCGCTCGCAATCTCTGGCAACAATTTTGAGCTTACATAAGGAGGCTTCGGTATGTTATCAGGCACAGGAAGACGTGGTGATACCTTTAGACGCCTCAAGGGTAATCTACGTTTAGTTGGTGTTGTAGTTTTTTGCTCACGTTCCCTATGTATTAAAAAATCACCAATCAAGAAACTGTATTTAACAAAATGTTGCAGGTTGTGAAGCGCATTTTAGTCCCTTAATCCAACATACCTTCTTATTCTCATAGACTCCTCCAAACCTGATAATCTCTTTGCAAAAACCATGAACTGTTTTCTACCACTAAAGTCACTACCTAGAATTTGCAAACCATACAAAGAAAACACAAAAATCACTAATTAGTAATTTGTTCAACGAGGGAATCACATTCAATAAACAACATCAAAAAAGATTTAGTACTCATGTTGTCCCATGAAAATTGCAACATTTGACTAACTTGCAATGCAAATTATTCGACTATTTACCAAGTATCTGAAATACCCTTCAACAAAGACAAACATCTTGTGATCCATGATCAATGGCAACTACTTATATCTGATGATGATACAGTAGGTAATGTTAACAACTTGTGCAAAATATCAGATATAGTTTCATTGCAACTATGGTAGTAAAAAACTCAATCAAATTAGTAGGAAACAACATGATATATCTCAATTGTATTCTATGGTTCCCCAATAGTGTAACCTGCACAACACAATCAAATTGGCAACTCACGACTACATATCCTTGACCTCCACAAATCCCAAATTGGGATTCCAAGAATGAAATTAGGTTTTATTTGATGCAAAACACATTGTAACTACAGAATACACATGTACATGTATCCTTAACCTTCTCAAAATTTCAAAAGAACAGGACATTAAACGAAGAACAGTTGGAGCATGAAGAGGACATTCAACAATGAAATTATGATTAGTTTCAGACTGAAGAACGCTAGAAACGCGAAAATAAACACGCTACAAGATTGTACAAAGATGCAATTGTGTATGTGTTATTGTGGAAGTTACCTGAGATGGATGGGGAGAAGTTGAGTGTACTTGTTGAGAAAGGAGAAGAGCATGGAGAGGAAAACAAGTTTTCTCCATGAAAACAAGATGAAATTGAAGCAGCAAGCGAAGCCATGGCAGCTTCTTTTCCTTGAAATTGGAAGACCAAAGGAGGATAATGTAATTTCAAAAAATACAGAGTTTCAATTTAAACCCAGAAAACAAGTGGGCTCAACTCAAGAACAAAATCCATGGGCTTATTCCACAAGTTTCATCGAGTCATTGGCCCACTTTTCATAAGCATTATCCAACTTTAAAATCATTGTATTCGTAAAATTCTTATATAAATTAAAATAAAAAAAATAAGTGATTTATCAAACACTTATCGAGTAAGCGTTTATCGGGTTAATTCCTTACTGAATGAATATAGCAAGAATCTTACCAGGTAAAATTGAAGACAAAGATCGAGAATTTTACCCAGTAAGTGAGGATGATGATTCTTACTCGATAAACACTTAAGAGTAATAAACGTTTGCCATCAATCTTTTTTGATAGTCGAAAATATTAAAAGTAAGCACGGGTAATCGGTCTTGTCGGAAAACGTTTGGTAAACGACCTCCTAAAACGAACACAATAGTAAGTAGGGTCTAAGTTATTTTTATTTGTGGGATTTTATATTTTTTGTATGATGCTCGAAAAAGAAAATTAAAAGAAAACAGTTGGTCTTTCTTAACCTTGTATTTGCTTACAATTTAATGTTTGTCGAGTTGACATCTTCTTTTTATGTTGTTATGATACGAAGATCAATAAATAGAAAAATATGATTGGTTATTTTATTAACCTTAGGTCAATTTAATCAGAATCAAAACTTAAGGGGTGTCGGTGTATTTAATCAAAAGTTGAAGGGTTGTGGTAACTGGTAGGTGGACTTTTTGTTAAGAAATCAGAATCTTGCATGCTTTTACTGTTTTTTCCACAATTATTGTACTTTGAAGACCAATTTGTGGTTGAAATTCACTGCATGTTTCATCAATGTTGAATCATTGTATTTGGAATACCAATTTGTGGTTGCAATTTATGTTGGTTGTTTCATCAATGTTGGTTGTTTCATCCATAAATATCAGTAAAATGCAATCCATAATTCACACCCATTCCATACTTCTTTCTTGCTTTCTTTCTTCAGTATTTTGTTTTTGAGATACTACTGAAAAAATGAGTTCATCTGTTGCAAAAGCTAAGCTATTTTTCTGTTTCGATGGTGAATGGGTGCAAGACAACAATGAGTGGAATTTTGCTTATAAATCTAAGCATGGTGTAAAATTGTCAGTAAACTATACTTATCAGAAGTTTTTTGCATACGCCATGCAAAAATGTGGAATCAACCCTTCTGATGTTTGCAAGTTAGTGTTTAAGAATGGTGATGGGTCATTTGTGGAGTTATCCAACGATGGGGATATCTCTGGTTTTTTGCACTTTGCAGCCGAATCAGAAAGACCGCCATTACTTTTTGTGTATGCCGAATCCTCGGTGTGCGACGAAGACGATGACGAAGGTGATGACGACGGTGACGACGAAGACCTCCAAATAGCCGTCCCACGGCCCAAAAGTTCATTTGGATCATGCATATGGTCTTAACGACTGTATTCCTGATTATGTTCCGGAGACGCAACAACAACAACCACAAGAAGGACGTTGTGCTGGAGTTGCTGATGACGAAACCTGTGTTTTCAAAACGGGTAATGTTGATATAGACAGATCAGATACCGATAGCGATGATCACGAAGAATATACCCCTAGTAATAAATCATTTAGTCAGTTAAATGACTATTTTGATATGCCCCTATTCTTCCAGACCAGAATACTCATACACAAACCTACGAACCTACACCTTATAATCGTAGTTTAAGGTTAAAAGTAGGTCAGATATTTGATTCGAATGATCACTTGGCAAGTCAGGTCGGACTTAAGTTCATGGAAGAGGGTTTCGAAAGTCACACGCCGAGATCCGACAAAGGCAGATACGTAGTTGAATGTGCGAGAGAAAACTGTAAGTGGAGGATGTACGCGATTCCCGCGGGAGAGAAAGGAGGGGCGTTACTTATTAGAAAGTTGCACGACGTACACACTTGTTCGAGGACGCAACTGAATCCCCACCACAACTAAGCCACCAAAAGGACTTTGGGTGCGATACTGAAAGCAAATTTCTTGATGCTAGCAGGTCATTGCGTCCAAAGGACATCATGGACGATGTACACCAGCAGTTCGGCGTCACGATTGGTTACCACCAAGCTTGGCGTGCGCGATGCAGGGCACTGCTATTGGTGAGAGGCACGTTCGAGGAGTCGTATGAACGACTCCTAGCATATTTATATAATTTGCAGCTGCAGAATCCAGGTACTGTCACCAAGCTAAGGACCGATTCACATGGACGGTTTAGGATGTGCTTCGTGGCCCTTGGACCCGCGGTACGTATTTTAACACGTCATATGTTTACACATTATATACTATAACATTTACAAAGGGAAACCACCTACGTTTTTGCAGATCCGCACATTTCTGGCAAATCTGCGTCGTGTCCTAGTAATAGACGTTGCCCATTTAAAGGGCCCTTACTTGGGTATGATGTTCCTGGCGGTTGCCATGGACGGGGATAACTCCATCGTTCCATTAGCTTTCGGAGTGGGCAATTCCGAAACCGGGGACGAGTGGACTTGGTTTCTGTCCATGTTGAGACAAGCTATCGGAGACCCGCAAGGGTTGGTGTTTATGTCCGACAGGGCTCCTTCCATAAGCGCCACAATCTCTGCCATGTACCCAAACGCCCCTCACGCTTATTGTTGTCGACATTTGGAGATGAACGCCAAAACCCAAGACAAACGTATTACCACCTACAAGGATGTCTATTGGGCGGCATGCAGAGCATATACGGATCGGGAGTTTGACCGGTACATGAATCTTCTACGAGTTTGTTGATCCAAACCCTCAGTGATTTGATAATGACCCTCTCTTAAATACTTAGTGAAAATTGTAAGTAAACAATATGTATCAGAGTTTCACTATCGCTGATAAGTACTAAGATCTTCCAGTACCGTTGATAGGAACTCTCGCTCTTTAAGTTAAACATTCAGCGAAACTGTTCACCATAAATGCTCTGAGTCTGTTCAGTCATTATGATGATCGCTGATAAGTTAGTTGTTTACTTATGATCCCTGAAGACAAGTTTCACGTCAACAAAGGTTCTACGCTGAAGTCGAAGATCAAGCTCAAGAACCAGCGACAAGTCTCCTAATGAACTGATGCGGATCAGCGAAGACTCAGATTTGTCCACTCAACGTGAAGTATCAAGTACAAGACTTCAGCTATCGCTGAACTTTATCATCTGTTGAATAGTAGATGATAATCGCTGAATCAACGAAAGCTGATCATGAAGTCCTCCGTACAAAGTACTTTTGTCTTAACCACCCTTGCACGCCTCCGTACGAAATGTCAGAAAAGAACCTCCGAATATCTGAAATCGTACAACCACTCTGATACTACACTGTTCATCCTTACGGCTACTAAGGTTGTCAAACAAGGTCAATGACATGCAACCAACCAGCTGATGACACGTGTAAAGTATATAATGACTTGCATTAAATGCATGCAGTATATAAAGAGATGAACTCACTTCATTTTGAAGTAACTTGCTAACTCTGGACAAGTTCAAATCTCTTATCTCAAGATAGGTTATTATTAGTAATTTCCTTATCTTTCTTAGTGCAAGAAACCTTAGTGTTCCAACTTGTTTAGATTTAGGTTTATCCTTAATCTTGTCTCCGCAACAAGCTGTAAATTGTTAATGATTTATCAATAAACAATTTAGAAAAGTAAAATCTGTGTGTTTGTATTCAACCCCCCCCCCCCCCCTTCTACAAACTTGTATAGGCCTTCGGGACCAACAAGTGGTATCAGAGTAGATTTGTTTAATCTCATAAACAAGATCTAATCTAAGATATTTCTCTTCCTTGCTATTATCTGAAAATGGCCTCCCACACAAACACAAATTATATAGACAATGGTTCTCTTGCAAAACCCCCTAGATTTTCCAGAGATAACTTCAATTTATGGAAAAATAGGATGATGCTCTTCTTAGAAGGTGTAGACCCTACTATGACCTACTATCTTGAAAACGGCCCACACATCCCTGTAACAATTGATCCTTTAGTTCCAGCCACTGCAACTAGAGCTGCTATTCCAGAAAGGCTGATTCCAAAGGAAATACACATGTGGACCGATGAAGATAAGAAGAAAGTGGCTATAGATACAAAAGCCAGATCCATACTATCCATGGCCCTTCCTGACGAAGTCTACCATTCCGTCATGAACCTGAAGTCATCAAAAGCCATGTGGGACACAATATGTGTTCAGTATGAAGGAACGTCTGAAGTCCAGGACTCAAGAAAGATCAACCTGGTAAGACAATACGAAAGCTTCATTTCTGGTTAGAATGAAACTCTCTCTGAAGTTCACCAACGTTTTAATTGTTTAATTATAGATCTGAAAACTGTTGGTAAGGAATATTCTAACACTGAAGTGCTGACAAAGTTTCTAGAATGTTTACCTGAAAGCTGGGACAATTATTCCATGTGTCTCAAGCTGTCAAAGGATCTAAGATCAATGACCCTTGCTACCTTATATGGCACGTTGCTGAATCATGAGCAATCTAGCCATCTTAAGAAGAATCTTGTAAAAGATTCCAAAAGCACCCCTGTTGCTTTAAATGGCTTCCTGCATTTTCGACACCCAAAGGGCTTCTCACCATGCTTCCTTTTGTAATGTGTTTGAAGCGTCCTGAAGTCTTTCAATGGCTTCGACCTTGGGTGCTCGATGTTGTTCTTGCAACCCTCCGCACAACAATAGCAAGGTAATCTCAGCATTGATGATGCCGGCTTTGTGCCTCTTAAGGATTCTGGACCTTTTCTGTACTGTGATCCATGCCCCCACATATGCATCTACACAATATATATATATATATATATATAAGAAAAATTAGCACAATTAGTGTTTCGACGACCACCATGATATATAGTAGCAATAAAATAGTACACAGATAAATGAGAAATATATAGGAACTATATGTCTATATCCATGATGAGACCAAAATCAATAATTAAAGCAAAGTACTATATATTTCCAAGAAGCCCAGAAAAGGAGACTTAATTAATTATAGTACTTGATAGCAAACACACACGAAAAAGGCCCATTTAAAGTACAAATTGGTGCAAATCATGCAACTTAATTATCTTCAAAAATCAATTTAGAAGCATTAAACACCCGTATATTCTTTAGATATAGAAAAATAGTGGACATTTTTCTTCTTTTTCTTTACAGTTTTACCGAAACTCTGCAAAATAGTGCACGAGTCACTCGCTATTGTCTTGTCAATTCGCAGCAATTAATAAATAGTGCGTAGAACCACTAGAATGGCAGAATGTTTAGTTAATTAGTCAAAAAATTATTCCCAGGAAGTCATAGCTGGAGAAATAATTCACCTGCATGTTGTTGTAGCGGTTGAATGTTTTGTTGCAAACTGTGCAAGAGAATTGTGTAGGGCCGACCATGATTTGAGCTGGTGTGGGGATCCAATACTGTAAATGCTCAGGTGCTATGCTTATGTTAGGGATAGGGTTAGGGTTAGGGTTAGGGGAGAAGCTGCTGGTTCCTCCTTCATCTGCAGTTGGTGGTTGTCCTATATGAAGAGCCACTGTTACACCATCCTCACAACTATCAATACTCGCATTGAGATTAAGGTTAAGGTTGAGATCTCTATCAGGGTTTCTGTGAAAAGAGTAGTGGTTAGGTGATGAGATATTGAAGTGGTGATAGTTGAAGTATTTGGATACGACGTCGTGGTGTTGTGGTTGGCCTGGAGGACTAAGAGAGAGTAGAATAGAATCTTCATCCACTTCATCACCTTCCAAATACCCATTACTCTCGCTTGTTGTTGACATGTTTGCAAAACTAGATTCAGTTTGCATGGAGAGAGAGAGAGAGAGACAAAGATTTAGGTTTTGGGCATTCCTAGCTAGAGAAAACAATGTGAGATGATAAATAGAGAGAGAGAGAGAGAGATCTAAGAAAAGAGGGTTTTATGATTTGGGTGTTAGTAGCTAGCTAGAGATTCAAGAAAGAAGGTTTTAAGTTATGGATATTGGTGGAGAGCACACATGAAGACGAAAAATTGAGAGATATATAGATATATAAAGAGGGGGGTGTGTATGATTTGGGTTCCGGTGACAAGTGCCAAATTTGGTTAGAAGTGGTTATCAACCGTTGATAAGAAATGGATGAACATTAGAATGGGATGCACTGAGATAAGATGTATCGAGATGGACCGGATTAATTCTCTTTTAAGCCGCAATTCATGAGAGGATATTTGATTAAAAGTGATTCAACAGTTTAAAAGTATTTCTCACACTTCTCACCAAAAATTACCTTTCTCACATGATCTCATGTCATATATATATATATATATATATATATATGTTATAGAGAGAGAGGGGGCTTAAGACAGAAGGTTTTATAAATGAATTTGCATTGGTAAAGAAGGCAAAGCAAGATGATATTTAAAGAAAAAAATGAAGGAAAAAATTTGAAAATGTTTTGGTTGGAATGAAGAAGGGATGGAGAGAGAGAGAGAGTATAACTATAGAGAGAGAGAGAGGGTGAGGCAGTGTGCACGTGGAATAGGGATATAAAAATTTGGAAGGTGATTGTTTTGGCGTCTTTAGAAATGGGGGAGACAAGGACTCGGCAAAAGACAGGTGAGAAAGAAAGAAACTGCACTGCATAGAATGGTGTACCTCTCTCTCTCTCTCTCTCTCTACTCTCTCATTAATTAATATTTACCCTCACCTCCCCCTTCATATTAATTATTTCCTGCTTTCAAACAATTTAACAATTTTTTCTTATATGATGTTCTTGTAATAAGTTATTGTATGCATGGGATACTGAGCAAAGATATAAGATCAAATTAATTTGATTCCAGAAGCCATAAAAAATCCTAGTTGATGGGTTATTTTCTTTACAAATTCATGGTAATTTGTTGTACAACATTTAGATAAGCTATATACTCGAACAGAATAATTCTAGATTATCTTGAAAAAATGTGGACAAAGCCAACCAAACATGATTAAGCTTTTGGCCATTTTAATTTCATCTCTTGGCATGTAATAAAGAACATTAAATGCAAATCTCGGTTCACCGTCTTTTATATGTATTGTAATAACCGGGTCGTTTTTGTAAATAAGGAACTTTGGTGTGTGTGTGTGTGTAGGGTGAAGGAGGAAACATTGGTGGCCCTTGTGAGAAAAAAGGAAATAGGGTTAAATCCCTAAAACCCTTCATTTCCCTCATTCAGTATTTGTGCGGCTAGGGTAAGAAAATTGGTGTGAAGCAACATTTCATTTTTGGAAGAGAAAGTTTGGATTTGGGAGCTAAGGTTGGAGAATCATCGCCATCTTCAAGGTAATCTACTCCTCTTTCATCTCTTCTAGCTAATCAGGAATGTTGGGACTAGTGGAGATTTAGTAGCTACTGTATTTCACTCTAAAGAGAGGTATTGTGGTTTGTGTGTTTTTCCTAATTAAATCAATGTGGAAATCGGAGGAAATGGTTTGCAAATCGTCTAGAATTAGTGCCTCTTTGATTGTTGTGGCTTAGAGCAAGTTTCGTGTTGATCTGTGGGTTTTGGTTAAGGTATTCGAACGAAATCGTTCGGTAAAACCCCATTGTCCGGAAGTCGCTCTTTCCGGAAACCTTTGGGTGTCCGGAAGAGATTTCCCGGAAAGTATTGAGGAATCCGGAAGAGTCCGAAAGGGTCAGGAATCCGGATACTCCCGGATTGGTTGTGTCCGGAAAACAGGAATCCGGATGTTACCGGATTGGGTGTGTTCGGGAAAGGGACTAGTGTCCGAGACTCGGTGTGGCAGTGAGATTTTGAGAATGCCTTGGGGTTCGGAGTGTTATGTGGGTAGTTGAGTGACTTATCCGCTCTTGGGTGTTGGTGCAAAATGTAGGTTCGGAGAGAGAATGGCAGTTCGAGTAAGAACTCTTAGCGTGGACATCAGGTGAGTCTTTCTAAATTGAAGCTTTATCGATACTCGAATTTATTACTTGTACCGATATATTGAATTGCATGATTTACGTTGTTTTAAATATGCGTGATCAAAGCGTGTAAATTATTTTATGGATATGTGCGAGACATGTGAGAATTTAATATGGATATATGGGGAGTGTGTCACATGCAGAATATATGAATTTGTTTCATATGATCACTAAGGGCGGGTGTGTGCCCTAACACGTTGTCACGGGTGTGTACGTGACTAAGTGCGAGCCGTTAATATGTGTTGTGTGTGTACTTAAACTGACAAAGGTGTAACTGTTTATAAATGCTTATAAGCTCTCTTTAGTTGATAATTGTGGCGTGGTGTTAGTAGCAAGAGGGATCTCACTATACCTCATTATCTAACCCTCACTTTTCAAAACTAAAACCTTTTAGGTAATCAGGTAGCCGAGAGCTTGTTTAGAGGAAATGGAAAGACGTGATTTGGAGCTTGCGTATAGAAGGATTAGAAGACTTTCTCTTTTTATTTTGTAGTCATGTTCTCAGCTGTAGTTAGGGTTATTTCCACGAACCCGGTTTTGTAATCTTGATAGTGCGACTATGTTGGGCCATTTTGGCGTTTTGAATTAAAGAAGTAGCTTTTGGCATGCTTGTTTGGTGTGGGTTGTTACATGTATGGACATGATGATTATTGTATTTGATGCTTGGTTGCTAAATGTAACACCCCAAGCTCAAAGCAACCTGTTAGCCAAATAATTACGAATCCAACTTTAAATTATGGTAGAAGTTATTGGTAATTAACTTATAACTTTGACTTTTTAAGGAACTCATAAATCTATTTTTTTTATTCATGTGAGACGAGTTGTTACACGTAACATAAATCCATAATGGATAAAGCACGAGGGCCTCTCTCATCCTACTTCACCTTTCCTGTAGGTAAGACCATCCATATCCCTGCAATTCATTTACACTTTTAATTGTGTCACATCAGTTTTTGCAATTACCTTCTACACACATGCAATCCACCTATACTTTCAAAAGTGGTCTCCACTATAACATTTATTAATTACTTTATAAATTATTATATACATTCTATAATATAAATTAATATAACATAATATATAAAATTCTTTATTTTAGTTTAATCTTAATTAAAATATAAACATTAATTTCAAATAAAATTCTTTATTTTAATTTAATGTTAATTAAAATATAAACTTTAGATTATATGTAATTTTATCAGTTAATTAGAATATTTTTTAAATAAAAATAATTAATTTCATAATTTAGTTTATTTAATAATTTAATAATTTAATAATTTAATAATTAATTTAATAATTTAGTTTATTTAAAAAATAAAAAAATAAAATAAAATAAGAGAGTGGATGATGACATGGCATTGTAAATGAGATTGCAATTATTGCAAGCCAATTCATACGTGGAGTGCTCTTTTGGTTTGCAATTGGGTTTGCAAGCCCTATGTGGATGCTCTAAGAGGCAAGCTAATTTAATTCAATATTTCGCATTTTATTGGATCAAAGTTAGTTCAAAGTTTGGTAGTAGTCTTTGTTGGGACGATTGGGTGAGCTCCCCGTTGATCGCTGTGAATACTTGTACTTCTCTAGCTGCTCGCTAGTTTTGGCTTAATATGATTGCCTTTTTGCTGTCCAAAAAAAAAGAGACAGGCTAATTGAAATTAACTTCCCTCCTATCCGATCACGAAGATGTAGAGAAATTTTTTTAACATAATATAAATGATAAAAGACAACAATTTATTAGCCTTTTTAGGTATATATAAAAATCACTTCCGAAATGAAGCACACCAACTAATGAATTTAATTGACACCATCTATAGGAGTGATGATCACAAGTGTAATCCAATATTTCTTTTGTGAGCTAATGAACATGGGTATTACTTTTATAGGGGACATTTCATTTTTTTTAACGACAAGAAACGAATTTTATAAAACTGAAACTAGCAAGACACTAGCTTACAAAGCATGAGAAGCATAAAAGAAGGTTACAACACCACGCTTCCCACCTAATTTCCCTCCCCATTTGAACTTTGTTCTTGGCCCACAAAAAGGAATATAACTGTGCACTGTTAGCAACATCACGAATGGATTGCGTCACGCTGTAAAAGACTTTTTTGTTTCTACTCCTTCAGACTTTTTCATTTATAAACCATGTAATTCTAACAAACCTTACAAACCAATCTTAGGCGTCCATCTAGTCTAACAAATATCTTATTTTATTTTGTTTCCTAATTCATAGCGATGATCATAACGAATGAAACTTATATCATTTTCCATATATATATATATCAAACATAATTAATGCCTCGTGAGAATTGTCTATAAATATCTCGATTATTTTCTATGATAATAGTTTGTATGGTTAGTTTTTGAAACCACCCTACTTTTATTTGTATGGAATAAATGTATGTAGGTTCAAGCAATGGATAATATATTACAGGTTTATAAAGTACTCATAACGACAGTGATAGGTATATCTGGACAATGGAACTACATGAAGAACTACTGTTGGAAGGCAGGCGTGAGTCTCTCTCTCTCTCTCTCTCTCTCTCTCTCTCTCTCTCACACACACACACACACACAGTCACTTTAGTAGTTAACATGTAAAGGAGACGTTGAAAGAGATGTACATGCCAGCAAGACAATGATGGAAGATGTTACACTACATAGTGCAAACCAAGGATCCATTCAGAATCATATAAACAAAAGTAGCTACTACTCTTTTAATCATTTTTTTTTTCAATTTGTTAGTCACATGAGAAGTCTAATTCACCAATATTCATAGTTTGATTTGACACCTTGGTATCAAAAGCAGCTTAATTTGTATCATCTCAATTGCAATCTTATCACAATTTCTTGCTACTCATGAGTATATATATATATATATAATCTCAAGATCATCATAGAAAAGTCAGCAGCATGCAAGTTATAATGAATTAATGCTGTAGGATAATAATGTTGGATCCCTAGCTACTATACAAAATACAAGCAAAATTTTGAATTGAGCAATGCACATCAAGAAAGTATCAGAATATTTTTGTTTGTCTCCTTCCTTTGTATATATGCAAAAAGATGAAATGGGCCAAAGCAATCATGCAGATTCCAGTGAGTCTATTTGGTCAAACTAATACGTTTGTACAGAAATGGTTTGCTCCCCTGAAGGACCCATAGCAATGACTAATTCATATCCATAAAATAACCCATCAACAACTTGATTAACTATATGAAAAATTGGTTCTATTCTTTGCAGATTATTATTATTATTATTATTATTATTATATTAAAACCAATATGAAAAATGGCACCCTAACTGTACGTTATATGTATGCAGATTTAAGCATCATATATAGGCATCTGGCAGAGCTTTCCATAAAGCAATATAGAAGACATGACGAGTTTAGGTATATATTATAATTAAAGCAAGAAATAATGCAGCAGTAGGTACGATCGAAGAGCTTCAGATTCATGTAGTGCGTAACGTATAAGTAGTGTGCAAGCAAACTTGAGTTAATTTGTGATATGTTTTAATCAAGCAGTACTGGTTGCCAAAGTGAGAATCAAGAATTTGAAATTAGTTGACATCACATGCATGGTGATGCCCAGAAGTGAAACAAACAACCAAACTTGATTAATAGCTAGGTAGGTGTTAATTAATTTGTACTTGTATGCAGAATATATATGTACTTGTGAAAATGAAATAGAATTTCTTGATCCTCCACATGAAAGAATTATACTAATTAATTTTCTGATAAACTTTGTTAATACGAAATTAATCAGCTGAACAAATTAAGGCACTTGGGAAGTTTATGAATTCCATCAATTCCAGCATACAACATGATCAATTAATTAGTTTTATATATGTTGGGATCTAGCTAATTAATTACATCATCCTCTACTTCTCAACCAAGTGCTAAATGTTAAGTTCCAAAATCCATGTGGACTCAAACAAGCTAAGTGTCCCAGCCCATTAGTGGTATGCCTAAAAAAACAAAACCTTGACGAATGCAAAAGATTCCTATAATTAGGATCGAGTGTCATGCGCATATATGCTCAAGTATGAATTCAACTGGATACAACATTTATTGATGAAATTAAATATTGGAGAGCAACCTAGCTAGGTATATATGGATCACTAAACATGGAAGCTAGCAGTCACACACATATATAATTAAGATCATATATGCATATTATTTGGAGATAATTGTATATTGCGATTCCGATTTTGTTGGATGCCCAGATAGCTTAGTACGTGCAGGACAGTCCACTTCATGCTACATTTTTAGTTTTTTTCTTTTTGTTAACGATGGGTATGGGTGTCCTGGTGCGTACCTCGACTAATCTTAGGGGCCCTGAAAACAGTCAAGAAAATCCTTAATTGCCTGCCAAACTTGAACCGGTGACCTATAAGGAGCCATTTCATGCTGTGCATCTACCATGGGAGCATAATTTGTAACATGTTATGAGGCGTCTAATCATCGAATATGACTAAAAAATTTAGGTACGAGGTTGCACATTAGACTATGTTTATTCACAAACCAAACCAAACCAATCTTTATTAAAAAACTAATTTCTCTCTCTTCCACCTATCCAATCTTCAATTCCAATCTAATCTAACTTTTTTTATACTTTATTCACAGTCCAAACCAAACTTAAAAATTATATTATAAAAATTATATATTTAATATTTTAGTATATATATATATATATGTATATATATATATATATCTTTTAATTCCAATTAAAATAAATAAAAATAATTTCATATTTTAAAACATAATTATAAATATAAAAAACTTACAATTGAAAATAAATAAAAGAAAATACATATAAAGAAGTACGAAATTACATATTTAAAAGAAGGAAATAACATAGTTAATTATTAGGGCCGAATTTTTGCCATATATGCTCAATCAAATCATTTTTTAGAGCGTTATGAGTTTCCCTATTGCGAAGTTGTTCCCTATTAGCCATATACCTTGATAGGCTTGCAATTCGTTCAACGGAGAATCCAGGCAGCTGACTATCATCTTCTACGGAGCTTCCATGTTGTCGATTTGTAGGCATGTCGTTAATAATGTAGGTATGTATCTCGTTCGTCTTCAACTATCATATTGTGCAAGATGATACAAGCAATCATAATTTGTCCCATGTTATCTTTGTCCCAAACAAGACATGGATGTCGAAGAAATGCAAAACGAGCTTGTAGAACTCCAAATGCTCGCTCAACATCTTTCCTGACACCCTCTTGATGTTCGGCAAATAACTTGTGCTTTTGGATTTGGGGAGACGTAATTGACTTGACAAATGCAGCCCATGCAGGATATATCCCATCAGTGAGATAATATGCCCTATCATTTTCGCGACCATTCACGACATATGTAACTTTTGGTGCTCGGCCTGCTAATATATCATCAAAAATAGGAGATCGGTGAAGTACATTAATATCATTTAACGAACCTGGTGTTCCAAAGAAAGCGTGCCATATCCATAAATCAAATGATGCGACGGCTTCCAAAGAAAGCGTGCCATATCCATTTAACGAACCTGGTGTTCCGAATATTTTTTCCCACCCGCCTCATAAATTGCATGAGCTCCTTTCTCAACATCTGCCATACTCATTCCACTTCTTTTTTGACGATATGCTTCTTTGTAAGCAGCAATCCATTTGTTTGCATTTTCGTTAAGTCGAGTCCAACGACCTTTCATTTGATTTTCGTTCCTTTCGCGCATTCCTTCTGGATTTTCTTCTCGAGTTGCATCATAGAATTTTTTCACTCGTGAAAAAAGCGCTCCTTTCTTTTGGTTTTTGCCACAAGTAGCGTCTTCGCTAACAAAAACCCATGTTGACATTAAAGCCATATCTTCTTTAGTGTCCCATGGATGGTCGGCTCTTGAGGTTTTTTGTGAGGTTTGAACATTTTCAGGGATATATTGAGAAGGGATATACTGAGAGTTATCAGGATGTTGAGAGTTAATCCAAAAAATTTGCTGGTTTGGATCCATAGAAGAAAACTTGAAAAGAAAATCAAGATCTTTGAAATTTTCAAGAGGATGAGAGTATTGAAATGAAGAGAAAGATTGGTGTGTTGAAAATATGTCAAGACTGGTCTCTATTTGTAGAGAATTGAAAAATATGAATTTTAGTATATTTTTTAATTTTTTATTTTTTATTAAAATTATCTTTTTAATCAGATAAGATTTATCCTAATAAAATCTAAACCAACCAATTACAATTTGACACCTAATATATCCTTTATCTACAAAAATCTAGTTTATTAATAAAATACTACTCAAACTTTGTTTGCATCAGCAAACGGTTTGCAAGAGTTTGGTTTGCTTGAAATTAATTTTTCTTTTCTTTTAATTGAAAACTTTTTGCCTTATTAGAAAATAGTTTGATTTGGTTTGTTGTTGAAGGTGGTCTTATGGTATTAAAAGATCACTTTTAAGTTGTATTTTGACAATAAGTTGGTCAATTAATTAAGTCAAAGCATATTTAATAAATAAATAAATAACATACAACACAAACTCTCTATACTAATTAAGTCAAAGCATATTTAATAAATAAATAAATAATATACAAATTATATAATAATGACTATGGCAACACTTGCTCATTTTAATCTTTTCCTTATAAAAATATTTAATAGAAAATACAAATTTAGATTCTTCCATATATCCTCAATAATTTCAGCCTTAATGATCAATTTTTTTTATCTCTATCACAACATTCATTACAATAAAATCAGGTTTATAATACGTCAAAAATCTCTAAATGTCATAATAAACTATTTCATAAGACTTAAGTTTACAAGCCCAAATAGATATGTCATAAATGTAAGAGCGTTCAATTAATGCAAAAGATTTATAACACGCCTTTAGGCATTTTAAATAGTTTTTTAGGACACTTTTGAAATAAAACGTCATATTAAAAACTTTATTTGACAGCGTTCTATAAACACAAACATCATATAATAAGATGTGCTTATAATCTCAAAAGTGTCTTATATAAAAGCTAATATGACACTTTCTTTTAAAAATATTCTAAAAACTATTTAAAACACTTAAAAACATCTTATAAGCTTATTGTAACACTCTTAGGCTATGAGTACCGCAAGCCCTCAAGCCCTCAATGCCACATCAGCGTCACATCAATTTTTCTCCTAACCCTCTCCTCAAGCCTTCAAGCCCTAAAGACCCGTAGCGCTACCCTCAAGCTCTCTTGCCACCTCATTTTTTTTAATTCTTTTATTTATACATTTAATTATTTAACAACATAAAAATATTTATATATTTTTAATAAATAAAAATAAGATAAATAATAAAAATAAAAATTCATATCATTCATTAAAAAATTAAAAATTACAAAATACAAAACACTACCAATTATGATATTTTTTAATATGCTCTTTTCTCGCTACCGTAGCCATCAAAGCGGGGCCCGAAAGGTGATCATGCGGGGTTATGAAAAACTCGAAGTCTTTATCAAATCGTTTTGCTCGTTCGATTTCTCGTTCGTGTTCCAACTTTTCTCGTTCGAGTTCGAGTTTTTTCATTTTGTACTCCATTGTATCATCAATCTTCTCGTTGAACGTCGTCAACAACTGAGTAACACTTTCGTTCGTATTCGACCCGCTCGTATTACTCGTTGATGTTTTTTTTGCCTGGTTTCTCCCGATGGGTCGTTGAAGTTGCTCGATGAAGTTGTCGTCATCGTCATCATTGGAAGGGTTGGTACGTTTTGAACCCCGCGATGAAGTTGTCGTCATCGTTGGAACGGCTCCCCATTTTGGACATTTTTTAGGACTTCCCAAGCTTGTTCGTGAGTGAAAGCAAACCCAAGTTGTGCTCGGTACCGTTCGTGTGCCGTTCGTGAAATGTCGGCCTCACTCATTCCGCTCCCTCTATTAGTGAGCAAGTTGTTGTAGATGCCGTCAAAAGAATTTATTCTTTTATTGAGGTAGTTGAACTTGGTGTTGAGTTGATGAGTTGTTCTATAATTTCCGCGACCCATTAAACTAAAGAACACTTGCCCGACACGGGTCCAAAAACTTTCTACATTTATGTAAATTCAAGTATAAGAATATTAACAAGAATAATAATAATATTAATAATATTAATAATAATAATAACAATAAAAATATTACCGCCGGTTTGTGCGTTACCGATAATGGGGTCCTCCGAAACGTCAACCCACGCCGACACTAACGCGAGTTCCTCCTCTTTACTCCACATCTGTTTGGGGGCTCTATTTTCATATTGTTTGTTTTTTCCTTTTCTCGTTGGTCTCGGGTTTGATGGTTCCAGGTTTGATGGTTGTGTGTAGATGGATTGTGGTGTGTGCGGGCTAGAATGTTGGGTTTCCGAAACAATGTCGTCGGCGAGATTGATTGCGGGTGAAGGAATATTGTAGTTGGCCGGAGTAAAACCTTGTTCAATCATACTGGGACGTGTAAGTTGGTAAGGAATTTGTTGCGGATATTGTTGGCGAAATTGTTGCGAAAATTGTTGCGGATATTGTTGCGAAAATTGTTGCGAAAATTGTGGCGGATTTTGTGGCGAAAATTGTTGCGGAAATTGTGGCGGAATTGGTTGCGAAAAGTGCGGATGATAACCTTGTTGTGCAAACGCTTGAAAACCAAGCTCCGGGTCTTCTTGCGGTTGCGGTGTATCCGGTCGGTTACGACGGGATGTAGGTGTTTTGTTTGGATTCATGATGAAATTTGAGAGTTTGAGAGAATTTGAGAGGGTTTAAGAGAGTTTGAGAGATTTTTGTGTGAAAAATAATATGGGTTTGGATTAATATATATAGTGTGATTAAATTGAATTTTTTTTTTTAAATAGCCGTTGGCAACGGATTTATTTTCAAATTATTAAAAAAAAAATCACTCGGTTTCAACGGGTTTTGGAACCCGGGGCTGGAACCCGAGCCCGAACCCGCTCCTCCCCGTACCACAGCCCGCATGAGCCCGCAGGAGCCCGAGCCCGAGCCGAGCCCGCGTGCCATACGGATGGCCTTATATAGAACACATATCTTTTTGGTCATTTAAATTTAAGTCTTATAAAGTAATCTATTATGACACTTATATAATTATAGCATCCTATAAACCCAATTCTGTTGTAGTGAATAAAATATACAAGGAAACTCTATAGTATTTTTTATATATATAAAACGTATATGTAGTCACCTTTTCTTGCAAGGGGTCTAGAACACCATCATCCAATATTGATAATTAAATTCCTTGTTTTACATGAAAGTCTGGCGTTCTAAGTTCTTAGGGTGCGTTTGGTATGCAAACATGATAGAACAGGACATGACAGGACAGAACAATTGTTCAGCGTTTTGGTAAGACAGAAATGAACAGAACAGATAACATGAACAATAGATAAAATTTAAAGAATGAATAAAATAAAAAATGTGTATTTGATGTTTTAGAAGAGAATTAGATTTTATTTTGAGGTTATACTGATAAAACATAAGTCTGTTCCACCTTGTTCCATGGGGTGGAGGTGGAACTGGCCTGTTCCACTCTGTTCATGTCTGCTCCACATAAAAGTCCTGTCAAACACGAGACAGTGATCTAGTGTACCAAACGCACCCTTAAAGGCTAGTTACTTTTTTTTGTATCAGTGGATTTCCAGACCAACTTACACACACCAAGTAATCTCTCATAGGCGACCATGAAACAATCTGGGAGTCATCGCAAGTGAACCTTCATGGCCACAAGGACTTTTTGGCAGCACCTATATTCAAACCGGTTTTGAGTTGTTGACTTAATGAAACCAGCTATGAGTTGTAGTTGTTGGTGAAATCTGATTGAAGTTTCATTTATTATCGACACTGGTGTGTGTTTGATATTCTATACAACATAACCTCCATCCAAAGACGAGTACAGTAGAGACTCAGAATGCCTTCTCAACAGCGATAGCATGTAGGTCAGTGCCACGAAAGGAGAGTTTGGGGATTTCACCTCATTGGTTGAACTAACAACATATTATACACCAAGACTGAAAATGGAGTACCAAATGCATTGTAGCCAAATGTCAAAAGTTGCTTCAACACTTTGTCAAGATTTCTGCACCAGTTCTAGTGATCAAAATGGTGTGCTCAAACTGAGCAGCAGGGCTGCCATCCTTTGTTAAGGTGGTCCAATTATCCTCCCACGTAATACACTCCGTTGTTCCAAGCGTAAGAATTGGTTCTGCACCAAATAACAACACACAGTCCATATAAATTTCCAATTATAATTTTGATATTGTTCATGGGACACAATCATTTTGAACATTTTTTTTGAAAGGAATCATTTTGAACATTTAATATGCTTAATTCTAAGTTTATAAAAAGTTCAAGAACTCACCGATAGTAAATGTTTGACCTTCGACCATGCTGCCAGGCTTCTCATTGCCTGTATAATAAATAAACCAAAGTTTCAAAAAGTATATGAAAACAAATATACAGTCGAGTATGTGGCATAATGGAAACAAAAACATACGGTGATGAAATATAAGTGGCTCTGAATGAAATACAGTCCCCACACCATGCCCCACAAAACGGTCCACCACACCGTAGCCAAATTTTTCTGCATGTTCACTAAGACATCGTGCAAAAGACAAGTTAGTACTCCAAATAACCAAGTGACAAAGTTGGTTAAATACCATGGAAAGAAACATGTCGCATAGAAAGAATTAAATAAATGTCATGAAAACCGTATTCCCTTTATACTATAATTCTTGATTCTGTGTGAGAACCGATTGCCAAATGAATTAGTAGACTACATAACGCATCCTCTATCCCAAAAAAAAGTTCACTTTTGACTTTGAAAATTCAAGCATATCACCTTTGGGATATACCATATATCTGAAACCAAATGAATACTATACTCTCTAATTGCTAAAAGTATAAAGTACCTAATCCTCTTCCCAATTTTCCTGAAAAGAGCGCCGTCTTTGCAAACAGCAATGCCTCTCTCCAAGCACTCTTCAGTAACCTGTAACCAATGGAGAAAGTGTTTCAGAGTTTTGAAACTGAAAATAGCCGCCATAGAAGCAAATATGGACAGAAATCTCATGGTATATAGAGCAAAGAAGTTCATGAGATTGAAATTCCAATAGAACAAAATAAAATTCAAGAACATGTCTTCAGGTCCAACTGTTTGGACCATTTCATATTTTTATCTTGTGGATCCTACTTATATAGTGTAAAAAGAAACCACGATGTGACAATGTGTCCCATTTGTTACGAAGATAACTGAAGATGAGAACTGCAAAATGGAGAACGAGGAAAACCTAGGAAAATAATATAAATGCTTGAAACCTTACCCCTTTCAAGCGCTATTAAGAAATTGGAATTTTAGCAAGAGGATATGAAGTTGTACCTTCACAAGTCGTTTTGTAGCATCATCGACATTTCCACAAAAAAATGTCTTTGAAGTATCACCATGATAACCCTAATAAAAAACAATGCATCAGACAAAAATATAATGTTTCCTAAAGAAAAAGAATTATGATATCAATTCACATCATGCATCTTACATTTAAGTAGACCGTGACATCAATATTTATTATATCTCCATCCTGCAAATAAGACAATGCCGATAAGGGGATGCATTGAACAAACTGGGATTAATGATAGCAAAGAACCTGCAATTGACGAGAATCGGGTATTCCATGGCACATGCACTCATTGACTGATGTACACACACTTTTCGGAAACCCCCCATAGCCAAGAGGAGAAGGGTAAGCACCAGCATCGATAATCATTTGGTGCACTGCTTTGTCAATTTCATTTGTCGTCACTGACGGCTGATACAATTGCAAAAAAAACATTAATTTGTATGTGTTTATACATAAACAAGGGATAATTAAGCATGTTTTCATCACAAATATGAAGATTGGTTTGAGTTCTTACCCTAACCAAAGTTCCTGCATGCTCCAAAACTCTAGCAGCCAGCTCACAAGCTTCCCTCATGCAGGCGATGCCTTCTTCATCATGAATTTGAAACTCGCTCGCAATCTCTGGCAACAATTTTGAGCTTACATAAGGAGGCTTCGGTATGTTATCAGGCACAGGAAGACGTGGTGATACCTTTAGACGCCTCAAGGGTAATCTACGTTTAGTTGGTGTTGTAGTTTTTTGCTCACGTTCCCTATGTATTAAAAAATCACCAATCAAGAAACTGTATTTAACAAAATGTTGCAGGTTGTGAAGCGCATTTTAGTCCCTTAATCCAACATACCTTCTTATTCTCATAGACTCCTCCAAACCTGATAATCTCTTTGCAAAAACCATGAACTGTTTTCTACCACTAAAGTCACTACCTAGAATTTGCAAACCATACAAAGAAAACACAAAAATCACTAATTAGTAATTTGTTCAACGAGGGAATCACATTCAATAAACAACATCAAAAAAGATTTAGTACTCATGTTGTCCCATGAAAATTGCAACATTTGACTAACTTGCAATGCAAATTATTCGACTATTTACCAAGTATCTGAAATACCCTTCAACAAAGACAAACATCTTGTGATCCATGATCAATGGCAACTACTTATATCTGATGATGATACAGTAGGTAATGTTAACAACTTGTGCAAAATATCAGATATAGTTTCATTGCAACTATGGTAGTAAAAAACTCAATCAAATTAGTAGGAAACAACATGATATATCTCAATTGTATTCTATGGTTCCCCAATAGTGTAACCTGCACAACACAATCAAATTGGCAACTCACGACTACATATCCTTGACCTCCACAAATCCCAAATTGGGATTCCAAGAATGAAATTAGGTTTTATTTGATGCAAAACACATTGTAACTACAGAATACACATGTACATGTATCCTTAACCTTCTCAAAATTTCAAAAGAACAGGACATTAAACGAAGAACAGTTGGAGCATGAAGAGGACATTCAACAATGAAATTATGATTAGTTTCAGACTGAAGAACGCTAGAAACGCGAAAATAAACACGCTACAAGATTGTACAAAGATGCAATTGTGTATGTGTTATTGTGGAAGTTACCTGAGATGGATGGGGAGAAGTTGAGTGTACTTGTTGAGAAAGGAGAAGAGCATGGAGAGGAAAACAAGTTTTCTCCATGAAAACAAGATGAAATTGAAGCAGCAAGCGAAGCCATGGCAGCTTCTTTTCCTTGAAATTGGAAGACCAAAGGAGGATAATGTAATTTCAAAAAATACAGAGTTTCAATTTAAACCCAGAAAACAAGTGGGCTCAACTCAAGAACAAAATCCATGGGCTTATTCCACAAGTTTCATCGAGTCATTGGCCCACTTTTCATAAGCATTATCCAACTTTAAAATCATTGTATTCGTAAAATTCTTATATAAATTAAAATAAAAAAAATAAGTGATTTATCAAACACTTATCGAGTAAGCGTTTATCGGGTTAATTCCTTACTGAATGAATATAGCAAGAATCTTACCAGGTAAAATTGAAGACAAAGATCGAGAATTTTACCCAGTAAGTGAGGATGATGATTCTTACTCGATAAACACTTAAGAGTAATAAACGTTTGCCATCAATCTTTTTTGATAGTCGAAAATATTAAAAGTAAGCACGGGTAATCGGTCTTGTCGGAAAACGTTTGGTAAACGACCTCCTAAAACGAACACAATAGTAAGTAGGGTCTAAGTTATTTTTATTTGTGGGATTTTATATTTTTTGTATGATGCTCGAAAAAGAAAATTAAAAGAAAACAGTTGGTCTTTCTTAACCTTGTATTTGCTTACAATTTAATGTTTGTCGAGTTGACATCTTCTTTTTATGTTGTTATGATACGAAGATCAATAAATAGAAAAATATGATTGGTTATTTTATTAACCTTAGGTCAATTTAATCAGAATCAAAACTTAAGGGGTGTCGGTGTATTTAATCAAAAGTTGAAGGGTTGTGGTAACTGGTAGGTGGACTTTTTGTTAAGAAATCAGAATCTTGCATGCTTTTACTGTTTTTTCCACAATTATTGTACTTTGAAGACCAATTTGTGGTTGAAATTCACTGCATGTTTCATCAATGTTGAATCATTGTATTTGGAATACCAATTTGTGGTTGCAATTTATGTTGGTTGTTTCATCAATGTTGGTTGTTTCATCCATAAATATCAGTAAAATGCAATCCATAATTCACACCCATTCCATACTTCTTTCTTGCTTTCTTTCTTCAGTATTTTGTTTTTGAGATACTACTGAAAAAATGAGTTCATCTGTTGCAAAAGCTAAGCTATTTTTCTGTTTCGATGGTGAATGGGTGCAAGACAACAATGAGTGGAATTTTGCTTATAAATCTAAGCATGGTGTAAAATTGTCAGTAAACTATACTTATCAGAAGTTTTTTGCATACGCCATGCAAAAATGTGGAATCAACCCTTCTGATGTTTGCAAGTTAGTGTTTAAGAATGGTGATGGGTCATTTGTGGAGTTATCCAACGATGGGGATATCTCTGGTTTTTTGCACTTTGCAGCCGAATCAGAAAGACCGCCATTACTTTTTGTGTATGCCGAATCCTCGGTGTGCGACGAAGACGATGACGAAGGTGATGACGACGGTGACGACGAAGGTGATGACGACGAAGACCTCCAAATAGCCGTCCCACGGCCCAAAAGTTCATTTGGATCATGCATATGGTCTTAACGACTGTATTCCTGATTATGTTCCGGAGACGCAACAACAACAACCACAAGAAGGACGTTGTGCTGGAGTTGCTGATGACGAAACCTGTGTTTTCAAAACGGGTAATGTTGATATAGACAGATCAGATACCGATAGCGATGATCACGAAGAATATACCCCTAGTAATAAATCATTTAGTCAGTTAAATGACTATTTTGATATGCCCCTATTCTTCCAGACCAGAATACTCATACACAAACCTACGAACCTACACCTTATAATCGTAGTTTAAGGTTAAAAGTAGGTCAGATATTTGATTCGAATGATCACTTGGCAAGTCAGGTCGGACTTAAGTTCATGGAAGAGGGTTTCGAAAGTCACACGCCGAGATCCGACAAAGGCAGATACGTAGTTGAATGTGCGAGAGAAAACTGTAAGTGGAGGATGTACGCGATTCCCGCGGGAGAGAAAGGAGGGGCGTTACTTATTAGAAAGTTGCACGACGTACACACTTGTTCGAGGACGCAACTGAATCCCCACCACAACTAAGCCACCAAAAGGACTTTGGGTGCGATACTGAAAGCAAATTTCTTGATGCTAGCAGGTCATTGCGTCCAAAGGACATCATGGACGATGTACACCAGCAGTTCGGCGTCACGATTGGTTACCACCAAGCTTGGCGTGCGCGATGCAGGGCACTGCTATTGGTGAGAGGCACGTTCGAGGAGTCGTATGAACGACTCCTAGCATATTTATATAATTTGCAGCTGCAGAATCCAGGTACTGTCACCAAGCTAAGGACCGATTCACATGGACGGTTTAGGATGTGCTTCGTGGCCCTTGGACCCGCGGTACGTATTTTAACACGTCATATGTTTACACATTATATACTATAACATTTACAAAGGGAAACCACCTACGTTTTTGCAGATCCGCACATTTCTGGCAAATCTGCGTCGTGTCCTAGTAATAGACGTTGCCCATTTAAAGGGCCCTTACTTGGGTATGATGTTCCTGGCGGTTGCCATGGACGGGGATAACTCCATCGTTCCATTAGCTTTCGGAGTGGGCAATTCCGAAACCGGGGACGAGTGGACTTGGTTTCTGTCCATGTTGAGACAAGCTATCGGAGACCCGCAAGGGTTGGTGTTTATGTCCGACAGGGCTCCTTCCATAAGCGCCACAATCTCTGCCATGTACCCAAACGCCCCTCACGCTTATTGTTGTCGACATTTGGAGATGAACGCCAAAACCCAAGACAAACGTATTACCACCTACAAGGATGTCTATTGGGCGGCATGCAGAGCATATACGGATCGGGAGTTTGACCGGTACATGAATCTTCTACGAGTTTGTTGATCCAAACCCTCAGTGATTTGATAATGACCCTCTCTTAAATACTTAGTGAAAATTGTAAGTAAACAATATGTATCAGAGTTTCACTATCGCTGATAAGTACTAAGATCTTCCAGTACCGTTGATAGGAACTCTCGCTCTTTAAGTTAAACATTCAGCGAAACTGTTCACCATAAATGCTCTGAGTCTGTTCAGTCATTATGATGATCGCTGATAAGTTAGTTGTTTACTTATGATCCCTGAAGACAAGTTTCACGTCAACAAAGGTTCTACGCTGAAGTCGAAGATCAAGCTCAAGAACCAGCGACAAGTCTCCTAATGAACTGATGCGGATCAGCGAAGACTCAGATTTGTCCACTCAACGTGAAGTATCAAGTACAAGACTTCAGCTATCGCTGAACTTTATCATCTGTTGAATAGTAGATGATAATCGCTGAATCAACGAAAGCTGATCATGAAGTCCTCCGTACAAAGTACTTTTGTCTTAACCACCCTTGCACGCCTCCGTACGAAATGTCAGAAAAGAACCTCCGAATATCTGAAATCGTACAACCACTCTGATACTACACTGTTCATCCTTACGGCTACTAAGGTTGTCAAACAAGGTCAATGACATGCAACCAACCAGCTGATGACACGTGTAAAGTATATAATGACTTGCATTAAATGCATGCAGTATATAAAGAGATGAACTCACTTCATTTTGAAGTAACTTGCTAACTCTGGACAAGTTCAAATCTCTTATCTCAAGATAGGTTATTATTAGTAATTTCCTTATCTTTCTTAGTGCAAGAAACCTTAGTGTTCCAACTTGTTTAGATTTAGGTTTATCCTTAATCTTGTCTCCGCAACAAGCTGTAAATTGTTAATGATTTATCAATAAACAATTTAGAAAAGTAAAATCTGTGTGTTTGTATTCAACCCCCCCCCCCCTTCTACAAACTTGTATAGGCCTTCGGGACCAACAAGTGGTATCAGAGTAGATTTGTTTAATCTCATAAACAAGATCTAATCTAAGATATTTCTCTTCCTTGCTATTATCTGAAAATGGCCTCCCACACAAACACAAATTATATAGACAATGGTTCTCTTGCAAAACCCCCTAGATTTTCCAGAGATAACTTCAATTTATGGAAAAATAGGATGATGCTCTTCTTAGAAGGTGTAGACCCTACTATGACCTACTATCTTGAAAACGGCCCACACATCCCTGTAACAATTGATCCTTTAGTTCCAGCCACTGCAACTAGAGCTGCTATTCCAGAAAGGCTGATTCCAAAGGAAATACACATGTGGACCGATGAAGATAAGAAGAAAGTGGCTATAGATACAAAAGCCAGATCCATACTATCCATGGCCCTTCCTGACGAAGTCTACCATTCCGTCATGAACCTGAAGTCATCAAAAGCCATGTGGGACACAATATGTGTTCAGTATGAAGGAACGTCTGAAGTCCAGGACTCAAGAAAGATCAACCTGGTAAGACAATACGAAAGCTTCATTTCTGGTTAGAATGAAACTCTCTCTGAAGTTCACCAACGTTTTAATTGTTTAATTATAGATCTGAAAACTGTTGGTAAGGAATATTCTAACACTGAAGTGCTGACAAAGTTTCTAGAATGTTTACCTGAAAGCTGGGACAATTATTCCATGTGTCTCAAGCTGTCAAAGGATCTAAGATCAATGACCCTTGCTACCTTATATGGCACGTTGCTGAATCATGAGCAATCTAGCCATCTTAAGAAGAATCTTGTAAAAGATTCCAAAAGCACCCCTGTTGCTTTAATCTCAGAGGAACCTTCTACTCAGCGACCTTCGGTCACTATCACTGAGTTAGAGAGTAACTCTGAAAGGTCATCAGATTCTGATTTTTCAGATGATGATGAATCCTTGGCTCTCCTAACTAAAAAGTTCAGGAGATTCGCCAAGAAGAAAATGTTTAGAAAGAACAAACCTCTTTCCATAACTGACAAGCCTAAATCATCAGCTTTTGTTGATAAGGCTACTGCTACTTGTTTCAACTGCGAAAAGACAGGTCATTTCGCTAATGAGTGCAAGTCAAAGAAAATCATGAGACCTTCAGCTTTTACAAAGAAATCCTTTGTTCCAAGGAATAAAGATGACAAATACTCAAAGTTGAAGGAGAAGTATGCAAAGCTGAAAAGTTTTAAGAAGAAAGGAAAAGGCCTGATGGCTGACTATGATTGGGCTGCTTCTGATGAAGAAGCATCATCATCTGATTCTGAAGATGATGAAGCAAATCAATGTCTCATGGCTAAGATTGAAGAAGAGGAAGAAAGTTCAGACATTCCCTCCACTTCAACATCTACCATTCAGGTATCACCTTCTTTCTTTACCAATATTGCAAATATTGATGAAGCTGATAGTCTCCGTAAGATCGATCTCTTGACTAGAAGTTTATACGAAGCCATGAACGGCAAAACTGTGGTTGAAAACCAAAATCTTGATCTCGCTGAAAAGCTTAAAAACTGCCACCTTCAAATAGAAAAGCTTTCTAAAATTGAAGATGATTTTAAAGATCAAGTCTATTTAAATCAGCTAGTCAAAATCGAACGAGCAGAAGCTATCGCTACATTAAAAGTTGAACAAGCTACTGTTGAAGGATGGTGTAATTCTTCAACAAAGATCACTGAGATAATTAAGGCTCAGATTCCTCTGAGTGATAAACGTGGTCTGGGTTATAAATATGATACTCCAAAACCAACCACTGAACGTTCAATGCTTAAATTTGGAACGTTCGTATCCTCAGTCGCTGACACTTCATCATCTCAGTGCTCCTCGTCCATTACACCAATCCCTGAGGAAACTCCTACCTCCTCAAAAGGTAAGGAGAAAATGGTTTATTCAAAATCTACCTCTGTCTCTAAAGACAAAGGTAAAGGAATTGTTATTTATCAAAATCCTCAGAAGGGTACCTTAGTACCAAAGCTGAATGCTTCTAAAGCCTCAATGACCAACCCCTCTGGATCTAGAAAGCTGATCTCTGGATCTATTCAGCGATCTACTCCTAGATTCAGAGTGGATGTCCTTGGTAAGAAATCTGAAGAACTGAATGTTCGTCCCATTTCTAAAGCAAATAGCTTACTTGGTGTTGGCACTTCTAATTCAAAATTAAAAGCTCAGCATACAAGTGGTCCTAGAACTACTTTTAGTTATAGGAAATGTTATCACTGTGGACTTACCGATCATATTGCTAGTAAGTGCCCCACAGCCACCAAAGCTGAAAAGATAGATAAGGTGAAGATTGCCCCCAAGGCAAAGAAGACCAACCCTGGTGCAAATCAGGTCAAGGTGAGTCCTACCACTGAGGTTAAGAAATTAACCAAAGTGAAGAAAGACAAAGCTGAATCTTCAAATGCTGCGAAGACCGCTGAACCTTCCATTCCAACTACTTCCGCTGACAAACGTGTATACATGGTTAAGTGGGTACCTAAGAAAAACTAATCTTCCTTTGTATTGCAGGTTAAGAAGGGTATCTGGTATCTCGATAGCGGATGCTCTAGACACATGACTGGAAAGAAAAACTTGTTCGCTGAATACAAGGAAGAGAAGGGTCCCTCTGTGACTTTCGGTGGAAATGGAAAAGGACACACCCGAGGGTATGGTGTACTTTCAAATGGTACAACCTCCTTCAGAAGAGTCGCATATGTTGAAGGGCTGAAGCATAATCTTCTGAGCATCAGTCAGCTTTGCGACATGGATAACAAAGTGATTTTCACTAAGGAATCCTGCTTTGTCTCTG
The DNA here is from genome assembly GCA_033807775.1 of Saussurea involucrata. NCBI lineage: Eukaryota > Viridiplantae > Streptophyta > Magnoliopsida > Asterales > Asteraceae > Saussurea > Saussurea involucrata. Next base: position 221,316,784 of record CM066320.1, read on the forward strand.
ACAAAAAGGAGAAGATAGCTCTCAGCGGTTATCGTTTGGAAAATGTTTATGTAATAAATATGGACTCAACAACCACTGAGAACTCCTGTTTCTTCTCAAAGGCATCTTCTGATGTCAACTGGCTATGGCACAAGAGGCTCTCACATCTAAATTTCAAGACACTGAATACTCTTTCCTCCAAAGAGTTAGTCACTGGTCTACCTCAGCATTCATACGCCAAAGAGTCTTTATGTTCAGCGTGTGAAAAAGGGAAGCAGACCAAGGCAAGCTTCAAGTCAAAGCAAGTCTCCTCAGTGTCATCTCCTCTATAACTACTCCATATGGATTTGTTTGGCCCTGTTAACAAACAATCCATCGCTGGAAAGAAATATACGCTGATCATAGTTGATGAATTCTCTCGTTACACATGGGTAATGTTTCTCCGTTCTAAGAGTGACACCCCTGAAGAACTCATCACCTTTGTTCGGAAGATGGAAACTCTGAACAATATGATTGTTCGCTCAATAAGGAGTGATCATGGAACTGAATTCAAAAACAGTTCTCTTGATTCCTTCCTTGAGAGTAAAGGTATTTCTCACAACTTTTCGTCAGTGAGAACACCGCAACAAAATGGAGTCGCTGAAAGAAGAAATAGAACAATTATTGAAGCTGCACGTTCAATGCTCAGCGATTCTCACCTGCCTACTCAGTTTTGGGCAGAAGCTGTCAACACTGCTTGTTTTACGCAAAACAGGCCGCTGATAGTTAAAAGATTCAAAAAGACAGCCTATGAACTCTTTCATGGGAGAAAGCCTTCAATCAGCTTTCTTCACATCTTTGGATGTCAGTGTTTCATACTGAACAACAGAGATGCCCATGGAAAGTTTGATCCTAAGGCTGATGATGGAATCTTTCTTGGATACTCCTCAGTCTCCAAAGCCTTCAGAGTCTTCAACCGTAGAAGACAAACTGTAGAAGAAACTATTCACGTCACGTTTGATGAATCCCGTTCAGCGAACTCTAAACCGTCCGCTGATACTGAAGAACTGAATCAATGGATGTTTTCTCATCTTGGTGATTCAGAAGAAATTCCCACTCCTCATGCTCACACCGTAGAAAATGATGGTCCTCCTATCATTCCAGATATGCAGAATAGTGAAGCTGAAACATCATGGGTCTCAGCTATTCCTATAAACACTATACCTGCAGTTGATCCAAATGTCTCATAAATTCCGTCTATTTCTCAGCAATCAGTGAATGAAGTGACAAATGCAAACATTCCTCTCTTAGCTGATAATCCAGAAGTAGCTGAAGCCTCATCTTCAGTTTCTCCAGTTCAGACTGAATCAGCGACGTATGCTCCGGCTCAGCGATGGACTGTAAATCACCCAATCGAACAAATTCTTGTTGATCCCAACGCTGGTATTCAGACTCGTAGAAGTGCAGGTAATATTTGTTTATTTGTTAACTTTATTTCTCTAATTGAACCAAAGAAAATAGATGATGCCCTCAGAGATCCAAACTGGGTCAGCGCTATGCAAGAAGAGCTGACTGAATTCGAAAGAAACAAAGTTTGGAAACTCGTTCGTAGACCAACTGACAAAACGGTGATAGGCACTAAATGGGTCTATCGAAACAAGTTGGAAGAACATGGTACTGTAACTCGCAACAAAGCTCGTCTTGTTGCTCAGGGATACAGACAAGAGGAAGGCATAGATTATGACGAAACTTTTGCTCCAGTAGCAAGACTCGAATCTATTCGTCTTTTCTTAGCATATGCTGTACACAAAAACTTCACTGTACATCAGATGGATGTTAAGTCAGCGTTTCTGAATGGAAAGGTGAATGAAGAAGTGTATGTGGAACAACCTCCAGGATTCTCAGATCCTAAGTGTCCAGGTTATGTTTATAAACTGGACAAGGCACTTTATGGCTTAAAGCAAGCTCCTCGTGCATGGTATGATACTCTCTCTACTTATCTCCATATTGAAAAATTTGAGAGAGGTAAGATTGACAAAACTCTATTTTTTAGAAAAGTGAAAGGTCATATCATTTTAGTTCAAATATATGTTGATGACATTATATTTGGTTCTACTAACCCTGAGCTTTGTACTCGTTTCGCTGATAGAATGAAAGATGAGTATAAAATGAGCATGATGGGTGAACTAACATATTTCCTTGGTCTTCAGATTAAGCAAACTGAAAAAGGAACTTTCATTAATCAGGGAAAATATGTTAAAGATATGCTGAAGAAATTCGACTTAACTGAAAGTTCAGCTATGAAAACCCCTATGGCACCACCGCTGACACTTGATAAGGACACAAAGGGTGTTCCTGTCAATGTCACGCTGTACCGTGGGATGATCGGCTCACTATTGTATCTTACAGCTAGCCGACCCGATATTATGTTTGCAACATGTCTGTGCGCACGATATCAAGCTGAACCTAAGATATCCCATATGAAAGCTGTAAAGCGAATCTTTCGATATCTTAAGGGTACAGCGAATCTAGGTCTTTGGTATCCCAAAGACTCAGTATTCGATCTAACCGCCTATTCAGACAGTGATTTTGCAGGTTGCAAAATGGATAGGAAAAGCACCACAGGAGGATGTCAGCTCCTGGGTGGAAAGCTGGTAAGTTGGACAAGTAAGAAGCAAAACTCAGTGTCCACTTCCACAGCTGAAGCTGAATATGTAGCCGCTGGAAGCTGTTGTTCTCAAGTCTTGTGGATGAGAAATCAGCTACTAGACTATGATCTTCAGCTCTCCAAAATTCCAATCTATTGCGACAGCACTAGTGCCATCGCTATAGCAAACAATCCAGTGCTACACTCAAAGACAAAACACATAGAAATCAGATATCATTTTATCAGAGATCATGTGATGAATGGTGATATAGAACTTCATTTTATCCCAACTGATTATCAGTTAGCTGATTTGTTTACCAAACCTCTTGATGAGACAAGATTCAACTTTCTCATCAGCGAGCTTGGAATGCTGAACTTTGAAGGGTAAAATCTTCAGCGATTCACATTTGATCAGCGATAAGTTTATACAAACTTGTATAGCCTTCGGGATAAAATCAACTTATATAATCCATTTCATCATCTTCTCTCTGAATAAACTTGGTAAAACTGATATCCAGGTATGTTTTCTCTCTCTGACAATCGCATGTAAATGCAAGATTTCAAAATAAATTGCATCGCTGAATATCTCTTCCTTAACAGCGATATTTTGAAAATTCTTAAAACCTTCACTGATATCTTCTATTCAGTGCTTCATGTTTTTTCAAAAGAGTCCCTGAGTTTTTCAAAACCTCAGAGACATCCTAAAAGAATGTGAAAGGACAGTTGTGACGTCATTGCAACGGATAACACTAGGCACGATTTCTTTCTGACACAAGTTTGCACGTTTCGTTCAAACTTCCAATCAAATGCAAACACGTGTCCGTGTCATGATGAAAACCTTTTCCCGCTCAAGGTTTTCTCTCTCTAAAACTCCCTATATAAACAACTCTTGGTTTATATTTGTCTTTTACGCGAACATTCTTCCTCCGCAAGAAAGAAATTACTGTTGCATTTGTGCTCTCAAATCTTCAAAGAACTGTTCATCATCTTCTTCATCAAAACTTCAAGGTTAATATGTTCTTATTTTTCAAATGCAGATAACTTGTTTCTGATCTTATCTTTGTTTTAAACAAGATCTAACAAAAGAACTTAAAAATAAAATCATTTTCTTTCATGGTTTTATGAACACAACCATTTCATGGTTGTTCTTCAAGTTTTAAATCTAAATCTTAAACTTGTTCTTCATTCGTATCCAGTTTTTTTTTGAAACTGGAATACAAGACTTTATGGGTTTTACATTTCATTTCAAAATCATGAAAAACCCTAATCTTCATTAAGACATTTATGTCTGAATGCAATGGACAAAATTCGAACAATCTTAATGGAAATTCTTTCCATACTAAGACAATTCTTATTTGTTAACATCTTTGGTTGAACTGATAATACAGAGAAATGGCATCTTCAAAGATCAATGTCACCGCTGAGTCCATCTCCGCTGACTCTGAGGAAGTGGACATCATCAAAGCCCCTCAGGTTAAGTTCAAGCTGGATCAACTAGATTGGACTAAGGTCAACAACCTCTCTGCGCTTCTCGAGTTTCCTCCTCGAAAGCAAGTCACACATCTGGATGATGCTGTGAATTTCCTGAAAAACTGCTGCATTTCAACAGCCCTGACCATCACACCTCCCGCAAGTCAGCTACTACTATCCCAGTTCTGGTACTCTGCCAGACACACTCAGCTACCCTCCGCCAAAGATCCCTCCAAAACCATCGATTGCATACTCAGCGATACTGAGTATGGTACAATTAAGATAACCCCCGCTATCATACGAAAAGCCCTGAACTTTCCCAATGCCACCAAAGAAAAACCCTTCGTTCCATTCCCTGACCATAAGAAGCAAGCTGACAAAGATGCCATCATTGCTTTTCTCGACTCAATGGGTTACATCTGGGACATTGGAAGGGACAAGAAGCCCGAGAAGAAGCTGACGCTGATAAAGAAGTCCAAAATGCCCAGCGAGATGAATTTCATCTTCGCTCACCTGATCAGCTGCATGACAGCGAAGTCCGGCTCTTCTGATCAAGCCGCACAACCTACGCAAGCTATGGGATACGCACTGCTGAAAGGTCTAAACATTGACTGGGCCTCTATTATATATGATGACCTAGTACAACGCGTGGATTCTGCCGCTGACCGACCAGCATGGGTTCCTTACCCAAGATTCATCAGTGCCATCTTCCAATATGGCCTGAAGGACAGCTATCCTGAAGAGGGTGACCTGAAACTTTCTCAGGTTGGCCCTAAGGTGCTCGATTTCAAACCTGTCGCCAACGAGGTACGTCTCTCTACTCTTCTCACTCTTCTAAATTCTCCGCTTTTTGTGGCTCCTTCAGCGACAATACCCATCGCTGATACCCCGACCACACAATCCTCTCCTTCTAAGAAAAGGAAACACTCTCACACCCAACTTGATTCCAAAAGGATCAAGAAAACCAAGGAGCAACCCCAGCAATCCCATGTTGAAGACTCCTCAGCTCATTCTGAAGAGCTGAAGGAAAGTTCCGTGGTACGCTCTGCCACACCCGTTCAAGCCATCCCTCCAATCCAGACTTCAGTGTCTCTAAACGCTGAGGTTAGAAACTTGGAAACTACCCAACCTCCCTCAGTCTCTCAAAAGACTGATGAAGTGATTGTCAGCGATTCCAACGCTGAACTCAGTACCCGAATCCCAATCTTATCCTTCGCTCCTCCCTCCACTTCTTTGTACACACCTCCAGCTAACACTGGAGATGCCATCATTCCAGAAGCCACCGCTGACGCTTCTCAAAGAATGATGAAGACAGGACCTGCAGAGATCACCATTCCTCATCGAACTTTTGAGGAAGATATGGAACATTATTCAGGAGTCCGCAACTTTGACGATTTCGTCAATCCTCCTGCAGGTACAAATCAACCCATATACACTGTAACTAAACCTGAAACTTCTGAGCTTTCCTTTGTTCACAAGTACTTATGTGTTACAGGTCCTAATTTGGGAGACATCAACGACTCTCTGAAGTCCGTGGAAACAAAGCTGACAGCTCTCACCACCACACTCTCCAACAACTCTACAGCTGTAACAAACGCTGGAGAGAATTTGACAAAGCTGACTACGGTGGTGGAGAAGAAGGCTTCCACATATGACATTAAGGGCCTTGATAAGACGCTCAACTATTTTGCCAAAGTGCTCTCTGACATCTACACTGACTACACCAGCCTCAAAAACTCAGTTTCGACCGTGTCCAGCGAAGTAACAACGTTGAAGACATCGGTTGGAAAACTCGAGGGTGATATGTCAGCGGTCAAGACCGACTTAGGCTCTGTAAAGACCGACGTTGGTTCTATGAAGACGATGATCAAGACGCTGGTCAACAAGGCAAATAATCCAGCTCATGCTCCTGCCCCTGCCCCTATTTTGGAATCTTTCACAGCGGCGGATCGCACAGAGCTGAAGAAAATCACGCCTGCTATTTCTGGCCTAGAAGACAGAATAGCAAAGCTTGAAGGTTGTGTTAAAATCTCTGGCCCAGAAGACAGAGATAACACCAACGCTGAGTCTACTCATTCCTCCCCCAGTCATCATGAGAAAGAGGGGGAGAATAGCGCTGAACATTCCGGTGAGAAGAGCGCTGAAGATCTAAACAAAAGCGCCGAAGATCTGAACAAGAGCGCTGAAGACCTTTCCCATGATGAATCTATCAGGGGAGAGAGGAATGAAGATCTGGTCGCTGAAAAACCTCAGGGAGATGAAAACCCTGAGGGAACCGAGAAGCTCGCCTCTGTATCTGAGGGGGAGCAACTCGAAGAAGACGCTGAAGAATCCGAAGCAGATGATGATGAAGCCGTCGACATCCCTGGTGATGAACCATCTTCTTCTCCAAAGAATGATGATGATGATGACGAAGATGACGATGATTTCTTTATCGTCAAACCTGCCCCAAGGATCAAAGCTCTTAAAGGTATTTCATTAAAAGAACCTTCAGGGGAGAAGACAAAGACAAAGCCCTCAGCCTCTGGCGCTGAGAAAGGCAAAGGCAAAGGCCTCGCTGAAGATGAAAATCTGGCGATCTTGCTTGAAAAGCCGGTTTGTCAGGTACACTAAACTTTACTTATATTCCTTCCCTGAACATCTCTATACACTATCAGTTCCTCTACCCAAGCCTATACACTTAAACCAATTCTCTCTATCTGTTTCTACCCAAGTTCTTATTTGTAAGATCGCTGCGTTTCAGCTAGTCCTCTCCCCTGTTTGAGGATATCGCTGAAGGCTCCACAAATGCGACTTCACCAATAATTCCAGCTGCCGCTGAAGAAATAATCCCAGTCTTGGATTTGATCTCTGAGACTGATGAACATGAAGAACAAACTCTCTCACACAGAAACAGACCTTCCTTGGCTCCTCAAAAGCTAAGAGAAGAAGAACAGAAGAAAAGAGAAGAAATAATAAAGCGATTCGAGGATCAGCGAATCATTCTAAGGCGTGATCAACTGCCTTCAGTTCCTCCTAAGTTCAGAATTTCAAAAGCTGAATACAAGGAACACCTCAGAGCTGAACGCCTCATCGCTGAAAGAAAGGAAGCTGAAGAAAAAGACAGAGAATACGCCATCAAGCTTACTCAAGAATCTGTCAAAGACCCCAAGCTGAAACGTGTTCCCATTCAAATCCAACGAAAGCTTTGGGAAGAAGCCCAGAAGATCGTGGAAAAGAAAACTGAAGTTTCTCAGACCACCCTGATCTGGTGTAAAGAGAAAATTCACTTCAGATATCGTCCAGCGAAGATCAACAAGGTATTCATCTCTGGAAGAACATCTATCGGAGTACCTATTGTTGACATCAAACTTTTCAGAGAAGATGGCCAAACTGAAACCTTTCGCGCTGACACTGTAAAAAGGTATGGTCTCTCTGAATGGCTGGAGATGAGGTTAGCTATCCAATCGTCACAATCTAAGTACAAGGATCATTTCAAAAAGCTGATAAACAGACAGATCGATTTGATATCTTCTTGTGTGGACATTCCTCCTCTTCCTGATCTAAAGCTGAAAAGAAAAAAGGGCTCTCCAAAGAAGAAACGTCAAGATTCAAACTCAGGTCCTGTCATACGAAATGAAACTGGAATTGGTTTCTCTCGCGCTGAAGTGCTTGGTCCTGACCCTGATCTATCTGCCCTTGACATTTCTTTGCCACCATGTGAACTTTTCGTCCCTGGTAAAGTCATCAGTAATCCTTATGGAATATTCTTTCTCGACTACGACGGACGTAAATGTTTTCAACGGATCGCTGAGCTTCCAATCACTCCAATCGAACAGCTCAGAGATATCTACTGGTGTGACTTCAGAAAAGACATTCAGGCACGACACCTAAAACCCTTGATCTTCAAAGAAGCGCTGAACAAAAGAAAACAAGGCGTAACGGTTCCTGACTGGATGATCCCCACTGAAAAGACGACCCTTGATGAACTTCTCATTAAGGAAGAACCCTTTGAAAACTGATATAATCTCCTTTTTCTCTATTGTATCAGTTATCCTTCTGTACTTGTAAATTATTTCGCTTGTACTTGTAATCTTTCTGTTCTTCATTGTAACCTGATTCAAAGTTTTAAAGAAAGATTTCAGCGAACGTACTTTACTCCATCAGTACTGAAAAGATCCCAGAAAACAGTAAAAGGGACAAATATTTTATGAGTTCTTTTTATCCTTATGTTTTCATTAAATAGCAATTTTCTTTGTTGCTATGTCATAATCAAATAGGGGGAGATTGTTGATCCAAACCCTCAGTGATTTGATAATGACCCTCTCTTAAATACTTAGTGAAAATTGTAAGTAAACAATATGTATCAGAGTTTCACTATCGCTGATAAGTACTAAGATCTTCCAGTACCGCTGATAGGAACTCTCGCTCTTTAAGTTAAACATTCAGCGAAACTGTTCACCATAAATGCTCTGAGTCTGTTCAGTCATTATGATGATCGCTGATAAGTTAGTTGTTTACTTATGATCCCTGAAGACAAGTTTCACGTCAACAAAGGTTCTACGCTGAAGTCGAAGATCAAGCTCAAGAACCAGCGACAAGTCTCCTAATGAACTGATGCGGATCAGCGAAGACTCGGATTTGTCCACTCAACGTGAAGTATCAAGTACAAGACTTCAGCTATCGCTGAACTTTATCATCTGCTGAATAGTAGATGATAATCGCTGAATCAACGAAAGCTGATCATGAAGTCCTCCGTACAAAATACTTTTGTCTTAACCACCCTTGCACGCCTCCGTACGAAATGTCAGAAAAGAACCTCCGAATATCTGAAATCGTACAACCACTTTGATACTACACTGTTCATCCTTACGGCTACTAAGGTTGTCAAACAAGGTCAATGACATGCAACCAACCAGCTGATGACACGTGTAAAGTATATACTGACTTGCATTAAATGCATGCAGTATATAAAGAGATGAACTCACTTCATTTTGAAGTAACTTGCTAACTCTGGAAAAGTTCAAATCTCTTATCTCAAGATAGGTTATTATTAGTAATTTCCTTATCTTTCTTAGTGCAAGAAACCTTAGTGTTCCAACATGTTTAGATTTAGGTTTATCCTTAATCTTGTCTCCGCAACAAGCTGTAAATTGTTAATGATTTATCAATAAAAAATTTAGAAAAGTAAAATCTGTGTGTTTGTATTCAACCCCCCCCCCCCCCCCTTCTACAAACTTGTATAGGCCTTCGGGACCAACAGAGTTAGTGCCAAGAATGCAGCCAAAGTGATGGACGATGTTGGACCGGAGAGGTGGTCCGCGGCCCATTTTCTTGCTCAACGGTATGACATTCTGACCTCCAATAGTGCAAAGTCGGTGAATGCACTCTCCTGTTTTGCGCGTAGATGTACGATTGTTAATCTTATGGACTACTTTCGGACCTTTCAACAAGAGTGGTACCAACTTCGACGCCGAAAATGAGCTGAGCTGCAAAATAGACTCACACCAAAGGCGGAGGAGATAGTTCTCTTCAGGGCGCGTCACGCATCGACATGGAGGGTAAGCGAAATCGAGTATGGGAGGCACGAGGTTCGGGATAACCATCTTCACGCGACTGTCCATATGACCGATCATGTTTGTTCGTGTTTCCAATGGCAAAAATATGGGTTACCGTGCGGCCATGCCATCGTTGCGGCAACACATATGGGTCATAGAGATTGCAGTGACTTGGTTGTAACTTTCTTCACGTCCGAAACTTACCGGAGAACATACGCAGAGGTAATAAATCCAGTTGGACTCCCTGAAGCATGGGTGTATCCACCTGACCCCCTTCCGCCATGCTATCCACCGTTAAACGATAAGAACAGAGCCGGGAGACCGAGAAAGAACAACCGATGTCCATCACGTGGTGAAGGTTCAATACAACGAAAATGTACTCGGTGCCAAGCAGTAGGACATACTCGTGGAGATTGTCCGAATCCCGCCCCTTCAACCGTGTCGACTACCGAGTAGACGTTCAGTCAGCCAAGTAAGTAACACGCAGGGCCCATCATATGATACCGTTGATCTGAACGTTGATTTCCCTTGATTGGGACCAGTTATCTTTTGAAAGGTACTTGAAACAGAACATGGGATGATGATCAATATGTTAGTAGTCTAAATGGAGAGAATAGTAATGGTTATATAGAGACGATTATAATGATATATATTAAAATATATAAATAAAAAAATATTCAATATTGGGCTCATTTCGAACGTATCGAAGAGACGATTATAATGGTGTAACTTGTTAAAATTAAAACGTATTTTTAACGTATTTTAGTTAATAAACGATTATATGTGTTAAATGTAAAATTAAAATTATGAAAGTAAAAGGTATAAGTAAAGTAAGTAAATAAGTATAGGGGTTGAAAGTGTAAATTGCAAATCAAAACAATCAAAATCATTCAATAGCGGGAGAAGATTTTTCAAAAGTGGGATCCCCAAACCTTCATGTTTTGTACTGTATTGATTAGTATGTGTTTGTTATGAAATAATCTTGTATAACATCTATGAGTTGTATTTTTAATATGAACAACTTTTAGACAAATTTCAGACTACTTAAACACTACTTTTCAGACAAATTAAAGACATTTATTCATGACAAATTAAACAACAACATACAAACAGGAAAGGAACGAAACAACAACACATAAACAACAAAGTACTAAAGCAACACCCGTACCACCACCTACTCAAAAATTGCTTTAGTTTGATCAATCCAACTTTGCTTCTCACTTACCTTCGCTTGAAGAATTGCGAAGTCTTGCGTAATGTGGTGAATTTCTTCTTTTTCTCGACGAATACGAGCCTCCCTATCTTTTATATCCCCTTTTATCCTTTTGATCTCCTTTTCTTTCACTTCGATCCTTGTCAAGTGGACATTCTTCCTAGCGATCATCTGTTTCCACTCTTCTGTCAGTTGGTCTATCTCCTTTTTCCTTGGTGCTATCGCCTTCTGGAGTTTAGGTGGTATTCTTTCAGGTGTAGACGATGGGTTAGATGACGATGCCATTTGTTTACTGAAGAAAGAAAGCAAGAAAGAAAGAATGAATGATGGAATGGGTGTGAATTATGGATTGCATATTACTGATATTTATGGATGAAATCTCAAACATGCCAGTGAATTTCAATCACAAATTGGTCTTCAAAGTACAATAATTGTGGAAAAAAACAGTAAAAACATGCAAGATTCGTTCAAATACAGGGACCAAAATTGTAAAATTTTTTGCCCACCGCGGGCCTATCGCGAACAACCACCGCGGGAAGGGACCAAAAGTGTCACCACGACCATAGTTGGGGGGCTCCGCGGGACACTTTGCCCCAACAGAGGGTGACACGTAGCCCTAGCCCGCGATCGAGGACCCCTTCGCGGAAAAAATGGATATTTTGATAAAATCAGAGAGAAAATGAGTATTTTGGTAAGTTAAAGTCAAACTTTGGGTATTTTAATTAAATTCCCTATTTTTAAAATAGCCACGCTACTTACATCATAGATTCATAGGTCATCTTTTACATACATCAATAATATGTATTTTAATTTGTAAATTCTCACGAAAATAAGTTACATACATAAACTATTTATAATAAAAAAAATCTTATTAACTTTATATATAATACTGAAAGATCAAAAAATTATAAACTATTTTATATTGATCTTTTTTTAACAACAAAAATACTAATATCTTTATGTATTTTCTGTTAACTAGAATTTATAACAACCAATTTTAACAAGGAATAATTGGGTTTTTTTTTTAATCAAATATTTATATACATTATAAAATTCTTAGGAAACTACCTTGATGAGATGAACTTTTGACTTTTGTAATCTACGCACCCATGCATAACGGGTAATATTTTAATCTAATTTTACATATTATTATATATCATCATTGTATATATTTTGATACGTACATATAAAAAATCCTGAGTGATTGTAAATATTTTCTACTTCATTATAACTAAACAATATTTCAAATGTTTTAATGTTAATCAATCAGCTGTGTTAAATTATGTGTCATTTAATATGTTTAATTAATTATATGTTTAAAAAAATATGTTTAATTATGAAACTTATCATTTGATGATATGTCATGTTGAATTAGTTAAATGAAATTACAAAAATAAAATAAAAATTGTTATGATATATTATTATCACATAATTAAATAATAAATTTATATCGGTTAATGGTCAAAGTTAAACAAATGGTAGTTGTCTACTGGCCAGCATTTCGGGGTTAATGGTCAAAGTTAGACTTAAATTTTGTCAAAATTAACTAACTAAACACATTAATTGTCTTTCTCATCCATTCCATTGGTTAATTAATTTATTTCTTATTAATTAATAATGCATGTGCCATTTAACTACGTTTACATCTACAACATTTTTTCTTTGAACCGGTCAATATTCTCTTGATTGGGTTGGGTATTATTAATTGTGGGATATTAGGAAATGTAAAATTTTATTGACAAATAATGTAATACTTATTAAATAAATTCCTACATATTTGTACTTCATTTGTAATTTAAAATTGACATTTGAAATGTTAAGTGCTTTTCATATACTTATATTTGTTGGGATAATTTTTATACTAGAATTGCAACATTTATCTTTGATTGATTGGTAAATTTAGTAGCCAACGACTTTTATCAGTTTTCCAATATGACGAGTTCAATGAGTTTTGGATGTATTCTTTCCGTTACTTTTTTGTCGTTTTGTAATGTCAGTATAATTTTGGGTTGGTGGCTTGCCTTCCTTTCATTCATATAGATATTTTTATTCTAATCTATCGATTAATTTGAAATAATGTCCCTATCAATAAAATTTCAATAAATTGTCGATTTTTTCGTGCCAAAATATTAAAAATACTTGATCAAATAAAATTACAAAATTGACTAACACGTACTAATATAAAGAAGTTAATTTTCGAAAAGTATAAAATATACTTATAAACAATTTTTTTAGAAAATTATCTTGTAGACTTTATGGACTCAATTCCTATCCAACAATGACAATAAATAGATAGATAAATTTAAAGTCAAATTGCATAAAAATTACATATTTTTGAACAAATTTTTAGTTTAGCATTCATAATATAAAAATCAACTTTTTCATAGTCATACAATATTACAAGATAAGACATCATAAGAGGAGATAGCTTCTCTAAAATAGAGAAAGTTGATATATTGTTCTCTAAATTGCCCCAACAACTTCTCTATATTGTTCTCTAAAATAGAGAAAACCAAGGAAAACTCTAAGCTTAGAAAATTCTCTAAAACTTGGTAGATAGAGAGAGAAATCATTTTTTATTCATTTCCACTAATAAGGTTGGGTTATTATTATTTTTTACTAATTCGTTTTAAAATATGTATTGGGATGATAAATATAAGTAATACTTTAATAATATAATAGATGTTAAAATCTCTAAAATAGAGAATCTGTTGGAGCTTGTTGGAAATATATTAATTTTGCCAATCTTGACTTTGGGTTTATAATGTAATGTTTCAGGATTAGCAGGTAAATAAAAGGAATGTCTGAAGTTCAAGGGCTGAATATGGACTCTGTTGGAACTATTGCCTATTGAATGGTGCTTATCAAGTAGAGAAAGATGGAGGTTAGCGGAGTCAATATCTCAAACTTCAGGGGCTAAACTGGAAGATTGCTGAAGCATTTAAAAAAGGGTTCTCTCTCATTTGAATCCATCAGATTTCATTTTCATCTTTTATTCTAGAGAAATATATTCTTCTCTCTCACAATAGTTTAGGGTTTCACATTTTGTATATAGATTAGAGATTGTTCTTAACGTTGATTTAATAATAATGGAGTTATTTCTAAACAATCTTCCAAAGTCTGGGAAGAATTAAAGGAAGCATATGATAAGGTGGACGGATCTGTCACCTTTAACTTGCATCAATTTTAAATGGTAAGTGTCCTTATGAGCTTGTCCATGGTTTTAAACCCGTCCTTACTCATCTTAGGAACTTTGGGTGTTTGTGCTTTGCGATTATACCAAATTTGACTGATATTTTTTCATCCAGATCTGAAAAGTGTATTCTTTTGGGATATGCAAATTTCCAAAAGGGATATAAACTTTTTAGTTTGGACTCAAAGAAAATTATAATTTCTCGTGACGTAAAATTTTATGAAAACATTTTCCCATATAAGATGAGTTTGGATAAGTCGTTTAATCAAAATAATGGAAAATTAAATACCCTGAATTTCTTTGATATTTTTACTGAATCTATTGATGATTTTTTTGATTCACCTCCCAATGATGAAAATGAAAACCCTTTAATCGATGAAACCTTTAGTGACCATAGTCAGCTTGGTAGCCCTAGTAGAGCTGACAGTAGGCTGCCTCCTCATAGGTCAAATGACTGCATTAATCAAGGCACTTCCATGCCATCTAGAAGTGATTTTGAACAAAATATAGGACGACAGCCACTGAGTAGCACCGATGTGGTTGCCAGTCGGCCATGTGATGCTAATGTTGAGCTTGTTAATGATCAAAATTTAAATTTGGGTTCCAATTCTGAGGGAAATCTTTCTCAACATTCTTCCTCTACTTCTCATCCTTCTAGAAAATCTGCTAGAGTATCAAGTTTTCCGAGAAAGTTTGATGACTTTGTGGTAGAGGAAAAGGTCAAATATGGGATAAAAAAGGTGGTGAATTATTCTTGTCTTAGTAATGAGAATTTTTGTTTTGTTTCTAGTCTTAATAAATCTGTTGAACCCAAAACTTTTAAAGAAGCTTGTAATGATATTAATTGGATAAATGCTATGAATGAGGAAATGGAAGTTCTTTATTGAAATGGTACATGGGAAATTTGTGATTTACCTCCTAATAGAAAACCTATAGGATGTAAATGGATATGAATATAGTGGTTACTGATTCTAGCAATTCTAGAGATCCTCCTTTGTCAGATTTTTCTGGTTATCAAATTTTGATTGGTCGGTTAATTTATTTATTAGCTACTCGACCTGACATCGCTTTTGCTGTCCATTGTCTTAGCCAATTTATGCATGCTCCTAGACAATCTCACTTGAAACTTGCTCTTAGAGTTCTTAGATACTTGAAGTTGTCTCCGGGAAGAGGTGTCAGCTTCACCAGGTCAGATAATTTTTGTTTAAAAGGTTTCGTAGATGCTGATTGGGGTAAGTGTCTTTCTACTCGAAGGTCTGTTACGGGTTATTGCTTGTTTCTAGGAACTTGTATGATTTCGTGGAGAAGTAATAAACAAAATACCGTTTCGTGTTCCTCCATTGAATCTGAATACCGTGCAATGGCTGCAACTGGTCGTGAGATAGTTTGGGTTTTGAAAATTTTAGATGATTTACATATAAAAGATTTACTACCTGTAAACTGATTTGCGATAATAAATCAACAATTCAAATAGCATATAATCATGTTTTTCACGAACGCACTAAACACATTGAAATTGATGTTCGTCGTCTAATTAGTGGGGGGTGTGTTAAAGGTTTCCAAAATTGCATCTGCTGAAAATACTGCTGATATCTTTACAAAATCTCTTGGAATAAATCAACACAATTTTTTATGTTCAAAGATGAGAATGCTTGATTTATTCAAAAGTCAAGATTGAGGGCGGATGTTGGAAATATATTAATTTTGCCAATCTTGACTTTGGGTTTATAATGTAATGTTTCAGGATTAGCAGGTATTTAGGTGGAATATTTGAAGTTCAAGGGCTGAATATGGACTCTGTTGAAACTATTGGATGGTGCTTATCAAGTAGAGAAAGATGGAGGTTAGCGGAGTCAATATCTCAAACTTTAAAGGCTAAACTGGAAGATTGCTGAAGTATTTAAAGAAGGGTTTTCTCTCATTTGAACCCATCAGATTTCATTTTCATCTTTTATTCTAGAGAAATATATTCTTCTCTCTCACAATAGTTTAGGGTTTCACATTTTGTATATAGATTAGAGATTGTTCTTAAGGTTGATTTAATAATAATGGAGTTTATTTCTTTCAAGTGAGCTAAATGTAGTTCTTTTTAGAGATTTTCACTTTTGAATATCTATTTTAAAAAAATTATAGAAAAACTGTTGAAAAAGCCCTAAAAGACATACTAATCTCTCCACTTAACATTAGGCCATCAGTACCCCATGGGGGGAATCTTTCAATGATTCCCCTCCGCATCATCGCCACATCAGCTTTTCTTCCATCCCTCACTCCATCCCTCACGATCCCTAAACATCCGTACCCCATTCCCTCAAACCCCTTTGCCACCTCATTTATTTTAATTCTTTTATTTATACATTTAATTATTTAACAAAATAAAAATATTTATATATTTTTTAATAAATAAAAATAAGATAAATAATAAAAATTAAAATTCATATCATTTATTAAAAATAAAAATTACAAAATATCATTCATACCAATTATGAAATTTTTGGAGTTGCTTTTTTCTCGCTAAAGTAGCCCTCAAAGCGTTTCCCGTAAGGTGATCATGCGGGCTTATGAAAAACTCGAAGTCTTTCTCAAATCGGTTTGAGCGTTCGATTTCGATTTCGAGATCGAGATCGAGTTTTTTCATTTTGTATTCCATTGTATCATCAATCTTGTTGTTGAACGTCGTCAACAACTGAGTAACACTTTCGTCCGTATTCGCCCCGGACGTATTACTCGTTGATGATTTTTTTGCCTTGTTTCTCCCGATGGGTCGTTGAATTTGCTCGTCATCGTCATCATCGGAAGGTTGGGTACGTTTTGAACCCCGCGATGAAGTTGTCGTCATCGTTGGAACGGCTCCCCATTTCGGACATTTTTTTAGGACGTCCCAAACTTGTTCGTGAGTGAAAGCAACTTTATGGCGTGCTACATACCGTTCGTGTGCCGTTCGGGATATATCGGCCTCACTCATCCCGCTTGATCTATTATTGAGCAAGTTGTTGTAGATGCCGCCAAACGAATTAACTCTTTTATTGAGGTCGTTGAACTTGCTATTGAGTTGATGGGTTGATCTATAAGCTGGTTCACGACCCATGCGAGTAAAGAACACATCCCCGATTCGGCCCCAAAAATTTCCTACATTTATGTAAAATTAAGTATAAGAATAATAATAATAATAATAATAATAATAATAATAATAATAATAATAATAATAATAATAATAATAATAAAAATAAAAATAATTACCACCGCTTTGTGCGTTACCGACCACGGGGTCCTCCGAAACGTCAACCCACGCCGACACCAACGCGAGTTCCTCGGCTCTTGTCCACGTTTGTTTGGCGGCTTTCTTTGGTCTCGGATTTGATGGTTCCGGGTTAGATTGTTGTGTCGGGATATATTGTGGTGAGTTCGGGGTAGAAGGTTGGGTTTCCGGAACAATGTCGTCGTCGAGATTGAAGTTGGCCGGAGTAAAACCTTGTTCAATCAACCCGGGACGTGTAAATTGGTAAGGAATTTGTTGGTGAAATTGTTGGGGAAATTGTTGCGGATATTGTGGCGGATTTTGTTGCGACCATTGTGGCGGAATTTGTTGCGAGAATTGCGGATGATAACCTTGTTGTGTAAACGCTTGGAAACCAAGCTGTTGATCTTCTTGCGATTGTGGTGTATTCGGTCGGTTACGACGGGATGTAGGTGTTCTGTTTGAATTCATGATGAGAGATGTGTGAAAAATAAGAGGTTGAGAGAATTTGAGAGAGTTTGAGAGGTGTGAGATTGAGAGAATTTGATAGTGTGAAAAATAAGAGGTTGAGAGGTGTGAGAAATAAGAGGTTGAGGGTTAAATATATAGTGGGATTAAATAACCCCGCCCGGGCCGTAGCCCATCCCGCATCGACCCCGCCCATCCCGCATCCCATCCCGAGCTCATCCCGAGCCGGGTACGGATGGCCTTATTAGACAAGGATTTGTTAAACTAGTCATATGTCCCTCCCTCACTTTTTGTCAAATGGTGAGAGCCTAAAACAGCTGAAAAGCCTCACTGGTCCCTCCATAAAACCAATAATTCAAAATTTTGCAAAAACCTTCTGCTCTTGATGAAATACACGTGTCATCATGTAATTGGTTGTGCACCTCATAATTGGACTATTTGTTAAAAAAAAAATATTTCTGTCATAAATGGCTATTTTATAAGAAAAGTGTTGGTACGAATTAG
Organism: Saussurea involucrata; assembly: GCA_033807775.1. Classification (NCBI taxonomy): domain Eukaryota; kingdom Viridiplantae; phylum Streptophyta; class Magnoliopsida; order Asterales; family Asteraceae; genus Saussurea; species Saussurea involucrata. The sequence goes on from CM066320.1 coordinate 221,335,009, forward strand.
AAAAGGCCAGATTTTGAGCAGTAACGGGAAATGGCGGAGAAATCATTTTCCCCTTCTCACGGATAGCCAGCCTTTCCATATATGGAAATATTTAGTATTATGTTGTATTTCCTTAAATAATAAATACTATGAGGGTTATTGAAAAAACATACGGTATCGTTTCAACGAATTGAATGGACAATAACCTTATTTCTTTCTGTCTCAAATAAATATATTGAGTAAATTTCACTTTTGGTCCTTATAAAGTTTTTATTGCAAGAAAAAACATGTGGTATGCAAAAGTGTTTGGTTTTGGTCCTTGAGAACTAACACCGTTAAGTTGCCTCCGTCAGAGCCTCTCACGTGACTTGCACATGAGGGCAAATTTATTAGTTTTGGTTGACGACGTAAACAAATTATTTTAGAGTAACAAATTTATTAGATTAAAAAAAATTATTAGATAATTATTTTAGAGTAACAAATTTATTAGTTTTGGTTGACGACGTAAACAAATTATTTCTTAATTAAAATTTTGCCATTTTATTAAATATGTTATTTTTAAATCAAGTGATATTTATTTATTAATTATATAATATAATTACTATATTTTAAATAAATGGTATAAGAATAAAAATGTAAATTGCAATTTTGGTCCATGTGGTTTGATGTTTGTAAAAGGACTAAAATGCCCTCATGTGCAAGTCACATGAGGGGCTCTATTGAAGGCAACCTAACGGTGTTATTTCTCAGGGACCAAAACCGAGCACTTTTGCATATCACAAGGTTTTTCTTGCAATAAAATTTTTATAGGGACCAAAAGTGAGAAAAACAATAAACCACAGGGACCAAAATTGCAATTTACTCAAATATATTTTATCTGATTTTGGAACGTAATAAAAAATATTTAACTATTAATTAAAAATTTAGAAACTACAAAATGAAAGCAAGTTCAGTTTTTTTGAATTAAAAGTTTAAAATTTTATTTTCACAATTTTTTTGAAGTGTAATTAAGTACTTCATACGTTAAAAAAGATTTAAAGTTTAAACGAATGTATAATCCGCCCATGTATAATAGAAGTGTGAGAATGTAAAAAGGATTTCACTAAATTTGTCAAATTATCGATGATAAAAAAGTTTTGAGTGGATTGTAATTAGGGGTGTGCATCGGTCGGGTCGGATCGGACCCAAAAAACCCTAACCCGATCGGGTTTCGGGTGGAAGGAGGAGGCCCCGAAACCCGTCCAAAGTGTAGCTCGGTTTCAGGCCATTTCGGGTTTGGGTTCCTCGGTCGGGTTGTTCGGGTTGGACCGATCCCAAGCCCAGTTTTTTCAGCCCAGTTTTTTGGTGTTTTTCAGCCCAAATTGATGCTATATATGTTTTTTGGTGTTTTTTAACCTCAATCTTTTAGAGAAATTATAAATTATAAACAGAAAAATAGAAACAGAAATTATAAATTTTAAATATATATAATATATTTACGATTTATTGAAAAAAAAATATTTTTTAAAAAAGTTCGGGTTTCGGTCGGGTTCGGGTTTGGGAAAACCCAACCCAAACCGAACCGTAATACCTTGATCGGGTTTCGGGTTTCGGGCAAGTTCGGGTTTCGGGTCGGTCGGGTTTTGCTCACCCCTAATTGTAATAAGGTATTTGGGTAGCAAGATCGATTGGCAGACGTAGATAGCAGATCCAACGGAGATAAGTGGTGCTAATCGGGTAGCCGTTATCTGCGTGAGGTGATTTGGCCCTTGCAACGCTGTGCGTTTAGGAGCCTCTCGTAGAGGATCCTGTCCGAGTCTGTGTTAGTTGCTATTGGTTTGCCTCTCGCAAACTAACAACGCTCGTGGTCTTCTTTTGTTCGTTTGGTTCGGTTTTTGTCGTCATGTTTTTTCGTTTTGGTGTATCTCGTTGTTGGACTCTTTGTTGGTTGGTAATATATGGCTTGCATTTAAAAATATATATACGGGCTTAATTTTCTTATTTTGTTTAATAAAAAATATATATTTTTAAAAAAGAGTTGTGGATATTGACTTGGCTACAATATTGGGAATGAGTTTAGATCTTGACCACATCATTAGTGCATTATTCTTTGTACTATGTGCTTCATTACTTGTACGTTACTTTGAAAGACTATTCTATGGAAGACTTTACGAAGTCAACTATAAAAGAAATTTAATTTTCGTGTAACTTGTCTTATTAATGGAAAACATTGTAAACATAACAATAATATTCAATTTTCAAGCAAAAATAATAATTAAAACGAATAATAACATTTGGAAATTGGAAACAGCAATGAAGACATGTACAGTACAAGTCCTGAAAGATTCTGTATGTTTCCATTGTATGCCCATCATCATCAACATTCATCAGTACATGAATGTGTCATGCTCATGAATGATAAGCATCTAATTCCATAGTCATTTGATTCCCACGTGTTGGAAAATTATTTTCCCATTATTCAAACAAATATTATCTTTGATTTTTAATTATTTAAATTAAGAATAATTTTTCCTGTTAGTTAACAACCATGCTATCTTTTAGCATATTCGTATCAAAACAAATTAATACGATTACAATTTTCATTTGAAAATTATTGCCCGATGAAACCAACAACAAGCACAAGAGATTGAAACCATATGCAAACTACAAACCTGGCGGATTCAAGATTTTTTCTTAGTGGACCACCTTTAAGGTAGTTTAAATATCCGTAAAGTTGTCCGATATATTTTTAGCCTAAATCCAACGTTTCGAGTGTTTTTTGAAGTTTTTTTGGTTGAATTTAAAGAATTTATTAGTCCTTTTTGTCTATTTCGAGGGTCGTTTTTGGTTTTTTGGTCAAATTTAAGAGTTAATTTTGATTTTCTGGTTGAGTTCGGAACGGTTTTTTGGTTGATGGGTCTCGGACAAAAAATTACTGGGAGGACACGAAACTAGAAACTAAAAAAACCTATGTTTTTACCCTCATTTTTTTAGTGTGGTCCCATCCCCCGAATAACCACAAAGTGGATCCCTCAATAAGGGGTGGACCCATAATTTTTTTCAAACGGTACACCATTTAACTATAAAAAACAAATATAGATATATTTTTCACGAAATCAATGTTGGTTTGGTGGTTAGTCACTTGCATTTCAAACTTGAGGTATCAAGTTCAAGTCCCATTATGGCAATATTTTTAAAAACATAGTAAATATGAAATTAAAAACTAAAAACTAAAAAAATGTCTCTAACAAGACTTGAACCTAGGTCTTGAGTAGAATAAAAGTCCTCCTAACCAACTCTACTAAGTAAAACTTATGTTTTTATTGTAGTTCAAAATGTATATGGTGACACAAACCAAATTTTTTTAACCTTACGGTGAAGAAACAATACAACCGTATGCTCTTACCTAGCTAGGTAATTCGTCCATGCCCCCAATGTCAAACCATTGATTGCATTAAATTAATCAAGTCAAGTCATTTACACTTTAATTATTTTATGTGAAACCAACTAACAAATAATAATTAAATACAATATTTGACATCAATCCAATAACCATTCAATGAAAACAAAGTATAATGAATCATTTAACATGCAAGCTAGCCTCTGGGAGACATCAAGGTTCTCTTAAGAAGAGAAATTATGGTTCCACAACATTAATTTTTGACTACTTGGTTGTATTATAATATATATTGTCAACATGGAACTATAAATTAATTAGCATGATATGAATTTGTATACCAATAAAAACTTGGCATTTTGCCTAAAATAGTCATTCTACATCCCATGTGTCTTTAAATAGCCACTTTATCAAGCATCTTCTATAAATAGCCAAAACTTACGCAGACAAAGTTATGCAGAAAGTTTTGTCTGCGTAACTTTGCTTTTCCTCCAAAAAATTAAAGAAAAATGATTTTAAAAAAGTTTATGTAGAGAGTTTTCTCTGCGTAAGTTTTTCCATCCCACGTGTCTGCGTAAAGTCCACCTAAGGTTTCAAATATTATAAGACCATGGCTTTAGGGTTTTGTACGGTGTCGATGTGTACAAAAAACATAAACTATGCTAATTAATTCTTTGCAATTGCCAAAAAAAGATAATAAAAAACATACAATATTAGAAAATATAGACTTGTTTTCAACATTTGATACTGCTTGTTACAATAAATCAGTTTTTGAATTATTGTAGTTATTGTTCATAGTTTGATCACTTGATGCAAATTAATTAAATTGATCACTATATATTTGTAAAAGTACAAACAAATATATAATTATTGAAGTGTATAGTAAAAAAAAATCAGATATGATTACGCTTGTCAAAATGACTGTAATTAAATAAAATCTTGATACACTTTCTTTAATTAAATACTCCATTTAATTTAATATATGACCAAGAATATGAATAATGTCCATTTAATATATGACCAAGAATATGAATAATGTGTTACAACCAATTAACGTACGTACCGACATGCATGCTAACTTGTCTCTTCTGAATTCTTGACTTTGATTTTTCTTCTCTACATATATATACACTTGTCTTTCATAAGAACCACAACCCTCCCTGTTAGAAAGAAAGCTATTTAATTATTAACTTTCAACCTCTAATAATAAGACCTACAATAATTGGTCATATTTTTTTCAGATCGAAGCTAAAATAAATATCAAACTTTTGCACCCTCACGCTAATCTACTAATCTATTAACTCCACAACATTTTCATCATGGATCCTTAAAGAAAAACAAAATGTTAACCACAAGGCTTTGAGGGATGTGGTGAAAAATATCTCATCTGTCCAGAGTTCGAATCTAAGCGTACACAACAATTGTGGTCATTGTGTTTAATCAGGGCTGATGTCTTAGAGTCATAATTTGACAAGAGATTAGTTTAGAAATAGCCTATGACATCCTTCAAAAATAAAAAATAAAAATGTTACAAAACATCAATAATTCTTTGTTTCTTACAACTCTGAAAACCTAACAAATCCATCTCCGTGCTACTTCTTCTGTTGCCACTGCAACTACTAACGCTCGAAATGTTGACTCCGAATAACCGTAACATCTGAACCGGTTCCACACATTTGACGGCCGGTTGGACTTGTGGGTCGGTATTGCCCGACCCGCTTTTCGACTTCCAGTCTATGTAGAGCTGCTTGTTTGGTCCGGTTGAGCTCTGAAAGTTGACACTGTCACCGGCTTTTAAGTTTTTCTCTTTCACAAAACGGCTCCAACCTTTGGTCAAAACGTAGCTCTGGCTACTGTTCCAATATGAGTATCGAAATCTCCATACTTTTGCATCTGAATCTTCGAAATGTAAAAGAACTCCTTTTGAAGTGCTTCCTCTTTGCACCGGAAAGTGTTTTTCGGCGTGTTGTTTTGGTATCACCAGCCGGTTCAATTTTCCGACGTCGCTTGGAGTCACCGTCTTCTGGAAGAGGTGTTCACGTGGCTTCACCGGACCCGAACCATTGATCAGCCCGCCGGCTCTTGAACTGGTTTTGTCAAAGTCGTTGCAGCTTCTCTTGCTTTGTTCCAGCTCGTCATTGTACGTGTGTTTTCTGAGCATATCAACAATCTCGGCTTTGGAATGAGAACTCAAGAAACTGGCTTCCAAGCTGGCTTCTTTTGTGTCGGCTACAAGGGGTTTGAAATTTGTGACGGCGTCTCGGCCGCGAAACCGTTGTACGGAGACATCATACGCTTTTGCAGCTTCTTCTTCTTCGTTGAAGGTACCAAGCCATACCCTTTGGTGTTTTTCGTAAATCTGAGCTCCCCAACGACCGTTTGGCTGTGGGACCACTCCTTTGAATCTTGATGATGGCAGCTTCCTCGACTGGGCTTCCAAGCCACCTTCCGGGTCAAGAACCACGCTGGATCCGCTTCCAACCCGGCACAGGCTAATTATCTCCGCCGTGGAGACAGGCGGAGCAACCGTTAAGATGGTTTCACTGGTTGTGCTTTGGTTTTCGTCTGTGCAATTTCTATTCATTTTTAGAGACAGAAATGAAGGGCGAATCAGGTTGAATTGGTGTTTCTAGAGAGAGAAACAAACTAAAAAGGTTATGGAATGGGTATGAGAGAAGGGTTGTGTATATATATATATATATAGATATAGGGAGATATCAAATCTTCATGTGGGTGTTATACAATATTATTTTAATTTCATGTTGTCATATAATAAATCCCACTTGACTCTATATTCCTGCGTATAATATGTACGTATGGGGAAATTAATAGGCCAAATATGTGTAGGTAAGAACCCCGAAGGTTCATATATTATTTGTTGGGGAACAAATACCTTTTTATTCAGGTTTGTTTGGGATTGCTTATTTTTTTTAACTTATTTGCTTATTGCTTTTCGTCACCGTAAATAAGCTATTTTTAGTGTTTGGATTAAAAAAATGCTTAGAACTTTTCCACACCACAAATAAATTGTTTTTGATAAGTTAATTCAATCTAACTTATTTGAAACTGGTTATAACTATTTTGTCCAAATTACATTTTTACCCCCAACTTTTTTTTATCATGACGTAAGTTAATAAACACTTTTAAAAATAAGCATAAGTTGTTTTAAATAAGCAATCCCAAACACCCCCTTAGTTTTATATGGTTTTACGTTACTATAAATCTTAATTAACTCCATGATGTAAAACTTGACAACTTGTGTATATTCGTCATCCACATATAATACTCGTATGTCATGTATGGTTGACAATAAGTAATATTGATTATATATAAAGAAGACGAATACATATCACCATGGTTGCTTAAGGAGTCCGCTTAGGCAACATAACCAATTGTGTGTTGCTTAAGGAGTCCGCTTAGGCAACATATGCTGTTTGCTTATGTTGCCTAAGTTCTTATGCAACATTGAGAAGACAACACTTCTTAGGCAACATAGGCATGTTGCCTAAGCCTTAGGCAACATATAAACTCCTCTTAGGCAACATTTTTCATTTGTTGCCTAAGTGAGATTTGGTGTAGTGCCAATTCATTTTCTATATATTTTTTATTGATTTAAATCAAATTTATTTTTTTATTTAATCAAAACATAATTTAATAAATTTAATATTCACAATTTTTTTAAAATATAATCATTATGTTATAACGTTGATTATTTTATTATTATTTTTATTGTGTTTATTTATTTATATTTTACTTTGTAAAGTTAAATGAACTAAATATTATATGAACTTATTTTATTAAGTTAGATAACAATACCTATAAATAAATATTTATTTTAATAGGCATTTTTTAGTAAGCCAACAATGCTTATAAATCAAAAATATTTTTACTATGGTACATTTTTATTTATTTACATTTTTATGTGTAAGCTAACAATACTTATAAATCAAAATTTAATTAATAATGTCTATTTTTTATTTATTTATTTTTTGTTTTTCTTAGTAAGTTAACAATGATGATAAATCAAAACTTATAAATTGTTTTATTTTCAATGTTTATATTTCTTTTCTTTTAGTAAGTTTTTTTTGGAACGACAATTCATTAAGAAGCTAGCAAGAGGCTAGCGAAAAGAGAACAACATTACATCTTATCCAGACAATTACGAGGGGACATTCTCCACTCTATAATGTTCTTACGACACTCCTTTCGTCTAAGGATTATCCAACTAAAGGACTTTTCAATAACAAAATCTAACATACCGCCTAACCTCGGGATAGAGTTGTCAAAGAGTAACCTATTGCGAAAGCACCATATCGAATAGCAGGTTACCATGAGCATGGCCTCCAAGAACTTACCAGACATGGGAGGAATTCTCACATTGTCGATACCGTTAAGGAGCGTTTCCATGGAGTTGAAACCAGAGAAAGAGAAACCGCACCAGCTACCGATTTTCGACCAAAACTCCTTAGCCCAGCTGCAAGAGAAGAAGAGATGCTTGACAGATTCGGTTTCAAGTTTGCAGAACGGACATAAGACATTGTCGAGATCGATTCCTCTGGAGGAAAGACTTTCTTTACACGGGATCCGATTGAGGAAGACTCCAGAAAAATATGTTAATCTTGGCTGGGACAAGTTTGTTCCATCTCGTCTTATGAACATCCAGGCCGAGATTAGATTTTTCTATTTAGTAAGTTAACAATGGTTATAAATCAATACTTATTTTAATAAAATATATAGTGTTTTTTTAAAAGTAAGATAACTACTGCTTATCAATCAATAATTTCATTAATAATAATCTTTATAATAATATATGTTTTCATCGCGCAAGACGCGATGCCATTACCTAGTAATAATGTAAGAAATTATAACTACACGTGTTAATAAACGAGTTTTTAGAATGCATGCATTTTTGATGAAATTCAATACTGAATCTTTTCGTACAAACTGAGAGTCGATTTTTAGATGACTTTCTTTGGATTTTACCCTTAATTTCATTTTAAAATTATATTAGTTATGTATCCATGCAATAAATCGGGAATTCTATTGTAAACAAATTGAAAATTTAATGTAATTAAATAATTATTATATAACCTAAAATTTATAGAGTATTTTCAAATTTATATTTTGCTATATTAGTAAACTCAACATTTATCTCATACTTTAACGTGTTTATCCGTTTGTTTTAAGAAATTCAACGTTGAGTATATACACTTGTGCAATAGTAAGTTGTAAACTTAGAATTTTAATATATAATATACATTACTAAAAAGTATCTAATGTTTAACAAGTTGATTTGAATTTTTTTTATCAAATAATTTACAAGTATAAGTATGTTTAATTGTTGGCATCATGGTGTGTCTTTTTGGCTCGATGTAATTAAAATTATAAATATGCAATTAACCCATAAAACGCTCTAGCTATTTAAATAATCATTTTTAGGGTTTTAGTTCATATTGTTAAACTAGGGCTCGAAATTGCCACAAGTTTAAGTAAATAAGTTGACTTTAACTACAAGGGTTGTGGTGTAATGGTCGAGACCTGAGGGATGTGGTGGAATATTTCATCTATTCAGAGTTTAATTTCAGGCGTATACAATAGTTGTGGCCACTGAATTTATCATGACTGATTTTTGCGGTCATCATTGTCGGGATTAGTCTATACATAGTCTGAGACACCCTTCAAAAAAACAAGCTGGTTTTCTTGTATTACACAAAGCGAGGTGCTAATTTTACTAGTATTTGGTAGTTGAATTAATCGAATCCAAAACGACTGCTTGACATTGAGATTTGGGTATAACCAATTACTTGCTAATAAAATCAAGGTTGAATTTTGATTAAATTATGCCGAATGCAATGGCTAGCAAGATTGATATCATTATTTGAGGTCGTAACTCGTAGCTAAAGCATGATGTTGTATCGATCCCATCTGAATCTTGTATAATCATGTCTCATGAATGTTCGATTGAGTCGCTAGTCAAGCTTGCTTACACGATGATTAAGTGAGATCATGCTTTATGCTATAAATTAACATAGAATTTTAATCAAGATCCTGGCCATATTAACAAAGGAATTCAAATGGTCCGCGTTTCAAGACTATTGTTCCAATGTATTTAATTCCTACTTATGTTGATGCTAATGTATTGGGATAGTCTGCTATCCGGAAATATTTGAGCATAGCCTAACTCCATCGAGCTGGTAGGGAGCATAATTGATATAGTATATGCATGTTTTTATCCATATATACCGTGTAAGGAAGGTTCAAACGAGAAATCTAACTATTTAAGAAAACACGAGAACGGTCACCCATGTATAAAATCATATGTGATTTTACACTAATTGTAAAAAACTGGAGGCGGACGACTTTGGCCGCGACATAAAAGTCGCGGGGCAAGTCGCGTGAATCATATATGATTTTGCACGTGAATCATGCAGGGGTGGCAAAAAGTGACATAACCCGCCAATCCAACCCGAACCCTACCCAATAGTAGCAGGTTGGGTTGAGATTTTCAACCCATTTAAGTTAAATGGGTCAACCCGCCAAACCCAATTAATAAATGGGTTGGGTTGGGTTGAAATTTTCGACTTGTTTTCAACCTGATTTCAACACATTTACAACATGTTTTTAACCCATTTACAACCTGCTTTGAACTCATTTACAACCTTTTTTGAACCCATTTACAACCTACTTGTAACCCATTTATGACTTGTTTTTAATTTTTTATATTATTTAATTATAATTAATAATTAAAAACTTAATAAAAAAAACTAAAATTAAAAATATTATTATCCCATGACCCATGATGCCATCGTTCAATATTGAATATCCTATATCAATTCTAATTTCTAAACTCTCAAACCCTAGCTGCCATTCCACTTCTTTGAGGCGCTATGTGGAGCAATCATGACGGAAAAGATGGAAGATCAAGAGAAAAGTAATACCAAGAGTGAATTTGGAGTCGGTGAAAGTGGACGTCGAGTTACTTATTCAAGGTGAATAATACATAATTCATGAATTTGTGTATTATTCATCCTGAATGTTGTATTATTCATTCTGAATACTGTATTATTTGTAACACCCTCAAATTTGAAAAGAGCAACTAAATAAATTTTTTAATAAAACAACCAATTAAGGATAAAATACCTTCTACAACCATTCCTGGAATTACCTTAATATAAAAACACAATAATTTCAACAATCAAAACCTAAAACATTCGACAAGGCTAACTCAACCCCAAAAACAAGTTGTTATTCCCCAAATGCGGAAGCCTTCACCAAGCTACTTATTTCTAGAGCACACAACTAGCTCACCACTCTTCACAATGTCACTAGAACTATATCCCAACCGGAACCTGTTGCACATGCCTACAAATAAAAAGATTAGATTAACGCCTAGTGAGTTCAAGAGTTTTTATCATTGTTATATAATTAGTAAAACAAGAAAGGTGCAATTTAAATCATGAGTTTAAAAGGATTTACTTTAAATGCAAACCACCCATTTTCCAACGCACACAAATCCCGTAACGAAAGCTCTAATATAAAATGATTCACAAAATGGACTCAACCCAAAACCGACTTGAAAAGCGAAATAGTAACTGATTTTTCCAAAATAACAAAACATGAATAAATCTCTATTATTCGCACATCCCAAACACGGATGAGGCATACATCACAACCCATAAAATATGGAAAGCAATCCATATAAATAAAATACGTCACCGAAAACATGGATAAAAATAAATACCCAAACAACACCTTTCGGTGACGGGGGAGACCCGATTCCATGGTATGTGGCGGAACACAAAGTTAAGCCGTTTAACCATGTTATTGAACTACACATCAGATCGTGACTCTATTGTGTGCTTTAATAAGCTCTAACTCAAGTCGGACTTTATTGCCTGCTATAATAAGCTACACCTCAAGTCCCACACCCAGCAACGGGTGGCACCACCGTATCCTTTATTGTCTGTTGTGCCCAGCTCCACCTCAAGGATACACTATCTTATTGCCTGTTTGTAACACCCCGGAAATTTGGAAAACTGATATTGGGGCTCACGGACGTCCGCGACTCACGGAAGTCTGCGGGTAGTCCGCGGAAGCAACAGAGAATTTCGGGGGATTTCGACCAAAGTGAACCGGACGTCTGCGAGGGTGCATTGCGGACGTCCGCGATGCACCTGATGAGATAATTTGGGTTTTAAACCCTTTCCTCTCTTTCTCTTTCCCTCATTCCATCTTCAACCTCAAAACACACACTCTCTCTAAAATCATTTTCTCCCTCAAGAAACCCTACACCTCCCCTCTCTTCTTCATCTTCTTCCCCAAATCAAACCCTCACCATTATAGGAAACCTTCCACTTCATATTCTTCATCAAGATTCTAGGGTTTTCACCCAACCCTTTCCACTCCATTAGAAGATTAGGAGTTTGTGGGTTTTTTTTTGGATAAGGTTCATCTAGGCTCTGCCTAGACTACATCCTTGGCAATTTAGAAACAAACAAACAAAGCGGCCGTCTGAGACTAAGCCTGGCCACAGAATGCTGACGCCTGGACTCGAACCCGGGGTGGATGGGATATTCCACCACATCCCCCCAAGCCCTTGCCAACACGCCACCACCCTCGTGGTTCACAGCTTGTGGCTCTAGAGATACTTTGGTTGGTGGATTCGAGTGGGTATTTTGGTATATTATGGTTGGAGGATGATTCCTTATGGTTAGATCTAAATATTTGTGGTTGGAAACTTATGGATCTAGGTTTTAGAGGTTTTGGCTTGAGGATGCAAACTTCTTCAAAGGAGCTTACGTTTGGAGAAATTCTAGATTTAGCTTAAATCTAGCAAGGTGAGTTCAAGTTGCTTTGTGAAAACTTTGTACATGCCAAAAATGTTATTTTCCAAATGTTTGTGGGTTTTACTTGAAATTATCAATTGTTGAGTTATTGGGTGAGTCTAACTCTTTTGAAATAGTTATCTTCATAAATGTTGTAAAATACCCATATTTGGGGTTTTTGGATATTTTGATGTATAGAAATCATAAAGGTGTTCTTAAAAGATTTATTGTTCAAAATGAAGTTTATTTAATGATTTAATCATATTGATGTACTTGGTTCTATAAACCATTTGGGAAAATGCACATTTTAGTGTCATGGGTCATTTTGAGAATTAAAAGGGTATAAATCCATTTTGGGAAATTTATTATTATTAATCCGTGATGAGTTTTGAGCCGTGAGGATTTTATGGTATGCGTTTACCAAAACGACGTTTAATATGTTTATATTTTGAGAACCGTTATTTATGGGTCTAATGGGTTTTGAGCATTTGCTCGGTTTTGTCGTTGAGGAAGTCTTAGGGGCATTTGTCCGATTTTAAATGGCTCGATGTGGAGTCTTATTTATGGTTTGCTTTTATTGCACCATATTTAATTTTATTGCTCACTATTGATAATTACATGCTTGGGTGTTTTTAGTCATTCCGGGTTGAGCATGTTTTGTAGACTGTGTTGCATTGGATCCATAGGCATGTAAGTCAGTCTTTATTTGATGGTCTATCTCTTTGTGCACGAGGTGTGGACTATGGGGACGTACGGTTATATGCGTTAGGCCGTTGGGGCCACTAGCGAGTAGGCAATGGGGGACATTGAAGTCCTTGAGGTGTAACTCGTCTAGACTGGATATGCAATGGGGTCCCATAAGTCCTTGAGGTGTAACTCGACGGAGTAGGCACTAGAGGCATGATAAATGGAAAGGTTTGAGGTTGTGATGTCTTTATGGCATGGGAACTAGGACCGGGACTTGAGGTGTAATCCAGTAACATCATAAGTGACCTAACTTTGTGTGCCCGTCACTTTCGATGGAATCGGGTCTCCCCCGTCACCGAAAGGTGTGGTTTTTGGGTATAAGCTTTTATTCATATTTTCGGTGACGCATTTTCTTTATATGAAATGTTTTCATGGTTTATTGGCGGAGTTTGTAATGACCCAGACCTTTTTTCGAAGTGTTTTGCGTTTGGTGTGGAGTTTTTAATAAAAGCAGAAGTTGAGGGGCTAGTTGGTAAATAAGAGTTGGGGTATAAAAGGGCACAAAACCCTAGACAACATTCCAAAAATCCCTGAATTTGTTTTGTTGACGGCTGAATTGAGGAGAGAAAGGAGAATAGAGTTCTTAAGTGTTTTGTGTACTTTTGGAAGAAAGGAATCATCAAAGTTCAATTTCAGAAGAAAGGGAAGGATTGGAATTCATGATCTGCAAGTAATCTCTAAGGTAATCTCTAATCCATAACTCATTTGGAGTATAATCTGCTGATTTCTGAGTTTTTGGTAGGTTTTAGCTTTTCTAAGTCATTTGAAGCCTATAGAGAGTTTTAATCTTCGTTAAATGCGTTTTGATAATGAAACTGATGGGAAATCGATTACAGATCATTTATTGATAGTCTATTAGCTTAACTTGAGGATTAAGAGGCATGTATTAGGATTTTCAACCATTAAACTCATCCAACGCTCGTCCGGACACCTTCAAGCATGAGAGTGTCCGGGTGAGTGTCCGGATAGCTTCTTGGTCAGGTTGTGGAGGTGTCCGGATATTGTGTTGTCCGGATGAGTTAGTCGTCCGGATAAGTGTGCCATCCGGATAGGTTAATCGTCCGGAAAAGTAGTGATGTCCGGAAAAGTGTGGTTGTCCGGAAAAGTAGTGATGTCCGGAAAAGTGTGGTTGTCCGGAAAAGTAGTGATGTCCGGAAAAGTGTGGTTGTCCGGAAAAGTAGTGATGTCCGGAATTGAGTAGGGTGGCAAGTGAGAAGTGTCCGGATAGTTCTAGTCAGCTTATAAATCTGTCCCTTCGTTCAGGTAGGCAATTTGGGAGTAAAGAGCCGAGTAGAGAAAAGCAAACAAACGTACCAGGTGAGTTTTCTAAACTAAAATGTGTGGCTTTTAAAGTGTTTTCAAAATGTGTTTGAATGTCGAGAATTGCCATGCTTTATTCATATGCTTTAAATTGCATGAAAGTTGTTTACAGTTTTAAATGAGATTTGTGTATGATTTATGGGGCGGGCCTATCCCGTGTATGATTTATGGGGCGGACCTATTCCGTGAATGCTTTTATGTGAAGGTTTTATGTGAGATGTTTGCATACATTGTGTAGACGTAAATTGGCTAAGTCGGGGGGAGGTTCCGCCAGTACTCACGTCGGGGGGAGGTTCCGTTTATGCCATGGGGATGAGTCCCAGTAAGGCAGCGTGATACTGACTCGTTGTCACCCTCGGGTGACTTCAGGGTGCCATTTACGGGAGCGGATTTATCCGTGAAAGATTTTTACTGTTCAGCTATGTGAAAGTTTATTATTGAAAGTCTTGTATACATTTGAAAGTTATGAGAAAGTTTTATGCAAAGATATTTGAAAGTTAGAAACTGTTTTTAAAAGTTTTGAGGACTGTCAGGAGGGACTCACTAGACCTCATGGTCTAACCCTCGCATTTTCCAAACTAAACCTTTTCAGGAAAGCAGATTGCATGAGGCTCAGGTAGTCGAGCAAGAGCAGGATAGAGCACAGATGCAGATAGAGATATCGTCACTCATATTCTAGCAATAGTTATTCTCAGTTGTGTATAGGTTGTTTCCGCCAACCTAAGTTATTTAGTCAGATGTAAAGAAATTTATGGATCCAGTTTTGTAATTGTTTAATAATAATGCTAGTTATGCTTAATTTAGACTGGGTTGTTACAATTGGTATCAGAGCCATAGTTTAAGGGATTTAGGTGACCGGACGGGCCTAAACTTAAACTTGGGAGTAGAAATCACAACTGAGAATCAGGAAATGCGTTAGGAGGACACTATTATAGAGATAGGACTAATAGGGTACTGAGAACTGTCATGTAAGGTAAGTTTGAGATTCCACCTGGCCAGTGTAATTGCGAACTTACAGGTACATGTATGTGCTTAACCTGCCTTATTATTCCGAAGTGGTAGTCAGAAGCTAGTGTTTATGTCGTGTTCCAGTACTTTAGAATGTCAGCAAGATCCCTGAGGGGTAGACTGAGACCCCTTGTTGGGGAAGTTTCATGAGAAGTCATGGTGATGTGATGTACGTATACATCGTAGAGAGGAAAGGTTGTATAGGGTATTACGAGTCGTCTAAAGGTAGCTTTTCGTGGATTCGGAGAGGAAGAATTCTTGAGTTTGAGTAAGACTCCTGTTTCGGGAGAGTCCCAACCCTAGAAATCATGGGATAGACCAGTTAGGATGGTAAGGAAAGTCAGTGTCAAAACCTTGAAGGTATCAATGGAGCCCTGGGTTCTTGGTCGAGCTTCCCATTAGCAGGATAAATGAAATAAGATACCTATAGTGAAATGAAACCATGTAGAAGTGGAAAGTGAGATAGTTGATCAAAACGAAATAGTATGAAATGGTTGAGTAAGTAGACTGTGGAATGTATGTATAGAAAATCGTTGCAAGTCGAGAGGGCGACCACTGGTCGAAAGTAGAGTGTCAATGATAAGTTGCGTGAGTAAAGCGATTGACCTTGTTTGAGTGAGTAGCCTTCAATTGCAAGTAAAGTTTCATGCTTTGAGTTCGTATATGTGTACATGAGATTTTTTTTCATAAGAAAAGTAAACGTGTAAATATCAAATTTGATCGGATATGAGTCGGCGTGTGCAAGCGTATATTTAAAAATATATATATATATATAAATAAATATATATATATATATATATACAATCCATTTACATCGTACAATGAAGTCGTGAGGTTTACGAATTGCAAAATATTTCACTCTTTTCATGATAAGCCAAGAAAACGTTTGAATGCACAACTTTTATAACCAAAATGAGTATTGACATGTCGAAGTTATATAAATTAGTGTGAGGACCGACTGGCCTACTTCGTGTCGGTAAATTTCTTTCAAAATTTTGTCGTATGGGAAGATTTTCATCCAATATTTATTCATGTCGTAACAACACATTTTTGGTTGAGTAAGATTAAGTTTTACAGAAAGATTGCATGCAAACGATCCTCAAGATCGTTGTGCAGGGCATTAGAGTTATGAGAATGTTGGGGTCGTGTGTACCCAAGTTGTTTTCAAGTGTTGTTTCTTTAAAATGATCAAAAGTGTTAAATGATTCATTTATCGCGTTGTCAGGCATGAAGGCTATGAACTCAATAGGTCGTAGAGTATTAAATTTTAAGCTAAGGAAGGAATCCTAGAGTGGAGAGGTGTTGGACAAATCAGGGGAGAATGTTCGTAGCTTTGGTAATCGCGTTCTAGAGGAGAGGTGAGCAGTGGAAGAGTCGTAAGTGGACTTTAATGTCGATTGTATGAGGGTCTGTACCCTCGTGCGGTGACTGGAAATACAATTGCCGAGGGACGGTTGTGTTCAGAGGAAGGACTAGAAGTCAACAAAGTGTTAGTATTAGCAACTCGTTATGAGTAGTGTGGTGAAGTAGGAAAGAATTATCCTCGACGCCGAATAAGAGTTTTAAGGTGAACTTGTAATATTGACGTTACTCGAGTGAGTTTGAAATGAGGACGACGGGATGTGAATTTGATTATGATATGTTGGAAGGACTTGGTTCAGTAAGGGACCCTTGTCGAAGAATAGATTAAGGAAGTATCAATGAAGTATCAACAAGTCAACTATTGACGTCAGAGTCGGCAGTTGTGTGTCGAAGACTAGAATCAGAAGGTTGAAAGTTGAAGAACCACCCTGTAGGGGTGTTGAGCTAGTGAAAGGATGCTGTTTAGATAAGCGTTTTACTTACGAGGTGGATGGTACGTAAAGGATGTAGTATTTAGCACAAACGAAGTGAGGGTATAGATTATGTCGATCGGTGAGAATGGTTTGGTATTGCAAAGAGCTAGCAAGAAGCGAGTATGTTTGAATTAAGCAGAAACTCGGGTGTTGTGGTTCAACTAGAGCTGGGGAGAGGCAATGTAGTGAGATAGACTCGGTTATTTATGCGTGAGGTCTTGAAGATAAGTTTGAGTTGTGTATGAATGGCCATGAGAGCTTTGGTCTGCAGTGTGATGTTATGAGTGAGGAATGTACAATTATGTAGTGGAAATAATTGCCATGTTAAATGTGTCAGCTAGCGTCGTAGTGATGTGATGTTAGAGAAAGAGGAAGCATCAGATAGAAGCCTTTTGGGGGTTTCGGATGAGGTGTTCGAGTGTTAACCAGGTTGCTGTAGCACGTAGGGTGTAAGTTGACGTGGTGATATGATTATGTTCGGGATAGCATCACGGAGTGGTGGTGGGTAGTTACCCAAAGGAGAAACCAAGTGTTTTTAGTTGTAAGAGTCGCTAAGTAAGTATATTTTGGAATCATTGGAAGTTTAAAGAAGATGATGGATGTATTAGTCAAAATGTGGTGGAATAGATGTGAAATCCTTAAAAAATGTGAGCTGTTGCTTATGTGTGAACGAATTGTCCGAGAAAGTAAAAGTTGGAGTTTAAAGAATGTATAGTGACGTCGAACTCTGGTGTCAGTTCGAGGCGTTTTAGTCGAAAGCCTTAAGTTAGAATTTTAGTGCAACCGTTTGGTTATGTATAGTAATAAGACAACATTTGCAGCTTGAGAATTGTCGGAAGAGAGGGGCGAGTAATGTTGGTGGGCAGTGCTCTACGCTAACGTGGAGAGGTGAAGACAGTATGCTGGAATAAGTAAGTAAATCGGAAGTAGTAAACTTGACAATAATGCCGATAGGCGCAGTGTTGTGTAGTTTGTCCTTGATAAGTGTGCGAACTTTTGGAAAGAGTATCGAGGAAGGAAATTGTGTATGATTTTGTGCAGGAAAGAAGTGGATAAGACAACTGAACGAGTTAAGTTAGTGACTTTGTGAGAAACGTTCAAATGAACTGATCGTTCAGTGTAAGCTATTGAGAATAGTAGGGCGTGATTGTGGTTACCCCTCCTAGTTGAGTGAGAGTAACCGAAGTTATGTTATATGACTGGACGCTTGTGGCAAGCAGCGAGAAATTTATGAGCCTTCAGGATAAGTGCAATTCGGATAGGTGAGCACTCTAATAAAGAATTATAGAGGTTTCCTACTATTAGACACGTCAAGTATGAAATGATGAAGTGGTGAGAATGTACGGATTAGTTGTCGAGTTGTAGCCGATGTGAATCGGGAAGGGAGTATGATCTACATGGACGAATGTCGGTTGGAAGAAGTAGCCTAGAAATTTCATGTAACCCGAGGAGGGGACTCTTAGGTGTGAGCTTGTCGGGATGTACAAGGTTGGCCTTGTGCCAAGTTGTCAGTAAGTGAGTTTTCCTAGTGGAAGATCCTCGTTGTTGTGGCAGGAATTTCCGCCAAGTTCTTTCTCTTAAGGAAGTATAAATGTATGAGAGACCTTATTTAGACGTGATTAAAACCGTGAGTCCCGATGTGTGGACGGAGGCGAGCAAATGGAGGCGCGGTTGGCCTTGGTTTTATCAGGTAGTTTTAAGCGAGTATAGTGATCGAAGAGGGTACAAGTAGGTAGTGCAAGATGGCGCGATTTAGCAAGTGGTGTCTCGCCGAGGGCGGCTTCAAAGTATGGGGTGTGGTTATGTTTCCCATCTGAGCGGTCTGAGGCAATCGAGTAGAACTGAGTGGTTACAAATGAAAAACATAAGGCTTTGAGCTTTGAAGTTTGAGGGAGAGGTAAGGTAGACTAAGTCTGCGGATTTCGTCGAAGCATGAAAGTTGAATAGATAGTGCGCGATCTTGAGGTACTCGATGTGAATTTGAGAAGGAATTCATAGGGTGATGCACGTCTCTTTTGTGGAGAGCCGATGTGAGAAGTGAGATGATGGCGACCTTGCAAGAGATGCAGGCGATAAGAAGTTGACCTTGTCACTAGTGAGCGAGTTAGAGCAGCAGCATACAAGTTAGACTGGTCAGAAGAATTAAAGAGTGTTCATCCGACATTTCATGTCTTAGACTTAAAGAAGTGTTTGTCAGAGGTCGTTGTGGCTGTTCCTTTGAGGGGACATCAGTATAGATGAGAGGTTGACTTACGTAGAAAGACCGATATAAATCGTGAGCGGTAAGGTTTGCTAAACGAGGAACATAGAAGTTTGGCTAGTAAAAGTTCAGTGGAGATATCATAAGGGACGAGAGACAACGTGGGAAGTAGAATCAGATATGATGTTCAGATATCCACACCTTTTCGAAAACGGAATTCCGGGGACGGAATTCTTTTGAGGGTGGAGTGTTGTAATGACCCAGACCTTTTTTCGAAGTGTTTTGCGTTTGGTGTGGAGTTTTTAATAAAAGCAGAAGTTGAGGGGCTAGTTGGTAAATAAGAGTTGGGGTATAAAAGGGCACAAAACCCTAGACAACATTCCAAAAATCCCTGAATTTGTTTTGTTGACGGCTGAATTGAGGAGAGAAAGGAGAATAGAGTTCTTAAGTGTTTTGTGTACTTTTGGAAGAAAGGAATCATCAAAGTTCAATTTCAGAAGAAAGGGAAGGATTGGAATTCATGATCTGCAAGTAATCTCTAAGGTAATCTCTAATCCATAACTCATTTGGAGTATAATCTGCTGATTTCTGAGTTTTTGGTAGGTTTTAGCTTTTCTAAGTCATTTGAAGCCTATAGAGAGTTTTAATCTTCGTTAAATGCGTTTTGATAATGAAACTGATGGGAAATCGATTACAGATCATTTATTGATAGTCTATTAGCTTAACTTGAGGATTAAGAGGCATGTATTAGGATTTTCAACCATTAAACTCATCCAACGCTCGTCCGGACACCTTCAAGCATGAGAGTGTCCGGGTGAGTGTCCGGATAGCTTCTTGGTCAGGTTGTGGAGGTGTCCGGATATTGTGTTGTCCGGATGAGTTAGTCGTCCGGATAAGTGTGCCATCCGGATAGGTTAATCGTCCGGAAAAGTAGTGATGTCCGGAAAAGTGTGGTTGTCCGGAAAAGTAGTGATGTCCGGAAAAGTGTGGTTGTCCGGAAAAGTAGTGATGTCCGGAATTGAGTAGGGTGGCAAGTGAGAAGTGTCCGGATAGTTCTAGTCAGCTTATAAATCTGTCCCTTCGTTCAGGTAGGCAATTTGGGAGTAAAGAGCCGAGTAGAGAAAAGCAAACAAACGTACCAGGTGAGTTTTCTAAACTAAAATGTGTGGCTTTTAAAGTGTTTTCAAAATGTGTTTGAATGTCGAGAATTGCCATGCTTTATTCATATGCTTTAAATTGCATGAAAGTTGTTTACAGTTTTAAATGAGATTTGTGTATGATTTATGGGGCGGGCCTATCCCGTGTATGATTTATGGGGCGGACCTATTCCGTGAATGCTTTTATGTGAAGGTTTTATGTGAGATGTTTGCATACATTGTGTAGACGTAAATTGGCTAAGTCGGGGGGAGGTTCCGCCAGTACTCACGTCGGGGGGAGGTTCCGTTTATGCCATGGGGATGAGTCCCAGTAAGGCAGCGTGATACTGACTCGTTGTCACCCTCGGGTGACTTCAGGGTGCCATTTACGGGAGCGGATTTATCCGTGAAAGATTTTTACTGTTCAGCTATGTGAAAGTTTATTATTGAAAGTCTTGTATACATTTGAAAGTTATGAGAAAGTTTTATGCAAAGATATTTGAAAGTTAGAAACTGTTTTTAAAAGTTTTGAGGACTGTCAGGAGGGACTCACTAGACCTCATGGTCTAACCCTCGCATTTTCCAAACTAAACCTTTTCAGGAAAGCAGATTGCATGAGGCTCAGGTAGTCGAGCAAGAGCAGGATAGAGCACAGATGCAGATAGAGATATCGTCACTCATATTCTAGCAATAGTTATTCTCAGTTGTGTATAGGTTGTTTCCGCCAACCTAAGTTATTTAGTCAGATGTAAAGAAATTTATGGATCCAGTTTTGTAATTGTTTAATAATAATGCTAGTTATGCTTAATTTAGACTGGGTTGTTACAATTGGTATCAGAGCCATAGTTTAAGGGATTTAGGTGACCGGACGGGCCTAAACTTAAACTTGGGAGTAGAAATCACAACTGAGAATCAGGAAATGCGTTAGGAGGACACTATTATAGAGATAGGACTAATAGGGTACTGAGAACTGTCATGTAAGGTAAGTTTGAGATTCCACCTGGCCAGTGTAATTGCGAACTTACAGGTACATGTATGTGCTTAACCTGCCTTATTATTCCGAAGTGGTAGTCAGAAGCTAGTGTTTATGTCGTGTTCCAGTACTTTAGAATGTCAGCAAGATCCCTGAGGGGTAGACTGAGACCCCTTGTTGGGGAAGTTTCATGAGAAGTCATGGTGATGTGATGTACGTATACATCGTAGAGAGGAAAGGTTGTATAGGGTATTACGAGTCGTCTAAAGGTAGCTTTTCGTGGATTCGGAGAGGAAGAATTCTTGAGTTTGAGTAAGACTCCTGTTTCGGGAGAGTCCCAACCCTAGAAATCATGGGATAGACCAGTTAGGATGGTAAGGAAAGTCAGTGTCAAAACCTTGAAGGTATCAATGGAGCCCTGGGTTCTTGGTCGAGCTTCCCATTAGCAGGATAAATGAAATAAGATACCTATAGTGAAATGAAACCATGTAGAAGTGGAAAGTGAGATAGTTGATCAAAACGAAATAGTATGAAATGGTTGAGTAAGTAGACTGTGGAATGTATGTATAGAAAATCGTTGCAAGTCGAGAGGGCGACCACTGGTCGAAAGTAGAGTGTCAATGATAAGTTGCGTGAGTAAAGCGATTGACCTTGTTTGAGTGAGTAGCCTTCAATTGCAAGTAAAGTTTCATGCTTTGAGTTCGTATATGTGTACATGAGATTTTTTTTCATAAGAAAAGTAAACGTGTAAATATCAAATTTGATCGGATATGAGTCGGCGTGTGCAAGCGTATATTTAAAAATATATATATATAAATAAATATATATATATATATATACAATCCATTTACATCGTACAATGAAGTCGTGAGGTTTACGAATTGCAAAATATTTCACTCTTTTCATGATAAGCCAAGAAAACGTTTGAATGCACAACTTTTATAACCAAAATGAGTATTGACATGTCGAAGTTATATAAATTAGTGTGAGGACCGACTGGCCTACTTCGTGTCGGTAAATTTCTTTCAAAATTTTGTCGTATGGGAAGATTTTCATCCAATATTTATTCATGTCGTAACAACACATTTTTGGTTGAGTAAGATTAAGTTTTACAGAAAGATTGCATGCAAACGATCCTCAAGATCGTTGTGCAGGGCATTAGAGTTATGAGAATGTTGGGGTCGTGTGTACCCAAGTTGTTTTCAAGTGTTGTTTCTTTAAAATGATCAAAAGTGTTAAATGATTCATTTATCGCGTTGTCAGGCATGAAGGCTATGAACTCAATAGGTCGTAGAGTATTAAATTTTAAGCTAAGGAAGGAATCCTAGAGTGGAGAGGTGTTGGACAAATCAGGGGAGAATGTTCGTAGCTTTGGTAATCGCGTTCTAGAGGAGAGGTGAGCAGTGGAAGAGTCGTAAGTGGACTTTAATGTCGATTGTATGAGGGTCTGTACCCTCGTGCGGTGACTGGAAATACAATTGCCGAGGGACGGTTGTGTTCAGAGGAAGGACTAGAAGTCAACAAAGTGTTAGTATTAGCAACTCGTTATGAGTAGTGTGGTGAAGTAGGAAAGAATTATCCTCGACGCCGAATAAGAGTTTTAAGGTGAACTTGTAATATTGACGTTACTCGAGTGAGTTTGAAATGAGGACGACGGGATGTGAATTTGATTATGATATGTTGGAAGGACTTGGTTCAGTAAGGGACCCTTGTCGAAGAATAGATTAAGGAAGTATCAATGAAGTATCAACAAGTCAACTATTGACGTCAGAGTCGGCAGTTGTGTGTCGAAGACTAGAATCAGAAGGTTGAAAGTTGAAGAACCACCCTGTAGGGGTGTTGAGCTAGTGAAAGGATGCTGTTTAGATAAGCGTTTTACTTACGAGGTGGATGGTACGTAAAGGATGTAGTATTTAGCACAAACGAAGTGAGGGTATAGATTATGTCGATCGGTGAGAATGGTTTGGTATTGCAAAGAGCTAGCAAGAAGCGAGTATGTTTGAATTAAGCAGAAACTCGGGTGTTGTGGTTCAACTAGAGCTGGGGAGAGGCAATGTAGTGAGATAGACTCGGTTATTTATGCGTGAGGTCTTGAAGATAAGTTTGAGTTGTGTATGAATGGCCATGAGAGCTTTGGTCTGCAGTGTGATGTTATGAGTGAGGAATGTACAATTATGTAGTGGAAATAATTGCCATGTTAAATGTGTCAGCTAGCGTCGTAGTGATGTGATGTTAGAGAAAGAGGAAGCATCAGATAGAAGCCTTTTGGGGGTTTCGGATGAGGTGTTCGAGTGTTAACCAGGTTGCTGTAGCACGTAGGGTGTAAGTTGACGTGGTGATATGATTATGTTCGGGATAGCATCACGGAGTGGTGGTGGGTAGTTACCCAAAGGAGAAACCAAGTGTTTTTAGTTGTAAGAGTCGCTAAGTAAGTATATTTTGGAATCATTGGAAGTTTAAAGAAGATGATGGATGTATTAGTCAAAATGTGGTGGAATAGATGTGAAATCCTTAAAAAATGTGAGCTGTTGCTTATGTGTGAACGAATTGTCCGAGAAAGTAAAAGTTGGAGTTTAAAGAATGTATAGTGACGTCGAACTCTGGTGTCAGTTCGAGGCGTTTTAGTCGAAAGCCTTAAGTTAGAATTTTAGTGCAACCGTTTGGTTATGTATAGTAATAAGACAACATTTGCAGCTTGAGAATTGTCGGAAGAGAGGGGCGAGTAATGTTGGTGGGCAGTGCTCTACGCTAACGTGGAGAGGTGAAGACAGTATGCTGGAATAAGTAAGTAAATCGGAAGTAGTAAACTTGACAATAATGCCGATAGGCGCAGTGTTGTGTAGTTTGTCCTTGATAAGTGTGCGAACTTTTGGAAAGAGTATCGAGGAAGGAAATTGTGTATGATTTTGTGCAGGAAAGAAGTGGATAAGACAACTGAACGAGTTAAGTTAGTGACTTTGTGAGAAACGTTCAAATGAACTGATCGTTCAGTGTAAGCTATTGAGAATAGTAGGGCGTGATTGTGGTTACCCCTCCTAGTTGAGTGAGAGTAACCGAAGTTATGTTATATGACTGGACGCTTGTGGCAAGCAGCGAGAAATTTATGAGCCTTCAGGATAAGTGCAATTCGGATAGGTGAGCACTCTAATAAAGAATTATAGAGGTTTCCTACTATTAGACACGTCAAGTATGAAATGATGAAGTGGTGAGAATGTACGGATTAGTTGTCGAGTTGTAGCCGATGTGAATCGGGAAGGGAGTATGATCTACATGGACGAATGTCGGTTGGAAGAAGTAGCCTAGAAATTTCATGTAACCCGAGGAGGGGACTCTTAGGTGTGAGCTTGTCGGGATGTACAAGGTTGGCCTTGTGCCAAGTTGTCAGTAAGTGAGTTTTCCTAGTGGAAGATCCTCGTTGTTGTGGCAGGAATTTCCGCCAAGTTCTTTCTCTTAAGGAAGTATAAATGTATGAGAGACCTTATTTAGACGTGATTAAAACCGTGAGTCCCGATGTGTGGACGGAGGCGAGCAAATGGAGGCGCGGTTGGCCTTGGTTTTATCAGGTAGTTTTAAGCGAGTATAGTGATCGAAGAGGGTACAAGTAGGTAGTGCAAGATGGCGCGATTTAGCAAGTGGTGTCTCGCCGAGGGCGGCTTCAAAGTATGGGGTGTGGTTATGTTTCCCATCTGAGCGGTCTGAGGCAATCGAGTAGAACTGAGTGGTTACAAATGAAAAACATAAGGCTTTGAGCTTTGAAGTTTGAGGGAGAGGTAAGGTAGACTAAGTCTGCGGATTTCGTCGAAGCATGAAAGTTGAATAGATAGTGCGCGATCTTGAGGTACTCGATGTGAATTTGAGAAGGAATTCATAGGGTGATGCACGTCTCTTTTGTGGAGAGCCGATGTGAGAAGTGAGATGATGGCGACCTTGCAAGAGATGCAGGCGATAAGAAGTTGACCTTGTCACTAGTGAGCGAGTTAGAGCAGCAGCATACAAGTTAGACTGGTCAGAAGAATTAAAGAGTGTTCATCCGACATTTCATGTCTTAGACTTAAAGAAGTGTTTGTCAGAGGTCGTTGTGGCTGTTCCTTTGAGGGGACATCAGTATAGATGAGAGGTTGACTTACGTAGAAAGACCGATATAAATCGTGAGCGGTAAGGTTTGCTAAACGAGGAACATAGAAGTTTGGCTAGTAAAAGTTCAGTGGAGATATCATAAGGGACGAGAGACAACGTGGGAAGTAGAATCAGATATGATGTTCAGATATCCACACCTTTTCGAAAACGGAATTCCGGGGACGGAATTCTTTTGAGGGTGGAGTGTTGTAATGACCCAGACCTTTTTTCGAAGTGTTTTGCGTTTGGTGTGGAGTTTTTAATAAAAGCAGAAGTTGAGGGGCTAGTTGGTAAATAAGAGTTGGGGTATAAAAGGGCACAAAACCCTAGACAACATTCCAAAAATCCCTGAATTTGTTTTGTTGACGGCTGAATTGAGGAGAGAAAGGAGAATAGAGTTCTTAAGTGTTTTGTGTACTTTTGGAAGAAAGGAATCATCAAAGTTCAATTTCAGAAGAAAGGGAAGGATTGGAATTCATGATCTGCAAGTAATCTCTAAGGTAATCTCTAATCCATAACTCATTTGGAGTATAATCTGCTGATTTCTGAGTTTTTGGTAGGTTTTAGCTTTTCTAAGTCATTTGAAGCCTATAGAGAGTTTTAATCTTCGTTAAATGCGTTTTGATAATGAAACTGATGGGAAATCGATTACAGATCATTTATTGATAGTCTATTAGCTTAACTTGAGGATTAAGAGGCATGTATTAGGATTTTCAACCATTAAACTCATCCAACGCTCGTCCGAACACCTTCAAGCATGAGAGTGTCCGGGTGAGTGTCCGGATAGCTTCTTGGTCAGGTTGTGGAGGTGTCCGGATATTGTGTTGTCCGGATGAGTTAGTCGTCCGGATAAGTGTGCCATCCGGATAGGTTAATCGTCCGGAAAAGTAGTGATGTCCGGAAAAGTGTGGTTGTCCGGAAAAGTAGTGATGTCCGGAAAAGTGTGGTTGTCCGGAAAAGTAGTGATGTCCGGAATTGAGTAGGGTGGCAAGTGAGAAGTGTCCGGATAGTTCTAGTCAGCTTATAAATCTGTCCCTTCGTTCAGGTAGGCAATTTGGGAGTAAAGAGCCGAGTAGAGAAAAGCAAACAAACGTACCAGGTGAGTTTTCTAAACTAAAATGTGTGGCTTTTAAAGTGTTTTCAAAATGTGTTTGAATGTCGAGAATTGCCATGCTTTATTCATATGCTTTAAATTGCATGAAAGTTGTTTACAGTTTTAAATGAGATTTGTGTATGATTTATGGGGCGGGCCTATCCCGTGTATGATTTATGGGGCGGACCTATTCCGTGAATGCTTTTATGTGAAGGTTTTATGTGAGATGTTTGCATACATTGTGTAGACGTAAATTGGCTAAGTCGGGGGGAGGTTCCGCCAGTACTCACGTCGGGGGGAGGTTCCGTTTATGCCATGGGGATGAGTCCCAGTAAGGCAGCGTGATACTGACTCGTTGTCACCCTCGGGTGACTTCAGGGTGCCATTTACGGGAGCGGATTTATCCGTGAAAGATTTTTACTGTTCAGCTATGTGAAAGTTTATTATTGAAAGTCTTGTATACATTTGAAAGTTATGAGAAAGTTTTATGCAAAGATATTTGAAAGTTAGAAACTGTTTTTAAAAGTTTTGAGGACTGTCAGGAGGGACTCACTAGACCTCATGGTCTAACCCTCGCATTTTCCAAACTAAACCTTTTCAGGAAAGCAGATTGCATGAGGCTCATGTAGTCGAGCAAGAGCAGGATAGAGCACAGATGCAGATAGAGATATCGTCACTCATATTCTAGCAATAGTTATTCTCAGTTGTGTATAGGTTGTTTCCGCCAACCTAAGTTATTTAGTCAGATGTAAAGAAATTTATGGATCCAGTTTTGTAATTGTTTAATAATAATGCTAGTTATGCTTAATTTAGACTGGGTTGTTACAGAGTTCTACCCCTCGTCCTTATTGGATGTTTTGGAATATTGGAGTTTTATTCACGTTTATAATTACTTGGGATATTTAATGTCAAAACATGTTTGAGTAAGTTGGGATTGTATTCATTTTGGAAAAACGCTTTATACCTTTTGGGAATATTTCTCATGGATTTTGGATGCGTTGGAAAATGAGTCATTTATATCCTTTTTGTAAACTCTTTTGGAAATCATAAACTATATTGCAAACTTTCATTTAAAGATTTATTTAAATCATACTATAAACTCTTGAACTCACTAGGCGTTAGCCTAACCCTTTTTATTTGTCGGCATGAGCAACAGGTCTCAGGTTGGGAGTAGTTCTAGTGACACGTGTGAAAGGTCGTGTGCTAGTAAAGTGCTCGAGAGGTGAATAGCTTAAGTAATGTCTTCCGCATTAACCCTTGGGAATAGCACTTGGTAATTGGGTTAAGTAATACCCGAAGTGAGTTTAGTCCTTGTAATGAGATTTGACCTATTTAATGTTGAGATTTATCATAGATCTTAATTCGAGGTATTTCACCTATTGTATTATAGGGATAAATCCTATTATTTCGGATGTAATATTGAAAATTTTAATTAGTTGCTCTTTCCCAATTCGAGGGTGTTACAAGTTGGTATCAGAGCATAAGTTTGAGAGAATTAGGTGTTGATTTTGGATACCTAGACTCAAACTAGCGTTCCTTTAAGTAAACGAGAGTGAAATTCACCATTAGGCACTTTAAGATAGGATGTTTCGAGGTCAATGGATGTTGTTAGAAACGAGATTCACGTCGAGAGTAGCAAGGATAATCATGTACGCTGCATTCATAGTGACACCTGGCCAGTGTCATGGTGAACGTTCAGTACATGTGCATACTTGAATTGCTTTAATGTGATGATCGTTGGGGTAGTGAAGAAGTTTCTGAGCTAGTAGTCGTTGGAATAGATGAATGGTTCTAGCATTAGTCACTTGGAGTGACTATAAGCATGATATTTGCTTTAAGTAAACCGTTTCAGGTCAAGATTGATGGTTGGATTAGAACCATAGGCTTATCGAACCGACTTTGATTCGAGGAAAAATCGTAAGGTTAATTGATGTAATTCCCAACTTGCCTTAAGAGGTTTGAGCATCCGGATGACAATAGTGGACCAGAGGGATTTGGAGGAGTATGAGTTGAGACGTTGAGTGCCGACTAGGTTATGCACACAAAAATTTATTTTGAGAATAAATTGCATCAATTATTTCTTATGTTTCAAATCCTTATATGGATTGTGTTACAAGTTTGGAAAATGTTTAGCACACACAAGATTTTGAATCATGGTTTTGAACGCGCATGAAACCGTTTTATTGCGGGGTTGCAAACTCCGTCAGAATTGTTTCATTTTGTTATTGTCCAACGTTTCTTTCGGGTACAGTGATAC
Source organism: Saussurea involucrata (assembly GCA_033807775.1). Classification (NCBI taxonomy): domain Eukaryota; kingdom Viridiplantae; phylum Streptophyta; class Magnoliopsida; order Asterales; family Asteraceae; genus Saussurea; species Saussurea involucrata. Next base: position 221,363,874 of record CM066320.1, read on the forward strand.
CCGTATTTTATGATGTTTAAGATGTAGGGCAAGTAACTACGGCTTATAACTTCAACATTGGATCTCCTCCACATATGTTAAAGTTTGGACGGAAAGTTATCTTCCATGATGTCTATATAAAGTTAATTTGGAGAATTTGTTAAATGTGAGTTTATTAAACAATGTTGTTTATATAGTATTACCACAAGAAGGGGAGTTTTGGAAGTTTGGCGTTTTAGTCATGGTTTTGCTTATTGCAATTTGACTTTTGGAAGTATAATGTTTGGTGCCATTTTATTGACTTGAGGTCATTGAGCCCATTCAATTTCATGGAGTTTTGTTTTATGACGTGTTGAGTCGTGTGAGTGTAATTTCACAATGTGCATACTCCATTTACTAATGTGAAAATTTATGAGTTATGTTGGGCATTTTGTCCCACTCGAGCTTTGTTGAGAAATGTTAATTTTATGCCATAAGGCGACCAAAAAGGGATGAGTTTGGAACTTTAGTGTCGCGTACTTCTCTTTCAAGAGTTTGTGTTAACAAGTATTTCGTTGCAAATAGTTCAGTGTATGGATTGATTTATACATGACTTAAGTGATGCATGCAATAACATTTTGGTGGTATTTCATAATAATTTGTTTGGTGCGCCCTCGGTCAGTTGATTGTTTTATCACCATTTTATGTAAATACATTATATCGACTAGGGGTATGCATAACTTGGTAACCATTGTTTCTCAACACTTTGATAAACGAATCGTGGGTGAAAATATTTTATTAACTCATTGTATAAATGATGGCCATTTGGTCAAAGTGTGTTTTAGTGTTGGGTAGATCATGCCCAGTTTACAATACGTTACATTTTGAAAACACAAATGTGTGAGTTATTGACATTTGGTCAATTTTGGTTCGAGGAACATTTTGGGAAAATGTAAACCTTTTTGGTTTTGGAGAAAATGTGTATTTTGAGTAGTTTGGCGAATAAACTTTTAAGCGTTGACGTTTTAGCGTTTTATGTTGCGGGTGCAAAACTTTTGGTGAAAATGCTCCATGATGAAGATTTTGGAAAATTGTTTACTTAAGCCTAGAATGCGTGGAATTTCTTACGTTTTGAGTATCGACGCGCACTGTCGGCACAATTCAAGATTTGAAATCGGTCTGAACCCTTTTTGGTGTCTACCATTTATTAACACTTATTTTCTCATATGTTTTGGGAAAACGCATTGTTGTGTGCAAGTATTGTCAGAAACATTTTGCTCGTGTGTCATTATATGACCGACTGAGGAAAATTTGGAAATTAATTTAAAGAATTCCACCTTTTGAAAATTGATGTGAACTATTTGGTGCGTGTACGCCATTACAAGAAAAATTTAAGGAAGTGTTACAAGCTTGCGTGCCTACCCCAATTTGAGGTTCCCTTATGATGTTTTAGTTGATATCTTCAAATGATGGAAACGCATTGGTTTTGTCTTTAAATATGGAACTTGCACAAGTCATTTTGTGTTTTGACTAAGGTGTATTTATGAATCGTTTCATTATTTTTGTATAATAAACTGACGCGCGTAAATTTTGTTGGTAAACTTGCTCCATGCCATTTTATGGATTAGAAAGGAATTTTTGAGTTAAAAGCCGTTTGAACTTCTTTTGAAGTACGTGCAAAACTTTTTGTTGCACACCATTTAAAGTGGGCAGTTAATTTACGTGCATGTCTTGAAACAATCCATACTAGAACCGTAGCGGTTCATTTAAAAGAAGTTGTTTATCACGCTTTTGCGTTTTGTTGATAATATGAACTGCAATGAAATGATTTTCAATATGATTTTTCATATGTGGGACGAGCGTGTCCATTTTTGCGCAACTACCAAACTAATAATAGTAGTTTCTATGCGTACGTTTAATTTGATATGAAAAATCTTTGTGTTGAAAATTTCTATGAAAAGTTTCGTTGATTGGCATATTTGTTAAATAATTCGCTTGAAAACCTTGAACTCGTTAGGACCCTGGAGAGACTGAGTAACCCCAGTTAAGAGTAAGTTGTATAGAACCTTGACTATGAAAAGTTGAGCGTTAGGCACGCGATATGACTATAGGCCGGGTGATATCGGTAGCAAAGTCGATGTGCTTGTGGTGATTGGAGGGTTAGATTTGCGATAACGTATTTTGAGGTTGGTATAACCGTTTTGCCGGCAACCCGGTTTTGGGTCTTGGACAATTATCGTATGAAGGACCCTTTAGGTACCGTATTGTTAACCCTAGTTTTGGTGGAAATGCTCGGTAAACGGAACTCGCATGTGGAGTCCTGTTAGAGTTCAAAGCTTGGTGGTATAACTAGGTGTCAACCTTTTTGGGTTCGAGGTCGGAAACCGTTAACATACTCGGAGGGTGTAATCCGATTTAAAAAAAATAATGATAACGGTTGTAGTAACCTGAAGATGCTAAATTGTGCTGAGTAGTTTTGGTGGAATAACCTTCGTGCGCTGTTAAAGAACCTGTCGGCCCGATGATTAATGTTGGGATGGATTCTTGGAGTCTATTAGAACTCGTTGGAATTAATCGACAGTTAATGGTAGGGACAATGGGAATTAGAGATTCGGTTGGTCTCGGTATTAATTACGCCTTGAACGGATTTAGAGTCTGAAACCGAAATCGGAAGTGTGGAACATTCTAAGGTTGGGAGACAACCGAAGTTGTCTGATATGGAGTTACTCCAGTGGATGGAATGTTGCCCGGACACAAGTACAGTGTACCTGAGAAAACATCGTTGGTAAGAAATTGCTTGAGGTTGGTCATAGCAGTCCGTGTGGGGAGAATTTAGATTCCAGTTAGAAACTAATAAATTATGGTCGACGTTGAGTCAGTTAGCCTTTAGTTGTAAAGGATTTAGATTTCGAGGACGAAATTATTCTAAGGTTGGGAGGATTGTAACACCCCGAAAATTTGGAAAACTGATATTGGGGCTCACGGACGTCCGCGAGGCCAAGGGCCGGACATCCGCGACTCGTGGAAGTCCGCGGGTAGTCCACGGAAGCAACATAGAATTTCGGGGGATTTCGGCCAAAGTGAGCCGAACGTCCGCGAGGGTGCAATGCGGACGTCCGCGATGCACCTGATGAGATAATTTGGGTTTTAAACCCTTTTCTCTCTTTCTCTTTCCCTCATTCCATCTTCAACCTCAAAACACACACTCTCTCTCTAAAATCATTTTCTCCCTGAAGAAACCCTACACCTCCCCTCTCTTCTTCATCTTCTTCCCCAAATCAAACCCTCAGCATTATAGGAAACCTTCCACTTCATCTTCTTCATCAAGATTCTAGGGTTTTCACCCAACCCTTTCCACTCCATTGGAAGATTAGGAGTTTGTGGTTCATCTTGGTGGTTCTAGAGATACTTTGGTTGGTGGATTCAAGTATATTTAAGGTAATCCTTTTTCCTCTTCATTTATGAAGTTAGGGTTTTGTTATAAGTGGGTATTTTGGTATATTATGGTTGGAGGATGATTCCTTATGGTTAGATCTAAATATTTGTGGTTGAAAACTTATGGATCTAGGTTTTGGCTTAAGGATGCAAACTTCTTCAAAGGAGCTTATGTTTGGAGAAATTCTAGATTTAGCCTAAATCTAGCAAGGTGAGTTCAAGTTGCTTTGTGAAAACTTTGTACATGCCAAAATTGTTATTTTTCAAATGTTTGTGGGTTTTACTTGAAATTATCAATTGTTGAGTTATTAGGTGAGTCTAACTCTTTTGAAGTAGTTATCTTCATAAATGTTGTAAAATACCCATATTTGGGGTTTTTGGATATTTTGATGTGTAGAAATCATAAAGGTGTTCTTAAAAGATTTATTGTTCAAAATGAAGTTTATTTATTGATTTAATCATATTGATGTACTTGGTTCTATAAACCATTTGGGAAAATGCATATTTTAGTGTCATGGGTCATTTTGAGAATTAAAAGGGTATAAATCCATTTTGGGAAATTTATTATTATTAATCCGTGATGAGTTTTGAGCCATGAGGATTTTATGGTATGTGTTTACCAAAACGACGTTTAATATGTTTATATTTTGAGAACCGTTATTTATGGGTCTAATGGGTTTTGAGCATTTGCTCGGTTTTGTCGTTGAGGAAGTCTTGGGGACATTTGTCCGATTTTAAATGGCTCGATGTGGAGTCTTATTTATGGTTTGCTTTTATTGCACCATATTGCATTATATTGCTCACTATTGATATTTACATGCTTGGGTGTTTTTAGTCATTCCGGGTTGAGCATGTTTTGTAGACTGTGTTGCATTGGATCCATAGGCATGTAAGTCAGTCTTTATTTGATGGTCTATCTCTTTGTGCACGAGGAGTGGACTATGGGGACGCATGGTTATATGCGTTAGGCCGTTGGGGCCACTAGCGAGTAGGCAATGGGGGACATTGAAGTCCTTGAGGTGTAACTCGTCTAGACTAGATATGCAATGGGGTCCCATAAGTCCTTGAGGTGTAACTCGACGGAGTAGGCACTAGAGGCATGATAAATGGAAAGGTTTGAGGTTGTGATGTCTTTATGGCATGGGAACTAGGACCGGGACTTGAGGTGTAATCCAGTAACATCATAAGTGACCTAACTATGTGTGCCCGTCACTTTCGATGGAATCGGGTCTCCCCCGTCACCGAAAGGTGTGGTTTTTGGGTATAAGCTTTTATTCATATTTTCGGTGACACATTTTATTTATATGAAATGTTTTCATGGTTTATTGGCGGAGTTCTACGCCTCGTCCTTATTGGATGTTTTGGAATATTGGAGTTTTATTCACGTTTATAATTACTTGGGATATTTAATGTCAAAACATGTTTGAGTAAGTTGGGATTGTATTCATTTTGGAAAAACGCTTTATACCTTTTGGGAATATTTCTCATGGAATTTGGATGCGTTGGAAAATGAGTCATTTATATCCTTTTTGTAAACTCTTTTGGAAATCATAAACTATATTGCAAACTTTCATTTAAAGATTTAGTTAAATCATACTATAAACTCTTGAACTCACTAGGCGTTAGCCTAACCCTTTTTATTTGTCGGCATGTGCAACAGGTCTCAGGTTGGGAGTAGTTCTAGTGACACGTGTGAAAGGTCGTGTGCTAGTAAAGTGCTCGAGAGGTGAATAGCTTAAGTAATGTCTTCCGCATTAACCATTGGGAATAACACTTGGTATTTGGGTTAAGTAATACCCGAAGTGAGTTTAGTCCTTGTAATGAGATTTGAACTATTTAATGTTGAGATTTATCTTAGATCTTAATTCGAGGTATTTCACCTATTGTATTATAGGGATAAATCCTATTATTTCGGATGTAATATTGAAAATTTTAATTAGTTGCTCTTTCCCAATTCGAGGGTGTTACACTGTTCATTCTCTAGTAAGTTACAACTCAAGGTTTCCATTGAAGCTTTATTGCTTACTTACTAGCATTCAAGAATTGGAGTCTCGACTCCTTACTTGATAACCCAAGATGTTCAACCCTCGTGCACAAGAGTTAGAACATCAATTATAAACCCAATAATCCCGGAGTACAACCCGATACGGTTCCTCTCCACAACCCCGGGACACAAAATGTCAAAATGACGTACGCCCTAAAGTGAGAATACTAAGACTCTCCACTTATAAAAATATGACCGAATCATATGCCTATGGATCCAATGCGTTATGGTCTACAAGTACATGACTCCACTAGAACGACACACGCACTCAAAACATGTACTCTTCAAATAAAATGCAATAAATGCAATTGACAACCAAAGCTCACATTCAATTGTTAAAATCTGGACAAATGTCCTCAAGACTCAATAAAGTCATGAACCGAGCCATAAGCTCAACTAAAACGATTAACCACACATAAAAACGTATGTAACCCATGTTTATGCGAAACATGTTCCATAGACACGAATTACTCAACACCGCTCTTAATTTAAGATACGTCATTCTCCAAAGTACACGTCAAAGTGCATTTATACCCAAAGATTTACAAACGTAAGATAAATCATTTAAAATAGAAATACTTAAGGTTCATCCATCAAAATACCCAAATTAAAACTTCTAAGATGTTCACAAGGTCAAAAATGACCCAAAACCCATTGACCCACATGTTCATGCTTTAAAACATACCACCACATAAGATTATGCATATTTCCAACAAAACACCAAAAGTGCATTTTTACTAAATAATCTTCCATTATGCAATAATTAGCAAAACACTTCAATTAATACTCATTTTGTCAAGTTACCCAAAAATCTCAAAGGTATGTGTTTTGTGAGATTTATAAAACCAAATTCTCCAAGAGATCAAAATCATTCAAATGACTCAACAATAAATATTTTCATGTAACCACTTAAAACACTTTAAAATGAACATTTTGGCATGTACAACGTTTTCACAAATCAACTTGAACTCACCTTGCTAGATTTAGGCTAAATCTAGATTTCCCCCCCCAATTTGAGCTCCTTTGAAGAAACTTGAATCCTCAAGCCAAATCTTCCAAAAACATCCATAAGTTCCCAACCATAAGTATTCATATCCAACCACTTAAAATCGTTCCCCAAACATTTTCATCAATAATCTCAACCTTTACCAAAACCCTAATTTCCATAGATGAAGAAAAAGAGAAGATTACCTCAACCACAACAAGAATCCACCAACAAAACACTTTCTAGGTCACCAACAAGGCACCACAAGCTCCAACTCTTCAAAATGGACAAAAAGGTGGGATGAAACCCTAGAAAGCTTTGACGAAGAAGATGAAGTGAAAGGGTTCTAGATTAGTTTCTCAAAACCATGGTAGATGAAGAAATCACTTGCTAATCTCGAATCTTGTGGCTAAATAGCTTGAAATCGACTTTGGAGGCTTAGGGTTTCGGTTTGGGAGAGAAAGGGATGAAATGGGAGAAGTGAGGAGTGAAATGGGGCTGAAAATCGCATTTTTTAAGGCTCAGGTGTCCGTGTGCGATTGTGACAAGACCATAAAATCTAGCATAACTTCTTCGTTTTAGCTCCGTTTTTTCTCTAGAAAGAACCGTTGGACTCGTATTTGAATTCTTTATCCAACAAGACCATAAAATCTAGGATTTAAGCCCAAAATCCTATTTCCTCTATCTCGCTTAAAAGATTGATATCTACAATAACTTGAAATTGTACTTACCCAAAAATTACGGGTGCTACCCCATTGTCATAATTACATGGCACATTCGTTGGGACGACCAACCACTCGGTAATGTCGTTGCTATTGTGACATATGTCACAATCACATGGAACTATAGCCGAGACTACCATACCTTCAGTACCATTGGTGCTATTGTGACAGATATCACAACTGCATGACACTATAGCCATACTCCATAATTGGTTCTTTCTTTACTGATTTCCCCCAGTTCAACATTTCTTCAATTGGGATAAAAATCAGGGTGTTACATTATTCATTCTGAATACTGTATTATTCATCATGAATAGTGAATGAACGTTCACCTTTGTTATTCATACTAAATGTGGACACCCAAGGATGTGTATACATATTCAGAATGAATTAAACAAAGTTTCAGTTGTGAAACGGGGAACAAAAGAGAGAGCACCATGTGTCCACACTTTCATGGGTCATTCATGTATTAATCATCATGAATAATGTATCATTCAGGATGAATAATACAACATTCAAGGTGAATAATACACGATTCATGATGAATAATACATGAATCATGGGTTTATGTTTTATGCATCTTAAATGTTGTATTATTCATCCTGAATATTGTATTATTCATTCTGAATATTGTATTATTCATCATAAATAGTAAATGAACGTCCACATTTGTTATTCATACTGAATGTGGATACCTGGGGACGTGCATGCATATTCATAATTATATATATATAGGGAGGTTCAGGGTAAAACCTCAAAAAAATTAGAAAACTGAAGAACACCCTGGTCGCCCTTCATGTGGACGGTATGCACTTGTGCATACAGGTAAATTATGTTGTTTTTTTTGTTTTATGCACTTGTGCATGTTACAAATTAGTTGTATGCACAAATGCATATCGTCCAGATGAATGCGTACCAAGCCGTTCTTCAGTTTTCCGTTTTTTGAGGTTTTCCCCTGAACCTCTCTCTCTCTCTCTCTATATATATATATATATATATATATATATACATATATAGGCATGGGATCATGTGAGAAGTGTCATTTCTGGTGAGAAGTTCTTTTAAGCCATTGATCACTTTTAATCAAATATCATCCCATGAATTGCGGCTTAAAAGAGAATCGATCTGGTGCATCTCGGTGCATCTTATACTTGGTTGTGTGTTAAAAACCGCGTACAAAGGGGTTACTTTTATACGCAGTTGTATGTAAAAAAATCATGTGTAAAATGTAACCTTTGAACGCGGTTTTTAACACACAACCGCGTACAAAGGGGTTATTTTTATACGTGGTTTCTTGCTCAAAACCGTGTGTAAATGTGCCTTTTTCACACGGTTTTTTACATACAACCGCGTATAAAAGTAACCCCTTTGTACACGGTTTTTTAACACACAACCGCGTATAAAAGGTAACTTTTGTACGCGGTTACTTTGATGCAACTGTTTGTAATTGTCGAGTACATTTTATACACGGTTGTTAATTTAGAACCGCGTATAAAATCTTATTTTTAGCAACGGTTCAGCCTTAACCATGTAAAATGGGTCCAGATATGTCCTTTATACACGATTTTTGTAAAAACAACAAAAACCGTGTATAATTAAGCGCGTATAAAAGTCATATTTGTAGTAGTGACCAGTTCTCACCGGAATCCAACCCTATATATATATATATATATATATATAAATATGATGGGTCAAGAGCAACATGAATGTATGCACATAGAGAGGGAAGGAGGGGAGGGGGACCAAATTGATGGGGTTCACATGAAAGGGAAACCAAGTGATGTGTTTGGTTCATCCCCTTTGAGCCATGCTTCTTGGACTGCTGACCAACTCAATATATGACCATGGCCACCCTTTAATTTTCTCTATCATGATGCTTATCTGGATTCCCCTTATTGAAACCAACAACAAATAATACACAAGATTTTGATATATATATATATATATATATATACATACTAGCTGTGTACCCGCACGATGCAGCGCGGGTGAATCACAATTCTGAAACATTAATTTAGTCTTCGATCATGTTTCTCCATTTTTTTCGATTTTATTTCATGAGTTTACGTGGTCTATTTTCAAGTTAACTACTAAATAAAATTGAGGAACTGATGGCTAATAATCGTTTCTTAAATTATTAGAGCATCTCCAATGGTTGGTTGAATGACTTGGAGAATGACTTGAGGATGGGTTGATGATTGGAGTAATGACTTGAGGATGGGTTGATGATTGGAGTAATGACTTGAAGATGTGTTTACTTATCAAACAATTGAGAAACTTCAAGTGGTTTGAAGAATTATTGTGAGAGGCAAAGAGAAAGAAAATGAACTAAAATGTGGGACCAATATTTTTTTATTATATTTTTATTTTGGTCTAAGTCTTTCAAATTGGTTAACCATTGTTATTAACACTCATCCCCATGACAAATGTTATATAAATGTTTTTAAGTTCTACCATCGTTTTCTTGATCTAGATGTAATGTGATGGTACACAACCCAAAAAAGAATGAATCAAGTACATTTTTAAATATAAGTACATCCTACATAACATAGCAAACATATACTTACTTCTTTCAGTAGTTTCTCAATCTCATCTTTATAATAATCAATAGCATCCACACTCTTCACATACAAGACAAGAAAACCAGTTTGTTCCATGAAGAAAATGCTTATAGTGAAGTATGAAAACTTGCAAAATGACGCTCTACTCTTTGGAGCAAAATAACACAATGAATGTAAGGTCTTGAAGCCCAAATCCTAGAATTACAAAATACACACCAGGTCAATTACGTATATTCCCAATTTTCCTTGCACACTCGGTACGTAATATTGAGTTAGAGAAGAAGATGGAACCTAAAAAAAATCAATCTTTTCTGCTTCTTGCCTGAGTTTATGTATGTTGTTCAAGAAAATTGTTACCAGGTAAAAACCAAACTATAACCACATGCAATGAATCTTACAAAAGGAATGGCCTGGTGCGGATTAGAAAAGATCAAACTTGAAGCGAAATTAAGGAACTGATGGAGAAATCACCAAACATAGTGTGTTGTTTATGCTGCAAAATCAAAATTAAAATAAAATTCGAACTAAACCTTACAAAAAACAATACTTTTACACAAAGAATTAACGAACCTGAATCAAAATCAAGGAATTGATGGAGAAATCACCAAACAGAGATGTAGGGTTTTGAAGAACATGGAGAAGTAAAAATGTTGAGTTTTTGCTGCTCAACATGTTTTTACCAGCTCTAACAAGTTTCTTGATCAATGTTGCGGAGTGTAGGCTTTCACGATGAGTCACTTTTTGCTGTTCTGCATTTATGTTCACTTGGTGGTATACTCCTACAAGGATAGCAAATTTTTATTATAAACCATGAAATATGGTAATAATTTGTAAATTACAAAAATAAAAACAAACTCTACACATAAACTTTAATCATGTGTATTAATTTTGTCTACATAAAAATTGAAGACGTATTTACTCTTAACAAAGAAATATAAAAATCAAAAAAATTCAATATTAGGCTCATTTCGACCGTATCGAAGAGACGATTATAATGGTGTAACTTGTTAAAATTAAAACGTATTTTTTAACGTATTTTAGTTAATAAACGATTATATGTGTTAAATGTAAATTTTAAATTATGAAAGTAAAAGGTATAAAGTAAAGTAAGTAAATAAGTATAGGGGTTGAAAGTATAAATATCAAATTAAAATCACAATTTTTGTCGAAAAGGCCTAGGGCCTATAAAGGGGGTAAATTATTATGGGAAAAAGCCTAGCTATGTCTGACCTTATTATAAAAAATAAATACAATGGTATAATTTATAAAAAGAATATAAATATATATATATATATATAACAAAATATATATATATATTTCTATATTTCTAAGTCGGTACGGTACGGTATTACCGTGGTACACGACTTTTAATACCACGTACCAACCAAGTTTAAATAGTTGATACGATATACCAACCAATTAGGTCGGTACCAACTAAATTGGTACAATTTAAATTGATACGGTTGGTATGAGAATTGGTTGGTTTGTCTCGGTATAAAATTGACACCCATATATATATATATAAACAAAAAGAATAATAATATATATATATATATATATTTCTATATTTCTAATATATATATATATAAAACAAATAAATAATATATATATATATATATATATATGTCAAATAATATATATATATATATATTATATATATTATATATATATATATATATTTAAATCAAAAAATGATTGTTTATGAAAACAATGCAATCATTTTTGGTGCCATTAGCCTCCCCCAAAAGGATGTCAGGCTTTCCTGGACGGTGGTGGTGTGAATAAATTGAGTGCATTGACAATGTGTACATCATGCATTAAAACATGTAAATTCATAGTTTTTATTTAATGTATGCATAAAATGATTGTGCCATGTGCTTTGTGGATAGTAATTAAGAGTTTTTACATATATGTATTATAAGGTAGTAATAGATATATGGTTATTTTATCCCCACCCCTGCAAGTTTTCACACCCCTTCCCCTCACACCCTTAATTTTTTAATTTTTAGTTTTTAAAGTTACATTTCACACATTTGAACTTATTTAGTTAATTTATTTTATACCTTTTAGTTTTCTATTTTTTATTTTACACTTTCATTATATTAATACATATAATCGTATATTAACTAAAATATGTTAAAAAAATATTTTTAAATTTTAACAAGTTACGCCATTATAATCGTGTCGTCGATACCTTCGAAATGAGCTCAATATTGAATATTTTTTGATATTCAACCGATTAAGTTTATGTGATCAAACTTAATATCTATATTATATTATAGATTATTTTACAAAAACTCTTAAAATAACTTATTAATACATATTTCTTAAATTTGTTACATGTTACCTACGACATCTTCAAATCTAAATAATCATAAATTTAATTAAATAAATTATACCCAAAACAAACAAATTTTCTTTTAAATTTGAGATATATATTTTTATAATTTTTAATTGATTTTTCAGATTTTTTATTACGTGTATATTTACATGAGTATGTTAATGCCAAACATCTGTTATATTGTAAATTATTTACAAGTTTTCTTAAAATATACTAAAACTCAAACTTCCAACCTATTACCATAAACTTTGTACACATATACATACTACTCCCATTATGTCCTCACAGCATCTACAACAGTTTTGTTATAATTTTTCTAAATATTATTAAAAGTTAAAATTTAACGGTTACTCTATTTTAACAGTTGTATCGTTAACTATTATTTTTAGTAAAATAGTATGTTTTTCTTCTAAATATTTTTTTTAGTATAACTTATTGGTGGAAAAAAATTAAAATACTATTTCTTTTTGGGAAATTAATTAAAATGTCACAAGTTCATTTTTCACTTACACAAATACCTCATCCCTCTCCTGATTTGCAAAAATGCCCCAAGATCCTGCGATCTAACCCGTGATCGCGGAGCCGTGCATTTGGTCCTCGATATAATTTTTTTGGTGTCCTCGATCGAGGAATGCATTAATTGGTCCTCGATTTTTTTGGATTTAACTTAAAGGAAACTCAAGTGTTTCCTCAAGGACATCCCTTTCTTTTTTGTATATAAAGTTTGTAGAGACGTCTCTAATTTTGAAGACTTCCAAAATTTTCTTTCTTTCTATTCCTTTTTTCCTTTTCTACCATACGATACAACAAAGTTATTGTAACACATAACTCTCACACAACCACTAAGGGGTCATTTGGTTCATAGAATTAGAATAACAAATTCTTTTGCGCAATCGATTTTGAGGATGAATTCAATCAAACGAGAGATTGATGAAACCGAAAATAAGTTTAAAATTTTAAAAACATTTCGACCGACTATAATTTACGATTTTCTAAAGATACTTAGATAAATAAATATGTTTATATAACATTTAAAATATATATTTATATTATTTCGGGTTTTCAGGATTTTCGGATTTCGGGGTATTCGGGTATTGCAAAAACACCTAAATTTCGGTTCGGGTTCAGATTTCGGATAATTCGGGTTTTGCACACCCCTAATTATAACCGTTCATCAAAAACCTTTAAAATGAGCACAAATGTTATGGGTTTGAAGACCCCACTATCGAAGGAATATTTTTTCAATTTTTTGACCAATTAACCATATTGACCTTTAATTTTATACATCTGATATGCGATTTAAAAGTGAATAAATATGAAATGAAACAAAATTATTTTTTCGAATTCTCGGTTTTAGATTCGAGATACTTCGTGCCGCATCCCGCGTGGGTACGTATCTAGTTTTAGTTAATATATGATTATTATGTTAATATGATAAGAGTGCAAAATGAAAATTAAAAAAGTAAAAGATATACCATAAATTAAATAATTAACTATAAGGGTATGAATTGTAAATATAAAAAATATTTAAGTAGTATATATGATATATAATAAAATAATTAAATCAAAAAATATTTAATATTGGGCTCATTTCGAACGTATCGAAGAGACGATTATAATGGTGTAATTTGTTAAAATTAAAACATATTTTTTAACGTATTTTTAGCTAATATACGATTATATGTGTTAATATGATGAATGTGTAAAATGAAAAATTAGAAAAATAAAAGGTATAAAATAAACTAATTAAATAAGTATAAGGGTGTAAAATGTAACCTTCAAATAAAAAAATAAAAAATAATTAGTGTGTGAGTGTGAATATGTTGTAGTAGGAGGATAGGGAGGGTATACAAATTTGCGTAGGGATAGTAACCTCCATTATATATATATATATATATATAGGGGTGGGTTTAAATGAAAACTCAAATTCAATTGTAAACGTGAGGACAAACCACAGCCGTTGATTAATAATCAGGTGAAGAGATCAATGGCAAAAAAAACACGGTGGCAATTTTGTAAATAAGTTGAAAACTCTGCCCATGGCTTAATGAATATTTAACGCGCAGGGGTAAAATTGGAAAGATGAGAATCAGCGCCTATTTTTGTTGAATTTTTATTTTCTTTTTTAATTAAAAAACTTTTACCCCCTTAAATTTTAAAATAAATTATCTCAAAAATTACTAACATTTTAATCAAACAAATTACATCAAAAAAACGAGAATTTCGTGCTCTTCGATATGACATCCATCATGATATAGTTTTTTTTCGATTTAACCGTTTTTTTTACGTGAAATCGTGTATATGTGTTATATTCAGACTTAATATAACACATATACACGATTTCACGTTATAACACATATTCAGACTGAATATAACACATATTCAGTCTGAATATAACACATATTCAGACTGAATATAACACATATTCAGACTGAATATAACACATATTCAGTCTGAATATAACACATATTCAGACTGAATATAACACATATTCATCACTCACGTCTTCTTTTGTTCACATCTATTGCTACATTCGTTCACATTGCATATACATGCCACGCATGCATACTAAGGCCATTCTCCCTTAACCATCTGTGTTGTTCATCTAATATTGTTGCTGTTATTATCCATCTTTGGTTTTCTTGGTGACATACATATCAATACATCGCATGATTTTTTTTGATTTGGTTATTGTTCAACTACCGCTAGCCTCATATTTTTCAGCTACATCTCGGTTTAAAAAACTTGATCATCACGTGATATCATATACCACATATTAGGTTTTACCACACAATTATTGGTCGTGTTTATCGCATGGTTTTATGTATTATATTAAGTCTGAATATGTGTTATATTCAGACTGAATATGTGTTATATTCAGTCTGAATATGTGTTATATTCAGACTGAATATGTGTTATATTCAGACTGAATATGTGTTATATTCAGTCTGAATATGTGTTATATTCAGTCTGAATATGTGTTATAACGTGAAATCGTGTATATGTGTTATATTCAGTCTGAATATAACACATATACACGATTTCACGTAAAAAACGGTTAAATCGAAAAAAAACTATATTCAGTCTGAATATAACACATATTCATCACTCACGTCTTCTTTTGTTCACATCTATTGCTGCATTCTTTCACATTGCATATACATGCCACGCATGCATACTAAGGCCATTCTCCCTTAACCATCTGTGTTGTTCATCGAATATTGTTGCTGTTATTATCCATCTTTGGTTTTCTTGGTGACATACATATCAATACATCGCATGAATTTTTTTGATTTGGTTATTGTTCAACTACCGCTAGCCTCATATTTTTCAGCTACATCTCGGTTTGAAGAACTTGATCATCACGTGATATCATATACCACATATTAGGTTTTACCACACAATTATTGGTCGTGTTTATCGCATGGGTTTATGTGTTATATTCAGTCTGAATATGTGTTATATTCAGTCTGAATATGTGTTATATTCAGACTGAATATGTGTTATATTCAGACTGAATATGTGTTATATTCAGTCTGAATATGTGTTATAACGTGAAATCGTGTATATGTGTTATATTCAGTCTGAATATAACACATATACACGATTTCACGTAAAAAACGGTTAAATCGAAAAAAAACTATATTCAGTCTGAATATAACACATATTCATCACTCACGTCTTCTTTTGTTCACATCTATTGCTGCATTCTTTCACATTGCATATACATGCCACGCATGCATACTAAGGCCATTCTCCCTTAACCATCTGTGTTGTTCATCGAATATTGTTGCTGTTATTATCCATCTTTGGTTTTCTTGGTGACATACATATCAATACATCGCATGAATTTTTTTGATTTGGTTATTGTTCAACTACCGCTAGCCTCATATTTTTCAGCTACATCTCGGTTTGAAGAACTTGATCATCACGTGATATCATATACCACATATTAGGTTTTACCACACAATTATTGGTCGTGTTTATCGCATGGGTTTATGTGTTATATTCAGTCTGAATATGTGTTATATTCAGACTGAATATGTGTTATATTCAGTCTGAATATGTGTTATATTCAGTCTGAATATGTGTTATATTCAGACTGAATATGTGTTATATTCAGACTGAATATGTGTTATATTCAGTCTGAATATGTGTTATAACGTGAAATCGTGTATATGTGTTATATTCAGTCTGAATATAACACATATACACGATTTCACGTAAAAAACGGTTAAATCGAAAAAAACTATATTCAGTCTGAATATAACACATATTCATCACTCACGTCTTCTTTTGTTCAAATCTATTGTTGCATTCTTTCACATTGCATATACATGCCACGCATGCATACTAAGGCCATTCTCCCTTAACCATCTGTGTTGTTCATCGAATATTGTTGCTGTTATTATCCATCTTTGGTTTTCTTGGTGACATACATATCAATACATCGCATGAATTTTTTTGATTTGGTTATTGTTCAACTACCGCTAGCCTCATATTTTTCAGCTACATCTCGGTTTGAAGAACTTGATCATCACGTGATATCATATACCACATATTAGGTTTTACCACACAATTATTGGCCGTGTTTATCGCATAGTTTTATGTGTTATATTCAGTCTGAATATGTGTTATATTCAGACTGAATATGTGTTATATTCAGTCTGAATATGTGTTATATTCAGACTGAATATGTGTTATATTCAGACTGAATATGTGTTATATTCAGTCTGAATATGTGTTATAACGTGAAATCGTGTATATGTGTTATATTCAGTCTGAATATAACACATATACACGATTTCACGTAAAAAACGGTTAAATCGAAAAAAAACTATATTCAGTCTGAATATAACACATATTCATCACTCACGCCTTCTTTTGTTCAAATCTATTGCTGCATTCTTTCACATTGCATATACATGCCACGCATGCATACTAAGGCCATTCTCCCTTAACCATCTGTGTTGTTCATCGAATATTGTTGCTGTTATTATCCATCTTTGGTTTTCTTGGTGACATACATATCAATACATCGCATGAATTTTTTTGATTTGGTTATTGTTCAACTACCGCTAGCCTCATATTTTTCAGCTACATCTCGGTTTGAAGAACTTGATCATCACGTGATATCATATACCACATATTAGGTTTTACCACACAATTATTGGTCGTGTTTATCGCATGGTTTTATGTGTTATATTCAGTCTGAATATGTGTTATATTCAGACTGAATATGTGTTATATTCAGTCTGAATATGTGTTATATTCAGTCTGAATATGTGTTATATTCAGTCTGAATATGTGTTATATTCAGACTGAATATGTGTTATATTCAGTCTGAATATGTGTTATAACGTGAAATCGTGTATATGTGTTATATTCAGTCTGAATATAACACATATACACGATTTCACGTAAAAAACGGTTAAATCGAAAAAAAACTATATCATGATGGATGTCATATCGAAGAGCACGAAATTCTCGTTTTTTGATGTAATTTGTTTGATTAAAATGTTAGTAATTTTTGAGATAATTTATTTTAAAATTTAAGGGGGTAAAAGTTTTTTAATTAAAAAAGAAAATAAAAATTCAACAAAAATAGGCGCTGATTCTAATTTGACGAAAATACCCCTAAAGCTGAATTTTAGGAATGACTTAAATGTGGCTGCGATCAATGGACGAGATTTGTCCTCATGTTTACAATTGAATTTGAGTTTTCATTTGAACTTTCCTCTCTATATATATATATATATATATATATATATATATATATATATATATATATATATATATGTGTTCTCTCCATTAGGATGGGAGGGTTATGGACCAAGTTAGATGAGGCATGGATACACTTTATCAACACACTAAAAAATGAAAAGTAGACTTCCAACAAAAGCAAAATTTTGTTAAATTCTTGCCTTTTTTTTGTCAGTGCTCACATTTTGGTATTCTTTTAGAGAATGTAATATTAACGAAAAAGCAAATTTAGAAAAATAATAAAAAAAGACATGAACCAAGAAATCAAGAATAGAAAAAAGGATATATATATATACACGTACAACTAAGGTCCACACTAGAATACAAAAGAAGGAAAACACCGACATATATGGCTATGCGATCCTCATATTCAACGGATATGTTATCGATAAAATTGTTATCGATATGTTGGTTGGTTTATTTAAAAAAATTATAAGGGCATCCAACGAAATAATAGAGTGACACCCTTCAGAAATGTGATTTTTTTCCATTACGACGGGATCATGAATTGTTGGCCCGTGACATTAACTACAATAAAATTGAATTTATAGGACAGAGAGCTCTGATAGACTGTTTTATAGGACTTATTAATTGATACGACCAAATAACAAAGTGTCATTTCTAAAGGCGTTGTAATATGTTAATAGGACGCTTTTAGGTGTGTTACCAAGTTTTTCTGTGGCATTTTTAACACAAAATGTCAAATTAGCTATTTTATATGACACTTTTAAAAAGTGTTCTATAAACTCATCTTTTAAAGGGCATACTTTGTCAAATAGAAATCTATAAAATAGCTAATGCGATACTTTATTTTTTAGTAAAAGTGCCCTAAATAACTTGTTACGGCGCCCAAAAACGTTCTATGAGCTTATTACAACATCTCTAGAGTTTTGATAGGACATGCACTTTATTTTCTGTTCCTATAAATTAAGGGGGTGTTTGGTTGGTGGTATTGAGGGGTAAGGAATGAGAATGATATTGAAAATTGTTATTTGGTTTGATATAACATAACGAAGCCCAGACGCAAAGTAAAAACATCTCAAAATCCTCAGAATGTTCCTCCCTTTCTCGACGAACCAATCATTAAAAAAAGTGCATCATCTGCATAGAATAAATGAGTAATACCACAATATTACCTCCACAATATGTTCATATCATATCATAAGAATGGAGAAGGGTTTAGGGTTTTACCCTTTTTTTTCCAATTTTCCAGCTTTTGCTACTTAGTCCAAAAGTTACGTTTTTCACACTTTGGCCACCAACTTCCCATTTCATTCTAAAATACTACAAACATGGAATATGGGACGTTACAATCATCTGCATAGAATAAATGAGTAATAGTAGTCTTATTAGATCCAATCTCCATAACTTTGATTAGATTTTTGTTCATGGCCTCCGTCATAAGTAAGTGCAGACTCTCCATAGCTATAATGAAAAGGAACAGTGAAAGTAGACCCCCTTGGCGAAAACTTCGACGACGACGACGACCCGTTAACTAGAATCGAAGTGGTTGTTGATTAATATTTATTAATGCCGGTAATAATTAATAATAATTAACAACTAATATCAAGCAGTGTTATAATTGGAGAAAGTGTCAAAAAAACTTCTAAAACCCTACTCCATTTAGCATTTCTACAAGCTAGCTTATAAACTATTTTTTGTCCAACCAAACCGGGTTTTGAAATAAGTTTAAAAATTAAGGCATCTTATTTTGCTAAAAAATGACTTGAGTTCTAAGTGAGAATGAAAGCTACACAGAGAAAACCAGAAAGAGTTGTGTCGTAGTGGTTAAGGCCCTAGGGATGTGGTGGAATATCCATCTGCCCAGGGTTCAAATCCAGACGTACACAACAATTGTGGCCACTGAGTTTATCATAACTGATTTCTTGCAGTCATGATTTGCCGGGATTAGTCTAGGCATAGCCTAGGACACCTTCCAAAAAAATTACACCGAGGAGGGTAAGAATAGATCTCCACCCTTGCATGCACATTAGAATGAGATTCACCGAGATCATGTACCGGATTAATTCCCGTATCAATCGCGATTCATGGGTGAAGCAATGAAGGTGAGATTAAAAGTGATAAACGTGCAAGATCCCTTCTTACTTTCTCACCTTATAAACTAATCTTCTCACACGATCCTTTGTCACATGTCCCTAACGAAAATACATATATATATATATACATATATATATATATATATATATATATATATATATATATATATGTAGAGGAAGGTTCAAACGAGGAGCACACCAAAACGTGAGAACGTGAGGAGCAATTGACAGTTATGAATCACATGTGATTGGCAGTTGTGGATCACATGTGATTCACAACTGATCTGGAGGAGCAATTGACAGTTATGAATCACATATGATTAACAGTTGTGAATCATTAATGATCCGCGACTTGCCACCTCGCGCCACGCCTCGCGCCACATCTTGCGCGAATTTTCGATTTGTTCCGATTTTTTAGCAGTTGTTGATCACATGTGATCAGAAGCATGGGAGTGCTCCTCACGTCCTCTTAAATTGATGCGCTCCTCGTTTGAACCCGCCTCTATATATATATATACATATATATATATATATATATATATCTATATATATATATCTATATATATAGTTTAATTATAATAATTTAAAATCAAGGTTATAAATGTTAGATATTAATTATTAGAAGGTATGTATAATTCAAACTATATTAATTGCAAAACAGCAAAAGAAAATATCGTACTCCATTTTTTAAAACAGTTATAAGAAAATTTTTGAGTTTGTTGGGATCGATGTCTTAATGTTAAATGCCATGTATATTGTGATTGCTACGTACCCATTCTCACAACTCACGACCCCATCACGGCATCACCATTCACCCACAACCTCCGATATACTTTCTTAATGTTAAATGGCATGAATAGATCTCTCACTCTCTCTCTCTCTCTCTCACACACACACACACACACACACACATATATATATATATATATAATCAAGGAAAATAGAAAGTATATCGGATTTTGTTAAACAAATCCAACCAAGGTTGTTGACCGTCTCCATTGAGGTCACTGTATGTTACACTAAACACTAAATGTGATGTAAATAACACCATTCACATATCTAATGGGGTCCCTATTTTTCACACTAAATTTAGTGTAATGAATAATATTACACTAGATTTGGTGTAACACTAATCATTTACACAACTTTTTACATCACTTTTAACCATACTTTTAACTTTGATGTAAAAAATAGTGTTACCCAATGAAGAAGATTTACTATTAACAATAAAATTTACATTACTTTTTACACTATTTTTAAAATTTAGTATAAAATATAGTATGACCCAATAAAGATGACCTTATAAATCTAACGTTCGTGTTGATATAACATTCATTTCATGTAGTCAATGAATCAAGTATTTTTTTGGTGAACGGATGGTAAAAGCTTTAACACGATTGATAGTCCCCGATGGCTTAATTGGATGCTTCATAAATTGGTTCTATTTACAATTAACTAGTATTCGACATCGCACGTTGCGCGATGATTAAATTTTATGCTAACAAAACTATAAACAATGATTTATTTTAAATATAGATTGACTTTAAAATTATTCGGTTAATAGAATAACGAAATATGTTGGATGTGTGAGATAAATTATTAGCAATAACTAAAATTTAAATATTTATATATAACATAAAATGAACGTCGTAATAAATCAATACAAAAAATAACATAAGTTGAATAATAAAACAAAGTACAAAGTAGTAGAAGATATCAGATAACGAAGGCTCGAGACTACAATAAATAAAAATTAAAAACATTTAGATTTAGAATAAATCTTCTATACTTATTTAAACGGAAACAACATACATACAAATTGTATCAACAATTACCAAATAAAATTACATTATTAAAATTTTGTATTATCATTAAAATAAGTAATTTAAATAATCTTTATATAAAAAACAAATAATATGATTATTTCTAAAAGTGTAATAATCTTTTAAAAAAATACGATAATACGTGAAAAGTGTAATAAAGTGTGTATATTTATCAATATTATTAAAATTTTATAACAAAAAACCTAGAATTCTTTAGATCCTAAGAAATCTTTTTATCAATAATCCACATTTTTTTGTTTAGTCACTGACTTTTCTTTCGATATTTTTTTCTCCTTTATGATCGATTCCTTGATTTTTGGTAGTTTGAGTCAAAGTTTGTAGTGATGCATGAGTAACGTGAACACGATTACATAGCATTGTCAATCCGTTTTCACTTTCTTTTTTAAATGTGATTCATCAACTTCATTTTCTAAATTGATTGTCTTGGATACATTGTTAACTGTGGTATCAATCTCGTTAAATTGTAGCAAAAAGTAGACGTTGAAACTTATAAGTTAATGAAGCAAAAAAATTCACAAAATGAAATCGATCTAACTTATAACATAATTCAAAATAATTGGAGGTCGAGAAAGCAATTCGAAGAATGTTCGTCAGTTTACGTTTTAGTAGAACATGGATTTTTCAAATGAACACTCGAATCAAATCAAGAAACGAATATAAAAACGAAGATTTGTTGTCCTATGTGAGTAATAATGTAATATCAAAATAATCAATACTCAAATGTTTTTTAGCATTGTGGGTTACGTTCCAAAAAAAGTGACATAAAAATGAGAATTGAGGTAGCAATAAATCACGAAACTACAAAATAGAAAAAATCAATAATACATTGAAATTGAAGTAGTACTCAAATGAAATACTTACATGTAAAAATAATATATGTGCTTTGATGATAAAACTTTGATGTTCTTCGACATACGTAGATAGCTTGTTTTCCTTGTCACTTACTACAAAAAAAGACAACATAAAAGACACTTGAAGTCAATACAATAACAAATAACTCAACAATGAACAAATATCGATAACAAAGATTAATCTTTTAACATTACAAATTTAGGAGAGAAAATGTGTTAGAGGGAGAAAATGAGAGCTAGTTTGTTGAATGACAATTGGTTAAAACACCAATAACATAGCAAAAAAAAACTTATGTTTAAATAAGGGAAATGAATGACTAATTAAAATAAAGAAAAGAAAATGAATGGTTGGTAACATAAAAAGAGGAAAATAAAAAGTCAGTTTACATAAATTATAATAAATTGAATCATTAATTTAAATAAATAATGGAAAACAATAATTAATAACATAAAAAGAGGAAAACAAATGGTTAATAACATAAATTGCCATGAATATATATAATTACTATTAAACGCCCTCATTTATAATCAAAATATAATTTACATATGAGAATGAAAAAGTCTTTAATATATTCTATATTTTAAAAATCAAAAAATTGATAAGAAAAAAGATAAAACATTCTAAGTATTAGAATGTTTCATATCATCTCTTTAAAAACCTCTTTTATGGATATAAACATTGCCAAGATGTTAAATCATATTTTGACGATTCTCATTTATATTGATTTATTATGTAAATTAGTCTAATATTGATTAGCTTATATATTTATATAGATTTATTATGTAAATTAGGCTATATATTTATATAATAAAAAAATTCTTGAAACTTGTAAAAAGAAATGAAATGTTCATTCATTTTATGCTATACAACTCAAAAATTGAAGAAAATAAAAACTAATGTTTCAAGTGTTTTCAATAAATCACATCATCTTTTGATGATTCTCTGTTATATAGATATATAGATAGATATAAGTTTAATTAAAAGATGGTGGTCAATTAAATAAAATGTTTGATTAAATTAGTGTAAGATAAATAGAAATTATCTTTGTTGATGTTTTTATGTTGTGCAAAAAATTAGATGTTAAATAAAAAATGTAAGGTAAATAAATTATAATACTATAAATTTAATTAAAAGATGGTGGATTCATTTAATAATTATTTGATTAAATTAGTGTAAGGTAAATAGAAATTATATTTGTTGATATCTTTATGTTGTGCAAATTATAATAATTATAAAATAATAAATAAAATTATATGTCAAATAATAAATGTAAGATAGATAAAAATTATATTTGTTGATGTCTTTGTGTATGATAAAAATAATTATAAAATAAAAAAAAGTAGATGTTAAATGAAAAGTTAACGTCATTTAATGAAAAACTAATTTTTATTTAAAAGAAATTCAAAATTAGGAGAAATTAGGAAATGGGAAATGGTGGCTTCTCATTATGCCACCTAAGCAACCCCACATTTTGCTTTTATATATATACTAGGGTTCGGTATCGCACGTTGCGCGGTAGTGATAAAATCTTTAGATAATATTGAAGTTAAATGGAGTGATGATTATATATATATATATATATATATATATATATATATATATATATATATATATATATATATTTATCAAAATAATAAGAATCAATATTACAGTTGATATGAAGTTGTTCGTAATTCTTAGTTGTTTCTTATGATATATATAATTAAATAATAGCTAAGAAATTCTATATCATCAAACCTTGCAATTGACTCAAAATGATAAAAGAAGTGAGTGAGACTACTGATTATAATAATGAGGTGTATAATTAGTATCGTTATGTCATGACTCGTAATATATCGATTTATCTCTAACATATACTCCCATATAATAATTATATTCACGGTGCAAACAAAATATTGCTACCTAGTTTTGTTTAATTGTGGGGCATTTTGGTAAATTGCTTGCATTTGTTATAATGTACTCGTTGCAACTTCGACTAATATTTCTCCATGAAGTTCCCAAAATACGGTTGGACAAAAGATTAACAAAAGTCGTTAGTATTGTGATCACTTCGATTATATGCAACCCTAATTAAATGAAAAAGAAGAAATTTTGGGATTGAGATGCTTAGAAAATGGCATCTCATATTGTCTTTCTTATAAAATTATAAATTGAAAATTAAGAAACTATGCATACATAAAAGAATGAGAAGAAAAATCCACAACAAAACCAAAAACTTATTAAACAATATGTAAAACACGCGAAACATTAAAAAAATATATGCAATTTTCTTATAGAAAAAAATAATGATATTGATTGGGAAGAAAGTAAATTTAAATATAACTCACATATATCATTACCTAGAAATTTTATGGAGGATGGGCTAAAATGTAACAACTCAGTCTAAAATAAAGCATGCAATTCATATAAATGAAACATCCCAAAATCGGGTCCCAAAATTTCTTACATCATAACAAATCTGGTTGGCGGAATCAACCTACATAACTGAGAATAACGTCTAAACTAGATAATAGTGTCACTACACTACCAAGCTTCCTTGCTAACCGCCCTGCTCACTTGCCAGAGCCTTTCGTTACTTGCTTCCCTGAAAAGGTTTTAATTTGAAAATGCGAGGGTTAGACCATGAGGTCTAGTGAGTCCCTCTTAACAGTTATCAAAGCATTTAAAACAGTTATCATTTTCAGAATATATCATTCATAAATCTGTTCATGTAAAATCGTTCACGGATGAAGGTCCTGTAATAACCCAAATTCTAGTAGGTTTAGAAGTTTAGTGGCTAGAGCGAAAGAAATGAAAGTATTGGTGAGGGACTAATTTGCAAAGTATGAAAGATACTTATTTGGACCAAAACCCTAAGTTTTTAAGACTGAACATTCTATTTTCATTTGGGTTGGCGGCTGAGTAAGAAATCGAGAGAAGAAGAAGAAATCAAGAATTGGGCAAGCAAATCAAGAAGGGACTCTTTGTGGTAAGTGTAATTCTCCTATTATGTTATCTCTCTAATTTCTGAGTTCTCCATTAAATCTAAGTTAGGTTCCAATCCCATGTTTTAAGCAGTGAATGTATGTTAAGAGGGTTTGAGAATTATCCTAGAATTTGACGAGTACTGGTTTAGCCTTAACCCTGTTTATGGATTATTAAAGTTGGGAAAATCGCATTTAAACCTCGCAATAAGAAAAGATCGACTGAAAAACCCATAAGGGTAGATGTTAATCGCGGTAGTCTGAGTCCCGCAATTGCTTAGTACCGGGAGTGAGTCCCGCAATTGCTTAGTATCGGGAGTGAGTCCCGCAATTGCTTAGTACCGGGAGTGAGTCCCGCAATTGGTTAGTACCGGGAGAGAGAGTCCCGCAATTGGTTGACACCGGGAGTAGTTTACCGGGATCCAATGCACCGAGACCCAAAGGGGTCGGTACCGGGACTGTGATGTAGGACTATGGTACCGGAGCTTGGGCCCCGTTGTGGACCAAAGAGTTTGATGGGCCGATGGTACGTTGAGCCGAGTGATCTTAAATTCCCTTTTGGACTTAGAATATTGATGGGCTTCAAGTGTTTAAGTCTTGGACTTAGCAAGCCTTAAAAGAAATCCATCAATTAGTGAATGATCCATAGTTATTTTAGAGCCCGAGTTAAGAGGAGAAATGTAGGATCGAAGTTGAGTTGCATCTAATGAATTTATAAATTTAATTATTAGGTGTACGGTCGGAACGAGGCAAGAGGTTAGGAAGAGAATTGCTATCAGGTGAGTTCCCTAAACCCTCTTTACGACGCAAAGAGATAAATGCTTTTAACTGATTATGGTTTATCGAGCACGAATTGTTATGAACTGTTTTGCATGATTTTCACGAATGTCCTTATTTTATCAAAAGAAATGTTAGCATGATGAAATGAAAGATATGATTTATAAAGAGCATGTTTTACATGTTTGCATGAACGTATGTGTACACTATGTGGAGTCGGTCTGCACTGTGGGATCGAAGAGAGGTTCTCGGGGTCTTAGGACCCTTGGTTATGTACGATAGACCGGTAGGTTGGAATTCGTTTCCCTCCTACTCGGTAGAGGGGAGTCCGTGGGGACTCCAAAGCGGCGAGAAGGGAGTCTGCTGGGGCCCTGATCGCGATATGTTTATGTGATCCACTACACAGTGCAGTACCATGGTTGATGATACTTATGGGTTGTTGATAAATGTTCTCCAAATGTTTTTATATGCTGTTTTCGGAGGGAATTCACTAGACCTTTTGGTCTAACCCTCGCTTTTCAAAACTAAACCATTTCAGGTAAACGAGTAGTAAGAGGCTCAGGTAAGTGAGCAAGAGCAAGATAGAATACAGATGCAGATAGAGACAGTGCCAGCGCCACGTTTAGAAGCTAGTGCGTTCTCAGTTGTGTATAGGTTGTTTCCGCCAACCTAAGTATTAGATTGATGTAATGACATGTTTGGGACCCAGATTTGTAATTATTATGATTTAATGATATTTATGACGTATTGCGTTTTTGGGATGTTACAAATGGTATCAGAGCCATAGTTTAAGGGATTTAGGTGACCGGACGGGACTAAACTTAAACTTGGGAGTAGAAAATCACAACTGAGAATCAGGAAATGCGTTAAGAGGGCACTAATGTGGACACAGGAGATGCGTTAGGAGGACACTATTATGGAGATAGGACTAATAGAGTACTAAGGACTGTCATGTAAGGTAAGTTTGGGATTTCACCTGGCCAGTGTAATTGCGAACTTACAGGTACATGTATGTGCTTAACCTACCTTATTAACCTACCTAGTGTTTATGTCGTATTCCAGTACTTTGGAAGGTCAGCGAGATCCCTGAGGGATAGACAGATACCTCTCGTTGGGGAAGTTTCATAAGAAGTCATTTATGATGTGATATATGTATACATCGTAGAGAAGAAATGTTGTATAGAATGTTATGAGTCGTCTTGAGGTAGTTCTTCGTGGATTCGGAGAGGATGAATGTTTGAGCTTGAGTAAGGCTCATGTTTTGGGAGAGTCCCAATTCGAGAAATCTTGGAATAGATCAGTCAGGTTGGTAAGGAAAGACTGTGTCGAAATCTTGAAAGGGTCAAAGGAGTTCTGACTTCTTAATCGAGCTTTTCATGGCAGGGTAAATGAAATAAGATACCTATAGTGAAATGAAAGCATGTGGAAGTAGAAAGTAAGATAGTTGATCAAAACGAAAGTAGTACGAAAGGGTGAGTAAGTGAATTGTAGAACGCATGTGTAGCAAGTTGTTGCATGACCGAGAGGGCGACCTTTGGTCGAGGGTAAAGTGTCAAGGATAAGCTGCGAGAGTGAAACGGTTGACCTTGTTTGAGTGAGTAGCCTTCAATTTGCAAGTAGAGTCTCATGCCTGACGCTCTTTGATGTAACATGAAATTTTCACGATTTAAGTTAAATGTGTACATATCAATTTTGATCGAAAATGAGTCAGAATGTGCAAGCGTATGTTTAAAGAAAAGGTGATTTCATTCACATTGCACAATGAAATTTTGAGCTTAACGATTTACAAAGTATTTCGCACTTCCCATGATAAGTTAAATTGTTACAAAAAGGTCGAGAAAACATTTGCTAGCAAAACTTTTAAAAATCAAAATGAGTTTTGACCTGTTGATATCATATAAAAGGGTGTGAGAACCGACTGGTTTACTTTGTGTCGGTAATCCCTTTCAGGATTGTGTCATATGAAAAGACTTTCATTCAATATATTACTGTCGTAATAACTTCGTTCGGATTGAGTAAGATTGAGTTTCATGGGAAGGTGCATGCAAACGATCCTCGAATCGTTGTGCAGGGCATTGAAGTTATAAGAGTGATGGGGTCATGTGTACCCAAGTTGTTTTCAAATGTGTTTATTTAAAATGATAAAATGTACGAAATGATTTATTTACTATGTTGTCCTGCATGAAGGCTATGAACTCACTAGGTCATAGAGTATTACATTTTAAGGTAAAGAAGAACTTCAAGAGTGGAAAAGTGTCAGTCAAATCAGGAAATAATGTTGTAGCTTTAATGATTTGTGTTTAAGAGGAAAGGTGAATAGTGGTAGAGTCGGAAGTGGATTATAGTATCGGTTGTATGAGGGTTTGCACCCTTGTTCGTTAACTGGAAGTATGGTTGTCAAGGAACGGTCGTGTCTGGAAGAAGGGTTTGAAGCCTTCAAGGTGTTGGTTTTGCAACTCGTTATGAGTAGTGTAGTGAGGAAGAATGAAATGTCTATGGCGTAGGAAATGTGAGTTTCGAGGTGAGCTTGTAATGTTGAGGTTACATGGGTGGGTTTCGAAAAGAGGGAGACAAATCATGAAGTTGACTGTGATATGCAGAAAGTATTAGATTCCATAAGGAACCCTTGTTAAAGAATAAGTTACGAAAGTTGTACAGGTTATCAGTTGATGTAGAAGTCGACAGTTGCGTAAGACGGCCGAGGCCGAAGACTTGAACCAAAAGGTTGAAAGTTGACAGAACACCTTGTAGGGGTGCTAAAGTGTTGAGAAGTTATTGTTTTGATTAAGCGTTCTAATTACGAAGTATGGAGGACTGTAAAAAGATGAGGTATGTAACACGAGCAAAGCGAGTGTGTAGATTTTATCGTCCAGTGAGGGACTGTGTCCAGCTTATGTAAGGACTCAGATCGTAAAAAGCGAGCAAAAATGATTACTTTTGAGCTAATTGGGAACTAAGGGGTTATAGTTCAGCTAGAAATGGGAAGGACAAAATAGCAAGATGGACTCGACTGTTTATGCGAGAAAATGTGAAGGCGATGTATGAATTGTGTAAGAATGGCCATGAGAGATTTGGTCTGCGGTGTGATGTTATGAGTAAGGAATGTACAGTTATGTGATGACAATAAGTGCCAAGTTAAAGGTACCAGTTAGTGTCGAAATGATGTGATGTTAGGGAGAAAGGAAACATCAGGTAGAAACTTTTGGGGGTTTCGCATGAGACGTACGAATTGTTAACCAGATTGTTGGAGCACATAGGGGTAAGTTGACGTTGTGGTAGGATTATGTTCAGAATAGAATGACGGAGTGGTGATGGTTGGTTACCCAACGGAGTAACCAAGTGTTCTTGGCTGTGAGAGTCGCTAAGTAGGCATATTTTGGGATCACTGGAAGTTTTACGAAGATGATGGGTGTGTTAGTCAAATTGTTGTGGAATAGTTGTGAAATCCTTAAAGAGGGTGAGCTTTTGCTTATGTGTGAAAGAAGGGTCTGAGAAAGTAAAAGACGGAGGTTAAAGAATGTGTAGTGACGTCCAACACTGGTGTCGTTTCAAGACGACTTGGTGGAATGCCTGAAGTTAGGATATTGACGTAACTATTTAGTTAGGTAAGTATTGAGAAAGTGATATCAGCTGGTGGAAAGGTCGGGAGAGAGGAGCAAGTGATGTTTAGTAGGCAGTGCTCCACGCTAACGTGGGGAGGTGAAGATTGTATGTTGGAATAAGTAAGTAAAATTGGAAGTAGTAAATTTGTCAGTAAGGCCGAAAAGTACAGTGTTGTGTAGATTGTTAGTTGATAGGTGTGCGAACCGTTGGAAAGAGTATTGAGGAAGGAAATGGTGTATGATTTTGTGCAGGAAAGGAGTGGATAATGCAACTGAATGAGTTAAGTTAGTGACCGTGTGAGAAGTGTTTAAACGAATTGGTCGTGTAGTGATTAAGCTAGTGAAGATAATATGGTGTGACCAGGGTTACTCCTCCTAGTTGTGTGAGGATAACCGGAGTTTTGTTTTTATGACGGACCGAGCGTGGCAATCAGTGAGGACTAGATGTGTTACAGGTTAGGTTTGACTTGAGTAGGTGAACACTTCAACGATGGGCTTGGAAGACTCCTACTCTTAGTTACATTTAAGTATGGGATGGTGATGTAGAGAGGACGTTAGAGATGATTGACGAACTGTGGTCTAAGTGGTCCGAGAAAAAGGAAATGTTATATACATAGACGATTGTTGGGTGGTGCAAGGTTACGAATTGTGTTACGATAAAGGAACTCGGAATTATGAGTTGTCGGGATGTACAGGGCTGGCCTTGTGCCAAGTTGTCAAGTGAGTGAATGTTTCTTAGTA
The DNA here is from genome assembly GCA_033807775.1 of Saussurea involucrata. Taxonomy (NCBI): domain Eukaryota; kingdom Viridiplantae; phylum Streptophyta; class Magnoliopsida; order Asterales; family Asteraceae; genus Saussurea; species Saussurea involucrata. Next base: position 221,394,519 of record CM066320.1, read on the forward strand.
AATGAATCTCGTGTTGTAGCGGGGAAATTCGCCAGGTTCCTCCTTAAAATGGGTAAAAGATGCATGAGAAGCCTTATTTAATCTTCTATTGTTAAGACCGATCGAATAGGAACTGTAGCCTACGAGTTAGAGTACCGTAAGAACTGAAGGGAATGCATCCAATGTTTCATGTTTCGAAATTTTTATGAGGTGGTTGACTGTGTCAGGAGTGGCTTTACCTAAGGGAAGTATCAGTATTGTTGTGGGCAGGATACCCACATCTTTTCCCAATAAGGAATTCCGGGGACGGAATTCTTTTAAGGGGGGAATGTTGTAATAACCCAAATTCTAGTAGGTTTAGAAGTTTAGTGGCTAGAGCGAAAGAAATGAAAGTATTGGTGAGGGACTAATTTGCGAAGTATGAAAGATACTTATTTGGACCAAAACCCTAAGTTTTTAAGAATGAACATTCTATTTTCATTTGGGTTGGCGGCTGAGTAAGAAATCGAGAGAAGAAGAAGAAATCAAGAATTGGGCAAGCAAATCAAGAAGGGACTCTTTGTGGTAAGTGTAATTCTCCTATTATGTTAACTCTCTAATTTCTGAGTTCTCCATTAAATCTAAGTTAGGTTCCAATCCCATGTTTTAAGCAGTGAATGTATGTTAAGAGGGTTTGAGAATTATCCTAGAATTTGACGAGTACTGGTTTAGCCTTAACCCTGTTTATGGATTATTAAAGTTGGGAAAATCGCATTTAAACCTCGCAATAAGAAAAGATCGACTGAAAAACCCATAAGGGTAGATGTTAATCGCGGTAGTCTGAGTCCCGCAATTGCTTAGTATCGGGAGTGAGTCCCGCAATTGCTTAGTACCGGGAGTGAGTCCCGCAATTGCTTAGTACCGGGAGTGAGTCCTGCAATTGGTTAGTACCGGGAGAGAGAGTCCCGCAATTGGTTGACACCGGGAGTAGTTTACCGGGAGCCAATGCACCGAGACCCAAAGGGGTCGGTACCGGGACTGTGATGCAGGACTGTGGTACCGGAGCTTGGGCCCCGTTGTGGACCAAAGAGTTTGATGGGCCGATGGTACGTTGAGCCGAGTGATCTTAAATTCCCTTTTGGACTTAGAATATTGATGGGCTTCAAGTGTTTAAGTCTTGGACTTAGCAAGCCTTAAAAGAAATCCATCAATTAGTGAATGATCCATAGTTATTTTAAAGTCCGAGTTAAGAGGAGAAATGTAGGATCGAAGTTGAGTTGCATCTAATGAATTTATAAATTTAATTATTAGGTGTACGGTCGGAACGAGGCAAGAGGTTAGGAAGAGAATTGCTATCAGGTGAGTTCCTTAAACCCTCTTTACGACGCAAAGAGATAAATGCTTTTAACTGATTATGGTTTATCGAGCACGAATTGTTATGAACTGTTTTGCATGATTTTCACGAATGTCCTTATTTTATTAAAAGAAATGTTAGCATGATGAAATGAAAGATATGATTTATAAAGAGCATGTTTTACATGTTTGCATGAACGTATGTGTACACTATATGGAGTCGGTCTGCACTGTGGGATCGAAGAGAGGTTCTCGGGGTCTTAGGACCCTTGGTTATGTACGATAGACCGGTAGGTTGGAATTCGTTTCCCTCCCACTCGGTAGAGGGGAGTAGGTGGGGACTCCAAAGCCGCAAGAAGGGAGTCTGTTGGGGCCCTGATCGTGATATGTTTATGTGATCCACTACACAGTGCAGTACCATGGTTGATGATACTTATGGGTTGTTGATAAATGTTCTCCAAATGTTTTTATATGCTGTTTTTGGAGGGAATTCACTAGACCTTTTGGTCTAACCCTCGCTTTTCAAAACTAAACCATTTTCAGGTAAACGAGTAGTAAGAGGCTCAGGTAAGTGAGCAAGAGCAAGATAGAATACAGATGCAAATAGAGACAGTGCTAGCGCCACGTTTAGAAGCTAATGCGTTCTCAGTTGTGTATAGGTTGTTTCCGCCAACCTAAGTTTTAGACTGATGTAATAACATGTTTGGGACCCAGATTTGTAATTATTATGATTTAATTATATTTATGACGTATTGCGTTTTTGGGATGTTACAGGTCCGCCCCTCGTAAATTGACACCCTGAAGTCACCCTAAGGTAACAACGAGTCAGTCTCATGCTGCCTTACATGGGGCCACACTACCCCTTGGGGCCACACTACCCCTTGGCATAAACGGGTCACACCTCCCGACACGAGCTGGCGGGCCACACCCCCCGACTTAGCCAATTTACAACTCAAACAATGTATGCATACATCCCATATAAAACTTTAAACAACTTTCATGAAATTAACGCAATGAAACATGGCATTTCTCATCATGTACTCGCTTTAGAAAACACATTAAAAGTCACGCATTTTAGTTAGAAAACTCACCTGATGCTCTTACTTCTCTTTTCTAGTCTGTTCCCGACTCCCAATCGATTTCCCTGAATGAATAGGCAAAACATAAGCTAAACATCCATCTTTCCGGACACAACCCTTTCCGGACAGCCCCACTTTCCGGACGACACAACATCCCGAATAACACTACGCTTTCCGGACGACACAACATTCCGGACATCACCAAATCCCGGGTACTTCCCACTTACCAGATACTTACCCGGTAACCTTCATCACTGTAACTTGCCGGGTAAGGCGATGGAATGAGTTTAGAGGCTAAATTCTTGTTAAACGCCCTTTAATCAAAACGATAACACGATAAATACTTGTATAAACATTCTAAAACCATTTCTTACCATTCCTTGCTATTTAAACACGAATTATGGTGATTAAATATTCTCTTAGAGTATAAACATTCTATAACCAGGTATTTTATTTAATTTAAAATATAAGAATTTTATAAGTTTATATGGGGATTTTAAGGAATGAGAAGTTAAGGGGTAAGTTTTAATTTTAATGAAAGTTTAGGGGTATATTTGGTTAAATGGAACAAGTTTGAGGTTCATTTGGAAAGTTGGGTGACACCTCCTGTTAGCCAAAACCGACTTTCATTCTATAGGAATGAGGTGTCTCCTTTTTACCATTTTTAGCAAAGTGTAGTGTGTGCCTAGGTGGTGTTTTCGATTTTAGAGAGAGAGTGAGAGAGGTCGAAGGAAACTAAGGAAGAGGAAGAAGTATCTGATTGTTTGCAGCTGAGTTTAAGATTCAATTCATCTGAAACAACAAGGTAATAATCCATCCTAATTCTTCTTTTTATGTATAATAGGTTTTACATGAACTTTAGAAGTGGGTTATGTTATTCTTAGAAGGTATATGAATTATGGGTTTGGAATAGTGTTCTAATGGTAGTATAAAACATATCTGCAAAGTTATATAAACATGCATAGAATAAAACTCAAAAATCTGGGTTTTAGGATGAAACAGTAGACTGAGACTTTCATCGAAGTCGCAGTAGGCTAGTATTCATCGAAGTCGCAGTAGGTTAATATTCATCGAAGTCGCAATGGACGACTGCGACATTCATCGGAGTCGCAATGGTTGGTTGCGACTTGGGTATGAAGTCGCAATGGTTGTTTGCGACTTGGCTTGGAATCGCAGTAGTTGATTGCGATTCGGGTTTGGGATCGCAATAGTAGGTTGCGACTCCAGGGTGGAATCGCAGTGGTGGATTGCGACTTAGGGTGAAGTCGCAATAGTGGGTTGCGATTTCGGGGGTGAAGTCGCAGTAAGAGGTTGCGACTTTGTACTGTTCATCACGGTTGCGATTTCATGTCTTTTTGGGTTGCGACTTGGGTTGAGGATTTCGTGAGTTTAGTGTTAAGAGAAATATTTGGTATTTTGTGATTTCAGATTCGGTGAAGGGGCGACTTACGTGAATTACCTTGAAAGAGTTTTTGTAATAACGCACGAGGTGAGTTTTTATTTGAAATGTTTTCAAATGGAATACATATATGTGATTTAATGTAATATGGTGCATATAGTGTTTATATGAATATTACATTGTATGAGTACTAGTTGGCCGGGCTTAGGACCGGTGAAAGTTGGCTGTACAAAGGGACAGTGGTGTTGGCTGTATTTAGTACAGCGGTGTAAATTAATTAATTGGCTTGCTACCAATTAATATGGCCAAGGAAAAGAAAAGAGATAGAGATGGAAAGATACATGATGCATGAGTCATATTTGGTATTCTTACGTGAATTATGTGCAAATGTTTTCTTTTACTAACGGGGATTTTTCTCACTAGACCTCAAGGTCTAACCCTCATTTTTGTTTTAAAATATGTATTCCAGGTCATGGAGCAAACAAGAGACAATGATAGGATTTATCATGTTAGCTTTTGTGGATGTTGAATGATTATGAAGATTTCAGTTATAATTAGTAGTTGTTATGTATTTTACTTTATTCGAAAAAATTTGTACTGAAAGACCTAATTGTAGAATTTAAGGGACCATATTTGGATTATGATATGTTATTTTGTGGTGAATTATATGAAACTTGTATGTTGGGATTAAGGGATGTTACAAATGGTATCAGAGCCTTAGTTTAAGAGATTTAGGTATTAGTATCTGTACCTAGACTTAAACTGCATGCGAAGTAGGAGGTCCTTGTTATTTTAGAACCTTGGGATGATAAATATAAAAAGGTAGAAGGAACCTCATGTAAGGTAATTTCAGATTACACCTGGCCAGTGTAATTATGATCTTACAGGTACATGTCGGAACCAGAATACTTTATTATATGGGGTATGTGCTTATGTGTATATTAACCTTGTTTGAATCAACATAATGGCAAGTGGAACGAGACGAACAAACCGAGAAGGGGAAGGGAATCCGAATAGATCTAATCCAACAGCCGGTGGAAGGGGAAGAGGGGGAGAAAGAGGTAGAGGTAGGTCAGGGGGCAGAGTACAGGGGCGAGGCACAGAATTTGTTACAAGAGATGACCTAGCAGTTGAAATGGGAAGACTTCAGGCAAATATACAAGCTATGTTTAACCAGACTCACCATTCGGAAACAGAAATACCAGACCCTACCCTCGAAAACGAAGTGCCTATCGCACCTATTGTCACATCAGCACCCAGAAAGTGTGATTATAAAATGTTTTTAAGCTGTAAACCACCCAATTATGGAGGGGACAGAGATCCAGTAAAAGCAATGCGATGGATGAAGGAGGTTGAAGCCGTATTTAAGACCAGTAAATGCGCGGAAGAAGATAAAGTGTTATATGGAACAACAATGTTGAAAGCAGATGCCTTGTATTGGTGGGAAGCCCTTATTGACTCTGAAGGACCTAATGTGTATTCAACTTTTACTTGGGGCGAATTCTCGAGAGCATTTAAGGAACAGTTTTGCCCGCAAGCCGCAGTTAGACAGTTGGAAGAGGAATTCCTGAGCCTACAGCAAGGAAATTTATCGGTAAGAGACTACACTGCCCGTTTCTTGGAAAAGTCGCGTTTCGGAGAATATTATGTTGCCACAGAAAAGATGAAGATGGAAAGGTATGTATTCGGATTGAATTCGGAGATTAGAAAGTTGGTAACTGCAGCGAGACCTAATACTTTTTCAGAAGCAGTCAATGCTGCGGAAAATGTGGAGCGAGACAATAAGAGGGATGTTGGGGATAAGAGTGCGGGAAAGAGAAAATGGGAAGGACCACCACACGATGTGAAGAAGTCTGGATTTCAGCGATTTGATAGTCGTCCACCTTTTAGAGCAGCTGAAAGACCTTGCCCAAAGTGCCACCGTTTCCACCAAGGAAACTGTCAAGTATATCCTAGAAACTGTTATAAGTGCGGGAAGTTTGGACACATTGCTAAAGATTGTAGGGTGGTTAGATTTTGTTATTCATGCAATTCGCCAGATCATCTTCAATCAGATTGTCCATTGGGAAGAATACCATCGGGTGGCACGTCAACAAGAGCATCGGGTGTTAGACCAACAGCACCGAGGTTAGAGCCAGCAAGAGCAAGAGGCCGTTCATTTCAAATGACAGCAAAAGAAGCGGAGGAAACTCCGGACGTGGTTACAGGTACATTCTTAATAAATTCTACACGTGCTAAGGTGTTATTTGATTCCGGTGCAAACCGATCGTTTGTGTCTCCTTCATTTGCTGCTTACATGCGTTTAAAGCCGAAAGTGTTAGATCATGCTTTATTGGTAGATACGGCAAATGAAAATCAAGTATCAGTTAAAGAAGTATTTGATAGTTGCGTGATAGATATAGAAGGGTGCGGAGTACCGATTCAGTTATTTCCAATAGCCCTGGTAGAGTTTGATGTGGTAGTGGGAATGGACTGGTTAGCCGAGAACCAAGCTAATATAAATTGTGATAAGAAGTTAATAAACGTTGTGTTACCTGAAAAAGGGCCGGTAGTGATTTATGGCGATCGTAGGAATTATCAGTATAATCTTATTAACATGATAAAAGCCCGTAAGTGTGTTAGTAAAGGTTGTCAGAGTTACTTAGCTTATGTAATAGATACTAAGCTAGAGAAGAGTAAGTTGGAAGACATTCCAATTGTTAGTGATTTTCCAGAAGTATTTCCTGAAGACTTGAACAGTCTTCCGCCCGTTAGACAGGTAGAGTTCGGTATAGATCTAATTCCTGGAGCCACCCCTGTAGCCCGTGCACCGTATCGTTTGGCGCCTCCAGAAATGAAAGAAATGATGGCACAACTGCAAGATCTATCCGTTAAGGGTTTCATCAGACCAAGTTCTTCACCGTGGGGAGCACCAGTCCTATTTGTGAAAAAGAAGGATGGTTCGATGAGAATGTGTATCGACTACAGAGAATTGAATAAGCGCACAATCAAAAACAAGTATCCTCTACCTAGAATTGATGACCTCTTCGATCAATTAGTTGGAGCATGTTGTTTCTCCAAGATTGATTTAAGATCCGGTTATCATCAGTTGAAGGTCAAAGAAGAAGACGTGTTGAAAACTGCTTTTCGCACCAGCTACGGTCACTATGAGTTTCTAGTAATGCCATTTGGATTGACAAACGCTCCAGCCGCCTTTATGGATTTAATGAATCGGGTATGTAAGCAATATCTTGATAAATTCGTCATTGTATTTATCGATGATATACTTATTTATTCCCGATCCAAAGAGGATCATGCATGACATCTTCGTTTGATTTTGGAATTGTTGAAGAAAGAAAAGTTGTATGCGAAATTTTCAAAGTGTGAATTCTGGTTGCGGAAGTTCAGTTTTTGGGGCATATAGTTTCTGAAAAGGTTATACAAGTCGATCCGATGAAAGTGGAAGCAGTTGAAAAATGGGAACCACCAAAGACAGCAACAGAAGTACGAAGTTTTCTGGGTTTGGCCGGCTACTACCGAAAGTTTATAAAAGATTTCTCTCGTATTGTCACACCGTTGACGAAGCTGACTCGGAAGAATCTGAAGTTCGAATGGAAGGCAGAACAGGACGAGGCATTCAGGATATTAAAGGAGAAACTCTGCAGCGCGCCGATTTTAGCATTGCCAGAAGGTTCGGATGATTTTGTGGTCTACAGTGATGCTTCTAAGTTAGGTTTGGGATGTGTACTCATGCAACGTGGAAAAGTAATTGCCTATGCTTCTCGTCAATTAAAGGATCATGAAAGGCAATATCCTACTCACGATATGGAACTGGCAGCAGTTGTTTTCGCTTTGAAGATTTGGAGGCATTATCTTTATAGTTCCAAGTGTCAAATTTTTACGGACCATAAGAGTCTCCAACATCTTTTTGATCAGAAGGAACTGAACATGAGGCAAAGAAGGTGGCTAGAGTTAGTAAACGATTATGATTGTGAAATCCTTTATCATCCAGGAAAAGCGAATGTGGTGGCAGATGCACTAAGTCGACAAGAAAGAAGTGGAACGATAAAGGCGATATCTTTAAGAGCTGAACTTCTTCCAAACATTTTTGACGAATTACTGAAGTGCCAATTAGATGCTTATCAAGAAGAAAGTTTGAAATCTGAACGGTTGGTTGGGATATCAGCATTGCTTGGGAAAGATAACTGTGGGTTGTTGTGTTTGGGGAATAGGATTTGGGTACCTCGTTTGGGTGGATTACGTGATCGTGTACTACAAGAAGCTCATCAATCTCGATTCTCCATTCATCCAGGTACAAATAAAATGTATAGGGATTTGAAACAATTCTATTGGTGGGAGAAGTATTGCTAAGCATGTGGAAGACTGCATTACCTGCAAGAAAGTAAAGATTGAGCATCAGAAACCGTTTGGTCAGTTACAACGCTTAGATATTCCAGTGTGGAAATGGGATCAGATCACAACTGATTTCATTACCAAGTTACCAAGAACTTCAAAAGGATTCGATTCTATTTGGGTGATTGTGGATAGGTTGACGAAGTCTGCTCATTTCTTGCCGATAAAAGAAACCGATTCTTTGGAACGTTTGGCCAAACTGTACATTAATGAAATAGTAACTCGACATGGAGTACCAATTTCGATTATTTCTGATCGAGATAGTCGTTTTACTTCTAGATTTTGGAGAAGCTTTCAAAAAGAGATGGGAACACAAATCAAGTTGAGTACAACATATCATCCACAGACTGATGGACAAAGTGAAAGAACAATTCAGACGTTAGAAGATATGCTTCGGGCTTGTATAGTTGATTTTGGAGGATCATGGGATAAACATTTGCCTTTGATAGAGTTCGCTTACAACAACAGTTATCATTCTAGTATTCAGGCGGCACCGTTTGAAGTATTGTATGGTAGGAAATGCCGAACGCCTTTGTGTTGGAATGAAGTGGGGGAAAAGCAGTTAGCAGGGCCAGAAATAGTACAATTAACAGCAGATAAGATTACTCAGATCCGGGATAGATTGAAAACGGCACAAGACAGACAGAAAAGTTATGCAGATCGACGCCGGAAACCGTTAGAATTTCAGGTTGGGGAATTTGTGATGTTAAAAGTTTCACCTTGGAAAGGAGTCATACGTTTTGGGAAACAAGGTAAACTCAGTCCGCGGTATATTGGGCCATTTGAAATTACAGAAAGAATTGGTGAAGTAGCATACAGATTGGATCTTCCGCAGGAGTTGAGCAGAATTCACAACGCGTTTCATGTGTCGAATTTTCGAAAGTGTTTGGTATCACCAGATCAGGCAGTATCTCTACCGGATATACAAGTGGATGAAAAGTTGAACTATGTGGAGGAACCGGAAGCGATAGTTGATCACAAGGTTAAAGTATTGAGGAATAAGGAGATCAGGCAGGTAAAGGTTCAATGGAAACATCATAGGGGTCAGGATGCGACATGGGAATCAGAGTCGGAGATGAGAGCCAAATATCCTCATCTGTTCACTTGACTGAATTCCGGGACGGAATTCTTTTAAGGGGGAGATGTTGTAATAACCAGGTATTTTATTTAATTTAAAATATAAGAATTTTATAAGTTTATATAGGGATTTTAAGGAATGAGAAGTTAAGGGGTAAGTTTTAATTTTAATGAAAGTTTAGGGGTATATTTGGTTAAATGGAACAAGTTTGAGGTTCATTTGGAAAGTTGGGTGACACCTCCTGTTAGCCAAAACCGACTTTCATTCTATAGGAATGAGGTGTCTCCTTTTTACCATTTTTAGCAAAGTGTAGTGTGTGCCTAGGTGGTGTTTTCGATTTTAGAGAGAGAGTGAGAGAGGTCGAAGGAAACTAAGGAAGAGGAAGAAGTATCTGATTGTTTGCAGCTGAGTTTAAGATTCAATTCATCTGAAACAACAAGGTAATAATCCATCCTAATTCTTCTTTTTATGTATAATAGGTTTTACATGAACTTTAGAAGTGGGTTATGTTATTCTTAGAAGGTATATGAATTATGGGTTTGGAATAGTGTTCTAATGGTAGTATAAAACATATCTGCAAAGTTATATAAACATGCATAGAATAAAACTACAAAAATCTGGGTTTTAGGATGAAACAGTAGACTGAGACTTTCATCGAAGTCGCAGTAGGCTAGTATTCATCGAAGTCGCAGTAGGTTAATATCCATCGAAGTCGCAATGGACGACTGCGACATTCATCGGAGTCGCAATGGTTGGTTGCGACTTGGGTATGAAGTCGCAATGGTTGTTTGCGACTTGGCTTGGAATCGCAGTAGTTGATTGCGATTCGGGTTTGGGATCGCAATAGTAGGTTGCGACTCCAGGGTGGAATCGCTGTGGTGGATTGCGACTTAGGGTGAAGTCGCAATAGTGGGTTGCGATTTCGGGGGTGAAGTCGCAGTAAGAGGTTGCGACTTTGTACTGTTCATCACGGTTGCGATTTCATGTCTTTTTGGGTTGCGACTTGGGTTGAGGATTTCGTGAGTTTAGTGTTAAGAGAAATATTTGGTATTTTGTGATTTCAAATTCGGTGAAGGGGCGACTTACGTGAATTACCTTGAAAGAGTTTTTGTAATAACGCACGAGGTGAGTTTTTATTTGAAATGTTTTCAAATGGAATACATATATGTGATTTAATGTAATATGGTGCATATAGTGTTTATATGAATATTACATTGTATGAGTACTAGTTGGCCGGGATTAGGACCGGTGAAAGTTGGCTGTACAAAGGGACAGTGGTGTTGGCTGTATTTAGTACAGCGGTGTAAATTAATTAATTGGCTTGCTACCAATTAATATGGCCAAGGAAAAGAAAAGAGATAGAGATGGAAAGATACATGATGCATGAGTCATATTTGGTATTCTTACGTGAATTATATGCAAATGTTTTCTTTTACTAACGGGGATTTTTCTCACTAGACCTCAAGGTCTAACCCTCATTTTTGTTTTAAAATATGTATTCCAGGTCATGGAGCAAACAAGAGACAATGATAGGATTTATCATGTTAGCTTTTGTGGATGTTGAATGATTATGAAGATTTCAGTTATAATTAGTAGTTGTTATGTATTTTACTTTATTCGAAAAAATTTGTACTGAAAGACCTAATTGTAGAATTTAAGGGACCATATTTGGATTATGATATGTTATTTTGTGGTGAATTATATGAAACTTGTATGTTGGGATTAAGGGATGTTACAATAACTTTCAAGTCAAGAACTCTCAAACTCAACAATCCAACCAACAATAAAAAATAGGGTTATAGATTAGGAATTACCTGATGGATTCTCTGCAGAAAACGAATCTCACTCCACCCCTTTTTCCGATTTTCAAAGAATGAAGATCTTCTTCTTCAATTCACAAGGACCCCAAAAATCTTTCTCTTCCTTCTATTCTCTCTTAGCCTCCAACCACAAATGAAATGGTCTCTCTAGGGTTTAGTGGCAATCATTTGGGCTTTTATACCCTAACATAAATTAACCAAATAGTCCCTCAACATTCAGTTTTTTTATTATTAAACTTTCCCAAAAGACTTGAAACTCCTTAAATTTCGGTCTCGGATATTACAACACTCACCCCTCAAAAGAATTCCGTCCCCGGAATTCCATTCTCAAAAGATAAGGGTACTTGGAATTCATATCTGATTCTACTTCCCACGTTGCCTCTCGTCCCTTATGATATCTCCACTGAACTTTTACTAGACGAACCTCTCTATTCCTTGTTCTCCGGATCTTACTGCTCCCGATTTCAATCGGTTCTCCTACGTAAGTGGACCTCTCATCTATACTGATGTCCCCGAAAGGACCAGCCACCTCGGCATCTGACAAACACTTTTTTTTAAGTCCGAGACATGAAGTGTCGGAGAAACATTCTTTAATTCCTCTGACCAGTCTTACTTGTATGCCGCTGCTCTAACTCGCTCACTAATGACAAAAGTCAACTTCTTATCGTCTGCATCTCTTGCAAGGTCTCCATCATTTCACTTTCCACCCCGGCTCTCCACAAAAGAGATGTGCATCACACTACGAATTTCTTCTCAAACTTCAAGGCTCAAAGTCTTATGTTTTTCAATCCAACCACTCAGTTCTACTCGGTTGCCTCAGACCGTTCAGATGGGAAACATAACCGCACCCCATACTTTGAAACCGCCCTCGGCGAGACACCACTTGCTATATCGTGCCCTCTTGCACTACTTACTTGTACACTCTTCGATCACTATACTCGCTTAAAACTACCTGATAAAACCAAGGCCAACCGCGCCTCCATTTGCTCGCCTCCGTCCACACATCGGGACTCACGGTTTTAAACACGTCTAAACAAGGTCTCTCGTACATTTATACTTCCTTAAGAGAAAGAACTTGGCGGAAGTTCCCGCTACAACCACGAGAATCTTCCACCAGGAAAACTCACTCACTGACAACTTGGCACAAGGCCAACCTTGTACATCCCGACAAGCTCACACCCAGGAATTCCCTCCTCGGTATACCTGCAATATTTAGGTTATTTCTTCCAACCAACATTCGTCTATGCAGATCATACTCCTTTCCCGAATCACATCGACTACAACTCGACAACTAATTCGTACGTTCTCACCACTTCATCATTTCACACTTAACGTGTCTAATAGTAGGAAACCTCTATAATTCCTTATTTGAGTACTCACCTATCCGAATTGTACTTATCCTGAAGGCTCATCAATTTCTCGCTGCTTGCCACAAGCGTCCAGTCATATAACATTACTTCGGTTACTCCCACTCAACTAGGAGGGGTAACCATGAACACACCCTACTATTTTCAATAGCTTACACTAAACGATCAATTCGTTTGAACGTTTCTCACAAGGTCACTAGCTTAACTCATTCAGTTGTCTCATCCACTTCTTTCCTGCGCAAAATCATACACAACTTCCTTCCTCAATACTCTTTCCAAAAGTTCGCACACTTATCAAGGACAATCTACAAAACACTGCGCCTATCGGCATTACTGTCAAGTTTACTACTTTCGATTTACTTACTTATTCCGAAATACTGTTTTCACCTCCCCACGTTAGCGTGGAGCACTGCCTACCAACATTACTCGCCCCTCTCTTCCGACAATTCTCAAGCTGCAAATGTCGTCTCATTACTATACATAACCAAACGGTTGCACTAAAATTCTAACTTAAGTCTTTCGACTAAAACACCTCGAACTGACACCAGAGTTCGACGTCACTATACATTCTTTAAACTCCAACTTTTACTTTCTCAGACAATTCGTTCACACATAAGCAACAGCTCACATTCTTTAAGGATTTCACATCTATTCCACCACATTTTGACTAATACGTCCATCATCTTCTTTAAACTTCCAATGATTCCAAAAATATACTTACTTAGCGACTCCCACAACTAAAAAAAATACTTGGTTTCTCATTTGGGTAACCACCCACTATCGCTCCGACATTCTACACGACCACTTACAAACCATGTACTCTAACAGCTTGATTAACAAATCGAACACATCCACCGAAATCTTTGAGAAGGCTTCCCCTTTCTAACATCACATTACTACAACACTGACTGACACATTTAACTTGGCAATTATTGCCACTACATAACTGTACATTCCTCACTCATAACATCTTACTGCAGACCAGTTCTCTCATGGTCATTCGTATACAATTCAAACTTACCTTCGTGTTCTCCCGCATAAATAATCGAGTCTATCTCGCTGCTTGCCTCTCCCCAGCTCTAGCTGAACCACCACACACGAGTTACTGATTAACTCCAAAATACTCATTTCTTGCTAGCTATATGCAATTCCAAACCATTACATCGACAGGGTACAGTTCCTCACAGATCGACATAATCTATACCCTCACTTAGTTTGTGCTAAATACTTCATTCTTTATGAACCATCCATCTCGTAAGTAAAACGCTTATCTAAAACAGTAGTCTTTCACTATCTTAACACCCCTACAAGGTGGTCCTTCAACTTTCAACCTTCTGATTCGAAACTTCGGCCTCGTACACCTTACACAACTGCCGACTTTAACGTCAATAGCTGACCTGTTGATACTTCCTTAACCTATTCTTCAACAAGGGTCCCTTACTGAGCCATATCCTTCCAACATATCATAATCAAATTCACATCCCGCCGTCCTCATTTCAAACTCACTCGTGCATCGTCAGTATCACAAGATCTCTTTACAACCCTTACTCGACGTCGAGGATGTTTCATTCCTACTTCACCACCCTACTCATACCGAGTTGCTAATACCAACACCCTGATGACTTCTAGTCCTTCCCCTGAACACAACCGTCCCTCGGCAACTGTATTTCCAGTCACCGCACAAGGGTACAGACCCTCAAACAACCGACACTAAAGTCCACTTCCGACTCTTCTACTGCTCACCTTTCCTCTAGGACACAAATATCAAAGCTACAAACGTTCTCCCCTGATTTGTCCAACACCTCCCCACTCTAGGAGTTCTTCCTTAGCTTAAAATGTAATACTCTACGACCAAGTGAGTTCATAGCCTTCATGCCTGACAACGCGATAAATGAATCATTTCACACTTTTGATCATTTTAAAGAAACAACACTTGAAAACGACTTGGGTATGCACGGCCCCAACATTCTCATAACTCCAATGCCCTGCACAACGATCTTGAGGGTCGTTTGCATGCAATCTTTCCGTAAAACTTAATCTTACTCCACCCAAAAATGTGTTGTTACGACAGAAATAAATATTGGGTGAAAAATCTTTCCATACGACAAAATTTTGAAAGCAATTACCGACACGAAGTAAACCAGTCGGTCCTCACACTCATTTATATAACTTCAACATGTCAATACTCATTTTGGTTATAAAAGTTGTGCATTCAAACCTTTTCTTGGCTTATCATGAAAAGAGTGGAATATTTTGCAAATCGTAAACCTCAAGACTTCATTGTACGATGTAAATGGATTTGTATTTTTTTTAAACATACGCTTGCACACGCCGACTCATACCCGTTCAAATTTGATATTTACACGTGTAACAACCCGATTTCCCAAAACATTATTCAAATAACATATATTGCATCACGTCGTTACATTCATAAAGAAAATACAAATAATTCAAGTACGGTCCCAGATCAGTCTCGAAACGATACAACAAAGAACATGAACAGTTCCTAATCTTTGCTAGCTATCAACCTCGCCTTATACTTTAATTCTTCACTTTCGCTAACAAACGATCTTCAACCTGGAATACATATTTTTAAAACAGAAAATGAGGGTTAGACCTAAAGGTCTAGTGAGAAAATCTCTGTCATTTGCAAATCGTTAGAAAATCCATTTATATAAAATCTTTTATATAAACACAGATATATCACACAGAATTAAATACCAACCGAGACTCGTGCATCGAGTACCATTCATTTCAACCATAAATATATTTTTCACATTTTCTTTTATAATTACGTTACCACAATCCAACCACGTATACACCTCAATATGAACACATTATCACATCAGGTATGATAATTATATAAATACTTCCATATACTCCACGTATATAATTACTACTCAAACTCGTGCATCAAATACCTTTCATTCCACCTTATTCCTCCACAATGGCCATATTAGTTGGTAGCAAGCCAACTAATAAACGTCAACTAATAAATTAATTAACGCTACCGGTCCGCACACCGGAACCCGGCTACTCACCGGTTCGTCCACACAGGAACTCGGCTACCCTCCGGTCCTGCACACAGGAACCCGGTCACTCACCGGTCCGCACACCGGAACCCGACTACTCTGCAATCGTGTTAGTGAAATTCACGTAACCATATAAACACCGTATATATATGTACCAATATATCATATTGATATTTATAACATCTTCCATCAAATTCCAACCATGTACATATATAGATGTATATCTCTTAATGTAAACACATTATCACACCATTTATCACCTTCCAAATCATACCTCAATATCTGATATTTTCATTTATAAATACGTCATCACATTCCAACCATTTATATATATACACATATATATATATATATGTAATCCAGTTTATTACCCATTACTTATTCAATCACACATAACCAACTCATATATATCTGTACACATATATATGTATTCCGGTTGAAAACATTTTAAAGTAAAACTCACCTGGTTAGCTTATATCCGAAAGCCCTTCCAAGATTATTAAACGAGCGCCTGATCCTTCGATCCCAAATTCACAGAAGCTGTACCAATGAACACGAGTACATGTTTTAAAAACAAGCCAAGCGACTCGCAAACACACACCTCAAACTCAAGCTCGCAAGCACACACCTCAAGCTCGCAAACACACACCTCAAAATCCCTCGCAACTAACTAAGCTAGCAAGCACACACCTCAAGCTCGCAAGCACACACCTCAAAATCCCTCGCAACTAACTAAGCTAGCAAGCACACACCTCAAGCTCGCAAGCACACACCTCAAAATCCACACCTCAAGCTCGCAAGCACACACCTCAAAATCCCTCGCAACTAACTAAGCTAGCAAGCACACACCTCAAGCTCGCAAGCACACACCTCAAAATCCCTCGCAACTAACTAAGCTAGCAAGCACACACCTCAATCAAAATCCCTCGCAGCCTTCTCTAAAAATCCCTCGCAGCCTAAGGCTGCGAGCCTAATCAATCCCTCGCAATCAACCATTGCGAGCCGGATGAACACCAAACAAAAACCCAGTTCCTGTTCGTCTAAAACCCCACGATTTACAAGTTCTAAGGCTCAGATTACTATGAAAATTTGCAGGAATGTACACTACTACTACTAGAACACTTACCCAAGATCAAAATACACTTCTACATCTAAAAATACCAAAACCCACTAAATTTCCTAAAAAGCTTAAAATATACAAAATGGAAGATTAAAATAGGAAATCTTTACCTTACGATTTTCTCGATGTTGAATCTAACCCCAAGCAGCAAAACCCTTCTTCTTTCTCTCCTTCCACCAAGAATCACATTCAAGTTTCACTCCTAAACTCCCTTTCTCTTTCTCTGCCGAAAACAACCAAGCACACACACACACTTGGAAAATTGCTAGACATTTCACCTAATCTATCTCATCCCTTTCTCTCTTTCTCTATAAATGCACGCCACACTCATGAGTCACACACACATATCTATATTTTAATTATATTTACCAACCAAACCCCCAACTCCTCTTAATTGGCAAAACACATCTTTAAACTTCCAAATAAAAATAAAACTTATCCCTTAACTTTTAAATTCCAAAATTTAATAAAATTAAAGACTTATAAAATAAATAAATAAAATACCTGGTTATTACAACATCTCCCCCTTAAAAGAATTTCGTCCCGGAATTCATACAAGCAACGAACTAGGGTAACTACCACCGAATTGATATCAAAATCTATGAACACAACAAAGTGTTTATGGAACCCTCAAAGGACTTTTACTAGACCACCCGCTTTACTGTTTCTAGTTTACCATTTGCTCTTGCTTCAATACTTCAACCTAAAACATCAAGAGTTTTAATTTCTCACAAGAAATCCGCCCCCTTAAAATAACGATAAACACTCAATACTCAAATATCACGAAAGTCCAAATTAACTCGAAATTCACTTATACTCATAACATTACCACGCTAATTACTACTTTTAACTTCCCCGGCCTTTTACTACAAACATCTTGTCCTATACTTTCACAATACTAACTCAAAAACATAATCCTATGCTTCCAATATAAAACTCGGTTAGCAATTATAACTTATTTCTCATACTCTTTCATGGAATACAATATACTCAACAAAATCATTTATATCACAGATAATCTCTTAATTTTATCAAACCCGCAAACTTCATCCTACTATCTCCGTTTCCCATGAAAGCATAACATAATCACTATAATCACACAACCATACTTAATTGCACTTGTCATCAATTCATTCACCAAATTAAAATAGAGTCTAAATAGCAACTTAATTTCTCGAATATCAGCAAAACACAATCTCGAACATTTCAATTATCACAATAACCTCACCACCATAATTCACCCCGACTTCCAACCAATTATCAACACCACTTCATCCCTTAATAAAATAACAATCTCGTTATCACATCAATTCCTTACATCTCCAACTTAGCATAAAAATACTAACGCAAATCTTTAAACATTCGTTTCACTTAAACCACTCCACAATTGAAATTATCAACACCGATCTCACTTTACCCAACTAATAATTACCGAATCATCGTATAATAATTTCACTACATACTAGGCCGAAAAGAATTCATCACCACTCCTAAAAGAAGGTTCATCACACGACCATCAAATTATTTATTGAGTATTGCTTTCTTCTCTTTAATCATAACACTTAATATAAATCTCTTTTACAACTTAAATTTTCCAATCTAAGGGAAGTACTAGATAAACATTCAACTCACTGAACCATTTTTCTATATCAAGAAAATTCTCAAGCATCAATTTTCTTATACTTTAATATCATAACATTCATATTATCTCTCAGGTTAAGTCTAGGTTATCAGCAACCTAGTTTCTCAACTTGCGACCTAATATCGCTAACGCTTCCCCCACATCAACCCACATTTGATCCAATCCGGTGTTTTCTAACACCTTACTTGCTTCGGCTAAGCCCTTCCGCAGAATCAACATAGGAAAGGCCGAATGAACTCTCACTAGGCGTAACCCCTCAATACCAAGGCGCATACCAATAATTTAGTACCCTTCTAACTACAACAACTCATTCTCCCAGAAGAAAACCCACGATAAAAACAAGGTATAATATCCCAGATCAATCATACCAATATCATTCACACATCTAGACACCAGGTCCACCTCATCCTACTACCCTAGCTATGACGGAATCTCCACTAGCCATAACGAGTTGCTTCGCGAATGCACAGTCGTATACAGTGTGAAATCAGATAGACATTCGAAACAAGGATTCTATCCCATAACGGTTAGACTCAAACAAGAGCTGCACAATAGAACTAAATCAAACATTCTAAGGCTATTTAGTTCCCACTGTACCACTTATAAAGCATTCACTTAACATCTTATCAGGACTAGCATAAATTCCTACTAGCAAGTAATAGTCATACAGCAAGCGATAAGCACCAGGCAATCTAGCATACATACTCTTATGTTCTAGAATGCAATCAATTACACCAAATACTCTACTCTTTTCTCAACATAAAACACGTTTTCTCAAGGATAGCTCATTAGGAGGTCCTTACTCTAGACCGATCCTGTGAGCTAGCTTTCTTTCACCTCTAAACCAATAACACACACCAAATTTCAACGATTACCATTTTTAACCAACAATTTCCCACACTTCATACCAGGAACTTAACTGAGTTAAACCGAAATCACACCCATTGCTCGAAACAACCACACACTTTTTCCATTTTTCAAATATCGTTAACATATTCTTTCAAAACAATAATAAACAAATTGGGTTCACACTATTCACCCAACCCCAAAAATATAACAACCATAAAAACATCTTATTAACAGAATCAGTACATCTTTATTTCTCCTCGTGCCTCTTTCAGCACCATTTATGCTATCGTACCTCTTTTAATCATACCATATTGAACCGTGCCCTTTTTCAGCACAAAAGATCTCAGCATGCCTCTTTCAACACCCAATATATATATATAATCATATATATCACAAATCATTTAGCACATTTGAAAATTCATCCATAACATACACTTCAACATTTAAAGACATTTCCAACGTTTGAAAGAAATACTGAATTATACATAACGCCACCTTCTATACTTCCACAAAATCTCTCCATAATTCTATCATGCACTTTCAATTTGAAAATTGCTAACAATTGCAAATGTTAGATTATTCATCCCAAATTAAACTACCAACCACTTTCGTTCTCATACAATAAATTTTCACTACCACTTTGCTAAAACTTTCAAATCCAAACACATAAGATAACGGGTTAACACCTTGATCACTAACAGCTTTTCCTTACTAATCATCCTCAAAAGCACTCCTCGCTTTCTAGTTCCAATTATCCTTGCTTTCTCGCTTAGATTGATCCCAAGCAAAAACATAATGAATAAACATGCTAATTTCAATATCATCCAAAACATTTGTTACACTCTTACCAAATTAGAACCAATCTCTTTTCACACCGAATGCTTCCAAACCTACTCGCTTACTAAGCCTTATCAAAGTAATTCATATATCTTTAAATATAAAGTTTGTTAACAAATGAAACTTTAAATCAAACACCCGACAATCCCTTCTTTCATCATAACCACTTATTCCAATATATACCGAATTACTGAGGATCACTTCATCATTACCTACTCGACAATTTCAACAAAAATCTAGTTCCAACACCATACTATACTCACTACTATCTCAAATTCCAATAAGATTATCAAGAATCACTTAATAGGCACTCCACTTCTATCTATATCACCAACACCATTATCAAATTCTTTTCTTATGCAATTAAGCAACAAAAGATTAACAACACCAATAATCGGTTTGCACCGAAATCAATTAGCACTTTAGCACGTGTAAAGTTTATATGAGTATACCTGTCTTCGTCTTCGTCCATGTATCAAATCTGATTTGCCACTCTGTTAACTCATACAAGGTCAATATACACACAAGCACATACCCCATATAAAAAGGTGTTCCGGTTCAAACATGTACTTGTAAGTTCACAATTACACCGGCCAAATGTAATCTGAAAGTACCTTACATGATGTTCCTTCTTCCTTTTTATACTTAACATCCCAAGGTTCTATAATAATGGGGACATCCTACTTCACATGCAGTTTAAGTCTAGGTACAGATACTAATACCTAAATCCCTTAAACTAAGGCTCTGATACCAACTGTAACAACCCGATTTCCCAAAACATTATTCAAATAACATATATTGCATCACGTCGTTACATTCATAAAGAAAATACAAATAATTCAAGTACGGTCCCAGATCAGTCTCGAAACGATACAACAAAGAACATGAACAGTTCCTAATCTTTGCTAGCTATCAACCTCGCCTTATACTTTAATTCTTCACTTTCGCTAACAAACGATCTTCAACCTGGAATACATATTTTTAAAACAGAAAATGAGGGTTAGACCTAAAGGTCTAGTGAGAAAATCCCTGTCATTTGCAAATCGTTAGAAAATCCATTTATATAAAATCTTTTATATAAACACAGATATATCACACAGAATTAAATACCAACCGAGACTCGTGCATCGAGTACCATTCATTTCAACCATAAATATATTTTTCACATTTTCTTTTATAATTACGTTACCACAATCCAACCACGTATACACCTCAATATGAACACATTATCACATCAGGTATGATAATTATATAAGTACTTCCATATACTCCACGTATATAATTACTACTCAAACTCGTGCATCAAATACCTTTCATTCCACCTTATTCCTCCACAATGGCCATATTAGTTGGTAGCAAGCCAACTAATAAACGTCAACTAATAAATTAATTAACGCTACCGGTCCGCACACCGGAACCCGGCTACTCACCGGTTCGTCCACACAGGAACTCGGCTACCCTCCGGTCCTGCACACAGGAACCCGGTCACTCACCGGTCCGCACACCGGAACCCGACTACTCTGCAATCGTGTTAGTGAAATTCACGTAACCATATAAACACCGTATATATATGTACCAATATATCATATTGATATTTATAACATCTTCCATCAAATTCCAACCATGTACATATATAGATGTATATCTCTTAATGTAAACACATTATCACACCATTTATCACCTTCCAAATCATACCTCAATATCTGATATTTTCATTTATAAATACGTCATCACATTCCAACCATTTATATATATACACACATATATATATATATATATATATATATATATATATGTAATCCAGTTTATTACCCATTACTTATTCAATCACACATAACCAACTCATATATATCTGTACACATATATATGTATTCCGGTTGAAAACATTTTAAAGTAAAACTCACCTGGTTAGCTTATATCCGAAAGCCCTTCCAAGATTATTAAACGAGCGCCTGATCCTTCGATCCCAAATTCACAGAAGCTGTACCAATGAACACGAGTACATGTTTTAAAAACAAGCCAAGCGACTCGCAAACACACACCTCAAACTCAAGCTCGCAAGCACACACCTCAAGCTCGCAAACACACACCTCAAAATCCCTCGCAACTAACTAAGCTAGCAAGCACACACCTCAAGCTCGCAAGCACACACCTCAAAATCCCTCGCAACTAACTAAGCTAGCAAGCACACACCTCAAGCTCGCAAGCACACACCTCAAAATCCACACCTCAAGCTCGCAAGCACACACCTCAAAATCCCTCGCAACTAACTAAGCTAGCAAGCACACACCTCAAGCTCGCAAGCACACACCTCAAAATCCCTCGCAACTAACTAAGCTAGCAAGCACACACCTCAATCAAAATCCCTCGCAGCCTTCTCTAAAAATCCCTCGCAGCCTAAGGCTGCGAGCCTAATCAATCCCTCGCAATCAACCATTGCGAGCCGGATGAACACCAAACAAAAACCCAGTTCCTGTTCGTCTAAAACCCCACGATTTACAAGTTCTAAGGCTCAGATTACTATGAAAATTTGCAGGAATGTACACTACTACTACTAGAACACTTACCCAAGATCAAAATACACTTCTACATCTAAAAATACCAAAACCCACTAAATTTCCTAAAAAGCTTAAAATATACAAAATGGAAGATTAAAATAGGAAATCTTTACCTTACGATTTTCTCGATGTTGAATCTAACCCCAAGCAGCAAAACCCTTCTTCTTTCTCTCCTTCCACCAAGAATCACATTCAAGTTTCACTCCTAAACTCCCTTTCTCTTTCTCTGCCGAAAACAACCAAGCACACACACACACTTGGAAAATTGCTAGACATTTCACCTAATCTATCTCATCCCTTTCTCTCTTTCTCTATAAATGCACGCCACACTCATGAGTCACACACACATATCTATATTTTAATTATATTTACCAACCAAACCCCCAACTCCTCTTAATTGGCAAAACACATCTTTAAACTTCCAAATAAAAATAAAACTTATCCCTTAACTTTTAAATTCCAAAATTTAATAAAATTAAAGACTTATAAAATAAATAAATAAAATACCTGGTTATTACAACACGTTTACTTTTCTTATGAAAAAATCTCATGTACACATATACGAACTCAATGCATGACACTCTACTTGCAATTGAAGACTACTCACTCAAACAAGGTCAATCGCTTTACTCACGCAACTTATCATTGACACTCTACTTTCGACCAGTGGTCGGCCTCTCGGTCTTGCAACGACTTGCTATATATACATTCAACGGCCCACTTACTCAACCATTTCATACTATTTCGTTTTGATCAACTATCTCACTTTCCACTTCTACATGGTTTCATTTCACTATAGGTATCTTATTTCAATTATCCTGCTAATGGAAGCTCGACCAAGAACCCAGGGCTCCATTGATACCTTCAAGGTTTTGACACTGTCTTTCCTTACCATCCTAACTGATCTATCCCATGATTTCTAGAACTGGGACTCTCCCGAAACAGGAGTCTTACTCAAACTCAAGCATTCTTCCTCTCCGAATCCACGAAGAGCTACCTCTAGACGACTCGTAATACTCTATACAACATTTCTTTTCTACGATGTATACGTACATCACATCACCATGACTCCTCGTGAAACTTCCCCGACAAGGGGTCTCAGTCTACCCCTCAGGGATCTTGCTGACATTCTAAACTACGGGAACACGACATAAACACTAGCTTCTGACTACCACTCCGGAGTAATAAGGCAGGTTAAGCACATACATGTACTTGTAAGTTCGCAATTACACTGGCCAGGTGGAATCTCAAACTTACCTTACATGGCAGTCCTCAGTACCCTATTAGTCCTATCTCTATAATAGTGTCCTCCTAACGCATTTCCTGTATCTACAATAGTGCCCTCTTAACGCATTTCCTGATTCTCAGTTGTGATTTCTACTTCCAAGTTTAAGTTTAGGCCCGTCCGGTCACCTAAATCCCTTAAACTAAGGCTCTGATACCAATTGTAATAACTCAATCTAAAATAAAGCATGCAATTCATATAAATGAAACATCCCAAAATCGGGTCCCAAAATTTCTTACATCATAACAAATCTGGTTGGCAGAATCAACCTACACAACTGAGAATAACGTCTAAACTAGATAATAGTGTCACTACACTACCAAGCTTCCTTGCTAACCGCCCTGCTCACTTGCCAGAGCCTTTCGTTACTTGCTTTCCTGAAAAGGTTTTAATTTGAAAATGCGAGGGTTAGACCATGAGGTCTAGTGAGTCCCTCTTAACAGTTATCAAAGCATTTAAAACAGTTATCATTTTCAGAATATATCATTCATAAATCTGTTCATGTAAAATCGTTCACGGATGAAGGTCTGCCCCTCGTAAATTGACACCCTGAAGTCACCCTAAGGTAACAACGAGTCAGTCTCATGCTGCCTTACATGGGGCCACACTACCCCTTGGCATAAACGGGTCACACCTCCCGACACGAGCTGGCGGGCCACACCCCCCGACTTAGTCAATTTACAACTCAAACAATGTATGCATACATCCCATATAAAACTTTAAACAACTTTCATGAAATTAACACAATGAAACATGGCATTTCTCATCATGTACTCGCTTTAGAAAACACATTAAAAGTCACGCATTTTAGTTAGAAAACTCACCTGATGCTCTTACTTCTCTTTTCTAGTCTGTTCCCGACTCCCAATCGATTTCCCTGAATGAATAGGCAAAACATAAGCTAAACATCCATCTTTCCGGACACAACCCTTTCCGGACAGCCCCACTTTCCAGACGACACAACATCCCGGATAACACTACGCTTTCTGGACGACACAACATTCCGGACATCACCAAATCCCGGGTACTTCCCACTTACCGGATACTTACACTTACCGGATACTTACCCGGTAACCTTCATCACTGAAACTTTCCGGGTAAGGCGCTGGAATGAGTTTAGAGGCTAAATTCTTGTTAAACGCCCTTTAATCGAAACGATAACACGATAAATACTTGTATAAACATTCTAAAACCATTTCTTACCATTCCTTGCTATTTAAACACGAATTATGGTGATTAAATCTTCTCTTAGAGTCTCATTAATAACTTTCAAGTCAAGAACTCTCAAACTCAACAATCCAACCAACAATCAAAAATAGGGTTATAGATTAGGAATTACCTCATGGATTCTCTGCAGAAAACGAATCTCACTCCACCCCATTTTCCGATTTTCAAAGAATGAAGATCTTCTTCTTCAATTCACAAGGACCCCAAAAATCGTTCTCTTCCTTCTATTCTCTCTTAGCCACCAACCACAAATGAATTGGTCTCTCTAGGGTTTAGTGGCAATCATTTGGGCTTTTATACCCTAACATAAATTAACCAAATAGTCCCTCAACATTCAATTTTTTTTATTAAACTTTCCCAAAAGACTTGAAACTCCTTAAATTTCGGTCTCGGATATTACATAAAATATCGACAAAAAGTAAATTCTACAAAGAATAAACAACAAACAAACATACAAACCTAGTAGAATATAGTATAGAACATAAGAATTGTTAATTTCATGTTATGGAGCATTAGGTTGTAGTTTATATATTAGTTTGTTGTAGTTCCTCTAATTAATAAATGGAAAGATGAAGAGACTAAAATTAATGTCTCTAATAAGTGAGATAGTTTAGAAATTAAAGCTAATTAAATTGAAAATGAAATTACCAAAGAAACCTTCATACAATGAAATACATAATTTTTATTTAAGGGTAGAATGGTCATTTGAGAGAATTTTTTTATTTAAAAAATCAAAATTATGAGAAAATAGAGAAATGTAAATGATTGCTTCTCATGATGCCACATAAGCAACTCCTCATCTTGCTTATATATATATATAGATATAGATATAGATTACAAAACTGATTGTACCTCAATTAACTCATTGTATAATAACTTTTTAATTAATCAAGAAACATGCTGGTGATTAAGTTAAATTAAATTAGGAGCGGATTTGATCGGGAGTTAATTAGGGTTTGAGGTTTAGGTGAGGTCCAGGGATCTAAGAGAAGCTGTCTTGAAGCAATTCTGTTTATGGTATGTTACTTGATGTGGTGTTTCCGCAACAAGACCGTGTTTGAGGGAACGACTTAGAATAAGGGCGATTTGTTTGAGGGCATTATTGATAATTCGTTTAGATAGTTGGTGTTGAGAAATAAGAAGAGCGTTAAAAATGTCATTGTTTGGCGAGTCTCTCCCTTTAGTTGTTTCAGATCCTTGTAATTTGTTCGCTAGTCTCTTGCTAGCTTTTTAAAATGCATTGTCGTTTTAACCAATGAAATTGACGTTTTGTACGTTTTGCAAAATTAGGATGGTTTTCAAATGACCCCCCCCCCCAACACACACACACACACACACACACATATATATATATATATATATATAGAGAGAGAGAGAGAGTTTCAAGGGAAAACCTAAAAAAAATGGAAAACTGAAGAACACCCTAGGAGCTCTTCATCTGGACGGTATGCACTTGTGCATACAAGTTATTTGTAACATGCATTTGTGAATATATGCACAAATGCATAATGCACTTGTGCATAAAACCAAAAATTCAACTATTTACCTGTATGCACAAGTGCATACCGTCCAGATGAAGGGTTCCTAAGGTGTTCTTCAGTTTTCTGTTTTTTGAGGTTTTCTCTTGAACCTCCCTCTCTCTCTATATATATATAATATATTATATAGGCTGGGTATCAAATACAAACCAAATGGAATGTACAAACCCGTACAAACTCAATCTACCTTCATGAATCTGCAATTTGTATAATTTGGCTTCATGAATCTATATTTTGGCTTCATGTATATAAAATTTGGCTTCATGAATCTATATTTTCCGGTGGAGCCCTAAAATACCCTTATGGATATAAAAAAAAGTTACGTGATTGGTGGAGATAAAAAAATATGCTAAAAGCCCTAAAATACCCTTATGGATAAAAAAGAAGTTACGTGATTGGTGGATATGAGTTTGTACAGTTTGTACAAATCATTTGGTTTGTACCCGATACCACCCCTATATATATAGGGTTAGGTTCACGTGAGACTAACCTGTTTTCGTGAGACCAAAAAATAACATCGAAACTTTACAACGATTTATTGTGAAGGAATGGAAAACAGCAAACCTTCACAGTCTTTTGTTGTGAAGGTTTATTGTTATTTTCATGGTCTCACAAACATAATCTGGTCTTGCAGATCTCAAGTCTATATATATATATATATATATATAAGTTTGGTAGGTTCTTAATTATTTGCCTTCACGGTGTTTTGCTGTGAAGGTTTATTGTTATTTTCATGGTCTTATGGGTCTCATAAAAATAATCTGGTCTTACAGGATCTCAAGTCTATATATATAAGTTTGGTAATGGTAGGATCTTAATTATTTGGTCGATGTTTCCATTAATCTGAACCCGACTTTCTAATTAGATCAGTAATGGTAGGTTATCTATAGTTTTCTTTCTCCCATCCTTGTTGATAGAAGGGCGCTGGATGTCGACACTATACATGCATGGTCATTCAGAAACAAAATAATGAGATAGGCCCATAGAGGTATCTGTCGTACCACCTGGATTTAAATCAACTACAACTTCTCTCTCACACACATAATAATTATATATATAGAGGGAGGTTCAGGGGAAAACCTAAAATAAATAGAAAACTAAAAAACACTTTATTAACCGTTGGATTAGATGATCTGATGGATGTGATTAAACGGGCGGTTACAACAATATTATCTAAATTAAAAAACCTCACCCCCTTGTTTTTTATTCGAAAAAATACGAAAAATGAACAAAATTCGAATGAAATAAATTGAACCAAATAAACGATCATATTTTTCTCGTTAATTTGACATTCATATTGATATACTTTTTTCTCCGTATTTTTGTGGTTTTCTGGTTTTCCAGTTATTTAGGGTTTTCCCCTGAACCTGACCCTATATATATATATATATATATATATATATATATATATATATATATATATATATATATATGAGTTCAAACGAGAACAAGTGAACAACAATATTTTACAAAAACACAAGTTAACATCAATTTGATACACATGATATTACTAAACCAAAGACACATGTGATTGTTGACACGACATAGCTAGGTCGTGGAACAAAACGTCCTTATATCACCAAAGTCACTTACGTGTATTAAGAGCATCTCCAACAGGTTCTCTAAAATAGAGAAAAACACCTTTTTGTTTTCTAAAATGCTGCAACAGGTTTTCTATCCCATTCTCTAAAATAGAGAACAATGAGAAAAATTCTCAATATAGAGAATTCTCTATATGCCTAAAAAGAAGTGAAAAGAAGAGAGAAAAATATTATTTTAATGGTTTTGAGAGTTTATTTAAAAGTTAATTTGATAGTTAAAAAGTTTGTTAAAATATATTGAATATTTTAATAATATAAGTAATGATGGGTTCTCTAAAATAGAGAAGCTGTTGGAGTTGGAATTTTTTTGTTTTAGAGATCTTGACTTTTCATTCTTTATTTTAAATAAATTATAGAGAAACTGTTGGAAATGCTCTAATGTATTATCACATGTGATATTGGTATTATATAAAAAGGTACCTTTCAACATATTTTATTCATTAATTTTATTGAAAAATGAGCAAGATTATAAACAAAAAGTTAGTTTTGGTTCATATTATCTTTAAAATTGAGATAATATATATATATATATGGAAAATTAATTAAAATACCTAAAAATGGAAGTTGTGTTACCAAAATACCCAAAAAAATTCAAGTTTACCTAAATACCCTAAATTTCCGCGATGATGTCCGCGATGGCCCGCGATGGGGACTAAAAGTGTAAATAATTTTGAAAAAATTATCACTTTCAGTCCCTGACCGCGATCACGGGCACTCAACGCGGAAATTTAGGGCATTTAAGTAAACTTTGAATTTTTTTGGGTATTTTGGTAACTCAACTTCCATTATGGGGTATTTTAATTAATTTCCCTATATATATATATATATATATATATATATATGTTTGTCCTTAAATATTTAAATTTTGGAATAAAAAATATAAATACAAAAACATTTTTGGTATTAAAAGAGCATTTAAAAACATGAAGATTGATGTTTTTCTTTACCAACACAATAGTTCACGGGAGTTGCATAGATCCAACATTTTGTTTTGAAAAATAGTATTAAAATTTGTTTTTCCTGGGATCACTATTTTATTATATACGTGACTAAAAAACAAGAAAAGTATTTGAAATGGTATTTGTGCAATATCAATTGTTAGTGTGTGTATATATATATATATATATGCTTAATTTCCACCGTTCCATGCATGCAAGTGGGTGTATCATGTATGTTGAATTGTCTTGATGGAGACATAACTTGATAAAGTTTACATATATATCTTGCTAAATGGACCCCATTTTCTTTCTTTTCCATGCCTTTCTATGTTGCTTCCTGCCATGCCTCATGCTTTCCTTTGACTTCAATTTAACTAATATGTAAGGCACGACATTACGTGAAAAGTATTAATTTTTTTGTGAGAAAGTGATTTTAAATCGTTGATCGTTTTTAATTAAATATATATCTTCTCATGAGTTGCGGCTTAAAATGAAATTGTTTCGGTGCATTTTATCTAAGTGAATCTCATCCTAATATTCGTCCATTTCTCATCCAACGACTGATAACTGCTTCTCACCGGGACCCAACCCTTACATGTAAACTAAACAACTCTTAACAAATATTTGAGGATTAAAAGTAACCGTTATAATTAATCCCCAGTAATAATATAACAATTAATTAAAATCAAATAAATAATGCTAATTAATTAAAACACACGATCGAAGGCAAACATATACCCAAATCCTAGCTTCTTTCAAGAATCTGAAAGCCAATATAATCTTTATCAACTTTAATTTCTCCAAGATACGTTATGCATGTTAAGCTGGTCATAATTAAAATTTACATACTTTGTGTTGCATGCCCTCAAACTAGCTATTTAAAGAGTTGTGGATTAATTAAGAAATAAAAAGGTTAGAGATTATAAAGAAAAAAAATCTATTAAAAGTCTCTTAATTTCTTTAATTTTATGATTAAAAATAGAATGAAGTAGGTTTGGATTCAGGATAGGTTTTGACTCGTTCAAGCAAAGAAAGGCCCTAGCTAGATTAGATAGATGGGGTCTAGCAGGACGTACAATAATGAAAGGTATCGTGGGTCAAAACTCCACACCATGAACAAAGATGACATATATAGTAATTAATTGACACATAGAAAATTCCAAATGAATTGAAAGCAGAAAAATCAAACCAAAACAGCTGGCTGTCTAAGGCTTATAACCATGGAAACACAACAAAATCTACGTATATACTAGGAAGAAATAAGCTTTATATTAATTAAGCCACTTGGTGTAATAAAATATGGTGTTCTTTTAAGTGGGGTATTGGTACCTAATTCAATTCCCCATCTTTTTTTTGGAGATCGTGTTACATATGTATCAAAACCATAGATAGATCGACTCGACAAAACAATATTATATATATAATTATGCAAAAGGTTAACTAAAGGGAAATTAATTAAATATCCAAAGTTTGACTCTGACTTACCAAAATACCTAAAATCTCGTCGACTTTATCAAAATACCTAAATTTTTCACGGCGGACCCCGCGATCTCGGGCCCACACCCACGTGTCACGACATTTTGGCCAAAAGTCCCGCGAAGGCCCCTCAAGAATGCCCGCGGTACACTTTTGGCCCCTGCCCGTGGAGGTACCCCGCGATCGCGAGATGGACATGCCACGCGTCGACACATGGTGAAACCCTAATTTCTTTAATGCATCAAACCCCCCCCCCCCACCCTAATTTCGGCCGCTATAAGAGAGAGGGTGGGGGGACCTTATTTCCTACCACTTTCATTAAAAAAATCTCTCCCAAACTCTCTCAATTTGTCGTGTGAAATACGCGCTCGGTTTGTTTGAAGATAGCTCGTGTTACTCGTTTGGTAAATTTTTCTTAATTTTCTTGTATTTTTCTTGTATGTTGTTATTTTAAATTTTAAAATATATGATATGTATGTTGTTAGAGTGTTTTTAAGTTTGTTGTATTTTTAAAAAGATGTTATAGTGGTTTTTTTTAAAAAGATGTTAGAGTGTTTTTTATAAAAACATATGTTAGTGTTTTTTTTATTTAAAAAGATGAGTGTTTTTTATAAAAAAAATGTTAAGAGTGTTTTTTATAAAAACATATGTTAGTGTTTTTTTTATAAAAAGATGAGTGTTTTTTATAAAAAAATGTTAATAGTGTTTTTTATAAAAAAAGATGTTAGTGTTTTTTTTATATAAAAAGATGAGTGTTTTTTATAAAAATAAATGTTAAGAGTGTTTTTTATAAAAAAAAGATGTTAGTGTTTTTTTATAAAAATAAATGTTAGTGTTTTTTATAAAAATAAATGTTAGAGTGTTTTTTATAAAAAAAAGATGTTAAGAGTGTTTTTTATAAAAATAAATGTTAAGAGTGTTTTTTATAAAAAAAGATGTTAGTGTTTTTTTGTATAAAAAAACTAGTGTTTTTTATAAAAATAAATGTTAGAGTGTTTTTTATAAAAATAAATGTTAGAGTTTTTTTTTATAAAAAAAGATGTTAGTGTGTTTTTTTTTATAAAAAGATGAGTGTTTTTTATAAAAATAAATGTTAAGAGTGTTTTTTTATAAAAAAAGATGTTAGTATATTTTTTATAACTTTGGTGAATGACAACTTAGGTCCCTAAACTTTGGTGAATGACAACTTAGGTCCCTAAACTTTGGTGATTGACAACTTAGGTCCCTAAACTTTGACAACTTAGGTCCCTAAACTTTGACAACTTAGGTCCCTAAACTTTGGTGAATGACAACTTAGGTCCCCTAACTTTGGTGAATGACAACTTAGGTCCCTAAACTTTGGTGAATGACAACTTAGGTCCCCTAACTTTGGTGAATGACAACTTAGGTCTCTAAATTTTGCTAAATGACAACTTAGGTCCCTAAACTTTGGTGACTGACAACTTAGGTCCCTAAACTTTGGTGAATGACAACTTAGGTCCCCTAACTTTGGTGAATGACAACTTATGTCCCTAAACTTTGCTAATTGATAACTTAGGTCCCTAAATGAATATATAAAAACATTTAAATTGGCTTCACATGCCACACTCATTCATTTTGGCCTCTTGCCAAAAGCATCTATATATAACACTATTATATATTGAAATAAAATAAACCGCAACATATCTATTTGGATTTTGTCAAACGGGTGTAAATAGCCCTAAGGTATGTGGGGACTTAAGCAATCCTTGTGATTCCCCTGTTACCTGGAAGTCCAATAGATTGAGTGGTTTCTTTTCTAAAACTAAAACAGACGAATAATTATCAACACAATAAACCAAACAAGCAAAAACATCTATATATAACACTAACTATAACATCCGTGAATGACTATGTAGAAGGATTTCTTTCACATCGACTTGACGTTAAAGTGCCGCGTTGGCTACATGGTGGAGTTAAGACAGCGCTTCGCGGAATTAGGTGATCGCGCAGCTAGCCTTGAGGACATCTTTAGAGGGACACCTTTCGGTCCATGGATGGATCTTACCAATTCTGGTGGCGACCCCACGCTAGTACACATGTTTCTACAGTTGGAGGTCGAGGTCTCCCATGGTGATCCGGAGGAGATGTATTTTGATTTATTCGGGCATCAATTGCGGTTTGGGCGTCGTGAGTTCTGTCTAATTACAGGACTACGTTTTGGAGAGGCTCCCCGCCTTCCTCCCTTAGCAGACATTTCCTTCGTTCGTAGGGTTTGGCCTGGCGTGTCAGCATCTCGTTTGAAGCTGAAGACAGTCGTGGAGACGATGAAACAGGGCCTTAGTGCCCTAAGAGACCAGGATGCTGTCCGTGTATGCTTGGTGGCGATCGTGGATAAGGGCTTCATGGGCCGTGAGTGGAGCCAGACTGCTTCCGAGACGGTCCTTAGGGCCGTCTAGCACTTGGATTTGTTTAACAGGTACCCGTGGGGTAGCCACATCTGGACACATTGCTACACTATTGTGCACCGAGCCATCGCCAGACGCCCCGATCGACTTGCCATGATGAATCTTTGTGGATTTACATACGCCTTCAAGGTTAGATACGTAGTATAACATAAATAATAATACATACAAACTGTTTGGCTTTCCTTTTTACGTACTTGTTCTTCTTGTGTAATTCCAGATATGGATCTTGGAGATGTTTCCCGCAGCCTGTCAATATTTCAACAAGCGCACCGACAGATTACATAGGGGAACCCGTTGGGACCGGGGGGGGGGGGGGGGGGGGGTCTTTCCCTAAATAGGCAGACTTGGCTTGAGTTCTTCAGGCAATCTAGACATGTAAGTTCTTTTACTATGTTTACAATGTTGCATACGTTAGTCCATCTTATTAAATTTTTTGTGTTTTACCATATATTTAGCCGCCACTTACGCCTTTCAAAAACCTTCTGCCTACTGCCTACGAGAGGGACACGCCTTGGTACAGAAACAGCATGGCCTTTTTTGACAGAGAGCGGCAAGGGTTCGACATCCCTCTCCTTCCCCATTTGGGTCTAGTTCCTCATCTGACGAAGATGAGGAAGACGACGCGAGGCCCCCTTCCGATCGATATCAGCCGCCCCCTTCCGATCGATATGAGGCGCCCCCTTCCTCTTCCCATCAAGATCTGACACACGTCTACGGGCCATTTCGTGGCAGTCATGAGGAGCTGTGGGACTACGTCCACGGGCCTGTAGACACACGTTTAGACTATCTGGAGGCATTCGCCAGACAGTTTGGCGCTGTTCATGTTAGTGTTTAACTTAATTTGTCGGCCACGATCTTTTACTTTGTATATTAATATTACGTTCTAAATTTGTTTTAGCTGTCGAGTACGACGCCGATCCCCGCTCCGTTCGGACAGGGGGCACAGGCGACGTTTGGCACCACATCCTATCCGTCATTCCCTGAGAATGTAAGTCACACTGAGTAATCATTATAGTTATATGTTAGTTCCTAAATTTGTGGGACTAATAATGATCAATGTCACGCAGGTCGGGATGTCGGGGGCAGGGGGATACACATCCCAAATGCCACCGTTTAGCAGCACATCCTATTCGTCAATCCCGGAGAGTGTAAGTCACACTAGTTATATGTTAGTTCCTAAATTTGTAACTCTTATAATGATCAATGTCACGCAGGTCGGGATGTCGGGGGCAGGGGGATACACATCCCAAATGCCGCCGTTCGGCACATCCTATTCGTCAATCCCGGAGAATGTAAGTCACACTAAGTAACCATTATAGTTATATGTTAGTTCCTAAATTTGTAACTCTTATAATGATCAATGTCACGCAGGTCGGGATGTCGGGGGCAGGGGGATACACATCCCAAATGCCGCCGTTTGGCACCACATCATTCACGGACCTCCTTGGCCTATCGGACGCAGACTATTACAGGCCGGAAATGTCGGGGTCGTCATACGTCACACCGCCAGCTTCCACGCATACTGTAAGTTATTTTGGTAGTTTTGGTTTAATTGTGAACATGATGAAATTGTACTTAAAACATCTAATAACTTAATTTTCAGTCGATGGGGTCGGGACAGCACTTCCGTCAACCGGAAATTGTCGAGGACCACTTCTCGGAGCCGGAAGATGACCCAATGGATGTTGTAGATCCACAGGCGGAGGTGGCAGACCCATCTAGGCCGGTTCGGGAGACTAAACGTTCACGCTTTTGGGGTTCCCCATGGACACGGCAAAAAAAGACCACACCGCAACCTCAAAAGAAAGCAAAGGAAGCAGGAAAGAAGGGGGGAAAGAAGGGGGAAAGAAGGGGGGAATGATAGCTTCACCGGAGCATCTTTCGGCCTCGGATATATTGAACATGTGCCAGACTGGTGACCTCCCCAGCCTGGTATTCATCCCTTTCCTCAACCTGGACATCACCCCCTCGTTTTTCAAAGTATTGCTGGCAGATGACCCTTTGGAGTCTGAATTAGAGGATGTGGTTAGTATTGAAGTTTAACTATAGTCATATAATCAAATATTGTAATATTACATGTCTAACCATCTATTTTTTGTGTATAGCACATCGATTGTTGGGTCGCCATTCTCCAACGTTCCCGTGTACCAGACACGAGGTGGACCATCATGCACAATACTTTCTTTGCGTTCATGGTCCTTCAACATCAAGGTCCCGCCTCCGTGGCTAACTCATGCAATGGCATCGAAGGGGTGAATTGGCGGTTTCTCGATACTGTATGTAAATCGTTTTACTCTTATTTTATTTAAGTTATTTGGTTGCTAATTAAGGTGTCTAATATTGTAATATTTCAGGTGTACATCCCTATCTGCATCCATCCTAAACATTGGCTGCTCGGAGTGTTTGATCTTCCGCGTATGGTGATGACCATATATGACAGCGACGCTGCCAATCTCTACACAGACGCTTTGAATGACCGTCTTGCCATATTTAAAGATGTG
The DNA here is from genome assembly GCA_033807775.1 of Saussurea involucrata. Taxonomy (NCBI): domain Eukaryota; kingdom Viridiplantae; phylum Streptophyta; class Magnoliopsida; order Asterales; family Asteraceae; genus Saussurea; species Saussurea involucrata. The sequence continues at coordinate 221,429,995 of CM066320.1, forward strand.
CTGCCGGAGTTCTTTAGCCGGATCGGGGATGTGGACCGTCGCGAAAAGTCAGGGCACTTCCGTCACAGGTTATTCAAGAATGCACCACAGCAGCAAGGGATGAATGCGGATTGCGGTGTCTGGTTATGCCGTAATGCCAGCATCTTGATTTCAGACGATGTGGTAGATTTACACCCTTCCCGCACCGAAGATGAGGCCAGGGAGTTTCGCGTACATATGGCGGAGACCATTTATGCGCATTGTCAAACACAACAACATTAGGTTGTTTATGTAACATTAAATAATTGTTATTTTTAGTGTTAACTTATTTTGTTAAAGTATTGTGATTGAAGTTATAATTTTGTTTATTATTTTGTTAAAGTATTTAACTTGGAGCCTAAAAAGTATGACAAAAACAGTAAAAACATGCAACAACACTTTACTCTCTCTTCCTATGTGGGACACATTCCCACACGCATTTGGTTTTTGCTAATTTCATCCAATTACTCAACTTTTAGTATCAATATCTCATTCCAACATACTCCGTTTTGGACGCATTATATATCGTTTCGAAGCTCTCATATAGGAGAACATAAACCTACTAAGAGTTAGTTATATAACACACACACACACACACACACACACACACATATATATATATATATATATATATATTTAAATGTGTCCAAAGTTTAGTAAAACCCATATTTTTACTAAAATTTTCCAACACCTAGTAAGTAGGTTTATGAAAAAAACTTGCGGTAATCCTAATACAGAGATTATTGGATGAACAAGCATTTATTTCTTGATTCACATGTGCATTAATCCTTAGACTACTTAAAGACTAATTTTCAGCCTAATGAAAGACCTTTATTCAAGAGCAGACTTCCTTTTGCAGACGAATCTTGCAGTTACTTTTTCAGTCGAATCTTACAGACTCTTTTACAGACGAATCTTGCAGTTACTTTTTCAGTCGAATCTTACAGGCTCTTTTGCAGACGAATCTTGCAGTTACTTTTTCATCCGAATCTTACAGGCTCTTTTCACACGAATCTTGCAGTGAACTATTCAGTCGAATCATGCAGACAACTTTTCAGACGAAATCTTTGACCATATCCACATCCCTGATGAAGAACATACATTTTCACGGCTATAAGTAGATGGCATGATGAAGTAGTATTTCACAACTTGTTATTTATCTTTTATACCCTCTACACCGTGCACAAACATTCTCTCGCTTTTCTTAACACTATGGCTGGAGGTTCAAGATCAAGGGGGAACAGGTCGGCGAATGGGGCTGGAACTTCACGTTCGACAGCCTACCAACCACTGAACGATGGAGCTCGTCGGAGTACCTGGAAGGTACCGGAAACAGACGAGGAGTGGAGAAACTATGGGCGAACTGCGGTCGATTATCCATTCACGACTGAGGAGGAAGAAGACTGGGAGATGGCATGCGACAATTACCACTTCGATAATGACGGAGAAAGCCCACTAATGTATCATTGTACCCAGCCAACGGTTCCACAAAGTCAACGAATTACTCCCTTAGTGCAAAAATCCATTGATGAGGCGAACGCCGGTATCGAAAAGGTAAAAGGTATGTGGAACCATAACAGGGGGATTCAACAGGGGAAAATGGAGTATCTAGCGGAGAAAAAATGGGAACTGGCCATGACTAGGGCTCACGTTCGGGAGCTGCAACGACAAATTAAGGAAGTAGAAGAGGAACTACAAGAAATCGAAGACGACTACACGGGAATGGAGGACGTCATCAAGGAAAAGGTTAACTTCATCACCGGACTCCAGAACGCATTCCAGTCATAAATTTCTTTGTTTACCTGCACTGTATCCGTTTCGGTTGGGAAGATGATTTGCAATAACTGATCTTTTAATTAATTTGCTTATTAAATAACTTAAAATGGGGAAAACATTTTCTTTAATTAACGTCTATATTAAATACATTAAAATGGAAAGGAAACAATACATTAAAAACCTCAACTACATAAAATGATAACCTAAAAACTACAGGGACCAAAAATGTAATTTTTTGCCCCAAACTTGAGGGGCCAAAAACGTAACTTCGGCTTACCGCGGGACCACCGCGGGGCAGGGGCCAAAATTCTACCGAGTCCAAAGTTGGGGGGTCCGCGGCTTCCGCGGCCAATCTTGAGGGGCCAAAAGTGTACCGCGGGCATTCTTGAGGGGCCTCCGCGGGACTTTTGGCCAAAACGTCGTGACACGTGGGTGTGGGCCCGCGATCGCGGTGCCCACCGCGGAAAATTTGGGTATTTTGGTAAAGTCGACGAGATTTTGGGTATTTTGGTAAGTCATAGTCAAACTTTGGGTATTTTAATTAATTTCCCTTAACTAAAACATGTATAGTAGGTAAATAATTAAACATCTATATATAATTGAACCCTAATTTAATTTTTTGAAAGCCATATATGTTCCATATATCTGGAGCATCAGCTCTCTCCCCATCATCCCATAAAGCTAGCTTGTTTTTGTTGAATAGATACAAGGACTAGCACTCCCTCTATAGGTAAGTTTTGGGTATGCCCACCTAATTAACTAATTAATCATCCCATTTCTTCAAAAGTTGTATTACCAGCTTTCATATATATATATATATATATATATATATATATATATATGCAGTTGGCTGCAAAGGAATTGTTACTTCATGCAAGATAACGATTCGATCTATCATCTCTTGGTTGGATTTTGCACAAGTTGGTCACATGTTGATCCTCATGAGATGGTTCCATCGAGCACATAATTATTTATATTATATATGGCAATTGTCCATGCATGTATTTCAATTCAATTCTAAATATAAGCTATTGTCTTCTTTCCTGTTATTCTTCATTCAATATAAGATGCATCTTTTTAAGCAATCGGCATCAAATCACCAGGTTATCTTTTACACTATAAATGAAAATAGATTACAAAATCAATCGAGATATTTAATTAATCTGACTAATTTGCAAGCCAATTTTTTGATCAACTTTAATGGTTTTATCAGAATTTGTTATAGGCCATTTTCAGTTTTCTCTATGTATAAGAGTTTATATATTTTACTACAAACACTACAAAACAGAAGGGCTTTTCCGACGGAAAAATTCGCTGAAACCCGTCGGAAATGGCCATCAGCATATTTTTCGGCGGATTCAACCGTCGAAAGTCTTCCCGCTAGTACGTAGTTGTAACTTGAATCTGAAAACTTTTGTTTTCTTTTGCCATAGAGATTAATTAATAACCGTTAAAGATGGCTAAAGAAGTCTTATGCGCATCAATTTAAAAATATTAGGCAGCATGATTTCAAATACTAGACAAATGATATTTATTGACGACCATCACTGATGAATAAAAACCGTCGGTAATTTCCGGCTGTTCACCGATGGATTGAAGTGTTTTATGATGAATATAAAATCCGTCAGTGAAAATCTACATTTCCGACGGATTTCCGACGGCCTGAATATTATTTTATTTTTACATTCTTTTTTAAATAAGTTTCCGTCGAAGGGTGGCAAACTCTCCTCTATTCACGCACTTAACAACCTGGTGGAGCTTTGTTCTTTAGAAGGGTGGTCAAAGGTCAGGTTTTCGTACCTTGGTGGCTTATGGGTCCTCATAAGGTGGCCGGATACTATGGACAAAATGAAGCTCAAGGAATTGGAAGGGCCAAACAAATGGTTTTCTGCAATTCAACCATGGACAAAGAATTTCTCCCCTGACGAAAGACTTTGTTGGCTTCATGTTGAGGGAGTTCCGACTAAAGTGTGGAGCCCGAACTCGTTTATAACCATTGGGGCCAAATGGGGAGAGGTTCTTATTTCGGAACCAGGATGGCATCATTGTGAAGTGTAAATCGGACTCGGGCGGGTCAACCCGGTCCGGAACCGACCCAAGTTCACTTGCTGACCAAGTCTTTTGGCACGTTGGAAGAGCTCCTGCTTTTTAGAGATTAGTTGGAATAAGTCTGTTTCATGGAGAAAGTGGTGGCAACATTTTCTCCCACTATCTAATTCAGTTTGTTTATTTTCCCTTGTTCTAGTTTAGTCTATTTAAGTTCTTCCATTTTATCTTTTTGAGCAATGCAGTAAAGTAGTTTTCCTTCCCTTACGTACTGTAATTTTCCTTTCATTTTCAATTAAAGAAGTCTTCCAGTTCCACAAGTCTCCATATTTCTTCCCTGTGTTTCCTTTTCGTCCAGACATAAAATACACTTGTAATTAACCAACAAGTGGTATCAGAGCTTGGTTCGTGTATGACCAAGTGTATGCCAAAACCGACCATGCTGAGCTCATCGTCTTCTCATGTTGATGACAGTTCCTCTCAAAGGATTAGAAAGGATGGTGTTGTTACGCTACATTATCCGATGCTCACAAAGACAAACTACTCCATGTGGGCACTAAAAATGCGGGTGAACTTGCAGGCGCAAGGAGTGTGGGCTGCAACTCAAAGCGGAGAAGTCGATGAACGACAAGACCGGATGGCCTTGGCTGCAATTTACCAAGCAGTTCCGGAGGATGTGCTGATGATGTTGGCCGAGAAGGACACGGCCAAAGAGGCGTGGGAGACGCTTCGAATGATGCACATGGGAGCCGAACGGGTAAAGGAAGCCAAAGTACAGACCTTGAGAAGTGACTTCGAGGTGATTCGGATAAAGGACAGTGAATCGGTGGACGACTTCGCCATGGGATTTAATACAATTGTGACCGGTATTCGATCTCTAGGCGAAAAGATTGAAGAGATCACGGTGGTGAAAAAGTTTCTGCGGGCTGTTCCGTTACAGTTTATGCAGATCGTCACATCAATCGAACAATCTGGAGACTTGAAGAATATGACGGTGGAAGAAATTGTGGGTCGACCTAAGACCCACGAAGAAAGGCTTCGGGGTTTTGGAAATCGAGAAGGAGAGCGATTGTTAATGCCAAAAATCGCACAAAAGGGACAACTTAAGGTCGATGTGGAATTTAACAACTAAAGAAAGGAATCGTTCGACAAATACGTGCGACAAAGACAAAAATATAAATGAGACAGAGGATTTGATGACGCAGGAAAAACCTCAACGAGGAAAAAACCTGCGGACGACTGTGGAAGTCGTCGCTGCACTATGGTCGCCAATCAGGGGCGATGTCCTTGGTGTTCCGGGTGTCGATCGTACATAGATTACAATACAAATGAAGGGAAAGACTTCGAAATGTAAAGTACAAGTGTTTGAAATGTAAAAACAATGTGCGTCGTGTGTGAAAACAATGTGTGAACTGTTGGTCGAGAGTGAAAGTCGTGCGTCGAGAGCGATCACTTGAGAGAAAGTTCTTTGTTTCGAATGAATATTCTTCGAGTGTTTGCGTTTGCTTCTGTTGTTCGATTTCCTGTATTATTCGATGTCCTGAAACTGAGGATTGAACTTGGGATTTATAGTCTTCGGATGATGTTAATTGAATCATTAAGATCTTTGATGATTGTTGTAACGGTCGTCAGTTGTAACTCTTCATAATTGCTCTTCGTCGGTTATGACTGTTGCCCATTAATGACTTTGACTCCTGCATTAATCACTGAACAAATATAACAATCGTATAACGCGTTAGTCAAGGTCGTACGGTTTTGTGCGACGGTCGTGCGGAACGGGCGACGTCGAGTTCGAGTGTCGTGAGGAACTCTCGACTTACCTGTTATGAGGGACGACGGAGGTTTTTTGGGTCTTTGTCGGGACCTTATCTTAATACAAGATATAGCTCATAACACGTGTCTTACCTTTTCTGGTCATGGTCGAGACCTGTGAAATTTTGCCCAAACAGTTTGCCCCCAAAATTTGAAAGTAGGATGGCAAATTCGAATTTTAAATTTTCCTTGTCGGGTGTTCAGGGTCTTGTGCTGGAAAATACCTTGGTTGTCTCGGAATCGGATTGGTTCAATTTTAACTGAACGAGAAGTCGAAGAGAAAACGAGGTCGTGACGTCATACTGACACACGATTGTGCTTACCAGCTGTCATTTTAGAAATGTCGACGGAGCCCAAAGGTACTATTAGAAATGAAGACGATCTAGATGACTTCAGAAGTCTATCAAAAATTCCCATGGGGATTACTGTAAGCAAGGCTGGCGGGGTTCGACCGGAGATGTGTCCCGAGGGGTATGTCGCGATATACGAGTACCTGTTTAAGATGGGCTTCTACTGACCGTATTCGCCTCTGGCCAAGGCATTTCTGTGTGAGTTTGACCTGTCTCAAGGGCAACTAATGCCCCAGTTTTGGCGAGTTATTCTAGTCATCGAGCGACTTACTTCGCACTGGGAGTGGCGTATAAAGTCACGAGTGATCAATATCGTCGTTATAATTTACTTTCAAGGCTTAAAGGTAATCGTACCTTAGTTTTGAATACTGCTGTCAATGATCGCAAATGGAGGACGAGGTATGTACTTGTGCGGGTGGCGATGCTGGATATGGACAGTGATTGGATTAGATCCGTAGATACTGCACAACTGACGATGATGTCTCATACTGCGCAACTGGCGACGATGTCTCATACTGCGCAACCGGCGATGATGTCTCATACTGCGCAACCGGCGACGATGTCTCATACTGCGCAACCGGCGACGATGTCTTCTATATCCTCGTCGACCCTTTCGTCAGCCGCCAGGGGCAAGGGTGTAAATACGGGAGAGGATGAGGAGGAAGTCATGATGATCAACTTTACGTTGTCGACGATCCTCCTGACTGACTATGTCCTTGACGGGACGAAGTCATTTCCGTATCTGGGGAAATATCAGCTCTTATCTTTCAAGGAGCGTTTTCAAGGGACCTCTATCGAAGAGATGGGATCGCGAGAAAGAGATTGAGGAGGAGGAAGGTCTCCAGGGTGAGGCGTCAAGCAGGGACGCGACCAACGTTCCCCCTTTGCCTTCGGAAATGTCTTTGTCATTTGTTGTTTCTTTTGCTGCTCGACTGTCAGTGGTCGAGTTATTTTAAATGTAAATGACAAACTATTCAGGGAATGAAATTTAAATTTCCGTTGTACTCGTGTTTTGTATATTCAGTAAATAAATAACATGTCAATTATGAAATTTACTGAGTATAATATAATAGAAATCATGCGACTTAGGCATCTATTGCAACGCAATAGCTTAGAATGTAAGACATAGCGCTTGTAAATCGTGTAAACAAACATAGGAATGTGCGACCAAAGCATACATTAAGAGTAATAAATTTTTCTAAGTTTAAGAAACTTAGAATGAAAAAGTCGTGTAGACTTTGCGATCATACGACTAAGTCGTGCGACGAGCTTGAATCGTGTGTCCCTGCAGAAGAATGATCAAGTCGTAGATGTGATCGTCTATGTCGGGCGACCTTGCGAATTTAAAGTCACATAGTAGACTTAGTGATTATTGTCGTGCGTTTCTGCGATAAAATAATATTAGAGGTTGGTCGTTGACTAGCCAACAACCATCCGATGCTTAAGTCAGTAATCGTTCGTGATGAGAAATCGTATGAAGGAAGAGAGAAGAAATTAGGATACGTACCTTCTCAGATTTATTTCTTTTATTTGACGGGGTATTTGCCCCCTGTCATTTATTATTCTATTCTTTTCAGGAGGAAAATTGTAACATCCCGAAATTTCGTTATATTATGTTATAATATAAATGAAGTTCTTTTTCTAAATTGAGTTAAGTTTTGATTCATTTTGCAAGTTGCAATTCATGATGGGTTAAAAACATGAGAACTAAAGTTAGAGCCTATAATTGTAAAATGAAAACAAGGAGGTGTGTTTGGTAATTAAGGTAAAGTAGAGATGGATAAAGGGACTGAATTTGGATAATAGCCTCATTCACAAATCTGGGGTCGGTTTAGAGGCAGAGAGAAAGAAATGGGAAAGAACGTTCGTTATGAACCTCGTCGTGAACCAAGTTGGTGTTCGAAGTGCAAAAGTAAACATTTTGGTCAATGTCGGATGGTCGGGAATGAATGTTTTAAATGCGGGAAGCCTGGGCATATCGCGGCAAACTGTCCTATTCAAGTATCAGTTTGCTTTGAGTGTAAACAACCCGGACACTTCCGAAGAGAATGTCCGAAGTTAAAGAAGGGCGGAGATCAAGGAAAGAAACCAGATGTTCCTAAACCAGCAGGTCGGGCATTTCATATGACGGCGAAAGAGGCGAAAGAGTCAAAAGATGTCGTTTCTGGTACATTCCTCATTAATTCAATTCCTAAGCGCATTTTATTTGACTGTGGTGCAAATTTGTCGTTTGTGTCCAAGTCGTTCTTTCACAAGTTAGCTATGCCTGTAATTACTTTAGAAGATGCTTTAGTAGTTGAGGTAGCCAACGGGGGTCAAGTCTTGGTACGTGAAAGACTCGAGGGTTGTTTTATCTCGGTAGGGGAAACGCAATTTCCGATTGACTTGTTGTTGATGGAGATTGGAGGATTTGATGTGATTGTGGGTATGGATTGGCTAACAGTCAATCAGGCAGAAATACAGTGTGCAAAGAAGTTAATTCGAATTCCGATGACTGATAAAGATGATGTACTCATCTTTAGAGAAAAGCAAAAAGGGGAAATTTCGTTAATTTCTGTTGCTAAAGCTCGTAAGTGTCTGAATAAAGGATGTTTGTCTTATTTAGCTTATGTTTTAGATGTCAAGTCGGAAAAGAAACAAGTGGAAGATATCAAAGTGGTACTTGAATTCCCGGACGTATTTCCTGATGATCTTCTAGGTTTACCATCTGAACGACAAGTAGAGTTCCGTATTGATATTGTTCCTGGAGCGGCACCGATCGCACGTGCACCGTATCGTCTAGCACCGGCCGAAATGAAGGAAATGATGACTCAACTCCAGGAGTTGTTGGATAAGGGTTTTATTAGACTGAGTTCTTCACCTTGGGGAGCTCCGGTCTTGTTTGTTAAGAAGGAGGATGGTACCATGAGAATGTGTATAGATTACCGAGAATTAAATAAGGTGACGATTAAGAACAAGTATCCGCTTCCAAGGATAGATGATCTGTTTGATCAACTCCAAGGTGCGGGATGCTTTTCAAAGATTGATCTAAGATCGGGTTATCATCAAGTTCGAGTAAGAGATGAAGATACTCTAAAAACAACTTTCAGAACGAGGTACGGACATTATGAATTTCGTGTAATGCCGTTTGGGTTGACAAATGCTCCAGTTGTGTTCATGGATCTGATGAACAGAGTATGTCGACCATTTTTAGATAAGTCTGTCATCGTGTTCATTGATGACATACTTGTCTATTCGAAGAATGAAGACGATCATGAATGTCATCTTCGTGAAGTCTTAGAAGTGTTGAGAAAGGAGAAATTGTACGCAAAATTCTCGAAATGTGAATTATGGTTAAAAGAGGTACAATTTTTGGGGCATGTGATTACCTCGAAAGGAGTCAAAGTAGACCCAACAAAGATCGAAGCAATGACAAACTGGGAGACACCGAAAAGTGCATCTGAAATCAGAAGTTTCCTAGGTTTGGCAGGTTACTATCGAAGGTTTATCAAAGACTTCTCAAAGGTTGCTTCTGCTTTGACTGTATTGACTCGGAAGAATGTAAGGTTTGTTTGGACTGAGAAACACGAGTCGGATTTCAGAACTTTACGTTTGAAATTGTGTGAAGCTCCTATTCTAGCATTGCCGGAAGGAACGGAGGATTTGGTTGTGTATAGTGACGCATCAAAGATGGGTTTAGGATGTGTGTTGATGAAAAGAGTCAAGGTGATTGCTTATGCATCAAGACAACTTAAAGAACATGAGAAGAACTATCCTACCCACGATTTGGAATTAGCAGCAGTCGTGTTTGCTTTAAAACTGTGGCGTCATTATCTATATGGAACGAAGTGCACACTCTTCACTGATCATAAAAGCTTGCAACATGTCTTTGATCAGAAGGAGTTGAATATGAGGCAAAGGCGTTGGCTCGAGTTACTTAAGGACTACGATTGTGAATTGCATTACCATCCCGGTAAGGCAAATGTTGTAGCCGATGCCTTAAGTAGAAAAGAATATAGTGGGTGCTTGAAATCGACCAACGCTAGAATTGATGTAACGTCAAGTTTGATTGAAAGGATAAAAGGGGCACAGGCGGAGGCCCTATTGGAAAAGAATCTGAAAGATGAAGTCTTGAGTAAGCAACATCTTTTATTGACTGAAGATAGTCGTGGGATTAAGATTTTCCAAGGTCGTATTTGGGTGCCTAAAGTTGGAGGAAATCGAGAGTTAATTCTTGAAGACGCCCATAAATCTAAGTATTCTATACATCCTGGGAGTACCAAGATGTATAGGGATTTGAAGTTGCATTACTGGTGGCCAGCTATGAAAGTAGATGTGGCACGAATAGTAGAGAAGTGTACGACCTGTTCATTAGTCAAATCGGAACATCAAAAGCCTTATGGAAGTTTCCAATCTTTGGAGATTCCGGAATGGAAGTGGGAGAAGATTACCATGGATTTTGTGACGAAGTTACCAAAGACGCAAAAGGGTAACGACACAATATGGGTAATCGTGGATCGATTGACTAAGAGTGCTCATTTTCTGGCTATGAAAGAAGCGTCACCAATAGATAAATTGGCGAAGTTGTATATTGATGAAGTGGTGTCAAGGCATGGTATAACGGTGTCTATTGTGTCTGATCGTGACAGTCGGTTTACCTTGCGGTTTTGGCAATCATTACAAGATGAATTAGGCACAAGAGTTAATTTGAGCACTGCTTATCACCCGCAAACTGATGGGCAAAGTGAAAGAACTATTCAAACTTTAGAAGATATGCTCAGATAATGTGTATTAGACTTTGGAGGTAACTGGGATACACATCTACCGTTAGTAGAATTTGCGTATAACAATAGTTACCATTCCAGTATTGGAAGAGCACCTTTTGAAGCTTTGTATGGTCGTAAATGTAGAACTCCGGTATGTTGGTTAGAAGTAGAAGAAAAGCAGTTTGCTGGTCCGGAATTGGTGCAACAAACAACTGATAAAGTGAAAGAGATTCGGAAGCATATGAAAGCGGCCCAAGATAGACAAAAGAGTTACACTGATCCGAAAAGAAGACCAAAAGAATTCCAAGTTGGGGAGCGTGTAATGCTTAAGGTATCTCATTGGAAAGGTGTGATAAGGTTTGGTAAACGTGGAAAGTTGAGTCGTCGTTTTCTAGGACCTTTCACTATAACTAAGCGAATAGGATTACAAGCGTATCAGTTGGATCTTCCATCTGAATTAGAAGGAATCCATAATACCTTCCATGTTTGTTACCTTCGGAAATATTTGGCCGAAGAGGACGATGTGTTTCCACTTACTGATGTAAGGGTGGACGAAAAGAGTCGATGTGTGGAAGAACCAGAGGCAATTTTGGAAAGATCGGTTAGAAAGTTACGTAGTGGTAAGGAAATGGCTATGTTAAAAGTACAGTGGAGGCATCATCGCGGTGCTAACGTGACGTTAGAGTCGGAGGAGGATATGAAGATTAGATATCCTCACTTGTTTACCTAGCTTTGATTTCGGGAACGAAATCAGTTTCAAGTTGGGGAGTATTGTAACAACCCGAAATTTCGTTATATTATGTTATAATATAAATGAAGTTCTTTTTGTAAATTGAGTTAAGTTTTAATTCATTTTGCAAGTTGCAATTCATGATGGGTTAAAAACATGAGAACTAAAGTTAGAGCCTATAATTGTAAAATGAAAACAAGGAGGTGTGTTTGGTAATTAAGGTAAAGTAGAGATGGATAAAGGGACTGAATTTGGATAATAGCCTCATTCACAAATCTGGGGTCGGTTTAGAGGCAGAAAGAAAGAAATCAAGAGAGAAAGAAGAAAGAAAGAAGAAGAAGAAAAGAAGAGAAAAGAAGGGATTAAGCTAGAAATTCTTGGTAAGTATACAAAGAAATTTTGTAAGTTTGATTTCCAATAACAAGATGATACTCATAACATAAACTGAATTCGTCTAGGTGCTGTTTGGATTGGAATCAAATTGTGCAGAGAAGTGGGTTTTTCAAGCAAAAAGTGAGTTCATTCTATTCATCTTATAAACATTAAATTGGATGTTTTGGAATGTTGTTTTAGTATCCTTATGATTTATAACTGTTAGAATGATTTGGGTTGAACTAAAAATGAGCTTATTGGGGCTGATTGATGGTAAAGTCGATGAACAGCCGCAGTTTCCGGATAAAAAGAATTATCCGGAAACCTTTGTGCAGAGGTATCCGGACGAGACTTGTATCCGGTAAGTATATTTAATTCGTATTATCTGGAAGAAATAGATACCGGATGGTATCCGGATTACTAGGGTTTCTGGATGTCATTCAGATTAAACGTAATGTCCGGAAAGCTATATTGTCTGGATTATGTATGTTGTCCGGAAAGTATAGTGTCCGGAAAGTTGTGTTATCCGGACAAGTTTAGAGTATCCGGTAAGTTATAAGTTCCGGACAGTGTGTGGTATCCGAAAACTAGGTGTGTCCGGACACTTCTGATGTACCAGATTGTTTTGAGTCTTTGGTGACTGGAAGTTTTGTTAACCTGCTGACAGTGTAGGACTGAGGTGTTGGAATACAGTCTTAGTAGCTTGAACATACTCATTAATGGATGTTAGAGTATTAGGCTTAACGATGGTTTTAGTCTGACACTGAGCTGATATGTAGTATGTGTAATGGATCCATAGGCACTGTTTGTAACGTGGAATAGGCATAAAGTAATTTGTAATTCCCGTTGACCTGAAATGTGGAATAGGCATAAAGTAAATTGTAATTTCCATTTCGTAAAGGTGTTATGAATTAAGAAATAGGCATAAAGGAACTTGTAATTTCTATTTCATAAGTGTGAGGTGAAATGAGGAATAGGCATAAAGAAACTTGTAATTCCCTTTCACATGGGAAAGAGAGATAGGCATAAAGTATCTTGTAATCTCTATTTCCGGTCCAAGAAATAGGCATAAAGTAATTTGTAACTTCTTGGATAAGAGTACAAATCTAGAACCCTGTAAAGATTTGTAGTGGGCTCTGGTCTTGATAATATGACCTACTGAATGTAAGTCATATTCATAGGATCGGGTATGATCCTGTTGTTGAGGTGAGCATAGGTATGGTAAGAATGGTGGAGAACAGGTTTGTTTATATGTCTTTGATTTGAATTTGAATGTTCTCACTAGGCGTAAGCCTAATCTTTCAAATTAAATTTTCTTACCAGGTACAGGCTCAGGGATGTAAAGGGGATGTGGGCCGAGAGCTTTTGATGCATTCAACTTAAAGAGATAAGCAGAGGAGTTAGCTAATGCCTGGAGATTTTTTGGTGGATTTACTTAGATAACTTAGTTAATCTAATTGTAGTGGACACGGTTAGATTAATAAGTTATTAGAAGAATTCCACATTGTAATTATGAAACTTCATAGTTATTCCTCCTCTTTTATATAAAGTTTGGATGTTATTTTGTCATAACTGGTTACAATTAAAGTTTAAATTGGCCCTGATTTTTAGGGTGTTACAAAAATAGGTTTTAAATGACAAATCGACACAGGGATCTTGGAAAATACCATCTATGTCTGCGTCGACTGTGTTTTCGTGCGACAAGGCAAGATAGTCGGCATACTCCTGTAGAAAAGGCATGAGTTTGTCTTTAAGGATAGGAGGATGAACTTGTCGAGACCTTTTGGTCGTGTTGCGTCTGCTAGACGATTTACTTTTGCGGCTTCAGAGTGGATTTATAGCAATCACGAGCGACTTTCGGCTCACTTTTTATCTCCTGGATTCCCCACGGCGTAGGGAACTTCAGAGTCTGATGATACGTCGAGGGAACGACCTTCATCTCATGGATCCATGGTCGGCCTAAGATGATGTTATAGGCCGACGCACAGTCGATGACGCTGAACTTGGTCTACTTCTTGATTCCTCCTGCGTAGACTGGCAAGACGATATCTCCATAGGTGCTCGTCTCTTCTCCATTGAAACCGACCAAAGTTGTCGAACGTCGGGTGATTTCCGAACGATCGATTCCGATGGCTTTGATGGTGCCAAGGAAGATGACGTTTGCTGAACTGCCCCCATCGACCAAGACTCGTCGAGTTAAACAATTACCAACCGTGTGTTGAATGATCAACCCGTCATGATGTTTCTGGTACGAGTCGCCGAGGTCGTCTTGGTCGAACACGATCTTCATAGCTTCCAACTCCAGATCTCCTTTAGGCCTTGATGAACGTGGGACAGGTCGATCGTCAGGTACTTGACTGGCATGCCGTTTGGTCGCGGAGTACGTCAGACCACATACGTCGGAACCACCAGTGATACAATTGACGACTTTCGCATGCTCGGGGGTTGACGGTCGAACGTCGTTAGCTGGGGTAGTGACGTCGTCGATGATGTCTTTTAAATTTCCCTTCGGGACGTGATACGCCAGCTTCTTTTTTAGAACTATGCAATCATCTGTCGCGTGACCATGGTCGACATGAAAGTCGCACCATTTAGATTTATCTTTCTTAGAGTCGTCCTGATCGGACTTCTTTGGCCATCGAATAGTCGCCTGGGTGGTCTTCAGAGCTTCGACCAAATCTTTAGTGGATCCTTTGAATCCATAAGAGGATATCTTGGGGTACTGAGGAAACTTGGTCGCGACCTTTGCCTCTGCTTTCGTCTTGAATCGGACGTTCGAAATCTGGCGCGCGGGCTCTATTTTGGAAATTGCTTTTGTCTTGAACTCGGGCTTTTTCACACCTAACGATCTTTTGTCGTCAGTATGCTTGCGACGAAAGGCAGCGTCGTCCTCTACTCTCATGTACGCTAGGGTTCGAGTTCGGACGTCTTCGAAATTCTCCGGAGGATACTTGGTCAGGTCAGTGTATAACCCTGAGCTGTCGTCCAGACCACGCTTATAAGCTTCAATTGCAGTCTTGACGTCACAATTGCGAATGCTGATAATCTCCGCATTGAATCGATTGAAATAACTGCGGATAGACTCGCTGGTCTTCTGCACGACGTAATACAGGTCAGTGGTCTGCTTCTCCATCTTGCGACTGCTGGCGAATTGCTGGGAGAATTGGTTGACCAATTCAGCGAACGACCCGATGGACTTGGGTTTGAGATTGATCAACCATTGGAGAGCAGGACCGGTGAGAGTCGCACCGAAGCTTTTGCACATACAGACCTTATGATACATGTGTGGGATCGAGATCTTCCACATGAGCTGCTTATACTACGCGACGTGCTCTGTTGGATCGATCACTCCCGAATACTTGGGCGTAAAGGCGGGGACGTTGTACTTCTTCGGGACCTCAACAGTCGCGATCTCATCGACGAAGGGTGACGCCTGAAATCCTGATCGAGGTTCGACATCAACGGGCACGGCTGCCCCAGGTAGCTTGGCGAGCAAAGATAGGACGCGCTCGTTCTGATCTTCTAGCACTTTCAATCGCTGGGCGACGGGGTCATTGGGGTTGAGATTTGCCCCTGCTTGCGGATTCATTCCTGAACTGGTGCCATTGCCATGCGACGAGCCATTGGCGTCTCCATTGAAAGGAACAAAATACGGCTGCGACCCATTCTGAAACGGCTGCGACCCATTCTGAAACGGCTGCGACCCATTCTGAAATGGCTGCGACCCATTTTGCATGGGTGGTGGCCTTATGTGCTGAGGAGGAACCGTCCCGAACTGGGGATTTGGATTGAACGGTCCCGGCTGTTGGTTCTGCATGAACGGACCTGGATGCTGATTCTGAGCGAACAGACCTGATCATGGACCTGGATTATGCGCGAATGGTCGAGGACCATTCTGACCGAACGATCCTTGGTCAGGATTTTGAACGAATGGCCTATGACCATTCTGAGGTCCAAAGGGATTCCTTAGTCGTGCGATCTCCTCAGCTGCTCTGCGACTTTGTTCCGCCATGGCGTTGATTTGATTTCGAGCGACTTCAAGCTCCTGGTACATCTGGGCAATGACATGCTGCTGATCTCCAGGGACTGCCATTTTCCTGAAATAGAGAACAAAGAAAGCTCCAAGAAACCGTTAGTAAGACGCACGTTTGTCGAAGATTTTCTCTAGATGGGGTCCCACGGATGGCGCCAAACTGTTAATGCCAAAAATCGCACCAAAGGGACAACTTAAGGTCGATGTGGACTTTAACAACTAAAGAAAGGAATCGTTCGACAAAGGCGTGCGACAAAGACAAAAATATAAATGAGACAGAGGATTTGATGACGCGGGAAAAACCTCAACGAGGAAAAAACCTGCAGACGACTGTGGAAGTCGTCACTGCACTATGGTCGCCAATCAGGGGCGATGTCCTTGGTGTTCCGGGTGTCGATCGTACAGAGATTACAATACAAATGAAGGGAAAGACTTCGAAATGTAAAGTACAAGTGTTTGAAATGTAAAAACAATGTGCGTCGTGTGTGAAAACAATGTGTGAACTGTTGCTCGAGAGTGAAAGTCGTGCGTCGAGAGCGGTCACTTGAGAGAAAGTTCTTTGTTTCGAATGAATATTCTTCGAGTGTTTGCGTTTGCTTATGTTGTTCGATTTCCTGTATTATTCGATGTCCTGAAACTGAGGATTGAACTTGGGATTTATAGTCTTCGGATGATGTTAATTGAATCATTAAGATCTTTGATGATTGTTGTAACGGTCGTCAATTGTAACTCTTCATAATTGCTCTTCGTCGGTTATGACCGTTGCCCATTAATGACTTTGACTCCTGCATTAATCACTGAACAAGTATAACAGTCGTATAACGCGTTAGTCAAGGTCGTACGGTTTTGTGCGACGGTCGTGCAGAATGGGCGACGTCGAGGTCGAGTGTTGTGAGGAACTCTCGACTTACCTGTTAGGAGGGACGACGGAGGTTTTTTGGGTCTTTGTCGGGACCTTATCTTAATACAAGATATAACTCATAACACGTGTCTTACCTTTTCTAGTCGTGGTCGAGACCTGTGAAATTTTGCCCAAACAATGATCACTATCGTTGACACATGCCGAATGGACATCGCGTTCCAAGCGAACCGAAGAGAAAGACTCCTCGAATACTTCAAGGGGAAGAGAAGGTTTTCGTGGCCGTGGCCGAGGACGAGGCCGAGGTCGTGGACGTGGTCGAGGCGGAGACCGTGAACCCGCCGCAAACAGGACCTAACAGAGACCTCTTCGAAAGGATAAAAGCAAAATCAAGTGTTTCACATGTGAGAACTTTGGCCACCATGCATCAGAATGCCCAAACAAGAAGCATGGTGAGGAGGCAAACCTCACTCAAACTAAAGATGAAGAAGTTACGTTGATGATGGCAATCGCAAGTGAGGTAGCACCCAACAATGTCTTCCTGGAGGAGAAGATTTCAGTTAATCTTCTTATGTCCGGCGAACTTCGAGTTGATTCCGATGTTTGGTATCTTGACAACGGTGCTAGTAACCACATGACCGGAGATCGGTTAAAGTTTCACGAGCTAGACGAAATGATTTTGGGTCAAGTGAGGTTCGGTGATGGCTCGACAGTAGCTATTATGGGAAAGGGATCGATTTTATTCGACTACAAGAACGGCGATCAACGACTTCTAAATGAGGTATATTTCATCCCTAACTTGAAAAATAACATTATTAGTCTTGGCCAAATGATAGAGGAGGGTAGTCGGGTTGATATGAACGGGACATGGCTGAATGTATTCGATAGGAATAACAACCTTTTTTTGAAGGTCAAAAGATCCCCGAGCCGGTTGTATAAAACTCTCTTGAAAACGGGTCGTCCGACTTGTCTGTTATCAGCATAAGATGAACCGTCTTGGGTCGGGCACTCGAGACTCGGTCATGTTAATTTCTATTCCATGAGAAGACTTGTCGAGAAAAATATGGCAGGTGGTGTCCCGTTAATCGAACACCCAAATCGAGTATGTGAAGGGTGTGTTCTTGCAAAACAAAGTCGCAATCCTTACCCGGATCGAGCGGTTTTTCGGGCTCAAAAACCTCGAGCTTGTACACGCGGACTTGTGTGGTCCGATAAGACCAACATCTATTGGAAGCAGTAAGTATTTTTTGCTTTTGGTGGATGACTTTAGCCGTTGGTCGTGGGTTTATATGTTATCCGAAAAGTTTGAAGCTTTGGATGCGTTCAAACGGTTCAAGGTGATGATCGAAGAAAGTTCGAGTTTAAAAATAAAAACACTCCATACAGATCGAGGAGGAGAGTTTACATCACAAGGCTTCGGAAAATTCTGTGAAGAAAATGGCATTACAAGGCATTTGACAGCACCCTATTCGCCCCAACAAAACGGAGTTGTCGAGCGGCAAAATCGAACCGTAATGGAGATGGCAAGGAGTCTTCTCAAAGGAAAAAATGTACCAGGAGAGTTTTGGGGAGAAGCTGTTAGACATGCGGTCTACCTTCTCAATCGGTTACCAACCAAATCACTTCCCGACGTTACTCCATACGAAGCTTGGTACGGTAAGAAACCAAATCTTGGACACTTAAAGATTTTTGGTTGTGTTGTTTTTGCAAAAAATGCAGGTTGCCATTTAAGAAAACTTGACGACCGAAGCAAACGGATGGTGTACTTTGGTGTCGAAGATGGAACAAAAGGCAACCGTTTATATGATCCACAAGACCAGAAATTACGGGTTGCTCGTGATGTTGTGTTTGAAGAAAAAGAAGGATGGAACTGGGTCAAAGAAAAGGAGGAACCAAAGACAATGACCAATATATTTACTATAATCCAACCTCAACCCAAAATCCCACAAAACAGCCCCGAAACCCCACGAAACAGCCGCGAATTCGTACCAGATCAATCCGGAAGCCCTGTAACCGAATCTGCCAAATCTGGACAACCCAATTTAGAGACTGTCCAGAATGATTTTGCCCAAAATTTTATAGCCAATGAACCTATTTCATCACCTTTGTCATCTGCCAGCAGTTCCTCAACCGAAATCGGACCGCAAGGACTTCGTTCGTTAGCCGTTATTTATAAACACGCCAAGACCGGGACTACTGACCCTGAAGAGCTAATTATGATTGATGTGGATCAACCATCAAGTTTCACAGAGGCGGTGAATTTCAAAGCATGGCGGGAATCTATGCAAGTGGAGTTGGATGCAATCGAAAAGATCAAAACGTGGAAACTCACCGACTTGCCACCGGGCCATAAAGCAATCGGTTTGAAGTGGGTCTATAAAACGAAGAAAGACAGCGTGGGAAAGGTGGTGAAACACAAAGCCCGGCTCGTCGCGAAAGGCTTTGTACAAAGACAAGGGGTTGATTTTGATGAGGTTTTCGCACCGGTTGCAAGACTTGAACGATTAGGCTAATCCTTGCCTTAGCAGCTCAATATGGGTGGGTTGTCCACCATCTCGATGTCAAGCCAACCTTCCTCAACGAAGATCTCGAGGAAGAGGTTTACGTCACCCAACCGGAAGGATATGTTGATAAGAAACAAAGTCACAAGGTGCTCAAACTGATCAAGGCTCTTTATGGCCTACGACAAGCACCCCGAGCTTGGAATGTTCGGTTGGATAGAAGCATGAAGGGGCTTGGTTTCTCGAAATGTTCACAAGACCCAACAGCTTACACAAGAAACTTGAAGTCGAAAACTCTCATCGTCGGTGTTTATGTAGACGACTTAATTATCATCGGGTCGAACAATGAAGATATCATGGAGTTCAAGGAACAAATGAAGAATGAGTTCGAGATGAGTGATCTGGGATTACTTGCTTACTATCTTGGAATTAAAGTGTCACAATCCAAGTGGGGAATAGCCTTGCGACAAACAGGTTATGCAACAAGGATTTTAGAGCAATTTGGGATGCAAAATTGCAACCCAGCTAAGTCTCCCATAGAGCCGAAGCTGAAAGTCTCAAAAGACGAAGGAGGTGAAGAAGTCGATGCCACTGAGTATAGAAGAATGGTGGGATGTCTAAGGTACCTGACTCATACTCGTCCTGATTTGTCCTTTTCGATTGGAATCACAAGCTGATTCATGGAAAAGCCGACAACCTTGCATTTTCATGTTGTAAAACGCATTTTAAGGTATGTGAAAGGTACCCTTAATTATGGACTTAATTATGGAAGGGGTAGAGGAATCGAACCTTTGGTCGGCTTCTCGGATAGTGATCTCGGTGGTGACTCGGTCGAAAGTAAAAGTACGAGCGAGATGATCTTTTACTTTGGCAAGAATGCGATCAGATGGCAGTCTAAAAAACAGAAGGCTGTTGCGCTATCCTCGTGTGAAGCTGAGTTTATGTGTAACACCTCGATTTTTATAAAGTGGTACGATTAGTTTTATTGGTGATTGATTATTTGATAGATAAATTTTAGAGTTTATCCCCAAGTAAGTTACGTTATTTATCCTAACGGAGTTATAAGTTAAGGGGTAAGCTTTAATTTAATTTATTAATTGAAGGGTTAAAGTTGCCATTTGATGAAAGTGTAGGGTTTGATTTGGTTAAAGTGGTGAAACCCACTTGTTCCATCGCCTCTGTTGATTGAAATGAGATATTTCATATCTTTTTTAGAAAAAGGAATTACTTCCTTTTGTCTTTGTGTGTGTGTCTCGTAAGGAAGAACCAAAAGAGAGAGAGAGAGCCGAAAGAGAGAAGAAATAGTTCAGAGATTTATTTAAGGAAGAAGGGATTGAATTTCTGTAGTAATTTAAGGATTCAATCTGGTGAAAAACAAAGGTATGTTCTCCACAATAATCATTCTTACTATATTTATGTAGCTTTCTATGGGTTTAGAAATTGGGTTTTGATGTTTTGAAAGATATGAGAAATCTGGGTTTATGAGTCTCTTCTTCTAGTAATATTAAGCATATCTGCAAGTTTATAGATTCAGACATGGCTTAAAAGTATCATTTTGGCTTAATTACGATTTTGTTGGTTGAGACAAAGATGATTGTCGCAACACATTGGTTGCGATAAGTGAGTATGTCGCAACAGTTGGTTGCGATAAGTATGATTGTCGCACGTAATTAGTTGCGATAAATAAGATTGTCGCAAGAAGTGGGTTGCGACAAGTGAACATGCATTTCCTTTGGGTTGCGATAAGGGATGGAATTTTGGGTTATTTATGATTCTTAGTCTTTTAAGAGTCCTATTTAGTAGATTGATACAAGTACAATATATGTGGTTATTTCAGACTTGTGAAGTTTGGTGACGGAAATCCTTACAATTTAAGAAGTGAAGTAAGAGTGACGTTGTTGCTACCAGGTGAGTTCATTCTTACCTTACCTTTATGTTTAAGAAATTGATGCGAAAAATACATTAGACTTTGATGCATTCATTTTTAACTATTTGTTCTAATGGGCAATTGTGTATATAAATTTATATCAAGGACCCATGGATGATGATATTGATTGTCAGACTTATGTTATGAGAAATTGACATATTAAATATGATTTGCTCATACTGAATGATATGAGAAATCTATATGGTATAAATATAATTTTCTCATACTGAATGATATGAGAAATCTATATGGTATAAATATGATTTGCTCATACTGAATGATATGAGAAATCTATATGGTATAAATGTGATTTGCTCATACTGAATGATATGAGAAATCTATATGGCATAAAGACGATTTGCTCATACTGAATGATATAAGAAATCTATATTAAGCAATAACCTGCACGAGTACGAATAAGTGTAATGGATCCATAGGCACTAGTGTCATGTAATTACGTGGAATAGGCGTGGCGCTAATTGTGATTCCCGTGATTTGGATAAATGCGGAATAGGCCGGGCTCTAAAGTTAATTCCCATTTTGTGTTATGATGTAATAAACGTGGAATCGACCAGGCTCTTAATTGTAATTCCCATTGATTGAAATGAGGACTAGACCGGGCACTTAATGGTAAATCCCATTTCATATTGTGATGTGAAATCGTGGAATAGACGGGGCGCTAATCGTAATTCCCGGTTTCTGTTGGAAGGTAAGGGGTCAGTCGGGCACTTAATGGTAATTCCTACTTCCACTTCAAGAAATAGACATGGCGCTAATTGTAATTTCTTGATATGAGCAATGATCTAGAATCCGTGGAGATTCGTAGTGGGCTCTTGAACGTGATGTCATGACTGACTTAGTGTTAGTCATATTCATGGAATCGGGTATGATCCCGTCATCGCAAGATGTTTATACGTATGGTAAGACTGAGAGTAAAGCAGGTTTGTTATGCCTTGTTTATATTGACTTAAAAGTATTATTTTGAAACTGAATGTTCTCACTCGGCGTTAGCCTAATCGTTTCAAATTATATTTTCTTACCAGGTACGAGCTCAGGGAAGTAATGGGATGAGTGGAGAGTATATGATGGTGACAAGTTGATGTAAATATCTTTTGAAGATACGATAGTCTTTTGGAGATCCTTTAGACAACTCAGATAATCTAGAATCATGTATGAATGGTTTAGATTACTAAGTTGTCAATTAGTGATCCTTTGATGTAATTGGAATTTTGTCACTATTTCCAATCTTTATGACTGAATATTTTATGGATATTAGATACGTAAACTCTTTTTAGTTCAGGTTTAAATTTGCCCTGATTTTTAGGGTGTTACATTATGGCAGCAACAAGTGCAGCATGCCCAGCCATATGGCTCGCAAACCTCGTGAAGGAATTGACGGGGCGTATTGTCTTACCCGTCACCTTGTATGTTGACAACAAGTCAGCAATTGCCTTAGAGAAGAACCCGGTGTTTCATGGACGAAGCAAGCACATCAACATCAAGTTCCATTTCATTCGAGAATGTGTTGAACGCGGACAAATTGTTGTGGAACATGTCGAATCAAAGGATAAACGAGCGGATGTCTTTACCAAAGCATTGGCGCAAGTGAAGTATACGGAGATGCGAAACATGCTCGGAGTGACGAACACCGAGCTTAGTCCAGTTTAAGGGGGAGAATGTGAAGTGTAAACCAGACTCGAACGGGTCAACCCGATCCGGAACCGACCTAAGTTCACTTGCTTACCAAGTCTTTTGGCACGTTGGAAGAGCTCCTGCTTTTTAGAGATTAGTTGGAATAAGTCTGTTTCATGGAGAAAGTGGTGGCAACATTTTCTCCCACTATCTAATTCAGTTTGTCTATTTTCCCTAGTTCTAGTTTAGTCTATTTAAGTTCTTCCATTTTATCTTTTTAAGCAATGTAGTAAAGTAGTTTTCCTTCCCTTACGTACTGTAATTTTCCTTTCATTTTCAATTAAAGAAGTCTTCCAGTTCCACAAGTCTCCATATTTCTTCACGGTGTTTCCTTTTCGTCCAGACATAAAATGAACTTTTAATTAACCAACAATCATCTCTCTGACCTTCGTAAAGTTAAAGTATGCGTTCTCACTAAAGTGATCAATAAGGTGGAAGACATAATGGCGGACGATAAGATTGTGAGGATAAGAATCATAAAGAAAGAAGATTACTCACCCAACTGGGAAGTGATATTGGGCGCACCGGAGAACCAAGGTATAGAAAGCGATGAAGACGATGACTTTGTTGGAGAATCTGTAACATCCCCAGTCCACCGTACACGATATTGTCCGCTTTGTGGATACCCTCTGCATAACAGCATGCCGGCACCGCTCACGGTTTTGTTCCTGCCCGCACAGGCATACGCGGGACGCACCCAGACCGCACCCTGTGACAGGCAAAAGGCCTCATGCAAGGAAGGTATCCATCCACCCTTATAAGGAGGACTTCGTTCCCCCTCCTATCTGATGTGGGATCTCACAATCCACCCACCTAAGTGGGATCAGCGTCCTCGCTGACACATCGACCCGGTAACCGGCTCTGATACCATTATGTAACATCCCCAGTCCACCGTACACGATATTGTCCGTTTTGTGGATACCCTCTGCATAACAGCATGCCGGCACCACTCACGGTTTTGTTCCTGCCCGCACAGGCATACACGGGACGCACCCAGACCGCACCCTGTGACAGGCAAAAGGCCTCATGCAAGGAAGGTATCCATCCACCCTTATAAGGAGGACTTCGTTCCCCCTCCTAGCCGATGTGGGATCTCACAGAATCCGAAGATGATTCGGAAATTGAATCTTGTGAGTATGTCTCTGACTCCTTTCAGGAGGGTACGACCGACAATGTGAACCTAAAACTATTCGAAAGTCCGGAGGAGATAGGAGCAGCAAAAGCTCTGATAGTCGATGCTGGCTTAAAGGGGCCAGATTCAGATGAAAGGACGGAGCAGATCGCCGGAGCAAAGGACGACTCCGGGAAGGAAGAGGAAAGGCCGCAAGAAATTCCCAAGGAGCATGCGAATGCCGACAAAAGTGGCGATATTAATGAAAACTGTTTACCCCATAATTTAGCCGCAAACGCTGACTTGCTTGATGAAATTTCAAATGTGGGTTCTCCATATTTGGACTCCACTAATCTTGGCCACACCCACTACGAAAATGGGCCTGGAATCGGAAACAAACTGGAGATTTCACTGGGCCACAATAATATCCCAACTTTTTTTGGGCCTAGCGCCAAAGTGCGTGACCTTTGGGAGGAAGGAAACATGTTGGAAGTTTTGTATTACGAGAATCAAATTTCAAAGGATATTCACCTCCTACCCTCTTCGCCAGGTACTTCGGTCAACAGCAAGAAGACCCCTACTTCCCCCAATGGAGAATCTCTTGGATCGAAGGTACCTTCTTTATCTCTCTCCAAAAACTCTAATTTCTTGAAAATCTCCAGCCTCTCCCCAAAACCTATATTGGAGAAAAATAAGAAAGGAAGAAGAACCAAAAGACCAACATTGGAAGATTCATTTTCTTAAGAAGAAATCATCCTGGGAGCAACCGATTCGGAGATTTTGCGCTGCAATTCCAGGCTGATTATTAACTCTGCCAAAGAAAAATCTAGCGAAAGTGGTGCCTCCAGTCACCGGGACCTCTCAGCGGTGACTTCTCGTCTGAGATTGAGAAAATCTTAGAAGTTGGAGAGCTTTTGGGTTTCAACATGAATGGGCTGAAGAAAGAGATCGAAAAAAGTGTAATTGGGCAAGGTGAAATCAACAATTTCCAATGAATCTGCTATCTCTTAATTGTAGAAGTATAGGGAGCAACGATAAAGTCACTTGGGTTAACGGTCTCTGTAGAGACCACAAAATCAGTTTTTTGGCCTTGCAGGAAACAAAACTGGAAAGAGTTGATGACAACTTCATCAAGCGTATTTGGGGTAATTACCACTTTGATTTTGCCGTCGTTAGTGCTAAAGGTAAATCTGGTGGTATTCTCTCTGTTTGGGACTAAAAAATAATTCTCAAGAAGCAAGTGTTGTGTGGAGATGGATTCATTGCCTTCAAAGGTCTCTGGAACCCAAAAAACGTTCCCTGCTGTATTATCAACGTTTATGCTCCTCAACAGGATTCGGAGAAACGTATCCTGTGGTCTTCTCTCCTTAACCTGATTAGCAATTGGTCTGGTGTGCTAGTTGTGACTGGCGATTTTAACTCCATCAGAAACCCTTCCGAGAAAATCGGATCCTCCTTTAACAATGGAGCCAGCCGTAGTTTTAATGACTTAATTTTAAATGTCG
The DNA here is from genome assembly GCA_033807775.1 of Saussurea involucrata. Lineage (NCBI taxonomy): Eukaryota > Viridiplantae > Streptophyta > Magnoliopsida > Asterales > Asteraceae > Saussurea > Saussurea involucrata. The sequence continues at coordinate 221,455,472 of CM066320.1, forward strand.
GTATCTATGAAATACCAGCAACCGACAGGAAATTCACTTGGTCTAATAGAGACGACTCTAAGCTTAGTAAGCTAGACAGATTCTTCGTTTCAGAGAAGTTTTTGGAATCCTGGCCTAACTCTGGTTGCCACATCCTTCCTAGGGATCTTTCAGATCACAGTCCGCTCATTCTGAAAGAAGCTTTATTAGACTTCGGCCCTATCCCCTTTAAGATTTTCAACTCTTGGATTCACCTAGTAAGTAGTTCCTATCGGAGTAGAAACATCACAAACACTTCTGGTATTAATTCAGTCGATTTTCTGGCTAAAAAGCATCAAACCGACAGAGGTTTCCGGACAAAGTATGAATGTGTCCGGGTAGATTCTTGGGTGGTGTCCGGGTAAGTTGTTGATAGAGTCCGGACGATTTGATTGATGGTTTTCGGATGATTTAGAGACCGGATGGCATCCGGATTCCTTTGTTGTCCGGATTAGTCTGTGGTGTCCGGATTCCTTTGTTGTCCGGATTAGTCTGTGGTGTCCGGATTCCTTGTGTTGTCCGGATAAATTGTGTTGTCCGGATTCTTTATGCTGTCCGGAAAGTTCATGATTGTCCGGGTAGTTTTGAGGTTTCCGGATAAGTTGGCTGTTTGGGCAATTTTGAGGATAAGAGTTATGTAGATGTATCTAGAGTCCATAACCTGCTAGTAAGTCTTATACATAAGTCGGTAAGGAGATATTTGTATGTAAATGGTTTCAGATTCTGAGAATTTTGGATAAAGGATCGGATAGCTCGGAGAAAGGCTTGGAAGCGTATTTTTAAGCATTCAAGGTGAGTTTTACTTTAAAACGTTTTCAACTGGAATATATATATCTGAGTTTATATATATGAGATGGATATGTGTGGAATGGATATACGATCAAGGTGTGAATATTTTGTGTTTATAATATAGTAAGATATTATATTTATTGGTGCATTACACTACACAAGTGCACAGTAGCCGGGTTCCGGTGAGCGGACCGGTGAGTAGTCGGGTTCCGGTGTGCGGACTGACGGGTAGTCGGGTTCCGGTGTGCGGAACGGTTGTTGATTTATTAGTTGGCTTGCTACCAACTAATATGGCCATTTGTGGAGGAATAAGGTGAATGAGATGTACACGATGCACGAGTCTGGATTGGTATTTAAATACGTGTGGTATGTTTATATTTTACGAAAGGATTACCAAATGTTTATCTAAACTATTTTGATACAAAGGATTTACATAAAAGGTTTTATAATGATTTTGGAAAGGACCGGGTTTAACTCACTAGACCCGTTTGGTCTAACCCTCATTTTGTTTTCAAAAATATGTTTTCCAGGTCGAGGAATTGATAGCGGCAAAGGAAAGAATAAGGTATAGGCTGCCTCCATTGATCAATCATGTTTAAGAAGCTTTTATATATTTTGTAATGTCAAGACTAATGAGACCGTACTTGGTTTGTTATGTAACTTTTGTTGTAAATCAATGATATGTATGCATGTTATGTGTTATGATGTATGTTATGGGATTTGGGTCGTTACAGATGGTATCAGAGCCCTAGTTTAAGGGATTTAGGTATTTGTACCCGTACCTAGACTTAAACTGCATGTGAAGTAGGATGTCCTTGATATATTAGAACCTTGGGATGCTAAGTATAAAAGGTAGAAGGAACATCATGTAAGGTGATTTCAGATTACACCTGGCCAGTGTAATTGTGATCTTACAGGTGCATGTTTGGACTGGGGATACCTTATTATATGGGGTATGTGCTTATGTGTATATTAATCTTGTCTGAATCTACAGAATGGCAAGCGGTACTAGAAATACGACTAGAGAGGGAGGAAGAAATCCTAATAGAACTAATCCAACAGTCGGAACAAGGGGAAGAGGAAGAGAAAGAGGTAGGGGCAGAACTGGAGGTAGAGTTCAGGGGCGAGGTACGGAGTTTATTACAAGAGACGATTTGATGGCAGAGATGGGAAGACTTCAAGCAAATATCCAGGCTATGTTCGACCAAGCTCGTCACTGAAACGCCAGATCCTGGTATGGAAGACGAAATGCCCATTACACCTACGGTTATACCAGTGTCAAGAAGGTGTGATTACAAGATGTTCTTAAACTGTAGACCTCCAACTTACTCAGGAGATAGAGACCCAGTGAAGGCGATGAGATGGTTAAAAGAAATAGAAGCCATCTTCAAGACCAGTAAGTGTGCGGATGAGGACATAGTATTATACGGAACGACGATGTTGAAGGCAGAAGCTCTGTACTGGTGGGAAGCTCACATTGATTCCACTAGGTCGGATGTATACTCTACTCTTACTTGGGACGAATTCACAACAGCATTCAAATGACAATTTTGTTTTCAAGCAGCAGTTAGACAATTGGAAGAGGAGTTCATGAACCTACACCAGCGAAGTTTATCGGTTAGGGATTACACCGCTCTCTTTCTGGAGAAGTCTCGCTTTGCAGAGTACTATGTTGCCACGGAGGCTCTAAAGATGGAAAGGTTTATTTTTGGGTTAAGTGCATAAATTAGAAAGCTAGTGACTGCAAGAGGACCCGATACCTTCTCAGCCGCAGTGGATGCCGCGGAAAATGTGGAACAGGATAACCGGAGGGACGTTGGTGATAAGAGTGCTGGGAAAAGAAAACTGGAAGAAACGATGTACGATTCGGAAGAATACGAATCCCCGAGGTTTGATAGTTATTCGCCTTTCAGACCAGTAAAAAGACCATGCCCAAAATGAAATCGTGTTCACCAAGGAAACTGTTATGTGGATTCCCGAAGTTGTTACAAATGTGGAAAGACTGGTCACATTGTTAGAGACTGTCGGGTAACTCGATTCTGTTTCGTTTGCAATTCCCCGGATCATATTCAGTCAGATTGTCCGCAATGGAAAGCACAACAGGGTAGTATGGCGGTGAGACCAACGGGTGTTAGGCCGGGAGAGGAACAAGGGCCTGAGGTATCGAAAGCAAAGGGCCGTGTTTTTCAAATGACGGAACAAGAGGTGGAAGAAAGTCTTGATGAGGTTACAGGTATATTTCTATAAACTCTATACGTGCTAAGGTGTTATCTGACTTCGGTGCAAACTGGTTATTGGTATTTTCGTGCTTTTGTTGCTTATCTGTGTTAGAGATATAGGTGGGTGTGGGGTGGCTATTCAGTTAGTTTATATGGTTTTGATTGAGTTTGAAGTAGCGGTGATAAGTATTCATATCCTTTCGCTTAACCGAATTCCGGGACGGAATTCTTTTAAGGGGGAGATGATGTAATACCCCGGGTTAATCCGTTAGTTAAAATCCAATTTTCGTTAATTTAGTTAACTTTAAAGTTTAAGGTTTAGGGTAAGTTTGGTTAAATTAAAGGTTTAAAGGTGTTTTGGTTATTTATAAGGAGTACAAGGTCTAAGTGGTAAATATATTTAGATATTAGCCTTTAGAAGTCCAGATATTTTTACAAAAGCAGAAATTCAGTAGGGGTGTGTGTGTGTTTTTGGAGAGCAAAAGAAGAAAGAAGGGTTCTTGTGGTTAAGACTTCATTTGGTGTACTTGGAAGAGAAATTGAGGTATGTTGCTTTACATTTTATGTTTATAATTGCTAGTAAGTAGTTCCTATCGGAGTAGAAACATCACAAACACTTCTGGTATTAATTCAGTCGATTTTCTGGGTAAAAAGCATCAAACCGACAGAGGTTTCCGGACAAAGTATGAATGTGTCCGGGTAGATTCTTGGGTGGTGTCCGGGTAAGTTGTTGATAGAGTCCGGACGATTTGATTGATGGTTTTCAGATGATTTAGAGACCGGATGGCATCCGGATTCCTTTGTTGTCCGGATTAGTCTGTGGTGTCCGAATTCCTTTGTTGTCCGGATTAGTCTGTGGTGTCGGATTCCTTGTGTTGTCCGGATAAATTGTGTTGTCCGGATTCTTTATGCTGTCCGGAAAGTTCATGATTGTCCGGGTAGTTTTGAGGTTTCCGGATAAGTTGGCTGTTTGGGCAATTTTGAGGATAAGAGTTATGTAGATGTATCTAGAGTCCATAACCTGCTAGTAAGTCTTATACATAAGTCGGTAAGGAGATATTTGTATGTAAATGGTTTCAGATTCTGAGAATTTTGGATAAAGGATCGGATAGCTCGGAGAAAGGCTTGGAAGCGTATTTTTAAGCATTCAAGGTGAGTTTTACTTTAAAACGTTTTCAACTAGAATATATATATATATATATATATATCCGAGTTTATATATATATGAGATGGGTATGTGTGGAATGGATATACGATCAAGGTGTGAATATTTGGGGTTTATAATATAGTAAGATATTATATTTATTGGTGCATTACACTACACAAGTGCACAGTAGCCGGGTTCCGGTGAGCGGACCGGTGAGTAGTTGGGTTTCGGTGTGCGGACCGACGGGTAGCCGGGTTCCGGTGTGTGGACCGGTTGTTGATTTGTTAGTTGGCTTGCTACCAACTAATATGGCCATTTGTGGAGGAATAAGGTGAATGAGATGTACACGATGCACAAGTCTGGATTGGTATTTAAATACGTGTGGTATGTTTATATTTTACGAAAGGATTACCAAAGGTTTATCTAAACTATTTTGATACAAAGGATTTACATAAAAGGTTTTATAATGATTTTGGAAAGGACCGGGTTTAACTCACTAGACCCGTTTGGTCTAACCCTCATTTTGTTTTCAAAAATATGTTTTCCAGGTCGAGGAATTGATAGCGGCAAAGGAAAGAATAAGGTGTAGGCTGCCTCCGTTGATCGATGATGTTTAAGAAGCTTTTATATATTTTGTAATGTCAAGACTAATGAGACCGTACTTGGTTTGTTATGTAACTTTTGTTGTAAATCAATGATATGTATGCATGTTATGTATTATGATGTATGTTATGGGATTTGGGTCGTTACAACACATTGACACATGCTACTGGCACACGCTAAAGTCACACACACCGTGACAACGCAATCGGGCACACACCGCCCATGTCACACACACCGTGACAGCGTAATCGGGCACACACCGCCCATGTCACACACATCATGACAACGTAATCGGGCACACACCGCCCATGTCACCCACACCGTGACAGCGTAATCGGGCACACACCGCCTATGTCACACAAAAGCTAGAGCATGGTCACACACATTTAAATCACACATATAAGCCACACTTATGAATCGCACATTCATACTGTAATAACCAGGTATTTTATCTAATTTAAATTTGAAAATTTTATAAGTTTTATGTTAGTGTTTTATGGAGTAAGAAGTTAAGGGGTAAGTTTTAATTTTTATTTGAAAGTTTAGGGGTATTTATTGCCAAGTGAGATAAGTTTAAGGTTTGTTTGGTCTTTTATCCAAACCTCTTTAGCCAAAACCGACTTCCTATTTTAGTAAGGATAGGTGTCCATATTTCAATTTAGAGAAAATATCCTAAGTGTTAGTGTGTGTAGTGTGTTCGGTTTAGAGAGAGAGAGAAGGAAATCGAGAGACAGATTAAGGGAAAGAAGAAGGAAGAAATCCAGAGTTTGCTGCTGCGATTTAAGGACCAAACTGATGTAAGCAAGGTAACAAATCCATCCTTGTATGTGTTTTAATTTCTTAAAAGTGTTCTTGAGTTTGCTAGTTAAGTTTTTAGGTGGGTTTTGTTAAAAATGGATGTTTTGGGAAATCTAAGCTTAAAAGTACGATTTCTGGGTAAATATTGGACTGAAAGTCGTTTTTGCTGAGCTTATTAAAAAAGACGGTGAACAGTAATTTTTCAGGTTTTCGCAACAGGAGGTTGCGAGAAGTGGGGTTTTCGCAACAGTAGGTTGCGAGAAGTGAGGCTTTCGCAACAGTAGGTTGCGAGAAGTGAGGTTTTCGCAACAGTGGGTTGTGAGTTCTGAGGTTTTCGCAATAGTGGGTTGCGAGTTCTTTGGTTTTCGCAACAGTGGGTTGCGAAAAGTGAGGAATTCGCAAGCTGTGGGTTGCGAAAAGTGTTAAAATACAGATTTATTAATAAGGTGTATTCTTGTTAATTAACTATTTCAGATAGTAAAATTCAAAGATAAAAGTGAGACTTGTTGAAGAGATTTTTGGAGAACTATTGGAAAAGCATTAATTCAGGTGAGTTTTATTTAAAAACGTTTTTCAACTGGAATACATATATATGTGATTTATATCTATATGAAATGAATATGTATGGATTGAGAATGTGATACATAATGTGATTATGTGTTTTTATTGAAATGTTTATATACATGATGGTATACTGTAATTATATGAGTATTATGCGAGAATACGGGGCCGGGATCCGAGGTGCGGACCGGTGTGTTGTCGGGTTCCGGTAAGCGGACAGACGTGTTTACTGTAGATGTTGTACAACAGAGTAAATTGACTAGTTGGCTTGCAACCACTAGTTTGGCCAATTGTGGAGGAATAAGGGGGAATGAGTGGATACGAAACGCAAGTCTTGGTTGGTATTTAATTACGTGTAATATATGTGTGTTTGTATAAAAAGGTTTTATTTAATTGGATTCTTGGCAAGTTTCAACTGACAGGGATTTTCTCACTGGACCATTAGGTCTAACCCTCATCATTTCTGTTTTAAAAATATGTATTCCAGGTTGAGGATCGTTCGTTAGCAAAGGGAAGAATTAATGTGTAAGGCGGGGTTAATAGCTGACAAGGATTAGGAACTGAATATGTGTTATGTTGTATCGTTTCGATACTGCTGGGACCGTACGTGATTTGTTGGGTAATTTCTTTTTATGAATGTAACGATGTGATGCAATATATGTTATTTGAAACATGTTTGGGAAACCGGGTTGTTACAGATGGTATCAGAGCCCTAGTTTAAGGGATTTAGGTATTAGTATATGTACCTAGACTTAAACTGTATGTGAAGTAGGATGTCCCTATTATTTTAGAACCTTGGGATATTAAGTATAACAAGGTAGAAGGAACATTATGTAAGGTAAATTCGAGTTACACCTGGCCAGTGTAATTGTGAACTTACAGTTACATGATTGGACTGGAATACCTTATTATATGGGGTATGTGCCTATGTGTATATTAGCCTTGTTGAAATCTACAGAGTGGCAAGTCGGTCTCGACGTATGGATAGAGACGAAGACAAGTATATTTATATAAACTCTACACGTGCTAAAGTGCTATTTGACTTCGGTACAAACTGATTAATTGTGTTTTCAATCTTTTGTTGCTTATATGCGTTAGAAAAGAATTTGATAATTGTATTGGTAATATAGATAGGAGTGGAGTGCCTATTAAGTTATTTTTGATAATGTTGTCGGAATTTGAGGTAGTAGTAAGTATAGGATGGTGTTGGAACTTGATTTTTGTTAAAATTGTCGATTAGGTAATGATAAGTGATCCTCGGTAATTCGGTATATATTGGAATAAGTAGTTATGATGAAAGAAGAGATTGTCGAGTGATTGATTTAAAGTTTCCGTTTGTTAACAAGTTTTATATTAAGGATATATGAATTAATTTCGATAAGGCTTAGTAAGAGTGTAGGTTTGGAAGCATTTGGTGTGAAAAGAGGTTGGTTCTAATTTAGTAAGAGTGTAACAAATATTTTGGATGATATTGAATTTAGTATGCTTATTCATTATGATATTGCTTGGGATAAATTTAAGTGAGAAATCAGGGATAATTGAACTAGAAAGTGAAGATTGTTTTTGGGAGTGATTAGTAAGGAAAAGCTATTAGTGATCAAGGTGATAACCCGTTATCACATGTGTTTGGATTTGAAAGATTTATCAAGGTGGTAGTAAAATTTATTGTATGAGAACGAAAGTGGATGGTAGTTTAAATTGGAATGAATGATCTAACACTTGCAATTGTTAACAATTTTTCAAATTGAAGGTGCATGTTAGAATTTTGGAAAGTTATTGCGAAAGTGTAGAATGTGGCGTTATGTATAATTCAGTATTTCAAACGCTAGGTTATGCCTCCAAATGTTAAAGTTTATGTTATGAATAAAATTTTAAACGTGTTAAATGATTTGTGATATATAAAAATATATATGTATATATATATATATATATATATATATATAATTTTGTGCTGAAAGAGGCATGATGAGATACTTTGTGCTGAAAGAGGCACGGTGAAATATTGTACGTGGAAAGAGGCACGATGACATATTTTGTGCTGAAAGAGGCATGAGGTGAAATAAAGATGTACTGATTTTGTTATAAAGATGTTTTTATGGTTGTTATATTTTGGGGATGGGTGTATAGTGTAGATCCAATTTGTTTATTATCGTTTTGAAAGAATATGTTAACGATATTTGAAAAATGAAAAAGTGTGTGGTTGTTTCGGGCAATGGATGTGATTTTGGATTAACTCGGTTAAATTCCTGATATGAGGTGTGGTGAAATTATTGGTTAAGTATAGTAATTGTGGGAATTGGGTGTGTGCGATTGGTTTGGAGGTGAAAGAAAGCTAGCTCATAGGATCGGTCTAGAGTAAGCACCTCCTAGTGAGCTATCCTTGGGGAAACGTATTTTATGTTGAGGAAAGAGTAGAAGAAAATAGTCGAATGTAATGATCGGGGTGAAGGACCATGGGATAGGACGTGGTAGTAGTATGAGAGTGATGTTGTGGCAAGTGTGGAAATCAATTGTAATATAAGGTTCGGGGTCGGTGTAATTAATGCAAGAAAGTGTTGTCTGTCTTAGATATATTTTGGATTAGAGAAGTGACGGTAGAGTTGGGGATGACCTATGGAGAAAAGTTCAACTACGGGTTAAGGTGATACTCCAAGTTGATTTTGTAATCTATTGGGGAGTAGAATGTCGTTATTTTTTTTAGTGTTAGATTGTTGGGACATTTTAGAGACAGTGATCGAAGGCGCAGTGTGTACAGTCAGCCGAGGCCAAGGGAAAAGGTAGAGTACTTAGTGTAATTTATTGCTTTCTAGAACATAGGAGTATGTATGCTAGATTGCCTGGTGCTTATTACACTTTGCTGCATGACTATTACTTGCCAGTAGGAATTTATGCTAGTCCTGATAGGTTGTTAAGTGATTGCCTTATAAGTGGTATACAGTATGAACTAAATAGCCTTAGAATATTTGATTTAGTTCTATTGCGCAGCTCTTGTTTGAGTCTAACCGTTGTGGGATAGAATCTTTATTTCGAATGTCTATCTGATTTCACACTGTATGCGACTGTGCATTCGCGAGGCGACTCGTCATGACTAGTGGAGATTCCATCATAGCAAGGGTAGTAGGATGAGGTGAACCTGGAGTCTGGATTTGTGAATGATATTGATATGATTGATCTGGGATATTATACCTTGTTTGTATCACGCGGGTTTTCCTCTTGGAGTAAGAGTTGTTGTAGTTAGGAGGGTACTAAATTGTTGGTATGTGCCTTGGTATTGAAGGGTTACGCATAGTGAGAGTTCATTCAGCCTTTCTCGTGTCGATTCTGCGGAAGGGCTTAGCCGAAGCAAGTAAGGTTGTACCGTTAGAAAACACCGGATTGGATCAAAGGTGGAATGATGTGGGGGAAGCGTTGGCGATAGTGGGTCGCAAGGTTAGAAAACTAGGTTGCTGATAACCTGGACTTAACTGAAAGAGAATATGCATACTATGATAATAAAGTATAAGAAATTGATGCTTGAGAGTTTGCTGGATATAGAAAAATGGTTCAATGGGTTGGATGTTTACCTAATACTTCCCATGGATTGGAGAATTTAAGTTGAAAAGGGGATTTATATTAAGTGTTATGATTAGTGGGAAGAAAGCAATGATCAATAAATATTTTGATGGTCGTGTGATGAACCTTCTTTATGGAGTTGTTTAAGATAAAGAGTTGTTTTAAACTTGGTGCTGGACTTTGCATGTTAAGTCGTTAATGAGTTATATGATTAGTGACATGAAATTTTTAACGGAGTTGTGATGAATTATTTTCGGCTTAGTTTTGTAGTGAAATTATTATATGATGATTTGGTAATTATTTTAGTTGGGTAAGGTGAGACCGGTGTTGATAAATTTCAAATTGCGGAGTGGTTTAAGTGAAACAAATGTCTAAAGATTTGTGTTAGTATTTTTGTGCTAAGTTGGAGATGTAAGGAATTGATGTGATAGCGAGTTTGTTATTTTATTAAGGAATGAATTGGTATTGATATTTGGATGGAAGTCGGTATGAGTTATGGTGGTGAGGTTATTCAGATAATTGAAATGTTTGAAATTGTGTTTTGCTGATATTCGAGAAATTAAGTTGCTATTTAGACTTTGTTTTAATTTGATGGATGAATTGGTGTCAAGTGCAATTAAGTATGGTTGTGTGATTATAGTAATTATGCTATGCTTTCATGGGAAATGGAAATGGTAGGATGAAGTTTACGGGTTTGATAAAATTAAGAAATTTTTCCGTGATATAAAGTGATTCGTGTTGAGTATATTCTATTCCATGAAAGAGTATAAGAAATAGGTAGTATTTACTAAGCAAATTTTATATTGAAAGTATATGTTTACGTTTTAGAGTTAGTATTGTAAAAGTGTAGAACACGACGTTTGTAGTAAAAGGCCGGTGAGGTTAAAAATAGTATTAGCGTGGTAAATGTCCCGAGTAAGCATATAATGTTATGTTATTTGGATTAGATTCATATGAGTATAAGTTATTTCTTTCTAAGAGATAAGTGAATTTTCGAGTTAATTTGAACCTTCGTAGGATTTGATTATCGAGTGTGTATCGTTGTTTTAGAGGGGCGGATTTATTGTGAGAAATTAAAACTCTTGATGTTTTGGGTTGAAATATTGAAGTGGGAACAAATGGTAAACTAGAAGCAGTAAAGCGGTGGGTCTAGTAAAAAGTCCTTTGAGGGTTCCATAAACACTTTGATGTGTTCATAGAATTTGATATCTTTTCAACAGTAGTTACCCTAGTTCGTTGCTTGAGTGAATTCCGAGACGGAATTCTTTTAAGGGGAAGATGTTGTAATAACCAGGTATTTTATCTAATTTAAATTTGAAAATTTTATAAGTTTTATGTTAGTGTTTTATGGAGTAAGAAGTTAAGGGGTAAGTTTTAATTTTTATTTGAAAGTTTAGGGGTATTTATTGCCAAGTGAGATAAGTTTAAGGTTTGTTTGGTCTTTTATCCAAACCTCTTTAGCCAAAGCCGACTTCCTATTTTAGTAAGGATAGGTGTCCATATTTCAATTTAGAGAAAATATCCTAAGTGTTAGTGTGTGTAGTGTGTTCGGTTTAGAGAGAGAGAGAGAAAAGGAAATCGAGAGAGAAATTAAGGGAAAGAAGAAGGAAGAAATCCAGAGTTTGCTGCTGTGATTTAAGGACCAAACTGATGTAAGCAAGGTAACAAATCCATCCTTGTATGTGTTTTAATTTCTTAAAAGTGTTCTTGAGTTTGCTAGTTAAGTTTTTAGGTGGGTTTTGTTAAAAATGGATGTTTTGGGAAATCTAAGCTTAAAAGTACGATTTCTGGGTAAATATTGGACTGAAAGTCGTTTTTGCTGAGCTAATTAAAAAAGACGGTGAACAGAAATTTTTCAGGTTTTCGCAACAGGAGGTTGCGAGAAGTGGGGTTTTCGCAACAGTAGGTTGCGAGAAGTGAGGCTTTCGCAACAGTAGGTTGCAAGAAGTGAGGTTTTCGCAACAGTGGGTTGCGAGTTCTGAGGTTTTCGCAATAGTGGGTTGCGAGTTCTTTGGTTTTCGCAACAGTGGGTTGCGAAAAGTGAGGAATTCGCAAGTTGTGGGTTGCGAAAAGTGTTAAAATACAAATTTATTAATGAGGTGTATTCTTGTTAATTAACTATTTCAGATAGTAAAATTCAAAAATAAAAGTGGGACTTGTTGAAGAGATTTTTGGAGAACTATTGGAAAAGCATTCAGGTGAGTTTTATTTAAAAACGTTTTTCAACTGGAATACATATATATATATGTGATTTATATCTATATGAAATGGATATGTATGGATTGAGAATGTGATACATAATGTGATTATGTGTTTTTATTGAAATGTTTATATACATGATGGTATACTGTAATTATATGAGTATTCTGCGAGAATACGGGGCCGGGATCCGAGGTGCGGACCGGTGTGTTGCCGGGTTCCGGTAAGCGGACAAGCGTGTTTACTGTAGATGTTGTACAACAGAGTAAATTGACTAGTTGGCTTGCAACCACTAGTTTGGCCAATTGTGGAGGAATAAGGGGGAATGAGTGGATACGAAACGCAAGTCTTGGTTGGTATTTAATTACGTGTAATATATGTGTGTTTGTATAAAAAGGTTTTATTTAATTGGATTCTTGGCAAGTTTCAACTGACAGGGATTTTCTCACTGGACCATTAGGTCTAACCCTCATCATTTCTGTTTTAAAAATATGTATTCCAGGTTGAGGATCGTTCGTTAGCAAAGGGAAGAATTAATGTGTAAGGCGGGGTTAATAGCTGACAAGGATTAGGAACTGAATATGTGTTATGTTGTATCGTTTCGAGACTGCTGGGACCGTACGTGATTTGTTTGGTAATTTCTTTTTATGAATGTAACGATGTGATGCAATATATGTTATTTGAAACATGTTTGGGAAACCGGGTTGTTACACATACCTTGCCTTGAAATAAAAGCAGTTGAAAAGCACACTGTTACATACTAATCTTCAAACACACCGTTTCTTCATTTGAAACACATACTGTCTCACAATTAATCATCGCTTGAAACAGCAGCAGTTGTATAACACACCGTTAGATAAAAATCCACACCACACACTTTTCATCGTTTTGCCATAAAAGTAATTGAAAAGCACACAGTTAAATAATAACCATGCCACACACTAAACCTCCAGTTTGTAATAAAAGCATTTGGAAAACCCACCATTAGACAATAATTGTCAACCACACACTTGTATAAAATTTAGGTTCAGAAAGACTCCCCTTAGCTTAGTGTTGAACGCACTCTTGATAAATCTCCAAGCTAAACCAAACGGACACCTAAGGATAACAGAACTGCATCAGGTTAGACTGTCCGATTCTACTGTCTGTTACTGCACTTTCCGGACTCTCACACTTTCCGGACACTCACACTTTCCGGATACAGCTATCCGGACAAAGGTCCGAACACTTCCTACGGATACCACACTTTCCGGATACTCATCCGAAACTAGAACTTACCCGGTAACCCTAATACCCGGAAACTATGAACCACACCCGGAAACCCCCACTGTCCGGACACTACTGTCCGGACGGGGCGACGTCCAGAAACTACGGGTTGGACGAAAACAATTTTCCCAAAAGTGATTAAAACCTGTTTTCTGCTAAGGGCTCGATGGGACAATCATAAGGGTTCGTCCTTCAATCATAAACACTCACTTAATCCACTTTTAATCCCTTAAATCGGTTTATAAGAACAAGACTCTCAAAATACACTTTTAAGGATATTTGGTGAAGAACACCTGGATTCAAAGTTTTCTCACTCAATCACTCATACCAAACAGAAAAGAAACAACAAATTAACAGGGAGGAAGAACTTAGGGAAGATTACCTTACTGATTTCTTCTACAAATTGATTTCCTCAATTTCTTCTTCTTCTCTTCCTTTCTCTCTTCCTAGCCGCCAAACACCCCAAAATAGGAGAAAAATACTGATTTTGGTTGATGCCCTAGGGATTGGCACCCTTTTATACCTTCCAACAATTACACAAAGGCCCCTCAACTTAACTTTATTTTCTTAGACATTGACCACTAAACTATAGCGCATCCAAGAAATACCCGGTTGTTACAACACTCCCCCCTTAAAAGAATTTTGTCCCTGGAATTCCTCATTGGAAAAGATGCGGGTATCTTGCCCACACCAAAACTGACACTTCCCCAAGTAATGCCACTTCTGACCCAGTCAACCACCCTATTAAATTCGACACACGAAACATTGGGTGCATTTCCTTCAGTTCTTACGGTGCTCTAACTCGTAGGCTACTGTTCCTACTCGATCGATCTTGACAATAGAAGATTCAATAAGGCTTTTCATACATAAAACACGCTTCCAAGGAACGACTCCCTAGGATGTACACACTCTTGGTCAAACACATACACACAAATCCTCTTTCTCATAATCCCACTAGAAGTTCATACAACCGACGACGACGTTCTGAAAACATTGTCTCTCACTTTTTTTTTTGCCACATGCCACTCTTTCTACTCCCCGTTTCTCACTTTTCGAACCTACCGTCTCGATTACCTCAGGCTAGAATGGAACATTCCTCATCCAACATTGACCACTTCATACACACTATTTCAACGGTTACTATGCTTAATTAACAGCTTTCCCACATCTCATACGAGAAATTCAACCAAGTCAATCCGAAATCACACTCAATATTCGAAGCGACCACACACTCCTCATTCCCAAACAATATTAACCCACTCCTTTGTATTTACTTTATACAACTACTAGCTAAACATTCCCAAAGATTCATATCTTCTACGACACCCTAACCAACCAATGCAAGAGCACATAATTCCTTCTTAGCTAGCCATCCACTGCCACCCTATTCCTTTATTCTCGGATACAATCCACACGCCACTTAGACACTCATGCATCACCACACACAATTTTTACCACATCTGGAACATCTTATAAACAATTCCCGAGCAACGACTTCCACTTATGCTCCTTCCACTTATGCTCCTTCCATATCGACACTAATCCACCGCTTGACCTCACAGCACTCATGACCACCAGGCCTCGCCTGCTCACTAAGTATAAGTTTCCACTATCTTGTCCACACAACCCCCATACACTAGATTGCTCCAACCTTACAGTTACCACTTGACCACTAATTTGCAAAATATACCGTTTCACTTCGACCCCAAATAGGTTAACCAACACTAGTGATACCAATCCATACACCTATCATTTCCCAACCACACCTGTCACTCTCCCAATACTAGAGAGCAAGCAAGCACATCCCTACCATTCTATACCTGGGTTGAAACTCTCAAGATCTCAATCCACCGACATCGGGAACTCCTAGAGTAAAGACTCATCAAAAGCTAGAGACTCACCTCCAATCACTTATTTTCTTTAAGAGTCCTCAAGATTGTACTTCACACGGACACTCACTCTGAGCATTCCAAAAATGCTTCTCCTAGGTAGCAACAACAATCACACCAAGAATAATTTCACATTACACACTAAGCCGTTGTCATCATGACAAGGTTAGAACTCCACACATACCATTACTCTCCACACACTATCCACCACACGCCGCACACTACTGTTACTCTCCACACACTAACACCTCCATCGACTATCAGAACAAAAGTGAGCAAGCACACCCATGCACCTGTAAATTCAAAATGACATTGGACAGATGTGATTTGAATTTACCTTACATGAAAGTCCTCACCACCATCATCCTAGATCCTTGATGATTACGGTCCTCACTAAAGGCTTCCTATATCTCAGTAGTCTCCTTCTACTCCACAGTTTAAGTTTAGGCCCATCCGATCACCTAAATCCCTTAAACTAGGGCTCTGATACCATTTGTAACGACCCAAAGTTTAACATACAAGCTAGAAGCTACCTCTTTAGTTCATAACGCCAAAAACGGCTCAACATGGTCCCACTAACAAGATTTACAATACAGGGTTCGCGGAAATAACCCTAAATACAGCTGAGAAAATCTAACTGAACATTTCAAAGGAGGTTCTTCTATTTCCTTCTAGCGCAAGCTCCAATCCACATCTTGCCAAAACTCTAAACGTGCCCTCGACTACTGCTTACCTGAAAAAGGTTTTAGTTTTGAAAAGCGAGGGTTAGACCATGAGGTCTAGTGAGTTCCCTCCACACCAAGTCACACCAAAATAATTCAGTTTATAAAATCAGTTATGAAAGCATTGTATAAATCATAACTAGCACAGAAAGTTGATATGCACACATTGACACATGCTACTGGCACGCGCTAAAGTCACACACACCGTGACAGCGCAATCGGGCACACACCGCCCATGTCACACACACCGTGACAGCGTAATCGGGCACACACCGCCCATGTCACACACACCGTGACAGCGTAATCGGGCACACACCTCCCATGTCACACAAAAGCTAGAGCATGGTCACACACATTTAAATCACACATATAAGCCACACTTATGAATCGCACATTCATACCTTGCCTTGAAATAAAAGCAGTTGAAAAGCACACTGTTACATACTAATCTTCAAACACACCGTTTCTTCATTTGAAACACATACTGTCACACAATTAATCATCGCTTGAAACAGCAACAGTTGTATAACACACCGTTAGATAAAAATCCACACCACACACTTTTCATCGTTTTGCCATAAAAGTAATTGAAAAGCACACAGTTAAATAATAACCATGCCACACACTAAACCTTCAGTTTGTAATAAAAGCATTTGGAAAACCCACCATTAGACAATAATTGTCAACCACACACTTGTATAAAATTTAGGTTCAGAAAGACTCACCTTAGCTTAGTGTTGAACGCACTCTTGATAAATCTCCAAGCTAAACCAAACGGACACCTAAGGATAACAGAACTGCATCAGGTTAGACTGTCTGTAATAACCGGGTATGTTATTGGTTTATTTAATTTTTATAATTTTAATTTTAAGATAAGTTTTGGATTTATTTTATGGAGTTATAAGTTAAAGGGGTAGACTTTAATTTTTATTTGGAAGTTTAAGGATGTGTTTTGCCAATTAAGAGGAGTTCGGGGTTTGTTTGGTAAAAATGATTAAATATCTAGATATGTATGTGACTCATGTGATGACTCATGGGTCTATTTGCTGAATTTTGAATGTGTGGAGTATGTGTGGCGTGTATTTATAAGAGAAAGAGAGAAAGAGATTAGATATTTATAATTATGTGAGTGTGTGAGTTTTATTCATAACAAAGAGAGAAAAGAGAGAGAGATCGAGAAAGAAAGAAAGGAGGAAGGAGAAAGCTAGGTATTGGCAAATGATTAAGGTATGATTCTATTTATAATTGTTGTTATGGATAATTAATTATAGTGAAGTTCATATGGTTTTATAAATGGGTTTTGGTGAATTATGGATGGTTTTGGAAAACTAAGTTTATGGATAGTTGTTAATTATGGTCTTAAACATATCTGCAAGTTTATAGAAACATTCATGGTATAAAACTAGAGATTTATGGGTTTTTACGTTTTCAGTTAGTTGAGACTTTGAATAGTGCCAAGTCTCAACAGTTGGTTGAGACATTGAATAGTGCCAAGTCTCAACAGTTGGCTGAGACATTGAATAGTGTCAAGTCTCAACAGTTGGTTGCGACTTGGGGGCCATGTCGCAGTAGTTGGTTGCGACTTGGGGATATCATTTTAGTTAGTTGCGACTTCTGTCGAGGATTTTGGATTATTTAAGATTTTTAGTCTTTAAGAAATATTTGTATTTTAATTGTTCCAGATTTGGTAAACTTTGGGTAAAATTGGATTTCTCAAGAAAGGCTTGGAAGTGTTTTTGGATAAGCGATCGATGTGAGTTTTACTTTAAAACGTTTTCAAACTGGGATATATATATATATATATATATATATATATATATATATGAGATGAATATGTATGGATTGAGAATATGATATATGGTGTGATTATGTGTTTACGTTAAGATATATATATATATATATATATATATATATATATATATATATATATATATATATATATATATATATATATATATATATATATATATATATATATATATATATATATGGTTGGAATGTGATGAAAGGTTTATAAATGAAAATATAATATATTGAGATATGTATTTTATTTATAAGAGCATACACTACACGAGAGCACGTGAGCCGGGTTTCGGACCGGCGGAGTTGTTGACTGTAGTTGTTGTACAGTGTTGTTGGCTGTAGATGTTGTACAGTGTTGTTTGGTTGTAGTTGTCGTACAACGTTGTTTATTAGTTGGCTTGCTACCAACTAATATGGCCATGGGAATGATGTGAAGGATGAGTGGTACACGATGCACGAGTCTTATTTGGTATTTAAGTATTTGTGATATATGTGTATTTATATAAAAGATTTTATATAAATTGGTTTTATAACGATTTTGAAATGACAGGGATTATCTCACTAGACCGTTTGGTCTAACCCTCATTTTTTTTAAAAAAATATGTATTCCAGGTCGAGGATCGTTTATTAGTAAAGGGAAGAATAAAGTGTAGGACGTGGTTGATAGCTGATGAGGATTAGGAATTGAATATGTTTTGTATTGTATAGTTTTGAGACTTTGGGACCGTACGTGATTTTTATGTATTTCTGTTATGAATGTAATGACGTTATGCAATATATGTTATTATTGTATGTTTGGGAAATTGGGTTGTTACACTGTCCGATTCTACTGTCTGTTACTGCACTTTCCGAACTCTCACACTTTCCGGACACTCACACTTTCCGGACACTCACACTTTCCGGATACAGCTATCCGGACAAAGGTCCGAACACTTCCTACGGATACCACACTTTCCGGAACTAGAACTTACCCGGTAACCCTAATACCCGGAAACTATGAACCACACCCGAAAACCCCCACTGTCCGGACACTACTGTCCGGACGGGGCGACGTCCGAAAACTACGGGCTAGACGAAAACAATTTTCTCAAAAGTGATTAAAACCTGTTTTCTGCTAAGGGCTCGATTGGACAATCATAAGGGTTCATCCTTCAATCATAAACACTCACTTAATCCACTTTTAATCCCTTAAATCGGTTTATAAGAACAAGACTCTCAAAATACACTTTTAAGGATATTTGGTGAAGAACACCTGGATTCAAAGTTTTCTCACTCAATCACTCATACCAAACAGAAAAGAAACAACAAATTAACAGGGAGGAAGAACTTAGGGAAGATTACCTTACTGATTTCTTCTACAAATTGATTTCCTCAATTTCTTCTTCTTCTCTTCCTTTCTCTCTTCCTAGCCGCCAAACACCCCAAAATAGGAGAAAAATACTGATTTTGGTTGATGCCCTAGGGATTGGCACCCTTTTATACCTTCCAACAATTACACAAAGGCCCCTCAACTTAACTTTATTTTCTTAGACATTGACCACTAAACTATAGCGCATCCAAGAAATACCCGGTTGTTACATTCTTGTTCCTCCGCCGAGTCTGAATATCGTGCAATGGCTGCAACTGGTCGTGAAATTATTTGGGCTTTGAAAATTTTAGATGATTTACATATAAAAGATTTACTGCCTGTAAATTTGTTTTGTGATAATAAATCATCTATTCAAATAGCCTATAATCCTGTTTTTCACGAACGCACTAAACATATCGAAATTGATGTGCATCAAGTTCGACGTCTAATTAGTGTGAGTGTGTTAAAAGTTTCTAAAATTCCGTCGGTTGAAAATACTGCTGATATCTTTACAAAATCTCTTGGGATAAATCAACACAACTTTTTATGTTCTAAGTTGAGAATGCTTGATTTATTCAAAAGTCAAGATTGAGGGGGGATGTTGGAATATATTGAGTTTAATCAATCTTGACTTTGGACTTAAATTGTAATGTTTCAGGAATTTTAGTAGATAAGGAAATAAAGGATGAAACTGAAGTTCAAGGGCTGAAATGGAACGTTTTCGATTCTACTGGACTGCGCCTCACATGGCAGCTTTCTTGGAGGGTAGCGGAGCACTTTGGTGGAACTTCAGGGGCTAAATGTAGAAATATAACTGGTGTATTTATTGGAGGGGTCACTCCTCAATTGACCCCATCAGATCATTTTTAGTTTTAAGAGATTTCGTTTATTCTCTCTATTCTCTCTCTCTCTCTCTTTTAGCTTTTAGGGTTTCATTCTAGTTAATACATTTTGTAATTAGTATAGCAAATTGTATTTTACTTTTGTTAATGAGAAGAGTTATTACTTTGAAGATATATATATATTAGGTACGTACCCGCGCGCGAAGCGGCGCGAAGTATCTCGGATCTAAAGCCGACAATTAGAAAAAATAATTTTGTTTCATGTTCATATTTATTCGCTTTTAAATCACATATCAGATGTATAAAAATAAAAATCAATATGGTTAATTGGTCAAAAAAATTGAAAAATATTCGTTCGATTGTAGGGTCTTCAAACCCATAACATTTGTGCTCATTTTGAAGGTTTCGATGAACAGTTATAATAGTATAATTTATAAATAAAAAACACATTTGTTTAATGTATTTTAGTTTATGTATGTTTATATGATAAATGTGTAAAATGGAAAATGAAAGAAGAATGGATATAAAGTAAATTAAATAACTAATTCTAATCGTATAAAATGTAATTTAAAAATAAAAATTAATTTTATTTTTAATTATCATGTTGAACGTAGAAGGTATTAAAGCTTTTAAACTTGTACATGATGTATTAAGATTTGTACTTCTTAAAAATTCAAGAATAACCGTAAAAGGAATTATTTTTAAAGGAGTATAATAAATAAATATAGATAAGAGCGTAAAATGTAAAAGTTAAAAAAAATCTCGGTACGTCATTCTTGAAAAATCTTGATATGTATTTATGATATTTCACAATATTATTAAGTTAAAAAAATACTCAATAATAAACTTATTTTGAAATTATTGACGAGAATATTGTAATAATATAATTTGTAAAAAAATGCATTTATTAATATGTTTTAGTTAAACTATGATTATGTATTTTTAATATTATAAGGGTGTAAAATGAAAATGAATAATGTAAGAGATATAAAACAAATTAATTCGTACATGTTCATGATATTTAATAATATGATTAAATCCAAAAATATTCAATATTTGGCTCATTTCGAAGGTATTGACGAGACGATTACAATTGTATAATTTGTAAAAAATATATGTATTTTTTAATGCATTCTTGTTCATATACGATTATTTATGTTAATATGATAAGAGTGTAAAATAAAAAATGAAAAAGTAAGAGATTAAAAATAAATTGGATAACTAATTCTAAGGGTATAAAGTGTAACTTATAAATTGAAAATTGTTTGATTTTTTAGAGAACGTGGGAGAGAGGGGAGAGATGTTCTTAGATTTAGCTTTAAAAGTTGTAAACTAAGCATAGAATGATATACGACTTAAATTTCAACAAAAACTGCTGTTTCGTGCTTATATATATATATATATAGAGAGAGAGAGATGGGTTTCGATAAAAAGTTGAGGTTAGTGTGAAAAATGATTATCAACCGTTAGAAGAGAAATGTACATACATTAGAATGAGAGGATATTTGATTAAAAATAATCAACGCTTCATATCCACTTTTCACCCTTCTCACGTTAACCTCGACTTTTCACGTGATGATTAGCCTATATATACATATATTATATATACATGTGTCTCAAGTCTATTTTTAATATTAATACTTCAACAACTGCATCTCAACTCATTCAATATTCATCTTTTAGGTTTCCAAACGCACGTATACCAAAAGTGCCTCGTAATAAGCAGTGAGACGTGGATCCATATACTATATGCTATTATAATAAATTGACATAAGTGTCTGACCGAATATAGAGTGCTATACATATATAGATATGTATTATATGCCAAATTTGTTAAGGCATTCTAGTACATCGTCCAACTACTTAGCTTTTAACATTTCAGCTCAAACATAAATGCGTATATTTAGTGTGCATATGCGTGGACCCTCTTGATACCTATATATTTGTTGTGTATGTAATAAACACATATCAGATTTGATATAGTGAACAGACAGTCTGTATATGGATACATATGTGTAATGCATGAATGAGAAGTTTTCTTGCAATTTATGAAATCTCTAAGATCTAATATAAATCATACATTATATTTAATTAAGATGTAAATTGAGAAATTAATAACATACACTACTAAACAAATGACCTAATCCGATGGATTTTCCGTCGGAAAAATTTCCGACGAATTTCCGACGGAACCAAGAAAAGTCATTAAAAGTCAACAAAAATGTTAAGCCGTCGGAAATCCGTCACAAATCCGTCACTCAAGTTCTAAAAAAAAGAAAATTATATGTTCTCGAAAATGTTTGTGACGGATTTGTGACAGAATTCCAATCCGCCACAAATCCGTCACAAATCCGTCACAAATATTTGTTAAATTACAATTAAGTTACTTAATTAACGTAATTAGCAATTAAATAATAAATTACAATTAATTAATTAAACTAAATAGCCATTAAAAAATAAAATCTTGTTAATTTCCGACGGAATTTTAAAAAATTTAATTTTTTTATATTTCCGTCGGAAATTTATAAGATTTTATATTTAAAATTTTAAAATTTTTAAATGTCCGTCGGAAATCCGTTGGAAATTTCTTGAAATATATATTTTTTTAATTTTTTAAAAATTAATGTTCTTTAAAAATCTTATTAATTTCCGACGGAATGCTTATTCGACGATTGTGAGACAAGTAATGTACCAGATACTTTCAATCATGTTCTTCATCCGTTTCTTGGATGCTTTTATTTCCTTTTTTTTATTAGAAAAAAACAAGTAGTCGATAGTGCATTAACTTCAGGAAGGGATTGGAGCTCTATCGACTGGACTGGGGCCCAATGTTGCTCGTAATGCTATAATAAATGTTGCGGAACTAGCGAGCTATGATCAAGTGAAGCAGGTTCTTCAACAATCATTCATTGTGAACATGAAACTAATAATAAGGATATTATTTCAAGGAGTTGTAACTATATATGTTTATTTTGGATATTATTATCTTGCAGACAATTCTGAAGATCCCTGGGTTCACGGATAATGTCCTCACTCATCTATTATCTGGCTTAGGCCTGCAAAAAGGATTGGGAGGAGATGCGCCGACAAGAAGAGGTCCGCATGAAGGAGATGGAGGAGATGCGCCAAATAGAAGAGGTCCGCAAGAAGGAGCATCAGGACATGATGGATTTGGTGAAAAGGTTAAGCCAAAGTCAGTTTACTCCATCCTAGTTTCCGCCTCCCCCGCCACAGTGTTGATGTTTGGTTGTTAAACTCTTGTTACTTGAACTAACGTATTTAAATTATGTTTATCGAACAATTAGGAGAATTTGTATTTATTATGCCCAAAAACTTCTTGGAGGGCTTTAATTAATCTATGGTATTTGCATTCAGTTTTTAGCAGTTTTTAAGCATTTACAAGAAATTTAAAATTTTAATTTTTAATTATTTTAATTATTTTTATAATTATTAAAAAAATAAAAAATAATAATAATTTCCGACGAAATATTCCGTCGGAAATGTTTTTTGGATTTTTCCCAATAAAAAAATAAATTATTTTTATAATTATTAAAAAAATATAATATAATAATAATTTCCGACGGAATATTCCGTCGGAAATGTTTTTGATTTTTTTTTCATATATAAATAAAAATTATTTTAATCATCAAATTATAAAAATATATTAAAAATTCGTCGGAAAGTTAATTTTTTAGATTAAGAAAATCTGATTAAGCGTGTGGAGTTTAAAAATTAGAAAATTTGGATCGACGGATTTCCGACGGATATATCCGTTGGAAAATCCTCATCCGTCGGAAATCTCGTTTTCTGGCCAGGCACTATTTGACGGCCTTATCCGTCGGAAATCCGTCGGTAATGTCGTTTTCCGAAGGATTTCCGACGGATTTGGCCGTCAGAAAAGCCAATCTGTTTTGTAGTGATAATAAGTATACCAAAAAAATAATTTATTTGTGTACACAAATAAACACGACTGTGAATACATTGTGAATATCAAACCAGGTTAATTTTGTTAACACAATGTGAACATATTGGGAATCTGCAATATTTGGTATAACTTGTATGTAAGCATGTTGTGAAAACCAAGTAATCTAGTAACATTAAAATTAAACTTATCACTTTGTGAACACAATGTGAACACCCAAGACGATACTTAACAACAACAACAAAAAGACATTTCTAGATAGTAACTCTTTAGCAAGACCAATGCATATGTACGTAGCAAAGATAATGAATATTTATATCTATTAACAAACTAAAATATTGTAAAACAGAAAAGAAAAAGTTCATAATAAATAAATTAATTTATAAGTGTGGGAGTGATTTATATTAGAATTAAGTTAATAATTTATGGAAAGATAATAAATTTATGGAGAGAGAATTAATTTATTAGATATTGTCCAAATTAAAAATTACATATATTAATCAAGGAATAACATTAATTATCTTAAATTAGTCACTTAAAATAGATCTCACATATCACAAATTTTAAAATTCTCAAATGATTAAGCCCATACATAAATAACTATAGAGTAAACTACTATTTTCGTCCATGTGGTTTGATGTTTATAATGTTTTTGGTCCCTAGTCTTTAAAAATTGCTTTTTAAGTCATCATGGTTTCGCCTTTGTTTTCATTTTCGTCCTTCTTCCTAACTCTGTTAAACAGTTAACTTTAGCCCTCACATGTGTCATACATGTGATGGGCATTTCCGTCCTTTCTCCTCATTTGACTGATAATTTAGATGAACAACGTGTGAATGGATTAGGGTAAAACAAAAAAGAGCCTGATAAAGATCCACTTGAGGAGAGAAGATAGAAATGCTCATCACATGTATGGCACATGTGAGAGTTAACGCTAGCTTTTTAACAGAGTTAGGAAGAAGGACGAAAATGGAAACAAAGGGGAAACCATGATGACTAAAAAAGCAGTTTAAAGTTGGATGAAAACGTTATAAACATCGAACCACAGGGACGAAAATAGTAGTTTACTCATAATTATATTGATGTTTAGTTATCTTAAGGAGTTATGGAGTTGGGTTTGCATTTACGTATACATGTATATGTGTCTGTATAAAGTGTTGATAAAAAGTACTTATTTTATAATTACCACGAGGCAAAATGAAACCAAAACCTTATCGTAAAGTTTAGGTTTATTTTTACGCACCCTACAAAAAGTATACTGTTAAAATTGCCACTTCCTAATTAATACCTTACCAGCGATTAAGGGGTGATAAACGGAAAAGTACATGGAGTATTGTCGCATAAAACAACTATGTGTAAACAATATATTGTTTACAAAGCTAAATTGCAACATTTCCTTTCATCCCATCTTATGTGGTTTGGTGGAAGAGGGGAGATACATTGAGGTTTGGATTGAAGAAATTAAGGTCTACAAGTTTATTTTCTGATTGTTTTCAAAATTTAGATCCTAACACGTATGCTAAGTTAAGCGAACTAAACTTGGCAGTTTAAAGGGTACTTACTGATATTTTATCCAAACTTTGAGGTGGCTTATGAGCGGACACTAATTTAACCAAAGAGTGATCTTGTTCGTTCTGAGAATGCCTGAGAATACATCTAAATTTTGTTGGTTCAACAGATACCGGATTTTAGGTTTCAAATTGAATTCACGATGAACTCAAATTCAGAAAGAAAATTGGAAGTTTTTGTATTTCGAAAAAATGACCATCCAGAGTTCCAGATTAATTACACAAACAACATACAAATAAGAAGACTAGTAACTTCCACTATGGTTTTAAGTTGGATTCAAAGTTATTGGGCTCGCTTGTTGATTTGGGCTTTGGGGTGTTACAAAGAGTATCTGAGTCGATCCTTGTACCATCGGGATGATTGTGTAACAACCCAGTCTAAAAATAAAGCATGCAATTCATATAAATGAAACATCCCAAAAACGGGTCCCAAAATTTCATTACATCTGTCTAAATAACTTAGGTTGGCGGAAACAACCTATTACACAATTGAGAATTGCTAGGACTAAAAGATAATAGTGTCACTGGTTCTACTGCTTCTATCTTCTAACTGCTCTGTTCACCTGCTAGAGCCTTTCGCTACCTGCTTTCCTGAAAAGGGTTTTAATTTGAAAAGAGCGAGGGTTAGACCATGGGGTCTAGTGAGTCCCTCCTGACAGTTCTCAAAATCATTTAAAAACTTTTCATAACTTTCAAATGTATACAAGACTTTCAATAATAAACTTTCACATAGCTGAACAACAAAATCTTTCACGGATAAATCCGCTCCCGTAAATGGCACCCTGAAGTCACCCGAGGGTGACAACGAGTCAGTATCACGCTGCCTTACTGGAACTCATTCCCATGGCATAAACGGAACCTCCCCCCGACGTGAGTACTGGCGGAACCTCTCCCTGACTTAGCCAATTTACGTCTACACAATGTATGCATACATCTCACATAAAACTTTAAACAACTTTCATGCAATAAAAGCATAAGAACAAAACATGGCATTTCTCATCATGTATTCACTTTAGAAAGACACTTTAAAATCACGTATTTTAGTTAGAAAACTCACCTGGTACGTTTGCTTGATTTTCCCTACTCTGCTATTTACTTCCAAATTGTCTACCTGAACGAAGGGACAGATTTATAAGCTGACTAGAACTATCCGGACACTTCTCACTAGCCACCCTACTTTTCCGGACAGGTTACCGGGTAATCCCCGCTTTTCCGGACAGGTTACCGGGTAACCCTGCTTTTCCGGATACCGCATAGTACCCGGACAACAACTCTTATCCGGACAACACAGGTTCTCTGGACGACTAAACTTATCCGGACACCTTCTACAACACGACCAAGAACCTTCCCAGACACTCACCCGGACACCTTCATGCTTGAAGGTTTCGGACGACTGCTGGGTGAACTTAATGGTTCGAAAACTTGCTAAACACTCCGAAATCAGTAAGATAATGCGACAAATCACTTACTTAAGCATCTTTAATCATTTCTCCATAAACTTTACTGATTAAACTCGATTTAAAGGTGTTTAAATCTCCTTTAAGGGTCTTAAAATGACTTTAGTAAGAAACTCACAAATTCCCAACATTCATCAAACACTTAGATGAGATTTCAGATTAGGAATTACCTGGAGGATTCCTTGTAGAAAACGAATCATAACACACCCTTTCTTTCTGATTCCTTACTGATTGGTGGTCTTCCTCTTTACTTGCACAAGAACTCCAAAACCCCCTTTTTCTTCTTTTCTCTCAAATACCTCAGCCGACATCCACCAATTGATTGACCAAAACTAGGGTTTTGTGCCAATCATTTGGGTTTTTATACCTTGACCCATCTTACAAACTAGCCCCTCAACTTCAGTTCTTTATTAAGAACTCCACACCAAACGCAAAACACTTCGAAAAAGGTCGGGGTCGTTACAACATCCCCCCCTCAAAAGAATTCTGTCCCCGGAATTCCGTTTTCGAAAAGGTGTGGTATCTGGACATCATATCTGATTCTACTTCCCACGTTGTCTCTCGTCCCCTATGATATCTCCACTGAATTTTTACTAGTCAAACTTCTATGTTCCTCGTTTAGCAAACCTTACCGCTCACGATTTCTATCGGTTCTTCTACGTAAGTCAACCTCTCATCTATACTGATGTCTCCTCAAAGGAACAGCCACAACGACCTCTGACAAACACTTCTTTAAATCTGAGACATGACATGTTGGATGAACACTCTTTAATTCTTCTGACCAGTCTAACTTGTATGCTGCTGCTCTAACTTGCTTACTAATGACAAGGTCAACTTCTTATCGCCTGCATCTCTTGCAAGGTCGCCATCATCTCACTTCTCACATAGGCTCTCCACAAAAGAGACGTGCATCACACTATGAATTTCTTCTCAAATTCACATCGAGTACCTCAAGATCGCACACTATCTATTCAACTTTCATGCTTCGACGAAATCCGCAGACTTAGTCTACCTTACCTCTCTCTCAAACTTCAAAGCTCAAAGCCTTATGTTTTTCAATTGTAACCACTCAGTTCTACTCGGTTGCCTCAGACCGTTCAGATGGGAAACATAACCACACCCCATACTTTGAAGCCGCCCTCGGCGAGACACCACTTGCTAAATCGTGCCATCTTGCACTACTTACTTGTACCCTCTTCGATCGCTATACTCGCTTAAAACTACCTGATAAAACCAAGGCCAACCGCGCCTCCATTTGCTCGCCTCCGTCCACACATCGGGACTCACGGTTTTAATCACGTCTAAATAAGGTCTCTCATACATTTATACTTCCTTAAGAGAAAGAACTTGGCGGGAATTCCCGCCACAACAACGAGAATCTTCCACCAGGAAAACTCCCTCACTGACAACTTGGCATAAGGCCAACCTTGTTTATCCTGACAAGCTCACCCCCAGGAGTCCCCTCCTCGGTATACCTGAAATTTCTAGGTTACTTCTTCCAACCGACATTCGTCTATGTAGATCATACTCCCTTCCCGATTCACATCGGCTACAACTCGACAACTAATTCGTACATTCTCACCACTTCATCATTTCACACTTAACGTGTCTAATAGTAGGAAACCTCTATAATTCCTTATTAGAGTGCTCACTTATCCGAATTGCACTTATCCTGAAGGCTCATAAATTTCTCGCTGCTTGCCACAAGCGTCCAGTCATATAACATAACTTCGGTTACTCTCACTCAACTAGGAGGGGTAACCACGATCACGCCCTACTATTCTCAATAGCTTACACTGAACGATCAGTTCGTTTGAACGTTTCTCACAAAGTCACTAACTTAACTCATTCAGTTGTCTTATCCACTTCTTTCCTGCACAAAATCATACACAATTTCCTTCCTCAATACTCTTTCCAAAAGTTCGCACACTTATCAAGGACAAACTACACAACACTGCGCCTATCGGCATTACTGTCAAGTTTACTACTTCCGATTTACTTACTTATTCCAGCATACTGTCTTCACCTCTCCACGTTAGCGTGGAGCACTGCCCACCAACATTACTCGCCCCTCTCTTCCGACAATTCTCAAGCTGCAAATGATGTCTCATTACTATACATAACCAAACGGTTGCACTAAAATTCTAACTTAAGGCTTTCGACTAAATCGCCTCGAACTGACACCAGAGTTCGACGTCACTATACATTCTTTAAACTCCAACTTTTACTTTCTCAGACAATTCGTTCACACATAAGCAACAGCTCACATTCTTTAAGGATTTCACATCTATTCCACCACATTTTGACTAATACATCCATCATCTTCTTTAAACTTCCAATGATTCCAAAATATACTTACTTAGCGACTCTTACAGCTAAAAACACTTGGTTTCTCCTTTGGGTAACTACCCACCACCACTCCGTGATGCTATCCCGAACATAATCATATCACCACGTCAACTTACACCCTACGCGCTCCAGCAACCTGGTTAACACTCGAACACCTCATCCGAAACCCCCAAAAGGCTTCTATCTGATGCTTCCTCTTTCTCTAACATCACATCACTACGACGCTAGCTGACACATTTAACATGGCAATTATTTCCACTACATAACTGTACATTCCTCACTCATAACATCACACCGCAGACCAAAACTCTCATGGCCATTCATACACAACTCAAACTTATCTTCAAGACCTCACACATAAATAACCGAGTCTATCTCACTACATTGTCTCTCCCCAGCTCTAGTTGAACCACAACACCCGAGTTTATGATTAATTCTAACATACTCGCTTCTTGCTAGCTCTTTGCAATACCAAACCATTCTCACCGATCGACATAATTTATACCCTCACTTCGTTTGTGCTAAATACTTCATTCTTTACGAACCATCCATCTCGTAGGTAAAACGCTTATCTAAACAGCAGTCTTTCACTATCTTAACACCCCTACAAAGTGGTCCTTCAACTTTCAACCTTCTGATTCAAGTCTTCGGTCTCATACACCTTACACAACTGCCGACTTTAATGTCAATAGTTGACCTGTTGATACTTCCTTAACCTATTCTTCAACAAGGGTCCCTTACTGAACCTAATCCTTCTAACATATCATAATAAAATTCATACCCCGTCGTCCTCATTTCAAACTCACTCGTGAAACGTCAATATTACAAGATCACTTTAAAACTCTTATTCGGCGTCGAGGATATTTCATTCCTACTTCACCACACTACTCATAACGAGTTGCTAATACCAACACCTTGATGACTTCTAGTCCTTCCTCTGAACACAACCGTTCCTCGGCAACTGTATTTCCAGTCACCGCACGATGGTACAAACCCTCATACAACCGACATTAAAGTCCACTTCCGACTCTTCCACTGCTCACCTCTCCTCTAGAACGCATTTACCAAAGCTACAAACATTCTCCCCTGATTTGTTCAACACCTCTCCACTCTAGGAGTTCTTCCTTAGCCTAAAATGTAATACTCCACGACCTATTGAGTTCATAGCCTTCATGCCTGACAACGCGATAAATGAATCATTTCACACTTTTGATCATTTTAAAGAAACAACACTTGAAAACAACTTGGGTACACACGACCACAACATTCTCATAACTCCAATGCCCTGCGCAACGATCTTGAGGATTGTTTGCATGCAATCTTTCCGTAAAACTTAATCTTACTCAACCAAAAATATGTTGTTACGACAGAAATAAATATTGGGTGAAAATCTTCCCATGCGACAAAATTTTGAAAGAAATTTACCGACACGAAGTAAACTAGTCGGTCCTCACACTCACTTATATAACTTCGACATGTCAATACTCATTTTGGTTATAAAAGTTGTGCATTCAAACGTTTTCTTGGCTTATCATGAAAAGAGTGAAATATTTTGCAAATCGTAAACCTCAAGACTTCATTGTACGATGTAAATGGATTTGTATTTTTTTTCTTTAAACATACGCTTGCACACGCCGACTCATATCCGATCAAATTTGATACTTACACGTTTATACTTTTCTTATGAAAAATCTCATGTACACATATACGAACTCAATGCATGAAACTCTACTTGCAATTGAAGGCTACTCACTCAAACAAGGTCAATCGCTTTACTCACGCAACTTATCATTGACACTCTACTTCGACCAATGGTCGCCCACTCGGCCTTGCAACGATTTGCTATACATACATTCAACGGTCCACTTACTCAACCATTTCATACTATTTCGTTTTGATCAACTATCTCACCTTCCACTTCTACATGGTTTCATTTCACTTATTTCATTTATCTTGCAAATGGAAAGCTCGACCGAGAACCCAGGGCTCCATTGATACATTCAAGGTTTTGACACTATCTTTCCCTACCATCCTGACTGATCTATCCCATGATTTCTAGAATTGGGACTCTCCCGAAACAGGAGTCTTACTCAAACTCAAGCATTCTTCCTCTCCGAATCCACTAAAAGCTACCTTTAGACGACTCGTAATACTCTATACAACATTTCTTCTCTACGATGTATACGTACATCACATTACCATGACTTCTCATGAAACTTCCCCAACAAGGGGTCTCAGTCTACCCCACAGGGATCTTGCTGACATTCTAAAGTACTGGAACACGACATAAACACTAGCTTTTGACTACCACTTCGGAATAATAAGTCAGGTTAAGCACATACATGTACCTGTAAGTCCGCAATTACACTGGCCAGGTGGAATCTCAAACTTACCTTACATGACAGTCCTCAGTGCCCTATTAGTCCTATCTCTATAATAGTGTCCTCCTAACGCATTTCCTGTATCTACAATAGTGCCCTCCTAACGCATTTCCTGATTCTCAGTTCTGATTTATACTCCCAAGTTTAAGTTTAGGCCCGTCCGGTCACCTAAATCCCTTAAACTATGGCTCTGATACCAATTGTAACAACCCAGTCTAAAAATAAAGCATGCAATTCATATAAATGAAACATCCCAAAAACGGGTCCCAAATTTTCATTACATCTGTCTAAATAACTTAGGTTGGCGGAAACAACCTATTACACAACTGAGAATTGCTAGGACTAAAAGATAATAGTGTCACTGGTTCTACTGCTTCTATCTTCTAACTGCTCTGTTCACCTGCTAGAGCCTTTCGCTACCTGCTTTCCTGAAAAGGGTTTTAATTTGAAAAGAGCGAGGGTTAGACCATGAGGTCTAGTGAGTCCCTCCTGAAAGTTCTCAAAATCATTTAAAAACTTTTCATAACTTTCAAATGTATACAAGACTTTCAATAATAAACTTTCACATAGCTGAACAGCAAAATCTTTCACGGATAAATCCGCTCCCGTAAATGGTACCCTGAAGTCACCCGAGGGTGACAACGAGTCAGTATCACGCTGCCTTACTGGGACTCATTCCCATGGCATAAATGGAACCTCCCCCCGACGTGAGTACTGGCGGAACCTCCCCCCGACTTAGCCAATTTACGTCTACACAATGTATGCATACATCTCACATAAAACTTTAAACAACTTTCATGCAATAAAAGCATAAGAACAAAACATGGCATTTCTCATCATGTATTCACTTTAGAAAGACACTTTAAAATCACATATTTTAGTTAGAAAACTCACCTGGTACGTTTGCTTGCTTTTCCCTACTCTGCTCTTTACTTCCAAATTGTCTACCTGAACGAAGGGACAGATTTATAAGCTGACTAGAACTATCCGGACACTTCTCACTATCCACCCTACTTTTCCGGACAGGTTACCGAGTAATCCCCGCTTTTCCGGACAGGTTACCGGGTAACCCCGCTTTTCCGGATACCGCATAGTACCCAGACAACAACTCTTATCCGGACAACACAGGTTCTCCGGACGACTGCTGGGTGAACTTAATGGTTCGAAAACTTGCTAAACACTCCGAAATCAGTAAGATAATGCGACAAATCACTTACTTAAGCATCTTTAATCATTTCTCCATAAACTTTACTGATTAAACTCGATTTAAAGGTGTTTAAATCTCCTTTAAGGGTCTTAAAATGACTTTAGTAAGAAACTCACAAATTCCCAACAATCATCAAACACTTACATGAGATTTCAGATTAGGAATTACCTGGAGGATTCCTTTAGAAAACGAATCCTAACACACCCTTTGTTTCTGATTCCTTACTGATTGGTGGTCTTCCTCTTTACTTGCACAAGAACTCCAAAACCCCCTTTTTCTTCTTTTCTCTCAAATACCTCAGCCGACATCCACCAATTGATTGACCAAAACTAGGGTTTTGTGCCAATCATTTGGGTTTTTATACCTTGACCCATCTTACAAACTAGCCCCTCAACTTCAGTTCTTTATTAAGAACTCCACACCAAACGCAAAACACTTCGAAAAAGATCGGGGTCGTTACAGATTGGCAAACCTCATCGGGTTTGATGAGTCCTCAAGAGGGGGTGTTTGTAACATCCCGCATCACCTATTACAAGGAGAA
Organism: Saussurea involucrata; assembly: GCA_033807775.1. Classification (NCBI taxonomy): domain Eukaryota; kingdom Viridiplantae; phylum Streptophyta; class Magnoliopsida; order Asterales; family Asteraceae; genus Saussurea; species Saussurea involucrata. The sequence goes on from CM066320.1 coordinate 221,488,651, forward strand.
GACTATGGGCAGGTCTGACAAGGACTTCAAGAGTTTAAGTGGGTTGTGGGATACTAACAACTTTACCATGGTTTTAAGTTGGATTTAAAGTTACTGGGCTAGCTTGCTAATTTGCGCTTTGGGTGTTACAGAAAAATATTGTGGACCAAACATAAAACCTCAATCGAAAAATGTAAAATATAGCAAAAACATGTTTAAACGGCGTTATAGGCCTCACAAATCATGTAGAAAAAGTTATGGTCATTTAAACAAGACACCCTTGTTAGGTCGGTCATGGACCTCCAGGAACAATATGGTCTGTTCTTCCACGCCAAGACTCACATCAGTGTATGATGGTTTTGTCATGCTTAACCAACATTCTCCTTTTCTTATCGGGGGTCTAGGATTCACCTAAGATCCCCTCACGAACTCTCGATAATATTTACCCCCACCATCTACAATGATAAAATGATCGTTGATCGACTTTGATACCAAGCCCAAAAGCTACATACTAGCCCATAACATTCACTTTAATTTGAAACCACGATGGAAACTATTGTTAGCACCACAAATTGAGTCTTATATAAGACTCGTATACCTCACTTTCTATCCATATAAACGGGTTGTCATAACCCTCACCAAGCTCAATTTACGAGCTCTCCAAATCTCACTTTCCATCAATATGACACAAATCTCACTTTTCGTTACCAAAAAACATATATATGTATATATATACACACACACATATACATATATAGGTTTGGGTTCACGTGAGACCAACATGTTTTTGTGAGACCGTGAGACCACAAAGTAACACTAAAACTTCACAACGATTCATTGTGAAGGTATGAAAAACAGTGAACATTCACAACAAAAACATTGTGAAGGTTTACCTTCACAATACCTTCACAGTCTTTTGCTGTGAAGGCTTAGTGGTATTTTTGTGGTCTCACGAGTCTCACGGAAATAGCTTGATCTCACATGATCTAAAGTCTACACACATATATATATATATATATATATATATATATATATATATATATATATATATAGAGAGAGAGAGAGAGAGAGAGAGAGAGAGGGAGGGAGAGAGAGAGAGAGTCGAGTTTAAACGAAATCAGTACATATTTAAAAGAAAACGAGAACCAACAAAATCATATATTATTTTATATTAACAGGGCAGAAAAGGATTTTGGCCGCAGTTTCAGTTCTGCATGACTTTTTTGACATTCAACAACATGAGGAATTGAGGATGACCTTTTAAAATTGCAGTTTAAAAAAATCGTAAAGCAAATACATATCCAAAACATTTATTGTAATGGTGGTACATACCCAGATTAAGAGACTGTTTACCACCGGGGTAAAGCAATAGTCGTTGAAAATTCAATACTCTCATATTGGATCGATCTCCTGCTGCAACACATATGTGCTACAGCAGTTTGTCTATGACAAATTAAAATTGGCAAGTAATATATAAACCATCGTAATAAAAAGAATTTCAAAATGATTTATTAAAATAATAATTTTTATATTATTTTTGGAATTATAGAACATTATATATCTCTGCGTGATCACAATGGTGATCATCCTCCCATGGTGCATACCCAAAAAATCTAATTAAGTTTTGCCTTTTTTAAAAAAAATATTATATTTAATATCTTACGTACCCAAATACTTACTACAGTATTAATTATTTAATAGATTTTGAAATTGTTAATTGGGTTTTCTATTTCATACATAAACTCTTGACATTTCAAATGTGTAAAATGTGGTTGGGTTTTGAAATTGGCATGTTTATATTTATAGTCAATAATAAATCACCTGCAAAATAAGAGTGGCAGGAAGTCATATATGCTCAAATAGGAAAGATATTTAAGGGAGGGGAGGACCTCAGATACTACCACAAAATCAGGGGAAATTGACCAAAATAGCTATATCAAAAATCAAAAGTAAAAAAAATAGCCATTCTCTCTCCGGAATTACCAAAATAACCATGGATCCACACTCAGACCCGACCCAATCCAGTGCGGACCGCACTCCAAGACCAAAACGACGTCGTTTCAAATGAAAATGGGTTTTTTTTTAAAACAGCTCCGGCACCGCAAGTGCGCACCTTTCCCTCAAATTGAGAATTGAATTTTTAATTTACATTTTAAACCCCTATACTTATTTACTTACTTTACTTTATACCTTTTAGTTTCATAATTTAATTTTACATTTAACACATATAATCGTTTATTAACTAAAATACGTCAAAAAAATACTTTTTAATTTTAACAAGTTACACCATTATAATCGTCTCTTCGATACGTTCGAAATGAGCCCAATATTGAATTTTTTTGATTTATATATTTTAATATATATCATACATACTACATAAAAAATATTTTTTATATTTAAAATTCATTTTTAACATATTTTCAATTTTGTTTTAAACTCTTATCGCATTAACATAATAATCATATATGATATATATATTAAAATTATTTTTATTAAAATTATTTGTTAAAAATTATTTTTTAAAACTTATTTTTTATGTAGTGTATATGATATATTAAAATATATAAATCAAAAAAATTCAATATTGGGCTCTTTTTGAACGTATCGAAGAGACGATTATAATGGTGTAACTTGTTAAAATTAAAACGTATTTTTAACGCATTTTACTTAATAAACGATTATATGTGTTAAATGTAAAATTAAAATTATGAAACTAAAAAGTATAAAGTAAAGTAAGTAAATAAGTATAAGGGTTGAAAGTGTAAATTTCATATATGCCCCGCATATTTGTGATTTTAATTTGATATTTACACTTTCAACCCCTATAATTATTTATTTACTTTACTTTATACCTTTTAGTTTCATAATTTAATTTTACATTTAAAACATATAATCATTTATTAAATAAAATACGTTAAAAAATACGTTTTAATTTTAACAAGTTACACCATTATAATCGTCTCTTCGATACGTTCGAAAAGAGTCCAATATTGAATTTTTTTGATTTATATATTTTAATATATCATATACACTACATAAAAAATAAGTTTTAAAAAATAATTTTTAACAAATAATTTTAATAAAAATAATTTTAATATATATCATATATGATTATTATGTTAATGTGATAGGAGTTTAAAACAAAATTGAAAATATGTTAAAAAATGAATTTTAAATATAAAAAATATTTTTTATGTAGTATATATGATATATATTAAAATATATAAATCAAAAAAAATCAATATTGAGCTCATTTCGAACGTATCGAAGAGACGATTATAATGGTGTAACTTGTTAAAATTAAAACGTATTTTTTTGACGTATTTTAGTTAATAAACGATTATATGTGTTAAATGTAAAATTAAATTATAAAACTAAAAAGTATTAAATAAAACAAGTAAATAAGTATAGAGGTTAAAAATGTAAATTAGAAATTCAATTCACAATTTGAGGGAGAGGTGCGCACTTGCGGTACCGGAGCTGTTTAAAAAAAAACCCATTTTCATTTGAAACGACGTCGTTTTGGTCTTGGAGTGCGGTCCGCACTGGATCGGGTCGGATCCGAGTGCGAACCCATGGCTATTTTGGTAATTCGGGAGAGAAAATGACCATTTTCTCACTTTTGGTTTTTGATATGGCTATTTTGGTCAATTTCCCCAAAATGAGTGTATTTTTACTTTATTTTTTTGTCATTTTTGATATCTGGTTTAACCAGTTAAAATTTTAGAATATCATATAATATATCACACATATTTAGATTGAGTAAACCTCTATGCTATAGAAAAATGGGTATAATTCACTGAAAAAAAATTATTACATAAAACGATAAATGGCACGATGTTCAATATCGAATTGATGCCATCCTTACATTAAAATAAAAGAAGGCTTCACTACTAAACAAAACCTGATTTCCGACGGATTTTTTCGGCGGATTTTCCGCCTGAAATTTTTCGACGGAAATTAAAAAGTCAAAATCCGTTGACTTCCGCCGAAAATCCCAAAAAAAGAATTTTTTTTATTTTTTTTTAAATCTCGACATATTTTCGGCAGATTTTCGACGGAATATAATTAATTATTTTTTTAATTCTGGTCCGTCGGAAATCCATCGGAAATCCGCCGAAAATGTTTTAATTAGTTAAAAATTAATTAAAAGATAAAAAAATATTTTAAAATCCGCCAAAAATATTTTTTTAAAAAATAATTTTAGAATCCGCTGAAAATTCAAATCTAATAAATTTAAATAAAAATTATTTTTTTAAAATCCGCCGAAAATATTTTTAAAAAAAATAAAAGAATAAATTTTAGAATCCGTCGAAAATCCAAATCTAATAAATTTAAATGAAACTTATTTTTTTTAAATCCGCCGAAAATATTTTTAAAAAAAATAAAAAATTAATTTTTAAAATTCCGAAAATTTAAATCTAATAAATTTAAAAAGAAAATTAATTTTTTTAAAATCCGCCGAAAATATTTTTAAAAAAAATAAAAAAAAATAATTTTTAAAATCCGCCGAAAATTATGAATCTAATAAATTTAAATGAAAATTAATTTCTTTAAAATCCGCCGAAAATATTTTTTGAAAAAATAAAATTTTAAAATCCGCCGAAAATCCACCGAAAATCCACCGAAAATATGATTAAAAATTGATTTTAATTATATAAATATTAAAGAAAATTAAATTTTTTAGATATATTTAATGATAAATCAAACTTAATTTACTTTATTGTAGAACATATCGGCAAATACACATTTTTCAAATTAAAATGCGTAGTATATACATTCGGTTCACAAAACTGAAGTATACACGGGTATATATATTCGGTTCAATGGACCGTTATGGGCTTTAATGGACCATTATGGGCTTATGGAACGGTTTGAGCTTTAATGGACCGTATTGGGCATTTATGGATCGTATCGTGCTTTAATGGACCGTATTGGTCTTTAATTGATCATTTGGGTTTTAATAGACCGTTATGGGCTTAACAGACCGTTATGGGCTTTAATGGGACGTATTGGGCTTTAATGAATCGTATTGGGCTTTAATTGACCATTATGGGCTTATGGAACGGTTTTGGCTTTAATGGACCGTATTGGGCTGCCAAATGGATCTGACAGGGGTTTATTGGATCCAAATGGTCGTTAATGAGTCCAACAGGGGTTTATTGGATCCAAATGGTCGTTAATGGATCCTATTAGGGTTTCAGTGATCTACTAGGTGTTTAATCAACTCAATTGAACTTTAATGGGCTTATGGAACGGTTTGGGCTTTAATGGACCGTATTGGGCCTTTATGAATCGTATTGTGCTTTAATGGGCCGTATTGGCCTTTAATTGATCATTTTGGGCTTCAATTGACCCTTGTAGGCTTAATGTACCGTTATGGGCTTTAATGGGACGTATCAGGCTTTAATGAACCGTATTGGGCTTTAATGGACCGTATCGGGCTTTAATGGACTGTATCGGGCTTTAATGGACTGTATAGCGAGTCACATACTTATAACGGTTCACATATATATATATACATTCACTTCATATATATCGTCACATACATACTTATGGACCGTTATGGGCTTTAATGGACCATTATGGGCTTATGGAATTGTTTGGCTTTAATGGACCGTATTGGACATTTATGGAACGTATTGTGCTTTAATAGACCGTATTGGCCTTTAATTGATCATTTGGGCTTTAATGAATCACAAGATTCATATATGAATCTTGTGATTCAATGGATCTGACAGGGGTTTATTGGATCCAAATAGCCGTTAATGGATCCTATTGGGGTTTCAATGATCTACTAGGTGTTTAATCAACTCAATTGAACTTTAATGGGCTTATTTGTGGTTTAATATATTCTTTTAAGCTTTAATGGATCATATTGTGTTATAATGGATCGTACTGTGCTATAATGGATCGTATTGTGTTTCAATTGACCGTTATGGGCTTAACAGACCGTTATGGGCTTTAATGGGATGTATTAGGCTTTAATGAATCATATTGGGCTTTAATTGACCATTATGGGCTTATGGAACGGTTTTGGCTTTAATGGACCGTATTGGGCTGCCAAATGGATTTGACAGGGGTTTATTGGATCCAAATGGTCGTTAATGAATCCAACAGGGGTTTATTGGATCCAAATGACCGTTAATGGATCCTATTGGGGTTTCAGTGATCTACTAGGTGTTGAATCAACTCAATTGAACTTTAATGGGCTTATGGAACAGTTTGGGCTTTAATGGACCGTATTGGGCCTTTATTAATCGTATTGTGCTTTAATGGACCGTATTGGCTTTTAATTGATCATTTTGGGCTTCAATGGACCCTTGTGGGCTTAATGTATCGTTATGAGTTTTAATGGGACGTATTGGGCTTTAATTAACCGTATTGGGCTTTAATGAACCGTATCGGGCTTTAATGGACTGTATTGGGCTTTAGTGAACCGTATTGGGCTGCCAAATGGATCTCGCAGCGGTTTATTGGATCCAAATGGTCGTTAATGAATCCAACATGGGTTTATTGGATCCAAATGGTCGTTAATGAATCCCGTTGGGGTTTCGGTGATCTACTAGGTGTTTAATCAACTCAATCCCACTCTGTTCTTGTCCGTTCCACATAAAAGTCCTGCCAAACATGGGACAATGATATTTGTTCTGTTCGGTACTGTTCTGTTCAGTGTACCAAACGCACCCTAAAGGGTTTCACTGGACTTTAATCGATCTATCAGACTTTAATCGGTTCTTTATTCTGTTGATTGTCTTTCTCGATTTTATATTATAAAAATTGAAAAAAAATTATAAAACTTAAAACGATTCAATTCTTTTAAAGACGAATAGTTTATGTATAAGTTACTTCTATATAATAACTTAACATTATATTTCTAAGAGTTTTTAAAAAGTAAAACATAAATATTTTATAATATATTGTACACAATAACATTAAAAAAATTTAAAACTCTATTAATTCTTTAATTCTCACCTGAAATTTGGTTCCCTCCTTTAGTTCCCTCTAAAATATTCCCTAAAACCCTTCACATTCCCCCCAAAATCAGACCATGACCTAAATTCACAACCCTAAAATCATCCTCTCATTCTCTCCTCAAAATCGTCTCACTCGCCGCTGTAGAATAACGACCAAGACTGTCCACCACGACACCACCATCGTTATTCTAGCACCCTACCGTTCCTCACCATCGTCCTCCTCACTCCAGTGGGTAAGCCTACCGTTCATCACCATCACCATCGTCCTCCTCAAAATCGGATCCTTCACCTTTCGATGGAGAAAAACTCTGGTCTCTACGATGGCAAGCCCAGTGGGTAATTTATCTTCTCCAGTTTATCCTTGTTCTTTATAATTTTCAATAAAACATGAAATTAGGGTTTTCAATCGGTTCCTTTCCATTTTTATTATGTTTCTTGTTCTTTATAATTTTCAGCTGATGTTACTGGACAATGATAAAAATCCAGAATTGAGATCTAAGATGTGGTATTATTCTTTTATAATTTAGATGTATGTCATATACATAAGGTGCTATTGCAGAGTGTAAGGAGTTATTTGAGCTAAGTTTTGAGGACAATGATGAACGGTGAAAGTTTTTACTTTTGCAAATTTGCTTGCTATCGAATACATAGAAATCGGTTTTGTGAATATAGACCAGGTTATTTCCTTGGTTGTTTGAGTGAAAGAAAACCTTAGAACGATTGACGTGATTTAGGATAGTCTATGACATATTATAACAAGTTGATACTCAAAAATCATGACATGGTGAATGTTTTACTGTCAAAAAGTGTTAGAAACCACAACTGGATAACTACCAAGAGATGTTCAGCAATTGTTTGATGGTTATAGAGTCGTTTATGTAATTTGTTAATTGTCTCGCAAGTGTATATTCATTTTTTTTCTATTTGCTTGTTAGGACTAATTTATACTGCTATGTCTGGAAGTGTTTTTTTGTTGGTTCCTGTATAAACATGGCTCTTGTTGTAGTAATTGATATATATATATATATATATATATATATATATATATATATATATATATATATATATATATATATGATCTCTTCACCATTCTGCCACTGTCAACAATTATAACAATGTGTATAGTCACTGCATGAGGGATTTATAACAATATAATACATAGTGGGATAAGATTAAATCCAATTGTGGGGTTAAGATGCTAAAGGATTGAGGTAATCCGTCTTGATTCTTAACTTGCACATCCCGCTGATAGAATTTAAAAGCCTACCTCCATTATTTGAAGAAACTCCTAATGCAATTCAAAAGTTAGCTCTAGCAAGTAAGTATTCAGTATCAAGTATTTCTTTGCCATCTTTCTCAAACTTATTGTCTAGCGATTCTTTATATTTTAATGTGTATGCATGCGTATGAGTTTTTGACTCTTGTTAGTTGCTTCTCTATATTGAGGGTGCGTTTATTGACGAGAGTGAGGTAGGCGAGTGAAAGAATTGTGCAAGGTTTTTTCAGATATTTCGACTCTTGTTAGTGTATATAATATATTAGAGATATTTGTTGATCCAAACCCTCAGTGATTTGATAATGACCCTCTCTTATACTTAGTGAAAATTGTAAGTAAACAATATGTATCAGAGTTTCACTATCGCTGATAAGTACTAAGATCTTACAGTACCGCTGTTAGGAACTCTCGCTCTTTAAAATAAACATTCAGCGAACACTGTTCACCATAAATGCTCTAAGTCTGTTCAGTCATTATGATGATCGCTGATAAGTTAGTTGTTTACTTATGATACCTGAAGACAAGTTTCACGTCAACAAAGGTTCTACGCTGAAGTCGAAGATCAAGCTCAAGAACCAGCGACAAGTCTCCTAATGAACTGATGCGGATCAGCGAAGACTCAGATTTGTCCACTCAACGTGAAGTATCAAGTACAAGACTTCAGCTATCGCTGAACTTTATCATTCGCTGAATGGAAAATGATAATGCTCTGAATCAACGAAAGCTGATCATGAAGTCCTCCGTACAAAGTACTTTTGTCTTAACCACCCCTTGCACGACTCCGTACGAAATGTCAGAAAAGAACCTCCGACTGTCTAAAATCGTACAACCACTCTGATACTACACTGTTCATCCATGCGGCTACTAAGGTTGTCAACAAAGGTCAATGACATGCAACCAACCAGCTGATGATACGTGTAAAGTGTATACTGACTTGCATTAAATGCATGCAGTATATAAAGAGATGAACCCACTTCATTTGAAGCAACTTGCTAACTCTGGACAAGTTCAATCTCTTATCTCAAGATAGGTTATTATTAGTAATTTCCTTATCTCTCTTAGTGCAAGAAACCTTAGTGTTCCAACTTGTTTAGATTTAGGTTTATCCTTAATCTTGTTTCCGCAACAAGCTGTAAATTGTTAATGATTTATCAATAAACAATTTAGAAAAGTAAAATCTGTGTGTTTGTATTCAACCCCCCCTTCTACAAACTTGTATAGGCCTTCGGGACCAACAAGTGGTATCAGAGCGGATTTGTTTAATCTCATAAACAAGATCTAATCTAAGATCTGAAAATGGCCACCAACACAAACACAAATTATATAGACAATGGTTCTCTTGCTAAACCCCCTAGATTTTCCAAAGATAACTTCAACTTATGGAAAAATAGGATGACACTCTTCTTAGAAGGTGTAGACCCTACTATGCCTTACTATCTCGAGAATGGTCCATTCATCCGTGTAAAAATTGATGCTGCTGTTCCAGCCGCTAAGAATAGACCTGCTATTCCAGAAAGGCTGGTACCTAAGGAAATCTTTCAATGGACCGACGAAGATAAGAAGAAAGTGGCTATAGATACAAAAGCCAGATCCATACTATCCATGGCTCTTCCTGACGAAGTCTACCATTCCGTCATGAATCTGAAAACATCAAAATCCATGTGGGACACAATATGTGTTCAGTATGAAGGAACGTCTGAAGTCCAGGACTCAAGAAAGATCAACCTGGTAAGACAATACGAAAGCTTCATTTCTGGTAAGAATGAATCTCTCTCTGAAGTTCACCCACGTTTTAATTGTTTAATTATAGATCTGAAAACTGTTGGTAAGGAATATTCTAACTTTGAAGTACTGACAAAGTTTCTAGAATGTTTACCTGAAAGCTGGGACAATTATTCTATGTGTCTCAAGCTGTCAAAGGATCTAAAATCAATGACCCTTTCAACCTTATATGGCACGTTGCTGAATCATGAGCAATCGAGCCATCTTAAGAAGAATCTTGTAAAAGATTCCAAAAGCATCCCTGTTGCTTTAATCTCAGAGGAACCTTCTACTCAGCGACCCTCGGTCACTATCACTGAGTTAGAAAGTAACTCTGAAAGGTCATCAGATTCTGATTATTCAGATGATGATGAATCTTTGGCTCTCCTAACTAAGAAGTTCAGGAGATTTGCCAAAAAGAAAATGTTTAGAAAGAACAAACCTCTTTCCATAACTGACAAGCCTAGATCATCAGCTTTTGTTGATAAGGCTACTGCTACTTGTTTTAACTGCGAAAAGACAGGACATTTCGCTAACGAGTGCAGGTCTAAGAAAGTTTCTAGACCCTCAGCTTTTACAAAGAAATCCTTTGTTCCAAGGAATAAAGATGACAAATATTCAAAGCTGAAAGAAAAATATGCTAAGCTGAAAAGCTTTAAGAAGAAGAGTAAAGGCCTGATGGCTAACTATGATTGGGCTGCTTCTGATGAAGAAGCATCATCATCTGACTCTGAAGATGATGAAGCAAATCTATGTCTTATGGCCAAGATTGAAGAAGAGGAAGAAAGTTCAGACATTCCCTCCACTTCAACATCTGCTATTCAGGTATCACCTTCCTTCTTTACCAATATTGCAAATATTGATGAAGCTGATAGTCTCCGTAAGATCGATCTCTTGACTAGAAGTTTATACGAAGCCATGAACGGCAAAAATGTGGTTGAAAACCAAAATCTTGATCTCGCTGAAAAGCTTAAAAACTGCCACCTTCAAATAGAAAAGCTTTCTAAAATTGAAGAAGATTTTAAAGATCAAGTATATTTAAATCAGCTATTCAAAATCGAACGAGCAGAAGCTATCGCTGCATTAAAAGCTGAAAAAGCTACTGTTGAAGGATGGTGTAATTCTTCAACAAAGATCACTGAGATAATATGTCTCAAATTCCCCTAAGTGATAAACGTGGTTTGGGTTACAAATATGATACTCCAAAACCAACCACTGAGCGTTCGATGCTTAAATTTGGAACGTTCGTATCCTCAGTCGCTGATACTTCATCTTCTTAGTGCTCCTCGTCCATTACACCAATCCCTGAGGAAACTCCTACCTCCTCAAAAGGCAAGGAGAAAATGGTTTATTCAAAACCTACCTCTGTCTCTAAAGACAAAGGTAAAGGAATTGTTATTTACCAGAATCCTCAGAAGGGTACCTTAGTACCAAAGCTGAATGCTTCTAAAGCTTCAGTGACTCATCCCTCTGGATCAAGGAAGCAGATCTCTGGATCTATTCAGCGATCTACTCCTAGACTCAGAGTGGATGTCCTTGGTAAGAAATCTGAAGAACTGAATGTTCGTCCCATTTCTAAAGCCAATAGTTTACTTGGTGCTGGCACTTCTAATTCGAAATCAAAAGCTCAACATTCAAGTGGTCCTAGAACTATTTTTAGTTATAGGAAATGTTATCACTGTGGACTTACCGATCATATTGCTAGTAAGTGTCCCACAACCACCAAAGCTGAAAAGATAGCTAAGGTGAAGATTGCCCCCAAGGCAAAGAAGACCAACCCTGGTGCAAATCAGGTCAAGGTGAATCCTACCACTGAAGTTAAGAAATTAACCAAAGTGAAGAAAGACAAAGCTGAATCTTCAAATGCTGCGAAGACTGCTGAATCTTCCATTCCAACTACTTCCACTGACAAATGTGTATACATGGTCAAGTGGGTACCCAAGAAAAACTAATCTTCCTTTGTATTGCAGGTTAAGAAGGGTATCTGGTATCTCGATAGCGGATGCTCTAGACACATGACTGGAAAGAAAAGCCTGCTCGCTGAATACAAGGAAGAGAAGGGTCCCTCTGTAACTTTCGGTGGAAATGGAAAAGGACATACCCGAGGGTATGGTGTACTTTCAAATGGTACAACCTCCTTCAGAAGAGTCGCATATGTTGAAGGGCTGAAGCATAATCTTCTAAGCATCAGTCAGCTTTGCGACATGGATAACAAAGTAATCTTTACTAAGGAATCCTGCTTTGTCGCTGACAAAAAGGAGAAGATAGCTCTCAGCGGTTATCGTTTGGAAAATGTTTATGTAATAAACATGGACTCAACAACCACTGAGAACTCCTGTTTCTTCTCAAAGGCCTCATCTGATGTCAACTGGTTATGGCATAAGAGGCTATCTCATCTAAATTTCAAGACACTGAACACTCTTTCTTCAAAAGAGTTAGTCACTGGTCTACCTCAGCATTCATACGCCAAAGAGTCTTTATGTTTAGCGTGTGAAAAAGGGAAACAGACCAAAGAAAGCTTTAAATCAAAGCAAGTTTCTTCAGTGTCATCCCCTCTACAACTACTCCATATGGATTTGTTTGGCCCTGTTAACAAACAATCCATCACTGGAAAGAAATATACGCTGGTCATAGTTGATGAATTCTCTCGCTTCACTTGGGTAATGTTTCTCCGTTCTAAGAGTGACACCCCTGAAGAACTCATCACCTTTGTTCGGAAGATGGAAACCCTGAACAATCTGACCGTTCGCTCAATAAGGAGTGATCATGGGACTGAATTCAAAAACAGTTCTCTTGATTCCTTCCTTGAGAGTAAGGGTATTTCTCACAACTTCTCTTCAGTGAGAATACCGCAACAAAATGGAGTCGCTGAAAGAAGAAATAGAACAATTATTGAAGCTGCACGTTCAATGCTCAGCGATTCTCACCTGCCTACTCAGTTTTGGGCAGAAGCTGTCAACACTTCTTGTTTTACGCAAAACAGGTCGCTGATAGTAAAAAGATTCAAAAAGACAGCCTATGAACTCTTTCATGGGAGAAAGCCTTCAATCAGCTTTCTTCACATATTTGGATGTCAGTGTTTCATACTGAACAACAGAGATGCTCTTGGAAAGTTTGATCCTAAGGCTGATGATGGAATCTTTCTTGGATACTCCTCAGTTTCCAAAGCCTTCAGAGTCTTCAATCGTAGAAGACAAACTGTAGAAGAAACTATTCACGTCACGTTTGACGAATCCCGTTCAGCGAACTCTAAACCGTCCGCTGATACTGAAGAACTGAATCAATGGATGTTTTCTCATCTTGGTGATTCAGAAGATATTCCCACTCCTCATGCTCATCCAGTAGAAGATGATAGTCCTCCTATCATTCCAAACATGCAGAATAGTGAAGCTGAAACATCATGGGTCTCAGTTGTTCCAATAAACACTATACCTACCGCTGAACCAAATGCCTCAGACATTCCATCTATCTCTCAGCAATCAGTAAATGAAATGACAAATGCAAGTATTCGTCTCTTAACTGAAACTCCAGAAGTAGCTGAAGCCTCATCTTCAGCTCCTCCAGTTCAAGATGAGTCAGCGACTTATGCTCCGGCTCAGCGATGGACCATAAATCACCCAATTGATCAAATTCTTGGTGATCCAAACGCTGGTGTTCAGACTCGACGAAGTGCAGGTAATATTTGTTTATTTGTTAACTTTATTTCTCTAACTGAACCAAAGAAAATAGATGATGCCCTCAAAGATCCAAACTGGGTCAGCGCAATGCAAGAAGAGCTGACTGAATTCGAAAGAAACAAAGTTTGGAAACTTGTTCGGAGACCAACTGATAAAACAGTAATAGGCACTAAATGGGTCTATCGAAACAAGTTGGACGAACATGGTACTGTAACCCGCAACAAAGCTCGTCTTGTTGCTCAGGGATACAGACAAGAGGAAGGTATAGATTATGACGAAACATTTGCTCCAGTAGCAAGACTTGAATCTATTCGTCTATTCTTAGCATATGTTGTACACAAAAACTTCAAAGTACATCAGATGGATGTTAAGTCAGCGTTTCTGAATGGAAAGCTGAATGAAGAAGTGTATGTGGAACAACCTCCAAGATTCTCAGATTCTAAGTGTCCAGCTTATGTTTATAAACTGGATAAGGCACTTTATGGCTTGAAGCAAGCTCCTCGTGCATGGTATGACACTCTTTCTACTTATCTCCATATTGAAAAATTTGAGCGAGGTAAGATTGACAAAACTCTTTTTAGAAAAGTGAAAGGTCATATCATTCTAGTTCAAATATATGTTGATGACATTATATTTGGTTCTACTAACCCTGAGCTTTGTACTTGTTTCGCTGATAGAATGAAAGATGAGTATAAAATGAACATGATGGGTGAACTAACACATTTCTTGGTCTTCAGATTAAGCAAACTGAAAAAGGAACGTTTATTAATCAGGGAAAGTATGTTAAAGATATGTTGAAGAAATTTGATTTAACTCATAGTTCAGCTATGAAAACCCCTATGGCACCACCGCTGACACTTGACAAGGATTCAAAGGGAATACCTGTTAATGTCACGCTGTACCGTGGGATGATCGGCTCTCTCTTGTATCTTACAGCTAGCCGACCCGATATTATGTATGCAACATGTTTGTGTGCACGATATCAAGCTGAACCTATGCTATCTCATATGAAAGCTGTAAAGCGAATCTTTCGATACCTTAAGGGTACAGCGAACCTAGGTCTTTGGTATCCCAAAGATGCAGGATTCGATCTAACCGCCAATTCAGATAGTGATTTTGCAGGTTGCAAAAATGGATAGGAAAAGCACCACATGGGGATGTCAGCTCCTGGGTGGAAAGCTGGTAAGTTGGACTAGTAAAAAGCAAAATTCAGTGTCCACTTCCACTGCTGAAGCTGAATATGTAGCTGCTGGAAGCTGTTGTTCTCAAGTCTTGTGGATGAGAAATCAGCTACTAGACTATGATCTTCAGCTCTCCAAAATTCCAATCTATTGCGACAGCACAAGTGCCATCGCTATAGCAAACAATCCAGTACTACATTCAAAGACCAATTACATAGAAATCAGATATCATTTTATCAGAGATCATGTGATGAATGGTGATATAGAACTTCATTTTATCCCAACTGATTATCAGTTAGCTGATTTATTTACCAAACCTCTTGATGAGACAAGATTCAACTTTCTCATCAGCGAGCTTGGAATGCTGAACTTTGAAGGGTAAAATCCTCAACGGTTCACATTGATCAGCGATAGGATAATGTTTTCTCTCTCTGACAATCGCATGAAAATGCAAGATTTCAAAACAAAATGCATCGCTGAATATCTCTTACTTAACAACGATATTTTGAAAATTCTTAAAATCATCACTGATATTTTCATTTAGTGCTTCATGTTTATAAAAGAGTCCCTGAGTTTTCAAAACCTCAGAGACATCCTAAAAGAATATGAAAGGACAATTGTGACGTCATTGCAACGGATAAACCCCGACACGTTTTCTCTTTCTGACACACGTTTGCACGTCTCGTTCAAACTTCCAATCAAATGCAAACACGTGTCCGTGTCATGATGAAAATCTTTTCCCGCTCAAGATTTTCTCTCTCTAATCTCTCTATATAAACAAACTCGTGGTTTATATTTTTCTTTTACGCGATTAATCTTCCTCCGCAAGAAAGAATTCACTATTGCATTTGTGCTTTCTAAAACTTCAAAGAACTGTTCATCATCTTCTTCATCAAACATCAAGGTTAATATGTTCTTATTTATTACCAAATGCGTATAACTTGTTTCCGATCTTTTCCTTGTTTTAACAAGATCAAACAAAAGAACTTAAAATGAAATCATTTTCTTTCATGGTTTTATGAACACAACCATTTCATGGTTGTTCTTCAAGTTTAAATGCAAAAATCTTAAACTTGTTCTTCATTCGTTTCCAGAATCTAATTCTTCATAGAAAACTGGATAACAAGAATAAATGGGTTTTACATTTCGTTTCTTAAAATCAAGAAAAACCCTAATCTTCATTAAGACATTTGTGTCTGAATGAAATGGATAAAATTTGAACCATCTTAATGGAAAATCTTTCCACATTAAGATAATTCTTATTTGTTAACATCTTTGGTTGAACTGATAATACAGAGAAATGGCATCGTCTGACATTCCTGCTACCGCTGAGAACATCTCCGCTGATTCTGAGGAAGTGGAATTTATCAATGCTCCTCAGGTTAAGTTCACTCTGGAACAACTAGATTGGACCAAAACGAATAACCTTTCTGCGCTTCTGGAGTTTCCTCCTCGAAAGCAAGTCACACATCTGAAAGATGCTGTGAATTTCCTAAAGAACTGCTGCATTTCAACGTGAAATCATTTTGTTGAATTGCATCATGAATCATAAATCATAAATCATCACATAGGGTACTGCACTGTATAGGGAATCACATAACCATCCGCGATCGGGGCCCAATCAGACTCCCCTCTCACCTCGTATCGGGGCCCAAGCAGACTCCCCGATACCCGCCTAGGAGGGAAACGAATTCCAACCTACCGTCTCTTCATACGCATCCAAGGGATCATCGGATCCCGAGGCTCTCTGATCCCACAGTGCGGACCGACATCACATAGCATGCACATACATTTCTTAGGCATGTAAAATAGAATCTTTACAAATCATGCTTTTCATTTCATCATGTCAAACTTTCCTTTAAATATAAATAAGTACGTTCGTGAGAAACATGCATGTCAGTTGTAAACATTTCGTGTGCTTTAAGAACCATAATCAGTAAAGAAAACTTTTAACACTTTATGCCGTAAAAAGGTTTAGGGAACTTACCTGGTATCAATCTCCTTTCTAACTTCGAGTCTTGTACCGACTGAGCACCTAATGCATAAATTATACATTGATAAAGCGCGTCTTAGATTTCTGATTCTAAGATCTTCTATTAACTTAGACTCAAATGACACATTTCTAAGTCTGAATTCCAACACTTCGACTCGCAACCCAGAATTCCATACCTTACCAGACTCAGCCCAACAACCGAGCGAAAAGAACCTGCCACTAGAAACCCAAAATACCCATAACTGGTTTGCGCCACCTGCAGGTTTGCACCACCTGCAGGTTTGCGCCAACCTCATGTTTGCGCCAACTTCGCCTTCTCCAGCAGGTTTTGCGCCAAACCAGCCTGTGACGATTTGGATTTTCTGCTCAGCCCGATTTCACGCTAAGGACACCGAAAATCACTTGCCTAAGCTCGAAATCGGTCCAAGGAAAAGATTTATAGGTTCACATTACCACATTAACCATCCTACTTGCCTTGCTTAACAAAATCCATTTCGATTTCAACCAACTACCACTGGGATTGAACCAGAATTGATTTTCACGTTGGACTACAACTCCAAGATCAAATCACCATGACTGAAATTAAGAAGAAAGTAGATTGGGTTAATCACCTGAGTTGATTGCTTGTAAAAACCTTATTTCTTCCTCCCAAAAGCTTGGAATCGCCCCACAAGTTCTCCTATCTTCCTTTCTCTGCGTTTACATAGCCGCCACCCACCAAAATCTGATTTTAGAATGTCTTCCTAGGGTTTTGTGCCCCTTTAAATGTTCTTTCCCTTAATAACAAACTGGTCCCTCAAGTCCCATTATTTTTAAACTTATCACAAATCCTTAAGATTATTTCATTTTGGTCTTGGTTGTTACACCTAACGGACACCCTCTCGGCTACACCGGAGTCCAAGTGAACCCCTGTTATCCGAGTAGGAAGGAAACAAATTCCAACCCACAAGATGACCTCATATGCCCAAGGAATTATCAAATCCCAAGGTACCCTGATCCCACCATGTAAACCGACACCACATAGCATACGTATAACGTTTCGAAATCACATTTAAGAAAACTTTAAGCATCATTTCATTTGCTGAATAAACATGCAGTTCATGGAAAGCATGCATGACATTTATAAAACAGTTCATCCTCGTAAACGTAACCAAATTCAGTAAAACGTAGTACGTCATAAAAAGGGTTAAGAGAACTCTCCTGATTGCAAATTCCTTCCTAACCTCGTGTCTCGTTCCGTTCGTACACCTAATGCATAACGTAACAATTTAAATCAGTGTCTACTGACTTATGCTCTGAGACTTTCCTTCAATCTGACCTTGAATAAGTAATTAGAACTATTAACTACATTCTAGGCCCTTATTAAATAGTTTTAGACCTTAAAATAAACTAAGCCCAACATAACTCTAAGTCCAAAAAGGGACTTAAGAAATCTCTCGGTCCATCAAACCAATTCGGCCCAACAACCGAATCGGCCCAACACCCTAATCGGGGTTCCGGAGGTCCAAGTCCCGGTATGTCGAGTTGGGTAGCCAGGTTCCGAAACTTCCTAGTTCCGATATTGCAACTACCGGTACTCCCCTTGGTCCCGGTGTTCGACTTCCGGTACATACCGGTTCCGGTATTGGCGATTAGCGAACAGGGCGAATCCAGCAAGTTTCTATACTTAAATCCTTCCTAACATTCCAATTAAGAGAGATTTTATCATGACATCCTTACTTAACATTGTTGCATAAAACTCTTTAACCAGCAAAATCCTTAGAATCAATTTGATTTCACCAAATTAACTATTCGAATAAGAGATCAAAACCTTCCAGGGTATTCTTAAAATTTCTCACAGCTAAAACATGAAGACAACTAGAAATCTAACTTATCTAGCTAATTACTGTGCAAGAAACAACAACGATTGAAGGTTTACTTACCCAATAGAGTCTCCTCACGATTTTGATGCCAAGCCTTCTACCAACTCTTTCTCTCGGTTTCCTTCTCAGCCGCCACAGCAATGAAGAATGAACAATAGCAGTAAATGACCTAGGGATTTGGTCCTTATTTATACTTTTCACAAATTGCAATTTAGTCCCTTACTAAAAACTTTCATTCTTTTCATTCCAACCACTAAACTTTCAAACCTACTAGAATTTTGGTTGTTACAACACTCCCCCCTTAAAAGAATTCCGTCCCCGGAATTCCTTATTGGAAAAGACGCGATTATCATGCCCACACTACAACTGACACTTCCCCAAGGTAATGCCACTTCTGACTCAGTCAACCACCTCACTAAATTCGAAACATGGAACATGGGATGCATTCCCTTCAGTTCTTACGGTACTCTAACTCGTAGGCTACTGTTCCTATTCGATCGGTCTTAACAATAGTAGATTAAATAAGGCTTCTCATGCATCTTTACTTCCTTTAAGGAGGAACTTGGCGGAATCCCCCGCTACAACACGAGATTCGTTTACTAAGAAATAATCACTCACTTGACAGATTGGCACAAGGCCAACCCTGTACATCCTGACAACTAACAACCCCGAGTTCCTTTATCGTATCACAACTCACAACCTTGCACCACCCAACAATCGTCTTATGCAGATAACATTTCCCTTTTCTCGGACCACCTAGACCACAGTTTGTCAATCATCTCTCACCTCCTCACTACTTCACAACCCCATACTTATACGAGACTAAGAGTAGGAACCTCCAAACCCATCATTGAAGTGTTCACTTACTCAAATTAAACTTATCCTGAAACACATCAATTCCTCGCTGATTGCCACGTTCGTTCATTCATAAAAAAACATCCCACCGGTTATCCTCACTCCACTGGGAGGAGTAACCCTGGTCACACCATACTATTCTCACTAGCTTAATCACAGCACGACCAATTCATTTAAAACATTTCTCACAAAGTCACTAAGGGGCTGTTTACCAAAATTTTCATTAAGTCCTGTATGGATAAATGTGTCTGTCTGGTTAATTTTTTCTGTCTGGATAAATTGTTGTTGTTGTTTACTTTTCTATCTGAATCAACAGTCTGAATAGCAGAAATGACCGATTTACCCCTGAGTATTAATTATAAGTTGTTTTATATATTATGTTTATTTTTTAAGCCAAATTACTTTTTTTAAATAAAACAATAGCTCAAAAAATTAACAACAACAATCGTAGCAAGAAATGGAATCAACATCAAATAGCACACTAGAACAGCAACTCATGTTGGAATCAGCAGCAAAAAAAATGAAGAAAAAAGGGGATAGACCAGCGAAGAAAACCAACAACAACAACTCATTTTTAAAGGGAAAAAAACGAAGAAAACAACTCATTTTTCCGGTCCAAACTCCGGCGACAAATCATGGGTGGATAGACCAGCGAAGAAAGGGAAAAAAAGGAAGAAAAAAGGGGAGAAACGTCGGAGAAGAAGAGCCACCGCCGCCGCCGACGGAGAAGAGACCAGCCGCCGCCGACGGAGAAGACACCAACCGTCGTCGCCGGAGAGCTCTGGAGTGGGGGAGAGAGTGGAGGCGATAGAATGATAGAGGTGGTGGAGAACTTGGAATGTAGGGTTTATCACACAAGCCGTTCTTTTCTATAAGGGTAGAATGGTCAATTTTTTCATCTTAATGGGGACAACACCCATAAACTTACTGTGCGAATAAGCCGGCTGCTGTCCCATTAAGTCGTAAGTAAACACTCATTTTTGTCTGTGCGAATAAGCCATTTTCCCCAATAAGTCATAAGTAAACACACCCTAACTTAACTCATTCAGTTGTCTTATCCACTTCTTTCCCGCACAAAATCATACACAATTCTCTTCCTCACCACTCTTTCCAAACGTTTGCACACTTATCAATGACAATCTACACAACACTGCACTTTTCGACATTACTGTCAAGCTTACTACTTCCAATTTACTCACTTATTCCGACATACTATCTACACCTCCCCACGTTCCAAGATGAAAATACTTTCTCATTACTATACATAACCAAACGGTTGCACCAAAATTCTAACCTAAGGCTTTCGACCAAATCACCTCGAACTGACACCAGTGTTTGCTGTTACTACACATTCTTTGATCTTCAACTATTTCCTACCCGGATAATCCTTTCACTCATAGGAACAATTCTCAATCATTAAAGATTTCGCATCTACTACCCCACATTTTGATTAACCCATCCATCATCTTCTTTAACTTACAGCGATTTCAAGAATATACTTACTTAGCGACTCACATAGTCAGAAAAACGCTTGGTCTCTCCTTTGGGCAAGCACCCATTACTGCTCTGACATTCTACTCCGATAATAGACGTATCACACTGCCACTTACAACTACGTGTTCCAACCACTTGTTTAACAATTCGTACACCTTATCCGAAATTCTGAAAAAGGGCTTCCCTCCAATGCTTCATCTTTCTAACATCAAGTTACTACAACACTAACTGGCACATTTATCTTGGCAGTTATTGCCACTACATGACCGTACATTACTCACCCATAACATCACACTGCAGACCAAATCTTTCATGGCCATCCATACACAATTTAAACTCGCCTTCAAATTTACCCGCATAAAAATCGAACCTATCCCGCTACTTTGTCCTTTCTCACTCTAGTTGAACTATAACTCCCTAGTTCCCACTTAGCTCAAATGTAATCGTTCTTGCTGGATCTCTACGATCCGAGCCCTTACATACACAGGGCACTATCCCTCACTGGACGATATAATTTACACACTCGCTCTGTTCGTGCTACATGCATTATCCTTCTACGAACCCTCCATACCTCGTAAGTGGAACGCTTATCCAAAACAGCAGTCTCTTACTAACTTAACACCTCTACAAGGCGTTCTATAAACTTTCACTCTCCTGGTTCAAGTCTTCGGCCTCAGCCAACTTACACCGCTGCCGACTTCAACATCAAAAGTCAATTTGTAACTACTTCTCAACCTATTCTTTAACATGGGTTCCTTACGGAGCCTATTCCTTCCAACTCATCATAATCAACTTCATAATCCGTCGCCCTTATTTCCAAACTTACTCATGTAACATCAATATTACAAGTTCACCTCAAAACTCATATCCCACACCGTGGACTTTTCATTTCTGCCTCACAACACTACTCATAACGAGTTGCTAAAATCAACACCTTGATGACTTCTAGTCCTTCCCCCGGACATCATCGTTCCTCGGCAACTGTATTCCCAGTCACCGAGCAAGGGTACAGACCCTCATACGCCCGACACTATAATCCATTCCCGACTCTTCCTCTGACCAACTCTCCTCTTGAACACATATACCAAAACTACATACGTTCTCCCCTGACTTGTCCAACACCTCTCCGCTCTTGGAGTTCCTCCTTAGCTTAAAATGTAATACTCTACGACCTAGTGAGTTCATAGCCTTCATGCAAGACAATACAGTAAATAAATCTTTTCGCACATTTCATCATTTTAAATAAACAACGTTTGGAAAACACTTGGGTACCCATGACCCCATCACTCTTATAACTTCAACGCCCTGCACAATGATTCGAGAATCGTTTGCATGCATCTTTCCGTGAATCTTAATCTTACTCAATTCCGAATGATGTTATTACGACAGTAATACGTTGAATGAAAATCCTTTCATACGACACAATTCCGAAAGAAATTACCGACACCAAATAAACCAGTCGGTTCTCACACTCTTTTATATGATATCAACAGGTTAAAGCTCATTTTGATTGTAAAAGTTTAGCTGGCAAACGTCTCCTCGACCTTTTTGTAACAATTTAACTTATCATGAAAAAGCGTGAAATACTTTGCAAATCGTTAAGCTCAAAGTTTCATTGTGCAATGTGAACGAAATCACCTTTTCTTTAAACATACGCTTGCACATTCTGACTCCTTTTCGATCAAAATTGGTATTTACACATTTAACATAAATCGTGAAAATTTTCATGTCACATTTAGGAAAGCTATGCATGAAACTCTACTTGCAATTGAAGGCTACTCACCCTAACAAGGTCCACCGCTTTACTCACGCAACTTATCCTTGACACTCTTCCTTCGACCCATGGTCACCCTCTCGGTCATGCAATAACTTGTTGTACATGTGTTCCACATCTCACTTACTCAACCATTTCACACTATTCTCGTTTTGATCAACTATCTCACTTTCTCCTTCTACATGCTTTCAATTCACTAAAGGTATCTTATTTCATTTATCCTGCCATTGAAAAGCTCAACTAAGAAGTCAGGGCTCCATTGACACTTTCAAGATTTCGACACTGTCCTTCCTCTTCACCCGAACTGATCTACTTCGCAATCTATTGAACTGGGACTCTCCTGAAACAGGAGTCTTACTCAAACTCAACATCCAACCTCTTCGAATCCACGAAGAGCTACCCCTAGACGACTCATAACATTCTATACAACATTTCCTCTCTTCGGTGTATACATTCAACACATCATGTATGATCTTACACGACACTCCCCAAACAATGGAGCTCGGTCTATCCCTCAGAGATCCTGCTGACCTATTCCTCAACGTTCTCCCAGCCATAGCGCTAAACTGAAAGAAACCGTTAATTAATCCTTGCTAGACATGACACAACAAATTTGCTATAAGTAAGGTATTGTAAGCACGCACATGTACCTGTAAGTTCGTAATTACACTGGCCAGGTGTAATCCCAAACTTACCTTACACGTTTGTCCTTGGCACCTTATTCCTAAGCGCATTTATAGTGATCGTTCCTAGAGGCAATCCTATGTCTCGACTGTGTTCCTCATCTTACAGTTTAAGATTAGGCCCGACTGGTCACCTAAATCCCTTAAACTAAGGCTCTGATACCATTTGTAACGTCCCAAAAACAAAACATGCATTAATCTAGAAGTAAACATTCAGATTACATAAATAAACTTGGTCATAAACATTCAATTCTCTATGCTAACAAAATTGACAGCGGAAGTCTCTATTCCACAGCCGAGAGCTCTATCTATAGGTATCACAGACAATATCTTGGAGTCGCTCTAAGCTCCAAATCCTTCTAGCCATCTCTTACTTCTTACTAGAAGTACCCGTAACACGCTTACCTGAAAATGGTTTAGTTTTTTTGAAAAGCGAGGGTTAGACCAAAAGGTCTAGTGAATTCCCTCCATAAAACATTTATCACAGTATAAAATCATTTCATTGAAAAGCCGTTCATATCCTTCACATAAACATCATACAAGGTTTGACACAGGGTTCAGGGATCGCATAAGCTACCACGATCGGGGCCTAACGGAAACCCTCTCGGCTACACCGGAGTCCAAGTGGACCCCCTGTTATCCGAGTAAGAAGGAAACAAATTCCAACCCACAAGCTGACCTCATATGCCCAAGGAATTATCAAATCCCAAGGTACCCTGATCCCACCATGTAAACCGACACCACATAGCATACATATACCGTTTCGAAATCACATTTAAGAAAACTTTAAGCATCATTTCATTTGCTGAATAAACATGTAGTTCATGGAAAACATGCATGACATTTATAAAACAGTTCATGCTCGTAAACGTAACCAAATTCAGTAAAACATAGTACGTCATAAAAAGGGTTAAGAGAATTCACCTGATTGCAAATTCCTTCCTAGCCTCGTGTCTCGTTCCGTTCGTACACCTAATGCATAACGTAACAATTTAAATCAGTGTCTACTGACTTATGCTCTTAGACTTTCCTTCAATCTGACCTTGAATAAGTAATTAGAACTATTAACTACATTCTAGGCCCTTATTAAATAGTTTTAGACCTTAAAATAAACTAAGCCCAACACAACTCTAAGTCCAAAAAGGGACTTAAGAAATCTCTCGGCCCATCAAACCAATTCGGCCCAACAACCGAATCGGCCCAACACCCTAATCGGGGTTCCGGAGGTCCAAGTCCCGGTATGTCGAGTTGGGTAGCCAGGTTCCGGAACTTCCTAGTTCCGGTATTGCAACTACCGGTACTCCCCTTGGTCCCGGTGTTCGACTTTCGGTACATACCGGTTCCGGTATTGGCGATTAGCGAACAGGGCGAATCCAGCAAGTTTCTATACTCAAATCCTTCCTAACATTCCAATTAAGAGAGATTTTATCATGACATCCTTACTTAACATTGTTGCATAAAACTCTTTAACCAGCAAAATCCTTAGAATCGATTTGATTTCACCAAATTAACTATTCGAATAAGAGATCAAAACCTTCCAGAGTGTTCTTAATATTTCTCACAGTTAAAACATGAAGACAACTAGAAATCTAACTTATCTAGCTAATTACTGTGCAAGAAACAACAACGATTGAAGGTTTACTTACCCAATAGAGTCTCCTCACGATTTTGATGCCAAGCCTTCTACCAACTCTTTCTCTCGGTTTCCTTCTCAACCGCCACAACAATGAAGAATGAACAATAGCAGTAAATGACCTAGGGATTTGGTCCTTATTTATACTTTTCATAAATTGCAATTTAGTCCCTTACTAAAAACTTTCATTCTTTTCATTCCAACCACTAAACTTTCAAACCTACTAGAATTTGGGTTGTTACAAATATAAACATGCCAATTTCAAAACCCAACCACATTTTATACATTTGGCCATTTGGGTAAGATATTAAATATAATATTTCTTTTTTTAAAAGCAAAACTTAATTATATTTTTTTGGGTATGCACCATGGGAGGATGATCACCATTGTGGTCATGTTTAAAAATATAGTGTTCTATAATTCCCAAAAAAAATATAAAAAATATTATTTTAATAGATCATATTGAAATTATTTTTATTACGGTGGTTTATGCATTACTTGCCCTTTTTAATTTATCATAGACAAACTACTATAGCACATATGAATTACAGCTGGAGATTAATCCAACATGACGATATTGAATTTTCAACAACTATTGCTTTACTTCGGTGGTGAACAATCTTTTAATCAGGGTATGTACCACCATTACAATAAATATTTTGGATATGTTTTAGCTTTTCGATTTTTTTAAACTACAATTTTAAAAGGTTATCCTCATGTGGCTTGTAACAACCCAATTCTAGTAGTTTTGAAAGTTTAGTGGTTCGAATGAAAGAAATAGAAGTTTTGGCAAGGGACTGAAGTGCAATTTGTGAAAAGTATAAATAGGGACCAAATCCCTAGGTCATTTACTGCTATTGTCTATTTTTCTGTATTGTTGGCGGCTGAGAGGTGAAGAAGAGAGAATCAGTGCAAGAAAGCTTGGCATTGAATCGTTGTGTGGAGGAGCTCAGAATCTGTAAGTAATGTTCTTCTCTTATGATATCCTTCTGCACTATATTCATAGGGTAAACCAATTATGTTCAATTCCCCATGTGTAAGCTATAAAGACTAGATAAGGGGATAAATGGGGATAATCTAATCAGAGTGTTTAGATGACCGATTTATGTATGATTGGGAAGGTACAGGGTTGGGTTTAATGCTTTCTAATTTTGGTAAAGGATAGAGAGATCAATTAGCGTTTAGACCGATAAAAATGGAGTGTTCCCGATCCTGTTCGCTAGTCGCCAAATACCGGAACCAGTATGTATCGGAAGTCGAGTATCGGAACCGGGTAGTACCGGAACTGGGTACCCGAACCGATGTGTGTGGTGTGTTGCGGAACTCGGATAGTAAAGCACGGTACCGGAACTTGGACTCCAGAACCCTTGTGGGAGTGTGGACCGAATGGTTTGTAGGCCGAAAGTTATGATCGGCCGACTTAAATCTCTTTTGGACTTAGAGATATTTTGGGCTTAGTTTATTTTAAGACCTAAATTATTTATAAAGGGCCCAGTATGTAGTTAATAGCTCTAATTATTTTAGGGATGGGTTGAAGGAAGGCTTAAGAGCATAAGTCAGTAAGCATTGATTTAAATTGTTACGTTATGCTTTAGGTGTAAGAGCGAGTCGGACGAGCACGTGATTAGGGAAGTAACTGCAATCAGGTGAGTTCCCTAAACTCTTTTATGACGTACTATGGTTTACTGATTATGGTTTCATTTACGAGCATGAAATGTTTTATAAATGTCACGCATGCTTACCATAAACTGCATGATTTATTTAAGGAAGTTTATTCAGCAAATGAATGATGTTCGGAGTTTTCATGAACATGATTTCGATACGTTATGTGCATGTTATGTGGGGTCGGTCTGCACAGTGGGATCAGGGCAGCTTGTAGGAGGGAATTCATTTCCTTCCTACTCGGATATATGGGCAGCTTGTAGGAGGGAATTCATTTCCTTCCTACTCGGATATGTGGGCAGCTTGTAGGAGGGAATTCGTTTCCTTCCTACTCGGATATGTGGGCAGCTTGTAGGAGGGAATTCGTTTCCTTCCTACTCGGATATGTGACTAGTTATGTGATCCTTAACACTGTGCAGTACCATAGTTGAATGATTGTATGAAGAATGTGAACTGTTTGAAATGCTTTTATACTGTGACAAATGTTTTATGGAGGGAATTCACTAGACTTTTTGGTCTAACCCTCGTTTTTTTTAAACTAAACCATTTTCAGGTAAGCGTGTTACGGGTTCTTCTAGTAAGAACTAAGAGATGGCAAGAAGGATTTGGAGCTTAGAACGACTCCAAGATTTTGTCTATGATAGCTATAGATAGAGCTCTCGGCTGTGGATTAGAGACTTCCGCTGTCAAGTTTTGTTTAGTATAGGTTGATGATGTTTTAAAGACAAGTTATTTATGTAATTCGAATGCTTATTCTATATTAATGCATGTTATGATTATTGGGACGTTACATGGCTGAAGGTCGACCATTGCTTCACTCATTTACAAGAATGGGATTTGAACTCAAAAACCCAAATGATATTATTGGACAACAATATAAAGTCAATCACAACGTATAAGCCATTACTTTTAGTGAACCTTCTACCCCCATTTCCTGTATCAACATATCGACCTCCATCTTATAAACGTCTAAGTTTTTTAAGACATACTTAAATAAGAATGATATAATTATGTAAGATTACTAGAAAGAATACCAATATTTTTTAATAGACCATTCTATCTAAAATTAGCAAGGGATTTAGAAAATTTGTGAAAAGAAAATGAAATATACAAATATATAATTTGGACTAAATAAGAAGATGAAACATATGCTATTTATAGTTTGGTTTTATACGTGTATAACTATAAATATGTTTCCTTAGTTTATTTGAAAATATAAGAATATGTTATCCTATCCACACATGTAACTAATATGTGCTTATTATTACACAAGATTACCATGGTACTAACGGTTCCACACCTAAGTACAAAAAATATATGTACGTTTGAATGAACTGAAGTACCATGAGCAAATTAGTAGTTGAGGTACACTTAAGTACAAGTATACAAGAAAATAATGAGAAATGTAGGACATAAAAAACGGGCGCCGAGATTGACTGTTTTCGCCGAAAATAATGAGAAATGTACACTTAAGTACAAGTATACACTGTTGTCAAAAAAGTCATGCAGAACTGAAACTGCGGCCAAAATCCTTTTCTGCCTCGTTAATATAAAATAATATATGATTTTGTTGGTTCTCGTTTTCTTTTAAATATGTACTGATTTCGTTTAAACTCGACTCTCTCTCTCCCTCTCTCTCTCTCTCTCTCTCTCTCTATATATATATATATATATATATATATATGTAGACTTTAGATCATGTGAGATCAAGCTATTTCCGTGAGACCCGTGAGACCACAAAAATACCACTAAGCCTTCACAGCAAAAGACTGTGAAGATATTGTGAAGGTAAACCTTCACAATGTTTTTGTTGTGAATGTTCGCTGTTTTTCATACCTTCACAATGAATCGTTGTGAAGTTTTAGTGTTACTTTGTGGTCTCACGGTCTCACAAAAACATGTTGGTTTCACGTGAACCCAAACCTATATATGTATATGTGTGTGTATATATATATATATATATATATATATATATATTTATATATATATATATATAGCCTTAGGTTCAATAGAGAAGTACAAATATTTAGAGAAATATAGAAGTGATCTTGGCCATTTATTCGGTCAAGATCGGTTATAGTTGGTCAAAAGTTGCGGCTTTGACTGGTCAAAAATTGCGGCTTTGACTGGTCAAAAGTTGCGGCTGTTCCAAAAATAGAAGGGCAATTTCGTAACTTTTACAAAAAACACGGGTTGAGTTCATATATGAATCTGTGTGATTCACATATGAACTATACGTTCATATATGAACCTTCGTAATTCACATATGAACTCTTTATAACTAATTCATATATGAATTTTGTGATTCATATATGAACCTTTGTGTTTCATATATAAAACTAATTAACTGTAGGTTCATATATAAATCTTTGTGTTCATATATGAACCTTTGTGATTCATATATGAATTTTTTTAACTAATTCATATATGAACATTTGTGTTTATATATGAATCTTTGTGATTCATATATGAAATTTTTTTAACTACTTCTCAAATGAACAAATTAACCGATTAATATATGAATCACAAAGGTTCATATATGAATTAGTTAAAAAGAGTTTTTATGTGAATTACAAAGGTTCATATATGAACGTATAGTTCATATGTGAATCACACAGATTCATATATGAACTCAGCCCGTGTATTTTTTACGAAACTACCCCTCTATCTTATGCAGACCACGCGAGTAATTATCCGCTGCTTCTCGGTCAAAGCCGCCGATCTTGACCGAATAAATGGCCAAAATCACTTCTCTATTTCTCTAAATATTTGAACTTCTCTATTGAACCCTTCCCTATATTAATATATATATATATATATATATATATATGTATGTATATATATGTTTTTTGGTAACGAAAAGTGAGATTTGTGTCATATTGATGGAACGTGAGATTTGGAGAGCTCGTAAATTAGTTGGTCGTTGTTTTTATTAAATGCACTTTACTCACACTATTCCATATTTATATTTAAACTTTATCTTTTATTAATTAATCAAATTTATTTGATATTTAAAATAAACACACACATACACACAACCGCAATTTTAATAAAATGTGTGTGTGAGTGTGTGTCAAGACATTTGTTTTTAACTAATTAAACGAAATGTGTGTAAACTATGTAATTTAACACACACATTTTTTGTTTGATATTTTAAATAAACAAATTTTGATTAATTAATAAAAGATAATAATGGTTGTGTGTGTTTGTGTTTAATTTAAAGGGAAATTAATTAAAATGCCAAAAGTCCAACTTTGAGTTACCAAAATGCCACAAATCTCTCCCATCTTACAAAAATGCCCCAAAAATCCGCGATGGAGCCCTCGATCGCGGGCCCCAGGCCACGTGTCACCAAACTTTGCCCACTTTGCCCGCGTTGGTCCCTCAAGAATGCCTGCGGTCCAGCTTTCCCCCCTCAAGAATGCCCGTGTTGGCAGTTTTGGTCCCTGCCCGCGTTTGACTTCCTTTGACCCCCACGATCGCGGTCTAAAGTGCCACGTGTCGGCACAGGGTTAACCCTAAAATAACTTTGCGGACCAAAACCCTAATTCTTTTCTTCGGCCGCACTATAAATGGGGAGGGGGGGGGGGACCAATTCAACTCCATCTCATTTTTTTATAACACTCTCGTATTACCTCTATGGTATGTTTCTTTTATGTTTTTTGTTATTTTTTGTATGTTATTTTAAGTTAAGATATATAATTTGTAGGTTGTTAGAGTGTTTATAACTTATGTTTGAATATGTTGTATGTTTAACATGATATGTATGGTTTTTATGTTTGAATGTGATATTTGTATGTTATAATGTGTATGTTGTTATAGTGTGTTTTTTCATAAAAAAATTGTTAAGAGTGTTTTTTTATAAAAAAATTGTTAAAAGTGTTTTTTTATAAAAAAATTGTTAACAATGTGTTTTTATAAAAAAAAAAATTAAAAACGTGTTTTTTATAAAAAAATTGTTAAGAGTGTTTTTATAAAAAATTGTTAAAAATGTGTTTTTTTTTATAAAAACACACTCTTAACAATTTTTTATAAAAACACACCCTTAACAATTTTTTATAAAACAGTTTTTTTATAAAAAATTGTTAAGAGTGTGTTTTTATAAAAAATTGTTATAGTTTTATGTTTTTTATAATGTGTTTTTTTATAAAAAAATTGTTAATTTTTTTTATAAAAACAGTTTTTATAAAAAATTGTTAAAAATGTGTTTTTTTATAAAAAATTGTTAAGAGTGTGTTTTTATAAAAAATTGTTATAGTTTTATGGTTTTATGTTTGAATGTGATATTTGTATGTTATAATGTGTATGTTGTTATAGTGTGTTTTTTCATAAAAAAATTGTTAAGAGTGTTCTTTTATAAAAAAATTGTTAAGAGTGTGTTTTTATAAAAAAAATGTTAACAATGTGTTTTTATAAAAAAAAATTAAAAACGTGTTTTTTATAAAATAATTGTTAAGAGTGTGTTTTTATAAAAAAATTGTTAAAAATGTGTTTTTTTTTATAAAAACACACTCTTAACAATTTATTTATAAAAACACACCCTTAACAATTTTTTATAAAAACAGTTTTTTTATAAAAAATTGTTAAGAGTGTTTTTATAAAAAAATGTTAAAAATGTGTTTTTTTATAAAAAATTGTTAACGGTGTGTTTTTATAAAAAAATTGTTAAGAATGTATTGTTTATAAAAAATTGTTAAGAGTGTGCTTTTATAAAAATAATTCTTAAAAGTGTGTTTTTATAAAAAAATTGATACGTTGTATTTTTATAAAAAAAACATTGTTAAGAATGTTTTTTATAAAAAAATTGTTAAGAGATTGTTTTTATAAAAATAATTCTAAAGAGTGTTTTTATAAAAAAATGTTAAGAATGTGTTTTTTTATAAAAATATTTGTTAAGAGTGTGTTTTTATAAAAATAATTCTTAAAAGTGTGTATATATAACAATATGATACGTTGAAATAAAATAAACCGCAACATGTATATATAACAATATGATACGTTGAAATAAAATAAACCGCAACATCTATATATAACAATATGATACGTTGAAATAAAATAAACCGCAACATCTATATATAACAATATGATACGTTGAAATAAAATAAACCGCAACATGTATTTATAACACTATGATACGTTGAAATAAAATAAACCGCACTTTATCTATTTATAACACTATGATACGTTCAAATAAAATAAACCGCACTTTATCTATTTATAACACTATGATACGTTCAAATAAAATAAACCGTACTTTATCTATTTATAACACTATGATACGTTCAAATAAAATAAACCGCACCATATCTATTTATAACACTATGATACGTTGAAATAAAATAAACCGCACCATATCTATTTATAACACTATTATGTGTTGAAATAAAATAAACCGCAACATATCTATTTGGATTTTGTCAAACGGATGTAAATAGCCCTAAGGTATGTCGGGATTTAAGCAATCCTTGTGATTCCCCTGCTACCTAGAAGTCCAATAGATTGAGTGGTTTCTTTTCAAAAACTAAAACAAACGAATAATTATCAACACAATAAACCAAACAAGCAAAATCATCTATATATAATACTAACTATAACATCTGTGAATGACTATGTAGAGGGATTTCTTTAACATCGACTTGACGTTAAAGTGCAAAGTTGCCTACATCGAGGAGTTAGGAGGGCGCTTTAGGGGATTAGGTGATCGCGCGGATACCCTTGAGGCCATCTTTAGACGGACACCGTTCTGGCCATGGATGGATGTGTCTTACTCTGCTGGCGACCCTACGCTAGTACACATGTTTCTACAGTTGGAGGTCGAGGACGCCAACGCTGAGCCGGAGGAGATGCATTTTGATTTCTTCGGCTCTCAATTGCATTTTGGGCGTCGTGAGTTCTGTCTAATTACAGGACTACGTTTTGGAGAGGCTCCCCCTTCCTCCCTTAGCAGACTGCTCCTTCGTTCCTAGGGTTTGGGGCATTTCAGCATCTCGTTTGAAGCTGAAGGCAGTCCGGGACATGATGAAAGAGGGCCTTAGTGCCCTAACCGACGACGATGCTGTCCGTGTATGCTTGGTGGTGATCGTGGATATTGGCTTCATGGGCCGTGAGTATAGCCAGTATGCTTCATCGACGGTCCTTAGGGCCGTCGAGGACCTTGAGCTGTTTAACAGCTACCCGTGGGGTAGCCATATCTGGACACATTGCTACTCTATTCTGCACCGAGCCATAGCCAGACGCGCCGATCGACATGCAAAGATGAATCTTTGTGGTTTTACATACGCCTTCAAGGTTCGATACGTAGTATAACAATTGTTAATAATACATACAAACTGTTTGGCTTTTCTTTTTACGTACTTGCTCTTCTTGTCTAATTCCAGATATGGATCTTGGAGATGTTTCCCGCATCAATCCGATATTTCGTCAAGCGCGACGACCGAGTACTTAGGGGAACCCGTTGGGACAAGCGTGTTACCCTAAGTAGGTCGCTTTGGGTTAAGTTCTTCAATGAATCTAGAAATGTAAGTTCTTTTACTATGTTTACAATTTGCATACGTTAGTCCCGCTTATTAATTTTTTTTATGTTTTATCATATATATAGCGGCCACTCTTGCCTTTCGATCGCCTTGTGCCTACTACCGACGAGATGGACACGGATTGGTACAGAGACAGCGTGGCCTTTATTGACGCAGAGGCGGAAAGGGCTCGACGTCCCTCTCCTTCCACATCTGACGAAGATGAGGAAGACGACGACAGGCCACCTTCCGGTGGATATCAGCTGTCCCCTTCCTCCTCCTACCAGCCGCCCCCTTACGATCCATATCAGGCGGCCCCTTCCTACGAGCCACAGCGTGGCTGTCATGAGTACCTGTGGGACTACGTCCACGGGCCGCTAGAGTCACGTGTACAGTTTCTGGAGGGAGTCTACAGACAGTTTAGCGCTGTCCATGTTAGTGTTTAACTTAATTTGGTGGCCACATTTATTTAGTTTGTATATTAATATTACGTTCTAAATTTGTTTTAGATGTCGAGTACGACACCGATCCCCGCTCCGTTCGGACAGGGGGCACAGGCGACGTTTGCCACCACATCCTATCCGTCATTCCCTGAAAATGTAAGTGACACTGAGTAACCATTATAGTTATATGTTTGTTCCTAAGTTTGTAACTCTTATAATGATCAATGTCACGCAGGTCGGGATGTCGGGGGCCGGGATGTCCCAAACGACTTTCGTCACCACATCCTATTCTACTATCCCGGAGAGTGTAAGTGACACTGAGAAACCATTATAGTTATATGTTTGTTCCTAAGTTTGTAACTCTTATAATGATCAATGTCACGCAGGTCGGGATGTCGGGGGCCGGGATGTCCCAAACGACGTTCGCCACCACATCCTATTCTACTATCCCGGAGAGTGTAAGTGACACTGAGAAACCATTATAGTTATATGTTTGTTCCTAATTTTGTAACTATTTTAATGATCAATGTCACGCAGGCCGGGATGTCGGGGGCCGGGATGTCCCAAACGACGTTCGCCACCACAGCAATCACGGACATCTTTGGCGGTTCGGCCGGAGACTATTACAGGCCGGAAATGCATACTGTAAGTTATTTTGGTAGTTTTGGTTTAATTGTGAACATTTCCTAAATTGTACTTAAAACATCTAATAACTTAATTTGCAGACGGGGTCTCCTATTATCCAGGATCACTTCTCGGAGCACTTCTCGGAGCCGGAATATGACCCGATGGAGGTTGTAGATCCACCACCACAGGTGACCCCGCTCCCTCAAAATCGATCGCATAAAATTTCACGATGGTTTCGTCACCCGTTTGGCCAACAAGGATCTACGACACCACCGGCCGCTAAAAAACAAGCAAAGAAAGCGGGGGGAAAGAAGGGAGGAAAGAAAAAGGGAAAGGTCCCTTCACCGGAGCCTCAACCGGCATCAGAAATATTGAGGATGTGTCGGACTATTCACCTCTCCCCCATGATATTCGTCCCTTACTTGAGCCTGGAAATCACCCCCCGCTTTTTCCAAGTATTGCTGGCGGATGACCCTTTGGAGTCTGAGTTACATGATGTGGTTAGTATGAAGTTTAACTATAGTCATATAATCAAATATATTTATATTACATGTCTAACCATCTATTTTTTATGTATAGCACATCGATTGTTGGGTCTCGCTGTTGCAAAGACATCGTGGAACAGACACCAGGTGGACCATAATGTATAGTATTTTCTTTGCCTACCTGGTGCTCCCCCATCAAGGTCCCGCCTCCGTGGCCAACTCATGCAACGGCGTGGAAGGGGTTTCTTGGGCTCTCCTCGATGTGGTATGTAAATCGTTTTACTCTTATTTTATTTAAGTTGTTTTGTTGCTAACTAAGTTGTCTAATATTGTAATATTTCAGGTGTACATCCCAATATGCATTCATCCCAAACATTGGCTGCTTGTAGTGTTTGAGCTTGACGCTATGACCATGACCATATATGACAGCGATAGTGCCAATCTCTTCAGAGACCAATTGGAAGACCAGATGAGAAGGTTTAAAGATGTGCTATTTGACTTCTTTTGTCGGGTCAAGGACACGAGGCGTCGCGATAGGTCAGAGCTCTTTCGCCATAAGTTCGCCAAGAATACACCCCAGCAGGCCGGGATGAATGCGGATTGCGGTGTCTGGGTATGTCGTAATGCCAGCATCTTGATAAATAACGATGTGGTATTTGTACACCCTGACCAGACCGAGGCCGAGGCCAAGGCATTTCGCATACATATGGCAGAGTCTATTTATGCGCATTGTCAAATAAATCAAAGTTAGGTTGTTTATGTAACATTAAATAATTGTTATTTTTAGTATTAACTTATTTTGTTAAAGTATTGTGATTGACTTAGTGTTTACTTCATTTGGTTTTTGTTAATTTCATCCAATTACTCAACTTTGAGTATCGATATCTCTTTCACACATACTCCATTTTGGACGCATTATATATCGTTTCGAAGCTCTCATATAGGAATATGAATATATTTATCATTTACAAACTAGCTGTGTTATCAATGTTCATTTAGAAGCATATGTATGTGTGTATATATAATATGAATATATATATCATTTACAAACTAGTTGTGTTATCAATGTTCATTTAGAAGCATATGTATGTGTGTATATATATAATATGAATATATATATATATATATATATATATATATTTTACAAATCAGCGTTTAGATCAACAATATCATATGTGTTTGTTCCATATGGTTCAAGCTGTGACGGGCCCGGGGTGTGACTGACTGAATGTCTCCTTGGCACGGTTGAAGGGGCGGGATTTGGACACTCTCCACGAGTGTGTCCTATGTATTGGCACCGAGTACATCTTCGTTGTATCGAACTTTCACCACGTGATGGACGTCGGTCGTTCTTTCTCGGTCTCCCGGCCCTGTTCTTATCCATTAAAGGTGGATAGCATGGTGGAAGCGGATCGGGTGGATACACCCATGCTGCAGGGAGTCCAGCTGGGTTTATTACCTCCACGTATGTTTTCCGGTAATATTCGGACGTGAAGAAAAGGTACAGCCAAGTCGCTGCAATCTGTACGACCCATATATGTTGCTGCAGCGATGGCATGGCCGCACGGTAACCCAGATTTATCCCATTCGCGACACGAACAAAGGTGGTCTTCCATATTCACAATCGCGTGAATATAGTCATCATGCACCTCGTACTTCCCATACCCGATTGCTCTTACCGGCCATGTCGCCGCACGACGCGCCCTGTACTGAACGATATTCTCCGCCGTTGGTGTGAGTGCATTTTGTATCTCAGCTCCTTTTAGGCGTCGAATTTGGTACCACTCTTGTTGAAAGGCCCGAAAGTAGTCCATAAGATTAACAATCGGACATCTACGCGCAAAACGGGAGAGTGCATTCACAGACTCTGCACTATTCGAGGTCAGAATGTCATACCGTTGTCCAGGAAAATGGGCCGCGGACCACCTCTCTAGTCCAACTTCGTCAAAGACTTTGGCTGCTTCGTTGGCACTATATCGTAGCATATTCATGTACTTGTTAAACTCCCGATCTGTATATGCTCTGCATGCCGTCCAATAGACATCCTTGTAGGTGGTAATATGTTTGTCCTTGGATTTGGCGTTCATCTCCAAATGTCGACAGCATATGGCGTGAGGGGCGTTTGGGTACATGGCAGAGATTGCGGCGCTTATGGAAGGAGCCCTGTCAGACATAAACACCAACCCTTGCGGGTCTCCGATAGCTTGTCTCAACATGGTCCGTCCGTCTTTCTTCAGTAGGTACGTACAATTCAGCAAACCTAGTAAAGGCAGTCAATTCTTGCTCTTTAGCCCAAAAATATACATCTGATGCCAATAACTCAGAAAGCAGTCATATGAGCTGAAACCATCCTAGCAGAATAAACCCTTAGATTCTTTTGGTAAAGGCAGCCCTTACTGGAATGCAAACCAAATAGAAATTTTTATTTTCTTAAAATAACATTTCTAAGTAATTATGAATACTTGAAATACATCTTGATGTGCATTGTGAACTTTGTACAAGATATATTGGGAAGAATTCAAAGCTCCCAATTGTGTCTGCTCAATTTCGTAACCTTCAACTTGGAACCAGAAAGATCAGCCTTGGAAATCAAACAAAAAGCCAATAATGAGTCATATAATACAATCAAACATGTCATTTAAACACCTTCTTTAGCCGTAGAAATATGTAAACAGATGATTCCCTAAGTTTAGTTGGGTTTTTCTCAGTCCTGGATGGTAAAAACTTATGATGCATTCTGGAAAAGAAGATGAGTCCTTGAATTGAATATCAAACCATGACAAATAAGGGAAAAATAGGGGAAGATTGATGAAGAACATACCTAAATTATGCAGTGAGGAACCGATAGAGATTGGAGAAGCATAATAGGTCGCCCAATTTGATTTTAGGTATGGAGATTGGAGAAGCGATGGAGATTGATCGGATCTTCGGTGTCTTAATTCTTTCTCCGTATCACACAGTTTATATATAACCAATCCATGGAAAAGGAAGCATGTGAAAGCATCCATTTCAGAAAGTAAGGTATGGTCTTAGAGTACTGATCAGAAGAGAGGAATGGTTGTACTATGGACATGGTGTAGAGGGTATGTATAAAGACCCTCACTAAATTCAACATGCATTTCAACAATAAAGACTTTCCCAAAATCGCGGTCTCAAAATTTCATTACAAAGATCAAAGAAATAGATTTGCGAAGCCACCTACACAACTGAGAAATAACTAAGATAAGCTAAAGTGTCGCTACACTATTCGTTCTTCATCGCGCTAACGTCCTTCTTATTTGCTAGAGCCTTTAAGTACCTGCTTACCTGAAAAGGTTTTAAATTTTGAAAAATACGAGGGTTAGACCATGAGGTTTAGTGAGTCCCTCCAAACAGTTATCAAAGCATTTAAAACAAAATATCTTTTCAGCATGAAACACATAAAATCTGATCATGTAAAACATCCACGGAAACAAGGTCCGCCTCTCGAAAATTGGCACCCTGAAGTCACCCCATAGTGACAACGAGTCAGCCTCATGCTGCCTTACGGGGTCGCGCCTCCCCTGGCATAAAGGGTCTACTCTCCCGCACGAGTACTGGCGGGTCTACTCTCCCGTCTTAGCCATTTTACGTCTAACAATGTATGCATACATCTCATATAATACTTTAAACATCTTTCATGCAATTAAAAGCATAATAATAAATCATGGCATTTCTCATCATGAAAATACTTTAAAAGCACTTTAAAAGAGCACGTATTTTAGTTAGAAAACTCATCTGGCGCGCGATAATATCTTCTCGTCCCAAAACTCCTTACTTACTCTCCCGACCTCTAGATAGAATACCTAAGATGTAGGAGATTTAACTCGTAAATCTAACAATTTAATAATCACTTCTACTACCTTACCTCCTAGTTCTTCTTATTATTCCAACCCAAAAATAAATCTACCAAGCAACTCACGACCAAAAGAAAAGGATGGGAAACTACAAGTAAACTTGTGCATGGAGTCCAAAGGAAGCAAAGAGCTCTCGGCCCAAAACCTCACATCGCCCCTACCCACGTGACATGGCCCAAGCATTAATTGTCCTTAGCCCAAATACCGAGACTTGAGAGTTCAAAACCACCGGGACTTCAATTAAAATGCGTATACCGGGAGTTCATTAAAAGCATGTACCGGGAGTTTACAAAATAAATGTACCGGGACTTTTACAAAATAAATGTACCGGACTTTTACATTTTTATGTACCGGGACTCTAAACCAAGAGTATCGGGACTCAGGAACTCGACTCTCGGTACGACGAATCAGGCTCGCGATTGAAATGCTTTAAAGATGGACTCCGATCGTCGATCACAAGAATCGAATTCGAGGGTTTATAAAACATCCTAATACTCAAATAATTCCCAAACATACCCACACCTTTCTTTAACTAAACCATTCGGTGAAATAAACTAGCTCGATAACATCCAGGCTCCAACTCTCATTCCTAAACACAGATATTAGAAATTATAAGGAAGATGGTTTAGGTTTAATACCTGGGTTCTGACTTCAAGAAACCCTTTATCTCTTGCTCCCGTGATTGATCAAAAATCGCTAAACCTCCGCACTGTGATTTCCTCAGCCGCCACAATGATCAGGAATGGATGCTGCATAGGGTTTTGTGTCAACTTATACCCTATCCCTTATTTATCAATTAACCCACCAAGTTCCATTATTTTAAATCTTAGCACAAAACCTAGAAATCCTTTCAGATTTAGACCCGGTCATTACAACACTCCCCCCCTCAACAGAATTCCGTCCCCGGAATTCCATTTTCGAAAAGGTGGGGGTACTTGGCTCTCATGACAGATTCCACTTCCCACGTTGCTTCTCGTCCTTTGTGATATTTCCACTGGACTTTCACCAACCGAACTTCCTTATTCCTCGTCCTTCGTATTTTACTGTCTACTATCTCGATCGGCTCTTCTTCATACATCAATTTCTCATCAATACATACATCTTCTAAAGGAATGGCCACATCGGCTTCGGCCAAACACTTCTTCAAATTTGAAACGTGGAAAGTCGGGTGGATCCTTCTCAATTCTTCTGGAAATTTTAACTTGTAGGCCACGGGACCCACCCTTTCAATGTTGGCAAAAGGCCCGACATACCTCGGCCTCAATTTCCCTTTCTTCCCGAAGCGAATCACGCCCTTCCAAGGCGACACTTTCAGCATTACCTTGTCGCCCACTTGGAATTCAATTGGCTTCCTTCGTCGATCAGCATACTTTTTCTGTCGATCTTGCGCGATTTTCATTCTTTCTCGGATCAATTCTATCTTCTCTGATGTTAGTTGGACTATTTCTGGACCGGTGAACTGCCTTTCTCCCAAGGGAATTGGTGCAGGCAAAG
This sequence comes from Saussurea involucrata, assembly GCA_033807775.1. NCBI lineage: Eukaryota > Viridiplantae > Streptophyta > Magnoliopsida > Asterales > Asteraceae > Saussurea > Saussurea involucrata. The sequence goes on from CM066320.1 coordinate 221,528,894, forward strand.
GAACCAGCTACTTTCCAAGTGGCCGTGGATAAGGCAGAACTTACTGAAAGGGATAAGATCAGGCAGATGAACGAAAGAGTGGGGGGTAAACGCAAATGGGATGGGCAGAATCGAGACAGTAAGAAGCCGAATACGACCAGACCCGACCTGCGGGTAGGATTTAAGCCAGCAGAAATGCCTTGTGGTAAATGTAACCGGATGCACAAAGGGGAATGCTTGGCTGATAAGAGTGGATGCTATAAGTGTGGGAAGGCGGGGCACCTGTCCCGAGATTGCCGTGGTTCGAAGACTTGTTACCAGTGTGGGTCGTTGGGGCATGTCAAATGGGAGTGCCCGCAACTCAAGAAGGGTTACACTAGGGGAGAAGGTGGCAGTGGCAGTGGGAGAGATGCTGAGAAGAAAGTGGAGCCGGCTCGCGCCAGAGCAAGGGCTTTTCATATGTCGGCGGAGGAAGCAGAGAACACGCCGGATGTGGTGACAGGTACCTTTCCTATAGACTTGATATTTGCCAAAGCGTTGTTTGATTCGGGGGCCAATCGTTCGTTTGTGTCGCCCATTTTTGCTCAAAAATTGCACGTAAAGCCCAAGAGGTTGAAATTTGGGTTTGAGGTAGAAATAGCTGGTGATTGTCGAGTCTGGGTTAAGGAGGTATTTGAGGGTTGCAAAATAGAGGTGGATGGTCACCTTTTTCCGTTAAAATTATATCTTATGGGGATGGGGGAGTTTGATGTAGTCCTAGGGATGGACTGGTTAGCGGATAATGATGCTAGTATTGTGTGCAATAAGAAGATGATTCGTATCCCTTTAACCGATAAGAAGGAAGTGGTAATTTATGGGGATCAACGAAATAGGAAGTCGTGTCTAATTTCGTTGATCAAAGCTAGACGATGTTTGGGAAAGGGTTGTACGGGGTATCTAGCTTATGTGATAGATGCTAAGAAGGAAAAGAAGAGTGTGGAGGATGTGCCAGTAGTGAGCGAGTACCCGGAAGTGTTTCCTGATGATTTGACGAGTCTACCTCCGGATCGTCAAGTGGAGTTCAGGATCAAACTTTTACCGGGGGCGGCACCGATCGCCCGTGCGCCCTCTCGGTTAGCCCCAACGGAGATGAAAGAAATGATGACCCAATTGCAGGAATTACTCGACAAGGGTTTTATTCGTCCAAGTTCATCACCTTGGGGAGCACCTGTACTTTTTGTTAAAAAGAAGGATGGATCGATGCGGATGTGCATCGATTATCGCGCGCTTAATAAAGTAACTGTGAAGAACAAGTACCCGCTCCCGAGAATCGATGATCTCTTCGATCAACTACAAGGTGCGAGTTACTTCTCGAAGATAGGCTTGAGGTCGGGTTATCATCAGTTGAAGGTGAGGGAAGAAGATGTGCCGAAGACAGCGTTCCGTACGAGATATGGACACTATGAGTTTCTCGTCATGCCCTTCAGGTTGACGAACGCGCCCGCAGTCTTCATGGATCTGATGAATCGGGTGTGTAACTCATTGTTGGATAGGTGCGTGATCGTCTTCATTGACGATATCCTAATCTATTCTCGTACACGGGAGGATCACGAGGCGCATCTCCGAGCCACACTCGATCTTCTAACGCATGGGAAATTGTATGCGAAATTTTCGAAATGCGAGTTTTGGCTGAGAGAAGTTCAGTTTTTGGGGCACGTAGTGTCTGCGGACGGTATTAAGGTAGATCCTGCTAAGATTGAGGCCATCAAAGATTGGGAGACGCCCAGAAATCCTTCCGAGGTGAGAAGTTTTCTCGGACTGGCCGGATACTACCGTAAATTCATTCAGGATTTCTCTCGAATAGCTTCGCCACTGACCTCCTTGACAAAGAAGAACGTCAAATTTGTGTGGGCTGAAGCTCAGAAATCGGCATTTGAGAAGTTGAAGGAAAGTTTATGCAGTGCTCCAATTTTGTCATTGCCGGACGGGTCAGAGGGGTTTGTGATTTATAGCGATGCTTCTAAGCTTGGGTTAGGATGCGTGCTGATGCAGAACGGGAAGGTGATTGCCTACGCTTCTCGACAGTTGAAAGACCATGAAAGGAATTATCCCACCCATGACATGGAGCTAGCGGCTGTTGTGTTCGCGTTGAAAATTTGGCGACATTACCTATATGGAGTGAAGTGTCAGATTTACACCGATCATAAGAGCCTGAAGCATCTGTTTGATCAAAAAGAACTGAACATGAGGCAGAGGAGATGGATGGAGCTGTTGAGCGATTACGACTGCGAGGTTCTTTACCACCCGGGTAATGCGAATGTTGTGGCCGACGCGTTGAGCCGAATGGGGCGAGGAGAACAGACCAAGATTGTAGCTTTCAGAATCGAGGCAACCTCAAATCTTCTTGACGAGATCAAAAAGTTTCAGGAGGAAGCGTTGCTAGAGATAAACGTGAAAAGCGAGAGAGTCGTCGGGGTTACATCACTGTTCGAAGCCAACAGTGGTGGGTTAAAATGTTTGAGAGGTCGGGTGTGGGTGCCCAAGATTGGAAACTTAAGAGTATGTATTCTTGAAGAAGCACATAAGTCGCGATTGTCCATGCATCCGGGGACAAACAAGATGTACAGGGATCTAAGACAGTTTTACTGGTGGCCAGGGATGAAGAAGGATATTGCTCATCTGGTGGAACGTTGCGTGACTTGTTTGAAGGTTAAAGCGGAGCATCAACGTCCTTATGGGGAGTTACAGTCCACGGTAATACCGGTGTGGAAATGGGATCATATCACGATGGATTTTGTTACGAAATTGCCAAGAACCCCTAAGGGCAATGATACGATTTGGGTGATAGTGGATATTCTCACCAAGTCGGCGCATTTCTTGCCTATGAGGGAATCAGATTCGTTGGAAAAGTTAGCACGCTCGTACATCAGCGAAATTGTGTCTCGGCATGGAGTACCGAAATCCATTGTATCTGATCGGGATAGTCGGTTCACGTCAAAGTTTTGGAGGGGCCTCCAACGCGAATTGGGGTCCCAAGTGAAGCTGAGCACGGCATATCATCCGCAGACGGACGGTCTGAGTGAGAGGACCATTCAAACGCTTGAAGATATGCTCCGGGCGTGTGTAATCGACTTCAAAGGATCGTGGGAGATGCACTTGCCGTTAATAGAGTACTCTTATAATAACAGCTATCACGCGAGTATTCAAGCGGCACCATTTGAGGCCTTGTACGGGCGGAAATGTCGTACGCCTTTATGTTGGACATAAACCAAGTCCACTCGTCCCCGGTTTCAGACTTGCCTACGCCGAAAGCTACTGGAACGATGGAGTTATCCCCGTCCATGGCAACCGCCTGGAACATCATACCCAAGTAACGGCCCTTTAAATGGGTTGCGTCTATTATCAGGACACGACGTAGATTTTCCAGAAATGTGCGGATCTGCAAAAACATAGGTGGTTTTCATTTGTAAATGTTATAGTTTATAATGTGTAAACATATGACGTGTTAAAATACGTACCGCGGGTCCAAGGGCCACGAAGCACATCTCAAACCGTCCACGTGAATCGGTCCGTAGCTGCGTGACAGTACCAGGGTTCTGCAGCTGCAAATTATATAAATATGTCGGGAGTCGTTCATACGACTCCTCGAACGTGCCTCTCACCATAAGCAGTGCATGGCATCGCGCACGCCAAGCTTGGTGGTAATCAATCGTGACGTCGAACTGCCGGTGAACATCGTGGACGATGTCCTTTGGACGCAATGACCTGCTAACATCAAGAAATTTGTTTTTCAGCATCGCACCCAAAGTCTTTTTGCCGGCTTGTTTGTGGTGGGGATTAAGTTGCGTCCTCGTACAAGTGTGTACGTCGTGCAACTTTCTAATCATTATCGCCCCTCCTTTGGGACCCGTGTGAATCGCGTACAACCTTCACTCACACTTTTCTCTGGCACATTCAACTACGTATCTGCTTTTGTCAGATTTCCGCGCGTGACTTTGGAAACCCTCTTCCAAGAACTTGAGTCCGATCTGACTTGCCAAGAGATCATTCGAATCGAATATCTGACCTGCTTTTAACCTTTCACTGCGAATATAAGGTGTAGGTTCGTAGGTTTGTGTCTGGGTATGGGAGTCTGGAAGAATAGGGGGCATATCAAAAAAGTCATTTATCTGACTACATGATTTTCTACTAGGGGTATATTCTTCGTGATCATCATTATCGGTGTCTGATCTGTCTATTTCATAATTACCCGTTCTGAAAACGTGGGTTTCGTCATCAGCAACTCCAGCAGTACGCCCTTCGTGTGGTTGTGGTGGTTGTTGTTGTTGAGAATCAGACTGCTCTATTTGGAGGTCTTCGTCGTCGTCACCGTCATCGTCACCGTCGCTGTCACCGTCGGATACGCCGGGATACACAAAAAGTAATGGGGGGCCTTTCTGAATCGACTGCAAAGTGCAGAAAAGTAGAGATATCCCCATCGTTGGATAAATCCACAAATGACCCATCGCCATTTTTAAACACTAACTTGCAAACATCAGAAGAGTTGATTCCACATTTTTGCATGGCGTATGCAAGAAATTTCTGATAAGTATAGTTTACTGGCAATTTTACACCATGCTTAGATTTATAAGCAAAATTCCACTCATTGTTATCTTGCTCCCATTCACCATCAAAACAGAAATATAGCTTAGCTTTTGCAACAGATGAACTCATTTTTTCAGTAGTATCTCAAACACAAAATATTGCAGAAAGAAATCAAGAAAGAAGTATGAAATCGGTGTGTGGATTATGGCTTGCATTTTACATCTATTTATCAATGAAACAACCAACATTGATGACAACCAATCTCTCATTTCATCCACAAACTGGTATTCCAAAAACACTTATTTAACATTGATTCAAACATGCAAATGAATTTCAACCACAAATCGGTCTTCAAAGTACAATAATTGTGGAAAAAAACAGTAAAAGCATGCAAAATTCGTTTAAGTACAGGGGCTGAAAGTGTAAATTTTCAGGCACCAAAAGTGTAAATTTCCAGGGACCAAAACTGTAAAATTTGGTCCATCGCGGGCTGCGATCGCGGGCGGGGGCCAAATGTGCACCGCTGCCAAAGTTGAGGGGCTCCGCGGGGCACTTTTGGTCAAAGTTCGTGCCACGTCAGCCCACGATCGCGGGGGTCAAAGGAAGTCAAACGCGGGCAGGGACCAAAACTGCCAACACGGGCATTCTTGAGGGGGGAAATCTGGACCACGGGCATTCTTGAGGGACCAACGCGGGCAAAGTGGGCAAAGTTTGGTGACACGTGGCCTGGGGCCCGCGATCGCGGGCTCCATCGCGGTTTTTTTGGGCATTTTTGTAAGATGGGGGAGATTTGTGGCATTTTGGTAAGTGATGGTAAAACTTAGGGTATTTTAATTAATTTCCCTAATTTAAATATTAATTTTTTTGATTAATTAATAAAAGATAAAGTTTTAAAAAATGTAGAATGGTGGGAGTAAAGTGCTTTTAATAAAATATCATTTCTTATCAATAATTTTAATGAAATTATTTGATTATTTTTTATAATTAAAGTTATAATAGTTTTGAAAAGGGAAATTAATTAAAATACCCCAAGTTTGAATTCCCTTTACCAAAATACCCTAAATCTCTTTCAGTTTGCAAAAATGCCACAAGTGCCCGTGATGGAGCCCGCGATCGCGGGCTAGGGCATACGTGGCACCGAGGTTCGGCCAAACTGTCCTGCGGAGCCCCTCAACTATGGCCGTGGTGACATCTTTGGTCCCTCCCCGCGATGGCGGCCCGCGATGGGCAGAAAATTTACAATTTCAGCCCCTGTACTTGAATGAATCTTGCATGCTTTTACTGTTTTTTTCCACAATTATTGTACTTTGAAGACCAATTTGTGGTTAAAATTCACTGGTATGTTTTCATCAATGTTGAATCAGTGTTTTTGGAATACCAATTTGTGGATGAAATGAGAGATTGGTTGTCATCAATGTTGGTTGTTTCATCCATAAATAGATGCAAAATGCAATTCATAATCCACACACCGATTCCATACTTCTTTCTTGCTTTCTTTCTTCAATATTTTGTTTTTGAGATACTACTGAAAAAATGAGTTCATCTGTTGCAAAGGCTAAGCTATATTTCTGTTTTGATGGTGAATGGGTGCAAGATAACAATGAGTGGAATTTTGCTTATAAATCTAAGCATGGTGTAAAATTGTCAGTAAACTATACTTATCAGAAGTTTGTTGCATATGCCATGCAAAAATGTGGAATCAACTCTTCTGTTGTTTGCAAGTTAGTGTTTAAAAATGCGGATGGGTCATTTGTGGATTTATCCAACGATGGGGATATCTCTGGTTTTCTGCACTTTGCAGCAGATTCAGAAAGGCCGCCATTACTTTTTGTGTATGCCGCCGAATCCGACCAAGACGATGACGAAGGTGACGACGACGGTGACGACGACGCTGATGACGAAGACCTCCAAATAGAGCAGACTGATTCTCAGGCGTCCCACGGCCCAACAGTTCATTTAGATCATGCATATGGTCTTAACGACTGTATTCCTGTTTATGTTCCGGAGACGCAACAACAACAACCACAACCACAACCACAAGAAGGACGTTGTGCTGGAGTTGCTGATGACGAAACCTACGTTTTCAAAACGGGTAATGCTGATATAGACAGATCAGATACCGATAGTGATGATCACGAAGAATATACCCCTAGTAGAAAATCATGTAGTCAGATAAATGACTTTTTTGATATGCCCCCTATTCTTCCAGACCAGAATACCCAGTCACAAACCTACGAACCTACACCTTATATTCGCAGTGAAAGGTTAAGAGTAGGTCAGATATTCGATTCGAAGGATATCTTGGCAAGTCAGGTCGGACTTAAGTTCTTGGAAGAGGGTTTCCAAAGTCACACGCCGAAATCTGACAAAAGCAGATACATAGTTGAATGTGCCAGAGAAAACTGTGAGTGGAGGATGTACGCAATTCACACGGGTCCCAAAGGAGGGGCGTTAATGATTAGAAAGTTGCACGACGTACACACTTGTACGAGGACGCAACTGAATCCCCACCACAAACAAGCCTGCAAAAAGACTTCGGGTGCGATACTGAAAAACAAATTTCTTGATGTTAGCAGGTCATTGCGTCCAAAGGACATCATCCACGATGTTCACCAGCAGTTCGGCGTCACGATTGGTTACCACCAAGCGTGGCGTGCGCGATGCCAGGCACTGCTTATGGTGAGAGGCACGTTCGAGGAGTCGTATGAACGACTCCCAACATATTTATATAATTTGCAGCTGCAGAACCCTGGTACTGTTACGCAACTACGGACGGTTTGAGATGTGCTTCGTGGCCCTTGGACCCGCGGTACGTATTTTAACACGTCATATGTTTACACATTATAAACTATAACATTTACAAAGGAAAACCACCTATGTTTTTGCAGATCCGCACATTTCTGGCAAATCTACGTCGTGTCCTGGTAATAGACGCAGCCCATTTAAAGGGCCGTTACTTGGGTATGATGTTCCTGGCGGTTGCCATGGACGGGGATAACTCCATCGTTCCAGTAGCTTTCGGCGTAGGCAAGTCCGAAACCGGCGACGAGTGGACTTGGTTTCTGTCCATGTTGAGACAAGCTATCGGAGACCCACAAGGGTTGGTGTTTATGTCCGATAGGGCTCCTTCCATAAGCGCCACAATCTCTGCCATGTACCCAAACGCCCCTCACGCCATATGCTGTCGACATTTGGAGATGAACGCCAAAACCAAGGACAGACGTATTACCACCCATAAGGATGTCTACTGGGCGGCATGCAGAGCATATACGGATCGAGAGTTTAACCGGTACATGAATCTGCTACGATTTAGTGCCAAGGAAGCAGCCAAAGTCATGGACGAAGCTGGACCGGAGAGGTGGTCCGCGGCCCATTTTCCTGGACAACGGTATGACATTCTGACCTCCAATAGTGCAGAGTCGGTGAATGCACTCTCTCGTTTTGCGCGTAGATGTTCGATTGTTAATCTTATGGACTACTTTCGGGCCTTTCAACAAGAGTGGTACCAACTTTGACGCCGAAAAGGAGCTGATATGCAAAAAGCACTCACACCAACGGCGGAGGAGATAGTTCAGAACAGGGCGCGTCGCGCGGCGACATGGGCGGTAAGAGAAATCGGGTATGGGAGGTACGAGGTTCAGGATGGCCATGTTCACGCGATTGTGCATATGACCGACCACACTTGTTCGTGTCACGAATGGGAAAAATCTGGGTTTCCGTGCGGCCATGCCATCGTTGCGGCAAGATATATGGGTCGTAGAGATTGAAGTGACTTGGCTGTTCCTTTCTTCAGGTCCGAATATTACCGGAGAACATACGTGGAGGTAATAAACCCAGCTGGACCCCATGAAGCATGGGTGTCTCCACCCGACCCGCTTCCGCCATGTTATCCACCTTTAATCAATAAGAACAGAGCCGGGAGACCGAGAAAGAACGACCGACGTCCATCACGTGGTGAAGGTTCAATACAGCGAAGATGTACTCGGTGCCAATGCGTAGGACATACTCGTGGAGAGTGTCCAAATCCCGCCCCTTCAACCGTGCCAAGGAGTAGACGCACAAGCACTCAACTAAGTAACACCGCGGGTCCATCAGAGCTTGAACCACATGGAACTATATCATATGATTCTGTTGATCTAAACGTGTCATATGAATTCAAAAACAGGCTCGTTGCGGGCCCACGTGGATAGAGTACGGCTACCAAAATCTAGCATCATTAACAAGCAAAACCCCATGTTTGTTTATCCGAATGAGGTAACCTCTGACTTGACCTTGCATGATGTATCCAACCTAACCGTGGTTCAGTGGCTTAAAACTCCAATCAACCGTGGTTCTTGTGTACTCGGCTGTTTAGGTGGGGACATTGTACAACTTTATTCACTAGCCGTAGCCTCAAATTTGGATAAATTTGTACAGTATTTACTAGTATGTGTTTGCTATGAAATAATCTTGTATAACATTTATGAGTTGTATTTTTCACATGAACCACATGGAACTATATCATATGATACTGTTGATCTGAACATTGATTGAGACGATAAATATTGTATGTTTAGTGCGTTGTAATTTATCAAACATAACTTATGTGCGTTGATCTGAACATTGATTGGGACCAGTTATCTTTTGAAAGGTACTTGAAACAGAACATGGGATGATGATCATAATGGTAGTAGTCTAAATGGAGAGAATATTAATGGTTATATAGAACTATATCATATGATAGCGTTGATAGGGACCGAAGTTGTGTTAGAGAAAAGACATGGACCTAAGTTGTGTTAGAGCAAAGACAGGGACCTAAGTGCAGTAAAAGCATCCACATTTGCCTATAAATAACCTAGGCTAGATTAGTCGTAAAACACATAAACGATAACATATTATTCGTTAACGTATTCTTACATGGCATCCCCAAACCTTCATGTTTGGTGCTTTAGACGTTTATCTGAATCGCTTTCAGACACTGGCAAAGAGTTATATGGTTAGTGTTCATGTTTCATTGAGGTTTTTGCTTGTTTCTACGAACTAACTATATTAATTAATTTCATCAACAGATAAATATCCACAGTTGTTCACCATGAAAGTCCACCATGGTGGTTACTTTACGGAACCACCTAAAAGACATTATTTTCGTGGTCTAGAAAATTATGTTGACATGTTAGATGTGGAGGATCTTTCTATGCAACTGCTTGAACAGATCACGAAAGAGCTGGAATATGAAGAACCAAAATATAATAGGTTGTATTTTAAGAGGCCGAATGCAGACTTCTTGACTGGACTGGTAGAATTGAGTACCGACGAAGATGTAGCCAACATACGCCAGTATGTTGACGGCCGTACTGTGATTGAAGAGTACATCTAGAAAGTGGAGCTTAACACTTTGAGACTCGTCTCGCCAGAGTATGTAAGAAGTAGACCCGGGTTGTCAAAAACCAAACCATCGTCTAGCCGTAGCCTCAAATTTGGATAAATTTGTACTGTATTTACTAGTATGTGTTTGCTATGAAATAATCTTGTATAACATTTATGAGTTGTATTTTTCACATGAACCACTTTTCAGACAAAATTCAGACTACTTAAAAACTACTTTTCAGACAAATTAAAAACCTTTATTCATGAGCAACAAAGTACAAAACAACAACACAGTAAAAAAAATTCAAAACAACAAAAAACAAATACAAAACAACTAAAACAACCACCACCTACTCAAAAATTGCTTTAGTTTCATCAATCCAAGCTTGCTTATCGTTTACCTTCGCTTGAAGAATTGCGAAGTCTTGCAGAATATGGTGAATTGCTTCTTGTTCTCGACGAATACGAGCCTCCCTAGCTTTTATATCCCTTTCATCCTTTCGATCTCCTTATCTTCCTCTTCGATCCTTCTTAAGTGGACTGCCTTGCTGTCCATCATTTGATTCCACTCTTGTGTTAGTTCCTCTATCTCCTTTTGCTTTTTTGCTACGGCGATCTCGATTTTAGGAGGCATTTTTTCAGGAGTAGACTTAGGGTTTGATGATGATGCCATTTGTGGATGAAATGAGATAAATCAAGAGAGAAAGCAACTTAAACAAAGAAATCAAGAAAGAGCAAGAAATGAGTGTGAATTATGGATTGCATATCACTCATATTTATGGATGAAATCTCAAACAAACCAGTGAATTTGAACCACAAATTGGTCTTCAAAGTACAATAATTGTGGAAAAAAACAGTAAAAGCATGCAAGATTCGTTCAAGTACAGAAAGGGTAAAATTTTGGCCCATCGCGGGCTGCCACCGCGGGGAGGGACCAAAGATGTCACCGCGGCCATAGTGGAGAGGCTCCGCGGGACACTTTGGCCGAACCTCGGTGCCACGTACGCCCTAGCCCGCGATCGCGGGCTCCATCGCGGGCACTTGTGGCATTTTTGCAAACTAAAAGAGATTTAGGGTATTTTGGTAAAGGGAATTCAAACATGGGGTATTTTAATTAATTTCCCTTTTGAAAATATACAATATAGTTAATTATAAAAATAAATGTCTTTGATAAAGTATAAAAAGAAAAAGTAAAATGTAAACTTTTGTAATTTAAAGATAAAATGTAAGAATTGGTATATTACAAGGACCAAATATGTAAATTTTTTGGATGAGTTTTATTTTGAGTAAACTACAATTTTCGTCCTTGGTGTATAACAAAACCTATGAAAGTGGTCCCTAAACTTCAAAAAGTGCAAGAATAGTACTTGGTGTCCTGGTTTTCCTTTGAAAATGGTCCCTGCTGACTAACTCCGTTAAAAAACTCAGTTAAGTCAGGGGTGTTTTCGTCTTTTTACATTTTTTTGTCTTTTTCTATATAAATAAATAAAACAAAATATTTTATATTATATATTATATATTTTTATATTATATTTCATATATACATAATATATAGGGTTTTTCTGTAATTTAGGGTTTCATTACTTAGATTAGTGGCTATACAAAATCATTTACGTGCTGCAGAAATTACAGAAAAATCCACTTCGTTTGGGCGTCCGACAACCGTCCTCCGCCGAGCCATACCCACCGTCCACCACCATATTAAGAGAAGATTAAGAGTAGCCGAGAGAGTAAGTATGATTTGTGATTTAGATTAGAAGCAAAGGAAAGGAAAGGGGTTTTATAGATGATATGCTGCAGCACAAAAATGATTTTGGGTCAGAGATGGTGGTGGTGGCCGGACCATCGCCGGAGATGGTGACCGGAAGGAAGGTCGGAAGTTGGTCGGAGAGGGAGAAGTTTGGGAAGAGTCTGTGTGTATATATATATATAATATAATATAATATAATATAAAAATATAAAATATAAAATATAAAATATAACATATATAATATAAAATATTTTTGTTTTATTTATTTATACAGAAAAGACAAAAAATGTAAAAAGACGAAAATACCCCTGACTTAACTGAGTTTTTTAACGGAGTTAGTGAGCAGGGACCATTTTCAAAGCAAAATTTGGACACCAAGTACTATTCTTGCACTTTTTGAAGTTTAGGGACCACTTTCATAGGTTTTGTTATACACCAGGGACGAAAATTGTAGTTTACTCTTTTATTTTAACAAAGTTGGATGGAGGGACGAAAATGGAAGCAAAATATAAACCACAGGGACGAAAAAAGCAATTTTTAAAGATTAAAGACGAAAATCGACATAAACCACAGGGACGAAAATCGTAGTTTACTCTACATTTGTTAGTCCCAGATGGCTATAACAAGTATTGTAGAAGGAGGGGTTGAATACAATACTCAAATTTTTCACAATTTTAATTCTATTATTGAAAATCTTTCAACAAGAATTACACATAGAAGCTTAAAGACTGTTGCGGAAAAGAACAGATAAACTATTCTAACAATCTTTCACAAAGTATACTAAACAAAACAACTAAGAACACTTAGAACAAAACTATAACGTTATCAAGCAATATGGAGGTTTCTTGCACTGAGAGAATTCCATAAAGCGTAGTTTGCATGGGGATATCTTCTTCCTTTTATAGTGACAAGGAGTGTACAAGCATTAAATGCTTGGGACACTTGTCATCATCATATTTGCTGAGGATGTTGACTCCTGAAAAGCTGAGATGTACTTATCACCTTTTACTAGGTACTAGAAATAGAACCCATGCTGAAGAAAGGGACTTTAACTGATAATGGATAAAACGACAAACAGTCACTTTTATCTGCCAAAGGATATTGTCCCATAATAAATGATCTTCTTTATGTGTATTCTAAGACAATCACACCGATGAAGTTTCACCGATACAATTGACTTTGGAACTTGAAACAATCTGCAGAGAGAAAATCATTTATTTGATAACACGTAGATCCCACCGATTTTAGCACCCTTATCGGTGGGATGATGCTGACCGACAAAGGATATGTCGGTGGAGGGGTTGTCCACCGATTTGTGAGAACAAGATCGGTGGAGGGGTTGTCCATCGATTTGTGAGAACAAGATCGGTGAAGGGTTGTCCACCGATTTGTGAGAACAAGATCGGTGATGGGTTGTCCACCGATTTGTGAGAACAAATTCGGTGAAGGGTTGTCCACCGATTTGTAAGAACAAATTCGGTGGATAATGACTTGGTTGAATGTAGAGAAGAGTCTTCTATTTTCCACAAGTAGAGTGTCTTCAAGCTTGGTTCCGGTTGATCTTCGACTTCACCGAATAGTTGATATTTTGTACAAGTCATCTTTAAAAGAACCATGCTAAAATATTCTAAGTAAGATATAAGGGAGAACATCTGTGAGTCAATTTCAAATCTAGGTGACCCAACAATCTCCCCCTATTTGAATTTGAGCTCTTCCCTTAGAATATTTAAGAGTATAGAAAAGTAAAATGCATTTTGACCCTTTTTACTCTTTTTGGGTTCTTTTCACATAGACCATTCTTTTTGTTCTTTTGATCTATTTTTCTTTTGTATGAGTATGTATACTATATACTGTATTTACAAGTAAATGAAATTAAAGCTATGTACAAAAAAATTCAAATAGAAAGGTACTTGTATTTAGATAGGTTTTCTCGTACAATCATTAAGAAGAGAAACAAACTTTTACAAGTACCATTGAGAGAGAGAACCTATTTCTTGGAAATTTGTCGTTGCTTGATTTCGTCCAACAAATTTCGGTAGAAAGGTTGAGCTTCGGGGATGTTGGGAAAGAGGTTGGAGATGCCTTGAAGAAACACTGTATCGGCTATGGGAATTTGTGCAAATCTGAAGAAGGCACGATGACCAAAACCATCATTGAAGAACAGTCCAGGTATCGGTGAGAGGCTCAAAGTTGTGGTAGGATAAGGCACAGATGTGGGGAGGGACAGATTTAGGTTGCTTACATTTGGAATCTTCCCTTCAATTGCCATTTCTTTGAACACCTTGTCGGTAGGATTCTTGACTTTGGGAAGGCGGATTTCTTCTTTCGTCGATTGAAGTTTCGCCCTTTCATCGGAGGAAAGGATGATGTTGTGTTTTCTTTTAATCTCCTTCATCTTTTCCATCAATCCTTCAATGCATTTGATAAAAATGTCTTTCTTTGGGTTTGCACTTCTGACCAAGTTTTGAGAGATATCATACCATTCGGGAAGACCGTAATGTTGGAGGTTAACATCTCTCACACTTTTCATTGAGCCGTCTTCTCTATCGATGATCATCCTGATATCCTTTGGGTTGGCTCTGGAGGTAGCAATTTTGACATTTGTGATCGGGGATTTGGACATTCGGTGGTACATGGTCTTTTTGTACCAACTTATTTCTTCATTCTTTTCTTTTTCAATGGCACTTAGCACAGATTTTTGGGTTAAGAGTGGATCGGTAGATTTAGCTTTGATGGCCTCTTTTTGTGCAGCTTTCAAAGATAGAGCCCTGGAGTCATCTAAATCTTTTTGAGCAAGTCTGGCTTCCTCAATCTCCCGAGGAGTCAGACCGAGGTTGGATTCCTAAGATTGTAGAGAAGGAGGCTTTAACTTCAAAGTTTGGGCATCAGCAGGTCGATTCCCATATTTTGTCAATTCCTACTTTTTCTTTTCTTCTTTGGCCAACTGTTCAGCAGTGAGGGTTTTCTTGCCTTTGTCTTTGGGGGTTTTAGAAACTTGCTCCCCTCAGACGTTGCCTTACTTTTCACCCCCGATGGAGACTTGGTCGGTGAGGAGGTTTGATCGGTGGTACCTGCAAGTTTCGGTGAGGTATGAGATGTTTTTGGTGAGGACATAGGTGGAGGTTCGGTGGACTGTGGTGATTTTTCGGTGGAGGGTGAGGGTGTTTCGGTGGTGGGTGAAGGCTTGTTGATGATAGATCTCTTAATCGATGGCAATTTTTGATGACTAAGAGTCTTCTCCCCCTCAGCCGCAGTCGGAACTTTAAAACCCAGTTGTTCAAAAACACTATTAAACTTGGTGTGAAGATGAGCCAAGCTTTGAGTGGTGTCACCGGAGATCATAGAAAAATCACCCAAGTCCATTTCCCATTGTGCTTTCTCCAGCATGTTGTCAACTTTGGTGTGAAGAGAGCTAAGAGAATCGGCGATGCTTTTGTCAAGATCCTGATGAGTTTTGGCCTCTTGAATAAGCCTCTGAAGTTCAGTATCCTTGACTAGATATGATGCCTTGAAAGCATCGAATGAAACTGCAATGTTGGAGTGGGAAGTGGTCAAAGTTTCCACTTTATTGGACAATACGGCCAAGTTGTTAGACAGTGACCGAAGTGCTTCACGAAGAGCATCGGTAGGGGGAGGATTGCGAGCTCGGAGATGGGGTTATGTTGGTGCCAAACAGGAATGAGGTAGTATGCGATCCTCAATAAAGTGAGAGGAAGTTGGTTGAGCCCAGGAAGGTTCGGGGTAAAGGAACCGATGTCGGGGAGAGGGCGGCGTCGGTGTAGGGAAGAATGGTTGGTGAGCCGGAGAGAGAGGCTCGGTGGAGATGCCTTCGGTGGGTTGAATCCGCGTTGAGGGAGGCTCGGTGGGAATTTCGTCGGTGGACGGGAGGGTTCGGGGAGAACCAGTGTCCTCCAAAAGAAATTCAAAGAAGTCATTCGGGGGGGGATTTGGGGGGGGAACTCAGATCGAGTTGTGCTTCATCATCGATCATAAACTTACCGGGTGAAAGGCCGTGCAGTGACAAGTCAACTCCTTCGAGGGGAGAGTCCTCAAAGTCATCTCTATCACCCGAAGAGGTGGGGGAAGATGCAAGATATGGGTTCTCCATTTCTACAACTGTAGTCTTTTGAGAAACTGCAGAGGAGTCGGTGGGGATAATGACGGATTCCCTTGGCCCGGAGGGGTGAAGTTCAACAACTGGCGATTTTTGAGAATCGACAGTTGGATTAGTTGGTTGGGCCGATGGTTTCCGAGACCTCTTTGAAAGAGATCTCGAAGGGAAGTAGAGTGCCTCCGCTTACGAGATGGGGATTGAACTGGGGAAGCCTCCGAGGGATCTCTCGGTGGCATAGTTCGAGAAGCGGGTGCGGAGGTGTCGGCGGCCGTACGTTGTTTCTTTTTCGTGCCGCCCGACTTTACTCGAGAATGGGGAGAGGGGGCCACTACAACTTGGGGTACCTCGGGAACTTCCAGGTGTTGAAATCCGGGAGCTTCCGCATCACCCCAGTGAAGATCGGGAGATAAAGCGAAAGAAATCATACCTTGGCGTAAAGGGAGATCAGTAGCGAGATGGCCAATATTGAGCGTCTTTTGGCCCACAAAGGGTGATGACCAATCGTAGATGAAGCGAGGAGTTTTAGACTTACGATCCACATCCAACGCCGCACCGAGTTTGTGTTGAAGGATCATAGAGATGAAACGAGGATATGTGACATAACACTTTTTTGGGTGTTTGATTACTTCAGTCAGCTCAGTAAAGAAGTACTGAGCAAAGTCCACCTTTCTTTGAAAAATTAGTGCATGAGAAAGCTTTGTAATATAAGATGGGGATTGGTCATGACCACTTGTCTTTCTAGAGAGACAATGGATCACATGAGCAAAGAAGAAGTTCCAAACCCCACCCATATTTTTGCGAAGAAGGGTACCTGGTCCTTTAGAAGACTTGGAAGCTTTATCCTCAGAATGTTGGACATAGCCAAAAGTGCTGATGACTTGCTCAAGAAAGTTGTCGACATGCATGTCAACATATTTTGAAAAGGCTTCGATCCGGAGAGCACGACGGACATCATCCACGCCAAAAGTAACATCGTGATCACCCTCTTCGTCAGAAAAGATAGAGGCATGAATTGCTTCATTTGAAATATCATACACACAGGAAAGCCAAAATTTGCCAATGAGCATTTTGCTCATCTTTGGGTTGCAGGAGAAAGCATGGAGAAGAGGTGAGCGGGTTAAGAATTTGATAATGGTGTTGAACTCGGGATGTGCGGGATCGGATTCGAACCTTGCTACATGGTTGCAGGGGTTGAAGACGAGGTCTTCAAAGCACGTAGGTATCTTGGTGGGTGCCATTGTTTGCAGGTGAGAATGATAAGAAGTAAGAAAGTGGAGGAGGAGTTGCAGGTTTCGAAATAAGAAATTGGAGAAGGAGAGCGAAGGGTTGTATATATAGGAGGGAAGTGAAGGGTTTAGGTATCTAGGAGGGAACGGTTATGAGGATTTTTTTTAAATAAAATAAACAAATTTGAAAAGGTAATGATGAGGGTTTCGGGGTTTGTGGTTGAAAGGAATTTACATGGAAAAGGAACGGTCAAGGTCACTGACATCTAGGGTCTTAGGGCTGATGAGAGCATGGGGAAGCGTATGGGATAAGGTTAGGGTTTCGGTGGTTTATTTCGGTGGGCAGATCTCACCGACGGGGATGAATTGGACAAGGAAATCTGTGGGAAGATGTATAGACGTTGGTGGATGAAGAGAGATTGGTGGAAGAAATCATTCGGTGGACATTTCGGTGGAACATAACTCACCGACAAAGAGACGTCGGTAGTAGATATTTTACATATGAGAAAGTTACATCGGTGATCGGTGTATATGTCGGTGGTGAGAATGGTGTGCGTTCGGTGTAGAAAGAGGAAAGAAGAGAGTGTCCACCGATGAGATTTCGGTGGAAGAAGAGAGAAGGAGAGAGTGTCCACCGATGTGAGATAGGTGGAAAGAAGAGAGAAGGAGAAAGTGTCCACCGATGTGAGATCGGTGGAAAGAAGAGAACACACAGTTATTGAAGATTACACATGCCAAGTTCACTTATTAGGAAGTTGAGCCTGGCTTCATCTAGGGGTTTGGTGAACAGATCAGCAAGTTGTAGATCGGTAGGAATGAAATGTAACTCAATGTCACCTTTGGAGATGTGGTCCCTGATGAAATGATATCGGATATCTATGTGCTTTGATCTGGAATGAAGAACTGGGTTGTTTGCAATAGCTATTGCACTTGAGTTATCACACAGAATTGGGACTTTGGAGTAGATTTGAGCATAGTCCCTGAGTTGATTTCTCATCCACAGGATCTGAGCACAACAGCTTCCAGCATCTACATATTCAGCCTCAGCAGTAGAGGTTGACACAGAGTTTTATTTCTTGCTGGACCAACTTACCAATTTGCCACCAAGAAGCTGGCAGCTTCCTGTAGTACTTTTTCTATCAATCTGGGAACCTGCATAATCTGAATCTGAATACCCAATTAGTTCAAAACCTGAGTCTTTGGGATACCAAAGACCCAAGTGCAAGGTACCCTTGAGATACCGAAAAATCCGTTTTACAGCCTTTAAATGTGATTCCTTTGGATTGGCTTGATAACGGGCACAAAGACAAGTAGCAAACATGATATCCGGTCTGCTAGCAGTTAAGTACAGAAGAGAACCAATCATGCCTCGATAAAGGGTAACATCCACAGATTCACCTTTAAGATCAGCATTGAGTTTCAAAGGTGGTGCCATGGGAGTTTTCATAGGAGAGCTATCTAAAAAATTAAATTTCTTCAGAAGGTCACGAATATATTTACTTTGGTTTATAAAAATTCCTTTTGAAGATTGTTTGACCTGAAGGCCCAAAAAGAATGTAAGCTCTCCCATCATGCTCATCTCATATTCACTCATCATGAGAGAAGCAAACTCATCACATAGTGACTCATCAGTGGCACCAAAGATGATGTCATCAACATAGATTTGGACAAGAATAAGCTTACCTGAGGCCTCCTTGATGAAGAAAGTATTGTCAATTTTACCTCTGGAATATCCATGCTTTAGAAGGAAGTTAGCAAGTGTGTCATACCAAGCACGTGGAGCTTGCTTGAGACCATAAAGGGCCTTGTCAAGTCTGTACACATAGTCTGGATGAGCTGGATCTTCAAAACCAGGAGGTTATTTCACATAGACTTCCTCTGCAAGTTCCCCATTGAGGAAGGCACTTTTGACATCCATTTGAAAGACTCTGAAATTTCGGTAGGCAGCATGAGCCAGAAAGATTCTTATTGCTTCAAGTCTTGCAACAGGGGCAAAAGTTTCATCATAATCAATGCCTTATTCCTGTCGGTATCCTTGAGCAACCAGTCTGGCTTTATTTCTGATAACTGTACCATCTTCATCCATTTTATTTCTGAAGATCCATTTGGTTCCAATGATTGTTTTCTTTCGGGGTCTGGGAACCTATCTCCAAACTTTGTTTCTCTTAAATTGAGAAAGCTCTTCTAGCATGGCAGTGATCCAACAGGGATCTGCAAGAGATTCATCAATCTTCTTGGGTTCAAAAAGAGAGAGAAAATTCACATAGAGACAAATGTTTCCAACTCCTCTACGTGTTTGGACACCTGCTTGTTGATCACCGATGATTTAATCTATGGGGTGATCTTTGGTCCATTTTTTTGCAGGAGGTAAAGGTGGTGGAATATTTTGTGTTAGAGGTGAAGATGGAGTGGGATCAGAGGTTCGGTGGCATGCACTATTTTCGGTGGAAGAAATTGGATCGGTGGAAGGCTGTTCGTCGGTGGAGGGTTGCACATCGGTGGGAGAGAGTACATCGGTGGAAAAATGGTCAATTTCGGTGGGAATTATAGAGGATGACCCGACTTGGTTATTTGATGGAGATGGATTGGAGGGAGTGAAGGATGTATCGGTGGAGTTTGATAAAGGAGCATCACCGACGCATGAAGAGATCCATCTGTGTAATTCATCATCATCATTTGACAGAGATGATGATCTAAGATCATCAAATTTGACATGAATAGACTCATCAATGCATTTTCTCTTGAGGTTGTACACACGATATGCTTTGGAGGATAGAGAGTATCCAACAAAAATTCCTTCATCAGCTTTGGGATCAAACTTTCCAAGATTGTCACGGTCATTTAGAATAAAGCACACACAGCCAAAAACATGAAGAAAGCCAATGTTTGGTTTTCTCCCATGGAAAACTTCATATGGGGTTTTATCATGTCTTTTGGATATCACTGACCTATTTTGGGTAAAGCAAGCAGTATTTACAGCTTCAGCCCAAAAATAGATGGGAAGATTTGATTCACTTAGCATTGATCTAGCAGCCTCACAAAGAGTTCTATTTTTCCTTTCCACCACTCCATTTTGCTGAGGAGTTCGGACTTCAGAGAAGTTTTGAGAAATTCCTTTCTCAGTGAAGAAGTCTTCAAGAGCACTGTTTCTGAATTCTGTGCCGTTATCACTTCTTACCGAACGAACAAGTTGACCATTAAGAACTTCATTTTTCTTGACAAAGTTGATGATTTCTTCAGTTGCATCACTTTTATACCTGAGAAAAGACACCCAAGTATATCTAGTAAATTCATCAATAATTACAAGAATG
Organism: Saussurea involucrata; assembly: GCA_033807775.1. NCBI lineage: Eukaryota > Viridiplantae > Streptophyta > Magnoliopsida > Asterales > Asteraceae > Saussurea > Saussurea involucrata. The sequence goes on from CM066320.1 coordinate 221,549,183, forward strand.
TACCTTTTGCCTCCTAGACTTGGAGTGCTGACTGGTCCACATAGGTCCATGTGCAGCATCTGGAGAGGAAGAGTGATGGAAGAGCATTGCTTGGTCTTGAAGGAAGTTTTGGTGAGCTTCCCTTTTTCACATGCATCACACAGCTTCTCTTTGACAAAGTTCAACTTTGGCATACCAGTCACCAGCTCTTTGTTGGAGATTTTATGAAGGGTTTTGAAATTTAGATGAGAGAGACGCTTATGCCACAACCAGTTCCTTTTGGATGTGTCATCTGACACAAAGCAAACGTTGGATGAATTGTTATTTAGTCCCATATCAATGATATAGACATTTTCCATCCTTTTTCCAGATAACACCACATTGAAGTTCTTGTCAACCACAGTACAGATACAAAGTTCAAAGATAACTTTATATCCAAGATCACACAGTTGGCTAATGCTGAGAAGATTATGCATGAGACCGTCAACAAAGGCCACTTTATTGAAGGTGACAGATCCATTAGTGAGAGTTCCATATCCTTTGGTATAGTCTTTAGAGTTATCACCAAAAGTTACAGATGGACCTTTTCCAGGCACATAGTTGATAAGGAGATATTTGTTTCCCGTCATGTGGCGTGAGCACCCACTATCCAGATACCATATTTGATGGTGCTCAAAAGCCTGCATGCAAAAACAGATTAGTTCTTTGGTACCTATTTGGTGATGGGTCCTTTAGGGTTAGAAAAAGAAGAGTCCTTAGGTTTGGTTCTATCTATTCTTTCCTTTGGACAATCCTTAGCCAAGTGAAAGGTGTCACCATAGTTATAGCATTTTCTATAGACAAAAATCTTTTTAGATACATGACCACTTTCCTTGTTGAGATTTTTCACATTAATTTTTATGGTCTTAGCTGAAGATGAAGACGCAGAAGGTTTGGGTCCAAGAATTCCTTTGTCAGAGTTATAAGATGATGATTCCTTGAGTTTTGACTTTTTCAAAAGCGCCGATCTGGGAATGGGAAGAACACACGAGTTGCCAGAAAATATCTTTGGAGAATTACTTTTGGGATGGAGATCAACAACAGATTTCCCTTTGTCGGAAGATGAGAATCTGTTTGATGAAGGTTGATGTTCTCTCTTAGGGATCTTTGAAGGTTTATGATCAGAAGAGGGGTATTCATCTATGTGAATAGATTTCAACAGCTCATGAAGAGGTATGGGAAGATCATCGGTGGAGAAATCGGCGGGGTTTGCTCTTTGACAAGGTTTAGCTTTTGAGGAGTTTGAGGAAGAGGCTTCATCCATGAATGAATCTTTTAAAAAATCATGGATGGGTTTTGAAACATCATTGGAATCTTTCTTCTCAATGTTTTGAAATGAAGAAGATTCTTTTGCCTTTATAAACATTCCATACTTTAAGGCTTCACCCAGATCTAAATAATTTAAAGAAACAGAGTCACAAGAACTTGACTCTGAGGCATCATCCCATGCACTAGAGGAAGGGATGAGTGCAAGAGAAGAGGCATTAGAAACAGTTTTCTCAAATCCTAGACCGAATTTATTATTACCACTGATTTGGCCTTGAAAGATTTGTTCAAGATTTTTGGAAGAATTTGACCATTTTCTAACAACCTCTTGTTCCCTTTTTAGTTTCTTAAAAAGGTGATTTTTCTCTTTTGAAATCACGTGATTTATGGTTTTCACATTTTCAAGCTCAACTTTGATTTCCTCAACTTATCAAGTTTAGACATGCAAACTTCAAGTTGAGAGGTGAGAGATTTAACTTGAATGGATTTTCTTTTCTTGCTATCCTTGACAGCATAAAAATCTTTAGTTAATGATTCGTAAGCATCAATCTTTTCACTATCAGTCATATCATTAAAAGGATGTACCTGAGCATAAGCTGACGAGCACCCAGTTGACACAAGAGCCATTGGAGAGGTAGCTTTTTCAGAATCTTCCATCTCTTCAGAAATGGCCATGAAGCACATATTGTGAGAATCACTGTCAGAGGTGTCTTCTTCATCCCAGTCATGAGTTTCTGCCATTAGACCTTTTCGTTTTCTTTCAAGACCCTCACTCCTTTCTTTCTCTTTCTTGTACTTAGCTTTATACTTCTCAGCACGCTCCTGATGGTCTAAGGATGAGGATTGGGAATCCTTTTTGGAAAAGGTTGATTTGAAAGAATTATTTCTGGGTTTCTCATTCTTTGAAGAATATTTGTCAGAGGATGGGTTCCTAAACTTAGTAGCACGCTTGCTCCTACACTCAGATGCAAAGTGTCCTTTCTTGCCACAGTTATAGCACTCTTCATTTGACTTATCAGATGAAGTCTTGGAAGATGAAGATTTTCTAAAATTTCTGGATTTGTTGAAAGGACGAGACTTGTTCCTAGAACCAGCCATCATTGCCATTTCATCAGACAGCTGTTCAACCATAATATCCTCACCTTCATCATCAGCATCACTAAGATATGCCTCTGTTTGGTGGGTAGAGTTATTTTGGCTGTCATTGTCAGAGTCTGATGAAGGATAGGTGATTCTAGGAACATTTTGAGATTTCTTGGAACTTTCACTAACAAGAGCTATAGAAGAGCTCTTTATCTCTTTGATGAAGGATTTCCTTTGTAACTTGGTTTGCTCAAAATTGAAGAGAGTTCCGTACATGACAGTTAAGGGCATGAACTCAAGGTCCTTGGTAGTTTTAATGCAAGTACATATATTTTCCCAAAATTCTGGAAGACAATCCATGAACTTACATAAGACTTCCTCATTATCATAGACTCTGCCCAATAACTTCAGATCATTTAAAAGAGAGTTGAAGCGATTATAGTAGCTAGGAAGAGATTCTCCTTTCTCAAAAGCAAAGAGTTCATACTTTCTAATAAGACCAATCTTTTTACTTTTCTTTACTTCCTCTGTACCTTCGTACAGTACACACAATGTGGTCCACATCTCTTTAGCAGTTTCAAAGTTAACCAGAGAGTGATAGACCTCATCAGGAAGTGAGAGTGCAATAATTGCTCTTAGCTTAGAGTCAAGAGAAACCAACCGTTTTTCCTCATCAGTATATTTCTTAGGATTTTTGAGGATGTGATGACCAGTAGCACTGGATTTCTCTTCATCAGAGTCACTAGAGATTTCTTTTTCCATGGTTTCTTTACCAGGCCTCTGCATTTCATAACGAGCCCAAACTCTGGGGATGATAGGTCCCTCTTTGAGAATGGTTGGATATCTAGTATCCACTCCTTCCATGAATAGCATCATGCGGCTTTTCCACAAAGAAAAGTTGTTAGCATTAAACTTAGGAGGTTTTGTTATGGAGCCATTCTAAGAAAAGTTGTTTTGAAAAGAGTTTTCAATGGTTGAAGAAGAGGAGGCAGCCATCGCAGATCAAGTTTATGGAATTAAACTTTCTGCTTTAATACCACTTGTTAGTCCCAGATGGCTATAACAAGTATTGCAAAAGGGGGGGGTGAATACAATACTCAAATTTTTCACAATTTTAATTCTATTATTGAAAATCTTTCAACAAGAATTACACATAGAAGCTTAAAGACTGTTGCGGAAAAGAATAGATAAACTATTCTAACAATCTTTCACAAAGTATACTAAACAAAACAACTAAGAACACTTAGAACAAAGCTATAACGTTATCAAGCAATATGGAGGTTTCTTGCACTGAGAGAATTCCAGAAAGCGTAGTTTACATGGGGATATCTTCTTCCTTTTATAGTGACAAGGAGTGTACAAGCATTAAATGCTTGGAACACTTGTCATCATCATATTTGCTGAGGATGTTGACTCCTGAAAAGCTGAGATGTCCTTATCACCTTTTACTAGGTACTAGAAATAGAACCCATGCTGAAGAAAGGGGCTTTAACTGATAATGGATAAAACGACAAACAGTCACTTTTATCTGCCAAAGGATATTGTCCCATAATAAATGATCTTCTTGATGTGTATTCTAAGACAATCACACCGATGAAGTTTCACCGATACAATTGACTTTGGAACTTGAAACAATCTGCAGAGAGAAAATCATTTATTTGATAACACATAGATCCCACCGATTTTAGCACCCTTATCGGTGGGATGATGCTGACCGACAAAGGATACGTCGGTGGAGGGGTTGTCCACCGATTTGTGAGAACAAGATCGGTGAAGGGTTGTCCACCGATTTGTGAGAACAAGATCGGTGATGGGTTGTCCACCAATTTGTGAGAACAAATTCGGTGAAGGGTTGTCACCGATTTGTAAGAACAAATTCGGTGGATAATGACTTGGTTGAATGTAGAGAAGAGTCTTCTATTTTCCACAAGTAGAGTGTCTTCAAGCTTGGTTTCGGTTGATCTTCGACTTCACCGAACAGTTGATATTTTGTACAAGTCATCTTTAAAAGAACAATGCTAAAATATTCTAAGTAAGATTTAAGGGAGAACATCGGTGAGTCAATTTCAAATCTAGGTGACCCAACAACATTATATTTAGAATTGTAATTAGTTAAAGATCAAATATCAAAAATCATAAAAATATAAAGACATAAGACATTGATTTTGTAATATATATATATATATAGGGACAAGTTCAAACGAGAAACTAAACCTTATGCGAGAAGTATGATATCATATATGATACACAAGCTTAATCATATATGATTAAAACACAAGTTAAATTGGCAATACATAAATGTTTAATCATATATGATTAAACACATGTTAAATAAGAGGTACTCAAGTCTCATTTCACTTCTCCCCGGAACCCAACCCTATATATATATATATATATATATATATATATATATAGAGAGAGAGAGAGGGAAGTTCAAGGGAAAATCTAAAAAAACGAAAAACTGAAGAACACCCTGGTGGCCCTTCATCTGGACGGTATGCACTTGTGCATACAATTAAATAGTTGACTTTTTGGTTTTATGCACAAGTGCATTATGCATTTGTGCATATATGCACAAATGCATGTTACAAATAACCTGTATGCACAAGTGCATACCGCCCAGATGAAGGGCTACCAGAGTGTTCCTTAGTTTTCCGTTTATTTAAGGTTTTCCCTTGAACCAGACCTTATATATATATATATGTATATATATATACTACATATATAAGCATTTAAGCAAAATATCTTAAATACAATCTTTAAAGCATAATGTACAAGCTTTTAATGCACAAAAATAGAAAATCTCTTAAATACAAGGTTTAATGCATGATGTACAACTCCAAACTCTTTTTGCTTACACACGAAAAAAAATCGACAGCCTCACTACCTCACCATACCCACCACAATGCTACTTCTACCTCTACACCATACGTCCATACCCATAGTACAACCATACTGTAATGACCGGGTCTAAATCTGAAAGGATTTCTAGGTTTTGTGCTAAGATTTAAAATAATGGAACTTGGTGGGTTAATTGATAAATAAGGGATAGGGTATAAGTTGACACAAAACCCTATGCAACATCCATTCCTGATCATTGTGGCGGCTGAGGAAATCACAGTGCGGAGGTTTAGCGATTTTTGATCAATCACGGGAGCAAGAGATAAAGGGTTTCTTGAAGTCAGAACCCAGGTATTAAACCTAAACCATCTTCCTTATAATTTCTAATATCTGTGTTTAGGAATGAGAGTTGGAGCCTGGATGTTATCGAGCTAGTTTATTTCACCGAATGGTTTAGTTAAAGAAAGGTGTGGGTCTGTTTGGGAATTATTTGAGTATTAGGATGTTTTATAAACCCTCGAATTCGATTCTTGTGATCGACGATCGGAGTCCATCTTTAAAGCATTTCAATCGCGAGCCTGATTCGTCGTACCGAGAGTCGAGTTCCCGAGTCCCGATACTCTTGGTTTAGAGTCCCGGTACATAAAAATGTAAAAGTCCGGTACATTTATTTTGTAAAAGTCCCGGTACATTTATTTTGTAAACTCCCGGTACATGCTTTTAATGAACTCCCGGTATACGCATTTTAATTGAAGTCCCGGTGGTTTTGAACTCTCAAGTCTCGGTATTTGGGCTAAGGACAATTAATGCTTGGGCCATGTCACGTGGGTAGGGGCGATGTGAGGTTTTGGGCCGAGAGCTCTTTGCTTCCTTTGGACTCCATGCACAAGTTTACTTGTAGTTTCCCATCCTTTTCTTTTGGTCGTGAGTTGCTTGGTAGATTTATTTTTGGGTTGGAATAATAAGAAGAACTAGGAGGTAAGGTAGTAGAAGTGATTATTAAATTGTTAGATTTACGAGTTAAATCTCCTACATCTTAGGTATTCTATCTAGAGGTCGGGAGAGTAAGTAAGGAGTTTTGGGACCAGAAGATATTATCGCGCGCCAGATGAGTTTTCTAACTAAAATACGTGCTCTTTTAAAGTGCTTTTAAAGTATTTTCATGATGAGAAATGCCATGATTTATTATTATGCTTTTAATTGCATGAAAGATGTTTAAAGTATTATATGAGATGTATGCATACATTGTTAGACGTAAAATGGCTAAGACGGGAGAGTAGACCCGCCAGTACTCGTGCGGGAGAGTAGACCCTTTATGCCAGGGGAGGCGCGACCCCGTAAGGCAGCATGAGGCTGACTCGTTGTCACTATGGGGTGACTTCAGGGTGCCAATTTACGAGAGGCGGACCTTGTTTCCGTGGATGTTTTACATGATCAGATTTTATGTGTTTCATGCTGAAAAGATATTTTGTTTTAAATGCTTTGATAACTGTTTGGAGGGACTCACTAGACCTCATGGTCTAACCCTCGTATTTTTCAAAATTTAAAACCTTTTCAGGTAAGCAGGTACTTAAAGGCTCTAGCAAATAAGAAGGACGTTAGCGCGATGAAGAACGAATAGTGTAGCGACACTTTAGCTTATCTTAGTTATTTCTCAGTTGTGTAGGTGGCTTCGCAAATCTATTTCTTTGATCTTTGTAATGAAACTTTGAGACCGCGATTTTGGGAAAGTCTTTATTGTTGAAATGCATGTTGATTTTAGTGAGGGTCTTTATACATACCCTCTACACCATGTCCATTGTACAACCATTCCTCTCTTCTGATCAGTACTCTAAGACCATACCTTACTTTTTGAAATGGATGCTTTCACATGCTTCCTTTTCCATGGCTTGGTTATATATAAACTGTGTGAGACGGAGAAAGAATTAAGACACCGAAGATCAGATCAATCTCCATCGCTTCTCCAATCTCTATCAGTTCCTCACTGCATAATTTAGGTATGTTCTTCATCAATCTTCCCCTATTTTTCCCTTATTTGTCATGGTTTGATATTCAATTCAAGGACTCATCTTCTTTTCCAGAATGCATCATAAGTTTTTACCATCCAGGACTTAGAAAAACCCAACTAAACTTAGGGAATCATCTGTTTACATATTTCTACGGCTAAAGAAGGTGTTTAAATGACACGTTTGATTGTATTATATGACTCATTATTGGCTTTTTGTTTGATTTCCAAGGCTGATCTTTCTGGTTCCATGTTGAAGGTTACGAAATTGAGCAGACACAATTGGGAGCTTTGAATTCTTCCCAATATATCTTGTACAAAGTTCACAATGCACATCAAGATGTATTTCAAGTATTCATAATTACTTAGAAATGTTATTTTAAGCAAATAAAAATTCCTATTTGGTTTGCATTCCAGTAAGGGCTGCCTTTACCAAAAAAATCTAAGGGTTTATTCTGCTAGGATGGTTTCAGCTCATATGACTGCTTTCTGAGTTATTGGCATCAGATGGAATAATGGCTACTGTTTGTTCAAGTTGCTGCATATGTGTCCAACAGTAAAGTTGTTTTCCTTGTTCAGTTGTATTGGAGCTTTGTTGTAAACCCTCTTTATTTATGTTATGGATGATTATAACAATGCAATTTTTTATTTGTTTTGATCCAAGAATGTTCAACTTCTAGGTTTATTTGCTCAAGGAGGGAAGTGGGATCACTTTTGTGGTCAAACATGTGTTACTAAAGATTCTCTTGTGATTTTCTTTGAGGTGAAATTTATTATTTGTGATATTCTTTGACGTGAAATTTATTATTTGTGATTTTCTGGAGGAGTTGGTTGTCTATCAATTCTAAATTTTGTGTTTACCATCACTGTTGGTGTTCTTGCATTGAGAAGAGATTTTCTCAGTTGAGAGTTGTCTTCTTGATTGAGAGGAGATTTTCTCAATGAGGTTTTATCTTCTTTTTAATTAAGTTATGTCTTGAATTCATGTTTTGCAAAAAACGGTTTGATCTGGTCAAAATTTTGTGGTTACCTTGAAGAAGTGAAAGAGAGGTTTAAGGGGTTGTTTACCAAATCTTTACCCAACAAGTGCTTACCGGAGTCAAGACTTTAACTTAACTCACCAGTTAAGAGTTTCTGAAAGGTAACCCATAATCTATTTACCGAAGATTTGTAGTTTCTGAAATTTTGTCCTAAATGTACTTTAATCGTATATTCCTATCCGCTGCATGCCTACTATTAGATTTGGGGTCCTTGCCATAATCATTCGGTGAGGTAATGTGACTTGGTAAGGGCTTACCTGTGTAAGCATTTGGTAAACGACCCACAAATATCACTCATAGGTAGTTCTGAGGGTAGGATGTGCACATATCTTGCCTCTACTTCAAGAGATAGAGTGACTGATTATATGAAAGTGATCCTTATGTGGTTATGGGTGTGAAAAATGCTATATTTATGTGGATGGACGCACACAATGGCTCTGCTATGCTGTTTATGGTAGGTAACCAAGTTTAATTCTTCTCTTTGCATATATATTTTTAGTTAGTTCACGTTGGTATAATGATCTGTAGGTTTGGTGTTCTTTGTGCAATTTGTATTTGGATGCACAAGTTATACTTCCTCTTCGCCCACTTCATGAAACTGTTTACGTGTTTGAACTTCTTACATTAGTTTTAGTTTTTCTAATATTTTTATTGTCTTTTTGATATGGACGATTATTCAAATTGTAATATTTTCGTCTTCTCACACGCCTTTCTCTCAGACCGCTCTCCTATATATAGGAATCAAATCAGCCACGTTCCCCGGGTACTCTCACAAATACAATCCCTCACAAGTTGAATATGTTATTTCCTCTATTCGTTTCAGGAAATCTCATGTTCTTCACGTTCTTCAAGTACAATTCAGTCATTCTAATATTACTTTATGTTCCAAATATTTTAGCAGCAAAAATCTGATTTTACACAATTTTACTTTTAAAGTGAAAGCCTCTTTGGGATGAATGAGGAGTAGGCAATATCTACATTATTCATTATTTGCGGAGACAAAACAATTTGAGCTCCTCTATAACGAAAGTATAAAGAAATAATTATGTCAACAATAAGACGATATCTATTCATTCAATATTTTCATTTGATGTTTATATAGACCGGAGGGCAGATGGCTTAACTGAACTGTAATACGGTTGCTTGCCGGTAGTTTTTGTTGTTTTGGGCTACTTTTTTATTATGTGCTAGAAAGGTTGTTCATCGTTTCACTCTGTTTGCTCATGTCATCGCCTTTTCACTTCAGTTTTTAAAAACTTTCTTTTCGCTTAGTTTTTGGATTGGAGGATCTCTATGGTGTGTGATTTATGTTGGTAGTTTAATTTAGGTCGGGCTTTTTCGTGGAGCCGAAAGCAATTAAGAAAACCACTATATAAATTGTCCGAAAAAGTGCAATATTTGTTTAAGCAAAAGTCTATATCCAAGTTTATTGTTTCTTCTAAATTGTAAATTGATGCATCTCTGTTCTCCATGTGCAGGTTAAATAGAAAAGAAACAGCAGAAAGACTTATGGAATAAATTCCTTGCAAAATCATTATTTGAATTGCAATTCGATTTTTTCAAGTAACCATTTTATGTAAGTTGCTAACTTCTCTGATTATTTGTTTTCCTACCAAGTGATTCTTATTCCTGCTCAGATTTCAGTATTTACCTTGTGTTATTAGGATTTTTAGGTTTAACTAACTACGACTCTTTTATTCTTTTTTTTAGATGTGTGAATCGGAATGCCTCCTATCAATGTTTTGGTTCATGACTATAACACAGAATTACGGGGAAGGGGTGAAATAATCTCCATTTCCAATCTATCTTGGTATCTATTTGCCAAACTGTGCATCTTAGGGGATATTTACCAAACGCTTACCCGGGTAAGCTCTTACCAACTCACATTATCTTACCGGATGAATATGGCAAGGACCAAGTGTCTTACCCAGTAAGTGAGGGTGAAGACTCTTGTCACGGTTAGCACTTACCGGGAAAATTGTTGTATACGATACCGTTTTGGTGTACTAAAATCTTACTCGGTAAGAAAGTGATAGTACCGGTAAGTGCTTATCCGGGTAAGCGTTTGTTAAACGACCCCTTATGCTTGTTTTGAATGAGGATTCTACGATGAAAAGTTATGATGTTTGTAACAAATAGGCTCTCAAAATAACACATGCATTCATTGATATTTGAATATAAGGCTTTCACAATAACAATTATTCAAGTTCAACAAGTTGCTTTCTTTCTTTAGTAAGATGATCTTACAATGGCTAGCAGGTAAGGCAATACATCAAGCTAATCTTGGTGAACATAAGATATTTCTTTTGTATGCCATTGATTTATTAATCATATAATGTAGTTGAGTGTTGACCTTGATTGCATATTCTTGCAGTTGAAACAAATTTTGCAATCAGGAGCCCACTACAAGTATGAGGTGCTTATATATTGTCCTTGCAAAGGTTTATAGAAAGTTTATTTCATCAAAGTTAAATGTCACATTCATCTAGCAATAGTGGCAGGTTTTTATTTACAACCTCTTGAAATTCCACCAAGAAGGTCTACAAAACAAAAACAATAATGAGAATAGCAGCAACAGTTTATCTCTTTTATTCTCTAATCTCCATCTCCTTTGCCATAATTTTATCATTACACAACTCCATGTCTTCCACTATCACTGGAGAACCAAGAAAGGTGTCTATGATGTCATCCAACTATATCAAGTGAAACTTCATTAGAACAAGTTACGTTCCCTCATCATTTGTAGATGATCCTGATTTCCTGAAACGTACAAATCCTTTTTTCACAAGAAATGGAGTTCACTAATCTATCACAAATTGTAGTATTTTCAGAAGCTTCAACTTTGACATGAACATTAACAGTGTGCAACATCTTTGTTGAACATGACTGCATCATCATGGTCCGTAAACTTTTTATTAGCAGGCATAGTCATGGTCCGTAAACTCAATGAAATCATAACTTTGGGGGCCAATTATTAAAAGCTTACCGGGTCACTTACCTCACCCGGTGCATTGCACGGGTACACTGCTAGTATATATATATATATATATATATATATGTGTGTGTGTGTGTGTGTGTGAGTGTGTGTGTGTGTGTGTGTGTGTGTGTGTCTTTAATGGCATGATTTAAGAGGTACTGAAGTCTCATTTCACTTCTGATTGACAAGAGGTGGGGTAGAAGTTTGAAATCTGAATCAATAAAACTATCTATTTAAGGTATATACCATAAATAAAAGGAAGAAAAACAACCTTAAAATTTATGATAGTTACTATCTTGAATTAGGTCAGATATTCTGTTAAAGATATAATTGTAAAAAATTATTATTTTAAGCCATTTAAAAATCTCATTATATGTTTTAGATTTATTTATTTTTAAATTTTAACTAAATAATATTTTTTATCATGTTTTATATGATGTTTCACTATTTTTAAAAACACTTTTGATAAGAGTTTTTTCACAATTTTCGTCAAATATCAAATGTATATATTCATAAATAATTCATTATATTTTTCTTTATGTTTTTGGATCCACGTTTGGAATCACATGTGATTAGTAACATTTAGCATATGATCCACTCTGAAATTTTTGTACATATCACATGTGATAATATTTGCAACACAATAAGATTTATAAATGTAAATTTACACAATCTCATATAATTAACAAAAATATCAAAAATTATCACATATGATTGATGCGATTATTGAACAAATTATCATATGTGATATAATAACCTATAATCAAATTGTTTTAGATTTATCTTTGTGATGAAACAGTTTATCAGAGATTATTAACATTCGAGTTGGAAAACAAGTTCAATACCGATTTATTAGAGATTATTCCCACGGTTACAAATAATGATACACCCAAAATGAAATTCATACCCCTTTTTATTTAATTTAATAATTTTGTATTTTATTCATGTGTTATAAACTGTCAACTTTATATCTACCACTGGATCGACCCTAATACTGAATGTGAGTCGTTTAAATTATGTATGTTGCAGTGGGAATCATATAACAGGGGAGAAGAAGAGAAAACAAGGGTGGAGTAGGCCGTGGGAATCATATAACAGTGTAGGAGTGGGCTGGATCTATATGTAATTGCAAAATACATAATTTAAACGGCTCACATTCAATGGTCTTTTCATTATAAATTTTTTAGGGAATTAATAATTCAAAATAAAAAAAAACTATTGGGTATTTTTTTTGCAATTTTCTTGCTTTACACTAATCTCTTACCGACTTATAAGTCATTATGTATAGATATGTATTATTACAGATGATTGTAATTTTTTTTGTTCAAACATACTTTTTAAATTATATTTTTGATAAAGTTAGCACTGACTGTTTTTGTTTTTAGTATACAATAAAAAAGCATTTACTTTTAGTGAACCCTCTCCTCCCATTTTCAATATACCGATATATAATTTGGACTAAATAAGAAGATGAAACACATTGCTCTTTATAGTTTGGTTTTATACGTATAACTAAATTTTGGACGTTTGAATGAACTGAAGTACCATGAGCTAATTAGTAGTTGAGGTATACTTAAATATAACTATACAACAAAATGATCAGAATTATAGGACATAAAAATGTTTTAAGTGTTCTAATAAATTGTTTATATGATTTAAGTTTGTAGGATAAAACAATAAAACGTCATATCTAAAAGTATTTCAACAAGTTTATAAGATGTTTTAGTGAATTCCCTCCATAAAACATTTATCACAGTATAAAATCGTTTCATTGAAAAGTCGTTCATATCCTTCACATAAACATCATACAAGGTTTGACACAGGGTTCAGGGATCGCATAAGCTACCACGATCGGGGCCTAACGGACACCCTCTCGGCTACACCGGAGTCCAAGTGGACCCCCTGTTATCCGAGTAGGAAGGAAACAAATTCCAACCCACAATGAATTATCAAATCCCAATGTACCCTGATCCCACCATGTAAACCGACACCACATAGCATACATATAACGTTTCGAAATCACATTTAAGAAAACTTTAAGCATCATTTCATTTGCTGAATAAACATGCAGTTCATGGAAAGCATGCATGACATTTATAAAACAGTTCATGCTCGTAAACGTAACAAAATTCAGTAAAACATAGTACGTCATAAAAAGGGTTAAGAGAACTCACCTGATTGCAAATTCCTTCCTAACCTCGTGTCTCGTTCCGTTCGTACACCTAATGCATAACGTAACAATTTAAATCAGTGTCTACTGACTTATGCTCTTAGACTTTCCTTCAATCTGACCTTGAATAAGTAATTAGAACTATTAACTACATTCTAGGCCCTTATTAAATAGTTTTAGACCTTAAAATAAACTAAGCCCAACATAACTCTAAGTCCAAAAAGGGACTTAAGAAATCTCTCGGCCCATCAAACCAATTCGGCCCAACAACCGAATCGGCCCAATACCCTAATCGGGGTTCCGGAGGTCCAAGTCCCGGTATGTCGAGTTGGGTAGCCAGGTTCCGGAACTTTCTAGTTCCGATATTGCAACTACCGGTACTCCCCTTGGTCCCGGTGTTCGACTTCCGGTACATACCGGTTCCGGTATTGATGATTAGCGAACAGGGCGAATCCAGCAAGTTTCTATACTCAAATCCTTCCTAACATTCCAATTAAGAGAGATTTTATCATGACATCCTTACTTAACATTGTTGCATAAAACTCTTTAACCATCAAAAACCTTAGAATCGATTTGATTTCACCAAATTAACTATTCGAATAAGAGATCAAAACCTTCCAGAGTGTTCTTAAAATTTCTCACAGCTAAAACATGAAGACAACTAGAAATCTAACTTATCTAGCTAATTACTGTGCAAGAAACAACAACGATTGAAGGTTTACTTACCCAATAGAGTCTCCTCACGATTTTGATGCCATGCCTTCTACCAACTCTTTCTCTCGGTTTCCTTCTCAGCCGCCACAGCAATGAAGAATGAACAATAGCAGTAAATGACCTAGGGATTTGGTCCTTATTTATACTTTTCACAAATTACAATTTAGTCCCTTACTAAAAACTTTCATTCTTTTCATTCCAACCACTAAACTTTCAAACCTACTAGAATTTGGGTTGTAACAAATATAAACATGCCAATTTCAAAACCCAACCACATTTTATACATTTGGCCATTTGGGTAAGATATTAAATATAATATTTATTTTTTTAAAAGCAAAACTTAATTATATTTTTTTGGGTATGCACCATGGGAGGATGATGTAACGTCCCAAGTTCATAACATGCATTCATCTAGAAAATACGCATTCACATTACATAAATATTATGTCTTTACATCATCAATAAAGTGATCTAAATAAAATTGACAGCGGAAGGCTCTACGTCCATAGCCGAGATTCTATCTATAGTCATCATTCAAAATCTTGGAGTCGCTATGAGCTCCACATCTTCCTTGTCTCCATCTAATTCTTACTACAATTTCCCACTGTACGTTTACCTGAAAATGGTTTAGTTTTTGAAAAGCGAGGGTTAGACCAAAAGGTCTAGTGAATTCCCTCCATAAACATTTATCACAGTATAAAGATCATTTCATAAAGAAAATACTTTCACATCTTTCTCATAACATCAACCAAGGTTAAACAAGGGGTTCAGGGAATTGCATAAGCTACTCCGATCGGGGCCTAACGGACACCCTCTCGTCTACGCCGGAATCCAAATGGACTCCCCGTTCCTTCATGTAGGAGAAAACGAATTCCAACCTACAAGCTAACCTCCATATGCCCAAGGGATCAGAGATCCCAAGGTACCCTGGCCCCACCGTGCAACCGACTCCACATAGCATACACATACATTTGAAACCATATGCATGAAAACATTAAACATCTTTCGTTTGTGTGTAAACATGTAAATCATGAAAGCATGCATAACTTTTATAAATCAATTCATACTCGATAAAGGAACCATATTCAGTAAAAATGGCACGTCATAAAAAGGAGTGAGAGAACTCACCTTTGATTATCGTATAACGCACTTCTTATATATCTCCCAGCTAAACCAGTCGATCACCTAAGGGCATTAGATTCGGATCAGATTAAACGGTTCAAACCTACTGTCCAACACACACTTTCCGGGTACCAACCTGTCCGGACACCAAGACTGTCCTGATACCCATACTATCCGGATACCAAGACTGTCCGGATACCCATACTATCCGGATACCAAGACTGTCCGGATACCCATACTATCTGGATACCAAGACTGTCCGGATACACCTTCTTTCCGGATACTGCATCCGGTAACTCAACCTACCCGGGAAATCACCCACCCGGAAACTACCATAAAACTTCACCCGGAAACTAGCATCCGTATCCGGAAACTACCATGATCATCACGAACTGATGGTGTCCGGATACGACTGTTGTTCGAAAATAGCAGATTAAAAGTGATCGATAACTCCAATTTCTACCATAAATTCGATTAGACAACCATAAGGGTTCATTCACCAATCTAAACATCCACTTAATCCATATTTCCTACCATTAAATCGATGTGCAAAGCCAAAAACCCTTAAAACCCACTTTTAAGAAGAAGGTGGTTAAAAACCCATTGAATCCTTATAATCAGACCTAAGAATCCAAACCAATTAAGAAAGGACCATTATAACAACAAGGAATACGAATTTAGAATGGAATACCTTGATGATTTCTCTTTTCTTTTAATCTCTTCTTCCAAAATCCCTTTCTTCTTCTCTTTTCTTTCCTAGCCGCCAACACCACCAAGCACCCTCACAAAACACTGATTTTAGAATAATGGAGGCTGCCCTAGGAAATTGAGTCCATAAATACCTTTCATTAATTGCAAATAAGTCCCTCAACTTAACTTTCATTTCGTAGACTTTAGCCACTAAACTTTCAATACAAGTTGAAAATTCTGGTTGTTACAGATGATCACCATTGTGGTCACGTTTAAAAATATAGTGTTCTATAATTCCCAAAAAAATATAAAAATTATTATTTTAATAGATCATATTGAAATTATTTTTATTACGGTGGTTTATGCATTACTTGCCCTTTTTAATTCATCATAGACAAACTACTGTAGCACATATGAATTACAGCAGGAGATTAATCCAACATGACGGTATTGAATTTTCAACAACTATTGCTTTACTTCGGTGGTGAACAATCTTTTAATCAGGGTATGTACCACCATTACAATAAATATTTTGGATATGTTTTAGCTTTTCGATTTTTTTAAACTACAATTTTAAAAGGTTATCCTCATGTGGCTTGTAACAACCCAATTCTAGTAGGTTTGAAAGTTTAGTGTTTCGAATGAAAGAAATAGAAGTTTTGGCAAGGGACTGAAGTGCAATTTGTGAAAAGTATAAATAGGGACCAAATCCCTAGGTCATTTACTGCTATTGTCCATTTTTCTGTATTGTTGGCGGCTGAGAGGTGAAGAAGAGAGAATCAGTGCAAGAAAGCTTGGCATTGAATCGTTGTGTGGAGGAGCTCAGAATCTGTAAGTAATGTTCTTCTCTTATGATATCCTTCTGCACTATAGTCATAGGGTAAACCAATTCTGTTCAATTCCCCATGTTTAAGCTATAAAGACTAGATAAGGGGATAATGTAACAACCCAAATTCTAGTGGGTTTTAGAGTTTGGTGGTCAAAGTGAAATAAATGAAAATATTGTTGAGGGACTTGTTTGTCATTTGGTGAAAGAGGTGTAGGGCACAAATCCCTAGAGCAACCCTCACTTCACAAATCAGTATTTGGTGTTGGTATTGGCGGCTAAGAGAGAACAAGAGAAAGAAAGAAGGGTTTGAGAAGAAATCAAGAGAAAAGGAGGAATCAAGGAAGAATCTGTAAGGTAATACTTTCTGAATCCGTTCTCCTGATCATTGTAGTACTTTTCTTTCTTATTGGTATGGATTCCTAAGATTTTCTGGATGATTCTTTGAGTTTTCACCATCTTTCCTTTAAAATGGGTTTTATGGGTTTTTGGCTTGGTAATGGATTTAAGGGAGTAAAAGATGGATTAAGTGGATGTTTAGATTGGTGAATGAACCCTTATGGTTGTCTAATCGAACTTATGGTAGAAATTGGAGTTATCGATCACTTTTAAATTGCTAATTTCGAACAGCAGTCGCATCCGGACACCACCAGTTCGTGATGATCATGGTAGTTTCCGGATACGGATGCTAGTTTTCGGGTGAAGTTTTATGGTAGTTTCCGGATACAGATGCTAGTTTCCGGGTGAAGTTTTATGGTAGTTTCTGGATAAGGATGGTAGTTCCCGGGTGGGTGTTTTTCCGGGTAGATTGAGTTACCGGGTGCAGTATCCGGAAAGAAGGTGTATCCGGACAGTCTTGGTATCCGGAAAGAAGGTGCATCCGGACAGTCTTGGTATCCGGATAGTATGGGTATCCGGACAGTCTTGGTGTCCGGACAGGTTGGTACCCGGAAAGTGTGTGTTGGACAGTGGGTTTGAGCCGTTTAATCTGATCTGAATCTAATGCCCTTAGGTGTTCAACTGGTTTAGCTGGGAGGTATATAAGAAGTGCGTTCTACGATAATCAAAGGTGAGTTCTCTCACTCTTTTTTATGACGTACCATTTTTACTGAATATGGTTCCTTTATCGAGCATGAATTGATTTATAAAAGTTATGCATGCTTTCATGATTTACATGTTTACATACAAATGAAAGATGTTTAAAGTTTTCATGTATACGGTTTCAAATGTATGTGTATGCTATGTGGAGTCGGTTGCACGGTGGGGCCAGGGTACCTTGGGATCTCTGATCCCTTGGGCATATGGAGGTTAGCTTGTAGGTTGGAATTCGTTTTCTACTACATGAAGGAACGGGGAGTCCATTTGGATTCCGGCGTAGACGAGAGGGTGTCTGTTAGGCCCCGATCGAAGTAGTTTATGCAATCCCCTGAACCCCGTGTTTAACCTTGGATGATGTTATGAGAAAGATATGAAAGTATTTTCTTTATGAAATGATCTTTATACTATGATAAATGTTTATGGAGGGAATTCACTAGACCTTTTGGTCTAACCCTCGCTTTTCAAAAACTAAACCATTTTCAGGTAAGCGTACAGTGGGAAATTCTAGTAAGAATTAGATGGAGACAAGAAAGATGTGGAGCTCATAGCGACCCCAAGATTTTGAATGATGACTATAGATAGAATCTCGGTTGTGGACGTAGAGTCTTCCGCTGTCAATTTTATTTAGATCACTTTATTGATGATGTAAAGACAAGATATTTTTGTAATGTGAATGCTTATTTTCTAGTTGAATGCATGTTATGAAGTTGGGATGTTACAAATGGTATCAGAGTCTTAGTTTAAGGGATTTAGGTGACCAATAGGGCCTAAACTTAAACTGTAAGATGAGGAACACAACCGAGACATAGGATTGCCTCTAGGAACGATCACTATAAATGCGCTAGGAAATAAGGTGCCAAGGACAAACGTGTAAGGTAAGTTTGGGATTACAGCTGGCCAGTGTAATTACGAACTTACAGGTACGTGTGTGTGCTTAAACTTACCTTATATAGTAAAATTGTGTGTCATAACTAGCAAAGGTTAATTGTTGTTTTCTTTCATTGTTAGTGAAATGGCTGGGAGAACTTTGAGGAGTAGGTCGGCACCTGCTGTGCCAAGGAATCAAGATGAAGAGGTACTAGAGAATGGACCGGTGGAATCGGCGAGGGAAACTGTTACCCGTAGAAGGGGAAGAGGTAGGGGTCGTGGAAGGGGTCGGGGAAGAACACCCCGTCGGGCCGCCACCCAAGTGGACGGGGATGGAGGAAACCCGAACCTGAGAACGACTCGTGCAACTGGAAGAACGAGGAGTGTGGAAGCCCCTGTTCATCAAGAAGACTCTCTTCAGGGGAGTTCAGCTTCTGCAAGGAGGGTAACTCAGCCAAGGGGACAGGGTCGAGGCCGCGGATCTACGTTTGTCACTCGAGAGAACCTAGCTGCTGAATTGGGTAAGATTCAAGAGACCTTGCAGGCTCTCCTCACTAAGCAGAATGAGGCAGCTTCGGGAAGCAAAGAAGCGAGTGAGAACCGAGAAAGCGTGGAACTGTCTAGTCTGCTAGCGACCGGTACTGGTAGTCACTTGAACTCAAACCCTCAAGTGATGAATGAGTTAGCAGCTAAGGGATGCAATTTCAAGGCCTTTGCCTCATGCAAGCCCCCTACTTTTAAGGGTGAATATGACCCTATCTTGGCAATGAAATAGGTGAAGGAAATGGAATTGGTCTTCGATACATGCAAGTGTGCTGATGGGGACAGAGTAATGTTTGCTTTGTCCATGTTGAAATCTGATGCAGTTTACTGGTGGGAGGCTGAGACTGGGGGAAAGGGTTCGGCAATGGCTAAGGGAATGTTGTGGGAAGCGTTTGTAGACAGGTTCAAAGCTCAGTTCTGCCCGCTCGCGACAGTAAAAAGATTGGAAGAAGAGTTCTTGGGGTTGGATCAGGGAGGTATGACAGTGCGGGAGTATACTACAAAGTTTATTGAGAAGTCTCGTTTTGCAGATTTGTATGTGCCAACGGAGGAACGCCGAGTGGATCGTTTCGTTCATGGACTGAAAAGCAGTATCCGAGAACTAGTTCTGACAAGGAACCCCACCACCTTCCAGGCGGCTATTAACGCAGGCGAGATGATTGAAAAGGAAAAGGTTCATCCGATGACTGAGAAGGGTGGTGAAAAGCGCAAATGGGATGGGCCGGGTAAGGACTTCAGAAAAGGGAAGGTGTTGCGTCCAGACAACCGTGTTAGTAAGGATACCGTTGGAAAACCATGTACGAAGTGTAACAGGGTGTATCGGGGAGAATGCATGGCAGGTTCAAACTCATGCTACCGGTGTGGCTTACCCGGTCACATGTCAAAGGATTGTCGTAGTGGGGGGAAATCTTGTTACGAATGTGGGGCTACTGGCCACATGCGTAATGATTGCCCACATTTGAAGAAAGGGGGATCAGTTCCGTATGGTGAACGTCAGGGTGGAAAAGGAAATGACAAGGGAGCAGAACCAGTGCGTCCGAAAGGACGTGCATTCCGCATCACTGCGGAAGAGGTAGAGGAAGTTTCAGATGTGGTGGCAGGTACGTTTCTAGTGAACTCTCTATGTGCCAAGGTGTATTTGATTCAGGAGCAAATCGCTCCTTTGTATCGCATGCTTTTATGAAATGTTTGGGGGTGAGGCCTAGACATTTGGAGAGAGCACTAGAGGTGGAAACTGCAAATGATAGTTGGGTATATGTTAAGGAAGTAATAGAAGACTGTGTCATAGATATAGAAGGGAGGTTGGTGCCTACGAAGTTATATCCCATGTCAATGGGAGAGTTTGACGTAGTGTTGGGTATGGATTGGTTAGCCGCGAACGATGCGAATATCGTTTGCAACAAAAAGCTGATCAGGATCCGGTCACCTGATGGGGATACCGTAGTGATCTATGGAAACCGCCGTGATAGAAAGACCAGCCTTATCTCCATGATTAGGGCTACTAAGTGTTTGAGAAAGGGGTGTCAAGGGTTCTTGGCGTACGTGTTGGACGCCAAGAAAGAGAAGCGTGGGGTGGGCGATGTGCGAGTGGTAAATGAGTACCCGGAGGTATTTCCGGATGGCTTGACAAGTCTACCCCCGGATCGCCAGATCGAGTTCAGAATTGATCTGATGCCGGGATCTGCACCGATTGCCCGCGCAACGTATAGATTGGCGCCGTCCGAAATGAAGGAAATGATGACTCAATTGCAGGAGTTATTAGACAAGGGGTTCGTTAGACCGAGTACATCTCCGTGGGGAGCACCTGTGCTCTTTGTGAAGAAGAAGGACGGTACTATGCGAATGTGCATAGACTACCGAGAACTCAACAAGGTCACGATCAAGAATAAGTATCCGATCCCGAGAATCGACGACCTGTTTGATCAGTTACAAGGAGCCAGTTACTTCTCCAAGATTGATTTGAGGTCAGGATATCATCAACTCAAGGTGAGGGAGGAGGATGTGCCGAAGACTGCATTTTGGACCAGGTATGGACACTACGAATTCTTGGTGATGCCGTTCGGGCTAACCAACGCCCCGACAGCATTCATGGACTTAATGAATATGGTATGCCAACCTTATTTGGACCAGTTCGTGATAGTGTTCATAGATGACATCCTGATATTTTCAAGATCGGAAGGGGAGCACGAAAGCCACCTTCGTACAATTCTCGAGCTATTGAAGCAAGAGAAGTTGTATGCGAAGTTTTCCAAGTGCGAGTTTTGGCTGAGGGAAGTGCAGTTCCTCGGGCACGTGGTGTCTGAGAAGGGGATCATGGTTGATCCAGCTAAGATTGAAGCCATCCGAGACTTGGAGCAACCTAAGAATCCGTCAGAAGTTCGAAGTTTCCTCGGGCTGGCGGGGTACTACCGGAATTTATCAAAGACTTTTCGCGTATTGCCACGTCACTGACCTCTTTAACGAAGAAGAATGCCAAGTTCATTTGGTCGGAGAAGCAAGAGGAAGCATTTCAAAGGCTTAAGGATATGTTGAGCAGCGCTCCGGTGTTGTCACTACCGGATGGTTCAGACGATTTTGTAGTTTTCAGCGATGCCTCGAAGCTTGGTTTGGGTTGCGTACTCATGCAACGAGGTAAGGTGATCGCTTATGCCTCCCGGCAGTTAAAGGATCACGAGGCTCGTTATCCTATGCATGATTTAGAATTGGCGGCAATGGTCTTTGCCCTGAAGATTTGGCGACATTACCTGTATGGGACGAAGTGCCAGATCTTCACGGACCACAAGAGTTTATGTCATCTCTTTGATAAAAAAGAGTTGAATATGCGCCAAAGGAGATGGATTGAATTGTTGACCGACTACAACTGTAAGATCGAATATCATCCGGGGAAGGCAAACGTGGTGGCGGACGCTTTGAGCCGTAAGGAACGAAGTGAAACCCCCAGGATTGTGGCCATGAGGGCCGAGGTCACATTCAATCTGTTAGCTGAAATAAAGAAATGCCAGGTTGAAGCGCTCGAAACCGAAAATCTTAAGAAGGAGAGAATGGTAGGGCAAGCGTCCATGTTAGTGGAAGATAGTCGAGGGGTGAAATGTCTGAATGGGAGAATCTGGGTTCCGAAACTCGGAGAGCTCCGAAAGCTGATTCTCGAAGAAGCTCACAAATCGAAGTACACGATCCACCCCGGAACTAACAAGATGTACGGAGATATACGACGAGACTACTGGTGGCCCGGATTGAAGAAGGACGTGGCTCATTTTGTAGAGACCTGTATGACGTGTTCACGTGTAAAGATCGAGCACCAACGACCGTATGGGAAGCTCCAGTCGTTAGAAATTCCTATGTGGAAGTGGGACCAAATTACGATGGACTTCGTAACCCACTTGCCTAAGACTCCAAAGGGTTTTGACGCTATATGTGTGATTGTGGATCGTCTCACAAAGTTGGCACACTTCTTACCTATACGAGAGTCTTACTCGTTGGAGCGGTTAGCAAAGTTGTACATCGACGAGATCGTAACCCGTCATGGTGTGCCCTCGTCGATTGTATCTGACCGAGATAGCAGATTTACCTCTACGTTTTGGAAGAGTTTCCAAAGAGAAATGGGTTCGCAGATCAAGATGAGTACCACTTATCATCCTCAGACCGACGGTCAGAGTGAGCGAACGATCCAGACGTTAGAAGACATGTTAAGAGCATGTGCTTTGGATTTCCAAGGCTCATGGGAAAAGCACTTACCGCTGATCGAGTTTGCTTATAACAATCGCTATCACTCGAGTATCAAGGCAGCGCCGTTTGAGGCACTTTACGGTAGAAAGTGTCGGACACCGTTGTGTTGGAATGAAGTCGGAGAGAGACAGTTAGCGGGGCCAGAAATTGTACAACTGACTTCGGACAAGATAGTCCAAGTGCGTGAAAGACTGAAGGTCGCCCGCGACCGGCAGAAAAGCTATGCGGATAAGAGGCGAAAGACATTGAATTCCAAGTCGGGGATCATGTTCTGCTAAAGGTGTCTCCTTGGAAGGGAGTGGTACGATTTGGAAAACGTGGGAAGTTAAGCCCACGTTACATCGGATCGTTTGAGATTACTGAACGAATTGGAGAAGTGGCATATAGGTTGGACCTACCGGAAGAATTGAGCAGTATTCATAATGCGTTTCACGTGTATAATATAAGGAAATGTCTAGCCGACACGACTAATGCTGTGCCGTTGGATGACATTAAAGTGGACGAGAATTTGAACTTTGTAGAGGAACCTGAAGCAATCACGGATGTTAAGGTAAGGAAGTCACGGAACAGGGAGACTAAACTGGTTAAGGTACAATGGTGACACCACAAGGGTCCGGAGGCGACCTGGGAGTTGGAGTTGGAGTCGGAGATGAAAGAAAGATACCCACACCTCTTCCAATGAGGAATTCCGGAGACAGAATTCTTTTAAGGGGGGAGTGTTGTAACAACCCAAATTCTAGTGGGTTTTAGAGTTTGGTGGTCAAAGTGAAATAAATGAAAGTATTGTTGAGGGACTTGTTTGTCATTTGGTGAAAGATGTGTAGGGCACAAATCCCTAGAGCAGCCCTCACTTCACAAATCAGTATTTGGTGTTGGTATTGGCGGCTAAGAGAGAACAAGAGAAATAAAGAAGGGTTTGAGAAGAAATCAAGAGAAAAGGAGGAATCAAGGAAGAATCTGCAAGGTAATACTTTCTGAATCCGTTCTCCTGATCATTGTAGTACTTTTCTTTCTTATTGGTATGGATTCCTAAGATTTTCTGGATGATTCTTTGAGTTTTCACCATCTTTCCTTTAAAATGGGTTTTATGGGATTTTGGCTTGGTAATGGATTTAAGGGAGTAAAAGATGGATTAAGTGGATGTTTAGATTGGTGAATGAACCCTTATGGTTGTCTAATCGAACTTATGGTAGAAATTGGAGTTATCGATCATTTTTAAATTGCTAATTTCGAACAGCAGTCGCATCCGGACACCACCAGTTCATGATGATCATGGTAGTTTCCGGATACGGATGCTAGTTTCCGGGTGAAGTTTTATGGTAGTTTCCGGATACGGATGCTAGTTTCCAGGTGAAGTTTTATGGTAGTTTCCGGATAAGGATGGTAGTTCCCGGGTGGGTGTTTTTCCGGGTAGATTGAGTTACCGGGTGCAGTATCCGGAAAGAAGGTGTATCCGGACAATCTTGGTATCCGGAAAGAAGGTGCATCCGGACAGTCTTGGTATCCGGATAGTATGGGTATCCGGACAGTCTTGGTGTCCGGACAGGTTGGTACCCGGAAAGTGTGTGTTGGATAGTGGGTTTGAGCCGTTTAATCTGATCTGAATCTAATGCCCTTAGGTGTTCGACTGGTTTAGCTGGGAGGTATATAAGAAGTGCGTTCTACGATAATCAAAGGTGAGTTCTCTCACTCCTTTTTATGACGTACCATTTTTACTGAATATGGTTCCTTTATCGAGCATGAATTGATTTATAAAAGTTATGCATGCTTTCATGATTTACATGTTTACATACAAATGAAAGATGTTTAAAGTTTTCATGCATATGGTTTCAAATGTATGTGTATGCTATGTGGAGTCGGTTGCACGGTGGGGCCAGGGTACCTTGGGATCTCTGATCCCTTGGGCATATGGAGGTTAGCTTGTAGGTTGGAATTCGTTTTCTCCTACATGAAGGAACGGGGAGTCCATTTAGATTCTGGCGTAGACGAGAGGGTGTCCGTTAGGCCCCGATCGGAGTAGCTTATGCAATCCCCTGAACCTCGTGTTTAACCTTGGATGATGTTATGAGAAAGATGTGAAAGTATTTTCTTTATGAAATGATCTTTATACTGTGATAAATGTTTATGGAGGGAATTCACTAGACCTTTTGGTCTAACCCTCGCTTTTCAAAAACTAAACCATTTTCAGGTAAGCGTACAGTGGGAAATTCTAGTAAGAATTAGATGGAGACAAGAAAGATGTGGAGCTCATAGCGACCCCAAGATTTTGAATGATGACTATAGATAGAATCTCGGTTGTGGATGTAGAGTCTTCCGCTGTCAATTTTATTTAGATCACTTTATTGATGATGTAAAGACAAGATATTTTTGTAATGTGAATGCTTATTTTCTAGTTGAATGCATGTTATGAAGTTGGGATGTTACAGATAAATGGGGATAATCTAATCAGAGTGTTTAGATGACCGATTTATGTATGATTGGGAAGGTACAGTGTAACGCCCTAAAATCCGGGCCAATTTAAACCTCAAGTTACAACAGGTTATGACAATAAAGTTACAACTTATATAGATAGCAAAGGAATTAACCATCAAGAGTGTATTTACAATACAGGATACTTCGAACAACCTATTAGTCTAATCATGACACTATAATCAGATTAATTGCGTTATCTAAGCTATCCTTCAAAAATCTCTTATTTGTTAATTGCCACTTCTGCTATTCCAAAAACACTCGTCCCACAACCCTTTATTTGCCTGAGCCTGCACCTGGTAAGAAAACATCATATGAAACGATTAGGCCAACGCCTAGTGAGAACATTCGTTTCAATAATAACATTTGCAAAAAATCAATGTACACATGTTATAACAAACATGGTTACTCCTTTTCTTACCGTATGTATAACTCTATTCCATTACACAATTTCATCCATTCCCATGACTATGGCTGACAACAAATCCATCAGCATATCATACCCCAGAGCCACACTACGAATCTTCAAAGATTCTAGATCAATGGTCTCCACCAATAAATCGCGATTACACACGCCCATTTATCAGCATTTCATACCCCAGAGCCACACTACGAATCTTCTCAGATTCTAGATCAATGCTCTCCACCAATAAATCGCGATTACACACGCCCATTTATCGGTAAGGAAGCAGAGATCACAAGCACTTATGTCAATCTCACTCTCTTCCTTAGAAATCAGGAATAACGATTAATACCACACGCCTATTCCATGATTTCCCACACACACTGGAATAACGATTAAACGAGTAATACCACACGCCTATTCCATGTGATTACCAAACTTCAGTCCCTATGGATCCATTACACTTATTTCTACTCGTGCAATTAAATGCTTAAAACAGATTTCTCATTTCATTCAGTATGAGCAAATCACCTTGATACCATATAGATTCCTCATATAATTCAGTATGAGCCAATCTCCTTTACCTATACCAAACACCTGCCTAGTATCAAACTGGCACAATCATCAAGCCTAACATACTACCCTTCGAATGTACGTATGTTCATGCTAAACTAATTATGTCTCAATCACTAAATCACAACGATTCACAATTAACAGAACTGAAAATTGCCCAATCTGCACAAAGTGTCCGGACAACCCAAAGTTTCCGGATAACCCATCTTATCCGGACGTTTCCATTTTCCGGAAACCATAATTTCCCCGGACAATCCCAACACCCGGACAACACATCCTTTCCGGTAAATTCCTACTTTTCCGGATAATATTCAAATCCGGACAACATCCGAACTCTATAGTCATCCGGATACCATCCGGTACTTACTTCATCCGGATTCTTGTAATACATAAAACCTACCCGGATACTTCCTGCGTCCGGAATCATTCATCATTGGGGTTTTCCGGATACGACGATTCATCCGGAAAAGTCGGGTCTGCAGTCTAAAATTCAATCTAACTTCTTGTCTGTTCGATTCAACTCATTCCCAGTACAACCATACAGTTCATAATCACTTTATACAGTTATTTCACGGTTCAATTTAACATAAGAACACTGATTTAAGCAAAGTACAAATGAACTCACCTTAGGTTTGCAAAACCCACTTTAATCCTCCATCTGATGCTTCAAATCTGATGTTACTGATATGTAAATCAAATCCAAAACATAATTTCGTTCATAATCTAACACATACAATAATCACAACTGAAAACATCAACAAATCCCTTACCAATTTGATGAACAAACCCTTGCTTTCCTTCTTTTTCTCTTTTCTCTCTTTCTTTCAGCCTCCTAAACCGACCCAGCCACAAAATGAGATAAAATATCTGATTTTTCAGCTATTTTATTCATACCCACTTTCCAAAATGACCAACCACACCTCCAAGATTCATTATTTCCACAATTGACACCAAACCTTAGTTCTTTGTATTTTAACCTTATTGAATTATAAAACTTCTATATAATTCAAGGTTACACCAAAATACAAATACATCCCAATTCTCATTAAAACACTATTACTGAAATTTCAGGATGTTACAATACTCCCCAACTTGAAAATGATTTCGTCCCCGAAATCAAGATCAGGTAAACAAATGGGGATGTCTCTCTTTCATATTCTCTTCCGACTCTAAAGTCACATTAGCACCTTGATGGTGTTTCCACTTTACTTTCAACATAACTACTTCCTTGCCAATACATAGCTTCTAACCGATCTTTCCAAAATTTCCTCTGGTTCTTCCACACAACAATTCTTCTCATTCACTCTTACTTTAGTAAAAGAAATCACATCATATCAACATGAAATATTTTGTACGTCTCTTCCTTTTAAGTCTTACATACTTAATCACAATTAAAAGTCCAGAAAGAACAAGAATTCATCTTTTCATATTTTCTGAACCTTACCTCTTTCATTAGTATCCTCTCCCCAACTTGGATTTGCAAACCTCCTTAGAGTCACTGTTCATCATCAAATCTTTACCCGACTATTTCTTGGTCTACCATACCGACATTAACCGTAACTCGATCTCTGGTTTCAAAATAAAATTACTATCTACTGCTTGAAAATCTATACTCACCTTAAATTGAGTATACTCACCACTTTGAATACTCCGATAAATACGACAAACCTTTGTTATATCCATGACTCACACGTTTCTTTAGTACACAGTGCTACCATTTCCCCACACCATTATTGCACTATGCGACCATATTGCAACCAAATACTAAAGTGTTGTATAATAAGGGTAATAATTCCATTGAACCTGTAGTATAACTACATTCTTAGGTCCGATCTTTTTATCATTTCTTCCCACGTTAGCATGGAGTACTACCCTCCAAATATTACTTGTCTCTTTCTCCCAACTTTTCCACATACTGATAACATTTTCTCATTACTATACCTAACCAAACAGTTGTACCAAAATTCTAACTTAAGGAAATCAACCTAGTTATCTTGAAACAACATACCGTTCGAAGTTACTACCCATTCTTAGATCTTCAACTAATCTTTTCTCGTACAATTCTTTCACACATAAGGAGCAACTTATATTCCTTAAGGATTTTGCATCTTTTACATCACATTTTGACTAACATATCCATCATCTTCGTTAACTTCCAATGATTCAAGAACATAAACTTACTTACCTAGCGACTCACACAATCAACATTGCTTTAGATAAACACCCACTACTTTTCTGCCATTCTATTCCGATATTAGCCATATCACTACACCATCTTACAAACTACATACTAGTTGACACACTTATCTTAACACTTGATGTCACTACTCGCTCGTACATTCTCCACCCATAACATCACACAGCAGACCGGGTCTCTCATGGTCATTTGTACACAATTCAAACGTACAATCATGTTCTCCCGCATGATTAATTTAGTCTATTTCACTATTATAATCCTCCCCAACTTTAGTTGAACCACAACTCGCGGTTTCTAATTAATTTCAACTTACTTGTTTCCTTCCGGCTCTTCGTGATTCCAAACCAATACATAGACAGGGCACAATCTCTCACGGATCGGCATAGTCTATACACTCGCTTCGTTCGTGTCTAATACTTCATCCTTTATAAACCATCCACACCGTAAGCAAACACTTATCTAAAACAACAGCCCTTCACTATCCTAACACCCCTACGCGGTGGTCCTTTAACTTTTAATCTTCTGATTCCAGGCTTAATATTCATATCTGATCTCCGAAATAACCAATGTATTCATCTCATGTAAACTTTAATTATAATATAATTATTTTAATTCCAACCCCAAGCCTACGTCGAGCTTATTTAAACCAGGCGAATGCTCCCAATACTCAACCGAGTCTAAAACCGAGCCATCCGCTCAAAGAATCCAATGATTATTTATCAATATCTACTCATACAATTAAATACATCTAACTCACATCATGCAACACACGCTCCGAGGCATGATAATCCTACGACCCCATCATTTCTACTTTCCCAACGAAGTCAACTTATATAGGTATATATATATGCGTATAAGCAACTCTTTTATACTCCACAATGTATCTACTTCGCCAAGGTTCATTAGTTTCAAAGGTATTAAGAACGCGCAATTTATCAAACAGTCTTTACACTTAAGACCGGCACTTGTTCAAATAGAAAGCAGTTAAGCATATAACACATCCAAGGCTCCATCTCGAGTTGCTAAAACTAACAAACATTTAAAAGACTCATTTGAATATAAATCAAGCCTTTAAGGCCAAAATAAACGTTTGGTTAAACATGTGTCACTCACACGATTACGTAAACCAAAATACATTGATACCCAAAATTTTTACCCTTTTTAATCCCTTAATTGGCCATCGGCCCCAAAACAAAGGTTTACCATTCTTAAAACTTTACATGGTCGGATTTACCAAAATCCCCCAACCCACATGTTCACATTTTTAAAACGTAAAACATCATAAATATTGCACATCCACAATAAACATTAAAAGCGTGTTTTGACTACATATCTTTCGCTTGCGCAACAGTAACTTGAAACTTCTTTCATTAGTAATTTATTCGTCAATTACTCAAAATCTTTAACTATGCCGTACACGATAAAATTTGCTTTGCGCATACCCTCTGCATAACAGCATACCGGTACCGCTCACGGTTTTGTTCCTGTTCGCACAGGCATACGCGGGACGCACCCAGACCGTACCCAACGACGGACGAAAGGTCTCATACACCTTACACAACTATCGACTTCAAAGTCAATATTTGACATGTCGACACTTCCTTAACTTTAAGGTCCCTAACTGAACCTAATTCTTCCTCCGGACACAACCGTCCCTCGGCAACTGTATTCCTAGTCAGTGAACAAGGGTACAAACTCTCATGCAACTGACACTAAAGTCCACTTTCGACTCTCACACTGTTCATCTCTCATTTGAACACAATTACCAAAACTACAAACCTTCTCCCAAGGTTTATCCAACACCTCTCCACTCTTGGAGTTCTTTCTTAGCTTATAACGTAATACTCTACGACCTAGCGAGTTCATAGCCTTTATGCATGACAAAAATCATTTCGCACATTTTCTCATTTTAAATAACCCTACTGGGAAATAACTTGGGCACACATACCCCAAATTACTGCACAACGATCTCGAGAATCGTTTGCATATTAAATTTCCGAAAACTCAATCCTTCTCAACCAAAACAGTGTTGTTACGACGGTAATATACTAACTGAAAATCTCTTCGTATGACAACAGTTCGAAAAAGTTTGACCGACACGAAATAAACTAGTCGGTTCTCTCACTTATTTATATGATGTTTAATAGGTCCATACTCCTGTTAGTTATTAAACGTTTTGCTGACCAACGCTTTCTTGTTGCAATTCAACTTTTCATGTAAAGTAAGAAATACTTTGTAAAAACTTCAAAATTTTCGTTGTGCGACGTAAATGGGATTGCCTTTTTCTTTAAATACACTTTCGCACATGCTAATTCAACCTTGACTAAAACTGTTATTTATGCATTTGGTTTGAAATCAAGAAAACTCATGTAACACACACTAAAACACCAGGCATAAAACTTTCCTCGCAATTGAAGGCTACTTACTCAAACGAGGTCAATCGTCTTACTTACGTAACTTATCATTGACATTCTACTTCCGACCAGTGGTCGCCCTCTTGGCCTTATAACATTTGCTATACTGGCATTCCACGATCCACATACTCCACCATGTCATACCATTTCCATCTTGATCAATCATCTCATACTCTATCTCCACACATATCAATCCACCTACTAAAGGTTGCCTTGGAGGACTTTCATGAGTCCCGCCAATTCCAGGTTATCCTTCCAACCTCCAATCAAAACGGATATGTCCTTCAAAGGACCTTGGTGGCGTATTCACCATCATTCTACTAAAATATAAAGGGATAACCATAAGAAATGGTTATACGAGTATAGACATGCAAAACGTACTTTACCGATCATTAGTCACTGTGACAATTTAGAAAAAAGTATGCTCGTGTAACTCATATTCATAATAATAGTAGCTAATTGAAATTACGAACATACTTTACATGAGAATTCTCGTTGCCATTGCTACAGTACTAAATTCACGTATTTCTGTTGACTCTAAGACTATCCCGTCTTAGTACTTCTACCCCTTTCTCACATACCGTAACTTAATTCATCACAACTTAAGTCTAAGTATCTCCTCAGCATACTTAGTTCGCTTAAACTATTGCTCTGATACCATATTGTAACGCCCCAAAATCCAGGCCAATTTAAACCTCAAATTACAACAGGTTATGACAATAAAATTACAACTTATATAGATAGCAAAGGAATTAACCATCAAGAGTGTATTTACAATACACGATACTTCGAACAACCTATTAATCTAATCATGACACTATAATCAGATTAATTGCGTTATCTAAGCTATCCTTCAAAAATCTCTTCTTTGTTAATTGCCACTTCAGCTATTCCAAAAACACTCGTCCCACAACCCTTTATTTGCATGAGCCTGCACCTGGTAAGAAAACATCATATGAAACGATTAGGTCAACGCCTAATGAGAACATTCGTTTCAATAATAACATTTGCAAAAAATCAATGTACACATGTTATAACAAACCTGGTTACTCCTTTTCTTACCGTACGTATAACTCTATTCCATTACACAATTTCATCCATTCCCATGACTGTGACTGACAACAAATCCATCAGCATATCATACCCCAGAGCCACACTACGAATCTTCAAAGATTTTAGATCAATGGTCTCCACCAATAAATCGCGATTACACACGCCCATTTATCAGCATTTCATACCCCAGAGCCACACTACGAATCTTCTCAGATTCTAGATCAATGCTCTCCACCAATAAATCGCGATTACACACGCCCATTTATCGGTAAGGAAGCAGAGATCACAAGCACTTATGTCAATCTCACTCTCTTCCTTAGAAATCAGGAATAACGATTAATACCACACGCCTATTCCATGATTTCCCACACACACTGGAATAACGATTAAACGAGTAATACCACACGCCTATTCCATGTGATTCCCAAACTTCAGTGCCTATGGATCCATTACACTTATTTCTACTTGTGCAATTAAATGCTTAATACAGATTTCTCACATCATTCAGTATGAGCAAATCACCTTGATACCATATAGATTCCTCATATCATTCAGTATGAGCCAATCTCCTTTACCTATACCAAACACCTGCCTAGTATCAAACTGGCACAGTCATCAAGCCTAACATACTACCCTTCGAATGTACGTATGTTCATGCTAAACTAATTATGTCTCAATCACTAAATCACAACGATTCACAATTAACAGAACTGAAAATTGCCCAGTCTGCACAAAGTGTCCGGACAACCCAAAGTTTCCGGATAACCCATCTTATCCGGACGTTTCCATTTTCCGGATACCATAATTTCCCCGGACAATCCCAACACCCGGACAACACATCCTTTCCGGTAAATTCCTACTTTTCCGGATAATATTCAAATCCGGACAACATCCGAACTCTATAGTCATCCGGATACCATCCGGTACTTACTTCATCCGGATTCTTGTAATACATAAAACCTACCCGGATACTTCCTGCGTCCGGAATCATTTATCATTGGGGTTTTCCGGATACGACGATTCATCCGGAAAAGTCGGGTCTGCAGTCTAAAATTCAATCTAACTTCTTGTCTGTTCAATTCAGCTCATTCCCAGTACAACCATACAGTTCATAATCACTTTATACAGTTATTTCACGGTTCAATTTAACATAAGAACACTGATTTAAGCAAAGTACAAATGAACTCACCTTAGGTTTGCAAAACCCACTTTAATCCTCCATCTGATGCTTCAAATCTGATGTTACTGATATGTAAATCAAATCCAAAACATAATTTCGTTCATAATCTAACACATACAATAATCACAACTGAAAACATCAACAAATCCCTTACCAATTTGATGAACAAACCCTTGCTTTCCTTCTTTTTCTCTTTTCTCTCTTTCTTTCAGCCTCCTAAACCGACCCAGCCACAAAATGAGATAAAATATCTGATTTTTCAGCTATTTTATTCATACCCACTTTCCAAAATGACCAACCACACCTCATAGATTCATTATTTTCACAATTGACACCAAACCTTAGTTCTTTGTATTTTAACCTTATTGAATTATAAAACTTCTATATAATTCAAGGTTACACCAAAATACAAATACATCCCAATTCTCATTAAAACACTATTACTGAAATTTCAGGATGTTACATACAGGGTTGGGTTTAATGCTTGCTAATTTTGGTAAAGGATAGAGAGATCAATTAGCGTTTAGACCGATAAAAATGGAGTGTTCCCGATCC
Source organism: Saussurea involucrata (assembly GCA_033807775.1). Lineage (NCBI taxonomy): Eukaryota > Viridiplantae > Streptophyta > Magnoliopsida > Asterales > Asteraceae > Saussurea > Saussurea involucrata. Next base: position 221,583,013 of record CM066320.1, read on the forward strand.
TGTTCGCTAGTCGCCAAATACCGGAACTGGGTACCCGAACCGATGTGTGTGGTGTGTTGCGGAACTCGGATAGTAAAGCACGGTACCGGAACTTGGACTCCAGAACCCGTGTGGGAGTGTGGACCGAATGGTTTGTGGGCCGAAAGTTATGATGGGCCGACTTAAATCTCTTTTGGACTTAGAGATATTTTGGGCTTAGTTTATTTTAAGACCTAAATTATTTATAAAGGGCCCAGTATGTAGTTAATAGCTCTACTTATTTTAGGGATGGATTGAAGGAAGGCTTAAGAGCATAAGTCAGTAAGCATTGATTTAAATTGTTACGTTATGCTTTAGGTGTAAGAGCGAGTCGGACGAGCACGTGATTAGGGAAGTAACTGCAATCAGGTGAGTTCCCTAAACTCTTTTATGACGTACTATGGTTTACTGATTATGGTTTCATTTACGAGCATGAAATGTTTTATGAATGTCACGCATGCTTACCATAAACTGCATGATTTATTTAAGGAAGTTTATTCAGCAAATGAATGATGTTTGGAGTTTTCATGAACATGATTTCGATAAGTTATGTGCATGCTATGTGGGGTCGGTCTGCACAGTGGGATCAGGGCAGCTTGTAGGAGGGAATTCATTTCCTTCCTACTCGGATATGTGGGCAGCTTGTAGGAGGGAATTCGTTTCCTTCCTACTCGGATATGTGACTAGTTATGTGATCCTTAACACTGTGCAGTACCATAGTTGAATGATTATATGAAGAATGTGAACTGTTTGAAATGAAATGCTTTTATACTGTGATAAATGTTTTACGGAGGGAATTCACTAGACCTTTTGGTCTAACCCTCGTTTTTTTTAAAAACTAAACCATTTTCAGGTAAGCGTGTTACGGGTTCTTCTAGTAAGAACTAAGAGATGGCAAGAAGGATTTGGAGCTTAGAACGACTCCAAGATTTTGTCTATGATAGCTATAGATAGAGCTCTCGGCTGTGGATTAGAGACTTCCGCTGTCAAGTTTTGTTTAGTATAGGTTGATGATGTTTTAAAGACAAGTTATTTATGTAATTCGAATGCTTATTCTATATTAATGCATGTTATGATTATTGGGACGTTACATGGCTGAACGTCGACCATTGCTTCACTCATTAACAAGAATGGGATTTGAACTCAAAAACCCAAATGATATTATTGGACAACAATATAAAGTCAATCACAACATATACTTTTTTTTAAATAATTTCTAACATTTATTTGATAACTTGATCATATGAGGTGATGTTTAAGAGTCTAATTAAATATTGGATACAAACTCAAAACTTGTAGGTTGTTATAACAATCTCCACCATTTAATATGTACACAGTCACAAACTCCATCTAATATGGGGATGTGATTCTTGAACTTGTTATAAACAAATTTGAGAGAATTAATAAGTCAAAAAAACAAAACAGTTGAGTATTTTTTTGCACTTTTGTTGTACATTAATCGCTTACTCACTTATATAGTAAGTCATCATGTATAGATATGTATGATTACAGATGATTGTAAATTTTTTGTTCAAACATACATTTTAGATTTTATTTTTGATAAATAGTTGCACTAATTGTTTTGTTTTTGGTATACCAAAATAAGCAATTACTTTTAGTGAACCTTCTACCCCCATTTCCTGTATCAACATATCGACCTCCATCTTATAAACGTCTAAGTTTTTTAAGACATACTTAAATAAGAATGATATAATTATGTAAGATTACTAGAAAGAATACCAATATTTTTTAATAGACCATTCTATCTAAAATTAGCAAGGGATTTAGAAAATTTGTGAAAAGAAAATGAAATATACAAATATATAATTTGGACTAAATAAGAAGATGAAACATATGCTATTTATAGTTTGGTTTTATACGTGTATAACTATAAATATGTTTCCTTAGTTTATTTGAAAATATAAGAATATGTTATCCTATCCACACATGTAACTAATATGTGCTTATTATTACACAAGATTACCATGGTACTAACGGTTCCACACCTAAGTACAAAAAATATATGTACGTTTGAATGAACTGAAGTACCATGAGCTAATTAGTAGTTGAGGTACACTTAAGTACAAGTATACAAGAAAATAATGAGAAAAGTAAAACATAAAAAATGTTTTAAGTGTTCTAATAAATTGTTTTATATGATTTAAGTTTATAGGACAAACAATAAAACGTCATATCTGAAAATATTTCAAAAAGTTTATAAGATGTTTGTAAGCATCTACACAAAAAATTTAGGACATTTTAAAAATAAAATGTTGTATTGACTATTTTATTGAACAATTTAATGGATTGTTCTTTAATACATCTTTTTATATGAAACTTGTTTTTGTAAGACACGTTTCAAATCGTGTCCTATAAAAAGATAATACAATATATTATTTAAAAGTGTCCTAAACAACTTGTTAAAACGTCTAAAAATATTTTATAAACTTATTCTAACATTTTTAAGTATGACATTTTATTGCTTAATTCTATATACAATAGTTTATTAGAATAATTAAACATGTTTAACATGTCCTATAACACTACTAAAAAAACAAGATTTCAGGCGGAAAAATCCGCCGATAATCCGTCGAAAAACACTGTTTTCGGCGGATCGGGTCGCCGGAAAAACGGGCGTCGAGATTGACTGTTTTCGGCGGAATTTTCGGCGGATACTGTTTTCGGCGGATTTTTCCGCCGAAAATCCGTCGGGAAAAAATAGGCATAATTAACCAAATATATTTTCGGCGGATTTTTCCTCATGAAATATTTTTTTGTTTATTTATTTATTTATAAATTAATAAAAATAAACAAATTTGACGAAATATTTTCGACGGATTTCAGGCGGAATATTCCGTCGAAAATAATTGTAATTATTTTAATTTATTAATTTAGTATTTATTTTTTATTATTTTCGGCAGATTTATCCGCCGAAAAAAATGGCTGATTTTCATGGAATCAGCTGAAAACTGCAAAAACCTGTTTTTTATTCAAAAATCTGCTAAAAACTGTAAAATCTGCTAAAATGCTAAATATCATAAATTAAAACGCCAAATACATTGTTTGGGCCAAAACGACCAAATTGTTGTTCCAAATTGTTACAAATTCGTTCAAATAACATAAAACGGAATTATAAAAGTTTCACATCACGACGGAGGCAGAGGCGAACGCGTCGTACTTTGACTGAGACTTCTTACCAACGCGCACATCTCTTCATATTGTGCTCGAAATCTCGCTTCCTCTTGCTGACGACTCTCTTCCTCTGCCCGACGTTTAGGGATGGCAAAAAAAACCAAAACCGATGGTGAAAACCGAAAACCGAAGTTTTCGGGCCGGGGACGGGGACTCCTTATCGGGGACGGGGCGGGGATCGGGGACGTATTCGGGGATGGGGGCGGGGACGAAGATCACCGGCCCGGCCCGACCCGATATGTGTGAGTGTGTGTATATATATATATATTAATATATCTATATATGTGTTAATTATGTGTATATAATATCATTTAGAAAAATACTAACATTAAATTTTGAAGATTTTATCCTTTTTATCTCAACACCCCAAATAAGCCTGTCGGAAAAAAAATCTATTTTATTTGTCTAATCGTGAAATCGTGTTAGTCGTACGATATTTGAACTTCGATTTACTTTTATATTGTAATTTATGACATTGTTTGAGACATTTAGACTTGCATGTGTAGAAAATTTGTAATTTACTTTTAGTTGTGAAAATTAACATTTTGTAAAACAAAAAAGGTCGGTTTCGGGTTCGGGTATAACCAACGGTGAACAGGGAAACCAACGAGGAAAGGAGATTTTTACCCTTAACGGGTTCTCCAATGGGGATCGGGGAAACCGTGGGGACCCGATGGGGATCCCCGACGGGGATCGGGACGGTTTCGGGGATGGTTTTGGTTATCGGTTTTGGGGACGGGGATACTAATAACCGGCCTGAACCCGGCCCGTTGCCATTCCTACCGACGTTGCTCCTCTCGCTCCTTCAACTCTTTCACTTGGTTCATTAAGTTTTCAACGATGTGCTACAAAATAAAAAAAAACGTTAGATTATTTAATATGAATTATAAATCAAATTGATGAACATCATTTAATGAAAAAAATTGGTACACACCTGCTGGGAGAAAGACAACGCACTACCTGACGATGATGACCCACCCAAGATCGCAGTGGGATCTGCATGGTACCCAAACCCAAACGAACGACCTTTTTTCGTTCCCCTGGTCAGGTCATGCCACAACTAAAATCAATATTTAACAAATACCAATTATGACTTAAAGAGTATATAATGGACAATCATAAAAGTGAAACAATTAAAATCATCGATTAAAGTCATCGAACAACTTAAGCATGAAAAATCTAAAATCAACATTTAACAAATAACAATTATAAATTAATAATATATATATATATATACGTATAGTTATAAAAGTGAATCAGTTAAAATTATAGATTGACGTCACCGAATATCTTAAACACATAATGGAATCAATACTATAAATCTTTCCATTTATATCATAAACTTAGATTTTTTTCCTCTAACTTTTACTTTAAAATCACTACATAAAGTATTTAAATATTGTTGGTCCCGAAGGCCTATATAAGTTTGTAGAAGAGGGGGTTGAATACAAACACACAGATTTTACTTTTCTAAATTGTTTATTGATAAATCATTAACAATTTACAGCTTGTTGCGGAAACAAGATTAAGGATAAACCTAAATCTAAACAAGTTGGAACACTAAGGTTTCTTGCACTAAGAGAGATAAAAAAATTACTAATAATAACCTATCTTGAGATAAGAGATTGAACTTGTCCAGAGTTAGCAAGTTGCTTCAAATGAAGTGGGTTCATCTCTTTATATACTGCATGCATTTAATGCAAGTCAGTATACACTTTACACGTGTCATCAGCTGGTTGGTTGCATGTCATTGACCTTTGTTGACAACCTTAGTAGCCGCATGGATGAACAGTGTAGTATCAGAGTGGTTGTACGATTTCAGACAGTCGGAGGTTCTTTTCTGACATTTCGTACGGAGTCGTGCAAGGGGTGGTTAAGACAAAAGTACTTTGTACGGAGGACTTCATGATCAGCTTTCGTTGATTCAGAGCATTATCATTTTCCATTCAGCGAATGATAAAGTTCAGCTATAGCTGAAGTCTTGTACTTGATACTTCACGTTGAGTGGACAAATCTGAGTCTTCGCTGATCCGTATCAGTTTATTAGGAGACTTGTCGCTGGTTCTTGAGCTTGATCTTCGACTTCAGCGTAGAACCTTTGTTGACGTGAAACTTGTCTTCAGGGATCATAAGTAAACAACTAACTTATCAGCGATCATCATAATGACTGAACAGACTCAGAGCATTTATGGTGAACAGTATTCGCTGAATGTTTATTTTAAAGAGCGAGAGTTCCTATCAGTGGTACTGTAAGATCTTAGTACTTATCAGCGATAGTGAAACTCTGATACATATTGTTTACTTACAATTTTCACTAAGTATAAGAGAGGGTCATTATCAAATCACTGAGGGTTTGGATGGATGGGTTGTTCAGGTGTGGCAGAGCATACCACTGAACGTTCCTTCAGCTCTGCAGAAAGAGCTGAGGAGTCTTCAGCATGAGATTGCTGGGGTTGCTCCTTTGTTTTCTTGATCCTTTTAGAACCAAGTGGGGTAGATGATTGTTTCCTTTTCTTAGAAGGAGAGGAGTTTGTGGCCAGGGTATCAGCGATGGGTATTGTCGCTGAAGGAGCCACAGAAGTAGAAGAAGAAGGGTTGAGAAGAGTTAAAAGGGTAGAAAGACGTACCTCATTTTCAACTGGTTTGAAGTCAAGTACCTTAGGGCCAACCTGAGAGAGTTTCAGGTCACCCTCTTGCGGGTAGCTGTCCTTAAGGCCATATTGGAAGATAACGCTGATGAATCGGGGGTAAGGAACCCATGGAGGTCTGTCAGCGGCAGAGTCTACTCTTTGCAACAAGTCATCATAGATAAGAGATGCCCGGTCAATGTGTAGACCTTTCAGCAAAGCGTATCCCATTGCTTGCTGAGGTTGAGCGGCTTGGTCAGAGGAGCCGGTCTTGGCCGTCATGCAGCTGATTAAGTAGCGAAGATGAAGTTCATCTCGCTGGGCATTTTTGACTTCTTCAGCAGGGTCAGCTTCTTCTCGGGCTTCTTGTCTCTGCCAATTTCCCATACATAGCCCAGTGCATCGAAAAATGCAATAAGAGCTTCTTTGTCAGCGAGTTTCTTATGGTCAGGGAAAGGAACAAAAGGCTTTTCTTTTGTAGCGTTGGGAAAGTTCAGAGCTTTGCGAATGATGGCGATCTTTATCGTGCCATACTCAGTATCGCTGAGGATACAATCAATTGTTTTGGAGGGATCTTTGGCGGATGGTAACTGAGAATGTCTGGCAGTGTACCAGAACTGGGATAGTAGTAGCTGACTTGCAGGAGGTGAGATGGTCAGGGCATGTTGTTTTACGGAGGGAATTCACTAGACCTTTGGTCTAACCCTCGCTTTTCAAAACTAAATCATTTTTAGGTAAGCGTGTACGAGTTCTTTTAGTAAGAACTGAGAGATGGCAAGAGGACTTGGAGCCTAGAGCAACTCCAGATTTTGCTTAAGATAACTATAGTTAGTGCTCGGCTGTGGATTTAGAGACTTCCGCTGTCATTGTTTTGTTTAGTATGTTTTAGCAATGATGTAAAGACATGCTTAATTATGTAATTCGAATGCTTATTTTATGATTTTGCGTGTTTAAGAATTTGGGACGTTACAAATGGTATCAGAGCCTTAGTTTAAGGGATTTAGGTGACCAGTCGGGCCTAAACTTAAACTGTAAGATGAGGAACACATCCGAGACATAGGATTGCCTCTAGGAACGATCACTGTAAATGCGCAAGGAAATAAGGTGCCAAGGACAAACGTGTAAGGTAAGTTTGTGATTACACCTGGCCAGTGTAATTATGAACTTACAGGTACATGTGCGTGCTTAAATTACCTCTTATAGCCAATTTGTTGTGTCATGTCTAGCAAGAATTAATTGTCGGCTTCTTTCAGTTTAGCACTATGACTGGGAGAACTATGAGGGGCAGGTCAGTACCGGGTGTCCCAAGAAATCTAGATGAGGAGGTCCTGAATGATGGGCCGGTGAAACCGTACCAGACTTATGTGTTACACTATTGCATGCTTAACCTACCTTATTGTTCCGAAGTGGTAGTCAGAAGCTAGTGTTTATGTCGTGTTCCAGTACTTTAGAATGTCAGTAAGATCCCTGAGGGGTAGACTGAGGCCCCTTGTTGGGGAGGTTTCATGAGAAGTCTCTTATGTCGTGAGGTGTGTACACTTCGTAGAGAAGAAACGTGGATAAAGTGTTATGAGTCGTCTAGAAGTAGCTCTTGTAGATTCGGAGAGGATGAATGTTGAGTTTGAGTAAGACTCCTGTTTCGGGAGAGTCCCAGTTCTAGGAATTATGGAATAGATCAGTCGGTGGTAAGGAAGGACTATGTCGAAATCTTGAAAGTATCAATAGAGCCCTGACTTCTTAGTCGAGCTTTTCAATGGCAGGATAAACGAAATAAGAAACCTATAGAGAATTGAAAGCATGCAGAAGTAGAAAGTGTGATAGTTGATCAAGGCTAAAACAGTATAAATGATTGAGTAAGAGAGATGTGGAACGCATGTACAGCAAGTTACTGCATGACCGAGAGGGCGACCTTTAGTCGTAGGAGGAGTGTCAAGGATAAGTTGCGTAAGTAAAGCGATTGACCTTGTTAGGGTGAGTAGCCTTCAATTGCAAGTAGAGTCTCATGCATGGCAATCTTTTAGATAACATGAAATTTTCACAATTTAAGTCAAATTTGTAAATACAAATTTTGATCGAAAATGAGTCAGTATGCACCAACGTATGTTTAAAGAAAAGGCGATTTCATTTACATTGCACAGTGAAATTTTGAGCTTAACAATTTGCAAAATATCCCACTCTTTTCATGATAAGCCAAATTTGTTTCAAAGGGTCAAGAAAATGGTGACTTGCAATTCTTTTATTACCAAAATGCCTATTGATCTATCAATATCATACAAATGAGTGTGAGAGCCGACCGGTTTTCTTGGTGTCGGCATTTTCCTTCAGAATTGTGTCATATGAAGAGATTTTCATGTAGAATATCACTGTCATAATAACATTGTACGGATTGAGCAAGATTGTGGTTCACGGGAAGATGCATGCAAATGATTCTCGAATCGTTGTGCAAGGCATCAAAGTTTTAGGAGTGATGGGGTCATGTGTACCCGAGTAGTTTCCAAATATTGTTGATTTAAAATGATAGAAGGTACGAAATGATTTATTTACTGCGTTGTCATGAATGAAGGCTATGAACTCACTAGGTCGTAGGATGTTGTATGTTAAGCTAAGGAAGGACTTCAAGGGTGGTGAAGTGTCAGTCAAATCAGGAAAGAATGTTGTAGCCTTAGTATTTGTGTTCAGGAGGAAAGGTGAACAGTGGTAGAGTCGGAAGTGGATTTTGGTATCGGTTGTTTGAGGGTTTGTACCCTTGTTCGGTAATTGGAAATACGGTTGTCAAGGGACGGTTGTGTCCGGAGGAAGGATGAAATGTCTATAGTGTAGGAATATGAGTAGTGAGGTGAGCTTGTAAAGTTGATGTTATGTGTGTAGGTATCGAAGAGGGGGAGACAGATCATGAAGTTGATTATAATATGTTGAAAGTATTAGGTTCTGTAAGGAACCCTTGTCAAAGAATAAATTAAGAAAGTAGTTACAGGTTACCAGTTGACGTAGAAGTCAACAGTTGCGTAATGGTTTTTGCAACTCGTTATGAGTAGTGTAGTGAGGAAGAATGAAATGTCTATAGTGTAGGAATATGAGTTTTGAGGTGAGCTTGTAATGTTGATGTTATGTGTGTAGGTATCGAAGAGGGGGAGACAGATCATGAAGTTGATTATAATATGTTGAAAGTATTAGGTTCTGTAAGGAACCCTTGTCAAAGAATAAATTAAGAAAGTAGTTACAGGTTACCAGTTGACGTAGAAGTCAACAGTTGCGTGAGATGGCCGAGGCCGAAGACTTGAACCAGAAGGTTGAAAGTTGATAGAACACCTTGTAGGGGTGCTAAGAGGGTGAGAAGTTATTGTTTTGATTAAGCGTCCTATTTACGAAGTTTGGAGGGTTCGTGGAATGATGAGGTATGTGACACGAGCGAAGCGAGTGTGTAGATTTTACCGTCCAGTGAGGGACTGTGCCCAGCGTATGTAAGGGCTCGGATCGTAAAGAGCGAGCAAGAATGATTACATTTGAACTAATTGAGAACTAGGGAGTTATAGTTCAGTTAGGGTGAGGAAAGAAAAGGTAGCGAGATAGAGTCGATTGTGTATGCGAGAAAAATGTGAAGACGAGTAAGAATTGTGTAAGAATGGCCATGAGAGATCTTGTTTGCAGTGTGCTGAGTGAGGAATGTACAGATATGTGGTGGCACTAATTGCGAAGTTAAATATACCAGCTAGTGTCGTAGTGATGTGATGTTAGAGAGAAAGAAAGCATCAGATAGAAGCCTTTTGGGGGTTTCGTATGAGATGTACGATTTGTTAACCAGATAGTTGGAGTACGTAGGTATAAGTCGACGTCGTGGTATGATTTTGTTCGGAATAGAATGACGGTGTGATGATGGGTGGTTACCCAAAGGAGAAACCAAGTGTTCTTAGTTGTAAGAGTCGCTAAGTAAACATATTTTGGGATCATTGGAAGTTTAAAGAAGATGATGGGGGTGATATTTAAATTGTTGTGGAATAGATGTGAAACCCTTAAAGAGTGTGAACTATTGCTTATGTGTGATTGAATGGCTTGAGTAAGTAAAAGTTGGAAATTAAAGAATGGGTGGTGACTTCGAACACTAGGGTCGTTTCAGGACGACTTAGTGGAACGCCTGAAATTAGGATATTGATGTAACTGTTTGGTTATGTAAGTAATGAGGGAAGTGATATCAGCATGTGGAAAGGTCGAGAGAAAGGGTCAAGTATTGTTTGGTGGGCAGTGCTCTACGCTGACGTGGGGAGGTGAAGATAGCATGTCGGATTAAGTAAGTAATTTAGAAGTAGTAAATTTGTCAGCGAAACCGAAAGGTGCAGCGTTATGTAGTTGTCACTAATGAGTGTGCGAACCGTTGGAAAGAGCATTGAGGAAGGGAACTGGGTATGATTTGTGCAGGAAAGGAGTGGATAAGACAGTTGCATGAGTTAAGTTAGTGACCTGGTGAGAATATGGGAGATGATTGACGAGCTGGGGTCGAGGTAGTCCGAGGAAGGGTAATGTTACATGCATAGACGATTGTTGGCTGGGAGAAGAAAATCTAGAATTGCTTGTGTTGCGATGAAAGAAACTCGGAATTGAGAATTGTCGGGGACGTACAGGGAGGGCCCTGTGCCGAGCTGCCAAGTGAGTAATTGTTTCTTGGTAAAAGAATTTCATGTTGTGGTGGGGAATTCAGCCAAGTTCCTCCCTAAAGGATGTAAAGATGCATGAGAAACCTTAGTTAACCTGCGGTTGTCAGGATCGATAGAGTAGGAGCAGTAGCCTTTGAGTTAGAGTACCGTAAGAACTGAAGGGAATGTAACTATTGTTCCATGTTTCAAATTTAATGAGGTGACTTACCGAGTTAGAAGTGGTTTTGCCTAAGGGAAATGTCAGTGTTGGTGTGAAGGTAAGATACCCGCAACTCTTTCAATGAGGAATTCCGGGGACGGAATTCTTTTAAGGGGGGGAGTGTTGTAACAACCAAGACCAAAATGAAATAATCTTAAGGATTTGTGATAAGTTTAAAAATAATGGTACTTGAGGGACCAGTTTGTAATTAAGGGAAAGAACATTTAAAGGGGCACAAAACCCTAGGAAGACATTCTAAAATCAGATTTTGGTGGGTGGCGGCTATGTAAACGCAGAGAAAGGAAGATAGGAGAACTTGTGGGGCGATTCCAAGCTTTTGGGAGGAAGAAAGAAGGTTTTTACAAGCAATCAACTCAGGTGATTAACCCAATCTACTTTCTTCTTAATTTCAGTCATGGTGATTTGATCTTGGAGTTGTAGTCCAGCGTGAAAATCAATTCTGGTTCAATCCCAGTGGTAGTTGGTTGAAATCGGAATGGATTTTGTTAAGCAAGGCAAGTAGGATGGTTAATGTGGTAATGTGAACCTAGAAATCTTTTCCTTGGACCGATTTCGAGCTTAGGCAAGTAATTTTCGGTGTCCTTGGCGTGAAATCGGGCTGAGCAGAAAATCCAAATCGTTACAGGCTGGTTTGGCGCAAAACCTGTTGGAGAAGACGAAGTTGGCGCAAACATGAGGTTGGCGCAAACCTTCAGGTGGCGCAAACCTACAGGTGGCGCAAACCAGGTCTGGGTATTTTGGGTTTCTAGTGGCAGGTTCTTTTCGCTCGGTTGTTGGGCTGAGTCTGGTAAGGTATGGAATTCTGGGTTGCGAGTCGAAGTGTTGGAATTCAGACTTAGAAATGTGTCATTTGAGTCTAAGTTAATAGAAGATCTTAGAATCAGAAATCTAAGACGCGCTTTATCAATGTATAATTTATGCATTAGGTGCTCAGTCGGTACGAGACTCGAAGTTAGAAAGGAGATTGATACCAGGTGAGTTCCCTAAACCTTTTTACGGCATAAAGTGTTAAATGTTTTCTTTACTGATTATGGTTCTTAAAGCATACGAAATGTTTACAACTGACATGCATGTTTCTCACGAACGTACTTATTTATATTTAAAGGAAAGTTTGACATGATGAAATGAAAAGCATGATTTGTAAAGATTCTATTTTACATGCCTAAGAAATGTATGTGCATGGTATGTGATGTCGGTCCGCACTGTGGGATCAGAGAGCCTCAGGATCCGATGATCCCTTGGATGCGTATGACGAGACGGTAGGTTGGAATTCGTTTCCCTCCTAGGCGGGTATCGGGGAGTCTGCTTGGGCCCCGATACGAGGCGAGAGGGGAGTCTGATTGGGCCCCGATCGCGGATGGTTATGTGATTCCCTAAACAGTGCAGTACCCTATGTGATGATTTATGATTTATGATTCATGATGCAATTCAACAAAATGATTTCACGTGGTTTATACATGTTGTTTTACGGAGGGAATTCACTAGACCTTTGGTCTAACCCTCGCTTTTCAAAACTAAATCATTTTCAGGTAAGCGTGTGCGAGTTCTTTTAGTAAGAACTGAGATATGGGAAGAGGACTTGGAGCTTAGAGCAACTCCAGATTTTTCTTAAGATAACTATAGTTAGTGCTCGGCTGTGGATTTAGAGACTTCTGCTGTCATTGTTTTGTTTAGTATGGTTTAGCAATGATGTAAAGACAGGCTTAATTATGTAATTCGAATGCTTATTTTATGATTTTGCGTGTTTAAGAATTTGGGACGTTACATTAGGCCCCGATCGTGGTAGCTTATGCGATCCCTGAACCCTGTGTTAAACCTTGTATGATGTTTATGTGAAGGATATGAATGGCTTTTCAATGAAATGATTTTATACTGTGATAAATGTTTTATGGAGGGAATTCACTAGACCTTTTGGTCTAACCCTCGCTTTTCAAAAACTAAACCATTTTCAGGTAAGCGTGTTACGGGTACTTCTAGTAAGAAGTAAGAGATGGCTAGAAGGATTTTGGAGCTTAGAGCGACTCCAAGATTTTGTCTGCGATACCTATAGATAGAGCTCTCGGCTGTGGAATAGAGACTTCCGGTGTCAATTTTGTTAGCATAGAGAATTGAATGTTTATGAACAAGTTTATTTATGTAATCTGAATGTTTACTTCTAGATTAATGCATGTTTTGTTTTTGGGACGTTACAATATTTAGAGTAAATTACATTTTTAGTTCATGTGATTTGTTGAAAATTTCTATTTTTGTCCTTATAGTTTTGAAATTGCAACTTTCATTCTTATGATTTATAATTCGTCATCTTTTTTGTCCTTATGATTTAAATTTTATTGTGATTTTCTTTTTTATGGTTTACAATTCATTTCTATTTTAATCCTTCATACATAAAAGTAGTGTTTTAGCCTCAGGAACGAAAAAAGAAATGAACCACAAGGGTGGTGGCGTGTTGGCAAGGGTTTGGGGGATGTGGTGGAATATCCCATCCACCCCGGGTTCGAGTCCAGGCGTCAACATTCTGTGGCCATGCTTTGTCTCAGACGGCCGCTTTGTTTGTTTGTTTTTAAATTGCCATAGGAATGAAATCCACAATTTTTAGCAAATCAAAGGGACAAAAAACGTAATTTACTCTTATATTTATAGTCAATAATAAATCACCTGCAAACTAAGAGTGGCAGGCAGCCATATATGCTCAAATAGGAAAGACATTTAAGGGAGGGGCATCATTTCTTTTTATTTTTGTGATTTTTGATATATGGTTGTAACCAATTAAAATATTAGAATATCATATATTATATATTATATCCAAGGTTCTAAATAACGCGAGGGATGCCGTGGCGGCGAAGCCAAGCCTTAAACCTTAGTAGCCACGGCAAGATCACGACGTTTATCAATGCGTGATCAACTTATGACGGCAAATCTCTATATCATATATAATGTTATATAAAAACATATATTTTGTATTATTACTCGACTAGTCAATAATAATAAACAAGTTAAATTATGTTATATATTAAAAACTAGGAAATAAGACATTAAAATCGTATAGAAAAAACAAATACCGTGTCACAAAAAACCGTACATTAGGGTATGGCATGCCACACACATAGCATGGCGCGAGACACAAGCCTTGAGCCACAGGCACGCCATGTCGATTGTTGCGACGAGCCTTTTAGAATAGTGAACATATTTAGATTGAGTAAAACTCTAATCTATAAAAAAATGGGTATGATTCATTGAAAAAAAAATTATTACATAAAACGATAACTAGGACGATGATTACTATTGAATTGATGCTCTCCTTACATTAAAATAAAAGTAGGTCCGTACGACACGTCAAACATGTTTAATTATTTTAACAAACTATTTTATAAAATTTAAGTTTATAGAATTAAACAATAAAATGTCATACTTAAATATGTTAAAACAAGTTTATAGAATATTTTTAGACATTTTAACAAGTTGTTTAGGACAATTTTGAATAATATGTCCTATTAGCTTTTTTATAGGACACGATTTGAAAACATGTCTTATAAAAACAAGTTTCATATAAAAGATGTACTATAGAACAATCCACAAAATTGTTCAATAAAATAGTCAATACGACATTTTATTTTTAAAATGTCCTAAAAAAATTTGTTTAGACGTCCAAAAACATCTTATAAACTTGTTGAAATACTTTCAGATATGACGTTTTATTGTTTTATCCTTCAAACTTAAATCATATAAACAATTTATTAGAACACTTAAAACATTTTTATGTCCTATAATTCTGATCATTTTGTTGTATAGTTATATTTAAGTGTACCTCAACTACTAATTAGCTCATGGCACTTCAGTTCATTCAAACGTCCATATATTTTTTGTACTAAGGTGCGGAACCGTTAATTAGTATGTAACGACCCAAAATCCTAGTGAGTCATAGAGTTTGGTGGTCAAAATATAAGAAACGAAAGTTAAGTTAAGGGGGCCATTTCTGTCATTTGATGAAGGTATATAAATGCACAAACTTTTAGGGCAACCTCCATTCCCTAAAATCAGTATTGTTGGTGTGAGGTTGGCGATTAAGAGAGAAAAGGGAGAAGAAGGAGGTTTTTTTGGGAAGAAATCAAGAGGGTGAAGAATCATAGAGGAATCAAAGAAGAAATCAGTAAGGTAACCCTTATTCCTCGTTTATTCTTGTGTTCGATCTCTACTGGTTTTGGATTCTTGGGATTTGTTGTAGTGATTCTTTGAGTTTTCACCTCTTTTCCTTCTAAATGGGTTTTAAGGGTTTTTGTCTTGTTAAACCGATTTATAAGTTTATAAATGGATTAAATGAGTATTTGAGGTTGGTGGATGAACCCTTGTAGATATCTAATCGACTTAATGGTAAAATCGGAGTATAAATCAGTTTTGGACTTGTTAAAATTCGAACAGCAGTGTTTTCCGGACACCAGTGTTCGGTGGTGCCCGGATATGTTGCAGGTGTCCGGGTAAGTGCCCCGTGAGGATGTCCGGGTGTTTCTTAGTATCCGGGTAGCTGAAGTCTCCGGATAAGTCTAGTGTCCGGAAAAGTGTTGTGTCTGGAAAAGTGTTGGGTCCGGATAAGTCCAGTGTCCGGAAAAGTGTTGTGCCCGGATATGTCTAGTGTCCGGAAATGTGTTGTATCCGGAAAAGTGCTGTGTCCGGGAAGGGGTATCCGGACAGTAGGGCTGAGCTATTTATCTGATGTGGATCTATTGCCTTAGGTGTTCTGTGGTTGTAGCTTGAAGGTGTTTAGGAAGTGCATTATACGTCAATCAAGGTGAGTTCCCTAAACCCTTTTACGATGTAAAGTGTTAAATGTTTCTAACTGATTATGGTTTCATTTACGAGCATGAACTGTTTATAACTATCACGTATGTTTTTCCATGAACTACATGTTTTACTTAAGGAAGCTTATTATTGATATGATGAAATGAGAATGATGATTTAAAGGATTTAAGGTTGCATGTTTTATGAAATGAGTGATGTGCTATGTGGAGTCGGTCTACACTGTGGGATCAGAGATAGATCCTCGGGATCTGATGATACCTTGGATATGTATGACAAACTGGTAGGTTGGAATTTGTTTCCTCCTATTTCGAGTAGAAAGGGGGTCTGCGTAAGCTCCGGGAAGGGGAGTTTGCGTAGGCTCCGGTTGAGGGCGAGAGGGTAACCCATTGGGCCCCGATCGCGGAATGTTTATGTGATCCTATATACAGTGTAGTACCATGCCTGATGTTATGTTAAGGTTTACGATGATATTTTTATAAACGATTTTATACTGTGTACATGTTGTTTTCTGAGGGAATTCACTAGACCTTTAAGGGTTCTTCAAGTAAGAACTAGGAGGCGATAAGAAGGACTTGAAGCTTAGAGTAACTTCAAGTTTTGGCTGTGATGACTATAGAATAGCTCTCGGCTGTGGATTTAGAGACTTCCGTTGTCAATTTTGTTTAGTATGAATTATTGATGATGTAAAGACAAGGTTTTATGTAATTCGAATGCTTATTTATGGTTGTTTGCCTGCTATGGAATTTGGGACGTTACAAATGGTATCAGAGCCTTAGTTTAAGGGATTTAGGTGACCATTCGGGCCTAAACTTAAACTGTAAGATGAGGAACACAGCCGAGACATAGGATTGCCTCTAGGAACGATCACTATAAATGCGCTTAGGAATAAGGTGCCAAGGACAAACGTGTAAGGTAAGTTTGGGATTACACCTGGCCAGTGTAATTACGAACTTACAGGTACATGTGCGTGCTTACAATACCTTACTTATAGCAAATTTGTTGTGTCACGTCTAGTAAGGATTAACTATCAGTTTCTTTCAGTTTAGCGCTATGGCTGGGAGAGCATTGAAGAATAGGTCAGCAAGATCCCTGAGGGATAGACCGAGCTCCATTGTTTGGGGAAGTGTCGTGCAAGAGTCATTATGATGTGATGTATGTAGACATCGTAGAGAAGAAACGTTGTAAAGAATGTTATGAGTCGTCTAGAGGTAGCTCTTCGTGGATTCGGAGAGGATGGATGTTTGAGTTTGAGTAAGACTCCAGTTTCGGGAGAGTCCTAGTTATGGAAACCATGGGATAGATCAGTTGGGAGGGTAAGATCGAACAGTGTCAAAACCTTGAAAGTATCAATGGAGCCCTGACTTTTTAGTCTAGCTTTTCATTGGCAGGATAAATGGAATAATGTACTTATAGTGAATTGAAAGCATGTAGAAGTAGAAGTTGAGACAGTCGATCAAAGCGAAAATAGTGTGACATGGTTGAGTAAGTGAGATGTGGAACGCATGTACATCAAGTTAGTGCTTGACCGAAAGGGCGACCCTTGGTCGAAGGAAGAGTGTCAAGGATAAGTTGCGTGGGTAAAGCGATTGACCTTGCTAGGGTGAGTAGCCTTCAATTGCAAGTAGAGTTTCATGCATAGCTTTCTTAAATATAACATGAAAATTTTCACGATTTAAATAAAATGTGTAAATATCAATTTTGATCGAAAAGGAGTCAGAATGTGCAACGTATGTTTAAAGAAAAGGTGATTTCATTCACATTGCACATTGAAATTTTGAGCCTAACGATTGCAAAGTATTTCACACTTTTCATGATAAGTTAAATCATTACAAAAGGTCGAGAAGACGTGTGCCAGCAAAACTTTTACAATCAAATGAATTTTAACCGATTGATATCATATAAAGGAGTGTGAGAACCGACTGGTTTACTTGGTGTCAGTAATTTATTTCGAAATTGTGTCGTATGAAAGGATTTTCTTTCAACGTATTACTGCCGTAATAACATCATTCGGAATTGAGTAAGATTAAGGTTCACGGAAAGATGTATGCAAACGATTCTCGAATCGTTGTGCAGGGCGTTGAAGTTATAAGAGTGATGGGGTCATGTGTACCCAAGTGTTTTCCAAACGTTGTTTATTTAAAATGATGAAATGTGCGAAAAGATTTAATTACTGTATTGTCATGCATGAAGGCTATGAACCTACTAGGTCGTAGAGTATTACGTCTTAAGCTAAGGAAGAACTCCGAGAGCAGAGAGGCGTTGGTCAAGTCAAGGGAGAACGTAAGTAGTTTTGGTATTTGTGTTTAAGGGGAGAGTTGGACCTTGGAAGAGTCGGGAATGGATTTTAGTGTCAGGTGTATGAGGGTCTGTACCTTTGCTCGGTGACTGAGAACACAGTTGCCGAGGGGCGATGGTGTCCGGAGGAAGGACTAGGAGTCATCAAGGTATTGGTCTTAGCAACTCTTTATGAGTAGGGTTGTGAGGCAGGAATGAAAGGTCCATGGTGTGGGCCATGAGTTTCGAAGGGAGCTTGTAATATTGATGTTACATGAGTAAGTTTCGAAATAGGGGCGACGGATTATAAAGTTAACTATGATGTGTAGGGAGGAATAGGTCCCGTAAGGAACTCATGTTAAAGTATAGGATAAGGAAGTAGTTAAGAGTGTCTTTTGTTGTTGAAGTCGGCAACGGTGTATGTTGGCCGAGGCCGAAGACTCAAACCAGATGAGTGTAAGTTGATAGAACATCTTGTAGAGGTGTTAAAGTAGTAAGAGAAGTTATTGTTTTGAATAAGCATTCTATTTGTGAAGTATGGAGGGTTCATAGAATGATGAGGTAAGTAGCGCGAGCGAAGCGAGTGTGTAGACTTTATCGTTTAGTGAGGGACTGTGTCCAGCTTACGTAAAAGCTCGAATCGTAAAGAGCTAGCTAGAATGTCTGTGTTTGAGCTAATTGAGAACTCGTGAGTTATAGTCAGCAAGTTGCGAAAGGACTAAGTAGCGAGATAGGCTCGATTTCATGCAGGTAACTTTGAGGGCGAGTTTAAACTGTATATGGATGATCATGAGAGATCTGGTCTGCAGTGTGATGTTATGGGCAAAGAGTGTAAGGATGTGTAGTGACAGTATTTGTCAAGCTTTCTGTGTCAGCCGATGATGTAGTAAGGCAATGTTAGAAAGATGAAGGATTAGGAGGAAGTCCTTTCGGAATTTCGGATAGAGTGTACGTTTTGCAATCCTAGTTGTTGAAGTACGTGGTTTGTAAGTTGGTGTTTATTTTGACTGTTATCGGGATGGAATGTCGGGGGCAGAAATAGGTGATTGCCCAGCTGGGAGACCAAGCTTTGTGGTTGTGTATGTTGTTAAGTAAGTATATTTTTGAAGGCAGAGTAAGTTTAAAGAAGATGATGAATAGGTTAGGCAAGCTGTAGTATAGTAGATGAGAAATCGCTAAAGAATGGAAATTGGTTCTTATGCGTGAGGGAATGATCCTAGAAGGAAATGGTTGGAAATTTTGGTTATGTTTAAAGAATGACATGAGAATGATTGTGGGTCGGAGTGGTACTATGATCATTAGTTAATTTGAAAGGTCATGATAGAGGTATAAGCCTTTGGCTGGTTGTTTAAAATTTTATAGATTTGTTAAAAATGACATTCATTTGTTAATACAGGATGTGTTACAATTCTACCGAGAATTCTTGGGGAAGTATTTTTGAGATTAAAACGCCGATTGTTAAAGAATTATTTAAGGTAAATCTAAGTAAGAAAGTCGGGATGACTGTATATATATATATATCTGATTTTATGATCTTGGTGGTTAATCGAAAGAATTGTGGAACCCGAGTTTCGGGGTGTTCCTGAATTAATATATCCGTTTGTATAGGGAATCCAAGGGGGGTGGATTATTAGAGTGAATAGGGGACGTTACTAAGAAGCATACTTTGGGGTCATTGGAAGTTTTAAAGAGGATGAGGGTTATGTTAGTTAAAATGTGGTGGGATAGATGTGAATTGCAAAAAAAATACCCAATAGTTTTTTTTATTTTGAATTATTAATTCCCTAAAAAATTTATAATGAAAAGACCATTGAATGTGAGCCGTTTAAATTATGTATTTTGCAATTACATATAGATCCAACCCACTCCTACACTGTTATATGATTCCCACGGCTTACTCCACCCTTGTTTTCTCTTCTTCTCCCCTGTTATATGATTCCCACTGCAACATACATAATTTAAACGGCTCACATTCAGTATTAGGGTCGATCCAGTGGTAGATATAAAGTTGACAGTTTATAACAAATAAATAAAATACAAAATTATTAAATTAAATAAAAAGGGGTATGAATTTCATTTTGGGTATATCATTATTTGTAACCGTGGGAATAATCTCTAATAAATCGGTATTGAACTTGTTTTCCAACTCGAATGTTAATAATCTCTGATAAACTGTTTCATCACAAAGATAAATCTAAAACAATTTGATTATAGGTTATTATATCACATATGATAATTTGTTCAATAATCGCATCAATCATATGTGATAATTTTTGATATTTTTGTTAATTATATGAGATTGTGTAAATTTACATTTATAAATCTTATTGTGTTGCAAATATTATCACATGTGATATGTACAAAAATTTCAGAGTGGATCATATGCTAAATGTTACTAATCACATGTGATTTCAAACGTGGATCAAAAAACATAAAGAAAAATATAATGAATTATTTATGAATATATACATTTGATATTTGACGAAAATTGTGAAAAAACTCTTATCAAAAGTGTTTTTAAAAATAGTGAAACATCATATAAAACATGATAAAAAATATGAATTAGTTAAAATTTAAAAATAAATAAATCTAAAACATATAATGAGATTTTTAAATGGCTTAAAATAATAATTTTATTACAATTGTATCTTTAACAGAATATCTGACCTAATTCAAGATAGTAACTATCATAATTTGTAAGGTTGTTTTTCATCCTTTTATTTATGGTATATACCTTAAATAGATAGTTTTATTGATTCAGATTTCAAACTTCTACCCCACCTTTTATCAATCAGAAGTGAAATGAGACTTCAGTACCTCTTAAATCATGCCATTAAAGACACACACACACACACACACACACACATATATATATATATATATATATATATAAGGTCTGGTTCAAGGGAAAACCTCAAATAAACGGAAAACTAAGGAACACTCTGGTAGCCCTTCATCTGGGCAGTATGCACTTGTGCATACAGGTTATTTGTAACATGCATTTGTGCATATATGCACAAATGCATAATGCACTTGTGCATAAAACCAAAAAGTCAACTATTTAATTGTATGCACAAGTGCATACCGTCCAGATGAAGGGCCACCAGGGTGTTCTTCAGTTTTTCGTTTTTTTTAGGTTTTCCCTTGAACTTCCCTCTCTCTCTCTCTCTCTCTCTCTCTCTCTCTCTCTCTCTCTATATATATATATATATATATATATATATATTGTAATAACCGAGACCAGTTTGTAAGAGTTCCAAAGTCTTGTGGTGGAATTTAAATAAAAATAGAAGTTGAGGGACTAGTTAGTAAATGAGATATAGAGTATAAATGGGCACAAAACCCTAGGGAAACATTTCATTTTTCATTATTGTTGAGTGTTGATGGCGGCTGAAGCAAGAAAGAATAGAGGGAAAGGAGGAAAAGGGGTTTTGGAGTGTTTTGGAGCATTTGAAAAGGAAAATCATCAAGCTTTGAAATCGGAAGAGGGAATGGTATTGGAATGCGTTCCTTTCAAGTAATCTAGCAGCTAATCTCTAATCCTTAACCCATTTAAGATCTGTTGGATGAGTATAGGATGGTTTAAGAGTTTTTTTTGATAAAGTCATTATAAGACCCTTAAAGGAGATTTAAACACCCTTTAAATCGAGTTTATTCAGTAAAGTTTATGGGATTTGCTTAAAGATGTTTAAGTAAGTGAATTGCTGCATTATCCCACTGTTTTGAAGTGGTTAGCAAGAATTCGAACCATTAAGTTCACCCAGCGGTCGTCCGGAAACCTTCAAGTATGAAGGTGTCCGGGTGAGTGTCCGGGAAACGTCTTGGTCGTGTTGTAGAAAGTGTCCGGATAAGTTTAGTCGTCCGGAAAG
The DNA here is from genome assembly GCA_033807775.1 of Saussurea involucrata. NCBI lineage: Eukaryota > Viridiplantae > Streptophyta > Magnoliopsida > Asterales > Asteraceae > Saussurea > Saussurea involucrata. The sequence continues at coordinate 221,604,656 of CM066320.1, forward strand.
ATTGTGCCGTCCGGATAAGTTTAGTCGTCCGGAAAATTTGTGTCGTCCGGATAAGGGTTGTTGTCCGGGTACTAATCGGTATCCGGAAAAGTGGGGTTACCCGGTAACCTGTCCGGATAAGTAGGGTGGCAAGTGAGAAGTGTCCGGATAGTTCTAGTCAGCTTTTAATTATATCCCTCATTCAGGTAGACAATTTGGAAGTAAAGAGCAGAGTAGGGAAAAGCAAGCAAACGTATCAGGTGAGTTTTCTAACTAAAATACGTGCCTTTTAACGTGTTTTTCTAAAGTGAATACATGATGAGAAAAGCCATGTTTTGTTCTTATGCTTTTATTGCATGAAAGTTGTTTAAAGTTTTATGTGAGATGTATGCATACATTGTGTAGACATAAATTGGCTAAGTCGGGGGGAGGTTCCGCCAGTACTCACGTCGGGGGGAGGTTCCGTTTATGCCATGGGAATGAATCCCAGTAAGGCAGCGTGATACTGACTCGTTGTCACCCTCGAGTGACTTCAGGGTGCCATTTACGGGAGCGGATTTATCCGTGAAAGATTTTACTATTCAGCTATGTGAAAGTTTACTATTGAAAGTCTTGTATACATTTGAAAGTTATGAAAAGTTTTTAAATGATTTTGAGAACTGTCAGGAGGGACTCACTAGACCTCACGGTCTAACCCTCGCTCTTTTCAAATTAAAACCCTTTTCAGGTGAGCAAAGCAGGTAGCGAAAGGCTCTAGCAGGTGAAAAGAGCAGTTAGAAGATAGAAGCAGTAGAACCAGTGACACTATTATCTATTAGTTCTAGTATTTCTCAGTTGTGTAATAGGTTGATTCCGCCAACCTGAATTTTGAGACTTGTGTAAGAAATTTTGGGACCCGTTTTTGGGATTGTTTTAGTTAATATGTTTTGCATGCTTTATTTTTGTTTGGGTTGTTACAATTGGTATCAGAGCCATAGTTTAAGGGATTTAGGTGATCGGAAGGGCCTAAACTTAAACTTGGGAGTAGAAATCACAACTGAGAATCAGGAAACGCGTTAGGAGGACACTATTATAGAGATAGGACTAATAGGGTACTGAGGACTGTCATGTAAGCTAAGTTTGAAATTCCACCTGGTCAGTGTAATTACGAACTTACAGGTACATGTATGTGCTTGATCTGCCTTATTATTCTGAAGTTGCAGTCTTATGCTAGTTTATATGTTGGATTCCAGTAATCTAGAGTATCAGCAAGATCCCGGGGGGGGGGGGGGGGGGGTAGACTGAGACCCTTGTTGGGAAGTATCATGAGAGATCATTTATGATGTGATGTATGTATACATCGTAGAGCAGAAATGTTGTATAGAAAGTTATGAGTCGCCTAGAGGTAGATCTTCGTGGATTCGAAGAAGATGAATGATAGATTTTTTTGAGTAAGACTCCTGTTTATGGAGAATCCCAGTTCTAGAAATCGCGGGATAGATCAGTTCAGTTGGTAAGGAAGGGCAGTGCCGAGATCTTGGAAGTGTCAATTCAAGAGCGAGCTGAGGATTAGAACCCTGACTCTTTAATCGAGTTGTTCAGTGATAGGATCATTGAAGAGAGATTTCTGTAGAGTACCGAAAGCGTGTAGAAGTATAATATGAGATGATTTGGTCAAGACGAAAATAGTATGAAATGGTTAAGTAAGTGGACCATTGGCTGTATGTATAGCAAGTTGTTGCAAGGCAGAGAAGGCGATCTCTGATCGAAAGTAGAGTGTCAATTATAAGTTGCATAGTAAAGCGATTGACCTTGTTTGAGTGAGTAGCATTCAATTGCAAGTAGAGTTTCATGCATTGAGTCCGTATGTGTATACGAGATTTTCATAAGTAAAGTAAATGTGTAAATATCAAATTTGATCGGATATGAGTCGGCGTGTGCAAGCGTATGTTTAAAGAAAAATGCAAATCCATTTACATCGCACAATGGAGTCTTGAGGTTTACGATTTGCAAAATATTTCACTCTTTTCATGGTAAGTTAAATTGTTGCAAAGAGTCAAGGAAACATTTGAATGCAAAACTTTTATAACCAAAACGAGTATTGACATGTTGAAGTTATATAAATGAGTGTGAAAATCGACTGGTTTACTTCGTGTCGGTAATTCCTTTCAGAATTTTGTCGTATGAAAAGATTTTCACCCAATATTTATTTATGTCGTAATAACATATTTCTGGTTGAGTAAGATTAAGTTTTACGGAAAGTCGCATGCAAACGATTTTCGAGATCGTTGTGCAGGGCATTGAAGTTACGAGAATGTTGGGGTCGAGTGTGCCCAAGTGGTTTCCAAGTGTTGTTTCTTTAAAATGATCAAAAGTGTGAAATGATTTACTTAACGTGTTGTCATGCATGAAGGCTATGAACTCACTAGGTCGTAGAGTATTACATTTTAAGCTGAGGAAGAACTCCTAGAGTGGAGAGGTGTTGGACAAATCAAGGGAGAATGTTTGTAGCTTTGATAATTGCATTCTAGAGGAGAGGTGAGCAGTGGAAGAGTCGGAGGTGGACTTTAATGTCGGTTGTATGAGGGTCTGTACCCTCGTGCGGTGACTGGAAATACAGTTGCCGAGGGTCGGTTGTGTTCAGGGGAAGGACTAGAAGTTATCAAGGTGTTGGTATTAGCAACTCGTTATGAGTAGTGTGGTGAAGTAGGAATGAATTATCCTCGATGCCGAATAAGAGTTTTAAAGTGTTCTCGTAATTTTGACGTTTCACGAGTGAGTTTGAAATGAGGACGGCGGGATGTGAATTTGATTATGATATGTTGGAAGGATTAGGTTCAGTAAGGGACCCTTGTTGAAGAATAGGTTAAGGAAGTATCAACAGGTCAACTATTGACGTTAAAGTCGGCAGTTGTGTAAGGTGTATGAGACCGAAGACTTGAATCAGAAGGTTGAAAGTTGAAGGACCACTTTGTAGGGGTGTTAAGATAGTGAAAGACTGTTGTTTTAGATAAGCGTTTTACCTACGAGATGGATGGTTCGTAAAGAATGAAGTATTTAGCACAAACGAAGTGAGGGTATAGACTATGTCGATCTGTGAGGAATGGTTTGGTATTGCAAAGAGCTAGCAAGAATTGAATATGTTAGAATTAATGAGAAACTTGAGTGTTGTGGTTCAACTAGAGCTGGGGAGAGACAATGTAGTGAGATAGACTCGGTTATTTATGCGTGAAGTCTTGAAGATAAGTTTGAGTTGTGTATGAATGGCCATGAGAGTTTTGGTCTGCAGTGTGATGTTATGAGTAAGGAATGTACAGTTATGTAGTGGAAATAATTGCCAAGTTAAATGTGCCACCTAGCGTCGTAGTGATGTGATGTTAGAGAAAGAGGAAGCGCCAGATAGAAGCCTTTTGGGGGTTTCGGATGAGGTGTTCGAGTGTTAACCAGGTTGTTGGAGCATGTAGGGTGTAAGTTAACGTGGTGATATGATTATGTTCGGGATAGCATCACGGAGTGGTGGTGGGTAGTTACCCAAAGGAGAAACCAAGTGTTTCTAGTTGTAAGAGTCGCTAAGTAAGCATATTTTGAGATCATTGGAAGTTTAAAGAAGATGATGGATGTATTAGTCAAAATGTGGTGGAATAGATGTGAAATCCTTAAAGAATGTGAGCTGTTGCTTATGTGTGAACGAATTGTCTGAGAAAGTAAAAGTTGGAGTTTAAAGAATGTATAGTGACGTCGAACTCTGGTGTCAGTTCGAGGTGATTTAGTCAAAAGCCTTACGTTAGAATTTTAGAGCAACCGTTTGGTTATGTATAGTAATGAGACAGCATTGCAGCTTGAGAATTTTCGGAAGAGAGGGGCGAGTATTGTTGGTGGGCAGTGCTCCACGCTAACGTGGAGGGGTGAAGACAGTATGTTTAAGTAAGTAAATCGTAAGTAGTAAACTTGACAGTAATGCCGATAGGCGCAGTGTTGTGTAGATTGTCCTTGATAAGTGTGCGAACTTTTGGAAAGAGTATTGAGGAAGGAAATTGTGTATGATTTCGTGCAGGAAAGAAGTGGATAAGACAACTGAATGAGTTAAGTTAGTAGGGTGTGATCGTGGTTACCTCTCCTAGTTGAGTGGGAGTAACCGAAGTTATGTTATATGACTGTACGCTTGTGGCAAGCAGCGAGAAATTTATGAGCCTTCAGGATAAGTGCAATTCGGATAGGTGAGTACCCCAATAAGGAATTATAGAGGTTTCCTACTTCTAGACACGTTAAGTGTGAAATGATAAGGTGGTGAGAACGTACGACCTAGTGGTAGAGCTGTAGCCGAAGTGATTCGGGAAGAGGATATGATCGGCATAGACGTATATCGGTTGGAGGAAGCGATCTAGAATTACATGTAACCCGAGGAGGGAACTCCTAGTTGTGAGTTCGTCGGGATGTGCAAGGGTGGCCTTGTGCCAAGTGGTCAAGTGAGTGATTGTTCCTGGTTTTAGATCCTCGTTGTAGTGGCGAGGAATTTCCGCCAAGTTCCTTCTTTTAAGGAAGTAAAGGGGTAAGAGAGACCGTAAGTAGACGTGTTGTAAAACTGTGAGTCCCGGCGTGGGGACGGAAGCGAGCAAACGGAGGCGCATATGGCCTTGGATTTTGCTAGTGGTAATTAAGCGAGTTTAGTGATCGAAGAGGGTACAAATAAGTAGTGCAAGATGGCACGATTTAGCAAGTGGTGTCTCGCCAAGGACGGTTTCAAAGTATGGGGTGCGGTTATGTTTCCCATCTGAACGGTCTGAGGCAACAGAGTAGAACTAAGTGGTTGGATTGAAAAACATAAGGCTTCGAGCCTTGAAGTTTGAGAGAAAGGTAAGGTGGACTAAGTCTGCGGATTCGTCGAAGCAAGAAAGTTGAATAGGTAGTGCGCGATCTTGAGGTACTCGTTGTGAATTTGAGAAGAAATTCATAGTGTGATGCACGTCTCTTTTGTGGAGAGCCGATGTGAGAAGTGAGATGATGGTGACCTTGCAAGAGATGCAGGCGACAAGAAGTCGACCATGTCATTAAGGAGCGAGTTAGAGCAGCAGCATACAAGGTAGACTGAGCAGAAGAATTAAAGAGTGTTCATCCGACACTTCAGGTCTCAGACTTGAAGAAGTGTTTGTCAGAGGTCGTTGTGGCTGTTCCTTTGAGGGGACGTCAGTATAGACGAGAGGTTGACTTACGTAGAAGAACCGATATAAATCGTGAGCGGTAAGGTTTGCTAAGCAAGGAACGTAGAAGTTTGACTAGTAAAAGTTCAGTGGAGATATCAAAGGGACGAGAGACATCGTGGGAAGTAAAATCAGATATGATGTCCAGATACCCTCACCTTTTCGAGAATGGAATTCCGGGGACGGAATTCTATTGAGGGGGGAGTGTTGTAATAACCGAGACCAGTTTGTAAGAGTTCCAAAGTCTTGTGGTGGAATTTAAATAAAAATAGAAGTTGAGGGACTAGTTAGTAAATGAGATATAGAGTATAAATGGGCACAAAACCCTAGGGAAACATTTCATTTTTCCTGATTGTTGAGTGTTGATGGCGGCTGAAGCAAGAAAGAATAGAGGGAAAGGAGGAAAAGGGGTTTTGGAGTGTTTTGGAGCATTTGAAAAGGAAAATCATCAAGCTTTGAAATCGGAAGAGGGAATGGTATTGGAATTCGTTCCTTTCAAGTAATCTAGCAGCTAATCTCTAATCCTTAACCCATTTAAGATCTGTTGGATGAGTATAGGATGGTTTAAGAGTTTTTTTTGATAAAGTCATTATAAGACCCTTAAAGGAGATTTAAACACCCTTTAAATCGAGTTTATTCAGTAAAGTTTATGGGATTTGCTTAAAGATGTTTAAGTAAGTGAATTGCTGCATTATCCCACTGTTTTGAAGTGGTTAGCAAGAATTCGAACCATTAAGTTCACCCAGCGGTCGTCCGGAAACCTTTAAGTATGAAGGTGTCCGGGTGAGTGTCCGGGAAACGTCTTGGTCGTGTTGTAAAAGGTGTCTGGATAAGTTTAGTCGTCTGGAAAGATTGTGCCGTCCGGATAAGTTTAGTCGTCCGGAAAATCTGTGTCGTCCGGATAAGGGTTGTTGTCCGGGTACTAATCGGTATCCGGAAAAGTGGGGTTACCCGGTAACTTGTCCGGATAAGTAGGGTGGCAAGTGAGAAGTGTCCGGATAGTTCTAGTCAACTTTTAATTATATCCCTCGTTCAGGTAGACAATTTGGAAGTAAAGAGCAGAGTAGGGAAAAGCAAGCAAACGTATCAGGTGAGTTTTCTAACTAAAATACGTGCCTTTTAACGTGTTTTTCTAAAGTGAATACATGATGAGAAATGCCATGTTTTGTTCTTATGCTTTTATTGCATGAAAGTTGTTTAAAGTTTTATGTGAGATGTATGCATACATTGTGTAGACGTAAATTGGCTAAGTCGGGGGGAGGTTCCGCCAGTACTCACGTCGGGGGGGAGGTTCCGTTTATGCCATGGGAATGAGTCCCAGTAAGGCAGCGTGATACTGACACTTTGTCACCCTCGGGTGACTTCAGGGTGCCATTTACGGGAGCGGATTTATCCGTGAAAGATTTTACTGTTCAGCTATGTGAAAGTTTACTATTGAAAGTCTTGTATCCATTTGAAAGTTATGAAAATTTTTTAAATGATTTTGAGAACTGTCAGGAGGGACTCACTAGACCTCACGGTCTAACCCTCGCTCTTTTCAAATTAAAACCCTTTTCAGGAGAGCAAAGCAGGTAGCGAAAGGCTCTAGCAGGTGAACAGAGCAGTTAGAAGATAGAAGCAGTGGAACCAGTGACACTATTATCTATTAGTTCTAGTATTTCTCAATTGTGTAATAGGTTGATTCCGTCAACCTAAATTTTGAGACTTATGTAAGAAATTTTGGGACCCGTTTTTGGGATTGTTTTAGTTAATATGTTTTGCATGCTTTATTTTTGTTTGGGTTGTTACATATATAGGGTTGGGTTCCGGGGAGAAGTGAAATGAGACTTGAGTACCTCTTATTTAACATGTGTTTAATCATATATGATTAAACATTTATGTATTGCCAATTTAACTTGTGTTTTAATCATATATGATTAAGCTTGTGTATCATATATGATATCATACTTCTCGCATAAGGTTTAGTTTCTCGTTTGAACTTGTCCCTATATATATATATATATATATATATATATATATATATATATATATATTACAAAATCAATGTCTTATGTCTTTATATTTTTATGATTTTTTATATTTGATCTTTAACTCATTACAATTCTAAATATAATGTAGAATAAACTACGATTTTCGTCCCTGTGGTTTATGTCGATTTTCGTCTTTAATCTTTAAAAATTGTTTTTTCGTCCCTGTGGTTTATATTTTGCTTCCATTTTCGTCCCTCCATCCAACTTTGTTAAAATAAAAGAGTAAACTACAATTTTCGTCCCTGGTGTATAACAAAACCTATGAAAGTGGTCCCTAAACTTCAAAAAGTGCAAGAATAGTACTTGGTGTCCTGATTTTGCTTTGAAAATGGTCCCTGCTCACTAACTCCGTTAAAAAACTCAGTTAAGTCAGGGGTATTTTCGTCTTTTTACATTTTTTGTATTTTCTGTATAAATAAATAAAACAAAAATATTTTATATTATATATTATATATTTTATATTATATTATATATATATATATACACACACACAGACTCTTCCCAAACTTCTCCCTCTCCGACCAACTTCCGACCTCCCTTCCGGTCACCATCTCCGGCGATGGTGTAACACCCAAAAATCAGGGCCAATTTAAACCTTAAGTTTATCAAGGCTAACTATAGAATCATCCATCTTTCATATATATTTAAAGAATTAACTATGAGGTTTAATACATACAATTCAAATTCTCCAAAAACAACTTATTAATCCAATCTTGTTCACTATGAAAAGATTAAACGGATTGTCTAAGTCATTCATCAAAACATTCTCATATCAGCCAACTTCTCTTCTTAATATCAACAAGTTGAATCCCCATAAGCACCTGTCCCTCTTCCCTTTACTTTCTCTGAGCTAGTACCTGGTAAAAAAGTTGATTTGAAACGATTAGGCTTACGCCTAGTGAGAACATCCAATTTAAATTAACACATTAACAGCATCGGAATCTTAGATAATCAACGCATATATTCAAACTCGCTTTATCACCATTCTTACCATGCTCATACTTGTCTCATGATGACATAACCATACTCAAACCCACGAGTATAACTACCATTCATAAAGTCGTATCACCATGTCCAATAACCTACTACTAATCCTTACGGATTCTAGTTTATCAATCAATCTTACAGACTTACATTCAAACATCATACTTTCTCTTTGAAATGGAATACATAAATAGCACTTATATATATACATTGCCTATTTCCAATCCGTCAAACAACACTTACACTTCATCTAATTCACACTCCCACATCTCAATTATCAATAGCAACTCTCTTTGCCCATTAACTCATTCAACCTAAATAGCAATTATACTATGCCTATTCAACATTCAACCTGAATAGCAATTATATTATGCCTATTCCAACATTCCGTATGAATAACAATTCTACTTTGTCTATTCAAACATACACACGAATAACAATTCTACCTTGTATATTCAATCATACACATGAATAACAATTCTACCTTGTCTATTCAATCATACACATGAATAACAATTCTACCATGTTTATTCAATCATACACATGAATAACAATTCTACCTTGTCTATTCAATCATACACATGAATAACAATTCTACCTTGTCTATTCAATCATAACCATGAATAACAATTCTACCTTGTCTATTCATCAATCAATGTGAATAGCAATTGTACTTTGCCTATTCAAACATTTCCAAGGATACACGGGAATAGCAATTATACCTCGCCTATTCCTCCTTTTCAACAAGAATATCAACTATACTTTGCATATTCTATTATTGTAATATGAATAGTAATTCTACTTTACCTATTCAATCATTTCAACGTGGATAGCAATTCTACTTTGCCTATTCCACCATTTCAACATGAATAGCAATTCTACTTTGCCTATCCATTACATTTCTCTATAAACAGGAATAGCAATTATACTTTGCCTATCCTACGTTATCCAATGTAACTAGTGTTTACAAATCCGTTACACCTTATTAACGTATATACATAACAACATATCATGCCACTCTCGTATCATATTCTCAATTCTAAGAATATTAAATAACCTATCGCGTCCTTATCCTCAATTGTTTCCCCTTCGGCAACTTGACACGGGGGTTCCGCTACAGTATCCGGACAACACGACTTTTCCGGACAACCTGACTTTTCCGGACAACCTATACAATCCGGACGTCATCCGGACACCAAAGAAATCCGGACAGCATCCGGTATCTTGACTCATCCGGAAACTATAGAAAAAGAGAGACTTACCCGGATACTTAATTGCGTCCGGAGACCTTCATCACCATGGTTTCCGGATACGACGTTTCATCCGGAAACCTTCGAACTGCAGCCTAAAATCCAATCTACTTCGATGTCTGTTTGATTCAGCTCATTCCAGACCATCCCATACAGTTCATAACTAGTTTATACATGTGTCTTAACATTTAATTTGACAGAAAACATGTATTTAATCAAAAGTGAATGAACTCACCTTATGAATGAAAAACCCACTTCACTGCACACTTTGATTCCAGATTAAAACAGCACCTATACGAATTCAGATTTAAGATATAGGTACCTTCTTACTACTGGAATCAAACTACAAAATTTCTTTGTACACATACCAAGAATTTTTGCTTAATCCCTTCTTTTCTCTTCTTTTCTTCTTCTTCTTTCTTCTTTGTATCTTCCTTTCTCTCTCTTGATTTTTGACCGACTCCAGCAAAAGAGAATGAGACATTTCTCATATTCAGCCCCTTATCCATACACACTATTGCTAAATGACCCAATACACCTCCAAGTTTCTAACTTCACATAAAAACATCAAACTTTGGTCACTAACTTTTTAACCCCAAAAGTTTATATAATTACTAGGTAGCACAAAACTTAAACCCAATTACAAAACAACTTCAATTATATTAAAACATAATTGTAACGAAAATTCGGGATGTTACAATACTCCCCAACTTGAAAATGATTTCGTCCTCGAAATCAAGATCTGGTAAACAGATGGGGATATCTATCCTTCATACTTTCTTCCGACTCTAAAGTCACATTGGCACCTCGATGGTGTTTCCACTGTACTTTTAACATAACCACTTCGTTGCCATTACGTAGCTTCCTAACCGACCTTTCCAAAATTGCTTCTGGTTCTTCCACACATCGACTCTTTTCATCTACCCTTACATCAGCAAGTGGAATCACATCTTCCTCTTCGGCTAGACATTTCCGAAGATAACACACATGAAACTTTTTATGGATCCCTTCCAACTCCGGTGGAAGGTCCAACTGATAAGCCTGCAATCCTATCCTTTTCGTTCTCACTATACGTGCAACTCTATTCCATTACACTATTTCATCCAATACCATGAATAAGGCTGACCATAATTCTATCAGCATATCATGCCTCAGAGCCACACTACGAATCTTCAATGATTCTAGATTAATGCTCTTATCCAATAAATCGCAATTACACATGCCCATTTATTGAAAAGGAAGTAGAGATCACAAGCACTTATGTCAATCTTATTTTCTCCCTTAGAAATTGGGAATAACGATTATTACTACACGCCTATTCCACAATTTCCACACACACTGGAATAACGATTATTACCCAATTCCATGAATATGCCTGACCCACTCCCCAACTTGAAATTTTGCGAATCCCTTCGGGGTAACTATACACTTTATCAAATCTTTTATCCAACTAAACCTAATCTTATTTTAACTCAAACATTAAAACATCATTGAACCACAACAGCTAATTTTCGATACCGACCAAAATACCAAAGATAAGTTAGCATCATTTACATAATACACATACACCTATGTGTGGAATAAACAAGGACAATATTAAAAACGTATCCATCCATCCCTTAACGTCCTTTATCATCACGTGAAATTTCAATCCTTTGTTGTTGAGATGTTGGGTTTCTTCCCTTTACTCCCGCTATCTTTCAGCATTGGGCAATCCCTTCGATAATGACCAGGCTTCTTACATTCATAGCAAGTTGGTCCTTGGATGGGACAACTCTATATTTGATGACCACTCTTTCCACACTTAAAACATTCCCTTGATATCTCCCGACACGACCCAACATGTTTACTCTTACATTTCTGACACCAATTAGACTCTTGAAGCGGCTCTAAATGCTGGCCATCAGAAAAGGGCTTTGATACATACGATGATCCCGATCGAACTTCCCCTTTTCTTTTCTCTCCCACCTGTGCTTTCTCTTCTTTGTCCTTAGCATACATTTCTTCTATTACTTTCGCTTCTTCAATAGTTTCTCTTAATGTAGCAGCTTTCGAACTTCGGACTCTGGTCATCATATCCGCCGGCAAACCCTTCAAATAAGCTTTAATTTTGTCTTTCTCAGCTGGAGCCACATGCCCCACCAGATTCAGTTTCTCCATGAAGAATTCGGTATACTTTCTCACAGTCATATTACCTTTCTTGAGGTTTCTGAACTCTTCCTCGATTCGGTCCATTTCAGTTTCATTGCAATATTCCTCCAGAATCTTTGCTTTAAACATTTCCCAAGTCATGGCATTCAGAACTGTAGCTGACACAGAAGTTGACAGCACATTCCACCAAGATAGTGCGTTACCGCGTAACATTTGTGACCCAAATCTAACTTTCGACTTTTCATCATTACACTCACAAGCCCGAAAGGCTTGTTCTATTTCTCTTAGCCAGTTCATATAGGCTACAGGACTATCTTCTCCTTTGAATTCAGGCGGCCTACAGCTCAAAAACGTTTTATAGGAGCAATTCCTATCAACCCTTCTTTCCACCTCTGAACCTGTGTTATCAGTTGGGTTTATCACACTGGTATTAATCTCTGTTCGCCTCGGCTCCACACTCTGATCATTAAACATTTTCATAAACATCTCTGCTTGTCTTCCCATAGTGGTGTTCATCATTTCAGCCTGCCTTTCCATTAATGCATTCATCAATCTGGTTACATTGTCCATTATACGACCTTCCATACTCGAATCCGGTGGTGTGTGATCGGCAGTACTGGTACCCCCTCTATGTACCCGATTCCGCATTCCTCCAAGAGAAAGAAAATCTGGTGGCGTCTCATGAACTCCGCCTACTCCAGATGGTCTTTCTCCCGGCTCATCTAACCAAGTCCTATCCGCAGAAGAATTAGGGGGCCTCGGTGGCGTATTCACCATGGTTCTGATATAACACAAAGAATTAACCATAAGAAGTGGTTACACATGTAACATCCCTAGCCCACCGTACACAATATTTTCCTCTTTGCGCATACCCTCTGCATAACAGCATGCCGGTACCGCTCACGATTTTGTTCCTGCCCGCACAGGCATACGCGGGACGCACCCAGACCGCACCCAGTGACAGGCAACATGCCTCATGCAAGGAAGGTATCCATCCACCCTTATAAGGAGGACTTCGTTCCCCTTCCTAGCCGATGTGGAATCTCACAACACATAACTAGATATATGAAACGTACTTTACCGCTCATTAGTCACTGTAATAATTTAGAAATAAGTATGCTTGTGTAATAATATATTCATAATAACAGTAGCTAATTAAAATTGTGAATACATCATACATGAGAATCCTCATCATCATCATTACAGTACCAATTTCACTTATTTCCGTCAACTTTAAGATTATCCCGTCTTAGTACTTCTACCCATACCTCACGAATCATAACTTAATTCATCTCAGCTTAAGTCTAGGTATCTCACTTAGCATACCTAGTTCACTTAAACTAATGCTCTGATACCATATTGTAACACCCAAAAATCAGGGCCAATTTAAACCTTAAGTTTATCAAGGCTAACTATAGAATCATCCATCTTTCATATATATTTAAAGAATTAACTATGAGGTTTAATACATACAATTCAAATTCTCTGAAACAACTTATTAATCCAATCTTGTTCACTATGGAAAGATTAAACGGATTGTCTAAGTCATTCATCAAAACAATCTCATATCAGCCAACTTCTCTTCTTAATATCAACAAGTTGAATCCCCATAAGCACCTGTCCCTCTTCCCTTTACTTTCTCTGAGCTAGTACCTGGTAAGAAAAGTTGATTTGAAACGATTAGGCTTACGCCTAGTGAGAACATCCAATTTAAATTAACACATTAACATCATCAGAATCTTATATAATCAACGCATATATTCAAACTCCCTTTATCACCATTCTTACCATGCTCATACTTGTCTCATGATGACATAACCATACTCAAACCCACGAGTATAACTACCATTCATAAAGTCGTATCACCATGTCCAATAACCTACTACTAATCCTTACGGATTCTAGTTTATCAATCAATCTTACAGACTTACATTCAAACATCATACTTTCTCTTTGAAATGGAATACATAAATAGCACTTATATATATACATTGCCTATTTCCAATCCGTCAAACAACACTTACACTTCATCTAATTCACACTCCCACATCTCAATTATCAATAGCAACTCTCTTTGCCCATTAACTCATTCAACCTGAATAGCAATTATACTATGCCTATTCAACATTCAACCTGAATAGCAATTATATTATGCATATTCCAACATTCCGTATGAATAACAATTCTACTTTGTCTATTCAAACATACACACGAATAACAATTCTACCTTGTCTATTCAATCATACACATGAATAACAATTCTACCTTGTCTATTCAATCATACACATGAATAACAATTCTACCTTGTCTATTCAATCATACACATGAATAACAATTCTACCTTGTCTATTCAATCATACACATGAATAACAATTCTACCTTGTCTATTCAATCATATACATGAATAACAATTCTACCTTGTCTATTCATCAATCAATGTAAATAGCAATTGTACTTTGCCTATTCAAACATTTCCAAGGATACATGGGAATAGCAATTATACCTCGCTTATTCCTCCTTTTCAACAAGAATATCAACTATACTTTGCATATTCTATTATTGTAATATGAATAGTAATTCTACTTTACCTATTCAATCATTTCAACGTGGATAGCAATTCTACTTTGCCTATTCCACCATTTCAACATGAATAGCAATTCTACTTTGCCTATCCATTACATTCCTCTATAAACAGGAATAGCAATTATACTTTGCCTATCCTACGTTATCCAATGTAACTAGTGTTTACAAATCCGTTACACCTTATTATCGTATATACATAACAACATATCATGCCACTCTCGTATGATATTCTCAATTCTAAGAATATTAAAAAACCTATCGCGTCCTCATCCTCAATTGTTTCCCCTTCGGCAACTTGACACGGGGGTTCCGCTACAGTATCCGGACAACACGACTTTTCCGGACAACCTATACAATCCGGACGTCATCCGGACACCAAAGAAATCCGGACAGCATCCGGTATCTTGACTCATCCGTAAACTATAGAAAAAGAGAGACTTACCCGGATACTTAATTGCGTCCGGAGACCTTCATCACCATGGTTTCCGGATACGACGTTTCATCCGGAAACCTTCGAACTGCAGCCTAAAATCCAATCTACTTCGATGTCTGTTTGATTCAGCTTATTCCAGACCATCCCATACAGTTCATAACTAGTTTATACATGTGTCTTAACATTTAATTTGACAGAAAACATGTATTTAATCAAAAGTGAATGAACTCACCTTATGAATGAAAAACCCACTTCACTGCACACTTTGATTCCAGATTAAAACAGCACCTATACGAATTCAGATTTAAGATATAGGTACCTTCTTACTACTGGAATCAAACTACAAAATTTCTTTGTACACATACCAAGAATTTTTGCTTAATCCCTTCTTTTCTCTTCTTTTCTTCTTCTTCTTTCTTCTTTGTATCTTCCTTTCTCTCTCTTGATTTTTGACCGACTCCAGCAAAAGAGAATGAGATATTTCTCATATTCAGCCACTTATCCATACACACTATTGCTAAATGACCCAATACACCTCCAAGTTTCTAACTTCACATAAAAACATCAAACTTTGGTCACTAACTTTTTAACTCCAAAAGTTTATATAATTACTAGGTAGCACAAAACTTAAACCCAATTACAAAACAACTTCAATTATATTAAAACTTAATTGTAACGAAAATTCGGGATGTTACAGATGGTCCGGCCACCACCACCATCTCTGACCCAAAATCATTTTTTTGCTGCAGCATATCATCCATAAAACCCCTTTCCTTTCCTTTGCTTCTAAATTAAATCACAAATCATACTTACTCTCTCGGCTACTCTTAATCTTCTCTTAATATGGAGGTGGACGGTGGGTATGGCTCGGCGGAGGACGGTTGTCGGACGCCCAAACGAAGTGGGTTTTTCTGTAATGATTTTGTATAGCCACTAATCTAAGTAATGAAACCCTAAATTACAGAAAAAACCCTATATATATTATGTATATTTATAATATAATATAAAATATTTTGTTTTATTTATTTATATAGAAAAAGACAAAAAAAATGTAAAAAGACGAAAACACCCCTGACTTAACTGAGTTTTTTAACGGAGTTAGTGAGCAGGGACCATTTTCAAAGCAAAATCAGGACACCAAGTACTATTCTTGCACTTTTTGAAGTTTAGGGACCACTTTCATATGTTTTGTTATACACCAGGGACGAAAATTGTAGTTTACTCAAAATAAAACTCATCCAAAAAATTTACATATTTGGTCCTTGTAATATACCAATTCTTACATTTTATCTTTAAATTACAAAAGTTTACATTTTACTTTTTCTTTCTATATTATACTTTATCAAAGACATTTATTTTTTTAATTAACTATATTGTATATTTTTAAAACTATTATAACTTTAATTATAAAAAATAATCAAATAATTTCATTAAAATTATTGATAAGAAATGATATTTTATTAAATGCACTTTACTCCCACCATTCTACATTTTTTAAAACTTTATCTTTTATTAATTAATCAAAAAAAATTAATATTTAAATTAAACACAAACACACACAACCATTATTATCTTTTATTAATTAATCAAAATTTGTTTATTTAAAATATCAAACAAAAAATGTGTGTGTTAAATTACATAGTTTACACACATTTCGTTTAATTAGTTAAAAACAAATGTCTTGACACACACACACACACACTTTATTAAAATTGCGGTTGTGTGTATGTGTGTGTTTATTTTAAATATTAGATAAATTTGATTAATTAATAAAAGATAAAGTTTAAATATAAATATGGAATAGTGTGAGTAAAGTGCATTTAATAAAAACAACGACCAGCTAATTTACGAGCTATCCAAATCTCACTTTCCATCAATATGACACAAATCTCACTTTTCGTTACCAAAAAACATATATATACATACATATATATATATATATATATATATATATATATATATATGGGCTTAATCATATGAGAACTTTTTAAAGTGTGAGATCTGTGAGATCCATTATAGTCCACTCATTTGATTTAGTTAATTTTATTTATTTAATAAATATAAAGGTTAATTATGTAATTTGTTATATTGATGACAACTCATAATTCAATATTTATTTATTTTTGGTATATATCCCTAATTTCCAGCCACCACTCACATCTCTATCTCTCTTCTCACCTCTGCATCTCTCTCTTTCTTCTCACTGTAGCCACCGCCTCTCCATCTCTATCTCTCTTCTCACCTCTACAATGGCGTATGAAAGGGATGTCACCGGCGGTGGTGACGGTGGCGATGGTGACCGTGAAGGAAGCGGTGGATATGGAGGTGCCTCTCTCTTTTCCCTCGTTTCTCGATTCAACTTCGCCGGAGAGCTAATCCCCAGATCTTGTAGTGGCGGAGGCGGTGGTGGGGGGTGACCGTGAAGGAGGCGGTGGATATGGAGGTGCCTCTCTCTTATCCTTCGTCTCTCGATTCAACTTTCGTAGGAGAGGTAATACCCAGATCTGCAACGCCATCGTCAATAGTTCCGCTACTACCGGCAGCCCTTCCCGCCCCCTCCCTCAACCACCATCATCATGGTACTCACATAGATGGCAGGGTATTCGAGAAGAGAAGTCGTCGTCTGTGATTGAGAAGAGAAGTCGTCGTCTAGGTATGGATTGATCTTGATTTGTGGAAGAGAAGTCGTCGTTTATGTTTTTAAGCATTTTTTCTAGTTTAAAAATTCAACCAAGGTCTGGTATCACAAGTATATCACAAATTCACAATGTATTTTCGTTGTTTACACAATGTATCACAATGTGTCGTTGTTGTATTTTTTTGGTATTATGGTGCTTTTTCTATGGTAATCACAATGTAACACATTGGATATCACTGTGTTACATTGTGCATCTTCGTATGTATTTTGGGTATCATAGTACATTTTGTATGGTAATCACAGTGTAACACAGTGGATATCACTGTGTTACATTGTGCATCGTTGTATGTATTTTGGGTATCATAGTGTATTTTGTATGGTAATCACAATGTAACCCAGTGGATACTGTGTTACATTGTGCATCGTTGTATCTATATTGTGTTACAGTGGATACTGTGTTACATTGTGCATCGTTGTATCTATACCGTGTTACAGTGGATACTGTGTTACACTGTGTTACATTTTGTGTTACAGTTTGTATATTGTGTTACACTGTGTTACACTGGGTTTAGGGATATTGTGTTACACTGTGTTACATTTTGTATGTGTTTGTTGAAAAAAAATCGCCGGAGAAGAGATGGTCGGAGAGGAGAGAGGAGAGAGGAGAGAGAAGGGAGGAGGGAGGAGAGATGAAAATTTTAAAATACCTAATTTGCCCTTTAATTAAAATTTTAAGTCAATATTACCATAATTAAATAGTTTCCTAATTTATCTCTGATTTGTGGTTGAGATTGGTTCTCACAGTTATCATCTTTTACTAGGATCTTCCATGAATAGGCCCCTATATATATATATATATATATATATATATATATATATACACACACATATACATATATAGGTTTGGGTTCACGTGAGACCAACATGTTTTTGTGAGACCGTGAGACCACAAAGTAACACTAAAACTTCACAACGATTCATTGTGAAGGTATGAAAAACAGTGAACATTCACAACAAAAACATTGTGAAGGTTTACCTTCACAATACCTTCACAGTCTTTTGCTGTGAAGGCTTAGTGGTATTTTTGTGGTCTCACGAGTCTCACGGAAATAGCTTGATCTCACATGATCTAAAGTCTACACACATATATATATATATATATATATATATATATATATATATAGAGAGAGAGAGAGAGAGAGAGAGAGAGAGAGAGGGAGGGAGAGAGAGAGAGGGTCGAGTTTAAACGAAATCAGTACATATTTAAAAGAAAACGAGAACCAACAAAATCATATATTATTTTATATTAACAGGGCAGAAAAGGATTTTGGCCGCAGTTTCAGTTCTGCATGACTTTTTTGACATTCAACAACATGAGGAATTGAGGATGACCTTTTAAAATTGCAGTTTAAAAAAATCGTAAAGCAAATACATATCCAAAACATTTATTGTAATGGTGGTACATACCCAGATTAAGAGACTGTTTACCACCGGGGTAAAGCAATAGTCGTTGAAAATTCAATACTCTCATATTGGATCGATCTCCTGCTGCAACACATATGTGCTACAGCAGTTTGTCTATGACAAATTAAAATTGGCAAGTAATATATAAACCATCGTAATAAAAAGAATTTCAAAATGATTTATTAAAATAATAATTTTTATATTATTTTTGGAATTATAGAACATTATATATCTCTGCGTGATCACAATGGTGATCATCCTCCCATGGTGCATACCCAAAAAATCTAATTAAGTTTTGCCTTTTTTAAAAAAAATATTATATTTAATATCTTACGTACCCAAATACTTACTACAGTATTAATTATTTAATAGATTTTGAAATTGTTAATTGGGTTTTCTATTTCATACATAAACTCTTGACATTTCAAATGTGTAAAATGTGGTTGGGTTTTGAAATTGGCATGTTTATATTTATAGTCAATAATAAATCACCTGCAAAATAAGAGTGGCAGGAAGTCATATATGCTCAAATAGGAAAGATATTTAAGGGAGGGGAGGACCTCAGATACTACCACAAAATCAGTGTATTTTTATTTTATTTTATTTTGTCATTTTTGATATCTGGTTTAACCAGTTAAAATTTTAGAATATCATATAATATATCACACATATTTAGATGGGAAATTAATTAAAATACCCCAAGTTTGACCAAGTGTTACCAAAATACCACAAATCTCTCCCACTTTGCAAAAATACCCCTTTTTCCGCGATGGGAGCCCGCGATCGCGGGTCAGGGACCATTTCTGACACTTTTTTAAACTTGCAGGGACCATTTTTGAAAAATGGAATCCCGCGATCGCGGGCTCATCCCGCGATGGGATACTTTTTGTGACTTTTCAATTTCAAGGGACCATTTTTGAAAAATTCCAGAGACCATTTTTGAAAATATGACCCGCGTAGACACTGTAGCACCCCGCGTAGTCCACTGTAGCACCGCGTTCGTCCAATTTGATGAATTTGATTTGGAATGTTACACTTTCAACCCCTATACTTATTTACTAAATTTACTTTATACCTTTTACTTTCATTATTTTAATTTTACATTTAACACATATAATCGTTTATTAACTAAAATACGTTAAAAATACGTTTTAATTTTAACAAATTACACCATTATAATCGTCTCTTCGATACGTTCGAAATGAGCCAAATCTTGATTTTTTTTTGGATTTATATATTTTAATATATATCATATACAGTTATACACTACATAAAAAAATATTTTTTATATTTAAAATTCATACCCTTATAGTTAATTATTTAATTTATGGTACATCTCTATTATATTAACACATATAATCGTATATTAACTAAAATACGTTAAAAAGACTTTAATTTAAACAAGTTACGTCATTATAATCGTCTCGTCGATACCTTCGAAATGAGCTTAATATTGAATATTTTTTGATTTAATTATATTATTATACGTCATACATTTACGTTATTTTTTATATTGTTATTCGTCGATGTTGGACAACCTAGGGGGGGGTAAGGTTGTATTTAAAATCTTTTACTTTCAAAAATTCTTTTACAAATAAATACAGTACTGAAACAGTATAAATAAATCAGAGTATAAACAAATAAATATACAACAATTATATAAACAAATATAATTTAAATGCACAGAGATTATATAAATAAATATAAATGCAAAGCAGTTTATATAAATAAATATAATAAAGCACAGCGGAATAAATAAAGAGACAAAGGTAAGAGATACTTGACACGGAGATTTACTGATTTACCACCAACTGTGATAAACCAGCAGCCGAGACACTTCCCGACACGATCCAATAAATGTATTCTTTACGGTAGAAATACAAACCAAGTACAAAGGTAACGTAATTGATTCTCAAGCTTCTGCTATGAGATGTACAGGATCACACACCCGTTATTCAAATACTTACAAGAGGAGTATAACTCACAATGGGTAATCACTCTTGTATAATATCTCACACTTGGATATTTTATAAAAAAATGTTTTATAAAATATATATATATAAATAGAGGAGAGAGCTGAGAGGTGCTGTTTGCTTGTTACTGTTGTTGTCTGAGGTCTTCATTACCAGCAAGCATCATTTATACATAGCATCTCCAACGGCATTGTGAGGCGCGGTATACCGCCAAATGCATGCGGTATACCGCCGTCAGAAAAGGTACGTTGACACACCAACGGCTACATGCAAAGTTGACAGGAAAAAGTACCCGCGGTATACCGGCTGGGTCTCGCGGTATACCGGCTGTACGAAACAGCAACTTCAACCAATCAGAATCAAACACAGAGCCTGCCGCGGTATACCGGCTGAACGCCCGCGGTATACCGGCAAAAGTGTACCCGCGGTATACCGGCTGTAACGCCGCGGTATACCGCCGTCAGAAAAGACAGCTTCCAGGACTGCAACCAAATCTTGCTGAATCTTCTCAAAACCTTATTAAAATTAATTGTTGGGTTTTTAGAAATATCCAAGTGGTATATTATTTTAGGGTGTTTATCATTATTAGTTATAAACAATAATGACGACGAAAACACTTCCGTCTTGAACCCTCCAGATAAGATCTTCGTGTTCTTCAAGAACTGTACACTTGGATAGGATTGTTAGATAAACAATAATACGGTGTGTTTGTAATCATCAAAATAAATATATATAAATATATAGAGATGTGGTACACTTGCACCAACAATCTCCCCCTTTTTGATGATGACAAACACAACCGCTAAGCACGAGCATATGCGGTTTCTCTCCCCCGTTTGTCGAAACAAAAAGGGTCAAGAAAGACGGTATGCTTCCCCTCGAGAGATGCTCCCCCTCAAAATATGCATATATTTGAGGTAGCATAAACTCATGGGTAAAAGAGCTAAAACGCTCCCCCTCAAATTAATAACGATATCAATTTGATTTTATAAAATTTGAGGGATAAAATAAAATGCAAAAAGCAATAGAGACAAAGAAATACAAACCAATACGAAACACTTGCACCAAAACGGATCTTAAGGCTTCAATATTCGGTTAATTTTATGTGATAAAAAAAAATCACCACGTATTATGACCTCGTCAGGTAACCACGTATTATAACCTCGGCAGGTAACCACGTATTATAACCTCGGCAGGTAACCACGTATTATGACCTCGCCAGGAAACACGTATTGTATCCTCGCCAGGAAACACGTATTGTATCCTCGCCAGGAAACACGTATTATATCCTCGCCAGGAAACACCTACAAAAGGCAAAGAAAATATTTCGTGGTACCCTTTTCTTATGGGTCCTTTTAACAGTTAGTATAAAAACATAAACTGCAAAAAATATGTTGTCGACATAAAACAAACACGACAAACATACAAAGCCATATAAATGGTTTAAAACCACAAACGCATCCCACCGGGATTATCAACATTAAACATTCCTTTCGGAATCCATTTTCTAACCATTTTGATTTTACGATCGTATTCATCATAGACGTAAAAAGAAGTATGCGGATTAACATTTTTCTTAGGATTCGCAAACTTATTATTATACATAAACGCATGTGATTTTCTCGACATATAATTCACATAATTCATTTTAGGAATATACGGAGGTTTTTGCGTTTTATTTTTAACAACAAATTTAGGTTTTTCAAGAACCTTTTTAATTGGCATACAATCACATTTTTCAATACACGTATTTGAACCAATGCCTTTTCGGCAATTTATACGATTTGATATATTAAGCATTTTAAGCACTTTATCATTGCTACTATTAAAAGCATTTGCTAACATATTGTCCTTTTCATATGAATCGCATTTAGCTTTTAAACATGCATTATCATTTTCAAGTATATCGCATTTTGCACAAGCAACACTTTCATTTTTATTTTCACTTAAGCATGCTATTTTATCATTTAAAATAACACAAGATTTACAGATATCTTTTTCACTTAATTTATTTTCTAATTTAGTGATAACATCTAAATCATAAGCAGATTTTTGTTTACCGTCATCTATTTCCTTTTTATATACAGATACGGTTTCTTTTAAATTAGAAATTTCATCTTTATACCTATTTGCAAGAGCGGCCATATCATGAAATGATTTATATAATTCGTCAAGATTATTTTCATCGTCACTATAATAATTATCACAATTATTTTTAGAAGAATATGATGAAGATACCTCATTGTCATGGTCGGCCATGAAACAAAAATCTTTGGTCTCATTTATGCTTGCGCTCAAGGCGCCTCCAACCAAAGCTTTTGGTGTGTTGATTTGTTTTGCTCGATTCGGACACACACTTGCATAGTGATCCTTGTCACCACACACATAGCAAAAGCCTTTCTTTTTATTGGCTTTTTCATCGTCGCTAGATTCGTCATAATTGTCTTCACTTTTGTGGACGTTGCGACTTTGGTTTTTACCACCACGACGGTAGTCTTCATTTTCTTGAAACCTATCAATATTGGCAAACTTTTTGTTAGATAGAAGTTTAGAAAGTTTTCTTACCAACTTGACTAAATCGTCAAGATTTTCGGGTTCGTCATCGGATGAGCTAGCTTCTTCCTCCTCTTCTTTTTCTTTTGAGGCAACGACCTTGAGAGCGATGGATTTCTTTTTCACTTGCTCCCGGACTTGATTTCTTTTTAGTGCGATTTCGTGCACTTTAAGATTGCCGATGAGATCATCGAGCTTCATAGTTGCGAGATCTCGGGAGTCTTCCAAGGATGTGATTTTTGCCATCCACTCCGAAGGAAGTGCTCGAAGAATTTTCCTTACATAGTCTTCGTTAGGATAAGTGCGACCTAATCCCTTCAAAGTAGTCATGATGAGGTTAAAACGTTTAAACATTGAGTCGATTGACTCATCTTTTGACATTTCAAATAATTCATAATCATGAACTAAAATGTTTATTTTAGAACTTTTAACTTGAGTATTTCCACGATGAGTGTCACTCAAGCTTTGCCAGATTTGATTAGCAGTTTTACAGGTATATACTCTTTCTATTTCATCGGAAGTTAAAGCAGCATATAATATATTTTTAGCCTCAAAATTTAAACAAAAAAGAGATTCTTCAGCGGGAGTCCAGTCTTTAACAGGTTTATCAACAATAACATTATTTTTTATAATAGTAGGATTAAAATTCCCATTTTCTATAATATCCCAAATTTTTTGACTTTTGCCACGAACGTGACATTCAAATAGCTCGGCCCAAATGCCAAACTTTTCAGTATCTATCAAAGGAGTTTTAGAGAACACAAAATTAGTTTGTTGAGCCATTAAAATAAAAGATATAACTTTAAAAATTTAAACAGAAAATTTTGAAAGCCCCGCTCTGATACCAAATGTTACTGAATCTTCTCAAAACCTTATTAAAATTAATTGTTGGGTTTTTAGAAATATCCAAGTGGTATATTATTTTAGGGTGTTTATCATTATTAGTTATAAACAATAATGACGACGAAAACACTTCCGTCTTGAACCCTCCAGATAAGATCTTCGTGTTCTTCAAGAACTGTACACTTGGATAGGATTGTTAGATAAACAATAATACGGTGTGTTTGTAATCATCAAAATAAATATATATAAATATATAGAGATGTGGTACACTTGCACCAACAGTCGATACCTTCTTATTTTGTACACATATACATAACACTCACATTATGTCCTCGCAACATCAACAACAGTTTTGCAAAAATTAAATTAAATGCCACAAGTTCATTTTTTACTTACACAAATACCTCATCCCTCTCCTGATTTGCAAAAATGCCCCAAGATCTCGCGATCTAACCCGTGATCGCGGAGCCGTGCATTTGGTTCTCAATTATAATTAGTTATTTAATTTACTTTATATCTCTTCTCCTTTAATTTTACATTTTTATCATATCAACATACATAAACTAAAGTACATTTACTTTAATGGTCGGTTTCGGATTATTGTCGATCGGATTCAGGTTATTCATTTTTCGGGTTTCGGATTGCTTCGGGTCGGAATGATCAGTTTCGGGTTAATGTCGGTCGGATTCGGGTATTATTATAATACGAAAAGTATTTATAAATTCAATCGATTTTGAGGATGAATTCAATCAAACGAGAGACTGATGAAACAGAAAATAAGTTTAAAATTTTAAAAACATTTTGACCGACTATAACTTTCAAATCCTTAAATCGTGGACTCTTATTAATTAATCCTTACCTCTAACCACTTTCAAATCCTCAAATTATGAACTCCTCAAAAAACGTCATTCTTTAAACAACTTTATAAAAAAACTTTGATCGTTTTCTCAAAACCAATTAAAATAATTTAGAACATTAAAATCGAGATATATCACGTTGCATTGCACGAGTAAACTTCTAGTATAAATTTAAAACATATATTATATTAATTAAGAATAAAACAAAAATACTATAAATTTAAGAAATATTTACTATAATATATGTTTTATAATATTTTTGTTTTACATTATTTTTATTTTCATGCTAAAAAATATTAAGATTTCGTTCTAAAACGTTAGCGAACTATGATTAACAAGATCTCTTGATATAATTATGATAATGATCTATTAAATAATCGTCTCGTCGATACCTTCGAATTGAGCCCAATATTGAATATTTTTTGATTTAATTATATTATAATATGTCATATGTTTACGTTATTTTTTTATATTGTTATTCGTCGATAACTAATTATTTAATTTATGGTACATCTCTTACTTTTTCAATTTTCGTTTTACACTCTTAATATGATACACTTAAAAATACATTTTGATCTTCAATCAAATAAATTTAAAATGCATTTAAAAATAAACTTCAAAATGCATTAAAAAAATAAATTTGTAAATAAAAAATATAGTCAGTCCCGGGCCGGGCCTTGTGATGAAAATTGTAACTAGTTAAGAATCGTCGCATCATAACCGGTCCCGTATCGAGTCGGTCGGTCACGGTTCCAAGTATGTCTCGGGTTGGGCTGGACCTATTTGGCCATTTCTAGGCCCATCGAAATGTTTTCTAATTTCTAACAGACACTAACCCGAAATCCGACTAATCTGAACCCGAAGCAATTCGAAAACCTAAACTTAAAATTCGAGTCAATAACTTTACTTTATTTTAAATCAAATTATTAAACGAATAACGTTCGATATATATATATATATATATATATATATATATATATATATATATATATATATATATATATATATATATCGAATTCCTTAACGTATTTTTACGTAATTATGTATGCTAATGTGATATGTTAAAACGTATTTTTTAGAGAGAAAATACTTCACAAAATAAAACGTATTTTTACGCCCAACTCGTTATTAGCACGACATATGTTGATAAACATTTTTAAAAATAAGCATAAGTTGTTTTAAATAAGCAATCCCAAATACCCTTTAATGTGATATGTTAAAACGTATTTTTTATGATATTTTAGTTAACATATGATTATTATGTTTAATGTAATAAGAGTGTAAAACGAAAATTGAAAAAGTTAGAGATGTACCATAAATTAAATATTTAACTATAAGAGTATGAATTTTAAATATAAAAAATATTTTTATGTAGTATATATGATATATAATAAAATAATTAAATCAAAAAATATTCAATCTTGGGCTCATTTCGAACGTATCGAAGAGACGATTATAATGGTGTAATTTGTTAAAATTAAAACGTATTTTTTTAACGTATTTTAGCTAATATACGATTATACGTGTTAACATTAGAAGGTGTAAAATGAAAATTAGAAAAGTAAAAGGTATACAGTAAATTAAATAAATAATTTTAGGGGTATAAATTGTAAATTTTAAATTAAAGTTTGGTTTGTGAGAGAAGACAATATTGTAAGGGGGTGGCAGGGGTATACAATTTGGCAGGGGTAGGCATAGC
Source organism: Saussurea involucrata (assembly GCA_033807775.1). Taxonomy (NCBI): domain Eukaryota; kingdom Viridiplantae; phylum Streptophyta; class Magnoliopsida; order Asterales; family Asteraceae; genus Saussurea; species Saussurea involucrata. The sequence goes on from CM066320.1 coordinate 221,631,270, forward strand.
AACACCCTATTAAAATTGCGGTTGTGTGTGTGTGTTTATTTTAAATATTAAATAAATTTGATTAATTAATAAAAGATAAAGTTTAAATATAAATATGGAATATAGTGTGAGTAAAGTGCATTTAATAAAAACAACCAGCAACTAATTTTTTTCTCGAATTTTATTAAACTTCTTCCAATGGTAATTTAAAATAAATAAAAAGCTTTAATAAATCAATAAATAAAAAAAAATTAATTTTAAGAGATTTGATCTAAAACTTTGAAAACAATATCATGTACTTATCAATAATTTTAATGAAATTGTTTGATTATTTTTAATTAAAGCTATAATAATTTTGAAAATATATAATACAATTAATTGAAAAATAAATGTCTTTGATAGAATATAATAAAGAAAGAAACAAATAAATGTAAAAAGTATAAACTATGTAACTAAATGATGGAAATGTAATAATTGATATACCACAAGACCAAATATGTAATTATTTTAACAAAGTTGGATGAAGGGACGAAAATGGAATCAAAATGAGAAGCATAGGGACGAAAAAAGCAGTTTTTAAAGACCAAGAACGAAAATCGTTAGAAGCATCAAACCACAGGGACAAAAATCGTAGTTTACTCTATCATATATATATATATATATATATATATATATATATATATATATATATATATATATATATATATATATATATATATATATATATATATCTTGAATTGGGGAATTATAGCTCTCAAGTCTCATCTTAAAAATTTGAAATATAATGTAATGTCTCAACCCATTAATTAGTTGTTGTGTAATTAACTAATATATATATATATATATATATATATATATATATATATATATATATATATCAACTTGGTTGGTGTCAGGATATTTAATTTGTTGTGTAATAAACAAAATTAAATTAGTTGAATGCAACGTCAGATATTTTAAAAACTTATAACGAGCCTAATTTGTTTGATGGATTCTTAATTATAAGCAGCAGTACGTGATAATCAACTGACATATCTATTTCAGGCAATAAGTCCAATTAAATTAGGAGTATTATGGTCATTTTCACAATTTCTTATTAAAAATTTTGTCTTTTCATGAGCCGAGAATGTAATTTACTATTTAAAACACCAAAATAAATAAATAAATAAATGGATCCGTTCATGCTCACCTCCACTCCACACCACTTGAAGATTACCAAAAACTAAGAGAACTAGTCGTAGCTAGTGTGGGCCTTGGTGATGGATTTCAGATCTGGTTTCACCTTCAATATTACATATCTTGTTAATGCTGGAAGTTGGTTGTTTCTCCCAAAAACTCAAAGGTTACAACCCTAGAAAAATGGCTTTTTCTCAGACGGTGGATCTATATTTACCTGTTCTCCAGTTTGCACAAGGGTTGGTGTCGCAGATCAACAAGATCTGGGATGGTGAAGATAGGTTTGCACAAGCATCCATCATCGTCTTCTCTATCAATGCTCTTCATTTAAATGAATTTAACCAAAAAAACTTAACGAAATCTGTTGGGAATAGACAAACGCCAGGGACAAATATGTTAAACATTAGAAAGAAATATACTTAGCTTTCTATCTCTCTCTCTTGTTCATAGTAGTTCTTAGTAGTTTTTCTTGTTTGTCCATAGTAGTTCATAGTAGTAATGGTCTATCCCCAGTGCTAGATGATCAACCACCCCTCAACCACCAGTCTCCCACCAGTGACCACTCTCCAACCCCTGCCTACCGTCCCATGATCCAGCCCGTTCCGCTACTCCTTTCATAGGAATCCCCATTTGGTATCAGAGCCTAACCTCTCTTTTATCTTGACGGAATCGGATTAGTATGCTCTGTGACTGCCGCTTATAAACGGATCTCTCACATCAGAAAACCATTCTTACAGATAATTTGAGTGACCGGTACTTGTTGTTAACGTTTTCATCGAAGTGTTGTTGCTTGTACAAGTGGTAAGTCGACACAGGAAGGAGCCGCCGTCGCAGTAATCTTGAATGCAAGGTATAGCAGCAGCTGAAATCTCTTGAAAACAATACCCTACCCAGTCATCACTCCAGATCTATCTTTACCCAGATCATCATCCTACCCGTCATCCATCCAGATCTATCCACAGATCCAACCTTATCTTAAACAGATCTATCCTTCAGCCATCCAGATCTATCCTTACCTTACCCAGATCTATCATCCTACCCTGTTATCCATCCAGATCTATCCACAGATCCAACCTTATCCAGACCTTTCCCTACCCACAGATCTATCATCCTACCCAGTCATGAATCCAGATCTATCCCTACCCAGATCATCCTCCAGTTTCCGCCAATCATCCGCATCCGATATAGACCAGTTATATAAAACTTGTTATACCCATAGAATAGCAGAAGCCTTTCCTACAACCCACATGGTTCAGTCAGCCAGACAGAGCCAACACTATTGCTATAATATATGCAACTGCCAAGACGAAGCAAGCTCGTCCTCTACCTACGAAGATACTCTTACCACGAAGGTGAGATCTCTCACCAGCATCATAGATGAAGTTAAAGGAAAAATGGAAACCCTCCATTTTGAACTTCTCCAGATGGTAAGCCGTAAAACCATACCATGTGAGCAACATGTTTTTAGCCAAAAGCAAGCTGAAATGAAGTCGTTGCAGTATCAGCTCAATGACCTCGAAAATCAGTACATGCATAAAGCTAAATCAGAAGAACCTTGGAGATTGGCCCCTACCCCCTTTTCAAGTTCTTCATTTGCTCCACAGCCACTGCCTTCTTTCCGTTCTAAACACACCTCTCCGTCCATGGCCTTATGGTCTCCCGAACAGGAGAAGTGGAATTCCAAACCACCCATCCAGGATTGTACTTCATCCAGCCAAACAGAAGAGTTTCGAGATAATGACTCGATAGTCGCTGTTGCGATTCTACCCATTAGCGAGACAACCCCCACCCCGTCCTCCTTAACCCACAACGAAGAACCCTCTGGCAATTTCGATTATAACGATTTGCCCACCCAAGAGAAAATAACAAACACACCTTGTCACCAGCCAGACAAGCCATTCGACCGACCCCTAGGCGAATGTTGTGTTATCACTCCAGCCAGCACGTCCTCTAATTACAAAGCTGAGTTCCCGCCGTTAACCGCCTTCGAAAATACGGTTCAGCGAACCAGGCGTGATTGGAAGATCAAGAATCCCACGACTATTAGCTCAACGGGTGTTCCCACTGCTATTAGTCCTGTCGAAATCACTCTCAACTGGCAGAGTGAAAATGCTGTTGCACAAAACCAAGCCCTTACAGCCATCCGTGCTCAGCAGACGCAGATCACAAAGACCCAAGAAGCCCTTACCACAAAGGTAAGGTCTCTCACCAGCATCACTGACGAAGTCAAAGGAAAAATGGAGTCTCTCCATTTTGAACTTCTTCAGATGGCTCGACACAAACCCTTGCCCAGCGAGCAACATGGTTTTTGCCAGAAGCAAGCCGAGATGAAGTCGTTGCAGTTTCAGCTCAATGACCTCGAGAATCAGCACAGGCAAAAACGAGCATCAACCCAATCAGATGAGCCTTGGAGATTGGCACCTACTCCCTTTTTAGGGACATCATTTGCTCCACAACCACTGCCTTCCTTCCATGGAAAACAAGCCTCTCCGTCCCTGGCCCTATGGGCTCCAGAGCACGAGAAGAGGAACTCTAGACCACCACAAAGAACCCCGCCCATCCAAGATCGTGCCTCATCCAGTCGGACGACTGAGCTCCGAGACGATGACTCGATGGTCGCCTCCTCAACGCCCACATCCGTTCTACCAATTTGTGAATCAAACCCCATCTCGTCCCTCTTACACTCCCTAGCCCGAAGACAAGAATCGACTGGCACCACTTTTGTGGCTCCCATTATCTCATCCCACACGGATGTTGATACGGATCTACCAACAGATGCTTTTAAGCACCTGTTCATGGCAGAACCTAAGCCCACAGTTGAGCAAGAGTATGACGAGGCTTTCACAATGGGCGATGCTGCTTCCGAAACAAGGCAGCTCAGAAAAAACAAGACACCAAAGGCCGACACAAATCAACAGTTCACCTTTGACGACATTCCTCCATCCAAATGGAGAGAACGAAGTGTCGAAATGTTAACTTGGTGCTCAGCAGAACTCCAATACTATGACGTTGCCACAGTCATCAAAAGGTTTATCACCAGAACCCAAGGCCGTCTTAGAGATTGGTATTCAAGTCTTGGAGAATACAGGCAACTCCAGGTCCAATAAGTCTCGTCCCCTGAAGAATTCATAAACCTAATCTATGCTGAATTCATAGGAAACCCGGTCGAGCACACTGTCCACGCAAGGGAAGAATTCTTAAAAATGAAGTGTTGTTCATTTTTGAAATCAGATCTTGAAGAACATTATGACCGTATGTCAAAACGGTTTTACTGTCTTCACGGTATCGACGATGTCAATCTTAAACAAGTCTTCGTTAATTCTTTCCCAGGGTCGCTTGCAAACGAATCGTTCAGATTCTTGGAACAGAAGAACGTCTCACTAGCCAATGCCACGCTCGGAGAACTCTACCAGTTGATACTCAATGCACTGCCAAGCTCTACGACCACCAAAAGTTCTTCACAGAATTTGAAAAGACGAGCAAGACGCTCGGACCTGCCTGCAACGATAAATACCTGCAAATAAAATGCAAGACCAACTCTTCATGTGATTGCTCTCACAAGGAGAAGAGGCCCCAGTTTAAGGATTTAAAGAATTCTTATGGAAAAACAGGAGATAAAACATGGAGGTTTTTAAGAAAGAGATCACACAGGGGAGAAGCTCAGACAGGTGTTACATCTGTAACAAAAAGGAACACTTTGCACGAGACTGTAAAGACAAAAGAAAGTCCCAATCCCTGATCCAAGCTCTAAATCTAGTAGAGCCAATGGATATTTCGGATCTTGAGTCCCTCTACTCTCTCGATGACGAGATTTCTGACAACACCTTGTGCTCCATTGCCTATTCAGATTTCTCAGATGATGAGTCCATCTCAGGACATCCAGACATAGAGGTGTTTATGGTAAAGCCACTCGAAGTCTTCCAGGCTGGTCAACCACACACCCTAGTTCCTCATCACACCAAGATGCCATCATCACAAAAACCCCAACCAGTACCCCTAGCCAATGTCCATCTCCTTACTTCTACAGACTCCAAACCAATCCCCGTGATTGCGTTTTTTGATACAGGATCCTCAGTTTCAATACTGAATCCTGACATCCTACCCTAGAGTTACTGGCTACCATACCACAAGCACTACCTTGCGGCCAATGGATCCACGTTTGTCATTGATAAGATCAGTGTTCCTATCTTCATCAGACTTTTTCCTAAGTGTGTTGTCAAACACAGACTGTTAGGATCAAGTTCCCATGGAAAGGATCTTCTCATTGGATTCGACATCCTCCACAAATTGCCAGGCCTAAGGTACGAAGATCAAGGACTCGGTTACAAAAGATTTCTGAATCCATGGAGTCCGGTTCAAAATCTTTATATGGCTTCAACTCCCACCATGGAAGATTACTGTGCTTCAAACCGCCCAGACTTCCTTGACAAGCTACAGATTGAAGCAGTAAAAGCGACAAAGCAACCTGCTGATGTGAGGCCACTCTTAAAGATTCCTACAGAAACCGACAAAAGGATACTCCAGGCTGACTCATGTGATAAGTACTGGAGAACAGTACTACTGGTAGAAGACAAAAGCGGGGCCCGAACATTATGTGGCTACAAATGTGGCACGTTCAAAGATGCCGAGCAACACTACCACCCCGCACTCAAAGAGGTCCTTGCAATAAAAAAGGGAATTAAAAGATTCTAAATCCATCTTGTCGGACAAGATTTTCAAGTCGAAATGGACATGTCACGCATGCTACAAATAAAAAAAAAAGATGCTCTCAAAAGCACAGCTTTTGAGGTGGACTAATTGGTTCCTACAGTGGAAGTTTACAGTGAAACAAATCGAAGGGCCAGGAAGAAATCTCGCAGTTCTTCTGCCAAAACCAGGGCACTATAAAAGCAATGATCCTAGCATCCAACAAAGCATGGTTTTTTCTTCTGTTTTCACTATGGATAAAAGCGTTCCTAGTTCCTCCACTCCCCAAGATGCCACGCAGCATTGTCCTGAAGAGATAACGGAAACCATAGCTGACCTAACCCTGGCTCAAAGATCAGTACTGAATTGGAAGACGTTCTATAACGTCCTCCTTTCCAAGCATGGTCCCTTTCAAAAAAACCACATGGTCCACCCAGAATACCCCTTCCTTACCATCTTCCACATCCACGATCTGTTCAGACTACCCAAAGAAGCGCTATGCTTCTTCTGGTACCTCTTTGAAACCCACACCATTGCCATCACCTTCAATGCCTGCAAACTGTTCACTTACCTGTTCCAGTGCCAGTTTGAACATGTGCCCAAAGAGTCTAAACATCTGTTTACCCTCTTCCAATGGTTCCTCCCAGCACACCAATGGGTCCAACGACTACACATAAGCCAAAAGACTTATGTGGTTATCTTCTTCAAAATACCCTGCTCTTTCTTGCCTGCTGCTGCTGTTGGTGGCGAAAAGTCAATGGTTTATCACTTCCCTACGTCCTCCATCCACGCCTGGCATGATATCAACCCCTCCAACAGAACGTTCAAAATACGCCATACTCAACAGTTACTGGACCTACGACGTGCACTGATAAACGCAAATCGTGTTGTCCTCGAATCTGTTCCTGTTGCAGTTATAGAAGGAAAAGAAATATGGCCAGAAGGACATCCTGATACAACCATATGGGATGAGACCATAAGTCAATGGTTCGATACTCATTTTTCGAAAGATATTGTCTCCTCTGACGATGATTTCGACCTTGATGAAGACCCATACGACTACTATGATTTCGACCTTGATGAAGCTTCGTGATTGCCGATAATTATTAAAGCTTTGCTTTAATAATTATTCCCTATCTTGTATTTACTTTCAGTATTCACTTTCCAGTATTTCCTTTGATATAATTGTGTGTATAAAGGTAGTGACAAGTCACTTTCAAGTGACGTAAGCGCTTACCTCATAGTTGCATTATTAGTGACATTATTAGAGAGTGACGCATGGCTTATGTCATGCTTTTTGTATGATAGCCTTTTCCTTGTCTATAAAAGGAAGGCTCCTCTTCATTTGTAAAACACACCGAAAAGAAACACCTTGAAAAACATTAGAAAGAAATATACTTAGCTTTTTATCTCTCTCTCTTGTTCATAGTAGTTCTTAGTAGTTTTTCTTGTTTGTCCATAGTAGTTCATAGTAGTAATGGTCTATCCCCAGTGCTAGATGATCAACCACCAGTCTCCCACCAGTCACCACCAGTTCCCACCAGTGACCACTCTCCAACCCCTGCCTACCGTCCCATGATCCAGCCCGTTCCGCTACTCCTTTCATAGGAATCCCATTGTATTTGAGATAGGAAGTAACACACAATAAATATAAGCATGCTATTCGCATCCACACATATATATATATATAAAGGACATATATACCCAGGCATGCAGGCAACATTAACAACGATGCTGAACGATACTTCCAACGTCGTTGTCAACTCTTTGCTGCATGCAAAGATTTCTGCTTTTGCTGTGGCTGCAGTGAGACCACCTGCCCCGCCCTTATTCATTGTAAAATTCAATTTCCTGCTTGCCACACCATTGGAAGAGAAAAGATTAATTATTCATTGTAAAATTTAATTTCCTGCTTGCCACACCATTGGAAGAGAAAAGACCAGTCAATACTAATTAAGTTGGCAGGAAACAAAGTTATCAATGGATTGGTCACCAACCAAGTTGTTAAATAAATAAAATATACAAATAAAAGTTGCAACTGATCAATCACACTGATTACGAGTTTTCATTCAACCTTGATTAAACTTGTGTAGCGACTTTGGAAGAATACTTCAAAATTACCCTTACTTTAAATATATAGTAAGAACCAGACGAACTAGAATCATTGATTCTATTACTATTAGTACGTGTGATAGATAATCTTATCAACTTTTCAAAACCAAGGAAAACCTCAAATTAGTATTAATTATTCTATAAATGAAACACACTTCAAAATTCACTTATTTGAACTAAATGTAAACCTATGCCCCAAACTAACACTTAACACAACACAACACAAAACAAAAATAGGTCACCCCTGGAATTGCACGACATGCATCACATTCACATCCTTCCACATCATCCTATCTAAGGTTATCTCCATAAATTACTAGTGGTTGATAAGAAAAATTAACACATTAGACATACAAGTAAACAATTCCGATTTACAGATTCGAAATGAGAAACTGTCACCCCATTTAATCCAATCGAGATGCCCTGTACCTGACATGTTTCTTGGTAGGAGTAACATCCACATAAATGTGGTATTTTACCATTTCCAAAAAACTTCACCTTGTTGAGTCAACAGGAAGGTCATTCCATTTCTTCAAAATAAATGGAAAGGTAAATTCCTAAGATGGTAGCTATGCAAGTTTTGAAAGAAGAAAAAAATCTGGTGCATCATTCCCCTTGTTCAGCATCTAGGCTCAAAATTTTGATTTGTATGAAAATACTAGTTGTAGTACAAACTTCTCCCACGAGGCAAATATGTTTCATTTGCAAGAGATCTTTGATCTTTCATGTTTTGTTGGGTTAATCTCAATCATACCTCAGAAGAATATAAGTTTAATACTATATATATAAATAAGACAAAGATGAAAAGGTATGATGAAAAGATGCGTCTTTTCATCCACAACCGCCGGCCACCAACCGCCGTCTCTGAACAGTCACAATGGTTCGTGAACAGTCACGTTGGTTCAATGGCACCGTTTCACTTAGTATAAATAGGGATCAAATGTAATCGATTTCTTTTTAACTTTTCTCTGAATAAGATGAAACTTTTGTTTGATTAAAGATCCTGTGATATCCATCAATTGGTATCAGAGCCTTTTGGTTAGAAATCAAACCAAAGGTTATCATCATCTACCGGAATTCTCTCCAACACATCGGCGCCAGAAGATTCAACAGAAGAACACCAGGAAGGTGTTGATTGAATCAACGGGAGAAACCCAGGGCGGCCGATAAACTAGAAGGAATCTACCACCGACTGGTCTCACACCGAGAAAAGGAGAACATACCTTAATCGGAACCAGAGAAGACAACCGGAGACAAACCAACGGTGAGAAACACCGTCAATCGCAACCTCGATCAAAGCAGAAAGCAATCGGGCTTGTTTCATCAAGATAATCAATCATTGTCTAAAATCGGAGTAAACCAGAAGAAGATCGACAAAGGACCGTCGATCAAGAAGAACGACAAAGGACCGTCGCTCAAGAAGGACGCCGGCGAAGATCGAACGGAGAAGAAGGGTTCGCGACCCTGGTTTCGTTCTCGCTACACACACATAGGTGTAAATCCCCTTTCCTTTTGTTTTATAATCTGACCTAATTTTATTTAGGTTAATATAAGGAAATATAAAAAAAAGGGAATTAACTTTTTTATACATTTTATTTTGTTTCTTAAAAACTTAAGATTTTATTTGTTTTTTTAAAGAAAACAAATAAAAAAGGTTTTTTTTTTAAAAAAATTATAATCGCCCAATTATAAAAATAATATTTTTTTAAAAAAAAATCAAAGGGAACAAATAAAATTATGACGGGGAAGGAAGACAAGGAACCTGGAGATAGTTCCAAGATTAGAGAAATTGGGTCAAACACCCATTTCCAGTGTCCTATGTTGAAAGGATCAAACTACAGCATTTGGGCAATTCGAATGCAAGTAATAATGGAAGCAAATGGACTTTGGGAAATGATTGAACCACAACCAGAAACTCAAGCCGATAACAAGAAGGACAAAACCGCTATCGCATACCTTTACCAATCACTACCAGAAGATCAATTGCTACATATTTCAAAATACAAGACTGCAAAGGCAGTTTGGGATGCATTGAAGGTTAGACACGTCGTGCAGATCGTGTCAAGCAAGCAAAGCAACAAACACTCAAATCAGAATTTGAGATGCTACAGATGAAAGACAATGAATCAATAGATTCATTCATTACGAAGATAACGAGTATTATCAACAAAGCAGCAAGCATTGGATTGACATATGAAGACCCTGTTCTTGTACGAAAACTACTAAATGCCGTACCAGACAGATTCCTTCAAATAGTCGCATCCATTGAACAATACTCAGATTTAGACACTATGTCATTAGACGAAGCAATCGGGAGATTGAAGACATTTGAAGAAAGACTGAAATTTAAGAAAGAAAGACCAGTGGACAGTCAGGAGAGACTAATGTTCACACAGCATGACGGTCGAGGCCAACCTTTCAGAGGACGTGGTCGTGGAAGATTTAACCAGCCACGAGGCCGAGGGAATAACAGATTCAGATCAGGAAGAAAGAATTGGGAACCCTCACAAAATAGTTTCAAGAAAGAAACGGACAACAATACAAAGAAATTCACTCCTGATAGGAGTAAAATACTATGCTTCAACTGTAAGAAGTACGGACATTATGCAACCAAATGTCCACAGAAGAATCAAGAAAGAGAACAGTCTAATCTTATTGAAGAAGATTTAGAACCAACATTGCTTATGGCAACTATTGAAGAGCACCGCGATGTAACGTCCCAAAATTTCAAGCAAATTTAAATTTTTAAGATAGACATTTCATTCATAACAAACCCTTAAATGATCCCAACGATTCGTTTGCAAACTCATAATTAAAATCTTTATAATAAAAACCAGCGGAATAAACGTTTAATTATTAAAATCATAAAAACAACCAGCTCTTCTCGCGCGCCAGTGTGTACTCGTCACGCCTTGGAGCCGCTCGGACCTGAAACCACAGTTTATTGGGAAAGGGTAAGCACGAAGCTTAGTGAATTCAAACACCATAAATAATACAGTTATTCCACACTACCCCTACAACAGATAGTAACACATAAACGATCATACAGGTCTACGAACAAATCATAAACATGTACATCCACAACCACCCACCTAAAAGGCACAAGTCGGTCCCACCGACCACATGATAACATCTTCGGCCCCGCCGAATCCCCGGTCCCACCGAGTCTCTATGCCACCCGCGTATAAAATCTCCGGCCCCGCCGGATCCTCGGTCCCACCGAGTCTCTACGCCACCCGCGTATAAAATCTCCGGCCCCGCCGGATCCTCGGTCCCACCGAGTTAACATGACGACAAAGTATCAACTAGACACCCCACTATCTAGTTCCACAACACAATCACATAAAGCTACCACACACGTACTACAGCAATGATAAAACAACCGTTATTAAATATAGTGAGAGAACTCACCTCGAATGCGCGCCTAGCTTAACAACACAATTCAAGCTTCACAAATACGGTCACTTCCCAGCACCTAAACGCATGTTAAAACGTGTCAATACGAGACTCGGACCCTATGACACGACACACGCTTAAACCGTCACTAAAACTAATTTCCGTTCTCACAAAACAGGTCTGTTCGGGACCTGTTTCGACCCCTTTAAACCCAGAAAAATCCCAATATTAAATCATGACCAGAAATTCCTCTGAGTTAGGGTTCCAAGGACATATTATACGCCTCCTAACGATTTTTCTACAATTTACTACGGATTTTACAAAAACAGTTTCCAGAACAGAGAAATTCAGCACCTTTCAGTATAAAACGACAATTTGACCCATGCTACGTCCCGAACTGGGTTTTGCACAAAACACAGAAAAGTTTCTAGACTCAAAACGGGAACTTTTGACACCGGTTTCACCCCAAACCGAGTTACGAGCAGAAAGTTATGGTCTACGCAAAACAGTGGCAGATTCCAGAATTTTGTACATAAAATGACGAATCACCGAACTTGCGACCACTTTTTCGCCCAGCTAGAGACCGAACCAGTTTTCCGCTAAAACACGGAAAACGTGCCCGACCCCGAACTTGAACCGTGGGCGCCAGTTTCGGCTCAAACGGAGTTACGACAGAAAAGTTATGACTACACGAAAACTGGACAGCACACTAGAATTTTCATAAACTGATAGCTTTATAAAACGGTTCGCGTTTGGCTTAACGGTTCGGGTTTTACGCTACGAGTGTCACCCACTGCCACCGCCCTCCACCCACAGCCACCGCAGCGGCGGCGTGCGGCGGTGGTGGTCTCGCCGGAAAACGAAAAGGAAAAAGGAAACGAAACGAGACGAACGAGAGAGCAACTTACCTTACGACGACGTCTCACCACTACAACCAAACCTCTCACCCTCGACTCCTCCGACGACAGCCGGTGGTGGCGATCCCCGGCGACAGCAGCAGCGGCGGCGACGGCTGCTGCGGTGTTCTTTCTTCTCGCGATCACTCTTTCTCTCGGTTCTTCTCTAACACCCTCTCTTCTCGGTTCTTCTCTATCTCTCTCTCTTTCTTCAGCCACACCACACAGGAAAAAGGATAGGGTTTTGGGGTTGTTTGGTTCTAAGTGAAGAAGAAGACAAGGAGGGAAGGGGCATAGGGTTTTATGTTTTTTTTTCTTTTCTTTACTTACATCTCACGGCTACAACACCCCAACAACAAAACAAAAGGATCTCGACACATAGCTGCATGGGCCGAAACCCCAATGAGGGTGTTTGGCCCTTTGACATAATTAGCCCCTCAACTTACGTTTCTCTCGCAACTAGCCACAACTTTCAGTATTTAACGAATTGACCCAACTCGGCTAACCCCGTTAACGTGAACCACTATAATACGAACTTAAAAGTAAATAAATAAGACTAATAAATTACATACCGGGATACGGGTTTTACAACTCTCCCCCACTTGGATTAGACTTCGTCCTCGAAGTCTCTGCCTACGAATAGCTCCGGGTAGTTCTTCCTCATCTCAACCTCAGGTTCCTAGGTTCACTTGAGACCCCTTCTAAAACTTCACGAATACTTTCCATTATGATCGATAGAACACTTCACTAATTGAAATCATTCCTAGCCAAGCGACTTCGGTTGTCTCCCAACCTTAGGTGATCCATACCTCCCGATTCAAATTTTCAAACTCTAACCATTCTTAAGTTGCTCACAGTATACCCTACAGGATACTCAACTATGATCATTCCTACCCTTAACTGTCGATTAACTTCCACAAATTCTAGCAGACTCCAAAGATTCTTAATAAATTATATTAACAAAACATCGACCCCCTGCCGACCATCGGTCCAACCGATTACAATAACAAGCATCGGCCACCCGCCGAACATCGGTCCAACCGATTACAATAACAAACATCGGCCACCCGCCGAACATCGGTCCAACCGATTACAATAACAAACATCGGCCACCCGCCGAACATCGGTCCAACCGATTACAATAACAAACATCGGCCACCCGCCGAACATCGGTCCCACCGATTACAATAACAAACATAAGCGTGGTATTATCCTAGACGCTACACAAATAGATATCCCCCACAACCAAATCAACTAACACACACGTAGCTCATTCCACCATAACCATTCATCACAAGTGATCATTTCAGGGTTACTACTACCATCACCATGATTATCTTAAAATTGGCTACAATTCTCCGATTATACTAAAGGTGTTTGGCCTCAAGCCCAAAAGTCGACACCTAAATATACCATCTACCTCAAAATGGTTGATGCGCATTTATTCCCTTAATAACAAAGGGCATCAATCCCTTAACCGATACTATTCGGCCTACAGTACTAACGCGCGTGGAATACCTACCTTCCACCGTCGACGTATCATCCACACTTGCTCTACGAAGCCAAGTCACACCGGAACTACCTCCCAGGTAAGTGCCCACAACTATATCCTCCTAGTATCTACTGGAAAGTCTAGGTTAAAACACATGAATACCGGGGTCCCACCCCGAGATACCCAACCGACCATTACCAACGACTGACTAACGTGTCTAAGGATCCAAAGCAAACAGCCTACCAACAACATGCCTATTCCGGATTGACTCACTCACCCAAACATGTAAACACTCAACGTGCAAAGAATGCCAAACGGTGCGACAAAAACAACTCATCAACTAGACTCCACCTCGAGCCATTAAAACCGGGCAATTGGCCCATGACTAACTCCAAGTCAAAACCGAGCAAAATGCTCCACGCTTGCTAGACCCATAGGTCGGAAAATGCGTTTAAACAAAGTTTAAGCAAGCAATACTCTGAATTCGACCTTAGTCCCGGACTCAACACGGGTTAAACAAAAGAGTTTTCCAAAAGGACTCACACCCAAAAAAAATTCTCGAAATGACACATGACACTTAAAAGCACATTTCCCCAATTGGTTTACAAAATCATTTACAAAATATTTTCAACATCAGGATTTTCATCTCAAAAAGATCGTATGTAATAAAACTACTATTACCTGATCGATAGTTACGTAAAACTGGACACGCTCGTCCCACATAGGAAAATCATGTTGAAAATCGTTCCATTGCAGTTCAGTTTACTCACACAAAAGCAACGCGTAATAAATAAAAATGAACCGCCTCGATTCCAGTATGGATTGACTCATGACGTGCACTTAAAGTAACCGCTTGACCTTAAACAGGGTCCGACAAAGGTGTGCACATAATTCAAAAATAAGTTTCACGACAATTGATTCAAAAATTCTTCTTTTTGACCATAAAATGACGTGGCACAGGGTTCGCCACAAATTTTTCGCGCGTCAGCTAGTCACACAAAACGATGACACGGTTTACAAATATATTTTTGTTAAAACACAACTGTCTCGTGTAAGTTTCAAACTTGAAGACAGAAACCAGTTCGCTCTATTAATTGGAAATATCGACTAAAACCTCATAAAATCTCAAACTGGGGGCAGGCATGCAAGCTTGTAACACTTCCTCAAGTTTCGTACTTGGGACTTATAACGTCAAAACATTATAGTTTAAAAAATGTATTTATCGAAAATGCTCAAAATACCCGTTTCCTCCAAAGCAAAAGTTTTTAATTTCCCAAAGCAAAAGTTTTTAATTTCCCAAAAAAAAAATGATCGGTAATTCTAAATTAACCGAATGTCAAAAATCTACGCATTTATATTTCCAAAATATAACACATTGTAATCGTATGCATGATGTTCACAACATTAAAACACTCCTTGGATCAAATGGTCTTTCATTTCGACAAAAAGGAACTAAAACATTTTCATGCACGACTCGTTCATCAAAATGTCGAGAACAAAGGTTACCCCAGTATGCATACCCCTAAGTCGATAAATCGCATTTTCATGGAAATGTCAATAAAACCTTTAGCTGACTAAAAAGCGCACTAAACAACTCCTTATGAAATGTTACCAAAATTCCTCCATGCATCACTTATGTCACGCATGAATCAATCCACACACTGAACTATTTGCAATAAAACACTTAGTAATACAAACTCTCGAACGAAAAGTTAAGCGACACTGGAATTCCAAACTCATTTTAAACAAATCACCAAAATAGCCCTTATACAGACATCGTGGAATGTAACTTTTCGTCTCAACTCTAACACATGTGGAGGAGTTCCAATGTTAGAGTCTCAATCCGTAGTCACTTACCCAACATCTTAACCACCACAAAACACGGATAACATCGTACCCGAAAGAATCGTTGGAAAAATAACGAAAATGAGACAAATTCTAACAAAGTTTGCACTCTCGTGATAAAACGATTTCATACACTTTCAAAACCATATTTCAGAATCTTGTGCGTGTGCTGAGCAGTTCCCAAAATTCCAAAACACCGTCCATACAAAGATTTGAAACACAGGAATTTGTTAATGCAATCTTATTTTCAAAATAACTTCGTGCATGACTCATTCGGCATTCAACGTCTCGACCCCTACTACTTCGAAACTCTCCGGTCTACTATTGTCATCCAGACATTTAAACCTCTTAAGGCAAGTTGGGAAATCACATCAAATCATCTTACGGGTTTTCCTCAAATCAAAGTCGGCTCTATGAGCCTATGACTCTAGCACAATCTTCCATCTTGGCCCGAAACAAACATCATCCTCATCATCACTCCAAGTGACTAATACTAGAATCGTCCTTTTATTCCAACGACTACTAATTTATAACCTTCGACACTACCCCCAACGATCATCCCATCAAAGCAAAACAAGTACACACCTGTACTAGTAGGTTTACTATAGTTGTTCCTCCTTGTGATGGCTATTCTGGGTAGACAATACCATGCGTTATTAGCACATAATAACTCATACTAACAACACTCACGCTCAACTCCTTGGATTCCTCGTGACTTCCCCGACTCGAGCATTGATCCTGTGCTTCCGGTAGTAGGAGCTCTACTACTACCATCCACACCTATCATCACCCGTTCCGAGTTCCATCCCAAGGGGTCCAAGTAGTTTCTCACCGAAACCATACACATATGCCCGCACCGGCATATGTACACACTCTTCCTAACTCCCTAGGAATTCCATCCAAACCACTACCCTTGCTACTGCCAAATCCCTAATAGCAAGCAGCAGACATGCAATACAGTGTAACAAGCACCAAACAATTTAGCATACATACTCCTATGTTCTAGAAAGCAATCTAGCACACGTACTCATACATAAATACCCTTCCCAGCTCTCTAGGAACTTCCTCTTATCCCACTACCCTTGCTACTACCGAATCCCTACTAATTATAACGGGTGACCTCGCGAATACCCGATTATATGCAGTGCGAAATAAATAGGCAGTCGAATACAAGACTCTATCCTAGAACGGTTGGACTCAAACAAGAGCTGTGCAATAGAACTAAATCGAATATTCTAAGGCTATAAATCTCTTACTGCATACAACCTAGAGGGCATCCACTTAGTAACCTATCATAATTAGCATAAATTCCTAATAGTAAGTAGTTCAACATACAGCATAGTGTCCACAACAGGCAATCTAGCATGCATACTCTATGATCTAGAAAGCAATAAAACACTAAGTATTGTACCTTTCCCCTTTGGCTCCGGCTGACTGTACACACTGCGCCTTCGATCACCGTTTCTCAAACGGATCTTTCCTTCGTTTTATTTCCCAAAAACTTTAAAGAAAATTTTTATAGCCGCAAACTTGAGATCAAACACACCGAAATGCGTTTGATTCACTCAAGCCGTGCTCTGATACCAAGTTGTAACGTCCCAAAATTTCAAGCAAATTTAAATTTTTAAGATAGACATTTCATTCATAACAAACCCTTAAATGATCCCAACGATTCGTTTGCAAACTCATAATTAAAATCTTTATAATAAAAACCAGCGGAATAAACGTTTAATTATTAAAATCATAAAAACAACCAGCTCTTCTCGCGCGCCAGTGTGTACTCGTCACGCCTTGGAGCCGCTCGGACCTGAAACCACAGTTTATTGGGAAAGGGTAAGCACGAAGCTTAGTGAATTCAAACACCATAAATAATACAGTTATTCCACACTACCCCTACAACAGATAGTAACACATAAACGATCATACAGGTCTACGAACAAATCATAAACATGTACATCCACAACCACCCACCTAAAAGGCACAAGTCGGTCCCACCGACCACATGATAACATCTTCGGCCCCGCCGAATCCCCGGTCCCACCGAGTCTCTATGCCACCCGCGTATAAAATCTCCGGCCCCGCCGGATCCTCGGTCCCACCGAGTCTCTACGCCACCCGCGTATAAAATCTCCGGCCCCGCCGGATCCTCGGTCCCACCGAGTTAACATGACGACAAAGTATCAACTAGACACCCCACTATCTAGTTCCACAACACAATCACATAAAGCTACCACACACGTACTACAGCAATGATAAAACAACCGTTATTAAATATAGTGAGAGAACTCACCTCGAATGCGCGCCTAGCTTAACAACACAATTCAAGCTTCACAAATACGGTCACTTCCCAGCACCTAAACGCATGTTAAAACGTGTCAATACGAGACTCGGACCCTATGACACGACACACGCTTAAACCGTCACTAAAACTAATTTCCGTTCTCACAAAACAGTGTTCGGGACCTGTTTCGACCCCTTTAAACCCAGAAAAATCCCAATATTAAATCATGACCAGAAATTCCTCTGAGTTAGGGTTCCAAGGACATATTATACGCCTCCTAACGATTTTTCTACAATTTACTACGGATTTTACAAAAACAGTTTCCAGAACAGCGAAATTCAGCACCTTTCAGTATCAAACGACAATTTGACCCATGCTACGTCCCGAACTGGGTTTTGCACAAAACACAGAAAAGTTTCTAGACTCAAAACGGGAACTTTTGACACCGGTTTCACCCCAAACCGAGTTACGAGCAGAAAGTTATGGTCTACGCAAAACAGTGGCAGATTCCAGAATTTTGTACATAAAATGACGAATCACCGAACTTGCGACTACTTTTTCGCCCAGCTAGAGACCGAACCAGTTTTCCGCTAAAACACGGAAAACGTGCCCGACCCCGAACTTGAACCGTGGGCGCCAGTTTCGGCTCAAACGGAGTTACGACAGAAAAGTTATGACTACACGAAAACTGGACAGCACACTAGAATTTTCATAAACTGATAGCTTTATAAAACGGTTCGCGTTTGGCTTAACGGTTCGGGTTTTACGCTACGAGTGTCACCCACTGCCACCGCCCTCCACCCACAGCCACCGCAGCGGCGGCGTGCGGCGGTGGTGGTCTCGCCGGAAAACGAAAAGGAAAAAGGAAACGAAACGAGACGAACGAGAGAGCAACTTACCTTACGACGACGTCTCACCACTACAACCAAACCTCTCACCCTCGACTCCTCCGACGACAGCCGGTGGTGGCGATCCCCGGCGACAGCAGCAGCGGCAGCGACGGCTGCTGCGGTGTTCTTTCTTCTCGCGATCACTCTTTCTCTCGGTTCTTCTCTAACACCCTCTCTTCTCGGTTCTTCTCTATCTCTCTCTCTTTCTTCAGCCGCACCACACAGGAAAAAGGATAGGGTTTTGGGGTTGTTTGGTTCTAAGCGAAGAAGAAGACAAGGAGGGAAGGGGCATAGGGTTTTATGTTTTTTTTTCTTTTCTTTACTTACATCTCACGGCTACAACACCCCAACAACAAAACAAAAGGATCTCGACACATAGCTGCATGGGCCGAAACCCCAATGAGGGTGTTTGGCCCTTTGACATAATTAGCCCCTCAACTTACGTTTCTCTCGCAACTAGCCACAACTTTCAGTATTTAACGAATTGACCCAACTCGGCTAACCCCGTTAACGTGAACCACTATAATACGAACTTAAAAGTAAATAAATAAGACTAATAAATTACATACCGGGATACGGGTTTTACACGCGAAGTTTTCTTAAATGAGAAAATTTTCGAACCAAGCAAGAAGGCTACAAATGATGAAAGTCTATGGTACTTAGACAACGGTGCAAGTAATCACATGACAGGAGTCAGAAATCATTTCAAGGAGATCGATGAAAAGATCACTGGAAACGTACGATTCGGGGATGGATCATACATAGAGATCAAAGGGAAAGGATCTATACTATTGGAATGCAAAAACAAAGAACAACGCGTCATATCGCAAGTTTATTACATTCCAAACTTGAGGAGTAATATATTGAGCTTAGGCCAATTAACAGAAAATGGGTGCAAAGTAGTGATGGAAGAAGACACATTACTACTATATGATTCAAACAACAATGTTCTACTCAGAGTTACGCGATCAAGGAACCGCCTTTATAAGGCAAACTTAAGGATAGGCGAACCTACATGTCTCTTAGCCAACTTACATGATGAAACATGGCTATGGCATGCAAGACTAAGCCATTTAAACTTTAAATCTTTAAAGTCAATGGCAACGAAGAATTTGGTCCAAGGAATACCTGCTATTAAACTCTCTACAGATGTCTGCGACATATGTTTAATAGGAAAGCACGCTAGAGCTCCATTTCCACAACAAGCAAAGACAAGGTCAGCAGCACCACTGGATTTAGTATTTGGAGATCTATGCGGTCCAATAACACCACCTACACCATCGGGTAAAAGGTACATATTTCTATTAGTAGACGACTACTCAAGATATATGTGGGAATATTTTTTGAATTCAAAAGATCAAGCATTTGGGATCTTCAAAGAATTCAAAATAAGGGTGGAAAACGAACTTGGAACCAAATTAAAGATGTTTAGAACAGACAGAGGAGGAGAATTCACATCAAATGAATTCTTACAATATTGCAAAGAAAATGGCATCACAAGACAGTTAACTGCACCATACTCACCTCAACAAAACGGAGTCGTTGAGCGGAAGAATAGAACAATTCTTTCAACTACAAGATGTATGATGAAAGCAACAGGAATGCCACAAAATTTCTGGGCAGAAGCGGTTAGACATGCCATACTACTATTAAATTGCACACCAACGAAGTCACTAGAAGACATTACTCCATACGAAGCACTGAATGGAAGAAAACCAAACCTACATCATCTTAAGATTTTTGGATGCATCGCATATGCAAAGGTACCCTCACAGCACTTGACAAAGTTAGATGATAGAAGTATACAGATGGTATACTTAGGCACTGAGCCAGGATCAAAAGCATATCGCTTGTTTGATCCGACGACGAAGAAAATTTGCGTCAGTCGAGACGTAAAATTTAAAGAAGACGAGACATGGAATTGGAAGGAATATACAAAAGATTTCGATCTAGAAGAACCAGAATGGAGCGATTTCATTATAAGGAATAATGAAACACCCAGTACTCAACCTATCTTAGATGAAGATGAGGAGATCGAAAATGATGTTACACCTGGTAACAATGACGAAGATGATGAAATACCTTCACCAACCAATACGCCAATACCCCATACGAATACATACGAATATAGTCCTCAACAATCCAATAGCTACTCACCAAATTCACAAATCGGGACACCTTCAACAACTGACTCAAAAATTGATCATACACCTATAAGAGGTTATAGAACCTTGAATAATCTATACGACAACACTATCGAACTCTTGCTAGTTGAAGATGAACCAAGAAACTACAAAGAAGCAGCTAAAGATGACAAATGGATTGAAGCTATGAAAGCAGAGATTGACTCCATTAACAAGAACAATACATGGAAACTAACCACTTTACCAAAGGATCATAAAGCAATTGGTTTAAAGTGGGTATTCAAGACAAAACGAGATGCAAATGGAGAAATATTGAAGCACAAGGCACGATTAGTAGCCAAAGGATATATTCAAGAACATGGAATAGATTTTGATGAAGTCTTTGCACCAGTAGCATGAATCGAGACGATACGATTGATACTAGCTCTGGCAGCATACAATAAATGGGAAGTACATCATCTGGATGTAAAATCAGCATTTCTACATGCCGAGTTAAAGGAAGAAGTTTATGTCTCACAACCTGAAGGGTTTATAAAACCAGGAGATAAAGGAAGAGTCTACCGACTCATGAAAGCTCTATACGGACTAAGACAAGCTCCACGGGCATGGTATACAAAATTGGACAACACCTTGAAGACACTTAACTTCAAGAAGTGCGCTTTGGAACAAGCTGTCTACACAAGAACAACTAAGACATCAACCCTATTGATTGGAGTATACGTTGACGATTTGATAGTCACTGGAACACCGAAGAAAGAGATTGAGTCTTTTAAGAATCAAATGCAAGAGAAGTTCAAGATGAGTGATCTTGGATTACTTGCTTATTATCTTGTCATAGAGGTCACACAAAAATTGGGTGAAATCTCGATAAAGCAGACTGGCTACGCTAACAAGATACTCAAGGACACAGGGATGTTAGACTGCAATGATGCAAAGATACCTATGGAACCAGGACTCAAGCTAACAAAGTTAAGCGAAGAAAAATATGTAGACACTACGGAATATCGAAGCATAATTGGATGCTTGCGATATCTACTACACACAAGACCCGACTTAAGCTTCTCAGTTGGATTACTAAGTCGCTTCATGCAAGAACCACAAGAACAGCACATGAAAGCAATCAAGCAAGTATTGCATTATATCAAAGGAACAAAGGACTATGGTATAACTTATGGGCATGAAGGAGGAAACAAGATACAAGGCTACAGCTACAGCAGTTATGGTGTTAACACACAAGAAGGAAGAGGAACAACTGGAATAGTTTTCTACTATGGAAACTCACCTATCAGCTGGAACACCCAGAAACAAGGAACATTAGCTTTATCATCATGCGAATCAGAGTTTATTGCAGCAACAGCAGCAGCAACACAAGCACTTTGGTTAAAAAGGCTTCTCAGCAAAATTACTGATACAAAGGAAGAGAAGGTTGTGATCTATGTTGATAACAAATCAGCAATAGCTCTTATGAAGAATCCAGTATTTCATGGAAGAAGCAAACACAAAGATACAAAGTATCACTTCATACGAGAATGCGTCGAGAAGGAAGAATTAATGGTCGAGCACATCAGCGGAGAGCAACAAAGAGCCGACATACTTACAAAGGCATTACCAAGGATAAGATTTGTCACAATGAGACAAATACTTGGAGTTAGAAATCTTCTTCAGCATGATCAAGATTAGGGGGGTGAATGTTGGGTTAATCTCAATCATACCTCAGAAGAATATAAGTTTAATACTATATATATAAATAAGACAAAGATGAAAAGGTATGATGAAAAGATGTGTCTTTTCATCCACAACCGCCGGCCACCAACCGCCATCTCTGAACAGTCACAATGGTTCGTGAACAGTCACGTTGGTTCAATGGCACCGTTTCACTTAGTATAAATAGGGATCAAATGTAATCGATTTCTTTTTAACTTTTCTCTGAATAAGATGAAACTTTTGTTTGATTAAAGATCCTGTGATATCCATCATGGTCACCTCAGCTTCAGTTGCTTTTGACACTTTTTTACATGAACTAAAAATTAAAAGTTACAAAAGGGCGGTGTTTATAGTTCACTTTATGAGCTGTATTTGGATTATTTTGTTGTATTACATCCCTATAAGGCTATAAATAAGATTTGAGTGTGAATAGTATGCTTAGAATAAACAAAATGAGTAAAAAGGGCATCTTTGTCTTTGGTGTCGGTTAATGTTAAATTAATGCTACCATTATGTTTAAATGGGCTAACTTTTGAGTTGTTGTGAACAGAGGCTGATTTCAGAAGTAAAACAAGGCTCCTTGATGTGTGGGCCAATTGAGGAGAAAGAAACAGAAAGAAGTGAAGGGGGCTGGGGGCCCAATTGAGAAGAAAAGAGGGGAGCCAAAGTGCATCAATGGAGTTGCAACAGCAGCAAAAGAGGGGGAATATGCAGTTGAAGGGTATCCGGGTTACCGTTGAGCCCAGCCGCCTTCCAGGAGATCAGGGGTTCAAACCACACCAAAGGTGATGAGGGTGTGAGAGTGTAAAAAAGTTAAAACTTAAAACCAAATGACTACTTTAGTAATTAGTAGGTGCTTCATCTACAAGCTAGCATCTTTAAGCCTCTCCTTTTTATCCCACTTCTTTGAATCTAATGCGCATTTAATTTTGACTTTTAGTTTTATTTTTCGCTTTATGTAGTTACTAAGATTAAACAGCCATCCAATTAGATTTGCAGTTACAATAATAAAATCCAAGACTGTAGTTTATTTCATTTCCCAGTGCATATAAACCACTTGAAAGTTGAAACGTAACAGGTCGGCGAAGCATAATTAGGAATGCTCGTTGGAAGCAAAAGTTTGACCTTAAGAGATAAGTCTAAAGTTTTCATTTGTCTCATCTAAAAAGAATCGCAAGATACCAAATAAAGAAACCCCAATCATAATTCACAAAAATCGCGTTCAAGTAAAGAGACAACACTTTTTTCCAAGTTAACAATACATAAGGAGATCGAGACGAAAAATTGTGTGAGAAAAAGAGTTAAGGTGAGAAGCGTAAGAATAGATCTGGACCCTTGATCACTTTGAATCTCACACCCACAGATGAATTGCGCTTCTCATTAGTGTTGATCTTCAATTAGGAATGATCCAAGGGTCCAGATCCCTTCTTACGCTTTCCATTTCTCTTTGTAACCTGATTCAAAGTTTTAAAGAAAGATTTCAGCGAATGTACTTTACTCCATCAGTACTGAAAAGATCCCAGAAAACAGTAAAAGGGACAAATATTTTATGAGTTCTTTTTATCCTTATGTTTTCATTAAATAGCAATTTTCTTTGTTGCTATGTCATAATCAAATAGGGGGAGATTGTTGATCCAAACCCTCAGTGATTTGATAATGACCCTCTCTTATACTTAGTGAAAATTGTAAGTAAACAATATGTATCAGAGTTTCACTATCGCTGATAAGTACTAAGATCTTACAGTACCGCTGATAGGAACTCTCGCTCTTTTAAGTTAAACATTCAGCGAACACTGTTCACCATTAATGCTCTGAGTCTGTTCAGTCATTATGATGATCGCTGATAAGTTAGTTGTTTACTTATGATCCCTGAAGACAAGTTTCACGTCAACAAAGGTTCTACGTTGAAGTCGAAGATCAAGCTCAAGAACCAGCGACAAGTCTCCTAATGAACTGATGCGGATCAGCGAAGACTCAGATTTGTCCACTCAACGTGAAGTATCAAGTACAAGACTTTAGCTATCGCTGAACTTTATCATTCGCTGAATAGAAAATGATAATCGCTGAATCAACGAAAGTTGATCATGAAGTCCTTCGTACAAAGTACTTTTGTCTTAACCCCCCTTGCACGACTCCGTACGAAATGTCAGAAAAGAACCTCCGACTGTCTGAAATCGTACAACCACTCTGATACTACACTGTTCATCCATGCGGCTACTAAGGTTGTCAACCAAGGTCAATGACATGCAACCAACCAGCTGATGACACGTGTAAAGTGTATACTGACTTGCATTAAATGCATGCAGTATATAAAGAGATGAACCCACTTCATTTGAAGCAACTTGCTAACTCTGGACAAGTTCAATCTCTTATCTCAAGATAGGTTATTATTAGTAATTTCCTTATCTCTCTTAGTGCAAGAAACCTTAGTGTTCCAACTTGTTTAGATTTAGGTTTATCCTTAATCTTGTTTCCGCAACAAGCTGTAAATTGTTAATGATTTATCAATAAACAATTTAGAAAAGTAAAATCTGTGTGTTTGTATTCAACCCCCCCCCCCTTCTACAAACTTGTATAGGCCTTCGGGACCAACAAGTGGTATCAGAGCGGATTTGTTTAATCTCATAAACAAGATCTAATCTAAGATATTTCTCTTCCTTGCTATTATCTGAAAATGGCCACCAACACAAACACAAATTATATAGACAATGGTTCTCTTGCTAAACCCCCTAGATTTTCCAAAGATAACTTCAACTTATGGAAAAATAGGATGACACTCTTCTTAGAAGGTCTAGACCCTACTATGCCTTACTATCTCGAAAATGGTCCATTCATCCCTGTAAGAATTGATGCTGCTGTTCCAGCCGCTGAGAATAGACCTGCTCTTCCAGAAAGGCTGGTACCTAAGGAAATCTTTCAATGGACTGACGAAGATAAGAAGAAAGTGGCTATAGATACAAAAGCCAGATCCATACTATCCATGGCTCTTCCTGACGAAGTCTACCATTCCGTCATGAATCTGAAAACATCAAAAGCCATGTGGGACACAATATGTGTTCAGTATGAAGGAACGTCTGAAGTCCAGGATTCAAGAAAGATCAACCTGGTAAGACAATACGAAAGCTTCATTTCTGGTAAGAATGAATCTCTCTCTGAAGTTCACCAACGTTTTAATTGTTTAATTATAGATTTGAAAACTGTTGGTAAGGAATATTCTAACTTTGAAGTACTGACAAAGTTTCTAGAATGTTTACCTGAAAGCTGGGACAATTATGCTATGTGTCTCAAGCTATCAAAGGATCTAAAATCAATGACCCTTTCAACCTTATATGGCACGTTGCTGAATCATGAGCAATCGAGCCTTCTTAAGAAGAATCTTGTAAAAGATTCCAAAAGCACCCCTGTTGCTTTAATCTCAGAGGAACCTTCTACTCAGCGACCCTCGGTCACTATCACTGAGTTAGAAAGTAACTCTGAAAGGTCATCAGATTCTGATTATTCAGATAATGATGAATCTTTGGCTCTCCTAACTAAGAAGTTCAGGAGATTTTCCAAAAAGAAAATGTTTAGAAAGAACAAACCTCTTTCCATAACTGACAAGCCTAGATCATCAGCTTTTGTTGAAAAGCTTTAAGAAGAAGAATAAAGGCCTGATGGCTGACTATGATTGGGCTGCTTCTGATGAAGAAGCATCATCATCTGACTCTGAAGATGATGAATCAAATCTATGTCTTATGGCCAAGATTGAAGAAGAGGAAGAAAGTTCAGACATTCCCTCCACTTCAACATCTGCTATTCAGGTATCACCTTCTTTCTTTACCAATATTTCAAATATTGATGAAGCTGATAGTCTCCGTAAGATCGATCTCTTGACTAGAAGTTTATACGAAGCCATGAACGGCAAAACTGTGGTTGAAAACCAAAATCTTGATCTCGCTGAAAAGCTTAAAAACTACCACCTTCAAATAGAAAAGTTTTCTAAAATTGAAGAAGACTTTAAAGATCAAGTATATTTAAATCAGCTAGTCAAAATCGAACGAGCAGAAGCTATCGCTGCTTTAAAGGCTGAAAAAGCTACTGTTGAAGGATGGTGTAATTCTTCAACAAAGATCACTGAGATAATAAAGTCTCATATTCCCCTGAGTGATAAACGTGGTTTGGGTTACAAATATGATACTCCAAAACCAACCACTGAGCGTTTAATGCTTAAATTTGGAACGTTCGTATCCTCAGTCGCTGATACTTCATCTTCTCAGTGCTCCTCGTCCGTTACACCAATCCCTGAGGAAACTCCTACCTCCTCAAAAGGCAAGGAGAAAATGGTTTATTCAAAACCTACCTCTGTCTCTAAAGACAAAGGTAAAGGAATTGTTATTTACCAGAATCCTCAGAAGGGTACCTTAGTACCAAAGCTGAATGCTTCTAAAGCTTCAGTGGCTCATCCCTCTGGATCAAGGAAGCAGATCTCTGGATCTATTCAGCGATCTACTCCTAGACTCAGATTGGATGTCCTTGGTAAGAAATCTGAAGAACTGAATGTTCGTCCCATTTCTAAAGCCAATAGTTTACTTGGTGCTGGCACTTCTAATTCGAAATTAAAAGCTCAGCATTCAAATGGTCCTAGAACTACTTTTAGTTATAGGAAATGTTATCACTGTGGACTTACCGATCATATTGCTAGTAAGTGTCCCACAGCCACCAAAGCTGAAAAGATAGCTAAGGTGAAGATTGCCCCCAAGGCAAAGAAGACCAACCCTGGTGCAAATCAGGTCAAGGTGAATCCTACCACTGAAGTTAAGAAATTAACCAAAGTGAAGAAAGACAAAGCTGAATCTTCAAATGCTGCGAAGACTGCTGAATCTTCCATTCCAACTACTTCCACTGACAAACGTGTATACATGGTCAAGTGGGTACCCAAGAAAAACTAATCTTCCTTTGTATTGTAGGTTAAGAAGGGTATCTGGTATCTCGATAGCGGATGCTCTAGACACATGACTGGAAAGAAAAGCCTGCTCGCTGAATACAAGGAAGAGAAGGGTCCCTCTGTGACTTTCGGTGGAAATGGAAAAAGGACATACCCGAGGGTATGGTGTACTTTCCAATGGTACAACCTCCTTCAGAAGAGTCGCATATGTTGAAGGGCTGAAGCATAATCTTCTAAGCATCAGTCAGCTTTGCGACATGGATAACAAAGTAATCTTTACTAAGGAATCCTGCTTTGTCACTGACAAAAAGGAGAAGATAGCTCTCAGCGGTTATCGTTTGGAAAATGTTTATGTAATAAACATGG
This sequence comes from Saussurea involucrata, assembly GCA_033807775.1. Lineage (NCBI taxonomy): Eukaryota > Viridiplantae > Streptophyta > Magnoliopsida > Asterales > Asteraceae > Saussurea > Saussurea involucrata. The sequence goes on from CM066320.1 coordinate 221,659,161, forward strand.
ACTCAACAACCACTGAGAACTCCTGTTTCTTCTCAAAGGCCTCATCTGGTGTCAACTGGCTATGGCATAAGAGGCTATCTCATCTAAATTTCAAGACACTGAACACTCTTTCTTCAAAAGAGTTAGTCACTGGTCTACCTCAGAATTCATACGCCAAAGAGTCTTTATGTTCAGCGTGTGAAAAAGGGAAGCAGACCAAAGCAAGCTTTAAGTCAAAGCAAGTTTCTTCAGTGTCATCTCCTCTACAACTACTCCATATGGATTTGTTTGGCCCTGTTAACAAACAATCCATCGCTGGAAAGAAATATACGCTGGTCATAGTTGATGAATTCTCTCGCTTCACTTGGGTAATGTTTCTCCGTTCTAAGAGTGACACCCCTGAAGAACTCATCACCTTTGTTCGGAAGATGGAAACCCTGAACAATCTGACCGTTCGCTCAATAAGGAGTGATCATGGAACTGAATTCAAAAACAGTTCTCTTGATTCCTTCCTTGAGAGTAAGGGTATTTCTCACAACTTTTCTTCAGTGAGAACACCGCAACAAAATGGAGTCGCTGAAAGAAGAAATAGAACAATTATTGAAGCTGCACGTTCAATGCTCAGCGATTCTCACCTGCCTACTCAGTTTTGGGCAGAAGCTGTCAACACTGCTTGTTTTACGCAAAACAGGTCGCTAATAGTCAAAAGATTCAAAAAGACAGCCTATGAACTCTTTCATGGGAGAAAGCCTTCAATCAGCTTTCTTCACATCTTTGGATGTCAGTGTTTTATACTGAACAACAGAGATGCTCTTGGAAAGTTTGATCCTAAGGCTGATGATGGAATCTTTCTTGGATACTCCTCAGTTTCCAAAGCCTTCAGAGTCTTCAATCGTAGAAGACAAACTGTAGAAGAAACTATTCACGTCACGTTTGACGAATCTCGTTCAGCGAACTCTAAACCGTCCGCTGATACTGAAGAACTGAATCAATGGATGTTTTCTCATCTTGGTGATTCAGAAGATATTCCCACTACTCATGCTAATCCAGTAGAAGATGATAGTCCTATCATTCCAAATATGCAGAATAGTGAAGCTGAAACTTCTTGGGTCTCAGCTGTTCCTATAAACACTATACCTAACGCTGAACCAAATGTCTTAGACATTCCATCTACTTCTCAGCAATCAGTGAATATAATGACAACTGCATCCATTCCTCTCTTGGTTGATACTCCCGACGTCGCTGAAGCTTCATCTTCAGCTCCTCCAGTTCAAGTTGAGTCAGCGTCTCACACTCCGGCTCAGCGATGGACTATAAATCACCCAATTAATCAAATTCTTGGTGATCCAAACGCTGGGATTCAGACTCGACGAAGTGCAGGTAATATTTGTTTATTTGTAAATTTTATTTCACTAACCGAACCAAAGAAAGTAGATGATGCCCTCAAAGATCCAAACTGGGTCAGCGCCATGCAAGAAGAGCTGACTGAATTCGAAAGAAACAAAGTTTGGAAACTTGTTCAGAGACCAACTGATAAAACAATAATAGGCACTAAATGGGTCTATCGAAATAAGTTGGACGAACATGGTACTGTAACCCGCAACAAAGCTCGACTTGTTGCTCAGGGATACAGACAAGAGGAAGGTATAGATTATGACGAAACATTTGCTCCAGTAGCAAGACTTGAATCTATTCGTCTATTCTTAGCATATGCTGTACACAAAAACTTCAAAGTACATCAGATGGATGTTAAGTCAGCGTTTCTGAATGGAAAGCTGAATGAAGAAGTGTATGTGGAACAACCTCCAGGATTCTCAGATTCTAAGCGTCCAGGTTATGTTTATAAACTGGATAAGGCACTTTATGGCTTGAAGCAAGCTCCACGTGCATGGTATGACACTCTTTCCACTTATCTCCATATTGAAAAATTTGAGCGAGGTAAGATTGACAAAACTCTATTTTTTAGAAAAGTGAAAGGTCATATCATTCTAGTTCAAATATATGTTGATGACATTATATTTGGTTCTACTAACCCTGAGCTTTGTACTCGTTTCGCTGATAGAATGAAAGATGGGTATAAAATGAGCATGATGGGTGAACTAACATATTTCCTTGGTCTTCAGATTAAGCAAACTGAAAAAGGAACTTTTATTAATCAGGGAAAGTATGTTAAAGATATGCTGAAGAAATTCGACTTAACTGAAAGTTCAGCTATGAAAACCCCTATGGCACCACCGCTGATACTTGATAAGGACACTAAGGGTGTTCCTGTCAATGTCACGCTGTACCGTGGGATGATCGGCTCACTATTGTATCTTACAGCTAGCCGACCCGATATTATGTTTGCAACATGCTTGTGTGCACGATATCAAGCGGAACCTAAGATATCTCATATGAAAGCTGTAAAGCGAATTTTTCGATATCTTAAGGGTACAGCGAATCTAGGTCTTTGGTATCCCAAAGATTCAGGATTCGATCTAACCGCCTATTCAGATAGTGATTTTGCAGGTTGCAAAATGGATAGGAAAAGCACCACAGGAGGATGTCAGCTCCTGGGTGGAAAGCTGGTAAGTTGGACAAGTAAAAAGCAAAATTCAGTGTCCACTTCCACAGCTGAAGCTGAATATGTAGCTGCTGGAAGCTGTTGCTCTCAAGTCTTGTGGATGAGAAATCAGCTACTAGACTATGATCTTCAGCTCTCCAAAATTCCAATCTATTACGACAGCACAAGTGCCATCGTTATAGCAAACAATCCAGTACTACATTCAAAGACCAAACATATAGAAATCAGATATCATTTTATCAGAGATCATGTGATGAATGGTGATATAGAACTTCATTTTATCCCAACTGATTATCAGTTAGCTGATTTATTTACCAAACCTCTTGATGAGACAAGATTCAACTTTCTCATCAGCGAGCTTGGAATGCTGAACTTTGAAGGATAAAATCTTCAGCGGTTCACATTGATCAGCGATAGGATAAAATCAACTTGTATAACCCATTCTATCATCTTCTCTCTGAATAAACTTGATTCACTGATATCAATGTATGTTTTCTCTCTCTGACAAACGCATGAAAATGCAAGATTTCAAAACAGAATGCATCGCTGAATATCTCTTCCTTAACAGCGATATTTTGAAATTTCTTAAAACCTTCACTGATATTTCTATTCAGTGCTTCATATTTTCAAAAGTATCCCTGAGTTTTTCAAAACCTCAGAGACAACCAAGAATATGAAAGGACAGTTGTGACGTCATTGCAACGGATAAACCCCGGCACGTTCTTCTTTCTGACACACGTTTGCACGTTTCGTTTACTCGCCAATCAAATGCAAACACGTGTCCGTGTCATGATGAAAATCTTTTCCCGCTCAAGATTTTCTCTCTCTAAAAATATCTATATAAACAAATTCTTTGTTTATATTTTTCTTTTACGCGATCAATCTTCCTCCGCAAGAAAGAATTCACTGTTGCATTTGTGATTTTAAAAACTTCAAAGAAATGTTCATCATCTTCTTCATCAAACATCAAGGTTAATATGTTCTTATTATTTACCGAATGCAAATAACTTGTTTCTGGTCTACTCTTTGTTTTAACAAGATCAAACAAAAGAACTTCTTAAAATGAAATCATTTTCTTTCATGATTTTATGAACACAACCATTTCATGGTTGTTCTTCAAGTTTAAATGCAAAAATCTTAAACTTGTTCTTCATTCGTTTCCATAATCTAATTCTTCATAGAAAACTGGATAACAAGAATAAATGGGTTTTATATTTCATTTCTTAAAATCAAGAAAAACCCTAATCTTCATTAAGACATTTGTGTCTAAATGAAATGGATAAAATTTGAACCATCTTAATGGAAATTCTTTCCACATTAAGATTATTCTTATTTGTTAACATCTTTGGTTGAACTGATAATACAGAGAAATGGCTTCATCTGACATTCCTGCTACCGCTGAGAACATCTCCGCTGATACTGAGGAAGTGGACATCCTCAAGGCTCCTCAAGTCAAGTTTGCCCTTGACAAACTGGATTGGACTAAGGTGAACAACCTCTATGCGCTTTTCGAGTTTCCTCCTCGAAAGCAAGTCACACATCTAGATGATGCTGTGAATTTCCTAAAGAATTGCTGCATCTCCACAGCCCTGACCATAACACCTCCTGCACATCAGCTTTTGCTCTCACAATTTTGGTACTCAGCCAGACACTCTCAACTTCCTTCAGCCAAAGATCCCTCCAAAACAATTGATTGCATCCTCTGCGACATCGAATATGGCACGATGAAGATCACCCCTGCCATTATTCGCAAAGCTCTCAGCCTTCCAATAGCTACCAAGGAAAAACCGTTCGTTCCCCTCCCTGACCCCAAGAAAAATTCAGACAGGGAAGCCATCATTGCATTTTTCGATGCAATGGGCTATGTATGGGAAATCGGCAGAGACATGAAGGCCGAGAAGAAGTTGACGATTATCAAGAAATCGAAAATGCCCAGCAAGATGAATTTCGTCTTCGCTCATCTAATCAGCTGCATGACTGCAAAGAGCGGCTCCTCTGACCAAGCCGCTAAACCTCAGCAAGCAATGGGGTATGCACTGCTGAAAGGTCTCAACATAGACTGGGCATCGATTATCTATGATGACCTAGTTCTAAGGGTGGACACCGTCGCTGACAGACCTCCATGGGTTCCCTACCCCCGATTCATCAGCGCCATCTTCCAATATGGCCTGAAGGAGAGCTACCCAACTGAAGGTGACCTGAAACTCTCTCAGGTCGGCCCAAAGATACTCGACTTCAAACCGATGGTGAATGAGGTACGTCTTTCTACACTCTTGTCTCTTCTCAACCCTTCTTCTTCTCATTCTGTGGCTCCTTCAGCGACAATACCCATCGCTGATACCTTGGCCACAAAATCCTCTCTTAAGAAAAGGAAACATTCTTCAACCCCACTTGGTTCTAAAAGGATCAAGAAAACAAAGGAGCAACCCCAGCAATTTCATGCTGAAGACTCCTCAGCTCTTTCTGCAGAGTTGAAGGAACGTTCAGTGGTACGCTCTGCCACACCTGAACAAGCCATCCCTTTAATCCCAACTTCAGCGTCTCTAAACGCTGAGGTTACAAACTTGGAACCTACCCAACCTCCTTCAGTCTCTCAAAAGACTGATGAAGTGATTGTCAGCGAATCCAACGCTGAACTCATAACCCAACCCCCATTCTTATCCTTCGCTCCTCCCTCTACTCATTTGGTCTCTACTCCAGATTTCGCTGGAGCTGCCATCATTTCTACGGAACCTAAAGCTGATTCTCCAGGAATGATGAAGGCAGGACCTGCAGAACAATCCATGGGCACTTTTGAAGATGACATGGAACTTTACTCAGGAACCCGTGATTTCGATGAATTCACCAATCCTCCTACAGGTAAACAAAAACCCATAAACACTGTCACTAAACCCCAAACTTCTGAGCTTTCCTCTGTTCACAAGTTTTTATATGTTACAGGTCCTAATTTGGGAGATATCAACACCTCTCTAAAGTCCGTGGAGACAAAGCTGACAGGTCTCACCACTACTCTTTCAAATAACTCTACAGCTGTAACAAACGCTGGAGAGAACCTTACAAAGCTGATAACGGTGGTGGAGAAGAAGGCTTCCACAGATGACATGAAGCAGGTTGATAAAACTCTCAGCGACTTCGCCAAGGTGCTCGCTGACATCTACACAGACTACACCTCTCTCAAAAACTCAGTTTCGTCCATGTCCAGCGAATTTACATCGCTAAAGACATCGGTTGGACATCTAGAGGGGGATATGTCTACTGTGAAGACTGACTTAGGCTCTGTTAAGACCGATGTTGGTTCGATGAAAACGATGATCGAGCAGCTGCTACACAAAGCGAATACTCCTGATCCTGCTCCTGCTCCTGCCCCCGTCCCTGCATCTGACAACTTCACAACGGCGGATCGCACTAAGCTGAAGAAAATCAATCCTGCTATTTCTGGCCTTGAAGACAGATTAGCAAAGATTGAAGTTTGTGTAGGTCTCTCTGGCCAAGAAGACAGAGAACCTACCAACCCCGCTGAGTCTACCCATTCCTCCCCCAGTCATCATGAAAAAGAGGGGGAGAAGAGCGCTGAAGACCTCTCAAAGAGCGTTGAAGACCTTTCCCATGATGAATCAATCAGTGGAGAGAAGACGAACGCTGAAGAAACCACCGCTGGACCTCAGGGAGATGAAAACCCTGAGGAAACCGAGAAGCTCGCCTCTGTATCTGAGGGGGAGCAACTCGAAGAAGAAGCGGAGAAAACTGAATCCGAAGCAGAAGATGATGAAGCCGTCGACATCCCTGATGATGAACCATCTTCTTCTCCAAAGAATGACGATGATGATGATGATGACGAAGATGACGATGACTTCTTTATCGTCAAACCTGCTCCGAGGATCAAAGCTCTTAAGGGAATCTCGATAAATGAACCTTCAGGGGAGCGGACAAAGACAAAACCCTCAGCCTCTGGAGCTGAGAAAGGCAAAGGCAAAAGCGTCGCTGAAGATGGTAATCTGACGATCTTGCTTGAAAAGCCGTTTTGTCAGGTACACTAAACATCTCTCACTCCATCCCTCCTCTATCATACACTATCAGTTCTACTACCCAAGCCTATACACTTGAACCAATTCTCTCTATCTGATTCTACCCAAGTTCTTACTGGTAAGATCGCTGTGTTTCAGCTAGTCCTCTCCCCTGTTTGAGGATATCGCTGAAGGCTCCACAACTGCGACTTCACCAATAATACCAGCTGCTGCTGAAGAAATAATCCCAGTCTTAGATTTAATCTCTGAGACTGATGAACCATAAGAACAGCTACTCTCACACAATCGCAGACCTTCCTTAGCTCCTCAAAAGCTAAGTGAAGAGGATCAGAAAAGAAGAGAGGAGATAATAAAGCGATTTGAGGATCAGCGAATCATTCTGAGGCGTGATCAACTTCCTTCAGTTCCTCCAAAGTTCAGAATTTCCAAAGCTGAATACCAGGAACACCTCAGAGCTGAACGCCTACTCGCTGAAAGAAAGGAAGCTGAAGAAAAAGACAGAGAATACGCCATCAAGCTTACTCAACGATCAATAAAAGACCCCAAGCTGAAAAGAGTTCCCATTGATGTTCAACGTCAGCTATGGGATGATGCTCAAGAGATCGTTAGAGAAAAGACTAAGGTCTCTGATACGACTTTGGAATGGGCTAAACAAATGCTGACCTATCGATCTAGACCATCCAAAATCGTCAAGGCAAACATCAGAGGAAGACTGTACACTGAAGTTCTTATTGTTGAAGTGGACGTCTACAGAGATGACGAAACCAAGCAAACTTTCTATGCTGCTACCTTAGAAAAGTTTGGTCTCTCTGAATGGTTAGAAACAAAATTAGCCATTCAGGGATCGCGCTCAAAGTTCAAAAGCCATGTCGAGAAGATCTTGAACAAACAGATCGACCTGCTTTCATCTGGTGTGGATATTCCTCCTACTCTTCCTCAACCAAGAAAAGTCTCTGATAAGAAAAAGAAATCCTCTGGTTAAGGTCCTCATATTCGGAATGAAACGGGCATTGGTTTCTCTCGTGCTGAAATTGTTGGCCCTGATGCCGATCTCTCAATGCTTGACACCTCCCTACCACCTGGAGAAACATTCATTCCTGGCACAGTTGTAAGTGATCCCTATGGTATATTCTTTTTAGACTACTATGGAAATCATCACTTTCAACGTATCTCTGAGCAAGACATCGCTCCCATCGAACAACTCAGAGATCTCGTATACTGGTGTGAAGTCAGGCGCGACATCAAAGCTAGACACCTGAAGCCCTTGATTTTTGAAGCAGCTCTGAAGAAAAAGAATCAAGGAGAAGATGTCCCTGACTGGATGATCCCCACATCAAAGACCCTTGATGAACTTCTCATTAAGGAAGAACCTTTATAAGCTGATATGCTCGCCTTTTCTCTATTGTATCAGTTATTCTTCTGTACTTGTAATTTATTTCGCTCGTACTTGTAATCTTTCCATTTCTCTTTGTAACCTGATTCAAAGTTTTAAAGAAAGATTTCAGCGAATGTACTTTACTCCATCAGTACTGAAAAGATCCCAGAAAACAGTAAAAGGGACAAATATTTTATGAGTTCTTTTTATCCTTATGTTTTCATTAAATAGCAATTTTCTTTGTTGCTATGTCATAATCAAATAGGGGGAGATTGTTGATCCAAACCCTCAGTGATTTGATAATGACCCTCTCTTATACTTAGTGAAAATTGTAAGTAAACAATATGTATCAGAGTTTCACTATCGCTGATAAGTACTAAGATCTTACAGTACCGCTGATAGGAACTCTCGCTCTTTTAAGTTAAACATTCAGCGAACACTGTTCACCATTAATGCTCTGAGTCTGTTCAGTCATTATGATGATCGCTGATAAGTTAGTTGTTTACTTATGATCCCTGAAGACAAGTTTCACGTCAACAAAGGTTCTACGCTGAAGCCGAAGATCAAGCTCAAGAACCAGCGACAAGTCTCCTAATGAACTGATGCGGATCAGCGAAGACTCAGATTTGTCCACTCAACGTGAAGTATCAAGTACAAGACTTTAGCTATCGCTGAACTTTATCATTCGCTGAATAGAAAATGATAATCGCTGAATCAACGAAAGCTGATCATGAAGTCCTTCGTACAAAGTACTTTTGTCTTAACCCCCCTTGCACGACTCCGTACGAAATGTCAGAAAAGAACCTCCGACTGTCTGAAATCGTACAACCACTCTGATACTACACTGTTCATCCATGTGGCTACTAAGGTTGTCAACCAAGGTCAATGACATGCAACCAACCAGCTGATGACACGTGTAAAGTGTATACTGACTTGCATTAAATGCATGCAGTATATAAAGAGATGAACCCACTTCATTTGAAGTAACTTGCTAACTCTGGACAAGTTCAATCTCTTATCTCAAGATAGGTTATTATTAGTAATTTCCTTATCTCTCTTAGTGCAAGAAACCTTAGTGTTCCAACTTGTTTAGATTTAGGTTTATCCTTAATCTTGTTTCCGCAACAAGCTGTAAATTGTTAATGATTTATCAATAAACAATTTAGAAAAGTAACATCTGTGTTTTGTATTCAACCCCCCCCCCCCCTCCCCTTCTACAAACTTGTATAGGCCTTCGGGACCAACAGGATGGCTCATGGCACACGTTTTTTACAAGATGTGATTTTTTTCAAGTTGTTTTACTTTTTTTAATTTTAATTTTTTTTACCTTTTGTGTTTTTACACTTTTAACTTTAGATTTTATAATTTTACAAACTTAGATTATCACATCCCTCACAGTTTCTTGGATTCACACATGTCACGGTTAGAATGAAGTTGTAAAACTCTTCCAATTCTATTTTGAATATTTGATCACAAAATTTTTATATAAACTAGTTAATTTATATGAATGTAAAAGTTCTAATATCATTATATTATTGAATAATAAATAGAAAACATATACGTATAAATATAAAATTATATACATGCCATACAAATTTTTGGCTTGCTCGCGGGCACTCTCCTATTTGCTCGCAGGCACGCCAAACATGTATTTTAGAGGCAGAAGGTTTGCTCGTGGGCGTGAGCTTTAAAGGGAGTGGGCGCGGGCACTGTTCACAGCTTCCCAAAAAGTGATTTTTCATCAGATTTGTTTTTCCCTATTTTAAGGGATTGTGTCCCTTTTGATATCCCTCTCCTTTGGCCACGAAAGTCTGATAATCCATGCTTGGAAGAGTCAACTTTTCCAACTCAAAGTTTCACCAAAATGGGTTCTTCAAGATTACACTCCATTTATCTCATTTGAGTGTTTTCCTAAAATAGCTAGTGTAACAACCCAAACAAAAATAAAGCATGTGAAACATAATAACTGCAACAATCCCAAAAACGGGTCCCAAAATTTCTTACATAAGTCTCAAAATTCAGGTTGGCGGAATCAACCTATTACACAACTGAGAAATTCTAGGACTAATAGATAATAGTGTCACTGGTTCTACTGCTTCTATCTTCTAACTGCTCTGTTCACCTGCTAGAACCTTTCGCAACCTGCTTTCCTGAAAAGGGTTTTAATTTGAAAAGAGCGAGGGTTAGACCATGAGGTCTAGTGAGTCCCTCCTGACAGTTCTCAAAATCATTTAAAAACTTTTCATAACTTTCAAATGTATACAAGACTTTCAATAATAAACTTTCACATAGTTGAACAGTAAAATCTTTCACGGATAAATCCGCTCCCGTAAATGGCACCCTGAAGTCACCCGAGGGTGACAACGAGTCAGTATCACGCTGCCTTACTGGGACTCATCCCCATGGCATAAACGGAACCTCCCCCCGACGTGAGTACTGGCGGAACCTCCCCCCGACTTAGCCAATTTACGTCTACACAATGTATGCATACATCTCACATAAAACTTTAAACAACTTTCATGCAATAAAAGCATAAGAACCAAAACATGGCATTTCTCATCATGTATTCACTTTAGAAAAACACTTTAAAATCATGTATTTTAGTTAGAAAACTCACCTGGTACGTTTGTTTGCTTTTCCCTACTCTGCTCTTTACTTCCAAATTGTCTACCTGAACGAAGGGACAGATTTATAAGCTGACTAGAACTATCCGGACACTTCTCACTTGCCACCCAACTCTTTTCCGGACAGGTTACCGGGTAACCCCACTTTTCCGGATACCGCTAAGTACCCGGACAACAACTCTTATCCGGACGACACATATTTTCTGGACGACTAACTTATCCGGACGGCACAGACTTTCCGGACGACTAACTTATCCGGACGGCACAAACTTTCCGGACAACACTATGTCCGGACACCTTCTACAACACGGCTAAGAAGTTTCCCGGACACCTTCATACTTGGAGGTTTCCGGACGAACGCTGGAAGAACTTTATGGTCCGAAATCTTGCTAAACACTCCGAAAACAGCAAGATAACACGATAGATAGCTACCCTAATGTTCTTTAACCAATTCTCCACAAACTTTACCAATTAAACGCGATTGAAGGTGTACAAATCTTCTCTAAGAGTCTTAACATTAACTTTAGCCATAAAAACCATCCAAAGACCCAACAATCAGCAAATTAACTTAACTAGGATTGTAGATTCGAAATTACCTGATAGTTCCTTGCAGAAATCGAATCCCCAACACACCCTTTCTTCTAATTTGCTACTTGGGAACCTTCTCCTTCCCTTGATCTTGAACTCCAAAGAAAACTTCCTCTTTCTCTCTATTACCAATTCGCAGCCGCCAAACATAACAACAAACAGGGATTGGAAGGTTCACCTAGGGTTTTGTGCCTTTATATACTCCACCTCTTAATTACCACTTAGTCCCTCAACTTCTTCTTTTATTTAAAACCCAACCTGACACTTAAAACATTTCGAATAAGGTCCGGGTCGTTACAGCTAGAGCTCTTAGGATAAAACCCAGCTGAAGAACATGTTTAGATATCACCCATTTTATCATTTCTATCTCCAAATACACACACTCACCATATTTGTGATTCTACTCCTTCAAGAGCATTGTAATCTTCATCTTTCACTAGTGGATTTCTCTCGGTGGTCTCTTCCACCTGTGGTTTTCTCCCGATTTGGGAATCATTATATTTATATGTTTTGGGAATATTGTCTTATACACTAAGAACACTCTTGAGTGTTCAAGCTAGGGATTCATTGGGATCACTAACTTATCTCTTGTTTGACTTTGGGTTTAAGTTAGCATTATCTCGTTTCCGTTTTACAACATAGACTCTAAACTCCAACCACCGGAGATGGGAGAGAAACAAAAAATATGTTTTCCACTGTTGAAACTAGTGTGCTTGGAGATGAAACCATTTTTCCAAATTTGCAGTTGTTTTTGGTGCTAGGGTTGTAGTTGCTAGGCACATTCTACCTAAATCAACATTCAAAGCTACTAAACCCTGAAAAATTCAGCTCTATCAAATATATCAACTCTTGCACAAAACTCAGACCTCAAATCCAACAAATCAAATTCGAAATTTTACAAATAGACACACGTATAAAGTATAGACTTAAAATCAATATATCGATTATACAATAATGTCAATGAAGAAGATAAGCACCTCAATGAAGAAGCTTGGAGCGTTCGGCCCCCTCCTCCTCTCTCTAAATCTCTGTAGCTAAATGGGCGTTCGGATTTGCCATTGCAGGGTCGGTGTTTACACTCAGATTTAAATGCCCTTAAAAGAGAGAAAATATACCATTTAAGAGATGATAGGGTGTACTTAAAAGAAATGATCTGTGAAAAACGTTTTGCATACAAATCTCTCCCAAATGTTCACGTTCCGAGTCCGTTGTTGCAAGGAGTAGGTGAAAAACGTTTTGCATACAAATCTCTCCCAAATGTTCACGTTCTGAGTCCGTTGTTTTAAGGAGAAGGGGTGTTCAAAAAAATCTTTGGACCGCTCAAACCGGTGGAACCAAGTCAAATTGGACCTTTTTTTGCGGTTTGGCGGTCCGGTTTGGTTTGAAACATTTTCAAACCGTGCGTTCCGGTCCGGTTTGCGGTTTGAAAGTTTTTTTAGGCGGTTTAGACCAAACTGACCGCCATATATATATATATATATATATATATATATATGGGTGGTATTTTTTGCAAACCACTCCATTGTTAGAAACTATGTAAACCACTTAATCATAATCCATTTATATAATCTACGGCTCAATTTGTAGCGGTGGCATTTTGTGTAATTTATGGCATATCATGAATTATTTTCATAACAAAAATAGGCAGGAGGGTAATATAGACAAAACAATTCAAAAGCAAAAATCACGGATCCTCCAAATTCTTCAACCACGTCTCTCTCTCCCCTCTCCAAGGTATTAATTCAATTTTCATTTTTTAATTTTCAATCGTTAATGCATTTATTTTCGTTATCGATTTTTGTGTTTCAATGCACTTTGATCGAGAAGTGCACTTAGGAAGCAATTACACTTTGTATCTTCTTCACCTGTGTTGATTTGTTTGATTTAATCACATAATCAGTTTTCCTTCATCCTTTTTGATTTATTTTTTATATATATCATTTAGACTTTAGAGTTTTAGAAATTTTTTAAGTTAGGCCCAAATTTCTCATAAGCCCGTGGACTTTATTTGCAACTTCGCATATTATTCTTTTTAGTGTTTTGTTGGGATATTTTATTTACGTTTTTCAAGGACTTTATTAATTTTTTGTGGACTTTGTTTACTTTTTTGTGGACTCGAGCCAATGAAACTTTAAAATTCCAAATTATATATGTTTTTTTAGTTTAAGTTTTATAGCCCATAAAAGGCCCAAACCGCTAAAACCGGTCGAACCAAACCGCCTAAACCTTGGTCCGGTTTGACCGGTCTGGGCACTTGATGTCAAACCGCTCGTTTGAAAATTTATCAAACCGCCACTTGTGGTCTGGTTTGTGGTTTGAGGGGTTAAACCGCCCAAACCGGACCGCGAACACCCCTAGCAAGGAGGGATATTCAAAATAAACCGTTTGATTGCTTAAATCGGGCCATTTTTTTTAACGGTTTGAGTGGTTTAGCGGTCCAGTCTGATCTATGGTTTGACTCCTTTTTTGAGCGGTCTTGATCGAATCAGCCGTCAAAAATACACATGTTTTAATCATATTTAGTTTTTATGTTGTAGATTCGACTTTTACGGAACAATTAAAAAAAATTGTTAAAGACGTTATGTTTTTAGTTTTTCATTTTCACAATTAACTGAAGTCCATTAAAAATCAAATCTAAAATCCAAATCTCCCTTTGACTTGCTCAATGTTTTATTTTATTTTATTTTTATATATAATCATTCCTTTTAAAATTAGATATACTTACTAATGTTATATTGGTACAAATTTTATTTGGGATATATATTTTTCTGTTTTTTTTTAACTTATAGCCCATAAGAGGCTCAAACCGTTTAAACCGGTCAAACCAGATTTGATCGGATTAGTCACTTGCTAGCAAACCTCTCAGTTTGAAATTTTCTTAAACCACCATTATGGTTTGGTTTGTGGTTTAGGGGGTTAAACCGCCCAAACCGGACCGCGAACACCCTTACCACGTACCATCTATTCAAATCACCAATCAAGCCGTTTTTGAACTTGAGGGTGTTTGGGATTGCGTTTGTAAAATGTTTATTAACTTATTCCGGTATGGTACTGCCATAAGTTACTCCCTTTTTAACTTATTAACACTAAAAAATAATTTATCAACTTATTACATTTTGATACCACCATAAGCTAATCTAAACACTTTCTATCAAACTCCAATTTAACATCACATAAGTTGATAAACACCTTTTACAAACAACCCCTAATGTTAAGACGGGTTAACGAACCGAACGTTCAAGTCTCAATTTTGAATGTGTATAAGTTGGCAGAGGTAGAATATCCCATCCACCCCGGGTTCGAGTCCAGGCGTCAACATTCTATGGCCAGGCTTAGTCTCAGACGGCCGCATTGTTCCTTTGTTTCCAAATTGCCAAGGATGTAGTCTAGGCAAAGCCTAGATGAACCTTATAAAAAAATTGGCAGAGGTAGAGCTGTAAACGAACCGAACGTTCAGCGAACCGTTCGTGAACCGTTCGGCGGGAAGTTTGTTTATGTTCGTTTATTTAATAAACGAACGAACATGAACAAGTTTTTTCGTTCATTTAGTTAAACGAACGAACATGAACAAAGGCCTCGTTCGTTCATTTAATATTCTTCGTTTATGTTCATTTAGCTAAGATTGTTTACTGATATAATAAATATATTAAGTTAGGAAATTAAAATTATATTTAATGACAACGATAAATTATGAATAATTAATAATGATTATATCTATACATATAATAAATAAGTAACTACATTGACACGTGTCATCGTCTGGTGAGCCGGCTTTATTGTTTTCCCGTCTAAACATGTATCTGGACGCCATAGGTTCAATTAACACATTCACATTCACCTCTCCTTAAATCTCTTCTTAATTAAATTTTTAATATTTATACCTTACATTTACTACCCTTATAATTACCTATGTAGTTTACTTTTAATCTATTAATTTTTTTATTTTTCATTTTAGACTTTTGTCATATAAACATAAATAATGTATATGAACTAAAATGCATCAAAAAAACATTTCTATTTTTTATAAATTATACCATTGTAATCGTTTCGTCAATACCTTCGAAATAAGCCCAATATTAAATTTTTTTGATACATACGTACATATCCATACTTATAATAAATTCAAAAAAATCTCCATCGTGTATAGTAATCCCAAAAATCTATACATTTAATAAATGAGTAACTAACATGTCACGTGCCGTCTTCTGGTGAGCCGACTTCAGTATTTTCCCGCCTAAACATGTATCTGGACGCAGTTTACATTATAAGTTCAATTAGCACACCCACATTCACTCCTCCTTAATTCAATTTTTTTTAATTTGTACGTTACATTTACTACCCTTATAATTAGGTATGTAGTTTACTTTTAATTCCTTATTGTTTTATTTTTCATTGTAGACTCTTATCATATAAACATAAATAATGTATATGAACTAAAATGCATTAAAAAAATTTTATAAATTATACCATTGTAATCGCTTTATCAATACCTTCGAAATGAACCCAATATTGAATATTTTTGGATTTAATTATATTATTAAATATCATAAATATATACTAATTTATGTGTCGTGATTAGAATGAGATTTGTTGAAATTAGTATGAGATTTGATACAAATAATCACTAAATTATCGTGATTTTCTTTTTGCAATTTCATATCAATTTTTACTTCAAAGTCGAATTATTTCAACGAATTACAATTCTATCAAATTTCATTCTGTCAACGAAACACCCTTAGAATTATCATAAGAGATTTAATTACTTGGAAAAAAAAGATATCACTTATCAACTGACTTTTGGATTATGAGTTCGAACATTTTTCAAAAATATAAATATGCAATTATTGTTTATTCGTTTGATAAATTCATTTAGTAACGACATTTATAATAGGTATCAAACTTAATAGACATATTTTTATCTTCAAGATAATATTCCCTATTTGTGGAATTTTTGTTTTCTTTTTATCAATTATTGTATGTGTCACAAAATTATTCAACAACTATTAAACATCAAATAATTAACTTATAACACAAATTTGATCATCGCGCAACGGGCAAGGCAAAAACTAGTTTTTATATAAACATTAATAAAGATATGGAAGTTTCCATCAGCATGCATGCTTTATATGTGTTTGTGGCTTAGAAAGTAAGAGCATCCACACACGTCTTGCAAGACCCCTTGCAAGATGACATGACATGTCATGTGGCTTGCAAGGTCTTGCAAGACAACCCTCGTCTTTCTAAATTAGAAAAGTCTTTCACAAAATAGATATATAAACAAACGCATTTTTTAATTTAATTAATTTGTTTGTTTGTTTAAACATTAATTATTAATATTATTTATATTATAATTTATTAGTTTAGAAATGAGTTTGGTTTTGCATGTGTGTGGAAAGTGTTATTGCAAAACTGATGTGCCACTTTAGAAAGGAGTATGGTCTTGCAGGTGTGTGGATGGTCTAACTTGCTTACCTGATGTGGGATGGATTGAAGTTCAACAGAGACCACAACAATCTAACTTCATCTTTGGGTGAGTGAATCTGTCCCACATCGGTGGTAAAACAAAGGGAAGGCTCATCTCTTGTTTATATATAGCCCTTCATCCCATTCCTTGCTTTAACATGACTACTTCGTGTGGTTTGTCACTCGATTGTGCCTTTGGCTTGAACCATTTCGGAAGAGCCTAATGGCTTGTGCCTATGCAAAAATTTTGATTGGAGCACCCCTTGAAAGTGTGTGCACCATTTGTTTGTAAAGTGTGTTTGTTCGATTATGGTTCGTTTAGTAACTTAGCGAATGAAAATGAACGAACACGAACTATTTTTTTTAAACGAATGAATGCGAACACCAAAATTTTTGTTTGTTTAGTGTTCGTGTTTGTTCGTTTGTTCGGCTAAGCTAAATTCTCATTTAGAGAAGACTCATCAATCAGATTGATTCGTTTTTTGAAAGAACTATTCAAGGAAAAAGCGGACATCTGGCTATTGGCGTTTTATCTGCATCTTCCCGACCGAAAGGGCTTCGCTTTGTTTGGGATGAACTCGCAAAGACTCGACCCAGGGACTTCCCTCGTAGAGTGGCCTCTTTTATAAGACTCGACTTTCTCAGTGGAACTAAAAAAAAGAGCTCACGGGGCCTAGAAGTGCCCACTACTACACCACACTACACTTGGCTCTACACATTTACAGAGCTAACCCTTGTCCAGTGCCTGACAGAGCTAAGTGCCTAACAGAGCTAAGGGGGCTTCAATCCTTACTCTATTGTAGCGATACGAACTCAGAAGCAATAGTAAAAGAAGCTACAATAATGCTGCAAAATGGTCAAAGGTTCTTAAAACAACTAAATGACTGCTTGGAAAAGGCTGAAAGTTCTTTATATTCATGAATAGCATAATTGAATTGATATAATCATCCATGAAATATCCAAACAGTGAGGGGAAAATGGTTTTTCTAAATCAGACAACTTATTCAACACAAGAAACAAACACATTATAGCTTAACTAATATTCGCTACAAAAGGTTTCTTTTAGTGAACGTGTCACAGCTTCCTCCTATTTTTCTTTTTTTTGTAAAGACGAAGAAAGAAATTATATTTTATTTCCTAGACAAACTACTTATCCACTAGAAAGCTTAATTCATACAGGATATTATGAGAAAAACAACCAAAAGCCCCTAAAACAACCAAGCTTCATATTTCATACTTTTAACTATTGTCTACTGATTTTTTCCCATTTCATACGCAATGTCGTTTATTGAATCTTTTTTAAAACAAACATACGAAAGTAGTAGTACAAATACTTACCTCTACCATGGTACCCCAAAAACAAGTATGTTTTGGATCCATGTTCAAAATGCATACACCAAATTCGGGTATAAGAAAGGGTCAAGTTTTTGGCACTTGTTCCACTGAAATTGCAAGAGTTCATGGTAACCACAAGAGAGGCACAAGATCGTAAGTGTTACTATATGTATATGGGATTCAACAATTTTGAGTTACAAATCTACATTCAACAAATGCCGAAAATTGAGCGATGATACATGAGTGGCATTTGGCAAATTGCCTATCATATTTATATGAAATAAATAAAACAAAGGTAGATGGTACATTGCATGCTATTGACAAGTTGGTTTAAAACTTTTTAAGTTATCCCAGAACCTGGTGCAAATTGTTGGCAAGATTCGCATATGTGCTACTCGAGAACACAATCCACGTTCTTTGCACCATCGTGTTGAACTAAAATCGTATCATAAATCAAGAGAACGATAGAGTTAGTTTTAAGTGTAACTTGGTATGAACCCTTTGGCGTGTTGGCTCTCCATTTCAAGAGCCATCAAGGATTTTTGTCTCTGATACTTGTTCCTCTTTGCAGCAAGAGCTGAAACAAAATATGAGTTATAAATAACATTGCCAAGCTAAAAAAACTCAAACAGAGATACAATCAATAATCACAAAAAGATATAGCACAAAGAACACTATATAAAGTAATTTCAACGGTATTTGATCAAACGAACATTTCAAATGCTTCCGGTGGAACTAAATCTTATGAATTCAACTGATCTTTTCGACAACGCTTAAGCACTAGCAGAGAGTCGTGCTATGTTTTCATATGAACGTTAATGGTGTTCGCCACAAGTATGAAGAAAATAAATTATCAACAAAGTTCTCTAATAAATAACATTTTATGCTTTAAGCACTGAAAAGATAGAGATATAGCTGACAAGTTTACTTTTTGCTACATATTATATATATATATAGAGAGAGAGAGAGAGAGGGAGAGAGATTACTTTTTGCTACATATATTATTTGATATATAGAGAGAGAGAGGCTCCGTAAACTGCATGGTTTGTATTTGATTTGTATCCTATATATATATATATATATATATATATATAGAGAGAGAGAGAGAGAGTGAGGGAAGGAGGTTCATTTATGAAGCTTATATATTTTAGGAACCAAGGAACCACCCTTTTTGTAAGTATCCATGATGAATGTCAGTGACAGATATTCAATGCTTACAAAAAGGGCGGTTCCAGGTTCCTAAAATATTTAAGCTTCCTAAATATATATATATAGAGAGAGGGGGGTCCAGACCCAAACCGTAAAAAAATGAAAAACTGAGAAACACTCTGGTAAACATTCATCTGCACCGTATGCACATGTGCATACAAATAAATTAAGTTGTTGTTTGGTTTTTATGCACGTATGCATATGCACTAGGGCATGTTACAAATTACTTGTATGCACATGTGCATAGCGTTCAGTATTTCATTTTTTGCGGTTTTCCCTTGAACATGACCCTATATATATACATATACACCTCAGGGATTCCACATTAATGAAGGCGTTTCGACTGAAATGTTGTATGTAAGTGATAAAAAGAAAACTGAAGCATTGTAATTAAAGAAACCATTTGGTTCTTTGCCAATGAAGTAGTAGAAAATTTTAATTCAGGAGAATATGGGAAAAGGTTATACTCACACATCAACTCCTGAGGTAGACCAAAGTCATAGTCATTCCGCCGTCTCCTGATGCAAATGTATACTATCACCAACACCAATAAAAAGACAACACCGCATGATATCCCTACTGCAATTTTACCACCGTTCGACAGGCCTCCGTTTTTCCAGAACAATGGACAATCCGGCAAAGAAGGTACACCACACAGGCCTTTGTTACCAGAAAGGCTGCCATACAATCATCAAACGTGTTAGATAACAACAAAACAAACCGCAAGTAAATCTCTATCAACAGCCGCGAAAACAGGGGATGTTTAGATTGATCGACAAACTACAACACAAATTACTATTGTAACAACAATTGCTTTAAATGTTCTCAAACATAGTTCTTCTCTTTCCCCTTACCAAATGAACCACCGACCTCTGTTTTAGCTAATTGTCTTTGACAATGTACTACTAACACAAGCTGAGACAGTCTTATTCCATGCCTGTCCTGGTGTAATAAATGCAAATGATGCATCTAAAGCCTTGACCCAAACATGTGTGTTTTAAAGAACCCACCAAGACTACACTAGATCATGTTCGTCACTAAATGTTCGAAAAAATAGGTCATAGAATAGCATTAAAAAAATCATGACTGCAGGTATCTACCATTGCCATGAGTTGCAAATAATGAAAAATGTATATACAACAAAAAAATAACAGAAGGATGACATACTCGATAGCTCCACCATGGACACCAACTGAGTAAAGTTCTTCTGGCACTTGCCCTTCCAGTTTGTTACCATTCAAGAGCCTGAAAAGTGAGTACACGTAAAAGCTTATATAGATCTGTACCGTGTGTGACTACATTTGTACATTAATAAGGTCAAATACCCAATAATAGGCTAGGAAAGGACATATTGACGTTAGTTTTGAAAAGATGTCCACAGCAACAAAAACCTAAATGTGGATAAGGAAGTATAGCTTACACAAGTTGTAGATTTGAGGAGCTTAAACTATCGGGTATGGACCCAGAAATCTGATTGTCCGATAAATCCCTGTGCATTATTTGTTAAATTAGTGAGTCGCAACATTATAAATATCTGAATATAAAATTGACATAACCACAAAGTGGTACAAATACTGAAAAGTTATGAGACAGGAGAGGCTAGAGATGGCTAGAGCAGGTACAACATTACATTATCACCTTTCTAAATTCAATTCTTGTAATAACTGCTTAAGACTAAAGTAGTCCTCCATTTCAACTGTGATGGAATTTGATTCTGATCATTTTTTTTACTAAAATCCATAGAACCAATATATATTGTCGTAATTTCAATGTGGACAAACTTGAAGAGGTAAAAGTTCTAGAACTCTCCAGTGAATTTACACACTCTCTTGCTACATTGACACCCTTATCCCTTTTTCATTATCTCTTCGGTTAGTTCCACACACCTACATGTAAACCAAACCAAACTAATAAAGCCCAAGATATCCCACTCGGAGGTGGAGTCTAGGGGGTATGATGTACACAGACCTAACATCTACCCAAAGCGTAGAGCAACTATTTCCGTGAAGACCCCCGGCTTGTAAAAAGTGTGTGAAAAAGAGAAAGGATCAAGTAAAAGGGGATCCATAGTCCACCAAGGCTCGTTGGTTTTGCACATGCTTGGGAACGAAGTTTTCGGACAGAGCATTTCCCTTAAATCTTTATATTTCTTTGGTGATCAAACATAAAAATGTGAACTTGTGGCGGTCAAAATATAAAAATACAACTTTGAATTAAAAAATAAAAACAGGGGAGAAGTAGCCGACGGCAACTCGCAAGGAGGGAGGGTAGACAACGCAGAGTGGAGGGCGACAAGGTTGGGGGTGCAACGCCGCAGGGGGGGGGGGGGTAAAGGGCAATTAGGTAACATCGCAGGGTGGGGGAAAGGGGCAGGAGACGGTAGTAGGTGCCACCCAGGGCTGGGGGGTTTAAGATATTTTGTTTAATATTCTAATTTAAAACTGAATTGCAGGGCATAATGGTCGTTTATACCATTTTTCAATGTAATTTTGGTCAGATTTGGTGTAAATGACACTAATTGCAAGGTTCGGTGGCCTTTTTGCAGTTTATATAGTTTAGTATCCTAAATGAAACTTTGCAAAATTCAGAGGGGCTCAGTGTGTTCCTTGTTGTGTTGTAGTTCTATAACAGCATAACCGAAATCTTCTGTTTCTAGAATCTGTCCTGCATCAGTACTTCTTCATTATGAGCTTTAAAAGGTCAGTTCCTACTATTACCATGACTGTCCCATTACCACTATAAGTTCACATCTTTTTATCTATGGCCATATGATAGATCTATATCCTACTTTTCAACCAACATGTATCCGTGTTCAGAGAAAACATGAAGTTATCTTTTTCATTATATGGGATTAAAAGGCATCTTAATGCACCAAAGCCTCATTTGCTTTGCAAGTGCTAGGGAGGGGTATGCACGGTCTTCCCCTAGCAGTTTGCAAAGAAATTGCTTCCATAGCTTGAACCCATCACATTCCGGTACAAAGGAAGAATCTTTAGGGTTGCTCCAAGGTTAGCCCCTTCTATGTATGAGGAGATTAAGGTACTTGCATAATCTACCCCGTGAAGCTTAATTGACAGGATAATTCAAGTGAATTATAAATCAATTGTAATACCCACTCGCAAACAATGAGAACAGGGAAGTAAACTGAAAATATAATACAAGCGCAAGCAGATGAAATATGCTTCTTGAACAACAGTAGCCATCCCTTTTTCAGAGGCATACAGATTGATGGTCAACCAGGTTACTCATAAACTTATCAGATGCAATTCTATAAGAAAGCTGACGTGAATCTTCTTAATTTGACTTAAAAAAAGTAACATTCAATCAGTAATTCTTACAGTTTCTTAAGAGAATGTTGCCCCAACCCAGCAGGTAGAGTACCTCCTAAAGAGTTAGAACTTAAGTTCCTGCATTTAAAAGAAAAGAAACCTTTAGTGGAAATAGACCAGAAAAGCTAAAGGAAGTGATTAAAGGTAATTTATATGTTTCCTAATTAAATCAGTAATTAAACCATGTCAATTAGACCCTTCTATTTGCCTATAATTACCTAATACGTCATCTATTTTTTGTCATTCATGTTTTGCAGATGCAACTAAAACGGAATGCTATCTTGATTTCATCAAGAAATACAGAATTCAAACACATAGATAGCTAGGACCATGTAAATTGTAGTGATGCTCCTGTATCCACATTTGAAATCAAAAAGCAATTTTTTAAATTAAACAAGATCTACATTGCTTATGTGAAAGATACAGATAATCCCTCAATACACAGCCACATGTTAGTCTGGATTGCAACAAGTAAGAAATGGAAAAAGCTATTTATTCAGAATTTATGTGTTTGACACCTAGGAGCCGGCAGTTGATACTTACAAGCTTACCAAGTTAGTCAGTTGATCAATTTTATCACTAATGTAGCCTTTCAAACCTTGACTCCCAAGATCTCTGCAAAAATATCATATAATCAGTATTCAACAACTTATTATCATATGTCAAAAGTCAAAACAGCTTGTGTAAATGGTATCTCTCTCCAGATATGCATAATTATCACTTTGCTCGCTTTGAAATCGTTACAATTACTTACATCTGAAAGATCACAAGGGCAGACTCATCTTTGTTTACATGGCATGTAACACCTTCCCAAGCATCCCAAGTAGTAGGAGCACAAGGATCACCATTCCAACCCATTCTTTCAGGAACACGTAATGACTCCTTTAATGCTTGCATAGCAGCAGCTGCAAAACAAGTCCAAATCACAACTTTTAAATTCCAATTTTGCTCCAGTAATGAACCTAGTATAACTAGTAATTTCATAAATATGGACATCTCCCCTGATAATCAGTAATGTTGTCAATTCATAGGTAGCCAAAATTTCCAAATTCAAGAAATATAGTAGTCAAAGTCATACCTTGCTCAGGCACAGTCATGATATCGGCTGGAACAATGGCATAATTCTCAAGCCCACAAATCAGAGGCGATCCAACAACAGCAACAAGCTTCACAATCAATTTTGTATCACTCAAATTCTTAGCAACATGATGATAACTATAAGCAGCAAAACCCCCAACTTCCTTGAATATATCGATTCTGGTAACATTTTCATCGTTTATGATCACATCGAACACTCTTTTCCCCTTCCCATTCACACTCACATCAATCTCCGCGAAGTGAAGCCATACAAGATAATCCTGCTTCGCATCCACCGGCAATTCATATTCTATGTTTCCTTTTCCGGTCAACGTCACCGCCGACTCGTATAATTTCGCTGGAAAATAGTTAGGACTGGTACCCGTATTGATCACATTTCTCACCGCCGTAACAGATTTAATCCCTACGGTGTTCGACGATCGGAATTTAGCGTCAGATTGCCACGCTCGGTTGAAAACGTCGGTGTCGTTGCTGAACCCTGGCCCCCATTGATTCGAACCACAAGTCAACCGGCCATAATTCACGAGAATCGAAGAGTCGTTACCGGTCAAAGCGGGGTCATATGAAGCCAGATCGATCTGGATAAGCTCGAGCGAACCGATCACCGGAGGATCGGTAGCAATGCTGTAAAAACACACATCGGCATCACCATCGGAAGTAAAAAATAAAAGATCTGAGTAAGCTCCGTAACGACTGATGTCTTCTTCCCACGGCGACCGCCACGAAAACACCAAAGTTCCTTCGACGGAGAGCTGAAAACTCGGAGAATGAGACTTTCCGTCATAGTTATCATAGACTGTGAAAGTTCGAAGATAATATCTCCCTGGAGGAAGCTCCGGGAAAATGTAGCAGTTCTTTTTGCCGGAGGAGATAGGAAAGTAACGGAGTGTCTTCTCATGGAACGATTCGAATATGAGCGGTTCAGATACGAGACCATTAGAACCGGCGGTGAAGAAGCGGTCAGATAGCCAGGTTGTGTTGAACTTATCGGTGGTGGTGGTGGAGCTGCCGCAGTCTATGTGGTAAGCCGTGTCTGTAGAAAAGGAAAAAGCACAAAGAGTGAAATTGAAGTTAGCAAGAATAAGTAAAAGTCAAAAGTTAATTATAGATACAGAGATATGTATGTAGCAGTATTACCGAAGGGGACGGAGAAGGAGAAGGAGAAGGAGAAGGAGAAGGAGAAAAAAAGGAATAAGATGAGGGATAGGATGGCGTTGGGCGGAGACATGGTGCGGCGGAGAAGGGTGGTGGTGGTTTTGGACTTTAGGGAGGAAAAAGGGAGAGTTGAGATTGGGTATTAAATATTAAAAGTAAACGGCGAGATTGACGGAAGAGATGGGAGAAAGAAACCCAAGGGAAACGGAATGAAGTGTGAAAGTGGTGGTGGTGGTGGTGGTGGTGGTGGGGACGTCAGAATTTTTAATAGGAGGTCAGATCCTGAGTTGGCAGGTGAACTTGGACCCAGTGGTACCTTCTACTCGTCTATATTTCATAAAAATGGCTTTTGAACAAATATGCTTCATTTGTGACAACAGATTACAGATATCCATATAAAAATATTCATCATTTTATATAAATAACTAGTCTTTGGCTCGTTCGTTGCGCGACGATCAAATTTGGGTTTTAAGTTAATTATTTGATATTTAATAGTTGTTGAATAATTTTGTGACACATACAATAATTGATAAAAAGAAAACAAAATTCTACAATTAGGGAATATTATCTTGAAGATAAAAATATGTCTATTAAGTTTAATACCTATTATAAATGTCGTTACTAAATGAATTTATCAAACGAATACACAATAATTGCATATTTATATTTTTGAAAAATGTTCGAACTCATAATCCAAAAGTCAGTTGATAAGTGATATCTTTTTTTTCAAGTAATTAAATCTCTTATGATAATTCTAAGGGTGTTTCATTGACAGAATGAAATTTGATAGAATTGTAATTCGTCGAAATAATTCGACTTTGAATTAAAATTGATATGAAATTGCAAAAAGAAAATCACGTCAATTTAATGATTATTTGTATCAAATTCCATACTAATTTCAACAAATCTCATACTAATCACGACACATTAATTCATATATATTTATGATATTTAATAATATAATTAAATCCAAATATATTCAATATTGGGTTCATTTCGAAGGTATTGACAAAGCGATTACAATGGTATAATTTGTAAAAAATAGAAATGTTTTTTAATGCATTTTAGTTCATATACATTATTTATGTTTATATGATAAGAGTCTAAAATAAAAAATAAAACAATAAGGGATTAAAAGTAAACTACATACCTAATTATAAGAGTAGTAAATGTAACGTACAAATTAAAAAAAATTGAATTAAGGAGGAGTGAATATGGGTATGCTAATTGAACTTATAATGTAAACTGCGTCCAGATACATGTTTAGGCGGAAAAATACTGAAGTCGGCTCACCAGAAGACGACACGTGGCATGCTCGTTACTCATTTATTATATGTATATATTTTTTGGATTACTATACACGATGAAGATTTTTTTGAATTTATTATAAGTATGGATATGTACGTATGTATAAAAAAATATTCAATATTGTGCTTATTTATGTTTATATAATAAGAGTCTAAAATGAAAAATAAAAAAAGTAATGGATTAAAAGTAAACTACATAGATAATTATAAAGGTAGTAAATGTAAGTTATAATTATTAAAAATTTAATTAATGAGATATTTAAGGAGGAGTGAATGTAGGTGTGTTAATTGAACCTATAATGTAAAGGCGTCCAGATACATGTTTAGACGGGAAAACAATAAAGCCGGCTCATCAGACGACGACACGTGTTAATGTAGTTACTTATTTATTATATGTATAGAAGTGTAATGCTTTATTTTGTTTAAAGCGTTAATTGCATAAATCGTCTGGAAACCCCTGCTTCTCGTCCCTGACTTAAAATTCAAATTACAAAGGATATCTTGCATTTCATTAGGATTATCATTAAGATATTTTACTAATATTTATATAAAATCATTTTTTAACAAGTTATTAAAGCATTTATGAAATACCAACAAAAAAACAACCATAAAATCTAAATCAACCCCCCCCCCCCTTCTTCCAAAACAACTCGGACAGGACCTCACCCATTATGGCCAATCATGTATCAAATTACCTGCATCCTAATCCCTCTATTTCTTACATCAACAAACCAACATTTTTTTCTCTAAATGAGAAGGTTCTGGTCATCCCTGCTTGCGAGTGAGGATTGGTACCTCCTAACCTCAACCCTAAATTCGAATTTTCTTAATTTCTTTAGTGAATAGTTTGAAAAAGAAGTTTGGTTCTTTACATTTTGTTGTTGTTCATTTGTTGATCTTGTTTTGAGGTTGTGGAGTTTGTTTAAAGATCACAAACTCACAAGTGTCTAACTTCACTTTAATATACAATTGTTGGTGACACTTGTGAATGAGTAAAGAAAAGTTGTGAATGCTCTTAACCTAATATACAATTGTTTCTTATCTTAAATGAGTAAAGAAAAGTTGTGAAATTGTGAATGCTCTTGGTGAGTTGGTGTCTCTTTGAACAGTTCACAAGATCTGAATCGTCTACAAAATATTCCTCCATTATTATATCAAACTCAAATACAAATCTAATCTATTTACAAACTGGAAACCCTAAAATATTGAGAGAGAAAGAAGATGTTTCTCTAAAATGAAAATTGATAAAATAAAATCTGATGAGTCTTCATGGAGAAGACTCTCATTTAAATATATCAGCAAATTTCCACTTCCAGTCCCTGAAGTACGTCCAAATAGCTGCACTAACCCTGCTTTTTCTCCATACTTGAAGTGTCATCCACAAGTTCCAATGTTGTACTCTTCTAGCCCTTAAACTTCAGTTCCAAGTCTTTTAACTCTTTTCACTTCTGAAATATTACAAAACTAATCCAACGTCAAGATTTCACAATTACAAATATATTTTAACATCCGCCCTCAATCTTGACCTTTGAATAAATCAAGCATTCTCATTTTAGAACATAAAAAATTGTGTTGGTTTATTCCAAGAGATTTTGTAAAAATATCATAAGTATTTTCAGCTGAAGGAATTTTAGAGACTTTTAACACACTCACACTAATTAAACGTCAAACTTGATGAACATCAATTTCGATGTGTTTAGTGCGTTCATGAAAAATAGGGTTATAAGCGATTTGAATTGTTGATTTATTATCGCAAAACAGATTTACAGGAAGTAAATCTTTTATATGTAAATCATCTAAAATTTTCAAGACCCAAATAATTTCACGACCCGTGGCAGCCATAGCACGATATTCAGACTCGGCGGAGGAACAAGAAACAGTATTTTGTTTCTTGTTTCTCCACGAAATCATACAATTTCCAAGAAACAAACAATAACCTGTAACAGACCTTCGAGTAGAAAGACACTTACCCCAATCAACATCTACAAAGCCTTGTAAACAAAAATTATCTGACCTGGTAAAGCTAACACCTTTTTCCCGGAGAAAGCTTCAAGTATCTAAGTACTCTAAGTGCAAGTTTCAAGTGTGATTGTCTAGGAGCATGCATAAATTGGCTAAGACAATGTACTGCAAACGCGATGTCAGACCGAGTAGCTAATAAATAAATTAACCTACCAATTAAACGTTGATAACCAGAAAAATCTGACAAAGGAGGATCGCTAGAATTGCTAGAATCGGTAACCACTTGTGACATACAAACACCATCAATGCAATCCAGAATTTCAATTCCCAAAAAGAATTTCAATTTTCCTAAGTCTTTTATAAGAAACTGACTTTTCAACTGTTCTTTGACTTTATTTATTTCATCTATGCTATTACCAGTCAATACGATGTCATCCACATAGACTAATAAAGCAAGGAAAACAGAACCAGAAAATTTTGTAAAAAGAGAGTAATCACTTTCACTTTGAACAAAACCATAATCAATAAGACAAGAAGACAGCTTAGCGTACCATTGGCGAGGAGCTTGTTTCAACCCATAGAGAGATTTAACAAGTTTACATACTTTATGATCATCATAATTATAATAACCTTTAGGTAACGTCATATAAACATCTTCGAACAAATCCCCATACAAGAAGGCATTATTAACATCTAATTGATAAAGATTCCATTTGAATTGTACTGCTAAAGCAATAATACATCTTACCGTTACCATTTTGACCACGGGAGAAAAGGTCTCATCATAATCAATACCCTCTCTTTGACTATAACCCTTAGCAACGAGTCTAGCCTTATATCGCTCAATCTCACCCGTAGACTTGTATTTTATTTTATAGATCCATTTACAACCTATAGGTTTCCTATTAGGAGGTAAATCACAAACAATCCATGTACCATTTCTATGAAGGGCTTCCATTTCTTCATTCATAGCACTAATCCAATTAGTATCATTACATGCTTCTTTAAATGTTTTGGGTTCAACAGATTTATTAAGGCTAGAAACAAAACAAAAATTCTCATTGCTAAGACAGGAATAATTCACAACCTTTTATATCCCATATTTAACCTTTCCTTCTACCACATAGTCATCAAACTTCCTTGGAAGATTTGATATCCTTGTAGATTTTCTAGAAGATTGAGAAGAAGAAGAAGGTTGGGACAGATTACCCTCAGAATTGGAACCCAAATTTTGATCATTAGCAAGTTCAACATTAGCATCACATGGCCGACTGCAGCCACACCGGTGCCATGCAGTGGCTGCCATCCTATATCATGATCAAGTTCATTTCCAGATGGAATGGAAGTGCCTTGATTAATGCAGTCATTTGACCTGCAAGGAGGTTGTCTATTGTCTGCTCTACTAGGGCTACCAAGCTGACTATGGTCACTAAAGGTTTCATCGATTAAGGGGTTCCCAGTTTCATCATTGGGAGGTGAATCATTGCAATCATTAGTAGATTCAGAAAGAAAATCAAAGAAATTCAAGGTATTTAGCTGTCCATTATTTTGATTAAACAACTTATCCGAACTCATCTTATATGGAAAAACGTTTTCATAAAATTTCACGTCACGAGAAATTATAATTTTCTTTGAGTCCAAACTAAAAAGTCTATATCCCTTTTGAGAATTTGCATATCCCAAAAGGATACACTTTTCAGATCTAGATGAAAACTTATCAGTCAAATTTGGTATAACAGCAAAGCACAAACACCCATAGTTCCTAAGATGAGTAAGGACAGGTTTAAAACCATGGACAAGCTCATACGGACACTTACCATTTAAAATAGATGCATGAGTCCTATTTATCAAATAAGTAGCCGTAAGGACACACTCGCTCCACATGTTAAGAGGAACACCCCCCCCCCTGAAACATAAGAGCCCTAGCTACATTAAGTAGGTGACGATGCTTGCGTTCCACCACCCCATTTTGTTGTGGGGTGTAGACACAAGAGGTTTGATGAATGATGCCTTTGTTTTTTAAATACAAGTTAAGTTTGGAATTGGTAAATTCAGTCCCATTGTCACTTCTAAAAATTTTGACAGATTTTTCAAATTGAGTAGCAATGAGGTTCACAAACTCAACTATGTAATCACCAAATTCATGTTTCCCTTTTAACAAATAAACCCACACAGCACGGGTAAAATCATCAACAATAGTAAGGAAATATTTGTATCCTTCCCTACTTTGAACATGATAGGGTCCCCAGACATCTAAATGGACAAGTTCACCTAAGCATTTGGATTTACGATCACTTAAGTTGAATTTTTCCCTAGTTTGCTTTGCCTTATGGCAAATTTCACAGGGAACACTTAAGTCATTTCCAATATTGAGTTGATTCTTTAACACTTTTAAAACAGGGTCAGCTGGGTGACCAAGACGACTGTGCCATAAGTGAGTGGACACATGAAACGACACAACCATATTACTACTAGAAGAAGACATGTTGTTAAAATTTTGATCAAAAAAATACAACCCACCTGCCTCACTACCAGTCCTCACAACACTCTTTCGAAGAGAATCCTGAAGGTTAAGAACATAGCAACGAAATTCATCAAAGCCTATAAAAAGTTTGCTATCCCTAGCTAATATATGAACAGAAAGAAGGTTGACATGAAAGTTAGGTATCACCAACACATCATAAAGGGTTACATTATTAGAAAGTTTAAGATTTCCAATTTTGTTTATTTTGGCTTCATCCCCATTGGGTTGATTTACCGTAAGGTTTAAATCAGAAATATCCACAACATTTTCGAGATGTGAAATATTTGAAGTCATGTGTTGGTTAGCACCTGAATCAATGATCCAACCAGGTCGAGGTCGAGGTAAGGATGTGATACCTGCCATATTGGCAGATGCCCCATCTTGGATGTGTTTCTGACCAATAAGACTAAGAATTTTTTCCACCTGTTCCTCAGAGAATGGACAAGATGAAGTAGTGGTGGACTGTTCAAGGGAATGAGACTCAGACGCACAAGCATTGCTAGCAACAGGTTTGAAATTTTGATTATGTGGTTTGGGCCTAAATTGAAAGTCTTTTGGAAAGCCTAGAAGTTTATAGCATCTTTCTATGGTGTGTCCGGCAATACCACAATGTTTGCACATAAGGTTGGATGTCTTAACAACTTTCTTTTTATTATCAGTGGCTTTGCTAAGAAAAGCCGAGTGTTGAGACTTAGTGCTAGAGACAGAGGTGTGACTTCCCCTATGGGACTCCTCTCTAGAAATAAGAGAGAAAGCGGTTTTGATAGTCGGGAGGGGTCACGGGTGAGAATATTGCTTCTAATAGGTTGATAGATATCATCAAGACCCATCAGAAATTGCATCAGTTTAATCAGCTGACTATGTTCATGAAAGTCCTTAGAGGCATTGCAAGTACATGATGGAAGTTTCACAAGAGCATCAAATTGTTTCCATAAGGAGTTAAGTTTGTGGTAATATTCAGAAACAGTGGTGCCATTTTGAGTTAGGGAGTTTATTTGTTGATAAAGGTTAAACGTGACAGAGCCATCAACCTTATCATATGTTTCCTTTAATTCTTCCCATTCTTTGGAAGACTCTTTCGAGAACACTTGTCCTAAAAAGAGATCCTCAGTCATGGACCCCAATATCCAAGAGAGAACAACGGAGTTACATCTGTCCCATTGTTTCTCGAGGACAGAGTCATCTATGGGACGAGGACAGGACCCATCAATAAAGCCCATCTTATTTTTTGTTTCCAAAGCTAATGTCATAGCACACGCCCATACTCTATAGTTATCAGTGCCACTTAGTTTGAAGTTCAATAATGGAGCTCCACTGGTGTCACTTGGGTGAAGGTACAAGGGATCCCCAAAGTCTAATTTTGCAACTTTGGACTCCTTTGTACCTGAACTCTCAGGATCATCAGTGGGGCCAGCCATGATTAACAGAAGAGAGAAAACGCACACAAGGTAAAATCTGAATAGATCACGACAGGATTCCTAAAACACTCAATGGTGCTAGGTCAGGCCCACTATTCAGATACCAAAGAAAACGGGCACACAACAAGCCAAATATAAGGAACAAGTAACACGAGCTAACACAAACACCAACACTAAGAGAATATATGAGTTGAAAGAAGAAGACTTACAGAGCGCTCCTTGCTAAACCAATCAGAGAAAAAGTGCACAGCGGAAGAGATATCAAAGAAAGAAGACTTACAGAGCGTCTTGCCGTAACGGTCCACGAACCGTCTAAGACTATATCACAGTAATGATCGGCTTAGACACCTGAACAAATGAGAAAATCTACTCTAGATAGATGTAATAGATCAACAAAATAGCAATCCTCACCAAAGCATATGTAACTAGAGCAGTAAATAAATTAGGGACCAGATCTGAGAAATTGGACCAGATCTGTGAGAATAACAAAAAAATGAAACATGGACCAGTTCTGTGATAATACCAAAGAAAAAATAAAGCAGGGACCAGATCTGTGAATGTGGACCAGGTCTGTGAGAAAAGGTAAAACAAACTGGACCAGATCTGAGAATTTGGACCAGATCTGAGATAACCAATATCAGATCTATAGAAGGTAATAACAGTAACTAGCTACAATGAAACAAACAATAAAGCAACTAGCTATAGAAGGTAATAACAGTAACTAGCTACAAATGTCACGAAACTGGATGAGGCTTTGTTCGATTTTCCTTGTTTTTTGCATCATCGTTAAAAGAACAACACAAAACAAAAAGGTCGTCTAACTAGATCTGTGAGCCATTATCATAGATCTTAAGAGATCTCAAACGAAATACGGACCAAAGCCGAACAACAAGATCTTAATGGATCTGAAGATTAAAAAAAACTTAAAAAAACGAACAAAGAACAGTACGGTTCAAATTTATACTACACTTTAGATCTGTTTATGTATGCAAACAATAAGAGAACTGATCGAAAATAGATTGAGACCAAAACATAAAAGTGTCATGGATCGATTGGTTTTAGACCAAAACGGATCTCCACTCAGATCTGTCCAAGATTAAAGCAAGTAGAACACTAAACAGTAAAGTAAAACTGAAAAGGAACGACAGATCTTAATGGATATGATGTCGTAAGAACAATGAACCAACAATTTATCAGTTAAGAACTTTAATACACAAACATAATCGGTGCAAACGAAGGATCCACAAGGAAACTCGTTTTGACCGATGAACAACTAAACTCGGTTGTAAGAAGCCGAAAGGAAAACTAGTCAGAAATCGAATCTGAAGAAGAGTTTCATAGATCGATGGATTTTGAATCAAGATCGATCTCCACTCAGACCGATTTAGATAATAACTAGAAAACGACTAAACAAACAGGAAGCTATTCCTGAAATCGGATAAACCTTGGATCTGGAATGCAGATTTCGAGCAAACCTCAAACAAACCAACAAAAAACGAAAACAGATCTCAAATCTGGTTCGGATAAATCTTCGACCAAACAGGAAGAAGAGCCGATCAGACCTGAGATCGACAAATCACCCAACCACAGCAGATTTCGAGCGACAAGGTTCGATGACAACAACTCGATAGAAAAACTAGCGGCCGGCGTCGCATAACCCTAGGGTTTCATTTGGTCAGCCGTGTGCATCATCGTTTTTTCTTATGCATCGAGTTCAAAAAGAAGGTAAAAATGAAAGGTTTACAAGAAACAGAAAAGAAGTACCTGAGAATGATATTGAGAGAGGAATAGCTTCAAAGAATTGATCGAGTGGCTCTGATACCATCTACAAAATATTCCTCCATTATTATATCAAACTCAAATACAAATCTAATCTATTTACAAACTGGAAACCCTAAAATATTGAGAGAGAAAGAAGATGTTTCTCTAAAATGAGAATTGATAAAATGAAATCTGATGAGTCTTCGTGGAGAAGACTCTCCTTTAAATATATCAGCAAATTTCCACTTCCAGTCCCTGAAGTACGTCCAAATAGCTGCACTAACCCTGCTCTTTCTCCATACTTGAAGTGTCATCCCCAAGTTCCAATGTTGTTGTACTCTTCTAGCCCTTAAACTTCAGTTCCAAGTCTTTTAACTCTTTTCACTTCTGAAATATTACAAAACTAATCCAACGTCAAGATTGCACAATTACAAATATATTTTAACAAATCGCCTCGAGACCTGCGGTTTTTTGTTTTCTCTGGACGGGTTTCGGGTACCTCTTTTCCACCCGATATCCGACCGGGTTTTGGGTTTTGGGGCCCGGCCCGACCTGTCCGTTGCTCACCCCTAATTAGGGTTGGGAACAAAATATGTGAAGAAATGCAGCCTTGAGTGACAATCCTTGTAATTTACAAAAGTTATGGACGAAAACCAAAGTTTTTACAAATTAAATGGAGAGTTTTTGTAATTTAATTACTCTTTTTATAAATAAATGTAAATTTTCTAGAAAATTTTACTTCTTCAATTAAACTTATACTAGTACATTGATTTTGGTTTTGGTCAATACTCAATAGGTTTGTTCTGGTTTACATTAATAATAATGCATCTTAGATCTTTAATCAATTGTTACTCATTAACGACTCAAAATATAAATCAAACAGAAGATGCAATTTAACTATTTTGAGACGTATGATTACTTAGTTTAGTAGGTTCATCCGTGTGTTTGTGACTTTTGCAAACACCCCCAAACAGTCAAAAAGCATACAACATAAGATTAAGATTAAGATTAAGATTAAGATTAAGATTAGGATTAGGTAGGTGATGTAATCACTCCATAATATGCTCCAGATTAGGTATATAGGAAAGACCAATAGCTACTGTATATCCTATCAATTGTTTAAAGTCATGTTTATGTGTTAAAATTTATATAAATAAAACCCATAAACTTACTAGCTAGCTAGCTAGCTAGCTCATTCAAAAAGTTTATGACATTTCATTTGATTTTTTAAAAAACTATGTACATCTTTTATCATGTAAAATTTATAATTCAGTTGTGACTTGAAAAACCGTGAATCAAATCATCTTTCCTTAATCTTCAAGTCTATCAATTTAACCACATTACTTAAACTTGATTAATAATTTTAACAATGTGAAAAGGGTACAAATTCTAAAGAAATGTTGTTCCCAAAATGTGAACATGGATTTGAAGTAACACTATGCTTTTGGCCATTGGAAATTTGGAATCATCACGGGTTGGTCAATCTCACAAGATTTGGTTTACAATTTGGCATATTGTTGCAATATCTTTTGTTTTATTGGTCTTGAATAAAGTAGTTAGAAACAAATTGTATTTAAAATATATATATATATATATATATATTTTTAATTCAAAATATAACTTTAAAATAAAAATACACATTTTGTCATATAAGTTGTGTGGTATTTAAAGATAGTTTATTTGTAAATAAAATGGTCAACTAAGAGCATTAAATCCCATTGAGAGTAATAAAAAGATAAAAAGGTAATGGTGGATTGGTGGGTGGAAGAATTTAAGGGAGCTGCACAATTTATGGCCCCAATCCACGTGTAACAACAAACATCGCCTCTTTATTTATTAACCTTAACCATAAAGTAACGGTAACCTCTCAATCTCGACTAAAATATTGATTTGTTTGGGTTGATTTTTGATAAAAATGGAAGGTCCGTATGATGACAATAACAAATGATTTTTTAAAGGGAAATTAATTAAAATACCCTAAGTCAAACCAAGTGTTACCAAAATGCCCTAAATCTCTTCCACTTTGCAAAAATACCCTTTTTTTCCGCGATGGAAGCCCGCGATCGCGGGCCAGGGACCATTTCTGACACTTTTTTAAACTTGCAGGGACCATTTTTGAAAAATGGAATCCCGCGATCGCGGGCTCATCCCGCGATGGGATTATTTTTGTGACTTTTCAATTGCAAGGGACCATTTTTGAAAAATTCCAAGGACCATTTTTGAAAATTTGACCCGCGTTTGACACTGTTCACCCCCGTTTTCACTGTTCACCCCCCTTTCGTCCAATTTTACGAATTTAAAATGAAATGTTACACTTTCAACCCCTATACTTATTTACTAAATTTACTTTATATCTTTTACTTTCATTATTTTAATTTTACATTTAACACATATAATCGTTTATTAACTAAAATACGTTAAAAAAATACGTTTTAATTTTAACAAATTACACCATTATAATCGTCTCTTCGATACGTTCGAAATGAGCCCAATCTTGAATTTTTTTGGATTTATATATTTTAATATATATCATATACAATTATACACTACATAAAAAAATATTTTTTATATTTAAAATTCATACCCTTATAGTTAATTATTTAATTTATGGTACATCTTTTTTTTTACGGTACTCTTATTTATAAAAAAATAAGTAAATAAGTATAGGGGGTGAAATTGTAAGTTTCAATTCCAAATTGTGATTTCGAATTGAAATTTACACTTTCAACCCCTATACTTATTTACTAACTTTACTTTATATCTTTTACTTTCATAATTTTAATTTTACATTTAACACATATAATCGTTTATTAACTAAAATACGTTAAAAAATACGTTTTAATTTTAACAAGTTACACCATTGTAATCGTCTCTTCGATACGTTCGAAATGAGCCCAATCTTGAATTTTTTTGATTTATATATTTTAATATATATCATATACACTACATCAAAATATTTTTAATATTTACAGTTTATATCTTTATAGTTAATTATTTAATTTACGGTACTCTTAGGTAGCGTTTGGTACGCATACTAGATGGGACGGGACGGAACTGGATGGGACGGGACGGGACTGAACTGAAGGAGATAATTTTAATCTAAGTTACGTTGAAAATACATCGATCATTTTGTGCATACTC
The DNA here is from genome assembly GCA_033807775.1 of Saussurea involucrata. Taxonomy (NCBI): domain Eukaryota; kingdom Viridiplantae; phylum Streptophyta; class Magnoliopsida; order Asterales; family Asteraceae; genus Saussurea; species Saussurea involucrata. The sequence goes on from CM066320.1 coordinate 221,696,017, forward strand.
TGTAACTGCAAATACTTCAGCTCCAAACACACATGAATCATCATTCGCCAAATACCCATTTTCACAATTTTCTTAAATGAGTCCAGTGATACCAACTTGTCAAAACCCCATTTAATATTCTTCTCGTAAAACCTTCTCCTATTGTCATTCACGATATCTATAAACACATTCAAATAATAATAATTTAAAACGATTTAATGAATTAGTTAATATATGATTATTATGTTAATGCGATAGGAGTGTAAAACAAAATTGAAAAAAAATAAGAGATGTACTATAAATTAAATAATTAACTATAAGGGTATGAATTTTAAATATAAAAAATATTTTTTTACGTAGTGTATAACTGTATATGATATATATTAAAATATATAAATCCAAAAAAATTCAAGATTGGGCTCATTTCGAACGTATCGAAGAGACGATTATAATGGTGTAATTTGTTAAAATTAAAACGTATTTTTTTAACGTATTTTAGTTAATAAACGATTATATGTGTTAAATGTAAAATTAAAATAATGAAAGTAAAAGGTATAAAGTAAATTTAGTAAATAAGTATAGGGGTTGAAAGTGTAACATTTCATTTTAAATTCGTAAAATTGGACGAAAGGGGGGTGAACAGTGAAAGCGGGGGTGAACAGTGTCAAACGACGGGTCAAATTTTCAAAAATGGTCACTGAAATTTTTCAAAAATGGTCCATTGCAATTGAAAAGTCACAAAAATAATCCCATCGTGGGATTCCATTTTTCAAAAATGGTCCCTGCAAGTTTAAAAAAGTGTCAGAAATGGTCCCTGGCCCGCGATCGCGGGCTCCCATCGCGGAAAAAAGGGTATTTTTGCAAAGTGGGAGAGATTTAGGGCATTTTGGTAACACTTGATCAAACTTAGGGTATTTTAATTAATTTCCGTTTTTTAAATGTATGTTAAGATAAAATGTATCAAATTAATTTCTGTATTCATTTATGAGGTGGATGAAATGAAATGCCAAATTCCTTCTTACTTTTTTACATTCATTTTTTTTTATATAAGAATTTTAATACAAATGTCAATAAAAACCTTTATTGTGGATTTTCTTGCATATAGATTTTAGTAGCTTTCATTTTTCTTCAAGATCATGATTCAAACATTACCAAAAAATAAAAATGTTTATGAATTTTATCATATATAAATATTAGAGTAAATTACATTTTTGTTTTTGTGGCTTTTTTAAAATTGCTATTTTCATCCGTTAGTTTTGAAATTATGATTTTGATTTTCATGATTTACAATTTATTGGTATTTTCGTCATTATGTTTTAAAACTTTTAGCCATCTTTCCTTCCTATGGTTTACAGTTAATTACTATTTTAGTCTTTCATCCTTAAGTGTGCGTTTGGTACACTGGACATGACAGAACAGAACAGAACAGGGTCCACTATCCCACGTTTGGCAGAACTTTTATGTGGAATAGACTGGAACAAGGTGGAACGAACTGGAACAGGCCTGTTCCACCCCCACCCCATGGAACAAGCTGGAACAAGGTGAAACAGACTTATGTTTTACCAATATACCTTCAAAATAAAATCTAATTCTCTTATAAAACATCAAATAAACCTTCTATTTCATATTTTATTCATACTTTAAATTTAGTAAGGGTAAATTGGTTAATGTTATATGTTATGTTCTATCCAGTTCGGTCATACCAAACGTGGAACAACTGTTCTGTCCTGTCATGTTCTATCCTGTCCCAACTTGTCATGTCCTATCATGTCTGCGTACCAAACGCACCATAAAGGTAGGAGTTTGCCTCGTGGACGAAAATCGCAATTAATTACAAAACATAAGAACTCAAATCGTAATTTTAAAACCATAAAAACAAAAACCACAAGTTTAAAATCATAAGAACCAAAACCGTAAGTTTAAAATCATAAGAACAAAAACCGTAATTTTTCATAAACTATAGGAACGATAAAAAAAAACATAATGTAATCTAAATATTATATACTTTAAAAAGTTGAATATTTTCTAACAATATAAAAAATAGAGTAAATTACTCTTTTTGAAAGTTAGATCATTGATAAAGATAAACACTATTTCACTTTTTGAATTCTTGAAATATTCATCAAGTATATGAACTCAAATAAAATCTAGGGTGCCGTTTGGTTCACAGAAACTGGTGGAATCTGGTAGAATTGGAATGTCAGATTCCTTTGATCAGATTCCATTTCAGTGTTTGGTTCAATCTTTTGTACAAAATGAATCTTTAAAATTCCAATGAATTCCATGAATTAGGCATTTTTCATTCCATCACATAAACAAGGTATTTTGAAGGAATGGAATTGAACATTCTCATAATACCAAAATTACCCCTTGCCCTAGTTTTATTATTTTCAGCCGATACACCCACAATCTCACCTCTCTCTCGTTTTCTTCTCCATCGCAAATGACGTTCTCCACAGCCATTGCACTTCGACGATCTGGTAACTATCTTTCTCGGCTGATTTCTGCTTACGATTGTTGCTTTCGATTTCTCCTTTATCTTCTGGTTGTTTCGATTTTAGCATATCGTTCGATTTTATCTTCTGGTAACATATCTTTCGATTTTAGCATCTGGTTGTTTCGATTGTTGTTTCGATTTTAGCATCTGGTTGTATCGATTGTTGTTTCGATTTTAGCATCTGGTTGTTTCAGTTTGTTCTTTCGATTTGTACATGATTTCGATTTGTTCTTTCGATTTTAGCATCTGGTTGTTTTAGTTTGTTCTTTCGATTTGTACATGATTTTGATTTGTTCTTTCGATTTTAGCATCTGGTTGTTTCGGTTTCTGCTTTCGATTTGTACATGATTTCAGTTTGTTCTTTCGATTTGTACAAAACCATGTCTGATAATGATAGATGAATAAACCAATGAATAAACCAGAAAGATGAGCAAACCAAAAATATGTGTATATTTAATGTATTGTATTCTGCATATGTATTCTGCATATGTATTCTGCATATAGCCAAAAAGATGAACAAATAGCAGTTATCATGTCTCATTAGGATAGATGAACAAACCAAAAAGATGCTCATTGTGAATCTTTTTATGTACTGTATTCTGCAGTTTCTTCCATCAACATTTTTATTTACAATCTGTTTCATGTATGATATATAAACAGGAAATGGCCCGAATTAGTCTCACAACACGCAAACGTAGGATTATGCGACTATTTTTGGAAGAAGCTATGAGTGTTATTGTTTGGTTTTTCATTACAGTTTGTTGTTTAGTAGCCAAACATAGAAGAGATAGACCTCGTATTCAATATTTGTTGTCTAGTATGCATTGATCTGCAATATTGCATAGGTATGCATATGAGAGTGACACCATGTGCATATCACAACTTAGGATGGATAGAAGATGTTTCAAAAAGTAGTGTGATATGCTTGAAAGATTAGGAGGATTACAAGCAACAAGGAATATGGACGTTGATGAACAAGTTGACATTTTTCTTCACATGGTTGCTCATAATGTTAAGAATAGGGTTGTCACATGTCGTTTTCATCGTTCGGGGGAAACAATTAGTAGACTTTTTACTCGAGTTTGCAACGCGGTTAATAAATTACATCCACATTTACTTAAGAAACCCGAACCTTTTCTTGGGGACTCTACTGATCGAAGATGGAAATGGTTCAAGGTACAAATAAGTAATATTTTTATTTTGGTATTCACGTAGTAAAGTACATATGTGTAATGATTGTTTTTGTTCTTTTTTTGTTTTAGAATTGTATAGGTGCTTTAGATGGAACATACATAAAGTGCCTAGTATCACTTGAAGACAAGCCTAGGTACAGAACACGAAAGAACGATATTGCCACAAACGTGTTAGGGGTGTGTTCACAAGATATACAGTTTATCTACGTGTTAGCAGGATGGGAGGGGTCAGCAGCTGATAGTAGAGTCCTTCGAGATGCTCTTCTTAGGCCGGATAACGCCACTTTTTGGCGTTATTTTCGGTTCTCAAACCAACGAGATTGGCTTGTACTCAAGTAAAAAGGCGGGTATTTTACGGTTTATTGAGTGATCTACGCAGGTTATATAAAAGGCGGCATTCCTCGGAAAAAGAAGCTAAAAAGAGCCCAAAACGAGTCAAAACGAAGCCTAACGGGAGCCCAAAAGCCAAGCCCAAGACCCGCGAACGAACCAGGACCCGACCCGCGAACCAGAACCGACCCAGAAGGGCCTCAGCAACACGCGCGACCTTCTGCGCGACTTGAAAGTCGCGCCAGAAGTCGCGCAACCTACTGTTTGGTCGTTTTCAGCTTTTTAATTCGGGATTTAGGTCACTTTTTCGGTATCAATCATACGGCAGTCGATCCAGAGCAGTTCCGGGGCGATTTTGGGAGATCTTTCGGAGTCCTCGAGGTCACGATACAGAGTCGATCACGATTACATTCAAGACGGAGCGTAGAGACGAACACGAGAGGGAGTTTTCATCATTTACTATCACGTTTACATCTTTAGCCATTGATCATGTTTACATTCACCTTTGAATATTTTTCTCTTATGTTTGAATCCACCACCGACATGAACTAACCGGTTCGTGTTGGGGGTTGGAATGAATTCGGTTTTTAAGCATGTAACGAATTGAAGTGGACTTTTATCAGTTTCTCCTTATTAATGGAAGCATGTGATTTTGTTCTTAACGCTTTTGTGAATTTGGCCAGTTTACAATTGATTTGTTGATTAGCAATTAAGTTCGTGAGAATTAACTGCTATATAGACTTAGGAATTGCATGCCTAAAGCTCAAAAAGGTGATAGAGATATACCAAGTAAGCTTTAGTCCCATTTAAACCGTTAGGTTATTATCGAGAGAAAAAAAATCTAGCCAATTTAACATAAATCGAGTACTTAATGTGTTTTGAAATCCATAGGTGAGATCGAGAGATTGAACCTATCCTTTTCAGAATAAAATCCGTTGTTATTCGAAAGAAAGCGACGGTGATCTTAAAAGATTTGGGAGTCATTAAGAGGATTGACTGGTAACTGTTTTGAGTCAATTATTTGCATGTGTAAAACCTAAGGATTTCCAACCCTCAACTTTTCTCTTTATCGAAATCTTCAAAGCGGTTCTGTTTGTCTTGTGTTTGTTTTGATTAATTAGTTATAAAACCAAATCATCCAATTTGACAGCCCAGTTAATAGTCCTTATAGTAATTGTGATATTTAGTTCCTAGTTCCCTTGGTTCGATACTCGTACTTCCGTACGTTATTACTTGATTCGACACCATACACTTGCGGTAAGATTTAGGGGGGGGGGGGTGTAAACACGCTTATCAAGTTTTTGGCGCCGTTGCCGGGGAACTAGTTGTAGCTAATAGCACTACCGTCTACAAGCATTATTAGATTGGACAATTTTTTTATTTCGTGTTTTATTCCATCACTTTCAGTTTTTGGATTACTGACTTTGTTTTCTTTCTTTTCAGGTACCACTTGGTTTATGCCAAGGACGACCCGAGGAAAAGAGATCGAAAAATTTGATCCGGAGATCGAAAGAACCACTCGTCGGCTGCGTAAGGAAGCGAAAGCCAAAAGGAATCTGAAATTTGAGATGTCCGACAACGAGAGACCACCTCGCCGCAACAATCCACCACCACCTCCGGAAAGAGTTCCGATGCGGTCATTTGCCGATCCTAATGTGGCGGCCGCACGGATAGGCATTCAACCACCTACCACTGCGGCTAACTATTTCGAAATAAAGCCGAGCACCATCGTAATGGTGCAGCAAAATCAATATGGAGGAGCACCGACCGAAGATCCTCACGCTCATCTCCGGGCTTTCGAGCGCATTTGTAGCACTTTCAAGATCAACGGGATGGAGGAGAATGCAATCAAACTGAGGCTGTTCAGTTTTTCATTAAAAGGTCGAGCTGAAATATGGATAGAAGGCCTACCATCAGATCAGTTCACTACTTGGGCACAGTTGAAAGCAGCCTTCCTCCAAAAGTTTTTCCCATCGAGCAGAACCGCCCAACTAATGGCGGAGATCACCCATTTTTCTCAATGGGATCAGGAAACGTTATATGAGGCTTGGGAGCGTTATAAGGACATGATCAAAAAGTGTCCTCGTCATGGGCTACAGGGCTGGGTCATCATCCAGACCTTCTTCAGTGGACTCCACCCGCAATTTAAGAACGACATCACAGCTGCAGCGGGTGGAGCACTAATGGACAAGTCGTATGAGGAAGCGTGCGAGCTGATTGAGAACTTGGCCGAACACAGTTTCTCCACTCCGAGATCAGCGGTAAGAAGAGTTGCAAATGTCCAAGAGAGTAACGAGCTGAACGAACTGAAAGCTCAACTGGCCGTCATCACGAATCGGCTGAATGGAGGAAACCCTCAAGAACCTGATCAGGTTCAATTTGTGTCAAACCGGAACCAACCGAGAAACGATCCTTTCTCGAATACGTATAACGAGGGGTGGAAAAGGCATCCCAATCTTTCATGGAATCAGCCCGGTCAACCACAGTCAGGTAATTTTTCTAACTCTTCTAATTCTGCTCAAACTAATAATGTGTACCGTCCTCCAGGTTTACAGCAAAGAAACGAAGGACCATCCGGGGAGAAGAAGCCGAGCCTAGAAGAGATGATGATGAAGTTCATGACGAAGATGGACAGCACAGTCGAGGGATTAGCGAGCACAATCAACACAGTCAAAACCGCCACTGATCAAAATACGGCTGCAATAAAGATCCTCGAAAGGCAAGTGGGGCAGATCTCCGAGGCCCTACAAAACCGACCCTCCGGTACCTTTCCGAGTCAACCCGAACGACAAAACCGGGAGCATTGCAATGCCATCTACCTTAGAAGTGGAAAGGAGTTGACCAGAGATCCGGTAAGCAAGTCTTCACCAAAGGAAGCCAAAGAAGGGTTTGAGATGGCAGATGTGGAAGAGTTGGAGGCCGATAGAGAGAGTTCGAATGAAGAAAACGAGAAGAATGAAGAAGAGGTCGTGGTTGAAGAGAGCAAGAAGCCGAAAGAGAAAGAAATCAAACCACCGACCAAGCTGGAAAGACCAAAAGTGCCTTACCCGAGCAGATTGAAAGCGCAAAAGGATGATGTCAATTTTTCAAAATTTCTTGATGTTTTCAAAAAGCTAACTATCAACATCCCTTTTGCAGATGCGCTTACACAAATGCCCTCTTACGCTAAGTTCATGAAGGAGATTATATCGAAGAAGAGGACACTTGATCACCAGGCCACCGTTGCACTCACTAAAGAGTGTAGCGCAATCTTCCAGAATAAGCTTCCCTAGAAGCTCAATGATCCAGGGAGTTTTTCTATCCCTATCCAAATCGGGAAGTTTTCATTTAATAAAGTTTTGTGTGATTTAGGGGCTAGTATTAATCTGATGCCCCTTTCTATTTTCAGGAAACTTGGATTGGGCGAGGTGAGTCCCACGTTCATGACGCTCAAGCTTCCGGATCGGTCAATAAGGTATCCATACGGGGTGATTGAAGACGTGCTGATTAAAGTTGGTAAGTTTTACTTTCCTGTCGACTTCGTGGTAGTAGATATAGACGAAGATGAAGAGGTCCCGTTGATCTTGGGACAATCCTTCCTGGCCACGAGTCGGGCGTTAATTGACATGGAAGAGGGTGAGATCACGTTCCGAGTTGGCGGTGAGAACGTGAGATTCAAGTTGCTAGAAAGAAGCAGATGTCAGAGAGAAGAAGAAGGAGGAGCTGGTCACGGAAGGCCAATTGTGAAAGAGTCTGTGGGGAATCGCAAGTGCGGGCGATTCGAGTCTGCGGATACTGAGCCAAGCTGAACCCACATAGTCGTGCCACGACTTTAAATAAGGCGATGGGTGGGAGGCAACCCACCAAGGTTTGTTTCCTTTTATTTTTACTTTGCGTGTGTTGTTATTTCCGAAAAGCCATAAAAATCGAAAAATCGAAAAAGTCAAAAATATCTTGAAGCAGGGACATACGCGACTTGTCACGCACGCGGTTTGCATACCGCGCAGCAAGCCGCGGGACCCTCTGTTGGTTTTCTGAAACAATAGGTTACGCGGTTTGCCACGCGACTTGCAAGTCGCGGGCTAAACCGCGTAAGTCCCTGTTGCTTCGTTTTGTTTTTTTTTCGTGCAGTTCTTATTCCTTTCTTGCTTTGTGTGTTTCTGTTCCAGCATTTTTCCCTTGTGCTTTGCTTTTCTTTGTTTTGTTTTGCAGGTTCTCCCTATCGCCTCCGATTGATGCTCAACTTTCAAGAATCCTTTTTCGTCCGGGGCAAAACAGGTACGTTCTAAACCTTGCTTATTAATGAGTGTTGTATGATGATCCAATTTTGAGTAGTTAACGAGAGGCAACAAACCTAAGTTTCACTTAGGTTTGGGGTGCCCTATCTTTTTCACATCTTTACACACTCACCTTTTGACCCTGTGCAAACCTCGGTTTTACCGAGGTTTGGGGTTGGCTTTTATTGGCAAACCTAGGCCGCGGCCTAGGTTTGGGGTGCCCATTTTAGAAATTTTGGGATTTCTTTTGCTATGGTATATGATGCCTTGCCTGCTCTTCTTAATAACTGCACAATGATTGAGTCGCATCACCTACGACTTTGCTTGCACATTGGGGACAATGTGTGGGTAAGGTTTGGGGTTGCCCAATCGGGCCCAAGTTTATGCACGTAGAATTCCTACACTTCTGAGTATCTAGATCACATAGCTAAAATTTTAGTTTTGAATGATTGAGACCAACCATTGTGGGAAGAACCTTATGATAGTGACGTGACCGTTAGGGAGGGACCGGGAAATGGCATAACTAGGGACATTAGTGGAGACCACCCAATAGTGAGTTTTGAGCCTTGAAAAGACGTTTTTCATTTCGAGGGATTCATACACTAAATTCATATACACTTTTTCGAATTCCTTGTCGTGAATGTAGAATGATCTCGCTACATTATTGCATTGAGTAGCAAAGATGAACATCGGGATATTAGGTAAGGGTATAGTAGACCATATCGTGTGGACCTTAAGACGTGATTCCAGGCATTGTGTGTTTTGTCAAGCCTGTTTTTAGCTATCGTCCCTTTTTACCCTTGTATGTATCCATAGCCCCTTTGCAGCCAAACACTCACCCCTTTCGTTTCTAAACCCCCATTACACCTTTAGCCATAAGCCTTAGCCAACCCTTATCCGAAAGTGTGTCAATCGGAAGCAGTAATGAACTTAGAGAGATAGAGCGGAAAAGAAAGAAATCAGGCCAGTTACGAGAATAAAATGGGTCAATACAACCCATGAATTAGAAAAGAGGGCCAATGATGCCCCAATCAATAAAGAGGACCAATGAAGTCCCCCAAAAAAAAGAAAAAAACAGTCAGTTAGATATCAGTAGCCGCATAATGAGTGAGTCAAGGTGACTCCAAGAGTGTCAAATAAGGGCCAAGTGAGAGACTGAAGTAAGAAAATTCAAAACAGCCAATGATTGACACGCCGAGGATCTTTGACCCTTTTACCCTTCGTTTCCTAGCCTTAACCTTAGCCCCATTACAACCCAAATAAAGACCTGGATGATCTTTTGGAAAATGTGATTAGAGTCTATGACCACCTTTACCGAGAGTCCCTGTCTTGTTATTTGATTCCTTCTGAGATCAAAAGTTTGGACATTTGTGCGTCTTTCTTTATAGTTGTCATGTAACTACTGCGTGTTCTTGTACATAAACTCCATACACATGACAACACGAGCGATAACCTAGGTTCGAGAGCGAAACGAGAGTATCCCGTGAGGTAGGGTCGAGGCGAAATATTTTCCCTAGTATGTTCAGACTCAGTCTAACCCTGATGTGATCGGAACAGTCACGAGTTCAACTCCCAATGAAAGGTCATAGGTCAAACGAAATGAGAATGAGGCGAGAGTGAGATAGATATTCACGGGTATGAGAAATCACCGATGCATCACTTGGTACCGATCGCTAATTTGCTTGGGGACAAGCAACGCTCGGTTTGGGGTTGTTGATAACGCCACTTTTTGGCGTTATTTTCGGTTCTCAAACCAACGAGATTGGCTTGTACTCAAGTAAAAAGGTGGGTATTTTACGGTTTATTGAGTGATCTACGCAGGTTATATAAAAGGCGGCATTCCTCGGAAAAAGAAGCTAAAAAGAGCCCAAAACGAGTCAAAACGAAGCCTAACGGGAGCCCAAAATCCAAGCCCAAGACCCGCGAACGAACCAGGACCCGACCCGCAGACCAGAACCGACCCAGAAGGGCCTCAGCAACACGCGCGACCTTCTGCGCGACTTGCAAGTCGCGCCAGAAGTCGCGCAACCTACTGTTTGGTCGTTTTCAGCTTTTTAATTCGGGATTTAGGTCACTTTTTCGGTATCAATCATACGGCAGTCGATCCAGAGCAGTTCCGGGGCGATTTTGGGAGATCTTTCGGAGTCCTCGAGGTCACGATACAGAGCCTATCACGATTACATTCAAGACGGAGCGTAGAGACGAACACGAGAGGGAGTTTTCATCATTTACTATCACGTTTACATCTTTAGCCATTGATCATGTTTACATTCACCTTTGAATATTTTTCTCTTATGTTTGAATCCACCACCGACATGAACTAACCGGTTCGTGTTGGGGGTTGGAATGAATTCGGTTTTTAAGCATGTAACGAATTGAAGTGGACTTTTATCAGTTTCTCCTTATTAATGGAAGCATGTGATTTTGTTCTTAACGCTTTTGTGAATTTGGCCAGTTTACAATTGATTTGTTGATTAGCAATTAAGTTCGTGAGAATTAACTGCTATATAGACTTAGGAATTGCATGCCTAAAGCTCAAAAAGGTGATAGAGATATACCAAGTAAGCTTTAGTCCCATTTAAACCGTTAGGTTATTATCGAGAGAAAAAAATCTAGCCAATTTAACATAAATCGAGTACTTAATGTGTTTTGAAATCCATAGGTGAGATCGAGAGATTGAACCTATCCTTTTCAGAATAAAATCCGTTGTTATTCGAAAGAAAGCGACGGTGATCTTAAAAGATTTGGGAGTCATTAAGAGGATTGACTGGTAACTGTTTTGAGTCAATTATTTGCATGTGTAAAACCTAAGGATTTCCAACCCTCAACTTTTCTCTTTATCGAAATCTTCAAAGCGGTTCTGTTTGTCTTGTGTTTGTTTTGATTAATTAGTTATAAAACCAAATCATCCAATTTGACAGCCCAGTTAATAGTCCTTATAGTAATTGTGATATTTAGTTCCTAGTTCCCTTGGTTCGATACTCGTACTTCCGTACGTTATTACTTGATTCGACACCATACACTTGCGGTAAGATTTAGGGGGGGGGGGGTGTAAACACGCTTATCAAGGCCACATGGGTTATAGGTGCCAAGGCCGTTTTATTACTTGGTAGATGGTGGGTATACAAATGGAGAGGGTTTTCTTGCCCCTTATAGAGGTCAAATGTATCACTTAAATGAGTGGCGTGATGGACACCAACCAACTACACCAAGAGAATTTTTCAACATGAAACATTCTTCTACAAGAAATGTTATCGAACGATGCTTTGGTATTTTGAAAGCGAGATGGGGAATTTTAAAAGATAATTCTTACTACCCTGTTGAACTGAAAGTTAAGGTCATAATGGCATGTTGTCTTCTTCATAATTTTATAAGACAAGAAATGCCAATTGATCCGTTTGAAAACATATCTTGCTTGAATGAAACCGAAGACGTTGACCATCAAGATGAGAATAATATCACTTCCATAGGTACTTCTACCGAGTGGACCGAATTTAGAAACAATTTGGCCCAAAGAATGTTTGATGATTGGCAAGCTTCTATTTGATCTTTATGTATTGTAGTACAACTTGGTGTTTTATGTATTGTAGTACAATTTAATCTTTTATGTATTGTAGTACACTTTGGTGTTTTATGTATTGTAGTACAATTTAATCTTTTATGTATTGTAGTACAATTTGGTGTTTTAAGGGGTGGTCGACAAATTTATTTCTAAGCTTTCTAATTGGAAAGTTCGAACTCTCTCGGCTGGGGGGCGGGTTACGCTGCTTAAATCAGTTTTAGGTAGCCTTCCTACTTATTATTTGTCCATTTTCAAACTTCCGAGTACGATTGATCAAGTCTTGGAGTCGTTGCGGAATCGTTTCTTTGTTGGAGGTGAAATCGATGAAAAGAAAATGAGTTGGGTGAAATGGAAAAAGTGTTTGGCTAGTAAAAAGGATGGGGGACTTGGTATTGGAAGCTTGTTTGCTTTCAATAGAGCTCTCCTTTTTAAATGGATTTGGAGGTTTCAGACGGATCAAAATGCACTTTGGGTCAAAGTGGTCAAATCGATTTACGGTGTGAGTGGGCTAGTTGGAACGCAAATACCCATTAAGATGTCCAATTCTCCTTGGATTTGTATTCTGAAAGCGATTCAACAAATGGAGAATAATGACATTAACCTCTCTTCTTTTTGCAAGAAAAAAGTAGGTAATGGAAATTCTACTTTGTTTTGGGATGAGGTTTGGTTGGGAGATTCCTCTCTTAAAGTGCAATTTCCGAGGGTTTTTGCGCTGGAGCGGGACAAATTGGCATTGGTACAAGATCGTGTGAACTTGGGGGATTGGGGATCAGTGTTGCGTAGAGAGCCGAGAGGGGGTGTAGAGGAGTCGCAGATGTCAGCTTTACGGGAGATTCTAGATACTGTCTGTCTTTCTGACCAAAGGGATAGATGGTTTTGGTCTCTTGACGGGTCGGGTGAGTTTTCGGTGGCTTCCGCTCGTAATTACATTGACTCTAAAATTTTGGTGGTAGAATCTCCTCCTACTAGATGGAATCGGTTTGTTCCTATCAAAATTAATGTTTTCGTCTGGCGGTTGAGTTTGAACAAGATTCCAACTCGAGAGAACCTTGATAAAAGAGGAATTGATGTGCATTCCCTCTTATGTCCGGTTTGCGATATGGAGATTGAGTCGGTGGGTCATTTGTTTTTTCTTGTCAAATGGCTCGGGATGTTTGGAAGCAAATTGGTCGATGGTGGAGTTTGGATATTCCGGAGTTTAGGTCAAATTCACTTTTATTCATTTTGAATAAAACGGAGTCGACCTGTTTTGAGGCGGTTGTTCTGACGGCGTTATGGGCTATTTGGTCTTTTCGAAATGGGACACTCTTTAGGCTTTCTAAGCCTAAGAAAGTGACGTTGTGGGATAACATTGTAACTCATTTGTTCTTTTGGGTTACAAATAGGAGTAGAAAATGTAACATTAATTGGGTGGGTTGGCTACAAAACCCTCTTCTATCTATCTCTTACTTGTAATTGTTCTTTCTAGCTTCTTGCTAGTTGTTTTTTAATATAATTCTGCCGTTCAAAAAAAAAACTCTAGTTCACCTATTTAAAAATATATATCACACCCATATGTTTAAAGAAAACTCAAATCGACAACCTAAATGTTATAGAGATTAAATAGTTGTTATTGTACTAAAAAAGACTTGGTGTTTGTTGTGGCTTAGTGTGTCAATGTGGTGATTTTGAGGCGTATTTCAAGCATTGATTGAGTGAATGAAAATTTATGGTCTCTTTCTTTTCCATGTCTCATCAATTAAGTAAAGACAAATCAGATTTTAATTTTATTTAAATCTGAGTTCACATTTTATCTTTTATCATGTGTTGTGGACAACGTTAAATTTCATATACGAGTCATCCCTTATCAGCAACAATTGCCAAGGAAGAAGCAAGAGTGAGTAGAGAATCAGATTTAGTTTTTTAGTTTTGAGACTCGTAAAACAAGAAACATGTTTTTGTTTTAATGAATAGATATCAAAGTCCATTGGGAATTATTTTTCATTTCTCCTCTCATTTGTTGCTCAACCCGATGCATGTAGTAAAGAGGATATATATGCGGTTGCGGTTCAATAGGTCGATTAAGGGTGTTTTCCCTATACTTATGTTTCTTGTATGTTTATGCTTCATATGCTTCTGCTGCTTCTTCTATCCTGGAAATTAAGTGATTTGAGGGTAATTTTGATCAATTAGGGCTTTGTATTTGGGACTTACACTTGTACAATTGTTTTAGTATATGGTTTATCTCTTGATTTTTCTTTTGTATATATGTTCTTAAATTTCATTAAAAATATCATCTCTTATTTATAAGAAGCAAGATGATCAAATTACCTCTATACGAAGCACACAAAGGTACTTAATGGATGAATCATAACAACCATTAGGGGGGATTGGATTACTAAAGGGGTGTTTGGTTTGGTTTGGTTTGGTTTGGTTGGGGGTATTAAGGGGTAAGGAATGAGAATGACAATGAAAACTGCTGTTTCGTTTGATATAGTATAATGGAATCATTACCCCAAACCCATTAATTTCCATTCCTGACCAAATTGGGGGGAATGAAAATTTTATTTCCGCTTAGTCATTTTTTCTCGTACGTCCCCTTCATTTCTCGATGTTGAATGAAAAACATTTTTTTATTTTCACGTTGGAAGTCACATATTTGTATTAAAAAAGTTTATATAAAATATTTTTTTGTTAATTATATTGGTACAACCAAACAGCATCAATGGAATGCTCATTCCTATTCCCATTCTTCTGCATTCTCATTTTCATTTTCAATCTCATTCCTTAAAATGAACCAAACGCCCCCTTAAAACAAAACAAAACCCCGTACTACACAAGGTTTTTTTTTTGTAATAATTCAAGTTGAGGATGGAAAAATAAACATCATGTAATAGGGACAAAAACCATAATTTACTCTAAGTAAATAACATTTCACTGTAAACAACTAATGAATTAAACGTTAATAAATAATTGTTAAAGGAAAGGGAGAATGATAACTAACTAAATTGAATTTAGCAATGAAAAAAACTTTGGTTCTTTGAGAGCACGTGTTAAAGAAAAATGAAATATAAAAACGGTAAATAGAGATAATGAAATATTTCATTCTCATTAATCATAAGTCCTGTATATAGAGATATGTTATAAGAGATATTTCAGTTCTAATTTATGTTTTTTATATTTATTTTTATCTCTATATATATTTTTATCGCCATATTCTTTAGACAATGATACACTTATTCTACAATAATAATAATTATTATTCTTCAAATATAACATGTCGGTTATTTTTTTCTAAATATAAACAAAAACAATTCAACTTTAACCCGAATAGTCCAACAATGTCTCAAGCATTTAATTTTATTAAATATTATCAATCCCTATTACAAAGACAGACGAATGATCATGTGATAAGTTGAGGTTAATGTGTCAAGAGTGAGAAGTAGATCTGAATCATTGATCACTTGTAATCAAATGTCCTCTAATGAATTGCGGCTTAAAAAGGAATTGATCCGGTACATCTCATCCTAATGTGCGTCAACGATTAATAACCACTTCTCACACTTCTCACGCTTCTTACGTTGACCTCAACTTTTCAGCAGAACTCAACCCTTACGGGTGCGTTTGGTACACTGGACAGGACAGAACATAACAGAACAGAGATCACTGTCCCATGTTTTATGCGGAACAGACAGGAACAAGCTGGAACAGACCTGTTCCACCCCCACCCATGGAACAAGCTGGAACAAACTTATATTTTACCAATATAACCTCAAAATAAAATCTAATTCTCTTTTAAAACATCAAATACACGTTCTATTTTAAATTTTATTCATTTTTTAAATTGTATTTATTGTATTTTATCTAATGTTATCTGTTCTGTTCTGTCTACCAAACGTTGAACAACTATTCTGCCTAGTTCTATTCTGTCCTGTCCTATCCCGTCATATCATGTTCTATCCTGTCTACATACCAAACGCACCCTACAAGACATTGGTTATGTCATTTATTGTATATAAAAAGAATTTATTTACATCAAATATATGTGTATATATATATTACGATAGATCTGAATATCGTAAATTTATTTAGGCAAAAAATCAGATATCAATATATATATATATATATATATATATATATATATATATATATATATATATATATATATATATTGTAATAACCGGGTTCGTTTTGTAAATAAATAATAAGTTTGTGTGTAAAGTGTGAAAAATGGAAAAGCTTGGTGGCTGTAGTGAAAAGTTGGAAGATAGGGTTAAATCCCAAAAACCCTCATTTCTCTCTTCATTCTTAAAAAGCGACTGAGTGCGTGTAACAGTGTGTGGAGCAATATTGCAACATTGGAGGAAGGGCTTGGGAGCTGAGGTTTGGGAAATCATCATTCTCTTCAAGGTAATATCCTCCTCTGTCATCTCTTCAATTGTTCAAGGATGCTGAAAGTTGTGGGGAATTTTATAGCTTTTGTATTTCACTCATAAGAGGAATATTGTGGCCTGTGTGTTCCCCTAACTTAATCAGTGAGGGAAATTGGAGGAAGTAGTTGGCTGAATAGTTTAGAATAATGTTCCTTTTTGCTTGTTGTGGCTTAACGCCAAGTCTTGTACTGATTGAGGAATTGATTGTTGTTTTCGGAATGAGTTAGTTCGATAAAACCCTGCAGTCCGGAAACCGCCTAATCCGGAAAACCCTTGGAAGTCCGGAAGAGATTTCCCGAAAAGTGTATCGTATTCCGGAAGGAGTCCGCAATGTACCGGAATCCGGGGTCGAGTCCGGAAGAGTCCGGATACCGGAAGGAGAGTCCGGGAAAGACTGTGGAATCCGGATATGTCCGGATACTGTGTGCGGATTTGATCTTAGTCCAATATATCCAGGAAGTGAGTAGTAGTCCGATTGTGACAGAGTGTTTTGGAAGCGGGTGTATCGTGAATAGTTAGGTGACTTATTTACCCCGTGTGATTTGGGTGAAATGTAGGTGCGGATAGAGGATAGCAATTTCAAGTGAGAACACTTAGCGTGGACGTCAGGTGAGTCTTTCTAAACCGAAGCTTGATGGTACTTGATTTGATTACTTGTACATTTATGCTTTGAATTGTGTGTTTATATGTGGTTTATTTATGAATGCTAAAGAGGTAATATTATGATGGTTATGGGGAGTGTGTCCCATATGGAATAATTGAATAGATTCCGTCTAGTTCTTAGGGCGAGTGTGTGCCCTAATATTATGTCACATGTGTGGGCGTGACCAAGCGTGGAACATCGATATGTGTGTATTTATCTTAACTGTCAAGGGTATTATTGTTTTCTAATTCTTGTGAACTCTTATAAAATGTTATGCGTGTTGTGAACGTTGTTTTGAGGGATCTCACTAGACCTTGTGGTCTAACCCTCACTTTTCAAAATTGAAACCCCTTTTCAGGTAGGCTGGCTTTAGAGGGATCGGCTAAGGGAAAAGGGAAGATGTGAGCTGGAGCTTGCGTCTTGTGGATCTAGAAGACTATCCCTTTATATGTTTTTCTTGCATAGAATTCTTAGCTGTAATTAGGGTTTATTCCGCAAACCCAAGTTTTGAAATTTTGACGTTGCGATGTGTGGACTATGTTTGGCAAGTTTTAAATTAATTTAATGGACCTATGTTTTGGCTAGTTCTGTGGGTTGTTACAGTTGGTATCAGAGCGCTAGTTTAAGAGATTTAGGTAACCGGACGGGCCTAAACTTAAACTGTGGGAATTAGGAAGTACATATGAGAAAGTAGGAAGGCCTAGGAAGACCTCACTGGGAACGTGAATAATAGAGTGGTGAGGACTATCATGTAAGGTAAGTTCGGAGTTACACCTGGCCAGTGTAATTGCGAATTTACTGGTGCATGGCTGTGCTTATTTTGCCTTGTTATTTTGGGATTGTTGCCTTAAGTTGTGTTATCGTGTGATGTTTCAGTATCCAATAATGTCAGAAAGAAGTTTGAGAAGTAGGTATGTGCTAGTTGTGGGTACAGTACCGGTTGGGAGTGAAATCCGCGTGGAAGAAATTCTGGAGGACGAACCGGTGAATCCTCCGAGGCAGGCGGCCACCCGCGGGAGAGGCGGAGGCCGTGGAAGGGGTCGGGGAAGGGCACCCGGACGAGCGGCCACCCAGGCAGTAGAAATTGGGGTGGTGACTCGAGGTGGGAAGAAGGCGCCGACTGTCCGTCGGGCTAAGAGTGCAGGAGCACCTGAGGTGCGCGAGCCGTCCCAAAACGAGAGTACCACTTCGGTGAGGGCAAGCCAGTCAAAAAGCCCGAAGCAAAATCATAACCAGACTTTTTTGACCGAGGAAAAGTTCACTACTGAGATGGGCAAACTGCAAGAGACTCTGCAAGCATTGTTGGAGAATCAGGTTAAGACCACGTCAGGGGGACGATCAAAGAGTGGGAACGAGACGAAGACCGAGGCGTCTAGCCTACCTCCGACTGTGGTAGGAGATTATTCGCTGTCGACTCCATTCGTGGCTAGTGAACCGAAGGCAACAAAAGGACGCACTTTTAAGACTTTTGCGTCGTGCAAACCTCCATCTTTCAGTGGGGAACGCAACCCGTTTTTGGCAATGAGATGGGTCCGTGAGATGGAACTGGATTTCGACACAAGCAAGTGTGCTGAGGGGTGATCAGTCGTTAAATTCCACTTTATTTTCTCGTCAATCGACCCTATTTAGTGCATTCAAATGGTAAAACCGAACGATATTGATGTGTTTTATATTTTTGTAGGGTCGGAACACATTGGAGCGAAAAAGAGCCAAAATGGGGATTTTTGACAGATTTGCGCGGCTGTGGAGTTTTGGCCATATATCACTCGTCCGAGCTCCGTTCGAGGCGATTCAAGATGTTCCGGAAAGCCAAGACACAAACGAACAATTTTCGTGTTTTGCGTTTGTGCAAACTCAGAAGGTATCTGGGCCGAAACTGACCTCGAAGTCAGAAACAGGGTGCTGTTGGACAACAAGGAAAACGGGAGTACAAGTCATAATGGCAGCAATTTGTTCAAGGTACAAGCTATTAAAGCGCCAAGGAAGATCAGAAAATTCTCAAGCATTTTATGGGCTAAACATAATTCATTGGGCTTGGACTAAAAAAAATTAGTTTGAGTGGGCCTTGAGTGATAAAGAGAAGAAAAGGAGATGGAATTTTAGTCTTTGTAGGAGTCTTGTGGAATTCACGTGATAGAGTTCAAGAAGGAAACAAAAGTTCAAGAAGGAAACAAAATCAAGGGGATAACTCTTCCTTTTTTGTTGGGGGCTGAACCAGAGATAAAAGGGACGCACGGCTGGATTTTTAGGGGGTATCATCGAGTGGCATCAGCCAAAAGGCTGCTGTTTCTAATATTTTTTCTTTTAAAATACTTTCCATGCCTTTGATTTAATGGGATGATTGAAGATTGAAAACGGTTGATTCCATTGAGCGTGGTCGAAGATTGTTGAAGTTATCGGTTGATATTGAAGATCTGAATTTGATACGAGAGAGGTTTGAGGTTTCTTTTCAGTATTTTTTTATAGCTAATCATCTTTGTTGATTTTAGTTCGTTTTAGAATTCGGTTTTGATATTGTTGGATATAGTTAATGAACTTTGTGGTTCTTTTCAGTTGTAATAGAGATCGTTGAATGGTTAGTCATAGATTGAGATGATATTGATGTTCTAGTTTTTAATAAAGTTTCTACGAATTTTTTCATTGCGAACGATATGTGACAGATATTATTAGCTTTGAATGATTTCGCATTCGCGTTATTTCGTTAATCATAATGTTTTAATTTTTATTCGTTTAATAGTTTAATTCAACTTTCAATCCAAATCTTTTGAAGTAGTGTTATTTGTAATAATTAGATTTTGGTTTTTAGTTAGGTTAATTTTGAGCTTAATCGATAATTGAGTAGTTAATCTTTGTGACACACGTGCAAATCAGTTTAACACAATAAATTGGCTTAACCACTGACTCCCTGAGAAGAACGATACCCGACTTACCCTATTACTAGGTTTGAGTTCGGTTTATAAATTTAAACCTTGTTGTGCGTTTAACGACGCATGCAACAAGTTTTTGGCGCCGTTGCCGGGGAGTTGTGCGCTTAGGTTAATTCGTTTGTGTTAATTTTATCTGTTTGCAATATATTTTGAATAGATTGCTACTCGATACATGCTAATAGTGTTTTGCAGATTGCTTGCTTGATCTTTCGTGGGTCGGGTAAGTTTTGTATTCTTTCTTTTCAATATTTTTGTGCTTTCTTTTGTGTGTTTAGTGTTAGTTTTTACTTTATAAAAAAAACAAAAAAAAGAGTTTTCGTAGGGTTTTTTTTCCCTTTTTAGTTGAGTTTTTACTTTAACTGTTTTTTTTGTTTATTGCATGATTTATCATCATCTTAGATCTATGCTTTGATTGGGAAATATGTCCTTTGATAGTATGCTTACTTCGGAGATGGATGAGTTGAGGCGAGAGTTTAAGGGTGATATCGGTGAGCTTTCAAAGAAACTAGACATGCTATTAGGTGGGTTGATTGGGGGAGATAGCGAGGAGTATCAGATCCAAAATTCATGCAATTACTGTGGGGATCTCTTACATTCTCTGGATAGTTGTCCTGCATTCTATTATGAGAGCGTCAATGGTCAAAATTCATGCACTTATTGTGGCGACCCATGGCATTCTGTAAATGAGTGTTAGACCTTTCATGTTGGGTGTGTCACTAAAGGGTTCACAAATTATAATGAAGACATGTTGTCTGATTCTTATAACCCTGAATGGTCAGAACACCCAGACTTCTCTTGGGAAAGTCAACATGAAAGTCACCCATACAACAATAATCAGATTTCATCATCACTTGAAGAACAAATGCAAGACATGATGGCGATGATGAAGGAACAGTTGCACTATGCAAATAATGTGACTGAATCTGTTGTTGCCCTTGAAGCAAAAGTTAGTAAATTAGCGGAACAGTTAATTGAAATAGATGAGGGTATACAACTAAGCATGCCTAGAGAAAGGTTAAGTGATGACTTTATTGATGAGATACCTTGGCAGAATGAACCTCACCTAGACACTGAACAGGTTGAACACAATCAAAAGAATGGCGAGGAAAAAGAGAGAGAGAAGATAGTAGAGGTCTCATTAGAGCATGAGCTAGATTTGGTGGATTTAGATGAGATTGGGACATCGTTAGTTGAACCGACCACCCCCGATCAACTGCCCACTTGTGAAAACAAAGTTTTGCTGAGTTTAGCACAAGAGTCGTCAAAAAGTCCACTCGAAAAACCACCATCTCTTGAGTTAAACATATCACCCGATTGCATTCTTAGGCCTATCTTGAAAGACCTTACCTTGATAGAAAGAGGGTTGACTGGGGACTCTGGGGTAGTTAATACATCAGTATGCACACATCAAGCTCTTGTTGAACCCAATGCAAAACCTTTAAGAGAGTTGGACCCGAATTAGAGAGAGGTAAGTATTCGTGAAGGTATAAAATGGTTGGCTAGATCCTATTCACGTCCAATTAAAGAGCCACCACATAAGATGAATCTTAATTGGAGAGATGTGAGCATACAGGAAGTGATCAAATGGTTAGATGGCATGATCATGCATCCTAGTATTAGAAGACCTTGGGTACATGAAGGATCAAAGAAAGCATCACAGTGCAGGCACATAACTCATAGAGTGGTAACAACATTAACACCTGCTTGTGTTTTGTACATTTCCTTTCTTTTTGTATTTTATTTTGTGTGGTTGTCCGGGGTAGCGTGGTTGTCCGGGTAGTGTGGTTGTCCGGGTAGCGTGGTTGTCCGGGTAGCGTGGTTGTCCGGATAGCGTGGTTGTCCGGATAGCGTGGTTGTCCGGGTAGCGTGGTTGTCCGGGTAGCGTGGTTGTCCGGGTAGTGTGGTTGTCCGGATAGCGTGGTTGTCCGGATAGCGTGGTTGTCCGGGTAGCGTGGTTGTCCGGGTAGTGTGGTTGTCCGGATAGCATGGTTGTCCGGATAGCGTGGTTGTCCGAGTAGCGTGGTTGTCCGGGTAGCGTGGTTGTCCGGGTAGTGTGGTTGTCCGGGGTAGCGTGGTTGTCCGGGTAGTGTGGGTCGTCCGGATAATTGTGGTTGACTGGATAGTCTTGGCTGTTCGGAGAGAGTGTCCGGAAAGTATTGAGAGACACCGTAGT
Organism: Saussurea involucrata; assembly: GCA_033807775.1. Lineage (NCBI taxonomy): Eukaryota > Viridiplantae > Streptophyta > Magnoliopsida > Asterales > Asteraceae > Saussurea > Saussurea involucrata. The sequence continues at coordinate 221,717,989 of CM066320.1, forward strand.
GCAGGCTGTTTGAGTGTGCAATTCCGTCAAGTGGCTTATCGTGGTAGTGTGTACTCTTATAGGTGCAGTTGAAGGAAGAAGCAGACTAAGTAAGAGGATTAAGCGGGATGACAGGTGAGTTTTACTAACTAAAGCTTGATGGTACTTGTTCTTTTACTCATACATGTGTGCTTATTTGAAGTGTGATTGGCATATAAATTACTTATGCTTATGTGTAATCTATATGGGGGGTGTGTCCCATATGACATGGTGTGATCTATATGGGGGGGGGGTGTGTCCCATATGACATGGTGTGATCTATATGGGGGGTGTGACCCATATGACATGGTGTGATCTATATGGGGGGTGTGGCCTATATGACATGGTGTGATCTATATGGGGGTGTGGCCCATATGACATGGTGAATCTATATGGGGGGTGTGGCCCATATGACATGGTGTGATCTATATGGGGGGGGGGGGGTGTATCCCATACGACATGGTGTGATCTATATGGGGGGTGTGACCCATATGACATGGTGTGATCTATATGGGGGTGTGGCCCATATGACATGGTGAATCTATATGGGGGTGTGTCCCATATGACATGGTGTGATCTATATGGGGGGGGGTGTGGCCTATATGACATGGTGACGGATATGGGGGGTGTGTCCCATACGAGGGTAATTGTGCACCTTGGATCAAGTCCCGGGTGTGTGACTGGATGGACGATTTGGTAAATTGTGTGACTGTTATTTGCCAAACTTCATATCGATTTATGTTTCGCAAATCCTTTAAATGTTATATGTGGTGTGTATGTAACTGAGGGACCTCACTAGACCTTGTGGTCTAACCCTCGCATTTTCAAAACTGAAACCCTTTTCAGGTAAGCAGGTTAAGGGCGGTTCCTCTAGTGGTAAAGAGAAGGCGAGGGCGGGCGTGGCTTGCATTAGTGGACTTCTTACCTTCCAGTATTTTTTTAAATGTTCTCAATTGTAACTAGGGTTATTCCGCAAACCCAGATTTTGAAATTTGTTGGTGTAAACCTTGGGCCAAGATTTGGCGTTTTTCTTTTGAAATAAATGTCTTGCTTTGGCATTTTGGAGCGGGCTGTTACAGTTGGTATCAGAGCCGTAGTTTAAGGGATTTAGGTGACCGGATGGGCCTAAACTTAAACTGTAGAAGTACAACTGAGAATGTAGGAAGGCCTAGGAAGACCTCACTGGGAAGCGTGGATAATGGGGTGGTGAAAACTATCATGTAAGGTAAGTTTGGGATTACACCTGGCCAGTGTAATTGTGAATTTACAGGTACATGACGGTGATCATTCTTGCCTTGTTATTTTAGGACGGTTGTTAATCTATCTTTGGTGTCGTGTTCCAGTACTTGAGAACGTCAGCAAGGTCCCTGGGGGGGGGGGGGGGGGGGGGGGGGGATTAAGACCCTTGTTGGGGAAAGTCTCGTGGGAAGTCATTTATGATGTAAGGTATGTGTACATCATAAAGAAGAAATGTTGTAACGAATTGTTGTGTAGAGTGTTATGAGTCGTATAGAGGTAGATCTTCGTGGATTCGAAGAGGATGAATGAATGATGTCCGGGTAAGTCTCCTGTTGCCGGAGAATCCCAGTTCTAGAAATTGTGGGATAGACCAGTTCGAATGGTAAGAAAGGGCAGTGCCTAGATCTTGGAGTGCGTGGAGTCTAGTGGTGATCAGTGTGTGGGGAATATCGGCGGTCTGTAAAGTTTAACCTTGTCGTGATGGCAACGGTTAGGTGTGCTGTGCAGATTATCCTCGGTGTGATTGGTGATCCTACCTAGAAGAAGCATTGTTGGAAGATTTGGTGTGAGGGTTTGTGTGAAGTAGAACCTTAGGGTTCTTAAGGAAGATAATTGACTGAAGGTGAGCTCCTAATCTCTAATGAGTGTTTATTCTAGGAGTCTCCGATGTCGGTGAATTAAAATATTGAGAGTTGCAACTCAAGGATCGGATAGTAGAGGTGTGCCTTCTTACTCTCTAGTTAGTGGAAGAGTGTTAAGAGTGGTTGAGTAATGATAGACGTGTGGATTGATAACACTAGTGTTGGTTACCCTATTTGGGGTCGAAGTGAAGCTGTATTATTACGCAGTAGTAGGCAGGTGGTAACTGCGAGGTGGGATCCTCCAAGTGTGTGAAAAGTATCGACACCGATGATCGTTTCAAATATAGGGAACCTACGGTTGGTGGGGAGTAGGGTGTCGACGTTAATGTGCGGTAACGGCAAATGGTTGACCTTGCTCGAGCGAATAGCCTTCAATGTAAAGCGGGTCATGCATGGTGTTTTCAAAACAAGTTGCGTAAATCTTTCGTGTCAGAATGTGTGAGTGTGTGCGCGTGCTTTGCAAACTTTTGATTTTGGAAATGAGTCGGCACGTGCAAGTGTGTGCTTGAAGGAAAAGATGAATTTATTTACGTGGTGTGATAAATTTCGAATTTGAAGAAATAGTAAATTATTTCACTTTCTTATGAGTGAGTTAAACCTTGTTGTATAAATCATAACAACATTCGATCCTATAGTTTTATGGGTGAAAACAATGTGAACACGTTTTTGACAAATCGCAAGTGTGTGAGTCGATTGACCATCCCAGCGTGGACGAATTTGCTGTATTTTAAAATTTTGCACAAAGAGAGTTTTGATATGTACACTTTCAGTAGACGGACTAGGATGCGAGATGTCATGGGTTGCGTGTGAGCGATCCTTGAGATCAGTGTGTGTGTGTGTGTGGTCGTTCTTTTAGGGGTGCTGTGCCTTTCATATCAAACCTTGTTTTGTGGAAGTTTTCGAGCATGTAAAGCGATTTAAATCATTATGTTGTCATGCATGGAGGCTATGAGCTCGCTAAGCGGTAAGAGATATTGCACTTAATAATGTGCAAAGTTCCGCGAGTGGAAAGTACGGTTAAGACGTCGATGGTCGATTTGTGGCTTTAGAGTTACCGTTTAGGGAGGGCGGTGTCTCACCGTAGTCCCAGTCTTGACCTTAGAGATGCTGGTGTGATGGTAGTCTTTTCTCTTGTCTGGTAAGATGACGCGTGGCTGACAACGGGGGATTTTCGAAGCAGGCAAAATACCTCGAAGGGTAGTATTGTGGTATGTGGATAAAACGGTATCGGCGTGGAGCCGGAGTTAGGGAGAACTTGTATTTAGACTAATTGTCAGGCATTGATGTTAAAGTCAACGTCGGGTGTGGAGTCATTGTCGGGAGATTTGAAATTAAAAGGTTAACCCTGGTGTGATTGCTTATGGACTATTCGAACGGACTTGGTCTGTTCCCTAGGATGGGTGGGTGCCTTAGTTTGACCAGGTAGAAATTTCAGTTATATGCGTGTGGATGTTGATTTGCGAAACTAATTATTGCTTAGTGGTTCACAACTCTTTCAAATTTATATCGTGTTTGGTGTGGAGAAAGCATGGCCTAGTGTGTGTGCACAAATGATCGTGGGGATTTAATCTCTAGGGTGTGGGGTTGTGTGGTTAAGATGGCAGCGACTTTTAATTAGTAAGCATGTGAGGCAGGGTGGTGATGTTTGGTTGTGAGGTTAAGTGATGGACTAGTGTTGATATGGGGTAAGCGTAAGTGGAGAGCCTTGCGCGGATTTGTTTATAAGTTGTTCAAATATGGCAAGATTTTGTGTGATGATGCATGGATGTCTAAGTGGCAGTTGGTGGCTAACTAAGAAGGGAAATTGCGTGCTATTGGATTTGCTAGTTTATGATGTTTTGTAATAGATACGAAAGCTTTGGGAGTGCGAGCTAATTCTTGTATGTTAAGGAAATGCAAAGGAGTGGGTTAGTATCGTTTGAGAAACGAGAAGTGTGTAGTCGCTTTGAGCATTTAGTGTGATTTCGGATTAGCTTGGTTAAAATTCTCGTATGAGATGTGGTGGAACTGTTGGTTAGGCATATTAACCGTTGAAATTGCGTGTATGGAGTGGTCAATGTTGGATGAGAAATGTTCCATGCTAGCCTGAGGTAATTGGGAATCAATCTTTTTAGAACGTCACCGTCGGGTGTATGAACTTCTAGTGGGAGTATGAGAAACAGGATTTGTGTGTATGTGATTGGTTTAAGCATTGAGGAAAGCTAGCTAGTGCGATAGGTCAAGAGTGCGTGCCTCCTAGTGAGTCGCTCTCTGGAAGTATGTTTTATGTCTGAGAAGTAAGTGGAAGATAGTAGTTGAATGTAGCGCTCGAGGTGAGGGGCCATTGGATTAGACATGGTAATAATATAGGAGCGACGTTGTGGAAAAAGCGTGTGAATTAATTGCTATCTATGGATTGTGGTCAGTCTGCCTTGAGCGTATTTTTGTGTTGAGGGAGTAATGATAGAATGGTGTGTAATCCGTTGAAAAGTATGTAAGCTGTTGAAGAGAATCTTAACTGTGGGTTAAGGAGATATTCAAAGTTGATTTTGTGATTAGTGGGCGAATTGAGCGTAATTATTTTAGTAATTACTTTGTGATGATAACTTCGGTAGAATTCATTCTTAAGAAGGTGAAATTGTGTGTGAAACCCTTAGTTGACGCGTTTTTAAAACCGTAAGTCCAGGTGTGTGAACAAAGCGGTCAATACCTGGTACGGTTGGCCGATGTGTGAATGATCTTGTGTGAGACCGGAGGTCACACGGTTGACCACCGATAGGTCGAACATTTTTGAGAGAGGTTAAGCGTGGCTCGAGACCGCCACTGGTTTATGTGAGCAGTAGGAGGAGTCTATCGAATTCCATGTAGGAGTCGGTGCGATGTTTAGAATAAAGAAGTGTCTATAGTGCGATTTCGGTGGCGATGCCGTAAGGGGCAAGAGGCAACTTGGGAGTTGGAATCAGACGTGAGGACTCGATATCCTCGTTTTCTTGAAAATGCAATTCCGGGGACGGAATTCTTTTGAGGGGTGGATATTGTAATAACCGAGATCCAATTTTGTCGACTTTTGGAAGCTTGGGTTGAATTTTAGAAGTTTAAGAAAGTTATGTGGTTCAAGTGTGAAAATTGAAAAGTTTTGTGTTCTTTGTGAAGGTATAAAAGATGAGAGAAACCCTAATTTCTCATTTGATAGCTTTGTTTAGTGTGTGTATTGTGTGTGTGGCTAAGAGAAAGAGCAAGAGGAGGATTGTAGAAATTTGAAGAAGAAGAATCGATTTCAGCAAGGTTGTTTGGGAAAAGCTCCAGAATCACCCAGGTAAATCAATCCTAGTTCCTCTAAGTTTATGTGTATTGTGGGTATTTAGAGAAGAAACTTGGATAATGGTGGGTTTATTGTGTTCCCTATTAAATCTGATTAAGGGGCGTTGTATTGTGGGAAAATATGTAACTATCGAACCATATTGCTAACCTGAAGTTGTTGAGGGAATTAGAATAAGAGGCTTAATCATTTCTGCGTTTTTGGGTTTTTCCGTCGATTCCGGAAACCTTCAAAGTAAGGCAGTGTCCGGACGATACGATTGGTGTTGTCCGGGTAGTGTGGTTGTCCGGGTAGCGTGGTTGTCCGGATAGCGTGGTTGTCCGGGTAGCGTGGTTGTCCGGATAGTGTGGTTGTCCGGGTAGCGTGGTTGTCCGGGTAGCGTGGTTGTCCGGGTAGTGTGGGTCGTCCGGATAATTGTGGTTGACTGGATAGTCTTGGCTGTTCGGAGAGAGTGTCCGGAAAGTATTGAGAGACACCGTAGTGCAGGCTGTTTGAGTGTGCAATTCCGTCAAGTGGCTTATCGTGGTAGTGTGTACTCTTATAGGTGCAGTTGAAGGAAGAAGCAGACTAAGTAAGAGGATTAAGCGGGATGACAGGTGAGTTTTACTAACTAAAGCTTGATGGTACTTGTTCTTTTACTCATACATGTGTGCTTATTTGAAGTGTGATTGGCATATAAATTACTTATGCTTATGTGTAATCTATATGGGAGGGGGGTGTCCCATATGACATGGTGTGATCTATATGGGGGGTGTGTCCCATATGACATGGTATGATCTATATGGGGGGTGTGACCCATATGACATGGTGTGATCTATATGGGGGGTGTGGCCCATATGACATGGTGTGATCTATATGGGGGGTGTGGCCCATATGACATGGTGAATCTATATGGGGGTGTGGCCCATATGACATGGTGTGATCTATATGGGGGGTGTGGCCCATATGACATGGTGAATCTATATGGGGGTGTGGCCCATATGACATGGTGTGATCTATATGGGGGGGGTGTCCCATACGACATGGTGTGATCTATATGGGGGGTGTGACCCATATTACATGGTGTGATCTATATGGGGGGTGTGGCCCATATGACATGGTGAATCTATATGGGGGGTGTGTCCCATATGACATGGTGTGATCTATATGGGGGGGGGGGGTGTGGCCCATATGACATGGTGACGGATATGGGGGGTGTGTCCCATACGAGGGTAATTGTGCACCTTGGATCAAGTCACGGGTGTGTGACTGGATGGACGATTTGGTAAATTGTGTGACTGTTATTTGCCAAACTTCATATCGATTTATGTTTCGCAAATCCTTTAAATGTTATATGTGGTGTGTATGTAACTGAGGGACCTCACTAGACCTTGTGGTCTAACCCTCGCATTTTCAAAACTGAAACCCTTTTCAGGTAAGCAGGTTAAGGGCGGTTCCTCTAGTGGTAAAGAGAAGGCGAGGGCGGGCGTGGCTTGCATTAGTGGACTTCTTACCTTCCAGTATTTTTTTAAATGTTCTCAGTTGTAACTAGGGTTATTCCGCAAACCTAGATTTTGAAATTTGTTGGTGTAAACCTTGGGCCAAGATTTGGCGTTTTTCTTTTGAAATAAATGTCTTGCTTTGGCATTTTGGAGCGGGCTGTTACATAGACGCTAAGAAAGAGAAGAGGGGAATAGAAGATGTTCCTATGGTGAGTGAGTTCTCGGAGGTATTTCCGGATGACGTGACGGGTTTACCCCCGGATCGTCAAGTCGAGTTTAGGATTGAACTGATGCCTGGCGCGACACCTATAGCGCGTGCGCCGTACCGGTTGGCACCGGCGGAGATGAAGGAAATGATGACGCAATTGCAGGAGTTGCTGGACAAGGGATTCATATGCCCTAGTTCATCACCCTGGGGAGCGCCGATACTTTTTGTCAAGAAGAAAGATGGGTCTATGCGAATGTGCATAGATTATCGCGAGCTTAACAAAGTGACCGTTAAGAATAAGTACCCGCTTCCGAGGATCGACGATCTGTTTGACCAGTTGCAAGGGACGAGCTTCTTCTCGAAGACAGATTTGAGATCCGGTTATCACCAGTTGAAGGTAAGGGAAGAAGATGTGCCTAAGACGGCTTTTCGCACGAGGTACGAGCATTATGAGTTTCTAGTTATGCCCTTTGGGTTGACAAATGCTCCAGCGGTATTCATGGATTTAATGAATCAGGTGTGCAGTGCGCTGTTAGACAAGTGTGTGATTGTGTTCATAGACGACATTCTCATCTATTCCCGATCTCAGAGTGAGCACGAAGAGCATCTTCGCTTAGTGTTGGAGTTGTTGCGGTGAGAGAAGTTGTTTGCTAAATTCTCCAATTGTGAGTTTTGGCTTTGGGAAGTCCAATTCTTGGGACACGTGGTGTTAGGAAAAGGTATCAAGGTGGACTCGGCCAAACAATTTCATGAAACAATTTCATCAAGAAAACCTATGAAATTCAAAGTTTACACGAATTTTTTTTACAAAATAGTGAGTCTCTCTCTCTCTCTCTCTCTATATATATATATATATATATATATATATGTGGGCTTAATCAAATGAGAACTATATACTTTGTGATAACCGTGAGATCCAAAATGAACCACTCATTTAGGATAATTATTGTTGTTTACTAAAATAGAATAAAGGGCAGATTAGTAATTTCAATGGAGCATTTAATTCACTTTAATAGTTTCCAATTTTGCAATTAATTCCCCCTCTCTCTCAGTCTCTCACGCATTATGATCCCATTTGATTATGTCAACCCTAAAAAAAAATCATCCCTTCTCATGGCCGCCGCTCCCTCCTTCCTCCTCCATCCTCCGTCGCCGCTCCCTCCTTCTTCCTCCATCTTTGCCGCCAATCCCCCCTTCCACCGGCGATTGGAACGATGTGAACGAGTTTAAAGAAAACCCTACTAATAATCTTATTGCTGCATCCATGCCTTGACCAAACATTCCTTTTTGTTTTCTGTAGCTTTCTCAATTTCTTCGACGGCCGCTCCCACCGCCACACCTCCGTCACCTGTTTCCACGTCGTCATTCATCACCGTCGCCTGTTTCCACTTCGTCATTCATCACCGTCACCTCTAGTATGCGTTTTGGAGTTTGTCGAATATGGATCCAGTATTTGTGTCGGATTTCACCGAAGATTGTAACAACCCAGTCTAAAATAAAGCATGCAATTCATATAAAATGAAACATCCCAAAAACGGGTCCCAAAATTTCTTACATAATATCAAAATCAGGTTGGCGGAAACAACCTACACAACTGAGAATAAATTCTATAATCTAAAGTGCTGCTTGTTCTAGCCACATTTGTACTCCAGATCTGCTCTACTCACATTCTAGAGCCTCCCACTGCTTGCTTACCTGAAAAGGTTTAGTTTGGAAATAGCGAGGGTTAGACCATGGGGTCTAGTGAGTCCCTCCTGACAGTTCTCAAAAGCAATTTAAAACAATTTATAACTTTCAGGCAATAAACTTTTCACATAACTTTTCATAAAACTATCACGGATAAATCCGCACTCGTAATCAACACCTTGAAGTCACCCGAAGGTGCCAACAAGTCAGTCTCACACTGCCTTACTGGATACTCCCTTCCATGGCATAAACGGGTCACCTTCCCGGCATGAGCACTGGCGGGTCTACCTCCCGTCTTAGCCAGTTTACGTCTAACACAGTGTATGCATACATCTCACATAAATCTTTAAACAAACTTTCATGCAATTAAACGCATATAAATAAAGCATGGCATTTCTCATCATGTACTTACTTTAGAAAACACGTTGTAAAGTCACGTATTTTAGTAAGAAAACTCACCTGGTGCGTTTAAGATCTTTTCTTACTTTGCTCCTGACTTTCAATGATCTACCTGAGAAATGAATGAAATACAAACTACTCAGACCCTAAAACCAGCTTATCAGACACCAGGTTACCGAATGAGCTATCTTACCGGGTACAACTACTTACCGAGTACCAGACTTACCGGATACCAGACTTACCGGAACTCTACACTTACCGGATCATACTTACCGGTCAAATTAAGCTTACCGGGTGAACCATACTTACCGATCAACCATCCGGGAACTATTTCACCCGGACACTACAGGGTACCATTCGGGTTCTGTCCCGGTAACATTCAACCAAGGGGACTTACCGGGAACTACGGCTGTGACGACTTCTGGAACCAAAACCTGACTAAAAGTCCTTAAATCGAAACGTTAAAAATGGTAACTCGCCACAAAACATATATAGTTCAATCCCTCGAATTCCTAGCTACACAACCATGGTTTATGGGTGTTTAATCTTCCTTTAAGTCCTCATTTTAACTTTCTCTCCAAAACCCTGAAAACAAACCAACAATTCATCTAAGCAACAAAATACGGTTTGGTTAAGGAATTACCTGGCAGAATTACTTGTAGAATTGCACTCCCACTCCACTTCTTCTTCCAATTTTGATGATTGGTAATCTTCTTCTTCACTTGCTCTTGAACTCCAAAAATTATTTTCTCTGCTCTCTAAACCTCTCTAGCCGCCAATAACAAATGAAATGCTCACCTAGGGTTTTGTGCCCCAATCATTGGGTTCTTATACCCTATCCTTATTTACAATTTAGACCCTCAACTTCCAGCTTTATTAATTTTCTCCACAAGACTTTAAAACCTTCCAAATTAAGTCTTGGTTATTACAACACTCCCCCCTCAAAAGAATTCCGTCCCCGGAATTCCGTTTACAAAAAGGTGTGGGTATTTGGACTTCATATCTGATTCTACTTCCCACGTTGCCTCTCTTCCCTTATGATACCTCCACTGAACCTTCACTAAACGAACTTCTTTGTTCCTCGTCTTTCGTACTTTACTGTCTACGATTTCCATTGGCTCATCTTCGTACATCAATTTCTTGTCAATGCTGAGATCTTCTAACATAATAGCCACATCGGTCTCGGCCAAACATTTCTTCAGGTTTGACACATGAAATGTCGGATGAATCCTTCTTAAATCTTCTGGCAAGTCTAGCTTGTAAGCTACCGCGCCAACTCGCTCAATGATAACAAAAGGTCCTACATATCTCGGCTTTAACTTTCCTTTCTTTCTGAAACGCACTATCCCTTTCCAAGGTGAGACCTTTAACATTACTTTGTCGCCTATTTGAAATTCAATAGGCTTCCTTCTTCTATTCGCATACTTCCTCTGACGATCTTGCGCGATCCTCATCCTTTCACGGATTATTCCAATCTTATCCGCCGTCAATTGTACGATTTCTGGACGTGCCAACTGTCTTTCTCCTACCTCGTTCCAACACAACGGCATACGGCACTTCCGTCCGTACAATGCTTCGAATGGCGCCGCTTGGTTACACGCATGGTAACTATTATTATACGAGAATTCTATCAAAGGTAAGTGCACCTCCCACGACCCCTTGAAATCGATAACGCATGCCCGAAGCATATCTTCTAACGTCTAAATAGTTCTCTCACTCTGACCATCCGTTTGGGGATGATAGGTCGTGCTTAGCTTCAGTTGCGAACCTAACTCTCGTTGTAGACTACTCCAAAATGCTGACGTGAACCGGCTATCACGATCAGACACGATGGATCGCGGCACCCCATGCCTAGACACTATCTCATTAACGTACAATCAGGCTAATTTCGCCAACGAATCCGACTCCTTAATAGGTAAGAATTGCGCGGACTTGGTGAGAATATCCACAATCACCCAGATCGCATCGTTACCTTTCGGAGTTCTCGGTAACTTTGTAACGAAATCCATGGTGATATTATCCCATTTCCACATTGGTATTACTGTAGACTGAAGTTCCCCGTATGGTCGCTGATGTTCTGCCTTGACCTTCAAACATGTCACGCATCGCTCCACAAGGTGAGTGATATCCTTCTTCATCCCTGGACACCAGTAAAACTGCCTCAAGTCTCGATACATCTTATTCGTTCCCGGATGCATGGAATACCGCGACTTATGCGCTTCTTCTAAGATGCTTACTCTCAAGTTGCCCAACTTGGGAACCCACATCCAGTCTTTCCTACACTTCAAACCACTGCTGTTGACTTCGAACAATGACGTAGTTCCGAAAACTATTTCGCTCTTCAAGTTCTCTTCTAGAAATGCTTCTTCCTGAAACTTCTTAATTTCTTCAAGGAGATTCGAGGTTGCCTCGACCCTGAAGGCCACCACTTTGGTCTGTTCTCCTCGCTCCTTCCGACTCAACGCGTCGGCCACCACGTTAGCTTTACCCTGGTGGTAAAGAATCTCGCAGTCATAGTCATTCAACAGCTCCATCCATCTCCTCTGCCTCATATTTAGTTCTTTCTGATCAAACAGATGCTTCAGACTTTTGTGATCGGTGTAAATCTGACACTTCACTCCATATAAGTAATGTTGCCAAATCTTTAAAGCGAACACCACTGCTGCTAACTCCATGTCATGAGTAGGATAGTTCTTCTCATGGTCTTTTAATTGTCGGGAAGCGTAAGCAATCACCTTCCCATTTTGCATCAACACACACCCCAGCCCAAGCTTAGATGCGTCACTGTATATTACAAATCCCTCCGATCCATCAGGTAATGACAAAATCGGAGCACTACTTAAACTTTCTTTTAACTTCTCAAACGCCGATTCTTGCGCTTCAGTCCACACGAATTTGACGTTCTTCCTGGTCAATGAGGTCAGTGGTGAAGCTATTCGGGAGAAGTCTTGAATAAACTTCCGGTAATAACCCGCTAATCCGAGAAAGCTCCTCACTTCCGATGGGGTTCTTGGCGCCTCCCAATCTTTAATGGATTCAATCTTAGCGGGATCCACCTTGATGCCGTCCGCCAACACCACGTGGCCCAAAAACTGTACTTCTCTTAACCAAAACTCGCACTTCGAAAACTTCGCATATAACTTCTCACGCTTTAGTAATTCCAGTGCTGCTCGAAGATGTCTTTTGTGATCCTCTCGGGTACGAGAATAAATTAAGATATCGTCAATGAAGACGATCACGCATTTATCCAACAATGAGCTACACACCCTGTTCATCAAATCCATGAACACCGCCGGCGCATTAGTCAACCCGAAGGGCATGACTAAGAACTCATAATGCCCATATCTCGTACGAAAAGCCGTCTTCGGCACATCCTCTTCTCTTACCTTCAATTGATGATAACCCGATCTCAAGTCTATCTTCGAGAAATAACTCGCACCTTGCAACTGGTCGAAGAGGTCATCGATTCTCGGGAGTGGGTAATTGTTCTTCACGGTTACCTTGTTGAGCTCACGGTAATCTATGCACATCCGCATAGATCCGTCCTTCTTCTTAACAAAAAGTATCGGCGCTCCCCAAGGCGATGAGCTCGGACGAATAAAACCTTTGTCGAGTAATTCATGTAACTAAGTCATCATCTCTTTCATCTCTGCCGGTGCCAACCCATAGGGCACACGGGCAATCGGTGCCGCCCCAGGCAACAGTTCTATTCTGAACTCTACTTGACGATCTGGAGGCAGACTCGTCAAATCATCCGGAAACACCTCCAGATACTCACTCACCACAGGTACATCCTCTACACTCTTCTTCTCCTTCTTAGCATCTAGTACATAAGCTAAATACCCCAGACATCCCTTCCCCAAACATCGCCTAGCTTTTATCATCGATATCAAACACGACTTCCTATTCCGTTGATCTCCGTAAATTACCACTTCTTTCTTATCGGGCAAGGCGATCCGAATTAACTTCTTATTACATACTATACTAGCATCATTATCCGCTAACCAGTCCATTCCTAGGACTACATCAAACTCCCCCATTCTCATCGGATGCAACCTCAAAAGAAACAAGTGACCATCCACGTCTATGTTACATCCCTCATAGACCTCTTTAACCCAGACTCGACTATCATTCGCTACTTCTACCTCAAACCCAAAGTTCAACCTCTTGGGTTTCACTTGTAATTTTCGAATAAAATTGGGCGACACAAACGAACGATTGGCCCCCGAATCAAACAATACTTTAGCAAAAGTCGAGTCTATAGGAAAGGTACCTGTTACCACATCAGGCGTGTTCACCGCCTCCTCAGCAGACATGTGGAAAGCCCTCGCCCTCGGGAGAGCCGGCTCCACCTTTCTCTCTCCATTCTTTCCTCCGCCACTACTGCCTTCGCCCCCAACATAACCCTTATTTAAATGTGGGCAGTCCCACTTGACATGATCTAAAGAACCACACTGATAGCAATTCTTCGGACCGCGACAGTCTCGAGCCATGTGCCCCGGTTTCCCGCATTTGAAGCATCCACCTTTATCCGCCAAACATTCTACTTTGTGCATCCGGTTGCACTTACTACATGGCCCCTCACCTGATCTAGGCCCCACCCGCAGCTCGGGTCTAGTTGTGTTCGGCCTCTTACCATCTCGATTCGGCCCGTCCCACTTACGCTTGTCTCCGACTCTTTCGGTCATCTGTCTGGTCTTTTCCTTCTCAGTAAGTTCTGTCGTGTCTACCGCAGCCTGGAAAGTAGTTGGTCCTTTAACTTGAACCAACTCTCTCAAACTGCTCTTTAATCCCCAAATCTATCTCTCTATCCGCCTTTCCTCAGTAGGCACGTACAACTCAGCAAACCGGGCCTTCTCGATAAACTTCGATGTATACTCCTGAACTGTCATCGATCCCTGTTCCAATCCCAGAAATTCCTCTTCGAGTTTCTTAACCACCGCCAATGGTCAAAACTGTGCTCTGAACCTCCTGACAAATAATTCCCACGACGTGCCCTTAGCCACTTCTGATCCCCTACCTCCGGTCTCAACATCCCACCAATAGATGGCCTCAGACTTCATCATTGACATTGCAAATAGTACTTTATCTTCCTCGGCGCACTTGCTAGTATCAAATGCTAACTCCATCTCATGAACCCATTTCAAGGCTAGAACGGGATTGCGCTCCCCGTTGAACGTTGGAGGTTTGCACGAAGCGAAGGTCTTAAACGAGCACCCTTTCACTGTCTTTGGTTCAATAACAACAATCGGAGTTGTCACCGAGTTGTTTCCTATTTCGGTCCGTGGTAAACTGCCTTCCTCAGTCTTCTTCCAGTACTGCTCTTGGTTCCTCCCTCAGACGTAGTCTTATTCTGATTGTCTAACACTGCTTGTAAAGTCTTTTGCAGTTTATCCATCTCTGTTGTGAACTTATCCTCAGTTACAAAAGCCGGTGCGGTTTCAGGTTTACGCCCTTTCTTAGCTTTCGCTTTCTTCGCAGGTGCTGAACTCTCCTGTTCGGATATCTCTTGTACTTCTGGTTCTTCTACGCTCTTAGCCTTACGCCTAACCGGCGCTTTCTTCTTCTTACCTTTGCCTTTAGTGGTTGCCGCCCCCACCTCAGTAACGGCCTTTCTCGGTACTGTTCCCTTTCCTCTCCCACGGCCTCTACCTCTCCCACGGCCTCTACCTCTCCCACGAGTGGCCGCCGCTCTTGGAGAATTTACTGGTCCATCCTCCGCCAACTCCTCAACTCGCACTGCTTCCTCATGTGGCGTAGTACTCTCATTCGGCATCTCCTCCACGATGGGCATTGACCTACTTCTCAAGACTCGTTCAGACATTCTTGATTACTGGTACACAACAATTAAACTTATTTAATACTACTGCAACGGAATAATAAGGCAATTTAAGCACATACATGTACCTGTAAGTTCACAATTACACTGGTCAGGTGTAACCCCAAACTTACCTTACATGACCGTCCTCGGTACCCTATTAGTCCTATTTCTACATTAGTGCCCTCCTAACGCATTTCCTGATACTCAGTTGTGATTTCTACTCCCAAAGTTTAAGTCTAGGCCCGTCTAGTCACCTAAATCCCTTAAACCATGGCCCTGGTACCAATTGTAACAACCCAGTCTAAAATAAAGCATGCAATTCATATAAAACGAAACATCCCAAAAACGGGTCCCAAAATTTCTTACATAATATCAAAATCAGGTTGGCGGAAACAACCTACACAACTGAGAATAAATTCTATAATCTAAAGTGCTGCTTGTTCTAGCCACATTTGTACTCCAGATCTGCTCTACTCACTTTCTAGAGCCTCCTACTGCTTGCTTACATGAAAAGGTTTAGTTTGGAAATAGCGAGGGTTAGACCATAGGGTCTAGTGAGTCCCTCCTGACAGTTCTCAAAAGCATTTTAAAACAATTTATAACTTTCAGGTAATAAACTTTTCACAGAACTTTTCATAAAACTATCACGGATAAATCCGCACTCGTAAACAGCACCCTGAAGTCACCTGAAGGTTCCAACGAGTCAGTCTCACACTGCCTTACTGGATACTCCCTTCCATGGAACTTTCATGCAATTAAACGCATATAAATAAAGCATGGCATTTCTCATCATGTACTTACTTTAGAAAACACGTTGTAAAGTCACATATTTTAGTTAGAAAACTCACCTGGTGCGTTTAAGATCTTTTCTTACTTTGCTCCTGACTTTCAATTGATCTACCTGAGAAATGAATGAAATACAAACTACTCAGACCCTAAAACCAGCTTAGCAGACACCAGGTTACCGAATGAGATATCTTACCGGGTACAACTACTTACCGGGTACAAGACTTACCGGATACCAGACTTACCGGAACTCTACACTTACCGGATCATACTTACCGGTCAAATTAAGCTTACTGGGTGAACCATACTTACCGATCAACCATCCGGGAACTATTTCACCCGGACACTACAGGGTACCATCCGGGTTCCCTCCCGGTAACATTCAACCAAGGGGACTTACCGGGTACTACGGCTGTGACAACTTCTGGAACCAAAACCTGGCTAAAAGTCCTTAAATCGAAACGTTAAAAGTGGTAACTCGCCACAAAACATATATAGTTCAATCCCTCGAATTCCTAGCTACACAACCTCGGTTTATGGGTGTTTAATCTTCCTTTAAGGCCTCATTTTAACTTTCTCTCCAAAACCCTCAAAACAACCCAATAATTCATCTAAGCAACAAAATACGGTTTGGTTAAGGAATTACCTGGCAGAATTACTTGTAGAATTGCACTCCCACTCCACTTCTTCTTCCAATTTTGATGATTGGTAATCTTCTTCTTCACTTGCTCTTGAACTCCAAAAATTATTTTCTCTACTCTCTAAACCTCTCTAGCCGCCAATAACAAATGAAATGCTCACCTAGGGTTTTGTGCCCCAATCATTGGGTTCTTATACCCTATCCTTATTTACAATTTAGACCCTCAACTTCCAGCTTTATTAATTTTCTCCACAAGACTTTAAAACCTTCCAAATTAAGTCTTGGTTATTACAACACTCCCCCCTCAAAAGAATTCCGTCCTCGGAATTCCGTTTACAAAAAGGTGAGGGTATTTGGACTTCATATCTGATTCTACTTCCCACGTTGCCTCTCTTCCCTTATGATACCTCCACTGAACCTTCACTAAACGAACTTCTTTGTTCCTCCTATTTCGTACTTTACTGTCTACGATTTCCATTGGCTCCTCTTCGTACATCAATTTCTCGTCAATGCTGACATCTTCTAACAGAATAGCCACATCGGTCTCGGCCAAACATTTCTTCAGGTTTGACACATGAAATGTCGGATGAATCCTTCTTAAATCTTCTGGCAAGTCTAGCTTGTAAGTTACCGCGCCAACTCGTTCAATGATAACAAAAGGTCCTACATATCTCGGCCTTAACTTTCCTTTCTTTCTGAAACGCACTATCCCTTTCCAAGGTGAGACCTTTAACATTACTTTGTCGCCTATTTGAAATTCAATAGGCTTCCTTCTTCTGTTCGCATACTTCCTCTTAGGGTTGTGCAATCGGACGGGTCGGGCGGATCGGGGCCCAAAACCCGAAACCCGATCGGGGATCGGGTTGTATGCAGAACACCCGAAATCCGTCCGATATACCCTTCGGATATCGGATATCGGGTATATCGGGGATCGGGTCGGGTCGGTCGGGTCCCGTGGGTTGGGCCTGCCTTCTGGACTCTGGCCCGTTTTTTAGCCCAATATCCTAACTTATGAGTTCTGACCCTTTTTAGCCCAATATTCCTGACACTACTAAAATTAACCAAACTACCAAAGTTTAAAAATTAAAACTTTAAAAGTTTAAATACCAAACTACAAGTCCAATCAAAGTAGTCTACAATATATAATTATACATAAACTAACCATAAACCAACTAAAAATAACCAACTAAAAGAGTAAAAGTCCAATCAAAGTAGTGAAGTACCAAACTACCAAGTACCAATTACCAAACCAAACCAAAGTTCAAAATCCAAAATCCAAATAACCATCAATGATCAAAGTCATCAAACTATCAAGAGATGTGTTCCGAGTTCCGACTTCCAAACCAATCATGTAAGTGAACAAGTGATCAATAAGACAATAACCATAAATACTTAAATAGAATGATAAATCAAAAAAGTCGTAGTATAGTCCCGTACCTTCAAATCACGAATCTGTCGAATCAACTTCAAAAAAATCGTTTGAAGCTTGTGTACTAGGAGTATCTTCAGCATTAGTAACACGAGTTGAAGAAGTTCCGAGCCTCAAATTTTCCATTTCTGCACGTTTTAAAATTAAAAGCAACAAATGTTAAACTTTAAAGTTTAAAGTGTTTATTTTAATCTATAAATTATCAAACTCATAAATTAATATCGTACGCGTACCTTTCTCAAACTTCTCAAGATCCTCTATGTTTTCTTCCACCGCAACTGGTTCAACAGGGCCTCTTAACCAATCTTGCGTACAGATAAGTGCTTCAACTATTTTAGGAGTTAGAGAACTCCTAAAATTATCCAACACTCGCCCACTTGTACTAAAAGTCGATTCGGATGCAACGGTAGAAATGGGTACGGCCAGGACATCTCGTGCAACTTTGGAAAGGATGGGAAAGCGTACACTATTTATATTCCACCACTTAAGCAAATCAAAGTCTAACCCATTGTCATCCACAGTTTGCTCTCCTAGATAAACATCCAACTCATTCATTTTTCTATTTGCGGTCCCACTTTCAGCTCTTTGCTTCTTCAAAAAACTTTTAGACTTTGATTCTTTTCCAAGAGGGGGAGGTCCTTGTCTCGATTGCGATTGGGTTTGGGTTTGGGGTTGGGATTGGGAAGGTACAGAAAATTCTTGCAAATAATCCTCAAACAAAGAAGTGAGTTGAGTCTTTACCTTCCGAAAGCACGCTTCACCTCTTTCTTCACCAAACAATGTACACATCTGGGATTGCATGAAGTCCACTTTATCTCTTGGATCCATAATATTGGCAAAGAAAATCACCAAGTTCATCTTATCCGGATCACCCCAGTATTTATCAAACTTATCCTTCATTTTGATACCTATATTCTGTTTATAGAATGTAAATAAATTATTACAATGTAAATAAACTATAACAATGTAGATAAATTATAACAATGTAAATAAATTATAACAATGTACCTTTTCAGTCAAATTCTGAGAAGCAATCATCTCCGCAAGCGTGAACTCCAAATCACATATCTCGGTAAGGTAACAATTGGAAGTGATATACAGAGAGCCTGAGATTTTTAGCGTCATCTCATAAAAGGTCTTCAAAAGGGGTATGAAGCTCTCTAAATACACCCAATCAAAATCCGCCAACATAGAATCACCCAAATCCGCCCTAAACGAGGGTTCATGTCCATCATATGCTTCAAACACGGTTTTATAAGGGATCGCATTCCTGAGCATCATATAAGTTGAATTCCATCTAGTAGGAACATCAAGACAAAGAGAACTTTTTTCTTCCACCCCAAGTAACGTAGCCAGTTCTCTAAACTTGAACAATCTACTCGGCGAACCCCTAACCCACCTAACAGTCTCTCTAAGCTTCTTAACAGATGAATCTGCCATCTTCAACCCATCTTGGACAACCAAATTCAAAGTATGTGCCACACATCT
Source organism: Saussurea involucrata (assembly GCA_033807775.1). NCBI lineage: Eukaryota > Viridiplantae > Streptophyta > Magnoliopsida > Asterales > Asteraceae > Saussurea > Saussurea involucrata. The sequence continues at coordinate 221,737,123 of CM066320.1, forward strand.
CATATGTAAGTGTTGTGCCCTAACAGGTGAACACCCCCAAGATACCAGTTTGTTTTTCAAGAACCCTATGGCAACATTGTTAGAAGCTGCATTATCTACCGTGATGGTAGAAATGTTTTTGATGCCCCAGTCAACCAAACAAATCTCTAACGCTCTGGCTATTGCATCCCCCTTATGCGATTGGATTGGCACAAAAGATATTATTTTTTTGGTCAATCTCCATTGGGAATCAATATAATGTGCAGTTATGCACATATAATTGATCTGTTGCACGGATGTCCAAGTATCTGTGGTTAAGCTAAGCCGTTGGGAGTGTTCCTTAAAAAACGTTTTAAGATTATTCCGCTCTTCATAATAAATGGAAAATATGTCTCTATTAATCGTCCATCTAGAAGGTATTCTGAACATCGGACACGCTTCTTGAACCCATTGTCTCCACCCCCTACCCTCTACAAACTTGAAAGGTAGTTCATCTATTATAATCATCTTAGCAGTTGCTTTTCTAACCCTCTCTTGATTAAAGGTCCAATTAGTCAACACGTTTTCGTTTTGAGAATTTGAGGCAAATGCTAACATGGACTGTCTAGTCTCTTTTGCCTGAGGGTTTTTAAGGCATGCAAGGGCATGGTTTTTTAGGGAGGAAGTCCCGTGCTTTTTAGGGTCAGCGGCGTATGTTTTTGCACAATACTTGCACTTTCCTTTTATGGTATTACCTTTGTCATCTAAAATTTCATCAAAGTGCTCCCAATAAACTGATCTTTTTTCCGCCGCTTTACGTTTTTTTGTTTCCGGTGGTGGCGGTGCACTACTATTGGCTTCGAATTGAGACATTCCAAATCTATTAAATAAATAAAGTAATAAACGCCAAATACCAAATCAACATACTAAGTTACTAACATTCTAAGTTTCTAACTGTCTATTAACATAAACAAACTAACATAAACAATATAAAATCAGAATACAATTAGACTAACAGTTAACATAAACAAACTAACATAATTACATAAACAATATAAAGACCACTTTAAAATTTACATAAGAACACAGAGTCACAGACTAACAGTTTACACTTTACAGTTCGCCATTCTAAAAGTATCCAACAGACAAACTATGAAACTAACATAAACAATATAAAGACCACTTTAAAATCAGAATACAATTATACAATTAACATAAACAAACTAACATAAACAATATAAACTATAAAGACCACTTTAAAATTAACATAGACTAAGAAGTAAGAACACAGAGTCACAGACTAAGAAGTAAGAACACAGACTAAGAACACAGACTAAGAAGTAAGAAGTAAGAACACAGACTAAGAACACAATATAAAGACCACTTTAAAATTAACCTAAAATTAACATATAAACAGTTAAACACCATTACACCACTACTAACATCTGCTATTTCAGTATTTTGTATGATAAAAAGAAAAGTAGAACCAGTTACCACTGTGGAGACAGACTGGAGAGTGGAGAGGGTCGTCGATGGAAGCGGACAGCCGTGGTGGCGTGGTGGACAATAGCCGGCGAGGGTAGGCAGCGATGGGCGGCGCCGCGGCGGTGGTGGAGAATGGCCGGCAGGGGGGGGGGGTGGCCGTGTGGGTGGTGCCGTGGTGGACTGGTTCTGGACTCTGGTTGTGAAATCGCGATTTGGGTTTGGGACTTTGGGGTTTTAGGAATTTAGGGTAGATTTCAAATGTTATTACTTATTAGATATTAATTGATTAAATATCTGATATTTAGAATAGATTAGATTTATTAATATATATATATATATATATATAATTTATTAAATAAAATTTATTTTTTTTATTAATCGGATATTTCGGACGGGTCGGGTGGGTAAAACCCATACCCAACCCGATTCAAGTTAAACCGAACAAAGCCGCGGTTCGGGGTATTCGGGGTTCGGGTTTCTCGGGGTGGGGGTTTAGCTGAACATACGGGTCGGGTTGGGTAGATCGGATATCTCGGGTTTTGCTCACCCCTACTTCCTCTGACGATCTTGCGCGATCCTCATCCTTTCACCAGTAAAACTGCCTCAAGTCTCGATACATCTTACTCGTTCCCGGGTGCATGGAATACCGCGACTTATGCGCTTCTTCTAAGATGCTTACTCTCAAGTTGCCCAACTTGGGAACCCACACCCGGTCTTTCCTACACTTCAAACCACTGCTGTTGACTTCGAACAATGATGTAGTTCCGAAAACTCTTTCGCTCTTCAAGTTCTCTTCTAGCAATGCTTCTTCCTGAAACTTCTTAATTTCTTCAAGGAGATTCGAGGTTGCCTCGACCCTGAAGGCCACCACTTTGGTATGTTCTCCTCGCTCCTTCCGACTCAACGCATCGGCCACCACGTTAGCTTTACCAGGGTGGTAAAGAATCTCGCAGTCATAGTCATTCAACAGCTCCATCCATCTCCTCTGCCTCATATTTAGTTCTTTCTGATCAAACAGATGTTTCAGATTTTTGTGATCGGTGTAAATCTGACACTTCACTCCATATAAGTAATGTCGCCAAATCTTTAAAGCGAACACCACTGCTGCTAACTCCATGTCATGAGTAGGGTAGTTCTTCTCGTGGTCTTTCAATTGTCGGGAAGCGTAAGCAATCACCTTCCCATTTTGCATCAACACACACCCCAGCCCAAGCTTAGATGCGTCACTGTATATTACAAATCCCTCCGATCCATCAGGTAATGACAAAATCGGAGCACTACTTAAACTTTCTTTCAACTTCTCAAACGCCGATTCTTGCGCTTCAGTCCACACGAATTTGACGTTCTTCCTGGTCAATGAGGTCAGTGGTGAAGCTATTCGGGAGAAGTCTTGAATAAACTTCCGGTAATAACCCGCTAATCCGAGAAAGCTCCTCACTTCCGATGGGGTTCTTGGCGCCTCCCAATCTTTAATGGATTCAATCTTAGAGGGATCCACCTTGATGCCGTCCGCCGACACCACGTGGCCCAAAAACTGTACTTCTCTTAACCAAAATGGGATATGGAGTTTCATCGATGAGAAGAGAGTAGATCTTGTGTTTTGATGGAGATAGATTTGTACCAACATTCAAATCACAGTGATACACGGTGTGGATCACAGTGATACACGGTGTGGATCACAGTGATACATTGTTTTCTTCTTCTGTAATAACCAGGTATTTTATCTAATTTAAAATTGGAATTTTATAAGTCTTAATTTTTGTATTTTATGGAGTTAAGAAATTAAGGGATAAGTTTTTATTGTATAATAGAAGCTTAGGGGTGTGTTTTGTCAAGCGAAGCAAGTTTAGGGTTTAGTTGGTATTTTACCCAATCTCTTTAAAACCACAAACCGACTCAGTAGTTAAGTATAGGAAATATCTCATTTGGGATTTAATAGCAAAACCCAAATAGTGTGTGTGTGTGTGTGAAATTGTTCACGACAGAGAGAAAGAGAGAGAAGAAGAACCGTAGAAGAAGAAGAAGAAGAAGAAGAAAGATACTCAGCTGGGATTTTTGTTTGGTGCAGTAAATCCAAGAGGTAATCTTCTTATTTAACTCTCTTTTATGAGAATTAGGTTTCATTTGGACTTTAAAGTGGGTTTAGGTAATTTTAGATGAATTGGTGAATTTTAGTTACAATTTAAGGTGTTAAAAGGAGTTTAGAACATCTCTGTGCAAAATCTGGAAAAAAAGAGGGATTCCTGAAATTTAACTGAATTTTTTCTGAAAAAGACGATGAACAGTGTTTTTGCGAAAAGTAGGAATTCGCAAGCCTTGGTTGCGAAAAGTCCACTTTTCGCAAGTAGCTAAAACGCATAGTTAAGTTTTCGTATCTGTTGGTTACGAAAAGTAGGGAACTCGCAACTGTGGTTTGCGAGAAGTGAGGTTTTCGTATCTGTTGGTTGCGAAAAGTAAGGAACTCGCAACTGTGGGTTGCGAAAAGTTAGGTTTTCGTAATAGTGGGTTGCGAAAAGTGTGAATTACCTGTTTACGTGTTAAAGAGTATGTATACTTTAATTTGTTTCAGATACTAAGGATCAGGGTTAAAAGATAATCTGTTTTGAGGAAAGTTTGAAGGACCTTTGCTAAAAAGATCAGGTGAGTTTTACTTTATAAAGTATTTTACTGGAATGCATTATGTGAATAGCAAATGTTAAATAAAGTGTATGAATATGTCATACGTGGGTGATTATAATATATTGAGATATTATAATTACGTGAGTATTATATGAAAATATAATACGTGGCCGGGCTTTGGACCGGTGTGTTAAATTGGCTCGCAACCAATTGATATTGGCCATTGGTGGAGGGATAAGGTTGGATGAGACGGGTATGATGTAGCAGTCTTGACTGGTATTAATTTACGTGTGAAATATGTGTAATTATATAAAGAGTGTTTTATATAAATGAAACTTTAATGATTTTCAAATGTCAGGGATTTCTCACTAGACCTTTAGGTCTAACCCTCATTTTCTGTTTTAAAATATGTATTCCAGGTGGTGGATCCAGTAATACCAAGTGATTAGAAAACTTGTTGCATAGCTTTTGAGGAGATGATCGATAAGAGAAATGTGGATGCTTTTGTACTTATAAATTGTTGTTAGTTATCATGTAATTTAAAGTGAATCAAATTGTACTGAATTTTTATTATGTCTAGACTTTTGTTGGGACCAAATGTGGAATGTGATGTACTTTTGTTGCAAACATATAAATATATGATAATATGTACTTTGGATATGTGGGATGTTACAGATGGTATCAGAGCCCTAGTTTAAGGGATTTAGGTATTTGGATTTATACCTAGACTTAAACTGCATGTGAAGTAGGATGTCCCCATTATTTCAGAACCTTGGGATGTTAAGTATAAAAAGGTAGAAGGAACATCATGTAAGGTAAATTCGAGTTACACCTGGCCAGTGTAATTGTGAACTTACAGTTACATGATTGGACTGGAATACTTTATTATATGGGGTATGTGCCTATGTGTATATTAACCTTGTTGAAATTTACAGAGTGGCAAGTCGGTCTCGACGTATGGATAGAGACGAAGACAGGTATATTTATATAAACTCTACACGTGCTAAAGTGCTATTTGACTTCGGTACAAACTGATTAATTGTGTTTTCAATCTTTTGTTGCTTATATGCGTTAGAAAAGAATTTGATAATTGTATTGGTAATATAGATAAGAGTGAAGTGCCTATTAAGTTATTTTTGATAATGTTGTCAGAATTTGAGGTAGTAGCAAGTATAGGATGGTGTTGGAACTTGATTTTGTTAAAATTGTCGATTAGGTAATGATAAGTGATCCTCGGTAATTCGGTATTTATTGGAATAAGTAGTTATGATGAAAGAAGAGATTGTCGAGTGATTGATTTAAAGTTTCCGTTTGTTAACAAGTTTTATATCAAGGATATATGAATTAATTTCGATAAGGCTTAGTAAGAGTGTAGGTTTGGAAGCATTTGGTGTGAAAAGAGGTTGGTTCTAATTTAGTAAGAGTATAACAAATATTTTGGATGATATCGAATTTAGTATGCTTATTCATTATGATATTGCTTGGGATAAATTTAAGTGAGAAATCAAGGATAATTGAACTAGAAAGTGAAGATTGTTTTTGGGAGTGATTAGTAAGGAATAGCTATTAGTGATCAAGATGATAATCCGTTATCATATGTGTTTGGATTCGAAAGATTTATCAAGGTGGTAGTAAAATTTATTGTATGAGAACGAAAGTGGATGGTAGTTAAATTGGAATGAATGATCTAACACTTGCAATTGTTTGCAATTTTTCAAATTGAAGGTACATGATTAGAATTTTGGAAAGTTATTGCGAAAGTATAGATTGTGGCGGTATGTGTAATTCAGTATTTCAAACGCTAGGTTATGCCTCCAAATGTTAAAGTTTATGTTATGAATAAAATTTTAAACGTGTTAAATGATTTGTGATATATAATTTTGTGCTGGAAGAGGCACGATGACATATTTTGTGCTGAAAGAGGCACGAGGTGAAGTAAAGATGTTTTTATGGTTGTTATATTTTGGGGATGGGTGTATAGTGTAGATCCAATTTGTTTATTATCATTTTGAAAGAATATGTAAACGATTAAAAAAAAATTGGAAAAGTATGTGGTTGTTTCGGGCAATGGATGTGATTTCGGATTAACTCGGTTAAATTCCTGTTATGAGGTGTGGTGAAATTATTGGTTAAGTATAGTAATTGTGGGAATTGGGTGTGTGCGATTGGTTTGGAGGTGAAAGAAAGCTAGCTCATAGGGTCGGGCTAGAGTAAGCACCTCCTAGTGAGCTATCCTTGGGGAAACGTATTTTATGTTGAGGAAAGAGTAGAAGAAAATAGTCGAATGTAATGATCGGGGTGAAGGACCATGGGATAGGACGTGGTAGTAGTATGAGAGTGATGTTGTGGCAAGTGTGGAAATCAATTGTAATCTAAGGTTCGGGGGCGGTGTAATTAATGCAAGAAAGTGTTGTCTGTCTTAGGTATATTTTGGATTAGAGAAGTGACGGTAGAGTTGGGGATGACCTATGGAGAAAAGTTCAACTACGGGTTAGGGTGATACTCCAAGTTGATTTTGTAATCCATTGGGGAGTAGAATGTCGTTATTTTTTTGAGTGTTGGATTGTTGGGACATTTTAGAGACGGTGATCGAAGGCGCGGTGTGTACAGTCAGCCGAGACCAAGGGAAAAGGTAGAGTACTTAGTGTAATTTATTGTTTTCTAGAACATAGGAGTATGTATGCTAGATTGCCTGGTGCTTATTACACTTTGCTGCATGACTATTACTTGCCAGTAGGAATTTATGCTAGTCCTGATAGGTTGTTAAGTGACTGCCTTATAAGTGGTATACAGTAGGAACTAAATAGCCTTAGAATATTTGATTTAGTTCTATTGCGCAGCTCTTGTTTGAGTCTAACCGTTGTGGGATAGAATCTTTATTTCGAATGTCTATCTGATTTCACACTGTATGCGACTGTGCATTCGCGAGGCGACTCGTCATGATTAGTGGAGATTCCGTCATAGCAAGGGTAGTAGGATGAGGTGAACCTGGAGTCAGGATTTGTGAATGATATTGGTATGATTAATCTGAGATATTATACCTTGTTTGTATCACGCGGGTTTTTCTCTTAGAGTAAGAGTTGTTGCAGTTAGGAGGGTACTAAATTGTTGGTATGAGCCTTGGTATTGAAGGGTTACGCTTAGTGAGAGTTCTTTCAGCCTTTCCCGTGTCGATTCTGTGGAAGGGCTTAGCCGAAGCAACTAAGGTTGTACCGTTAGAAAACACCGGACTGGATCAAAGACGGAGTGATGTGGGGGAAGCATTGGCGATAGTGGGTCGCAAGGTTAGAAAACTAGGTTACTGATAACCTGGACTTAACTGAAAGAGAATATGCATACTATGATCATAAAGTATAAGAAATTGATGCTTGAGAGTTTGCTGGATATAGAAAAATGGTTCAACGGGTTGGATGTTTACCTAATACTTCCCATGAATTGGAGAATTTAAGTTGAAAAAGGGATTTATATTAAGTGTTATGATTAGTGGGAAGAAAGCAATGAGCAATAAATATTTTAATGGTCGTGTGATGAACCTTCTTTATGGAGTTGTTTAAGATAAAGAGTTGTTTAAACTTGGTGCTGGACTTTGCATGTTAAGTCGTTAATGAGTTATATGATTAGTGACATGAAATTTTAACGGAGTTGTGATGAATTCTTTTCGGCTTAGTTTTGTAGTGAAATTATTTCATGATGATTTGGTAATTATTTTAGTTGGGTAAGGTGATCCCGGTGTTGATAAATTTCAAATTCGGAGTGGTTTAAGTGAAACAAATGTCTAAAGAATTGTGTTAGTAATTTTATGCTAAGTTGGAGATGTAAGGAATTGATGTGATAACGAGTTTGTTATTTTATTAAGGAATGAATTGGTATTGATATTTGGATGGAAGTCGGTATGAGTTATGGTGGTGAGGTTATTGAGATAATTGAAATGTTTGAAATTGTGTTTTGCTGATATTCGAGAAATTAAGTTGCTATTTAGGCTTTGTTTTAATTGGATGGATGAATTGGTGTCAAGTGCAATTAAGTATGGTTGTGTGATTATAGTAATTATGCTATGCTTTCATGGGAAATGGAAATGGTAGGATGAAGTTTGCGGGTTTGATAAAATTAAGAAATTTTTCCATGATATAGAGTGATTCGGGTTGAGTATATTCTATTCCATGAAAGAGTATAAGAAATAGGTAGTATTTACTAAGCAAATTTTATATTGAAAGTATATGTTTACGTTTTAGAGTTAGTATTGTAAAAGTGTAGAACACGACGTTTGTAGTAAAAGGCCGGTGAGGTTAAAAATAGCATTAGCGTGGTAAATGTCCCGAGTAAGCCTATAATGTTCTATTATTTGGATTAGATTCATATGAGTATAAGTTATTTCTTTCTAAGAGATAAGTGAATTGTCGAGTTAATTTGAACCTTCATAGGATTTGATTATCAAGTGTGTATCATTGTTTTAGAGGGGCAGATTTCTTGTGAGAAATTAAAACTCTTGATGTTTTGGGTTGAAATTTTGAAGTGGGAACAAATGGTAAACTAGAAGCAGTAAAGCGGTGGGTCTAGTAAAAAGTCCTTTGAGGATTCCGTAAACACTTTGATGTGTTCATAGAATTTGATATCTTTTCAACAGTAGTTACCCTAGTTCGTTGCTTGAGTGAATTCCGGGACGGAATTCTTTTAAGGGGGAGATGTTGTAATAACCAGGTATTTTATCTAATTTAAAATTGGAATTTTATAAGTCTTAATTTTTGTATTTTATGGAGTTAAGAAATTAAGGGATAAGTTTTTATTGTATAATAGAAGCTTAGGGGTGTGTTTTGTCAAGTGAAGCAAGTTTAGGGTTTAGTTGGTATTTTACCCAATCTCTTTAAAACCACAAACCGACTCAGTAGTTAAGTATAGGAAATATCTCATTTGGGATTTAATAGCAAAACCCAAATAGGGTGTGTGTGTGTGTGTGTGTGAAATTGTTCACGGCAGAGAGAAAGAGAGAGAAGAAGAACCGTAGAAGAAGAAGAAGAAGAAGAAAGATACTCAGCTGGGATTTTTGTTTGGTGCAGTAAATCCAAGAGGTAATCTTCTTATTTAACTCTCTTTTATGAGAATTAGGTTTCATTTGGACTTTAAAGTGGGTTTAGGTAATTTTAGATGAATTGGTGAATTTTAGTTACAATTTAAGGTGTTAAAAGGAGTTTAGAACATCTCTGTGCAAAATCTGGAAAAAAAAGAGGGATTCCTGAAATTTAACTGAATTTTTTCTGAAAAAGACGATGAACAGTGTTTTTGCGAAAAGTAGGAATTCGCAAGCCTTGGTTGCGAAAAGTCCACTTTTCGCAAGTAGCTAAAACGCATAGTTAAGTTTTCGTATCTGTTGGTTACGAAAAGTAGGGAACTCGCAACTGTGGTTTGCGAGAAGTGAGGTTTTCGTATCTGTTGGTTGCGAAAAGTAAGGAACTCGCAACTGTGGGTTGCGAAAAGTTAGGTTTTCGTAATAGTGGGTTGCGAAAAGTGTGAATTACCTGTTTACGTGTTAAAGAATATGTATACTTTAATTTGTTTCAGATACTAAGGATCAGGGTTAAAAGATAATCTGTTTTGAGGAAAGTTTGAAGGACCTTTGCTAAAAAGATCAGGTGAGTTTTACTTTAAAAAGTATTTTACTGGAATGCATTATGTGAATAGCAAATGTTAAATAAAGTGTATGAATATGTCATACGTGGGTGATTATAATATATTGAGATATTATAATTACGTGAGTATTATATGAAAATATAATACGTGGCCGGGCTTTGGACCGGTGTGTTAAATTGGCTCGCAACCAATTGATATTGGCCATTGGTGGAGGGATAAGGTTGGATGAGACGGGTATGATGTAGCAATCTTGACTGGTATTAATTTACGTGTGAAATATGTGTAATTATATAAAGAGTGTTTTATATAAATGAAACTTTAATGATTTTCAAATGTCAGGGATTTCCTCACTAGACCTTTAGGTCTAACCCTCATTTTCTGTTTTAAAATATGTATTCCAGGTGGTGGATCCAGTAATACCAAGTGATTAGAAAACTTGTTGCATAGCTTTTGAGGAGATGATCGATAAGAGAAATGTGGATGCTTTTGTACTTATAAATTGTTGTTAGTTATCATGTAATTTAAAGTGAATCAAATTGTACTGAATTTTTATTATGTCTAGACTTTTGTTGGGACCAAATGTGGAATGTGATGTACTTTTGTTGCAAACATATAAATATATGATAATATGTACTTTTGGATATGTGGGATGTTACATCTTCTGTCAATCATATATATACACAATGGCTACAATGAATCTTGTATGTATTTTGGTCTCACATTGTATTTGGTATCACTGTGATACATGATAAGGTATCATAGTGCATTTTGTATGGTATCACAGTGATACATTGTCTTCTTCTGTCAATCATATATATACACAATGGCTACAATGAATCTTGTATGTATTTTGGTCTCACATTGTATTTGGTATCACTGTGATACATGATAATGTATCATAGTGCATTTTGTATGGTATCACAGTGTGTCATGTGTTTGTCAGAAAAAAATTCGCCGGAAAAAAAGTTTGCCGGAGAAGAGAGGGCCGGATAGGAGAAAGAAGGGAGGAGGGAGGAGAGAGGATACTTTTAAAATAGCTAAATTGCCCTTTCATTAAAATTTTAAGTCAATATTACCAAAATAAAATAGTTTCCTAATTTATCTCTGATTTGTGGTGGAGATTGGATCCCACAGTTACCACAAAATAATAGGATCTCTCTTGAATGACCCCATATATATATATATATATATATATATATATATATATATATATATATATATATATATATATATATATATATATATATATATGTATATATATATATAGGGGTGGGTTCAAATAAAAACTCAAATTCAATTGTAAACGTGAGGATAAACCACAACCGTTGATTAATAATCAGGTGAAGAGATCAGTGGCAAAAAAATGCGGTGGCAATTTTGTAAATAAGTTGAAAACTCTGTCCATGGCTTAATGAATATTTAGCGCGCAGGGGTAAAATTGGAAAAAAAAATATTCAGTCTGAATAAAAGGTAATTATTCAGACTGAATAAAGATAATTATTTTCGTCAGATTAGAATCATCGCCTCCTTTGTTGACTTTTTATTTTCTTTTTTAATTAAAAAACTTTTACCCCCTTAAATTTTAAAATAAATTATCTCAAAAATTACTAACATTTTAATCAAACAAATTACATCAAAAAAACGAGAATTTCGTGCTCTTCGATATGACATCCATCATGATATAGTTTTTTTTTTCTCGTTTTAACCGTTTTTACGTGAAATCGTGTATATGTGTTATATTCAGAGTGAATAATACAACATTCAGGATGAATAATATCTACATTTATTCGGACTGAGTATATAGAATTATTCAGACTGAATATATGGAATTATTCAGTCTGAATAATTTACCTTTATTCAGTCTGAATAATTATATTCGTTTGAATATCTACCTTTATTCAGTCTGAATAATTCTATATATTCAGACTGAATAAAGATAGATATTCAAAACGAATAAATGTTTAAGTTTTGTTCTTTTTTCATATCTACCTTTATTCAGTCTTAATAATTCTATATATTCAGACTGAATAAAGGTAGATATTCAAAACGAATAAATGTTTAAATTTTGTTCTTTTTTCATATCTACCTTTATTCAGTCTGAATAATTCTATATATTTAGTCTGAATAAATGTAGATATTATTCATCCAGAATGTTATATTATTCATTCTGAATATAACACATGTACACGATTTCACGTAAAAACGGTTAAAACGAAAAAAAACTATATCAAGACATGAATAAGTTTTATTCTTTTTTAATATCTACCTTTATTCAGTCTGAATAATTCCATATATTCAGTCTGAATAATTCTATATACTAAGTCCGAATAAATGTAGATATTATTCATCCCGAATGTTGTATTATTCACTCTGAATATAACACATATACACGATTTCACGTAAAAAACGGTTAAAACGAAAAAAAACTATATCATGATGGATGTCATATCGAAGAGCACGAAATTCTCGTTTTTTGATGTAATTTGTTTGATTAAAATGTTAGTAATTTTTGAGATAATTTATTTTAAAATTTAAGGGGATAAATTTTTTTTAATTAAAAAAGAAAATAAAAAGTCAACAAAGAAGGTGCTGATTCTAATCTTGACGAAAATACCCCTAAAGCTGAATTTTAGGAATGACTTAAATATTGCTGCGATCAATGAACGAGATTTGTCCTCACGTTTACAACTGAATTTGAGTTTTTAGATGAACTTTTCTCTCTCTCTCTCTCTCTCTCTCTCTCTCTCTATATATATATATATATATATATATATATATAGGATACAAATCAAATTCAAACTTTGCATTTGTTGCATCCCCTTACAAACCAATGTGCATATATGCATAATCTAAGATGCATATATGCATTATCCGTATGAATGCATGTCAATTATATGTATATTCTTGCATGTATGCATATACATATGTATATGCACATTGTACACATATGTACACTAGTTTGTGCATATATGCACATTGGTTTGTAAGGGGTGCAACAAATGTAAGGTTTGTATTTTACGGAGTCTATATGTATATATATATATATAAGGCTATATATATATATATATATATATATATATATATATATATATATATATATATATAGCCTTAGGTTCAATAGAGAAGTGCAAATATTTAGAGAAATAGAGAAGTAAAAAAACACGGGACCGTTCATATATGAACGTTCATATATAAACAGTCATATATGAACGTTCATATGAACGTTCAGATATGACTGTTATATGAACGTTCATTTATGAACGTTCATATATGACTGTTTATATATGAACGTTCATATATGAACGTTCATATATGACTGTTATATGAACGTTCATATATGAACGGTCCCGTGTTTTTTTACTTCTCTATTTCTCTAAATATTTTCACTTTTCTATTGAACCTTTCCCTATATATATATATATATATATATATATATATATATATATATATATATATAAATATAAATGTTTGGTTATTTGTTAAATTTTGTCATTTGGAGGTGGGGGAGTGAACTTGTTGGTGGGTTGTGGTGGTCTCCCTCCCGTGACATTCATATGTCTTCTTATGCCTGGTTTTCTTGTCTGGGCTATCTTTTAGTTCCTACAACGTCCACTTTTGTATACATTACTTTATGATTTTGTTATTTTATATTAAATAAAATAACAATATTTCTGACAAAATAAATAGTTATCAATTCAAAGGTTTTTAATAATCGTGGTGTCCGTTGTTCATAACTCAATCAATCTATGAGAAAATTCTTATTCGTATCATAAAATTCAACACTATAAGTTACTTATTGGGTAAGATTTTAGTGCACGATAAACGACATCATATGTAACAATTTACCCGTGACCGTGGTAAGAGTCGTCGTCCTCAGCTAATGGGTAAGACTCTTGATCCTTGTCTCGCTCTTACCGAGAAGGATTTTTGGTCCTTACCATATTCATCCGGTAAGGTAATGCAACTCCGTACGCACTTATCCGGATAAACATTTGTTAAACAATCCCTTACGCATGTCTATCTGTAAAGAAAATGTAATATTAGCTACCAAACTAAAAGTAAATATAGTAGAATCGTGTGAGAAGTTGAGGTTAACGTGAGAAGTGTATCTGAAGCCCTTATCACTTTTAATCAAATGTCCTCCCATGAATTACGCCTTAAAAAGGAATTGATCCGGTGCATCTCATTCTAATGTGCCTCCATTTCTCATCTAGCGGTTGATAACCACTTTTCACGTTAATCAAATGATTCCTCCATTTCTCATTTCTAATGATTCCACATGTTTTATTATTTAAACTCTTTCAATCTTTTTATATTTGATGATCGGCCCATGAAAACAACACTTCCCGTATAAAGCTTACATAAAAAATTTATGGGGCCCACTATAAAACCAATAGTCTTTTGGGCCTTCATCTAACAACAGTAGCCCATCAGCTAACATGACTGTAACTTGGCAACTTGGTCCAACAAAACCAAAGGGGTTCCTCTTAAATAAAAGAATTTGATTTACACATCTACTTTCACCCTACTTCCCAATTTCTAAACTATCGTGCGTACTGACCAATTATTGCAAGTCGTTGTCAAACCCATATTCAGTCGAGATTCAAGACGACTATCACATCGACTAGCAAACGTGAGCGATGAAAATGGTGCCCTGGTTTTGGAGGAATGATATATGTATAGCAGTTTCATATGAAAAAAAGACAATTTTAAAAATATCAATTATACGATTTAGATTCAATATACTTCTTCTAACTTTTAATCCATGACAAATAAAATTATCCAACAAAGAAAGTTGGATCTGTCGATCTATCTTGAAGTACAAGAGCTTATATCTACTGAATCAGATAAAATCACAGTTTATACGTAATGGTTTTGAGCTAATGGGAGGAACACAAGGCAAACCAAGTACCAATGACGGAGCTTATTGCTTTGATTTTGGAGTTCTTTCTAATTAAATAATAATATAAAAATTATTATTTTGACTATACCTAAATTATTTTAATTAAAAAAGTTAAATTAAAATTGATTTCACTAATAGTGTCGGGTTCAAATGATAATAACATCAAAATAAATGAACTCAAGAATAGTGAAATCACATGTGATTATACATAACCTTGGTCGTGATTTAGGTTGTTAGTCAAGTCGCTTGTACATCCACACGTTGAGCATGTCCGAGTGTCGGTAATCATATATGACTTCAATGTAAAATTACATTTGTTCTTGTCTTCTTTTATTTTGACCTGTTTTGCTACTCTTCCCTCATCATTAATAATAAAATTTATGTTATAATATTCAATTTCATAAATAAAATATAAATGAGTGTTTTTCTTTTTTAGGAGAACGTAAAACAAAACTTTTGATATGCTAAAAAAATATTTTTCTATACCTTTTACTATATTTTTAATGTATTAGTTTGATAAGTTAATATTGAAGTTAAGGCCATTCTGAGTAAATGATTATTTAGATATATTCACACCTACTAATTTTATTATATACATCAACAGGGTCGTTCTTGACATATTGTAGGCCCTGAGCGAGATGTAAAAATATTTCCTCAATAAGTACGATTTTTTTTCTTCAATATAATCAGAAATAACATTTAGTTCAAGAAATATTATTAATTCATATAAAACTGTTTTTCCGAGAATTCCTAGACGCAAAATCAATCAATAATTATTTCTAAATTAATATTATCTATCGTATCATTTTTATCTAGCATCATAAATTTGTTCCACCGTCAAACACATCATATGACTGTTTGACTCCTATTAGATACTAAAAAAATTGTATCTCTTTTATTGACTGTTTTTCTAAATGGTACTATATACTATATAGTATATTCTAAAAAAATTTGGGGCCCTATTTTTTGCAGGGCGTTAATATAATGTTAAATTATTTTTGGGTGCTATTAAGTAGCGTTTGGTACGCAGACTTGATGGGACGGGACGAGACAGAATTGGACGGGACTGGATTGGATGGGACGGGACTGGACTGGACTGGAGGAGATAATTTTAATCTAGGTTACGTTGGAAAAAAGGGTATTTTAGTAATCTTATGTTTTAGTCCCATGTTGTTCCACTTATTTTGGTGGAACAAAAAATCTTAAGTTTTGTCCCATGAAAACTTGTTTTTGTCCCATGTTGTCTCATCTGATTTTTGTCTCATGGCATACCAAACATGGGACTATTTTTTTTGTCCCGTCCCGTCCCATCCAGTCTGCGTACCAAACGCACCCTTAAATACTAAAAAAATTTGTGCTCTTTTATTTACTAATTGTCTTGAACTACTATTATATACTATATAGTGTATAGTAAAAAAGTTTGGGCTCCTACTTTTTATGGGCCTTAGATGTATGTCCGGCCCGCTCTCCTCCTGGCATAGCTCAACATTAATTTTTTTTAATATATTTTCATTATATAATTTACATTGATATCTCCTTTCCAAAAAAAATTACAACGATACTTATATAAAAAGTGTATGTAGCATTAAATAATTTATTTTTTTCCATATAAGTATTAAATATTTTTAAAATGAAAATTAAGGCCTTTGTGGCTCTCATTTTGATGGGAATTTGACAGAGCATATGGGATTTGACTGTCCATCTTTTTCAAACACGAATCAGCAAGTGTTGCCAAACATCTATGGTAAAAGGAGATTCATTTTAATTAGTTAATTAACATTAATTAATAATATTTACAATATAAAATTAAAAATATAACTTATGTATTTTCTTTAAAATCATTACTAGCAGTCATAATTTTTTTAGAACGGTGAAATTTTATAAACTAGCAAGAAACTAAAAAAAAAGAAGCAGTTACATAAAAATTATTGTAAGCGAAGGAAATTTGCTAGCTAACCAACCCAATTAATAGACAATTTGCTACTTCTATGGTTAACCAAAAAATAAGCACGGGTTATAATGTTTTCCAAGATCATCGCCTTTTTTGCTTCGGGTTGCCAGAGAGAATACCATTTCGAAAGACTCATATAGACCACAAAGTTATAAGCATAATAGTCTCGAAACACCAAAAAAACCTCTTTCTTCAACCAGATTGAATTGATCCAAGAGATCCACTCTGAATAGGAGTGGAGAGACGAAATATCAATTTGTCACCGTCGACCAATAAG
Organism: Saussurea involucrata; assembly: GCA_033807775.1. Taxonomy (NCBI): domain Eukaryota; kingdom Viridiplantae; phylum Streptophyta; class Magnoliopsida; order Asterales; family Asteraceae; genus Saussurea; species Saussurea involucrata. The sequence continues at coordinate 221,753,941 of CM066320.1, forward strand.
GACCCATAAGTCTTTAGCAACGGAACACAAGAAGAAAAGATGGTTGCAATCCTCTACCCCCCGCATCATAATTGGGACAAAAAAGAGACGAAACGTCGATACATCTTTTATCCAAATTAACCTGGGTAGGGAGCCGATTAAGACGCAACCGCCTCGCGAACACGTTGATTGTGATGGGAACAAGTCTATTCCACCTCCAAACTATGAGAATCAATACAACACTTAGCCGAAGCCACCGAAAATTCACCCGACCCGTCTAACAACCACACCCATCTATCCTTTTGAGGCGAGGGTACAAAGGAACACAAAAACTTGTTGAAGATCACGGAGTTGGACAACCTCTACCCCACCTCGAGTCAAACATCGGTGTTATGAAGCTCGACTTGTTAAATTAAACGAGTTTTGGTGTGTTTGAGATTAAGTCAAACTCGAAAATTATTAAGCTCAAACTCAAGATAAACGAGCTCGAACTCGAATAGCTTGTTTAAAGCTCGACTCGTTAACACCAATAGTCGATTCTATGTCGATCATACTTTTCAAACCAAGAGCAGTACCGGACTACCGGTTCTTGGTTGTAATGTTTTTTTAATTATCAAGAGTGGGCCCACGATGACCAAAACAATGACTTACTCTTGTGCACCTTTATCTTAAATATGAATTATGCAACAAAAATTAGGTTTAAGGTGCTATTAATTGTAATTTAAAGATCAAAGGAAATCAAAAAAGAAAATTAAAAACGTTTTTGATATTTTTAACATTTAACATGCTTAAATTAGAAATAGTTGTATTTAGTTTTATAGGTAGATTTTTTAGTGAATTTAATAGAATCGGACCCATCTAACATCATATGAGTCACACAATGACGAGCATTTATTGCAAATCAAGTCCTCAAACTCATAATTGATTTTAGTGAAAAACAACTAATTGGTTTCGAAAATAAGATAGGTTATTTAAGTTTAAAAATAAAATCAATAACGTCAGAAAGAATACAATAATATATATATATATATATATTTTTAATTTTTTACTTCAAACGTTAAAGACATACAAGTGTCGAGAACCCGTTTTGAATATGGATTTTATTTTTGCAAACCATCGTTTAATTAAAAAAGAATTGTCAAAATTATTGGCGTTATCCATATCTCGTGATTTAGGCATTAAGATGGAATACCAGCATATGATGTAAAAACAAGGTCATCTACATTATAAGATATCATATAAAATGGCTATTGTCTATTAATTCTTATTATTACACACGACAAAAAAGAAACAATGTATATGAAGGACCACAAAAAGACTCGTGTTTCTAAAGGTTTGTCCCAACAAAAGTAAATCATGCAAGCACGTCCTACACACATCCCAATCATGTGAACATTTGACTTCGACAAACACTATTATTGATCGGTATAACTTATTCTAGTGGTTATAGTTCATTCAAGATAGCATAAGGCCTCAAGGGGCTTTTGGTTCGCAGGATTCTGGAAAAATCCGACGGGATTGGAATGACAAATTTCATTCACCCAATTATTGTGACTTGTTAGGTTGGCAAAACAAAGTGAAATACCCTTAGGGGCCGTTTGGTTTGACGAAATGTTTTCAAGAGATTTAGATTTTTGGAAAGATTTGGAATACTTGATGTGCTTGTTTGTAAGATTTCGAATGGAATTAAATTTGTAAGAAATAATCCCTTGATTTGTTTTCTCATTCATGAGACCAATATATGGAATACAGAAGCTACAGTTTAGGCTAGACTTTAGGTAACCGACTATACAAGGATATTCACATACTATAAAGAAATAATGCTAATTATGTACATATAATATATCTATCACACCCCTGCAGTCGAAGCGGGAGGTTCCTTTACGCTGAGATTGTTTCTGAAATCACATAGAGAAAGCACGAAAGACCTTTGGTGAATTCCGTTTTTTATACATCTTGTTTGGTTTGTAGGATTTGGAATGACATTTTGATCATACATATTATGTTTCTCTTCGAGAAAAACGAGAAGAGGATATGTGGAGATGATAGAGAGATTATGGCACATTTGATGAAAGAGGCGGGGTAGAGATGCAATGAAAATAATTGAAATCCATGAGATTTTAATTTAAAATGACAACCATCTTTCCAAGGGATTTCTTTTAAATCCATTTGCTGTGAGATTTTATTGAAATCCCAGAATTTTAGTTCAAACTTTCCTCCAAACCTAACCAATGATTGAAATGGAATTCAGTTCTAAATTCATCCAATATCTACAAGAGATCCTTAAGGGTAGCCTAATTGAAGACAAACACATAATTCAATATCTACAAGAGTTATTTTAACAAGGTTTACGCATTGGGTTTGTTCTCAGTTGTTTATTAGTCTGAGTTCCCTCAGGATCATTGAAGGTTGTCTAACTGTTAACTTCATATATAATAGTATTTTTCAAATTTTAGAAAAAAAGACCATAGAAGATCCTAGAGATAGTATACACGACATTCATTATGAATAGATACATATGCATGAAGAAGACCATAAGGAAAATGTTAACCTCAAGATAAACAAGTTGAGGAAGAAGGCTCATAAATTATATGTGGATGCTACCTCATTCAGGTCATGCTTGACCCATCTTGTCTGTAGGTGATGCCCACACCTACCATCATATGAACATGACATGTATACTCTATGTTACCTATACATATTATCTTGTCTTAAATCAAATATATATTAACTATTTATTCATAATAAATGTAATATTTCTTTAGAATATCTTGTATTCTTCTTCAAAGTTTAATTTGATCTTGTATACTAAAAATAATGACAAGTCTATAAACTTGTTATTTTGTGTTTAACTAGAAAATTTTAAAATATATTATCTACAAAAAGGATATATGATTAGCAAAAAAAATGTTGTCATGTATAATTTCCTATTATAAACTAAAAAAACTTAAAGAGCACAGTTAATGCTTACCAGGAAAATTGTTGCATACGGTACCGTTTGATGAACTAAAATCTTACCAGATAAGTAAATGATAGTGTCGAATTTTAGCGGTAAGAGCTTACACAGATAATATTTTAATAAACGACTCCTTATTTTAGTTTCCCAAAATTAGATATTTGCAAAGTTCGTTTCCCAAAATAAATGGTCTGTAAATTTGTCTCCAAAATTAAAATCTTAAAAAATTGGTTTCCCAAATTAAAATTCTTACAATTTGATCTTTCGAATTAAAAACCTTTGAAAATTGATTAAAGGTCCATATCATTTTCGTATCAAGAATGATTAATAGGTGAGATTAAGATTAAAAGTGATTAAAGGTCCATGTCATTTTCTAGCTTCACACTTTTAACTCTTCTCTTCACACATGATCCTTGTCTTTAACATTAATAATAATAATAATAATAATAAAACATATTTAAAAAAGTAATATAATTTTTATTCAAAATTGCACACGGAGAGATGCAATCCCAAGTGGGAAGTGCAAAAGAAATGCGTAGTGAGTAATGAGCCATGGACCCCCTTTCTCAATAATCCTTCCTCTATATAAAGAAACCCATCTACCATTCTCTGCCATAATATATATTAATTATTCTTCAACTCAACATCTTTCTTCTAATCAACAAACAATCCCACTTCAAGAAAATCACTAATCCCATCTCTCACTCTTTCAAAATCAGTCAAGTTTCAGTCCCAACAAGTTACTATACAGAATCGAATCGAATCGAATCGAAAATGAAGATGATGGGGAGCAATAGCATGGGAAGATCAAAGAGAAGGGTGTCAAGTAGACTTGGAGGAATCCTTAAAGAACAAAAGGCAAGGCTTTACATCATAAGGAGATGTGTTGTGATGCTTCTTTGTTACCATGATTAATGATCCTTTAGGTTTTTTATTCAGATAGTTTGTAAATAGATGATATATATATATATATGGCTCAAGAGCTTCACAATTTTGTACCCCAACATCATCTTGGCCTCTAATGGGAGTCAATGTATATTAGCTATTATTTTATATATATAGTGTCTTATTTTAACTTTGAATGTCTAATATACTGTTTTAAAACTCTGATTTAATCTTACAAGTTGGGATGGAATTCAGCTCAAACTAACTATTTTTCTAAAACAAGTTACAAATACTAAATATAATACTTCTCAAATCAAACACTGCTCAAAACTTATATAACATCTCCTCTCTTTCATTAATTTAAACAAAATTCTAAGAATTAATCTCTTGGGTATTTCATATTTTCATAAGCAACATTCTTTTCTGGGAAACGTTTAATAAAATGATTTATTATCAATCACCATCATCATAAATTAAATAAATAAATTTATTTAGATCCACAAGATTTTCTTGACTTTTTTTTTTTTTTTTCTTCTTCTGTAAAAAGGTACTTCAAATATTAAAGAAATGATGATGAGTATGATAATAAGTTTGATTAATTGCTATAGATTATTTATAAATGATTTTTATTAAAATAATTTTCATTTTCAATTGTTTAGGAAAATCATAATGTTTCTTATTGAGTAGTTGTCACACTTTTGCTTAGATAACCGATTGAGGTGAATAAAATGCATATTAGAAGCATTAAAAAAAGGTATAGTTCACAAGATATATTAAACCATTTCAAATACAAATGAGGAAAATAAAACGCTTTGAGAAATGATACAAAAGTTTAATTTGGTTTGGAGCTCTTGGCTTAGTTCACTTTCTTCAAGACCGTCTCTACCAAGTTAAAAGTGATACTGAACGATGAAAACATAAATGATATAAGTTGGTCAGCCCCTCGACATTTCACTCAAATAGTACTTTGGTATCTATATTATAGGGTTGTGTTACAAAATGAACTAGATCACTTACCAATATATACAATAAGTTCAAATGATTATCATCATACACAACATTAGTGTACAATGCCAAGACACGTTTTATAAATACATTGGTTTTTCACCCATATTAATTACTCTCATGTATTTATGATAAACATTGGTGTTCAAATTTCAAAATGAGATTCATAACAATCTGAAATTCTAATTAGACACGATCTCAACATACATACTAATAAATCTAAAAATACTTGCGATAATTTAATCAAATATGTTTTTTTTTTTATGAAGAAAGTCTTTTTATAAGTAAACGTCAAATCAAATTGCTTTTCAGTATAATGAAGCTTACACAACCATATTATTTTCAACACAATATTATAGAATTCTTTGACGTAAAGTGATTCATCATTTAATACTTGAATATCGATTTCAACTTGAATCCTTTTGGAAAACATATTTTGTTTTATAAGCATATATAAAAGTTTAAAAACACAAATCATTGTATCTTATATTTCTCATGAAAAAACTATTTCATAATAGTTTTCTTGGACTTGATAACTTTCATGTGTTCAATTATAACATGAGATGAAAGTTTTATATCATTTATTTATTCTCATTGATATCCATTACTTTTTCCTTTTCAAAACTTTCAAAAACACATCTTTTTGTTTTCTCTTAATTTTGCTCTCATTGATATCCTTTCCTTAGTGAAAAAGGGTTAATGTTAGGAGAAAAACTCACAATCAATATACAAACCCTTAAATCATAGTTATTCAATTATAATGTTTGGGCCAAGATTAGATGTAAATGGGTAATAAACTTAGGAGTAATTAAGACTTATGGTATTAGTATTTGTAGGCCCATTAAGCATTGAAAGTGCTCTATCTATCTCCATTATTACAATTTCTTTTGTCAAATCACAATTATTTCCCACACTTTTCGCAATTTCCATTTTGGAAATCATGTCGAACAAGCCCAACATCAATTCAAAAGAAATACCAGCATCCTCTTTATAATATATTTAAAACCTAGAGTAAATTACGTATTTGGTCCCTAAGGTTTTCAATTTTTCTTGGATTTAGTCCCCAAACTTTGTTTATTACAAAATAGACTCTAGAGTTTGTATTTTTCATAACACATTGGTCCCTGTCACTAACAATTGTTAACTCTTATATTATCTACGCCAGGGGCATTTTGTTCCTTTTCTAATTCCTACCATTTTCTCATTTAAATAAATATAAAAATATACTATATTAACTTTTTTTTTTTAAATTTTAAGTGATTTTTTATATTATTAAAAAACAATTCTAAATTACCCCACCATAACCCTACCCCCGTCTCCCTCTTCTCTTGCACAACGATTGTCGTTGCCCACCCTTTCAAAACCCACCTCCTTGCTCCATCAATCGAACCACCAACCTACCTCCCTACTTTATCGATCCAGACACCAAGCCACTTCCGTGCCCCATTAATCGAACCACCAACCCACCTTCATGCTTCAACGATCCAGGCACCAAGCCACATCCCTATTTCACCAATCGAACCACCAACCCACCTTCCTGCTCCGTCGACCGAACCACCAACCCACCTCCCTGTTAAGAGAATAGGTCAATTCTGATAATTCAAATTAGGATTTGATTTTACCTGGTTTTTAGGAGTTAGTGGAGAATAACTCGGTCTTCCTTTGTGACCAATTCTTTTGCTTTTCTGTTATTTTAGCTTAGTTTGTTTCTGCTTCTTTCTCTTTGTATATGCTCTATTTAAAGAGCCTCAGTAGCATAAATAAAGTCGCCTGGTTTTCTTGACTTAATCAGTAAGCAAATACCATTCATTTACAAGTGGTATCAGAGCTCCATCTTCCAGAGGCCTGTTTGATAGAGAGAGAGAGAGAGAGAGAGAGAGAGAGAGAGAGAGAGAGAAAGCAATCCAATGGCAGAAAACAGCAGTGCTAGCAGCGAATTTGTGGTACCAGCAATACCGAAATTCGAAGGGCATTATGATCATTGGGCGAAGCTGATGGAAAACTTTATTTGGTCGAAGGAGTATTGGGATCTCATCGAGAAAGGGGTCGGCAAGCCTGCAGAAGGAAGAGCACCCACCGAGGCACAACAGAAGGTGATCAATGATCAGACTTTGAAGGATCTGAAGCTCAACAATTTCCTGTACCAAGCGATAGATAGAGGCATACTTGATACCTACCTCAACACCGACACAAGTAAACAGATTTGGGACAACATGAATCAGAAGTTTCAGGGCTCTACTAGGGTTAAACGAGCTCAACTACAAGCCTTACGCAAGGATTTTGAGACGCTTAACATGAAGGAAGGGGAGACGGTCAACAACTATTTTGCAAGGACTCTTGCAATTGCTAAGAAGATGAAGGCGTGTGGAGAAGCGGTTAAAAAAACTAATTACAAAGAAGATCGTGCGGTCAATGACACCCAAGTTCAACTATGTGGTGTGCTCAATCGAAGAATCGAATAACTTGGACACATTTACCTTGGACGAGTTACAGAGTAGTCTCTTAGTTCATGAGCAGAGAATGAAAGTTGGTGGCGAGGAGGAACAGGTTCTTAAAGTGGCAGGCGACGATAGAAGTACGAGAACCAGAGGAGATGAAAGAGGTACGTGAGCCAGGGGTCGAGGGAGTTATCAAGGCATCTTAAGAGGTGGAAGAGGTCGTGGAAGAATCTATAATATGAGAGCAACAATCGAGTGTTTTAAATGCCACAAATTAGGACATTATCAAAGTGAATGTCCTAGTTGGGAGACCAACGTCAACTACACTGAGTTTGACGAAAATGAGGAGATTTTACTGATGGCTCTTGTGGAAGAAGACACCCAAGAAGAGGAAATGTGGTTCTTAGATTCTGGATGTTCTAATCATATGACAGGTAGTAGGAGGTGGTTTACAAACCTGGATACTCAGTTCAAAAACACCGTAAAGTTGGGAAATGACACAAGAATGAATGTGGAAGGAATGGGAAGTGTCAAGCTCTCGGTTGAAGGAAGAACTCACGTCATCAGCAACGTGTACTTTGTACCTGAGCTTACCACAAACCTGATCAGTTTGGGGCAACTACAGGAGAAAGGATTGACTATGATTATGAAGGATGGATGTTGTAGGATTTATCACAGAGATTGGGGACTTATAATCAGCTCATACATGACATCAAATATGATGTTTGTCCTGTCCGCCATGAAAGTTTCCTCAGGTGAATGTCTACAGATAACAACTGGGGATATTTCCTACCTTTGGCATAAACGTTTTGGTCACTTGAATCAAGATGACTTGCAGCTCCTGTCAAAGAGGCAAATGGTTAATGGGATGCATCACATTCAGAATATGGAAAACATGTGTGAGATCTGCGCAAAAGGGAAGCAACATAGGGAGCCCATTCCCAAAAAGCCAATTGGAAAGCATCCGAGAAGCTACAGCTCGTGCATACCGATCTTTGTGGTCCGATCACGCCAAACACTACAAGTGGTAAAAGGTATATGCTAACTTTTATTGATGATTTTAGCAGGAAAATGTGGATTTACTTCCTATCTGAGAAGGATGAAGCACTTGGAGTCTTCAAGAACTTCAAGGCTTTAGTCGAAAAAGAAGCTGAAAGGAAGATAGTTTGCCTTAGAAGCAACAGAGGTGGCGAGTTTAACTCCAATGACTTCACTGAGTATTTTGCTACCAACGGAATTAAGAGACAACTGACTGCAGCCTATACGCCCCAACAAAACGGGGTGACAGAGCAAAAAAATTGAACCATCATGAACATGGTTCACTGTTTACTGGGTTAGAAGAGGATGCCAAAAGAACTTTGGGGTGAAGCAGCTCGTTGGACAGCACACATTCTTAATCAGAGTCCTACCGTACTCTTGAAAGACAAAACTCCACAAGAGAGCTGGAGCAACACAAAGCTTAATGTAGAGTATTTTAAAGTGTTTGGCTGTGTAGGGTATGTACATATTCCAAATCAGAAAAAGAGTCAAGTTGGATGAAAAAAGTCATACGTGCATATTCCTTGGAATAAGTGAAAAATCCAACGCATACAAAATGTACAACCCGTTAAAGAAAGTGACTATAATAAGCAGGGACGTGATTTTCGATGAAGATCGATGCTGGAAGTAGGGAAGGAACTTTGATGAAGAAAAGAAAGATATGTTGATAGAAGAAGACGATATAAGAGAACCCAATAACGATGGTGTTAGCCTCGAACCAGAAAACCCCGGCTGCCCCGATCCAGAAAACTCCAGCCGTGTCGAACCAGAAGACACTTCTAGTACTAGAGAAACTAATAGCTCTAGTGCCGCAACAGAAGGATCGGTTCGAGAAGGAAGAAGACGTGTGGCACCGTGCTATCTTCAAGAATATGTAAGTGGAGAAGGATCTCTAAAGATGAAGAAGAGCAATACCTAGTCTTTCATGTGTCTCAAGAAGACCTGGTATGTTTTTCTGAAGTTGTCAAAGAGGAGAAATGGAAGGAAGCAATGGATGCCGAGATGGAAGCGATTGAGAAGAACAGAACCTGGGATCTAGTCAACTTACCACCTGGAACAAAGAAAATAGGGGTGAAGTGGGTTTACAAGACCAAGATGAACGAAAGAGGGGAGGTCGACAAATACAAAGAAAGGTTAGTCATGAAAGGCTACGCACAAAAATACGGTATCGACTATAATGAAGTATTTGCACCTGTGGCTAGGTGGGATACGATTCGAATGATACTTGCATTTGCAGCACAAAAGGGGTGGAGTGTTTTTCAATTAGACGTGAAGAGTGCGTTTTTTCATGGAGATTTAAAAAAACTGTTTACGTTGAGCAGACCGAGGGGTATGTCATAGCAGGAAAAGAACATGAAGTCTACAAGCTTAATAAGGCTTTGTATGGACTGAAACGGGCGTCAAGGGCCTGGTATAGCAAAATCGAAGAATACTTTCTTAACGATGGCTTTTGTTGGGAACTGAAGATTTGCTAAGTATGGATAGTGCTGCCAGAACAACATTACTACTTCCAGAACAAAGTTACTACTGCAGTAAAGGTTAGTACTGCCAGAACAAAGTTACTACTGCCAGTAAAGGTTAGTACTGCCAGAACAAAGTTACTACTGCCAGTAAAGGTTAGTACTGCCAGAACAAATTTACTACTACAAGACATAATTAATACTGCTAGAGTGAAGTTAGTACTGCTTGTCAAGATTAATACTGCTGAAGCAAGGTTAGTACTGCTTGTCAAGATTAATACTGCTGAAGCAAGGTTAGTACTGCTGGAACGAGTTAATGCTGCTGGAATGAGTTAATGCTGCTGGAATGAATTAATGCTGCTGGAGAATATTAGTACTGCTCATGCTGAATGAAGTTAATACTGCTCGTGCATAAAGATGTTAATGCTGCTTGTGATCATAAGTTTGGTATGCGAAGATTTTGGAGATAAAGATGGAATGGATGAAGATATGCTTAAAGAAGATTCAGAAGATCAATTTATTTTTGATAGTTATCTTGTAACTATTTAGTATAAATAGATGTTGATAGATAGCTATTCAAATATACGAGATACGCGATATTCGAGAGTTTTAGAATACGTTTTGTTTTAGAGAGAATTAACCTCAAGGTTTAGAACCCTATTTCTAGAGAAGTAGAAGTCGTCTTGATTGAGCCTGTTCATCAAGATTGAGGTTTGGTTGTAAGCTTGTGAGTTGAATTAGTGAATACAAACAGCTGTGTGTTTTCTGATATATTGTTCTTTGATTGTGTGAATTAAAGTTCTATTTCGCAGATTCTTTAATTCTGAATTCTAAGTTTTATTAGTCTTGTTAAGATTCGATCCTGACAAGTGGTATCAGAGCTTGTGTTTCTTAGAATTCTACAATCATTATGGACAATTCTATTGAATCAAACAGTACTCTTGTTTCTAAGGTTCCCATGCTCAGACCCAATGAGTTTGACATGTGGAAAATTAGAATCAAGCAGTATATTCTGCTTACTGATTATTCCATCTGGGATATCATAGAGAATGGTCCATGTGCTGAAGGAAGAATTGGACCAGAAGGCAAAAGACCTCCTCCAAAGACTGATGCAGAGAGAAAAATCAGACAAATAGAGATGAAGGCCTTAAGCACTCTGCTTTTGGCTATCCCCAATGAATATCAGCATCAATTTCATCACTGCACTGATGCTCAGATTCTGTGGAATGCATTGGAAAAGAGATTCACCGGCACCAAAAGCACCAAGAGGAATCAGAAGGCAATTCTCAAGCAGCAGTATGAAAACTTTACTTCTACTAAGAATGAGTCTATGACTCAAACTTTTGATAGATTTAATAAGCTGATTGGAGAATTAGCCACAGTAGGAGTCAAGATGGAGGCTGATGATGTTTACAGAAAGTTCTTAAGATCATTAGGTGAAGAGTGGACAATGTATACTGTGCCCTTCAGACAGAATGACCAATTGGAAGATAAAGAGCTTGATGATCTTTACAATGATCTTAGAGTCTTTGAAGCAGAGGTTGAAGCCAAAAAGAAGCCATCTGGATATATACATAATGCTGCACTCCTTTCAGCATCACCTGATTCTACTGCTAACCCTGAATCAGTTAGTGCTGCTGGAGGAGTCAATCAGGAAAAGACCAATGATTCAGTACTAGAAGCCTTCTTTTCTAGTCATGTTAATTCCTCATTGATTAATGATGACTTAGAACAGATTAATGTTGATGATCTTGAAGAGATGGATATCAAGTGGCAGATGGCTATGCTGTCTATGAGGGTGAAGAGATTCATAAAGAGGACAGGGAGAAACAACTTTTCCCAAAGAAGAGAAGATGGTGCTGGATTTGACAAGTCCAAAGTTGAATGCTACAAGTGTCACAAGATGGGACACTTTGCCAGGGAATGCAGAGGTGGAACATCTCACAACAGCCATCAACAAACTCAGGCTGGAAGCTCCAATCAAAACAGAAACTCTATTCAAGCTCTTGTCTCTCAACAAGGAATGGGATTTGATTGGAGTGATCAAGCAGAAGAGGCCATCCAAAATCAAGCACTTATGGCTGAAGTTTCAGATCTTCCCACTGAGGTAAAATCTAATCTCTGTACTCAAGCTTGTATAGACACTGTTAAAAGGTATAGAGATCACAATCAGGGAATGTGTGATGACCTTAAGAGATTAGAAAAGGACAGAAAAGACTATGTAGTAATTGTTGAGAGGTTTGAAGAACAGATTAGGGCTTTTCAAGCCAATGAACTTCAACACTCCTATGATACAAACTACTGGAAATGGGAAAAGGATGGTCTAGAGTTCCAGCTTAGAGAATCCAGGGAAGAGTGTGAGAAACTAAAAGGAGAGCTTGAGAATGTTAAACTTGATGTTGAAAAGTTTTCAAAAGCTTCTAAAGTCATGGACACCATAATAAATACTCAAATCCACAGTAAGATGAAAACAGGCCTAGGGTATAATGCCACACCCCCACCCTACAACAACAACTACATCCCTCCTAAGTCAGACCTATTAGAAACTAAGGATAGGAAGGACTTACCTGAAGGAGCCACTAAAGTAAATCCATTAGATAAAGTAGTTGTTGAGGATAAGACTGAAAAAGAAGGATCTGGTGAGGAATGTGTAAGTCCATGTGTTAAGAACAATGAGATGAAAAGGACTGGAAAGGGAAAGGGAGTTCATTATACACAGACCACTGTTGTGAACTATAATACTTGTGAACATTGTTCTTGCAAGAAATCTCAAGAGAATAAGCCCCAAAAACATGATAAAAAGAGGGGAAATCAAAGAAATTGGAATAACCAGTGGGCACAAAAGCAAGGAGTTGATCTGCAAAGGATTAACAGACCAAAACCTTGTTTTATTTGTGGCAAATTGAATCATCTTGCCAAACACTGTTATTTCAATCCTATTAACCAAAAGAAAAGTTTTCAAAGAAGTTTTCAAAAATCTTCTGGTTATAGGAAGCCTGCAAGGAATAATGTGGCTAAGAAACAAGCTGAATCCAAAAGCCACATGAGAAAACAGACTGAAAAGGAATGTGTCCATATGTGGATCCCCAAAAGCACTAATGTTAGTACTGCTACCTCAGATAGTACTGCTGACAAGGATAGTGCTGCTAGAAGCAATACTACTGCCAATACTGCTGCTAGCAGTGTTAGTGCTGCTAACACTGTTAGTACTTCTTTTGAAGAGAATGCTGCTGCTAGCAGTGTTAGTGCTGCTAACTCTGTTAGTACCTCTTCTAAGAACAATACTGCTGCTAGCAGTGTTAGTGCTGCTAACACTGTTAGTACTTCTTCTAAGGTTAATACTGCTTCTAGTTTTTGTGTTGCTAGACCAATCATATTGACAAAGTACTCCAGTTCTGCAGTACCTAAGTTTGAAAATCTCATCAAAACCTAGTGCAAGTACTTTGATGAGCAAGGGAGACCCAAGACCACTTCGGCTTGGGTTCCCAATAAAAACTAACTGATTTATCTGATGTGCAGGGCAACCAACAGCTCAAGGGAAAGAGCATCTGGCATGTTGATAGTGGTTGCTCCAGGCACATGACAGGTAACATGGCCTGCCTCAAGAATTTCAAAAGAATTGATGGAGGACATGTTGCTTTTGGAAATAATCCTGCAGGAGGTAAGATAAGTGGTAAAGGTGATGTGTCAAAAGGTAAGATGATATTTGAGGATGTTTACTATGTTGAGCAATTGAGATACAACCTGTTAAGTGTATCACAGGTCTGTGACAAGAAACATAGTATATTATTTACTGATTCTGAATGCATTATTCTTGCTCCTGGATTCAAAGTAGTTGATGAAAACATGATACTATTGAGAACTCCTAGAAAAGATAATGTGTATTGTTTAGATTTAGAAAGTGTTTCATCTGATTCATCTCTAAATTGTTTGGTTTAAAAGCTTCAATAGATGAATCTTCACTTTGGCACAGAAGGATGTGTCACATGAATTTTAAAACAATGAATAAACTTGTTAAAAATAATCTTGTTAGGGGTTTACCATCAAAAGTCTATTCATGTGATGATCATTGTGTTGCATGTCTCAAAGGCAAACAACACAAAACTTCTCATAAGTCCAAAGAGATAAACACTATCTCAAATCCTCTTCAGTTGTTGCATATGGATCTGTTTGGCCCTACAAATGTCATGAGCATTGGCAAGAAGTCATACTGTTTAGTTATTGTTGATGATTACTCTAGATTTACTTGGGTATATTTTCTGAGAACTAAAGATGAGACAAGTGTACTGATCAAATCTTTTATTCTTAGAATTGAAAACCAATCAAATCAAAAAGTGAAAGTCATTAGATCAGATAATGGGACTGAATTTAAAAACTTTGATCTAAACACCTTTTGTGAGGAAAAAGGAATTGAGAGACAATACAGTGCTCCTAGGACTCCACAACAGAATGGTGTTGCTGAGAGAAGGAATAGGACACTGATTGAGGCTGCTAGATCTCTGTTAGCTGATTCAAAATTACCCACTACTTTTTGGGCAGAAGCAGTTAATACTGCTTGTTATGTTCAAAACAGAGTTTTGGTCATAAAGCCTAAAAACAAGACACCTTATGAGCTTTTTCTGAAAAAGAAACCATTTATTGGATTTTTCAAACCATTTGGATGTCCTTGTACAATTCTCAATACCAAATCTCACTTAGGTAAGTTTGATAGCAAAGCAGATGATGGCTTTCTTGTTGGTTACTCATCTCAGAGTAAGGCTTACAGAGTGTTTAATACCTCTTCTAGAATAATTGAAGAAAGTGACAATGTCAAATGCAATGAGAACACACCAAATCCTATTGGTTCAGGTCCTGATTGGCTATTTGACATTGATTCACTCACTAATTCTTTGGGTTTCAGTAGTGATGTAAATGCAGGACAAAGGGATGCACCACCATCAGATAACAGTATTCAGTCTGTGATATTTCCACTCCCTACCATTGATCCTGTTGACTTCTGTGAACCAGAAAAGGAAGCTGAACCCATTCAGAATGAAGAAGAGAGAAGAATAGAGGAAAATCAGACTTCAAGAGAGTCTGAAGTGTCTGAAGAAGCTGAAGAAAATCCAGACTTAAATGAGTCAAATCTGGATGTGAACTTACAAGAGGAATCTGGTCATCCATCAAGAACTCAGAAAAATCATCCTCCTGAGTTGGTTATAGGAGACATTGCTTCTCCCATGATGACTAGGAATCAAAGCAGACTTCAAGAGCTACAAGATCAGCAGAATACAATTAATACTGTACTTACTTGCTTTCTATCCCAAATTGAGCCCAAAAAGGCTTATGATGCTATGAAAGATCCAAGTTGGATAGAAGCAATGCAAGAGGAGCTGCTACAGTTTAAATTACAGGATGTTTGGGACTTGGTGGACCTTCCAAAAGGTCATAGAGCAATTGGCACCAAGTGGATTTTCAGAAACAAGAAGGATGACAGAGGAATTGTGATCAGAAACAAAGCAAGGCTGGTTGCACAAGGGTATACTCAGGAAGAGGGCATAGACTATGAGGAAGTCTTTGCCCCAGTGGCACGGATTGAAGCAATTAGGCTATTTCTAGCCTATGCCTCATACATGAAGTTCAAGGTCTACCAAATGGATGTAAAAAGTGCTTTTCTGTATGGAAGTATTGATGAAGAAGTATATGTCTGTCAACCCCCTGGATCTGAGAATCCATTGCACCCTGACAGAGTGTACAAGTTGAAGAAGGCACTTTATGGTTTACATCAAGCCCCAAGAGCATGGTATGACACCCTGTCTACCTATCTCTTGAAAAATGACTTTGAAAGAGGAGTCATTGACAAGACCTTGTTCATTAAGAGGAGAGAGAAAGACACACTACTTGTTCAGATCTATGTGGATGACATCATCTTTGGATCCACAAATGATCACATGTGTAAAGAGTTTGAAGAGTTAATGCACAAGAGCTTCAAGATGAGTTCCATGGGAGAACTTACTTTCTTCCTTGGGCTTCAGGTGAAACAGAGGAAAGATGGGATTTTTATAAGCCAATCCAAATATGTGAAAGACATCCTGGACAAGTATGGTTTAACAGACTCAAAGCCAGCAAGCACACCAATGGAGACACACAAACAGATCACTGCAGATCTTGAGGGGGAGGATGTGGATGTCCATCATTACAGATCTACGATTGGATCACTCATGTATCTCACAGCCTCTAGACCAGACATTATGTTTCCTGTATGTGTTTGTGCCAGATTTCAGGTTACACCTAAGCAATCACACCTTCTTGCAGTCAAAAGAATTTTTAGATACCTAAGAGGGCAACCTAGATTAGGTCTTTGGTATCCTTATGAATCTTCATTTGACTTGCTTGCATACTCAGACAGTGACTTAGGTGGAGCTAACTTGGATAGGAAGTCTACTTCAGGTGGATGTCAGTTTTTGGGTGCAAGACTTGTATCATGGCAGTGTAAGAAACAAACCACAGTGTCCTTATCTACAACAGAAGCTGAGTATATAGCTGCTGCAAGTTGCTGTTCTCATGTGTTATGGATTCAGAATCAGATGTTGGACTATGGGGTAACATTTCTTCACACTCCAATCTTCATTGACAACAACAGTGCTATTAGCATTGTTAACAATCCTGTCAAGCACTCAAAAACAAAGCACATAGAGATCAGGTGTCACTTTATTAGAGACTGTAATGTAAAGAAATTGATTCAAGTTGCTAAAGTTCATACCAATGACCAGTTTGCATATCTATTCACAAAAGCTTTTGATGTGGGTAGATTCACTTTCTTGGTAACAAGTGTGGGCTTGATCAACCTTGAATAAGTTCATGATCTTTAATTTTTATACCTGTATTTCTTTGTATATTTGGTGTTACTAACTAGTTTTCTCAGAACCTCAGTATGACTCAGATTGACAAGTGCTGCAAAGTGCAAGTATAGTTACTACTGCCAGTGCAGAGTTACTACTGCTAGTACATATTTTTCTACTGCCAATTAGTAGTTAATACTGCTTAGTGGTTAATACTGCCTTGTAGTTAATACTGCTTAGTAGTTAATACTGCTTTGTAGTTAATACTGCTTAGTAGTTAATACTGCATGTGTAACTAATACTGCTTTATAGTTCATACTGCTCAGTAGTTAATACTGCTTTGTAGTTAATACTGCTTAGTAGTTAATACTGTATGAGTAGTTAATACTGCTTTGTTGTTAATACTGCTTAGTAGTTAATACTGCTTTGTAGTTACTACTGCTTAGTAGTTAATACTGTATGAGTAGTTAATACTGCTTTGTTGTTAATACTGCTTAGTAGTTAATACTGCTGTGTAGTTAATACTGCCTTGCAGTTAATACTGCTCAGTCGTTAATACTGCTAAGTCATTAATACTGCTTTTAAAGAAAATCAGGGCTAGTACTGCTATAAATACTCTTTCAACCCGCCAAAGTTCATAACGTCTCTTTGCATACAATTTTTCTCTCACTCGTTCTAACCTTTTCTCCCTAGAATCTCTGTGTTTTTTTCCAAATCCTCAGGAAGAATGACGACAATGGAGTTTGTCGATGAGCACAATGAGATTGCGATGCTTCAGAAGCCAAAGCAGGCCGCAGGATTTCATGATATTGTGAATTTTCTCAAGTCCACACACATCTCTCATGCCCTAACAGTGTGCCCAACCATATATATCGAGCATCAAAAGCAATTTTAGGAGAATGCCACTGTTATATTCGAAGATGGGCAGAAAATCATTCGAACAAGGGTTTGTGACAAACCCTTGAAGGTCACAGAGGAGGTTATTCGCATCACTCTTCACTTAGATGATGCCTCAGGTATAACCTATCTCTCTAATGATGAACTTTTCTCGACCTTACAAAGAATGGGGTATGAAGGTCCCATTGGAATTTTTAAATTCTACAAGTCAAAGTTTTTCACCCAATGGCGATTTCTTGTTCATACTCTTATGCACTGTATTTCAAAGAAAACAACTGGATGGAGTGAGTTTAGCAGTACCATTGCTTATGCCTTGGTCTGCTTAGCCACTGCCAGAAAGTTCAATTTTTCAGCAATGATTTTTAATGATCTTGTGGCAAACCTAGAATCCAAAAAGCGCTTTTACATGTATCCCAGGTTTGTCCAAGAAGTAATTAACCATGAATTGACGGATTTACCTCAGTCTGCTGAGGTATATGTGCCAAAACCCCCTAAAGGGAAGGTTTTCTCAAATATGAGAAGAATTCCTAGGGACTCGGAAGGAGTTGACACACCATTGTTCTCTATAATGATGGTTGTGTCCCACACCACAGAAGGTATGGCATCAGGGTCAAGGCCCCCATTAGACACACCCACTGATGACCAATCCCAACCTTCCATCACCAAAGAAATCCCACAGTCCATTCTTTTAAGACCCACTCCCAAAATCACCAAGAAGTTTGAAAGAAGAAAGGTACACAAGGTTCCTTCCCTTGGTGTATCTCCTAATAGCCCAAAGCCTACAAGCCCTCTATTGGAGCGTTCTCCAATAGAGAATATCAAAAGGGTAACCACAGGGGTGTCTCCCAACCCCAAGAAGGTGCTCTCTAAGGAGAAGGATGAGCATGTGGGCTGCAAGGCTGCCACTACTTCTGCTAGCAAAGAGAAGGACAGTGGTAACATCACTAAGACCTTCCCCACGGCAACTCAGAATGTGAAAACATTCAGAGGACCCAGGCGCCAAGAAACCATGGGAGTAGGATGTGCTTTTGCTAGGCAAGAGACACCTACTAAAACTTCCAATGATCCTGAAAGGGAGGTAAACACTTCTAAACCAGGTGAGGATAGATATACTTATGAGTAATTGATGGAAACCATTGCCAACATCAACATTGATGTCATGAATCAGCAGAAGGAGATTGATGAGCTTAAGAAGGTGATTCTTTATCAACACACCAAGATAGAGAAGAATAAGAAGATGATCACCAAGCTGCTGCAAAGAAGGAAGAAAGCTCAGTATGTTCTGAAAAGGAGAAGATCAACCACTGATGCTTCCAAAAAGGGGGAGTTAGAAACTGAACTAAACATGGAGGATGCAAAGGTTGAGGGGGAGAATGAGCATAAGATTGAGGGGGAGGCTGAGCAGGTTGCAGAAGTTGCAAAGGAAGCAGAAAGTGAGAAAGCAGCAGTAACTGAAACTGCAGAAAATGAGAAGGAAGTAGTATCTGAGTTTCTAGCAGCAAAAACCACAGAAAAAGCAGTAGAAACAGTTAATGCTGCAGTATCTGAGATTGAAGCAGCAGTAGCTGAAATTATGAAGAGTCTTGTTGATGCAGCAGTATCTGAAAGTGAGAAGGAAGCAGTATCTGTATCTACAGTAACTAAATCTGAGATTGAAGCAGAGGTAATTGAGATTGTGAAGAATAGTGTTGAAGCAGCAGTATCAAAGATAGTAAAAGAAGCAGTAACAGATAGAGCAGCAAAAATGATTAATGCTGCTAGTCAAAAAGCAGCAGAAACCATTCAAGCAGCAGAAATGGTTAATGTTGCTGAAAAACATAAGGCAGCAGAAACTATCCCTGAAGCAGCAGAAACAAAGGAAACAGCTGAAACCATTCCTGAAGCTGTTAAATCACTCAAAAGAACCAAGATGGTGTCAAACAAAAGACCAAGAACAAAGTCTATAGCTTCAAAGAAGAAAGTTGTAAAGAAGCCTAGGGTGGAACCCAGTGTAGAAGAAGCTAAGGAGGAAGTTGTGAAAGAGAAAGCTGATCATAAAGTTGCTGAAGAAGAAGTGGCAACTCCATCAGGTCAACCAAGCAATGTACAATCACATACAAATGATCAATGTGATATGTATATTACTGTGGTTGATACTAGTCCAATCAAAGTTAAACCATTAGCTTCTATGGCTCCTGAGATCATCTTCTAGGATACTTTGAAAGATCAGAGAAAGGAGTACATTAGAGTAAAAAGAGCAGATGGGAAGTTTGAGGTCAGTTCTACATGGGGAAGACTTATCAGGATGTGCTCTAGATCTGACATAGAGGAGATGTTCAAGGTGGGAATGAAGCTTTATGGAAATATGCTGACTGAGAATGGAATGTCCATCACCAAAATGGTACTTGAATACTTGTGTCTAATGTTCAATACAGAAGCAGTTAAGTATTTGACAGAAAGGCAAATTCAAACTGTTACCAACTGGATGCTTATTGAAAACTGTGGTGTGTATGTCATAACTCTTGACTATGAAAATCATGAGTATTATTTGGTGGATAAAGTATACAAGCACAGCATGACAAGGTTGAATGGAATGCTAAAAGCTAAGTTGGTGGGTAACAAAGATTCTAAGATGGCAAGATACCTGGTAAGAAGGATCTTAAATCAAAGTTTGGGATTGAATCCTGACTTGTGTGTTCAAGATTAAGTTTTGGAAGCATCATCATCTGAAGAACTTGACTTCTCTTTCTAAAAGTCAAGTTAGGGGGAGATTGTTGGGAATTGAAGATTTGCTAAGTATGGATAGTGCTGCCAGAACAACATTACTACTTCCAGAACAAAGTTACTACTGCAGTAAAGGTTAGTACTGCCAGAACAAAGTTACTACTGCCAGAACAAATTTACTACTACAAGACATAATTAATACTGCTAGAGTGAAGTTAGTACTGCTTGTCAAGATTAATACTGCTGAAGCAAGGTTAGTACTGCTTGTCAAGATTAATACTGCTGAAGCAAGGTTAGTACTGCTGGAACGAGTTAATGCTGCTGGAATGAGTTAATGCTGCTGGAATGAATTAATGCTGCTGGAGAATATTAGTACTGCTCATGCTGAATGAAGTTAATACTGCTCGTGCATAAAGATGTTAATGCTGCTTGTGATCATAAGTTTGGTATGCGAAGATTTTGGAGATAAAGATGGAATGGATGAAGATATGCTTAAAGAAGATTCAGAAGATCAATTTATTTTTGATAGTTATCTTGTAACTATTTAGTATAAATAGATGTTGATAGATAGCTATTCAAATATACGAGATACGCGATATTCGAGAGTTTTAGAATACGTTTTGTTTTAGAGAGAATTAACCTCAAGGTTTAGAACCCTATTTCTAGAGAAGTAGAAGTCGTCTTGATTGAGCCTGTTCATCAAGATTGAGGTTTGGTTGTAAGCTTGTGAGTTGAATTAGTGAATACAAACAGCTGTGTGTTTTCTGATATATTGTTCTTTGATTGTGTGAATTAAAGTTCTATTCCACAGATTCTTTAATTCTGAATTCTAAGTTTTATTAGTCTTGTTAAGATTCGATCCTGACAGCTTTGTCAAAAGCAACCAGGAGCATACGTTATTCTTCAAACATGAGTCCGGAGGGGGTTTTCTTGTAGTAAGTTTATATGTGGATGATTTGATTTTCACCAGAAATAACTTAGCTTTGTGTGACAGATTTAAAGTCTCTATGCGCTAAGCATTCGATATGACAAATTTGGGAAAATTTCACTACTTCTTGGGAGTCGAAGTCCAACAACCAGATACAGGAATATTTGTATGCCAAAGTAAGTATGCGAACGAAGTTTTGACAAGGTTTGGAATGGAGAATTTCAATCCGGTGAATAATCCTATCGTCCCTGGAATGAAGTTAGCAAAGGAAGGAGGAGCGAAGGCTGACCCGTCACTGTATAAACAACTAATAGGTAGTCTAATGTACGTAACAACTACCAGGCCGGATGTGACGTATGTTGTGAGTTTCTTGAGCAGATTTATGTACAGTCCATGAGAAGCCCACCTAATAGCTGCAAAAAGGGTGTTACAATACTTCAAAGGCACCTTAATGTTTGGCCTATTTTATGAAAAAGGTAACGGCCAGGAGTTGAAAGCCTACACTGATAGTGATTTCGCTGGAGACGATGATGGTAGTAAAAGTACATCGGGGTATGTATTTTTGATGAGTAATGCGGCAATGGCGTGGAGTTCAAAGAAGCAACCCATTGTGACACTCTCTACCACATAAGTCGAGTACGTTGCAGCATGTGCATGTGCTTGTCAAAGTATTTGGATGAAAGAGATATTGGATGCTCTAAATCAAGGTCAGAATAAATGTACAAAAATCCTTTGTGATAATAGTTCCTCATTCAAACTTTCGAAGAATCCGGTGTTTCATGGAAGGACTAAGCACATTAAGGTGAGGTTTCATTTTCTGCGTGAATTAGTTAAAGAAGGTTAAGTGGAGCTGGTTTACTGTGGAACAGAGGAGTAGGTAGCTGATGTCATGACAAAACCAATGAAGCTGGACACTTATTGTAACACCCCAATCTTTGGAAGGTATCGTTCTTTTAAGATAAATATGAAAAATAGAATCTTGGATTGAATCCTAGATTTTATGGTCTTGTTGGATGGATAATCCAAGTATGAATCCAACGATCCTTTTTGGAGCGAAAACGGAGCTAAAACGAAGAAGTTACGGCCAAAACGGTGTTCGGTACCTCCTCCGCGACTATGACACGTGTCAATGTCGCTGGTCAATGTAGCGCCAGGGAACAGAAGGTGGTACCAACCCCGCGACTGTGACACGCGACTATGCCAAAGGGCATAGTCGTCGGGCATTGTCGCACGGGGGCACCTGACCCATAAAATCGGGATTTTTCACCCCTTTTCCTCGTTTCACTTCACCCACTTCGTTTTTCTCTCCCAAGAACTGAAATCCTTCACCCCCAATGTCGATTTTGAGCCTTTTAGACCCCAAGAATCAAGTTTTCAAGTGTTCCTTCTTCATCTATCATGGTTTTGGAAGCTAAAGCAAGAATCCTCTCATTTCATCTTCCTCATCAAAGCTTTCTAGGGTTTCATCCAACCTTTTTTCTTCACTTTGAAGATTGGGAGTTTGTGGTTCATTTTGATGATTCTATAGGTATTTTGGTTGGTGGATTCAAGTTATGGTTAAGGTAATCTTCTCTTCTCTTCATCTATAGAAATTAGGGTTTTGGTATAAGTTGAGATCTTGATGTAAAAATGTTTGGGGAATGATTCTTTATGGTTGGAAACTTATGGATCTAGGTTTTTTGAAGATTTAGCTTGAGGATTCAAGTTTCTTCAAAGGTGCTCAAGTTTGGGGAAAATCTAGATTTAGCCTAAATCTAGCAAGGTGAGTTCAAGTTGATTTGTGAAAACGTTGTACATGCCAAAAATGTTTAGTTTAAAGTGTGTATGAGTTTTACATGAAATTATCAATTGTTAAGTTATTTGGTGGGTTTTGATTATTTGAAGTGTTTAATTTTATAAATCTTGCAAAACACCCACATTTGGGATTTTTGGGTAATATGATATATAAATCATAAATGAAAGTGTCTTAATGATTTATGGTACAAATGAAGTCTATTCCATGGTATATGCATATTTGGCGTATTTGATTTTATAACTGTTTGGAAAATACACATTATCGTGTCATGAGGCTTTTGGAAGTTTAAGTGTAAGATTTCACTTGGAAAATGGTTTGTCTCAACCAATGATGAGTTTTGGGGTAATCATGTCTTTGAGGTATGTGTTTGCATAAACGTCGATCAATTGCGTTTTATTGTTTTAATGACCTTTATTGTATGACCAAATGGTTTGTTAGCTAGTTGGCTCGTGTTCGACTTAAAAGAGTTTTGGGGACTTTAGTCCGAGTTATTTTATGTAACAACCCACTCTAAAATAAAGCATACATAGCATTTAATAATAAACATCTCAATAAAGGGGTTCCAAAATTCATTACATCTGTCTCAAAACTTAGCTTGGCGGAAGCAACCTATTCACAACTGAGAATATCACTAGCTTCTAAAAGTAAAAGTGACACTGTCTCTATCAGCATCCGAACTTTAATCATGCTCAGCTCACTTACCAGAGCCTCCTACTATATGCTTTCCTGAAAGGTTTAGTTTGGAAAATACGAGGGTTAGACCATGAGGTCTAGTGAGCTCCCTCAATTGTCAGTTCTCAAAGCATTTTAAAACAGTTTATAACTATAAAAGCAACTTTACATAAAACTTTCACGGATAATTCCGCTCCCGTAAATGGCACCTTGAAGTCACTCGGAAGTAACAACGAGTCAGTCTCACGCTGCCTTACTGGGTCACTCCCTCCCATGGCATAAACGGAACACCCCTCCGGCATGAGCACTGGCGGGCCTACCCCCCGACTTAGCCAATTTACGTCTATCACAATGTATGCATACATCTCATATAAACTTTCAAACAAGTAAATCATGTAAAATAACATGGCATTTCTACTCATTTACTTTCTTTGGAAAACACGTATTTTTAGTTAGAAAAACTCACCTGGCGCTTTAGCAATTTATTCTCGCGATAACTTCAGATGTTGGGGTGAACACCTATGATTTTTCAAGAATAAGAATAGTGAGTCATGAGTTAACCTTAGCCCACCCTGAACAGTTTTCTACTGGGTCTCAATTTCGGATTCGGCCCACTCCGGGACTTAACACAGATTCCGGATCCTATATGGATTCTGGATCCATTACTGGCCCAACCTCAATTCCGGATCCTATTGTGGATTTCGGTTTCTCTTAGGCCCAACTACATTTCCGGATCCCTTTTATGGATTCCGGACTCCCTTCGGCCCAACTACATTTCCGGATCCTATATGGATTCCGGATCCCTTGTGGATTCCGGATCCTCATGGTCTAAATCCTATTCCGGAACTATTCCGGATCTAAGTCAATACCGGATCCATTCCGGTTCCTGGTCAATTCCGGACTAGTTTCGAGTTCCTATTCCGGATCGAAATCCGGACTCTCGTAATCGGTCATTTGATGATGCGATACCCAATAACATTAGGGTCCAAGATTAACTCATTATAACCGATTACTAAGCCTCTTTCCCAACAAGATGATTATTCTAACTCTATAATGATTATCTAAATCCTTTTAAACATTCTTTTTAAACTCTTAAATAAAGAAATCCTCCAACAACCTAATCAATCCAGCAGAAACTCTAAAATAAGGGTTGGGATTAGGAACTACCTGTTAAAATCGATGTAGAATTAGATTCCAATTCTCTTTCCTCTTCCAAATTTGATGGTTGGTGAACTTTCTTCTCCAATTTGCTCTTGAGACCAAAATTTTCCCTTTCTCTGCTCTTTCTCTCTAAGCCGCCACACACACACACACCAATGATTTGCTCCTAGGGTTTTGAGCCCAATTTGGTGTTTATATACCTTCCATCCAAAATATAAACCAGTCCCTCAAATTTTAGACTTCACATTTCTTCCACCCATTTTATATTTCTTTAGCAAAAGAGAAAAATAAAGTCTTGGTTATTACAATACCTCCCCCTCAAAAGAATTCCGTTCCCGGAATTCCACTTTCGAAAAGTTGAGGGTACCTGGACCTCATGTCCGCTTCTACCTCCCAAGTTGCCTCTTGTCCTTTGTGATACCGCCACTGGACCTTTACTAGTCGGACCTCTTTGTTCCTCGTTTTGCGAACTTTGTTGTCCATAAGTTCTATTGGTTCCTCTTCGTACGTCAATTTCTCGTCAATGCTGACATCCTCCAATGGAATGGCCACGTCGGCGTCGGCCAAACATTTCTTCAGGTTTGACACATGAAACGTCGGATGAACTCCTCTCAACTCTTCCGGCAAGTCTAACTTATACGCTACTGCTCCCACTCGCTCAATAATCACAAAAGGCCTCACATACCTCGGTCTCAACTTTCCTTTCTTCCCGAAGCGTACTACTCCCTTCCAAGGCGAGACCTTTAACATTACCTTGTCGCCCACCTGGAACTCGATAGGCTTCCTTCTTCTGTTCACATACTTTCTCTGTCGATCTTGCATGATCCTCATCCTTTCACGGATTAGCTCTATCTTATCCGCTGTCAGCTGTACAATATTTGGACCTGCTAACTGTCTTTCTCCCATCTCGTTCCAACACAACGGCGTACGACACTTCCGCCCATACAGTGCTTCGAATAGGGATGCCTGGATACTCGCATGGTAACTATTGTTATATGAAAACTCTGTCAATGGTAGATGTACTTCCCACGACCCTTTGAAATCGATGACGCACGCTCGAAGCATATCCTCTAAGGTCTGAATAGTTCTTTCGCTCTGACCATCCGTTTGAGGATGATAGGCCATGCTTAGCTTCAGTTGCGAACCCAGCTCTCGTTGGACGCTTCTCCAAAATGCTGACGTGAACCGACTATCACGGTCAGATACGATGGATCGCGGCACCCCGTGTCTAGATACAATCTCATTGATGTATAATCGAGCTAGCTTTTCTAACGAATCTGACTTCTTGATTGGTAAGAAATGCGCGGACTTGGTGAGAATATCCACAATCACCCATATCGCATCGTTACCCTTCGGAGTCCTTGGTAACTTTGTAACGAAATCCATGGTGATGTTGTCCCACTTTCACACTGGTATCACCGTAGACTGAAGTTCTCCATACGGTCGCTGATGTTCTGCTTTAACTTTCAAACACGACACACATCGCTCCACAAAATGAGCGATGTCTTTCTTCATTCCCGGCCACAAGTAGAACTGTCTCAAGTCCCGGTACATCTTATTCGTCCCTGGGTGTATAGAATATCGCGACTTGTGCGCCTCTTCCAGAATGCTTACTCTCAAGTTCTCTAACTTAGGAACCCACACTCGGCCTTTCATACACTTCAACCCACCACTGTTGACACTAAACAATGATGTAATCCCAACGACCCTTTCACTCTTTACATTCTCTTCTAGTAACGCCTCCTCTTGAAACTTCTTAACTTCGTCTAGGAGGTTCGAAGTTGCCTCGACTCTGAAAGCCACTACTTTGGTCGATTTTCCTCGCTCTTTCCGACTCAACGCGTCCGCTACTACATTTGCCTTACCCGGGTGGTAAAGGATCTCGCAGTCGTAGTCGTTCAATAACTCCATCCATCTCTTTTGTCTCATATTCAATTCCTTCTTATCAAACAGGTGCTTCAGACTCTTGTGGTCGGTGTAAATCTGGAACTTTACTCCATACAAGTAGTGTCTCCATATTTTCAAAGCGAACACCACCGCCGCTAGCTCCATGTCGTGCGTAGGGTAGTTCTTCTCGTGATCTTTCAACTGTCGGGATGCGTAGGCAATCACCTTCCCGTTTTGCATTAAAACACACCCTAGCCCAAGCTTAGAAGCATCGTTGTATATTACAAAACCTTCTGATCCATCTGGTAACGACAAAATCGGAGCGCTGCTTAAACTCTCTTTCAATCTCTCGAATGCGGCTTCTTGCGCTTCGGTCCAAACGAACTTGACATTCTTCCTTGTCAAAATGGTCAACGGTGTGGCTATACGAGAGAAGTCCTGAATGAACTTCCGATAATAGCCCACTAAACCGAGAAAACTTCTCACTTCTGATGGCGACTTCGGCGGCTCCCAATCCTTGATTGCTTCGATCTTAGCGGGGTCCACCTTGATGCCATCCGCTGACACTACATGACCCAGAAATTGAACTTCTCTCAACCATAATTCGCACTTCGAAAACTTAGCGTACAGCTTCTCGCATTTCAACAATTCCAACGCTGCCCGAAGATGTTCCGCGTGATCCTTACGGGTACGAGAGTAGATCAGGATATCAACAATGAAGACGATCACACAGTTGTCTAGTAACGAGATACACACCATGTTCATCAAGTCCATGAACACTGTTGGGGCATTAGTCAAACCAAAGGGCATGACAAGAACTCGTAGTGTCCGTATCTCATACGAAAAGCTATCTTGGACACGTCTTCGTCTCTCACCCTTAGCTGATGGTAACCCGACCTCAAATCTAACTTCAAAAAGTAGCTCGCACCCTGCAACTGGTAGAAGAGGTCATCAATCATCGGAAGCGGGTACTTGTTCTTCACTGTCACCTTATTGAGCTCACGGTAATCTATGCACATCCGCATAGATCCATCCTTCTTCTTCACAAAAAGTACCGGCGCTCCCCAAGGCGATGAGCTCGGACGAATGAAACCCTTGTCTAATAGTTCTTGTAGTTGCGTCATCATCTCCTTCTTTTCTGTTGTTTCCAGACGATAGGGCGCACGCGCAATCGGTGCCACCCCAGGCATCAGATCTATTCTAAACTCTACTTGACGATCTGGGGGCAGACTCGTCAAGTCATCTGGAAACACTTCCGGGTACTCGCTGACTATCGGTACATCCCTTACTTATTTCTTCTCTAAGCATCTAGCACATAAGCTAAATACCCTAGACATCCCTTCCCCAGACCGCCTAGCTTTCAACATCGAAATCATACATGACTTCCTATCTCGACGATCCCCATAAATCACTACTTCCTTCTTATCAGGCAAGGCGATACGAATCAATTTCTTATTACACACTATGCTAGCGTCATTCTCCGCTAACCAATCCATTCCTAGTACTACATCAAACTACCCCATCCTCATCGGGTACAAACGCAAAGGAAACGAGTGATCGTCTACGTCTATGCTACATCCCTCATAGACCTCTTTCACCCAGACTCGACTATCATTTGCCACCTCTACCTCAAACCCAAAGTTCAACCTCTTGGGTTTCATTTGCAATTTTTGAATAAAATTAGGCGACACAAACGAACGATTGGCGCCTGAATCAAACAATACTCTAGCAAGAGTCGAGTCAATAGGGAAAGTACCTGTCACCACATCAGGCGTATTCACCGCCTCCTCCGCTGACATGTTGAAAGCCCTCGCCCTCGTGCGAGATGGATCCACCTTTCTCTCCCCGCCTCTTCCTCCACTACTACCGCCGTCACCCCCAGTAAACCCTTTCTTTAACCGCGGACAGTCCCACTTGACGTGATCTGATAACATGACTTCGAACTGAGGCAGTCTCGAGCTATGTGCCCTGTTTTCCCGCACTTGAAACATCCTTCCCTATCTGCCAAACACTCTCCCTTGTGCATTCTGTTACACTTGCTACAAGGTTTCTCTCCTGATCTGAAACCCACCCGCAGCTCGGGTTTAGGCGCACTCGGCCTCTTCCCATCCCTAGTTGGTCCTTCCCATTTCCGTTTGTCTCCGACTCTTTCTGTCATCTGTATGTTCTTTTCTTTCTCAGTGAGTTCTGCAGTATCTATCGCAGCCTGGAATGTAGTCGGACCTTTCACTTGTACTAACTCCCTTACACTGCTCTTTAATCCCCATATATATCTCTCTATACGTCTCTCCTCAGTAGGCACATACAGCTCAGCAAACCGAGCTTTCTCAATGAACTTCGACGTGTATTCCTGAACTGACATCGTTCCTTGTTCTAACCCCAGAAATTCTTCCTCAGGCTTCTTAACTGCCGCTACCGGGCAAAACTGTGTCTTGAACCTCTTAATGAATAACTCCCATGAAGTGGCCTTTGCTATTTCTGAACCTTTACCTCCAGTTTCTTCATCTATGGAAATTAGGGTTTTGGTATAAGTTGAGATCTTGATGTAAAAATGTTTGGGGAATGATTCTTTATGGTTGGAAACTTATGGATCTAGGTTTTTTGAAGATTTAGCTTGAGGATTCAAGTTTCTTCAAAGGAGCTCAAGTTTGGGGAAAATCTAGATTTAGCCTAAATCTAGCAAGGGGAGTTCAAGTTGATTTGTGAAAACGTTGTACATGCCAAAAATGTTTAGTTTAAAGTGTGTATGTGTTTTACATGAAATTATCAATTGTTAAGTTATTTGGTAGATTTTGATTATTTGAAGTGTTTAATTTTATAAATCTTGCAAAACACCCACATTTGGGATTTTTGGGTAATTTGATAAATGAATCATAAATGAAAGTGTCTTAATGATTTATGGTACAAATGAAGTCTATTCCATGGTATATGCATATTTGGCGTATTTGATTTTATAACCGTTTGGAAAATACACATTATCGTGTCATGAGGCTTTTGGAAGTTTAAGTGTAAGATTTCACTTGGAAAATGGTTTGTCTCAACCAATGATGAGTTTTGGGGTAATCATGTCTTTGAGGTATGTGTTTGCATAAACGCCGATCAATTGCGTTTTATTGTTTTAATGACCTTTATTGTATGACCAAATGGTTTGTTGAGCTAGTTGGCTCGTGTTCGATTTAAAAGAGTTTTGGGGACTTTAGTCCGAGTTATTTTATGTAACAACCCACTCTAAAATAAAGCATACATAGCATTTAATAATAAACATCTCAATAAAGGGGTTCCAAAATTCATTATATCTGTCTCAAAACTTAGGTTGACGGAAGCAATCTATTCACAACTGAGAATATCCGAACTTTAATCCTGCTCAGCTCACTTACCAGAGCCTCCTACTATCTGCTTTCCTGAAATGTTTAGTTTGGAAAATGCGAGGGTTAGACCATGAGGTCTAGTGAGCTCCCTCAATTGTCAGTTCTCAAAGCATTTTAAAACAGTTTATAACTATCAAAGCAACTTTACATAAAACTTTCACGGATAATTCTGCTCCCGTAAATGGCACCCTGAAGTCACTCGGAAGTGACAACGAGTCAGTCTCACGCTGCCTTACTAGGTCACTCCCTCCCATGGCATATACGGAACACCCTTCCGGCATGAGCACTGGTAGGGCTGGCAACGGGTAGGGTAAGGGTAGGGTAAGGGTTAATCCGTTATCCAATCCATTTAAAATAGCGGGTAACGAAACGGGTAATTATCCGTCTCATAAAACCCTTATCCATATCCTACCCTACCCATTAAAAATACCGGGTAACGAAACGGGTAATGGATAAATACTAAAACAAAATTTTATTTTAAACTATAATTGATATCGTTAAATCTCAAATATATAAATAAAACATAAGCTCATAAATATAGTTACTATTTATATCTAATATGTATACTAAACATTTTATTATTTTCAAAGAATAATCGTAGTATAATATTAAAAAATATATAAAAATTATAAGACCAACACTTTTCATTGTATTTATTTTCTTGAACCCGTCTTGTTTCTAGTTTAATCATCGTGAAATCTTTTAGTCGATAAATATAAAAGTACATATTAATATGCGACAATATTATAAAGAATATTAATAATATATAATTATGTATATATATACACACTAATATTTAATTATATATATATATGTATATATATATATGTATATATATTATATTGTAACGGGTAACGGGTAATGGATAACGAAAAAAACCGTTTATCCATACCCTACCCACTAAAATTTCGGGTAAACGGGTAATGGATAAGTGGATAAATGGATAAAATTTTCTTTATCCATACCCTTATCCAACGGGTCGAAACATAACGGGTAACGGGTTTACCCTTACCCATTGCCAGCCCTAAGCACTGGCGGGCCTACCCCCGACTTAGCCAATTTACGTCTATCACAATGTATGCATACATCCCATATAAACTTTCAAACAAGTAAATCATGTAAATAAACATGGCATTTCTACTCATTTACTTTCTTTGGAAAACACGTTTAAAACACGTATTTTTAGTTAGAAAAACTCACCTGGCGCTTTAACAATTTCTTCTCGCAATAACTTCAGATGTTAGGGTGAACACCTATGATTTTTCAAGAATAAGAATAGTGAGTCATGAGTTAACCTTAGCCCACCCTGAATAGTTTTCTACTGGGTCTCAATTTCGGATTCGGCCCACTCCGGGACTTAACACGGAATCCGGATCCTATATGGATTACGGATCCATTACTGGCCCAACCTCAATTCCGGATCCTATTGTGGATTCCGATTTCTCTTCGGCCCAACTACATTTCCGGATCCCTTTTATGGATTTCGGACTCCCTTCGGCCCAACTATATTTTCGGATTCTATATGGATTCCGGAACCAACCCACTCCGGATCCCATGTGGATTCCGGATCCTCACGGTCCAAATCCTATTCTGGAACTATTCCGGATCTAAGTTAATACCGGATCCATTCCGGTTCCTGGCCAATTCCGGACTACTGTCGAGTTCCTATTCCGGATCGAAATCCAGACTCTCGTAATCGGTCATTTGACGATGCGATACCCAATAACATTAGGGTCCAAGATTAACTCATTATAACTGATTACTAAGCCTCTTTCCCAACAAGATGATTATTCTAACTCTATAATGATTATCTAAATCCTTTTAAACATCTTTTTTAAACTCTTAAATAAAGAAATCCTCCAACAACCCAACAACCCACTCCGGGACTTAACACAGATTCCGGATCCTATATGGATTCTGGATCCATTACTGGCCCAACCTCAATTCCGGATCCTATTGTGGATTTCGGTTTCTCTTAGGCCCAACTACATTTCCGGATCCCTTTTATGGATTCCGGACTCCCTTCGGCCCAACTATATTTTCGGATCCTATATGGATTCCGGAACCAACCCACTCCGGATCCCTTGTGGATTCCGGATCCTCATGGTCCAAATCCTATTCCTGAACTATTCCGGATCTAAGTCAATACCGGATTCATTCCGGTTCCTGGTCAATTCCGGACTACTTTCGAGTTCCTATTCCGGATCGAAATCCGGACTCTCGTAATCGGTCATTTGACGATGCGATACCCAATAACATTAGGGTCCAAGATTAACTCATTATAACCGATTACTAAGCCTCTTTCCCAACAAGATGATTATTCTAACTCTATAATGATTATCTAAATAATTTTAAACATCCTTTTTAAACTCTTAAATAAAGAAATCCTCCAACAACCCAATCAATCCAGCAGAAACTCTAAAATAAGGGTTGGGATTAGGAACTACCTGTTAAAATCGATGTAGAATTAGATTCCAATTCTCTTTCCTCTTCCAAATTTGATGGTTGGTGAACTTTCTTCTCCAATTTGCTCTTGAGACCAAAATTTTCCCTTTCTCTGCTCTTTCTCTCTAAGCCGCCACACACACACACACCATTGATTTGCTCCTAGGGTTTTGAGCCCAATTTGGTGTTTATATACCTTCCATCCAAAATACAAACCAGTCCCTCAAATTTTAGACTTCACGTTTCTTCCACCCATTTTATATTTCTTTAGCAAAAGAGAAAAATAAAGTCTTGGTTATTACATTTTACTCTATATTGGGCCTTTGCAGTTTCATATTTTAAGAGTGTTAGACATTCTTTTAAATTACATTCATTTGAGGCATATTTAATCATTAAATTACATGTTTATGAATGGTGGACATTCTTTGGAGTCATGTAGTTTAGACTGTGTTGCATTGGATCCATAGGCACGTAAGTCAGTCTTTTGGTGATGGTCGATTGGGTATTTCGGGGTCGGACCTCGGGACCCGTGTTTTATGACCTTAAACTTTTCAAGTAGGCACTAGGAGGGTTGAGTCTGGAGGTGCTACCTTGGAGGTAGGCACTAGGACCTTCGCCGCTTTGAAGGGGGTGCCTTGGAGGTAGTCCTAAGCGTGCCGAGCCTTATGGTGGAATTTTGGGGATAGACATTAAGGTCAACTGTCTCTTGAGGTGAAACTTGTTGAGAAGTCGTAGGAACCCTTGGACGTCTAGTCGCGAGGTGTTGTACGGGTGGTATACTTATGTGTTTCCTCCACCCTCAACGAATACGGGTCTCCCCCGTTGTTGTCAAACATTATTTTTAGATATTGTTATATCCATGCTTTATTATCGTTGGTTTCGTATTAGTAATTGCAGTTGATGACTTTAATACTGGATCCCCTCCATATGTATTAAGGTTTGAATGATGCACCTACTTCCATGTATTCGGTAATTGGATTTCTATCCTATTTAGGCTTTGCGTGAGTATGGGGTTAGTTCCATGTTTTGGTATATTTCTATCTAAACGTTTATCACAAAGGTGGGACTTTTGGAAAAGACATCACTATACATTCTAAACTGTTACTTATTTACAATCGTGACTTAAGAAACCTTTTTTCTGTTTTATTTATTATATAGTGATATAAACTCTTGAACTCACTAGGCGTTAGCCTAACCTTTTTATTTTTCGGCATGTGCATCAGGTTCCAGTTTGGGAATGGTTTTAGCGACACTGCGAAGAGTTGAGTGTGAGTATGCACGAGAAAAGAATAGTCTTTGGATGAGGCCTTTCGCACATTGGGATTAGTACCTTTCCTTGGGTTTAGTAACACCCGACCTTACTTAGTTTGGTGTGATTTAAGTTATTGAATGTTGGAGTAATTTTTATGTTTTTAAAGTTGAGGTATTTCCATTGATGGTTTGGTAGAAAGAATTTTATTGAAGTTTTTATTTAGTTGTTGTTTCCAAATTTGAGGGTGTTACACATCTGTAAGACTACAAAGCATGCATGGAGTTCGAGCTCTCAAAAGGCAAACTGAGTTGTCTGCTGCTGTAACAACCCAATTTCAGTAAAATAAAACTTATAACAATACAATTCCACCGACAGTGCGCTACTTATAAGAACTTTCCAATTCTTACCCTGCCCAGAGATTGCTTCCAACGACACAACACAATTCCACTCTACATCCAGTGCGCTACTTATAAGGGTAACATCGTACCAAGATTTCGACCCACGCTCCCCAAAATAGGGACATGAAACACACTAGGAATGTTCCATAACTTCATCGAGTACATTTAATTCATTCAATAATTCCCCAATCCTTTCGATAACTGCCATTACTCCATTACAATGTGGCCCAATTCAATTTCCTATTGAAACACACTACTCCAAACCATGGGAATGTTTTCCCATTCAACTGTTCTCCCGACTTAAGATTGAAAATTACTCCTACTTCCCAATCCAATCCTCTTAGTCCCGTTCACTTATCCATCCCTTTCTGATCAAAACCAACAACGTACCACATTCTTTGACATCGCTCCTCGGCCAACTACCACATTTTCAGGTCGGTAGCATGCCAAACCATACACACTTGCAATCTCTTCGATCAATCATACTACTCCCCCAAAATACTCTCTTTAAAAGAAAGCGGATCTACTGGAGTCAACGCCGCAACAATCCGAATCTCTATGGAGACTAACCGCTCCCCTCGACGACGTTACGCAAGATTGCCCTCATATCGATACTGAATTCTCCCCACCAAAAAAACATTTATTTCAAAAAGGAAAGAAAGATTCGCTATCTCCCCCAAATAGTGTTCGCCTGGCACAATTAGTATTTCCTGAAATCACACTGAATCATACATGCAACACTGATACCAACCAAAGATCACACCGTATCCAGCTTTCATACAGAATTATATGAAGAAGACTTGCACAGCTTAACGGCTGCATAATCCGCTCACTCGAGCTAATCCAACCTTACGGACGCACATTTATGTTCTTACAACATCCCCTTAACGATTCCGCTCCTTTAGGAACTACCGCAAAATTTCACTTGCCCTCCCACAAGGAGGAGTGACCAAACTCACTCGAACTATCTCAATTAAACGAATACTGAACGACACGCTCACGCGGAGCATTCTCCCCGACAATACCGAATCTAATCCAAAGGTCTCTCAACCAGGGCACTACATCCGACCACTTGTTTCCCTTCTAACTTGATACACTAAAGATGCCTCAAAAGGATGAATCGCTAACATGAGTCAGCTTTTAGACCGGTCGCACGAACTTAGCTTCCTCAACTCTTTAACCATGACATACACAACGATCCATTTTTCTTATGCCTTACAAATAACAGTTCCTTAACTAGTCCACCTTTCTAGTGTCTCCTGACATCTTCTCGTCGCAAACCTGTCTATACTTGATCCACCATAACGTCATCATTTTCTGTCGTTCCTACACGGAACGCCCATCACACACCGCTACAGTCCAAGAGAACGGTTTCTCCCAAAATCATCAGTCAATACCTTTAGCCAAGTCCTCGTAAAGTACCTAGCACCAAGAACAACTAAGAGTTCCTAACTCTCCAACACAGCCATCCCCCTCATTGCATTTCTTTACATCCACGGAATACTCCAACACTCCTGACTAAACTTCATAACGAAGCACCACAGCTTAACGGTTACAGTATCCTCTTCGACAATCAAGTGAAGTATGCAAACTCACTTCAAAATCCAATGGGATCGAGAAGAATAAGGGTTTGTTGATCCAAACCCTCAGTGATTTGATAATGACCCTCTCTTATATACTTAGTGAAAATTGTAAGTAAACAATATGTATCAGAGTTTCACTATCGCTGATAAGTACTAAGATCTTCCAGTACCGCTGATAGGAACTCTCGCTCTTTAAGTTAAACATTCAGCGAAACTGTTCACCATAAATGCTATGAGTCTGTTCAGTCATTATGATGATCGCTGATAAGTTAGTTGTTTACTTATGATCCCTGAAGACAAGTTTCACGTCAACAAAGGTTCTACGCTGAAGTCGAAGATCAAGCTCAAGAACCAGCGACAAGTCTCCTAATGAACTGATGCGGATCAGCGAAGACTCAGATTTGTCCACTCAACGTGAAGTATCAAGTACAAGACTTCAGCTATCGCTGAACTTTATCATTCGCTGAATAGAAAATGATAATCGCTGAATCAACGAAAGCTGATCATGAAGTCCTCCGTACAAAGTACTTTTGTCTTAACCACCCTTGCACGCCTCCATACGAAATGTCAGAAAAGAACCTCCGAAAATCTGAAATCGTACAACCACTCTGATACTACACTATTCATCCATACGACTACTAAGGTTGTCAACCAAGGTCAATGACATGCAACCAACCAGCTGATGACACGTGTAAAGTATATACTGAATTGCATTAAATGCATGCAGTATATAAAGAGATGAACTCACTTCATTTGAAG
Organism: Saussurea involucrata; assembly: GCA_033807775.1. Classification (NCBI taxonomy): domain Eukaryota; kingdom Viridiplantae; phylum Streptophyta; class Magnoliopsida; order Asterales; family Asteraceae; genus Saussurea; species Saussurea involucrata. Next base: position 221,790,371 of record CM066320.1, read on the forward strand.
TAACTTGCTAACTCTGGATAAGTTCAATCTCTTATCTCAAGATAGGTTATTATTAGTAATTTCCTTATCTCTCTTAGTGCAAGAAACCTTAGTGTTCCAACTTGTTTAGATTTAGGTTTATCCTTAATCTTGTCTGCGCAACAAGCTATAAATTTTTAATGATTTATCAATAAACAATTTAGAAAAGTAAAATCTGTGTGTTTGTATTCAACCCCCCCCCCCCCCCCTTCTACAAACTTGTATAGGCCTTCGAGACCAACAAGTGGTATCAGAGCAGATTTGTTTAATCTCATAAACAAGATCTAATCTAAGATATTTCTCTTCCTTGCTATTATCTGAAAATGACCGCCAATACAAACACAAATTATATAGACAATGGTTCTCTTGCAAAACCCCCTAGATTTTCCAGAGATAACTTCAACTTATGGAAAAATAGGATGACACTCTTCTTAGAAGGTGTAGACCCTACTATACCTTACTATATTGAGAATGGTCCATTCATCCCTGTAAGATTTGATGCTGCAGTTCCAGGCACTGAGAATAGACCTGCTATTCCAGAAAGGCTGGTACCTAAAGAAATCCATCAATGGACTGATGAAGATAAGAAGAAAGTGGCTATAGATACAAAAGCCAGATCCATACTATCCATGGCTCTTCCTGACGAAGTCTACCATTCCGTCATGAATCTGAAAACATCAAAAGCCATGTGGGACACAATATGTGTTCAGTATGAAGGAACATCTGAAGTCCAGGACTCAAGAAAGATCAACCTGGTAAGACAATACGAAAGCTTCATTTCTGGTAAGAATGAAACTCTCTCTGAAGTTCACCAACGTTTTAATTGTTTAATTATAGATCTGAAAACTGTTGGTAAGGAATATTCTAACTTTGAAGTGCTGACAAAGTTTCTAGAATGTTTACCTGAAAGCTGGGACAATTATTCCATGTGTCTCAAGCTGTCAAAGGATCTAAGATCAATGACCCTTGCTACCTTATATGGCACGTTGCTGAATCATGAGCAATCAAGCCATCTTAAGAAGAATCTTGTAAAAGATTCCAAAAGCACCCCTGTTGCTTTAATCTCAGAGGAACCTTCTGCTCAGCGACCCTCGGTCACTATCATTGAGTTAGAGAGTAACTCTGAAAGTTCATCAGATTCTGATTTTTCAGATGATGAATCCTTGGCTCTCCTAACCAAAAAGTTCAGGAGATTTGCCAAGAAGAAAATGTTTAGAAAGAACAAACCTCTTTCCATAGCTGACAAGCCTAAATCATCAGTTTTTGTTGATAAGGCTACTGCTACTTGTTTCAACTGCGAAAAGACAGGACATTTTGCTAACGAGTGCAGGTCTAAGAAAGTTTCTAGACCCTCAGCTTTTACAAAGAAATCCTTTGTTCCAAGGAATAAAGATGACAAATACTCAAAGCTGAAAGACAAATATGCGAAGCTGAAAAGCTTTAAGAAGAAAGGAAAAGGCCTGATGGCTGACTATGATTGGGCTGCTTCTGATGAAGAAGCATCATCATCTGATTCTGAAGATGATGAAGCAAATCAATGTCTCATGGCCAAGATTGAAGAAGAGGAAGAAAGTTCAGACATTCCCTCCACTTCAACCTCTGCTATTCAGGTATCACCTTCTTTCTTTACCAATATTGCAAATATTGATGAAGCTGATAGTCTCCGTAAGATCGATCTCTTGACTAGAAGTTTATACGAAGCCATGAACGGCAAAAGATCAAGTATATTTAAATCAGCTAGTCAAAATCGAACGAGCAGAAGCTATCGCTGCATTAGAGGCTGAAAAAGCTACTGTTGAAGGATGGTGTAATTCTTCAACAAAGATCACTGAGATAATTAAGGCTCAGATTCCTCTGAGTGATAAACGTGGTCTGGGTTATAAATATGATACTCCAAAACCAACCACTGAACGTTCAATGCTTAAATTTGGAACGTTCGTATCCTCAGTCGTTGACACTTCATCATCTCAGTGCTCCTCGTCCTTTACACCAATCCCTGAGGAAACTCCTACCTCCTCAAAAGGCAAGGAGAAAATGGTTTATTCAAAACCTACCTCTGTCTCTAAATACAAAGGTAAAGGAATTGTTATTTATCAAAATCCTCAGAAGGGTACCTTAGTACCAAAGCTGAATGCTTCTAAAGCCTCAGTGACCTACCCCTCTGGATCTAGAAAGCTGATCTCTGGATCTATTCAGCGATCTACTCCTAGACTCAGAGTGGATGTCCTTGGTAAGAAATCTGAAGAACTGAATGTTCGTCCCATTTCTAAAGCCAATAGTTTACTTGGTGCTGGCACTTCTAATTCGAAATTAAAAGCTCAGCATACAAGTGGTCCTAGAACTACTTTTAGCTATAGGAAATGTTATCACTGTGGACTCACTGATCATATTGCTAGTAAGTGCCCCACAGCCACCAAAGCTGAAAAGATAGCTAAGGTGAAGATTGCCCCCAAGGCAAAGAAGACCAACCCTGGTGCAAATCAGGTCAAGGTGAATTCTACCACTGAGGTTAAGAAATTAACCAAAGTGACTGCTGAACCTTCCATTCCAACTACTTCCACTGACAAACGTGTATACATGGTTAAGTGGGTACCTAAGAAAAACTAATCTTCCTTTGTATTGCAGGTTAAGAAGGGTATCTGGTATCTCGATAGCGGATGCTCTAGACACATGACTGGTAAGAAAAGCCTGCTCGCTGAATACAAGGAAGAGAAAGGTCCCTCTATGACTTTCGGTGGAAATGGAAAAGGACATACCCGAGGGTATGGTGTACTTTCAAATGGTACAACCTCCTTCAGAAGAGTCGCATATGTTGAAGGACTGAAACATAATCTTCTAAGCATCAGTCAGCTCTGCGACATGGATAACAAAGTGATTTTCACTAAGGAATCCTGCTTTGTCACTGACAAAAAGGAGAAGATAGCTCTCAGCGGTTATCGTTTGGAAAATGTTTATGTAATAAACATGGACTCGACAACCACTGAGAACTCCTGTTTCTTCTCAAAGGCATCTTCTGATGTTAACTGGCTATGGCACAAGAGGCTCTCGCATCTAAATTTCAAGACACTGAATACTCTTTCCTCCAAAGAGTTAGTCACTGGTCTACCTCAACATTCATACGCCAAAGAGTCTTTATGTTCAGCGTGTGAAAAAGGGAAGCAGACCAAAGCAAGCTTTAAATCAAAGCAAGTTTCCTCAGTGTCATCTCCTCTACAACTACTCCATATGGATTTGTTTGGCCCTGTTAACAAACAATCCATCGCTGGAAAGAAATATACGCTGGTCATAGTTGATGAATTCTCTCGCTTCACTTGGGTAATGTTTCTCCATTCTAAGAGTGACACCCCTGAAGAACTCATCACCTTTGTTCGGAAGATGGAAACTCTGAACAATATGATTGTTCGCTCAATAAGGAGTGATCATGGAACTGAATTCAAAAACAGTTATCTTGATTCCTTCCTTGAGAGTAAGGGTATTTCTCACAACTTTTCGTCAGTGAGAACACCGCAACAAAATGGAGTCGCTGAAAGAAGAAATAGAACAATTATTGAAGCTGCACGTTCAATGCTCAGCGATTCTCACCTGCCTACTCAGTTTTGGGCAGAAGCTGTCAACACTGCTTGTTTTACGCAAAACAGATCGATGATAGTTAAAAGATTCAAAAAGACAGCCTATGAACTCTTTCATGGGAGAAAGCCTTCAATCAGCTTTCTTCACATCTTTGGATGTCAGTGTTTCATACTGAACAACAGAGATGCCCTTGGAAAGTTTGATCCTAAGGCTGATGATGGAATCTTTCTTGGATACTCCTCAGTCTCCAAAGCCTTCAGAGTCTTCAACCGTAGAAGACAAACTGTAGAAGAAACTATTCACGTCACGTTTGACGAATCCCGTTCAGCGAACTCTAAACCGTCCGCTGATACTGAAGAACTGAATCAATGGATGTTTTCTCATCTTGGTGATTCAGAAGATATTCCCACTCCTCATGCTCATCCAGTAGAAGATGATAGTCCCACTATCATTCCAAACTTGCAGAATAGTGAAGCTGAAACATCTTGGGTCTCAGCTGTTCCTATAAACACTATACCTGCAGTTAATCCAAATGTCTCAGAAATTCCATCTATTTCTCAGCAATCAGCGAATGAAGTGACAAATGCAAACATTCCTCTCTTAGCTGATAATCCAGAAGTAGCTGAAGCCTCATCTTCAGTTTCTCCAGTTCAGACTGAGTCAGTGACGTATGCTCCGGCTCAGCGATGGACTGTAAATCACCCAATCGATCAAATTCTTGGTGATCCAAACGTTGGTACTCAGACTCGTAGAAGTGCAGGTAATATTTGTTTATTTGTTAACTTTATTTCTCTAACTGAACCAAAGAAAATAGATGATGCCCTCAGAGATCCAAACTGGGTAAGCGCTATGCAAGAAGAGCTGACTGAATTCGAAAGAAATAAAGTTTGGAAACTCGTTCGTAGACCAACTGACAAAACGGTGATAGGCACTAAATGGGTCTATCGAAACAAGTTGGACGAACATGGTACTGTAACTCGCAACAAGGCTCGTCTTGTTGCTCAGGGATACAGACAAGAGGAAGGCATAGATTATGACGAAACATTTGCTCCAGTAGCAAGACTTGAATCTATTCGTCTTTTCTTAGCATATGCTGTACACAAAAACTTCACTGTACATCAGATGGATGTTAAGTCAGTGTTTCTGAATGGAAAGCTGAATGAAGAAGTTTATGTGGAACAACCTCCAGGATTCCCAGATCCTAAGTGTCCAGGTTATGTTTATAAACTGGACAAGACACTTTATGGCTTAAAGCAAGCTCCACGTGCATGGTATGACACTCTTTCCACTTATCTCCATATTGAAAAATTTGAGCGAGGTAAGATTGACAAAACTCTATTTTTTAGAAAAGTAAAAGGTCATATCATTCTAGTTCAAATACATGTTGATGACATTATATTTGGTTCTACTAACCCTGAGCTTTGTACTCGTTTCGCTGATAGAATGAAAGATGAGTATAAAATGAGCATGATGGGTGAACTAACATACTTCCTTGGTCTTCAGATTAAGCAAACTGAAAAAGGAACTTTCATTAATCAGGGAAAATATGTTAAAGATATGCTGAAGAAATTCGACTTAACTGAAAGTTCAGCTATGAAAACCCCTATGGCACCACCGCTGACACTTGATAAGGACACAAAGGGTGTTCCTGTCAATGTTACGTTGTACCGTGGGATGATCGGCTCACTATTGTATCTTACAGCTAGCCGACCCGATATTATGTTTGCAACATGCTTGTGCGCACGATATCAAGCTGAACCTAAGATATCCCATATGAAAGCTGTAAAGCGAATCTTTCGATATCTTAAGGGTACATCGAATCTAGGCCTTTGGTATCCCAAAGACTCAGGATTCGATCTAACCGCCTATTCAGACAGTGATTTTGCAGGTTGCAAAATGGATAGGAAAAGCACCACAGGAGGATGTCAGCTCCTGGGTGGAAAGCTGGTAAGTTGGACAAGTAAGAAGCAAAACGCAGTGTCCACTTCCACAGCTGAAGCTGAATATGTAGCCGCTGGAAGCTGTTGTTCTCAAGTCTTGTGGATGAGAAATCAGCTACTAGACTATGATCTTCAGCTCTCCAAAATTCCAATCTATTGCGACAGCACTAGTGCCATCGCTATAGCCAACAACCCAGTGCTACACTCAAAGACAAAACACATCGAAATCAGATATCATTTTATCAGAGATCATGTGATGAATGGTGATATAGAACTTCATTTTATTCCAACTGATTATCAGTTAGCTGATCTATTTACCAAACCTCTTGATGAGACAAGATTCAACTTTCTCATCAGCGAACTTGGAATGCTGAACTTTGAAGGATAAAACCTTCAGCGGTTCACATTGATCAGCGATAGGATAAAATCAACTTGTATAACCCATTCTATCATTCTCTCTCTGAATAAACTTGATTCGCTGATATCAAGGTATGTTTACTCTCTCTGACATATCGCATGTAAATGCAAGATTTCAAAATAAATTGCATCGCTGAATATCTCTTCCTTAACAGCGACTTTTTGAAATTTCTTAAAACCTTCACTGATATTTCTATTCAGTGCTTCATGTTTTCAAAGAGTCCCTGAGTTTTTCAAAACCTCAGAGACAACCAAGAATATGAAAGGACAGTTGTGACGTCATTGCAACGGATAAACCCCGACACGATTTCTTTCTGACACACGTTTCGTTCAAACTTCCAATCAAATGCAAACACGTGTCCGTGTCATGATGAAAACCTTTTCCCGCTCAAGGTTTTCTCTCTCTAAAACTCTCTATATAAACAACTCTTGGTTTATATTTTATCTTTTACGCGATCAATCTTTCTCCGCAAGAAAAGAATTACTGTTGCATTTGTGCTCTCAAATCTTCAAAGAACTGTTCATCATCTTCTTCATCAAAACATCAAGGTTAATATGTTCTTATTTTTTTTCAAATGCTTAACTTGTTTCCGATCTTATCATTTGTTTTAAACAAGATCAAACAAAAGAACTTCTTAAAAATAAAATCATTTCTTTCATGGTTTTATGAACACAACCAATTCATGGTTGTTCTTCAAGTTTAAATGCAAAAATCTTAAACTTGTTCTTCATTCGTTTCCAGAATCTAATTTCTTCATAGAAAACTGGATAACAAGATTCAATGGGTTTTACATTTCGTTTCAAAAATCATGAAAACCCCTAATCTTCATTAAGACATTTATGTCTGAATGAAATGGACAAAATTCGAACCATCTTAATGGAAATTCTTTCCATATCAAGACAATTCTTATTTGTTAACATCTTTGGTTGAACTGATAATACAGAGAAATGGCAACTTCAAAGATCAATGTTACCGCTGAGAACATCTCCGCTGACTCTGAGGAAGTGGAAATCATCAAAGCCCCTCAGGTTAAGTTCAAGCTGGATCAACTTGACTGGACCAAGATAAACAACCTCTCTGCGCTTTTCGAGTTTCTTCCTCGAAAGCAAGTTACACATCTGGATGATGCTGTAAATTTCCTTAAGAATAGTTGCATTTCAACAGCCCTGACAATTACACCTCCTGCTAGTCAGCTATTGCTATCCCAGTTCTGGTACTCTGCCAGACACTCTCAGCTACCATCCGCCAAAGATCTCTCCAAAACTATTGACTGCATACTCAGCGATACTGAGTATGGCACAATAAAGATAACCCCCGCAATCATTCAAAAAGCCCTGAACTTTCCCAATGCTACCAAAGAAAAACCGTTTGTTCCATTCCCTGACCATAAGAAGCATGCTGACAGAGAAGAAATCATTGCTTTCCTCGACGCAATGGGTTACATCTGGGAAACTGGAAGGGACAAGAAGCCCGAGAAGAAGCTGACGCTGATAAAGAAGTCCAAAATGCCCAGCGAGATGAATTTCATCTTCGCACACCTGATCAGCTGCATGACAGCGAAGACCGGCTCCTCTGATCAAGCCGCTCAACCTCAGCAGGCTATGGGATACGCACTGCTGAAAGGTCTACATATTGACTGGGCATCTATCATTTATGATGACCTAGTACAAAGAGTAGATTCTGCTGCTGACAGGCCTGCATGGGTTCCCTACCCCCGTTTCATCAGCGCCATCTTCCAATATGGCCTGAAGGACAGCTATCCTCAAGAGGGTGACCTGAAACTTTCTCAGGTTGGCCCTAAGGTGCTCGATTTCAAACCTGTCGACAATGAGGTACGTCTCTCTACCCTTCTCTCTCTTCTTAACCCTAATTCTTCGACTTATGTGGCTCCTTCAGCGACAATACCCATCGCTGATACCCCGGCCACACAATCCTCTCCTTCTAAGAAAAGGAAACACTCTTCAACCCAACTTGATTTCAAAAGGATCAAGAAAACCAAGGAGCAACCCCAGCAATCCCATGCTGAAGACTCCTCAGCTCATTCTGAAGAGCTGAAGGAAAGTTCCGTGGTACGCTCTGCCACACCCGTGCAAGCCATCCCTCCAATCCAGACTTCAGCGTCTCCAAACGCTGAGGTTAGAAACTTGGAACCTACCCAACCTCCCTCAGTCTCTCAAAAGACTGATGAAGTGATTCTCAGCGAGTCCAACGCTGAACTCAGTACACGAACCCCATTCTTATCCTTCGCTTCTCCCTCCACTCACTTGGACACTCCTCCAAAGAACACTGGAGATGCCATCATTCCAGAAGCCTCAGCTGACGCTTCTCAAAGAATGATGAAGACAGGACCTGCAGAGATCACCATTCCTCACGGAACTTTTGAGGAAGATATGGAACATTTTTCAGGGATCCGCAACTTTGACGAGTTCATCAATCCTCCTGCAGGTACAAATCAACCCATATACACTGTAACTAAACCTGAAACTTCTGAGCTTTCCTTTGTTCACAAGTACTTATGTGTTACAGGTCCTAATTTGGGAGACATCAACGCTTCTCTGAAGTCCGTGGAAACAAAGCTGACAGGTCTCACCACCACACTCTCCAATAACTCTACAGCTGTAACCACCGCTGGAGAAAATTTGACAAAGCTGACAACGGTGGTGGAGAAGAAGGCTTCCACAGATGACTTGAAGCAAGTTGATAAGACTCTCAGCGATTTCGCTAAGGTGCTCGCTGATATCTACACAGACTACACCTCACTCAAACAATCAGTTTCCTCCATGTCCGGCGAAGTAACAACGCTGAAGACATCGGTTGGAGCACTAGAGGGTGATATGTCTGCTGTGAAGACAAATGTTCAAACTCTGACGACTGACTTAGGCTCTGTAAAGACCGACGTTGGTTCGATGAAAACAATGATTGAAGAGCTGCTCAACAAGGCAAATACTCCTGCTCCTGCCCCTGCCCCTGTATTGGAAACTTTCACAGCGGCGGATCGTAAAGAGCTGAAGAAGATCACTCCTGCTATATCTGGCCTTGAAGACAGATTAGCAGCGATTGAAAGTTGTATTAAAATCTCTGGCCAAGAAGACAGAGAAAATACAAATGCTGAGTCTACCCATTCCTCCCCAAATCATGAGAAAGAGGGGGAGAAGAGCGCTGAACATCCCGAGGAAAAGAGCACTGAACATACCGAGGAGAAGAGCGCTGAGGATCTTGAAAAGAGCGCTGAAGACCTTTCCCATGATGAATCTATCAGGGGAGAGAAGAATGAATATCTTATCGCTGGACCTCAGGGAGATGAAAACCCTGAGGGAACCGAGAAGCTCGCCTCTGTATCTGAGGGGGAGCAACTCGAAGACGAAGCTGAAGAATCCGAAGCAGAAGATGATGAAGACATCGACATCCCTGATAATGAACCATCCTCCTCTCCAAGGAATGATGATGATGATGACGAAGATGACGATGATTTATTTGTCGTCAAACCTGCCCCAAAGATCAAAGCTCGTAAGGGAATTTCAATAAATGAACCAACAGGGGAGCAGACAAAGACAAAGCCCTCAGCCTCTGGCGCTGAGAAAGGCAAAGGCAAATGCGTCGCTGAAGATGAAAATCTGGCGATCTTGCTTGTAAAGCCGGTTTGTCAGGTACACTAATCATATCTCACTCCATCCCTCCTCTATAAGTTCTACTACCCTAGCCTACACCTGAACATATTTCTCTTTCTCTTTCTACCCAAGTTCTTCTACCCATGTTCTTATTTGTAAGATCGCTGTGTTTCAGCTAGTCCTCTCCCCTGTTTGAGGATGTCGCTGAAGGTTCTACTACTGCGACTTCACAAATAAAGCCAGCTGCTGCTGATGAAATAATCCCAGTCTAAGATTTGATCTCTGAGACTGATGAACCAGAAGAACAACCTCTCTCGCACAGAAACAAACCTTCCTCAGCTCCTCAAAAGCTGAGTGAAGAGGATCAAAAGAGAAGAGAGGAAATAATAAAGCGATTCGAGGATCAGCGAATCATTCTAAGGCGTGATCAACTTCCTTCAGTTCCTCCAAAGTTCAAAATCTCCAAAGCTGAATACCAGGAACACCTTAGAGCTGAACGCCTTATCGCTGAAAGGAAGGAAGCTGAAGAAAAAGACAGAGAATACGCCATCAAGCTTACTCAACGATCAATCAAAGACCCCAAGCTGAAAAGAGTTCCCCCATTGATGTTCAACGTCAGCTCTGGGATGATGCTCAAGAAATCGTTAGAGAAAAGACAAAGGTCTCTGATACAACTTTGGAATGGGCTAAACAAATGCTGACTTATCGATCAAGACCATCCAAAATAATCAAAGCCAACATCAGAGGAAAAATGTACGCTGATGTTCCTGTTGTTGAAGTGGATGTCTACAGAGATGACAAAACCAAGCAAACCTTCTATGCTGCTTCATTAGAAAAGTTTGGTCTCTCTGAATGGTTAGAAACGAAATTAGCCATTCAGGGATCACGCTCAAAATTCAAAAGCCATGTTGAGATGATCTTAAACAAACAGATCGACTTGCTTTCATCTGCTGTGGATATTCCTCCTACTCTTCCTCAACCGAAGAAAGCCTCTGCTAAGAAGAAGAAAGTTTCTGATTCAGGTCCAATCATTCGAAATGAAACAGGTATTGGTTTCTCTCGTGCTGAAGTTCTTGGCCCTGATGCTGATCTTTCAATGCTTGACACCTCCCTACCACCTGGAGAAACCTTCATCCCTGGCACAGTGGTAAGTGATCCATATGGTATATTCTTCTTAGACTATGATGGAAATCCTCACTTTCAACGTGTCTCTGAGCTCCACATCGCTCCCATCGAACAACTCAGAGATCTCGTACACTGGTGTGAAGTCAGACGCGACATCAAAGCTAGACACCTAAAGCCCTTGATTTTTGAAGCTGCTCTGAAGTTAAAGAATCAAGGAGTAAATGTCCCTGACTAGATGATCCCCACTAAAAAGACCCTTGATGAACTTCTCATTAAGGAAGAACCCTTTGAAAACTGATATAATCTCTTTTTTCTCTATTGTATCAGTTATCCTTCTGTACTTGTAAATTATTTCGCTTGTACTTGTAATCTTTCTGTTCTTCATTGTAACTTGATTCAATATTTTAAAGAAAGATTTCAGCAAACGTACTTTACTCCATCAGTACTGAAAAGATCCCAGAAAACAGTAAAAGGGACAAATATTTTATGAGTTCTTTTTATCCTTATGTTTTCATTAAATAGCAATTTTCTTTGTTGCTATGTCATAATCAAATAGGGGGAGATTGTTGATCCAAACCCTCAGTGATTTGATAATGACCCTCTCTTATATACTTAGTGAAAATTGTAAGTAAACAATATGTATCAGAGTTTCACTATCGCTGATAAGTACTAAGATCTTCCAGTACCGCTGATAGGAACTCTCGCTCTTTAAGTTAAACATTCAGCGAAACTGTTCACCATAAATGCTCTGAGTTTGTTCAGTCATTATGATGATCGCTGATAAGTTAGTTGTTTACTTATGATCCCTGAAGACAAGTTTCACGTCAACAAAGGTTCTACGCTGAAGTCGAAGATCAAGCTCAAGAACCAGCGACAAGTCTCCTAATGAACTGATGCGGATCAGCGAAGACTCAGATTTGTCCACTCAACGTGAAGTATCAAGTACAAGACTTCAGCTATCGCTGAACTTTATCATTCGCTGAATAGAAAATGATAATCGCTGAATCAACGAAAGCTGATCATGAAGTCCTCCGTACAAAGTACTTTTGTCTTAACCACCCTTGCACGCCTCCGTACGAAATGTCAGAAAAGAACCTCCGAAAATCTGAAATCGTACAACCACTCTGATACTACACTATTCATCCATACGGCTACTAAGGTTGTCAACCAAGGTCAATGACATGCAACCAACCAGCTGATGACACGTGTAAAGTATATACTGAATTGCATTAAATGCATGCAGTATATAAAGAGATGAACTCACTTCATTTGAAGTAACTTGCTAACTCTGGACAAGTTCAATCTCTTATCTCAAGATAGGTTATTATTAGTAATTTCCTTATCTCTCTTAGTGCAAGAAACCTTAGTGTTCCAACTTGTTTAGATTTAGGTTTATCCTTAATCTTGTCTCCGCAACAAGCTGTAAATTGTTAATGATTTACCAATAAACAATTTAGAAAAGTAAAATCTGTGTGTTTGTATTCAACCCCCCCCCCCCCCCCCTTCTACAAACTTGTATAGGCCTTCGGGACCAACAGGGTTCTCCTTTCATCCCGTCACTAACCACAACTCAATCTCCAGGTCTCAAAATGGCAATAACGTATACTGCCTGAAAATCCACACACTTCAAACGAGCATACTCACCACCTTTGACTACTTCAATATTACGGCAAACCATCATTACATCTATGACTTACACGTTCCTTCGGTACAAAGTACTACCACTTCTTCACTCCACTATCGCACCACGCGACCACATTGCAACAAGCTAACATGATGCCTTTACACACACAGAAGATGCTACCTCCTTCATGCCACCCATAACACAATTTCATTTGAAGCACAAACGTTTCCCGACTTTGCCTTTCCCCGGGCCTCGACGAACTGCATGTCAAGATCATATAATCAAAGCACACCCGCTTCGATTACACTAATCGTTTCATTCTTATATGGCTCAACAACCCCATAGGAAATTACCTATGCTACCACTATCTTTCACTTCTGACACACTCACACAAGGTGGTCCAGCGTCATGCCGAATACACACCTTTCTCCGATCAACTTCTTACATCTTTGCAAGAAAAACTCAGCAAGATAACCACACTATAGTTACTTCTCCAATACCAGCCTCCTTACTACCATCCAACAGAATGACCATGGATTTCAACATCAACAATCGGCACGCTAAAGTTCAGCCGCCTCACGACAGACAAGGATTCCCGAAGGAATCTACTTCTCCTAACTCCTCGAACAACTTTTCGCTTCTCGTCAACTCCTCGCGACCCATCTCCGCTATGCTAAACACCTTACGCACAAGCGAATCATCAAAACCTCAATGGACCTCACATCCACATTGGTGATCTTCCGTTTCCCCCAATGCCCTCACAAGGTGTTCCTATACCATATCATTTACACATTCTCGAATGACCTCACTCGTTCGCACACAATGGTTCATTTCCCACGTTTCAATTTCCTGACAAAACCTTCAACTTGAGACATGCTAAACAGTCGTAAACCTCCATATCAATGGACTACATGATGATTCCATTTCTTCCTGACAATCTAGGATTCCTAACAGAACCCACTTCGTCCAACGCATCATAACCAACTTGTAACACCCTCAAATTTGGAACGAGCAACTAACTTTAAAATTCAATAATCAACAAAAATAGATAAATTCATTTCTACAATTTATTCCTCAAAATACCTTGGAATTAAAAACGTTATAATTCCCCAAATAAAACAACCTAAACGGGTGTCACTTAACACAACACAAGTTGCTAGTCCAAACAAGTGCGGAAGACTTCACTAAACACTTCACCTCTCGTGCACACTACTAGCACCCGCCACTTCATAATGTTGCTAGAGTTACCCCAACCTGAGCCTGTTGCACACGCCGACAAATAAAAATGGTTAGGCTTACGCCTAGTGAGTTCAAGCATTTTATCATGACTACATAAAAATCATAAATCGGAAGGTTGTGGTTTTAGTCATGATTTAGATAAATCTTTCGTTGAAAGTTGTGACAAAGATTATTATTTCCAAAGGGTTTCCCAAGCGGGCATAAATGACTCATTTGACAACGCACACAAAATCTAGGAGAAAAGTTCCCAAAGTGTATAAAGCGTTTTCTAAATTGAATTCCAACTCCAACTCACTCAAAACATGTTTAGACGTAAATATCCCAAGAATTATAAACATGGACAAAACTCCAATATTCCAAAACATCCAATAAGTATGAAGCATAGAACCCTGCCAATAACCATGAATACAGTTCGTATAAATAAAGTACGTCACCGAAAATATGGATAAAAACATATACCCAAAACCACACCTTTCGGTGACGGGGGAGACCCGATTCCATCGAAAGTGACGGGCACACAAAGTTAACTCACTCGTGATGTTACTGGATTACACCTCAAGCCCCGACCTTAGTTCCCATGCCATAAAGACATCACAACCTCAAGCCATAAATAGATTGCCTTTATTGCATACCCCATAGAGTTACACCTCAAGGACTTACAGGCGACCTTATTGCATATCCAGTCTAGACGAGTTACACCTCAAGGACTTCAATGTCCCTTATTGCCTACTCGCTAGTGGCCCCCACGGCCTACGCATATAACCATGCGTCCCCATTGTCCACTCCTCGTGCACAAAGAGATAGACCATCAATTAAAGACTGACTCACTTGCCTATGGATCCAATGCAACACAGTCTACCAAAACATGCTCAACCCGGAATGACAAAACACCCAAGCATGCAAATATCAATAATGTGCAATAAAATGCATCTAATCCCCAGTTAGGTAAACAAGTACCACAAAGCCGTTATTAACCCAAAACCTGACACGGTTAAGCAAAAAGGGTTTTCCCAAAAGGACTCACACCTTTACAATTCTCGAAATAACTCTTGACACTAAATCGTGTATTTCCCACATGGTTTATAAAATCAATTTACACTAACATGATTAAACCGTCAAATAAACCTCATTTTGAGCATTTAACCTTTGAAAGACAAAGTATGATTTCTAACCATCCAAATATTCAAAAGCCCCAAATATGGGCGTTTTACACATTTATGAATATAAACATTTCAAAATAGTTAAATTATCCAAATAACTCAACCACGTATCTTTTCAAGTAAAACACACACATATTTGTAAAATACTCATTTTGGCATGTACAACGTTTTCGCAATGTAACTTGAACTCACCTTGCTAGATTTAAAGCTAAATCTAGAATTTCTCCAACGTAAGCTCCTTTGATGAAGTTTGCATCCTCAAGCCAAAACTTCCAAAAACCTAAATTCATAACTTCCAACCATGAATATTCATATTCAACCACTTCAAAACTATTCCCCAAACATCTTATATTAAAATCTCCATTTTGACCAAAACCCCAATATTAACCTAACTTCTCCAAAATCATCCAAACCAAAATTAAAGAAACAAAACACTAGGAGATCATCAATGGAACATTTATAACTCATATAAAAGTATAGAAGCTAGGAGGATGAACTCACCACTTAGGTTTTGATGAAAACCTAGAAAACCCCAAAAATCACTAGTGATGTGGATGAGACTTGTTCTTGCATCAATGAATGAAACCACTAGCATAAAATGGAGGAGGAACACATTAATCTCCATGAAAAAGCCCCAAAATCAGTTAGGGTTTGTGAGGGAGAAAAGGGAAAACGATTTGGGAGAGAAAGGGAGGAGATTCGAGACTTACCATCACCAAACACCCTTAAATCATCCAATGATCTTCCAAACTCCTTCTAGATCCTTGAAGAGCTCTCAAAATCGGAACCATAGCCACTTGAATCGCCAAAATCGGAGTTGAAATGAGAGAGATATGAAGAAATGAAGTTTGGGGGATGAAATTCGCGTCCAGAGCTCTTCGCGCCTCCCCGAGCGTGTGAAGGCGCGCCACCAGACGCGCTGGGCACTGGTCGCCCGGTTTCCTCTTAAACACTGATTTGGCCATAACTTCTTCATTATAGCTCCGTTTTCGCTCCGGAAAGAACCGTTGGACTTGTATTCGAATTCCTCATCCAATAAGACCATAAAATCTAGGATTTAATCCAAAATCCTATTTTTCATATTTTTCATATTTTTCTTAAGAGATCGATTCCACACTGATTCGAAGTTGTACTTATCCAAAAATTACGGGTGTTACAATCCTCCCAACCTTATAAGGATTTCGTCCTCGAAATCTACATCCTCTACAACCCAAGGCTAACCGAATCAACGTCGACTATAATTTATCAGTTCCTAACTAGAATCTAAATTCCCTCCACACAGTCTATAAAGACAAATCCTCGAACAATTGCTTATCAACAAAGCCCCCTTCACGTACAATGTAGTTATGTCCAGGGGACACTCCAACCAGTAGGATAACTCCTAGTCAGGTGACTCCGATTGTCTCCCAACCTTAGATGTTCCATACTTCCCAATCATACCACATTTACGTGTTCTTAAATTTTCTCTCCAAACCAATCCGACATTCAATCACTACCAACATCAATCAAACTTCAGAAACCCCAACTAATTCTCGCTAATGAACTAGTATTTACTCTCAGCGGTTTCCACCAATTTTAACACAAACGGTCATCACTGACCCATCATTTACACACTCCCAAGGATGTGTACAATTATCAATCATCGAGTTGACAGTTTCTCTTACCACACAAGGAAAGTCATTTCCCTAAATCCTCTTATCGTAAAGAGCATCTTAAGGTTACTACCACCGTCACCATCATTCTTTTAAAGTCGGCTATAAATCCCCGTTTACACTAACGGTTTCCGATCTCAAGACCACAAAGGTTGACACCTAGTTTTACCACCAAATTCTGAACTCTAACAGGACTCCACACACGAGTTCCGTTTACCGAGTGTTTCCACAAAAACTAAGGCTGTCAACAAAGCGGTTGTACCAACCTTGAAATGTGTTACCGCACATCTAACCCTCCAATTACCATAAACACATTTTCTTTGCTACCGATATCATCCGGCCCATAATACCAACACGCGTGGAATACTCAACCTTCCACCGCCGAAGTGCTACACGCACTTACCCTTAACTGGGTCACTTACCTATTCCAAGGTCCTAACGAGTTCAAGGTTTTCAAACGAATTGTTTAAATCAAATATGCCAATCAACAAAGCCTTTAACAAAATTTTCAACACAAAGATTTTCATATCATATAAATCGTGCGCATAGAAAACTACTATCATCAATTCGGTAGTTACGTAAAAACGGACACACTCATCCCACATATGAAAATCATGTTGAAAAATTATTTCATTGCAGTTCAGATTATTCACATAACGCAAAAGCGTAATAAACAACTTCTTTAAAATGAACCACCACGGTTCTAGTATGGATTGACTCATGACATGCACGTAAAGTAACTGTCCATTTTAAATTGTATGCAGCAAAAATTCCGTACGTACTTCAAAAGAAGTTCAAACGGTGTTTGACTCCAAAATTCCCTTCACCCATAAAATGGCATGGAACAAGGTTACTAATCAAAATTTTGCGCGTGTCAGTTTATTTTACAAAAACGATGGAACGATTTCATAAATACACTTTGGTCAAAACAAAACCAATACGTTTTCATCATTTGAAGATATCGACTAAAACATTATGAGGGAACCTCAAATTTGGGGTAGGCATGCAAGCTTGTAACACCTTCCGAGAACTTTCTTGAAATGAAATAACATGCAACAAATAGTTCACGACAAGGTTTCAAAGATGAATTTCTTTAAATCCGTTTCCAAATATTTCTCATCCGGTCATTTAATGACACATGAGTAAAACGTTTCTGACAAGGCTCGCACGCATCAATGTGTTTTCCCAAAACTTAGGAGAAAATAAGTGCTTATAATTTGTTGACACCAAAAAGGGTTCAAATCAACTTTCGACCTTAAATCATACAAACAGTGTGCATTAATGTTCAAAATATAAACAATTTCACGCACTCTAGGTTTAGGCAATTGATTTTCCAAAATCTCCGTTACGGAACATTTACATCGAAAGTTTCGCACTCGAAATATAAAACGTTAAAACGTCAACACTTAAAAGTTTATTTGTTATAAAATGCTCAAAATACACATTTTCTCCAAAACCAAAAAGGCTTATAATTTTCCAAAATGTTCCTCGAACCAAAATTGACCAAATGTCAACGACTCACACCTTTGTGTTTTCAAAGTGTAGTATATTGTGAACTATGCATGATCTCTACCACATTACGCATACTTTGACCAAATGGTCTTCATTTACACAATGAATTAACAAAACGTTTTCATGCACGGCTCGATTATCAAAGTGTTGAGAAACCATGGTTACCAAGCGATGCATACCCCTAGTCGATATAATGCATTTACATGAAAATGATAATAAAACAATCAACTGACTAAATGCGCACTAAGTAAATTGTACAAAGTACTACCAAGGTGTTCATTCATTTATTACTTATGTCATGTATAAATCAATCCACATACTGAACAGATTGCAACGAAATGTGCTAGTACAAAATTTTGAAACAGAAATTACGCGACACTAAAGTTCCAAAACTTGTCTCTTTGGTCGCCTTATGGCATAAAATTATTATTTCTCAACGAAGCTTGAGTGGGACAAAATGCACAACATAATTCATAAATTTTCACATAAGTAAATGGAGTGTGCACATTGTGAAATTACACTCACACGACTCAATACGTCATAAAACAAACTCCATGAAATTCAATGGGCTCAATAATCTCAAGTCAATATAATGACACCAAACATTACGGCTCCAAAAGTCAAATTGCAATAAGCAAAACCATGACTAAAACGCCAAAATCCCAAAAATCTCCTTCTTTGGTAATTCCATATAAACAACCTTGTTTAACAACTCACATTAAACAAATTCTCCAAAATATTTTTATGAAGACATAATGGAAGATAACTTTCCGTCCCAACTCTAACATATGTGGAGGAGATCCAATGTTAAAGTCGCAAGCCGTAGTTATTTCCCAACATCTTAAACATCATAAAATATGATTGTCGTTATATCCAAAACAAATGTTGAACAACAATGAAATAAAGCAAAACAAATTCTGGCGGAGTTTGCAACTCCCGCAATAAAACGGTTTCATGCACGTTCAAAACCATGATTTGAAATCTTGTGTGTGTGCTAAACATTTCTCAAAATTCATAACACAATCCATATAAGGATTTGAAATACAAGAAATAATTGATGCAGTTTATTTTCAAAATAAGCTTTGTGCATGACTTAGTCGGCATTCAACGTCTCAACTCATACTCCTCCAAAATCCTCCGGTCCACTATTGTCATTCGGATATTCAAACCTCTTAAGGCAAGTTAGGAGATACATCAATTAACTTTACGGTTTTTCCTCAAATCAAAGTCGGCTCAATAAGCCTATGGTTCTAGCCCAACCTTCAATTTCGACCCGAAACGGTCTACTTAAAGCAAATATCATGCTTATCGTCACTCCAAGTGACAATTACTAGAATCGTCCATCTATTCCAACGACTACTAGTTTAGAACCTCCTTCACTACCCCCAACGATCATCACATGAAACAATTCAAGCATGCACATGTACTAGTAAGTTCACCATGACACTGGCCAGGTGTCACTATGAACGAACCATACATGATTATCCTTGCTACTCTCGACGTGATTCTCGTTTCTAACAACATCCATTGATCCCAAAACATCCTATCTTAAAGTGCCGAAAGGTGAATTTCACTCTCATTTACTTAAACAAACGCTAGTTTGAGTCTAGGTATCCAAAATCAACACCTAAATCTCTCAAACTTATGCTCTGATACCAACTTGTAACACCCTCAAATTTGGAACGAGCAACTAACTTTAAAATTCAATAATAAAAAAATAGATAAATTCATTTCTACAATTTATTCCTCAAAATACCTTGGAATTAAAAACGTTATAATTCCCCAAACAAAACAACCTAAACGGGTGTCACTTAACACAACACAAGTAGCTAGTCCAAACAAGTGCGGAAGACTTCACTAAACACTTCACCTCTCGTGCACACTACTAACATCCGCCACTTCATAATGTTGCTAGAGTTACCCCAACCTGAGCCTGTTGCACATGCCGACAAATAAAAATGGTTAGGCTTACGCCTAGTGAGTTCAAGCATTTTATCATGACTACATAAAAATCATAAATCGGAAGGTTGTGGTTTAGTCATGATTTAGATAAATCTTTCGTTGAAAGTTGCGACAAGGATTATTATTTCCAAAGGGTTTCCCAAGCGGGCATAAATGACTCATTTTCCAACGCACACAAAATCTAGGAGAAAAGTTCCCAAAGTGTATAAAGCGTTTTCTAAATTGAATTCCAACTCCAACTCACTCAAAACATGTTTAGAC
Source organism: Saussurea involucrata (assembly GCA_033807775.1). Classification (NCBI taxonomy): domain Eukaryota; kingdom Viridiplantae; phylum Streptophyta; class Magnoliopsida; order Asterales; family Asteraceae; genus Saussurea; species Saussurea involucrata. Next base: position 221,810,460 of record CM066320.1, read on the forward strand.
GTAAATATCCCAAGAATTATAAACATGGACAAAACTCCAATATTCCAAAACATCCAATAAGTATGAAGCATAGAACCCTGCCAATAACCATGAATACAGTTCGTATAAATAAAGTACGTCACCGAAAATATGGATAAAAACATATACCCAAAACCACACCTTTCGGTGACGGGGGAGACCCGATTCCATCGAAAGTGACGGGCACACAAAGTTAAGTCACTCGTGATGTTACTGGATTACACCTCAAGCCCGGACCTTAGTTCCCATGCCATAAAGGCATCACAACCTCAAGCCATAAATAGATATCCTTTATTGCATACCCCGTAGAGTTACACCTCAAGGACTTACAGGCGACCTTATTGCATATCCAGTCTAGACGAGTTACACCTTAAGGACTTCAATGTCCCTTATTGCCTACTCGCTAGTGGCCCCCACGGCCTACGCATATAACCATGCATCCCCATAGTCCACTCCTCGTGCACAAAGAGATAGACCATCAATTAAAGACTGACTCACTTGCCTATGGATCCAATGCAACACAGTCTACCAAAACATGCTCAACCCGGAATGACAAAACACCCAAGCATGCAAATATCAATAATGTGCAATAAAATGCATCTAATCCCCAGTTAGGTAAACAAGTACCACAAAGCCGTTATTAACCCAAAACCTGACACGGTTAAGCAAAAAGGGTTTTCCCAAAAGGACTCACACCTTTACAATTCTCGAAATAACTCTTGACACTAAATCGTGTATTTCCCACATGGTTTATAAAATCAATTTACACTAACATGATTAAACCGTCAAATAAACCTCATTTTGAGCATTTAACCTTTGAAAGACAAAGTATGATTTCTAACCATCCAAATATTCAAAAGCCCCAAATATGGGCGTTTTACACATTTATGAAGATAAACATTTCAAAATAGTTAAATTATCCAAATAACTCAACCACGTATCTTTTCAAGTAAAACACACACATATTTGTAAAATACTCATTTTGGCATGTACAACGTTTTCGCAAAGTAACTTGAACTCACCTTGCTAGATTTAAGCTAAATCTAGAATTTCTCTAACGTAAGCTCCTTTGATGAAGTTTGCATCCTCAAGCCAAAACTTCCAAAAACCTAAATTCATAACTTCCAACCATGAATATTCATATTCAACCACTTCAAAACTATTCCCCAAACATCTTATATTAAAATCTCCATTTTGACCAAAACCCCAATATTAACCTAACTTCTCCAAAATCATCCAAACCAAAATTAAAGAAACAAAACACTAGGAGATCATCAATGGAACATTTATAACTCATATAAAAGTATAGAAGCTAGGAGGATGAACTCACCACTTAGGTTTTGATGAAAACCTAGAAAACCCCAAAAATCACTAGTGATGTGGATGAGACTTGTTCTTGCATCAATGAATGAAACCACTAGCATAAAATGGAGGAGGAACACATTAATCTCCATGAAAAAGCCCCAAAATCAGTTAAGGTTTGTGACGGAGAAAAGGGAAAACGATTTGGGAGAGAAAGGGAGGAGATTCGAGACTTACCATCACCAAACACCCTTGAATCATCCAATGATCTTCCAAACTCCTTCTAGATCCTTGAATAGCTCTCAAAATCGGAACCATAGCCACTTGAATCGCCAAAATCGGAGTTGAAATGAGAGAGATATGAAGAAATGAAGTTTGGGGGATGAAATTCGCGTCTTTAAGCTGATCCAGAGCTCTGCACGCCTCTCCGCGCGTGTGAAGGCGCGCCACCAGACGCGCTGGGCACTGGTCGCCCGGTTTCCTCTTAAACATTGATTTGGCCATAACGTCTTCGTTATAGCTCCGTTTTCGCTCCGGAAAGAACCGTTGGACTCGTATTCGAATTCCTTATCCAATAAGACCATAAAATCTAGGATTTAATCCTATTTTTCATATTTTTCATATTTTTCTTAAGAGATCGATTCCACACTGATTCGAAGTTGTACTTATCCAAAAATTTCGGGTGTTACACAACTTATACCCCACCGTTCTCACTTGAGAGAAACCCAACACAAGATTTTTCTTAGCGCAAGATCTAATTACCAAACCATCTCAGTATTCCAACTCAAAACCGAAAACATTACATCAAGTAACGTAACGCTACTGATTAATATTCGACCAACAGAAACACTTTGACCATTTCAACTTCACCTGCGATTAAAACTATTCTCACATAACCCGACAATAGTTCAAACTACACTCATACCAACATTCCGAATTCACTGCCCAAGACTCCCGGTATTCACCCACTTCGTCTAACGGAAACACTAAGGTCATAGCTCGACCACATCTTATTCAACTAACAATTCCACTCCCCAAAGCCTTTCCTCAACCTCAATCGTAATACCCTTCTCGACCTAGCGAGTTCATAGCCTTCATGCACAACGTCACAACGATTGAAATCATTTTGCACTCTTTTAAAAAAAACACAATAGATACAAAATCATAAAACAAGTTTGAGTATGCATAAAACAACACCACTCAAGATGAATAGTAAAACACAACGATCGCAAGGATCGCTCACAGGCACTCTTACGATAATTCGTAACCTTGTCCATCCAAATCTATATCGACACTACGGTTGTCTCCAATGAAACCCTTTCACATACGACTGGAAAATTTTCGAACGAAATCGCTTACCCAAAGTGGGTCTGTCAATTCCAACACTCATTCATATAATAATAACGAGTCAATACTCATTTTGTTTATAAAATAAAACCTCGCAATAAAACGGTTTCAATATTTTCGTAACAAAGGTTCTCTTCCACAAATAAAAGCGTGAAGTAATTCGTAGATCATTAAGTTCAAAGCTTTATCGTATAATTAAAACAAGTTTGTCTTTTACTTTAAAGAAAACACACGCTCGCACGCGTCAACTTATTTCCCAAAACAAGAAAACCTGTCATGCTCGTACATGCTTTTAACATGAAAGAACTCGTGTAATACGTTTAATGACATATTGCATGAAATTTAATATGCAATTGAAGGCTATTCACTCTAACCGAGTCAACCGTTGCACTCACTTCAACTCTTTACCGACACCACACTATGACCAACAACCGCTTTCTTATTTTTACTACAACTTGTAGTACAAGTGCTTCACAGCCCACCTGATCGACCACTCAATATGGTTTTACAATTGACCACTTACCTCACCTTCTACTCTTATACATAACTCAAAACAACACTGATCTCTTTCATTCATTAACCTTGCCACAAACCGTTGACTAAGGAATCCGAGACTAGATTCCCTCACTCGATCTTGTATTGAAGGTTTCAAGATGCCAACATAACTCTCACTTCCTATCCCAACCGATCGACACATCAATTTTTAAGAGTGGGGGACTCACTAGCACTAGGAGTTGCCCCCAATCAACTATCCATTCATTTTGGATCCCAGAAAATTCACCTCTAGTTAGCTCATTAACATTCCTGGCAACACTTCTTCTAGAAGATACAAACATCACATCACAAGTGATCTCCCAAGCCACATCAGCTCTTTGCTAACAAATACAAAGGTTAGAACCTTCTACATACTTCCACACTCACCACCCATCCTGACAATAGCGATTGATTACACCCATGCACCTGTAAGTCCATAATAGCATTGGCCAGATGCTATTTGAATTTACCTTACATGAGGGTTCTCACTACCATTGTCAAGACATCCTACGATTAAGGTCTTTCCTAATGGCTTCCTATATCTCAGTTGTGTCCCACTCTACTCCACAGTTTAAGTTTATGCCCATCCGGTCACCTAAATCCCTTAAACTATGGCTCTGATACCATTTGTAACAACCCAATTTCAGTAAAATAAAACTTATAACAATACAACCAAAAATGGTCCCAAAGTACACAATTAAAATTACTTCTACACTAAGTTCGCAGCGGATAACACACTCACAACTGAGATGCTACAGGAAAGCCAACGGTAATCTACAAGTCTTCACTAGACTCTAGCTCTTCTACAACTCCACAACCTTCCATCATCAGCAGATGAAATCCCAAACACGACAGTCACCTGAAAATGGTTTTAGTTTTTGAAAAGCGAGGGTTAGACCATGAGGTCTAGTGAATTCCCTCTTAAAAACAGTTCCAGACAAATAACAGTATAAAATATTTAACCGTTATAAAATAATAGAAAATCCAGTTTCAATACTCGACTCCACATGAGGGGATAGCACAGTGGCCGCAACTTTCATCACCTTACTAAGCTAGGCACGGCATTCATCTTACAAAGCCAGGCACAACATTCACCTTACAAAGCCAGGCACGACATTCACCACTGTGCAACCCGACTCCACACATAGCAACAACATCGCAATAACATGTAATCAACATTCATGCATAACTGAACGTATAAACAACTTGCATGCATTAGTAAACATTTCCATGTCATGTGTAATAAAGCCTTTCAAAACGTTTAATCATGCTATCATGCTCGTAACCATAATCAGTTAAGAAAACCTTTCGCAAACATTTCATTCACGTAAAGAGGGTAAGGGAACTCACCTTAGCGTTAGCACATCGACACACGCTCCGAAACCTACGTTTGTTCAAACCGAACACCTGAATTTAACGTCATAAAAATGGTGTTAAACCATCTAATTATGCCTCAAAATACACCTAAGACAACCCTTAAGTGATGCCATAATCCTATCCCTAAACAACGCACGAAACGAAAAACGACCAAACGTAAAACAGTGCCCTGCGCGGATGGCCACGCGCCTTCATCCGCGCCGCGACCCGCGCCAACCACTGGGTAGTGTCTTGCGCGCTTGCCTGCGCGCTTTCAGGCACACCGACTACCTGCACTTCTCTTTCAATCGAAAATTTGCCCAAACTCATACCCAATCCAACCCAAGTCGATTTCTGGGTTTTCTACACGACATAAAGGCTAGCTTAATCCTTTCCCATGATTCCCCAACTAGCAAAACATCAAATAAACTCAAAACCCACACAATGAATCAACCAATCACTTCCTCAAACCAAATAACCCATGATTACCTCTTTCCAAAACAAAAGCTCCCAAAATAGAACAAAATCTGGAAACCTTCATTGGAAGGGTGCAATTTCACCAAGAGCTCACCATTTCACCAAGTGATTCACTAATTTCACCCTTCCAAGTGATTTCCATTTAAAAACTTAGGAGAAGAGGAAAGCAACCAAGGAATTTACTCCAAACCTCCTCTCAAACAAGGAAAGTGAAGAGATGATAGGAAAATATACCTCAAAGATGGTTTCCTTCAAGACTTTGCACAATCTTCCTTCTCCAAGTCTTCAATTGATGATTTCTTCAAGACCCCTTCTTCTCTCCCTTTTCTCAGCCGACACAATGCACACAAATGAGGGTTTAGAAGGGTTTTTCATCTAGAAACTTCTTCTTTTCACCTCCTTGCCACTTAAGTTTCAATTATCACACATTGACCCCCAAATTCTTATTTATTCACAACAATAACAAGAAACTAAAATATGGGGTGTTACAGCTGCAAGCTCAGTTTGGGTAAGGATGTTAAGAGAATAGGTCAATTCTGATCGTTCAAATTAGGATTTGATTTTACCTGATTTTTAGGAGTTAGTGGAGAATAACTCGGTCTTCCATTGTGACCGATTCTTTTGCTTTTCTGTTATTTTAGCTTAGTTTGTTTCTGCTTCTTTCTCTTTGTATCTGCTCTATTTAAAGAGCCCCAGTAGCATGAATAAAGTCGTCTGGTTTTCTTGACTTAATCAGTAAGCAAATACCATTCCTTTACACTCCCTACTCCAACGAGATGAAAAAAATACCAAATCTACATGAAACAGGGACAATATCTACTTGAAATCGGGGCTAAAACAAGATGAAACTAACCATCAAGTGTAACAACCCAGAAATTTAATAAAATATAAGATTTAACATTTCAATCAAAAACGGTCCCAAAGTCGACAATACATCTAAATTACTCTAAACTCGCAGCGGAAACTACCTTCACAACTGAGATACTACAAGAAGCTCGGCGGTACTCTACAAGTCTTCACTATCTCTCACCCCTTTGCCACGACCCAACCTTCCAATATCGTCAGATGAAACTCCATACACGGTTAATACCTGAAAATGGTTTTTATTTTTGAAAAGCGAGGGTTAGACCATAAGGTCTAGTGAATTCCCTCCTAAAAGCGTGACCACAAAACATTTTTAGAAACACGTTTCCTTGCAAACAGTACTTAACAAGTTTGAGCTCAAACAAGGGTATACACAGTGGTACGGACCAATAACACCTTACAAAGCCAGGCACGGCAACTCATCACCTTACAAAGCCAGGGACGGCAACTCATCACCTTACAAAGCCAGGGACGGCAACTCATCACCTTACAAAGCCAGGGACGGCAACTCGGGGGTCCTCCACTGTGTAACCCGACTCTATCACAAGCATAAACACTTAGAACATGCTTTAAACTTACTCGAGGAATATCCTCCTTCCACATTACAAACTAACACTTTTCATGCATAAGAAAACATAAGATTCATGATAAACAAGTAACTCATTTTCAGACATATCAATTCTTCGCATTTCATTTTAAAAGATAGAAATAATGCATAAGGGAACTCACCTGATGCTCGGCTAAACGACTCACTACTTGGAGCTCACTTAAACACCAAACGATCACCTGAATTGGGGTTAACAAATGAGGTATTAGACTCCCCAATTATGCTCTAAAACATTCCCCATAATGTCCTAAGACAATCCCCTAAACCAAGCCTCGAACCCAAGCTCAAACGACCAACGAAGCAAAAAACGGAAAACAAAGAAACAGAGCCTGGCGCCGATGGTGGCGCCGATCCATCGGCGCCGAGATCGGCGCGGATCTCTGGTTTGTTTTCCCTGCACGAATTTTCTTCCAAAAGCCAAGGGTTTCTCATCCCTAAATTCCCCCAACTCAGTTCTAATTCTCCCAAATCGACATCATGGATATAAACAACATTAAGAACCAATTACCAACAATTAAAACAATATCTAATCCATTAAATCCATCTAATGATTCACCACTTTTATCCTCAAAAACTCAAAACTCCATTAAAGCCCAAAACCTTGCTAGAATCAACTTCCACCATTGAATTGGTGAAGGATTCTCAAAGAAGGTAACAAAACCCATAATCTAACTCTAGAATACTCCATTAATACTTCTAACTAAACATCACCACAAAGAGAAAGAAGATGTAGAAGGAGAAATTATACCTTGAAGATGCTACCATCAATCCTTGAAGCCTTACTTCTTCCACACCCCCACATTAGGGTTTTGGCTCTCAAACTCTCTTCTCCCCTTTTCTTCTATCGATCCACAGAACCAAACACCAAAAGAAATGAAGAACATAGGGTTTCCTCTTATTTAACTCTCTCATTTCACCCTTGAGCACTAAAGTTTCAATCTTCTCACTTTGGCCACCAACTTTCAATGCCAACTAGAAAATCGGATTATTACAACACTCCCCCCTTAAAGAATTCCGTCCCCGGAATTCCTCATTGGAAAAGATGCGGGTGCCTTGCCCACATCAAAACTGACACTTCTCCAGAGTACAACCACATTCTGACTCAGTCAACCACCTCACTAAATTCGAAACCCGGAACCATGGGTGCATTCCCTTCAGTTCTTACGGTACCCTAACTCGTAGGCTACCGCTCCTACCCGATCGGCCTTGACAACATAAGATTAACTAAGACTTATCATGCATCTATACTTCTTTTAAGGAGGGACTCGGTTAAATCCTCCGCCACAACACGAGATTCATCTACCGGAGACAAACACACCTTAGACAGCTTGACACAAGACCAAACCTGTATGTCCCGACGACTCACTACCCAAAATTCCTTCATTGCAATACTCTTCCCAAAGGTTCGCACACTTATGAAAGACAATCTACACAACGCTGCACCTTTTGGCATTGTTGTCAAGTTTATTACTTCCAAATTTACTCACTTAATCCGACATACTAACTTCACCTCCCCACGTTGGCGTGGAGCACAACCCACCAATCATTACTTGCCCCTCTCTCTCGACCTTCCCACATGCTGATACCACTTTCCTATTACTCGCCTAACCAAACAGTTGCACCAAGATCCTAACTTAGGGCATTCAACCAAGTCGTCTCGAAACGACACCAGTGTTCGACGTCACTACACATTCTTGATCTCCAACCTTTACTTCCTCGAACAATCCTTTCACACATGAGGAACCACTCACATTCCTTAAGGATTTCGCATCTACTACACCCATTTTGACTAACATCTCATCATCTTCTTCAAACTTCCAATGATCCCAGAAACATGCTTACTTAGCGACTCTTACAACTAGAAACACTTGGTTTCTATTTTGGGTAACCACCCACCACCACTCCGTCATTCTATTCCTAACATACTCATACCACGACGTCAACTTACTCCCACGTGCTCCAACAATCTGGTTAACAAACCGAACACCTCATCTGAAACCCCCAAAAGGTTTCTATTCGATGTTTCCTCTCTTTCTAACATCACATCACTACGACACTAGCTGGCACACTTAGCTTGACAACTACGGTCACTACACATCCGAGCACTCTTGGCCCATAACATCACCCTGCAGACCAAATCTCTCATGATCATTCACACAATTCGAACTTGCCTTCACATCCTCCCGTATACACAATCGAGTCTATCTCGCTACTTAGTCCTTTCCCAACTTGTCGAACTATAACTCCCGAGTTCCTACATAACTCAAACATTCTCACTACCTTATCGGCACGCTCACGAGGAGCATTCTCCCCAACAATACCGAATCTAATCCAAAGGTCTCTCAACCAGGGCACTCCATCCGACCACTTGTTTCCATTCTAACTTAATACGCTAAAGATGCCTCAAAAGAATGTCTCGCTAAAATGAGTCCACTTTTAGACCTGTCGCACGAACTTAGCTTCCTCAACCCTTTAACCATGACATACACAATGATCTCTTTTTCTTATGCCTTACAAAAAATAGTTCCTTAATTATAGTCCACCTTTCCAGTGTCTCCTGACATCTTCTCACCGCAAGCCTGTCTACACTTGATCTACCATACCGTCCTCAGTTCCTCTCGTGCCTACACAGAACGCCCATCACACTCCGCTACAGCCCAAAAGAACGGTTTCTCCAAAATCATCAATCAAGACCTTTAGCCAAGTCCTCATAAAGTACTTAGCACCGAGAACTACCACGAGCTCCTAACTTTCCAACACAGTCGACCCACTCAATGCAAACAAGCCTTCACGATGCCATTACACACCCAAAAGATACTACTCCCTTCATGCTGCGCACAACCCCTTTTCATTTGAAGTATAAACGTTTCCCGACCTTACCTATCCTGGGTCTAGACGAACCACATGTCCAAGTCAACTCTCCAAAGCACACCCGCTTCGATTACTCTAATCATTTCGTTCTTATATGGCTCATCAAACCCCATAAGAAATTACTTATGCAACCACGATCTATCACCTTTGAAACACTCACACAAGGTGGTCCAGCGTCATGCCGGATACACAACCTTCTCCGAACAACTTCTCACATCCTAGCACGAACACTCACAAGATAACCACACTATAGCTACTTCTCCAATACCAACCTCCTGACAACTATCCAACAGAACGGTCACTGATTCAACAACGGCACTCGACATGCAATTGTCCAGTCGCATCACGACAGACATGGATTCCCGAAGGGATCTATTTCTCCTAACTCCTCGAACAATTTCTCGTTCCTCGCCAACTCATCGCGATTTATTTCCGCTGTGCTAGACACTTTACGCGCAAGCGAATCATCAAAACCTCAATGGACATCACATCTACATTGGTGATCTTCCATTCTCCTAATGCCCTAACTAGGTGTTCCTACACCATATCATTTACACATTCTTGGACGACCTCCTTCGCTTGCCCGCAACGGGTTCATTCTCACGATTCAGTTTTCTGACAACGCCTCTAACTTAAGACATGATAAACAGTCGCAAACCTCCATATCAATGGACTACATGTGAAGATTCCATTCGTCCTAGACCACCTAGATTCCTAACAGAATCCACTTCGTCCAACTCTTCATAACCAACTTATACCCCACCACTCTCACTTGAGGAAACACAAGACCCTTTTTTTAGCGTAGAAATTTAATTACCCAAACATCTTAGTACTCCGACTCAAAGCCGATAACATTACATAAAGTAACGTAACGCTACTTATTACCATTTCACCAACAGAAACACTCTAACCATTCAACTTTTACCGCAGTTAAAACTATTCTCACATAGCCAAGCGATAGCTAGAACTACAATCATACCGACATTCCCAAATTCACTGCCTGAGACTCCCGGTATTCACCCACTTCCTCTAACGGGAACACTAAGGTCATAACTCGACCACATCTTATCCAACTGAAAATTTTCCTCACCCAAAGCCTTTCTTCAACCTCAATCGCAATACCCTTCCCGACCTAGCGAGTTCATAGCCTTCATGCATAATGACACAACGATTGAAATCGTTTTGAACACTTTTTTTTTTTAAAAAAAAAAAACAGTAGACACAAAATCATAAAACAAGCTTGAGCATGTATGACCCAACACCACTCAAGACGATTAGTAAAAACGCAACGATCGCAAGGATCGCTCACAGGCACTCTTACGATACTTCGTACCCTTGTCTATCCAACTCGTTGCCGACACAACGGTCATCTCCAACGAAACCTTTTCCAATACGGCTAGAGAATTCAGAACGAAATCACTTACCCAAAGTGGGTCAGTTAACTCCAACACTCGCTTACATGAAAATAACGAGTCAGCACTCATTTTGTTTGTAAAACAAACCTCGCAATAAAATGTTTTCAATATTTTCGTAACGAAGATTCTCTCCACAAGAAAAACGTGAAATAATTCGTAAATCACTAAGCTCAAAGCTTTATCGTATAATGAAAACAAGTTTGTCTTTTACTTTAAAGAAAACACGCTCGCACGCGTCAACTCATTTCCCCAAAACAAGAAAACATATCATGCACGCACATGCTTTTTAACATGAAAGAGTCTCGTATAATAGTTTTAGCAGCAAAATGCGTGGAATTCAATATGCAAAAGGAAGGCTATTTACTCTAACTAAGTCAATCGTTGCACCCACTTTAACTCTTCACTGGTACCATACTACAACCAACAACCGCTTCCTTACTTATGCTACAACTTGTAGCACAAGTGCTTCATAACCCTCCTGACTGATCACTCTTACATGGTTTAACAATCGACCACTTAGCTCACCTTCTATTCTCATACATACCTCAAAACAACACTGATATCTTACAATCATTAACCTTGCTACTAAACCGTTTGACTAAGGAATCCAAGACTAGATTCCCTCACTCGATCTTGAATTGAAGGTTTTCAAGATGCCAACATACTTCTCACTTCCTATCCCAGAGAGTTTACCTCCAGACAGCTCATCAACATTCTAGACCACACTCCTTCTAGAAGTTACAAACACCACAATACAAGGGGTCTCCCACGACACATCAACTCTTTGCTATCAAGCACAAGGTTAGAACCTTCTACATACTGCCACTCTCACCACCCATCCCGACAATAGCGATTGATTACACCCATGCACCTGTAAATCCATAATAGCATTGGCCAGATGCTACTTGAATTTACCTTACATGAGGGTTCTCACTACTATTGTCAAGATATCCTATGATCACGGTCATTCCTAATGGCTTCCTATATCTCAGTTGTGTCCCACTCTACTCCACAGTTTAAGTTTAGGCCCATCCGGTCGCCTAAATCCCTTAAACTATGGCTCTGATACCATTTGTAACAACCCAGAAATTTAATAAAATATAAGATTTAACATTTCAATCAAAAACGGTCCCAAAGTCTACAATACATCTAAATTACTCTAAACTCGCAGCGGAAACTACCTTCACAACTGAGATACTACAAGAAGCTCGGCGGTACTCTACAAGTCTTCACTATCTCTCGCCCCTTTGCCACGACCCAACCTTCCAATATCGTCAGATGAAACTCCATACACGGTTAATACCTGAAAATGGTTTTTATTTTTGAAAAGCGAGGGTTAGACCATAAGGTCTAGTGAATTCCCTCCTAAAAGTGTGACCACAAAACATTTTTAGAAACACGTTTCCTTGCAAACAGTACTTAACAAGTTTGAGCTCAAACAAGGGTATACACAGTGGTACGGACCAATAACACCTTACAAAGCCAGGCACGGCAACTCATCACCTTACAAAGCCAGGGACGGCAACTCATCACCTTACAAAGCCAGGGACGGCAACTCATCACCTTACAAAGCCAGGGACGGCAACTCGGGGGTCCTCCACTGTGTAACCCGACTCTATCACAAGCATAAACACTTAGAACATGCTTTAAACTTACTCGAGGAATATCCTCCTTCCACATTACAAACTAACACTTTTCATGCATAAGAAAACATAAGATTCATGATAAACAAGTAACTCATTTTCAGACATATCAATTCTTCGCATTTCATTTTAAAAGATAGAAATAATGCATAAGGGAACTCACCTGATGCTCGGCTAAACGACTCACTACTTGGAGCTCACTTAAACACCAAACGATCACCTGAATTGGGGTTAACAAATGAGGTATTAGACTCCCCAATTATGCTCTAAAACATTCCCCATAATGTCCTAAGACAATCCCCTAAACCAAGCCTCGAACCCAAGCTCAAACGACCAACGAAGCAAAAAACGGAAAACAAAGAAACAGAGCCTGGCGCCGATGGTGGCGCCGATCCATCGGCGCCGAGATCGGCGCGGATCTCTGGTTTGTTTTCCCTGCACGAATTTTCTTCCAAAAGCCAAGGGTTTCTCATCTCTAAATTCCCCCAACTCAGTTCTAATTCTCCCAAATCGACATCATGGATATAAACAACATTAAGAACCAATTACCAACAATTAAAACAATATCTAATCCATTAAATCCATCTAATGATTCACCACTTTTATCCTCAAAAACTCAAAACTCCATTAAAGCCCAAAACCTTGCTAGAATCAACTTCCACCATTGAATTGGTGAATGATTCTCAAAGAAGGTAACAAAACCCATAATCTAACTCTAGAATACTCCATTAATACTTCTAACTAAACATCACCACAAAGAGAAAGAAGATGTAGAAGGAGAAATTATACCTTGAAGATGCTACCATCAATCCTTGAAGCCTTCCTTCTTCCACACCCCCACATTAGGGTTTTGGCTCTCAAACTCTCTTCTCCCCTTTTCTTCTATCGATCCACAGAACCAAACACCAAAAGAAATGAAGAACATAGGGTTTCCTCTTATTTAACTCTCTCATTTCACCCTTGAGCACTAAAGTTTCAATCTTCTCACTTTGGCCACCAACTTTCAATGCCAACTAGAAAATCGGATTATTACAAAGTCTAGGTGGGTGGTCTGGTGAAGACTTTTTAGAGGGATGATCGGAAAACGAGGAGGTTCAGGATTTGCAGATTTGGAATCGGACAAAGGGATTCCATTACACCCTTAATATTTTATGGTAACGACCTCCGGTTATCTTTGGATCAAAAAATAAAGCCAAAGAGATTTAAACGAAACCGATACCAAAGTAAAATGTTCCTCATCAGCATCCACAAAGCAATATGGAAATATTTCCGATCCATGAAAGCAATATGTTCATCATCAACATCCACAAAACAATATGTTCATCATCGGCATCCACAAAACAAAGAGATTAATCGAAAGTAGTACAAAAACAATACGTTCATCTCCTTGAAGCCTCTTTTACCTTTTCCGATCATATCTCTCATCGGAGCCTCTTCTATGTTAAGATATGAGTTTGAGTTTGATTTTGATTTTTGACGTTTTGATTTAGGTTTAATTTTTATTTTAAAATTTAAATTTGTTTTTGAATTTTGGAGTATGTGTGTGATGGTTGCATAATGGATTGGACTAGAGAAATGATTTGGTCGAAAAAGATGACCGGAAAAAGGGTTTAGTCGAAGAAGATGACCGGGAAAAATGTGTTGGTTGGAGTAACTGAAGTGATGAGGTAACTAATTATATTTTTATATAATGTAAAAATACATTTAATTATTTTATTCATTTAAATGATTAAAGGACTAAAGTGTGGGAAAAGACCAAAATGCCTCACTTAAAGGATGAGGATTAGCAGTGGTTAGTGACAGGGACCAATGTGTTATGAAAATACAAACTTTTGGATCTATCTTGTAATAAACAAATTTTGAGGACTAAATCCAAGAAAATTTGAAAACTGTAGAGACCAAATCCGCAAATTTACTCTAAAATCTATTTAAAAATATAATGATTTTTTTTAGCAAATTCAAAGTAAATAACACTCTTGTAACTGGATTAATTTTTTAAATGACAACTTAAAAACATATAATTACAATATAAAAGATTTTTAAAAGGTATCGGAATTTTCATCTAACGTGAAGAAGAGAAGAAAACATTTGGATTAATACAATAAAATAAAATTATCTATTAGAATATGATTATTAAAAAAACTATTTATTTTTTTAAAATCATCTACGAATGAATATATTTAAATTAAGGTATCATGTTTAATATTTAAAGATAACTAAAATTGCATAAATGTGTACGTAAGCACGGGTTACGTATAGGTATGATGTTACGGAGAATTTTTTTATAAATGAACGATGGAATGTAATTTAATTTCACTGAAAAAACTCAAAATTTATAGAGCATTATACGGTATTAGAAAGACTTGATCAGTTGAATATATTGATTTCAAACGTCAACGACGTATGTTGCATTGTTTGGTGGTGTTCTTGGGATAAAAATCAAAATCATGTTATTTTATGTGTTGGAATAGTCCGATATTATATGATACAATATTTTAGTATTATTTAATGTTGTTATTATTACAATCAAACTCTTTAGGATCGTAAAAAGTTCTTCTAACTTAGTAAGTATTGACCGAAATAACATCAGTAACTTTTAATAATCTCATGTGGATGACCAATCCTTGTTCATGTTGTCAATGTGCATGTTGCATACAACGAACACTTACCACATGAAATGTTACTGAATTATAATAAAAATAATGAAAAACTACTAATAATAACAAGACCATGTTTGAATGTCTTTTAATGAACTATTGAATGGTCTTAATTAATCAATTGTTCACACATTTATAAATATCAAATTTTCCAATTCAATGAATCTTACTGGTAAAATTTCCTTATTAATGATTTATAGACATCATCAATAATAACCATTTATATCTTTCATCCAACAATTAGTTTCTTGTTTCTATTAAATACAAAGTTATACTAGAATGAATTTATTTATTTTCGGTTGTCTTTTTGAAGAATTTAATTTCAAAAGCTCCAATTTTTTTAACAAATTGTTGTAAGAGAAATATTTTGTTCTCAATTATGTCAATTTTTGTTTGTATAATTAAAATATAATCTATAGTAATTACATTACCATTGTGTCTTAAAAATAAATTTATAATTAAAAATGAAAATAAAATATATATATATATATATATATATATATATATATATATATGCCACTAATAAAGAAACATAATGCATCCACCAATACCTTAATTAGATATTTTTGTGTTTGTAACTCAAAAAATGAAAGTCGTGGGGCCATTATATTATTATTGTCCAACCGGCATACCACGTGCGACACGTAGATGGCCCTACATTAAATAGTGCCTCTTTTGTTTTGTTACCCAAACGTGAAATTCACGAGTTTACTTCTATTTTTTTTCCATGTAAATTATAGATTATTTTTTTTAGTATTATATAATATTTATATATGGTAATTGCAACAAATAAACTCACTTATCTTTTTCATATTTAATAAAATTTGAACTCTTGACCTCAAAAAAAGTGAGAGACTTCCATCCCACTGTGCCAAAGATCCTTTGTTAAATTACACATTTCGTCTCTATGGTTATATACTTGTATAATAATTATGAATTAGTTTTCAAACAAATTAAATATATATATAGTCATTGTAGTTTTATTTTGTTATTAATTAACTTTATTGCCATAACTCTACCAATTGTTACACTTTAAATCAATTAATTTGTTGTCTTTTTACATTTTTTTTTCATTTCTATTTATAAAATGGTAAGTTTTTATAGTTTATATATATTAAAAATCTTAGTTAAATCAGGAATATTATAGTCTTTTTATTTATTTTTACTATTTTTTCTTTTTAGAAATAAAAACTAACTTTTGATTATTAATAAGCAATTAAGCATTTGCCTTATAATTAAGGGAAAAAAACTAGTAAATTATAACAAATAAAAATAAAATGCTTAATTGTTAAGATGTAAAATTCAAGTGTTAAATAAAGATAGAAAATGGACAAAGAGGAAGCTAGAAATTGGAAGGATAATGAAGTTGTCGGCCGTATTAAGAGCTGAATCGGGTAAAGGCGGTCAAAACGGGCAGCAGCCTTATCCTTCCCCACGTGCGGCTGGACCCACCACCTTTTATTTTGATTCTTTTCTAATCACCAAACTACCCCCACTCTCTCACCCATCACCACCTGTCCACCTCCTTTTCATCACATTCATTTAATTTCTCTTTGATTTGATTTGATTTGGTTTGGTTTCATCTCAAATCTCAATTCAATCAAAAACATTAAAGAGCATTTCTAAGAGCATTAGTACATCTACCCAATGAACCCAATGAATCCACTTGCCACTTCAGCGACATATCAGTTTTTCTTTTTTCTACCTTCCGTATTCAAAAGTGGAGTATCAGTACCCAATGGACCCAATGCTACCCGATACCCCTAAAAACATTAAAAAAAAGTAAAAAACACTGTGTAGTGCTCGGGTTCCCCGGGTTCATGAACCCACTCCTACCCGCTCAACCCTACCCACCCCCTACCCTATTAACCCCGTAGCGCCAACCCGATGCTACCCTCCCCTACCCGCATGCCACCTCAGCTGAACCCGGCCATAGTACCTGCTCCGCTACTGATGGCCTAAGGCCATGAGTACCCGTACCCAATGAACTCACTTGCCAACTCAGCGTCACATCAGTTTTTCTCTTTCCTACCCTTCTTACCCAATCCTTACCCAAAAGTGGAGTACCCAATGAACCAACTTGACACCTCATCTTTTTTAATTCTTTTATTTATACATTTAATTATTTAACAAAATAAAAATATTTATGTATTTTTTAATAAATAAAAATAAGATAAATAATAAAAATAAAAATTCATATCATTCATTAAAAATTAAAAATTACAAAATACAAAACACTAAAAAATTAAAAATTACAAAATATAAAACACTAAAAATTATTATATTTTCTAATTTTCTCTTTTCTCGCTAAAGTAGCCCTCAAAACGTCTCCCGAAAGGTGATCATGCGAGGATATATAGAACTCGAAGTCTTGTTGATATCGGTTTTTTCGTTCGAGTTCCAACTGTTCTCGTTGAACTTGCAACTGTTGTTGTTCGAGTTCAAGTTTTTTCATTTTGTACTCCATTGTACCGTCAATATGCTCGTTGAACGAGCTTATGGTCGTCAACAACTGAGTAACATTTTCGTCCGGATTCGACCCGGTCGTATTACTCGTTGATGTTTTTTTTGCCTTATTTCTCCCGATGGGTCGTTGAAGTTGCTCGACCTCGTTGACCCGAACATCTTCATCGTCATCATCGGAAGGTTTGGTACGTTTTGAACCCCGGGATGAATTTGTCGACATCGTTGGAACCGTTGACCATTTTGGACATTTTTTAGGACATCCCAAGCTTGTTCATGGGTGAAAGCAACCCCAGTTTCCTCTCGGTACCGGTGGTGTGCCGTTCGTAAAATGTCGGCGTCACTCATTCCGTTTGATCTATTATTGACCAAGTTGTTGTAGATGCCGGCAAAACACGTTATTTTCCTGTTGAGGTCTTTGAACTTGGTGTTCAGTTGATAAAATGATCTATAATCTTGGCGACCCATAGAGTTATAGAACACCTTCGAGATTCGGTTCCAAAAACTGTCTACATTTATGTAAATTCAAGTATAAGAATAATAACAAGAATATTAATAATAATAATAATAACAATATTATTAATAATAACAACAACAATAATAATAATAAAAATATTACCACTGGTTTGTGCGTTACCGACAACGGGGTCCTCCGAAACGTCAACCCACGCCGACACTAACGCGACTTCCTCCTCTTTAGTCCACATCTGTCGGGTGGCTCTATTTTCATATTTTTTATTTTTTGCTTTTTTGCTTTGGTGCCGGGTTTGATTGTTCCGGGATTGATTGTTGTGTGGAGATCGATTGTGGTGTGTGCGGTTGTTGGGTTTCAGGAACAAAGTCGTCGTCAAGATCGATTGCGGGTTGAGGAAGTTGGTAATTGGCGGGAGTGAAACCTTGTTGAATCAAACCATGATATGTAAATTGGTGAGGAATAAACTGGTGTTGCGGCAATTGTTGACAAAACGCTTGTTGCGGAACATAACCTTGTTGAGAAAACGCTTGGAAGCCAAGCTCCGGGTCTTGTTGCGGTGTATCCGATCGGTTACGACGGGATGTAGGTGTGGTGTTTGGATTCATGATGAAATTTGAGAGAAATGGAAGAAGATATTGAATTTGAGAGAAATGGAAGAAAGTATGTTTTGGTGTGAAAAAAATAAGATGGTATAGGTTAATATATATAGTGTGATTAATTTGAAAAAAAAAATAAAAAAAATTAATTTTATAAAATAGCCGTTTACCAACAGTATTGTTTAAAAAAATTTTAAAAAAATTAATATTGCAACGGGTTGATCGGGTTGGTGAACCCGGTAGCCGAACCCGCTTGCTACCCGGCCACCCCCCGTTGTAACATCTTGAAATTTCGTTATATTATATTTTTAATATAAGGGAAGTTGTTTTGTAAGTATGTTGTAAGTTTGTGCTATATTTACTAACATATAAAGTTATGAGGTTAAAAGCATGAAAAGTCAAAATTGGAGCTAACTTTGTTATTATCCAAAGTAGAAGGTGTGTGGGATCATTTAGGGATAGTGTGTGTGGTTAAGGGGCTGAGTTTGGTAAAAATATATGATTTATGTGTTGGGTCGGTTTAGAGAGAAATCAAAGGAGAGAAAAGAAGAGAATGAAGAAAAAAGGAAAAAACTCAAGAATTGTCATCATAAATTGGTAAGGAATTAATCTTGGATTCAGATATGGTTGGTTGAAATTGCTTAGTTATGAACACATCTGTTTGTTCAAATGGATTTTTCAGAATCATCAACAGCAGTTCAAATCTCTGATTTGTGCAAGAAGTGGGTTTAGTTCTTTAAGGTGAGTTCATCCCCTCTCTTTGTCTAAATTCTTGTGTTCTGTTAAAATTAAACGTTAAGACATGTGTATAAACTGTTTTGGGACTGTATGAATGTGTTAAAACAAGCTGAATGGAACAGACGCAAATTTAGATTGTAAAAATAGGCTGCAGGTCGAGGTTTCCGGATAGAAGAACAGTATCCGGAAACCCTCGTATGAAGGTGTCCGGACGAAGCAAGAACATCCGGTAAGTAGTAATTATCTATAGTTTCCGGATGAATGAGTTACCGGATGATATTCGGATTACCTTGGTTTCCGGATGTCATCCGGATTAGTGAAGTACCCGGTAAGATGATGTATCCGGAAAGATGGAGTATCCGGAAAGATGGAGTATCCGGAAAGTTAATGTATCCGAAAAGATGGTGTATTCGGTAAGTCATGGGTATCCGGAAAACTTGTGTTGTTCGGATAATTTTGAGGTGTCCGGAAACCAGTGTTGTCCGGTCACTTCTGGAGTACTCAGTAACATTAGGATTTCCTGACTTCTAAACAGATACGAGTTAGGAATTGAAATGCAATTCTAGTAGCTTGAACATAATTACAGTTGAATGGTAGGTTGTTAGGTTTAATGACTGTTCTAGTTTGATACTAGGCAGGTGTGTAGTAAGTGTAATGGATCCATAGGCATTGTTTGTATTGTGGAATAGGCATAAAACAATTTGTAATTCCCGTTGGCCTATAATGTGGATTTTTAATCCCATTTCGAGAGGCGATAACCTATAATGTGGAATAGGCATAAAGTAAATTGTAATTCCCATTTTGAGAGGTGATTATTAACGTGGATTATTCCCGTTGACCTGAAATGTGGAATAGGCATAAAGTAATTTGTAATTCCCATTTCGTAAAGGTGTTATGAAATAAGAAATAGGCATAAAGGAACTTGTAATTTCTATTTCAAAGTGTGAGGTGAAATGAGGAATAGGCATAAAGCAAATTGTAATTCCCTTTCACATGGGTAAGAGAGATAGGCATAAAGTATCTTGTAATCTCTATTTCCGGTCCAAGAATTAGGCATAAAGTAACTTGTAATTTCTTGGATAAGAGCATGAATCTAGAACTTGTAAAGATTCGTAGTGGGTTCTGGTTTTGATAATATGACCTACTGAATGTGAGTCATATTCATAGGATCGGGTATGATCCTGTTGTTGAGGTGAGTCATATTCATAGGATCGGGTATGATCCCGTTGTTGAGGTGAGCATATGTATGGTAAGAATGGTGGAGAATAGGTTGGTTTATATGTCTTTGGTTTGAAATTGAATGTTCTCACTAGGTGAGCCTTCTAACACTTGTTATACATGCCTTCTAACACTTGTTATACATGCCTTCCAAGGCTCACTTACTCAACCATTTCATATTATTCCCGTCTTGATCAAACATCTTACATTCTATTTCCTCACATTTTAATCCACTTATTTAAGGTTGTCTCGGCGGACTTTCCTGCGTCCCGCCAGTTCCAGGTTGTCCTTCCAATCCTCAATCATTTACCGATCTGTCCTCCAAAGAATTGAAAGACCTTGGTAGCATTTTTACCATCATTATGCTATAAAACAAAAGATAACCCTGAGAAATAGTTATATGAATATAGACACACGAAACGTACTTTACCGATCATTAGTCACTGGAACAATTTAGAAACAAGTATGCTTATGTAACAATATATTCATAATAACAGTTAGCTAATTGAGATTGTGAATATATCATACATGAGAATCCTCATTACCGTCGTTACCGTACTAATTTCACGTATTTCTGTCGACCCTAAGGCCATCCCGTCTTAATACTTCTACCCAATCTCACGATTCATAACTTAATTCATCTCAGCTTAAGTCTAAGTACCTCCTCAACATACTTAGTTCACTTAAACTAAAGCTCTGATACCAACTTGTAACACCCCAAAACAGGGGTTAACAAAAAATTCCATGAAACGGAAGAGTGGTACGCATTACTAAAGTAAAAGTATACATAGTTATCTTTACATGACCATTAATACTAAGATTTACATAATTATAACTACTAATGGACCACTAGCTTATCTAATCTCTACTATAGAAATCAGATTACAAAAGATGTCGGAAAGTTCTATCATAAATCTTCTAATCTTTAGCTTTCCAACAATGATCCCATGCTCACAACCCATGTCTAAACCTTCTTGTCTCCGGAACCACTAATATCTGTAACACATACAACACATAACAAGTGTTAGGCTTTTAAAGCCTAAGTGAGGTTTACACATAGCATAAAGAATATAATCATAGCATGTAGGAATAACAATTCGATATATTCACAAATTGGATTCCATGGAGAAGGCCCATATTGCTACCCAGTTACATCATAATCGAAGATATACCTTGATCGGTACCCCACGGTATTGTCACAAGGCATAACACAACGGAAAAACCCCACGGTATCCGAAGGTATGAATCAATTACACTTACCCCACGGTGTGTAAGAATATATCCTCCAATGCCTACTAGGTGTTCCTCCAATTATGTGAATACCAAATATGTTAATCCAAATAATATTCAAAGCATACTTAACACTTAACAATGGTCCAACCATTTAACATATCAATACTACTTCCATGTAGTTCATATACATCCATATGTATCAAATCACATTCTATGTAATATCAATAATAAACATCCATGTTTACAATTCAATAATAAGTCCATTTTGACCATTAAGCCATCTTTGCTTCATTAAGACATATATTAAGCCATAATCATAATCATATACCAATGATGTATAATCAAACCCAAACCTTTAACACTAGCATTTACCATGGCATTCTAAGTAATAAAACACAATTAGTCCACCATAACTTACTTGAACTCTTCTTGTTTCCCTCTTAACCATTAAGAGCTTATTAATCAAGATTTCTCATCATCAATACCAAAATCAAGATAAAGAATGGTAGTAAAGTATAATACAATCAATTAGATACAAGTTACTCACCTCAAATCTTCAATTAATATAACCCTAACTTGAAGACTTGAACCCAATCACTTCCAACAAGATGAAATGAAGATGTAATGCCCTAATTCAAGTTTAATTGGTAAGATTCATCTACTAATTGCTTGAATTGGATTATGATTGAGAGATGTATGTTTACCTTAATCTTAGATGAGAATTCGTTTGAGAAGTGAGGAGCAGAGCAATCTATCAGTTTTGAGAGTTCTAATTTAAGAAATGAATGACTAAGGACTAAGAGGTGGGTTTTAACCCCCTTTCAACACGTCAGGTGCTCGGCGCCAGCGCCCGCGCCAGTGCATCGGCGCCACCATCCGCGCCAACCTCTGTTTGTTTGCTTCTCATTTTCCACTAATTTGGCCGTAACTTCTTCGTTAGAACTCCGTTTTTGCTCTGGAAAGAACCGTTGGACTCGTATTCAAATTACCCATCCAACTAATCCATAAAATCTAATATTTAACTTTGTCATCTATTTTTCATTAATTTCCTTAAGGAATAAACTTACGAATTTCTATCGGAAGTTCTCAAATAACAAGTAACAATCACGGAAATTACTTAGGAAATCAATTATAATTTAAAAAGTCAAAATATAAAGAAATATTAGGACTATTATTACTCACAAGGATTTTCCGGGTGTTACAATTCTCCCAACCTTAAAACGATTTCGTCCTCGAAATCTATATTCTTTACAACCCAAAGTCAACCGACTCACTGTCGACCAAAATTCAACAATTCCTAACGGAAATCTAAATTCCATCCATACGGTCTATAAAGACAATTCCTCGAACAATTGTTTATTAACAAAGTCCCTATACATACGTTGTACTTATGTACGGATAAACGTTCCAACCATAGAGAAACTCCCAATCATACGACTTCAGTCGTCTCCCAACCTTAAAATGTTCTATACATCTTGATTTCAGTTTCAAACTCTAAATCAATTTAAGGTTCAATTAATACAGAGACCAACCGAATCTCTAATTTCAATTGTCCCTATTGTTAACGGCCATTTACATCCAAAGAGCTCTAATAGACTCCAAAATCCATCTTAATAATTAATCATCAAACGGACAGGTTCATTAACCATACACAAAGATTAGTTCACTAAAACCACTCATCACAAATGAGTATCTTAAGGTTACTACTACCATCACCATCATTCTTTTTAAAATCGGCTACAATTCCCCGATTACACTAAAGGTGTTTGGCCTTAACCCAAAAGTTGACACCTAATTATCACCAACCTTTGCACTCTAACCAAACCCACACATGAGTTCCCTTCACAAATAAAAATCTAGAAGGAACAAGGATTCGTCTTTCATATTTCGTGAACCTTACTTCTTTCCTCATTATCCGCTCCCCAACTTAGATTTGTAAGCCTCCTTAAAGTAACCGTTTATCATTAAACCTTTATCCGACTATTGCTTGGTCTTCAATACCATCATCATCCACATCTCAATCTCCAGGTCTCAAAATAACATTAACGTATACTGCTTAAAAATCCATACTCACTTTAAATTGAGCATACTCACCACTTTTGAATACTTCTATAATTACGGCACCCATCACTACATCTATGAC
Source organism: Saussurea involucrata (assembly GCA_033807775.1). NCBI lineage: Eukaryota > Viridiplantae > Streptophyta > Magnoliopsida > Asterales > Asteraceae > Saussurea > Saussurea involucrata. The sequence continues at coordinate 221,834,417 of CM066320.1, forward strand.
CCACACGTTTCTTCAGTATATAGTATTACCACTTCCTCACATCAATATCGTACTACGCGACCACATTGCAACCAAGCACTAAAATATTATATATCAAAGGTGATAATTCCATTGAACCTGTAGTATAACTACATTCTTAGGTCCGACCTTTCTATCATTACTTCCTACGTTAGCATGAAGTACTACCCTTCAATCATTATTTGTCTCTTTCTCCCAACTTTTCCACATACTGATAATACTTTCTCATCTTTATTAAACTTCCTATGATTCAAAATCATAAACTTATTTAACGACTCACACAACCAAAATCACTTTGGATAAACTCACACTACCGCTCGACATTCTATTCCAATTATAGCCAAATCACTACACCATCTTACAACCACATATTCCAACAGCTTTATTGACAACTAGTACTGTTCATCTGGAATCCCCGAAAAGACTTTCATCTAATGTTCCCTCTTTATAACTTCTTATTACTGGTTGACACATTTATCTTGACAATTAATGCCACTACTCGTTCGTACATTCTCCACCCATAACATCTCACAGCAGACCAGATCCCTCATGGTCATTCATACACAATTAAAATTTACCTTCATGCTCTCCCGCACGATTAACCGAATCTATTTCATTACTTTATTCCTCCCCAACTTTAGTTTGAACTACAACTCACGAGTTTCTAATTAACTTAAACTTACTCACTTCTTACTAATTCTGTATGATTCCAAACCATTATATATATACAGTGCACACTCCATCACAAATCTACATAGTCCATACCCTTACCATGTTCATGCCTAATTCTTCATTCTATATAAACCATCTACACCATAAGTAGAATGTTCATCTACTACAATAGTCTTTCACTATCCTAACACCCCCCACGAGGTGATCCTTCAACTTTTAATCTTCCGATTCTGACTTAACATTCATACATGATCTCAAAAGAAAACTCAATGTGTTCACATTATGTAAACTTTAATTATAATACAATTCATGTAATTCCAACCCCCAAACCTATGTCAAGTTAATTAAACCGACGAATACCCTTAAGACTCAACCGAGTCTAAAACCAAGCCATCTGCTCAAAGGGTCTATTGATCATTTATCAATATCAACTCATGAAATTTAAAATACATCTAATCCCACATCATGCAACACACGCTTCGAGACATGATAATCTCACGACCCCTTCATTGCTACTTTCCCAATGAAGTCAATTCCTATATGTATCTATATGTACACGCATATACAACTCTATATACTCCATAATATATATATATATATATATTATTTTGCCAAAGTTCATTAGTCCCAAAGGTACTAAAAATACAAGATCATCAAACGGTCCTCACTCTTAAGACCAATAGTTAAACCGACACTCTTTTTTTTTAATTGCGATTAAGCATATAACACACCAAAATTATTGCACAACCACAATAAACTTTTAAAAGCGTATTTTGACCACCTAACTTTCACTTATGTAATAATTTAACCAAAACCTCTTCCACTCGTGATTTATTCGTCAATCACTCAAAATCCCTACATGTGGTGTTTCACAAGATATGTATTGTCCGCATTCTATAACATTCTGCAACATCCCCAGTCCACAGTACACGATAATGTTCGTTTTGCGCATACCCTCTGCATAACAGCATGCCGGTACCGCTCACGGTTTTGTTTCTGCCCGCACAGGCATACGCGGAACGCACCCAGACCGCACCCTGTGCCAGGCAAAAGGCCTCATACATCTTACACAACTACCGACTTCAATGACAATAGTCGACCTATCGATACTTCTTTAATCTATTCATTAACAAGGACTAAACCTAATCCTTTCAACATAACATAATACAATTTACATCTCATCGTCTTCATTTCAAACTTATTCGTGCAATACTAATATCACAAGATCACCATAAATTCTTATTTAACGTCGAGGGTATTTCCTTTCTGTCTCACCACACTACTCATAGCAATTTGCTAATTCCATCACCTTGATGACTACTAATCCTTTCTCCGGACACAACCATCCCTTGCCAACTGTATTTCTAGTTACCAAACAAGGGTATAGACCTTCTTACAACCGACACTAAAGTCCACTTTCAACTCTCCCATTGTTCACCTTCCTCTTGAACACAATTACCAAAATTACAAACATTCTCCCATGATTTATCCAACACCTCTCCATTCTCAGAGTTCTTTCTTAGCTTATAGTAATATTTTACGACTTAGTTCGTTCATAGCCTTCATGCATAACAATGTATTAAATATTTTATTTCGCACATTTCCTCCTTTTAAAGAACAACACTTGGAGCAACTTGGGTACACATGACCCCAAAATTCTTATAGCTTCAGTGTACTGCACAACGATCACGAGAATCATTTGCATACTACTTTCCGAAAAACTTAATCTTTTTCAACCAAAACGATGTTGTTATGACCGTAATATATTTAATGAAAATCTTTTCATACGACAAAAGTTGAAAGAAATTACCGACACAAAGTAAGCTAGTCGGTTCTCACACTCATTTATATTTAACTTTTCTTATAAAGTATGAAGTATTTTGCAAATTGCTAAACTCAAAATTTCACTGTACGACATAGATGGTATTGTCTTTTTCTCTAAATACCCACGTGCACATACTGACTCATCATCGACTAAATTGCTATTTATGCGTTTGTTTTGAAATCACGAAAACCCATGTAACACACACTCGAGAACACCATGCATAAAACTCTACTTGCAATTAAAGACTATTCACTCAAACAAGGTCTATTGTTTAACTCACGCAACTTATCATTGACGCTCTATTTCCAACCAGTGGTTACCCTCTCAGCCTTCTAACACTTGTTATACATGCCTTCCAAGGCTCACTTACTCAACCATTTCATACTATTCCCGTCTTGATCAAACATCTTACATTCTATTTCCTCACATTTTAATCCACTTATTTAAGGTTGTCTCGGCGGACTTTCCTGCGTCCCGCCAGTTCCAGGTTGTCCTTCCAATCCTCAATCATTTACCGATCTGTCCTCCAAAGAATTGAAAGACCTTGGTAGCATTTTTACCATCATTATGCTATAAAACAAAAGATAACCCTGAGAAATAGTTATATGAATATAGACACACGAAACGTACTTTACCGATCATTAGTCACTGGAACAATTTAGAAACAAGTATGCTTATGTAACAATATATTCATAATAACAGTTAGCTAATTGAGATTGTGAATATATCATACATGAGAATCCTCATTACCGTCGTTACCGTACTAATTTCACGTATTTCTGTCGACCCTAAGGCCATCCCGTCTTAATACTTCTACCCAATCTCACGATTCATAACTTAATTCATCTCAGCTTAAGTCTAAGTACCTCCTCAACATACTTAGTTCACTTAAACTAAAGCTCTGATACCAACTTGTAACACCCCAAAACAGGGGTTAACAAAAAATTCCATGAAACGGAAGAGTGGTACGCATTACTAAAGTAAAAGTATACATAGTTATCTTTACATGACCATTAATACTAAGATTTACATAATTATAACTACTAATGGACCACTAGCTTATCTAATCTCTACTATAGAAATCAGATTACAAAAGATGTCGGAAAGTTCTATCATAAATCTTCTAATCTTTAGCTTTCCAACAATGATCCCATGCTCACAACCCATGTCTAAACCTTCTTGTCTCCGGAACCACTAATATCTGTAACACATACAACACATAACAAGTGTTAGGCTTTTAAAGCCTAAGTGAGGTTTACACATAGCATAAAGAATATAATCATAGCATGTAGGAATAACAATTCGATATATTCACAAATTGGATTCCATGGAGAAGGCCCATATTGCTACCCAGTTACATCATAATCGAAGATATACCTTGATCGGTACCCCACGGTATTGTCACAAGGCATAACACAACGGAAAAACCCCACGGTATCCGAAGGTATGAATCAATTACACTTACCCCACGGTGTGTAAGAATATATCCTCCAATGCCTACTAGGTGCTCCTCCAATTATGTGAATACCAAATATGTTAATCCAAATAATATTCAAAACATACTTAACACTTAACAATGGTCCAACCATTTAACATATCAATACTACTTCCATGTAGTTCATATACATCCATATGTATCAAATCACATTCTATGTAATATCAATAATAAACATCCATGTTTACAATTCAATAATAAGTCCATTTTGACCATTAAGCCATCTTTGCTTCATTAAGACATATATTAAGCCATAATCATAATCATATACCAATGATGTATAATCAAACCCAAACCTTTAACACTAGCATTTACCATGGCATTCTAAGTAATAAAACACAATTAGTCCACCATAACTTACTTGAACTCTTCTTGTTTCCCTCTTAACCATTAAGAGCTTATTAATCAAGATTTCTCATCATCAATACCAAAATCAAGATAAAGAATGGTAGTAAAGTATAATACAATCAATTAGATACAAGTTACTCACCTCAAATCTTCAATTGATATAACCCTAACTTGAAGACTTGAACCCAATCACTTCCAACAAGATGAAATGAAGATGTAATGCCCTAATTCAAGTTTAATTGGTAAGATTCATCTACTAATTGCTTGAATTGGATTATGATTGAGAGATGTATGTTTACCTTAATCTTAGATGAGAATTCGTTTGAGAAGTGAGAAGCAGAGCAATCTATCAGTTTTAAGAGTTCTAATTTAAGAAATGAATGACTAAGGACTAAGAGGTGGGTTTTAACCCCCTTTCAACACGTCAGGTGCTTGGCGCCAGCGCCCGCGCCAGTACATCGGCGCCACCATCCGCGCCAACCTCTGTTTGTTTGCTTCTCATTTTCCACTAATTTGGCCGTAACTTCTTCGTTAGAACTCCGTTTTTGCTCTGGAAAGAACCGTTAGACTCGTATTCAAATTACCCATCCAACTAATCCATAAAATCTAATATTTAACTTTGTCATCTATTTTTCATTAATTTCCTTAAGGAATAAACTTACGAATTTCTATCGGAAGTTCTCAAATAACAAGTAACAATCACGGCAATTACTTAGGAAATCAATTATAATTTAAAAAGTCAAAATATAAAGAAATATTAGGACTATTATTACTCACAAGGATTTTCCGGGTGTTACAGTATTCCTGATTCAGTGACAACAGAATCTAATATGGAGTTCCGTATAATGGAAAACGTGATGCGAGTTCATTGACTCAACAACAGGAGATGTTTACAAAAATGTTGAATGATCGTATCGATGAGTTACAACGACCAGAGGTGAGTACCGGTGTTGTAATTCCACCTGTCAATCCAGTGTTGAATACTGATGATAGAATAGAAGAAGTGTATTCTGGAAATAGGGTTGAAATAACTCAAGTGGGAGAGAAAAGAAAGTGGAAGGATAGATCAGAACCTTGCCAGAAGTCGGAAACTGTTGTTAAGAGTTATGGTATTGAATCCCGTCAAGAAACCAAATTGTATGTGAAATGCTTTAAGTGCGGGGAAGTTGGCCACAAGATTGAAAACTGTCATATTCAAGGGTCAACTTGCTATGAATGCAAGAAACCTGGTCATTATCGGAGGGATTGTCCAAAGTGGAAAAATAGCGGAAATTAAAAGAAGAAATCCAACATTTCAAGATAATCAGGATAAACATTTTTACGGTTGAGGATGTTAAGGAATGAGTGGGTGTAGTTTACGATACATTCCTGGTTAATAATATATAAGTGTGTATGTTATGTAATGGTAGTATTAACTGGTCTTTTGGACTACAATCTTTTGTTAAAAGTTAGCTATATCAGTTATTATGTTTGGGAAGATGCTTTGTAAATCGATCTAACAAGTGAAAGATTTTGATTTTTGTATATTTATGAGTGAAAGTAGGATAAATTAAATATTATCTACTTATTTCGTTAGTTGAACGTATACCAATTGGTAAGACTATTTGGATATTGTTTATTTCCTGAACCTAAGAGTCAAAAGACTTTAGGTGATTGGAAAGTATACAAGAGAGTTCAAGAAGAGAAAAAGGGAGGAATAGAAGTCATCAATGTGTTGGTATTAGCAATTTGTGTTAAGTAGTATGGTGAAATCCTCGACGTCAAATAAGAATTGTAAGGTGATCTTGTGATATTAACGTTACACGCGTAAGTATGAGATGAAGACAATGGGATAAGAATTGGATTATGATATGTTGGAAGGATTAGGTTCAGTTAGGGACCCTCATTGAGGTAAAGGTTAAGGAAGTGTCGACAGGACGACTGTTGACGTTGAAGTCGGCAGTTGTGTAAGGTATATGAGGCCTTTTGCCTGTCACTGGGTGCGGTCTGGGTGCGTCCCGCGTATGCCTGTGCGGGCAGGAACAAAACCGTGAGCGGTGCCGGCATGCTGTTATACAGAGGGTATCCGTAAAGCGGACAATATCATGTACGGTGGACTGGGGATGTTACAAAATGGTGACGTCGGATGGTATACATTCAACCACATTTGGGGATTTGTAGTGATTGACAAATAAATCACGAGTGAAAGAGGTTTTGGTTAAATTATTTCATAAGTGGAAGCTATGTGGACAAACTACGCTTTTAGAGTTATTGTGGTTATGCAATAATTATGATGTATTATGTGTTTAATTTCTTTTTATTTAAATAAGTATCGGTTTAAATATTGGTCTTATGTGTGAGGACCGTTTGATGATCTTGTATCCTTAGTACCTTTGGGACTAATGGACCTTGGTGAGCTATATACTTTGTTGAGTATAAAAGAGTTGCATATACATGTACATATAGATACATATATGAATTAACTTCATTAGGAAGGTAGCAATGAAGGAATTGTGAGATTATCACGCCTCGGAGTGTGTGTTGCTCGATTTGAATTAGATGTATTTTAATTGCATAAGTTGATATTGATAAATGATCATTAGATCCTTTGAGCAGATGGCTCGGTTTTGGACTCAGTTGAGTCTTGAGGGCATTCGCCCGGTTTAATAAGCTCGATGTAGGTTGGGGTTGGAATTGCATGAATTGTATTATAATTGAAGTTTACATAAAGTGATTGCAGTGATTATTTTGAGGTCATGTATGAATGTTAAGTTTTGACTCAGAAGAATTAAAAGTTGAAGGATCACCTTGTAGGGGTGTTTGGATAGTGAAAGAATATTGTTTTAGATAAGTGTTCTACTTACGATGTGGATGGGTTATAAGGAAGCATTAGATGGAAGTCTTTTCGGAGGTTTCGGTTGAAGTGTACTATTTTGTCAATAAAGTTGTTAGAGCATGTAGTTTGGAAGATGGCGTGGTGATATGACTAATATCAGTATAGAATGTCGGAGCGGTAGTGGGTGTTTATCCAAAGTGATTTTGGTTGTATGAGTCGCTAAGTAAGTTTATGTTTTTTTTTTTTGAAACATTGGAAGTTTAATGAAGATGATGAGTGTGCTAATCAAAGTGTGGTGTAGTAGATACAAAATCCTTACGGAATGGGAGTTTCTTCTTATATATGAAAGAAATTGTCCAAGAAAGTATCAGTTGAATATCAAGGAATATGCAGTAACTTCGATCGATGTTGTAATTTCAGGGTGTCTGGATTGAATGCTTTAAGTTAGAATTTTGGTGCAACTATTTGGGAGAAAGAGACAAGTAATGTTTGGAGAGTAGTACTCCACACTAACGTAGGGAAGCAATGATAGAAAGATCGGACCTAAGAATGTAGTCATGCTACAGGTTCAATGGAAATATCACCTTTGATATACAACACAATAGTGCTTGGTTGCAATATAGTCGCGTGGTGCGATATTGGTGTGAGAAAGTGGTAGCACTTTGTACCGAAGAAATGTGTAAGTCATGATGTAACGATAGTGTGCCATAATTATTGAAGTATACAAAAGTGGTGAGTATGCTCGATTTGAAGTATGTGGGTTTTTAGGAAATATACGTTGATGTTATTTTGAAATCTGGAGGTTGAGTTGCGGTTGGTGACAGGATGAAAAGAGAATCTTTGTTCTTCACGATCCCATTGGATTTTTAGGAGAGTTTCCATACTTCACTTGATTGTCGAAGAGGATACTGTAACTGTTAAGCTGTGGTGTTTCGTTATGAATTTTAGTCGAGAGTGTTGGAATATTACATGGATGTAAAGAAGTGTAATGAGTGGATTGACTGTGTTGGAAAGATATGAGCTCGTGGTAGTTCGTGGTGCTAAGGTAACTTTAGAATCGGAGGAGGACATGAAGGTTAGATATCCTCACTGGTTTACCTAACTTTGATTTCGAGGACGAAATCATTTTCAAGTTGGGGAGTATGTAACATCTTGAAATTTCGTTATATTATATTTTTAATATAAGGGAAGTTGTTTTGTAAGTATGTTGTAAGTTTGTGCTATATTTACTAATATATAAAGTTATGAGGTTAAAAGCATGAAAAGTCAAAATTGGAGCTAACTTTGTTATTATCCAAAGTAGAAGGTGTGTGGGGTCATTTAGGGATAGTGTGTGTGGTTAAGGGGCTGAGTTTGGTAAAAATATATGATTTATGTGTTGGGTCGGTTTAGAGAGAAATCAAAGGAGAGAAAAGAAGAGAATGAAGAAAAAAGGAAAAAACTCAAGAATTGTCATCATAAATTGGTAAGGAATTAATCTTGGATTCAGATATGGTTGGTTGAAATTGCTTAGTTATGAGCACATCTGTTTGTTCAAATGGATTTTTCAGAATCATCAACAGCGGTTCAAATCTCTGATTTGTGCAAGAAGTGGGTTTAGTTCTTTAAGGTGAGTTCATCCCCTCTCTTTGTCTAAATTCTTGTGTTCTGTTAAAATTAAACGTTAAGACATGTGTATAAACTGTTTTGGGACTGTATGAATGTGTTAAAACAAGCTGAATGGAACAGATGCAGATTTAGATTGTAAAAATAGGCTGCAGGTCGAGGTTTCCGGATAGAAGAATAGTATCCGGAAACCCTCGTATGAAGGTGTCCGGACGAAGCAAGAACATCCGGTAAGTAGTAATTATCTATAGTTTCCGGATGAATGAGTTACCGGATGATATTCGGATTACCTTGGTTTCCGGATGTCATCCGGATTAGTGAAGTACCCGGTAAGATGAGGTATCCGGAAAGATGGAGTATCCGGAAAGATGGAGTATCCGGAAAGATGGAGTATCCGGAAAGTTAATGTATCCGGAAATATGGTGTATTCGGTAAGTCATGGGTATCCGGAAAACTTGTGTTGTTCGGATAATTTTGAGGTGTCCGGAAACCAGTGTTGTCCGGTCACTTCTGGAGTACATAGTAACATTAGGATTTGCTGACTTCTAAACAGATACGAGTTAGGAATTGAAATGCAATTCTAGTAGCTTGAACATAATTACAGTTGAATGGTAGGTTGTTAGGTTTAATGACTGTTCTAGTTTGATACTAGGCAGGTGTGCAGTAAGTGTAATGGATCCATAGGCATTGTTTGTAACGTGGAATAGGCATAAAGCAATTTGTAATTCCCGTTGGCCTATAATGTGGATTTTTAATCCCATTTCGAGAGGCGATAACCTATAATGTGGAATAGGCATAAAGTAAATTGTAATTCCCATTTTGAGAGGTGATTATTAACGTGGATTATTCCCGTTGACCTGAAATGTGGAATAGGCATAAAGTAATTTGTAATTCCCATTTCGTAAAGGTGTTATGAAATAAGAAATAGGCATAAAGGAACTTGTAATTTCTATTTCATAGTGTGAGGTGAAATGAGGAATAGGCATAAAGCAAATTGTAATTCCCTTTCACATGGGTAAGAGAGATAGGCATAAAGTATCTTGTAATCTCTATTTCCGGTCCAAGAATTAGGCATAAAGTAACTTGTAATTTCTTGGATAAGAGCATGAATCTAGAACTTGTAAAGATTCGTAGTGGGTTCTGGTTTTGATAATATGACCTACTGAATGTGAGTCATATTCATAGGATCGGGTATGATCCTGTTGTTGAGGTGAGTCATATTCATAGGATCGGGTATGATCCTGTTGTTGAGGTGAGCATATGTATGGTAAGAATGGTGGAGAATAGGTTGGTTTATATGTCTTTGGTTTGAAATTGAATGTTCTCACTAGACGTAAGCCTAATCTTTTAAATTAAATTTTCTTACCAGGTACAGGCTCAGGGAAGTAAATGGGATGTGGGCCGAGAGCTTTTGATGCATCCAACTTAAAGAGATAAGCAGAGGAGTTAGCTAATGCCCGGAGATTTTGGTGGATTTACTTAGATAACTTAGTTAATCTAATTGTAGTGGACACGGTTAGATTAATAAGTTATTAGAAGAACTCCACATTGTAATTATGAAACTTCATAGTTATTCCTCCTCTTTTATATAAAGTTTGGATGTTATTTTGTCATAATTGGTTACAATTAAAGTTTAAATTGGCCCTGATTTCTAGGGTGTTACACCCGTACCCGTACCCGATGCAGCCTTCCCCTACCCGATGCCACATCAGACCGAGCCCGAGCCCGTACCCGATGCCGGTACGGGTGGTCTAATAATTTTTGGAAATAAAATTTTGATTATTTTTATGATAGAGATAATAAATATATTTAAATCTATTAAATCCTTAAAATGGTTATTTATAAGGGCATCCACAATGGTTAATTCATGTGAATGACTTAAACAAAATAAAAATATATAAAAAAAGTCTTGATCCTACCATATGATACATTTTCTCTCTATCTTTGCCTCTCACAACCATTTCTTCAAACACTTGAGGATCCTAAGTGGTTGATGAAAAAAGTCATCTTCAAGTTATCTTCTTCGATGGTCAACTCATCTTCAAGTCCTCTTCAAGCTTTCTTCAAATATCATTGTAGATGCTCTAAGAGAGAAGTATTTTTTTTATTTATCTTTACCTTTTTTTAAATATTTTTTTAAAGGGTGTCATAGACTATACCTAAACTAATCCATTGACAAATTATGACTGTAAGACATCAGACCTGATTAAATCCCAGTGGCCACAATTGTTGTGTACGCCTGGATTAGAACCCTAGACAATTGGGATATTCCACCATATCTTCTAGGGCCTTAACCAGTACGCCACAACCCTTGTGGTTACCTTTTTTTTAAATGTTTATCAAAGAGATAATATTTTATAAGTTGTATTGAATATTTTAATAATGAAAATTAATTGTGTAATCTTTAAAATAGAGAAATTGTTGTCCTGTTGAAGATAAAGGTAATTTTTTTCGAAAATTTTAACTTTTTACATCTCCATTTTGGAAAAGTTGTTGGAGATGCTCTTATCGGGAATCTCCAACATGTATCTTATTAGGATTCCTCATCGGGTCCCCGCAATTTTTCTGATCTGTTAAGGGTTAAAATTCTTTTTTCCCGTTGGTTTCCAGATTGACCATTGGTTATACCTGAACCCAATACTGAAATTGACACATTTTTTTTACAAAATGTTAGTTTTCACAACTAAAAGTAAATTATAGAGTGAATTATGGATTTGGTTCCTGTGGTTTTGTGACTCTGTGGTTTTAAGATTTGTTTCTCTTATTTTTAAGGGTTGTCTCTTATTTTTAAGGTGATATCAATATATGCATGTCTATTAGATAATACAGTGAATTGTGAACTGTGGATGTGGTGCTTGTTAAACCTTAAAAATAAGCAATTAGATTGAATTGTGAATTGTGGATGTGGTCCTTGTTATTTGTATTCAGAGAGAAAGAGAGAGAGGGAATAATAAAGTCGATTGTGGATTTGGTCCCTCTGATTTGTAATACGTGAATAAGCTATTGAGAGTGAAAGATAAATGACAATAATACCCTTACAGAAGATTCCCTTAACCATTAAAAGTTTAGGATATTAGTGGTGAGGGACCTTATTCACAATAGATTGCATACCACAAGGATCATATCCATAATAAACATAGAATGAGAACCATGGCCAAAGAAATTACAAAACCACATGGACCAAATCCACAATTCACTCTAAATTATAAGTTTTATTAAAAAGCGAATGTTTTCTTTATCTTAATTCGATATAAATATAAAAAAATTCAATCTTATGACCAAAAACTTTATAAAACTAACATATGACTAGTTGATACTTGATATACAAGTTCAATGGAAAGATAAATGTAGAGGCATATTAAATTATTACTACACATAATAATTTATAAAATTGATAACCAACTGAAAATTCTTTTGTTATATCAAAATTACATAAATCAATAAACTAAAATCGAGAGTTAGAGGAAATAGAAAATAGAAGAAAATATGAACCATGACTGAGAGTTCAAGCTTACGACTTTATAATATATATATATATATATATATATATATAGAGAGAGAGAGAGAGAGGACGATAATCAAATGAGAATCATAAAAAATTTGAAAACCGTGAGAACCAATCTTAGCCGTAATTTGGTTTTGATTATATGGTTTAATTGAAAATTGTTTCAACATATGAAAATGGCATAATTGTCATTTTGGTGACATAGATTTACCAAATGAAACACACAAATATATCCACCAGATGAAACACACTAATTCATTATATGAAATACACAGTTCACCAGATGAAACATACAAATACATTCACCAGATGAAACACACAGATTCATCATATGAAACACATATATATTCATCACATGAAACACACAATTCACTAGATGAAACACACCTTAGACAAATAACCTATAGATCTTCCGTCACATGAAAATCAAGGCTTTGGGTTGAACACAAGCCTCATGCTTGGCTGACTGCATTTCCACAGCATCCGAAGAAGTGAATATACTTTTTGTCCAGAAAAGCTCAAAGGATCAATAACAACATCTATAGAATGGTGGAATTTTGACCACCAATAACAACACCACCATATTCTCCACTCAACACCTCAAATCGAGCACCTTCAGAGCCTCGACTCTATGTGTGTTTCATAAGGTAAATCAAACACCGTATTCAAAAAATTAAGTTTTTATCTATAACTATTATCTAATAAATAACAATTAATATTAATGATGGTTTAATCCAAAAAAGTTATAAAAAGCTACTCAAAAACTACTTAAGTAGTTTATCAATAAGCTAACTTAGGTTCATACAAACATGTATTTTAAAAATTAGTTAGCTTATTTTACCAAACGATGTATTTATATTTATATTTGTTTTGAGTCTGTATATGTAACTATTTAACTTATGTCCATCCAAACATGTATACAACATGTTCTCTGTAACAACCCGAATTCGATAAATCATAAATCATAACATTACAACCAAAAACGGTCCCAAAGCATACAAATTACATCACTTCTACTCTAGGTTCGCAGCGGACAAACACCTTCACAACTGAGATGCTACAGGAAGCCCGACGGTAATCTACAAGTATTCACTAGGCGATACCTCTTCTATAGTGCCACAACTTTCCACCTTCACCAGATGGAATCCCATACAATAGACTCTAACCTAAAAATGGTTTAGTTTTTTGGAAAAAGCGAGGGTTAGACCATGAGGTCTAGTGAATTCCCTCTTAAAAACAGTTCCACATAAACACCAATTTAAAACGTTCAACTGTTACAATAATAACGGAATTCCAGTTTAAATGCTCGACTCCACATAAGGGTATTGTACAATGGTCTCAACTCCCATCACCTCATGTGATGTCCACACTCGGGGGGCCCCCCAGTAGATGTCGTACCCGTGTGCACAAGAAACGGATTCGAGGCACACGGTCCAATCAACTCTCCAAAGATTCTCAACAATCCGAGGTTCACTTCCCCACTGTGCAACCCGACACCACACATAACAACAACTCACTAGAACATGCATTCAACGCTTACGTAGGAAAGAACGTATAAACAACTTGCATGCATTAATAAACGTTTCCACATCATGTAATAATAAAGCGTTTCAAAGTGTTTAATCATTCCATCATGCTCAAAACCATATTCAGTTATGAAAACTTTAGCAAAACATTTCATTTGCAAAAAAGAGTTAAGGGAACTCACCTGAGCTTTAGCTAATCGACACACGCTCCGAAACACCCCTTTAGCTCAAACCGAACACCTGAATTGGACGTCATAAAAGTGGTGTTAAACCATCTAATTACACCCCAAAACATCCCTAATACACCCCAAGACAACCCTTAGACGATGCCCCAACCTTAGCCTTAAAAAGTACGCGAAACAAGGGTCGAAAACACCCGACAGGGCTTGGCGCTACCTCATGCGCTAGTTAACTCGCGCCACAAAGCGCGCAGGGCACTGACAGCCTTTGGCGCTACTTCCCGCGCTAGTTAACTCGCGCCACAACTAGCGCGGAGCGCCTGCACTCGATTTTTCAGCCGAAAACTGCTCTTTCTCACTCCCAACTCGCCCCAAATCGATTTTAAGCCTCCAAAATGAGATAATTGATGTTCTAAACTTTTCCCCCAATTTCCAAACATAAGTCCTTAAAGTTGCACACTTCTCACTTTGGCCCCAAAATTTCCAAAAGGTTCAGATTTTAAGGACTTAGGGTGTTACATTCTCTATTTTGAAGATTACACAATTAGTTATATTATTAAGATATTTAAAATAATTCAAAAAGATTATTTCTCTTTCCTAAACATTTAACTTAAAACAATTTTATTGGTAGAATGAATTAAAAATAATTTCTCTCTAATAAGTATATTTTTGAGATATCTCCAAATTTAAAGATTTTGATCATCTTTCTCATACTTTCTCCATTTTGAAGAAAGTTTTGGAGAAAATCTTCAAAATCTCTATTTTAAAAAAGTTGTTGGAGTCTTGAAGATGCTCTTAGTTCCATGTTAAAATGAAAACCGTTGTCAATATATAATATAGACATTATTTCATTATAAGGCTACTAAGGATTTTTTTGGAAACCGTATCGTATTAATCTAAATAATATGTAAACTGACTAGAACACCTACGGTTAATACCTAAAAGAAATTATATTCTATACTATTTAAACTTATTTTGAGTCAAACTATAACATTAGAAATAAAAAGAAAAGGTAGAAATACCATATTAATGTACGTAAATATGAGTTTGACAAGAACATTTAGATTTTTACTCACCCATGAAATTAATGCGATAATACTTAATGTTTAATTAAATCTTTAGTATATAACACGATTATTTCAATATGGCTTTCGACTTGAACTGGAAGTTCGATGATATCATGGAAATTCAACAAGTGAGATTTTAAAGCATCTGGGTGGTTCTCTACCTTCTACTTGGTTGAAATCTGCATAGAAAGCTGCTCTTCGGTTTACAGTGTATATGTTATGAGAACATCATAACCAAGTTGTTTTTCGGAGTAAATTCTTCACCTGCAAATATTCTATTTGCAGATATTCAAGGTAAGTCTTATGATTGGATTTCAAGAAGAATGCAGGAAGGATGTATATCGCATGACCTTTGGCTCTCTGCACCCGTTTTGACATTTACTTCTTTGCATGAGTGTTTTCCGTTCCCGATTTTTGGTTTTGTGCGAGCTTGGATTTTGTTGTTGCTTCTCATCTTTATGTTTGGGTTAGAACGGTTTAACCTTCTTTCGTGTTAGTTTTATTTCGATTTAGTTCTACTACTTGCATAAACTTTTTTTTTGTTGCTATATAATTTAGTTTGAGTGTTAATAAATACTTGGCCTTTTAGAAAATACGTTAGAATTTTATTAACCTTTTGTTTTCAAATATGTATACAAGCAGTGCCGTCCCTCGGGGAGGGCGGGCCGGGCGTACGCCCAGGACCCAAAGGAAATAAGAGCCCAAATTTTTTAAATATGTACCATACACTAGTAGTTAAAAAATTGTAAAAAAAAACTAAAAAAAATTATATTAAGGGCCTAAACATGTATTAATTTATTACATTAGACAATAAATTTTGTAAAAAGTTAATTGGTCTTTCATTTGCTTATAATTTCTCTAAGTTCTCTTTTATCTAGTACTAATATCTAAAAACTATTTTTGCCTAGAAACCTTCTTATATACTCCATTACTCGTCTTCCACATACTCTTCTGATTATTCCTTCCACATAAATTTTGTTTTTGTAAAAGAATATAATAGATTTCTTGTTATTAACTAAGAAAACTCCTACCTATTTGTAATAACCCAAATTTTTAGTAGGTTTCGAAAACTTGGTGGTTAAAGTGAGAAGAATGGAAGTTTAGTTGAGGGGTCCATGTGCAATTTGTGGGAGGTATAAAATGGACCAAATCCCTAGGGCATCAACCAAAAATCAGTATTATTCTAATTGTTGGGGTGTTTGGCGGCTAGAGAAAGAAAGGGAAGAGGAGAAGAGTTCTTGGGGGAAAGAAATCAAGGAAGAGAAGAATCACTAAGGTAACCTATTCTAATTTCTGGTAATTGTTAATCTAGTGTTCCTTTATCCTTTTGGTCTGGATTCTCAAGTCTAAAGGTAGTGATTCAATGAGTTTTCACCCACATTTCCTTAAAAGTGGGTTTTGAGGGTTTTGGTATTTATAATCCGATTTAAGGGGTTATAGATGGATTAAGTGGGTGTTTGGGGTTGGTGGATGAACCCTTATAGTTGTCTAATCAAACTAATGGCTTAAATCGGAGTTTAAATCGGTTTTAGAAATTCTAAGTTCGAACAGCAGCGTTTTTCGGACACCAGCGTTTGGTGGTGTCCGGATATGTTGCATGTGTCCGGGTGAGTGCCCCGTGAAGGTGTCCGGGTAGTGTTGCCGGATAAGTGGTGTGTCCGGATAAGTGTAGCATCCGGACAAGCGTAGTGTCCGGAAAAGGGAGTGTGTCCGGAAAAGGGAGTGTGTCCGGAAACGGGAGTGTGTCCGGAAAGGAGTGGGTTCGGGTATCCGGGAAGTCCTAGTGTCCGGACTATTCAGGTATTCGGGGAGTTGGAGTATCCGGAAAGTGTGTGTACCCGGTAAGTTCTGGATCTTTATTTCTGATTAAGGATTTATCTGATCTTTTAGGTGCTAAGCTTGGGTGACTCAAGTTTAGAACAGGAGTGCGTGCTTTGCCATCGCAGGTGAGTCTTTCTGAACCTAAATTTTATACAAAGTGTGTGGTTGATGATTATAATTTAAATTGTGAGTTTTCCAACAGCTTTTATTACAAGTAAAGATTTGAGCGTGTGGCATGGTTATTATTTAAACGGTGTGCTTTTCAATTACTCTTATTGTAAGATGACAAGTAATTGTGTGCGGTGTGGTTATTGTCTAACAGTGTGCTTTTCAACTGCTCTTAGTTCAAGGCAAGGTTTAAATGTGTGATCTTTATGTGTGGCTTACATGTGTGATTAAAATGTGTGTGACCGTGCTCTGGCTTTTGTGTGATATGGGCGGTGTGTGCCCGATTATTCTGTCACGGTGTGTGTGACATGGGCGGCGTGTGCCCGATTTTTTTTCTGTCACGGTGTGTGTGACATGGGCGGTGTGTGCCCGATCATTCTGTCACGGTGTGTGTGACATGGGCGGTGTGTGCCCGAATGCGCTGTCACGGTGTATGTGACTTTAGCGCGTGCCAGTAGCATGTGTCAATGTGTGCATATCAATTTTGTGTGTTTACCATGATTTATACAAATGTTTCATAACAGATTTTATAAACTGAAATATTTTGGTGTGACGCGGTGTGGAGGGAACTCACTAGACCTCATGGTCTAACCCTCGCTTTTCAAAACTAAAACCTTTTCAGGTAAGCAGGTGTTAGGGAGCTCGGTCAAAGGGAAGGGGAAGGTGTGAGCTGGAGCTTGCATCTTTGAGACTAGAAGCCTTCCATTTTTGTTTATTAGACTCATTCTCAGTTGTAATTAGGGTTAATTCCGCAAACCCCTTTTTACGAATATTGTTAAATATTTTGGTGTAGGCCAGGTTTTGGCAGATATTATCATCTATGAAATTGACGTTTTGTTTCTAGTTTGGGTCGTTACAAATGGTATCAGAGCCTTAGTTTAAGAGATTTAGGTGACCGGACGGGCCTAAACTTAAACTGTGGAGTTAGAGGATACAACTGAGAACTAGGAGGACCTTAGTAAGACTGGGTAGAATGATTAATAGGGTGGCGAGGACTGTCATGAAAGGTAAGTTGGCGATTACACCTGGCCAGTGTAATTACGAGCTTATAGGTACATGTAAGTGCTTAATTGCCTTATTATCTTGGAACTGTAGACTTAATGTTGTTGGTGTCTCTTTGTCAGTCAGTAATCATGATGAGGAGATCCATGAGGGGAGTATCGGAACCTATTGATGAGGAAATCGAAATGGAAGCACCACCGGTGCCGGCAGCCGCACGCGGTAGAGGTCAAGGAAGAGGCCGAGGAAGGGGACGAGGAAGAGCACCCCGACGAGCGGCTACTCAGATGAATGAGGACGTGGAAAGAGCTGTGGTGAGAGCACGGGTTACTCGTGGCACGAGGAGCGCGGCAGTCCCGCAAGAACCAGAGGCGTCTCATCAGGAGAGCTCTGCATCCAGGCGGGGAGCGAGTCGAGGTGGGAGTCGTGGGCGAGGTCGTGCCCAAGCCTTTGTGACCCAAGAAAATTTCGCCACTGCCTTGGGGGAAATCCAGGATACATTGAAAGCACTGTTGGCTAAGCAGAATGAGGCGGTTTCGGGGGGTAAGGAGGCCAGTGGTAGTAAGGGAGGGGAGACTAGCCCTCATGGTTCAGCTTCGGGGAGCCCTACTCAGTCAAACCCGTTGGCAGTGAATGATCGAGTGCTAAGTGGAGGGTGTAGTTACAAGGCTTTCGCTCCTTGTAAGCCACCCGCTTTCAAGGGAGAATGTGATCCCGTGTTGGCGATAAAGTGGATCAGGGAAATGGAGCTGGTGTTCGACACCTGTAAGTGTGCTGATAGTGACAGGGTAATGTTCGCTCTGTCCATGTTGAAATCAGAAGTTGTGTTTTGGTGGGATGCGGAGACCGCGGGGGAAGGGTCAAAGGCTGCTAAGAATATGACGTGGGAGACCTTTGTCTCAAGGTTTAAGGTGTCGTTTTGCCCTCTGGCGACAGTGAAACGACTAGAAGAAGAGTTCATGAGTTTGGAACAAGGTGGAATGACGGTGAGAGAATACACCACGAAGTTTATGGAGAAGGCGAGGTTCGCTGAGTTGTACGTTCCGAATGAGGAACGTCGAGTTGAGAGGTACATCTTTGGGTTAAAGAGTAGCGTGCGGGAACTGGTCATGGCTAGGAACCCGACCACTTTTCAGGCAGCCATCGACGCAGCTGAATTGGTTGAAAAGGAGAAGAACCGACAATATGTGGAGAAGGGTAAGGAGAAAAGAAAGTGGGAGGGGTCAGCGCATGATTCGGATCGGGCTAAGGTGTTTAAGCCGGAGTCCCGAGGGGGATCAAAATTTGAAGAGAAACCTTGTGGGAAGTGTAATCGAGCCCACCGTGGAGAATGTGTGGGAGAAACCGAGGGATGTTTCAAATGTTAAAAATTGGGACGTATGGCACGAGACTGTAGGAACCCAAGGGCATGCTACCAGTGTGGGTCTTTAGAACATTTGAGGCCGGATTGCCCTCAGCTGAAGAGAATGGATTCGGGTGGTTTCGATGGTAGGCAAAGGGGAAGAGTGGGGGAAATGAAAGTGGAGCCAACACAGGCGAAGGCTAGAGTTTTTCGGATGACGGCTGAAAAGGAGGAAGAGGTGCCCGAGGTTGAGACAGGTACCTATAAAACCTTATTCTATGTAATTGTTATCTGTCTTGGGTGTAAACTGTTCGTGGTATCGCCGGGATTTGCCCGATGTTTGCGTGTTAAACCTAGATGGTTGGAAGGTGTGTTAGGAATAGAATCTGCTGTTGACAGTCGGGGTTTGGTGAGGAAGGTGCGTGATGGATGTGGTATCGAGGTCGAGAGTCACTCGTGCCTTTGAAATTGTGTCCGCGAGCTTGGGAGAGAGTTTGACATTATCATAAAAATGGATCAGCTGGCAAGTTATAACCCTAGCATTAGGTGCAATAGGAAATGATCCGTAGGCCTTATCTGATAAGTCGGGGATGGTGACCGATGGAGTTAGACGAAAGCGTAAGTCTTGTCGTGTGTAGTCATGAAAGCAGGTTATACGTAACTTTATGTTGAGGAATTCCGGGGACGGAATTCTCTTAAGGGGGGAGTGTTGTAATAACCCAAATTTTTAGTAGGTTTCGAAAACTTGGTGGTTAAAGTGAGAAGAATGGAAGTTTAGTTGAGGGGTCCATGTGCAATTTGTGGGAGGTATAAAATGGACCAAATCCCTAGGGCATCAACCAAAAATCAGTATTATTCTAATTGTTGGGGTGTTTGGCGGCTAGAGAAAGAAAGGGAAGAGGAGAAGAGTTCTTGGGGGAAAGAAATCAAGGAAGAGAAGAATCAGTAAGGTAACCTATTCTAATTTCTGGTAATTGTTAATCTAGTGTTCCTTTATCCTTTTGGTCTGGATTCTCAAGTCTAAAGGTAGTGATTCAATGAGTTTTCACCCACATTTCCTTAAAAGTGGGTTTTGAGGGTTTTGGTATTTATAATCCGATTTAAGGGGTTATAGATGGATTAAGTGGGTGTTTGGGGTTGGTGGATGAACCCTTATAGTTGTCTAATCAAACTAATGGCTTAAATCGGAGTTTAAATCGGTTTTAGAAATTCTAAGTTCGAACAGCAGCGTTTTTCGGACACCAGCGTTTGGTGGTGTCCGGATATGTTGCATGTGTCCGGGTGAGTGCCCCGTGAAGGTGTCCGGGTAGTGTTGCCGGATAAGTGGTGTGTCCGGATAAGTGTAGCATCCGGACAAGCGTAGTGTCCGGAAAAGGGAGTGTGTCCGGAAAAGGGAGTGTGTCCGGAAAAGGGAGTGTGTCCGGAAACGGGAGTGTGTCCGGAAAGGAGTGGGTTCGGGTATCCGGGAAGTCCTAGTGTCCGGACTATTCAGGTATTCGGGGAGTTGGAGTATCCGGAAAGTGTGTGTACCCGGTAAGTTCTGGATCTTTATTTCTGATTAAGGATTTATCTGATCTTTTAGGTGCTAAGCTTGGGTGACTCAAGTTTAGAACAGGAGTGCGTGCTTTGCCATCGCAGGTGAGTCTTTCTGAACCTAAATTTTATACAAAGTGTGTGGTTGATGATTATAATTTAAATTGTGAGTTTTCCAACAGCTTTTATTACAAGTAAAGATTTGAGCGTGTGGCATGGTTATTATTTAAACGGTGTGCTTTTCAATTACTCTTATTGTAAGATGACAAGTAATTGTGTGCGGTGTGGTTATTGTCTAACAGTGTGCTTTTCAACTGCTCTTAGTTCAAGGCAAGGTTTAAATGTGTGATCTTTATGTGTGGCTTACATGTGTGATTAAAATGTGTGTGACCGTGCTCTGGCTTTTGTGTGATATGGGCGGTGTGTGCCCGATTATTCTGTCACGGTGTGTGTGACATGGGCGGCGTGTGCCCGATTTTTTTTCTGTCACGGTGTGTGTGACATGGGCGGTGTGTGCCCGATCATTCTGTCACGGTGTGTGTGACATGGGCGGTGTGTGCCCGAATGCGCTGTCACGGTGTATGTGACTTTAGCGCGTGCCAGTAGCATGTGTCAATGTGTGCATATCAATTTTGTGTGTTTACCATGATTTATACAAATGTTTCATAACAGATTTTATAAACTGAAATATTTTGGTGTGACGCGGTGTGGAGGGAACTCACTAGACCTCATGGTCTAACCCTCGCTTTTCAAAACTAAAACCTTTTCAGGTAAGCAGGTGTTAGGGAGCTCGGTCAAAGGGAAGGGGAAGGTGTGAGCTGGAGCTTGCATCTTTGACTCTAGAAGCCTTCCATTTTTGTTTATTAGACTCATTCTCAGTTGTAATTAGGGTTAATTCCGCAAACCCCTTTTTACGAATATTGTTAAATATTTTGGTGTAGGCCAGGTTTTGGCAGATATTATCATCTATGAAATTGACGTTTTGTTTCTAGTTTGGGTCGTTACAAATGGTATCAGAGCCTTAGTTTAAGAGATTTAGGTGACCGGACGGGCCTAAACTTAAACTGTGGAGTTAGAGGATACAACTGAGAACTAGGAGGACCTTAGTAAGACTGGGTAGAATGATTAATAGGGTGGCGAGGACTGTCATGAAAGGTAAGTTGGCGATTACACCTGGCCACTGTAATTACGAGCTTACAGGTACATGTAAGTGCTTAATTTCCTTATTATCTTGGAACTGTAGACTTAATGTTGTTGGTGTCTCTTTGTCCGTCAGTAATCATGATGAGGAGATCCATGAGGGGAGTATCGGAACCTATTGATGAGGAAATCGAAATGGAAGTACCACCGGTGCCGGCAGCCGCACGCGGTAGAGGTCGAGGAAGAGGCCGAGGAAGGGGACGAGGAAGAGCACCCCGACGAGCGGCTACTCAGATGAATGAGGACGTGGAAAGAGCTGTGGTGAGAGCACGGGTTACTCGTGGCACGAGGAGCGCGGGAGTCCCGCAAGAACCAGAGGCGTCTCATCAGGAGAGCTCTGCGTCCAGGCGGGGAGCGAGTCGAGGTGGGAGTCGTGGGCGAGGTCGTGCCCAAGCCTTTGTGACCCAAGAAAATTTCGCCACTGCCTTGGGGGAAATCCAGGATACATTGAAAGCACTGTTGGCTAAGCAGAATGAGGCGGTTTCGGGGGGTAAGGAGGCCAGTGGTAGTAAGGGAGGGGAGACTAGCCCTCATGGTTCAGCTTCGGGGAGCCCTACTCAGTCAAACCCGTTGGCAGTGAATGATCGAGTGCTAAGTGGAGGGTGTAGTTACAAGGCTTTCGCTTCTTGTAAGCCACCCGCTTTCAAGGGAGAATGTGATCCCGTGTTGGCGATAAAGTGGATCAGGGAAATGGAGCTGGTGTTCGACACCTGTAAGTGTGCTGATAGTGACAGGGTAATGTTCGCTCTATCCATGTTGAAATCAGAAGTTGTGTTTTGGTGGGATGCGGAGACCGCGGGGGAAGGGTCAAAGGCTGCTAAGAATATGACGTGGGAGACCTTTGTCTCAAGGTTTAAGGTGTCGTTTTGCCCTCTGGCGACAGTGAAACGACTAGAAGAAGAGTTCATGAGTTTGGAACAAGGTGGAATGACGGTGAGAGAATACACCACGAAGTTTATGGAGAAGGCGAGGTTCGCTGAGTTGTACGTTCCGAATGAGGAACGTCGAGTTGAGAGGTACATCTTTGGGTTAAAGAGTAGCGTGCGGGAACTGGTCATGGCTAGGAACCCGACCACTTTTCAGGCAGCCATCAACGCAGCTGAATTGGTTGAAAAGGAGAAGAACAGACAATATGTGGAGAAGGGTAAGGAGAAAGGAAAGTGGGAGGGGTCAGCGCATGATTCGGATCGGGCTAAGGTGTTTAAGCCGGAGTCCCGAGGGGGGTCAAAATTTGAAGAGAAACCTTGTGGGAAGTGTAATCGAGCCTACCGTGGAGAATGTGTGGGAGAAACCGAGGGATGTTTCAAATGTGGAAAATTGGGACGTATGGCACGAGACTGTAGGAACCCAAGGGCATGCTACCAGTGTGGGTCTTTAGAACATTTGAGGCCGGATTGCCCTCAGCTGAAGAGAATGGATTCGGGTGGTTTCGATGGTAGGCAAAGGGGAAGAGTGGGGGAAATGAAAGTGGAGCCAGCACAGGCGAAGGCTAGAGTTTTTCGGATGACGGCTGAAGAGGAGGAAGAGGTGCCCGAGGTTGAGACAGGTACCTATAAAACCTTATTCTATGTAATTGTTATTTGTCTTGGGTGTAAACTGTTCGTGGTATCGCCGGGATTTGCCCGATGTTTGCGTGTTAAACCTAGATGGTTGGAAGGTGTGTTAGGAATAGAATTTGCTGTTGACAGTCGGGGTTTGGTGAGGAAGGTGCGTGATGGATGTGCTATCGAGGTAGAGAGTCACTTGTGCCTTTGAAATTGTGTCCGCGAGCTTGGGAGAGAGTTTGACGTTATCATAAAAATGGATCAGCTGGCAAGTTATAACCCTAGCATTAGGTGCAATAGGAAATGATCAGTAGGCTTTATCTGATAAGTCGGGGATGGTGACCGATGGAGTTAGACGAAAGCGTAAGTCTTGTCGTGTGTAGTGATGAAAGCAGGTTATACGTAACTTTATGTTGAGGAATTCCGGGGACGGAATTCTCTTAAGGGGGGGTGTTGTAATAACCCAAATTTTTAGTAGGTTTCGAAAACTTGGTGGTTAAAGTGAGAAGAATGGAAGTTTAGTTGAGGGGTCCATGTGCAATTTGTGGGAGGTATAAAATGGACCAAATCCCTAGGGCATCAACCAAAAATCAGTATTATTCTAATTGTTGGGGTGTTTGGCGGCTAGAGAAAGAAAGGGAAGAGGAGAAGAGTTCTTGGGGGAAAGAAATCAAGGAAGAGAAGAATCAGTAAGGTAACCTATTCTAATTTCTGGTAATTGTTAATCTAGTGTTCCTTTATCCTTTTGGTCTGGATTCTCAAGTCTAAAGGTAGTGATTCAATGAGTTTTCACCCACATTTCCTTAAAAGTGGGTTTTGAGGGTTTTGGTATTTATAATCCGATTTAAGGGGTTATAGATGGATTAAGTGGGTGTTTGGGGTTGGTGGATGAACCCTTATAGTTGTCTAATCAAACTAATGGCTTAAATCGGAGTTTAAATCGGTTTTAGAAATTCTAAGTTCGAACAGCAGCGTTTTCCGGACACCAGCGTTTGGTGGTGTCCGGATATGTTGCATGTGTCCGGGTGAGTGCCCCGTGAAGGTGTCCGGGTAGTGTTGCCGGATAAGTGGTGTTTCCGGATAAGTGTAGCGTCCGGACAAGCGTAGTGTCCGGAAAAGGGAGTGTGTCCGAAAAAGGGAGTGTGTCCGGAAAAGGGAGTGTGTCCGAAAACGGGAGTGTGTCCGGAAAGGAGTGGGTTCGGGTATCCGGGAAGTCCTAGTGTTCGGACTGTTCAGGTATTCGGGGAGTTGGAGTATCCGGAAAGTGTGTGTACCCGGTAAGTTCTGGATCTTTATTTCTGATTAAGGATTTATCTGATCTTTTAGGTGCTAAGGTTGGGTGACTCAAGTTTAGAACAGGAGTGCGTGCTTTGCCATCGCAGGTGAGTCTTTCTGAACCTAAATTTTATACAAAGTGTGTGGTTGATGATTATAATTTAAATTGTGAGTTTTCCAACGACTTTTATTACAAGTAAAGATTTGAGCGTGTGGCATGGTTATTATTTAAACGGTGTGCTTTTCAATTACTCTTATTGTAAGATGACAAGTAATTGTGTGCGGTGTGGTTATTGTCTAACATTGTGCTTTTCAACTGCTCTTAGTTCAAGGCAAGGTTTAAATGTGTGATCTTTATGTGTGGCTTACATGTGTGATTAAAATGTGTGTGACCGTGCTCTGGCTTTTGTGTGATATGGGCGGTGTGTGCCCGATTATTCTGTCACGGTGTGTGTGACATGGGCGGCGTGTGCCCGATTTTTTTTCTGTCATGGTGTGTGTGACATGGGCGGTGTGTGCCCGATCATTCTGTCACGGTGTGTGTGACATGGGCGGTGTGTGCCCGAATGCGCTGTCACGGTGTATGTGACTTTAGCGCGTGCCAGTAGCATGTGTCAATGTGTGCATATCAATTTTGTGTGTTTACCATGATTTATACAAATGTTTCATAACAGATTTTATAAACTGAAATATTTTGGTGTGACGCGGTGTGGAGGGAACTCACTAGACCTCATGGTCAAACCCTCGCTTTTCAAAACTAAAACCTTTTCAGGTAAGCAGGTGTTAGGGAGCTCGGTCAAAGGGAAGGGGAAGGTGTGAGTTGGAGCTTGCATCTTTGAGACTAGAAGCCTTCCATTTTTGTTTATTAGACTCATTCTCAGTTGTAATTAGGGTTAATTCCGCAAACCCCTTTTTACGAATATTGTTAAATATTTTGGTGTAGGCCAGGTTTTGGCAGATATTATCATCTATGAAATTGACGTTTTGTTTCTAGTTTGGGTCGTTACACTATTGAAAACAATTATCAACTATATGAGACGACCCAACTTATTATACCTATATTCAGGATTTCAAAACTACTTTTTTATACATTATTTAACTTCTTATTACCTAATATTGAGTGCATGAATCTTAAGTACTATTTTATCTCTAAAACGAAAATAAATTTTCAAACTATAACACCAACATGGACTTTTGATTCTAAGATTGATGGTTCTAAAAAGTTTGTTTCAACTCTAAAAGTTTATAATGGTGATGAAAACCATTAACACCACGTAACAGGTAATATGTAGAAACTCAACTGATTTATGTTGATTTACTTAAAATGTTACTCCGAATGGTCAACATAGTGACATTAAATGATTTCAATATATATATTAAAGACATATAATAAGATGTCTTTGATGGTGGAACGGATTGACGATGTTATGTAAAAATGATATGATAGATAATATTAGTTTATAAATAATTATTGATTAATCTTGCGCTATAAATACCGGGAAATAGTCCTACATAAATTAGTATTTCTTAAGTTCCATGTTATTTTTGATGATATCAATAATATACTGAAAAAAAATTGTAGTTATCGAGTGCTCATTTTTACATTTCGTCCAAGGCCTAAAAATTGCCAGGAACGGGCCTATATACAAGACAATGGACATATTTTAGTGAGAGATGGTTCAAAGATATTCTTGTTGTCCGTTAATAATCCCATCCCTTTAATTTGTGGTGACGTGGAATATTCACTTCACATTTGGGACCACATCCACTTGAACGTGCAACCAATGGTGAGATTAAAAATCCTTATGACTGACCTGCAGAGAAAATAAAAGAGAAAAATTAAATGTAAAAGAAAAGGAAAGAAAAATAAGTTTTTAATTTGGGTTAAAGGAAAGAAAAATGAAGGAAAGACTAATAATTTGGTGTTCTTGAACAATAAAGAAATGAAAGAAAATATGTTATTTTTATTAATATATACTTAGGTCTACATATACGCAATGTAACGCCTTTTAGTTTGATTTTTTGTAAATGATAAAGTTATATAATATCTTTCTTAAGTGTCCTTCCTTGTTGTAATAACCGGATTTTGGTTCCAAAAGTCATTCAATCAGGGATTTTTATTTCAATTTACGCTAGTTCAATCAAATTTACTTTATAAATCAATTAACCGTTTGTAGCTCATCGTAGCTAAAGAGGGTGGAGCTCTCGCGTGGTGCCTTGGTTTATGCATACATAATTCATAGGTGTTTCATTGTCATAATAATCAGTTATTAAAAATCGGTATTTGTGTCACAGTTCACAACTATTGGCTAGAACAATGCATCACTATTATATCTAGGGATGGGAACAGGTCAGAACGGGGCTGGGAATGTAGTCCCCATCCCCGTGACACTTACCTTGTCCTTGGCCCTGACGGGCAAGAAGAATCATAACATGCCATGAACGGGGCAGGTTTTGGAATGCATTATCCTAACCTGACCCCAGTTTTAGACAAACGGGTATCCCCAACTCTTATAGAACGAAGCAAATCACCATACCTACTCATATATATATATATATATTATTGGTTTACTTTTATCATATTTAAAATATAAAACAGTTTTAAGAAAGAACCATAAAACAACTGTATGATGACATATGTTTGCAATTGCAAAAAACCATGATGTTTTGGAGCATTTTTTTGTAAATGACTAAATGCCATAGTCTCATAGGGTTGATGGTGGCTAACTGTTGTATGAATACACATTGCATATGTCGAATTACTATTGATACAGTAATTCATTATTATATGAGTGAATTGCATTTTTGGTCCCTGTGGTTATAGTATTTCTTTGAAAGAGAGACCTAAACTTCAGTATCTCAAGAAGTGATCCCTCAGTTTCCAATTTTGCTCCAAATCCAGTCCCTGGTCACTAACCCCGTTAAACGGCCGTTACTATTGAATATATTAATGATTTTCAAAGTTACATTTCATACCCCTGTAATTATTTACTTTGTTTACTTTATACCTTTTACTTTTCTAAATTTAATTTTACACCTTCATCGTATTAACACATATAATCGTATATTAACTAAAATACGTTAAAAAAATACGTTTTAATTTTAACAAGTTACACTATTGTACTCGTCTCTTCGATACCTTCGAAATGAGCACAATATTGAATTTTTATTTATTTATTTAAGGAGTTCGTTAAAATATAAATACGTTTTAAAAAATATAAGTGTTCGATATATATACATAATTACGTTAAAATATGTTAAGGAGTTCGATATATATATATATATATATATATATATATATATATATATATATATATATATATATATATATACGTTTTAAAAAAATACGTTTTAAAAAATACGTTTTTAACGTATCAAATTAACATACATAATTACGTTAAAATATGTTAAGGAGTTCGATATATATATATATATATATATATATATATATATATATATATATATATATATATATATATATATATATATATATATATAGCCTTAGTCAAAAGTTGCGGCTTTGACTGGTCAAAAGTTGCGGCTGTTCAAAAAATAGAAGGGCAATTTCGTAACTTTTACAAAAAACACGGGCTGAGTTCATATATGAATCTGTGTGATTCACATATGAACTATACATTCATATATGAACCTTTGTAATTCACATATGAACTCTTTATAACTAATTCATATATGAATATTGTGATTCATATATGAACCTTTGTGTTTCATATATGAAACTAATTAACTGTAGGTTCATATATGAATCAGTTGAACCAATTAACTGATTCATATATGAATCTTTGTGTTCATATATGAACCTTTGTAATTTACATATAAACTTTTTTAACTAATTCATATATGAACCTTTGTGATTTATATATGAATTTTTTTAAACTAATTCTCATATGAACAAATTAACTGATTCATATATGAATCACAAAGATTCATATATGAATCACAAATGTTCATATATGAATTAGTTAAAAATATTTTATATGTGAATTACAAAGGTTTATATATGAACACAAAGGTTCATATATGAATCACACAAATTCATATATGAACCTGTCCCGCGTATTTTTTACGAAACTACCCATCTATCTTGTGCAGACCACGCGAGGAATTATCCTCTGCTTCTCGGTCAAAGCCGCCGATCTTGACCGAATGCATGGCCAAGATCACTTCTCTATTTCTCAAAATATTTGTTCTTCTCTTTTGAACCCTTCCATATATATATATATATATATATATATATACGTTTTAAAAAATACGTTTTAACATATCACATTAACATACATAATTACGTTAAAATATGTTAAGGAGTTCGATATATATATATATATATATATATATATATATACGTTTTAAAAAATACGTCTTAACATATCACATTAACATACATAATTACGTTAAAATATGTTAAGGAGTTCGATATATATATATATATATATATATATATATATATATATATATACTAGTCTTTGGCTCGCCCGTTGCGCGACGATCAAATTTGTGTTTTAAGTTAATTATTTGATGTTTAATAGTCGTTGAATAATTAATTTTGTGACACATAAAATAATTGATAAAAAGAAAACAAAAAATCCACAAATAGGGAATATTATCTTGAAGATAAAAATATGTCTATTAAGTTTGATACCTATTATAAATGTCGTTACTAAATGAATTTATCAAACGAATACACAATAATTGCATATTTATATTTTTGAAAAGGGTTCGAACTCATAATCCAAAAGTCAGTTGATAAGTGATATTTTTTTTCCAAGTAATTAAATGTTTCGTTGACAGAATGAAATTTGATAGAATTGTAATTCGTCGAAGGAATTCGAGTTTGAAGTAAAAATTGATATGAAATTGCAATAAGAAAATCACGACAATTTAGTGATTATTTGTATCAAATCCCATACTAATTTCAACAAATTTCATACTAATCACGATACATTAATTCGTAATATTTATAATATTTAATAATATAATTAAATCCAAAAATATTCAATATTAAGCTCATTTCGAAGGTATTGACGAAACGATTACAATAGTATAATTTGTAAAAAATAGAAATGTTTTTAATGCATTTTAGTTCATATACATTATTTATGTTTATATGATAAGTGTCTAAAATGAAAAATAAAAAAGTAAGGGATTACAAGTAAACTACATACCTAATTATAAGGGTCGTAAATGTAACGTATAAACTAAAAAAATTGATTTAAGGTGAGATTTAAGGAGGAGTGAATGTGGGTGTGCTAATTGAACTTATAATATAAACTGCGTCCAGATACATGTTTAGGCGGGAAAATACTGAAGTCGGCTCACCAAAAGACGACACGTGGCATGCTAGTTACTCATTTATTATATGTATATATATATATATATATATATATATATATATATATAGGGAAAGGTTCAATAGAGAAGTGCAAATATTTAGAGAAATAGAGAAGTAAAAAAACACGGGACCGTTCATATATGAACGTTCATATATGAACGGTCCCGTGTTTTTTTACTTCTCTATTTCTCTAAATATTTGCACTTCTCTATTGAACCTAAGGCTATATATATATATATATATATATATATATATATATATATACGTTTTAAAAAATCGTTTTGACGTAACAAGTCACGTTTTAAAAAATCGTTGTAACAAGTCAATTATGCAATGCAGCGAGACGTATAATCCAAATAATTTGACGATTTAATCATTTAAATCAAAAAATATTCTATATTGGGTTCATTTCGAAGGTATCGGCGAGACGATTATAATGGTGTAACTTGTTGAAATTAAAAAATATTTTTTAACGTATTTTAGTTAATATACGATTATATGTGTTAATATAATAAAAGTATAACAAGTTAATTTGACGATTTAATCAATTATGTATGTTAATGTGATATGTAACAAGTCAATTATGCAATGCAGCGAGACGTATAATCCAAATAATTTGACGATTTAATCATTTAAATAAAAAAAATCAATATTGGGCTCATTTCGAATGTATCGAAGAGACGAGTACGATGGTGTAACATGTTAAAATTAAAACGTATTTTTTAACGTATTTTAGTTAATATACGATTATATGTGTTAATACGATGAAGGTGTAAAATTAAATTTAGAAAAGTAAAAGGTATAAAGTAAACAAAGTAAATAATTACAGGGGTATGAAATGTAACTTTGAAAATCATTAATATATTCAATAGTAACGGCCGTTTAACGGGGTTAGTGACCAGGGACTGGATTTGGAGCAAAATTGAAAACTGAGGGACCACTTCTTGAGACATTGAAGTTTAGGTCCCTCTTTCAAAAAAATACTATAACCACAAGGACCAAAAATACAATTCACTCTTATTATATTGAACATTTTATTGAAACTATTAAAAGTTATATCTCAATAATATTATTTTACTAGAAAAAGTTTAAAAAATCTAATAAACTACTTGATTTTAAATGATTAAGTCCTTAAACTATATTTTTGAATGATAAAACCCTCAAACTTTCTAAAACTGGTTAAATACATCATTGTAACACATGTAAAAATAGGTTAATATGATAAAAACTTGGGAAAGGTCGAAAGAAACCCAAAAAACTATCTAATTTTGAATGATTAGGTCTCTGACTATTTTTAATAAATAAATCTCAAAACTTTTTCCTAAATCCTTTTACCAAATAAATTCTTGATTTTTTTTTTGAACAAATAAATCACAACTGAAGAAACAAAATCATGAACTTAATTTTGAATAAATAAACCTGTAACTCTTTTTTGAACAAAAAAAAAAATATATATAATTCATCTTACTCACAACAAAGTAAAATGAACCGACTAAACAAAAAAATTATACCATTTCCATTACAAATTCTGAAACATTCAAAAGTTATACCAAAAGCATAAATAAATACATACAAAAATTATACACATCAATTCACAAAATATACCAAAAAAATGTCCATCCTTAAGAGAATATACCAAAAAAACACCCATTTCTTCACAAATATACAAAAAAATAGCCAAAAGATATGTCCGTCCTACCAACAGGAATATACCAAATTTTATTTGTTTTGCATGTATGTGTTACATTCATTTAGTTGATACTGTACATGAAAGTTACACTTTGTTATTGTAAATGACATAAATTTTGGTATATTCTTATTAGTGGGATGAACATATTTTTTGGTATATTTGTGAAGGAATGGGTGTTCTTTGGTATATTTTGTGAAGATATCAGTATATTTTTTAGCATATTTTTGAAATGATTGACGTTTCTTTTTTTGTATATTTGTGAAAGGATGAATATACTTTTTGTATGTATCTATTAATGTTTTAGGCATAACTTTTGAATGTTTCGAAATTAGTAATGGAAATGCACTACAAGAAACTGCACTTTTACCGGGGGGTTTGGGAAACCCGCCGGTAAAAGTAACTTTTGTCGGCGACTTAGACGAAATCCTCCGGTAAAAGTTTAACTTTTTGCCGGAGGAAAATCCCACCGGCAAAGTTGCACTTTTGCCGACGAATTTCACATAAGTCGCCGGTAAAGTTACCTTTACCGGCGGGCTTCCTAAACTCCCCGGTAAAAGTACTTTTAAAAATTTTATGTAACATTTTTACCAACGAGATTCACCAACTCGCCGGCAAAAGTTATTTTATTATAGTTAATATTTTGTTCACTTAAACTTTTGCCGACGTTTGCCGACGGATTATAACAACCCAAACAAAATAAACATTTCAAATCATAAATATTAGATTATCCCAAAACGGGTCCCAAAATTTCTTACATCAATTCAAAATCTGGTTGGCGGAATCAACCTACACAACTGAGAAATAACTAAATGACTACAGTGTTACTATGAGGTCAAGCATTTCTGCTACGCCCTGCTCACTTGCCAGAGCCTTTCACTACCTGCTTTCCTGAAAGGTTTTTAATTTAAAAGAAAGCGAGGGTTAGACCATGAGGTCTAGTGAGTCCCTCAAACAATTATCAAAGCATTTAAACAGAATACCATTTCAGTATAAATCGTTCATAAAACAGTTTAGATTAAATCGTTTCGGATATAAATCCGCCCCTCATAAATTGACACCCTGAAGTCACCCTAAGGTGACAACGAGTCAGTCTCATGCTGCCTTGCAGGGTCACACCGCCCTTGGCATAAACGGGAACACCCTCCCGGCACGAGCTGGCGGGCCACTTCCCGACTTAGTCAATTTACATCAAAATCAATGTATGCATACATCCCACATAAATTTTCAAACATCAATTCATGCAATTAAAGCATAAGCATAAAGCCTGGCATTTCTCACCATATATCAGCTTTAGAAAAACATATTAAAAACCACACGTTTTAGTTTAGAAAACTCACCTGATATGCTTACTTCCTTCCTACCTTGCTCTGTACTCCCCAAACGATCTACCTGAGTTAAAGGATAAACACATAAGCTAACTAACTGAACCGTTCGTACATCACTGACCGGGCACTCTTACTTCCCGGACATTTCTACTTACCGGACACCACAATGTCCAGACACCTCTGCTTTCCGGATAACACCACTTTCCGGATAACTCTACATTCCGGACGCTTAACCTTTCCGGACACTTAACCTTTCCGGACACTATACCTTTCCGGACACTTAACCTGCGACAAGAAGCTATTCGGACAACTTCCGGACACCTGCTTCGCAAGAAGGTTTCCGGACGAGGCGTTGTTCGAGTTTAATGCTCGAAATCATGCCAAACACGCATTAAACAGTAAGATAATGCAACGATTAACTACATACAGGCCCATTATCAAATCCCACAAAGTTTTACTGCCTAAACACAACCCAAAGATGCTTAAATCTCCCTTAATGGTCTTAAACAACTTTTTGCAAGAAGACTCTCAAAACCACAAATCACCAGACGAATCTTAGATGAGGTTATGG
This sequence comes from Saussurea involucrata, assembly GCA_033807775.1. NCBI lineage: Eukaryota > Viridiplantae > Streptophyta > Magnoliopsida > Asterales > Asteraceae > Saussurea > Saussurea involucrata. Next base: position 221,868,287 of record CM066320.1, read on the forward strand.
ATTAAGGATTACCTGATTGATTGTTGCAGGAAGCAAATTCCGAATTCCGATCCTTCTTCTGATTCTACCACTTAAGGATCCTTCTCTTCTCTTGCACCAAAAACCTCAAGCTCAAGTGCCCTTTTCTCTCTAAATTTCTCAGCCGACACACACACCAAATCAGGGAAATTGAAATGATACCTAGGGTTTTGTGCCCTTTTATACTCCCTCTCTCATTTACCAAATGGCCCCTCAACTTCTACTTTTATTTACAACTCCACACTAACCACAAAACACTTCGAAAAAGGTCTGGGTCGTTACACGGATTTCCCAAACTCGCCGACAAAAATATATTTGTTTTATTAATAAAAAATCCACTCACATTTTTGCCTGCGAGTTTGGGAAATCCGTCGGCAATTGTAATTTAATTTTCAATATTTTTTATTTGTACTTTTACTAGCAGACTTCCCAAACTATTTAGCAAAAGTATTTTTAAAATTATAATAAGTTTTAATTACGGGCGAAATTATATTAATTTTTTCACTTAATGTTTGTAAACAAAAAAAATCAACTTAATTTCTCATCAACTATGAAAATCCTGTTGTAGGATAAATGTGCCATCGTCAAAGTATAAGACGATAATGATAAAGTTAGAGATAGAGATATACACATTAGAGTTAGATTAGAACTTGGTATCTCATGATTATCTCTTTGTAAACCATCCCTATATAAAGGGCTTATGATTAATGAGAATTACGATTCATTCTCTCCATTCTGTTGTGTTTTATTCGCTTTTCTCTTCAACACGTTATCAGCACGTAAGCTCAATCAATGTTGAGCATCGACCGCTCAAGTCCAGGTTCTTTTTGTTCTCAACTTTATCAATCAATTCAAGTAAGTTTTTTTTTTTCATTGCTACTTGTTAAATTTAATATTACATCAAACATTGTTATACGGTTTCAAGTTGAAAAGCGATCACATGCTATTTTTTTTACAACTGTGTAGCATAAAAACTTGTTTTTAATGAGTATGTTGCTTTTCCAACTATATGAAAAAACTAGAATTGTTTATGTTCATGTTTACATGTAAAATTATAGAAGCAACCACAACCTGGCTAAAATAATAATTATAATTGTAATAATAGGAAAATTGGTTCTTGCTTTGGTGCTCCGTTAGAGCTTCATAATTAATTGATTATGTGTCTTAATTTATTTATTTTTTGTTTTCTTAATATTTTATGATGACTGAAATCAATACTTAAAAAAATATTTATTATTGAATTTAACAACCGTAAAATATAAACAACAATTTGAAACCATATTATATTTTTTTATTAATTATAATATAGGCTTTGATAATAATGGACTTACTATTATTTTATATTGGTTATTATTAATTTTAGACCATCTTAGGATTATGTAGGTTTAAAATTGTTGTAAATAATTGGTTAAGAAAAAAAATTGTATTCTGAAACCAAAGTGTTTTTTTTTGGACCGGCATATGTAATTCATCATATTTATTGATTGGGTTCTTCTTATTTATAAAATATTTATCATATTATTAGATTGTTATATTATTAGTTTAAGTTGATTCAACATGTTTTAAAATTATTTGGGTATGATAACTTTTATTTATATGATAATATTTATCGTTTTGAACTATTATTATTGTTATTTATTAATGCTTATCAAATTAGATTACAATGTTCGTATCAATATGATTAATTTAAATGTTAATCTAAATATTTGTATGCTTATATGCTTATCCACTTAAATATTTGTATGTTTATATGCTTATACTTAGTTTATAATAGCATTTATTTATATCTATTTATTATTTGTTTATGTTAATATTTGAATGTTTATCTTAATTATAATTTATATATTTATAATTAAATTTTGAAAGTTACACTTCAACTTCCATAATTTTTAGTATATTGCTAAAAGCTCTAGCATGAAAATATTAAAATATTTATCTTGATTATGAGTTCCTACTTATTATTTTCAATCTTAATTCATTTTTGGAAGTTACACTTCTAACCCCTAAATATTTTGGTATTTTACCAAAAACTCTAAAAATAACATGAAAATGTTAAAATATTAATCAAATGTTTATCTTGATCATGAGTTCCTACTCATTAATTCCAATCTTATAAATAACTTTTGGATGTTACACTTCCAACCCCCTAATATTTGGTCTTTTACCAAAAGATCCATAAATACCAATAAGATGTTATAAGTTTGAATTTGACTTTATGTCAAAACTAATATTGATTTGTCTAATGGCAAAATCTCTAAAATACTATTAAGATATTAAAACATTGAAATTGGCTTCATATGCCAAACCCTTATTCTTCTTGGCCTCTTGCCAAAAGCTCTATAATTAACAATGTTATCTCAAAATTAAATAAATCGCAATATATCAATTGGATTTTGTCAAACGGGTGTAAATAACCCTAAGGTTTGTAGGGACTTAAGAAATCCACGTGATTCCCCTACTACCTGGAGATCCAATAGATTGAGTGGTTCTTATTCGCAAATTGAAGTATTGATGAAGTATTATCAATAAAATGTAAGAGTATAAAATCCAATACTTTTATGATAATGAAATTTCATGCATAACATAATAAGTATAAACCATAATTCACTATTTTAGAAAACAATATGTTCTCCATTCTCTACGACATCTTTGAATCAAAAGTACTTGATTACCATAAGATAGGTTCGAAAAAACACAAGAAAATACGCAAAAGTCATCGAACCATTTTGACCCTAAAGAAAAAAAAACACTAGATGTTAAGATACAAGTAAATATTTTAAAACTTTTGAGACGATAGATCAGTCACAATCTTCATAGAGAATAACTAGAAACCCCCAAGAACCGTGGGTAGTCCCAAAAAGGAAATTCGGGAATATTCAGTACCATATACTTCTCAAACTAATCATACAGTGGAAAGAAACCTACTTACTTGATTACAAGAAGGTAACTGATTTTGACAAAGAAATGTCATGTCTCAAAATGCATCTCAATCTTTGTGGCAAGGAACTCACAAAAGATTATGCGAATCATAACATCTTTTCATCTTTCCTATATCACCAATCATACTAATGAAACAGTATAAGCTGCAATATAACATTTAACAAACTCATTAACTTAATGCAAGTGGTTAAGAGTTGTAGCAATGTTTTTTTAACAACGCTAGACATACCCGGATAAAGAAAATTCTTGGGGTTAATAAGGCAAGCGTTGGAGGTGGAAAGAACTCCAATGGATAGTGAGTTGAACATATTAATCCACACACATATGCTAAATATGTACCATATGGACAAGGTTGTGGAAAGGGTCAAATTAATGAAAAAAGTCGAGAACGAACTCCTAATAGAAAATGGAACAAATTAACTATGTCATATATAAGATTGATTAAGTATAAGTTTATTTAAATACACTTTAACTATCAAATTAATTGCATTTGTGTATATATACACATGCGTTTATAACCATTAGAGGTGTAAATGAACACATAAAAGAACAAATGCAAAACTCTCAATGTTCTTCGTTCCATGTAGGAATGTATCGAGGAGAACTTGATTGTTTTTGTGACATATCATACAATCATAAGAAATAGATTGTTATTCATTGAATTAATAATTTTTAATTCCTCCAAACACTTAGACGATGGACTGCCACTTGTTGCTTAATGACACAAGATCAATCACTAAAGCACTATATTAATAGAAACCTTGTTAAGATATTCGTATCAATGAGAAATCATATTATAAGAATGGAAATGGGTATATGTACATCAACTCTAATGATATGAAAGCAAACATACATTAGAGAAATTAATGTATCAAATTAATGGATTATCTATGTCATTAAATCATATTTTGTCACCAATAAAGAACTTTGGGACAATGACACATATATGTTTCGGCATGACCACGTGGGACACCATGGTCATGACATAGTGATCTATGTATTGGAAAATACACATTGACACATCCTCTTTCGAGTGAAAGATAAAACGAGGAATTAACCAAATTGTAACTGTTGACTTCTACTGCACAAGAAGCAACAGCACCATCATAATATGCCCTCTCCAATACCTTGAACTTTTGTATACCCTGATTCTTAGCCAAGACAGGAATGAGACCATCCTAAAGCTAAGGACATAATATAAAAATATTTCATTCTTACAACGAATACAAGGTGATATTTATGGACATAAACATCCAGAATGCGGACCATTAAAGTACTTATGGTTCTGGTTTTGACATGATGAACACGTGTCGTATTATGGTCCACATGAAATGTTACACTCCTAGCACTAGTTATACGTTTAAGAACTAACCACCCTGATTTTCTCATCAAGTCTGCATGAGCTAGAATGCTAGAGAATTTACATCATAAGGATTTTATGATTATTGCATATGTATAGAGGTTAATGTAGAGTTTCCTATACCCCTTGTGTATATATAAAACGGTCTCGTAGAATGATAAAGGTTGTCATCAAAAGAATATAGATGGTAGCTAGGGCATTGGTTATGCACACCAATTTATCCAAATCTACATGGGGTTATGCAATATTACATGCAACTTTACTTATTCGTTTTTAGACCCACAACCAACCAACTAACCTTATGCATACCAGTTGGTAACTGGATATAAGCCTGATATTTAACATTTACGCATGTTTGGTTGTGTAGTATATGTGCCAATTGCGCCCCCACAGCGCACCAAAATGGGTCCTTTAAAACGATTGAGTATATATGTTGGATATGAATCTCCAACAATTATCCGCTATTTAGAACCTTTGACGGGTGATCCTAATATCGCATGATTTGCGGATAGTCACTCTGATGACAGTCTTCTTGTCGTTAGGGGGAGATAGGGAAAAGTATTTTCCAAGGGAACGACAGGAACTGTCATGGAATGTTCCCACTTTAGTCCCCAAACTTCACAATGGAAAGTTGAAGTCAAACGAATCAGACTCGATACCTGATACGTTAAATACTATTTCAAAAGTGACAAGATCACACATACGAGCTGCTAATATACCCGTAAGGTTAAAAGTCCCCAACAGGGGCACAACGCCGTTGGAAAGTGCGTTGCAATCACACATAGTGGAGGTGTGGTTGAGTTCGTAGCTACCAAATGGAAGTGGTGGAAGCTACCCGGTTCGATGAATAACTATTCTAAAGGAAGAGAATAGTGAGGCACATCCATTTATCATCAATACATAAAACTCTCATGAGATTATCTCTAATTATGTCCATGAATCATCACTGGAGGACGCTCCGAAGTTAATATTGATTCTAGAGATAAATAAAATCTTAAATGAACTATGAGAGTACATATGAGTCAATGGACAGATCATATATATTCATTGATGATTTATTCACATTTACTATTGCTCATAAGACGATAGAGCACGACGACATCGAACCACGCTCGGTTGAATAATATCAACAAAGCATATTGACCTAAAGAACAATCTAGAAAGAATTATATTCTTTGACAAAGGATCGGGTATTTGGTTCGGTAGTGCTAACCCACCAAGTGTAAAGCCCGTAGGACATAACTGAGTCTTTGTCAGAAAGCGTAACGAGAATAATAAAGTCCTAATGCATAAGGCTCTCCTTTGGCGCAAGGTTTCTCACAACGCACTGGATTGACCACAATAAGACTTACTCTCTCGTGATGGAGAACGTACTGCTAATTAATTAGCCAAGTAGTTTCCAAAGGACTGGAAATTGCAGCTCGATGATGTAGTTACTACATATCTCTATGGGGATCTAAATTCAGAGATATATAAAAGTTCTTGATGGCATTATACCAATATCAAGTAACTCTAAACCAAGAAATGCGTTTACAATAAAATTGAAACACTCACTTTATAGATTAAAGCAATCTATGCGGATGTGGTATACCCGCCTGAGTGAATACTTGATTGGGAAATGATAAATAAGAACGATGAACTGTGCCCTTGCGTATTTATATAAGAAAACAAGTCCCAGATTTTCATAGTAGCTCTATATGTCGATGTTATAAACATAATAGACACTCTTGATGAAATAAGAGAAAACACAAGCTACTTGAAATCTGAATTTGAGATGAAAGATCGTGGGAAAACTTGGTTTTGTCTAGATACTTGAGCTACGACACCGAGTTTGTGGAATATTAATCCACCGATCCGCATATGTCTAGAAAATGATCAGGCGACCTAATATGGACAAAGCGCATCCGATTAGCACTCCCATGATCGGTCAAAGTGATGGATATAAGGAAAGATCCATTTCGTCTAAAGGATGAGGACGAAGAGGTGTTAGGAGCTGGAATTCCATACCTAAGTACAATAGGCGCATTATTGTACTCAACATAATACACTTGACCGTATATTGTACTTCTCACTGAACTTGTCAGCTAGATTTAGCTCAGCGCCAACGCAACGTCATTGGAATGATTTCAAATTAATCTTTTGGCACCATTGACGTGGGCTTATAATTTCCCTACGGAGAAAAGTGGATTGATAATGAAACTTCAATACCTACTTAGATTGTGAGCGGCAAAAGTACTGGCCCTTATAGAAAAACACCAAACAATGCCTTGGTATACATTTGCTGATATTAAGTATATGTTTGACTCATATAAAGGGTGTTCCCAAACTGGATAAGGAATTATCATATGAAACATGTTGATTGCTTGGAAGTAAACTAAGCAAACCCTTAATAGCTATCTTCTTATATTATCAACAATCTTACTCTCCATGAGACTATTCAAGAGTGTATATGGTTAAGGACTATCATTACACATATAAGAGGAGCTAGTAATTTTGAGTTTAACCACTATACAACTTGCATGTATGGAAATAGTGCATCATGTATTGAAGAAATGAAAGTAAGATATATCAAGGGTTATAACACAAAGCATATTTTGCTTAAGTTTTCATATAATCAATTATCCTCAAGATTCAAGTGAATTGAATAAGATGCGAGGAAAATGTGACATGTTTGTTTACCAAATCAATATGTAAAACCATATTTGGGAAACATGTAGAAAGTATTAAAATGGAAATGTTTTAAACCTCCTTTGATTAATGCACGAATCAGGGGGAGTAGTAGACAAAAGAGGGAGTCTACTATATATGTAATATTGGTATGTTGTGCTCTTTCCTTCAACCAAGGTTTTATTTTTCCCATTGGGTTTTGTTCCTTGGTGTAAGGTTTTAGTGAGGCAACGGTTTATATACCATCATGTTTTCTTAACTCTCATGATTAATGTACGAATCTAAGAGAGAATTAGACTAAAGTAAAAGTCTATGTATTGGAAATAAGCTAGTGCGTTGTACTCTTTCCTTCGTCATATTTTTATTTTTCCCACTGGGTTTTTATTTTGGCGTAAGGTTTTAACGAGGCAACAATTGTGCACCTTCACTCCTTTGACTCGGCACAAGGGGGAGTGTTGTAGGATAAATGTGCCATCGTCAAAGTATAAGACGATAATGATAAAGTTAGAGATAGAGATATACACATTAGAGTTAGATTAGAACTTGGTATCTCATGATTATCTCTTTGTAAACCATCCCTATATAAAGGGCTTATGATTAATGAGAATTACGATTCATTCTCTCCATTATGTTGTGTTTTATTCGCTTTTCTCTTCAACAAATCCATATTTATTGTTGATTAAAATCATGGCTGCATGGGGCCTCCAATTTTATTTTATTTTTTATACATAATACAGAAAATATGGTCGTGATTAAATAGAAGTTGTGATCCCAGAACAAGTAATCAATATGTATAACCAATACTTGAAGTCATCTCTATATATTCAATAATAATCAACACAAGCTCACAATGATGATTGAAATACAAAATGTTATGTGTGGCTAGTGTGTGAGGGATGAATGACCCTAATTCCCAAAAGGAAAAGAGGCAAACATTATATACTTTGCAAGTTTAGCACAATTACACAATAAGTCCCTCTACTTGGTACAATAAATAAATGAGCACTAACAGAAGTATCCATTTGGAAGAGATGACAAGTGTTTTGCCTATTGTTTTGAGGTTTTACATAAATGTTTTATAATATAGTATATATTAATACATCATAACAAGACCCAATACAACCTAATAACACAAATATGACTTGCTACCGTGTAATACAACCAATTACAATCCAATAGGTCCACTGCAACGCATTACTAATATGATGCACTATTACACCAATACGATGTGTTATACCCATTATAACCAACTATCATCCAGTACGACTTGTCACAGACCAAGATGACCAGATACGACCCATTTTAGCCCAATGTGATTAGCATTGCTACCCATTGCAACCAACTATACTCCAATACGACTCATTACTAACCAAGATGACCAAAGACGACCCATTACTACCCAGTAAGACCCATTACAATCAATAGGACCCAATACCATCTATTACAATCCATTACAACCCAATATAACTTACTATCACCTAATATTAGTCCAATATTGCCCATTACAGTTCATTAATAGCCATCGAATATAGTTCATTAACAATCACTAAGTCCAATACGACCCATCAAGACCCATTAGAGTTCAATAAGAGTCGTTAAAGCACATCAAGCTCATTCAAGTTCATTAAGAACCACTAAAGCACATGAAGACCCAATAGTTCATTAAGAGTCACTATAACCCATCAAAGTTCAATACGTTTTACTGAGAGCTATTGAAACTCATGAAGAATACATGTCATTAAATGTCACATAAGGTCATGAAGAATACATTTCATTAAATGTCACATAAGCCCATGAAGGCCCAATCAAGTTCGTTAAGAAACACTATAATCCATGAATGTTTAATATAGTTAATTAAGAGTCATTAAAGCATATGAAGGCCCAATGAGGTTAAATTACAGTCACTGAGTCCAATGCGACCTATCAAGACCCTTTATAGTTACTTAGTCCAATACAACCCATTAATGCCCAATAGAGTTACTTAGTCCAATACGACCCATTAAGGCTCATTATAGTTCATTAAAAGCCACAAAAGCCCATTAAGGCCCAATCAAGTTAATCAAGAACTACTAAAGCCTATAAACGAATGTCCAATTGTAAGATCCCACATTGGTTGGGGAGGAGAACTAAGGTTGCCTTATAAGAGGGACTTGATACCTCCCCTATCAGACGCGTTTTAAAACCGTGAGTCCAGGTGTGTGGACAAAGCGGACAATATCTGGTACGGTTGGTCTGGGATGTTACAGATGGTATCAGAGCCGGGAACCGGACTGGTGTGCCAGCGAGGACGCTGGGCTCCCAAGGGGGGTGGATTGTAAGATCCCACATTGGTTGGGGAGGGGAACAAAGGTTGCCTTATAAGGGACTTGATACCTCCTCTATCAGACGCGTTTTAAAACCATGAGTCCAGGTGTGCGGACAAAGCGGACAATATCTGGTACGGTTGGTTTGGGATGTTACAGATGGTATCAGAGATGGGAACCGGACTGGTGTGCCAGCGAGGACGCTGGGCTCCCAAGGGGGGTGGATTGTAAGACCCCACATTGGTTGGGGAGGAGAACTAAGGTTGCCTTATAAGAGAAAATACGTCGACGGTGGAAGGTTGGGTATTCCACGCGTGTTGGTACTGTAGGTCGAATAGTATCGGTTAAGGGAATGATGCCCTTTGTAATTAAGAGAATAAATGCGCAGTAACCTTTTTGAGGTAAGTGGTATATTTAGGTGTCGACTTTTGGGCTTTAGGCCAAACACCCTTAGTGTAATCGGAGAATTGTAGCCGATTTTAAGGTAATTATGGTGATGGTAGTAGTAACTCTGGAGTGCTCACTTGTGAGGAATGACTATGGTGGAATGACCTTCGTGGGTGATTATAAATTTACTGGTTTGATGATTCGTGTGAAATAAATTTTGGGAGTCTAGTAGAACTCGGGGAAGTTAATCGACAGTTAATGGTAGGAATGATCGGATTCGAGTATCCTGTGGGGTATATTGGTGAGCACCTTTAGAATGGTTAGAGCTTGAAATTTGAATCGGGATGTATGGAATATCTAAGGTTGGGAGACAACCGAAGTCGTTTGACTAGGAATGATTCCAATTGTTGGAGTGTTCTTCCGATCGTAATTTCAGTGTTCTTGAAGGAGTTTGTTGGTAAGAAAAGTATTCGAGAAATTTTTAGACGGTGTGAGAAATTTAGATTCCAGTTAGTGAAGTCCAGTGGCAACACCGAAAGGGTTCCGAGTGGACTTGGAAACCCGAGGCTGAGATGCGGGAGAACTATCCGGAGCTATTCGCCGACCGAGACTTCGAGGGCGAAGTCTAATCCAAGCGGGGGAGAGTTGTAAAGCCCGTGTCCCGGTATGTTTTTATTTTATTTTGTGTAATGTTTTCTCTAAACATTTGTTTATTAACGGGATTGACGGAAAAGTTCAGAAGTGATTTAGTTTTGGGTATTAGTTGGTTCTTTCGTTAAGTGTTAACGTTTAGGGGTGGAATTGAAAGTGTTTTAAAAACCAGGGACAAAACTTGTTTTTTATTGTAAATTTGCATGGAGTCGGCCCATTAGAAGGAACCGACCCCCCTCCTTGTTCCTTCTCGTTAACCCTCATCCCACGCAAGTCACACGTCGAAACCCTATTACCTCCCCTCCCCATCCCCTTGTTGCTGCTGCCGTCGTTCAAACCACAGCACCGCCGGCGCCGTCGAGAGCTTTGTCGGCGAGAGAGAGAGACAGTAGCGAGAGAGAGGGTTGCGAGAGAGAGGGGCCGGAATCGTTGTGTGGTGCTGCGTTGTCGTCGCCGAGAGGTAATCATCTTCTTCTTCTTGTTGTTTTCCTTTCTTTCTCGTCGTCGTCGATCAACCGGAAAACCACCACCGCCGCCGACGCTGGCGGCCATGGCGGCTGTAGGCCGTTGCCGCCGGGAAACCACCAGCCCAGTGGTGGTGTGGGTGTGGTGTGTGTGACGAGATGGAGTAGGATGGTAAGCCCTTCTCGTCTCGTTCTTTTGTTTCGTTTTCTTTGTCGTAGCCGGATTTTCGTAAACCGCCGCCGGCGACCACCACTGCCGGAGGTGGCAGCGGGTGGTGCGCGGTTGTGTCCAGCCCCTTGTAACCTAAAACCCTGATCGGGTGAACCCTAGTTGCAAACCCGAATCGTTTAAACCGTTTTTATAAAATCGTCATTTTATGTGAAACCCTATTCTGTCACTGTTTTGTATCGGCCATAACTTTCCGTCGTAGCTCGGATTGTGGCGAAACCGGTGCCCACGGTTCACATTCTGTGTCGGGCACACTTTTCGTGTTTAGCGAAAGTCTGGTTCGGCCTCTAGCTAGGTGTAAAATATATGTTTTTACAGCAGGTCCGTATTCGGCAGACTCGCGTCCCATTCTTAGAAAATTCATATTAAATCGTAGGAAAATCGTTAGAACGCGTATAATATGTCCTTGGAAAGATAAGACATAGACCCTCCTGTTTGTGGGACTTAATCTCTGGATTAGTGGGTCTAGAGGGGGATAAGCAGGTCCCGAACAGACCTGCAGTTAGACCGAAAATCTGAAATGTCGCTCGTTTAGTCTTATGTTTATAATTGAGGGTCGGGGCGTCGTGTTGACACTTGGTAGCACTTCTTTAGGTGGGAAGAAGTGAGTTGGAGTGGCGGGCTCGTATTGCTGTTTGTGGAATCTCGTTGCGTATCGAGGTGAGTTCTCTCACTACGTAGAATAGGGATTATATGTACATTACGGTAGTTTGTATGTGTTAGCTGAATTGTTGTGTGTACTAGCTGAATTGTGGTGCGTAGTACCAGGTTGAATTAATGCCTAGTATAAATGAGTGTTATATACATCTCGGTGGGACCGAGGGCTCGGTGGGACCGAGGAATTGTGTACAAGTATGGGATGAACTCGGGGAGATCGAGGGATGCCTACACGAGTGTGTTGTATAATCGGGGAGACCGATGGTTTTATATATATATATATATATACAGTTGTTGTGAAACATCCTAAAAACGGAGTCAATTTAAACCTTGAAATTTCCACCAGTTATGATCAAAACTTTCAAACTTATATAACCTGAGGATCAAATGTAAGGTTTTTATATACAACTGACATTACTTAAATAACTTATTGATCTAATCACCTCATAACAATCAGATTTATCGAATTATCTATACAACTGTCCCAAGGACTTCAAAGAATAGCTAGATCCTTTGTTATCTCTAAGTCTGAATCTCTCCAAAAGTTCTCTTCTCTCGTTCCCGCTACTTCCCGGAGCTTGTACCTGGTAAGAAGATTCAACTTGAAACATTAGGCTTTCGCCTAGTGAGAATACTCAAATCAAAATAAAATTTAATAATTAAAACATGAACAGATAACTCAAACCTGTTCTCACCCATCTTACCGTACGACAACTCCTTTCCAAATCGGGGAATCTACCCCACTCCCATTCCTACGACTAACTCATTTAATTGTAACAACAAAATAAGAGTTAACTCTGAATCACTCCAGATTCACAATCAAAATTTACACACAAGAAATTACAAGTCAAAACTTGCCTATTTCTTAATCAGGAAGGAGAGATTACAATTACTTTATGCCTATCTCTAATCTTCCTCTCATCACTGGGAAATCTCCGATCTTCCCGATAATAATGGAAATCTCTGATCTTCCATAAATCGAAATGGGAATTACAAATCAAAATCTGCCTATTCCACATTCCACCTCTGCATCAATGGTCCCAATGGGATTATAATATCGCGATACTCAATCGGGACTCACGATGGTTCGAGGTTCACCCAATTACTAAAATTACACCCCTTTGGTCTATGGTTAGTAATCGGTTCCCATTATACCGTACCCAAGTGCCCTCGGTGACCGGATGCCTATTTTAGTAAAAGCACATAATCACATAATATAATACAATCGATACTACTATATGCGTCCAGCATAGAATGTATCATTTCTCTGAACATATTCTATATATAAAAATAAAGAATATTATTACTCCACATCTCAATCTCTTTATTTCCCTTTCTCTGAAATCTGATAAGATGATCACCATCTCAATAGTTATTTATATTTTCGAACTCATAGATAGGCCTTTATAATATATCTCAATTTGTCTTCTCAATCACATTTAGAGTTCATAATCATCTAACATATTGCATATAACAGATAATCCTGCTCATTATAAGGAATATGAATAATTCATGTTCATCAACTTCTTAACTATCCCCTCATAGTAATTTAACACGAGAGTTAATATATATCAGTTGTTAATCTATATCTTTGAACTCATGGATGGATCTTTATAGTTTATCTCAATAAAGCTTCAAATCATTTTTAGAGTTCATAACCACATAGTAATTTCATGTAGTAGATAATCAAACTTAGCATGCAAGATTAATAATAAATACTAATTCATCAACTTCATAGATAACTCATCTTATAAGTTTTAGCATAGAAATCCACATAACACAACTTTTAATCGCCCTCTTGGCTCATCTCTATTTTAATCCAATCCACATAAAACATATTCATGCATATATATAAAGCATCTAATTAAAGATTAATTACTGAATTTTAAAGAGAGTTGAATAAACTCACCTGATGCGTTATTACTCCTTTTTAATCCTTTTTAACAAGTAAGGGCTCCTTTCTTCACTACCACAGCTTACTGTATTATTCAATCACACATACTGATATTAATCATCAAAACAGAACCCTCTACAACTGAAAATCCTTAATTTCTTAAAATTACATCTTAAATCGCAACCAACTGAAGTCGCAATCACCTATTGCGATTTCACTTCCAAGTCGCAACCAATTGTGCGACTACAGTACTAAGTCGCAACTGCCCATTGCGATTTCGACCCAAGTCGCAACCAACTGTTGCAATTCTAAAGCCAAGTCGCAATGGTCTACTGCGACTCCAACTCCAAGTCGCAATAGCCTATTGCGACAATCATGAATGTCGCAACTCAAGGTTGCGACTTCGATGATATTCAACCAAGTCTCAGTCCACTAAGTTCATTCTAAACCCAGATTTTTGTACTTTTAATCTATGTTTGTTTATGCCAATTTGCAGATATGTTTAATACCCTTATCTTAACACATCCAAAAACTCAGATTCTCATTAACATCATAATTTACCCAAAACCCATCAAAATCTTCTAAAAACACTTTTACTACTAAGATGAAGAATTTAAAATGAGATGTTTACCTTATGATTCTTCAAACCAACAACAGATTGAATAAATTCCTGCTATTCCTTTCTTCTTCTCCTTCCCTTTCTCGATATCTCTATCTCAATTCTCTCTCTCGGTTTCTCTTTCTCAAACCGAACACACACACAATGCACATAAGACACACATTTAGCTAACATGCTAATTTAATGACACCTCACTAAAACACATGAGTCATATAACTATTTTCATAATAAACCTTTAACTTTCAAAGAATTGCACAACAAACCCTCAACATGAAAAATCTATTTCAAACAACACTTATAAACAATTACAAACTTAACCCCCAAGTTAGTTTAGAATTCACAAAATAATATAACTGAAAATTGGGATGTTACAATACTCCCCAACTTGAAAATGATTTCGTCCTCGAAATCAAAGCTAGGTAAACAAATGAGGATACCTATCCCTCATACTCTCTTCTGACTCTAAAGTTATATTAGTACCTCTATGGTGTTTCCACTGTACTTTCAACATAGCTACCTCTTTACCACTACGTAGCTTTCTAACCGATTTTTTTCTAAAATTACCTCTGGTTCTTCCATACCGCATCATCATTACAACTCACTCTCCAGGCCTCAAAATAACATTAACATGTACTACCTGAATACGTACACTATAAATTAAGCATACATGTTACTATTAAATACTTCAACAACCACGACAGTCCATTATTACTTCCATGACTTACACATTTCTTCAATATAGAATGCTCTTACTTCCTTACATCACTATCTCATCGTACAACTACAATACAACCACACACCAAAGTATTCTCTTCTTACGAAACATAGTTAAACAGTTCCATCAAAATCTCTAACCTAAAACATTCAGCCACGTTATCTTGAAATGACCTTACCGTTCGAAGTTATTACCATTCTTAGATCTTTAACTAATAATTTCTCGTACAATTTTTTTTTTTTCACACATAAGGAGCAACTTATATTCCTTAACAATCTTTCTTTCACTACACCACATTGATCTACATACTCATGATCTTTATTAAACTTCCAGTGATTCAAATTACAACTTAACTGGCAACTCATACTATCAAATTTCTTTGGATAAACACTCACCACTGCTCCGACATTCTATTTCAATATAAGCCATATTACTCAGTTATCTTACAAACTACATGTTTTATCAACTTTCATTAACAATTAATACTTTCCAACCGGAATTCCCAAAGCCTCCATTCGGATACTTCCTCTTTCTAATATCACTTCTCATACTAGATGACACATGTATCTTGGAAATTAATGCCACTACTCGTTCATACATTCTCCACTCATAACATTTACCACAGACCATGTCTCTCATAGTCATTCGTACATATTTAATTTTACAATCCCATTTTCTCGTCTAAATACACAGGTCTATATCACTAATTATCTCCTCCCCAACTTTAGTTGAACTACTACTCACGACTTTCTAATTAACCTTGAACTTATTCGTTCTTACTAGCTCTTTGTGATTCCAATATGTTGCATAGACAGGGTACAATTCCTCACAGATCAACACAATCTATACACTCCTTTTGTTTATCTCTAGTATTTCCTCTTTTATAAATCTTCCACATCGTAAATAAACACTTATCTAAAAGCAACAGTCCTTCACTGTTCTAACAATCCCACAAGGTGATCCTTCAACTTTTAAGCTTCTAATTTAAACTTAACATTCATACACGATCCCAAAAAGGATAACCAATGCATTCACGTTATATAAACTTAATTTTCAATACCGATTATGCAAGTTCAACCCCAAGCCTACGTCAAGCTTATCAAATTGGTTCAAAGTTCTTAAGACTTAACTAAATCCAAAACCCAGTCATCTACTCAAAGGATTTAAAGATTATTTATCAATACCAACTCATGCAAATAAATACATCTATCTCACATTATGCAACATACGCTCCGAGATGTGATAATCTTACGACCCCTTCATTGCTACTTTCCCAATGAAATCAAATCATTTGCAAGTACACGCAACTCTTTTCATACTCCACAATGTATATAATCTACCCAGGTTCATTAGTTTCAAAGATACTAAGTAAAATATCAAACAGTCTTTACACCTAAGACCAACACTTAAACTGTCACCGGTTCAAATACAATGCAGTTAAGTATACAACACATCTAATACTCCATCTCGAATCATTAATCTTGACAAATATTCAAAAGACTCATTTGAATATAAACCAGGCCTTTAAGGCCAAAACAAACACTTGATTAAACACATGTCACTCACACGGTTACGTAAACCAAAATTCCTCTTTACTCAAGATCTTAACCTTATTAATCCTTTAATTTGGCCATTGACTTCAAAAGAAAAGTTTATCACTCTCAAAACCTTCACATTTTCAAAATGTAACACGACAAAATTTATTATACAACCACAAAATACCAAAAACATGCTTCGACCACATAACTTTCACTTAGGTTATAATTAATCAAACTCAAAATTCCCCCAATTGTGTCACACACACTAATACCCACTTTGCGCATACCTTCTGCATAACAACATACCGGTATCGCTCACGGTTTTGCTACTACCCGCACGGGCATACGCGGAACGCATTCAGACCGCACCCAGTGACACACAAAAGGCCTCGTACACCTTACAACTCTCGCCTTCAAAGTCAAAACTTGACATCTCAATACTTCCTTAACCCTGAACCTAATTCTTCCTCCAGACATGACCGACCCTCGGCAACTGTATTACTAATCCTCGAACAAGGGTACAGACCCACGTATTAATGTTACTAAAGTTCACTTTCAATTTTCCCACTGTTCATCTCTCATTTGAATACAATTACCAAAACCACAAACTTTCTCCCAAGATTTATCCAACACCTCTCCACTCTTGGAGTTCTTTCTTAGCTTAAAGCGTAATACTCTATGACCTAGCGAGTTCATAGCCTTCATGCATGATAATATAATAAATAACTCAATCCACACTTTCCTCATTTAAATAAATAACATTCAAAACAACGTGAGCACACATGCCCCAATCATTTTTATAACTCCCATGTACTACACAACGATCTCAAAACCGTTTGTCTACAAATTTCCGTAAAACTCAATCTTTCTCAACCAGAAAAAATGTTGTTACAACAATAATATCTTTAAATGAAGATCTTTTCATACGACAAAAGTTTAAATTTACTGACTCAGAGTAAACTAGTCGTTTCTCACATTCTTTTATATGATATTATCAAATCAATACCTTTGTTGGTTAAAAAAAAAGTTTACTGATCAACACTTTCTTAACCTATTTTCTATCATACAACTTTTTATGTAAAGTATGAAGTATTTTGCAAGTTGCTAAACCCCAAAATTTCGTTAGGCAGCGTAATTGAAATTGCCCTTTTTCTTTAAATACCTACTTGCACATACTAACTCATCCTTGAATAAAACTGTTATTTATTCATTTGATTTGAAATCAAGAAAACTCATGTAACACACACTAAAACATCATGCACAAAATTCACTCGCAATGAAGGCTATTTACTCAAACAAGGTCAATCGTTTTACTTACATAACTTATCATTGACACTTTACTTTCGACTCGAAATCGCCCTCTTGGCCTTATAGTAATTGCTACATCTGCATTCCATGGCTCCCATACTCAACCATGTCATAGTAATTCTGTATTAACCAATCATCTCATACTCTATCTCTGCACCTATCAAATCACCTATTAAAGATTGCTTTGGCAGACTTTCATGAGTCCCACAAATTTCTAGGTTGTCCTTCAAAACCCCAATCATATACTGCTCTGTCCTTTAAAGGACCTTGGTGATAAATTCACCATCACTTTACTATAACTCATAGAGATAACCATGCGAAATGATTATGCACTTACATACATACAACAACGTACTTTACCGATTGTTAGTCATTGTAACAATTCAGAAATAGACATGCTCGTGTAACAATGTATTCATAATAACAGTAGCTAATTGTAATTGTGAACATATCATACAGGAGAATCCCCATTATCATTGTCATAGCACTAATTTCACGTATTTCCGTTAACTCTAAGACTATCCCGTCTTAACACTTCTACCCATATCTCACATATCATAACCTACTACGTCTCAGCTTAAGTCTAAGTATCTCATCAGCATACTTAGTTCACTTAAACTAGTGCTCTGATACCATACTGAAACATCCTAAAAACGGAGTCAATTTAAACCTTGAAATTTCCACCAGTTATGATCAAAACTTTCAAACTTATATAACCTGAGGATCAAATGTAAGGTTTTTATATACAACTGACATTACTTAAATAACTTATTGATCTAATCACCTCATAACAATCAGATTTATCGAATTATCTAAACAACTGTCCCAAGGACTTCAAAGAATAGCTAGATCCTTTGTTATCTCTAAGTCTGAATCTCTCCAAAAGTTCTCTTCTCTCGTTCCCGCTACTTCCCGGAGCTTGTACCTGGTAAGAAGATTCAACTTGAAACATTAGGCTTTCGCCTAGTGAGAATACTCAAATCAAAATAAAATTTAATAATTAAAACATGAACAGATAACTCAAACTTGTTCTCACCCATCTTACCGTACGACAACTCCTTTCCAAATCGGGGAATCTACCCCACTCCCATTCCTACGACTAACTCATTTAATTGTAACAACAAAATAAGAGTTAACTCTGAATCACTCCAGATTCACAATCAAAATTTACACACAAGAAATTACAAGTCAAAACTTGCCTATTTCTTAATCAGGAAGGAGAGATTACAATTACTTTATGCCTATCTCTAATCTTCCTCTCATCACTGGGAAATCTCCGATCTTCCCGATAATAATGGAAATCTCTGATCTTCCATAAATCGAAATGGGAATTACAAATCAAAATCTGCCTATTCCACATTCCACCTCTGCATCAATGGTCCCAATGGGATTATAATATCGCGATACTCAATCGGGACTCACGATGGTTCGAGGTTCACCCAATTACTAAAATTACACCCCTTTGGTCTATGGCGAGTAATCGGTTCCCATTATACCGTACCCAAGTGCCCTCGGTGACCGGATGCCTATTTTAGTAAAAGCACATAATCACATAATATAATACAATCGATACTACTATATGCGTCCAGCATAGAATGTATCATTTCTCTGAACATATTCTATATATAAAAATAAAGAATATTATTACTCCACATCTCAATCTCTTTATTTCCCTTTCTCTGAAATCTGATAAGATGATCACCATCTCAATAGTTATTTATATTTTCGAACTTATAGATAGGCCTTTATAATATATCTCAATTTGGCTTCTCAATCACATTTAGAGTTCATAATCATCTAACATATTGCATATAACAGATAATCCTGCTCATTATAAGGAATATGAATAATTCCTGTTCATCAACTTCTTAACTATCCCCTCATAGTAATTTAACACGAGAGTTAATATATATCAGTTGTTAATCTATATCTTTGAACTCATGGATGGATCTTTATAGTTTATCTCAATAAAGCTTCAAATCATTTTTAGAGTTCATAACCACATAGTAATTTCATGTAGTAGATAATCAAACTTAGCATGCAAGATTAATAATAAATACTAATTCATCAACTTCATAGATAACTCATCTTAGAAGTTTTAGCAGAGAAATCCACATAACACAACTTTTAATCGCCCTCTTGGCTCATCTCTATTTTAATCCAATCCACATAAAACATATTCATGCATATATATAAAGCATCTAATTAAAGATTAATTACTGAATTTTAAAGAGAGTTGAATAAACTCACCTGATGCGTTATTACTCCTTTTTAATCCTTTTTAACAAGTAAGGGCTCCTTTACTCACTACCACAGCTTACTGTATTATTCAATCACACATACTGATATTAATCATCAAAACAGAACCCTCTACAACTGAAAATCCTTAATTTCTTAAAATTACATCTTAAATCGCAACCAACTGAAGTCGCAATCACCTATTGCGATTTCACTTCCAAGTCGCAACCAATTGTGAGACTACAGTACTAAGTCGCAACTGCCCATTGCGATTTCGACCCAAGTCGCAACCAACCGTTGCGATTCTAAAGCCAAGTCGCAATGGTCTACTGCGACTCCAACTCCAAGTCG
The DNA here is from genome assembly GCA_033807775.1 of Saussurea involucrata. Lineage (NCBI taxonomy): Eukaryota > Viridiplantae > Streptophyta > Magnoliopsida > Asterales > Asteraceae > Saussurea > Saussurea involucrata. Next base: position 221,888,626 of record CM066320.1, read on the forward strand.
CAATAGCCTATTGCGACAATCATGAATGTCGCAACTCAAGGTTGCGACTTCGATGATATTCAACCAAGTCTCAGTCCACTAAGTTCATTCTAAACCCAGATTTTTGTACTTTTAATCTATGTTTGTTTATGCCAATTTGCAGATATGTTTAATACCCTTATCTTAACACATCCAAAAACTCAGATTCTCATTAACATCATAATTTACCCAAAACCCATCAAAATCTTCTAAAAACACTTTTACTACTAAGATGAAGAATTTAAAATGAGATGTTTACCTTATGATTCTTCAAACCAACAACAGATTGAATAAATTCCTGCTATTCCTTTCTTCTTCTCCTTCCCTTTCTCGATATCTCTATCTCAATTCTCTCTCTCGGTTTCTCTTTCTCAAACCGAACACACACACAATGCACATAAGACACACATTTAGCTAACATGCTAATTTAATGACACCTCACTAAAACACATGAGTCATATAACTATTTTCATAATAAACCTTTAACTTTCAAAGAATTGCACAACAAACCCTCAACATGAAAAATCTATTTCAAACAACACTTATAAACAATTACAAACTTAACCCCCAAGTTAGTTTAGAATTCACAAAATAATATAACTGAAAATTGGGATTTTACAATACTCCCCAACTTGAAAATGATTTCGTCCTCGAAATCAAAGCTAGGTAAACAAATGAGGATACCTATCCCTCATACTCTCTTCTGAATCTAAAGTTATATTAGTACCTCTATGGTGTTTCCACTGTACTTTCAACATAGCTACCTCTTTACCACTACGTAGCTTTCTAACCGATTTTTTTCTAAAATTACCTCTGGTTCTTCCATACCGCATCATCATTACAACTCACTCTCCAGGCCTCAAAATAACATTAACATGTACTACCTGAATACGTACACTATAAATTAAGCATACATGTTACTATTAAATACTTCAACAACCACGACAGTCCATTATTACTTCCATGACTTACACATTTCTTCAATATAGAATGCTCTTACTTCCTTACATCACTATCTCATCGTACAACTACAATACAACCACACACCAAAGTATTCTCTTCTTACGAAACATAGTTAAACAGTTCCATCAAAATCTCTAACCTAAAACATTCAGCCACGTTATCTTGAAATGACCTTACCGTTCGAAGTTATTACCATTCTTAGATCTTTAACTAATAATTTCTCGTACAATTTTTTTTTTCACACATAAGGAGCAACTTATATTCCTTAACAATCTTTCTTTCACTACACCACATTGATCTACATACTCATCATCTTTATTAAACTTCCAGTGATTCAAATTACAACTTAACTGGCAACTCATAATATAACTGAAAATTGGGATGTTACATGTTGTTGTATGATCGGGGAGACCGATGGTTTTATATATATTCCTCGGTAGCACATGTGTGTTAGTTGATTTGGTTGTGGGTAATATCCAATTGTATTAATGTTTAGGAGAATACCTTTACTGTTGTATTTATTTTGTTGGACCGATGTTCGGCGGGGCCGATGGTTGTATTTATTCGGTTGGACCGATGTTCGGCGGGGCCGATGGTTGTATTTATTCGGTTGGACCGATGTTCGGCGGGGCCGATGGTTGTATTTATTCGGTTGGACCGATGTTCGGCGGGGCCGATGGTTGTATTGACTATGTAGACCTCGGGGTGCCGAGGTGGACTGTTATGTTCTTGCATGAGTTTGCCTGTTTAGGATATGTTCTTGAACTGGCATGTGTGGATTAATTGTATTTATCTGTGGTTAGGGGTAGTGTTCATATGATTGCTATCCTATGTTGGTGCTTGAATTCACTAAGCTTCGTGCTTACCCTTTCCCTATAAAATTACTGTTTCAGGTGCGAGTGGCAGTAAGGCGTGACGATACACACTGGCGCGTTGAGAAGACCTTCGTATTTATTTATTTTTAAACTTAGTACATTTCCGCTGTTTTATTTAAGTTGATCGTTTAACTTAACGAGGTTTTGTTTAAACGTTTATTTTGAGTTAAACGCCTGTGATTTAATTTAATAAAAATGGTATTTTACAAGTTCAAATTTATTGTAATTTTTGGGACGTTACAACTTGGTATCAGAGCACAGCTTGAGTGAATCAAACACACCTCGGTGTGTTTGATCTCAAGTTTGCGACTATAAAAATTTCTTTAAAGTTTTTGGAAAATAAAAGAAAGGAAAATGCGTTTGAGAAACGGTGAGCGAGGGCGCAGTGTGTACAGTCAGCCGGAGCCAAGGGAAAAGGTACAGTACTTAGTGTATTTATTGTTTTCTAGATCATAGGAGTATGAATGCTGGATTGCCTGTGCTATTTACACTGTACTGCTTCTTTGTTGCTTGCTAGTAGGAATTTATGCTAATCATGGTAAGTTGTTAAGTGAATGCCCTGTAGGTTGTATGCAGTAAGAATCGCATAGCCTTAGAATATTTGATTTAGTTCTATTGCGCAGCTCTTGTTTGAGTCCAACCATTCTAGGATAGAATCTTGTATTTGAATGTCTATTTGTTTCACGCTGCATGTGACGGGGTATTCGCGAGGCAACTCGTTATGGTCAGTAGGGATTTCGTTGTAGCAAGGGTAGTGTTTTGGGGAGGGGAACAAAGGTTGCCTTATAAGGGACTTGATACCTCCTCTATCAGACGCGTTTTAAAACCGTGAGTCCAGGTGTGCGAACAAAGCGGACAATATCTGGTACGGTCGGCCTGGGATGTTACAGATGGTATCAGAGCTGGGAACCGGACTGGTGTGCCAGCGAGGACGCTGGGCTCCCAAGGGGGGTGGATTGTAAGATCCCACATTGGTTGGGGAGGAGAACTAAGATTGCCTTATAAGAGGGACTTGATACCTCCCCTATCAGACGCGTTTTAAAACCGTGAGTCCAGGTGTGTGGACAAAGCGGACAATATCTGGTACGGTTGGTCTGGGATGTTACACCAATGCAGTTCATTATTAACCACTAAACCCATATACACATACATACACACACCCGGTACATATATATATATATATATATATATATATATATATATATACTAAACACATGTGTTATAGTTATATACATACAATTGGTTGAGTTTCGGTAAAAAGTGCCAAATTTGGTGAAAAGCGTGAGAAGTGGTTATCAACGTTGGATGAGAAATGAACGAACATTAGGATGAGATTCACCGAGATAAGATGCATTGAGATGCATCGGATCAATTCCCGTTTAAAAGTGATCAACTGTTTAAAAGTATTTATCACATTTCTCATAAAAAATGATACTTTTCACATGATCTCATGCCTACATTAATATTTTAAATAAAAATTAAATATTAAAGTGAATTTTTTAATAGTAGAAAGTATTATAATTTTTTATTTCAGATAAAATATTTATTATTTAAAAACTGATATTTCAATTACAATTCAATAAAAACTAAAAGTTAAATTTACAAATAAAATTAAAATTTCCCAAATTTTTAGTCCCGCCTTAATTTTTTCCCTCCCTCAATTTGTCCCACGTTTTTTCTTCTCCCCATGACTTCTCAAATCCTATCCAGTATCCATCGTCTCCCTCTCTGTACGCCTCAAACCCTGGCCGAACCTAATCACAATGCCTCTCGGTCTCTATCGATTTCTCCCGGTCTCGATTGGAAAAGTCAAAGTGTGTCGGCCCTGATTTAAGGTATAGCAATCGATTTCTCTACTGATTTAAGGTATAGCAATCGATTTCTCTACTGATTTAAGGTTTGCAATCGATTTATTTATGGTTGTTAGTAAACTCTTGATTTCTCTTCTCATTTAAGGTTTGCAATCGATTTCTCTCCTATCTATTTTATGCTTAGGGTTTATTTGGGTGAGTTTTAATTGGGGGATTTCTCAATTTAAGGTATATATATATGTATATGTGAAATCGTTGGTGGCAGTTTTTTTGATCGAGGATGTGAAGAACAAGTGAGTTCTTAGGTTCCCGCACGCTTGAAATTATAGAGATTCCATCTTTTATTGTGTTTAGCTTTAAATCCTTATGTTTTAGGATATTATTGTTGGAATGGAATGATTGTCTTTTGCAGATCAAGCACGTTAGATGTACAGGTACAAGAGTTTGTACTCCAACAATCTGAAACTTAGATGCATCAGACTAGAAACAAGGATTACATGTAATGGCAAAATGTACTATATCAATGAAAGATTGAGACAACAGTTTAGTAGCTAAGTAAAAACAAGTTACTTCAATGAATCTGCAGCTTCTTCTACTGCAGTTTAGAGTAGTTGAGCACTCACTCTATTGATGAAGTATTGCTCTTTGTAGTTGGGTATGGACAACCTTCGAGGAGAGAGTGAGAGGATAAATAAGAAAGATAAATATCAAATTTTCATTGGGGCAACTTTATAAATGAAGTACACGTATTGTGCATAATGAATAGAAAATGAGAAGAACTTCAATTCAGAAATTAGCACTTTATCAGTTTAATTTGATTGTTATGTTTCTGTTTAATCTAGAACTTGAACAATAAATGTTATGCTTGTTTCGATTAATATGAAATGTTGTTTTAAACGAGTAATATTGAGTATGTAGTTTTTGGAAAGAAGTTGCTGATGTATATGAAATATTCCTTGTAGGCTATTGTGGACGTGCCCTTTCGGAGACAAAAGCTGATGTCGGACATCGATGCTTCTCGTGATGTAATCTTCCTTTCACCAATGTACTTATATCATTTTAGTTTTATTTCCTTAGTAGGTTGAACTAAAAGTATTTGTATATTTAAGGATAATATGCATAAACCTTTGTGGTATTGGACATATTGCAAATCGGTATAAAATTATGGCTAAAAAGGCACAACCCTCACCAGAATGACTGCCTTGCCTCCAGAAATATTATAATAAATTATATTGAGCTAATGTAATATTTGAGTAAAACCATTTTCAACTCTCCCTACAAATAAAAAGAATAATATTTGTAATGTGGCCCCTTTACCTTTGATGTCAAACAAATAAATTTGTTCATGGAGGTTGTGCCCGTAATGTGACCACTGAACAGAGGTTAAATACAATTTCTCCATATTCCTCGACTAATATTTCTCTTGAACTTAGAACTCCATTAAACACACACAAACAATACTTGATGGGGTTGTTTACTGCAGTACACACCCACACAGAGCACACATTTTGGTGTTGGCCATAACTACATAAACGCATACATGGGACTAGACGTACGGATGATGTTGTGCACACACCCATATGATGTGCTTTACACAAACACACTATGCACCTTTATCCGTTGATATGCTCCTTATAAAATTTCATTGTAGTTTAATCCATCACTAACATGCACCTTCCACTAGGATTCTTTAGTTCAAGATCCACCTTTCAATCCATCCAGGTATGCATCTAAACTCAATTCAGGTGTACTAATTGCAATTTAAGTATACATTGTTATCACCTTCTCTAATAGTTGTGTGTTTACTTATGTGTGTTTTACTCTTCTAGATGAGTCTTGGTTGACCACACATAAAGAAAGGATTTGGATCATTGCCTAGACTCAAAGTATTTGGAGGAATTCGAGCACCTACTTTGGCCCCATCTCTAGTATGCAACAACAAGAGCACATTGATAGGATCATAAAGGAACACGAGCAACTCAAACAATATACAGCTCAGACAAGCCAATATACGACTGCTCAACGTGATTTTTTGATACAACAAACGCAATATATGAATGACATGAAGAAATTGTTTCAACAAATTCAAGGCCTTATACCCGGATATAGTGTGCCACAACATTTGTTGTCTACGGTCGAACCTCCGCCTCCACCGCCTATTATTTTTGGAGATGCATCCACTACTCAACCAGTTGAGTCGGTCCATGAGGAAGATGACGGTGCAGAAAATCTTGACTAACATTTTATCTATATTTATTTTTTTATATATGTCAAAAATATATTTTCATTTGGTTTGGTTTATGTTTTTAAGATATTTATGTAATTTTTTTTCTTATTAATTAGCTAATTTATTTTTTAAACTGTTTTTATATTTATTTATTTGTTATTTTCGTTGATAAAAGTACGTCCAAATGCATTGACAAATGTTTCATTATATGGTTAACAACAACTTTTGCCGTCGGGTTTTTCCCTCGATAAAAAGGTTGGCCAAAGAGCCAAACCTAACTTTTGCCGACGGTTTTCTCCGTCAATAGAAACTTGACCAAAAGAGTCAAATGTAACTTTTGCCGACGAGTTTGTTTGTCGATAAAAAGCTATGTGTAAAAGCAAAAATAACTTTTGCCGACGGATTTTTTGGCCGATAAATGTTTGACCAAAAAGTCAAGAAAAACTTTACCCGGCGGAAAAAATTACGCCGGGAAAAGGATTTTATACGATTACGTGAGAGATGTTTTTGCCGGCGACTTCGGTTTTTACCGACGACTGTCTTTCGCAGGAAAATGTATGTTTACCGGCGGCACATATTATTCGCCGGCAAAAACCCTTATAGCGGCCAGCTTTTCACGGAAACTTTTGCCGACGGAAAAGTCCGACGGCAAAAGATTTTGAGCTTTTGCCGGCGACTTTTGCCGACGACATTTTCCTCCGGTGAAAGTAGTAATTTTGTAGTGATGGTATAATTTTTCTTTGTTTAATTGGTTTATTTTACTTTGTTGCCGTGAGAGAAATTGTATATATTTATTTGTTCAACATTAAGTTCATGATTTTGTTTCTTCAAAAAAACTTTGGAATATATTTGTTCAAAAAAATTTCAAGAATTTATTTGGTAAATAGATTTAGGAAAAAGTTTAAAATTTTATTTGTTAAAAAACTTCAGGGACTTGATCATTCAAAATCAGATTGTTTGTTGGGTTATTTTAGACTTTTCCCAAATTTTTATCACATTAACTTGTTTTTACATGTTATAATGATGCATCTAACCGGTTTTAAAAAGTTGAAGAATGATTTTATCATTCAAAAAAATAGTTTTAAGAATTTAATCATTCAAAATCAAATAATTTTTTAGTTTTTTGAAACTTTTCTTTATTTTATTTCAAAAAACCAACACATTTATAGCAGTTTTATATTGAGCATGTAACATTTTTTGATCCATAAAAAAATATTTATATCAATTGGTATTAAGACGACTGTAAATTTTCTATAAAAAAGCCAAATGAAATCTTTGATTCATGAAACCAAACAACAATTTGTTCACCCCTCGAAAATGAACCATTCCTTGCCCACATTTATTTCAGCGTGTATATATATATATATATATATATATATATATATATATATATATATATATATATATATATATAGAGGAAGGTTCAAACGAGAAGCGCATCAATTTAAGAGAACGTGAGGAGCACTCTCATGCTTCTGATCACATATGATTTACAACCCTAAAAATCCGGATAAAATCGAAAATTCGCGCAAAAGTGGCGCGAGGTGGTTCGCGAGGCGTGCAAGTCGCGGATCATTAATGATTTTAGTTGTAAATCATATGTGATTCATAACTGTCAATTGCTCCTCCAGATCAGTTGTGAATCACATGTGATCCACAACTGTCAATCACATGTGATTCATAACTGTCAATTGCTCCTCACGTTCTCTTAAATTGATGCGCTCCTCGTTTGAACCCGCCTCTATATATATAATGCAAACATGTTTGGAATATACATATTTGAACTTGTAAATATTGAAAAATAACAAGGTAGTAAAAAATTTAATCATATGAGCAACACAAATGATAAATCAAATGTTTACTAAAGCATAATACATAAAAGAAATGTGATTGTTGAATGAAGTTATTGTATCAATCAAAATGCATCCACTAAACTAAACTATACATACCTATACTATATTTTTGTTGCTAATATTTTTATAAATAATAATGTAAAGCTTGAGTTAACGGCTTAATACTCAAAGATTAAAAAATAATAATAACATTCCAACCCGAGACCTCTTGCATGTGGAGTAGTAATCCAATTATCCCCGGTGTTCAACTTTTGTTATAAAATTGGTTTCAAAGTATTTAAGGCCAATCCTCAAAATCAAATGAATGCACATCTAAGACGCCTAAATCTTACAAATCAAGTCTAGCTCAGTTGGTTTGCCGAAGGACGGTAACATCCTAGGGGGGGTTGTGGATGGTATCCCAGTCTACCCGGGTTCGATCTCTAGGGGAGTCAGTTGGGGGCTTGAGGAGTACCGCTCAACCTTGGTTGGGCCTGTCCTTGGATGGTCCGGTCGAAGACTGGGCTGATCCCCCCAACCTGTGGTTGGGCCTTAGGTCCAGCGTAAGCTGGGCCGGGACAGCGGCGGATTAGTGGGCTGCCCTTGGATGCCCGATACCGCCGGGAAGGTGTGCATGCGTGTGTTCATGATAGTTGATCGTAGGGTCGATGCCGCTACGCCTTCCAAAAAAAAGACGCCTAAATTTTTTTCTTTTGTAATGGGTGCACAAAAGCCCACTCAGCTCCTGATAGGCCTGTCCCTACTCATAACATGTCGATCATCCAACATAATTATTGATACTTTAAATAGTATCGGTAATAACTTAATTGACGACAAACCACCTGAATTGAAAATCTAGATTCACTATTGAAACATTGAATTTGAAAGACAAGTGCCTTTATGTGAGTTGGACCTAACAATGAGAATGAGGCCTTATGTATAGACAATAGGGAGATAATATGCACACACTAACAAGTAACAACTAACAAGACATGATGGCCCATTTTCCATGGGCATTTTGCAAAACTCATACAAAGTTTAAGCTTTAAATAATTACATTGGCCCCTCTAAAGTCTTTCTTGCTCTTTTAAACACCACAAAAGTTTTATCGCATGAGACATTGAAACTTTGATGTACAATAATTGTGGCAATCAAATTGCATTCCCCCTTGAAAGGTGGTGTTTTTTTTGTCCTTGTAGACCCCAAAATTTTGTTTATGCCACCAAAAGGTTGGTAAGTGGGAGCTTACAAGCAAACACTATGGGCTCAAGAATCAGACTGTGAAATTCACGAGTTGGCTCATCAATATAGAAAATACTTTTATTGTAAAATGGGTATTGACGCCATCCTCTAGAACATCTTCATCGTACCAGGCATCAGGGGAGGTGAATCGTATGTCCCAGAGGCTGTTGGGTGGTTTCTAAATCAAACCCCATACCTTCCACTCGTTCTGCAAGAATGCCTATTTCTTACCCATTAGGATAAAACCGTTGAGACAGTGTAATATAAATACTTCCATAGAGCACTCCCTAGAATTTTTGTATATAATCTAAACCGACTAGTCTTCTTTTTTAGACTTTCAGTTCACGGTCCTCAAATTGAAAGAAATCATGAAGGGTGTAATATTAATGCTAAAGACACATATGTCGAATGTAACACCCAACCATTGATTCATAACGTTAACAAAATAAAGTGCAAGAACTAATAGTGCAATTTATTGAAAGAAATGTTTAAGAGTCAATAGGAAATAGAACCTAAGTCGGGACAATGTATGTATGGTTATCTTTGAAGTAGGAGGAATGGAGGGAGTGGTTAGCAAGGGGGTTAACTAGGGGTGAGCATCGGTCGGGTCGGGCCTAAAAATACCCAACCCGATCGGGTTTCGGGTAGACGGTACAGGCCCCGAAACCCGTCCAAAGTGTTGTTCGGGTTTCGGGGCAGATCGGGTTTTGTCGGTCGGGTTAGCGGGTTGGGCCTGATCCCAAGCCCAGTTTTTGGCCCAGTTTTCAGCCAACTTTTCAGCCCTTTTTGGTGTTTTTAGCCCAGTTACAAGAAACCAAAGTCCAAATTAACTCATTACTCATAACAATTAAAGTTCCAACAACTAACAAATTAAGTAATTAACATCTAATTAACTTCCAACAGCTAACAAATTAAGTAATTAACATCTAATTGATAAAGAACAGAAAAAGATGGGAAACTGGTTGTTTGTATTGTCTTGAAAAATATATTACAAAGAGAGAAATACCCACTATTTATACAAAGTTACAATGATCTAAATATGGAAAAAAATATCAATTGCTGGTTGTCAATGTTTGAGGAATGGAAAGCAGATATACGTTCTCCTAATTGCAAGGGATATGATGTGATCGTCCACCAATCTTGCTGATCCCATTGAGCCTTCCTTTTAACACTCCCCCTCAAGTTGAATAATGGGATTTCCAAAATTCAACTTGCCCAGACATTCGTGTAGAGCCTTTTTATTAACAGCTTTTGTCAAGATATCGGCAAGTTGGTCTTCTGATCGAACAAACGGAAGAGTGATGATTTTTGCTTCCAATTTCTCCTTGATGAAGTGTCGATCAACTTCTATATGCTTCGTTCGATCATGCTGAACTGGGTTTTCTGAAATTTGGATGGATGCTTCGTTGTCACTCAGAATTCTACAAGTTTTTCGTGGTGGATATCCTATTTCGGTTAGGAGCCTCCGTACCCATAAAACTTCGGTTATTCCCCTTGCAATTCCTCGGAATTCAGCTTCTGCACTTGAAAGTGCTACCACCTTTTGTTTTTTGCTTCTCCATGTAACAAGGTTCCCACCAACTAAGGTAAAGTACCCTGCGGTGGATCTTCGGTTACCTTTATCTCCTGCCCAATCTGCATCAGTGTACAACTGTGTTTCAAGATGCCCATTTGACCGGAACAAGACTCCATGTCCGGCTGTTCCTTTGAGATATCTTATAATTCTTAAGACTGCTTCCATGTGAGTCTTCTGGGGTTGATGCATAAACTGACTTACCACTCCCACAGCATAAGCTATGTCGGGTCGGGTGTGTGAGTAGGGATGGAAACGGAGCGGGTATTAGGCGGGTAATGCATCCCCCGTCCCCGACCCCGACCCCCGTTTAAGCCCCCCGTCCCCGAACCCGCCCCGACTAATCCCCGACGGGTTCGGGGGAGAAAATCCCCGACGGGTACGGGGAACCCGTTGGGTACCCGTTTACGAAAAAAAATTAAATTATTTTTAAAGAAAATGAAATTAGCGAGTTTTTAATTTTTAAAACAAATAAATAAACCTCAAGTTTCAAAAACATATAATGATATAATCAACCATGTGTAATCATAGTTCATGACAAATTTTAAAGTATAAAATTATCAAGCAACGAATAAAAAACTAATTAAATTATATATAAAAATATATATCGGGTATTATTAGGGGCGGGTAGTACCAACCCCGACCCCGACCCCGACCCCGAACCCGCTTCGGGTATGAAAAACAATACCCGTCCCTGCCCCGTTACCTGATTAGCCGGGGAATCCCCGCCCCATTAGGGGCGGGTACCCGACCCGACGGGTAAAATTTCCATCACTATGTGTGAGAGGTATATTAGTTTTCCTACCATTCGTTGGTATCTTCCTTTCTCAGCCAGCTCTGCTCTCTCCTTCATATAAAGCTTCTGATTCACAATCATCGGAGCTGACACAATCATCGGAGTGTCAGCTGGTTTACAATCAACCATACCAGTTTCTGCAAGTAAATCCAGGACATACTTCCTTTGACACATGAAGATCCCCTGTTTTGATCTTAGGACTTCAATCCCAAGGAAGTATTTGAGTTCCCCGAGGTCTTTCATTTCAAAATCTGTGAACAATCTCTTTCTGAGTTTGGCTATTTCTTCTTTGTCATCTCCTGTGATAATCATATCATCAACATAGATTATTAAACAGGTTATGAGATTGCCTCTTCGTTTACGAAACAACGTATGGTCTGAGTTACTTTGCTTGAATCCATAACTTTTCATGGCTAAGGTGAACTTCCCGAACCATGCTCTCGGGGACTGTTTTAATCCATAGAGGGATTTCTTTAGAAGGCACACCTCTTTCTCTCCAAACCTGTCTGTAAATCCATGTGGGGCTTCCATATAAACTTCCTCTTTCAGTTCTCTGTGTAGGAAAGCATTCTTCACATCAAACTGGTGTAAGGGTCATCCTTTGTTTGCTGCTACAGAAAACAGAACCCTGATTGTATTGACCTTTGCGACCGGAGAGAAGGTTTCAGAGTAGTCAATACCGTAAGTTTGTGTATATCCTTTAGCTACCAATCTCGCTTTGTATCTTTCAATTGTACCATCGGGTTTGTATTTAATCGTGAATACCCACCGACACCCGACAGTTTTCTTTCCTGGTGGCAAGACACGATTTTCCCAGGTGTTATTTTTTGTAAGAGCTTTCATTTCTTCTTCCATTGCATCTCTCCATTGTTTTGACTTTAAGGCTTGTTCCGTGGTAGCCGGAATTTCATTGGAATACAGCGACGAGACAAAGGCTTTAGCTCTTTTGGATAGATTTCCTTTGGCTATGTTAGCCACCGGGTATCTATGCCCTCTGGACTCCTTTTCTCGTGAATATCTTTTTGGAGGAACTCCCCGATTTGATCTTGGTGGCAACACATACCTTCCTGATGGGGTCTCAACGGTCTCTTGTTCCTCCGCATGTTCTCTTTGCTCTGCTGATGTATTTTCTCGTTCCTGTACATTCTCACTTTGTCCTGGCGGATTAGGAGTCTCAGAAAGAGAAGGATGATCAGGGTGAGTACTACTTACCTCGGGTATCAGGTCAGGAGCAGTTTCTTGGGTGGCACTGATGTTTCCTGGTTGTGTGGGAAGAGGAGTCTCATTTTGTGGACTATGGCTTCTTCCTTCTTCAGATGTAGCATATCTCAACCAACTCAGTATGTCAATACTTTCCGTCTCCCCCTGACCACTGTGTTGGGAGGCATAATAATACTCAGTTTCAAGAAAGTCACAGTTCATTGTAGTGAACATGTGTCGGGTTTTTGGATTATAACACCGGTATCCCTTTTGATTTATTCCGTACCCAACAAAGACACATCTCTCAGCACAGGGGTCGAGTTTAGATCTGTTGGCTTTAGGTATATGAACGAATACAGTGCATCCAAATATTCGTGGTTCAAGGGTAAGAATAGATGGGAGTTTAGTGTATTCGGTGAGTGTTTGCAAAGGGGTTTGAGATTTTAGGATTTGAGTGGGAAGCCGGTTGATAAGGTATGCAGCAGTAACGAGGGCTTCTGGCAAAAAAAACTTTGGAGCTTGTGATTCTATGAGAAGGGCTCGAGTTATTTCTAACAGGATGCGGTTTTTTCGTTCCGCGACACCATTTTGTTCTGGAGTATGAGGGCATGTGGTTTGATGAATTATACCCTTGGTTTGGAAAAGGGATTTCATTTCAGAGTTGACAAATTCTCCTCCATTGTCAGATCTAAAAATCTGTATGTTTTTCTGAAACTGAGTTTGGACCATGTTGTAAAAAATACTGAATTTGTCAAGAACTTCAGATTTATTTTTTAATAAGTAAACCCAAGTCATGCGTGTGCAATCATCAACAAATATAACAAAAAAACGAAAGTTTTGCCCCCCAATGATTGGAGCGGGCCCCCACACATCTGAGTGAATCAATGAGAACGGTAGGTCAACCCTCGTGTTATTCGGTTTGAAAGATTTTCGGTGACTTTTGGCTAAAACACAAGTTTCACAATGTGACTTACACTTAGAAGAAAATAATTTCGGAAATAAAATATGTAAGTAACTGGTGGATGGATGTCCCAATCTTCTATGCCATAGCCAAGCTTCCCTTTCCTTTGTTCCATGAGACAGCATTACAGCACCATTTTGAGCTACCTCATCCACATAATACAACCCTTGTTTTTCAGTGCCACGCCCAATTATCGCTCCCGTCCTGATATCCTGTAAAATACAGAAAGTAGGTTGCATAAGAACCGAGCAATTCAACTCCTTTGTTACATGACTTACTGATAGGAGTTTATGAGATAGAGCAGGAACATAGAGGCAATTAGAGAGCTTAAGTGTCGGTGAGAGTTCGATCATTCCCCCATTCTCTACATTCATTTTCTCTCCATTTGCGGTTTGAATATATGATTTTGTTGGTTTAGTTGACATAGCAAAGTCAGATAAATCATAAGTCATGGTGTCGGTGGCTCCACAATCAAATATCCATGATCGTTCATGAGCCACATTTGCACAACCATTAACACCATGGTTCTTTTTGATAGTAGAAGAAAAGGAACCATTAAAGTGTATTTGGGGTTTCGAGATACCCTCTCTCTTACCCCCTGTACCTATCTCCATCGAGAAATGACAGTCCTCCAACCTCCATGTCAAGGCGAATGACATCAAGCAAAATGACAGTCCTCTAGAAGAATTTTGGATTACGCTCCAAGGTGTGTGGGGGAAATCGACAGGATCGATCCCAACCCCATGAAATGTCCAGATGATATCAAGACTTACGCAAGAATCAGGTCAGAGTAAAAACTTTTTCAATTCTTAAATGCCCTCGATCGAAAATACGAATCAATAAAAAGGGAGATCCTTCGATTGGAACCACTGCCTTCGGCGGAGGCGGCTTATGCCACCGTCCGTAAGGAAGCCGCTTACCAGAATATTCTGGGAGCAACTAACCACGGTTCACAGGGCATAGCAACAGGTCTCGTCGCTACCGAAGCCGAGGGAATGGGGCTTGCCGCCAAGGGGCATCGCCGATCGGAAGGAAAGAAGAATGGATCGATGGTCAAAGAGGATAAAACAAACCTGAAGTGCGATCACTGTGGCATGTCGAGACACACCAAAGAGCAGTGCTTCCGGCTCGTTGGTTACCCCGAGTGGTGGGCCGATGGCCACAAGAAGGGCACCAAGGGTCTCGGACCAGAAAAAGGAAAAGCCCCAACCACCGACAACAATACCGATCGAAAAAACGCCACTGGATTTGGGGGGGTTGCAGCGGCGGCAATCAATGAAGAAGATGAAGGTTTGAAGTTTGTCTCTGCCACTACTGTATGTGACCACCAAAGCATCCCATAACATTTTTGCAGTGGGGTACTCGGTCAGGTTACCTGCAAGAGTAGGTTCAATATTCTGGATGAGCCATGAAAACACAATTAGATCTTCTTGTTCCCATTGCTCGTAAGATTCGTTGTCTTGGCCTGGAGGGTCAGAGGTCAAGTGAGATAACAGGGCCTTGGATTTTCCACCTATGGGCTATGGCAACTCGAATCATTCGAGTCCATAAAGCATAGTTTTGGCTATTGAGTTTGAGGTTTATTTGAAGATTGTCGGATAGCTTTGGGTTCTGAGATTGGGGATTGATGCCATTCTTTAACAGATTGGCAAGCTGCAACGATAACCTGGTTTCCAAGTTGTCGTCTTCGGACATGGCGACTTAGTAGGAATCGAGTTTTAGCAGGCTATGAGCAAAACCTGCTCTGATACCATGATAAAGAACAGAAAAAGATGGGAAACTGGTTGTTTGTATTGTCTTGAAAAATATATTACAAAGAGAGAAATACCCACTATTTATACAAAGTTACAATGATCTAAATATGGAAAAAATATCAATTGTTGGCTGTCAATGTTTGAGGAATGGAAAGCAGATATACGTTCTCCTAATTGCAAGGGATATGATGTGATCGTCCACCAATCTTGCTGATCCCATTGAGCCTTCCTTTTAACACTAATTAGTGTTTACCACAAACCAAAAACCTTAAAGGCTTAAACTAATTAACTAACAAGTAACAAATTATAAACTGAGTCTTCGTCGAGTTTGGAAAGCTGAGAAAATAAGAAATGGAATACTTATTACTTATATATGGTATATTTATATTTATTGAAAAAAAAATATTTTTTTAAAGAGTTCGGGTTTCGGACGGGTTCGGGGCTGGAAAACCCCAAACCGAACCGAACCGAACCGAAGAAACCGACATATAAGATCGGGTTCGGACCATCGGGTGGCCAAATTTCGGGTTAATCGGGTCAGTATTTTCAAACAAAATTTAGAAGAATTCAAAAGATAATACAATAATCAGTACAAGTTTAGAAGCAGAATTAGTCTGCAACCAGAGGCTGGCTGGCTGGCTGGCTGGCTTACATTTATAGGTGTGGGGAAAGGCCCCCACTCAAATGTTATTTTTTTAAAAGTAATCTAAGGTAAGACTTTTTTTTACTCTTATGTCCTTACATTTCCCCGGTCATTTATGACGGCTCCTAGAGTTCGTTTTGACAACTCAATTTTTTGTTCTTAGTTTAGAGATGAATAAACTCACCTAATGTTAATTTTATATATGCTCAAACAAATTAGTAGTATAATTTACTATTTGGTTAATCGAATGTTAAAACAAATCGAAAGCGAAACTTACTTTATTCGGTTAACCGAATTGCATAATTAGTTCGAATGAGTGTTTCCCGTTTGGAGAGGTTCGTAACAATTTTTGTTTCTCGACTGAGAGAGATGAGATCTGGATCAATTAAGAAAACACACACATATAGGGTTAAAGTTGAATGAAAAATAAGTGATTGATTTATCATTTAAAAGCTCAGAGGACCAAAAAGAACAAACACTCTTGTAAGGCCAAACTCTTAACTGGGAAGAATTAAGAGGCCCATAAAAAATAAGCAAATAGTTTAATTACTTGGGTAAATTCAGTGTTTAATTAAAGGCATAGTATTTTAATAGTGGATTATGGACATCAATGGGAAATGGAAACTTGATACTTGGAGAACAAGAAAGCTAATACTAAAAGATTAAGATTCCTGTGATGGTATTTCGAGGTAGTACGTTAGCATTTTATAGCTCCTTCAAGTTGTAATATCGAACAATTATGTTTGCTATCTTCGGAGATCAGCCCAAGATTTTATGTTGTTAATTGGTTTTAGGCATATTATTTTATAGTGGATGATGGACATCAATGGGAAAGAGGGAACAACTAAGGAGCCGTTTACCAAACGCTTAATCGGGTAAGCGTTTACCAAGTTACATTATCTTACCGGATGAATATGGCAAGGACCAATAATCTTACCCGGTAAGAGCGAAGTCAAGGATCGACAGTCTTACCCGGTAAGTGATGGCGAAGTTAGCGCTTTCCGGAAAAATTCTTGCATACGATACCGCTTCGGTGGACTAAAATCTTACCCGGTAAGTAAATGATATGTTGAAATTAACCAGTAAGTGCTTACCCTGATAAGCGTTTGGTAACAGCTCCTAAATCTGTCAACATTGGAATGTGTGGAATTTATTTCCAATCCATAGTAAACTTAACGTCTTAACGGAATTTGGCTAGTAAGATTGATCATTCTAATTCTTTCATATTCCGTCGGATTCCTGGTCACGAAACGCCCCTAAAATTTTGAACACCCACAAGAATAAAAACTTCGGTATTTTACGTTAAATTTTATTATAAAATTATTGTTTTGTGGAGTATCGATCTATATAGATCGAATGCAATGATAACAAACATTAATTTTGTTTTTCATTTTCTTTTTTTATTTGTTTGATTCTTTTCCGATTTGGCATTACGACCGCCTTAGGGCATCTCCAATGGAGGTTTTAGTAAGAATTACTTTTTGTACTTTTTTTTGCCATTTCTTGTTCAACTCATCAAATTAAGAATTTATAAAAAACCTCGTAATAGTACTTTTTATAAGAACTCTTTTGTGGGCCCGATGTACTTTTTCAATGTCAAATATACATATTAATAGAAAGCTAATAAAACGTCATCTAATACAGATAAGAGCATCTGCACTGCACACGTCTTGTATAAGGTCTTGCAAGATGACATGGCATGTCATGTGGCTTGCAACGTCTTGCAAGAGTAGCAACTCCTTTCACAACTAGAAAAGTCTCTCACAAACAATTATATATTAAACAAGTCCATTTTTGTTTAATTTAATTAATTTATTTGTTTGTTTAAACATTAATTATTAATATGTTTATTAAATTTAATTCATTTATTAATTTATTTGAACATTATTTTTTATTAAAATTTCTTACCCATGCTTTATTTTTAAAAAATGATATTTTTATGCAATAGGTCAACAAATCATCAATTGCAAACCGATTTAGTGGAAGAGATTTGGAGTCGATTTGGAGAAGAAAATAATTAGTAACGTAATGTTTATTGTGTATTTTGTGTAATATTTGTATTTTAGTAAATGTTGCATGCTTTTAATATATCCATGTATTTTATTTGTTAATTAAATTATATTTACACAAAATATAGTAAAAGAAAACAAAAGTAAAATTTTAGTTATCTATATTCTATAATTAATTTATTAGTTATATTATAATTATCTATATTATTTATATTATAATTTATTACTTTAGAAAGGAGTTTGGTCTTGCATTGGTGTGGAAAGTGTTATTGCAAAGCTGATTTAACATTTTAGAAAGGAGTCTTGAGATTTTTATAGGAACTATCCACAATGATAGTTTCTACAAACCACTTTACTTTTGGCTTATTGGCATTGTAGATGCTCTTACATCCAAAATGGATGAATATGTTTGCAATGTTTTTTCTCGAATTGGTCCAGATGGTTCGAATGCCATAATCAATAACTCTTAAATGAATTACGAGACCATCAACGATTATAAAATAAAATTTTGTTTCCCCAATTATAAGTTCCTGGATCTTGTTAAGAAAACGGTCAACCTATTTGTCACTATGGATTTAATATAATTGTTAAGTACTTGGTTAATATATGTACGTTAGACATTACTTGTTAGACCAACCCGTAGTTAGCTATACTCTAAGTTATTATAATCACAATCGTAGTTTTACTTTCATATTTGCATGAACTTTTAACTTCTTCTTTTTTGAGTTTGTTAGCCTTTTTTTGTATATTCTCATTTTGATTTTACTTCATTTAAACACCAACGTTTAGCTAAATTGTAAAATGATGTATCAAAGTTTCAACGCACCAACCCAACTGTAACACCCTAAAAATCAGGGACAATTTAAACCTTTAAATTTAACAAGGTATATCAAATATCATCCAAACTTTCATACAAATAAGCAACGAGTCAACTGTAAGGGTTTCCTTCAAAAACAAATTGAATTCTCCAAACAACTATTAATCTATCATATCAACTATAAATAGATTAACTTGGTTATCTAAGCAATTCATCAAAAGTCTCATCACTTTGTCTAAGTCCTCCGCTTATCATCAACAGTTGAATACCAACAACACTCGTCCCACATCCCATCACATCTCTGAACTCGTACCTGGTAAGAACATTGATTTTGAACAATTAGGCTTACGCCTAGTGAGAACATCTAATTCAAAATAAAACATTAACAACTTGAAAATATCCAATACATACAAACAAACCGGTTCTCCACCATTCTTACCGTACACGTGCCTACCTCAAAGACGGAAACATACCCGATCACATGACTATGACTAACATTCAGAAAGTCACATCATCAAATTCGTGAGCCTACTATGAATCATCAAGAATTATAGTTTATCAATCAAACCTAAAGACTTACAATCAATCGCCATACCTTTTCTTGGAATAAATAGCATTTATATAATGTCTATCTCTAATCCATCGAAAGTAAGTGAAAACAACACTTACACTTCATCTAATTCACGTTTCCACATCTCAATCACGAATAGCAACTATATTTTGCCTATTCACTATTTCAATATGAATAGCAGTTTTACCTTGCCTATTCAATCATTTCTTATAGCCTCCCGAAATGGGATTAACAATCCACATTATAGGCTATGAATAGCAATTCTACTATGCATATTCAATCATTTATTATAGCCTCCCAAAATGGGATTAACAATCCACATTATAGGCTATCGCCTCCTGAAATGGAATTACAATCCACATTATAGGCGAACGAGAATTACCATTAAGAGCTTGGTCTATTCCACGTTTCTCATCACCTTAGATTCAATGGCCCCCAATGGGATAACTAAATCGTGATTCATAACCGGGGCCCCCGATGATTCCAGGTGCACTCATTCACTAGAAATTACACCATGTGGCCAATGGCTAGTATCCGGCTCCCATAAAATCGTACCAAGTTGCCCCCAATGACCTGATGCCTATTCTAGCTACAACATGAGAATAACCGTCCCATTAAAGACAATAAAGA
This sequence comes from Saussurea involucrata, assembly GCA_033807775.1. Taxonomy (NCBI): domain Eukaryota; kingdom Viridiplantae; phylum Streptophyta; class Magnoliopsida; order Asterales; family Asteraceae; genus Saussurea; species Saussurea involucrata. The sequence continues at coordinate 221,908,548 of CM066320.1, forward strand.
TTGACTTGCACGCCTATGGATCCATTTACAATATTAATGTATATGTATCAAACATATCACATTGATAACTCTCATTTTTGAGAGTTTATTATTACTCTTTTTCTAGGATATTATATCGTTTTTATACCCACTTTGCTTCTTTCCCCGTCATTTGGTCTAAAATGTGAAAAAAGGATGATTACATTTCAAGAGTTTGATTTTCTTGGGATTTTGCTGCACTCTCGGACAGTGGACAGAATGTGCCCACTGTGGGCAGCGTGTGCTCACTGTGGGCAGGGCGGATATTGCTTTTACCCAGTGGACAAGGCTTTTAACTGGGTAATAGAGGGCATCTTAGAGCTGGCATGGAATGTTTGGAAACTCTGGAAATGCTCAGCAAAACCATGGGCTTGGAAGAGTGGTGTTGGGTTTTAACCATTGGGTATTACACAATCTCAAAGCTATAAAAGAAGAAGACTTGGGATCATTTGAATCATCTTCCAGCAACTTTTATTTGCTTTCTTAAGAACAATTTACTTGCTTTCTTAATAGTGATAACTTTTACTTGTTTTCTTAGTAATAGTTTTTAATTGCTTTCTTAGTTTAATTTACTTGCTTTAAGAGTGATAAATTCTCCTGCTTTTAATTTTAGTCGTTACTTTGTTAATTGTAATTGCTACTCTGTATTTAATATTATGCAAGTTAATTTTCTGCATTTATTTTATATTATTATGTCGTTTAATTTAATTATGAACTAAGCACCCCTCGGGTGTGGATGTGAATAAACTTGAGACTAGTAGGCAACACTTGGGTGTGGCCATTTGTTACTAACTCTCGAGATTGGTCACTTGAGTCGGGACTTAAACTCAACGCAGATAAGCCGATCACTTTTATGTGTTAATATTAGATCTTAGACCTCGAGAGGGGCGGATTTGACATACGGCTTAAGTGATGCACAAAGATTTGAGAGAGTCTTTGATAACCACGTCGAGAGGCGGGTTTTGTATGAATTATTAAGGTTCAAACGCCGATCGAGATTTATATCACAAAGAGATTTGGGTGTAAATCTCCATATTGGTAGAACTTGACGTTTAGAGTCAAACTTATTTAATTCGGCGAAATCGAGAGTTGATAACAATGGAAACTTTACGGAAACTTTGTAGGACCGGTCTATAAATCGCATCCATTTCGAGAGATCGGTCTTTTTATAAATATTTCGTCCTACAAAGCAACTAACCATCTTGTTACTACAAAAATCTCAAGGGAACTCACATCCATACCCATTTTTAATTATTCAAGAGTTTAACTATTTTCCAACAAACCAACAATCTTTTCAAACCGAGACTTGTGAAAAGAAGTTCGTGACATTCTCTGATTCTCAGTAGTTCAGTCCTTGTGGGATCGATACTTGGTAAATACTTGCCATTTTTATTACTTATAGCGATCATAGTTGTGGTGTATACTTGCACCCCATCTGTGGGTACATTGTGACCATACGATTTTCTGCTGTCAAGTTTTTGGCGCCGTTGCTGGGGATTGGCGCGATCATAGATCCTGAGATATTGAATAATCACTTGAGCCTGTGTCACTTGTTTCAAAAACACCATCTTCGTGTTGTATGCCACGGTTGCAACGCGGAGAACTTTTACCTCTTGATAACGAAATCGAAAGAACTATTGCTAGACGAAGAAGAGGTAATCGGCAAAACCCACCACCTTTAAACCGAAACATGGCAGCTCCACCGCCGCCACCTCCACCGGTTGAAACAACGGTAGGTATTGCCGATAGTAAAGATAGGAAAATTAGGGACTATGCAACACCCGAATTTGAGCAATTAAAGTCGGGTATTATTAGGCCCAACATGAATGCACAAGCTTTTAAACCCGAACCCGTAATGTTTCAAATGATCCAAGCAATGGGTCAATTTGGAGGATTACCTTCGGAGGATCCGCACTCTCATTTAAAATCATTTATAGAAATGACGGATCATTTTCGCATTCCCGGCGTAACATCGGAAGCCTTACGTTTGACACACTTCACTTACACGTTAAGAGATAGAGCTAAAGCATGGCTAAATTCTCAACCACCGGAATCCATCGACACTTGGTCGAGTTTAGCCGAAAAGTTTTTAAAAAAATATTTTCCTCCAACTAGAAATGTAAAGCTTAGGCACGATATCATGAACTTTCGGCAAGAGAATGACGAGGCAGTCTCGGATGCATGGGAAAGATTTAAAGATTTAATTCGAAAATGTCCTCATCATGGAATTCCCTATTGCATCCAATTAGAAACATTTTATAATGGTCTTTCTAATGCTGCTAAAATTATTCTCGATGCTACGGCCGGTGGTGCTTTTGTTTCAAAAACTTACAACGAGGCATTTGAGATTTTGAAAAAGTTGCCAACAATAACACCGAATGGCAAAATGCTCGTGCCATCACCACGCCAAATGCATCGGGAGTTCATGAAATTGATGCCATCACTTCTTTAAATGCGCAAATTATAGCTTTGACTAACTTGGTTAAAAATAACTTAAACATCAATGGAGAGAAAAACCAAGCGCAAGCTATTAATGAGTCGTGTGCATTTTGTGGGGAAAGTCATAATTATGAGAATTGTCCAGGTAATCCCGCTGCGGTAAATTATTTGGGAAATGCTAGAAATAGCCCTTTTTCTCAAACTTATAATCCGAATTGGCGGAATCACCCGAATTTTTCTTGGTCGGGAAATCAAGGACTTCAACCCCCCGGGGCAAGTCAACCGCAAAACCGACCACAAAATCCCCCGGGATTTTATCAAAACCAACAATCCAATTACCAACATGGTCAATCTTCACAATCGCATGCTCCTAGGCAACAAAATGCATCGGAAGGTAACGGTTCACTCGAATCATTGCTTAAAGGTTTTATAAACCAAACCAATGCAACCTTGAGAGGGTTTGAGACCCAACTTGGTCAATTTGCGACCGAGCTCAAAAATAGACCACAAGGGACTTTGCCTAGTGACACCGAGAACCCAAAAGGACCACACAAGGAACATGTCAAGGCCATTAGCATAATGGAAATAGGTAACGTAGAGGACTCACATAAAAACGATAAATCTTCTACCACACCTAATGTGCAAAAAAGAATCACATCTCTTCGATAGAGAAAATTTTCCTGGACTGTTCTCTACTGTTGAAAAACCGCAGGACCCTGTTTTTGTGTCTACAACAGCAGATCCGTCCGGTGCTGTCAAAAATGCCGGGCAGCCTGTGTCCACACCCAGCAAAAAGCAAACAAGCTTGGATCTACGTGAGTTGCCTTTTCCTGAAAGATTTAAAGATAAAAAGATGGATGTTCAGTTTAAGAAGTTTTTAGACGTTTTCAAACAACTCCATATTAACATTCCTTTGGTAGAAGCTCTCGAGCAAATGCCAAACTATGTTAAGTTTTTAAAAGACATTCTCAACAAAAAGAGAAGACTAGGAGAATATGAGACGGTTGCTTTAACCAAGGAATGTAGTGCAATTATTACTTGTAAAATCCCTCCGAAACTCAAGGACCCGGGAAGTTTTACCATCCCATGCTCCATTGGCGGTCAAGAGGTCGGAAATGCACTATGTGACTTGGGTGCAAGCATAAATCTCATGCCCTTGTCAATTTTTAACAAGCTAGGAATTGGTGAAGTAAGACCCACTACTGTCACTTTGCAACTCGCGGATAGATCCATTGCTTATCCGAAAGGAAAAATTGAAGATATTCTGGTCAAAGTTGATAAATTCATTTTTCCGACCGATTTTCTAGTTTTGGACTTTGAGGCCGATAAGAATATTCCCATCATCCTAGGAAGACCTTTTCTTGCGACCGGTCGAACTTTAATTGATGTCCAAAAAGGTGAGCTAACCATGCGAGTGAATGACCAACAAATAACCTTCAACGTCTTTAAGTCACTAAAATTCACCGGTGATTTAGAAGATTGTTCCGCCATTGAAAGTTTAGGTGATGATTTTGAGCCTAGCCTTTTAGGAGACTTTCATGAAGAACCAATCATAGGCTTGGAAGATGATGTTTCGGAAGAAGATTTGATGGAGGTTATAGATGCTTTTGAACATTTAGATTTTAATGATCGACCTCCACAAATGCCATCAATTCTTAAGGCTCCAGACTTGGATTTAAAACCTCTCCCTAGTCACCTTAAGTATGCTTATCTCGTGGAGGAAGAAAAATTACCCGTAATTATTTCTTCCAAGTTAAGTGATGACCAAGAGGAAAAATTGTTAGAATTGTTGAAAAATCACAAGAAAGCCATAGGTTGGACCTTAGCAGATATTAAGGGGATTAGTCCATCTCTTTGCCAACATAAGATTATTCTGGAAGAAAATAGCATTGGCAAAGTGCAACCGCAAAGACGACTAAATCCCATCATGAAAGAGGTCGTTAAGAAAGAAATTTTGAAATGGCTTGATGCGGGTATTATTTACCCCATTTCAAGTAGTGGTTGGGTTAGTCCGGTGCAATGTGTTCCTAAAAAGGGAGGAACCACGGTTATAACAAATGAGAAAAATGAACTCATCCCTACTAGGACCGTCACCGGGTGGAGAATATGCATGGATTATAGACAGTTGAACCTAGCCACGAAAAAAGACCATTTTCCTTTGCCGTTTATAGACCAAATGCTAGATCGATTGGCCGGAAAAGAATTTTATTGCTTTTTGGATGGATACTCGGGCTATAATCAAATTCACATAGCTCCCGAGGATCAAGAAAAAACAACTTTTACGTGTCCCTTCGGAACTTTTGATTTTCGGCGAATGCCATTTGGGTTGTGCAATGCTCCCGCAACATTCCAACGTTGCATGATGTCTATTTTCTCGGACATGATTGAAGATACCATGGAAGTTTTCATGGATGATTTTTCGGTAATTGGGACGTCGTTTGATAATTGTCTTGATAATTTGAGAAAAAGTTTAGAAAGATGTGAAACGCGCGATTTAATCTTGAATTGGGAAAAATGTCATTTTATGGTTCAAGAGGGAATTGTGTTGGGTCACATGGTTTCTAAAAAGGGATTGGAAGTTGATAAAGCTAAATTAGAAGTGATAATGCAATTACCCGAACCCACTTCGGTTAAAGGCATTAGAAGTTTTTTGGGACATGCGGGATTTTACCGGCGATTTATAAAAGATTTTTCAAAAATTGCGAAGCCATTGTGTAATTTACTGCATGTTGACCAAACTTTTGATTTTACTTCCGAATGCAAAAAGGCTTTTTCAACAATCAAAGAAGCTCTTGTCTCAGCACCTATTGTAATAGCACCGGATTGGACAAAACCTTTCGAGGTAATGTGCGATGCCAGTGATTGGGCGGTAGGTGCCGTTTTGGGGCAAAAGAAAGAAAAGATTTTTCACCCCATTTACTACGCAAGTAAAACTCTTATCGAAGCTCAAATAAATTATACAACAACTGAGAAAGAGTTACTTGCCGTAGTATTTGCTTTTGACCGTTTTCGTTCTTATTTGATCGGCACAAAAGTCGTTGTTCATACGGACCACTCCGCTATCAAGTATCTTTTTAACAAAACCGACGCTAAGCCAAGGCTTATCCGTTGGGTTCTTCTTTTACAAGAATTTGATATAGAGATAGTTGATAGAAAGGGAGTTAATAATCAAGTTGCCGATCATCTTTCAAGAATCGAAATGAACGCGTCAAGTGGGGGGAAACATGAAATCAAAGAAGTTTTTCCGGATGAACGTATTTTAGCCATACAACATGTTGAAAAAGAATTGCCGTGGTATGCCGATATTGCAAATTACCTTGCAAGTGGAATTCGGCCATACCACATGAACTCGCAAAAGTTTAAAAAGTTTCTTCATGATTGTAAACAATATTTTTGGGACGATCCTTTTTTGTATAAATTAGGATCAGATCAAATTTTGAGGAAATGCGTTCCGGATTTTGAAATAAAAAGTATTTTGCGGGATTGTCACGCTTCACCTTACGGAGGCCATTTTGGTGGTCAACGTACGGCCGCAAAAATTCTTCAAAGTGGTTTCTTTTGGCCGCCAATTTTTAAAGATTCATTTGAGTTCGTAAAGAGTTGTGACGAATGCCAAAGGACTGGGAATTTGTCCCAACGAAACGAGATGCCCTTAAATAATATTTTGGAAGTCGGACTTTTTGATGTTTGGGGCATCGACTTTATGGGACCATTTCCTATGTCTTTTAATAATCAGTATATTTTGGTGGCAGTGGATTATGTTTCGAAATGGATAGAAGCCATAGCTTGTCCAAGAAATGATGCTAAAACTGTGATTAACTTTTTGCATAAAAACATTTTTGTTCGTTTTGGAACACCTCGCGCTTTAATTAGTGACGAGGGAACTCATTTTATCAACAAGATGTTAAGCACAGTTTTAAGCAAATATAACATTCATCATAAGGTATCAACGGCATATCACCCACAAACAAATGGGCTTGCCGAACTTTCGAATAGGGAAATTAAATCGATTTTGGAAAAAGTGGTAAAACCCGATAGAAAGGATTGGTCCCTTAAGTTGGATGACGCGCTTTGGGCATATAGAACAGCTTTTAAAACGCCATTAGGACTGTCACCATATAAACTGGTTTTCGGCAAAGCATGTCACTTACCCTTGGAACTTGAATACAAAGCATTTTGGGCAGTAAAAGAATTAAACCTCAATGAAGAAGTGGCCGGAAGGAAGAGGAAACTTCAATTAAACGAGTTAGAGGAGATACGTCATCATGCCTACGAGAACGCCAAACTTTATAAAGAAAAGACAAAAGTATGGCATGATCGGCGTATTAACCAAAGGAATTTTGAGAAAAATCAACAAGTGCTCCTTTTTAACTCTCGGTTAAAGTTGTTTCCCGGAAAGTTAAAATCACGTTGGTCGGGACCATTTACGATTGCGGAAGTGGGTAAGTTTGGAACAGTCGATTTAATTAACCCACAAGATGGAAGCACTTTCCGGGTTAACGGTCACCGGGTCAAGCACTTTATTCCAAATGAAGTGCCCATACCCACGGGTAGCAACGAATAATCGGTAACAAGAACCATCATGTACATAGTGTAAATATTGTTTCTTAGCTGTTGTGTTATTTTATTTTTCAGAATCAAAGTGCAGGTCTACCCGCTGTGGACACGCTGTGCCCGCAGTCCTTAAGTTCGAACATGTAAGTTTGGAGGGGGAGAAGTGTAATTTTCTGGCAAAGTTTGGGGCTGGTTTTTAAGAAAACAGAAGTTGGGGGTGCATGCAGAAAATAGAACTTTCCATAGTACAACAAGTACTCATTTCCTTGTACCTATAGAATATTTTTAAGGATTGTGGAATGTACTTGGGTGGGTTTGCATTGTAAAACCCAGCTGTAAATGAGAAAACCATTGGCTGATCTTGCTTTCAAAATTTTAACCATGAGTTAAAACAAATATCCAGGGGTTTTATTTTTTAAAGAAAAAAAATGATAATAGAGCATTTGTTGTAAATCCTTTTTGCAATAAAACCCTTGGTTTTCTCTTTTCAAAGAAAGCAAAAACCCTCTTTTTGAGGTCATCTTCTCCACAAAACACCCCAAAAGCTCTCATCAAACCCACACTCCTCTCCCATCCATGGCAAGGAAGAAGGCCTTGGTTCCTATTCCAGGGAGACCCACTCGGCGGTCCGCCCGCACCGCCGTCACCACCACCGGCTCACCATCACCGCCACGCCGCCGCAGTTGTCGGTCAACCCATCACCACGACCGCTGCTGCTACCGCCGCTGAACATCTCGCAACCGTCGCCGACACATCCGGCAGCCATAAATGTCGCTGCTACTCCGTAGTCGGACGCCTCCATGATCGTCGAAACCGCCTCCGTTCACCACCGCCGACGTGCCTGCCATCTCCGACGCTTTCCACCATCTTAATCTGCCATGGCTGTCCAAACCACCGTCGGTACCTCCTCCGAAAAAAAATGACTTTTGATTCATCATCATCCTTTTAAACATTTTTACTCTTATCTATCTTTTGGGTTTGTTTAAACAATCTTAACTGTGAGTACCCGCCTTTTGTGTAACATTTGCGGGTTTTGGTTGATGTGTGCTAATCATTTGTGTTGCTTGAATTTTCGTTGTGGATTCCTTTCATTTTCAGGTACTTCAAATTTCTTGACGATGCGTAGGTAACTTTGAGAGGACGTAGGCCCTCTTGTGTGGCCTAAACACTTTTCCCTTTGTTCCCACAACCGAGCCGTTTAGAGAGCCAATGTGGACATTGTCCATCTTCAAGTTTGGGGGTGGGGAAAATAGCATGATCATTACTCATATGATCCAAAAAAAATAATAAATAAAATAAATAAATAATAGTCTTCGAAAAATTGGAAGACAACCTTCGAAAAATTGGAAGGAAAAGCATAACCCAAAAAGCTTGTAGAAAAAATGAAAAAATCAAAAAGCTTGGGTTTTGTGACTGAAATAGAACTCAAAGGAAGAGCAACAAAGATATATCCAAATTCCTTTTGTAGTCTAGTTCAAGTTTGGGGGGAAATTTTTTAGCCACAAACACTAACCCGAAAAGTCCTACCGATCAAAGTTCCAACAAGTAGTCAAGAAAGGAAGAAGTACACATTCCGAGGAATCATTCAAGCACGGTTGTAAGTTTCGTCTTCTTTCCCTCCGTAAAAATTCTTTTTCTTTCATTTCTTTTACTTGAGGACAAGCAAAACCTTAAGTTTGGGGGTGTGATAACTCTCATTTTTGAGAGTTTATTATTACTCTTTTTCTAGGATATTATATCGTTTTTATACCCACTTTGCTTCTTTCCCCGTCATTTGGTCTAAAATGTGAAAAAAGGATGATTACATTTCAAAAGTTTGATTTTCTTGGGATTTTGCTGCACTCTCGGACAGTGGACAGAATGTGCCCACTGTGGGCAGCGTGTGCTCACTGTGGGCAGAGCGGATATTGCTTTTACCCAGTGGACAAGGCTTTTAACTGGGTAATAGAGGGCATCTTAGAGCTGGCATGGAATGTTTGGAAACTCTGGAAATGCTCAGCAAAACCATGGGCTTGGAAGAGTGGTATTGGGTTTTAACCATTGGGTATTACACAATCTCAAAGCTATAAAAGAAGAAGACTTGGGATCATTTGAATCATCTTCCAGCAACTTTTATTTGCTTTCTTAAGAACAATTTACTTGCTTTCTTAATAGTGATAACTTTTACTTGTTTTCTTACTAATAGTTTTTAATTGCTTTCTTAGTTTAATTTACTTGCTTTAATAGTGATAAATTCTCCTGCTTTTAATTTTAGTCGTTACTTTGTTAATTGTAATTGCTACTCTGTATTTAATATTATGCAAGTTAATTTTCTGCATTTCTTTTATATTATTATGTCGTTTAATTTAATTATGAACTAAGCACCCCTCGGGTGTGGATGTGAATAAACTTGAGACTAGTAGGCAACACTTGGGTGTGGCCATTTGTTACTAACTCTCGAGATTGGTCACTTGAGTCGGGACTTAAACTCAACGCAGATAAGCCGATCACTTTTATGTGTTAATATTAGACCTTAGACCTCGAGAGGGGCGGATTTGACATACGGCTTAAGTGATGCACAAAGATTTGAGAGAGTCTTTGATAACCACGTCGAGAGGCGGGTTTTGTATGAATTATTAAGGTTCAAACGCCGATCGAGATTTATATCACAAAGAGATTTGGGTGTAAATCTCCATATTGGTAGAACTTGACGTTTAGAGTCAAACTTATTTAATTCGGCGAAATCGAGAGTTGGTAACAATGGAAACTTTACGGAAACTTTGTAGGACCGGTCTATAAATCGCATTCATTTCGAGAGATCGGGCTTTTTATAAATATTTCGTCCTACAAAGCAACTAACCATCTTGTTACTACAAAAATCTCAAGGGAACTCACATCCATACCCATTTTTAATTATTCAAGAGTGTTAGACAACCTAGGGGGGGTAAGGTTGTATTTAAAATCTTTTACTTTCAAAAATTCTTTTACAAATAAATACAGTACAGAAACAGTATAAATAAATCAGAGTATACAAATAATAACGAAGAGTGTAAATATAAACAAATACACAGAGATTATATAAATAAATATAAATGCAAAGCAGTTTATATAAACAAATATAATAAAGCACAGCGGAATAAATAAAGAGATAAAGGTAAGAGATACTTGACACGGAGATTTACTGATTTACCACCAACTGTGATAAACCAGCAGCCGAGACACTTCTCGACACGATCCAATAAATGTATTCTTTACGGTAGAAATACAAACCAAGTACAAAGGTATTTGTAATAGTTTCTCAAGCCTCTGCTATGAGATAAACAGGATCACACACCTGTTATTCAAATACTTACAAGAGGAGTATAACTCACAATGGGTAATCACTCTTGTATAATAACTCACACTTGGATATTTAAAAAATATTTTATAAAATATATAAATATATATTAAAAGAGAGAGCTGAGAGAATGGTGTTGTGTTGGTGTTGGTTGTTGTTGTTGCTTTTATGTGGTCTGGTCTTTTTTTTCTCTTCTCCAGCATGCATGTATATATATCAGGAAGCTCCAACGGCATTGTGCATCCGCGGTATACCGCCAAATGCACGCGGTATACCGCCGTCAGAAAAAGTAACTGACACACCAACGGCTACATGCAAAGTTGACTTCTGGAATTACGTACCCGCGGTATACCGGCTGGGACTCGCGGTATACCGCCGTCAGAAAAAGTATTATCAACCAATCAGAGAAGCACACGGAACCTGCCGCGGTATACCGGCTGAACACCCGCGGTATACCGCCAAATGTGTACCCGCGGTATACCGGGTATTCTCCACGGTATACCGGCGTCAGAAAAGACACCTTCCAGGACTGCAACCAAATCTTGCTGGATCTTCTTAAAACAAAAACTTATTTAGTTAAAATCAATTATGGGTTTTTAGAAATATCCAAGTGGTATATTATTTTAGGGTGTTTATCATTATTAGTTATAAACAATGATGACGACGTAAACACTTCCGTCTTGAACCCTTCAGTTTAAATCTTCGTGTTCTTCAACAACTGCACACTTGGATTAAATTGTTAGATAAACAATAATACGGTGTGTTTGTAATCATCAAAATAAATATATATAAATATATAGAGATGTGGTACACTTGCACCAACAATCTCCCCCTTTTGGATGATGACAAACACAACCGCTAAGCAAGAGCATATGCGGTTTCTCTCCCCCGTTTGTCGAAACAAAAAGGGTCAAGAAAGACGGTATGCTTCCCCTCGAGAGATGCTCCCCCTCAAAATATGCATATAATTGAGGTAGCATAAACTCATGGGTAAAGAGCTAAAACGCTCCCCCTCAAATTAATAACGATATCAATTTGATTTTATAAAATTTGAGGGATAAAATAAAATGCAAAAAGCAATAGAGACAAAGATATACAAACCAATACGAAACACTTGCACCAAAACGGATCTTAAGGCTTCAATTTTCGGTTAATTTTATGTGAAAAAAAAAATCACCACGTATTATGACCTCGTCAGGTAACCACGTATTATAACCTCGGCAGGTAACCACGTATTATAACCTCGGCAGGTAACCACGTATTATAACCTCGGCAGGTAACAACGTATTATATCCTCGCCAGGAAACACGTATTATATCCTCGTCAGGAAACACGTATTATATCCTCGTCAGGAAACACGTATTATATCCTCGCCAGGAAACACCTACAAAAGGCAAAGAAAATTTTTCGTGGTACCCTTTTCTTATGGGTCCTTTTAACAGTTAGTATAAAACATAAACTGCAAAAAAATATGTTGTCGACATAAAGCAAACACGACAAACATACAAAGCCATATAAATGGTTTAAAACCATAAACGCATTCCACCCGGATTATCAACATTAAACATTCCTTTCGGAATCCATTTTCTAACCATTTTAATTTTACGATCGTATTCATCATAGACGTAAAAAGAAGTATGCGGATTAACATTTTTCTTAGGATTCGCAAACTTATTATTATACATAAACGCATGTGATTTTCTCGACATATAATTCACATAATTCATTTTAGGAACATACGGAGGTTTTTGCGTTTTATTTTTAACAACAAATTTAGGTTTTTCAAAAACCTTTTTAATTGGCATACAATCACATTTTTCAATACACGTATTTGAACCAATGCCTTTTCGGCAATTTATACGATTTGATATATTTAGCATTTTAAGCACTTTATCATTGCTATTTTGAAAAGCATTTGCTAATAAATTATCTTTCTCATGCGATTTACATTTTGCTTTTAAACAAGCAATTTCATCTTCAAGAATATTGCATTTACCACATACAACTTTTTCACATGTTATTTTCTCTAAACATGCAATTTTATCATTTAAGACAATGCAAGATTTGCAAACAATATTTTCGCATGCTTTCTTTTCTAAAGTGATAACTTTATCATTTAACTCATTTTTGATTTTATTATCACATGCAATGGTTTGTTTACAATTATTCAACTCATTTTGACATAATAATAATTCTTCTTTTAATTTAGCATTCTCATTTTTAAAACTATTTACGAGAACAATCAATTTTTGAAAAGGGACATTTAACATATCAATATCATCATCGTTATCACTACAACTAGAATAACTTGAGTATGAAGTACATACCTCTTTCTCGCAGTCGATGATGAGACAAGTTTCTTCATTTCTTTGATCTCGGGTTTCGTCTCTCTTTTCTTTTGAGTTTCCACCATAGGTGATGTTCAAGTTCTCCCAAATATCACGAGCAGTTTCAAAGAGATAAACACGCTCAATATCATCGTTAGTAAGAACCGAAAAGAGAAAATTTTTGGCTTCATAATTTAAACAATAATTAGCCTCATCTTCGTCGGACCATTCCGAGCTAGGTTTTTCAACAACTTTGTTGTTTTGAAATTTTGTGGGTTTGAAATTTCCTTTAATAATAATATCCCAAATTTTTTGATTTATCCCACGAACATAACGTTCAAAAGAATTTGCCCAAAGATCAAAATTTTCGAAATCAATAAGAAGAGATTTAGAAAACCAAGCATTTTGTTGAGCCATAACAAGAATTAAAGAAATAACTTTAAAAATTTAAACAGATAATTTTTGAAAGCCCTGCTCTGATACCAAATGTTAGACAACCTAGGGGGGGGTAAGGTTGTATTTAAAATCTTTTACTTTCAAAAATTCTTTTACAAATAAATACAGTACAGAAACAGTATAAATAAATCAGAGTATACAAATAATAACGAAGAGTGTAAATATAAACAAATACACAGAGATTATATAAATAAATATAAATGCAAAGCAGTTTATATAAACAAATATAATAAAGCACAGCGGAATAAATAAAGAGATAAAGGTAAGAGATACTTGACACGGAGATTTACTGATTTACCACCAACTGTGATAAACCAGCAGCCGAGACACTTCTCGACACGATCCAATAAATGTATTCTTTACGGTAGAAATACAAACCAAGTACAAAGGTATTTGTAATAGTTTCTCAAGCCTCTGCTATGAGATAAACAGGATCACACACCCGTTATTCAAATACTTACAAGAGGAGTATAACTCACAATGGGTAATCACTCTTGTATAATATCTCACACTTGGATATTTAAAAAATATTTTATAAAATATATAAATATATATTAAAAGAGAGAGCTGAGAGAATGGTGTTGTGTTGGTGTTGGTTGTTGTTGTTGCTTTTATGTGGTCTGGTCTTTTTTTTCTCTTCTCCAGCATGCATGTATATATATCAGGAAGCTCCAACGGCATTGTGCATCCGCGGTATACCGCCAAATGCACGCGGTATACCGCCGTCAGAAAAAGTAACTGACACACCAACGGCTACATGCAAAGTTGACTTCTGGAATTACGTACCCGCGGTATACCGGCTGGGACTCGCGGTATACCGCCGTCAGAAAAAGTATTATCAACCAATCAGAGAAGCACACGGAACCTGCCGCGGTATACCGGCTGAACACCCGCGGTATACCGCCAAATGTGTACCCGCGGTATACCGGGTATTCTCCACGGTATACCGGCGTCAGAAAAGACACCTTCCAGGACTGCAACCAAATCTTGCTGGATCTTCTTAAAACAAAAACTTATTTAGTTAAAATCAATTATGGGTTTTTAGAAATATCCAAGTGGTATATTATTTTAGGGTGTTTATCATTATTAGTTATAAACAATGATGACGACGTAAACACTTCCGTCTTGAACCCTTCAGTTTAAATCTTCGTGTTCTTCAACAACTGCACACTTGGATTAAATTGTTAGATAAACAATAATACGGTGTGTTTGTAATCATCAAAATAAATATATATAAATATATAGAGATGTGGTACACTTGCACCAACAAAGAGTTTAACTATTTTCCAACAAACCAACAATCTTTTCAAACCGAGACTTGTGAAAAGAAGTTCGTGACATTTTCTGATTCTCAGTAGTTCAGTCCTTGTGGGATCGATACTTGGTAAATACTTGCCATTTTTATTACTTATAGCGATCATAGTTGTGGTGTATACTTGCACCCCCTCTGTGGGTACATTGTGACCATACGATTTTCTGCTGTCACACATTAATCCATAATATTTTCAATTTCTAGAAACACCGGATAACTTATTTTATCCTCCAATATTCTTCTAGAATTATACCTAGAAAATATTCCGAAACCTCGATCCAAGATGAGGTAATAAGTTTCAATCAAACTTATCTCCTAAATAAAATCATCTCGGACCCTAAACTAATTTTCCCAAAAATGAATTCTCAAATTAATTCCCAAAATTAATTATATCAAATCCACTCATCAAACTCATTTCCGAAATTTAATAAGAGTCCACATTGGAATTTATTTAAAGTCTATAACCGAAATTTAATAAAAGTCCATTCCGATATCAAACATTTAATAAATTCCGATACACCCACACAAATCAAATTCCGGCCTTTGGGCCTTTTTCTCAATTCCGGCCCCTTGGCCTTTTTACTAATTCCGACCTTTTGGTCCTTTTTACCAATTTCGTCCCTTTTGGCTTGTTTACCAATTCCGGCCCTTTTGGCCTTTTTACCAATTCCGGCCCTTTTGGCTTTTTTCCAATTCCGGCCCAAATCCGATTTTAGCCCATGTTCCGGTAAGTTATCAAATTCCGGAACTCCATTTAGTAAACCCAATCCCGGAAATGTTAATTCCGGATCTCGTTTGCAATCAACCCAAGTTCCGGTACTTTATAATTCCGGATCCGTTTACATCCCAATTCCGGAACCTGTTTTCCATGCTAATTCCGGAACTTGTGTACCGGAACTCCCTTGTTCCGGAATTCAATCCTAATACCGGGACCTCAGTACTGGTTCTTCTATTCTCGTCCATTTTAACTCAAAAGCTTATTTATAATACATCTTATAAATCGACTTAAATTCAATACAAACTTACCAACTCAATCAGACAGTTTATATATCGTTTCATTCGCTTTCAATTGTTAATATCTAAATTGAAAAGAATGAACTCACCTGGATAAAATCTCTGCCTTGAACTGCTTCCAATTTCTTCCAATCAATTCAATATTCTACAGATAGAAGATTCAATAGGTTTTACTAAATTGATTTAAGAAACATAGAAGATTGATTCAACCTTACCACTCTAAACCCAGCTGAAATCTGTTTCTCCTTCTTCTTCTTTCTCCCTTCTTTCTTTCTTCTCTTTCTCTCTCTGAGCTCTTTTCCAACCGACTCACCAAAAAGGGTTTTGAGATAAAAACATCTCAATTACTTACTTCATAAGAAGAAAGTCTCAATTATTCAAAAATGACCAAACAGACCCCTCAACTAATTTCAATATTAACTTATAAACTTTGGTCAAAATACCATTTTAACCCTGGAGTTTATAATTAAAATTTAGTCTACAACTAAGACTAAATTACAATTCAACCCCATTCATATAATGAAATTTGGGATGTTACACCAACCCACATGGTTTGGTTTGGGTTGAGCTAGGATTTTTCAAACCGCAAACATTGTATTGGGTTGTTCAAATGCCTTCAGCCCAACCAACCCAACCAACCCAACTAATATTTATTTGAATTCAAGTCTGACTTAGGTGATATGTCTCTGTATCCATTATAAAATGATGCAATACTAATTTACAATGACCCACCATATTTATTTGAATTCAAGTACGATTTAGGTGATACATCCTTGTATCCATTATAAAATGATGCAATGAACTAAGTACAATGTTGATCACTATAGAATCAGTTTTGTTTTGGATCAAGACGTTCCTGCAAACTCTATCACCCACCTCCGTTAAGTGCCTCTCACATGAAGACATTCGTGTAATTGTACCCTTTTTGTTATAGTTTTTATCATATAAGTTTGGACTACATATGTACAAATGTACAGAACATTAAAAAAAACTAAAGTAAACCCCTCTCCCATCTCCAGCTCCCACGGGTCACATTCTAGGGTGACATACATCTCCATCCCTTCTACTTTCTCTTCTTACATATTGATATTCATTTGCTTCATTAGACACACAATATAATGCCAAAAGGATAAATGGGATTAGGTTGTTGCGTGAAGGGGATGGAGGATAAAGGGGCAATGCTGAAAACACTAATCGAGGAAGGAGGGTGGATTAGGGAAGATGGAAGAAGAAGAGCAGGGCGAACAAAGTTGTTGGAGGAAAGTGGTGCACGTCAATTAAGAAGCATAACGAAATGGAGAAGGGATTTGAATCGACGAGAAGAGGGGAAAAATTAGCAACATGATATGGGGAGTAAGAGAGGGAGAATGGGGTGTTTTGTTGGTGCAATGGGTGGTGCTCGATGCTACTGTCATAATGGAATGTTGCATCCATGACAAGGATAGGGAAGGGGGGTGGATGCCATCAGAAAAGATGATCGATCAGAGCCCGGGAATGCCTATAGTGTTTATTAATTTAGAGCATCTGCAACGGTATTTTTTTTCCACTTCATCACACTAAGAACCGATCCCTTTATTTTATTACCACCGAGAGTGTTGAGGTTAAACTGATGGACCCTACATAGTTTTATATTTAAATTATCAAATCCATACTCATTTAAATAATAAACCCATTGTTTTTATACATTTTAAATAGGGAAATTAATTAAAATACCCCAAGTTTGACCAACTGTTACCGAAATACCCTAAATTTTTTCAATTTTGCAAAAATACCCAAAATACCCGCGATGGATCCCGCGATCGCGGGCTAGGGCTGACGTGGCACGTACTTTGGGTACAAATGCCCCGCGAAGCCCCTCAACTTTGGCTGCGGTGCACTTTTAGTCCCTGCCCGCGATCGCAACCCGCGATGGCCCGCAATGGGCGAAAATTTACACTTTTGGTCCCTGAAAATTTACACTTTTGGTCCCTGAAAATTTACACTTTCAGCCCCTAAACTTAGACGAATCTTGCATGCTTTTACTGTTTTTTTCCACAATTATTGTACTTTGAAGACCGATTTGTGGTTGAAATTCATTTGCATGTTTGAGATTTCATCCATAAATACCAGTAAGATGCAATTCACAATTCACACTTCCTCTTGCTTTCTTTCTTGATTTCTCTCTTGCTTTCTTTCTTTGAATTGTTTTCTCTCTTGATTTCTCTTCTCTTATTTAATCCACAAATGGCATCGTCATCAAACCCTAAGGCTACTCCTGAAAAAATGCCACCTCAAATCGAGGTCGCCATAGCAAAAAAGGAAAAGGAGATAGATGAACTAACAGAAGAGTGGAAAAAAATTATGGACAGGAAGGCAGTCCATTTGAGAAAGATCGAAGAGGAAGACAGGGAGATCAAAAGGATGAAAGGGGATATAAAAGCTAGGGAGGCTCGTGTTCGTCGAGAACAAGAAGCAATTCACCATATTCTGCAAGACTTCGCAATTATTCAAGCGAAGGTAAACGAGAAGCAAGCTTGGATTGATGAAACTAAATGTAACGACTCGGTTTCCCAAACATGCTTCAAATAACATACATTGCATAACTTCATTACATTCATAATAAAAGATACATAATAAACCACAAACGATCCCTTCGGTCTCGAAACTACAAAATACATTAAGCTCCCTAATCAACGCCCATCAAAAGCTCCTTACACTTAATCCTTTCCTTTGCCGATCCTTAACCTGGAAAACATATTTTTGAAAACAAAATGAGGGTTAGACCAAACGGGTCTAGTGAGTTAATCCCGGTCCTTTTCAAAATCATTATAAAACCTTTTATGTAAATCCTTTGTATCAAAATAGTTTAGATAAACCTTTGGTAATTCTTTCATAAAATATAAACATACCACACGTATATAAATACCAAACAAGACTCGTGCATCGTGCTCCACTCATCCTCATCCTCGTTCCCATGGCCATATTAGTTGGTAGCAAGCCAACTAATAAATCAACGCCGTACAACAACTACGACACACAACGCCGTACAACATCTACGACCAACAACGCCGTACAACAACTACGACACACACTTCAGCCGGCATAGTTCGGCGTGCTCTCGTGTAGTATAATACTTACATAAATATAACATCTCATTATTTTATATTTAAAATCATATACTCAATCGTATCTCAATATACGATATACCACACCATCACACATATCCTTTTCGTATATATATTTCACAAATTCTCAATCCACACATACTCATATATATATAAACACATATATATGTTCCCCAGTTGAAAACGTTTAAAGTAAAACTCACCTCGATCGCTTATTCATAAACACTTCCAAGCTTTTCTCCAAAACATTCAGTCTTTCAATCCAAATCCACAGAATCTGAAAATAGATTAAATACAAATATCCCCTTACTAACTGATCACATAAAACATACTAGAAGACCAAGGACTCTATATAACTCAAATCCTCGAAAGTGACCAAAACAGCTAAAGTATCCGGACAACCCAAACAACCCGGACAACACCACCTTTTCCGGACAACATGACTTTTCCGGACAACCTCAGTAATCCGGACAGCAAGACTAATCCGGACAACACGATTTATCCGGACAACACAAGGAATCCGGATGCCATCTGGACTCTAAATCATCCGGAAACCCTCAAACAAATCATCCGGACACCACCCAAGAAACTACCCGGATACCTTCATATTATCCGGACACCTCTGACTGTTTATCCCATTTTCACCCAGAAATCGACTGAATCATTAACAGATGTGATTTTGACTATTCTACTCCGATAGGAACTATCTAAAAGTAATTACAAACATAAAATACAAAGAGACATACCTCAGATTCACTTCCAAGCATACCAATTGAAGCCTTAACCTAGCTTTTCTTCTTTTCTCCTTCTTGCTCTCTCTCAACACACACACACACACTAAACTGAAATCTGGATAATAACTGAGTTGTGAAATATCTGAAATGCTTAAGAGATAATATAAAACATAATTACCACTTTGGTCCTTGAACTTCTCACTAATGGCCCAAACACCCTTAACTTATAATTTAACCCAATCTTACTCTAAACTGCAACTTTAAAGTTAACTTTACATAACGGAAAAAGGGATTTTAACCAACGGATTTACCCGGGGTATTACACTAAATCAATTTTTAAGTAGGTGGTGGTTGTTTTAGTTGTTTTGTATTTTTTTTCTTGTTTTGTATTTTTTTACTGTGTTGTTGTTTTGTATTTTTTGTTGTTGTTAATTTCTCTGAAAAGTAGTTTTTAAGCCGCTGAACCACGGTTAGGTTGGATACATCATGCAAGGTCAAGTCAGAGGTTACCTCATTCGTGGGCCTACTCCTCTTGTAGAATATATGACAACCCTCAACTCATTTGCTAAAGTGTGTGCGGGTTGTGGTACACAATGGCCATACGTGGTTGCAAAAGCAGAAGCCGTTGAAGAAGGGTCAGAAAGATTAAAGATGAAGAGCTTGTTGGATGGAATACAAACTAGCTGTGTTATCAATGTTCATTTAGAAGCATATGTATGTGTGTATATATATAATATGAAATGGGGTTTTGACAAGTTGGTATCACTGGACTCATTTAAGAATTGTGAAAATGGGTATTTGACGAATGATGATTCATGTGTGTTTGGAGCTGAAGTGTTTTAAACACACATGAATCATCATTCGCCAAATACCCATTTTCACAATTCTTAAATGAGTCCAGTGATACCAACTTGTCAAAACCCCATTTAATATTCTTCTCGTGAAACCTTCTCCTATTGCCATTCACGATATCTATAAACACATTCAAATAATAATAATTTAAAACGATTTAATGAATTAGTTAATATATGATTATTATGTTAATGCGATAGGAGTGTAAAACAGAATTGAAAAAAAAAGATGTACCATAAATTAAATAATTAACTATAAGGTTATGAATTTTAATGTATAACTGTATATGATATATATTAAAATATATAAATCCAAAAAAATTCAAGATTGGGCTCATTTCGAACGTATCGAAGAGACGATTATAATGGTGTAATTTATTAAAATTAAAACGTATCTAATATGAATATATTTATCATTTACAAACTAGCTGTGTTATCAATGTTCATTTAGAAGCATATGTATGTGTGTAAATATATCATTTACAAATCAGTGTTTAGATCAACAATATCATATGTGTTTGTTCCATATGGTTCAAGCTGTGACGGGCCCGGGGTGTGACTGACAGAATGTCTCCTTGGCACGGTTGAAGGGGAGGGATTTTGGACACTCTCCACGAGTGTGTCCTACGCATTGGCACCGAGTACATCTTCGTTGTATCGAACTTTCACCACGTGATGGACGTCGGTCGTTCTTTCTCGGTCTCCCGGCCCTGTTCTTATCCATTAAAGGTGGATAGCATGGTGGAAGCGGGTCGGGTGGATACACCCATGCTACAGGGGGTCCAGCTGGGTTTATTACCTCCACGTATGTTTTCCGGTAATATTCGGACGTGAAGAAAGGTACAGCCAAGTCGCTGCAATCTGTACGACCCATATATGTTGCTGCAGCGATGGCATGGCCGCACGGTAACCCAGATTTATCCCATTCGCGACACGAACAAAGGTGGTCTTCCATATTCACAATCGCGTTATTATAGTCATCATGCACCTCGTACTTCCCATACCCGATTGCTCTTACCGGCCATGTCGCCACACGACGCGCCCTGTACTGAACGATATTCTCCGTCGTTGGTGTGAGTGCATTTTGCATCTCAGCTCCTTTTAGGCGTCGAATTTGGTACCACTCTTGTTGAAAGGCCCGAAAGTAGTCCATAAGATTAACAATCGGACATCTACGCGCAAAACGGGAGAGTGCATTCACAGACTCTGCACTATTCGAGGTCAGAATGTCATACCGTTGTCCAGGAAAATGGGCCGCGGACCACCTCTCCGGTCCAGCATCGTCAACGACTTTGGCTGCTTCCTTGACACTGTATCATAGCATATTCATGTACTTGTTAAACTCCCGATCCGTATATGCTCTGCATGCCGCCCAATAGACATCCTTGTAGGTGGTAATACGTTTGTCCTTGGATTTGGCGTTCATCTCCAAATGTCGACAGCATATGGCGTGAGGGGCGTTTGGGTACATGGCAGAGATTGTGGCGCTTATGGAAGGAGCCCTGTCAGACATAAACACCAACCCTTGCGGGTCTCCGATAGCTTGTCTCAACATGGACAGAAACCAAGTCCACTCGTCCCCGGTTTCGGACTTGCCTACGCCGAAAGCTACTGGAACGATGGAGTTATCCCCGTCCATGGCAACCGCCAGGAACATCATACCCAAGTAATGGCCCTTTAAATGGGCTGCGTCTATTATCAGGACACTACGTAGATTTTCCAGAAATGTGCGGATCTGCAAAAACATAGGTTAAAATGTTATAGTTTATAATGTGTAAATGTTATAGTTTATAATGTGTAAACATATGACGTGTTAAAATACGTACCGCGGGTCCAAGGGCCACGAAGCACATCTCAAACCGTCCACGTGAATCGGTTCGTAGCTGCGTGACAGTACCAGGGTTCTGCAGCTGCAAATTATATAAATATGTCGGGAGTCGTTCATACGACTCCTCGAACGTGCCTCTCACCATAAACAGTGCATGGCAGCGCGCACGCCACGCTTGGTGGTAATCAATCGTGACGCCGAACTGCCGGTGAACGTCGTGGACGATGTTCTTTGGACGCAATGACCTCCTAACATCAAGAAATTTGTTTTTCAGGATCGCACCCAAAGTCTTTTTGCCGGCTTGTTTGTGGTGGGGATTAAGTTGCGTTCTCGTACAAGTGTGTACGTCGTGCAACTTTCTAATCATTATCGCCCCTCCTTTGGGACCCGTGTGAATCGCGTACAACCTCCACTCACACTTTTCTCTAGCACATTCAACTACGTATTTTCTTTTGTCAGATGCCCGCACGCGACTTTGGAAACCCTCTTCCAAGAACTTGAGTCCGATCTGACTTGCTAAGAGATCCTTCGAATCGAATATCTGACCTGCTGTTAAACTTTCACTGCGAATATAAGGTGTAGGTTCGTAGCTTTGTGTCTGGGTATGGGAGTCTGGAAGAATAGGGGGCATATCAAAAAAGTCATTTATCTGACTACATGATTTTCTACTAGGGGTATATTCTTCGTGATCATCATTATCGGTGTCTGATCTGTCTATTTCAGAATTACCCGTTCTGAAAACGTGGGTTTCGTCATCAGCAACTCCAGCAGTACGCCATTCGTGTGGTTGTGGTGGTTGTTGTTGTTGAGAATCAGGCTGCTCTATTTGTTGAGAATCAGGATGCTCTATTTGTTGAGAATCACCCTCCTCGTCACCGTCGTCGTCACCGTCGTCGTCACCGTCGGATACGCCGGGATACACAAAGAGTAATGGGGGTCTTTCTGAATCGACTACAAGGTGCAGAAAAGTAGAGATATCCCCATCGTTGGATAAATCCACAAATGACCCATCGCCATTTTTAAATACTAACTTGCAAATATCAGAAGAGTTGATTCCACATTTTTGCATGGCGTATGCAACAAACTTCTGATAAGTGTAGTTTACTGACACTTTTACACCATGCTTAGATTTATAAGCAAAATTCCACTCATTGTTATCTTGCACCCATTCACCATCAAAACAGAAATATAGCTTAGCTTTTGCAACAGATGAACTCATTTTTTCAGTAGTATCTCAAACACAAAATATTGCAGAAAGAAATATTGCAACAATGAAATCGTTGTGTGGGGATTATGGCTTGCATTTTACGTCTATTTATCAATGAAACAACCAACATATCAGAAAATCAATCTCTCATTTCATCCACAAACTGGTATTCCAAAAACATTGATTTAACATTGATTCAAACATGCATATGAATTTCAACCACAAATTGGTCTTTAAAGTGCAATAATTGTGGAAAAAAACAGTAAAACAGGGGCTGAAAGTGTAAATTTTCAGGGACCAAAAGTGTAAATTTTCAGGGACCAAAAGTGTAAATTTTGGTCCATCGCGGGCCATCGCGGGCTGCGATCGCGGGCAGGGACCAAAAGTGCACCGCGGCCAAAGTTGAGGGGCTTCGCGGGGCATTTGGGGCCAAAGTACGTGCCACGTCACCGTATCCCGCGATCGCGGGACCTCATCGAGGGTATTTTGGGTATTTTTGCAAAATTGAAAAAATTTAGGGTATTTTGGTAACTCAATGTTTGACTTAGGGTATTTTAATTAATTTCCCTTTTAAATATATATAATCAATTGAAATATTAATTTAATAAAATAAATAAATAAATAAATATATAATCAACTGAAAAACATGGGAAAGTAACTAAAATACCCTAAGTTTACCAACGACTCAGTGAAATGCCCAAACTCTCTCCAATTTCATGAAAATACCCAAAATTCCCGTGAAAGAGTCCGTGATCACGGATTCCTTTGTGAATTGGATTTTGGTCCGTGAAATGAATGTTTTGTCCGTGAAATACATTTCTATGGGTGTTTTCAAGGACCAAAAAAATCATTATTAAATCAAACCCATAGAAATGGATGTTTTCACGGAATAAACTTTTAGTTGTTAGTTTTGGAAAAAAATATTTAAAAAATAAAAAAATCAATCTCATTTCTTTAAATGTTAAATGTTTTCACGGACAAAACCCATAGAAATGGATGTTTTCACGAACAAAACATCAATTTCACGGACCAAAAATTCAATTCACAAAGGAATCCGTGATCACGGTTGGTTTCACGAAGAAAATGAGTATTTTCGTGAAATTGAGGAGAGTTTGGGCATTTCAATGAGTCGTTAGTCAACTTAGAGTATTTTAATTAATTTCCTGAAAAATATTATAGTTGATTTTTAGTTATTGTAACTGTAGGTTTATAAAACAATGTTATTTTATATGAATTTAATTTTTCTATGATATTGTTCGAACACTATATATATGTAAATCATTATAATATTTATTATGAGTTGGGTTTCAGTAAGAAGTTGAGGTTATGATGAGAATGTGAGAAGTGGTTATCAATGAATTATATATGAGATTAAAAGTGATCAACGATTCAGATCCACTTTTCAAACTTCTTACGTTAACCTCAACTTCTCACATGATCCATCGCCTATTTTTTATTATATAAACTATGAACTGATCCATAATTAACACAAAATATTTATGAAATATGTAAAGCTGATGTGACAATCTTAATAATCATTACTACAGATGTTCTTAAAATTTTATCCCTTCAGGGTGCATGATAGAACATGACGGGACATGACATGACAAAACAGGACATAACAGTTGTTCAGTGTTTGGTAGACAGAACTGGACAGAACATGACAGATAACATTAGATAAAATACAATAAATACAATTTAAAGAATGAGTAAAATATAAAATAGAACATGTATTTGATGCTTTAGAATAAAATTATATTTTAATTTGAGATTATATTGGTAAAATATAAGCCTGTTCTACCTTGTTCCATGGGGTATGGGTGGAACAAGCTTGTTCATGTCTGTTCCACATAAAAATTCTGTCAAACATGGGACAACGTGCGTGCCCTTCTTATCATTTGTTGGCTAGCCCTTTGTATTTCATGGCATGGCTAGGAAGAGTAGTGCATCCGTGTCTACTCACTCTGGTGGGATTTGCTTTATACACTTTTATACATAAGGGACTAAACTTGTATAACAATAAATTAAAAAAATGACCAAAATACCATATTACTAAACTACTAAAATCTGGTAATGGGCTTTAGAAGGAAAAGGCCCAAAGAACGGGTATCAAAAGCCCAGTTAAAGATGGACCACAGGACCAGTGAGGAAACCGGTTCGCACTTCGGTATCTTCACGCAGCTCCTTTCAGAATACGATATTCCAGTAAGCGTTTGTAGGCTCCTTCCGACGTCCACTGCCACCACTGCGGCAGCCGCCATGAGCAGCAGCAGCAGTAGAGTCAGAAACTTCCGTCGTCGAGCAGAGGAGGACGACAACGACGATGAAGAAAAAGAAAAAAACACCACCAACCCTTCCACCACCAAAAAACACCAATCAAAACCCGCCACAACCACTCTAAAACCTAAAAAACCTAGCCTCCTTAGCTTCGCCGACGACGAATCCACCGACACCACTACTCCTGTCCCTCGAAACCGCCCTTCAAACCCTAACAAACAACCTACCTCTTCCCGTCTATCGAAACCATCATCTCTGTCATCGTTATCGTCTCACAAATTAACTTCTGCAAAGGACAGAAATTCGGCGAAAGAGCGAACCTCATCAGCTTCATCTATTCCGTCAAATGTACAGCCACAAGCCGGTGTTTACACTAAAGAAGCTCTTCTTGAATTACAAAAGAACACCAAAACCCTAGGTAGCAGCACCTCTCGCACTCGTCCACCACCATCCGAACCGATTATCGTGTTAAAAGGTATGGTAAAGCCGGTCATTGACGATTCATCAAGGAATACAAAAGAAGAGGATGAAGAATCAGGTAGGGATGAAACTATGAACCGATTGGGTTCGATAGGGTTAGGGGGGCAAGTGGGAAAAGGGGGAAATATGGATGGGGGCGTGATACCAGACCAAGCCATGATAAATGCGATTAGGGCGAAGAGGGAGAGACTGCGACAGTCACGGGCTGCTGCCCCTGATTACATAGCATTGGATGGAGGAAGTAATCATGGTGAAGCTGAGGGTTTGAGTGATGAGGAGCCTGAATTTCAAGGAAGAATTGCTTTGATTGGAGAGAGAAGTGAGGGGAAAAAGGGTGTTTTTGAGGATGTTCTTGTTGATGTGAGCAAGACTACAGCCCGAAAGGAAAGCGAAGTTATTGCCAGCGACAATGGTGGTGAGGATGAAGAAGACGAGGAGGATAAGATGTGGGAAGAGGAGCAGTTTAGAAAAGGTTTGGGTAAAAGGATGGATGAACGGGTTGTAGTTAGAGGTGCCATTAGTAGCAGTGTCCCAACCACGGTTCAAAATGTTCAGCAAAAAGTTGTGTATCCGACTGTTCCGGTTTCTACATATCCCTCGATAAATGGCGCTCCAAGTATTGGGGGATCACTTGGATGGTCATCAGGATTAGATACTATGTCCGTATCCCAACAGGCCGAGCTTTCTAAGAAAGCATTGCATGAGAGTGTTAGGAGACTTAAGGTATGTATCTATGTTTCTGAAGCTGAATTACATTATAGAATTGCACATGATAAAGTTCTCCTATATGATGTATTTTATTATGCATGTTCAGCAGCCATCATGTTTATAGCCAAAATAGATTATCTACACAATTGCACACCAAAGCACAAAACTCATTGGGGGTAACCACTCGATAACTGTTTTAGAATGTTACCATGAGAGCCTATTTAAAGTATACAACTGCGAGTTGAACCAAATACAGACATTTTTTTTTTGGGTAAGGTTCATCTAGGCTTTGCCTAGACTACATCCTTGGCAATTTGGAAACAAACAAACAAAGCGGCCGTCTGAGACTAAGCCTGGCCACAAAATACAGACATGTTATTCTGGCTGGAGTATCATGGGAAAGAAATTTAAATATCTTTTGGTTTGAGATGAGCAACATTTGCATCTAGTTTGTTCCATGTCTCGTAGTTGGGTTCTTGTTGAGTTAGGGATGTTATGGTGGCGGCGTGTCAGCCATCAAACACTGAAGCCTTATTGGTTGTTCTGCTTCGTCTCAACTATTTCGTTTAAACATAATATTACTCTATCTTTCTTAGATTGGTGAAATACCTACAAGATGTAGGATGGAATAACAAGGTGCTAGTCATGATAGGCATGCAATCCTGATGTTATCATCATGATTCGAATTCAGAAAATTGTTTTTAGAATTTAGAAGTGGCAGCGGAATCCAAAGTCATAGATTATTAGGTATTGTCATTAATGTATCTAGCTTAATTTGATATACTTGGTGGTAAATTTTGGAGCTACAGAAGATTGTGGTCCTAGCTCTAGTATTCTTGGATTCGTCTGCATCCATCATCTAAATTTCCATCACCCCGTTCCCTACGTGATCTGCATTGTGCTAATTTTATTTGTGATTTGAAATGTGGTCTTCCTTCACTTTTTCAGCTTCTCATAAATATCAGATGTAAAAACTAATCAGATCATATAAGTAGAGAACACCGTTGGATACTCATTTTTCCATTGCCTGCATATTGTCAATTTCTAGACATGTGAACTCTTTATGAGTTCATTTCATAACTTTTAATACTTTGCTTCTGCTGAGATATAACTTGATTCTTTCTGAATAATCTTAGTAAGAAACCACCCCTTTCTGGGGTAAAGAAGGAAAAGAAAAGATCAAAATAAGTTATATCCTGGGTTAACAGTTTGGACAATGTAGTGGTCTCTGTGGAAGCCTAGGTTTAAATAGAGTTGTTGAACATAACCTATAGAGGCTATAATCTGAACCCTGTGAAGGGCAGGGCAATGCTTACCAATGTGTGCATGTACACCTTTTATCTAAACTTTTTGACTTTTTTATAATGCTTTACACAGTATGAACTTGCATATATTATTGTAATCCATAACTCATGTTTTCAGGAAACTCATGGTCGCACGTTAGCTTCTTTGGCAAAAACCGATGAAAACTTGTCCTACTCATTGATGAAAGTTACAGCTCTTGAAAATGCTCTTACTGCTGCCGGTGAGAAGTTCATCTTTATGCAAAAGCTTCGTGACTATGTTTCTGTTATATGTGACTTTTTGCAGGTAAGGATGGATTTAATTTATGAGTTGGCATCGTTCTTAAGTTCCTTTTTTTATTATTCATTAGCTAACAGATAAATTTGGAATTTGTTTTTTATGTCTTATCTGCTATATTTGTTGTTCACCTTACAGTACAGACATCAGGAGAAGATAACTAAAATTGCTTACACTTTTTGTTCTTTGATTTTGAGCACCAATACTGTTGCTGAATCATCATCAGATGGTCCCTGCCCACCTTACATGAATTAGAAAAGGATAAGATAATGAAATTTCTGGCAAAAATCATCCTGTCTTTGCTCATACAGAACTACGTTTATTGGTAGAAGAGGGAGTTGATCAAGGGCCTTGAATGTTGTATTTCAAGTTTTTAGGAAGAATTTTATTGTAAAACAGAATTGTGTTGTTTTGGGATAAAATGGAAAGATCAAAGTCAGTTACGTATTTATTTACACTTATGAAATTACAACTATTTTTCTGAGGAAACGTGACCATAATGTTATTTGGAAAACAAGATAGCTAATAAAAAAGATTAAGATACCCTTTCTATTGTTGAATAAATTGAAGTACTGTAAATCCCTGATAAGAAACCCTTATTACATCTACTAGCATCCAACTGTACCACATAGTCATGGATTTCTTCCATTGATAGACTTCTTTAAGCTCCAACTCTCTGTTGATTCTTCAGTGAGATT
Organism: Saussurea involucrata; assembly: GCA_033807775.1. Lineage (NCBI taxonomy): Eukaryota > Viridiplantae > Streptophyta > Magnoliopsida > Asterales > Asteraceae > Saussurea > Saussurea involucrata. The sequence goes on from CM066320.1 coordinate 221,937,452, forward strand.
TCATCATTTCTAACCAACTTTACTATTTTTATGGTTTTCTATCTATGTTAATTTTTTATAAGCCAAATAGGTTTTTCTAATTAAGTAATATTGTTATTTAAAAGTATATAAGTTACTTGAATTTTCTGACTTTAAATATTTCAAAATCAAATATAATAAATAATATGGCTTTTTGGCTTAGAGTTATGATATATTATAATAATAATTTTGTATTTATTCTTACGCGAATATCCTTGAAAGCTAAATTAATATGTTAGCTATCCTCGGAGATTAGGTAAAGAAGATTTTATGTTACTAATCGGTTGGGAAGAAACTTCCTTCATTGCTGCTTATTAATATTAGGAGTGATTATAACTTGATGTTATACTCGAACATAAACTCTTTTTGAACATGGTCTTTGCTTTTTAGCACAGATGTCTAGTCCATATCTTAGTTGCAATGCTAAGCTGATATGGTTTTTATTTCAAAATTCAGGATAAAGCTCCATTCATCGAGGAACTGGAGTACCAGATGCAGAAGCTTCACAAAGTGCGTGCAGAAGCAATCTCGGAAAGAAGAACAGCTGATGGTAATGATGAGCTAATGGAACTTGAAGCATCCGTGAATGCAGCGATGGCAGTATTTAACAAAGGCGGTAGCACTTCTTCAATGGTTGAAGCAGCCGGTAGTGCTGCTCTGGCTGCATTGACTGCCTCAAGAGAATCAAGAAACCTTCCTGTGAAGTTGGATGAATTGGGTCGGGATTTGAATCTACAGAACCGTATGGACATGAAACGAAGGGCGGAGTCACGACAACGTCGAAAGGCTCGGTCCGAGTCCAAAAGAATGTCGTCTATGGAAACTGATAGTTTGCATCATACAACAGTAGAAGGAGAATCAAGCACAGATGAGAGTGATAGTGAGAGCACAGCATATGAATCCAATCGTGATCAGTTACTTCAGATTGCGGGACAGATCTTCAGTGATGCAGCTGAAGAATTCTCTCAACTTTCAGCAGTGAAACAGAAATTTGAAACGTGGAAAAAAATTTACTTGGCTAGCTACAAGGATGCATATATGTCATTAAGTTTACCTGCAATCTTATCTCCGTATGTAAGGTTGGAGCTTTTGAAGTGGGATCCACTTCATGAAGATTCAGATTTTATTGATATGCAGTGGTACGTACGCTCTGCTCAAATTTCTTGAACCTGAGAGAGGAAGGCTTTCATGCCTGTGCCTGCCCTTGTATAGCCCAGCAGTTAAGTGGGTGAGTAATCTGCTGGCAAGGTCAAGGTTTTCATGATGGATGTATGCCTTTCATGAAACAACCAATAAAATTATTCCTTCTGCTTTTTATGCATAATCTTTTTTTCACACTAGGTAGTCAATGGTGAAATCCAACGATATTTTTATGGTTTTTCAAAACTATCTTGATGTTGATTTATCTGTTCAGGCATGAATTGCTCTTCAATTACGGTCTGCCTGAGGACGAAAGTCAAATCAACTCGGATGATGCTGATGTCAACCTTGTACCTGATTTGGTTGAAAAGGTTGCGATTCCTATATTACAACATGAAATCACTCACTGCTGGGATATGCTTAGCACCAAGGAGACAAAGTGTGCTGTAGCTGCTACCAACTTGGTTTTTAGATATGTTCCCCATTCCAGCAAGGCTGTCAGTGAACTTGTCGCTGTTCTTCGTGACCGGCTTTCTGATGCCGTCTCTAATATGATGGTATATAATTTCTTTGTTTATTGGTTATTCTATTTATTTATGGGGTTTTATCAAATTATGATGATGATTTTGTTAAATTGGTGAATAGGTCCCAACGTGGAACACTCTTGTATTGAAGGCGGTTCCGAATGCAGCTAGATTTGCAGCTTATAGGTTTGGCATGTCGGTACGTCTAATGCGGAACATATGCTTGTGGAATAGTGTTCTTTCGACATCCATTCTCGAGAAGCTTGCTCTTGATGAGCTCTTAAGTGGAAAAGTTCTCCCTCATCTTCGAAGCATTCAATCCAACATTCATGATGCGATCACAAGGACTGAGAGAATCGTTGCGTCAATGTCTGACACGTGGACAGGTCCAGGTGTCACTGGTGAGCGAAGGTATTGAATTTTCCAGTTGGTTTCTCTTACTCTAGAAATTGTTTCTTTTTCTTAATTAAGCTTAGCCCTTGACCCAACTTCAAGTGGGATATACTACTTTTGGTTTCAGCTTAACCATCTGTGGTTTTGAATTGATTCTGAGTCATGTGTTGGTGTGACATTTGTAGCCCAAGATTGCAACCGATGGTGGATTATTTGCTTGTTCTTGGAAGAACACTAGAGAAGAGGCAGAGTTCTTCAGGGACAAATGGACTTGCTCGCCGGTTAAAGAAGATGCTAGTTGAAGTCAATGAATATGATCATGCCCGCCAAGTCTCTAGAACCTTCAATCTAAAAGAAGCTCTCTGATCTCTCATGGTATTTCTGGTTCAGACACAAGTTTTTCGTATCTTGTTCTATTTTACAATATAGTGCAGACAGAGAGTCATTGTAGTGAAATAGTAATCAAACCTGGTATTGTTCATTTGACTATTTTTTCAGTACTTTTTTTTGAGGTATATAAAATACCATGGCTGGGTAGGTTGGGTAGCCAGCCAATGGCTGTTTGCAACCATTAACCTCACATAGTTAGAGTCGCCTGCCTGCCTGCCTGCCTGCCTGCCTGTACATCAATGCCAATGGTATGCATCAGCCAGCCAATATATAAGCTAGGCAGGCAGGCACTCATCGCAAGCCTTGATCACGTGATATTCTTGTCCTAATTGCTTCCCTCAATCTCGGTACCATGATTCATCTAATTAACCAACTCAACACAAGGCATGCAAAGCCTTCTAAAAAATGTCGTAACGTCTAATCTTCTTTTTTGAATTAATAATTCCATCTTCTTCTTCTTCTTCTTCTACAAAAGGTTACCGATGTCGTATATATTAATTACAGATACTACTGAAACATAATTAAGTAATTCAAAACCCTTTCCCTTTCGGATTAGAAAAGGAAGGCTAATATCATTAACTTAAAGAGATTGGATGAGTGGGATTGATTGATTAATTGTAAAGGGTTCGTATTTGATTAATGAAAAACTGAGGAATATATATCCTATATCGTAGCCGTTCATCTAGACAGTATGCATATGCATACCAAGTAATTTATAACATGCATATGTTCTTAAAAGCAAAAAAAATAACACAACTTTAATTTCTTTTATCCGTCTAGATGAATAGTTACCACAGTGTTTTGAGTTTCCCCTTAAAAACTCTCTCTCTGTCTCTCTCTCTACATATACATATATATATATATATATACATTAAAAGATTACAACTCGTGCAACATTCATCTAAACCGTCCATTACATTTGGATTCTCATTGATTATCTAAATGAATTTACCTAATTTCGTCGAATTTCTGCAAAATATGTCAATGCACATAACGGTTCATGTGGATGTATCGGATGAAGGTGATACTTTCATGAAACAATATGCATTCCATGACATTAAATGAAATACTATGCATTGCAGGTAAGATTATTGCATGAAACCACTAATCATTGATGCAATCCAATAATCACTCCAAACTCTACATAATGAATGGGCTAAATGAATGGTTTAGATGAGGGTTCACTACAAAACAAAGCATACTTTCCGACAAAAGATTTCGTCGGAATCGGCTGTCGCCAAAAATTTGGTAGGCAATTGAATTCCAACCGATACAATACGGATTTCCGACGGCCACATTTAGCGACGGATCACCGTGGGTTCACCGACGGATCACCGTTGATGGAGCCCTTTTGGTTGGAAATTCCAGGTTTTCTAGTAGTGGTTGTACCGGATTGTAACATTTTACTGGGTTGTAAAATAAACCAATCTTATATATAATAATGTAATTATAAATTAGGGTTTAATTAATATTGTGATGGACAAGTTGTTACCAAAGCGCTAAGAGCATCTCCAATGGTATTTGAAGAAGACTTGATGAGGGCTTGAATATGACTATAACATGACTTGACCATTGGAGAGGAAGGCTTGAAAATGACTTTACTTATCAAAGGCTTGATTTTTCTCAAGTCTTTAAAAAATTAATGCGAGAGGCAAAAGAGAAAGAAAGTATATATTGGTGAGACCAACAAATTTTATATATATTTTTTATTTTTTTCAAGTCTTTGATAAAGCTTGAACATTGTGGATGCCCTAAAAAGCGAAAACCACTATGATGATTATACATGCATATATAAATGTTAAATAGAGATGATAAACGTTCTTAGAGCATCTCCAACAGCATTGCTAAATTTTTTCTAAAATAGAGAATAAAAAGTCAAAATTGCTAAAATCATTTTCTTTTAACTTCAACAACTTTTCTATTTTAGAGAATCAATCATTACCTTATATTATTAAAATATTTAATATATTCAGTATTCCAACAATATAGCAAAGCTGTTGGTGGAAAAAGTATTAAAATAATATTTCTCTCTCCTATTTAGAGAAATATAGAGACTTCTCTATATTTAGAATTTTTTTGAAGATTCTCTATTTTAGCAAACAATATATATATAACAAAACTGTTGGAGATGAATAGCAAACCAAAACCCATTTTTGCTATTTTAGCAACGCTGTTGGAGATGTTCTTAAAACCATATTAATAAATCAATGCCAATATGCCATCATATGTGACACAGTTAAGTAATTATAGCTATATATATTCTCTCTATATATACACGAAGGGAAAAATGTACTTGAAGATATATATATATATATATATAGGTCTAATTATGGAGTCCATTTTTATAGCTCCTTTTATTTGCAAACCTACACCAATTCCCTATTAAATGGGGATTTATATATTTGAACAGGGAGTTATATAGCTAACGCATATATATTTTTCAGTTGTTTGTGATCCTTTTTGTATTTGGAAGATGAACACTTAAGACACTTGGTGAAGTAATGAAAGTATGTACCATGATTGTTTGTAATAGGACCACTGATGAGGATGAACTCAAATATTCGTTTAGCTAAAATATGAAAAATTGTACTTCCAAACTTATCTTGGCGGTTGATATATCGCCATTTATTAGGTTTCGATCGATCGATCTTGTTTCTTTAAATAACGAAGTGGGCATGCAGCTGATGGATGATAAAACTGAAAGTGTAGTGTAGTACATCTATCTATATCTATATATATATATGTAATCGTGATGTAAACTATATCGTCACCTTCTCATCATTATACTTATGCCACTAACTTATTACTGGCATGTTTTTAGAGAGAGAAAAAGAGGGTAGAGAGAGAGAGATTGGTCATAAATACATGTTCCACTACATAACAATTAAGGAACGGAAGTGAGTGTTCCCTTCCAAAAACAACATTTAATTCTATATATTGTTAGGTTTCTCTCCTCACGAAAAAGATACATATATCTTTTTTCATAGGAATTACAAAAGGACACCACCCATCTAGTAGTACTACTACTATTAGCTTTTCTTCTTCATACACACAATTTCAACAACAAACTAAGCATACCCATCACAAAAAGACTAAAAAAACGAAAGAAAAGAAAACGAAGAAGCAAAACACCCCACACCGAAGAACAAACCGAGACTTAGAAATCCAACATCTCAAGAAAAAAAAGCCCTAAGATTAGGTCATAGTTAGTGAATTGTGTTCGCTTTTTTTGGGTATCCGGGCTAACCTATGCGCACGACTAAAGAGACCTATGATGCTCAAGGATATTGATGTTGTTTGTTCTTTGTCTCTTTACACTCCCAGAAGAAGAGTCATCCCCATTTGTTTTCTCCATCACTTGCTTTAGGGCTTCTTGGATCGTGTTTATCGAGTAATTCACCATTCGCTGATCATCATTTCCATTTAAATTATCATCTTCTTCTGCAGTGATAAACAAAACATTCTTCACACGTCCGCCAAGGGTTGTGATTTCGGCCTTTAGGGTTCTCAGTCGAAGGGCCTTTAAAGTCTTGATGAGGTCTGGTAAGAGATCTGATCGATCCTCACAGCATAATGAGGCTCTGATCACAAGTCTACCGTCTTTGTCAGACGCATTGTCCACGGTTAACTCGTCGATCTCTGTGGGGACTGGACTTTGTTCAGCAATTATCGAAGTTTGACGCTTCAGCTCCTTAACATGTTGTATCACTTCAGCTAGCAATGAAGCCTTGTCCGTCTAAAAATATATATAACAAATCGTTAGCAATATGAAACCATGCAGATTGTCTGCCTAGTTTTCGGTTACTATAAATCTTTTTCGGATAATAAGAAAATAAAGCTTTCACTAATATGGTGTCCTTATTAAGTATTTGTTAATAATTAATGCATACATACATATATATAATGTGTACTGTGTGTGTGTGTAATTCACTTTCATAAAAGAGTTGCCACAATCTGAGGTAATGTTATTTATACGCACAGTAGAAGACCTTCACGCCTATGAGGTTTGCTAGGCCTAAAAAAGCTTGCTGTGTTCATTAAAAGATACCTGTGATGTGAGTGTGTATAAACTACTGAAATTAGGAAGTTGTATGGTGAATTTAAAAGCGTTTGAAACTACAAATTAGATCAACATTAATCCATTTATTAGCTCATTTTAATTAATTTCCTGTACGTGTCATGAGTCTTGCATATAAGAATCACGTTATTGTAGAAATAAAAAACACAATAAACATGAAATTTGAGGTAATACCCTTTTTGGGTAACTATGGCAAGATGCCTTCTATGTTCAAATAGAATTTAAAAATGAAAAAGACCGAACTAATATCATCTCGCTAGGATCAAACATGATCGATCGTTATCATACCATTCATATGGTATAGATGATAACTATGTTTGATCCTCCCAGCATTTATAACACATTAAGGCATTGTTTGCCAAAAAAAACTAGCTTATAAGCTAGCTTTTTGAAAAGCTACTTGAAGTAGCTTATGAGTAGCTTTTTGTAAAATGTAAATATTCCAATTATACACTCATTAATATAAATTATTATTTATTAACTATTTTTTTAAGATGTCTTTTTTAATCATTTAAATACTTATAAGTTAGTTTTTGCCAAACATGACTTTTTCATCTACCCGTTAGCTTATTAGGCAACAACTAGCTTATCAGCTAGTTTGCCAAACATAGCCTAAACATAAAACATGTATATCTCACATATTATAAATACCTAAAATTACTTTTGATGTATATATATATGATCAAGTATGTAACGCCATCACCTAGATTGGTATTATTTGATGATTAAAACACTCTATCCACTCCAATGTGTGAATGAATGTGGAATGATCATCATTAAATATGTTTAGAAGAAAACAAAAGATGGTGGGTTCTCGAGGGATACAAAATGATAGTTGAATACGAACAGCAAGTTATGATGAGTGTTTTGGTAATGATGGAGTTAAGTTAAAGCATGGGCGTGGGTATATATATGGTGTGTGCTTTGTGTGATGACTGACACAAGAATGCTTAGTTTGTCTGCCTGGTGTTGTTAGGAGATCAAAAGTGTGGTTTCTTTTCATAATTTCTTGGACTTGAAAACCACCGGCAACAAAAATTTCGTTGCAACCTTTATAGCTGCTCATTGGTTCCTCTTTATATACATATCTTGTCACATTTTCTCTCACCAACTTCTCAAGAAATCTTGAAAGATAGATATCCACCAACAAAAGCATAAATCTTTCGTACAATTCTCAAGTGTTGCTTGGGAGATCGATCATTACGATTTAGATAAACCATACCATGGGTTCATATTCATTCGTTTAGTTGCTTTAATTTGATTTTATTTATATTTAAATTGTATGACGAATAAAGAGATTTTTTTAAGAAAAATAGGTTAAACGAAGAAAGTCTTACTTTGGTGGTGCTGGGAAGTAAGCTTCGAAGCTTTGCAAGGTGATTGTTGATTCGTTCCCTACGACGTCGTTCGGCTTCACTATGGCTTTTGGAAGCTGCTAAAGCTTTAGCATCCATGATCTCTTGAGCAGTCATCTTACACATTTCGGTCTGGAGCCCAAACGGGCCGGATCCCATCTCAGATATGAGTCTTAGGTGATGATCTGACGACGATGTACCACCTTCATATGCAAACTGCAAGCCACCTGGTACTCTTCTGTTAAACAAACCGCCGTAGCATGACAACGGCGGAGGAGGTGGCGGTGGTGGAGGGAGAATAAACGGGTCGTGGTCTCGGGTCGGGTATTGAAGAAGCGGGTTAAAGTTGCTGTTTTGGTGGAACACTTGAGGTAGGGTACTCCAGGATGATGATTGTTGATGATGATTAGAAATTGGAGAGATTTCTGATGTTGATGATGATGGGAACATTAACCTAGTGTTGCTATATGAATAATCATTAATACCCATGCTTTGTTGTTGAATTTCCTGAAGGATTAATTGTTGTTCTTGAAACCTTTGAATGTTCTGATGATGATGGCGATCACCTTCTTCTACAACTACCTCTTCTTCTCTTTTAGCACACATAATATTTTACCTCACCAACCCCCAAGAAACAACCCTCCCCTCTCTATATGCATGGACACAAGAACATACACACACATGGGTAGAATTGTAAGTTAACAAATAAAGATTTGAGAAGATGGGGTGTTTATGAAAACCCTAAAAAACTTGGTTTTAAATCTAATTCTCCCAAGAAGTTAAACCAAGAAAACATGAAAGAAAAAACTTATGCAAGAACAGTTGGATTTTGAATGGATTCTTGGACACTCACCTTAGGTTTTGCTTTATCTCTCTAAAAAGGACTTGTTCTTGATGAGTTTCACTCCCTAGAAATGGTAGGTTTTGGTTTGTGAGTTAGATTGATGTGGGGAAGAGGAAGGGGTGGTGGGGTGGTGACCCTTTTTATTCTTGTAAACAATAAAGTAAAAAGGCTTTAGCTTTTGTTCCTTGTGCTAAAAATTTGGTTTTCTTTTTTGTTTTTTCTCATATTGGTCCCTCACAATCCTCTCTCTCTCTCCACTCTCTCTAACTCTAATATATATATATATATATATATGTATATCTCACCCACGCACACTCTCTCTCCCACTCTTCTCTCTCTAGGGAGAGCGGGGACATTTACCTTTCCTTTCTTCTTACGGCATTAATGTCTACCTCTATTCTCTCACACTATCCATTTCTGTAGCTATCAACACTTGTGCTTTTTGCTTTGAAAATTAACAAAAATTAACAATATTTGTTTTTTAAATCTTCTAACCTACATATAGATACATATACAAGATGTAATATATATATATAGTATATATATATGTTGCTTTATGATTGGTTCAAAGTGCATTATGAGACCGTGTGAGTGGTGGTGCCGGCATGAGAGAGAAGGGTGGTTTGGGGGAAACACGAGCAGAGCACACAACACACAGTTTGTCGACCGACCAAAGACAATAACGAAGATAAAAGCACACATACACAGAGAGAGAGAGAGAGAGAGAGAGAGTATAATGATGGAAAGGGGAGCTAACAGTAAGTAGCTTTTCTTTTGGTCTCTGGCCTTTGTTGTTGATGCCTAGCCTCGATCGGTCAAACATATTTTCCATATACTATACAAAGGTAAAAAGGAAAGCTATATATTTATTGGGTTCTAGTATATGCTTTTTTATCTTAAAACAAATTTGAAGAAAGTATTTCATTTCGAAGCAAGAAATTATACAGAGGTATAGTACGTACGTACATTTTTCATCAAAGTTATGGTTGTTTTTAATGAATATATAGAAAGACAAATTAAATAAAATGAGTCAAAATATCTTCTTTAATTAAACATCAAAAGGACACACCTTCCTAATGATATCGGATTTGCTCTACAATGGCTTCGATAGGACCATATATATCCGATACATTTACTACTAGAATTCACATTTGAGAACATGGTTATGCTAACTTCATCGGGTTAATGCGATTTCCTTCTTGGTAAAACATCATATATTAATTCATGATCTAATTATACTTCCAATATAATTAATCTCCAAAATTTGAGATATGAAACCCGAAAGGTTTAATCATTTAATAACTCTAAAATTTGTGATATCTGTAAGAATTTTTATCTTACGGTTTTGTTTTAGAAGATTTTTTCTCGTGCAAGGATGGTATTTAATGTATTGCTTAACATATATGTGTTTCACAATGTGATTATTTTACATTTAGTCGTTTCACAATGTGGAACTTCTTTATATGTATTTTTTGTTTCGCAAACACGTAAAAAATATGTAAATTGTAAACCAAGTACATGTGCAGCAAACACGTGTATATGTTAATTAATATTTAAATTCTAGTCTTAGATGAAAACAAATCTTATAAAATAGCACATGATGCACTACTTGTTAAGGTTATCACTATTTCATATGTTATTAAAAAAATATCTTGCAAGATGACATGGACATGCCATGTAGATAGCAATGTCTTTTACACTTGCTAAATTAACATAGTCATTACAACACCAACTAGATAAAACAAATTCATTTTTTTAATCCATTTATTAGTTTGTTTATTCATTAATTGTTAATATATTTTTTAAATTAAATTTATTTATTAATTTGTTTGAACATGAATCTCTATTATTTTTATTAAATTTTCATTTACAATTTATTTTAAATAAATAATAGTTTTAATTGAATGTTTTTTATTTAAATTACTAATTTGGTTACTAAAATAAAAATATACTAAAATAAAAAAGTTATGAATATACAAATAAAAATAGTAATAGATAAACTTATACAAACATCAAAAAAATTACATAAGTAAATAAAACATATTTAGTATTTTTGTGATGTTATAAATTATTATAATATGTAAATATAAATTATAAATTATAAAGTAGTTGATAATGTAGTAGTGAAACCACTTCTAAAAGAGATATGAGTTTTCATTGATGTAGGAAATGTTATTGTAAAGATGATGTGTTACTTTAAAAAAGAAATTTGGTCTCTCACTAAAGTTTTAATCTCTATACTTCTTATTGGCTTTAGAGATACTTTCAAATTTTAGAGATTTTAATTTATCTTTACGTTCGTTTCTTTATTTTAATATTCATTATACATCCTTATATATTCTATATATATATATATATATATATATATATTTCATTTCCCCATAAATTTATATATATACGTATACATGTGTGTATGTATATTGAAGGGAAGAGGAAGGGTTTTTAAGAGGGGGTGGGGGTTTGGGGAAGGGAAGTAGGAGCAGCATACAATGCATAGCATCCACGCCCAAACTCCTTTGTGTTTCCTGTGAAGAGGCTTGTAATGATTGTGTCTTGGAACACCATCACTCCCTTTATTTTTTATTTCTTTAATAATTTATATTTACTTCATCGAGTAGATAGATCCTATTCCTATACCTCGGTTTCAGTTCCTCACATTCCATTTTTTCTTTAATAAACTCTCCCATTCTTTTATTTATGAGTAAATAACAAATTTCGTCCCTGATGTTTACCAAAACTTTTGAAAGTGGTTCCTAAACTTCAAAAATTGCTAGAATAGTCCTTGGTCTTTAAAAATCGCTTTGAAAGTGGTCCCTGCTCACTAACTCCGTTAAAAAACTCAGTTAAGTCAGGGGTATTTTTGTCTTTTTACACTTTTTTGTCCTTTTCTGTTAAAATAAAATAAAATAAAAACAAAATATTTCATTTTATATTTATATTATATGTAAGTGAGTATAGTATTCGGAGAGGTTGCAAGTAAATAGTACAAGATGACACGACATAGCAAAGTGGTGACTCGTCGAGAGCGGTTCCAAGGTATGGTGTACGGTTATGATTCCCATCAGAACGGTTTGGGATAACCGAGTAGAACTGAGTTGGTTGGATTGAAAACATAAGATTTTTGAACCTTGAAGCTTGAGACTAAGGTAAGGTGGACTAAGTCTGTGGATCCGTCGAAGTTATGAAGGTTGAATAGATACTGCGCGATCTTGAGGTACTCGATGAGATTTTGAGAAGAAATTCATAGTACGATGTACGTCTCTTTTGTGGAGAGCCGATGTGGGAAGTGAGATGATGGCGACCTTGCAAGAAATACAGACGATAAGAAGTTGACTTCCGTCATTAGTGAGCGAGTTAGAGCAGCGACATACATGTAAGACTGGTAAGAGGAGTTAAAGAGCGTTCATCCGACATTTCATGCCTCGGACTTAAAGAAGTGTTTGTCAGATGCCGAGGTGGCTGTTCCTTTGGGGGGACATCAGTAGATGAGAGGTTGACTTACGTAGAAGAACCGATTGAAATCGTGAGCAGTAAGGTTTGCAAAACGAGGAGCAAAGAGGTTCAGCTAGTAAAAGTCCAGTGAAGGTATCATAAGGGACGAGAGGCAACGTGGGAAGTGGAAGCGGAGACGAAGTCCAGGTACCCACGTCTTTCCGAGAATGGAATTCCGGGGATGGAATTCTTTTGAGGGGGGAGTATTGTAATAACCGTGATCTTGTTGGAAAGAATTAAAGTTTGAGGGAAATTTATAAAGTTGTAAAGAGCAGGGTCCATTTTGTAAATTCAGCAAAGGGTATAAAAGAAATCTATTTGGGGCACAAAACCCTAGAGAGGGGGAAATCATTCTTGTTGGCGGCTAGAGAGAATAGAGAGAAGAGAAGGAGATTTTTGGTGTTCAAGAACAATTGAAGAAAAGGTTCATCTATCAATCGAATTGGAAGAGAAAGTGGATTTAGGGTTCGATTCTACACGAAATCGCAGCAGGTAATCTTCTATTTCATTTCTTGTTCTTAGATTTCTGCTGAGATTTGGTGGGTTTTGAGGGTCCTTGCCATGAAAGTGGTAAATGATACCTTGAGAGTGGGATTAAGCACTCTAATCGTGTTTGAGTAGCAAAGGATTGTTGGAAATGGATTTATAATGTTTATGAAGTCGTTTATTGCATTATCGTTCTGTCTAAGAGGGCTTCGAGTGAGATTTTGTCTCCAAAATCTCCCCCAGCGCCGTACCCGGTATGTTTGAGTTATTCGGTAAGTTATTTCCGGTAAGTATTAGTTATCCGGTAAGTTGTTATTCGGTAAGTATTAGTTATCCGGTAAGTTGTTATCCGGTAAGTGTGTGTTACCCGGTAAGGGGAATTATATCTGGTAAGTGTGAGACCTGGTAGGTAATGGTTCCGGTAAGTGTGGGTACCCTGTAAGTGTGGGCACCCGATAAGTTAAACCGGATAGTGTACAGACAGTTGGTTTAGGATCTGAGCAGTTGCGTGTCATTCATTTATCAGGTAAACCAATTGGAAGTCAAGATCAGAGTAAGAAAAGATAGTAAGCGTACCAGGTGAGTTTTTCTAACTAAAATACGTGTTTTTGAACATGTTTTCAGAAGGAAGTGAATGAGTAAAATTGCTATGTTTATTTGCGTGATTTTACTTGTTTGAAAGTTTATATGAGATGTATGTATACATTGTGTAGACGTAAACTGGCTAAGTCGGGGGGAGTGGCCCGTCAGTGTTCATGTGGGAAGAGTGAACCGGTTATGCCTTGGGAAGAGTGACCCTGTACGGCAGCGTGAGACTGACTCGTTGTCACTTTCGAGTGACTTCAGGGTGCCATTTACGAGTGCGGATTTATCCGTGAGAGAGTTTTATAAAGTTTTATATGTGAAAGTTTTATATGCGAAAATTGTAAACCGTTTTTAAATGTTTTGAGAACTGTCAGGAGGGAGCTCACTAGACCTCATGGTCTAACCCTCACATTTTCCAAACTAAACCTTTTCAGGTAAGCAGGTGGTTGGAGGCTCTGGCAAGTGAGCTGAGCGTGCTAGTGAATAAGTGCAGTTAGAGGCAGTGCCACTACCAATTCAGTACTTAGTTTATTCTCAGTTGTGTATAGGTTGTTTCCGCCAACCTAACTTTGAGACTTATGTAACAAAATTTGGAACCCGATTTTGGGATGTTTCGTTTTATATGAATTTCATGCTTTGTTTTAGATTGGGTCGTTACAGTGGGTGTGTATACATCTCCACCGGCCACCAAGATCTCCGACCATCTCCACGACAACCACCACCACCTCTGCCCATCTCCGACGACATACCCTCAATCCTCTTCCTCACTTTCGTATCCCCCCTTCCCCTGTCGCTTCCTTCCTTTCCCTCGCTCCATCTCCCTCACTTTGCGATTGATGGCTCAGATCTGCAGACATGGAATCGCACAAAGGGGAGGATTAGAGGTATGCAGTGATAACACCACTTTTTGGCGTTATTTTCAGTTCTCAAAACAACGAGATTGGCTTGTATTCAAGTAAAAAGGCGTGTATATTACGGTTTATCTAGTGAATTATACAGGTTATATAAAAGGTGGCATCCCTCAGAAAAAGAAGTTAAAAAGAGCCCAAAACGAGTCCAAACGAAGCCTAACGGAAGCCCAAAAGCCAAGCCCAAGACCCGCGACCGAACCAGGACCCGAACCGCGAACCAGAAAACGACCCGCGCAGTATAAAAGACATGCGCGACATGTTACGCGACTTTCAAGTCGCGCAGCAAGTCACGTAACTCACTGTTTGTCGAAAATCAGCTATTTTATTCGGGTTTTAGGTCATTCATTCGGTATCCAGTTTTCACACGACGGCCAGAGCAATACCGGGGGCGATTTTCAGAGCCAAGTGACACCCGTTGGAGCCAAGATAGAGGGAGGATCAGAGATACGTTCATCAAGCGAAGTAGTGACGAGCATGATAGAAGGGAGTAACCATTCCATTTACAATTGCCACGATTATCATGTTCATATACTTATTTTCATCTTTTGCTATTGTGTTTGAATCCACCACCGACATGAACTAACCGGTTCATGTTGGGGGTTGGAATGAATATGGTTTAAGCTTGTAAACTGATGACTTGAGACTTTTATCAGTTTTCCTTTTTAATGAATGAATGCAATTTGGTGTTTAATGCTCTTGTGAGATTAGCTACCTTACAATTGTTCTATTGCTTTCAATATATGTTCGCGAGAAGTAATTGACAAGTAGAATTAGGAATTGCATGTCTAAGGTAAGAAAGGATAGAGATATACCGAGTAAATCTTAGTCCCGGTTGAATCTTAAGCTTAATGCATTTTGAACTCTATAGGTTGAGATCGAAAGATAAAACTTATTGTTTTCAAAATAGAAATCATGGTTGCTTGGAAAAGGAACCGTGCGTTGCAAATAAAATCGGTGTTACTTGAGAGAGAATAACGATTAGATAAAGATTGGGCATTCATTGATAGGAATAACTGGTATTCGAATTGAGTTAGACGTTTGTATGTGAGAACCATTGGATTTCCAACCCTCAACTTTTCTCTCTATCAAAGTTTTCAAAGCTGTTTCTGTTTTGTCTTGTGTTTGATTTGATTTTATTTATTGCAATTAAGTAGTTTAATAACAACCTCTCAATTTTCGATAGTTCAGTTAATAGCAATTATAGTAATTGTGATATTTAGTTCCTAGTTCCCCGTGATTCGATACTCGTACTTCTCTAAGTACTATTACTTGACTTCGACCCGTACACTTGCGGTAAGATTCTCGGGGTGTGAAAACTCCGTGTCAAGTTTTTGGCGCCGTTGCCGGGGAACTAGTTGTAACTAATAGCACTACCATCTATACGCGTTATTAGATTGTGCATTTTCTTATCTTGTTATTTTTCCATCACTTTCAGTTTTCGGATTATTGACTTTACTGTCTTCTTTTCAGGTACCACTTGGTTTATGCCAAGGACGACCCGTGGAAAAGAGATCGAACAATTTAATCTGGAGATCGAAAGAACCGCTCGTCGGCTGCGTAAGGAAGCGAAAGCCAAAAGGAATCTGAAATTCGAGATGTCCGACGACGAGAGACCACCTCCGCGCAATGATCCTCCACCTCGCCGCAACAATCCACCACCACCTCCGGAAAGAGTTCCGATGCGGTCATTTGCCGATCCTAATGTGGCGGCCGCACGGATAGGCATTCAACCACCTACCACTGCGGCTAACTATTTCGAAATAAAGCCGAGCACCATCGTAATGGTGCAGCAAAATCAATATGGAGGAGCACCGACCGAAGATCCTCACGCTCATCTCCGGGCTTTCGAGCGCATTTGTAGCACCTTCGAGATAAACGGGATGGAGGAGAACGCAATCAAACTGAGGCTGTTCAGTTTTTCATTAAAAGGTCGAGCTGAAATATGGATAGAAGGCCTACCGTCAGATCAGATCACTACTTGGGCACAGTTGAAAGCAGCCTTCCTCCAAAAGTTTTTCCCACCGAGCAGAACCGCCCAACTAATGGTAGAGATCACCCATTTTTCTCAATGGGATCATGAAACGTTATATGAGGCTTGGGAGCGTTATAAGGACATGATCAAGAAGTGTCCTCATCATGGGCTACAGGGCTGGGTCATCATCCAGACCTTCTTCAGTGGACTCCACCCGCAATTTAAGAACGACATCACGGCTGTCGCGGGTGGAGCACTAATGGACAAGTCGTATGAGGAAGCGTGCGAGCTGATTGAGAACTTGGCCGGACATAGTTTCTCCACTCCGATATCAGCGGTAAGACGAGTTGCAAGTGTCCAAGAGAGTAATGAGCTTGAATGAACTGAAAGCTCAACTGGCATTCATCACAAATCAGATGAATAGAGGAATTCCGGAAGCACCCGAGCAAATCCAGTATATGCAAAACCGGAATCATCAGCCGAGGAACGACCCGTTCTCCAACACGTATAACGAAGGGTGGAAAAAGCACCCAAATTTCTCGTGGAGTCAACCCGGTCAACAGCCAGGTAATTTTTCTAACTCTTCAAATTCTTCTAATGCTAATAATGCTTATAGTCCTCCAGGTTTTAATCAAAGAAACGAAGGACCAACCGGAGAGAAGAAACCGGGGCTGGAGGAGATGATGATGAAGTTCATGTCGAAAATGGACATCACGGTTGGAGAGCTAGCAAGCACTGTGAACACGGTGAAAACCGCAACTGATCATAATACGGCTGCAATCAAGATCCTCGAAAGGCAAGTAGGGCAGATCTCCGAGGCCCTACAAAACCGAACTTCCGGCACGTTCCCGAGCCAACCCGAAAAGACTAACCGGGAACATTGCAATGCCATCTATCTGAGAAATGGCAAAGAACTGAATGGGGAGCCAGCAAGGGAAGTCGAGCCTAAGGAAAAAGAGGTCGAGAAGGTAAAGGAAGTTGAAGCTGAAGAAAGCGAGGAAAGTGAACCGAAGAAGAAAGAAGTGACACCACCGGTCAAGCAGGCAGCACCAAGAGTACCTTACCCGAGCAGGCTGAAAGCAAACAAGGATGAGGTCAATTTTTCAAAATTTATAGATGTGTTTAAAAAGCTAACGATCAATATTCCTTTTGCAGATGCTCTCACCCAAATGCCCTCTTACATGAAATTCATGAAAGAGACCCTTTCCAAAAAGAGGGCAATTGATCACCAATCCACTGTTGCACTTACTGAAGAGTGTAGCGCAATCTTCCAGAATAAGCTTCCCCAGAAGCTCAATGATCCAGGGAGTTTTTCTATCCCTATCCAAATCGGGAAGTTTTCTTTCAATAAAGTTTTGTGTGATTTAGGGGCTAGTATTAATTTGATGCCCCTTTCTATTTTCAGGAAACTTGGATTGGGCAAGGTGAGTCCCACGTTCATGACGCTCAAGCTTGCGGATCGGTCAATAAGATACCCATACGGAGTCGTAGAAGACATGCTCATCAAGGTCGGTAAGTTTTACTTTCCAGTCGACTTCGTGGTGATCGATATAGACGAAGATGAAGAGGTCCCGTTGATTTTGGGACGATCATTCTTAGCCACGAGCCGAGCTTTGATTGATATGGAAGAGGGTGAGATCACGTTCAGAGTTGGCGGTGAGAACGTGAGGTTCAAGTTGCTGGAAAGAAGAAGTGGTGAAAGAGAGGAAGGAGTAGAGAAGTCCGCGAAAAACCGTAAGTGTGGACGGTACAATTTTGCGGATACGGAGCCAAGTTGAAACCGCACAGTCGTGCCACGACTTTAAATACGGCGCTGGGTGGGAGGCAACCCACCAAGGTTTGTTTCCTTTTAGTATTTTTAGTTTAAGTGTGTTTTATTTCAGAAAAACCATAAAAATCGAAAAATTGAAAAACCCAAAAATATTTTTTTAAACAGTGGGTTACGCGGTTTGCCACGCGACTTGCAAGTCGCGGGCTAAACCGCGGGAGTCCCTGCTTCTTCGTTTTGTTTTTCGTGCAGTTTTATTCCTTTCTTGCTTGTGTGTTTCTTTTCCAGTTTTCTGTCTTGTACTTTGTTTTTCTTTGTTTTGTTTTGCATGTTCTCTCCGCCCCTTTAAGTGCTCAACCTTTCAAGAATCCCCTCCGGTCGGGCAAAACAGGTATGTTCTAACCCTTTCTGCTAAACGAGTGGTGTTTGATGTGTTATTCTATTATTAGTTACACGAGATGCATCAAACCTAAGTTTCACTTAGGTTTGGGGTGCCTCAAGTTTTCCACATCTACACACTCACCTTTTGACCCTGTGCAAACCTCGGTTTCACCGAGGTTTGGGGTTGGCTTTTATTTGGCAAACCTAGGCCACGACCTAGGTTTGGGGTGCCCATATTAGAAATTATGGATTTTCTTTTGCTTGCTATGTAATGCCTTGCCCGTCCTTTTCATACCTGTAATAACTGCACAATGACTCGAGTCACATCACCTACAACTTTGCTTGCACATTGGGGACAATGTGTGGGTAAGGTTTGGGGTTGCCCAATCGGGCCCAAGTTTATGCACGTAGATTTCCTACATTTCTGAGTATCTAGATCACATAGCTAATTTTTTTTGTTTTGAATGATTGAGACCGACCATTGTGGGAAGAGTCTTACGATAGTGACGTGACCGTTAGGGAAGGACCGGGAAAGGGCATAACTAGGGACATTAGTGGAGACCACCCGATAGTGAGATTTTGAGCCTAAAAGACGTTTTTCATTTCGAGGGACTCATACACTTAATTCTTATACACTTTTCGAATTCCTTGTCGTGAATGTAGAATGATCTCACTACATTATTGTATTGAGTAGCAAAGACGAACATCAGGATATTAGATAAGGGTAAAGTAGACTATATCATGTGGACCTTCAGATATGATTCCAGGCATCTAGTTTTTGTTAAACCATTTTTAGCTAGCGTTACCTTTTACCCTTTTGTGTGTACCCATAACCCCCTTTGCAGCCAAACACGCACCTTAATTCTTTCTAAACCCACCATTATACCTTGAGCCAAAAGCCTTAGCCAACCCTTATCCGAAAGTGTGTCAATCAGAAGCAGTAATGAACTACTAGAGATAGAGCAGAAAAGAAAGAATTCCAGCCAGTCATGAGAATAAAATGGGTCAATATAACCCGAGAAGTAGAAAAGAGGACCAACGTTGCCAAAAAAAAAGGTTATTTAGATAATAGTTAGAGCTGAAAAATAAGAGAGTCAAAGCGACTCCAATAGTGAAGAAAAGGGCCAAGGAAGCGAATGTGAAACAACGAGAGTTCAGGAATTGCCAATGATTGACACACCGAGGATTTTTGATCCTTTTTACCCTTCGTTTCTTAGCCTTAACCTTAGCCCCATTACAACCCGTGTAAAGACCTGGATGATCTTTTGGAAAATGTGATTACGGTTTACGACTGCCTTTACTGATATTCCCTGTCTTGTTATTTGATTTCTGTCTGAGATCAAACTTTTGGACATTTGTGCGTCTTCAATAGAGTTGTCATGCAATTATTGCGTATTCTTGTACATAATTTCCTTAAACATGACAACACGAGCGACAACCTAGGTTCGAGTGCAAAGAGAGTATCCCGTGAGGTAGGGTCGAGGCGAAATGTTTTCCCTAGTGTGTTTGGACTTAGTCTAACCCTAATGTAATCGGAACAGCCGAGAGTTCAACCCCCAATGGAAGGTCATAGGTCAAACGAAATAAGAATGAGGCGAGAGTGAGATAGATATCCACGGGTATGGGAAATCACCGATGCATCACTTGGCACCGATTGGGAATTGTGCAGTCATTATTAATTCACTGTGTGCTTTTATTCTATTTTTATCGCTAATTTGCTTGGGGACAAGCAACGCTCGGTTTGGGGTTGTTGATAACGCCACTTTTTGGCGTTATTTTCAGTTCTCAAACCAACGAGATTGGCTTGTATTCAAGTAAAAAGGCGTGTATATTACGGTTTATCTAGTGAATTATACAGGTTATATAAAAGGCGGCATCCCTCGGAAAAGAAGTTAAAAAGAGCCCAAAACGAGTCCAAACGAAGCCTAATGGAAGCCCAAAAGCCAAGCCCAAGACCCGCGACCGAACCAGGACCCGAACCGCGAACCAGAAAACGACTCGCGCAGTATAAAAGACACGCGCGACATGTTACGCGACTTGCAAGTCGCGCAGCAAGTCGCGTAACTCACTGTTTGTCGAAAATCAACTATTTTATTCGGGTTTTAGGTCATTCATTCGGTATCCAGTTTTCACACGACGGCCAGAGCAATACCGGGGGCGATTTTCAGAGCCAAGTGACACCCGTTAGAGCCAAGATAGAGGGAGGATCAGAGATACGTTCATCAAGCGAAGTAGTGACGAGCACGATAGAAGGGAGTAACCATTCCATTTACAATTGCCACGATTATCATGTTCATATACTTATTTTCATCTTTTGCTATTGTGTTTGAATCCACCACCGACATGAACTAACCGGTTCATGTTGGGGGTTGGAATGAATATGGTTTAAGCTTGTAAACGGATGACTTGAGACTTTTATCAGTTTTCCTTTTTAATGAATGAATGCAATTTGGTGTTTAATGCTCTTGTGAGATTAGCTACCTTACAATTGTTCTATTGCTTTCAATATATGTTCGCGAGAAGTAATTGACAAGTAGAATTAGGAATTGCATGTCTAAGGTAAGAAAGGATAGAGATATACCGAGTAAATCTTAGTCCCGGTTGAATCTTAAGCTTAATGTATTTTGAACTCTATAGGTTGAGATCGAAAGATAAAACTTATTGTTTTCAAAATAGAAATCATGGTTGCTTGGAAAAGGAACCGTGCGTTGCAAATAAAATCGGTGTTACTTGAGAGAGAATAACGATTAGATAAAGATTGGGCATTCATTGATAGGAATAACTGGTATTCGAATTGAGTCAGACGTTTGTATGTGAGAACCATTGGATTTCCAACCCTCAACTTTTCTCTCTATCAAAGTTTTCAAAGCTGTTTCTGTTTTGTCTTGTGTTTGATTTGATTTTATTTATTGCAATTAAGTAGTTTAATAACAACCTCTCAATTTTCGATAGTTCAGTTAATAGCAATTATAGTAATTGTGATATTTAGTTCCTAGTTCCCCGTGATTCGATACTCGTACTTCTCTAAGTACTATTACTTGACTTCGACCCGTACACTTGCGGTAAGATTCTCTTGGTGTGAAAACCCCGTGTCATGCAGTAGTTGCCTGAACTGCAAATTCTTACTTACATCCAAATTCTTCCCTAATCTTTTCAAGAAACAAGAATCAAACGGAATCTCTCCACTCAACAAATTCTTACTCAAATTCAAATGATAAATAAGTGAAAGATTCCCCAAACCCAGAGGAATACTTCCGGTTAACCTGTTGTTTTGCAGCGACAATGTGGTTAAGTTCGACAACTGAGAAAAACTCGCCGGAATTTTGCCAGAGAAGCCGGAGTTAGCAAGCCGGAGTTCTTGTAGCTTTGAAAGTTGACCCAACTCAAAAGGTAATTCAACAAACATCGGGCTGTTATCCATGATTAAGTATTCTAATCCCTTAAAACTCCCCAATCCAACCGAAAGTTTTCCGTGAAATATATTGTTGTTGAGTGCAATGAACGTCAATGAACTCAGTTTCTAAATGGTGGTCGGAACAGTTTCGGTGAGCAAGTTTGAGCTCAAGTCTAGTTTTTGAAGCATATGTATATGTATATAATATAAATATGAAAAATGAAATATTTTGTTTTTATTTTATTTTAAAAGAAAAAGACAAAAAAGTGTAAAAAGACGAAAGTACCCTTCACTTAACTGAGTTATTTAACGGAGTTAGTAAGCAGGGACTACTTTCAAAACGTTTTTAAAAGACAAGGGACGATACTTGCAGTTTTTGAAGTTTAAGGACCACTTTCAAAGATTTTGGTAAACATCAGGGACGAAATTTGTAGTTTACTCTTTATTTATTTTCTGAAAGAATAATGTAATTTAGCTTTTCTAAATAAAAAATTCAAAGTATATTTCCATATGAAAATGGTATTCAACTTTAATAAAATTTCTATTTCAAGTTTTTTATATATATTATTATAATATTTTATAAATTTATTATCTTAATACACTTTAAAAAAATATTCTAATAATAACTTGATTTTATTTATAAGTATAAATAAAAGATCATTTATTTAATCTCACTAAATTTTATAGAGTAATCTAAACTTATGTTTTTGTTTCTTTACGATGAATGAAAGAAAAGTAAGGTAAGATAATAAGACAGGAAAAAGAAAATGTTTAGTTATTTGAAAATTTTTAAGAAGGGAAAAGAAGATCAAAGACAAAAAAAATGTTTTTAATGTATCCATTTCTCATCTAACAGTTGATATCCATTTTTCATGTCAATCTCAACTTTTGATCGGAACCCAACCCTAAGTAAATATTAGGAGTTTGCAGAAAGTCAACCGATCTAATAGGAACCGACCGATCCAATTAGAACTGACCGACCATAATTGGATATCCAATTGTAATTGGATCAGATTGAAAATTTCAACATTCAATTTGGATCGGTTGGTTATTGGATGGCAGTCCAGAACCGTGCGAACTGAACCAACCAACATCCAATTAACCATCTGATTACCATCCAGTTATCCATCCAACTATCATCCATTCAATTTGTTAGAAATTTTCTTAATATGAATTTGTTTTGTGTTGTTTTTGAATTTTTAGTCTCACTTGTGTTTGTTTTAATACATATTAAAATGATTAAGCAATTTATTTCATTATTAAAAAATTGAATTAAATTAACACATTGAATGGATCTGATATGATTATCCATTGGATGTCGGATGGATGCAATCCGGTCCAATGAATATCCGATAATAAAATCCAATGAATATCCAATAAGAATATCAAATGGATAAGACAAACCAATCCAATCATCCATTAGATTGGAAAAATTCACATCCAATGGATGATTGGATCGGTTGGATTGAAAAAATCCAGCATTCAATGGATGATTGAATCGGTTTGGATTAAAAAAATCCAGCATTCAATGGATGATTGGATTGGTTTGGTTCCCATCACATCCATTGGATGTCAACCTATAAAGAATCCTAGTTAATATACATTGACATACCCTATAATGAAATAATGTTTCTTATTTTTTGTATGAAAATTTAAATTATCTACCATAATATATATAGAGGCCCACTATTTTGTAAACTTTTTTTCATGTAAACTTTGGATTTCATAGATTTTCTTGATGAAATTGTTTCATGAAATTGTTTATTTTGCTGAAATTGTTTCATATCATTCGTTTCTTGATGAAATTGTTTCATATATTTGTGTTTTTTATGAAGTTTCATATATAGTTTTTCATTCCTATAAACTGTTTCATATATTTTCTCAGTTTGATGAAACTTTGTCTTTTTTACATAAAAAATACAAATATATGAAACAATTTCATCATGAAACGAACGATATAAAACACTTTCATCAAAATAAACAATTTCATCAAACAATTTCATCAAGAAAACCTATGAAATCCAAAGTTTCCAAAGTTTACACACATTTAGTGGTTTATAATTTATTATCTCTCAATATATATATATATATATATATATGTATATATAGAATGATAATCAAATGAGAACCACAAATATGTTACAAACCCGTGAAAATCAATATAAAAATATTTGTTTACATGATTTTTTTTCATCAAAACCCGTGATTTAAGATATTGTTTAACATATATTCGTGTTCAGCCTGTGAAAAGATTACATGTGATTTTTTTATTCACCTACTGAAATTAAAAATACACGTAAAAAATATCCACATGGTGGAACAAATTCATGTGAAACTATCATATTATGAAACAAATATATGTGAAACAAAATATCTTAAATCATAACATTTAATGAAAAAATATAATGTAAAACAATATTTTTATATGAGTTTTCACGAGTTGATTACATATTTGTGGTTCTCATATGACATGTTAAGAAAGGGGGATTAACAATGTACGGGAATGTGAGAAACAATCATAATTCATTGAAAATACCACAATAAAAAATAATTTTAGAGATTAGAATGATTATCATTTTAGTTTGAATCAAATATTATGTTAATGATATAATTTTAACAAAAACAATATTTGAATATCTTAAAAATCTCATTGTATTTTTTACATTTATTTATAATTTTTATCAAGTTTTATATGATTTTTTACTATTTTTAAGATACTCTTTTGACAAAAAAAAATCACATTTTTCATCAAATATCATATGTTATATCTACAATTAATCCATTAACTTTTTTATATCAATTTTCTCTATTTTATGGATTCACGTTCTGAATTACATATGATTAGTTAGGTCTAACATATAATCTGTTATGTATCATATATGATCCACTTTGTGAAACTTTATTACTTATCACGTATGATAATATGCGTGTGAATATATATGTTACATGTTATCACATGTGATATATATATATATATATATATATATATATATATATATATATATATATATATATATAGAGGGTCAGGTTCAAGGAAAAACCTCATGAAAACGGAAAACTGAAAACCTCTAGGAGCCCTTAATCTGGACGGTATGCACTTGTACATACAAGTTATTTGTAACATGCATTTGTGCATATATGCACAAATGCATAATGCACTTGTGCATAAAACCAAAAAGTCAACTATTTACCTTTATGCACAAGTGCATACCGCCCGGGGAGATCATGTAATAAACAAATTAATTTACGAAAAAACAAGAAACAATATGTATTATATACCTTATTTAATAAACATATTAAATAAAACATTATTTAATTTTAATAAGAAGTGTATTATTGTCAGTTTCTTGTATATCATGACATATAACTGTAAGAATAATCCCTAATAAATTGGGATTAACTTTTTTCTTTCTAAACCGATTTGAAATCTTATTGATCATATTTATAATAGATAGCTTTTGCCAATCATATCTGATTATGTATACATAATTTTTAGATTTTATTGTGATGCAACTTTTATCACATGTGATAATAAACCACTTATACTCATACATATATATATATATATATAGAGGGAGGTTCAAGGGAAAACCTAAAAAAAAACGGAAAACTGAAGAACACCCTAGGAGCCCTTCATCTGCTCTCTACAATACCACTTTGAGAGCATCTACAACAGCTTTTTCAAAATGGTGATTTTGGACAATTTTTTGCTTCAACAACTTATCCAAAATTTTCTCTAAAATGAAGAAAATATGAGAGAGAGTGTAATTTTCTCCAAATTTGGAGATATCCCAAAAAATGATTGTCAAGGAAGATAAATGATTTTTTATTATATCTTATCAATGAAAAACTTCGAAATAAAATGATTAGGCGAGAGAAATAATATTTTATTAAATATATGATATATTTTAATAATATAATCAATGATCTATCTCTAAAAACGGGAACCTGTTGCAAATTAATGTATTTTTTCGAAAATTTTAATTTTTGTATCTTTATTTTAGAGAAATTTTGGGAAATATGTTAAAAATGTTGGGAGTAAAATAAGATATAAGATTAATCGAATTAAATATTATGATTTTTAATATTTAATTACAAAAATATAGACTATATAAGTGATATTAACTTTGTTTATTAGGGCATCCACAATGGTGAAGTTGTATGAATGATTTGAAAAAAATAAAAATATATAAAAAGTTGTCGGGCCCACCATAATATATTTTCTCTCTCTTTTGTCTCTCACATTTATTTTTTCAAACACTTGAGGAACATCAAGTGGTTGATAAGTAAAGTTTTATTCAAGTCATTGTCTTCAATGGTCAAGCCTTATTCAAGTCATTTTCAAGTAATCTTCAAACAACCATCTCCGGAGATGCTCTTAGAGCATCTCCAATGGTTGCTTGAAGAAGGCTTGATGAAGACTTGAATAAGGCTTGACCATTGAAGACAATAACTTGAATAAAACTTTACTTATCAACCACTTGAGGTTTCTCAAGTGGTTGAAGAAATTATTGTGAGAGGCAAAGAAAGAGAAATGAACAATATGATGGAACCAAATTTTTTTTAATATATTTTTATTTTGATCAAATCTTTCACATGGATTAAAAAAAAATTTAAATGGTGCGGGGTATCCCGGGTTGGGGAAGCCGCTGGAGCCCGGGGGTGCCCAACCCGCACTAACCCGGCTCATGGTGTACCGGAACCCGCCTAACCCGGCGGTGTCACCTCAGCCAAAGCCGCAGGAGCCCGCTCCCGACTACGGATGGCCTTAGGATTAAGAAAATAAAATAAAAGGCACCTACCATTTATTCGTTGAACAAAGAGGAAAGGCTAGTGCAGATAGATGCAACAAGTTTCCAGTAAATCGATGGTAGGGAGAGATTCTCCTCCTAAAAGAAATAGTGTATGATTTGGTTAGGGCTAAACTTGTCTTTTCCAATACGAAGGACATTAAATGATTATGCCTCCTTTCTATTACTTTTAAATATCATCATTTAAACCGTAGCATAAGCATTAGATAAAAAAAAATTAAAGTTAAGCAATATATTAAGAGAATCTCCAACAACTTTTTTAAAATATAGAAAATTGCATTTTTGTTTTCTATATTAGTTCAATAGCTTCTCTATATTGTTATCTAAAATAGATAAAATTAGAGAAAACTTCAAGTTTAGAGAATTCTCTAAAACTTGCTAGATGGAGAGATAAATTACTTTTTATTCATTCGTACCAATAGGATTTAGTTATCATTATTTTATAAAAAATGTATTGGGATGATAAATTTAAATAATATAATGGATGTTGAGTTCTCTAAAATAGAGTGTCTGTTGGAGTTAGATGTAATTCATTTTATAGATTTTGACTTTTAAATCTCTACTTTAGAAAAATTATAGAGAATCTATTGGGATGCTCTAAAATGGATTCTTACAAATTTTGTATTATTTAACTATTTAAGTGGTTTGAGACTCACTATTTTGTAAACTTTTTTTCATGTAAACTTTGGATTTCATAGGTTTTTTTGATGAAATTGTTTCATATCATTCATTTCTTGATGAAATTGTTTCATATATTTGTGTTTTTATGTAATTTCATATATTTTTTTTTTCATTCCTCTGAAACTGTTTCATATATTTTCTCAGTTTGATGAAAATTTATCGTTTTTACATAAAAAACACAAATATATGAAACAATTTCATCAAAAATGAATGATATGAAACAATTTCATCAAGAAAACCTATGAAATTCAAAGTTTACACACATTTAAAAGTTTGTGAATTATTATCCCTATAGTATAAATAACGGCTTTGATTGGAATTGGTAATTCCATCCATTTTGTTAGCAAATGATAGATTCTCTTTTTATCCGAAAAAGACTTAAATAAACTAAAATATTTTACCAAAGAGCATTTGGCCTAGCGGTATGAGAGCCTTTGTTCACATAAGAGGTTAGGGGTTCAAACCTCATCAAAGAGGAGGAGAGTGTGTGAGTTTAATTGTTGCATTTGTCATATATGAATAATATATATATACTTCAAAAAAAAACTAAAATATTTTAAATTTTGATCAAATAAAATGTAAAAATGTGATTCAATTATTTTTCTTTACATCCAATGTTATATAAGAAGTCATTTATAGATAAATATAATAAGTAATAATAATCCTTCCGTTAATCTCAATTGTTAAGTTATTTATGAAACCGATTTAAAGATGGTCAATAATTGGCCTTTTTACTCAAATAACAACAATCAACTACTAAAAAAGAAGTGTTTACTAAAGTGCCCTCAAGAAAAAGGGTTTCTTTCTTGTTTGGTTGAAATGCATTTGCGCTTTCTAAGCAATTCCTTTGAATAAAAAGGAAATGGCAAAAAAGTAAAATCCATGAAATGAGTCTGGTTACTCACTTCTGTCCTTCCATTTTATATTTTCTGGGCTGACATATTGGCAGTCATTGCTGTTGTCTCAAAGCTTCTGCTGCCATTTTTTGTTGGGTGGTTGGCCTAAAGATGTCTACAAACCTCTTCTCCTTCCTTCCATAAAAAAACAACCATTTCTTGTTAGGTTGGTTGGCCTAAAATCCTATTCACTATTTACATCCTCTAAAAACTTATATAAATTTATAAGGGTATATATATATATATATATATATATATATATATATATATATATATATATATATATATATATATATATATATATATATATATATATATATATATATATATAGGGCAAATCAAATGCAAACCTTGCATTTGTTGCACCCCTTACAAACCAATCATAACCTTTCATTTTTACATCTAATGGTCTAGATTAAAATGGGTATGAATTGTAAATATCTAATTTGCACTTACCAAAACTGAAAAAGTAAAAGACACTGGAAGGGCAAAATTGGAAGAAAAATTAGAATTTCAAAAAGGAAAAGCATATCTAGGAGCATATCTCGGGATTTTCTAAACAAAATTTGGAATTTCAATGGTGACCCATCTCCTCCTCCACCATGTCTCCGGCGTCTCACCCTCCACCGTCTCTCCGCCGTCTCCTCCTCCACCGTCTCTCCGCCTCGTCCTCCTCCACCGTCTCTCCGCCTACTCCTCCTCCTCATTCTTTTCGTGACAGCACCACTTTCTATCTGCCGCCTCCTCCACCGCCACAATATTCAGCTTAACCCAGACGACGACGATTGAAACAACGTGCAAAACCATAGAGAACCCAGTGTGCATAGATGCAGATCGAAACGATGTTGAACAGGATAAGCTTAGGGATGAAACAACTAAAAAGGGTAAATGAAGAAGACCTGTTATAAAGAATGAGTTTTTGGAAGGTAAGCATACGTACTTTTTTTGTATATGCAATTTATCGTTTTGATGGTTGCATATATGCAATGATCTACCATTTTGATGGTTGCATATATGCAATGTTCTACTGTTTTGACGGTTGCATATATGCAATGTTCTACCGTTTTAATGGTTGCATATATGCAAATAGTTGCATATATGCAAATGTTCTACCGTTTTGATGATTGCACATATATAATGGTTATTTATTAATTATTGCATATATGATACAGGTTGGATTGCATGCCGGAGAATATGAATATGCTAGAGAGGATTCTAAAGATAATGACAAAAATTTAGGAAATGATTTGATTAGTTGTACCAGTTACAATATTATCCAAAAATAACCAAAAAATCTGTATTTGTCGATTTACCATATTAACCCTGAATAATATTTTTTATTTTAATAAAATACTAAATGACATGGACAAATCAATGGTTGAGATGGGTTTGTAAAGGGGTGCAACAAATGCAATGTTTGCATTTTACGGAGCCTCTCTCTCTCTCTCTCTCTATATATATATATATATATATATATATATATATATATATATATATATATATATATATATAGGGGAAGTTTCTTTTACAAACCAGTACATTTGTAAAAACTATGCAAACCACTTCTCCACCAATCATTTTAATAAATTTAATTAAAATTAATTATTAATTAATATATAACCGGAGGGGTATAGAGGTCATTTTACATATTTTTTTTCAATATTTCGAGAATTGTTATCTAATTAGGTAATTTCCTAAATTAATGGGATTTGTTAATATCCCATTCAATTTAACATATTATCGGTTGTCTTTTTCATCTGGGTATGAAATTATCATTCTTTGTTCATCAACATAAAAAATGGCGGATTCAACATCGATTAACGAGATATATGTGTGTGATATTTTTTCTCAACCCGATCAAACTAACGACAATGATTCTGTTCCCGAAAATCATGAATCCATATAAATTTATCAACCTAGAAATCATGAATCCTTAAAATCATCAACCCAGAAATCACGAATCCATATAAACCTATGAAGCCAGAAACATGAATCCATATAAATTCATGAACCCAGAATCATGAATACAAAATAACCCAGAAAATCATGAAGAAAAACTAACCCAAAATCATGAAGACAAACTAACCCAGAAAAAAAAAATGATTATGGTGGTGACTGTGGTGGTCAGCGGCGGTGCTGAATCTAGCGGTGGTGGTGGTGCCTGGGTGGACAGCGTCGGTGGTGGTGCTTGTGGTGGACAGCGGCGGTGGTGGTGGTTGTGGTGGACAACGGCGGTGGTGGTGGTGAATGTGGTTGACAGAGGCGGTGGCGGTGGTTGTGGTGGACAGCGGCGGTGGTGGTGGTTGTGGTGGACAGCAGCGGTGGTGGTGGTGAATGTGGTGGACAACGGCGGTGGTGGTGGTGACTGTTGCCGGCGGCGATGGCGGAGGCGGCGGCGACGGATTTGAGAGGAAGAAGAGAGGGAGAGAAGAGAGAGAAATGAATCTTTTTTTAATTATGAAATTGGTAGAGGATAGAGGTAGGATCCGTGATTTTAGGGAGAGAGATAAAAGGCAATGTTGTTTTACCAATATACCCTTGTATCCATTTTTTAATTATGAAATTAATTCACATATTGTCAATATTTACCAAATTTGCCACCGGATGAATCTAGACCCTTGATTAAATTAATGGATGGTGATTAAGGTAGTTGCATAGTTTCTAACAATATGGTGGTTTGTAAAAAATACCACCCCTATATATATATATATATCAATTTAGGTCAAAATCAGATCAACTATTTATTAAAAATGTAAAAAAAATGGGTTTAATGTTGATAAAAGTAAGGAGGAAATTAGTAAAGTAAGGTACATCTAAGGCCATCCACAGCGCATAACTAAAAGCCCTCAAGCCCTCAACGCCACATCAGCGCCACATCAGTTTTTCTCCTAACCCTCTCCTTACCCTAAAATGGTTTACCGGGTACCCGATGCTATTATGGAACCCACAACCCACCCCACCCTCACCCTCCTCTCACATACACCCTCGGGTTCAGCGGATTTTCAAGCCCGGAAGCCAAGCCCGAAGGGATGCCTGCAACTCCCCGTACCACTACCCGAAGGAGCCCTTGAAGCCCGAAGGTGAACCCGCAGCCAAGCCCGAAGGCGCTGCGGATGGCCTAACAGGTAGAGAAGAATGTATAAATAATCTTTAGAGTAAACTACACTTTTGGTCCCTGTGTTTTGGTGTTTATAATACATTTGGTTCCTACAGTTTAAAAATTACACTTTAGCCACTACAATTAGCCATTCGGTCCGGATTTGGTCCCTCTGACCAACATCCGTCCAATGTCAGCCGTTAGCCT
Organism: Saussurea involucrata; assembly: GCA_033807775.1. Classification (NCBI taxonomy): domain Eukaryota; kingdom Viridiplantae; phylum Streptophyta; class Magnoliopsida; order Asterales; family Asteraceae; genus Saussurea; species Saussurea involucrata. The sequence goes on from CM066320.1 coordinate 221,968,875, forward strand.
CTACCACGTGACTTAAGCGTGAGGGTATTTCCGTCTTTTTTCCTCTAAACCCCTTTTTGTCTCTTTTTATTTAATGAGCTTCTTCCCACCGAATTTTTTTACCTCCAAAATCATACCGAAGAAGACGAACGGGTGCTTTGTCTCACTCTCAATCAACAATGGTGGTGGTCTGCGTGTGTGGCTACACTGCGAATTTAAGAACTCGTGGACGAACAACAACCCTGGAAGAAGGTTCTATTGTTGTTCAAACCCAGTAAGTGGTGTGGTCTCAATCCCTTTCAAAAACCCTAAATCCTTCCTAAAATCTTGTTTTTTTGTTTCACAGGCTACAAATTGTGGGTTTGTAAAATGGGTTGATAGACCAATGTGTGCACGTGCCATCCAAGTGATTCCTGGGTTGATCAGAAGCAAGAACATTGTTGAGCAACAGTTGAATGAGAAGACAATTGAAGCTCGAAAGTTGAAAGTTTTGTTGATTGCTTGTTGGGTGTTTTTTGTGTATGTTTATTTCTGTTAGATCATGGTTGATCAACATGGGATGTTGTTTAGGTAGTTTGACTAGTGTAGTTTTTTTTGGTGGTTTTTGGTGGTTATTGGTATACTTTTGGTGTACTGAAAGTGTTGTACTTTTGACAAAAATGTGTTAATGGAAATTGTGCACTTTTGACATCTCTATGTTAATGGAACATGTTTGATCAAAATGCTTACCAAAACAGGGCAATTGACACTGATATTAAGCAAACCAAAACAGGGGAATTGACAAAATGTGACCAAAACATAATTGTGACCAAACTGTTCATTGCATAAGTTACCAAAACAACCACAATTGTTCATTACATAAGTTACCAAAACAAACCACAATTGTTCATTACATAAGCAACCAAAACAAAAGATAACATCAAACCCAAAGCACCCTCATGCTGCTCTATCTTCTTGCCCTTTGCAGGTCCTAGAATTGTGACCTTTCTTGTTGCACTTGTTACATGTAACTGGCTTCCCCCTTCTGACAAGCTTTGTACCCTTCACAATGGGCTGACTCAACTCTTCTATAGTCTTTCTTCTTTTCTTCTTGGGCCTCCCAACAGGAGTGTGATGCTTTGGTGCAGTGAGAGTCAGTGTGCAATCTGATTGAGGCCAATGCTCCCTACCACTTATTGGCTCAATGTTGAATGCATAAACATATTTCCAAGTACTAAAACTGTAACTAGAATGCACCCACTTCTCTGGAATGTCAACATCCTCTCCATTTGCTTGCATGGACCATATACAAGCCACATCATGCTTACATGGTATGCCTGTTAGTTCCCACTTCCTGCAAGTGCATGCCTTCTCAATAGGATCCACAACACATTGTTCCATCCAGGGGCCACTAACCTGATACTTCTGCCCCCCACTCCATAGCACAGTGTATTGGCAAGCCTGTGTCTTGATTTCATTCAAAATCTTTGTGGCTGTGGGAGTAAGGAGTCCACTTGACCTGTCAATCAACTTCCTAACATTGACAATCCTTTTCATCAAGTACTCCCTAATGTACTCTAGGGCCATGATTATAGGCTTGTCTCTCCCATCAATGAGTTGTCTATTAAAGACCTCACACATGTTGTTCAATACAACATCACAATGAGCTCTACCTGTGCATACCATGAATGGGTATTAATTTAGTAGAATAAACTTAAAGGTGTAAACTTAGAAGAACAAGTTTAAAGGTTATGTACCTGTAAAGTGGGATCTGCTCCAGCTCTGTGGTGGAATATCTTTCAAGTAATCATGTGCAACTTTGTTCAGATTTTTCAGCTCTTCCATACATCTCCCAAATTGGTTCACTGTAGTTGCAGTAGCACACTTCCACAACAGATCCTTGTATTCCTTGCCTTTCCATGTTTTTTTCATGTTCTCATGTATGTGCCTCAAGCAAAACCTATGCTCTGCACTTGGAAAGACCCTTGCTATTGCTGGTATGATACCCTGTAAAGTAGATGTTCATTAGCATACAAATTGAGCATACAAACTATAAATAAAAAATACAAATTACCTTCTGTCTGTCACTAATGAATGTGAAGTTAGAGTTTCTATCCAACTCTAGATCATCTCCCAAATATTACAAAAACCAAGTCCAGGAGTCTGTGTTCTCAGCCTCCACAATTGCATAAGCAAGTGGATAAGTTCCATGGTTTGGATCAATTCCTACAGCAGATAAGATCTGACCAGGAAAGGGTCCTTTCATGAAAGCCCCATCTATTCCCAACAACTCCCTATCACATTTTTTGAATCATTGCTTTAGTGCACCAAGACAGACATATATCCTCTTAAACTGCCTAGTTACTGAGGATTCCATATTTGGTTCACTTTCAACCTCCAGCTTGACTGTTGTCCCTGGATTTGTCTTCTTTAGCTCAAGAATGTAGTCTCTCAGCAAACTGTATTGTGCAGTGTAACTCCCGTGCATCTTGTCCAAAGCTTTTGTCTTTGCCCTAAATACCTTCTGTCTTGAAAGCTGCAATTGTAGTTTGGCTTGGAGTTGGTCTTTTAGGGCTCCAATAGGTATAGTTGGGTTAGGGATGATGGTACCCTCTATTTGTGATGAGAGAAAGGATGATGTGTATTGTCTCACTTTTCTGTATTGAAGACATTTATGCACATCATTGTAGGTTTTTACTACCCATGTTTTGTCTTCACCATTTGTAGAGATGTGCAGTACCCAAGGGCAGATGGGCCCATCAACTTTTGACCCTGTTGACTTTGGCTTAGTTGACTTTGACTCTTTATTGCTACTTTGACCCACCTCTTCACTGCATGTTGGAACCTTACCCCTGCACACAACCCTTACCCTTACTTTGTCATTCTTTAGTATACAAAGGTCCCTCCTTGTTTCAATGGAATGTTTGGCAATCATGTCTTTAATCTCCTTTTTATTGCCAAAGCATTCCCCAACATAAAAGTTTACATTCCCTGTATCATGTGCATGCTCCTTTCTTAGTTTTCTAAGCTTGTGCTTCCTGTGTACTTCAATGTCTGAGTCAGATCCATTATAAAAAGCATCAACTTCAACTTCAAGTGGATCATCTTCCCCTAAATTATGTTCCTCAACTAACTCCTCTGTATTACCCAACCATTCAATATCCCAATCTATGATGAAACAAAAGTTCTTCATGTTAACACCAACCTTTGCCATTTCATCCTCCATGTAATCTGAGTCTTCACTGTCATCTTCTTGGACAGTTTCTTCTTGGATAGATGGTTCTTTAATAGATGGTTCTTGGACAGATTGTTCTTGGATAGATGGTTCATTAACAGATGGTTGCTCAATACCAAGTTCTTCCCAGAAAGGATCAAATTGAAAAGGCTCTTGATTGAGGTCTTGTTCCAACCCAGTTTCAAGTACTGACTCATCAATCCCAGATGCTTGTCCCAACCAACTCTCAACTACTGGTGTATATTGCTCTGGTTCCTTCCACTCCAACAGTAACCTCTTTTTGCATGACTTCCTTCTTGATTGAGGAATTAGAGGAGGATTTTCATCAGCAAGTTGCTCAATTACAACTTTTGGTCCAACTGGTGACTTGTTGTATGTACCCACAGTTGTCCTAAACTGCTCTATGTATACCTCAATCATTTTATTAGTTGAGGTGTGCTTGATAAGATTGATTATATCTTGATCATTGCCTAAGGCTCTAAGTCCAATATCTAGGTTACTATCAGGGGTAAGAAAATGGTAATACATGGGGTACTTACCAGTGCAACCAAGCTCAATAACCATGGCATTGATCTCATGGACACTAAGTTCATAAACATCAACCAAGTCAATAAAGTCACTTCTACCTTCAATGTACTTCCTTCCAGGCCGTTTTGTAAAAAGACCACCATGATGTATCTTTAATGTAATGAGGTTTGGATAATGCTCTGCAATCAAATATTCAAACTAATGACATCAGTTTCAATCAACTAGACAAATAATCAAAAACTCAAAAATTGTCAAGGATATACTTACCATATACGTACTGTAGATCAAAGTCTTCATGTACTGACCTAATCGTCCACATTGCAGGTTGCATACATATACAGAGTTTGAAGATGGTGGAGAGAAAGGTCTCTGGAACAGAGGGTAAACGATAGGGACGAAAATGAAATCAAGTGTTTTTGTTTTGGACAATAAAAGAGACAAAAAGGGGTTTAGAGGGAAAAAGACGGAAATACCCTCACGCTTAAGTCACGTGGTAGAGGCTAACGGCTGACATTGGACGGACGTTTTGTCAGAGGGACCAAATCCGGACCGAATGGCTAATTGTAGTGGCTAAAGTGTAATTTTTAAACCGTATGGACCAAATGTGTTATAAACACCAAAACACAGGGACCAAAAGTGTAGTTTACTCTAATCTTTATTATTTTCCAACTTATATCAAAAGTTAATCATGATTGATTTATATTCAATAACAAACTTATTTAGAGCATCTCCGACAGATTTCTTAAAATTTCTCCAAAATAGAGAACTAAAAGTCAAAATCTTCAAAAAAAATTACATTCATCTCCAACAGATTCTCCATTTTGAAGTAGAAAACATTGATTATAATATTAAAATATTATTTCTCTCTCCAAATATTATTTTTCAAAAATTTCTATTGGTGCTCTCACTTAGTAATCATTTTTTGGGTTATCTTTGTATTTGGAGAAAAACTCATTATCTCTCCTACTTTCTCCATTTTAGTGATAGTTTTTGGGAAACTGTTGGAGCAAAAAAAAACAACCCTAAATGCTCATATTCTTCAAAATAGAAAAACTGTTGGAGATGCCCTTAGTTACATAAAATATTTGTTGGTTCGTATTTGTTTGGTTCAGTTGAATTTTAAACTTATGAATAAAGATAACTTGTAAAATTTTCAGTTTTAATTTCACTTATATAAAAGAAAATTACCCATAATATTACATGTAACATGAGTTATCAAGTTTGTCAGGGTGTTAAAAAACACCAAGTTGCTTGGTAAAATATAGAGAGTACAATAAGTGTCATGATAAGCCATTTCATGCTTAAAACACTTTGACCAGCATGCAATCAGGTGAGGTAATTATATAGATAATAGCATGCATTCAGGTAATTGTATTTTGTATATGATGAATTAAAAAAAAAACACAAAAAATATTATAATCCTTAATAAAAAAAATTAAATGAAAGTTAATTATAGTTACCAAACACAATGATTTAATTATAATCAAGATTTTTGTGTTCTACCATTGTTAATCATTAAAACTCAAATTTAAGCTTCTTAGTGTATCTCTCTCTCACTTTAGTCACCACAATAAAACAAATCATAATGATAGCACTCTTGAGGGTCATAAAATGTTTTTCATTACAATAGACAATAACAATATCAATGGTTGCCCGTGCAATCCTTGTTCAAATCGGAGAGATAAAAAGGTTTATCTAGAACGTGAGGAGGAAATACTTCATATGTAAATTATCGGTAAATGATTTTTTTGTTCACATACATATATCTTCAAAGAGTTATATATAAGTAAGCAAGCCTTGGTTAATATATTTATCTTCAAATGGATTTACCAATATATGAATCCTTCTTTGTCATATTCTCAATCTTATTTCATGAATCTCCCTGTATATACATATGTATATACGTTGTGGCACAATTGTAGTACAAACATTTATTACATAACATTTAGGCCATTTTCAAGACTTTTGTGCATGTAGGATATTAATATGGATAATGTAACACCCAAAAAATTTGGAAAAAAACAGAATTTGGAACTCACGGACGTCCGCATAGTGTGGAAGTCCGCACATCATCCGCGGAAGCAACAGAGAAAAAATGGGTTTTACTTCATCTCCTTCATCAAGTTTCTAGGGTTTTACCCAACCCTTTTCACTCCACTTTGAAAATTGGGAGTTTGTGGTTCATCTTGGTGGTTCTAGAGATGTTTGGTTGGTGGATTCAAGTTATGGCTAAGGTAATCTTCTCTTCTCTTCATTTATTGAAGTTAGGGTTTTGATATAAGTGGGTATTTTGGTATAAAATGGTTGGAGGATGATTCTACACGGTTAGATCTAACTATTGATGGTTGGAACTCATGGATCTAGGTTTTTGGAGGTTTTGGCTTGAAGATGCAAGCTTCTTCAAAGGAGCTTACGTTTGGGGAAATTCTAGATTTAGCCTAAATCTAGCAAGGTGAGTTCAAGCTGATTTGTGAAAACTTTGTACATGCCAAAAATGTTATTTTCCAAGTATTTGAGTGTTTTACTTGAAATTATAAATTGTTGAGTTATTTGATGGGTTTAACTCTTTTGAAGTATTTAACTTCTTAAATGTTGTAAAACACCCATATTTGGGATTTTTGGATATTTTGATGTGTAGAAATCATAATATGTCCTTAAAAAGATTTATTGCTCAAAATGAAGTTTATTTGATGGTTTAATCATATTGGTGAAATTGATTTTATAAACCATTTGGGAAAATTCACAATTTAGTGTCATAGTCATTTTGAGAATTATAAGGGTATGAGTCCTTTTGGGGAAAACCCTTTTTGTTTAAACAGTGTCGAGTTTTGGGTTAATAATGATTTTGTGGTACTTGTTTACCTAATCAATATTTAAATGCATTTTATGCAATGATGACCGTTATTTATGTGTCTAATGAGTTTTTAGCATTTTGCTCGGTTTTGACTTTGAGAAAGTCTTGGGGATATTTTGTTCGGTTTTGATGACTCAATGTGGGGTCTTAATTATGGTTTGCATTTATTGCATCATATCGCATTTATTGCACATTATTAATACTCACATGTCCGGGTGCGTTAGTCATTCCAGGATGGGCTTATTATTATAGACTGTGTTGCATTGGATCCATAGGCACGTAAGTCAGTCTTTATTTGATGGTCTACTGGGTGTTGCGGGATTTGACCGAACCCCATGTTTGATGACCTTTACATTCAAGGGTACACTAGGAGGGCTGAGTCCGGTTGAGCTGTCAGGTTGATTGACGGGCGTTTTATTGACCTTCGCCATGTCGGGGCAATGTCATGGTTGTATCCCCGCTTGTGCCGAGCCTTTGGTGGTATTCTTATTGATACTTCACTAAGGTCAACTGTCTCTTTGGGTGTGACGTGTAAGACGTCGTATGGGACACTTGGGCTTTTATGCAGTGAAGTGCCATACGATTAACGTTGTATGAGTGGCGTACTTTTGTGTTCATCCACTCTCAATGGATACGGGTCTCCCTCGTCGTTGGCCAACCTTACATGGGATTTTAATGTCCCCATTTTATTGTTGTTGGTCTTATACATCTGACTGCGATTTGATGGCTTTAATATTGGATTCCCCTCCATGTATATTAAGGTTCGAATGAAGCATGTCATTTCCATATTTATGGTATTTGGAACTTCATTACATTTTACGTTCGCGTGAGTATTGGTTCGTATTATGTTTTCAATGAAGTGTCATATTTAAATGGATGGGTTTTCCATGATTTATGGGTTGAGTATTTTGTCGTCAACCGCATTTGAAGGTTTTGCCTAAACTAGATTTATTCACGTATTTGAATGAGTTGGGATCGTAATTCATTTTGAAAAACGCTTTATACCTTTTGGGAACTTTTCTCCTAGATTTTAGGTGCGTTGGAAAATGAGTCGTTTATATCCCTTTTTCGTAAATTCTTTTGGAAATCATAATCTACGTTGCAAACTTTCATTTAAAGAATTATTAAAATCATGATATAAACTCTTGAACTCACTAGGCGTTAGCCTAACCCTTTTTATTCGTCGGCATGTGCAACAGGTTCAGGTTGGGAGTAGTTCTAGTGACACGTGTGAAAGGGTGTGGGCTAGAAATGTGCTCAAGAGGTGAATTGATTAAGTGATGTCTTCCGCATTTACCCTTGGGAATAGCACTTCGTATTCGGGTTAAGTAATACCCGAAGTGAGTTTAGTCTTTGTAATAAGATTTGAATTATATAATGTTGAGATTGATTATAGATTATAATTTGAGGTATTTCACCTATTGAATTATAGGAAGAAATCATATTATTTCGGATGTATTTATCGAAATTTTTAATTAGTTGCTTTTTCCCAATTCGAGGGTGTTACAAGTTGGTATCAGAGCATAAGTTTGAGAGAATTAGGTGTTGATTTTGGATACCTAGACTCAAACTAGCGTTCTTTTAAGTAAATGAGAGTGAAATTCACCATTAGGCACTTTAAGGTAGGATGTTTTGAGGTTGATGGAGTTGTGATAACGCCACTTTTTGGCGTTATTTTCGGTTCTCAAACCAACGAGATTGGCTTGTACTCAAGTAAAAAGGCGGGTATTTTACGGTTTATTGAGTGATTTACGCAGGTTATATAAAAGGCGGCATTCCTCGGAAATAGAAGCGAAAAAGAGCCCAAAACGAGTCAAAACGAAGCCTAACGGAAGCCCAAAAGCCAAGCCCAAGACCCGCGACCGAACCAGGACCCGACCCGCGAACCAGAAACAACCCAGAGCAGCATCTGAAACCCGCGCGACTTTCCACGCGACTTGCAAGTCGCGTGGAAGGTCGCGTATCCCTCTGTTTGTCGAAAATCAGTTTTATAAGTCAGGATTTAGGTCACTTTTTCGGTATCCAACTTACGGCAGACGATTGGGAGCAGTTCGGGGGCGATTTTCAGAGCCACGTGACACCGTTTGGAGCGAAGATCGAGAATCAATCGAAGGATCGTTCAAGACGCAAAGGAGATTTCAACACGGGGAAAGGGAGTTCATCAATTCATCTTACACTTTCACCACGATCACGTTACCATGTTCACTTTCACTTTTGTTTCTCTTTCTTTTGTGTATGAATCCCCCAACATCATGAACTAACTTTAAGATGTTGGGGGTTGGATTGAATTAGGATTGAACATATGATGGATGACGAATGATTTTTATCAGTTTTCCGATTTAATGAATGCATGTGATTTTGTTCTTAATGCCTTTGTAAGCGTAGCTAACTTGCAATTGTTTTATTGTTGTCAATTATGTTCGAGAGAATCAATTGAGATCTAGAATTAGGAATTACATGTCTAAAGTAAGAAAGGATAGAGATATACCGAGTAAACTTTAGTCTCACAATAACCTACGCTTAATGTGTTTTGAACTATATAAGGTGAGATCGAGAGATTAATCTTGTATTTGTTTTCGAAATAAACTTCATGGTAGCTTGAGAAAGCATCATGTTGTTACACATATAACTGTTGTTACTTGAGAGAGAGCAATGGTTAGATCAAGGTTGAGTAGTCATTAACGGAATTAACTGGTATTTGTCATTAGTCTGATATTCATATGTGAAACCTAAGGATATCCAACCCTCAACTGTTTCTCCATCTGAACTCCAAAACTGCTTACTAGTTGTCTGGTGTTTGTTTGATTTTAATTTCTGCAAGTAATTAGTTATAAAACCAAATCTCCAAATTTGACAGTCCAATTAATTGTTCTTGTAGTAATTGTGATATTTAGTTCCTAGTTCCCGTGGATTCGATACTCGTACTTCCGTACACTATAACTTGATTCGACCCGTACACTTGCGGTTAGATCCGCGGGGTGTCAAAACCCCGTGTCAAGTTTTTGGCGCCGTTGTCGGGGAACTAGTTGTAGCTAATAGCACTACCATCTATACGCGCTATTAGATTGGGCATTTTCTTTTCTTGTTATTTTTCCATCACTTTCAGTTTTTGGACTATTGACTTTGCTTTCTTCTTTTCAGGTACTACTTGGTTTATGCCAAGGAAAACCCGAGGGAAAGAACTCGAGCCTCTCGATCCGGAAATTGAAAGGACTGCTCGGAGATTACGCAAAGAATCAAAAGCTAAGAGGCAACTAGATATGGGTGACGAAAGACGTCCTATGCGGTCGTTTGTCGACCCGAATGTGGCAGCGGCACGCATAGGCATTCAACCACCCACCACCGCGGCTAATTACTTCGAAATCAAGCCGAGTACCATCGTAATGGTACAACAGAATCAGTTCGGGGGATCACCAACTGAAGACCCCCACGCGCATCTACGAGCCTTCGAACGGATATGCAACACGTTCAAGGTCAACGGAATGGAGGAGAACGCCATCAAGCTAAGGCTCTTCAGCTTTTCCCTAAAGGGTAGAGCTGAAATCTGGATAGAGGGTCTACCCTCAGATCTTATCACAACTTGGGTAGACTTGAAAGCAACTTTCCTTCAAAAGTTTTTCCCACCGGGAAGAACTGCTCAACTGATGGCCGACATTACGCACTTCGCGCAATGGGACCAAGAGACGTTATATGAAGCTTGGGAGCGCTATAAGGAGATGTTGAAGAAGTGCCCGCATCATGGATTGCATGGCTGGGTGATAATCCAAACGTTCTTTGGAGGCCTTCACCCACAATTCAAGAATGATATTACGGCTGCAGCGGGGGGAGCTCTTATGAACAAGACCTATGAAGAAGCAGTCGAGTTGATCGAGAACCTTGCCGAACATAGCTACTCCACTCCACGATCGTCCATCGCACGAGTAGCGAATGTTCAAGAGTCAGACGAACTTAAAGAGATAAAAGCTCAACTAGCTTTTATCACGGACCGTATGAAGGGAAGCAATTTGGGAGAACCTGAACAGGTTCAATTTATGCAAAACCGCAACCATCAGTCGCGAAACGATCCGTTTTCCAACACTTATAACGAAGGGTGGAAAAAGCACCCAAATTTCTCGTGGAGTCAACCCGGTCAACAACCAGGTAATTTATCTAACTCTTTAAACTCTTCCAATACTAATATTGCTTACCGTCCTCCAGGTTTCAACCAAAGGAGCGAGGGACCATCTGGGGAGAAGAAACCGGGATTGGAAGATATGCTCATGAAGTTCATGACAAAAATGGACAGCACAGTTGAAGGTTTAGCAAGCACGGTGAACACGGTAAAAGCCGCAACTGATCAGAATACGGCTGCAATAAAGATCCTCGAAAGGCAAGTGGGGCAGATTTCCGAGGCCCTACAAACCCGACCTTCCGGTACTTTCCCGAGTATGGCTGAAAAGAGGAATCAAGAACATTGCAATGCCATCTATCTGAGAAATGGCAAGGAGCTAAATGAAGAACCGTCATCAAAAGAGACCGAGCCCGAAAAACAAGATGTAGAAGAGTTGAAGGCGAATGAAGAGGCTGTGAGTGAAGATAACTCGAGGAGTGAAGAGAAGAAGAAAGAAGTGACACCACCGGTCAAACCGGAAATCCCACGAGTGCCTTACCCGAGCAGACTCAAAAAGAATAAGGATGATGTTAATTTTTCCAAATTTATTGATGTATTTAAAAAGCTAACTATTAACATCCCGTTTGCAGATGCTTTGGCACAGATGCCCTCTTACATGAAGTTCATGAAAGAGATTCTATCCAAGAAGAGGGCGATCGATCATCAATCCACAGTTACACTCACTGAAGAGTGTAGTGCCATCTTTCAGAATAAGCTGCCCCAGAAACTCAAAGATCCAGGGAGTTTTTCAATCCCTATTCAAATTGGGGATCTTAGTTTTAATAAAGTTTTGTGTGATTTAGGGGCTAGTATTAATTTGATGCCCCTCTCTATTTTCAGGAAACTTGGATTGGGCGAGGTGAGCCCAACGTTCATGACGCTCAAGCTTGCTGATCGATCAATCAGATACCCATATGGGGTGATCGAGGACGTACTCGTAAAGGTTGGCAAGTTTTACTTTCCTGTCGACTTCGTGGTAATCGATATAGACGAAGATGAAGAGGTCCCGTTGATTTTGGGACGATCATTCCTAGCCACGAGCCGAGCTTTGATAGACATGGAGGAAGGAGAGATTACCTTCAGAGTTGGTGGCGAGAAGGTCATATTCAAGATGTTCGAGAAGGCAAGAGGTCAGAGAGAAGAAGAAGGCGGAGCTGGTCATGGAAGGCCAATTGTGAAAGAGTCCGCGAAACATCGCAGGTGTGGGCGATCCAATCCCGCGGATACTGAGCCGAGTTGAAACCACATAATCGTGCCACGACTTTAAAAAAGGCGCTGGGTGGGAGGCAACCCACCAAGGTTTGTTTCTGTTTATTATTTTTATCTTGTGTGTGTTTTTAATTCCGGAAAAACCATAAAAATCGAAAAATCGAAAAAAGCCAAAAATATTTTTGAAGCAGGGACATACGCGGCTTTACACACGGTTTGCATACCGCGCAGCAAGCCGCAGGACCCTCTGTTGGTTTTCTGAAACAGTAGGTTACGCGGTTTGCCACGCGACTTGCAAGTCGCGGGCTAAACCGCGTAAGTCCATGTTGCTTCGTTTTGTTTTTCGTGCAGTTTTTATTCCTTTCTTGCTTTGTATGTTTCTTTTCCAGTATTTTGTCTTGTGCTTTGTTTTTCTTTGTTTTGTTTTGCATGATCTCCCTATCGCCTCCGATTGATGCGCAACCTTTCAAGAATCCTCCGGCCGGGCAAAACAGGTATGTTCTAAATCTTTATGTCGATGAGTGGTGTATGATGTTTGTTTCAGTATTAGTTAAACGAGATGCAACAAACCTAAGTTTCACTTAGGTTTGGGGTGCCCCATTTTTCAACATCTTTACACACTCACCTTTTGACCCTGTGCAAACCTCGGTCTTACCGAGGTTTGGGGTTGGCTTTTATTTGGCAAACCTAGGCCACGGCCTAGGTTTGGGGTGCCCAGTTTAGAAATTTTGGGGATTTCTTTTTGCTTGCTATGTTAATGTTTTACCCGTCCTCTTTATACCTGTAAATAACTGCACAATGATTGAGTCACATCACCTACGACTTTGCTTGCACATTGGGGACAATGTGTGGGGTAAGGTTTGGGGTTGCCCAATCGGGCCCAAGCTTATGCACGTAGATTTCCTGCATTTCTGAGTGTCTAGATCAAAGTAGCTAAATTTTTTGTTTTGAATGATTGAGACCGACCATTGGGGGAAGAATCTTGTGATAGCGACGTGACCGTTAGGGAAGGACCGGGAAAGGATATGACTAGGGACATTAGTGGAGACCACCCGATAGTGAGATTTTGAGCCTAAAAGACGTTTTTCATCTCGAGGGATTTATACACTTAAGTCACATACACTTTTTCGAATTCCTTGTCGTGAATGTAGAATGATCTCGCTACATTATTGCATTGAGTAGCAAAGACAACCATCGGGATATTAGGTGAGGGTATAGTAGACCATATCGTGTGGACCTTAAGAAATGATTCCAGGCATTGTGTGTTTGTTTTAACCTTTTTAGCTATCGTTTCCCCTTTTACCCTTAGTGTGTATCCATAGCCATTTTGCAGCCAAACACCCACCTTATTTCTTTCTAAACCATCATTTACCCTTTAGCCAAAAGCCTTAGCCAACCCTTATCCGAAAGTGTGTCAATCGGAAGCAGTAATGAACCAATAGAGTGAGAGCATAAAAGAAGAACTCCGGCCAGCAATGAGAATAAAACGGGTCAATGTAACCCGAGAAGTAGAAAAGAGGAAAATAAAATTGCAGTTACTTAGATATTAGCTATAGCAGAAAATAAAGAGAGTTAAAGCAATTCCAATAGTGACGAAGAGGGCCAAATAAGAGAGCGAAAAACCATAGAGTTCGGAACTGCCAATGATTGACATGCCAAGGATATTTGAACCTTTTACCCGTCGTTTCATAACCATAGCCTTAGCCCCATTACAACCCGTGTAAAGACCTTGATGATCTTTTGGAAAATGTGATTACGGTTTACGACTACCTTTACCGATATTCCCTATCTTGCTACTTGATTCCGTCTGAGATCAAAATTTTGGACATTTGTGCGTCTTTCTTGAGAGTTGTCATGACATTTGAGTATTCTTGCACATAACCTCCTTAAACATGACAACACGAGCGATAACCTAGGTTCGAGTGCAAAGAGAGTATCCCGCGAGGTAGGGTCGAGGCGAAATGTTTTCCCTAGTATGTTCAGACTTAGTCTAACCCTGATGTGATCGGAATAGTCACGAGTTCAACTCCCAATGGAAGGTCATAGGTCAAACGGAATGAGAATGAGGCGAGAGTGAGATAGATATTCACGGGTATGGGAAATCACCGATGCATCACTTGGTACAGATTGGAATTGTGCAGTTATTATTCTTTCTGAGATATATGCTTTTATTCTGTTTTATCGCTAATTTGCTTGGGCACTTTAAGGTAGGATGTTTTGAGGTTGATGGAGTTGTGATAACGCCACTTTTTGGCGTTATTTTCGGTTCGCAAACCAACGAGATTGGCTTGTACTCAAGTAAAAAGGCGGGTATTTTACGGTTTATTGAGTGATTTACGCAGGTTATATAAAAGGCGGCATTCCTCGGAAATAGAAGCGAAAAAGAGCCCAAAACGAGTCAAAACGAAGCCTAACGGAAGCCCAAAAGCCAAGCCCAAGACCCGCGACCGAACCAGGACCCGACCCGCGAACCAGAAACAACCCAGAGCAGCATCTGAAACCCGCGCGACTTTCCACGCGACTTGCAAGTCACGTGGAAGGTCGTGTATCCCTCTGTTTGTCGAAAATCAGTTTTATAAGTCGGGATTTAGGTCACTTTTTCGGTATCCAACTTACGGCAGACGATTGGGAGCAGTTTGGGGGCGATTTTTAGAGCCACGTGACACCGTTTGGAGCGAAGATCGAGAATCAATCGAAGGATCGTTCAAGACGCAAAGGAGATTTCAACACGGGGAAAGGGAGTTCATCAATTCATCTTACACTTTCACCACGATCACGTTACTATGTTCACTTTCACTTTTGTTTCTCTTTCTTTTGTGTATGAATCCCCCAACATCATGAACTAACTTTAAGATGTTGGGGGTTGGATTGAATTAGGATTGAACATATGATGGATGACGAATGATTTTTATCAGTTTTCCGATTTAATGAATGCATGTGATTTTGTTCTTAATGCCTTTGTAAGCGTAGCTAACTTGCAATTGTTTTATTGTTGTCAATTATGTTCGAGAGAATCAATTGAGATCTAGAATTAGGAATTACATGTCTAAAGTAAGAAAGGATAGAGATATACCGAGTAAACTTTAGTCTCACAATAACCCACACTTAATGTGTTTTGAACTATATAAGGTGAGATCGAGAGATTAATCTTGTATTTGTTTTCGAAATAAACTTCATGGTAGCTTGAGAAAGCATCATGTTGTTACACATATAACTGTTGTTACTTGAGAGAGAGCAATGGTTAGATCAAGGTTGAGTAGTCATTAACGGAATTAACTGGTATTTGTCATTAGTCTGATATTCATATGTGAAACCTAAGGATATCCAACCCTCAACTGTTTCTCCATCTGAACTCCAAAACTGCTTACTAGTTGTCTGGTGTTTGTTTGATTTTAATTTCTGCAAGTAATTAGTTATAAAACCAAATCTCCAAATTTGACAGTCCAATTAATAGTTCTTGTAGTAATTGTGATATTTAGTTCCTAGTTCCCGTGGATTCGATACTCGTACTTCCGTACACTATAACTTGATTCGACCCGTACACTTGCGGTTAGATCCGCGGGGTGTCAAAACCCCGTGTCAAGTTGCTAGGAACGAGAATCACGTCGAGAGTAGCAAGGATAATCATGTACGGTGCGTTCGTAGTGACACCTGGCCAGTGTCATGGTGAGCCTCCTAGTACATGTGCATACTTGAACTACCTTAATGTGATGACCGTTTGGGTAGTGAAGAAGTTTCTAAGCGAATAGTCGCTGGAAAGAATCGACGATTTTAGTATTAGTCACTTAAGGTGACAATAAGCATTATAATTGCTTTAAGTAGACCGTTTCGGGTCGGGATTGATGGTTGAATTAGAACCATAGACTTATTGAACCGACTTTGATTCGAGGAAAAACCGTAAGGTTAATCGATGTAATTCCCAACTTTGCTTAAAGAGGTTTGAACATTCGGATGACAATAGTGGACCAGAGGGATTTGGAGGAGTATGGGTTGAGACGTTGAGTGTCGACTAAGTTATGCACAAAATTTATTTTAAAATAAATTGCATCAATTATTTCTTGTGTCTCAAATCCTTATATGGATTGTGTTACAAAATTTTGGAAAATTTTTAGCACACACAAGATTTTAAATCAGGGTTTTGAACGTGCATGAAATTATTTTATTGCGGGAGTTGCAAACTCCGTCAAAACTTGTTTCATTTTGTTATTGTCCAACGTTACTTTCGGATACAGTGATATCCATATTTTTATGATGTTTAAGATGTTGGGCAAGTAACTAGGGCTTATGACTTTAACATTGGATCTCCTCCACGTATGTTAAAGTTTGGACGGAAAGTTATCTTCCATTATGTCTATGTAAAGCTATTTTGGAGAATTCGTTTAATATGAGTTTGTTAAATAATGTTGTTTATTTGGTATTACAACAAGAAGTGGATTTTTGAAATTCTGGCGTTTTAGTCATGATTTTGCTTATTGCAATTCTACTTTTGGAAGCAGAATGTTTGGTGCCATTTTATCGACTTGAGGTCATTGAGCCCATTGAATTTCATGGAGTTTTGTTTTACGACGTTTTGTGTCGTGTGAGTGCAATTTCACAATGTGCATACTCCATTTATTTAAGTGAAAATTTATGAGTTATGTTGGACATTTGTCCCACTCGAGCTTTGTTGAGAAATATTAATTTTATGCCATAAGGCGACCAAAAAGGGATAAGTTTTGGAACTTTAGTGTCGCGTAATTTCTCTTTCAAAGATTTGTGTTAACACATATTTTGGTTGCAACTTGTTCAGTGTATGGATTGATTTATACGTGATGTAAGTAATGCATGAAAGAACACTTTGATAGTATTTCATAACGATTTGCTTATGGCGCTTTCAGTTAATTGATTGTTTTATTATCATTTCATGTAAATGCATTATATCGACCTAGGGGTATGCATAGCTTGGTAACCATTACTTCTCAAACACTTTGATAAATGGATCGTGAATGAAAATGTTTTATTAACTCATTGTATAAACGAAGGCCTTTTGGTCAAAGTATGCTTTAGTGTTGTGGGGATCATGCATAGTTCACAATACATTACATTTTGAAAACACGAATGTGTGAGTCGTCGACCTTTGGTCAATCTTGGTTCGATGAACATTTTGGAAAATTGTAAACCTTTTTGGTTTTGGAGAAAGTGTGTATTTTGAGTATTTTTAACGAATAAACTTTTAAGCATTGACGTATTAACGTTTTATGTTACGAGTACGAAACTTTTGATGAAAATGCTCCGTGATGAGGATTTCGGAAAATTATTTGCCTAAACCTAGAGTGCGTAGAATTATTTATGTTTTGAACATTGATGAGCACCGTTGTGCAATTCGGGATTTGAAATAGGTTTGAACCCTTTTGGTGTCAACAAATTACTAGCACTTATTTTCTTCTAAGTTTTGGGAAAACACATTGATGTGTGCGAGCCTTGTCAGAAACGTTTCACTCATGTGTCATTATATGACCAGATGAGAAAATTTTGGAAAATGATTTAAGTTTTTTCATCTTGTGAAATTTTGTCGTGAACTATTTGATGCATGTTATTTCATTTCGAGAAAACTACTAGGAAAGTGTTACAAGCTTGCATGCTTACTCCGATTTGAGATTTTCTCATGATGTTTTAGTCGATATCTTCAAATGATGAAAACGTA
The DNA here is from genome assembly GCA_033807775.1 of Saussurea involucrata. Lineage (NCBI taxonomy): Eukaryota > Viridiplantae > Streptophyta > Magnoliopsida > Asterales > Asteraceae > Saussurea > Saussurea involucrata. The sequence goes on from CM066320.1 coordinate 221,986,492, forward strand.
TTGATTTTGTCTTTAAATTTGGAACAGACACAAGCCATTTCATGTTTTGACCAAAGTATATTTATGAATCGTTTCATCGTTTTTGTAAAATAAACTGACGCGCGCAAATTTTGTTGGTGAACCTTGTTCCATGCCATCTTATGGTTAAAAAGGGATTTTGGAGTCAAACGTCGTTTGAACTTCTTTTGAAGTACGTGCGAACCTTTTGTTGCACACTATTTAAAGTTGGCAGTTATTTTACGTGCATGTCATGAATCAATCCATACTAAGATCGTAGCGGTTTATTTCAAAGAAGTTGTTTGTTTCGCTTTTGCGTTTTGTTTATAATCTACGCTGCGACAAATAGTTTTCAATATGATTTTCATATGTGGGACGAGCGTGTCCATTTTTGCGCAACTACCGATCTGATAGTAGTAGTTTTTATGCGTACGATTAATTTGATATGAAAATCTTTGTGTTAAAAACTTGTATGAAAAGTTTTGATTGGCATATTTGTTAAATAATTCACTTGAAAACCTTGAACTCATTAGGACTTTGGAAAGGTTAAGGTGTCGTTTGTTTTTTAAGTGGTGCTGAAGTCTGAACACTGATTTCAGTTCTGATTTTTAAGTGGTGGCGCTGAAGTCTGAAATCTGAATCCGAAAGACTGTTTGTTTTTGTAAGCTGAAATCTGAAAACAACTGAATACATAATACTGATTATATTATCTCTGAAAATGTGATACTGTTGAATTAAATTAAATTATACTACTAAAATTACTCTTCATAACAACTGAAATACGTTAGTTGGTTCAAATACAATAGAAACATGAAAGTCTCATAACAACTAAAATCAATTTCCGTTTTGCATCAATTGTGTTGCAATTTCTTCTCTTAAACTAGCCATATATGTTTGGTCACCGGTACTCCCATGCAATTGAACCTCTTCGGCCTCATCACCACCATCATCCCCTTGCTCGTTGGTTTGATCATATTCAGAAAATAACTCATCACTTAAACCTCCCTTTCGTATGAAGTAGTGAACCGCAAAACATGCATTAACAACGTCCCTTTGAACCTCAAGTGAAAACGGTGCCATTCTTTTCAATATCGGAAAGCGTGCTTTCAATACGCCATAAGAACGTTCAATAACATTTCTAAGCTTTGCATGAGCATGGTTAAACTTTTCATACTTGTTCATTGCGCGTCGACGACGAAAATCTCCAAGCCAATATCTAACATTACGAAACGGTGCCATAAATCCTCGAGTAGTTGTATATGCAACATCACAAAGATAATACTTATCTGAAAACAATAAAATAAGAATATTTATTAATATCAATATAAATATAGCAGATATATTACCTCTAAAATCGTTAGTATACCTGGAGGAGGAAATGGAAATCCAATAGCACCATCTGTTACAGCTTTGGACAAAACTCTAGAATCATGTGCAACCCCTTCCCACCCAGCAACAACAAATGTAAAAACCATGTTGAAGTCACAAATTTCCAAAACATTTTGATAACATTCACCCTTTCCTCGTCCTCTATATAAATGTTGTTCTTGGATAGGGACAACAACATGTATTAAAATTCCATCAAGGGCGCCGATTGCTCCCTACGTTAAAACTAGTAGTCAAAATAAATTCAATAGGAGAATATATACACAATTATTATTATTATTATTTACCTTAAAGATTCGTCGTAACCTCCTATTATTCCTTGGGATGTCTGGATTAGGATTGAATGATGTAGGAACTATGATCTCTTTAGCAAACTCAATCATTTTATCCAACACTTCATGAAAAATATTATGTATTGTTTGTGTTGAGTGTTGGAACCTGTTTTTCAGCACTCTATAACGTTGATTGTGACCAATAATCATCAAGAATATAGCCATCTTTTCTTCGACCGATATATGTTTGCTATCCGTTAACCAACCTTTTGCTTTAAAATGAGCACAAAGTTGGATGAAAGCATCACGAGACATTCGTAACAGATCAATACATTGTCGATCGTTACCTTCAAGTAACTCATCCGTAAATTGATGCCCAGTCATTGCAGATGTATTATCTCTTTTCCTTTTCAAGCGCATTGATCGGAAGTAATACAAATAAAGAAACATAACAATGACAAGTATAGCCCTATCATTATCATCCATGATGAACCTGTTAAAAGCATATACCAAATAACATTCTGTTCAAAAACTAACACATAAACTAAACATCATCTTGTTCAAATACAAACACATAAAGCAAACATAACATCTTCCAAACATATAACATAATCCAAACATAAAATATTGTCCAAACATAATATCTTGTCCAAATAGAAACACATTATTGATAAGGTGTATAAATTAGTGTCGTTTACGTATTATCATTAATTTAAATAACTTAATAATATTTTGGTTTAGTTGCAGAAATCGAGCACCGAAAACAAACAAACTTGAGAAGATTATTTGCACAAAAAATCGAGATTATTTGCACATCGAAACCAAGATTATTTTCACAAAAAATCGGGTAGATTATTTTGCCAAACGAGAACAGATTTGCAGATATGCAGAAATCGACATACTAGAAATTGATTGGAGAAGTCGACATACCAAAAACGAATCATGGAGACATACCAGAAATCACGACTGGAGAAGAAGATGGAGCTCGATTGATTCGAGATGTAGCCGTAGGTCTGTCGGAGATGTTCCTGAGTCGCACTCAAGAGAGAGAGATTTGAGATGGAGATGGAGATGGAGATGGAGATGGAGATGTTCTTGAGCCGCCACAAGAGAGAGATAGAGATTTGAGATGGAGATGTATGAGGCGGATGAAATAAGTCAAAAAAAGTGATACCCCAGACACTTTTTCGGTCAGTGGTATTTAAGTGTTAAGTGGTTTTTTTATGGGAAAAAACAAACACACTGATTTGCCTTAGATCTGACCGAAAAAGTGTTAAGTTTTAAATAAGTGATGAATTCTAAAAATCAAACAGCCCCTAAGTAACCCCAATTAAGAGTAAGTGTGTATAGAACCTTGGCTATGAAAAGTTGGGTGTTTAGACACGTGATGTGGCTATAGGTCGGATGATATCGATGGCAGAGTCGATGTATTTGCTGTAACCGAAGGGTTAGATTCGCGGTAACGTATTTTGAGGTTAGTGTAACCGTTTTGTCGGCAACCCTGTTTTGGGTCTTGGGCAATCTTCGCATGAAGGACCCTTTAGACTCCGTATTGATAACCCTAGTTTTGTGGAATGCTCGGTGAGCGGAATCGTGTGTGGAGTCCGATTAGAGTTCAAAGCTTGGTGGTACGACTAGGTATCAACATTTTGGGTTCGAGGTAGGAAATAATTAGCGTATTCGGAGGGTGTAGTCCGATTTTAAAGAAATAATGATAACGGTTATAGTAATCTTAAGATGCTCAACTGTGATGAGTAGTTTTGGTGGAAAAACTTTCGTGTGCGATTACAGAACCTGTCGGTTGATGATTAATGTTGGGATGGATTCTTGGAGTCTATTAGGGATCGTTGGAATAAAACGACAGTTAATGGTAGGAAATTGGAATTAGAGATTCGGTTGGTCTCGTTATTAATTAAACCTTGGATTAATTTAGAGTCTAGACCGCAATCGGGGAAGTATAGAACATTCTAAGGTTGGGAGACAACCGAAGTCGTCTGATTGGGAGTTACTCCAGTGGTTGGAGCGTTCACCCGATCATAAGTACAGTGTACCTGAGAGGGCATTGTTGGTAGGAGATTGCTTGAGGTTTGTCTTAGCAGTCCATGTGGGAAAAATTTAGATTCCAGTTGGAAGGTGATGGATTATGGTTGGCGTTGAGTCGGTTAGCCTTTGGTTGTTAAGGATCTGGATTTCGAGGATGAAATCATTCTAAGGTTGGGAGGATTGTAACACCCGAAAAATTTGGAAAAAACAGAATTTGGGGCTCACGGACGTCCGCATAGTGTGGAAGTCCGCACATCATCCGCGGAAGCAACAGAGAAAAAATGGGAATTCGGATCAGATTGAGCCGGACATCCGCGAAGGACAATGCGGACGTCCGCGAGACGTATGATGAGATATTTTTGTGTTTTAAGCCCTTTTCCCTCTCTCTTCCCTCATTTCATCTTCAACCTCAAAATCAATTCCCTCTCTCCCTCTAACCCGATTTTCTCCCAACAAACCCTAAATCCTTCACCTCCTTCCCCAAATCAAACCCCTCACCATTGTTAGAAACCTTAACCCTTCGAGAAACCTTTCACTTCATCTCCTTCATCAAGTTTCTAGGGTTTTACCCAACCCTTTCCACTTCACTTTGAAGATTGGGAGTTTGTGGTTCATCTTGGTGGTTCTAGAGATGTTTGGTTGGTGGATTCAAGCTATGGTTAAGGTAATCTTCTCTTCTCTTCATTTATGAAAGTTAGGGTTTTGATATAAGTGGGTATTTTGGTATAAAATGGTTGGAGGATAATTCTACATGGTTAGATCTAACTATTGATGGTTGGAACTCATGGATCTAGGTTTTTGGAGGTTTTGGCTTGAAGATGCAAGCTTCTTCAAAGGAGCTTACGTTTGGGGAAATTCTAGATTTAGCCTAAATCTAGGAAGGTGAGTTCAAGCTGATTTGTGCAAACTTTGTACATGCCAAAAATGTTATTTTCCAAGTATTTGAGTGTTTTACTTGAAATTATAAATTGTTGAGTTATTTGATGGGTTTAACTCTTTTGAAGTATTTAACATCTTAAATGTTGTAAAACACCCATATTTGGGATTTTTGTATATTTTGATGTGTAGAAATCATAATATGTCCTTAAAAAGATTTATTGCTCAAAATGAAGTTTATTTGATGGTTTAATCATATTAGTGAAATTGATTTTATAAACCATTTGGGAAAATGCACAATTTAGTGTCATAGTCATTTTGAGAATTATAAGGGTATGAGTCCTTTTGGGGAAAACCCTTTTTGTTTAACCAGTGTCGAGTTTTGGGTTAATAATGATTTCGTGGTACTTGTTTACCTAATCAATATTTAAATGCATTTTATGCAATGATGACCGTTATTTATGTGTCTAATGAGTTTTTAGCATTTTGCTCGGTTTTGACTTTGAGAAAGTCTTGGGGATATTTTGTTCGGTTTTGATGACTCAATGTGGGGTCTTAATTATGGTTTGCATTTATTGCATCATATCGCATTTATTGCACATTATTAATACTCACATGTCCGGGTGCGTTAGTCATTCCAGGATGGGCTTATTATTATAGACTGTGTTGCATTGGATCCATAGGCACGTAAGTCAGTCTTTATTTGATGGTCTACTGGGTGTTGCGGGATTTGACCGAACCCCATGTTTGATGACCTTTACATTCAAGGGTACACTAGGAGGGCTGAGTCCGGTTGAGCTGTCAGGTTGATTGACGGGCGTTTTATTGACCTTCGCCATGTCGGGGCAATGTCATGGTTGTATCCCCGCTTGTGCCGAGCCTTTGGTGGTATTCTTATTGATATTTCACTAAGGTCAACTGTCTCTTTGGGTGTGACGTGTAAGACATCGTATGGGATACTTGGGCTTTTATGCAGTGAAGTGCCATACGATTAACGTTGTATGAGTGGCGTACTTTTGTGTTCATCCACTCTCAATGGATACGGGTCTCCCTCGTCGTTGGCCAACCTTACATGGGATTTTAATGTCCCCATTTTATTGTTGTTGGTCTTATACATCTGACTGCGATTTGATGGCTTTAATATTGGATTCCCCTCCATGTATATTAAGGTTCGAATGAAGCATGTCATTTCCATATTTATGGTATTTGGAACTTCATTACATTTTACGTTCGCGTGAGTATTGGTTCGTATTATGTTTTCAATGAAGTGTCATATTTAAATGGATGGTTTTTCCATGATTTATGGGTTGAGTATTTTGTCGTCAACCGCATTTGAAGGTTTTGCCTAAACTAGATTTATTCACGTATTTGAATGAGTTGGGATCGTAATTCATTTTGAAAAACGCTTTATACCTTTTGGGAACTTTTCTCCTAGATTTTGGGTGCGTTGGAAAATGAGTCGTTTATATCCCTTTTTCGTAAATTCTTTTGGAAATCATAATCTACGTTGCAAACTTTCATTTAAAGAATTATTAAAATCATGATATAAACTCTTGAACTCAGTAGGCGTTAGCCTAACCCTTTTTATTCGTCGGCATGTGCAACAGGTTCAGGTTGGGAGTAGTTCTAGTGACACGTGTGAAAGGGTGTGGGCTAGAAATGTGCTCAAAAGGTGAATTGATTAAGTGATGTCTTCCGCATTTACCCTTGGGAATAGCACTTCGTATTCTGGTTAAGTAATACCCGAAGTGAGTTTAGTCTTTGTAATAAGATTTGAATTATATAATTTTGAGGTTGATTATAGAAAGTCTTGGGGACATTTTGTCCGGTTTTGATGACTCAATGTGGGGTCTTAATTGTGGTTTGCATTTATTGCGTCATATCGCATTTATTGCACATTATTAATATTTACATGCCCGGGTGCGTTAGTCATTCCATAATGGGCTTATTATTATAGACTGTGTTGGGCTTATTATTATAGACTGTGTTGTATTGGATCTATAGGCACGTAAGTCAATATTTATTTGATGGTCTACTCGGTGTTGCGGGATTTGACCGAAACCCATGTTTGATGACCTTTACCTTCAAGGGTACACTAGGAGGGCTGAGTCCGGTTGAGCTGTCAGGTTGATGACGGGCGTTTTATTGACCTTCGCCATGTCGGGGCAATGCCATGGTTGTATCCCCGCTTGTGCCGAGCCTTTGATGGTATTCTTATTGATACTTACTAAGGTCAGCTGTCTTTTTGGGTGTGACTTGTAAGGCGTCGTATGGGACACTTGGGCTTTTATGCAGTGAAGTGTCGTACGAATAACATTGTATGAGTGACGTACTTTTATGTTCATCCACTCTCAATGGATACGGGTCTCCCCCGTCGTTGGCCAACCTTACTTGGGATTTTATGATGTCCCCGTTTTATTGTTGTTGGTCTTATACATCTGACTGCGATTTGATGGCTTTAATATTGGATTCCCCCTCCATGTATATTAAAGTTCGAATGAAGCAGGTCATTTCCATATTTATGGTATTTGGAACTTCATTACATTTTACGTTCGCATGAGTATTGGTTCGTATTATGTTTTCAGAGAAGTGTCATATTTAAATGGATGGTTTTTCCATGATTTATGGGTTGAGTATTTTGTCGTCAACTGCATTTGAAGGTTTTGCCTAAACTAGATTTATTCACGCATTTGAATGAGTTGGGATCGTAATTCATTTTGGAAAACGCTTTATACCTTTTGGGAACTTTTCTCCTAGATTTTGGGTGCGTTGGAAAATGAGTCGTTTATATCCCTTTTTCGTAAACTTTTTTGGAAATCATAATCTACGTTGCAAACTTTCATTTAAAGAATTATTAAAATCATGCTATAAACTCTTGAACTCACTAGGCGTTAGCCTAACCCTTTTTATTTGTCGGCATGTGCAACAGGTTCAGGTTGGGAGTAGTTCTAGTGACACGTGTGAGCTAGAAATGTGCTCAAGAGGTGAATTGATTAAGTGATGTCTTCCGCATTTACCCTTGGGAATAGCACTTCGTATTCTGGTTAAGTAATACCCGAAGTGAGTTTAGTCTTTGTAATAAGATTTGAATTATATAATGTTGAGGTTGATTATAGATTATAATTTGAGGTATTTCACCTATTGAATTATAGGAAGAAATCATATTATTTCGGATGTATTATCGAAATTTTTAATTAGTTGCTTTTTCCCAATTCGAGGGTGTTACGGATAACTTAATAGACTTCGAGATTGCTAGAATATGATAATCCAAATGTTTTACCAATGCTAGAAGCACCGGTCGCCCTCAAATTAGTGATTCATATAATAAACCAGGTTATGAAAGTTAGTTTCGTGCCGGAAATCCTTTAGTTACATAAAAACTATATTTTTTCACTAAATTACAATATTGTCCACACATCATCACTACAAGAAACAAAGGCAACAACGACAGACAAATTAGTAGCAAACCCGCAGCTAAAATTCAAATCCCTAGCAAATCTGTGGCAAAGAAGTCGTAGCTAATCAATTGGTCGCAAATATATTTTGATACAGATTTAGCGACGGAACTTTAATATTAGCAAATCCATCACAAAATGGTGTTTATTAGACTGGTTACTTTTCACTTTTAAATAAAAAACCACCATAAAACCATAGATTAACGACAAATTACCTACGAAAATACTAAATATATAATTAGATCCCTCACATGTTCACATCACTTAATAATCAAATAGACTATATAAATTAGATGCGTGATCCAACCCTAGGCCCCTCACGATTGGATGAAACCAAATAAGCTCTAAATTAGATGAATGATCCAACCCACCCTTGGCCATTACAGATAATGACAAGCCTATCATAACCAAGAATTGTACAATTACCAAATGCAAAACATCATCAAATATAACTAAGTTTGTTTTGATTTTTGGCCAATGTATATTTGTTTTATTTTTTAAATATAACTAGGTTTGTAGCAAAACCATGACAAATATATATGGGGTATATATATAGAGGGATATTTTTTTGTAAACCATCTTAATCTTGTAAACTGTGTATACCATCGATTTCATTGGTTAAATTAAATGTAATTGTTTCATGAAGTTGTTTATTTTGATGAAACTGTTTCATATCATTCATTTCTTGATTAAATTGTTTCATACTCTCTCTCTCTCTCTTTTGTTTTTGGAAAATTCGGTGGAATCTTCTTTTTGCTAAAATACTAGTAAGGGTGGGTGAAAACGTCATTATAGCGTGAGAATGACATCATAATTAATAAACCCCACAAGCTAATGGGTGGTGGTGAATGGTGATGGTGGCGTAGCTATCATCAAATCCATGGTTAAGGAATTATGCTAAAAAAGAATAAGTAGAAATTAATTAAAAAAAAGGAAGTCCTAAAAAGGTGAAATAAATAAAAGTGTGTCATGGGGACCAAACTTACCATGCGTGTGACCACCATATCCATATGATGGGGTATACAAACAAAAATATATAAATTAAAATAAAAACAATTACTATTTAATAAGCTTCTTGGCCAATTTGGAGAGACAATGGTAGCCATGGAAGTGACCTCACAATGAGATGAAAAGTGCAAACTTTCTTTTACTCAAATTACAAAATTTTGTTCGATACCTGTTGGACCAAATAATTTAAGGGGTTTTCGGTTATTGATTATATATTATATATAACATTCGAATTAAAGGACTTTTATGTTACCATCACATGATTTTCAAGAATTTGAAAGATCCAAGTTACACTTTATTTAGACCTTAACTGAAAACGAGTCGATGATGTTGTATTCTTTTAGATGTTTTTAAAATTGTAAAGTTGATACGGGATGGACAGGGGGGACATTTGAGAATCTACTCAAGACCTTAAATTTCTTAATTCAATGTTTCGAAAACTTGATTTCCAAGGTTACAAAGTTTATATTTATAGGGTAAAAATGGCTAAATGCACGAAATAACTCATTTCATGAATTTGTTTTTTATAATGTGATACTTTCATTTTTCCTTATCATAACAATATAATTTCTAATTTTTTTTATTAAAGTATTATACTTTGGAAAATCTATCCATTATATATGAAAATTGGTAACTGTTTATGCCAAATATTACTCTTAAGAATGACTTACAGTCGTTGTGGATCAGCTTTAACAACTAAAGATGGTTTCTTCAATAAACACATGACAAACGTAGAAAAGTAAATAAGTCATGAGAACTTGGTGACGTAGAAACCGTTGTTGAGGGTAAAAACCACGGACGACGGTGAAGGTCGTCGGTGCACTAGTGACGTCGTCCTTTAGTGACAAGGGTCGAGAGTAGAAATAATTACAATATGATAAAAAATTAAAGAAATCGTAAGGTTGACTGAGATCTTCAAGTGTGTCGTGTGAATCGTGGAGAGAATTGCTTGACTGAGATTGGGGTCTTTAATTTTTTTGAAAGGCAATTGCATTTCGGGGGTATCCTGGACTTAGTCCAGACTAATCCCCCTTCGACCCGGCCACAATTCGGCCCACGATCCACGACCCGGCCCAAACAACAGGCCCACAGACTGCCCCTTGATTCGGGGATACCTCCGCATGATCACCACGGGGTTCGAACCCGGGTAGTAAGGGCTGCCAACCACTTACCCCCCCAGAATGTTACCGAACCACTGGGCTACAATGTCTTTGGTGATTGGGGTCTTTAATGCTCTTGAATTATTGTCTTCAGTTATGTATGTTGGTCATAAATGATATTAAACCTGCATTAAATCATCATAGACACTGTTTTGACGTGAGTTACTAACAATGAATATATGTCGATAGATACTTACAATCGTCGCTACTTAGTGAAGACCGATGGTATATGTGTCTGCATTCGCTAGTCGTACGTCGGTTGGTCTTATAATCATTGGTCGTTAGTATCAATTCACCGAATGTGTATGGTTGTGAGAATCTTACGTTGGTCGTGGATTTGATCTTTTTTACCAAAAATAGTGACCTTTTGATTTGGATTGTATGACATGACACATGTTTGAAGGTTGTTATGCCATGTCATTGTTCACGTGAGATGTCTATGTGTAAGATATTGTTAATGTGACATGTCTATGTGTTGGGTTTGGTCCGTTGATATACTTGCTACTAAATTTTTTGTCAATCATTGAGATTATCTTTTATATTATCAGTATTCCTTATTATTAAAGAACCGATCATCAATATTTTTGTAGTTATTTTATAACCTGTGTTTGATAGTCCAAGTTCCAATTTGTCTAATCTATATGACTATATGTTATTGTTTAAAGTTGGAACATTCTTAATTAATCTCAATAATCCTTGTAATAATACTTGATGATCGATATACTTAACCATTACATATATCACGATAAAATACATTGTATATTTAATAATACAATATTATTTAAAATATTTATTTACTGGTAATTTTAGTCAAGAAATACTCTATTTATTATTAACCTTTCAACAACCCATTCCAATTAAATAAGTCGATTTTTATCTAGTGATTTACATAAACACTAAATGCTAAATAAATGTTCCGTAATCCAATAGTAACGTTTTATACCAAAAATATAAAACATTAAATAATTGTCATTTATAAATAAACTAGTCTAATTTTACTACCAAATAAATTTGAATAAATATGATTATTTGGTAGATAATGCCAATTTATTAGCCTATCAGTAGTTCAGTACCACCGTGCCACGTAAAATAGTTGAGCCCAAACCAAATTGGCCCAAAAACTAAATGAACATAATAGCCCATGAAGATTCTCGGCCCAATAGAAACCATACTAAGTCCAGCAAGTGATACGTGATAAGGCATGTGGATATTCTGATCCGACCCATGACACTAAATAAATTGGATATCAAGCACTCATTTATCATATGCTTATGGAATAAATGCTTACAGGTAAAAATTATCATGTTCACTTATCTTATTAGATAACATAATAATCGGCCAACGATGGTAACCGTCTTCTATCCGATAAACACTTATCGGGTAAAAGTCTTCTCGCTCACTTACCGAGTAAGATTATCCATTCTTATTATGGCTTTTACCAGATAAGATTATGGGGCACTGCATGCTCATCCGATAAGGTAAGTAACACCCAATGAGTACTTGCTTGGTAAGAGTGTGGTAAATAAATCCCTAAGTGATGATTTTAGTCCAACCATAAGCTTGAACAAGCAAGGTCGGTTCATCCTTTTCACCTTCTAATTCTTTTCTCGTTTATTTGAATTAAATTTCGGTTGTTCAATCGGATTGGATAAAACAACTATAATATAGAAGGAACTTGAGAGAATCACTTAAGGATATGATATTAAATGAGTTTTTAGTTAAATTTATGATCTCTTGACTTATTAATAAAATATGAGTATATTACATGTTTTATCCCTATGGTTAGATGTTTTTAACGACCATGGTTCCTTTTTCTAAAATTCAATGGGTAATGTCCGTGTGCTTGTTTTTTTACTATGCCTTGAGTCTCTAAGAGCAAAAGTCGTATGTGTTTGGTCGTTAAGATGAAGGGATTTGCATCATATTATGTTTTTGTAGTTTGTAGATCTTCTATTAAAAAACTAAAAATATATATTATATTACACTTTACCCCAATCAAGAGCTTGAACAATCGACGATTCGTCTTTTTCACCCTCTAATTCTTTCCTCGCTTATTTGAACTAACTTGCTATTGTTCAATCGGATTGGGTAGAACAACTTTAATACAGAAGAGGGCAAATTGCGTAAAAGGAACGCACTTTACTCTAGATTCGGTTTTGGGGAACGTACTTTTAAAATACACATTTAAGGGTCTATGACAAAACTTTACAACTAAAAAGGGACTCACTTACCTGCTATCCAAATAGTTGTTGAGTTGTATATTTATTTAGAGTGAATTACACCGGTGGTCCCTGTGGTTTACCCAAGATTTGGATTTGGTCCCTAAAGTACACTATCTACGGTGATGGTCCCTAACTTTTTGATTTACTTTCACTCATAGTCTTTCTATGTTAAACATAGAAGGACCATGAGTGAAAGTAAATTAAATATAGGAGGACCATTAGTGCAAGTAAATTAAACATAGGAGGACCATGAGTGAAAGTAAATTAAAAAGTTAAGGACCATCACTGTAGATAGTGTACTTTAGGGATCAAATTCAAAATTTATGTAAACCACAGGGACCACCGGTGTAATTCACTCATTTATTTATTTTCTTTAATTAAAATCAGAGACATTACGTGGAAACTAAATCCGGCCCAAAAGAAATCCCGCCTTCTCATCAAGCGACAATTCGACGTTCTGCTTCTTCATCATCTCGTTATTTTTAGGGTTCTTGAAATCGATCAAAATCATTCATTCTAATCTTGCTTGTTGAAATCGAAGTGCATATCAGGTATGTTTATTATGTTTTAATTTACGATGATGTTTGTCCGTCAAAAAAAAAACCTAGTTTTCACGACATAGATATGTTGAAGTTCTTCACAATCTCGTCGATTTCGTTCTTTTTGAAATAGGTATGATGAATTTAAGTGTTACAGTTTCGTTAGTCCACCCCAAAAAAACCTAGATTTCACGGCATCCTCATTTCTCTTAGTGCAAAAAACCCTAGATACATTATTTTGGTGTCAAATGCATGAAGTTCCAAGTTATTGTTATGAGAGCAAATGTACGAAATTCCAAGCTTTCACATCTCCTTTTGCTTGATTTTTATGGCTATGTTCTTGTAGCGTGAGACTTAAAAAGAGAAACAAATTTGAAATATAGTCGGTCTTAAAAGGAAATTCAAAAGGATGATAGACAAAGGAGAGGAATGGATTGGGATTTAGAAAAATGTGATAACACATTATTGATGTGGAATTTCTTTTAATGACATGGAAATTATTTAAATGATGTGGCATATTAATGTTGATTTGTAATTTTTACATGGGTAGCAGTCTAGCAGATAAGTGAGTCTTTTTTTGTTGTTGTAAAGTTTTGTCTAAAAGTGTATTTTAAAAGTATGTTCTCTAAAATAGAAACTTAAATAGTTCCCTTTTTACGCAGTTTGCCCAAATTAAATGTGCACCCGCTCGGGAAAAATCCTGGGTCCGCCACTGGTTGTGGTATGGAGACTTGACTTATCCACGACGTTAATCCATGTGGTTCTACTCTAAATGTTGGCTAAGTTGTTACCATAGTTAGAAGGAGAGCACTGGTTGGTGCAACAACTTCAAAAGATGAAGGAGACGATCAACGATTTCTTGTATTATTTTTGTTTGATACAGCCACATAATCACAAGCGCCGAAGATGATGGCGACGGTAATGGCGGAAAGAGTGATGAGAACACGTGAAGTGGTTGTTCACCCACTCAACCATTCCCTTTTGGCCTCGATCATTATGAATGTCTCCCCAAAAAGTTCTTTTGTTACTCTCTGTCATTTCTACCTTTTTTTTCTCCATCCAGATTTTCTTCTTTTTTCTTTTTCTTTTTCATCTCATCAAATTCTTCTTCATCAAAATGCTCTTTTTCAATTGCTTCCTCATCTATAACAATTGCAGACTCAAACTTCTTGATTTTGGACTCGGATTTGGATCTAGGTTCAGATTTGAATTCAGATACAAATCTGAATTCGGATATGATATTGTACTCATTATCAGATCTGGATTTTTGCCTGTATCAAATCCGTCATTTTGAATCACTGTGTTCCTTCCACGACCTGAATACAAATCATCCTGACTTATCTTTTTCAAGTTGTTTTCCTGTAACTTTTCCATCATTGTTTGCATATCTTTGTTTATAGAACCAAAATGTTTCTGAATTTTCTCTAATTTCGCCTCAATGTACTCTTCGCTTTGAAATAATACATTTTCGATCGTCATTCTCCTGGAATCGAACAACTCTAATACCATTTGTTATACAGTGTAGCAATTAACAGTTGGATTACTTGAATGAAACAAAAGATTACAATCTCCACAAGCTTTCGAGAGGCTTGAACTCTCCCAAAACGGTTTCCTGCTCTATTGAACTCACAAAGCAGAATAACCTAAACTAAAAGCCATCTCCTTTATTTATACTACCGCCAACTTTCCTAGTCGACTACACATACTAATACTCTTCTACCCGCCTACCAATATTGACCTGTTAACTTCCGTATCCAGGGGTGTAACAATTGCAGCTGGTTTGAGATTGTGTCATAATTGAATACCTGACAGGGACTCATTAGTGGAAATTGGAGTTCAATTCGTTAAAATCAATGCACCTAAGGCCTGCCTACGCATCAAGAACCGTCAAACACAATTAATGTTTCTCCTATCTGATCTAATCAAGTGGAAAGTTATGTAAGATCATTGAAAATACATAAAATGGAAAGTTATGTAAGATCATTGAAAATAACAATGTACCCATCGTAAGAAAAATGTAGTTTCACGAGATACGTAGTATGGACTTTTCCTCTGCAAAGATTTGGCCATTTATGTAATTGCTATTTTTTGGACATTGTCTTTTTCATTAGTTCTGATCTATCCCTCTGTTTATTGCATCAGGTTATGAACTATGGCCCACCTCCATTAATCAACAATAGTATTAAGGTCAGTGATATATACGGATAATATATATATATATATATATATATATATATATATATATATATATATAGAGGGAGGTTAAGGGAAAACCTCAAAAAAACGGAAAACTGAACAACACCCTGGTGACCCTTATCTGGACGGTATGCACTTGTGCATATAGGACAAATGCATGTTACAAATTACCTATATGCATATATGTATATATATATATATATATATATATATATATATATATATATATATAT
The DNA here is from genome assembly GCA_033807775.1 of Saussurea involucrata. Taxonomy (NCBI): domain Eukaryota; kingdom Viridiplantae; phylum Streptophyta; class Magnoliopsida; order Asterales; family Asteraceae; genus Saussurea; species Saussurea involucrata. The sequence continues at coordinate 222,001,879 of CM066320.1, forward strand.
ATATTTAAAACATGTAGATATGGAGCACTGCACATGAGCACATGGATGACCGTGTCAAATCTACACAGACTAAATTGTAGCTTACAGGATTTTCTATTATGCATATGGCATTCTTGTTCTCTGACATATGATCCTGGCAGATGGAAGTTGGAATAGAAGACTACCTTCATATCGAGTTCGAGTACAACAAGAGCAATTAAGTAGGATTCAAGTGTAAAGACTAAGGTGTCGTCTACCACTTCTTGAACGAAATCAACAATGGAAATGATCACTTCTCTTTTATTTAGATGACCAAGAATGGACCACACTAGTAAGTTTTCTTGTTTTTCTTTTTCACGTTTAATACCGTGTAATCAGAGCTCAGGTCCAACTGTTTTTATCATTCTTTTTTCATCCAAACTTCTTCCACTTGTGTATTTTGCAGACCGTTTTGATTGATATCAGCTCTATCTTGTTGAACTTCTAGCAACAACTTGCATTCAGACTTTAAATAAGAGAAATAGTTGTTGGCCCTGGCCTCTGCATCATAAAAAGAAAAAAAGGTCGTTCCATCTTCGATTTGTTAATGTCTTCATCCCTTTTATAGGTTCTGGTAACAGGAGTTAGCAACTTCAGAGCATTGGAGATATAAAGTTTGGCTTGGCTCATAGACCTGCAATTCCTGGAGGTTGGTCACATCCTTTGCTGTAATCCTTCTTGCTTTGCATTCCCTTCTTTTTCAGGGTAAACTATATCTCAACTTTTAGGTCTATCTGATGTTTTTTCATGAAATGAACTCAAATGTGGAAGTACGTATAGAATTGCTTATTTGGAAACCCCAAGGACATATTTGGATGATATTTAACCCAAAACAACTGGTCATCTGACTTTTCATGGTGACTTTTCATGGATGTTCCTGCTTTCGAGCTATAAGATAATCATCATTATCCTCTCGTTATAATCATATTCGTATGTTCGTACTTTCAAGGTCATTTTGTGTAACATCTCTATGTGGATGTTCCGAAACATTTGTTTATAAAATGCGAGAGAAATATTGCATATATGGATGATCTTTTTGAATCATCATGGGTTTGGTAAGAAAATGCCAATTTCTTGAATCTTGAATTGAATTTGCAGGTGGTTATTTACGAGGTTTTTTTTGGCTCACTCTTATGCTGAATCTTGAAGGGGGTTGTGCACTCTAACGCTAATTTTAATGGTGTTTAGTTTGATACAATAAAATAAATTCTTATTAAATATTAGGTAACTAAATATTTCTTCAAAATGAAAGAAGGAAACTAATCCTCATTTTCAATTACCCGGCTTCCCATTTTCAAAATGAAAATATGGATGAAACAGATGAACTTAACGACATATTGTTCTTGAAGACCTATTTTCAGTACTGTTGGTTTCTTCTATTTCATTTTCGTTGATGCTTTTTAATCATCAAGTTTTTAATAGTCAGTTGTGGATGCTCTGTTTGTGGTACTAATTTCAACATCTTTGCTTGATTCAATTTCAACATCTCAGACTCTAAGCCTATTCTAACAACTTTTTTCCATCCCTGTGCAAAGTTTTCATTTCTACGATGTCTCGGCCTCCTGGATTTGATTCCCACCGGGAAATTCAAACTTTCAAAATTTAAATTACTTTTACAGTGTTTATGTTTTCAAAACTTCATAAGCATGATTTTCAAGTTTTAAAACTGCACATGAAGTCTCATGTTCCCGAAATGCCTTATGCCTTCCCCATCCCTCTTGTTTCATGCTCCTAACATGGGTATCATTCTCTGTTTGTTCCTGTATAAAAATCGTTGGGTGGTATTGAAACATGTCAAGTACATCAAGCAAAACGGATAAGTTGTTCACTTCTTCATCACCATCTTCTGTTGTTGAAACAATTTCCAAGAGTTGTGATGAACTTATTTTCCCATGCTTTCATGACTTGTACGCCCTCTTTTTTTCGGTGTAACCAATTACACAAGTGCTCTTCAAATAGTTGTATTATCACATAATTGGTTCACTTTTACTGATTGGTTTTTGCAGGTTGGTTCTTCCCAAGCTTGCCCTTCGATGTCACATATGACCACAATTCAAGAATTGGCTTAAAATGTTATCTTAATGGCACGTTCCTATGTCATGGCCTTCATCTGGTATGTAACATTTCTTTTATCAACTAAGTGACTAACCTCTAACTATAACTATTTTCCCCCAAATCATCCTCTGCATCTATAAGAATAAGATTTTTATGCAAATCATAGGTAGAGATCGTCTAGCATTCCCAAAGCCACATCACAAAAGGAAAGTATATTTTAGGTGGAATTGCAGTGTTGTATTTTGCATATCTTATGGGGGCCTTGCCATCGGTTGGCATGTTGGAACCCTATGCTTGCATTTTGGAAAGCAAGTGGTGATTCTGGTGTAGCTCTTCCAAGCAGGCTATTATTTTTTTCAACTCAGTTTCTGGTTGGAATTATTTTATTTCATAAAAAGTAAAACAAGAAATTTATAGTGATTGCATTCATTTGTTTGTATCATATTCTTTTATCTTCTCTATTTATTTTCTGAACTATATGTGCTTCTGGTTGTGTACCATCTTTTTTTTAACCTCCAAGGTTGCTGTTTAAGGCCACATATTCGAATCATGGAAACATCCTCTTTAGAAAATGCTAGTAAGTGTTTCATGGAAGATGCACGACAATGTTTATGCAACAACGGTTAAGATTGTATACCACTAATGACATGAAAGAGAAACTTGGATTGAATATCTTTTGTCAAGTTTGTTTCATTAAATATACTACTTTGTGCCATCTCACTCTCCCAATATGGATATTCTTAACTGTTGTTTTACTAAACGCTTACTCGTTAAGTGCTTGTCGGGTCACTTTACCTTATCGGATGAACATCTTACTCGATAAGAGCGATGACAAGGAACAGAGTCTTACCCGTTAAGTGAGAGTAACATCTCTTACCCGCTAAGTGTTTACCGGATAAATTGGTGCATAAAATGTTATTTTAATGTTCTTTAATCTTACCCGGTAAATTAAGTAAAAGTGTGATTCTTACTGGTAAATACTTGCTATTCATCCACATTTCTAGAAAGCGTATGGGGTAGATGTAGTATATTGCATTTATCAATATCATTTAGGGCCTGTTCGGTAGCGGCTTAATGGGCTATGTGGTAGATATGACTGATTCGCACGACCATATCTACCTGTTCGGTAGCGGCTGATTGGCAAAACAAAGGGCTGATTCGGTCAGCTGAGAAATAGGAGTCCTTTACACTCAACTCTCGTTATTCCTTATTTACCCTTCTCAGATAGACCATCGCAGCAAACTCTCTTCTTCCTACACCATCGCAAGGGTTCATCTTCATCCATCGATTGAAGAAACAAGAGGTATTTTATACATCCAACTTCATACACCCATCGCAAGGGTTGATCTTCTCTCCATGAACTTCATCGATTGTCTGCCATCCATCGATTGAACAAGGCAACCTGTGGTTTAAGAGAAAAAATCATCGTCTTCTATCCATCGATTGAAGAAACCCAGATGTATTCTCTCTCCATCGCTGCTCTCCATTGATTCGATCTGCTGCTGCTCTCCATCGATCGCTGTTCTCACAAAATCGATTGATTCTCACGAAATCGATTGATTCCTCACAAACTCGACTGCTTTCTCAAAAAACCGATTGCTCTCACAAAATCGATTGCTTCTCACAAAATCGGTTGTGTATGCTTTATCACAAAATCGATTGCTTCTCTGTTTATGGTGGATATGACTGGATGAAATGCTTCTCTGTATGTTTGTCACATCGATTCATGATATGGGTCTTCTGCCATTGAAAGATGGATTGAACTTTTTTATGTTCCTACATTGATCTTGTTTGTGGGTTTGTGTTTCTGTGTTGTAGGTCTGGTTTATGCTTCGAAATGTGTCTTGAAGTTTTTGCTGGAAAGGTGTTTGATAAAAGTCCTCAAAGAAAATGGGATCTGAGAATGGGTTTTTTCTTTTCAACCGGAGAGTTTGATTAGGAAGCCAAATGGTAATTTAAGAAATCCCATTGGCAATTGTAATTTGTGATCAATTTTGGAAAATGGATCTCATTTGTTCTTGATTTTTAAGCATATGTTGGCAAGTCTTCATCTTTTTGTTCATATGATAATCAACTTTGGTTTGAAGCTCATTTTGTTGTGTTTTTATTGATTGTTTGCATAGATATAAAAAGAAGATTGTTGCCATTAATTTTTTTTTAATAAATATAAGTTATTTATTCTAACATTTTTATCAAAGTGTTGTTTTATTCCGATAAAAATAAAGAATATGGGTAAAATCGTCATTTCTGACATTCAGACTGTTTATTCAGCACAACAACCGAACAACAACTTATCTGTTAACACCGAGTCAACTATATCCATACAGACAACTATATCCATTCAGTCAGTAGATGGATCAGGTTGCGAGATATCATGGGTTGCGTGCGAGCGATCCTTGAGATCAGTGTGTGTGTGTGTGGTAGTTCTTTATGGGGGTGTCGTGTCTTGCATATTAAACCTTGTTTTGTGGAATATTTCGAGTATGTAAAACGATTTAAATCATTGTGTTGTCATGCATGGAGGCTATGAGCTCGCTAGGTGGTAAGAGACATTGCACTTATTAATGTGCAAAATTTCGAGAGTGGAAAATGCGGTTGAGACGTCGATGGTCTATTCGTGGTCTTAGAGTTACCGTTTAGAGAGGGCGGCGTCTAACTGTAGTCTCAGTCTTTGACTTTAGAGATGCTTGTGTGATGGTAGTCTTTTCTCTTGTTTGGTAAGTTGACGTGTGGCTGACGGCGGGGGAAGTGTTCCGGGTGATTTCGAAGCAGGCAAAATACTTTGAAGGGTTGCGTTGTGGCATGTGGATGAAACGGTATCGGCATGGAGCCGGAGTTGAGGAGAACTTGTATTTAGACTAATTGTCAGGCATTGATGATGAAGTCAACGACGGGTGTGGAGTCGTTGTCGGGAGATTTGAAATTTGAAAGGTTAACCCTGGTGTGATTATTTAGTCAGGTGTGTGCGTGGAGATAAGAGGTCGGTTGGGAAGGTGTGTATCTGTCAAGAGGGTGGACCGCCTTTTTTGTAAGTATCCTGAAGGTGGAGAATTGATAGTTGGATAGGTGATTCTTCCTATGTGATTGTTATGTCGTTACAATTGAAGTAGTTAGCATAACTCATGTGAGACATGTGGACTATGTTGGTTTGCAACGAAGCGTTCTATCGTTTGATTTATTGAGAGTATCTCAAGTGGTTTCTGAAGAGTCGAGTTGGGATAAAGACTCGATCGAGTGAAGTAGACGGTCATAAATTGCAGTACAACTAGATTAGAGAAAGACAAAGTTGTGAGTTTTCTAAATCAAAGCTTGGGGATACCTGTTTGTTAATTGTGCATGCATACTTATTATTGTATGATTGCATATGGCTATTCGAACGGACTTGGTCTGTTCCCAAGGGCGGATGTGTGCCCTAGATTGACCAGGTAGAAATTCCAGTTATATGCGTGTGGGTATTGATTTGCAAAACTATTTATTGCTTAATGTTTTCGCAAACTCTTTCAAATATACGTCGTGTTTGGTGTGGAGAAAGCATGGCCTAGTGTGTGCACAAATGATCATGAGGAGTGACCCTCTAGTGTGTGGGGTTGTGTGGATAAGATGGCGGCAACTTATAATTAGTAAGCATGTGAGGCATGGTGGTAATGTTTGGCTGTGAGGTTAAGTGATGGACTAGTGTTGATATGGGGTGAGCGTAAGTGGAGATCCTTGCTCGGATTCGTTTATAAGTTATTCAAATGTGGCAAGATTTTGTGTGGTGATGCATGGATGTCTAAGTGGCAGTTGGTGGCTAGCTAAGAAGGAAACTGGGTGCTCTTGGATTGGTTAGTTTATGATGTTTCGTAGTAGATACGAAATCTTTGGGAATGTCGAGCTAATCCTTGTATGTAAAGGAAATGTAAAGGAGTGGGTTATTATCGTTTGAGAAATGAGATGTGGTGGAACGGTTGGTTAGACATAGTAACCGTTGAAATTGCGTGTATGGAGTGGTTAATGTTGGATGAGAAGTGTTCCATGCTAGCCTAAGGTAATTGGGACGGTAGATTGGAATAAGTGAGTAAGCGCGAAGTAGAAGGTGTGACAAGTGGCACGAAAAGTGGGAAGCAATGTCATCAGAACGTCACCGTCGGGTGCATGAACTTCTAGTGGGAGTATGAGAAAGAAGATTTGTGTGTATGTGATTGGTTTAAGCATTGAGGAGAGCTAGCTTGTGTGATTGGTCAAGAGTGTGCACCTTCTAGTGAGTCGTTCTTTGGAAACATGTTTTATGTTGAGAAGTAAGTGGAAGACAGTAGTCGAATGTAGTGCTCGGAGTGAGGGACCATTGGATTAGACTTGGTAGTAATATAGGAGTGACGTTGTGGTAATAGCGTGTGAATTGATTGTTATCAATGGATTGTGGTCAGTTTAATTAATGTGAGGAAGTGTTATCTGTCTTAGACGTATTTTGTATTGGGAGAGTAATGGTAGAATTGCGTGTAATATGTCCGTGTTCAAGAAGAAAGGTGAACAGTGGTAGAGTCGGAAGTGGACCTTGGTGTCGATTGTAGGAGGGTTTGGACCTTGTTCGGTAACTGGAAATACGGTTGTCAAGGGACGGTTGTGTCCGGAGGAAAGACTTGAAGTTTTCAAGGTGTTAGTATTAGCAACTCGTATGAGTAGTGGGGAGAGGCAGAAACGAGGTATCCTCGACGTCGAATAAAAATGTTAAGGTGGTCTTGTAATATTGATATACGCGAGTAAGCTTTGAAATGAGGGCGACGAAATATGAAGTTGATTATGATGTGTTGGAAGAATTAGGCTCAATAAGGAACCTTGTTAATGAAGAAGTAGGAAAGTAACAACAGGTCGACTATTGATGTTGAAGTCGGCAGCGGTATAAGGTGTTTGAGACCGAAGACTTGGATCAGAAAGTTGAAAGTTGAGAAAATCGCTCTGGTGGGTAGACGCAAGAAGTCATCTAGAAAAGATAAGTACCTGCATGGTGGTGGATCACCTTGTATGGATGTTAAGATGGTGAAAGACTACTGTTTTGGATACGCGTTTTACTTACGAGGTTTAGACGGTTCGTAAAAGGATGAGGTATTTAGCACAAACGAAGTGAGTGTGTAGATTATATCGACCTGTGAGAGATCGTGCCCTGTCTATGTAATGGTTTGGGAAAGACAAAGTATTGAGATAGACCTGGTTATATGTGAATGAATGAAGGCAAGTTTGATGTTGTATACAAATGGCCATGAGATACTTGTTCTGTAGTGTGATGTTAGGGGTAGAGAAGGTACGAATGAGTAGTGGCTTCAATTGCCAAGATAAATGTGCCAGCTAGTGTTGTAGTAAAGTAAGGTTAGAAAGAGGAAACATTAGGTGGAAGTCCTTACGGAATTACGGGGAGGTGTACGATTTGGTAATCAGGTGGTTGGAGCACGTAGCTGTAAGTTGGATTTGTGATATGGCTATTATCGGAATAGAATGTCGGAGCAGTAGTGGGTGGTTACCTGAAGGAAAAGCCAAGTGTTTTCGGTTGTGTGAGTCGCTAAGTAAGTATATTCTTGGAATCATTGGAAGTTTAAGGAGGATGATGGATGGGTTAAGTCAAACATGTGGTGTAGCAGTTGTGAATTCTTTACCTTCACCTTCTCAACCTCTTTTTCCTCAGGCTCGACTTCCCTTGCTGGCTTCCCATTCAGTTCTTTGCCATTTCTCAGATAGATGGCATTGCAATGTTCCCGGTTAGTCTTTTCGGGTTGGCTCGGGAACGTGCCGGAAGGTCGGTTTTGTAGGGCCTCGGAGATCCGCCCTACTTGCCTTTCGAGGATCTTGATTGCAGCCGTATTCTGATCAGTTGCGGTTTTCACGCTATTTTATCTGGGGTTTAGGTCATTATTCGATATCATTCTGACGGCAGACGATCGGGAGCAGTTCAGGGGCGACTTTGGGCGGTTTTTCGGAGTCCTCGAAGCCACGTTAGAGAGCCGATCACGGATACATTCATCACGGAACGTAGAGACGAACACGAGAGGAGGGAGTTTTCATCACTTGTTATCACGATTTCATCTTTCACATTTGATCATGTTTACATATACTTTTGCACCTTTTTCTCTTATGTTTGAATCCACCACCGACATGAACTAACCGGTTCGTGTTGGGGGTTGGAATGAATTCGGTTTGTAGCATGTAACGAATTGATTTGAACTTTTATCAGTTTTCCTTAATTAATGAAGCATGTGATTTCGTTCTTAATGCATTTGTGAATTTGGCCAATTTACAATTGATTCATTGTTAGTAATTAAGTTCGCGAGGATTGATTGCTATTTAGAATTAGGAATTGCATGCCTAAAGCCCAAAAAGGTGATAGATATATACCGAGTAGGCTTTAGTCCCATTTAAACCGTTAGGTTGATATCGAGAGATAAAATCTAGCCAATTTAACATAAATCGAGTACTTAATGTGTTTTGGAACCCATAAGTGAGATCGAGAGATTGAACTTATCCTTTTCAAAATAAAATCCGTTGTTAGTCGAAAGAAAACGACGGTGATTTTAAAAGATTTGGGAATCATTAAGGGGATTAACTGGTAACTGTTTTGAGTCGATTGTTTGCATGTGTATAACCTGAGGATTTCCAACCCTCAACTTTTCTCTCTATCAAAGTTTACAAAGCTCATCTGTTTGTCTTATGTTTGATGTGATTTTATTTTCTGCAATTAGTAGTTTAAAACCAACCATCTCTAAATTCGACAGTCCAGTTAATAGAGCCTATAGTAATTGTGATACTTAGTTCCTAGTTCCCCGTGATTCGATACTCGTACTTTCCAAGTACTATTACTTGACTTCGACTCGTACACTTGCGGTAAGATTCTCGGGGTGTGAAAACCCCGTGTCAAGTTTTTGGCGCCGTTGCCGGGGAACTAGTTGTAGCTAATAGCACTACCATCTATACGCGCTATTAGATTGGACATTTTCTTTTCTTGTTATTTTTCCATCACTTTCAGTTTTCGGATTATTGACTTTACTGTCTTCTTTTCAGGTACCACTTGGTTTATGCCAAGGACGACCCGAGGAAAAGAGATCGAACAATTTGATCCGGAGATCGAAAGAACCGCTCGTCGGCTGCGTAAGGAAGCGAAAGCCAAAAGGAATCTGAAATTCGAGATGTTCGACGACAAGAGACCACCTCCGCGAAACGATCCTCCACCTCGCTGCAACAATCCACCACCACCTTCGGAAAGAGTTCCGATGCGGTCATTTGCCGATCCTAATGTGGCGGCCGCACGGATAGGCATTCAACCATCTACCACTGCGGCTAACTATTTCGAGATAAAGTCGAGCACCATCGTAATGGTGCAGCAAAATCAATATGGAGGAGCACCGACCGAAGATCCTCACGCTCATCTCCGGGCTGTCGAGCGCATTTGTAGCACCTTCAAGATCAACGGGATGGAGGAGAACGCAATCAAACTGAGGCTATTCAGTTTTTCATTAAAAGGTCGAGCTGAAATATGGATAGAAGGCCTACCGTCAGAACAGATCACTACTTGGGCACATATGAAAGCAGCCTTCCTCCAAAAGTTTTTCCCACCGAGCAGAATCGCCCAACTAATGGCGGAGATCACCCATTTTTCTCAATGGGATCAGGAAACGTTATATGAGGCTTGGGAGCGTTATAAGGACATGATCAAGAAGTGTCCTCATCATGGGCTACAGGGCTGGGTCATCATCCAGACCTTCTTCAGTGGACTCCACCCGCAATTTTAGAACGACATCACGGCTGCCGCGGGTGGAGCACTAATGGACAAGTCGTATGAGGAAGCATGCGAGCTGATTGAGAACTTGGCCGAACATAGTTTCTCCACTCCGAGATCAGCGGTAAGACGAGTTGCAAGTGTCCAAGAGAGTAATGAGCTGAATGAACTGAAAGCTCAACTGGCATTCATCACAAATCAAATGAATAGAGGAATTCCGGAAGCACCCGAGCAAATCCAGTATATGCAAAACCGGAATCATCAGCCGAGAAACGACCCGTTCTCCAACACGTATAACGAAGGGTGGAAAAAGCACCCAAATTTCTCGTGGAGTCAACCCGGTCAACAGCCAGGTAATATTTCTAACTCTTCAAATTCTTCTAATGCTAATAATGCTTATCGTCCTCTAGGTTTTAATCAAAGAAACGAAGGACCAACCGTAGAGAAGAAACCGAGGCTGGAGGAGATGATGATGAAGTTCATGTCGAAAATGGACAGCACGGTTGGAGAGCTAGCAAGCACTGTGAACACGGTGAAAACCGCAACTGATCAGAATACGGCTGCAATCAAGATCCTCGAAAGGCAAGTAGGGCGGATCTCCGAGGCCCTACAAAACCGACCTTCCGGCACGTTCCCGAGCCAACCCGAAAAGACTAACCGGGAACATTGCAATGCCATCTATCTGAGAAATGGCAAAGAACTGAATGGGAAGCCAGCAAGGGAAGTCGAGCCTGGGGAAAAAGAGGATGAGAAGGTGAAGGAAGTTGAAGCTGAAGAAAGCGAGGAAAGTGAACCGAAGAAGAAAGAAGTGACACCACCGGTCAAGCAGGCAGCACCGAGAGTACCTTACCCGAGCAGGCTGAAAGCAAACAAGGATGAGGTCAATTTTTCAAAATTTATAGATGTGTTTAAAAAGCTAACGATCAATATTCCTTTTGCAGATGCTCTCACCCAAATGCCCTCTTACATGAAATTCATGAAAGAGATCCTTTCCAAAAAGAGGGCAATTGATCACCAATCCACCGTTGCACTCACTGAAGAGTGTAGCGCAATCTTCCAGAATAAGCTTCCCCAGAAGCTCAATGATCCAGGGAGTTTTTCTATCCCTATCCAAATCGGGAAGTTTTCTTTCAATAAAGTTGTGTGTGATTTAGGGGCTAGTATTAATTTGATGCCCCTTTCTATTTTCAGGAAACTTGGATTGGGCGAGGTGAGTCCCACGTTCATGACGCTCAAGCTTGCGGATCGGTCAATAAGATACCCATACGGAGTCGTAGAAGACGTGCTCATCAAGGTCGGTAAGTTTTACTTTCCAGTCGACTTCGTGGTGATCGATATAGACGAAGATGAAGAGGTCCCGTTGATTTTGGGACGATCATTCTTAGCCACGAGCCGAGCTTTGATTGATATGGAAGAGGGTGAGATCACGTTAAGAGTTGGCGGTGAGAACGTGAGGTTCAAGTTGCTGGAAAGAAGAAGTGGTGAAAGAGAGGAAGGAGTAGAGAAGTCCGCGAAAAACCGTAAGTGTGGACGGTACAATTCTGCGGATACGGAGCCAAGTTGAAACCGCACAGTCGTGCCACGACTTTAAATACGGCGCTGGGTGGGAGGCAACCCACCAAGGTTTGTTTCCTTTTAGTATTTTTAGTTTAAGTGTGTTTTATTTCAGAAAAGCCATAAAAATCGAAAAATCAAAAAAAAAAAACCAAAAAGATTTTTGAAACAGGGACATACGCGGTTTGCCACGCGGTTTGTATACCGCGCAGCAAGCCGCGGGACCCTCTGTTTGTTTCTGAAACAGTAGGTTACGCGGTTTGCCACACGACTTGCAAGTCGCGGGCTAAACCGCGAGAGTCCCTGCTTCTTCGTTTTGTTTTTCGTGCAGTTTTTATTCCTTTCTTGCTTGGTGTGTTTCTTTTCGAGTATTTTGTCTTATGCCTTGTTTTTCTTTGTTTTGTTTTGCATGTTCTCTCCGTCTCCTCCGATTGATGCTCAACCAGTCAAGAATCCTCCGGCCGGGCAAAACAGGTATGTTCTAAATCTTTATGTTAATGAGTGGTGTATGATGTTTGTCTCAGTATTAGTTAAACGAGAGGCAACAAACCTAAGTTCCACTTAGGTTTGGGGTGCCTTATATTTTTCACATCTACACACTCAATTCTTTAAACCCTGTGCAAACCTCGGTTTCACCGAGGTTTGGGGTTGGCTTTTATTGGCAAACCTAGGCCACGACCTAGGTTTGGGGTGCCATTTTAGAAAGTTGGGATTTCTTTTTGCTTGCTATGTAATGCCTTGCCCGTCCTCTTGATAACTGTAATAACTGCACAATGATTGAGTCGCATCACCTACGACTTTGCTTGCACATTGGGGACAATGTGTGGGTAAGGTTTGGGGTTGCCCAATCGGGCCCAAGCTCATGCACGTAGATTTCCTACATTTCTGAGTATTTAGATCACATTAGCCAAAAATTTTTGTTTTGAATGATTGAGACCAACCATTGTGGGAAGAATCTTGTGACAGTGACGTGACCGTTAGGGAAGGACCGGGAAAGGACATGACTAGGGATATTAGTGGAGACCACCCGATAGTGAGATTTTGAGCCTTAAAGACATTTTTCATTTCGAGGGATTCATACATTTAATTCTTATACACTTTTCGAATTCCTTGTCGTGAATGTAGAATGATCTCGCTACATTATTGCATTGAGTAGCAAAGACGAACATCGGGATATTAGGTAAGGGTATAATAGACCATATCGTGTGGACCTTAAGATATGATTCCAGGCATTATGTGTTTTATTTTTAACCATGTTTTTAGCTATCGTTCCCTTTCACCCTTTTGTGTGTATCCATAACCCTGTTGCAGCCAAACACACACCCTATTCGTTTCTAAACCCATCATTAACCCATTAGCCAAAGGCCTTAGCCAACCTTATCTGAAAGTGTGTCAATCGGAAGCAGTAATGAACTACTCGAGATAGAGCAGAAAAGAATAGAATAGGCCAGTCATGAGAATAAAATGGGTCAATGTAACCCGAGAAGTAGAAAAGAGGACCAATGAAGTCCCAAAAAAAAAAAATTAAAAAAAAATTAAAAAAATATACAGTTATTTAGATAATAGTTAGAGCTGCAAAATAAGAGAGTCAAAGCGACTCCAATAGTGACAAAAAGGGCCAAGTAAGCAAATGTGAAGCAACGAGAGTTCAGGAATTGCCAAAGATTGACACACCGAGGATTTTTGAACCATTTTACCCTTCGTTTCTCAACCATAGCCCTAGCCCCATTACAACCCATGTAAAGACCTGGATGATCTTTTGGAAAATGTGATTACGGTTTACGACTGCCTTTACTGATATTCCTTGTCTTGCTATTTGATTTCTTTCTGAGATCAAACTTTTGGACATTTGTGCGTCTTCAATAGAGTTGTCATGCAATTCTTGCGTATTCTTGTACATAACTTCCTTAAACATGACAACACGAGCGACAACCTAGGTTCGAGTGCAAAGAGAGTATCCCGTGAGGTAGGGTCGAAGCGAAATGTTTTCCCTAGTGTGTTTGGACTTAGTCTAACCCTAATGTAATCGGAACAGTCAAGAGTTCAACCCCCAATGGAAGGTCATAGATCAAACGAAATAAGAATGAGGCGAGAGTGAGATAGACATTCACGGGTATGGGAAATCACCGATGCAACACTTGGTACCGATTGGGAATTGTGCAGTCATTACTAAATTCACTGTGTGCTTTTATTCTATTTTATCGCTAATTTGCTTGGGGACAAGCAACACTCGGTTTGGGGTTGTTGATAACGCCACTTTTTGGCGTTATTTTCAGTTCTCAAACCAACGAGATTGGCTTGTATTCAAGTAAAAAGGCGTGTATTTTACGGTTTATCTAGTGAATTATGCAGGTTAGCTAAAAGGCGGCATTTCTCGAGAAAGAAGCTAAAAAGAGCCCAAAACGAGTCAAAACGAAGCCTAACAGAAGCCCAAAAGCCAAGCCCAAGACTCGCGACCGAACCAGGACCCGAACCGCGAACCAGAAAACGACCCGCACAGTATAAAAGACACGCGCGACTTACCACGCGACTTGTAAGTCGCGTGGCAGGTCGCGTAAGTGTCTGTTTCGCGATTTTCAGCTATTTTATCCGGGGTTTAGGTCATTATTCGATATCATTATGACGGCAGACGATCGGGAGCAGTTCAGGGGCGACTTTGGGCGATTTTTCGGAGTCCTCGAAGCCACGTTAGAGAGCCGATCACGGATACATTCATCACGGAACGTAGAGACGAACACGGGAGGAGGGAGTTTTCATCACTTGTTATCACGATTTCATCTTTCACATTTGATCATGTTTACATATACTTTTGCACCTTTTTCTCTTATGTTTGAATCCACCACCGACATGAACTAACCGGTTCGTGTTGGGGGTTGGAATGAATTCGGTATGTAGCATGTAACGAATTGATTTGAACTTTTATCAATTTTCCTTAATTAATGAAGCATGTGATTTCGTTCTTAATGCATTTGTGAATTTGGCCAATTTACAATTGATTCATTGTTAGTAATTAAGTTCGCGAGGATTGATTGCTATTTAGAATTAGGAATTGCATGCCTAAAGCCCAAAAAGGTGATAGAGATATACCGAGTAGGCTTTAGTCCCATTTAAACCGTTAGGTTGATATCGAGAGATAAAATCTAGCCAATTTAACATAAATCGAGTACTTAATGTGTTTTGGAACCCATAAGTGAGATCGAGAGATTGAACTTATCCTTTTCAAAATAAAATCCGTTGTTAGTCGAAAGAAAACGACGGTGATCTTAAAAGATTTGGGAATCATTAAGGGGATTAACTGGTAACTGTTTTGAGTCGATTGTTTGCATGTGTATAACCTGAGGACTTCCAACCCTCAACTTTTCTCTCTATCAAAGTTTACAAAGCTGTTCTGTTTGTCTTATGTTTGATGTGATTTTATTTTCTGCAATTAGTAGTTTAAAACCAACCATCTCTAAATTCGACAGTCCAGTTAATAGAGCCTATAGTAATTGTGATACTTAGTTCCTAGTTCCCCGTGATTCGATACTCGTACTTTCCAAGTACTATTACTTGACTTCGACCCGTACACTTGCGGTTAGATTCTCGGGGTGTGAAAACCCCGTGTCATCAAACATGTGGTGTAGCAGTTGTGAATTCTTTAAAGATTACGAGTTGTCTCTTAGGAGTGAAAGACTCATCCGAGAAGGTAATATTGGGAGATCAAATAGTGTGTAGTAAATTCGATCACTGGTGTCATTTCGAGACGACTTGGTTGAATGCCTTAAGCTAGAATTTTGGTGCAACAGTTTGGTTTTGTGTAGTAATGAGAAAGTGTTGTAAGCAAGTGGCAAGTAATGTTTGGTGGGCGGTGCTCCACTCTAACGTGGGGAAGTGAATATCGTATGTCGGAATAAGTGAGTAGGTTGGAAGTAGTAAGCTTGACAGTAACATCGAAAAGTGGAGTAGTGTGTGTAGATTGTCATCGGGAAGTGTGCGAACTCCTGGAAGGAGTATGAGCAAGAGGATTTGTGGGTATGTGATTGGCTTAAGAGTGAGGAAAGCTAGCTTGTGTGATCGGTCTAGAGTGAGCATCTTCTAGTGAGCTGTCCTTGGGAAGCGTGTTTTATGTTGAGAAGGGGTGGAAGAAAGTAGTCGAATGTAATGCTCGGGATGAAAGACCATTGGATGGGGCTTGGCAGTAGTGTGGGAGTGACGTTGTGGTAAAAGTGTGTGATTCGATTGTTATCATTGGAATGTGTTCCGCATAATTAATGTGAGAAAATGTTATCTGCCTTAGACGCACCTTGTGTTAGGAAGGTGATTGTAGAATTGTGTGTAATCTGTTGAAGAGAATTCTTAACTGCGAGTTAAGGTGTTATTCAAGATTGATCTTGTGTTCGATTGGCAATTGAGCGTAGTTATTTTAGTAAGGGATTCCTGTCGTGGGGACGTTAATTTCGGTAAATTACGTTCTTTTAAGAAAGTGAAATTTGGTGTGAAACCCTCAATATTAAAGCGTTTCTTGGTGGCACACGATTTTGGGGTAAGAGTTTTTGTTAACCGTAAGAGTGATAATTCGTTGGTATACGTCTTTTGTTGAAGAATTATGCTTGGTGGGAGCTCATTCGACATCCCACGTGTCTAATCTTAGGAAGTGTTCAGTCGAGGAAAGCAAGGTCGTACTGTAGAAGACGCTGGTGGGAACGAAAGTTGAGTTACGTAGAGGAACCCGTTGAGAGGGTGGTCAGCGAGATTCGCAAGTTAAGGAACAAGGAGATCAGACTGGTAAAAAGTTCACTGACAGTTTCTTAGAAGGCAAGAGGCAACTTGGGAAGTAGAAGAGGACATGAAGTCCAGATACTCTCATCTTTTCGATAAAGGAATTTCGGGGAGTGTTGTAATAACCGTGATTTTATTTGAAAGGATTAAAGTTTAGTGGAGGAATTTTAAAGTTGAAAATCTATGGGTTGATTTTGTCATTTTGATAAGAGGGTAGAAAAGCCTCTTATTGAGCTCAAAACCGTAGACATAAATCAGTTGAGTGTGATGGTGTATGTGTGCAGCTGTAGAGAGAAAGAGCAGAGTAAGGGGAAAGAAATTGTCCAAGAGCATTTGGAGGAGGAGACATCATAAACCTGCAATTGGAAGAAGAATTGGGAGATGGAATCTAATCATTCAGGTAATCTCTTCTTCTCACACCCTGGTTTAGAACTGGTTTTTGGGTTTGGGTTATGTGTGAGCTTTTGCTTAAAAACTTAAATGGAAGCTTTAAACGGATTAATAACGTTAAAATATTCTTTTGTTGAAAAAGGAACTTATTAATTGATTTAAGTTGGATTAATTTCAGTATTAATGATAATCATTACCGTCGCCATGTCCGATTTCAGAGATTCCGGAATTTAATGAGGAACCGGAATAAGAACTCGATGATCTGGAATCCCTATCAGATCCGGAATATGTTGTAGTTCTGGAATGCACATTTTCTAAGATCCGGAACGCGTGTTTAACTAAGACCCGGAATTGCCTAGTCAATTAAGATCCGGAAGTTGCCATTTAAAATGATCCGGAGTGTACACTTAGCTAGGATCCGGAATGCTTAATTATTTAAGAACCGAAAGTCTTGGGCTTAAGAAAAAGGGGCCGATAAAAATTAAAGTGATCCGGAACCTCTAATCGGATCCGGAATGCATAATAGGATCCGAAGTTAATTGTAACCCGGAGTGGGCCTCAACTTCAGATCCGGAGTCCAACAAAATGGATCCGGTATTGGGTAATAATGGGATCCGGTGTTGAGAGTTTTCAAAGGAATCCGGAATCCCTTTAGCAAGACACGTAATATCTTTTACTTTAATTTTGATGTTTGTTGGGCCACGTGTGCCATATGTGTAAATCATGAATTGATGGGGCCTTAATCCGGTATACTTTATTGGACCGAAATTTTGTTGGTTGTTGGGCCGAAATCCATATCTATTAATTAAATCTAGAAATTTAATTGTTGGCCACGTGACCGGTAGAGACCATGAATTTCAATTAGAAATTGTTGGGCTACGTGATAGGTAGTGACCCAATTTGTTTAAGTCGTGGGCCTAGCATGATCCATATTTAATTAATAGTCCGGTTATGTTTGTTAAATATGGATCCTGTTATGTTTAATAATTATGGATCCGGTTATGGTTATTAAAAGAATCCGGTAAGGTTTATTAAAAGGGACCCGATGTTCAAAGTTCCGGAATTTTGAACTAAATTATAAGATCCGGAAATATGTCTTGGGCGGGTAAGCAGGGTCCATTAATTATGATTTTGGACTAGAGGTTTAGATGACTTTGGGTTAAGTTCGGGAGCAAGCTCGAGTAATAAATTAAAGATTTATGACGTGCGTTTATTTAAAATTATAGGTGTTCCATCTAGGGATCGGAAGCCTAAGTAAGAGGTCGTGAAACGAGAAGAACAGGTGAGTTCCCTTAACCCTTTTTACGTGGAATGAAAGTTAAAATGTTTTTACTGATTATGGTTCACTTATGAGCATGAATTGTTTACAACAGTTATGTATGTTTTTCCATGAAGATTATATTTTAATGAAAAGACTATTTAGCATGATGATCTGATTGATAACGATTTATAAAGGTTTCACGTTTCATGATCTATGATGAACTATGTGTTTGTTATGTGTAGTCGGTCTGCACAATGGGTTCTGAGTACCTCGGGATCCGATGGTCCCTTGGGCTTTTGTGACGAGCTTGTAGGAGGAAATTCGTTTCCTTTCTACTCGGATATGTGACTAGCTTGTAGGAGGGAAATCGTATCCTTCCTACTCGGATAGAGAGGAGTCTGCTTGGGCCCGATATGAGGCGAGATGAGAGTCTGCTTGGGCCCCGATCGCGGTTAGCTAATGAGATCCTTGAACACCGTGCAGTACTATGTTTGAGGTTTATATGGAGAATGTTGGTGAGTTTTATAAAATGATTTTATACTGTGGATATATGCTGTTTACGGAGGGAATTCACTAGACCTTTTGGTCTAACCCTCGCTTTTCAAAACTAAACCATTTTCAGGTGAACAAGTAGTAGGAGGCTCGGGTAAGTGAGCAAGAGCAGGATAGAGTACATATGCAGATAGAGACAGTGCCTGTGCCACTTGTAGAAGCTAGAATGTTCTCAGTTGTGTATCGGTTGTTTCCGCCAACCTTAGTTTTGAGACTGATGTAACGAAATTTTGGGACCAAGTTTTGTAATGTTTATGTTTTTAATGATATGCATGTTCTATTTAGATTGGGTTGTTACACACAACCTAGATGTCGTCTTGGCAAATACCACAACTGACATCTTGGAACATCCAACGACTAGTTTCATCATCGGCAAACACCTGATTAATAATAATGATAAATTCATAATTATGTTGCAATATCCGAATTGAAAGCATCTTGAAGATGTTGGAATTTAGTTAAGAGGTGAGAAAAACTTATCCCACATAGGAGACAAGGCAAAGTATAGACCACTTAATAAACTCCAACCATTGAGCATTAAATGAATCATTTAATTGATTGGGCCTTGGAGTGTGGTGTTCTTGGTGGGCTCTCTTTGACATAAATATACATATATTAAATGTCAAAGATTGGGCCTTGGGCCTTGGGGCTCTTAGGTAGGCATGGCAATTCGACCCGACCCGGTGGGGAACCCGGTCCACCCGACCCGACCGGGGCCGGGGATTCCCCGCCAAACCGGGTACCGGGACCGTGGCCGGGGAAACCCACTTTCAAAAAACCGGGGCCGGGGTGACCATCCCCGACCCGCCCCGGACCCGGTATATATATATATATATATATAGTTAAAATTTTATTTATTTTATATATTTAAAATATATAATAAATTTTAAAAATATTTATTCCTTTCCAATTTGTAATCATCTCAGATAGTTGTTAAAAATATTTATTTATTCCCAATTTTAAAAATAGTGCAGCAAAATATTTGTTAAAAAGCCAAAAAAACAACCGGGCCGGGGAACCGGATCCAAACCGGGGACGGGTGTTGACCGGGTCTTGACCAAAAGTTGACCGGGGCCGGGGTTGGTATCCCCGTACCCGCCCGAGGCTGGGGGAGGGTATCACAAACCGGGGCCGGGGATGGAGATCCCCGCCCCGTTGCCATGCCTACTCTTGGGGTCGAGATTCAATGATTGACGAACGGGAGTGGTTGTGCATGCAAGGTCTGGCGCGGGACGACTGTGCGGAACACTGGCGGTTTGTTTCGGTTACTGACGATAACCTATATATACCACTCTTATTCCCTTTCTTTTTGAAGACGATCACAAGCGAAAATTCATCAAAAAATCTAGGTTTTCTCTCCTCTTGTTCCATCTCCAACATATGCTAATTCGCTAGATTCAAGTATTCACTTGAATAGATTGTTGTATCCTCAAGACAACGCCAACACACGCGGCAAATTTTTGTCTTAGGACACTGCGTAACGCGGGCCTCAATCTCTTTCGTTGGTACGAGAATCTTCGATATCAAGTAAGGTTTACAATTTCGTTGTTGTTTACGTTTGTATCAAAATATTTGTAAAAGAATTCGTTAATTTTATTGAATTTAATTCTGTTTTCCTACACAATTCTCAATCGTGATCGATCAGTCCTAACAGAAGAAGCACACATACCTCGTTAACGTGAAAATATGTTCCGTTGAGGGGAAATTTTCCTCTAGTTGCGGTTCGACATGGTATCTGCAAATTGGGTATTAGTATTTGGAACATCATAACATGCATGATTGGCATTATAATATGTGGTTTAGGACTTCCTCACCAATATTGTTACTTTAACTGTTTCTTCGTTGGATGAATTGCATGGTATGTTTTCTGTATATTCAGTTTCACCTGTTTGAGAAAGAAAGCAGCATTTATGACAACCCATGATATAAAATGTAGCTTGTACATTGATTTTGATCAATTAAATTCAACACCTGGAAGCCATATGGCAAGAAGGTAAGGGGATGGATAATCGTGTTCCCTTTTGTCAAACTGTATATTAATAAGTAGGCAGAGATTCAGATACCTTCTATTCATAAAGTTATTTAGTACTCCTCCATCCCAAAAAATGCAAAGATTTACCTATTTGCCTATTAGCAGCAATTATAAGATACAGGTGACGTTGACAAGGTTTCACTAACTTTACCCTATATCGAACTGGGCACATGTTAATTGAGAACCATAAATATGTAAAGAGCTAGGGATCCAACTATTTAATGTATTATTTATTCATGATGAATAATTATATTTAACTTTTTAATATTGAATAGAAGGACCATATCTACTTTTTTTTATGATAATGATTATTCATGATATCATGTATTTTCATTATTCAAGATTATTCATATGCATGAAATAGTTGATTCTTCGGTTCTCAACATATTATGGTTCTTATTTGAACCCAACCCATGTTAAACTTTGCTATTTTTTAGGAAGTAGATGGATTAGGATTAGGATTAGGATTAGGATTAGGATAAGGATTAGGATTAGGATTAGGATTACTTACCCCAACCAAAATTGGATGGGAGTCTGGGAGCTCAAAAAAACCCTTTACAAAGAAAAACAAACAAACAAATGTAGCGAAGATTATTGAAATACAAGCTTACACAAAGTGGACGGTCCTCAATTTGGCCACAAATTTCATTCGCGGAATGGAGGTAGGTTGTGTGGTAAAAGCAACTAGAGCTTTCGACATTTCAGCCTCTGGGAGAGAAAGTGTATCCTTTAAAGTTTCCCTCAACTCTTGGGTGTTAAGTCTGATGATTGGGATTTCCTCATCCGACTCACAAAAGAAATCTTCGATGTCAGCTATGATTGGCATCGTCTCTTCTATATCAGGCACCGGAGATGGTGGGACTTCAACTATATATGGGTTTGTTATTTTGAGCATCATAACTTGAACTCAAGTTGTTGAGTTGTAAGTCCGCAAATGGTGGTGTACCATATATGGTTTTGTTCATTTGCAGCTGGGACGATTGAAGTTACACCACTTTCTTTTAATCCATGAAGGGTAAGCCTAGCACTACATTTGTCAACTTTACATCAACATTGAGCTAAAATCTTCCCTTATGCCAAAAGTATAAATTAGGGACAAGTTCAAATGAAAAGTTAGAACTATGATGTCGTGTATTATTCATGATGAATAACCCTAAATATTCATGAATATTATTCATCATGATTATCATGTATTTTAATTATTCATGACTATCATTCTTTTTAATGATTCATGACTATCATTCATTTTAATTATTCATGATATCATGCATTTTCATTAGGAACAGTTTTCATCATTAATATGACATTTTTCAGGAATAATACATGAATAGTTGATCTTCACGTTCTCAAAATATTTACGGCTCTCGTTTGAATATAAACTATTTCTTAAATATAAAGAAATGGTTATCACTAGTACTGGATATATGAAAGAACATGATACAAACCTAGCAAATGCACTTGCATAATGCATGCACTCTGCTCTCATGGGACACGCATTGCAATTTGGAGTTCTCTTGGTACAGAATACCTATACAATGTGAATAACTTGAGAAAAATTCTATGATGGTAATAAAGAAAAAAACAAGATGAAGAGAACTGGTAATGCAACTCGTATCTGTATTCAACACAAGTCTTTCAATAATAATGCTAGGGCTGGTAAATTTTGATTAAAACAAGCAAAACATTAATTAGTGGGACTCGTTAAATCAATGCATATGCTCTCCTATGGGGGGAAAACCCAATCTGACTTTTGATTTATAAACCAAACCAAACCAAACCAAACCAAACCAAACCAACACCCTGGTATGTAGTACTATGTACCACCCAAAGGTGGGGTCCAGGGGGTGAGATATGTTGGGATAATCTCAATCATACCTCAGTATATATTAGTTTAGTGATAGATATGTAATAAGACTAGTACAAGTACTAGATATGTAAATAGGGCAAAGATGAAAATGTGTGACTTTTCATATGAAAAGGTGTGACTTTTCATATGAAAAGGTGTGACTTTTCATCCTCCAACCGCCATAACCGAACAGTTACAATGGTTCATTGGCACCGGTTGATCTAGTATAAATAGGAAGCATATGTAACAAATTATGACAGACAAAAACACACATTCTCTTAAATTCTCTCAAAGTTCTTCATTGTTCTTCATCATGGAAGCATAGTTTGATTCGTCGGGTTCGAGAGTTCGATTCTTGAACGGGTTGTTGTATCCTCTAGATAGACGTCCAATCGATACGGTACGAGGGACGAATTTCTGTCTAAGGACACTGCTTGGCAGGCCTCAATCCAAATAACGATCTTCTTGAACTTCGTGATCAAGAAAGTCGAGTTAGTATTTTATCTTGAACTTTTGATTATGTATTTTCATTGATATGTAAATTTCGGATATATATATACATATAAATAATTCAGTATTTCCATTTGATTCAATATTGTGTGTTACGAATTTCAATTCGTGTATATAAGGTCTAACAATCTTAGACAGAAATTTCGTTGACGATGGAAAACTCTTCCTTGTTGAAATCGAGTGTGGAGAAACCCGAAAAATTTAAGGGTTCCGATTTTAGAAGATGGCAACAAAAGATGTTCTTCTACTTGACAACTTTGAAAGTGTCTAACGTGCTTACCGATCAAGCACCGACACCGCCGGTTGGAGAAGGAGAAAACGCCCCATCCCAAATTGAATTGGCTATGTTCCAACGATCCTTGGATATTTGGAACGCCAACGAATATAATTGTCGGAATTTTATTCTTAATGGTTTGGATGATGGTCTTTATGACATATATTCATCCTTTACCACGGCAAGAGAAATTTGGGAGTCGTTGGAATCAAAGTACAAGACGGAAGTCGCTTGTTCCAAACGATTTATCGTGGGCAAATTCCTAAACTATAAGATGACGGATTCCAAACCGGTCGTGAAACAAGTAGAAGAAATGCAAATCTTGGTCCATGAATTGGAAGTCGAAGGTATGGGCATCAACTCTAATTTTGTTATTGGTTCAATTATTGACAAGTTACCTCCATCCTGGAAAAATTTTAAACTCTATCTTAAACATTTGTCCGAGGATATGAGTTTTGAGCAATTGATACTCAAATTGCGGGTGGAGGAGGACAACCGGATAAACGAGAAGGCGGATGAAATCTCGTTGGAACCAAATGCAAACATGGTTACCGGAAACTCATCAAAGTCAAAGTTCCAAAAAGGAAAGGGAAAGGCCACGGGTTTTAAGTATAACCTCAATACTTCAAACCCGATGTCCGTACAACGAAAGCCTTTCAAGAAACGTGTGATGAGTTGCTGGGTATGCGGAAAGCCGGGGCATCGAGATAAGGATTGCCGCCATAGGAAAGACGTCCCGGAGGAGGAGGCGCCGGAGGAGGAGGTGCCGGTGGAAACCCCCATCAAGCCAACGTGGTCAATGCTCCAAACCAATTCGTTGGAGTAATTGAGGCTTTTATGGTTACAAACGTGACCGATTGGTGGGTTGATACCGGTGCCACCAAACATATTTGTAACTCCAAGAACATGTTTGCTACATACCAAAAAGTTGATGATGAAGAACCCATGTATATGGGTAATGCCACGACCGCAAAAATTGAAGGGAAGGGGAAGGTGATTGTCAAGCTTACATCGGGAAAGGAACTTGTGCTCACCAATGTCTTGCATGTACCGGCTATTACAAAGAACTTTATTTCTGAACCCACACTTAGTAACAAAGGATTCAAGATGGTGTTTGAATCTGATAAATTTGTGATTACTAAGGGTGGGATGTATGTTGGCAAGGGCTACCTTAATGAGGGGCTCTTCAAACTTAGTGTGATGAACAATGACGATGTAAATACTGTAAATATTGTAAATAGCAATAAAACCGCGGGCTCTAGCTCCGCTTCTATGTACATGCTTGACTCTTCTTCCCTATGGCATTCCCGTCTAGGACATGTTAACTTCCGATCCTTACAAAGGTTGACAAAACTTGGGTTATTACCCAAGTGTTCCATGGATAACAAGACAAAATGTGAGGTATGTGTTGAATCCAAATATTCAAGCCATCCACACAAATCTGTTGAAAAGTCTAACCAAGTACTTGGACTTATCCACAGCGATTTATGTGATTACAAAGCCACACCCACACGTGGAGGAAAGAACTATTATGTATCATTTATTGATGATTGCAGTAAATATTGTTATGTATACCTAATACATACCAAAGATGAAGCTTTGAATATGTTTAAGACATACAAGGCTGAAGTTGAAAACCAACATGATAAAAGAATAAAAATTCTGAGATCCGATAGAGGAGGAGAATATGAGTCTAAGGACTTTGCAGAATTTTGTTCTCATCATGGCATAGTTCACCAAACCACGGCTCCCTATACTCCACAACAAAATGGAGTAGCCGAAAGGAAAAATAGAACATTGAAAAACATGATTAATTCAATGTTGATTACTTCGGGAGCACCACATAGTTTGTGGGGTGAAACATGCTTAACTGCAAATATGATACTTAATAGAATTCCTCATAAAAAGAGCGATAAATCACCTTATGAACTATGGGAAGGAAAAATTCCTTCCTACAAAAGGATGAAAGTGTGGGGTTGCCTTGCAAAGGTTCAAGTACCTTTACCCAAAAGGACAAAACTTGGACCGAAGACCATTGATTGTGTATATCTTGGTCCTGCAAGTAATAGTGTTGCTTGTAGATTTCTGGTCTATAAGTCAAACAATGAAGATATCCACAATAACACAATCATGGAATCAATTGAGGCTTAATTCTTTGAACACATATTTCCTTACAAGGATAAGGGGAAAGAAATCTCTAATCCAAGGAAGAGAGTATGTAAAGTAGCGAACACCGATAGTGTTGAGAAACCAAATGAAGAAGGTACATCAAAGGCTCAAGAAGAAAACCTAGAGCCTAGAAGAAGTAAAGGGGGAAAGATTGCTAAAGACTTTGGACCCGACTTCATGACATTTGTTGTCGATGAAGAACATCAATCCTATAAAGCCGCCATGGATTCATCGGAGGCACCTTATTGGAAAGAGGCTATTCAAGGTGAGCTAGACTCCATTGTTCAAAATAACACATGGAGATTGGTAGATTTACCACTGGGTCACAAGGTAATTGGTCATAAATGGATCTTCAAGCGGAAATTGAGACCCGATGGCACTATAGAGAAGTACAAAGCTCGACTAGTTGCCAAGGGGTACTGACAAAAGGAAGTTCAAGACTTCTTCGACACCTATTCATCGGTTACTAGGATCACGTCTATACGGACGTTGATTGCGATAGCGGCTATACATAACTTAGAGATACATCAAATGGATGTGAAAACCGCGTTCTTGAATGGTGAATTAGAAGAAGAGATATATATGAAACAACCGGAAGGTTTTGTTGTAAAAGGCCAAGAGAACAAATTCTGTAAGTTGATTAAGTCTCTTTATGGACTTAAACAAGCGCCAAAGCAGTAGCATGAGAAGTTTGATAACACTATGTTGTCAAATGCTTATCACATAAATGAATGTGATAAGTGTGTTGATGTGAAACAATACAAAGATGCTTATGTTTGTATGTTGATGATATGCTCATCATGAGATCAAACTTGGATGTAATAAACCAAACCAAGAAGATGTTAAACTCCGCATTTGATATGAAAGATATGGGAGTTGTTGATGTTATCCTTGGTATAAAGATTAAAAAGGATCCAAATGGTTACATCCTTACCCAATCTCACTATGTTGAGAAGGTGTTGCGAAAGTTTGGTCATTATGATGACAA
This sequence comes from Saussurea involucrata, assembly GCA_033807775.1. NCBI lineage: Eukaryota > Viridiplantae > Streptophyta > Magnoliopsida > Asterales > Asteraceae > Saussurea > Saussurea involucrata. The sequence goes on from CM066320.1 coordinate 222,028,027, forward strand.
ACCGGTTGTGACTCCATTCGATCCTTCAAGTCAATTGAAGAAGAATCTAGGAGATAGTGTTGCTCAGTTGGAATACACTCAAGTTCTTGGAAGCTTGATGTATATCATAAACTGTACACGACCGGATATAGCGTATTGTGTGAGTAGACTTAGTCGGTACTCACATAACCCGGGAAAAGACCATTGGTATGCACTAGTAAGGGTGCTTCGATATTTGAAATACACAATGGGTTATGGGTTACATTATACAAAATACCCTCCCGTTCTAGAAGGGTATTGTGATGCTAATTAGATTTCCAACCATTCGGAGAGTAAGTCCACAAGTGGATATGTATTCACACTTGGTGGAGCAGCGATATCTTGGAAATCTTCCAAACAAACTGTGAATACCAGATCAACTATGGAAGCAGAATTTGTCGCATTAGACAAAGCCGTTGAAGAAGCCGAATGGCTAAAAAGCTTCCTAGAGGGTATTTCGTTGTGGCCAAAACCGGTGACTGCTATTGGTATCCATTGTGATAGTATGGCCGCTCTCACAAGAGCGAAGAATCAGATCTACAATGGAGAGTCCCGGCACATACGAAGGCACCACAACACTATAAAGGACTTGCTGAAAAATGGAATCATTTCCATTGACTATGTAAAGTCAAAGAAGAACATTGTCGATCCTTTGACAAATGGCCCAAGTAGAGAGCAAGTATCCTTCACATCGAGGGGAATGGGCTTAAAGCCAACACAATGAGTTTCCTCGGCGGCAACCTAACCTAGCGAAATTGGAGATCCCATGGTCTAGGTTCAATAGGCAAACTAGTCGGGGATAACTCAAGAAGCAATTAAACAAAGGTATGCCTATTCCTATGATGTTTTCCTTTGTTTTCCGTTGATGATATAGGGTTGAATGTTACATTCTTAATAATGCTGATAGCTATTATGGTGGAATACAACGGAGTATTATTGATCAGTATTACCTATGTGAGATTGATGTGGGGTCGCATCTTTGAGGACGGATATGGCTACGTCTTCTAAAATTCTCATGAAGAAAGGATTGTTCACGACCGAAATGAACACAACGGTAAGAGTCAACTATGCATAAACATGATATGTGTGATATTCATTGCCTTGACTTACTACAAAACGTGGTTAGTTCAAGACTCTTCGTCACTACCCACAAAGTAGGTCCGATGAATACTCACTAAGAACGGTTCAAGTCACCTAGACACCTTTTTCTGATGCATTTCATGTTTATTTCCTGAATAAGAACAATAAATACTTTGAGAATATCTTATTTTCTATTTAAATGTGGGGTATTGTTAGAGTTTGAATAGAAAATGTGGGGTATTGTTGGGATAATCTCAATCATACCTCAGTATATATTAGTTTAGTGATAGATATGTAATAAGACTAGTACAAGTACTAGATATGTAAATAGGGCAAAGATGAAAAGGTGTGACTTTTCATATGAAAAGGTGTGACTTTTCATATGAAAATGTGTGACTTTTCATATGAAAATGTGTGACTTTTCATCCTCCAACCGCCATAACCGAACAGTTACAATGGTTCATTGGCACCGGTTGATCTAGTATAAATAGGAAGCATATGTAACAGATTATGACAAACAAAAACACATATTCTCTTAAATTCTGTCAAAGTTATTCATTGTTCTTCATCATGGAAGCATAGTTTGATTCGTCGGGTTCGAGAGTTCGATTCTTGAACGGGTTGTTGTATCCTCTAGATAGACGTCCAATCGATACGGTACGAGGGACGAATTTCTGTCTAAGGACACTGCTTGGGAGGCCTCAATCCAAATAACGATCTTCTTCAACTTCGTGATCAAGAAAGTCGAGTTAGTATTTTATCTTGAACTTTTGATTAAGTATTTTCATTGATATGTAAATTTCGGATATATATATATACATATAAATAATTCAGTATTTCCATTTGATTCAATATTGTGTGTTACGAATTTCAATTCGTGTATATAAGGTCTAACAAGATATACATAGACCCCACCTTTACCCAAACAGTAGAGCGGACCTTAGCTAACAATTGTATGTATACTGGAAATTGACTGAGCACGTAGAAAAAAGATCACAATGTTTATTGATCAAGCGTGCATAGCCTGGGGAAGAGGTATTTCTGAATGTTGTTCACCATCGGGTGCCTGATTAGATATTTACAATCATACATACTTAGGTTGATGTAGAGTGATAACGTAACAATTACAACGTTCTGTAACAATAATTCGAGAATCTAAATGGAATATATGTGAAACTTACGAGTTCAAAAGATGAATTTGAACTTCTTCAGGGAGGGGCTGAAGTGGAACCCACCCTAGACGTGTGGCTACCCGACCAACATTTGTGTCAACCTTTTACCAAGGAAATAGAAAACGCGCGGTGAAATGAGAAGTAATATTGTAAGATAGAGTGAAAAAATAACGAATGCCGCTATCCTTACAGGAAAAGCAAGGTGATGTAGTGTTAAAAGTCGTATACACTCCACACTTTTCAAACCGATTCCTCTTATATATGCTCATCAAGAACTCCCTACAAGCATAAAAATTATCAACTTTGTATAATCCTTAATAAATATCTAACCTTGCTTAAATTAGTACTATTTCCCTCCATCTCAAATTAAGTTGTCCAAATTTTAATGCATACTTTGTAATTTTGCCCTTAATTATGACATGAAGACACGCATTACTCCTCTATTATTAAGAACAAACTTGTTATTTAGTTAATTTAAAACTTTCGTGTCTTTTCATTGTGGACGTTTATGGCGGAAGGACTATAACTCACTACATCACTTACTTTGCCTTGTCCGGCGAAACATCCCTTAGCCACTCAGAGATGAATAGTTCCATGGTCTATAACCATTAATGCCTGCCAAGAGGTCAACCCATAATCCAATTTTCGGCTAACCCTTGTAAATGAGAAAAAAACATTATTGGAAAAAAAATAGTTACTTTTATTCGTGCAGCTAGCTTATTATTCATTCCTCTTTCAACTATGGTCACTTCAGAGTCAACAATTCTTGGTTCTTCAGGGGTTGACTTTTTATCAGCTACGATTTCACTTTCTGAATGCTCATTCTTTTCCCGGCCCTCTTCTTCAGGTTTCGTGGTAGGTTCAGCACATGAAGTTCTGATATCTTTCTCTGTTTCCTTGCCCCTGGGCTTGACCGGAAATCTTGCCATGAAAGTCGAGCTGAAGAGAAATATTATTGAGCTGAAATGATTGCACAACAAAGCATTAAAGAGACCATACAAATATTCTTACAAAATGCCACGTGTAGCAACATTTCCCCTTTTTTTCAAATTGGATACATGAAAATTTTATCTTGGACATTTCAAGGATAAAATCAAATGAAAAAAGTCACATGATAAGCGAACATTCCAACTAACTAAGCAAAGATGATGAATTTTAAATGCTATACTTAACTTATTGACTGAGAAATTAAATATTACCTTGGATAAGATGCATTTTGGCAATGAATGAGTCCACCAAATACTTTTCTCGGTGTTTCCCACCATTCCTTCTTATCTTTGACCAGCTGATTTGCCTCCATCATTCTCCGGCCATCAGCAGCTTCCATGTTCTAGATGTCTCCTCTTCTGTAACAACCCAATTTCACTAAAATAAAACTTATAACAATGCAACAAAAAATGGCCCCAAAGTACACAATTAAAAATTTCTTCTACACTAAGTTCGCAACGGATAACACACTCACAACTGAGATGCTACAGGAAAGCCAAAGGTAATCTACAAGTCTTCACTAGACTCTAGCTCTTCTACAACTCCACAACCTTCCATCATCAGCAGATGAAATCCCAAGCACGACAGTCACCTGAAAATGGTTTTAGTTTTTGAAAAGCGAGGGTTAGACCATGAGGTCTAGTGAATTCCCTCTTAAAAGTATTCACAAGCCATTTAAGAAAACGTACTATTACGAGACAGTAACACATCAAACATATACTCAACAAGGGTGTACACAATGGCATAGACGATTTAACACCTTACAAAGCCAGGCACGGCAACTCGACATCTTACAAAGCCAGGCACGGCAACTCGACACCTTACAAAGCCAGGCACGGCAACTCAAGAAGTCCTCCACTGTGCAACCCGACTCCACCCATAGCAATAACCAAACCAGCATGTAATCAACATTCGCGCATAACTGTACGTATAAACAACTTGTATGCAATTGTTAACATTTCCATGTCATGCACAATAAAACCTTTCCAAAACGTTTAATCATGTCATCATGCTTGCAAACATAATCAGTTAAGAAACCTTTACCAAAACATTTCATTTGCACCAAAATGGGTTAAGGGAACTCACCTGATACTCGGCTTAACGACACACTAACCGGAGCTCACTTAAACACCAACCGAACACCTGAATTGGGGTTAACAAAGGAGGTATTAGACTCCCTAATTATTCCCTAAAACATCCCTCAAAAACTCACAAGACAATCCCTTAAACATCGTCTCGATTCCAGCCCCAAACGACGTACGAAACAGAAATCGAAAAACTCCCAACAGAGGGATACGCGGTTTGTGCCGCGGTTTACAAACCGCGTAGCAAGCTGCGTATGTCCCTGATCTAGCATCCTCAATTCTGCACAAAATCTCAGTCCAAAAACTCACCCTTTCTCAACTCCAACTCGTCCCAAATCGATTTTAAGCTCCCAAAATAAAATAATGAATGTTCTAAACCTTTCCCCATAATTACCAAACATCAAACATCATTTAATCTAATGAAACTCAACCAAAACCCAACCATTGATTCAGGATTCAAAACTCAAAAGCTCAAACTCAAACCATAGCAAGTATGGAGATTGGTTAACAAATATGAAGAGATTTCCCAATGTTCTGATCCAAAACTTAAGGGAATCACTCCCAAAATCAATTGTTTCTTATTCCATTGATTAGAAAACACAATCCCAAAGATTACAAAAAACCCCAAGCTACAAAATACCACACCCAACTATGAAGAAGAAGAAATAAGGTTCATACCTTGAAGAAGATGAAGTCTTCACTTCCATGGTGCTATCCTTCTTCCTCACTTCCCACCATGGATGAGCTCTTCCTCTCTTCTCCCAAATTCTCAGTGACACTATGGTGAGAATAAGGGTTTTCCTCTTATTTAGCTTCCTTTGATTCACCCCTTGGACACTAAAGTTTCATTCTTCACACTTTGGCCACCAAAAATCTTCATTTACTCCAATCTTGCAAGAAGAATAAAATATGGGGTGTTACATCACCTCCCCCTTATTAGAATTCCGTCCTCGGAATTCCATTGCCGGACACATGCTGCAATTGGAGTTAACTTCCGACTCCCAATACCTATTTTGCCCCAAAATTTCTTAGGAAGTTACAACTACATCTCTACAGGACTAACTTCTTTGTCTTTCAAATTCTCAGCCATCCGCCCCCAATTACTCACACTGTCTGTGAAGCTACACCAAACTTCTTCCCAACCAACATTCCCTAGACAAGGATTAAGACATACCAAAAGCACTCCAAATTTTCACCGGGTGCCTCTAAATCAATCAATAATTCCCAGTTCTTTCGAAAACCGCCACTACTCCATTACAATGTAGTCCAATTCAATCTCCTATTGAAACACACTACTCCAAACCATGGGAATATTTTCCCATCCAACTGTTCTCTCGACTTGAGATTGACAATGCTCAAACCTTCTAATCCAGTCATCTTTGTTCCATTCATCTATCCATCCACTCCTGATCAGCACCGACAACATACAATATTCTTTGACATCGCTCCTAGGCCAACAACTACACTCTCGGGTCTGTAGCATGCCCAGCCACACCCTTGCAATCTCTTCGTCCAAACATACTACTCATCCAAAATACTCTCTTTAATAGAAAACGACTGTACTCGAGTTAACACCGCAATAACCCGAATCTCTAAACGGAGACTAATCACTCCCTTCGTCGACATTACACACTATCACTCTCATATCGTTACCGCATTCTCACCACCACATAACATTCATATCAAAGGAAGAACGTCCTCCTACCAAAATAGCGTTCGCCTGGCACAATTGCGTTTCCTCAGAGTCACACCGATCACACGTGCCTCAACAGTTACAAATCAACGGTCCAAACTCACAACAATCGCTAAGCCGTAATTCTATTCTATACACAGTTACATCCTTCGCCCAAATCCACCGAATGGTTCCACTGACTAGGAACTACCACCAAAATTCGCTTGCTCTCCCACAAGGAGGAGTGACCAAGTTCACTCAAACTATTCCAACTAATCGAATACTGAACGACACACTCACGTGAAACATTCTTCCCGACAATACCGAATCTAATCCTAAGGTCTCTCAACCCGAGCACCACATTCGCCCACTTGTTCCCATTCTAACTCGACACCATAAGATGCTTTAAAAGAATGGTTCGCTAACACGAGCCGATTTTAGATTGGTCGCATGATATTAGCTCTCTCAACTCTTTAACCATGGCATCCACAATGATTCCTTTCCTCATGCTCTTCAATAATCGCTCTTTAATCATAACCCGCCTTTCCAGTGTCCCACGACATCTTCTTACTGCATTCCTGTCTATACTTGATCTGTCATACCGTCATCATCTTCTCTCATGCTTACATAGACTTCCCATCGCACACCTCTACAGTCTAAAAGAACGACTTCTCCAAAATTATCAGTTAAGACCTTTAGCCAAGTTCTCATAAGGTACTTAACACCAAGAACTACCAAGAGTTCCTAACTCTCCAACATCGCCGACCCGTTCATTATAATTCATTACATCTACGGAATACTCCAACGCTCCTGACTAAACTTCACGACGAAGCACTACAGCTTAACGGGTACAATATCCTGATCGACAATCAAGTGAAGTATGAAAACTCACCCAAAATCCAATGGGATCGAGAAGGGCAAGGGTTCTCCTTTCATCCCGTTACCAACCACAACTAAATCTCTTGATCTCAATCTAGTATTAACGTATACCGCCCGCAAAACCACACACTACAACCAAGCATACTCACTACCTTTGACTACTCCGCTATTACGGCAATTCATTATTACATCTAAGACTTACACGTTTCTTCGGTACCAAATGCTACCACTTCCCCACGCCACTATCGCACCCCGCGACTATATTGCAACAAGCTAACATGATGCCTTTACATACACAGAAGATATTACTTTCTCCCTGCCACCCATAACACAATTTCAAACGAAGCCAAAACGTTGCTCGACTTGCCCTTCCCGGGTCTAGACGAACCACATGACAAGGTCAACTTTTCAAGGTACACCCGCTTCGATTACCCTAACCTTTCGTTCTTATGTGGATCATCATACCCCATAAGAAAATCACTTAAGCAATCGCGATCTCTTACTTTTGTACATTCACACAAGGTGGTCAAACGTCAGGTTGGATACCTACCTTTCTCCAAACAACTTCTTACATTTTTTTTGCAAGAAAACTCAACAAGATAACCACACTATAGTTACTTCTCCAATACCAACCTCCTGACAACTATCCAACATAACGGTCACTGATTCGACATCGACAATCGACATGCAATTGTCCAGTCGCCTTACGACAGACAAGGATCCTCGAAAGAATCTATTTCTCCTAACTCCCCGAACAAGTTCTCGTTCCTCGTTAGCTCCTCGCAATCCATCTCCGTTGTGCTAGACACCTTACACATAAGCTAATCATCAAAACCTCAATGGACCTCACATCCATATTGGTGTTCTTTCGTTTCCCCCAATGCCCTCACAAGGTGTTCCTATACCATACCACTTCCACAATTCGAACGACCTCATCCACTCACACCCAACGGGTTCACTCTCACGTTTTAATCTCCCGACATCACCCCTAACTTGAGACATGTTAAATAGCCGCAACCTTCTATACCAAGGGACTACGTGATGATAATTCCATTCCTCCCTGACAATCTAGGATTCCTAACAGAACCCACTTCATTCAACGCATCATAACCAACTTATACCCCACCGTTCCCACTTGAGAGAAAACAAACACAAGATCTTTCTTAGCGCGAGGTCTAATTGCCAAACCAACTCAGTATTCCAACTCAAAACCGAAAACATTACATTAAGTAACGTAACGCTACTGATTACTATTCCACCAACAGAAACACTTTGACCATTTCAACTTTACCGCGATTAAAACTATTCTCACATAACCCGACAATAGTTCAAACTACACTCATACCAACATTCCGAATTCACTGCCCCAGACTCCCGGTATTCACCCACTTACTCTAACGAAAACACTAAGGTCATAACTTGACCACATCTTATTCAACTAACAATTCAACTCCCAAAGCCTTTCCTTGACCTCAATCGTAATACCCTTCCCGACCTAGCGAGTTCATAGCCTTCATGCACAATAGCACAACGATTGAAATCACTTTGCACTCTTTCAAAAACGCAATAGATACAAAATCATAAAACAAGCTCGAATACGCATGAATCAACACCACTCAAGATGAATAATAAAACACAACGACTGCAAAGATCGCTCACAGTTACTCTTACGATAAATCGTAATCTTGTCCATCCAAATCGATGCCGACACTACGGTTGTCTCCAATGAGACCCTTTCACATGTGACTGAAAATTTTTCGAACGGAATCACTTACCCAAAGTGGGTCTGTTAACTCCAACACTCATTTTGTTTATAAAACAAAACCTCGCAATAAAACATTTTCAATATTTTCGGAACGAAGGTTTTCTTCCACAAATAAAGCGTGAAATAATTCGCGGATCACTAAGTTCAAAGCTTTTTCGTATAATGAAAACAAGTTTGTCTTTTACTTTAAAGAAAACACACGCTCGCACGCATCATCTCATTTTCCAAACAAGAAACCTGTCATGCACGTACATGCTTTTAACATGAAAGAACTCGTGTAATAAGTTTAATGACATAATGCATGAAATTTAATATGCAATTGAAGGCTATTCACTCTAACCAAGTCAACCGTTGCACTCACTTCAACTCTTCACTGATACCTCACTAAGACCAACAACCGCTTTCTTACTTATGCTACAACTTGTAGCACAAGTGCTCCACAATCCACCTGATCAACCGCTCCACATGGTTTAACAATTGACCACTTATCTCACCTTCTACTCTTATACATTCCTCAAAACAACACTGGTCTCTTGCAATCAATAACCTTGCCGCAAAACCGTTTGACTAAGGAATCCAAGACTAGATTCCCTCACTCGATCTTGAATTGAAGGTTTTCAAGATGCCAACATAATTCTCACTTCCTATCCCGGAGAGTTTACCTCTAGACAGCTTATTAACATTCCAGACAACACTTCTTCTAGAAGCTACAAACCTCACATCTCAAGGGGTCTCCCATGACACATCAACTCTTTGCTATCAAACACAAGGTTAGAACCTTCTACGTACTGCCACACTCACCACTCCTCCCGACAATAGTGATTGATTACACCCATGCACCTGTAGATCCATAATAGCATTGGCCAGATGCTATTTGAATTTACCTTACATGGGGGTTCTCACTACCATTGTCAAAACATCCTACGATTAAGGTCTTTCCTAATGGCTTCCTATATCTCAGTTGTGTCCCACTCTACTCCACAGTTTAAGTTTAGGCCCATCCGGTCACCTAAATCCCTTAAACTATGGCTCTGATACCATTTGTAACAACCTAATTTCACTAAAATAAAACTTATAACAATGCAACCAAAAATGGCCCCAAAGTACACAATTAAAAAATTCTTCTACACTAAGTTCGCAGCGGATAACACACTCACAACTGAGATGCTACAGGAAAGCCAAAGGTAATCTACAAGTCTTCACTAGACTCTAGCTCTTCTACAACTCCACAACCTTCCATCATCAGCAGATGAAATCCCAAGCACGACAGTCACCTGAAAATGGTTTTAGTTTTTGAAAAGCGAGGGTTAGACCATGAGGTCTAGTGAATTCCCTCTTAAAAGTATTCACAAGCCATTTAAGAAAACGTACTATTACGAGACAGTAACACATCAAACATATACTCAACAAGGGTGTACACAATGGCATAGACGATTTAACACCTTACAAAGCCAGGCACGGCAACTCGACACCTTACAAAGCCAGGCACGGCAACTCGACACCTTACAAATCCAGGCACGGCAACTCAAGAAGTCCCCCACTGTGCAACCCGACTCCACCCATAGCAATAACCAAACCAGCATGTAATCAACATTCACGCATAACTGTACGTATAAACAACTTGTATGCAATTGTAAACATTTCCATGTCATGCACAATAAAACCTTTCCAAAACGTTTAATCATGTCATCATGCTTGCAAACATAATCAGTTAAGAAACCTTTACCAAAACATTTCATTTGCACCAAAATGGGTTAAGGGAACTCACCTGATACTCGGCTTAACGACACACTAACCGGAGCTCACTTAAACACCAACCGAACACCTGAATTGGGGTTAACAAAGGAGGTATTAGACTCCCTAATTATTCCCTAAAACATCCCTCAAAAACTCACAAGACAATCCCTTAAACATCGTCTCGATTCCAGCCCCAAACGACGTACGAAACAGAAATCGAAAAACTCCCAACAGAGGGATACGCGGTTTGTGCCGCGGTTTACAAACCGCGTAGCAAGCCGCGTATGTCCCTGGTCGAGCATCCTCAATTCTGCACAAAATCTCAGTCCGAAAACTCACCCTTTCTCAACTCCAACTCGTCCCAAATCGATTTTAAGCTCCCAAAATAAAATAATGAATGTTCTAAACCTTTCCCCATAATTACCAAACATCAAAACATCATTTAATCTAATGAAACTCAACCAAAACCCAACCATTGATTCAGGATTCAAAACTCAAAAGCTCAAACTCAAACCATAGCAAGTATGGAGATTGCTTAACAAATATGAAGAGATTTCCCAATGTTCTGATCCAAAACTTAAGGGAATCACTCCCAAAATCAATTGTTTCTTATTCCATTGATTAGAAAACACAATCCCAAAGATTACAAAAACCTCAAACTACAAAATACCACACCCAACTATGAAGAAGAAGAAATAAGGTTCATACCTTGAAGAAGATGAAGTCTTCACTTCCATGGTGCTATCCTTCTTCCTCACTTCCCACCATGGATGAGCTATTCCTCTCTTCTCCCAAATTCTCAGCCGACACTATGGTGAGAATAAGGGTTTTCCTCTTATTTAGCTTCCTTTGATTCACCCCTTGGACACTAAAGTTTCATTCTTCACACTTTGGCCACCAAAAATCTTCATTTACTCCAATCTTGCAAGAAGAATAAAATATGGGGTGTTACATCTTCAAGTAATTTCCACCTTGGGAAGCACTTTACGCGTTACAAGTACTTGATGATCTTGTACCACAAGTTCCTTGCATTGACCATCGATGTCTAGATTCTCTATCTTCACTATATATTAAATCCTTGATCAGTTCTCTTACATCCAATTCATTTAAATCTTGCACTTCATCTTGCTGAAAACGCCATTTTTCATACCATTGTTTTAACAGTAGATATAAGTCATTTTCTTTTTTACAATTGTGTAGTGGCTTCCTTTTCTTGGGTTTTACCACTCCTTTGTGGTCTTTGGATTTATATATTGACCCTAATATGTACCCCTTTTCCGGAGATTTGTACGTGATTTCTATGTGATCGATCTTTTCACGACTCTTGCCATCTTTAACATCCTGGTCCTCGATCGATGTACCATCAGTTTCCAATCCTGGCCACAGTTGGAGGCGTATTTGATTTTTGACCCTCTTTGAATGGGCTGTTTACTCAATGACCTTCTAAAAACGCCCTAATTGCAAAATCATCTTCTATATTTGCTAAAATGGCCTCCTTTTAGTTTTCTCTTAAATTTTTGGAACAAATTTACTACATCTTTCTGAAAATAAATGCCAAGTTTGACTTTGTATACTTCAAAAATAACCGTTGGGCCAAACACTATATTACATAAAATTGAATTCAATTAAATATAATTTGTATCATGAAGAGTCCGTTTAGTACACTGGACAAGATAAAATAAAATATATCTTTTAATAAAAAAAGTTTTAATACAGTAATACTTTTCCAACAACGAACAACAACAAGTGACGATTCCTTTTATTTTGATCAAATAATTTTATTTTGTGTTTAAATTAGACATTGCACATATTTCATCAAGTAAACTAAGTTCAAACTAAACACTGTGAACAAGTCAACTTAATTGGGAAATAAGTATTATGGCTTGAGACTCTTTTCGTAAGTTATTAGCTTAAGTCTCCTCGAGTCCTCGTAACTATTGAATATAGATGTTTTATGGTTATATTTAGGTCTCATAATCACTAATAAATTAAAAGTTGTATTTTTTTTAATTTAAATAAAAATAATTCTTTGTGTACTCATGTACCACTAATTAATTGATTAATTAATCACTTGGAAAATCCTTGGGATATGTTGACAGCATCCTTATGTTGATTTTTAGTAGAATCCATTTAATATCAAACTAATACTCACCTACCTCTTGACTTAAAAGAGCGCACACACACATATTAAGGGTGCGTTTGGTACACTGGACATGACAAGACAGAACATAGATCATGAATGTCCCATGTTTGGCAGGACTTTTATGTGTAACAGACAGGAACAAAATGGAACAGACTTATGTTTTACCAATATAACCTCAAAATAAAATTTAGTTATCTTCTAAAACATCAAATATACGTTCTATTTTATATTTAAGTCATTTAAAATTTTATTTATTGTATTTTATCTAATGTTATCTGTTCTGTTCTGTCCAGTTCTGTTTACCAAACGTTGAACAACTGTTATGTCATGTTTTGTTCTTTCATGTCACGTCTTGTCATGTTCTATCCAGTCTGCGTATCAAACGCACCCTAAACGAATACTCAATAGCATGCACACCCACACACATATACATTCACATATACACATGTATATAAACATATATACAACAATATATACATAGATCCAATCGCGGTAACAATGAACATAGCTAGATACACATCATGTATACATATATATAGCACGGACCCGACGGATACATATAACATATACACATGTATACATATAATACATACATATACACATGTGTGTACATAACACATACAAATGAGAAAACGAGGAAAGAAAATCAATCCTTCGCTAATTAGCAGGAGATTAATTTAATAACAAAAGTATTAAATTAATGAAACCAAAAACAAAAGTATTAAATTAAATTAATCATATATATTTGGTTAAAAAAGTATATTTGAGGTTACGAAAATATAATATTCATTTCAATCAAAATCTCAACTTATTTTGAGTGAATATTGAATTTTTTGTTTGTGGAATTTTATGAATTTTAAAGATTCAAATTTAAAAAAAATGTATTTTGGTCAAAGATATTAAAGACTTCAGTTTTATCACAGTCCTTCAAAATCATGACTAAATATTTTTATTAGGTCTTTCCTTAAAAAAAAATCTCATTTTACAATTACTATTCCTTTATATATATATATTTAAAGTTATTTTTCATATAAAGATCATAATATTTACAAGACTGATTGATATATAGCAGTAGCACAGTGTGATATAGTTTTAGGGAGAGTAGTAGGATATTTTCTTTTCATGCAAATCTACTAGAAGTGGTATCAAATGAGTTCTTATTGATGGATATAAAATCTAAAATCATTGATTATAGATATTCAATGCTGGCTTGTTATAATAAAAGTTTGGAGATAATAAAGTACTAGCATGTGCATATAATGAAAGAGCATTCACTCATGGGTCACAACTTAATTGAGCCTAAACATATGGTGCATGGAGACTCAAGATTATTTAACCAAGGGTCTTATTACCAATAGTTACCCGGTAAGTGTTTATCAGTAAGATTCAATATTATCATTAATTTACATACCGGGTAAAATTTTAGCTCACCAGAACGGCGTCATATGCAACAATTTACCTGGTAAACGCTAACCATGGTAAGAGTCGTCGCCCTCACTTACCGGGTAATTAAGACTCTTGGTCCTTGCCTCGCTCTTGCCGTATAAGATTCTTGGTCTTTACCATATTCATCCGGTAAGATAATATGACATGGTAAACATTTACCCGGATAAGTGTTTGATTAACGGCCCTCAAGTCTCTTGTTTTCCTTCCATATTTTGAACTTCTTTGCTACGTATTCGTCCTCCATCAACCACTATGTCAGCTCAATTCAAATTCGACTCCATTGGAGTTTACTACGGATCAGTATGTAAGAAACAACGTATAACCAAAAGATTTACTTTTAGTTAGGGTCAATTTGATTTTGATTTTCTGAATTCAACTTTGTAAAATATGAATTTGAAAAGGATTAAAAGAGTCATACTAACTCGTCCATAAATACGGTTGCGTGTTCTTGTATTATATCATAATTGTCGCTTTATTGCGACATCATAAATTTTCCATTAATTGGCAGTTAGGTCTTTATATGCTTTGACCTTTTCTTTCCAATAAAAATTAAGAAAAATATATCTGACTGATGATTTCTTATGTTGGAAGATCATACTGCAGTGAGAAAAAGAAAAAAAAAACAATGGTGATCAATCGACCCTCTTAAAACCAAACGATATGAATCATAAAGTTTGCTCCAGATACTCGAGCTGTCGAGCACACCATTAATTTCAATGATAACTAGTTTTGAGAGATGATGACCAAATGTCTAATAAGCATTAAGATTAAAACACTTAACCAAATGGTCTTTCGCCTAGCGGTATTGGAACCCTTGGCCTTGTAATAGGTCATAGGTTCAAACCTCACCAAAGGTGAGGAGGATGTGTGAGTTTATTTGTTTCATTTGTCATATATAAATATTATATACTTAAAAAAACACTTAATATGGAGATGGTATATGACTCCATATGAATATTCTTGAAGTTTCATAAATAGAAGGTGAGAAGCAATTTAAACTACATAATCCATAAAAAAATATCATACATAAAAATGAAAAAGTTTATTTTTAAGTAAAAGCTTTCTTTAACGATCAATGGAAGTACAAGCACTACAAGAAAAGTGAGCTTCAAAGTCACGCCTTTAGTGACGACATGTTTCAGCCATAAGCTATAGCAACGACATGTCGTTTCTATTAATTGCCTGTGACGACCATTGGACTTTCAGCGACACCAAAAGTCGTTGCTAAAACAAATATTGACTTGCCAATACTTGTGCAACAACATTTCTATCTCTCGTAACATGTCGGACCTTAAACAATGGTTTTGACTGTAGAAGTTGCCGACAATGCTGGATGATGATTCCAAATTAAGTGTCATCCTTGTTGCCCACGACTTGCAGCATAACTCACCACATAGGAATCAGTCTCAAAGATTACAAGTTCATGTCCCATTTCACGAATCCAAGATATAACTTTTGCTACAGGGCTAACGCTTCAAACTCCTTTCACTTCAGAGCATCCTCGAATTTGTATCATTTTGTAAGATACCAAGGATGATTCCACGTTTCGTAATGACATTGCTACTCCCGTTCGTTGATGGTCTTTGCAAATTGTAGCATCACAATTACATTAGGATAATTACTATTTTAAATCGAGTCAAATATTATGTTAAAGTTATAATTGTAACAAAAACACTACTATTTGACTCCCTTAAAAATCTCATTATATTTTTTAGATTTTTTTTTAAATAATTCTCAAATCTTTTTATCGAATTTTATATGATTTTTTTTCACTACTTTTAGATACAAGAGTTTTTTACAATTTTCATCAAATATAACATGTGATATCCATGGTCAATCTATAATGTTTTCACCATTTTTTCGCTTTTCGAATCCACTTTTTAAATCACATGTGATTAGTTATGTTTAACATATGATTTGTTACATGTCACATATTATCTAGCTACTATGTGAAATTTTGCACACAATAACATCTATAAATGTAAAGATACATACACATATGATTAACAAAAATATACAATTATCAAATATGATTGATACGATTATCAAACAAATTATCGTATGTGATAAAAACTAAAAATAAAACTGCTACAAATTAATTTATCTCTGTGACAAAATTTTATCATGGATTATTAGAAATTGACTTGGAAAACAAAAATCAATTCTTATTTATAAGGGGTTATTCTCACGGTTACAGATAATATATCTTTATACACCACCATACCCTTTTTAATTTAATTTAATCTAATTATGTTTTATTTAATCCATTTATTAAATAAGGTATGTGACTCGTATTTTTTTCTCGTCTTCTTGCAAATTGATAAGTTTCTTGCATGATCCACCCTATATAGGGTCACGTTCAGAGAAAACCTAAAAAAAACAGAAAACTAAGTAACATCCTGGTAGCCCTTCATCTGGACGGTATGCACGTGTGCATACAACTAATTTGTAACATGCACATGTGCATATGCATAATGCATATGTGCATATGCATAATGCACACGTGCATAAAAACCAAAAAAATAACTTAATTTACTTGTATTCACAAATGCATACTATTCAGATGAATGACTATCAGGGTGTTCCTTAATTTTTCATTTTCTTGAAGTTTTCCCCTGAACCTCTCTCTCTCTCTCTCTCTATATATATATATATATAGAGAGAGAGAGAGAGAGAGAGAGAGATTGTTAGTGCTTACTTATGATTGTACCAAGTAGAGGGACCTAATATGTATATGACCCCGAAGTCGATTTAATTCCAAGACACATGGGTCGGAGACCACGGGTTGAGAGTTCTGATGCTGATTCCACATGAAACATCGGACTCTCCGACGCTGCTACTACCGCTGCGGGTCCTTCTAATCTAAACGAAGAAGTAGAAGTAGAAGTGGAGAATATAGCTAGTGGTGAGGAAAGAGGGAGAAAAGAAATGAGTGAACATGTGATAGAGCCCGAAAAAGTTTTAACTATCGGCTCTCCCCAAACTGATCGAAGCCGGGTAGCCACATCTTCTGCCAACGAGCGTTTGTCTCCGTTGCGCATTGAATCAGCCATGGTGGACCCAGCCATGCATAGCACAGCCCCACCAAGCCACTCATCGGTCTCTCGACAGGCCGATGTTTCATTCACCACAGGGGATAAAGCACAAAGTCTATCGACAACAAAATCGGTGTTTGCTGGTATTGAAACAGGTAGGCTCCCGCCCCGTCCACCGACCTTCATTCAAAGCACATCGAGTCTAGATCCATTTGGAAGAACATCATTTCCTAGGACACGTGCGTTGGTACAACACCAAGTTGTGGGCTTCCGTGCCCCAACCGGAACACCCAGAGCTAGGCAACCATTCGTTGGTGCCTCGCGAGGACAGGGTGGAAGTCCTGTCATGGTCAATACTATGCCAGCCATGAATACAGGCAGTACGGTTGCTACAACCGCTACTATAACCGGTAACCTAAGTGGTCCGGATCTTCGCCCCATGTTCCCCACTTTTCCACCAGATCGGGTAGTACGCATGCTTGGCCCATATCCGCACTATATTACTCTACCACTCCTTGCGTCTGCCTTAGCTTCTATCAACAATGCCTACCTACAACACCGTAATGCTATGCAACGTACAGTTGAACAACTATCACAAGAAGTGAGCAGAGCCATCAAAGGCAAAGGCATTGCAGAATCGTCGTCAACTCCTCCGAATCAACCATTCCGCGTTGAATCCGATCCACAAACACCACCACCAGTACCGTTACACCAAATCCCAACCGACCAGCTCAAATCAGAGCTGTTAGCCCAACTTTTAGCCAAAGGCGATTCCAATACTGCTGAAGAGGTAGATCCTGTTACACTACTACGCCAACAATCACAACCTCAAACCCAACCTCAAACCTCAACATCCACGAGCGCTGAATATCAAGCCTTGAACGAGTCAATGAAAGACATGACCAAAGCTATCATTGCCGGCTACCAATCTCTATCCTCGCGGATCACCGTCGTCGAACAGGCGTGTGGTGTCAAAGCTCAAGCCTCAGACAAAAGAAGACATGATGATCAGGATGATCCTGATCAGCATGAGGGGGATAAGAGAGCACGAGTTGGAGAAGCAAGTGGTACGGGTACGGGAAATGAGGGGGGTTCAGTCAGTGAACGGGTAACAAATGAAGGTGGAACGACGACTGATGTGGTACAGGTAGAAGACACTGAGATGGAAGTTCTAGCAGATGTCATTAACAGGGTTGAAAAGCCTTCGGCTGTTGACAATAGAACGGCGAACGAGCGGATGGCCGACGATATGTTTGTTGATATCATCTACATTGATTCAGAGGAAGAGCCGGAAACGACCGTTTATAAGATCAAAGAAATGGTTGAAGCTTTGGACGATGACTTTGACAATACTGGGGATCAGGATATGGGAATTGAATCTGAAGATGATGCTCCTCCACCGCTAGAAACAGCAGACCCGGGTACAGGTACTTCAGCTCCACCGGCACAGATAATTCCCGATGGAAAGATCAGAGATCTTGTACTTGAGGCCGAACTTAGGTTGTATCAAGAGGTTATTGATGCTGAGCCGAGATACGTGGCCACGGGTGAAAGAGTAGCTATTTTAATCCCTTTTCAAGAAAGCCGAAGGAAAGACTTGTTCGTCAAGAATGTTCAAAGGATTAACTTAGAGAAAGTCTACGGGATAGAGGCCTAGCCATCACTTAAGAAGATCGAGTTTCTACATGTTATGGGCAACAAAGACAGAGAAACAAGTGCTGTCAGATCGGACAACATGATAGTGAAGGTGTTGAAGGTTGATTCTCAAAAGATGCTCAATGTCTTTTATCCTGAATTCACTGTCTTGAGATCTGATGGTTCTGAATGTGTGTTCTCCGAGGATGATTTCAAGAGTCTGAAACTGGATGGTTTCCTAAGCCTTTACAATGCTCTAGCCACCCTCCCGGAGAAGAAAGTAGAACTGTCTGTCGTATATCAAAGTGTCAAAAGATTCATGCGGAACATTCTAAAGTTCTCCTATCTTACTGACTTTCAGATGGCTCTTGAGTCTCACCAATCCAATGTAAATCTGAGAATTCCAAACCGACGTCTGCTCGATATCCAAGGTATTCCGGCTTACACTGTACTGAAGAAACCAGAGCTCGGAGTTGTCTACTGATAGGCGGTTATCACCCCCCCCCTAAATCTCACCGCAAGTGTACGGGTCGAAGTCAAGTAATAGTACTAGAAAGTACGAGTATCGAATCACGGGGAACTAGGAACTAAGTATCACAATTACCATAAACACTATTAACTGAACTGTCGAAATTGAGAGATGGTGTTAAACTAATTAATTGCAAGAAAGTAAATCAAACACAAGACAGTAAACAGCTTTGGAAACTTCCGATAGAGTAAACAGTTGAGAGTTAGGAATCCTATGGTTTTCACATACAAACATCTGACCCAAAACAATTACCAATTATTCTCGTTAATGAATACCCAATCTTGAGATCACCGTTGCCCTTTCTCAAGCGACAACGATTTTTATTATAAACAATGGTTCTTTTTCAAGCAACCACAAGTTTCATCTTGGAAAACATAAGTTAAATCTCTCAATCTTAATCTATGTAGTTCAAAACATATTAAACACAAGATTATAATGGGACTAAGGTTTACTCGGAATATTTCTATCTCCTTTCTCACCTTAGGCATGCAATTTGTAATTATAAATAACAATCTATTCTCTCGAACTTAATTGCTAACAACAAATCAATTGTAAATTGGCCAAACTCACAAAAGCGTTAAGAACGAAATCACATGTTTCATTAATTAAGAAAAACTGATAAGAGTTCAAATCATCTGTTCATATGTTCAAACCATATTCATTCCAACCCCCAACATCTAGAATTAGTTCATGTTGGTGGTGGATTCAAACACAAAAGAAAAGAAAAGAACAATGGAAGAAAACATGGCAAACGTGATCGTGGTGAATGGAATGATGTACTCCCTTCTCTCGTGTTTGTATCTACTTCGCGTGATGAACGTGGCTCCGATTGATCCTCTAACGTGGCTCCAAATGCTCCAAAGAGTCTCCCAAAATCGCCTCTAAACTGCTCCCGATCGTCCTCGAAAAGCTGCGCCAAGAATGACCTAAAATTCCCAAAAAACGACTTTAAATTCTGTGTGCCGCGGTTTGCAAACCGCGCGCCAAACCGCGCGGCGGCGTGGAACAGTGTGTGCCGCGGCTTGTGCCGCGGTTTGCAAACTGTGCGCCGCGGTTTGGGAACAGTGCGCGCCGCGGTTTGGGAACAGTGCGCCGCGGTTTTGGGCTTGGATCTCGGGTTTCCGTTGGGCTTCGTTTTGGCTCTCTTTTGGACTCTTTTTAGCTTCTTTTCTCGAGGATTACTACCTGTTCGATAACCTGCACATTTCACTCGATAAACAATAAAATTCCGCTTCTTTGCTTAAATCCAAGCCAATCTCGTTAGTTTGAGAACCGAAAATAACGCCAAAAAGTGGCGTTATCAACAACCCCAAACCGAGCGTTGCTTGTCCTCAAGCAAATTGGCCCTCTTTTCTATTTATTTTCATGACTGTCCTGATTTCCTTCTTTTCCGCTCTAGCTTTTTCAGTTCATTACCGCTCAGATTGACACACTTTCGGATAAGGTTGGCTAAGGCTTTTGGCTCGGGTTTAAAGGTGGGTTTAGAAATGAACAAGGTGAGTGTTTGGCTACAAAGGGGCTATGGTTACACACAACTGGGTGAAAAGGGTACGATAGCTAAAAACAGGGTTAAACAAACACACAATGCCTGAAATCATCTCTTAAGGTCCACACGATATGGTCTACTACACCCTTTCCCAATATCTCGATGGTCGTCTTTGCTACTCGATGCAATAATATAGCGAGATCATTCTATATTCACGACAAGGACTCGAAAAGTGTATATGAATTGAGTGTATGAATCTCTCGAAGTGAAAAACGTCTTTTAGGCTCAAATCTCACTAATGGGTGGTCTCTACTAATGTCCCTAGTCATGTCCTTTCCCGGTCCTTCCCTAATGGTCACATCACTGTCACAAGATTCTTCCCACAATGGTCGATCTCAATCATTCAAAACAAATTTTTTAGCTAAAGTGATCTAAGCATGCAGAAGTGCGGGAAATCTACGTGCATAAACGTGGGCCCGATTGGGCAACCCCAAACCTTACCCACACATTGTCCCCAATGTGCAGGTGTTGGCGTAAACGATACTCAAATAAGTATCGTTGTGCGGTTATTACAGGTAACAGACAGGCAAGATATGACATTTAAGCACAAGCATCAAAGAGCAATTCTCATTAAAAAAAAACATGGCCACCCCAAACCTAGGCCGCGACCTAGGTTTGTCAAAAAAAGCCAACCCCAAACATCGGTGAAACCGAGGTTTGCACAGGGATCAAAGTGAGTGCGTGTAGATGTTAAAAATGAGGCACCCCAAACCTAAGTGAAACTTAGGTTTGTTGCATCTCGTTTGGCTAATTAGAAAACAAACATCTAACACCACTCGTTATCATACATAGTTTAGCACATACCTGTTTGCCCGGACGGAGGAGATTCTCTTGATAAATTGGAGCAACTACTTGGAAGACATCGGAGAAGAGGGAGAAGGGAATATGCAAAAATTAAATAAAAGGAACAAGGACGGCAAAGTAAATAGCCAAATTTTTTTTTACAGAGTGTCCCGTGGTTTGCAAACCGCGGGGTAAACCGCGTAACCCTCTGTTCGATTTTTTTAAAGATAAATCACTCAACAACGCAAATTAAAAGAAAACGCAAACCTTGGTGGGTTTCCTCCCACCTAGCGCCGTATTTAAAGTCGTGGCACAACTATGTGGATTTCAACTTGGCTCGGTATCCGCAGAATTGGATCGCCCACACTTGCGATTCTTCGCGGCTTCTTCCTCATTTCGACCTCTCACCTTCTCGAACATCTTGAAACTAACCCTTTCGCCGCCAACCCTGAAGGTTATTTCACCTTCCTCCATATCGATCAAGGCTCTACTCGTAGCTAGAAAGGACCTTCCCAAGATCAACGGGACTTCTTCATCTTCATCTATGTCGATGACCACGAAATCTACCGGAAAGTAGAACTTGCCGACCTTGATCAATACGTCCTCGACGACTCCATAGGGATATCTGATCGATCTATCTGCAAGTTTAAGCGTCATGTACGTCGGCTTCACCTCACCCAAGCCGAGTTTACTGAAAACAGATAAAGGCATTAGATTAATACTAGCTCCTAAATCACATAATACCTTATTGAAGTTAAGCTCCCCAATTTGAATAGGGATCGAAAAACTCCCTGGATCTTTGAGCTTCGGGGGAAGCTTGTTCTGAATAATTGCGCTGCACTCCTCAGTAAGTGCAACGGTAGACTGGTGATCGATTGCCCTCTTCTTGGATAAGATCTCTTTCATGAACTTCATGTAAGAGGGCATTTGTGCCAATGCATCTGCAAAAGGGATGTTAATAGTTAGCTTTTTAAACACATCAAGAAATTTTGAAAAATTAACATCATCCTTATTCTTTTTAAGTCTGTTCGGATAAGGCACTCTCAGAATTTCCGGTTTGACCGGTGGTTGCTCTTGCTTCTTCGCTTCATTCTTCTTGCTCTCTTCAATCACCACTTCTTCTTCATCATCCAACTCTTCCACATCTTGCTTTTTGTAACAACCCAGTTCCCATAACATACAACATATAACATAACATACATATATAACATTGATTTACAACGAAAGTTACATAACAAACCAAGTACGGTCCCTTCGGTCTTCTAAATTACAAAATATATATACAAAAGCTTCCTTCACTTTATCCTCTCCTTTGCCGATCCTTAACCTGGAAAAACATATTTTTGAAAACAAAATGAGGGTTAGACCAAACGGGTCTAGTGAGTTAATCCCTGTTGTTTCAAATTCGTTATAAAACCAATTTATATAAAACCATGTTTCAAAATAGTTATATACAACCTTCGTGTCAAATCACACATATACCGTAAGTATACAAACACCACATATACCACACGTATAAACACCACATTAAGACTCATGCATCTCATCCCACCTTATTCCTCCACAACTGGCCATATTAATTGGTAGCAAGCCAACTAATTAACCGGTCCGCACACCGGAACCCGGCTACTCACCGGTCCGCACACCGGAACCCGGCTACTCACCGGTCCGCTCACCGGAACCCGACTACCCGCCAAACAACGCTATACGGATTCTATAGCCAAACACACCGGTCCTAAGCCCGACCAACGTATTATCACACATTATAATACTCATGTAAATATAATACCTCAATATATTATAATTCACATATATCGCACATATAGACACATAATCACCAATTATCACATTCCCAAACCATACGTATATGTATTCCAGTAAAAATATTTTTAAAGTAAAACTCACCTCGATCGCTTATCCATAAACACTTCCAAGCTTTTCTCCAAAAGATTCAGTCTTTCAATCCAAATCCACAAAATCTGAAACAATTTAAGATACATATACCGCTTTACTAGCCAAACACATGAAGCCTAACAAGTTCCTATCCTCAGCTGTCCCATTACACACTGCACTTAACCCACTACCGGGACTACACAGTACCGGGACTTCTCAGTACCGGGACTCCTTGGTACCGGGAGTCTCGATCACCGGGAGTTCACAATACCGGGAGTTCACGTTACCGGGAGTTGACTATACCGGGACTCTACACTACCGGGAGTCGATAATACCGGGACTCTACACTACCGGGAGTCGATAATACCGGATTGATTTAAAGTTTTCAATTGTTGGCAAATTCAATTGAAAGTATAAAGGAAGAGTTGCAGCATGGTATGAGTCATCTTCTTCAAAGTTTGATTTCTTCTTCTTTTCTTCTCTTTATTGATTAGGCAAGTTTATGGTTAGGGATTTGATAAATCCAATTGTTGGATGAGTTTTAATCCATAAGAAAGAAGGCAAATGATTTTGGGATTGATTCCTTATAAATTTTGATCAAATCAGTAAGAAGCTTCATCATGATTGCTTGATAATCTTTATTGAGTTTTTGAGTTTTGGAGTAAAAAAATGGTGAATCATTAGATGGATTGGGTGGGTTTTTATGCCGTTTAAAATGATGGTTATTGGTTCTTAATGTTTATGGTATCTAAAATATCGATTTATGAGCCTTAGAACTGAGTTGGGAATATTTTGGGGATGTAATTATCAGTTTAACACCATTTTGGTGGCGCCAATTTAGGTGTTCGGTTTGAACTAAAGTGTATCCCGGAGCGTGTGTCGAAATGCTTAGGCTAAGGCGAATTCCCTTACCTTCTTTGTGTGAATGAAAAGTTTTACGAAAGGTTTTCATAACTGATTATGGTTACGAGCATGTTGATCGGATTAAATTATTTAAAAGATTTTATATTACGCGATGTGAAAACGTTTATTAAAGCATACGAGTTGTTTACATGTTCAATTCTACGTAATTGTTGATTGCATGCTGTTGTGATGTTGTTACTATGTGTGGAGTCGGGTTGCACAGTGGAGAACAATTATGAATGCCGTACCTGGCTTAATAAGGTGATGAAAAGTTGAGACCACTGTGCAATACCCTTATGTGGAGTCGAGCTTTTGAATTCGAAATGTCGGTATGATTGTAGTTTGAACTATTGCTTGGTTATGTAAGAATGGTTTTATTTACGGTAAGATTTGAAAGGGTCGAAGTGAATCCTTGTGGTGGAATGGTAATAAGTAGCGTTACGTTACTTGATGCAATATTATCGGCGATGGGACTGGGTACTGGATAGGTTGAAAATTTGATTTTACACTATGAAAAGTCTTGTGTTTTTCCTCAAGTGAGAACGGTGGGGGTATAAGTTGGTTATGAAGCTTTGGATGAAGTAGGTTCTGTTAGAAAGTGTGATGGGTGTGCTTAATTACTGTTGTTCTGATTTTGTTAGTATGTGAAGTGTGATGTCCTGAGTGTAAAAAATAGTAGTAGTGTGTGGAACGTGAGGATTATGTGTGGAGAGTAACGGTAGTGTGTGAAGTCTTGACCTGGTCATGAAGGTGACAGTTTAGTGAGTTGTGTAGATTATACTTATTGTGATTGTTGACACTATCTAAAAGAGTATTGTTTAAAGGTGTGGGGTGATGTGGATAAGATGGTGGCAGTTTATAATTAGTGAGCGTGCGATGTGTGGTAGTAATGAATTTTTGTAAGGTTAAGTGATGGATTAGTAATTATATGTGGTGAGTATAAGTGGAAACCTTTGCTAGGGATTCTGTTTATAAGTTGTTCAGATGTGACAAAAGTATGTGTGGAGAGGCATGGATGTCTAAGTGGTGCGTAGTATTGTTATTCGAGAATAAGAGAAGGGAGTGGCAGTAGATGGTTAGCTAAGGAGTGGAGTATTATCGTTTTGAGAAAAGTGTGTGGTTGTTTCGAGCATTGAGTGTGATTTCGGATTAACTCGGTTAAGTTCCTGGTATGAGGTGTGGTGAAATTGTTGGTTAAGTATGGTAATCGTTGAAATTGGGTGTGTGCGGTTGGTTTGGAAGTGAAAGAAAGCTAGCTCGTGGGTGAGCACCTCCTAGTGAACTGTCCTTGGGGAAACATGTTTTATGTTGAGAAGAGAGTGGAAGAAAGTAGTCAAATGTAATACTCAGGGTGAAGGACCATTGGATAGGACATGGTAGTAGTGCGAGAGTGATGTTGTGGCAAGTGTGGGAATCAATTGTTATCTATGGTTCGTGATCGGGGTAATTCATGCAAGAAAGTGTTGTCTGTCTTAGACATATTTTGGGTTAGAGAAGCGACGATAGAGTGGTGTATAGTCTATGGAGAAAAGTTTAACTGCTGGTTAAGATGATACTCCAAGTTGATTATGTGATTTATGAGAGAGTAGAGTGTCGTTATTTTTGGAGTGTTGGATTGTTATTGCAATTTTAGTGGAACTGTTTGATTAGACTTGGTCTTGCATGTGTGAATATGATTTCGATTATTGATTTAGTGTCAAGTGTATTTAAGTATTGATGTGTGATTATCATGGTTATGCTATGCTAGCATAAGAATTGGGAATGGTAGAATGAGGTATTCGGGTTTGATAAAATTAAGAAACTTACCCATAATATAAAATGATTTTGTTGAGTATAATTTTATTTCATGGAAGAGTATAAGAAATAGATTGTACTTGCTAAACAAGTTTTATATGGAAAGTGTATGTTTATGATTTCGAATTAGTATTGTAAAAGTGTAGAACACGACGTTTGTCGTGAAAGACTGATGGAGTAAAAAGTAGTATTAGCGTAGTAAATGTTCAGAGTAAGCATAAAATGTGGTGTTATTTGGATTAGTTTCATGTGAATATAAGTTATTTCTTTTTATGATCTATCGAGTTATTTTGAGCATTCGGGGGATTTTATTTTTGGGTGATTCGGCAGAAAATTTCGATTATGGTTATTTTAAGATTTGGATCGACTTTGTAGGATGGATTAATTGAGTAAATTGCGGATGATGTGTGTAAAGCGCGGTTAGTATTAATAAGTTGGTGGTTATCGTTGTTTTAAAAGGGGTGGAATTTTTGTGTGGAATTAAAATTATTGATGTTTTGGTAATATTGAGAATAGCATACTTGTTCTTCAAAGGGTTATTAGTTTTGACTCTAAGTGGAAAAGAAAATGGAGGGATGATCTTATTTTAAGATAGTAGAATATATGGTTTTGATTGAGTATAGTGAAAGCTAAGTTTTCATACCTTTTCGTCTAGCCGAATTCCAGGACGGAATTCTTTTAAGGGGGAGATAATGTAATACCCCGGGTAAGTCCGTTAGACAAATTTCCTATCCGTTAAGTTTATGTAACGATGATATTTAATGTTTAGGGTAAGTTTGAGATAAGTTGTAAGGTTAGGGGTGTTTTAGTCCTTATTGAGTAGTTTGAGCCAAAAGTGTAAATTTGAGATATAAATATCTCAAACACTTCAGATATCCTCACTTTACTCTTTTAGAAAGTGTGTGTGTGAGTTCTGAGCGAAAAGAAGCAGAGGACGAAACCTACGGATAGAGCATCAATCGATTGATTTGGTTGAAGTTGATTTTGAGGTAAGCTTCTTTACAGTATGTATTTGTAATCACGAATAGAAGATATCTATCGGTTTAGAATTTCTAATTTCACGTCTTGAATAGATTTCAATCGATTTCTGGGTAAGTGGAAACCGACTGTGTTCTTGAAGACTCCCTTATAGAAATATACATGTCTTCGTCTATATCCATACGTCGAGTCCGACTTGCCACTCTGTTGATTCAACAAGGTTAATATACACATAAGCACATTCCCCATATAATAAGGTATTCCAGTTCAAACATGTACTTGTAAGTTCACAATTATACTGGCCAGGTGTAACTTGAAATTACCTTACATGATGTTCCTTCTACCTTTTTATACTTAACATCCCAAGGTTCTAAAATAATAGGGACATCCTACTTCACATGCAGTTTAAGTCTAGGTATAAATCCCAATACCTAAATCCCTTAAACTAGGGCTCTGATACCTTTTGTAACAACCCAGTTCCCATAACATACAACATATAACATAACATGCATATATAACATTGATTTACAACGAAAGTTACATAACAAACCAAGTACGGTCCCTTCGGTCTCCTAAATTACAAAATATATATATAAAAGCTTCCTTCACTTTATCCTCTCCTTTGCCGATCCTTAACCTGGAAAAACATATTTTTGAAAACAAAATGAGGGTTAGACCAAACGGGTCTAGTGAGTTAATCCCTGTCGTTTCAAATTCGTTATAAAACCAATTTATATAAAACCATGTTTCAAAATAGTTTATATACAACCTTCGTGTCAAATCACACATATACCGTAAGTATACAAACACCACATATACCACACGTATAAACACCACATTAAGACTCATGCATCTCATCCCACCTTATTCCTCCACAACTGGCCATATTAATTGGTAGCAAGCCAACTAATTTAACGGTCCGCACACCGGAACCCGGCTACTCACCGGTCCGCACACCGGAACCCGGCTACTCACCGGTCCGCTCACCGGAACCCGACTACCCGCCAAACAACGCTATACGGATTCTATAGCCAAACACACCGGTCCTAAGCCCGACCAACGTATTATCACACATTATATTACTCATGTAAATATAATACCTCAATATGTTATAATTTACATATATCGCACATATAGACACATAATCACCAATTATCACATTCCCAAACCATACGTATATGTATTCCAGTAAAAATATTTTTAAAGTAAAACTCACCTCGATCGCTTATCCATAAACACTTCCAAGCTTTTCTCCAAAAGATTCAGTCTTTCAATCCAAATCCAATGATTCTGAAACAATTTAAGATACATATACCGCTTTACTAGCCAAACACATGAAGCCTAACAAGTTCCTATCCTCAGCTTTCCCATTACACACTGCACTTAACCCACTACCGGGACTACACAGTACCGGGACTTCTCAGTACCGGGACTCCTTGGTACCGGGAGTCTCGATCACCGGGAGTTCACAATACCGGGAGTTCACGTTACCGGGAGTTGACTATACTGGGACTCTACACTACCAGGAGTCGATAATACCGGGACTCTACACTACCGGGAGTCGATAATACCGGGACTCCACCGGGAGTCTTCAAGAACACAGTCGGTTTCCACTTACCCAGAAATCGATTGAAATCTATTCAAGATGCGAAATTAGAAATTCTAAACCGATAGATATCTTCTATTCGTGATTACAAATACATACTGTAAAGAAACTTACCTCAAAATCAACTTCAACCAAATCAATCGATTGATGCTCTATCCGTAGGTTTCGTCCTCTACTTCTTTTCGCTCAGAACTCACACACACACTTTCTAAAAGAGTAAAGTGAGGATATCTGAAGTGTTTGAGATATTTATATCTCAAATTTACACTTTTGGCTCAAACTAGTCAATAAGGACTAAAACACCCCTAACCTTATAACTTATCTCAAACTTACCCTAAACATTAAATATCATCGTTACATAAACTTAACGGATAGGAAATTTGTCTAACGGACTTACCCGGGGTATTACACTTTTCGGGCTCGGTCTCCCTTGATGACGGTTCTCTTGTAGGATCCTTGATCAGCTCCTTGCCACTTCTTAGGTAAATGGCATTACACTCCTCCCTCGGTTTCCTTTTGGTCATGCTCGGAAATGTTCCGGAAGGTCGGTTCTGTAGGGCTTCAGAAATTTGCCCCACTTGCCTTTCCAAGATATTGATGGATGCGGTGTTCTGATCAGTGGCCGCCTTTACCGTGTTCACCGTGCTCGCCAACTCTCCAACCGTGCTGTCCATCTTGGTCATGAACTTCATCATCATCTCTTCCAGCCCCGTCTTCTTCTCCATGGATGGTCCTTCGTTCCTTTGATTGAAACCTGGAGGACGGTAAGCATTGTTAGTATTAGAGTAATTCGAAGAGTTAGAAAAATTACCTTGCTGTTGATCGGGTTGACTCCACGAAAAATTGGGGTGTTTCTTCCACCCTTCGTTATAAGTATTGGAGAATGGATCGTTCCTCGGTTGATGGTTCCGGTTTTGCATAAACTGGACTTGTTCAGGCTCTTGAGGACTGCCTCCTTTCAGATGGCTCGTAATCGCTGCTAGTTGGGCTTTTATCTCTTTATGTTCATCCGACTCTTGGACACTAGCGACTTTTCTAACAGCTGGTCTTGGAGTAGAGAATCTATGTTCGGCTAGATTCTCGATTAATGCGACGGCTTCTTCATATGTCTTTTCCATTAACGCTCCACCCGCCGCAGCCGTGATATCATTCTTGAATTGTGGGTG
Source organism: Saussurea involucrata (assembly GCA_033807775.1). NCBI lineage: Eukaryota > Viridiplantae > Streptophyta > Magnoliopsida > Asterales > Asteraceae > Saussurea > Saussurea involucrata. The sequence goes on from CM066320.1 coordinate 222,057,879, forward strand.
AAGGCCTCCAAAGAACGTTTGGATTATCACCCAGCCATGTAACCCGTGATGTGGACACTTCTTCAACATGTCTTTGTATCGCTCCCATGCCTCGTAGAGTGTTTCCTGGTCCCATTGGGAAAAGTGTGTGATGTCCGCCATTAGCTGGGCGGTTCTTCCCGGTGGAAAGAACTTTTGAAGGAATGCGGCTTTCAAGTCTACACATGTAGTAATCTGATCCGACGGTAGGCTCTCTATCCATATTTCAGCTCTTCCTTTGAGTGAAAAGCTGAACAACCGCAGCTTGATCGCATCTTCATTTACCCCATTGATTTTGAAGGTGTTGCAGATTCGTTCGAAAGCTCGTAGATGCGCATGGGGATCTTCAGTCGTTGATCCCCCAAATTGGTTCTGTTGTACCATGACTATAGTACTCGGCTTGATCTCGAAATAATTAGCCCCGGTAGTGGGAGGTTGGATCCCTATACGTGCGGCTGCCACATTTGGATTGGGAAAAGACCGCATAGGTACCCTTTCCGGAGGTGGTGGTGGTGGATTGTTGCGAGGTGGTCTCTCGTCACCCATATTTAACTGTTTCTTGGCTTTTGATTCTCTTCGTAGGCGACGTGCAGTTCTCTCTATTTCCGGATCGATCGGCTCGATTCCTGTCCCTCGGGTTTCCTTTGGCATAAACCACTAGCACCTGAAGAGAAAATAAACAAGCTTAGCAATCCAGAAATTGAAAGGGATAAAATAAAATAACAGAAATAAAAATTGTTCAATCTAATAGCGCTTATAGCTGGTAGTGCTATCTGTTGCAACTAGTTCCCCGGCAACGGCGCCAAAAACTTGATAGGCGGGTATCACCCCCCCCCCCCTAAATCTCACCGCAAGTGTACGGGTCGAAGTCAAGTAATAGTACTAGAAAGTACGAGTATCGAATCACGGGGAACTAGGAACTAAGTATCACAATTACCATAAACACTATTAACTGAACTGTCGAAATTGAGAGATGGTGTTAAACTAATTAATTGCAAGAAAGTAAATCAAACACAAGACAGTAAACAGCTTTGGAAACTTCTGATAGAGAAAACAATTGAGAGTTGGGAATCCTATGGTTTTCACATACAAACATCTGACCCAAAACAATTACCAGTTATTCTCGTTAATGAATACCCAATCTTGAGATCACCGTTGCCCTTTCTCAAGCGACAACGATTTTTATTATAAACAATGGTTCTTTTTCAAGCAACCGCAAGTTTCATCTTGGAAAACATAAGTTAAATCTCTCAATCTTAACCTATGTAGTTCAAAACATATTAAACACAAGATTATAATGGGACTAAGGTTTACTCGAAATATTTCTATCTCCTTTCTCACCTTAGGCATGCAATTTGTAATTCTAAATAACAATCTATTCTGTCGAACTTAATTGCTAACAACAAATCAATTGTAAATTGGCCAAACTCACAAAAGCGTTAAGAACGAAATCACATGCTTCATTAATTAAGAAAAAATGATAAGAGTTCAAATCATCTGTTCATATGTTCAAACCATATTCATTCCAACCCCCAACATCTAGAATTAGTTCATGTTGGTGGTGGATTCAAACACAAAAGAAAAGAAAAGAACAATGGAAGAAAACATGGCAAACGTGATCGTGGTGAATGGAATGATGTACTCCCTTCTCTCGTGTTTGTATCTACTTCGCGTGATGAACGTGGCTCCGATTGATCCTCTAACGTGGCTCCAAATGATTCGAAGAGTCTCCCAAAATCGCCTCTAAACTGCTCCCGGTCGTCCTCGAAAAGCTGCGCCAAGAATGACCTAAAATTCCCAAAAAACGACTTTAAATTTTGTGTGCCGCGGTTTGTGCCGCGGTTTGCAAACCGCGCACCAAACCGCGCGGCGGCGTGGAACAGTGTGTGTCGCGGTTTGCAAACTGCGCGCCGCGGTTTGGGAACAGTGCGCGCCGCTGTTTGGGAATAGTGCGCCGCGGTTTTGGGCTTGGATCTCGGGCTTCCGTTGGGCTTCGTTTTGGCTCTCTTTTGGACTCTTTTTAGCTTCTTTTCTCGAGGATTACTACCTGTTCGATAACCTGCACATTTCACTCGATAAACAATAAAATTCCGCTTCTTTGCTTAAATCCAAGCCAATCTCGTTGGTTTGAGAACCGAAAATAACGCCAAAAAGTGGCGTTATCATCTACCTCAATCAAGACTCAAAGAAGAGATTTATAAGAGTCATTGAATTAAACAAGTTTAGCGATGGTACATTCGAGATGATTTTGGCACATTTGAAGAGCAAGCTTCGTCTGGATGCAAGTGGAGAGGTGAAGCTCAAAGATAAAGAAAGAGACCTGATCAACCAAGTGATTGAAGCTATTACCTACCGAAAGGAGTACCGACATGCACTACGAAGATTCGAGATCATCTTCGGCATTCGGAAAAAGTATGTGGCCCCAGTAGACGTCTAAATCTTTTGCCTCTACATTGGTACAAAGGGGGAGATTGTTAGTGTGTACTTATGATTGTACCAAGTAGAGGGACCTAATATGTCAATGTTCCATAGTTATCACAAGTATATAATGTTTGCTACTTTCCTCTTTGGGAATTAGGTCATTTATCACACACATAGTAGCCACACATAGTAATTCTCTCTAATCATCTTTGTGAGCTATTATTGATCTTCATTGAATATAAAGATGGCTTCATTTATTGTTCATATGGATTGATTACTTGTTCTGGGATCACAATAGAGAGAGTGAGAGAGACCCCTTATTTTACAACCATTATAAAAGGTGAAGCCTATACAATCCATTGTATTTTTGTCTTTTTAACAAATTCATATTTTTAGGAATAAATCATATTTTTTTAAATTATTAGTTCTTTAAATATATTATTTGGTTACCATGTATGTTTAGAAATAATTCAAAAAATTCTTAAGTTATTAATTCCTTGACAAAAGAACAATTTATAATCATAGATACTCATTCCTAATCATTCATAATTCAATTACATATATAACCATGCATAAAAAATTCATACTCATTCATACTCATAAAATTACATAACCATTTATAAATAAATTCATAACTGTAATACAAGAATAGCTAATACTCATTCATAAAATTTTGTAATCATTTAAAAAAATCATAACTGTAATATAAGAGCAGTTCATACTCATCCATAACCATTCATAAAATATAATAACCATTCATAAAAAATCATAACGGTAATACAAGAACACTTCATACTCACACACACACACACACACACACACACACACACACACATATATATATATATAGGGAAAGGTTCAATAGAGAAGTGCAAATATTTAGAGAAGTAGAGAAGTAAAAAAACACGGGTCCGTTCATATATGAACGTTCATATATAAACAGTCATATATGAACAGTCATATATGAACGTTCATATATGAACGTTCATATATAAACAGTCATATATTGAGAGAGAGATCAGGGATTTTATCAATTGGTATCAGAGCTAAACAGTAGATTCAAGCAGATCGAAGACCAAATTGAAGATTTTTTACACTAAAGCTGAAGAATTCGGATTGGGTGTTCATCACTATTCATCACTGTTCATCAAGAATTCTGACCCTTCTTCATTTACTATTCATCCAGATTTCATCTTTTCTTTAATTTTTGATCTTTTGGATTGATTCTTGACATCATTGCACTCGGATTTGATTCCTGAACATCTTTAATTCTTGGATCAACACCAAAATCTGCACAGAATTTGCAGATCTGATCATTTTATATCATTTTTGTTCGAAAACTTTTTCTACTATTTTTGGATCAAAATTCGATTAAATTGATCGAATTAGGATTTGTGATTAACTAAGAAAGTGTGTGGAATCAAATTTCGAACAAATCTGTGCAAATTTCATAACAATTGATCAAGAATTGAAAACGTTATGGCTGATTTAGTGATTTTCGTGTTCGAAGTGCAGAATTCGGATCATTCTTGGTGAATTCGGATCATTCAAAGAAGAATTCGGAGTGTTCTTGGAAATACAAGTGTAGAATTCGACTCAAGAAGGATTCGAATTGATTGAATTCGAACCCAGCTAGATTCGAATTGAGGAGAATTCGAACCGTGTTAGATTCGAATTGAGGAGAATTCGAACTGTGTTAGATTCGAATTGAGTTGATTAAATTTTCCAAGTGTTGAATTCGAACCCTTAAGCATCCGAATTCATAGAATTCGAACCCTTAAGCATCCGAATTCATAGAATTCGAACCCTTAAGCATCCGAATTCATTGAATTCGAACCCTTAAGCATCCGAATTCATTGAATTCGAACCCTTAAGCATCCGAATTCATTGAATTCGAACCAAGTTAAGTCCGAATTGAGTGAATTCGAACCCTTCAGCATCCGAATTCATTGAATTCGAACCCTTCTTCATCCGAATTCGTTGAATTCGAACCCTTACTCATCCGAATTCTTGTGAATTTAAAAAAAAAAAAAAAAAGATTTCAAAAGGTTTACAAAAGGTTTCTAAGTGTTTCTAACAAATGGTTTCTAAAAGATTACAAAAGCTTTCTAAGTGTTTCTAACAAATGGTCTAGACAAGCCTATTTATACCCATAACATACAAGGTATAAAGGCATTCACAATACTGTATAGACTCATACAGTACATTGACTTTACAGTAAATCTTGAATACAACAATGCTCTAACACACACACACACACACACACATATATATATATATATATATATATATAGGGAAAGGTTCAATAGAGAAGTGCAAATATTTAGAGAAGTAGAGAAGTAAAAAAACACGGGTCCGTTCATATATGAACGTTCATATATAAACAGTCATATATGAACAGTCATATATGAACGTTCATATATGAACGTTCATATATAAACAGTCATATATGAACGTTCATAAATGAACGTTCATATAACAGTCATATCTGAACGTTCATATGAACGTTCATATATGAACGTTCATATATGACTGTTTATATATGAACGTTCATATATGAACGGACCCGTGTTTTTTTACTTCTCTACTTCTCTAAATATTTGCACTTCTCTATTGAACCTAAGGCTATATATATATATATATATATGTGTGTGTGTGTGTGTGTGTGTGTGTGTGTATGTAAATGTATATATGACATACAAATTTGGTGCCTTATGTCAGGCATTGAAAAACGTTGCTTCCTCGCGATGGCGTGTAAGCCTTGAGGATTGACCTCACCTGATCGTCACGCCTCACGTCATTTTGAACCTTGGATGGAAAGAAGAAGAAAGAGGAGGAGGAGTCATCTGTAGCCATCGCTAGTCATATCTCTTCAGTCCTCGTCGCCGATCACCATCTTCCAAAAAAGAAGCCATCGTCGTCGATCAACATAACCATCGTCAGTAAAAGGTGAAACGACCGAAAAACCACAATAAATTTAAACCTTAAAATTTATCAGAGTTTTCCACTACAACTTCCAAACTTTCATTTACAACCGAGATATAGTGACAATTTTCATACTTACAAATGATACACTATAATCAACCAACCAATCTGATCTATGAACACAAAATCAGTTCATCAGGTTATTCACAATATTTCCAAAACCATGTGTTAGTCCTAGATTGATCAGGTAACAATATAACAGTGAATAATAACACGAACAATTGATGATTTCAATCTGTCATCCCTCTCGTATTCATAAATCAAGATTGTTACAAATTTTAGAATTAAGAACACAACTATCTCTCTCTCTAATGAATCGTTAGGAATGTAAATCAATTGCTAACCTAATTCCTAAGGCTAACATAACCTTATATACTTAGGCCTTAGACAACAAGGCCCAAGCCCATTAAACACAAAGCTAAGCCCAATTAACAATAATTAAGGCTTTTACAATAAATAACCTCTATAATTAAACTAATTACGCTCTATATAATTATTTATATATCTTTCAAATATGTAGGACATTTATGGTCCTAACAATCTCACCCTAAAGATATATAAATAAAAATCGGTCTTGAAACCTTCAGGTCTTGATCTTCTCTTCCTTTGGAATCTTTGAAGCACTTCGGTGTTGCTTGTCTTCATGTCTTCAGCTTTAAGAACTTGTAGAACCAATATGCTCGATGGAGGAAATACTTTGAAGCGAACACCACTTCATAAGGATGATAAGAGTTGATCACTTGTAAGCACTTTGAAGTCTTTTCGGATTTCGGAACTTGACCGTTACTCCCCCTCGGCTTTTGCATGGGGACTTCAGTTACTCCCCCTCGGCTTTAGCTAACTCCCCCTCAACTTGATAATTCGGTGTCTTTGAATTTGTACCCTTTCTCCCCCTCATGATGAGTAGGAGCATCCGGAGCATCATGCACGTTCAAAGACAATAGTGACGAGTAGTAAAAACATCAGATCAAACAGTAAGTAACCAGAACGGGGTAATAAGCTAACACAGAAACACAAAAGTAACTGTTATCACAACAATTTAAAAAATTGTGTGGCCTATGATCAGAGTTGGCAAAGGGGTATCTCTGATAGGACTTCCAGTTATCACTGAAGAAAATTTGAAAAAATTAACTTCTCAAACTGATCCGACAATATCACGAAGATATGCAAATGGAATCACAAAGACTCGTGCATGTGTGAAAGAAAAAAAAAAGTCTATCTATTTGGCTCAAAATATTGACTTAACCTGGGACGCAAGTTAAAAATCAATAAACTCAGTGATTAGAATATGAAGTTCGGAGACCGGAGCTGATGTCTTCCTGTTTCAATATCTAAGACCTCCGAGTGAGGAATAGATAGATTATGTGCTAAATCTCCGTGAATATCTGAAACAAGCATCTGTTGTGAGATACTTGAGTAGCTGGGTGGGGTGACACGAGTTATCGACACTGGGTCCATGTCTGTTTCAATATTCATCTCCAAAGAACGAGAATGAATAGATTATGTGGTTACCCGGATAACTGACTCAGTTTGGTAAGGACCAATATTTCTTTTATGTCCTGTCACATCCTCACCATATTCTTTTCACTCCAAACTCATCTATCAATCTAGACCCCTCACTGTAGTCTATAAAGGATGTGTTTCTTGGGTAGGTCCTTTCGGTTCTGGCTTGACCATAGAAACAATGTAAGACCTAACACTCATTTCATGCAACGAGTATAACAGTTTAGTAAAAACAGTTGAAGTATGAGCTCTAAACTGAAATGTTTAGAAGTTAATCTTTTAAGAACGAGTCCTGATATGATGTGATCAGAAGTCATTAAAATGAAGTCCGAGTTCTGATCTGAGGTAATCAGGAGTCAACATTGAAATACCAAAGGTTCAATAAACAAGATCAAGCGCAAAACAGATAGACTCAGTAAGCACAATATTTTGCAAGGAAAGAAACAATGATCAGAAAGTTTAATTGTGAAGAACAAGTCACAATTAATATATCAGATATGAATGGAATCATATTGCAAGAAATAGCGAACTTAGAAAGCAACTAGGAATTCAAACGAGTGTATTTCCATCGAAAAATCAACAAATATGTGAGACATGGAAATAACTAAGTCAAGAAAAATGACACGTGGAAATCATGGAATTTAAATTGAAGAATAACAAACATAAGTTAGTTATTCAGAATTAATTACCACGGTCTTTGAATTCAGTTGAAGTTCACTTACCTTTCATAGTTCTCCCCCTCAAATGTGGCATAACCTTTGAATGTCGTCATGTGGAATGAAACTTCTAATTTAAATGCACATGACATTCTTGCAAAACAGATTAGACAGATTTTGGTATCCATCTTTTGATGGATCCTTGTTGGTTAAATGCCCTATGACTATGAGGATCAGGGAAACTATAAGTACCATACCAATAGTTGGCACGATCTTTATCCACAAAGTCATTTGTTCCACAATAAGAGCAACACAGCTTCTGTGTAGATAAGCTGATCAGTTTATTAACAGAGTAAACTCGATCAGTTTTCACAAAAGAGTTAGCGTGGAAAGCTGTGTTGTTCTTGGCATTCTTTACAGGGACGGATGACTTTGGAGCATGAGTGGTTCCTTTAACTCTCCACTCCATTTTTACTTTCTTGAAGGTTTGATTATCTTTATTATCAACACGAGAATTATAGAAAAGATTAGAAGGTCGAATCTGATCTTTTGGAAAATCATTTGATTTGACAAAAATCTTTGAATCAGATTTAACCATTTGTTTCTTCAAAGTCTCGGTTGCTAATCCAAATAATCTCTGTGTAAGTTTAGAAATCTCGGACTGCAAACTCTTTCTCTCTCTTGAAAAATCATATTTTAAACATTTTGATCTAAAACCTTCAACTTTCCCTTTCTCAGATTGATTAGAACGTCTAATTCCTTTTCTAAATCAGATATTTTCAAAGAGAGTTCTCCATTCTTTTTTGAAAAAGATTTGCGTTCTAATTCAAACTTCTCTCTTTCTGAAATCAAAACTTTTTCAAAGTCGGAGATCTGTTTTGAAAGTTTTAAACACATAAGTTCAAGTCTCTTCTTTTCTTCAAGAGATTTGGTTGAAAGACTAGATTGCTTTTGATTAAGCATTTGTCTTTCTTTTTCAAAACTTTCCTTTTCCTTTTCAAAAATCTTTTCAAGAGTATCCAGTTTACTTTTAAGCTCAAGGTTTTCACAGTTCAGGAGTTTACCTCTCTCTTCTTCTTTCGCCAGCTTCTCAGAACTATTCCAGATTTGAGATTTCAGTTCCTTCAGTTCTTTGACGTACTTGCTGATCAAATCATCTTTCTGCTTGATATTCTTTTCATATAGTCTTGTTTGCTCTTCATATTTATCCTGATTAGCATGACACTGCTGCTGGAAGGATCTGGAGAGCTGAGCCACTGATTTCTTAAAGGCTGTGAATTCATCATCAGAATCATTGTCTTCTTTTCTCGCAAGATAAACAAACCAAGTTAGACCAAGAACGACAGCTAAAATCACATAAAATGATAATGGTTGCTAATAATTGCCAGTCGTCGCAAAAAGTCTCAAACGTCACAAAAAAATTGCAAATCAATCGATAAGAAAAATTGCAACTTTCGTTAAAACTTTTAATCACGAGACGTTCGGTAACTCGGGTACCGTCGAGAACTTACCAAGCAAAAAAAATCAAACAAACTTACCGGATAAATAGATTTTATGGGTAAACTGAGTTTCCGGATGAACTAAGAATAAACAAATGAGATGTGTACTGATTCTAAATCAAACAAACACAAATCAAATAAAATTTAGGATGACGTATGTGAGTAATGGAAGAAAGTGATGGTAAAAAGATGGTCAACCATAAGAAAAAACTCAGTCAACAATTGCGTCCGGAGAAACAATTGTATTTGGAAAAGTAAGGCTTATCCGGGAACTATAGAATTTGGAAAAAGTATCACCCGGAGAGACAATTGCGTCCGGAAAGTATGTATTTCATCCGGACACTTGGGAAAAAAAGGTAAATTTATCCGGTAGCTAAGAAGGTATCCGGGAAGTATGTGTTATCCGGACAAAATTGTTATCCGGATGATTCGTCCGGATAGTGATGAGAAATAGGAAACTTACCCGGAAACTATAGAAAACGTCTGGTAACCACTGCTGTGATTGAAATTCGGATATGGGATCGATAGGGTTGTTTGATTCCACTCCTGTAGGGTTAGATTTTGACCAAAAACAGAAAAACAAACACACCCAAATCGATTTCTGAGCAAATTATATCCAATTTTTCAATAACCACAAAAAGATTGAAGAACACCAAAAACTCAAGATTTGATTTTTAAATTGCAAGATTAAAAACTTTGAGAATTGATGTAAACGAGATAAACAGCAGATATGAACGAGTCAACAATCGAGATTTAACACACGAATTATTGAATCAATAAAAGAACTTTGCAAACCCGATTGAAGAACGATTTTCTTCAATAAAAAACTGCTGTATTTCGATAAAAATATGGGAGACTTCTGGGCGTCGAATGATTAATCCAACCGGTCAGAATGTGAAACACGATGTCCCGAGGCTACTGTCCAAAAATAGCGACGATCCGACGGTTCAATCTCCGGGAATAGGCGAAACGGCTGGCTGTGATTTTCCAGAAAAATTGCTGCGAATTTTCTTGCATTTTCTCGCTTTCGTTCGATTTCTTTCGTATCTTCAAATCACCGATTATGCTCTGATACCAATTGTTAGTCCTAGATTGATCAGGTAACAATATAACAATGAATAATAACACGAACAATTGATGATTTCAATCTGTCAATTCTCTCGTATTCATAAATCAAGATAGTTACAAATGTTAGAATTAAGAACACAACTATCTCTCTCTAATGAATCGTTAGGAATGTAAATCAATTGCTAACCTAATTCCTAAGGCTAACATAACCTTATATACCTAGGCCTTAGACAACAAGGCCCAAGCCCATTAAACACAAAGCTAAGCCCAATTAACAATAATTAAGGCTTTTACAATAAATAACCTCTATAATTAAACTAATTACGCTCTATATAATTATTTATATATCTTTCAAATATGTAGGACATTTATGGTCCTAACACCATGGCTCTGGTACTCATTGACAATCATCCCTGCTTATCCCTTCCCGAGCTAGTACCTGGTAAGAAAAGTTAATTTGAAAGATTAGGCTTACGCCTATTAAGAACATCCAGTTTTCCAAGTTAAACTTTATAAACTTTGAAACCAAATGTAAGCAAAGCATATAAACAAACCTGATTGTCATCATTCTTACCGTACACATAACATCTTTCGATGACGGAAATATACCCGGTTCCATGAATATGACAAACACTAAGTAAGTCATAGCATCACGTTCAAGAGCACACTACGAATCACCACGGATTCTAGATCAATGCTCATGTCCAAGAAATTACAATTTACTTTATTCCTATTTCTTGAAGTGGAAGTAGAGATTACAATTAACTCATGCCTATCTCTTATCTTCCCATAGAAATCCGGAATTACGATTAACTCACGCCTATTCCAAGATATCTCGTCACAATATGAAATGGGAATTACAATTTACTTTATGCCAATTCCACGTTTTCACGTCAACGGGAATTACAATTTACTTTATGCCTATTCCACGTTTTCACATCACATTACGAAATGGGAATTACAATTTACTTTATGTCTATTCCACATTTCACGTCAACGAGAATTACAATTTACTTTATGCATATTCCACGTTTTCAATATGAATAACAATTCTACTTTGTTTATTCATTACATTCAACATGAATAACAATTCTACTTTGCTTATTCATTACATTCAACATGAATAGCAATTCTACTTTGCTTATTCATTACATTCAATATGAATAGCAATTCTACTTTGCCTATTCATTACATTCAATATGAATAGCAATTCTACTTTGCCTATTCATTACATTCAATATGAATAACAATTATACTTTGCATATTCCATCATTTCAATATGAATAGCAATTCTACTTTGCCTATTCATTTCTCAATATGAATAGCAATTCTACTTTGCCTATTCATTATATTTCCTAGTATATATGAGAATCAACTCAAAGCATATAACAACTCATCTCATACTCTCAATCGAGTTATAATTGTGTTCGTACTATTAAATGATTAAGATACTTTTCATATTCGGAAAACACTTAATCATGAAAAACCTCATACAGTAAGTTATCCGGAACACCTATCCGGTACTAATCCAGAATTTCAAGAATCCGATAGTATCCGAAAATCGAGTAATCCGATTACACTATTCATCCTGAAACACTATTCATCCTGAAACACTAATCATCCTGAAACACTATTCATTCGAAAACACTATTCATCCGAAAACATTATTCATCCGGATACACTATTCATCCGAAAAAACACTATTCATTCCGGGAAACACTATTCATCCCAGAAAACACTATTCATTCCGGAAACACTATTCATTCCATAAAACACTATTCATTCCGGAAAACTATCTGGAATCCGGTAAAATTATCCGGACATCTATCCAGAATCCGTAATTATCCGGTATTCGAAACCTATTGAGTTGTATAAACGAACAAGAATCTAAAGTATTATTGAAGAAAAATATTACAAACTCTAAAAATGAAAGGTTATAGAAAACCCTAATCTAGAGAGAATATCGAGAGATAACAAGTATATGAAACTGAGAAAATGAAATTGTAGGTTAAAACTCAGTCATCGTTTTCATTATATAATCCAGTAGAAGTTTCACTTAGCACCCCTCAACTATTAATCAACAGCTCCGCTACCCTTATGCTTCACAAGAAATTGAGGCGCAGTCCTTCACATTTTCAGCCCTTCAGCTTTGACTCTTTATATCTACAACCCTTCTACTTTCCCTAAAACACACACATACACAATAAGTACACAATAAATAGCAAAGTGACAAGATTGACAAATATGTTAAATGTTTTAACACCCTCCCTCAATCTTGACACTTGAATAAGTCCAACATGTGTAACTTTTCACAAAGATAGTTATGTTGACTTATTCCTAAAGATTTTGTGAAAATGTCAGCAGGATTTTCAGATGATTCAACTTTAACAGTTTTAATCATTCCTGATGCAACCTTTTCCCTTACTTGATGAACGTCTATTTCAATATGTTTTGTACGTTCATGAAATACAGGATTATTTGCAATCTGAATTGCTGACTTATTATCACAATTAAAATTTACTGGAAGTAAATTTGTTACTTTTAAATCTTTTAACAAACTAAGAACCCAAATAATTTCGCATAGAGCAGCAGCCATTGCTCTATACTCAGACTCCCACATGTTTGTTTCTTGCTCTTCCATGAAATCATAGAATTACCCAAGAAAACACAATAACCTGATACAGACCTTCTTGTAGACAAACATTTACCCCAATCGGCGTCAGCAAATACATTCAATTTAAACTCAGATGATACAGAAAAATTGACACCTTTTCCTGGTGAAGCCTTAAGATATCTTAAGACTCTTAAAGCTAACTTTAAATGAGATTGTCTTGGTGAGTGCATAAACTGACTAAGACAATGAGCTGTAAATGCTATATCTGGTCTTGTAGCTAACAAGTAAATTAATTTTCCAATTAATTTTTGAAAACCAGTGAAATCTTTTAATAAAGTGTCTTTTGAATCAGAACCAAGAAAATCTGTCACAACTAAATTCATATCCATTGGTGTTCCTATAGGCTTAACACCCAAATATCCAAACTCATTTAAAAGCTCTAAACAATATTTTCGTTGTGACATGCAAATTCCTTCTTTCGTTCTCAAAATTTCTATCCCTAAAAAGAATTTTAGTTCACCCAGATCTTTTATCTTAAAATTTGATTGCAAGTGTTTCTTTACCTTATTAATTTCAACTCAACAGTTTCCAGTTAATATTATATCATCTACATACACTAACAAAATAAGAAACATAGAACCTACTGATTTGGTAAACAAGGAGTAATCGCAAGAACTTTGACAAAAACCATTTTCAAGCAAACATGATGAAAGCTTTTCATACCATTGTCTAGGTGTTTGTTTTAAACCGTACAAAGACTTAACTAATTTGCAAACACGTTTTTCATTTTTTGAGAAATATCCAGGAGGTAATGACATGTAAACTTCCTCAGCTAAGTCACCATATAAAAATGCATTGTTAACATCTAACTGGCACAAGTCCCAATTATATTGTACAGCAAGTGCAATAACCGATCGTACAGTGACCATTTTAACTACAGGTGAGAAAGTTTACTCATAATCCAGTCCCTCCCTCTGTGAATACCCTTTTGCAACTAGTCTGGCCTTATACCGTTCTACCTCACCTGTGGACTTATATTTGATTTTATAAATCCATCTACAACCTATTGGTTTTCTACCTGGAGGTAAATCAGTCAACACCCAAGTCCGATTTCTATATAGTGCTTCCATCTCATCGTTCATTGCAGTTACCCAGTTTTGATCCTTAGATGCCTCAAAAAAATTATTTGGTTCTACTGCTTTATTTAATGTAGAAACAAAACAAAACTGATTTTTATTAAGAAAAGAATAGTTTACTACTTTTTCAATCCCATATTTTACCTTTCCTTCAATTACATAATCAGTAAAATGTTTAGGTAAGGTTGAAGATCTACTAGATTTTCTAGTAGTGACAATTTGATTAGAAGTACCCTCAGAAGGGGACCTCAAAGAATCATCATGATTTTGAACTTGTAAGGGACTATATCCAGTATCACCTAGATCACCGGCAGCTACCTCAGTACCACCATGGATCTGTGATCCGACAGAATTTAGATTATTCAAATTTTCAGTTGTTTCACTGATAAATCTATCTGGGCTACTATCCAGGTGATCAGGGTTACTGTGATTTCCAGTATTACCAGAATTTGGTTTACTTTGAGTATTCGCCCTATTATCATCACAGGGTATTCCAGAAGTAAACTCATTAGAATGAACAAAAATTGAATCAAAGAAATTCAAAGTATTTATGTTACTAGAATTGACATCTTGCTTGTCACTACTCATTTTGAAAGGGAATATAGTCTCGTAGAACTTAACATCTCGTGAAACTATGATTTGTTTTGATTCGAGACTATACAATCTATACCCCTTTTTTGAATTTGAATACCCAAGCAAGACACATTTCTCAGCCCGTGCAGAAAACTTATCATTAATATTTGGTTTCATTGCAAAACAAAGACACCCAAAATTACGAAGATGAGAAAGCACAGGAGAGAAACCAAAAATCATTTCATAAGGAGACTTTCCATTCAAAACAGATGAAGGTGTTCTGTTTATAAGATATGTGGCAGTGAGAATACACTCACTCCACATATTTAATGGAACTTCCCCTTGGAACATTAAAGCTCTAGCAACATTCAACACATGTCTATGTTTACGCTCCACAACACCATTTTGTTGTGGAGTATAAACACAAGACGTTTGATGTAAAATACCATTCATGTTAAAAAATTCACTTAACCTATTATTAACAAATTCAGTCCCATTGTCACTACGAAAAATCTTTACAGACTTCCCAAATTGAGTGACGAGTAAGCTGTGAAAAGAAACAATGTTATCATAAACCTCATCCTTGTGTTTTAACAAATAAACCCATACCGAACGAGTATAATCATCCACCACAGTTAAAAAATATCGATAGCCTTCTCTACTATTCACACGATAAGGACCCCAAAGATCAATATGAATCAAGTCTCCTAAACAAGATGTGTAACGACTACTTAAATTGAACTTGTCCCTAGCTTGTTTAGGTTTGTGACAAATTTCACAAGGAAGTAAACCATTATCATTTTTAATTTCTAGTTTATCTTTTAACACAGTTAAAACTTGATCTGCTGGATGTCCTAATCATGTGTGCCAGAGATGGCGAGAAACATTACAAAAGATTGACATATTAGAGCTATTAACCCTATTATTGAACACATTAGAATTAACAACTGGATGACTATTAACCTGATCAAACCAATATAAACCACCACGTTCACTACCAGTCCCCACTATGTTCATTGCAGGAAAGTCCTGAATGAAGAAGCACTTATATTCGTTAAATCCCATAAAGATTTTGTTATCCTTAGCTAATTTGTGCACGGACATCAAATTCACATGAAAATCAGGAATAACTAGAACATCAAACAAAGCAACCTTATTATTTAGCTTAAAATTTCCAATTTTATTTATAATGGCTTCATTACCATTTGGTTGAGTAACTTTTAACTTTAAATTAGCTATATCAACCACGTTTTCTAGATAAGCAGCAGATGAAGTCATGTGCTGAGTTGCACCAGAATCAATGATCCATCCATGCTTATTTAGACTATTTTCTTTTGAAGTAAAATTGGAAAGATTAGCCATACCACAAAACATACCAGCCATATTAACAGCAACACCATCGTTTTGTTTCTGGTCTATAAGAGACAGCAACTTGTTTATCTGTTCTTCAGTGAGAGATGAGTGCATAGGGGTATGACTAGAACTCTCAGTGGTAGTAACATTGTTGGAAAACGACTTTCCAGATTGGTTTGATTTATTTTTAGAAAATTGAAAATCCTTTGGAAAACCGATTAACTTGAAACATCGTTCAATAGTGTGACCAGATACACCACAATGCTTGCATGACAAAGAACTTTTACCAGATTGTTTTTTGTTATTAGAAGAAGTTTTGCCAAAAAATGCAGTATTCTGACTTTTGGTATCAACAGTAGGACGAATCACACCTCTGTGTGACTCCTCCCTTGATACCAAAGAAAAGGCTGTTTTTACTGATGGCAAAGGGTCAGTCATTAATATATTACTTCCAATATTCACGTACATATCATCAAGGCCCATCAGAAACTGCATTAGTTTTAATAGTTGGTTATGTTTGGTAAAGTCATGAGAAGCATTGCAAGTGCACGATGGTAACTTTATTAATGCATCAAACTGTTTCCAAAGAGAATTTAACTTGTGATAATACTTGGAAACAGGTAAACCGTTTTGACTAAGAGAATTAATTTCCTGATGCAAATTAAACGTAACCGAACCATCAATCTTATCATATGTCTCCTTGAGTTCTTCCCATACTTCGGAAGCAACTCTAGAAAAAACTTGACTCACAAACAAGTCATCAGAAACAGAACCAAGAATCCAAGATAAAACAACAGAGTTACATCTATCCCACTGTCTTCCTAAAACTTCATTATCAGTTGGTCGAGAAATGGTGCGATTTATAAAACCCAACTTATTCTTGGTTTCTAAAGCCAATATCATAGCACACGACCAAACTTTGTAATTCTCGGTACCACTTAATTTCATGCCCAAAATAGAAGCACCTGATGTATCACTTGGATGAAGGTACAGGGGGTCCCTAAAATCAAGTTTAGCAATAAGAGATTGCTCCACTTGATTTTTTAGATCATCCTCTCCAACAGCCATAACAACAGGAGTAAGTAACACACACGGTAGAACCTAGGAGACTTAAAGACAGGATTCCTTGCCACTCGAGGTGGTAGGTCAAGCCAATATCCTAGTTACCAAGATAGAAAAAGAGAGAGAATCACACAGGAAGTAGAGATAAGAAGACTTACAGTGAGTTTGAGTATCACAGGAAAAGAAAACAACACAGGATCTTACAATGTTCCTTAATGAGCACAACAGAAGCACAAGCCAACGTCTCAAGAGTAGAGACAGGATATGAACCTGAACAAAAACAAACCAACGAGTGAACCAGAACTTGTCAAGTAGCAGATCGTGAGTGGAGGAGACTCTCCATAAACCACCACATATCTGATACTTAGATGAGATCTGAAGAGCACTAACAGGTTTCTCTTGCACTTATACCAATAGAGGATAATGTATCAAGTGATATAGGTGCAAGGCAAAAAACAAACAGATCTACCAAACAAAACAACGAGTGAACCAGAACTTGTCAAGTAGCAGATCGTGAGTGGAGGAGACTCTCCATAAACCACCACAGATCTGATACTTAGATGAGATCTGAAGAGCACTAATAGGTTTCTCTTGCACTTATACCAATAGAGGATAATGTATCAAGTGATATAGGTGCAAGACAAAAAAAAACAGATCTGCCAATCTACTGACTATTCTTGAAGTAAATGTATACACCAGTTCTAAGGAAATAAATTCTATCCTCAGATGTACAGACCAAAGAAAATTTTAGACAGAATCTAAGTGATAAGCAACAATATCTACAAGTTACTAATGAAAAAAAAACTCTAAGTACAAACAACAGATCTGAAAATGAATCAACAAGAAATGCAACTGGATCTAAGTAAATTAAGTCACAGTCACAGATCTGAACATGTGCTTCTCATGAGGATAACCTCTGATCATTAGCCAATCACAACAGTTTATATTAGCAAGATTAAAACGGATCGGAGGAGAAAACCAAGCCAAAAGTATTTCAAACTCAAAATTATAAGAGTAGTATTTGACAAGAATCGACAAAGAGTATTATGAACAAGAACCTCACACTAGCACAGGTTTTGGTCTGTAAAGCAAGAAAAACTCAAACGAAGCACTAACACCCCTTGGAATCGTGTTCAGATCTACAAAGAAGAGAACACAGAGACCACTTGGAGTCGTGACAGGTAACAGAATGAGTGACAGATAACAATACTTGAACTCGCGTTCAGATCTATAGAGATACTTGTATTATCAAAAAAGGGACAGATCTGAGAATTGAAAAAACCCGGTCTTCTTATTTGAGAAAAAGATTTGCACTAACAGATATGATATGCGATTTTAAGAGCAAAATGTTCAAAACAGTGTAGAGATGAACACGATCTGCGAAAAAAAACTTCAGTTTACTTGTTTTGAGAAAACACCGATTGTACTACCAGATGCAGTAACAATCCTTTAACGAAAACTGTTCAACAAAAGAAAACAGCGTGATGAACAAATACTCATAGATTTCTTACCTAGTTCGTTGATAGATGAAATATCATATCGCCATAGGCTCTGATACCATATTGAGTTGTATAAACGAACAAGAATCTAAAGTATTATTGAAGAAAAATATTACAAACTCTAAAAATGAAAGGTTATAGAAAACCCTAATCTAGAGAGAATATCGAGAGATAACAAGTATATGAAACTGAGAAAATGAAATTGTAGGTTAAAACTCAGTCATCGCTTTCTTTATATAATCCAGTAGAAGTTTCACTTAGCACCCCTCAACTATTAATCAACAGCTCCGCTACCCTTATGCTTCACAAGAAAGTGAGGCGCAGTCCTTCACATTTTCAGCCCTTCAGCTTTGACTCTTTATATCTACAACCCTTCTACTTTCCCTAAAACACACACATACACAATAAGTACACAATAAATAGCAAAGTGACAAGATCGGGAAAACATCCGGAATCCGGAACAATCCGGATTGTTCATCTTCCGGATTCATCCAATTTTACCTAGTTTCAATCGTTTTCTACCCATAATTTCATAAATCGATTAGTATCCATTTCTCAATGATAACAATAAGCTTATATACTATTTCAATACACTTACTGATTTTATTAAACAAAATAAATAGATGAACTCATTTGGATCAAAACCCAATCTTAGAATCTGCACTTCTACTCAAATCTTCTCCACGAACAATTTCAATAACCGAACGAGAGAACTCAGACTTTCTTTCTTTCTCGAAACCGACTTCACAGAACGAAATTGAGATATTTCTCAATTTTGACCGACCCAAACTTTTTATACACAACCCACTTTTACCAAAAGACCAAATCCACCCTTAAGATTTAAAATTAACAATTAACCCAAAACTTTGACCAATTACTCTTTCGATCCCTTCATATCAAATATAATATAATGGAAACCCGAGGTGTTACAAATATCTCCAACTTGAAAATGATTTCGTCCCCGAAATCAAAGTCAGGTAAATAGAGGAGGATATTTATTCTTCATATCCTCTTCACATCGGCACCTCTATGATGTTTACATTCACGGTGATACCTTTAATATTACTTGCTCCCAACTTGGAAACAACATAAAATTCTATTGGTCTCCTTTGATTATTAGTCGAAGCCCCAATTGTCTAGCCTCTAATCTTTGTTCGGAATCCGCAATCGAAAATTCCCAGTAAAATTATTTCTAAGACGCGGTTACCAAGAGACAAATTAGTCCAGAATCAGGTTGAATCACAACCACCATTGAAAACTAATCTTTTGATCTAGACCAATAGTGGGATCTGGCTGTCCACATTATTTGTCACTTGTTACCGGTTCATCGTCAAGCATACACACATCGCACCAGAGATTCTCATCTGGAGGGCTCGACGAGCTAACTGAGTGGCACGATATAGTTGTGTTATACTTGAAACTCTTTCATGTGCAAAAGCATCGTCAAGAACTAAATCACCTCAAATTGCCATAACAATTAGAAACAGGTACGCTTACATAACAATATGTTCATGATAACAGTAGCTATTTGAAATTATGAACATACTTCACATAAGAATTTCTCGTACCATCATCACAGTTCTTAATTTACATATTTCCGTCAATTCTAAGACCATCCCATCTTAGTATTTCTACCCAATCTCACAAATCATATCTTAATCATCTCAGCTTAAGTCTAGGTATTTTCACTATCATACCTAGTTCACTTAAACTACAACTTTGATACCAAACTGAAACGACCGAAAAACCACAATAAGTTTAAACCTTAAAATTTATCAGAGTTTTCTACTACAACTTCCAAACTTTCATTTACAACCGAGATATAATGACAATTTTCATACTTACAAATGATACACTATAATCAACCAACCAATCTGATCTATGAACACAAAACCAGTTCATCGGGTTATTCACAATATTTCCAAAACCATAGCTCTAGTACTCATTGACATTCATCCCTGCTTATCCCTTCCCGAGCTAGTACCTGGTAAGAAAAGTTATTTTGAAAGATTAGGCTTACGCCTATTGAGAACATCCAGTTTTCCAAATTAAACTTTATAAACTTTGAAACCAAGTGTAAGCAAAGCATATAAACAAACCTGATTGCCATCATTCTTACCGTACACATAACATCTTTCGATAACGGGAATATACCCGATTCCATGAATATGACAAACACTAAGTAAGTCATAGCATCACGTTCAAGAGCACACTACGAATCACCACGGATTCTAGATCATTGCTCATGTCCAAGAAATTACAATTTACTTTATGCCTATTTCTTGAAGTGGAAGTAGAGATTACAATTAACTCATGCATATCTCTTATCTTCCCATAGAAATCCGGAATTACGATTAACTCACGCCTATTCCAAGATTTCTCTTCACAATACGAAATGGGAATTACAATTTACTTTATGCCTATTCCACATTTCACGTCAATGGGAATTACAATTTACTTTATGCCTATTCCACGTTTTCACGTCAACGAGAATTACAATTTACTTTATGCCTATTCCACGTTTTCACATCACAATACGAAATGAGAATTACAATTTACTTTATGCCTATTCCACATTTCACGTCAACGGGAATTACAATATACTTTATGCCTATTCCACGTTTTCAATATGAATAGCAATTCTATTTTGCCTATTCATTACATTCAACATGAATAACAATTTTACTTTGCCTATTCATTACATTCAATATGAATAGCAATTCTACTTTGCCTATTCATTACATTCAACATGAATAGCAATTCTACTTTTCCTATTCATTACATTCAATATGAATAACAATTCTACTTTGCCTATTCATTACATTCAATATGAATAGCAATTCTACTTTGCCTATTCATTACCACTACAAGAAACTGCACTTTTACCAGGAGGTTTGGGAAACCCGTCGGTAAAAGTAACTTTTGCTGGCGACTTAGACGAAATCCTCCGGTAAAAGTTTACCTTTTTGCCGGAGGAAAATGCCACCGGCAAAAATGTACTTTTACCGACGAATTTCGTATAAGTCGCCGGTAAAAGATACTTTTTACCAACGGATTTCTCAAATCGCCGGCAAAAGTACCTTTAAAATTTTAAGTGATATTTTTACCAACGAATTTCACAAACTTGCCGGCAAAAATTAATTTATTATAATTAAAAAAATTCGCTTAAACATTTGCCGACGAAATTCTGAAACACGCCGACAAAAGTATATTGTAACATCCCGAAATTTCGTTATATTATGTTATAATATAAATGAAGTTATTTTCTAATTGAGTTGTATCTTTGTGCTATATTTGCAAGTAATTGAGTCTTTGGGGGTTAAAAGTTAAGTAACCAAAGTTTGATGTTTTTATGTAAAATTAGAAACTTGGAGGTGTGTTTGGTCTTTTATTGAAAGTATGTGGATAAGAGGCTGAACTTTGAGGAAATATCTGATTTCCTTTTGTTGGGGTCGGTTTAGAGAAAAGCAAGAAAAAGAGAATTGGGGAGAAAAGAGAGAAAGAAGAAAACAAGAGTTTGGCTTCAAATTGGTAAAAAAAATGATCATGTTTTCTGAGGAATTTGTTGTAGATACATGGTGGTAAACGAATCTGTGATTTGAATAGGTTCTCAAAATCGTTTACAACATATTGGAGCAACAGATTGTGATTAAAGTGGGTTTTCTTCAAAAAGGTGAGTTCATTCACTTTTGATTAAATACATGCTTTCTGTCAAATTAAACGTTAAGACACATGTATAAACTGGTTATGAACTGTATGGAATGGTCTGGAATGGGCTGAATCGAACAGATATGTATCTAGATCGAATTTTAAGCTGCAGGTCGAAGGTGTCCGGATAAAACCTCGTATCTGGATACCTCTGATGATGAATGTGTCCGGATGCAGCAAGATATCGGGTAAGTTCGAATTGCTTTAGTTTTCCGAATGATTTTAGTATCCGGATGGCGTCCGGATTAGAAAAGTATCCGGATGGTTTAGTTGCCCGAAAAACCCCTGTTACCCGGAAAACCCCTATTACCCGGAAAACCCCTGTTGTCCGGACACTTTTGAGAAACTGAGAAAGGCTAGGTTCTGATGGCTGGATACAGTTCTGGATGTGCTATCTGACTTAGTTCTAAAAATAATTTCTAGGGGCACTGCCCCAGACCCCGCAAGGGCGTTGCCCCTTGACCCCATCCGCTAACCGGGTAGCGGAACCCCCGTGTCAAGTTGCCGAAGGGGAAATAATTGAGGATGAGGACGCGATAGGTTATTTAATATTCTTAGAATTGAGAATATGATACGAGAGTGGCATGATATGTTGTTATGTATATACGTTAATAAGGTGTAACGGATTTGTAAACACTAGTTACATTGGATAACGTAGGATAGGCAAAGTATAACTGCTATTCCTGTTTATAGAGGAATGTAATGGATAGGCAAAGTAGAATTGCTATTCATGTTGAAAATGGTGGAATAGGCAAAGTAGACTTCCTATCCACGTTGAAATGATTGAATAGGTAAAGTATAATTACTATTCATATTACAATAATAGAATATGCAAAGTATAGTTGATATTCTTGTTGAAAAGGAGGAATAGGCGAGGTATAATTGCTATTCCCGTGTATCCTTGGAAATGTTTGAATAGGCAAAGTACAATTGCTATTCACATTGATTGATGAATAGACAAGGTAGAATTGTTATTCATGTGTATGATTGAATAGACAAGGTAGAATTGTTATTCATGTGTATGATTGAATAGACAAGGTAGAATTTTTATTCATGTGTATGATTGAATACACAAGGTAGAATTGTTATTCGTATGTATGTTTGAATAGACAAAGTAGAATTGTTATTCATACGGAATGTTGAATAGGCATAGTATAATTGCTATTCAGGTTGAATGAGTTAATGGGCAAAGAGAGTTGCTATTGATAATTGAGATGTGGGAGTGTGAATTAGATGAAGTGTAAGTGTTGTTTGACGGATTGGAAATAGGCAATGTATATATATAAGTGCTATTTCTGTATTCCATTTCAAAGAGAAAGTATGATGTTTGAATGTAATTCTGTAAGGTTGATTGATAAACTAGAATCCGTAAGGATTAGTAGTAGGTTATTGGACATGGTGATACGACTTTATGATTGGTAGTTATACTCGTGGGTTTGAGTATGGTTATGTCATCATGAGACAAGTATGAGCATGGTAAGAATGGTGATAAAGCGAGTTTGAATATATACGTTGATTATCTAAGATTCCGATGTTGTTAATGTGTTAATTTAAATTGGATGTTCTCACTAGGCGTAAGCCTAATCGTTTCAAATCAACTTTTCTTACCAGGTACTAGCTTAGAGAAAGTAAAGGGAAGAGGGACAGGTGCTTATGGGGATTCAACTTGTTGATATTAAGAAGAGAAGTTGGCTGATATGAGATTGTTTTGATGAATGACTTAGACAATCCGTTTAATCTTTTCATAGTGAACAAGATTGGATTAATAAGTTGTTTTGGAGAATTTGAATTGTATGTATTAAACCTCATAGTTAATTCTTTAAATATATATGAAAGATGGATGATTCTATAGTTAGCCTTGATAAACTTAAGGTTTAAATTGGCCCTGATTTTTGGGTGTTACAATATGGTATCAGAGCATTTGTTTAAGTGAACTAGGTATGCTAAGTGAGATACCTAGACTTAAGCTGAGATGAATTAAGTTATGATTCGTGAGGTAAGGGTAGAAGTACTAAGACGGGATAGTCTTGAAGTTGACGGAAATAAGTGAAATTGGTACTGTAATGATGATGATGATGAGGATTCTCATGTATGATGTATTCACAATTTCAATTAGCTACTGTTATTATGAATATATTATTACACAAGCATACTTATTTCTAAATTATTACAGTGACTAATGAGCGGTAAAGTACGTTTCATATATCTAGTTATGTGTTGTGAGATTCCACATTGGCTAGGAAGGGGAACAAAGTCCTCCTTATAAGGGTGGATGGATACCTTCCTTGCATGAGGCCTGTTGCCTGTCACTGGGTGTGGTCTGGGTACGTCCCGCGTATGCCTGTGCGGGCAGGAACAAAATCGTGAGCGGTACCGGCATGATGTTATGCAGAGGGTATGCGCAAAGCGGAAAATATTGTGTACGGTGGGCAAGGGATGTTACATGTGTAACCACTTCTTATGGTTAATTCTTTGTGTTATATCAGAACCATGGTGAATACGCCACCGAGGCCCCCTAATTCTTCTGTGGATAGGACTTGGTTAGATGAGCCGGGAGAAAGACCATCTGGAGTAGGCGGAGTTCATGAGACGCCACCAGATTTTCTTTCTCTTGGAGGAATGCGGAATCGGGTACATAGAGGGGGTACCAGTACTGCCGATCACACACCACCGGATTCGAGTATGGAATGGCGTATAATGGACAATGTAACCAGATTGATGAATGCATCAATGGAAAGGCAAGCTGAAATGATGAACACCACTATGGGAAGACAAGCAGAGATGTTTATGAAAATGTTTAATGATCAGAGTGTGGAACCGAGGCGAACAGAGATTAATACCAGTGTGATAAACCCAACTGATAACACATGTTCAGAGGTGGAAAGAAGGGTTGATAGGAATTGCTCCTATAAAACGTTTTTGAGCTGTAGGCCGCCTGAATTCAAAGGAGAATATAGTCCTGTAGCCTGTATGAACTGGCTAAGAGAAATAGAACAAGCCTTTCGGGCTTGTGAGTGTAATGATGAAAAGTCGAAAGTTAGATTTGGGTCACAAATGTTACGCGGTAACGCACTATCTTGGTGGAATGTGCTGTCAACTTCTGTGTCAGCTACAGTTCTGAATGCCATGACTTGGGAAATGTTTAAAGCAAAGATTCTGGAGGAATATTGCAATGAAACTGAAATGGACCGAATCGAGGAAGAGTTCAGAAACCTCAAGAAAGGTAATATGACTGTGAGAAAGTATACCGAATTCTTCATGGAGAAACTGAATCTGGTGGGGCATGTGGCTCCAGCTGAGAAAGGCAAAATTAAAGCTTATTTGAAAGGTTTGCCGGCGGATATGATGACCAGAGTCCGAAGTTCGAAAGCTGCTACATTAAGATAAACTATTGAAGAAGCGAAAGTAATAGAAGAAATGTATGCTAAGGAC
Source organism: Saussurea involucrata (assembly GCA_033807775.1). Taxonomy (NCBI): domain Eukaryota; kingdom Viridiplantae; phylum Streptophyta; class Magnoliopsida; order Asterales; family Asteraceae; genus Saussurea; species Saussurea involucrata. The sequence goes on from CM066320.1 coordinate 222,083,406, forward strand.
AAAGAAGAGAAAGCACAGGTGGGAGAGAAAAGAAAAGGGGAAGTTCGATCGGGATCATCGTATGTATCAAAGCCCTTTTCTGATTGCCAGCATTTAGAGTCGCGTCAAGAGTCTAATTGGTGTCAGAAATGTAAGAGTAAACATTTTGGGTCGTGTCGGGAGATATTAAGAGAATGTTTTAAGTGTGGAAATAGTGGTCATCAAATAGAGAGTTGTCCCATCCAAGGACCAACTTGCTCTGAATGTAAGAAGCCTGGTCATTATCGAAGGGATTGCCCAATGCTGAAAGATAGCGGGATTAAAGGGAAGAAACCCAACATCTCAACAACAAAGGATTGAAATTTCACGTGATGATAAAGGACGTTAAGGGATGGATGGATACGTTTTTTTTAATATTGTCCTTGTTTATTTCACACATAGGTGTATGTGTAGTATGTAAATGATGCTAACTTATCTTTGGTATTTTGGTCGGTATCGAAAATTAGCTGTATTAGCTGTTGTGGTTCAATGATGTTTTAATGTTTGAGTTAAAATAAGATTAAGTTTAGTTGGATAAAAGATTTGATAAAGTGTATAGTTACCCCGAAGGGATTCGCAAAATTTCAAGTTGGGGAGTGGGTCAAGCATATTCATGGAATTGGGTAATAATCGTTATTCCAGTGTGTGTGGAAATTGTGGAATAGGCGTGTAGTAATAATCGTTATTCCCAATTTCTAAGGGAGAAAATAAGATTGACATAAGTGCTCGTGATCTCTACTTCCTTTCCGATAAATGGGCATGTGTAATTGCGATTTTTTGGATAAGAGCATTAATCTAGAATCATTGAAGATTCGTAGTGTGGCTCTGAGGCATGATATGCTGATAGAATTATGGTCAGCCTTATTCATGGTATTGGATGAAATAGTGTAATGGAATAGAGTTACACGTATAGTGAGAACGAAAAGGATAGGATTGCAGGCTTATCAGTTGGACCTTCCACCAGAGTTGGAAGGGATCCATAAAATGTTTCATGTGTGTTATCTTCGGAAATGTCTAGCCGAAGAGGAATATGTGATTCCACTTGCTGATGTAAGGGTAGATGAAAAGAGTCGATGTGTGGAAGAACCAGAAGCAATTTTGGAAAGGTCGGTTAGGAAGCTACGTAATGGCAAGGAAGTAGTTATGTTAAAAGTACAGTGGAAACACCATCGAGGTGCTAATGTGACTTTAGAGTCGGAAGAAAGTATGAAGGATAGATATCCCCATCTGTTAACCTGATCTTAATTTCGAGGGCGAAATCATTTTCAAGTTGGGGAGTATTGTAACATCCCGAAATTTCGTTATATTATGTTATAATATAAATGAAGTTATTTTGTAATTGAGTTGTATCTTTGTGCTATATTTGCAAGTAATTGAGTCTTTGGGGGTTAAAAGTTAAGTAACCAAAGTTTGATGTTTTTATGTAAAATTAGAAACTTGGAGGTGTGTTTGGTCTTTTATTGAAAGTATGTGGATAAGAGGCTGAACTTTGAGGAAATATCTGATTTCCTTTTGTTGGGGTCGGTTTAGAGAAAAGAAAGAAAAAGAGAATTGGGGAGAAAAGAGAGAAAGAAGAAAACAAGAGTTTGGCTTCAAATTGGTAAGAAAATTGATCATGTTTTCTGAGGAATTTGTTGTAGATACATGGTGGTAAACGAATCTGTGATTTGAATAGGTTCTCAAAATCGTTTACAACATATTGGAGCAACAGATTGTGATTAAAGTGGGTTTTCTTCAAAAAGGTGAGTTAATTCACTTTTGATTAAATACATGCTTTCTGTCAAATTAAACGTTAAGACACATGTATAAACTGGTTATGAACTGTATCGAATGGTCTGGAATGGGCTGAATCGAACAGATATGTATCTAGATCAAATTTTAATCTGCAGGTCGAAGGTGTCCGGATAAAACCTCGTATCCGAATACCTCTGATGATGAATGTGTCCGGATGCAGCAAGATACCGGGTAAGTTCGAATTCCTTTAGTTTTCCGAATGATTTTAGTATCCGGATGGCGTCCGGATTAGAAAAGTATCCGGATGGTTTAGTTGCCCGGAAAACCCCTGTTACCCGGAAAACCCTTGTTGTCCGGAAAACCCCTGTTGTCCGGACACTTTTGAGAAACTGAGAAAGGCTAGGTTCGGATGGATGGATACAGTTCTGGATGTGCTATCTGACTTAGTTCTAAAAATAATTTCTAGGGGCGCTGCCCCAGACCCCGCAAGGGCGTTGCCCCTTGACCCCATCCGCTAACCAGGTAGCGGAACCCCCGTGTCAAGTTGCCGAAGGGGAAATAATTGAGGATGAGGACGCGATAGGTTATTTAATATTCTTAGAATTGAGAATATGATACGAGAGTGGCATGATATGTTGTTATGTATATACGTTAATAAGGTGTAACGGATTTGTAAACACTAGTTACATTGGATAACGTAGGATAGGCAAAGTATAACTGCTATTCCTGTTTATAGAGGAATGTAATGGATAGGCAAAGTAGAATTGCTATTCATGTTAAAATGGTGGAATATGCAAAGTAGAATTGCTATCCACGTTGAAATGATTGAATAGGTAAAGTAGAATTACTATTCATATTACAATAATAGAATATGCAAAGTATAGTTGATATTCTTGTTGAAAAGGAGGAATAGGCGAGGTATAATTGCTATTCCCGTGTATCCTTGGAAATGTTTGAATAGGCAAAGTACAATTGCTATTCACATTGATTGATGAATAGACAAGGTAGAATTGTTATTCATGTGTATGATTGAATAGACAAGGTAGAATTGTTATTCATGTGTATGATTGAATAGACAAGGTAGAATTGTTATTCATGTGTATGATTGAATAGACAAGGTAGAATTTTTATTCATGTGTATGATTGAATACACAAGGTAGAATTGTTATTCGTATGTATGTTTGAATAGACAAAGTAGAATTGTTATTCATACGGAATGTTGAATAGGCATAGTATAATTGCTATTCAGGTTGAATGAGTTAATGGGCAAAGAGAGTTGCTATTGATAATTGAGATGTGGGAGTGTGAATTAGATGAAGTGTAAGTGTTGTTTGACGGATTGGAAATAGGCAATGTATATATATAAGTGCTATTTCTGTATTCCATTTCAAAGAGAAAGTATGATGTTTGAATGTAATTCTGTAAGGTTGATTGATAAACTAGAATCCGTAAGGATTAGTAGTAGGTTATTGGACATGGTGATACGACTTTATGATTGGTAGTTATACTCGTGGGTTTGAGTATGGTTATGTCATCATGAGACAAGTATGAGCATGGTAAGAATGGTGATAAAGCGAGTTTGAATATATACGTTGATTATCTAAGATTCCGATGCTGTTAATGTGTTAATTTAAATTGGATGTTCTCACTAGGCGTAAGCCTAATCGTTTCAAATCAACTTTTCTTACCAGGTACTAGCTTAGAGAAAGTAAAGGGAAGAGGGACAGGTGCTTATGGGGATTCAACTTGTTGATATTAAGAAGAGAAGTTGGCTGATATGAGATTGTTTTGATGAATGACTTAGACAATCCGTTTAATCTTTCCATAGTGAACAAGATTGGATTAATAAGTTGTTTTGGATAATTTGAATTGTATGTATTAAACCTCATAGTTAATTCTTTAAATATATATGAAAGATGGATGATTCTATAGTTAGCCTTGATAAACTTAAGGTTTAAATTGGCCCTGATTTTTGGGTGTTACATATATACATACACACATGTATGTAATGACCCAGTTCCCAAGCATACATCAAATAACATATTACACATAACATTGTTTCATAACAAAAGATACATCATATAGCACTTACGGTCCCTTAGTCTTTCAAACCATAATAATATTTCAGTACAAACTTTTTGCTAATAATTTATACATAACAAATTACTAACACGATAGCTATAAAACACTTCATGGATCTTCATAAACATATATCTTCAAACGTAAGTCACAGATTATCCTATCACTTGCCTTTACTCGATCCACGACCTGGAATACATATTTTTAAAACAAAATGAGGGTTAGACCTATTGGTCTAAGTGAGAAAATCCCTGTTACTATATAATCATTTGCAAAACACACAATATATATAACACATATTTGAATACCAATCATGACTCATATGCATTGTGTACAATTCTTCCTCATGGCCATATTAGTTGGTTGAAAGCCAACTAATCATTTTACTCCGCTGCACTAACATACAGCCAACTCCGCTGTCCCTCCGTACAGCCAAACTCCACCGGTCCTAAGTCCGGCCAACGTGTACTCGTGTAGTGTAATGCTCATACAAATACAATATACATCTCAATATATTATATTTCAATCATAAGCATATAATCACACTATATATCACATTCCTAATCAATATATGTATTCCAGTTTGAAAATGTTTAAAGTAAAACTCACCTGATTGCTTATCAAAAACACTTCCAAGCTTTCCTTAAAACGATTCGAGCTTTCACCCAAAATTCACAGAATCTGAAACAATTAGATACAAATATCTCTTTACCAAATGGATACATAAGACTCTCTAACAGGCTAAGAATTCTTAAATATCCAAAATTATCTACACTTATCGCAACCCACTAGTTGCGATAACCCTTGTCGCAATACACAGTACTTGTCGCAATACACAGTACTTGTCGCAACCTTCTGTTGCGTCATCCTCTTCTTATCGCAACCAACTACTGCGACAAGCATCTTGTCGCAATTAACTACTGCGATACACACCTCATCGCAACCAACTGTTGCGATACATCCTACTTGTCGCAACTCAAGGCTGCGACACTCATAACTATCGCAATACTCATAACTTTCGCTACTAACTGCTTGCGATATTCATAACTGTCTCAATCAACTAAATTCATACTTAACCCAGAAATTTATAGTTTTAAGACATGAGTGATTCTGTAACTTTCCAGATATGTTTAATACTACTAATAGAACATTATCAACAGTTCAGATTTCTCAAAATCTTCCAAAAACATCAAAACCCATTTCTAAACCCATCTAAAACTTTTATCTACAAAATGAAGGATTCAAGTAAGATTAATACCTTACTTACCACAGATTGTTGATAATCTTTCAGTTGGTAATAATCTGTTTCTCCTTCTTCTTCTTTCTCTTTTCTTTTCGGTTCTCTCTCTCTCTCTCTTTCTCTTTGTCGTGAACACCACACACACACACACACTAAACTCAAATGCACAAAAGTGAGACACATCACTCTAATAGAAATGGGGCGGTGGAAGTGGTTAATTTAATCACTTTCACCAAATAAACCCCAAACTTCTCCTATATGGCAAAACATACCCTTAAACTTCTAAATTAAAATTAAAGCTTACCCCTTAACTTATATCTCTATAAAACACTTAAACTTATAAAACTATCCAAACCTACCTTAAACCAAAATAATAAAAATTAAATAGATCAATAACGTACCTGGTTATTACAACATCTCCCCCTTAAAAGAATTCCGTCCCGGAATTCGGTTAAGTGAAAAGATGAGGGTATTTAGTTCTCATTTCGGATTCTGATTCCCAAGTAGCATCCTGACCTCTATGATGTCTCCACTGCACTTTTACTTGCTTGATCTCTTTACCATTCCGTAAAACTTTAACTTTACGGTCAACTATGGCTTCAAGTTCCTCCACAAAGTTCAGTTTTTCATCAATCTGAATATCTGGTAGAGAAACTACCTGAGCTGGCGTAACCAAACACTTTCGTAAATTTGAAACATGAAAAGTGTTATGGACACCGCTTAACTCCGGCAGAAGTTCTAACCTGTAAGCTACTTCACCGATTCTTTCTGTAATTGCAAACGGTCTGATGTACCTTGGACTAAGTTTACCTTGTTTCCCAAATCGAATGACTCTCTTCCAAGTCGAGACTTTTAACATTACAAAATCTCCAACTTGGAATTCTAACGGTTTTCGACGTCGATCAGCGTAACTTTTCTGTCTATCTTGTGCCACTTTCAATCGTTCACGAATTTGAGTAATCGTATCCGCAGTCAACTGAGCTATGTCTGGCCCTACTAATTATTTCTCTCCCACTTCATTCCAATACAGGGGAGTTCGACATTTTCTACCATACAGAACTTCAAACGGTGTCGCTTGTATGCTGGAATGATAACTGTTATTGTAGGCAAATTCAATTAACGGTAGATGATTATCCCACGATCCCCCAAAATCAACAGTACATGCCCGTAACATATCTTCTAAAGTCTGAATTGTTCGTTCACTCTGACCGTCAGTTTGAGGATGATATGTTGTACTTAACTTTATTTGCGTCCCCATTTCTTTTTGAAAACTTCTCCAGAACCTTGAAGTAAAACGACTATCACGATCAGAAATAATCGATATTGGAACTCCATGTCGAGTTACTATTTCGTCGATGTACAATTTGGCTAGTCTTTCTAAGGAATAGGTTTCTTTTATTGGCAAGAAGTGAGCAGACTTTGATAACCTGTCGACGATCACCCAAATGGCATCAAATCCTTTTGGAGTCCTTGGTAACTTCATGATGAAATCTGTAGTAATCTGGTCCCATTTCCACATAGGTATTTCTAAACGTTACAACTGACCAAAGGCTTTTGATGTTCAATCTTTACTTTCTTACAAGTGGAACAACTTTCTACATGCTGAGCAATACTTCTTTTCATTCCCGGCCACCAATCAAATTGTCGTAGATCTTTATACATCTTATTCTTACCTGGATGAATAGATTGATGAGCTTCTTGAAGTACTCGATCACGTAAATTACCCAGACGAGGTACCCAAATTCTATTTTCCAAACACAGTAACCCACGATCATCTTTTACGAGTGATGCTGATATACCCACTAACCGTTCTGGTTTTAAGTGTTCCTCTTGAAAGGCTTCTACTTGACACTTCTTCAATTCGTCAAAGATGTTAGGTAGAAATTCAGCTCGTAGTGCAATGGCTTTTATTGTTCCACTCCTTTCTTGACGACTCAGTGCATCAGCTACTACATTCGCCTTTCCCGGATGATAGAGAATTTCACAGTCATAGTCGTTCACCAATTCTAACCATCTTCTTTGTCTCGTATTCACTTCTCGCTGATCAAAAAGATGTTGGAGACTTGTGATCGGTATAAATTTGACATTTAGAACCATATAGATAATGTCTCCAAATCTTTAGCGCGAAAACAATTGCAGCAAGTTCCATGTCGTGCGTAGGATACTGTCTTTCGTGATCCTTCAGTTGTCTAGAAGCATAAGCAATAACTTTTCCACGCTGCATTAATACACATCCCAATCCCAGTTTGGAGGCATCACTAAGAATCTATAGTGACCATACCTTATGCGGAAGGCAGTTTTCAGAACGTCTTCTTCTTTAACCTTTAGTTGATGATAACCAGATCTTAGATCAATCTTGGAGAAATAACAAGCTCCAACTAATTGATCAAAGAGGTCATCAATTCTGGGAAGCGGATACTTGTTCTTGATCGTACGCTTATTCAGTTCCCGATAATCAATGCACATCCTCATTGACCCGTCTTTCTTTTTCACAAACAAAACTGGTGCACCTCACGGTGAGGTACTGGGTCTAATGAAGCCCTTATCAGAAAGATCATGCAGTTGCGTCATCATTTCTTTCATTTCTGGAGGTGCCAGACGATACGGTGTACGGGCAACAGGAGCAGCTCCAGGAATCAGATCTATACCAAACTCTGCTTGTCTATCGGGCGGAAGACTAGTTAAATCTTCTGGGAAAACTTACAGAAATTTACAAACAACAGAAATATCTTCCAGCTTATTCTTTTCTAGCTTAATATCCATCACATAAGTTAAATAACTCGAGCAGCCTTTACTAACACATTTACGAGCTTTCATCATAGAAATAAGGCAAGACTGACGATTTCTACGATCACCATAAATCACTACCGGTCCCCTCTCAAGTAAGACAACATTAATCAACTTCTTATCACAAACTATACTAGCCTGATTCTCGGCTAACCAATCCATTCCCACTACCACATCAAACTCGATCAAAGCTATAGGAAATAACTAAATAGGTACTCCACACCCATCTATATTTATAACACAACTATCAAATACCTCTTTAACCGGTACTTGATTATCATTTGCAGTATCTACCATTAACGCATGATCTAACATTTTAGGCTTTAAATGCATATAAGCAGCAAAAGAATGAGACACAAATGATCGGTTTGCACCGGAGTCAAATAACACTTTAGCACGTGTAGAGTTTATTAGAAATGTACCTGCAACCACATCAGGAGTTTCTTCTGCTTCTTGTGCTGTCATTTGGAAGGCTAGACCCCTTGCTTTCGGTACTTCAGACCTTTGTATCCCTCCCGGCCTAACACCCGTTGGTCTCACTGTCATACTACCCTGTTGTGCTTTCCATTGTGGACACTCGGACTGAATGTGATCAGGGGAATTGCAAGAGAAACAGAATCGGGTTACCCGACAATATTTAGCGATGTGACCAGTCTTTCCACACTTATAACAAATTCGGGAATCAACATAACAATTTCCCTGATGAATACGGTTGCATTTTGGACATGGTCTTTCAGCTGGTCTGAAAGGTGGACGACTATCAAATCTCGGAGATTTGGACTTCTTTGGATCATAATGCGGTCCTTCCCATTTTCTCTTTCCGATACTTTTATCACCAGTGTCCCTCCCTTTATCTCTTTCTACATTTTCTGCAGCATCCACTGCTGCTGAGAAGGTATCAGTTCCCTTTGCAATTACCAGTCCTCTGATTTCCGAATTTAACCCAAAGATAAATCTTTCCATTTTGAGTGCTTCAGTGGCAACATAATAGTCGGCAAAACGGGACTTCTCCAGAAAACGCGCAGTATAATCCCGAACTGATAGCTTTCCTTGTTGCAGATTCATGAACTCTTCTTCCAATTGTCTTACAGCATCTTGAGGACAAAACTGCCTTTTAAAAGCTATGGCAAATTCTTCCCAAGAGAAAGTAGAATACACATCTGATCCTTTAGAGGAAATAAGAGCTTTCCACCAATATAACGCATCAGCCTTCAGCATCGCAGTTCCATATAACACCCTATCTTCATCGGCACATTTGCTGGTTTTGAAGATAGCTTCTATCTCTTTTAGCCACCTCATAGCCTTCACTGGATCTCTTTCCCCTGAGTAGGTTGGAGGTTTACAACTTAAAAACATCTTGTAATCACACTTCTTGGGCACTGGTGTAACAATAGGTGTAACAGGCGTCTCTCCTTCCAAGATAGGATCTGGTATTACAGATTCTTGGATTCGGCCTGATTGGGTTTCCTTCTTCATCTCTATCCATATTCCCAGAACCACTCGCCATTCTGTTGATTTCAATAAGGTTAATATACACGTAAGCACATACCCCATATAATAAGGTATTCCAGTTCAAACATGTACCTGTAAGTTCACAATTACACTGGTCAAATGTAATTTGAAATTACCTTACATGATGTTCCTTCTTACCTTTTTATATTTAACATCCCAAGGGTTCTAAAATTATTAGGGACATCCTACTTCACATGTAGTTTAAGTCTAGGTATGGATCCGAATACCTAAATCCCTTAAACTAGTGCTCTGATACCATTTGTAATGACCCAGTTCCCAAGCATACATCAAATAACATATTATACATAACATTGTTTCATAACAAAAGATACATCATATAGCACTTACGGTCCCTTAGTCTTTCAAACCATAATACTATTTCAGTACAAACTTTTTGCTAATAATTTATACATAACAAATTACTAACACGATAGCTATAAAACACTTCATGGATCTTCATAAACATACATCTTCAAAAGTAAGTCACAGATTATCCTATCACTTGCCTTTACTCGATCCACGACCTGGAATACATATTTTTAAAACAAAATGAGGGTTAGACCTATTGGTCTAAGTGAGAAAATCCATGTTACTATATAATCATTTGCAAAACACACAATATATATAACACATATTTGAATGCCAATCATGACTCATATGTATTGTGTACAATTCTTCCTCATGGCCATATTAGTTGGTTACAAGCCAACTAATCATTTTACTCCGCTGCACTAACATACAGCCAACTCCGCTGTCCCTCCGTACAGCCAAGTCCGGCCAACGTGCACTCGTGTAGTGTAATGCTCATATAAATACAATATACATCTCAATATATTATATTTCAATCATAAGCATATAATCACACTGTATATCACATTCCCAATCAATATATGTATTCCAGTTTGAAAATGCTTTAAAGTAAAACTCACCTGATTGCTTATCAAAAACACTTCCAAGCTTTCCTTAAAACGATTCGAGCTTTCACCCAAAATTCACAGAATCTGAAACAATTAGATACAAATATCTCTTTACCAAATGGATACATAAGACTCTCTAACAGGCTAAGAATTCTTAAATATCCAAAATTATCTACACTTATCGCAACCCACTAGTTGCGATAACCCTTGTCGCAATACACAGTACTTGTCGCAACCTTCTGTTGCGACATCCTCTTCTTATCGCAACCAACTACTGCGACAAGCATCTTGTCGCAATTAACTACTGCGATACACACCTCATCGCAACCAACTGTTGCGATACATCCTACTTGTCGCAACTTAAGGCTGCGACACTTATAACTATCGCAATACTCATAACTTTCACAACTAACTGCTTGCGATATTCATAACTGTCTCAATCAACTAAATTCATACTTAACCCAGAAATTTACAGTTTTAAGCCATGAGTGATTCTGTAACTTTCCAGATATGTTTAATACTACTAATTGAACATTATCATGAGTCCAGATTTCTCAAAATCTTCCAAAAACATCAAAACCCATTTCTAAACCCATATAAAACTTTTATCTACAAAATGAAGGATTCAAGTAAGATTAATACCTTAGTTACCACAGATTGTTGATAATCTTTCAGTTGGTAATAATCTGTTTCTCCTTCTTCTTCTTCTTTCTCTTTTCTTTTCGGTTCTCTCTCTCTCTCTCTCTCTCTTTGCCGTGAACACCACACACACACACACTAAACTCAAATGCACAAAAGTGAGACACCTCACTCTAATAGAAATGGGGCGGTGGAAGTGGTTAATTTAATCACTTTCACCAAACAAACCCCAAACTTCTCCTATATGGCAAAACATACCCTTAAACTTCTAAATTAAAATTAAAGCTTACCCCTTAACTTATATCTCTATAAAACACTTAAACTTATAAAACTACCCAAACCTACCTTAAACCAAAATAATAAAAATTAAATAGATCAATAACGTACCTGGTTATTACAATGTATATATAGGGCGTTAAAAATATAAACCATATTGTTAATTAGTACAATTCAATCTCAATTGTCCATCTAGACTGACAAATATGTCTATCGGTATTACCTTTTCCCACGACTTTTTTCTATGGGTGAACATGGTACAGTACCATGTTTTTTTTTCTATATACCATGTACCAACCAATTACAATTGGTACACAAAATCTTATATCATGTACCAACCAATTATACTTGGTACCAACTAAATTGGTACCAACTTTTTTCGGTTGGTACATGTTGGTACGGTTTAGTACCAACATCTCAAAAATTGAATTATGAATTAATTAGATTACATCTTTACCAACTAGATCTAGATGCACTAAACACGTCGAGCATTAATAATTGTTGATATGTGTTGTAACATTTATCATTACCTATACAAACATTCAAATAATCTTCATATAACACAAACATTCACTAATAGTCTAATACAAGCGACAATTAAGGAGCGAGAATGGACCATGAAGAGTGAAAGTGTAGGCGAGTTATCAACGTTATTAAGGATAAGCGAATAAATTCAATCAAGTTATATATATATATATATCAATTTGTATTACAATTTAACAAAATGTAAAACAAGATAATTTAAAATTTTATAAATTAAAATATGTTGTATTATCGATTAAACTGTAATTAATTAATATTTAAAAAATTAGTCGGTACGGTACGGTATTACCGTGGTACACGACTTCTAATACCACGTAACAACCAACTTTAAATAGTTGGTACGGTATACCAACCAATTAGGTCGGTACCAACTAAATTGGTACAAATTAAATTGGTACGGTTGGTACGGAATTTTGGTTGGTTTGTCTCGGTACAAAATTGACACCCCTACTTTTTTCTATCAGATTTTCACCGTTGAATCACTGACGAATTCCCACTTTTACCGATAGATTACTACGGATTTTTTCGTAGATGAAAGTCTTCTGTTTTGTAATGCTACGTGTAAGAACAAAGAAAGAATTAAAATTGCAATTAAGGAAGTTAGAATTTTGATCCCTTTCTTATGCTTATTAATAATCAATAATTGTCATTATTTGAAGTTAACTAGTATTAGTTTTATTTTTAGTTCACAAATGCTTTTTCTTTATTTTCTCTTTATTAAATAACATTTTCTAATTTGATATTAATAGTCAAATCAAATATTTTAATTAAACAATGTGTTAAGGTACATGTTTAAGTTTTCAGATAGAGGAGATATAAGTCATTAACATGTAGTTTCAGGGTAATTAACGATGTTTTTAGAAGGCAAACATAGCATGTATGAGTTCACATCCTTCTTTTCTTTCTGAAAATTATCGGATGCCCTACAAAATCCTAATAATTTGAAGGATCTTATCCCAGGATTGAATTTGTTTAAATGCTACATCTAGTGGTTAATTAAAAGACCTAAATATATCCATTTAATATTAATGTTTTTTTTAAGTATATATACGACAAATGCAACAATTAAATTCACACACCATTCTCACATTTGCAATAGACACTTTAAATAATTCTTTTTATAAACTAATTAACCGATGCCAAAATCGATGGTAGTTGTTAGTCCCATTTGAACAAACAACAATTCACATAATTGATAGATTGAGTAATAAAATGAGATAATAAGGAATATGTGGTGTATTATTGATGAAGAGACTACCCTAGAGAGAGAATGAATCTCTCTCTAGATTACACACACTACATCTTAGATCACATTGCAATAATGATTCCATTAACCCTACACACACACATCCTATATACTCACCTATTACACCTTTAAGCCCAAACCCATAATACATATACCCAAGTTCATATTACAATTAATAAACCTTTACAAAACTATCTTATAATTAGAACATTTTGTGTCCTAACAGTAGTAACACACTCATGCATAGGGCTGTAAAAGAACCTAACGTTCAATTAACCATTCGGCATAAAGTTTTTTTTATTAATAATTGAACGAATATGAACATATTTTTTGTCCGTTTAGTTAAATGAACGAACATGCATGCATGAACAATAGTCGCGTTCGTTCATTTGTGTTCATGAACCATTTGTTCATTTATGTCAGTTAATGTTTGTTTACGCTTGTTTATATATATGAATATGAATATATTTATATTTATAAATTATGACATTAATATATAAAACCACCAATTAAATTAAATTTTTAGAAGTCATTTTTATCTCTCATATATATATATATATATATCTAATTTTTCAATTTGTTATTTTATTTTTTAGAAACGAAGTAATGAGTAACGATGGTTGTTTTTTGTTCATTTATGTTCGTTCATTTATGTTTGTTTGTTTAGCGACTTAACTAACAACCATATATGAACACGAAAAAGCACATTTACGAGCATCAATACACAAAAATTTGTTTGTTAATTACTTGTTCATTCGTTTTTCCAGTTAAGTTAAACACACGAACAAATCTACGTCCATGTTCGTTCGGCTCGTTTACAGCGTTGCCTAAGTGTGTGCGTGAAAGGGAGACGGAGTCATCCTCAACAAGATGACTAAGGCTAATTGATTGTCTTTGAATGGGCTATAAATAATTGTACTCTTCATGCCACTCTTATATAGACTTGGCCTCATCTCTATGCCTATCAACTTAATGCCCTCTTTAATCTCTCCCACTATCCTCCAATTACTCAAGCACATGAAGTATTACTAATATTGCTTCGTTAAATCAATCCATTTCACCTCACCCTTTCTCCATCACCATCATGCAATCACTCACCATGTTCTTTCTTCAATTCAATGGAAAAAAGTAACAACACCAGAGCCTGTTCTCTCTCTCTCTCTCTCTCCCTAGCCCTCTCTATCTTTGAATATGGATTATGTATTTCCTTCAAGCAACAATGAGACCATATTGGCCTCTTCAAACAGGGAATCTAATCGTGAAAACCTCGATACAAACCATGAAGAAGATGAATCGTTGTTCGGGCAGTTTCCTTCGCCTTTCCTTGATGACATATCTACTACTGCAATATTACAAAACCACCAGCAGCTTCACCGCAGTACCGATGGATGGAAAACGAGCACGAGCAGCCCTACAAATGAGCCTCCACAATCGCCTTCTAAGACTAAACGTGCAAGGAAGAAAAGAAGTGCTGGAAAGAAAGACAGGCATAGCAAGATTCATACAGCTCAAGGTCTTAGAGACAGAAGAATGAGGTTATCCCTCCATATCGCTCGCAAGTTCTTTGGTCTCCAAGATATGTTAGGGTTTGATAAAGCCAGTAAGACTATTGAGTGGCTGTTTTGCAAGTCCAAGAAGGCAATCGAAGAAGTCACCGAAGGCGTCAAATCACAAAATACTACTAATCAAAGCGTAAGCAAAGAGAATTCCGAGAGATGTGAATCGCCTTTGTCTGACTGTGAAGTGGATTCCAGCAAAGGTAAACAATTGAGTGGAAATTATTCAAGAAAGCCAACAGAAAGTGATCTAATGGCAAGGGAGTCTAGAGACAAGGCAAGGGCAAGAGCAAGGGAGAGAACAAGAGAGAGAATGATGATCAACCAACTCGAGAAATCAAAGCAGATGTTTGGAGCAAACCCTAATAATGATGATTTTGAGCAACTGCAATTAAGGTTTTCAGCAAACCCTAATAATCATTACATCGAAGAATCATCAAGTTCTCCCCTTGATCAATATTCCGGTGCACATCACTTCTTTGAGCAGACACAATTGGATCATATTGGCCAAAAAACTGAGGATTATTTGGGGAATACTGCTGCAAGCTCATCGTCATATTTTTCCGGCTATGGTTACAACAAAAATTTTGCTAACCCGCCAGCTGGTTGGTTAAATTCTAGTAATACATTCTTGGGTTTTCTTGGAGGTTGGGATTCTGAAAACTTCACCGAGAACTACGGACTTCTGCCACCATCAACAGGTGATATTCATGGACGAAACCTTAGCTCACTTAGTATTCCTCCCTCCAATCTTTTGCATTTTCAAAACCAAAGAGAATAACAAGGTTTTAATTGCGGGAACAAATATTTGTTGTTTTTCAATCACATTTCTATCTTTTACTTTGCTTGAGGTTCGATTTACAGGGTAGGAGAATAAAGGGATCATCATGTATCAAATTTTTGGCATTTTGTCGTTTAATTAAATAGACAAAATAGCTACTTTCAAACTCTATTGTTTGATGTCATAATAAGTTATGAAGAAGTGAAGGATGTCATTTTGATTATATTAATCTTCAAAACAGTAAAGGTGGCAAAAATAATAGACTGCCTTTTTTACCTATTGCATGCACTTCAATTTCAATTCTTCAATTCTTTTTGCTTCAGATTTGTGTACGTGTGGCAAAGTTTCTTCAAAAGTTGTCATGTTGATCTAACAGCAATAGGGACTTGAGTGTCGTTTAGGGACGAAAACCGATCAAGTAAAAAAAGCCAATGAATATAGGCGTCTATATATATAGGTGAGACTTGAGAGTGCATGCTAGCTCGATCATATGCAGTTTTCACTTGTTCATAATTAGATTTGCTTGTTCAGAAAACATTACATCATATTTAGATTTGCTTCACCACCAGAGACAGAATAAAAATCTACTTAGTTAGCAGCAGATCAGAACATGCATGGATAAATGCAAGATATACCAACGGTAGCCAATAGTTCTCGAGAGTTTAGTAGCTGGTTCTTTCCATGACAATAACCAAACCCATTGTCTTCACAAAAAAAAAACCAAACCCATTGATTAGCATTATTGAAACCAGTACTCCTACATCTATACAAAGACTGAGGTAGTCAGGTGCACTAAATCTTGGACAAAAATGATGGATGCTTAATGTGTTAGGAGTAATCAATCATGCAATTGACTTTGTGTATAAATAACAAAGAAATGGGTAGAAACTTGTATAGAACAAATCCTTTACAATAACAATTCCAATACCAAAACGACAATAAACGTAAACCTTACTTGAATTTCGTAGATAATTGAAGATAACGTGTCGATTGAGGCCTGCACGGAAGCAATGTCCTAAAACAAAAATTCGCCGGTGGTATTAGCGTTTGTCCTGAGGATACAACAATCGTATTCAAGTATCGTACTTGAATCTAGCGAATCATCTTATGTTTGAAGATGGAAGGAGATGAGAGAGAACCCTAAATGTGTCTGATTTTCTTGTCAAAATCGTTCGATTTCTTCTGTCCAACGAAGAGGAAAAAGTGTGGTTTAAATAGTTTTCCATCGCTAACCGCCAAACTGTCAGACGGGTCCGCGAGAGTGGCGGCGCTAGTGAACTTGCGCCGAGCACTGTTCGTCAAATAATCCAGTGTCTCGCGCGCATTGCCACGCGACCCAAACCGCACCGTCGTCCGCGCCGGACTCTGTTCCAGAGACCCGCACGCTTTCCCATGCGACCTTGCTCGCGCCATGAATCGCGCCATACGCTATTAGCCTACACCACTTGATCCTCAATCCTTATCTCTCGACCCAAGGCCCAAGGCCCAATCTTTGACATTATTATGTATATTTATGTCAAAGAGAGCCCACCAAGAACACCACACTCCAAGTCCAAGCATTTAAATGATTCATTTAATGCTCACTGGTTTGAGTTTATTAAGTGTTCTAACATTTGTCTTGGCTCCTATGTGGGACAAGGTTTCTCCCATCTATACTAAGTTCCAACATAACGTTCTTAATTATATTGGTTGCGGATTCTTTCTTGCATTATGAAGTTTTGACGGTATTAATTATCATACAATATTATTGTTCTTCTTTAATTATTATTGTTCTCAAACTCAATTAAAAACTATTATGCTTATGAAATTGAATGAACAAATTAAATCATTAAAGTTTACAACTTTTTGCATTTTGACCAAAAGTTAATAGAAGAAACGGCTCATATTTAACAAATTAAGTGACAACTTGAAGGTAATAAAAATGCAATAAATTGCAAACGGGTACATGTTTTTTTACTTCATAAGTACAATAATTGTTTTACAACGTAGCAATGAAAGAAAACAATATAATTTGATGATACATTACTATTGATATATATATACACACGGTATGCAAATGGTTTTATCAACAATATCAAGCACGAAAAGAATCCCCAAATTTAGAGTTTAAAATAGTTGGGTCAAAGCGATTTCTTAAAATCCTATTTTTGAAATCAAGACCATATATAATATTTATTTGCAAAACATTATTGTTATGCACATGCAAATAGTTTTCCATACAACATAATTTAATTATACATATATGTATGTTGGAAGCACCTTAAAAGTGACCGTCACTGATCGTTTATCATTCCTGATGTGATAATTGACAATAACTGAAATCCCTATGTCTGGTAAATATATGATGGGCGTATTTACTATTATTGACATACTATAGGGTTTCCCATTAGGTGATTAGAACTATGGGGAATTATACTGCACATAATAAACACCAAGGGTTGAAAGTGTAAGATACTCTTATTATAAATAGAGTACCCTAATCACTCTTTTAACCCTAATGACATATTGCTGATTATATCCCAGCCGTGTGCCTCCCCTAAGATCGGCTCTCTCAAGCTCGATCATCATCCCATCATTATACAATCATCTCGTTCTGGGAACCCGTCAATCCATGGCAAATATGTTTAACGCTTTCACCGGATTCTCAGGATCATCAGGTATGATTTAATATTATCATGTTTTCATTATCCATCAAATACAAATCATGTTTATTCCAACATATGGTATCAGAGCATCGGGTTCATAATTGATTCATGATTTGTGTTTTTTTAATGGTTCTATCCTCTGTTTATTTCGTAACATATGAACATAAGAAATTGTATTGTTAATTTCAAACTCAAATTACATTGAATTGCAAATTCCTTCCAGTCGCCGAATTTTTTTTTTCCAGCGAATTACATTGCAATTCAGCCGCCGCAATATTTTCCAGCGAATTATAATGCTATTTTTTTTCAATTGCATTTTTTTTATCAAGTTAATTGTGCCATGTTAATTGATCAATGTTAATTATCCCGAATTGATCAATGTATAGAATTTTTTTTTTCGGATTGAACCTAACTTTTCGGCATAGTTCATACCGAAAACCTTACTTTTCGGTATCTTGCATACCGAAAACCTTACTTTTCGGTATCTTGCATACCGAAAACCTTACTTTTCGGTATCTTGCATACCGAAAACCTTACTTTTCGGCATCTTGCATACCGAAAACCTAACTTTTCGGTTCTTTACATACCGAAAACTTTTCTATTCGGTATAGTGCGTATCGAATTCTTTTCTTTTCGGTATGCACTATACCCTTGCACTAATACATATGATTTCATCATTTGTGCCCAAAGGTCAAATATGATTCTCATATTGCATTTTTTCCTTTTGCATAATGAACACTGAGTATACTAATTCTGCCCAAAGGTGATTTAATATACCTGTGTGTCAAAAGGACTCTCTACATGCATAATTCACACGATGCTCTATTTTGTGCCCAAAGGTCAAAAGATAAGCATTGCGTGGCATGACCCTAACGCTCATGTTTACTTAGATATTAATTATTTCTGCCCAAAGGTGATGTAACATCTGAGTAGAGCCTTATTTTGCTTATTGTTTTGGTGTTTACAATAGGTTTACTTATCACTAGCTTCATCACTAAAATGGTCATAGTTATTCTAAGGAATGTTACTGTTAGGCCTACTTACTTTAACAATATTTTGATTACATTACTTTATCCGCCTTTTATAGCTAACTAAGTCACTAAGATAATCTTCTATAACTTATATCCTCCTTATTTCCACATCAGTACCTAACTTTGGCATTGAGCCACTTACTGGTGCGAACTTTGCTTCATGGAAGGATCAACTACTTCTTACTCTGGGGATGCTAGACCTTGACCATGTTATTCGCCATAATGAACCCGCTGCTATTACTGCTGAGTCTACTGCAGCTCAGAAAGCGGATTTTGAAAAGTGGGAAAGGGCAAATCGCTTGTCACTAATGATGGTCAAGAACTCCATCAACCCCAGTATCCGAGGAGCTATCCCTGACTCTGATAAAGTCAAAACTTACCTCAAATCTGTTGAGGATCACTTCAAGGGATCGTCTAAGGCACATGCAAGTGGCTTAATGCTACAGATGCTCACTGTGAAATATGAAGGAAATAGCAGTGTCCGTGAACACATTATGAAAATGATTGATATGGCTCATAAGCTTAAGAGTCTTGAGATGGAAGTCTCTGATAATTTTCTTGTGCATTTCATAATGACCTCTTTGCCTGCTCGGTTCGACACCTTCAAAGTTAACTATAATGCTATGAAGGATAAATGGTCGATAAGTGAACTGATTGCAATGTGTGTGCAAGAGGAGGATCGCCTAAAGCTGGTACAACCTGAAGCCGTTCACCTAACAACCACTGGTAATTCTAAGAAAAGGAAGGGTAATCACGGTAATCAGACTGGAAATAAAATCCAAAAGGATAATAATCATGGTGCCGTTGCCTCTAGCTCTAAACCCTTGACAAGCAAACCTAACTGCAAATTCTGTCGTGCAAAAGGGCACGGACAGAAAGATTGCCCTAAGTTCAAGGAATGGCTAGCTAAGAAAGGTAACATTCTTTATGTAATATTTGATTCCTTTACTACTGATGTTCCTGTTAATACATGGTGGGGTGACTCTGGTTCTATGGTCCATGTGACGAACTCAATGCAGGGATTCCTTACAATCCAGAAGCTACCAAAGGGCCAAAGAAAACTTAGAGTTGGAAGTGGTGATCTCTTAGATGTCGAAGCCATGGGAACTTTAAATTTACATATGAGTACCGGAAAGTGTATTAGACTAGTGGATACCTTATATGTACCGAGAATTACTCGGAACCTTGTATCCATATCTAGACTAGACCTTGAAGGTTATGTAATAATTCATGGTTGCGGCAAGATTGCTATTACTCATAATAATGAATTACTTGGTCGAGGTTTCTTGGATGGACTACTGTATAAATTAGAACTGGATCATAATTTCTCACAGTCTTTGTTGTCTCTTAATATTGATGACGTAACTAAAACAACAAAATCACCTAAACAATTAGAGAATTCCTCCATGTTGTGGCATAAACGTCTTGGCCACATCTCACGAGATCGAATGACTCGACTCGTAAAGGATGGAATCTTACATTCTCTTGATTTTAGTGATTTTGAAACATGTATTAAGTGCCTCAAAGGCAAAATGGCGAAAGGGAATAAGAAAGGAACTACTAGAAGTTCCAACTTGTTGGAAATAATTCACACTGATATTAGTGGTCCTTATCCCGCATCAATCACAGGACATACATCATTTATTACATTCATTGACGATTATTCCCGTTATATGCACCTATATCTAATTAAGGAAAAATCTGAATCCTTACAAACTTTTATTGATTTTAAAACTTTGGTTGAAAACCAACTTGATCATAAAATAAAAGTTGTGAGATCAGATAGAGGAGGTGAGTATTATGGTAGACATACTGATATTGGTCAAGCTCCTGGTCCTTTCTATAACTTTTGCAAGGAACAAGGCATAATTAACCAATACACCATGCCTGGTTCTCCTCAACAAAATGGTGTTGCTGAAAGGAGAAACAGAACCTTAATGGACATGGTGAGAAGTATGCTTGCTAACACTAACTTACCTACTTTCCTCTGGACTGAGGCATTAAAAACGGCCGTTCATATACTCAATAGGGTTCCATCAAAATCTGTCCCTAAAACTCCTTATGAAATCTGGACAGGTAGGAAACCGAGTCTAAAATATATGAAAGTATGGGGCTGTCCTGCCGAAGCAAAAGTCTATAACCCTAACTTAAAGAAACTGGATCCTAAAACCCTTACATGTTTCTTTATCGGTTATCCTGATAACTCAAAAGGTTATCGTTTTTACTGTCCTTCCCACACTACGAGCATCATTGACACGCAGCATGCCACATTTCTTGAGAACTCAAAGATCAGTGGGAGCACGACAAATCATGACTCAGATTTTCAAGAAGTACAAGAAGCGGGGGGAAACCATCCTACCGCTATTTTTATTCCTCCGATAACTCCTCTTGTACCCACCGCTGCTCCTAATATCACTGATCCGACTCCTCCTAACCAAAACGCCGAGGGAACATCATCATCGCCTCTTGTACCCAACGCTGAGCCTAATATTACTGATCCCACTCCTCCTGTTACTGAACCGGAAAATCAACTCAGGAGATCATCTAGGGCACGCAGGGCCACAAATTTTGATGATTTCGTAACCTTTTTATCTGAAGTTGAGAACATTGGAAAGCTTACTGATCCTACCTCTTATCGAGAAGCCATTAATAGTGCTCAGGCCACTCAGTGGAATGAAGCCATGATTGAAAAGCTTAATTCCATGCAACATAATGATGTTTGGGACTTGGTTGAACTTCCTGAAGGATCCAAAACTATCGGTTGTAAATGGGTCTTCAAAACCATATTAGACCCGAAAGGAAACATCGAACGCTATAAGGCCAGACTGGTTGCAAAAGGCTTTACTCAAAAGGAAGGAATTGATTATCAAGAGACCTTCTCTCCTGTCTCTCGTAAAGATTCTTTAAGGATTGTTATGGCACTGGTAGCTCATTATGATTTAGAGTTACATCAGATGGATGTCAAGACCGCTTTCCTGAATGGAGACTTGCAAGAAGATGTATACATGCGACAACCTGAAGGATTCATTCCAGAAGGTAAAGAGCATATGGTCTGCAAGTTGAAGAAATCCATTTATGGGTTGAAGCAGGCATCACGCCAATGGTACCTCAAGTTCGATAAAATCGTAAAAGGGCAAGGTTTTCTAAAGAATCAAGTGGATCAATGCACCTATCTCAAGATCAGTGGGAGTAACTTTATAATCCTTGTCTTGTACGTAGATGACATCCTACTAGCAAGTAACAACTTGGATATGCTGCATGAGTCGAAGCGGATGCTTTCGCAAAATTTCGACATGAAAGATCTCAGTGATGCCTCTTATGTCATTGGTATCGAAATACATCGAGATAGGCATAATGGTGTTTTGGGTCTTTCTCAAAAGGCATATATTGAGCGTATCTTAAAACGCTATAACATGCAGCACTGTACACCCACTGTAGCTCCAGTAGTTAAAGGGGACGTATTTGGTTCTTTCCAAGCTCCGAGCACTGAGATTGAAAAGGAAGAAATGAGGATGATACCTTATTCGTCTGTAGTAGGGAGCATTATGTATGCTCAGGTCTATACTCGTCCGGATATCGCTTATATCGCCGGTATGCTGGGACGTTACTTATCTAATCCCGGAATAGCACACTGGAAAGCGGCTAAAAAGGTTCTACGATATCTGCAAGGGACCAAAGACTACAAATTAACTTATAGAAGAAGTGACAACTTAGAAGTAGTAGGATATTCTGATTCCGATTTTGCTAAATGCAAGGAAGATAAGAAATCTACTTCTGGGTACATATTTATGTTAGCTGGTGGACCTATCTCATGGCGGAGTCACAAACAGAAGTTGACTACAACGTCCACCATGATGGCTGAATACGTTGCCGTTTATAATGCCAATTGTCATGGGATGTTGTTAAGGAACCTGGTCAGTGGACTCAAAATCGTCAACTCCATTTCTAGACCATTGAAGCTTTACTGTGATAACTCAGCTGCCGTAACTTTCTCGAACAGTAACAGTTCAACTGGCGCTGGGCTGTATCTTGATACAAAGTATCTGTTTGTGCGCGAACGGGTTGAGGAAAATGTCCTTTGTATCGAGTACATAAGTACAAAGAATATGCTAGCGGATCCGATGACCAAAGGTCTTCCTCCTAACGTCTTCGTAGGACACGTGTCGAAGATGGGGCTTACAAAAGACTTAATTTAATAGCATATTGTACTTATTGGTCATTATTATTATCTTAATAACTTTTTCCTCTATATTCAGATTTTGTTTGTCTATTAGTTACGATTCGAGCTCATAATGGCGTATGGACATTATTATAACAAAATTTGTCTTAGTCAGTTGATCATTGCTTATTCAGTTTTAAATTTGAGTCATAGTTTGACTAGTGGGCTGATATTCTTCTCTACGGCTGTACTTATTAGCTATGATTTCAGTTTAAAAACAAAATGAGTATTATCCCGGCCGGACTTATTGGTACTCATAGATAAAAGATCGCTTGGTCAAGTGGGAGAATGTTGGAACCACCTTAAAAGTGACCGTCACTGATCGTTTATCATTCCTGATGTGATAATTGACAATAACTGAAATCCCTATGTCTGGTAAATATATGATGGGCGTATTTACTATTATTGACATACTATAGGGTTTCCCATTAGATGATTGGAACTATGGGGAATTATACTGCACATAATAAACACCAAGGGTTGAAAGTGTAAGATACTCTTATTATAAATAGAGTACCCTAATCACTCTTTTAACCCTAATGACATATTGCTGATTATATCCCAGCCGTGTGCCTCCCCTAAGATCGGCTCTCTCAAGCTCGATCATCATCCCATCATTATACAATCATCTCGTTCTGGGGACCCGTCAATCCATGGCAAATATGTTTAACGCTTTCACCGGATCCTCAGGATCATCAGGTATGATTTAATATTATCATGTTTTCATTATCCATCAAATACAAATCATGTTTATTCCAACAATGTAATCATAAATCATTAAACATATATACAAAACGTACTTTTTATCGCACATTAACTAGACAAACGTTATATCTTTTTTTGTTAAAAAACATTTAAAAATAAGAGGTTGACAGCACATGTAAATTCATGTTAAATCAGAAATATTATGTCATTCATATTCCCTATATATGCTTTCCTTGAATAGATTTACTAAATTTAAGACTTAATTTTGCTGTTTTTAAGGGTAGCAGCAAAACATGCATGAACAGGAGGGGAGAGTGGATCCCTTGACAAAGTAAAGCATCCACTCAGGAGTTCACTAAGGTCATCCACAATGCATAGATAAAAGCCCTCAAGCCCTCAACGTCACATTAGCGCCACATCAGCAAAGCCCTCAAGCCCTAAACACTCCCAGCACATAACTAAAAGCCCTCAATGCCACATCATTTTTTTAATTCTTTTATTTATACATTTAATTATTTAACAAAATAAAAATATTTATATATTTTTGAATAAATAAAAATAAGATAAATAATAATAAAAAAAATCCATATCATTCATTAAAAATAAAAATTACAAAATACAAAACACTACCAATTATGAAATTTTTTAATTTGCTCTTTTCTCTTTAAAGTAACCCTCAAAACGTCTCCCGTAAGGTGATCATGCGAGGTCATGAAAAACTCGAAGTCTTTCTCAAATCGTTTTGAGCGTTCGATTTCGAGTTCTTGTTCCAACCTATCTCGTTCGAGTTTTGAGCGTTCGATTTCGAGATCGAGTTTTTTCATTTTGTATTCCATTGTATCATCAATCTTGTCGTTGAACGTCGTCAACAACTGAGTAACACTTTCGTTCGTATTCGACCCGGACGTATTACTCGTTGATGTTTTTTTTTGCCTTGTTTCTCCCGATGGGTCGTTGAAGTTGCTCGATGGAGTTGTCGTCATCATCATCATTGGAAGGGTTGGTACGTTTTGAACCCCGCGATGAAGTTGTCGTCATCGTTGGAACGGCTCCCCATTTTGGACATTTTTTGAGGACTTCCCAAGCTTGTTCTTTAGAGAAAGCAAACCCTTGTTGTGCTTGGTACCGTTCGTGTGCCACTCGTGAAATGTCGGCATCACTCATTCCGCTTGATCTATTATTGACCAAGTTGTTGTAGATGCCGCCAAAAAGAGCAATTTTTTTATTCAGGTCGTTGAACTTGGTGTTGAGTTGATGAGTTGTTCTATAATTGGCGCGGCCCATCAAACTATAGAACACTTCCCCGATTCGGGTCCAAAAACCTTCTACATTTATGTAAATTCAAGTATAAGAATATTAACAAGAATAATAATAATAATAATAGTATTAATAATAACAATAATAATAATAATAATAACAATAAAAATATTACCATGGGTTTGTGCGTTACCGATAACGGGGTCCTCCGAAACGTCAACCCACGCCGACACTAACGCGAGTTCCTCCTCGTTAGTCCACATCTGTTTGGGGGCTGTATTTTCATATTGTTTGCTTTTTCCTTTTCTCGATGGTCTCGGGTTTGATGGTTCCGGGTTTGATGGTTGTGTGTAGATGGATTGTGGTGTGTGCGGGCTAGTGTGTTGGGTTTCCGGAACAATGTCGTCGGCGAGATTGATTGCGGGTAAAGGAATATTGTAGTTGGCCGGAGTAAAACCTTGTTCAATCAAACCGGGACGTGTAAATTGGTAAGGAAATTGTTGGTGAAATTGTTGCGGATATTGTGGCGGATTTTGTTGCGACCATTGTGCCGGATATTGTTGCGACCATTGCGGACGATAACCTTGTTGTGTAAACGCTTGGAAACCAAGCTCCGGGTCTTCTTGCGGTTGTGGTGTATCCGGTCGGTTACGACGGGATGTAGGTGTTTTGTTTGGATTCACGATGAAATTTGAGAGAGTTTGAGAGATTGTTGGTGTGAAAAAATAAGAGGTTGAGGGTTAATATATATAGTGGGATTAAATTGAAATTTTTTTTTTTATAAAACTAGCCGTTTGGGAGAATTTATTTTGAAGATTTAAAAAAAAACAGGAAATAGCCGTTGGAGATGCTCGGGTTCATCGGGTTTTCAAACCCGCACCCCGAGCCCGAGCCCCAAGCCCGCGTACCCCGCACCGCTGCCCGCAGGGGCCCACAGGCGAGCCCGAGCCCGAGCCCGAGGCGCTGCAGATGGCCTAACGCACATTAATTATGATTTATGAAGTTTAATTTTAAGCTTTTAGGTACACTTACATGAATCCATATGTCTTAGCCATTTTGAGCCATGCAAACAATATCCTTTAATTTGTGCGTACAAGATGCTACAAGACGTAAAATTAACGTCTTTTCCGAGTCAAGTTTACACAAAAGTACAACATCTATCATATATGACAAGATGGGGCATTGATCGGAAATTTGCCTCCTAGAGAACCTTTCAACATTAGACCATCCGCATCCATCCCATTCTAACCCACACTTTTTCACTGCCACATCAGCGCCACATCATTTTTCCCTTCCAACCCATTCTAACCCACAAACCCCCACATCCATCCCACACCACCATCACATCTTTTATTTATTTTTATTTTTATTTTTGTTACAAGTATATTAATTTAAATAATTTAAAATTTATAAATAATTTATAATTTAATATAAGATAAAACAATTAATAAAATATTTCATAAATTGAAACTACAATTTTAACCTTACATAACCAAATTAAAAACATAAAAAAATACATAATTTCAAATTAAAAAACTACAAATTTCACCAACCATATAGTTGTCGAAGCAACTATTTGTGGGCTAAAACCGCATTTAACTCGTTACCCGTGAGATGATCATGTGGTTTGATGTAAAACTTGAGATCTTTCCGCATTTCTCTTTGTTTCAAAGCTTCCGCTTTTGTCTTTGCCGCTTCCGCTTTTGTCTTTGTCGCCTCGGCTTTGTCCCTCGCGGTTTTCAACATTTCCTCCTCCACGGTTAGTATTTTTGTATTTGCAACGTTTATATTCTCGACATACGCCATAAGATTCTTCAACGCCTCGTCCTTTTCCGCCGTCTTTGTGGAGGATGACGCGGCACGTTTACCTTTATCTCTCCCCGTCGGTCGTGTCGGTTCTTGTACGAAGACATCCTCCTCCTCATGGCTTTCTTCATTAAGGTTGAACCGAACACGTGCGTCAGAAGACGTCGTGTTTGGGTTTGAATCCGACGTGGACTTGCTCCGTTTTGAGGGCCTCGGGTTATCGTCCATGGAATGTACGATCTTTCACTTAGGGTGGTCTTTCACAATTCTCCAAGCCGTCTCGTGGGAGAAAGGATTTTGGTTATTATCTGCCCGATACATCGTGTGTGCCCTCTCCATGAAGTCCGCGTCACCCCATCCGGATTTATATTGGGCTCTTAGATTATTGTAGATCCCGTTAAACTTCATCATTTTTTTGTTCATGTCACCCCATTTGGATTGTACTTGGTCTTTATTGCGTTGATGTTGGCGACTTGAATTGAAATAATCGAGTATTTTTCCCCAAAATTGTCCTACAAAAATAAATATATATATGAATACGTATATATAATAAAGATAAACACATTAATAAATATATATATGAATACGTATATATAATAAAGATAAATACATTAATAAATATATATACCCGCTTTTTGTGCGTTTCCAACGATGCTATCTTCGGAGACGTGAAGCCATGCACGTGCCAACAAAACCTCTTCTTCGGAAGTCCACGAAACCGCTTTCGTTCTATTTGCAAATTTCTTTTTCCCTTGTGTTTCGGGAACCAAATCGGGTGGGGTTTCGGGAACCGTTTCTTCGACCTCAACGTCCTCCGAATATGTTTCTTGTTGTAGTAGTTGTTGGAATTGTCCACCTTGATTATATTGTGGAAAGCCACCTTGCATAAATGGTTGAAAGCCACATTGATTAACTTGTTGGAATCCACCCGAATTAAATTGTTGGAATCCACCCGAATGAAATTGTTGGAACCCAACCGGGAGGGTGTTGGGTGAATACATAGGGTATTGTTGTATGCTTCCATGGTAGGTTGATGGTGGTGGTGTAAGATTGAAAATATTTTCCGTCGGGGACGGTTGCGAGCTCGTGCCTCGCGATTTGGAACCTCGTCGTGGTGTTGTGAACCCTTGTGTTTCTTTATCCATTATGATTTTTTTGAAGAAAGAAATAATATTGAGAGAGTAGAATGAAGTGGGGAAGATGGGAGAGATTGAGAGTAAATTTGTTTGTGTGAAAAAATAAGTAGGTTAATATTAGTATTTATAGGATAGAAATAATTAAAAAAAATAAAAATCATACCCAACGTTCATATTTCAACGGATATATTTGAAAAAAGAAAAAAAATTGAAATCACACAACCCGAGCTGGGTTGCCCAACCCGGGAGGGCTCCATCCCACGCCAACCCCAAGGGGTGCGATGGTGTTCAACTCCATCCCACACCAACCCGGGCGAACACAAGCAATGGATGCGGGTGGTCTTAAGACGTATGTTTTTATAAATCGTTGACATGTCAATTTTGATATCAGGAAAATCATTATATTTGAATATATAAATGATCAATGTTTGTATATAAACTTAGCGACTTTAACACAGCTATACTAGAATAACCAAGTACATACACATCATTATATTTGAATATATAAATGATCAATATATAATGATGCACTGTCATAAAATTATTAATTAATTATCAAATATATAATATTGAGTTTTAATAATGATGCAGTAATAAGTTATTAATTATACATACATAATATGTATTACATATAGATATAGGGAGAGGTTCAAATGAAAAGTGTTAAATATTTTAGAAGTAAAGAAGTGATCTTAGTCATTCATTCGGTCAAGATCGGCGACTTTGACCGACCGAGAAGCAGCGGATAATTTCTCGCGTGGTCTGCACAAGAGAGAGGGGTAGTTTCGTAAAAAAAATACGCGGGACGAGTTCATATATGAATCTGTGTGATTCACATATGAACTATACGTTCATTTTTTTTTGAAACGAAAACCAAAATTTATAACGGCTAGCCAGAAGCTAGCTAGCAAAGAGAAGCAGAACCATTACATCGTCTTAATACAATCGATAGGATGATATCTCCACGTTATGGGGTTTTTATCGCACTCGTTACACCTAGCCAATAACCAAATAAAAGATTTTTCAACGACCTGATCGAGGAGGGAATGTTTACAGGGAGGAGATTCGTCAAACGCACATCTGTTCCGGTAACACCACAGACAGTAGTTGCTGATGAAGAGAATCGCCTCTAGCACTTCGTTAACACGGTTGTCGTTACACCCAGTTTTCACCCTGTTGAGCATTGAATCCATAGATTTCTCTGTTGGGAAAGAGATCGTCCACCATCTCTCGATAAACTTCCACACCTCCTCCGCCACCGGGCATTTGAAAAGCACGTGATCGATAGTTTCTAGAGAGGATCCGCAAACCGGGCATAAGATGGAATCGAGATCTTATCCAGGTTGACACGGGTAGGGACTCGGTCTAATCTCGCTCTCCACATGAATATGTTAACTCGAGGAGGTGACAAGGAATTCCAAATCGTTTCCTTTTCCCCAACACACAAATACGGGATTTCGATGGCTCGTCTCAAGGATCCGACGGAGAACATACCGGTACTCGCTAGACTCCATTTCCAGCCGTCTAGTTTATCTGACAGTCTACAATCCTTTAGCAAATCCTTTAAAAGATCCAGCTCCTCCGCTTCACTTCTGTTAGACAACCTAGGGGGGGTAAGGTTGTATTTAAATAATTTACTTTCAAAAATTCTTTTATAAAAATATCTTAATAATGTAAATACAACAGAGTATATGAAAACACAACAGATACGTATAAATACAGGATAGATAAATATAGTAAATAAAGCAGAGTATAAATGCAATGAATATACAATAATTATATAAACAGATATAATTAAATGCACAACGGAAATATAAAGAGATAAGGGATAGAGATACTTGACACGGAGATTTAGTGATTTACCACAACTTGGTAAATCACTAGCCGAGACACTTCCCGACACGATCCAATAAACGTATTCTTTACGGTAGAATACAAACCAAATACAAAGGAAAGCAATAGGCTCTCAAGCTCTAGCTTATTGAGATATACAGGATCACACACCCGTTATTCAAACACTTACAAGAGGAGTATAACTCACAATGGAAATCACTCTTGTATAATATTTATCACTTGGATATTTTATAAAAACGTTTTATAAAATAAATATGTAGTGATAATATGTAGTATGGAATATTAGTTGGGAGAGATCAGATGAGGAGATGGCTGTTGGTTTGTATTTGTATTGTATTTCTTCTCCACCATCGCATGCATTATATAGCAGCTCTTCCAACGGATACATGCATCCGCGGTATACCGCCAAAAGCACGCGGTATACCGTGCAGTAATAAAGTACGTGTCAGAAGAGAAAGGTCAACCCTGCAAAAACAAACGGAAACTGTACCCGCGGTATACCGGCTATACATCGCGGTATACCGCCCAGACAAAAGTACTTCCAATCAATCAGAGGTAACATCAAGCCGCCGCGGTATACCGGCTATACATCGCGGTATACCGCCCAGTATGTACCCGCGGTATACCGGGCCTTCTTCGCGGTATACCTGCGTCAGAATAGGCAGCTTCCAGGACGCAACCAATCTTTCTCAATAAACCATATTTAATTAAAATCATTTATTGGGTTTTTAGAAATATCCAAGTGGTATATTATTTTAGGGTGTTTATCATTATAAATTATAAACACTAATGACAACGTAAATCTTCCGTCTTGAACTCTTCAGATAAAATCTTCGTGTTCTTCAAGAACTGTACACTTGGATTGGATTGTTAGATAAACAATAATACGGTGTGTTTGTAATCATCAAAATAAATATATATAAATATATAGAGATGTGGTACACTTGCACCAACAATCTCCCCCTTTTTGATGATGACAAACACAACCGCTAAGCATGAGCATATGCGGTTTCTCTCCCCCGTTTGTCGAAACAAAAAGGGTCAAGAAAGACGGTATGCTTCCCCTCGAGAGATGCTCCCCCTCAAAATATGCATATATTTGAGAGAGCATAATCTCATGGTTAAAAGATAAAAAGCTCCCCCTCAAATTAATAACAAATTATAAAATTTGAGGGACAATAAAATATGCATAAAAAAGCATATAATAGACATAAAACAAAATAACCAAAAAGAAACACTTGCACCAAAAAAAAAGGATCTTAAGGCTTCGATTTTTCGGTTAATTTTATGTGAGCAAAAATTACCACGTATTATGACCTCGTCAGGGAACACGTATTATATCCTCGTCAGGAACCACGTATTATATCCTCGTCAGGAAACACGTATTGTATCCTCGCCAGGAACCACGTATTGTATCCTCGTCAGGAACCACGTATTGTATCCTCGCCAGGAAACACGTATTATATCCTCGTCAGGAAACACGTACAAAAGGCAAAGAAAATTTTTCGTGGTACCCTTTTCTTATGGGTCCTTTTAACAGTTAGTATAAAACATAAACTGCAAAAAAATTAAAATATGTTGTCGACATAAAATAAAACATGACAACATACAATCCACAAAATTTGTTTAAAACCACAAACGCATCCCACCGGGATTGTCAACATTAAACATTCCTTTCGGAATCCATTTTCTAACCATTCTAATTTTGCGATTGTATTTATCATACACATAAAATGAAGCATTTATATTCGCATTAGGTCTAGAAAAATTACTATTATACATACGAGCATACGGTTTCCTCCCATAATTCACATTTTTCATTTTTGACATATATGGGGGTTTTCTTGTATCAACTTTAGGAGATGCAAAAAATCTTTTAATGGGTTTACACGAGCATTTATCAACACATGTATCAGAACCAATGCCTTTTCGACAATTAATGCGATTCGACATATTTAGCATTTTAAGCATTTTATCATTGCTATTTTGAAAAGCTTTAGCTAATAGATTATCTTTTTCATATAAATCGCAGTTAGCTTTTAAATAAATATTTTCATTTTCAAGCAAATCACATTTTATACATGCAACACTTTCATATGTATTTTTATTTAAACATGCAATTTTATCATTTAAAATAACACAAGATTTACAATCATTTTTCTCAATTGGTTTTTCTTTTAAGCATGCAATTTCATTTTTTAAAATATCACAAGATTTGCAAACATCTTTTTTACTTAATTTATTTTCTAACTTAGTGATAACATCTAAATCATAAGTAGATTTTTGTTTACCGTCATCTATTTCCTTTTTATATGCAGATACGGTTTCTTTTAATTTAGTGATTTCATCTTTATATTTATTTGCAAGAGCGGCCATGTCATTGAATGATTCATATAATAATTCAAGGTTATTTTCATTATCACTATCATAATAATTATTACTATCATAATTATTGTCATGAAAACATGATGTAGATACCTCATCATCACGGTCGGCCATGAGACAAATATTCTTGTCTTCATCTTTGTTTGCGCTCCACGCGGCTCCGACGAATGTTTTTGGTGTGTTGATTTGTTTAGCACGTTTTGGACACACATTTGCATAGTGATTTTTATCACCACACACATAGCAAAAGCCTTTCTTTTTATTGGCTTTTTCATCGTCACTAGATTCGTCATATTTGTTATGGACGTTGCGACTTTGATTTTTACCACCACGATGGTAGTCTCCATTTCCTTGAAACCTATCAATATTGGCAAACTTTTTGTTAGATAAAAGTTTAGAGAGTTTTCTTACCATCTCGATTAAATCGTCAAGACTTTCGGATTCGTCATTTGAGGAACTTGCTTCTTCCTCCTCTTCTTCTTCCTCATCTTTAGGGGCAACGGCTTTGAGAGCAATGAATTTCTTTTTGACTCGATCCCGAACTTGATTTCTTTTTAGTGCAATTTCGTGCACTTTAAGATTGCCGATCAAGTCATCTATCTTCATTATGGAAAGGTCACGGGAGTCTTCTAAAGATGTTATCTTTTGCATCCACTCCGAAGGAAGGGCTCGTAGGATTTTCCTTATATAGTCCTCGTTAGGATAAGTGCGATCCAAACCTTTCAACGTAGTCACAATAAGGTTAAATCTTTTAAACATTGAGTCAATCGACTCATCTTGTTTCATTTCGAACAGTTCATAATCGTGAACTAAAATATTCACTTTACTAGATTTAACTTCCGTGTTTCCACGATGAGTATTATTTAAACTTTCCCATATTTGATTTGCAGTTTTATATGTATATACTCTTTCAATTTCATCAGTTGTTAAAGCAGCATATAATATATTCTTAGCTTCAAAGTTTAAACAAAAATGAGTTTCATCAGAAGTAGTCCATTCATCTATAGGTTTATCAATAAAAACATCATCTTTCACAATGGTGGGTTTAAAATTCCCTTTTTCTATAATATCCCAAATCTTTTGATTTTTGCCACGCACGTGACATTCAAATAGCTCGGCCCAAATGCCAAACTTTTCAGTATCTATCAAAGGGGGTTTTGAAAACACAAAATTAGTTTGTTGAGCCATTTAAAAGAATAAAAGAAATTTATGCAGAAAATTTTTGAAAGACCTGCTCTGATACCAATTGTTAGACAACCTAGGGGGGGTAAGGTTGTATTTAAATAATTTACTTTCAAAAATTCTTTTATAAAAATATCTTAATAATGTAAATACAACAGAGTATATGAAAACACAACAGATACGTATAAATACAGGATAGATAAATATAGTAAATAAAGCAGAGTATAAATGCAATGAATATACAATAATTATATAAACAGATATAATTAAATGCACAGCGGAAATATAAAGAGATAAGGGATAGAGATACTTGACACGGAGATTTAGTGATTTACCACAATTTGGTAAATCACTAGCCGAGACACTTCCCGACACGATCCAATAAACGTATTCTTTACGGTAGAATACAAACCAAATACAAAGGAAAGCAATAGGCTCTCAAGCTCTAGCTTATTGAGATATACAGGATCACACACCCGTTATTCAAACACTTACAAGAGGAGTATAACTCACAATGGAAATCACTCTTGTATAATATTTATCACTTGGATATTTTATAAAAACGTTTTATAAAATAAATATGTAGTGATAATATGTAGTATGGAATATTAGTTGGGAGAGATCAGATGAGGAGATGGCTGTTGGTTTGTATTTGTATTGTATTTCTTCTCCACCATCGCATGCATTATATAGCAGCTCTTCCAACGGATACATGCATCCGCGGTATACCGCCAAAAGCACGCGGTATACCGTGCAGTAATAAAGTACGTGTCAGAAGAGAAAGGTCAACCCTGCAAAAACAAACGGAAACTGTACCCGCGGTATACCGGCTATACATCGCGGTATACCGCCCAGACAAAAGTACTTCCAATCAATCAGAGGTAACATCAAGCCGCCGCGGTATACCGCCCAGTATGTACCCGCGGTATACCGGGCCTTCTTCGCGGTATACCTGCGTCAGAATAGGCAGCTTCCAGGACGCAACCAATCTTTCTCAATAAACCATATTTAATTAAAATCATTTATTGGGTTTTTAGAAATATCCAAGTGGTATATTATTTTAGGGTGTTTATCATTATAAATTATAAACATTAATGACAACGTAAATCTTCCGTCTTGAACTCTTCAGATAAAATCTTCGTGTTCTTCAAGAACTGTACACTTGGATTGGATTGTTAGATAAACAATAATACGGTGTGTTTGTAATCATCAAAATAAATATATATAAATATATAGAGATGTGGTACACTTGCACCAACAACTTCCTTCACGGATGGGTCTACGCCAATCCCCGCACATATCCTAATTTAATTTTGTCCGCCACCGTTGCTTCTTTCACGTTTTCTAAAGCGAAAAGTCTAGGGAACCGAGAGTCGAAAGAGGATGATCCCTTCCAACAATCCGTCCAAAAAGCCGTCTGAACTCCATTCTCTACCTGTTTAACACAAAAATCATGAAAATTTAAGTTTAGTGTTCCCAAAATTTGGACAGCCGCAACCACACTACCCCAAGGGCTGGACTTGTGAAAGTGCCCCCGTTCAGCATTAAAGCCTCCGTCGTTACCGTATATCGCCTTTATTACCTTCGCCCAAGTAGAGTTTTGGTCACTTCTATATCTCCAAGCCCATTTTGTTAGAAGCGAGATATTTAAGGCATTTATACTTCCGATGCCGAGACCCCCGTGCTCTTTACTTCTAAGCACCGTTTTCCAATTTACCCAAGGGATTTTCCTGTCGGCTCTTGAGAATCCCATAAAAAGTATCTTCTAAGGTTTCCAAGCGCTTGATTATCGACTTAGGAGCCTTGAAAAGCGGCGGATTATATGTAGCAATGCTACCAAGGACAACTTGAACTAGGATACGTCGACCGCCAATCGATAAAGATTTGATTTTCCATCTTGACAGCCTTTTCTGCAATTTATCGATAATCGGAGTCCATGCTTCGACTCTATCCATGTTGCCACATAACGGAACTCCGAGGTAGTTGCTTGGAAACTGGCCTGCTTTGCACTTGAAACCCACCGCAGTCCTTTGTATCATGTTCGCCCCCACCCCAACACCAAATAGCTCGCTATTGGTCATGTTTAATCGAAGTCCGGAAGTAAGATAAAAACATTTCAGAATCCGAAGGATATTCTTTCCATTTTCTAACGACCACTCGTTAACGAACATCGTGTCATCTGCGTAGAAGATGTGGGTTAAAAAAGTGTGGTTCTTTGAATGACTTGTACAAGATAGCAACTGTTCGGTGAAGTCGAAGATCAACCGAAACCAAGCTTGAAGAGTTTCTCCTTGCGGAATTAAGAAGACTTTTCTCAAGATACATACAAGTCAATGTCCACCGAATTGTGTCTTCACACATCGGTGGACATCCTCACCACCGATGGTGTCTTCACACATCGTTGGAGATGCTCACCACCGATGGTGTCTTCACACGTCGGTGGACATGCTCACCACCGATGGTGTCTTGACACATCGGCCAAATCCATCCCACCGATAAGGATGTTTATCTCGGTGGGATCTTCGTGTTAATAGATTTTCTTGCAGATGATTTTTAAAGACCAATGACAGTTATATCGGTAGAACTTCATCGATAAAATTGTCTTGGAAAACACATCAAGAAGATCCTCCAGGTTTGGCAATAATCCAGTGGTTGGTAAAAATGTCAACCTAGTACTCTCCACTTTTAGATGACGTCTAAATCAGCATGGGCACTCTTCCTGGTTCCAAGGAAAAAGGTGATTTGAAAACATCAACTTTTCAGAGTACTACACCTTCTATCCAATCTCCTTATGACAAGTGTCCTGAGCATTTAATGCACAGTACTTGTATCTTCACTATAAAAGGAAGTAGAAGGCTCCATGCAAACTACGCTTTCTGGACTTCTCTCTCAGTGCAAGAAATCTCCATATTGCTTAAAAACTTTATAGCTTTGTTCTAAGTGTTATTAGTTGTTTTGTTAGTATACTTTGTGTAAGATTGTTAGAATAGTTTATCTGTTCTTTTCCGCAACAGTCTTAAGTTTTCTATGTGTATTTCTTGTTGAAAGATTTTCAATAATAGAATTAAAATTGTGAAAATTTTGAGTATTGTATTCAACCCCCCCCCCCTTCTACAATACTTGTTATAGCCATCTGGGACTAACAAGTGGTATCAGAGTAGAAAAGTTTAAATCATAAACTTGATCTGCGATGGCTGCCTCATCATCTTCAACTGTTGAAAACTCTTCTCAAAACAACTTTGCTGAAAATGGTTCCATCACCAAACCTCCTAAGTTTAACCCTAACAACTTTTCTCTTCGGAAAAGCCGTATGATGCTATTCATGGAAGGAGTGGATACTAGATATCCAACCATTCTCAAAGAGGGACCCATTATCCCTAGAGTCTGGGCTCGCTATAAAACGCAGAGGTCTGGTAAGGAAACCGCTGAAAAGGAAGTCTCTAGTGACTCCGATGATTCTGAGCCTTCCGACAAAGAGAAAGCTAAAGGTACTGGACGTTATATTCTAAAAAATCCAAAGAAATATACTGATGAAGAAAAACGTCTTGTTACTCTTGATTCAAAGCTTAGAGAAATCATTGCCCTCTCACTTCCTGATGAAGTCTATCATTCTCTAGTTAACTTTGAAACTGCTAAAGAGATGTGGACCACACTATGTGTTTTGTACGAAGGTACAGAGGAAGCGAAGAAATGCAAAAAGATTTCCCCCATAAGAAAGTATGAACTTTTCACTCATGAAAAAGGTGAATCTCTTCCTAGCTATTATAATCGTTTTAACTCTCTTCTGAATGATCTGAATTTACTAGGCAGAGTCTATGATAATGAGGAAGTTTTAAACAAGTTCATGGATTGTCTCCCAGACTTTTGGGAAAACATGTGTACTTGTATCAAAACTTCCAAGGACCTTGAGTACATGCCTTTAACTGTTTTATATGGAACTCTCTTCAACTTTGAACAAACCAAGTCACAAAGGAAATCTTTCATCAAAGATATAAAGGGCACTTCTATTGCTCTTATTAGTGAAGATTCCAAGAAATCTCAAAGTATTCCACGCATCACCTATCCGTCATCAGATTCTGAAAATGAAAGCCAAAGCAACTCTTCTCACCAATCGGAGGCATATCTAAGTGATGCCGATGATGAAGGTGAAGAAATGTCTGTCAAAAGGTTGTCTGATGAATTAGCCATGTTAGCTGGTTTCAAAAACAAATATCGCTTTTCGAACAAATCCAAATCTTTAAGAAAACCCTTCTCCTCTACAAAAGCTTCCTCAACTGATAAAACAAATGAGGAATGTTTTAATTGTGGAAAGAAAGGACATTTTGCAGCTGAGTGTAGAAGTAAGCGTGTGATGAACTCTAGAAATTCATCGTCAGACAAGTTCTCTTTCAAGTATGAAAAATCCAAAAATAACTCTTTCAAATCAAATCTTGCCAAGAAAGATAACCAATCCTCTTCCAAAGATCTTCAAGAAAGAGCTGAGAAGTACAAAGCCAAATACAAGAAAGAAAATGAAAGAAATGAAGGTCTCCTTAAGAAAGGAAAGGGTCTCATGGCCGAAATACATGATTGGGAAGAAGAGACTTCTGACAGTGACAACAACTCTCCCAACAAGTGCTTCATGGCCATCTCAGAAGATGTGGAAGATTCTGAAAAGGCGACCTCTCCAATGGCTTTGGTGTCAACTGGGTGCTCGACATCATACTCTCAGGCTTTTGAGCAACATCAAATATGGTATCTGGATAGTGGGTGCTCACGCCACATGACGGGGAATAAATCTCTTCTCATCAACTATGTGTCTGGAAAAGGTCCATCTGTAACTTTTGATGACAACTCTAAAGGTTACACCAAAGGATATGGAACTCTCACTAATGGATCTGTCACTTTCAACAAAGTGGCACTTGTTGAAGGTCTCATGCATAATCTTCTCAGCATTAGCC
This sequence comes from Saussurea involucrata, assembly GCA_033807775.1. Lineage (NCBI taxonomy): Eukaryota > Viridiplantae > Streptophyta > Magnoliopsida > Asterales > Asteraceae > Saussurea > Saussurea involucrata. Next base: position 222,121,894 of record CM066320.1, read on the forward strand.
AACTGTGTGATCTTGGATATAAAGTTATCTTTGAACTTTGTATCTGTACTGTTGTGGACAAGAACTTCAATGTGGTGTTATCTGGAAAAGGATGGAAAATGTCTATATCATTGATATGGGACTAAGTAACAATTCATCCAATGCCTGCTTTGTGTCAGATGACACAGCCAAAAGGAACTGGCTGTGGCATAAACGTCTATCTCATCTGAACTTCAAAACACTCCATAAAATCTCAAACAAAGAACTAGTGACTGACATGCCAAAGTTGAACTTTGTCAAAGAAAAGCTGTGTGATGCATGTGAAAAAGGGAAGCTCACCAAAACATCCTTCAAGACCAAGCAATGCTTCTCCATCACTCTTCCTCTCCAGATGTTACACATGGATCTATGTGGACCAGTCAGCACTCCTAGTCTTGGTGGCAAAAGGTACATTCTTGTTATTGTTGATGAATTTACTAGATACACTTGGGTATCTTTTCTCAGGTATAAAAGTGATGCAACTGAAGATATCATCAACTTTGTCAAGAAAAATGAAGTTCTAAATGGGCAGCTTGTAAGATCGGTGAGAAGTGACAATGGTACTGAATTCAGAAACAGTGCTCTTGAAGACTTCTTTAATGAGAAAGGAATTTCTCAAAATTTCTCTGTTGTCAGAACTCCTCAGCAAAATGGTGTGGTGGAAAGGAAAAACAGAACTCTATGTGAGGCTGCTAGATCTATGCTAAGTGAATCAAATCTTCAAACTGACGTTGGAGATCAGATAATTTGGCCCTTAAGTCTTTAGGTGCTAATGACAAATTTTTGCATTTAATGGTCAAGTTAGCACAATCAGACTTATATTTCTCTGTTATTCTCTTTTGAACATCAAGCTTTTCAGTTATTGAACTAATTTCAAGCTTTTGTTCTTCATTTGTGGCCTTGAGGGAGTTTGCCTTTTCGGTGATAGTTTGCAGTTGATGTATGAAGTTTTGTAGGCAAGAATCACGTACCTGATTTGTTGTTGCCTTTTCTTCATCCGTAGACGATTGATATCCCATGAAAGCATCATCACCTTCATAATTGTCCTCATCATCAGATCTTCCTAGCCAGTACTCATTTTCAACGAACATTGCCTCCCCAGCCTCCTTCTGTCTGGCCAGTGCTAGCTTGGCCTCATAGTAGTGAGAGTTCTTCACTGTAGGCTGACGACAGTCTTTAGCGAAGTGACCGAGTTTCCCGCAGTTGTAGCATTTCACAGGTTCATCTCTCTTCTTCCGGTCACCTTTCTCTGTCTTCTCCTTCTTCTCAGATTTATCTTGCTCTTCTACCTTCTTCTTTCCTTCATACCGATCCTTATAGTCATGACGCTTATTGGAGGAAGTGGAGTAGCGTTGACTATTGGAAGATGGATTCTTGTAGAACTGTTGTTGTTGAAAGGATTTAGTCAGAAGGGCAATAGCTTTCATTAAGTCTGATGCTTCACCATCAGCATCACCGTCTTTCTCGTCTTCAGGTTCTGACTCGGAGGAGCTTTGCTGTGGACCGCGTCTGGATTGGCTGCCCGAAGATTTCCCTAGTTTGGAAGTCATGAGGGCAATAGGATCAGTAGATGGTTTTGGCTCATTCTTCTTCTCTCCCAGAAGCTCATTCACTTCATCTTCGTCTTGGAGAAGTGTCTCATACAGTTCATTGATGCTGATGTTCTCTATCAAGTTGTTGTGCTTGACATGAGAAGCATACACTTTCCATTCAGGTAGCAAGTTGTTGAGTTCAGTTCTTGTTCAGTTCATTGAGGAGTAGACAAAATCGTTCATAGGTCTGGGTGAGGGATTCACCGTTGCGCTGCTTGAACCCATCGAACTTGGTTATCGCGCTATTTATCTTCAGCTGATTTCCTACAATGCTCCCACGCATCATTCTGGCTACTTAGTCCCACATGCCCTTAGCCGTCTCTTTGTGACTATCTATGGCAGTGTAGATGGAATTAGGAAGAGCTTGAATCAGATATCTCTTTGCTTGCTTTTCACCTTCAATCATGCCTCTTTCAAATTCTGTCATTTCAGCAAGAGTCTTGTCCTCACGTCGAGCTACTGCAGTTGAAGTTGCAGCTATGTCCTTCATTGGTTTGGGAATTGGGCCATTATCCAGAGCTCTCTTGATGTACTCATAGTTGTCCTTAGACTGTCGTGCTCTCCCTCCCTCTCCTCTCGCCGGCGACCTCTCTCTCTTTCTCTCTCAATTTCTTTCTTTCTCTCTCTCTCTTCGATTGCTCTCTCTCTAGCTTTCTTCTTGGCCGAACACACAACAAGGGGGAATGGGGAAAAGGCTTTTGGGAGTTACTTAAGTGGAAAACGAAAGGGGTGAGGGAAGGGGATCGGTCATATGGCTGGTCCCATGCATAAGTTTGGTGCATTGACCCAAATGGCCCCTCAACTTCCTTTCCTTGCATAAAACCCAAAACGAGTTGACCCCGTTAACTTTTTGTCCCATTTCGTCTAATTCTGCTAACGAACACCAAGCTAGGGAGAAGATTTTAAAAAGAAATTAATAAAAATAATAAAGAAAAAGGCATACCGGAGTGCGGGCTTTACAACTCTCCCCCGCTTGAAATTAGACTTCGCCCTCGAAGTCTTGACCGATGAATAGCTCGGGATAATTCTCGCGCATCTCCGCTTCGGGCTCCCACGTCCACTCTGAACCCTTCCGGTGTTGCCACTGAACTTTCACCAGTCCAATGACCCTGTTACGCGAGGTTCTCGTCCTCCTGTCAGAAATGGCAACCGGCTTTCCCACGTAATTAAGCCGATCGTCGATCTGAATGTCTTCAAGGGGAATCACTGCAGACTCGTCCACTACACACTTCCGCAATTGGGAAACATGGAAGGTGTTGTGAATCAAGCTCAGTTCCTCAGGAAGCTCTAAACGGTAAGCTACTTTCCCTACACGGGCGATAATCCGGTAAGGCCCAATATAACGAGGCCCTAGCTTTCCTCGCTTGCGAAACCGGATCACCCCTTTCCAGGGTGAAACCTTCAACAACACATAATCGCCCACCTGAACTCCAAGTCTGACCGCCTTTTGTCGGCGTAGCTCTTTTGTCGACTCTGAGCAGTAACTAATCGATCTCGAACCACCTGAATCATCTCGGTCGTTTTCAACACAATGTCAGTGCTCCCTAACACCCGATGACCAACCTCGCCCCAACAAACGGGCGTCCTGCACTTCCTACCGTACAACAACTCGTATGGCGGCATGCCAATACTAGAGTGGTAGCTGTTGTTGTAGGAAAATTCTGCTAGAGGAAGGTGCTGATCCCAGCTACCTCCAAAATCGATAACACAAGCTTGAAGCATATCTTCGAGGGTCTGAATGGTTCGCTCGCTATGTCCGTCCGTCTGCGGATGAAAAGCCGTGCTAAAGTGTAACCGTGTACCTATCTCTGACTGGAACTTCTCCCAACACCGGTTGGTAAAACGAGTGTCCCTGTCAGAGACAATCAAAACTGGCACCCCGTGCCTGGCCACGATCTCACGTACAAACATCTCCGCAAGCTTTTCCGCCGAGGAGCTTTCCCTGATGGCCAAGAAGTGAGCACTCTTGGTCAGACGGTCAACGATCACCCAAATGGCATCGTTCCCACGGGGAGTCCTTGGGAGTTTCGTTATGAAGTCCATAGTAATCTTTTCCCATTTCCAAACCGGGACCTCCAACGGCTGCAATTTCCCATGTGGTCGTTGATGTTCCGCTTTGACCTTCCGACAGGTCATACATACCTCAACACATCTAGCAACATCCCGCTTCATGTCGGGCCACCAATAACCTTCACGCAAGTCTCTGTACATCTTTGTAGCTCCCGGGTGAATCGAGAACTTGGACTTATGTGCCTCATCCATTAGTACCTGCCGGTTCCCACCGAAGAATGGGATCCAAACCCTACCGTGTCGAGTTAACAATCCCCAACTATCACGAACAAAATTCGGGATTTCCCCCGACACTCTTTCCCGTTTTGCATTTTCCTCCAAGACAGCCACCTCCTGAGCGCTCCTTATCGACTCCAGAATAGGTGTAACCACTGTCAATCGCTGACATAAACCCCTCAATGGCTTACCGACCGGATGTCGGTTGAGTGCGTCCGCGACTACGTTCGCTTTACCCGGGTGGTAAAGTATCTCGCAGTCATAATCCTTGACCACATCGAGCCACCTTCGCTGACGCATATTAAGGTTCTGCTGATCCATCAAGTACTTGAGGCTCTTATGGTCAGTGTAGATCGTACACTTGACACCATAGAGATAGTGCCTCCAAATTTTAAGGGCAAACACTACCGCTCCCAACTCCAGGTCATGAGTCGGGTAATTCGCTTCATGAGGCTTCAGCTGCCTCGAAGCGTAGGCTATGACCTTGCCGCGTTGCACAAGCACGGCACCCAAACCTTGGTGTGAAGCGTCACAGTATACTACCAAATCCTCCATGCCCTCGGGCAAGGTTAACACAGGAGCCTCGCACAAACGCCTGCGTAGCTCCTCGAACGCCTTCTGTTGTTCCTCACCCCAACTGAATGCCGTAGATTTCTTCGTCAATCGCGTCATAGGCATCACGATCTTGGAGAAATCCTGAATAAACCTTCGGTAATACCCTGCCAATCCTAGAAAGCTTCGCACCTCAGTAGGAGTCTTCGGCACCTCCCACCGCATCACTGCTGAAATCTTAGCTGGGTCGACCATAATACCATCCTGATTCATGACATGTCCTAGGAACTGGACCTCGCGCAACCAGAACTCACACTTGGAAAACTTAGCGTATAACTTCTCTCGCCTCAATACTTCCAACACTTCTCGAAGAAGCACCTCGTGCTCCTCCTTGGACTTTGAATACACCAGAATATCGTCGATGAACACAATCACCGATCGGTCCAACATCGGACTACACACTCGGTTCATGAGGTCCATGAATGCTGCCGGTGCATTGGTGAGCCCAAAAGGCATCACCACGAACTCGTAATGACCGTACCGCGTACGGAAGGCCGTCTTCTCCGTGTCCTCACTCCTGACCCGCATCTGGTGGTACCCCGACCGTAAATCAATCTTGGAGAACCACGAGGCCCCCTGAAGCTGGTCGAACAAATCGTCAATCCTTGGTAAAGGATAACGATTCTTTACCGTAAGCTTATTCAGCTCCCGGTAGTCTATGCACATCCGCTGCGACCCGTCCTTTTCTTCACGAATAAGATAGGTGCTCCCAACTGCGAACAGCTCGGTCTAATGAACTCCTTCTCGAGAAGTTCCTGCAACTGGGCATACAGCTCTTTCATTTCTGGTGGAGCCAGGCGATAGGGTGCCTTGGCCACCGGAGCAGCACCCGGGATCAGATCGATCCGAAACTCTACCTGTCGTTCGGGAGGTATCCCCGGCAAATCCTCGGGAAATACGTCGGTGAACTCCCGTACCACTGGCACGTCTTCCGCAGACTCCTTCGCTTCCCTAACACGCGTGTCTATCACGTATGCCAAATATCCCTGACCACTATGCCGAAGGTACCTCCGAGCTCTCGCAGCCGAACATATGGCCGTAGTCCGTCTAAACGAATCTCCCTGCACTAACAGTTCTCCCCCGCTTGGGGTTCGAACTCGCACTTGTTTGTGACGACAAACAATCTCCGCATCGAACTTATCCATCCAATCCATGCCCACAATCACACAAAGCTCCCGCATAGCGATCGGGATCAGGTCAATGGGAAACCGCACTCCTGGGATCTCTAAAGTGCACCCACGAAACACGTCTGTGACCGTCAAGGTCCTATCATCAGCCACCTCAACAACAAAAGGATGACTCAAACGTCCTACCACTCGGCCCAAACCCTCGCTAAAAGTGCGAGACACAAAAGAGTGAGTAGCCCCGCTATCAAACATCACAACCGCAGGCACCGAGTTAATCTAGGAACGTACCTGTAACCACTTTAGGCGTCGCATGCGCCTCATCCACCGTCAACTGGTGAACTCTACCTCGAGCCGCTCCCGCCCCCGGCAGACCTGCTCGACCATCGGTGATACGTAACGGGGCATTCCCAGGCGCCCTCTGTGCTCCACCCCCAATAGCTACCCCTGCTCTAGGACAGTTGGCCTTTACATGGCCCGTCTGATTACAGTTGAAACAGACCACTAGCGGTACCTTACAATCCCGGCTAAGGTGACCGGGTTGGCCACACTTAAAACACCCCTACTACACTCACGCTCCACTCCTTGGCTCCCTCGTGACTCTCCCGACTCGAGTATGGATCATGTGCTTCAGATAGTAGGAGCTCTGCTACTACCCTTCACACCTATCCTTACTCGTTTCGAGTCCTATCCCGGGACGTCCAAGTAGTTGCTTACCACAAACAAACACATATGTCCACTCCGGCATATGTAAACACTTTTCCTAGCTCCCTAGAAAAGTCGTAACAACCCACTACCCTTGCTAGAACGGGACCCCCACTAACCCTGACGAGTCGCCTCGTAAACGCACAGTCGTATACAGTGAAACCAGATAGACATTCGAATATAAGATTCTATCCTACAACGGTTGGACTCAAACAAGAGCTGCGCAATAGAACTAAATCCAACATTCTAAGGCTATTCGGTTCCTACCGCATACAACCTATAGTGCATTCGCTTAACAACCTATCAAAGTTAGCATAAGTCCCTAATAGCAAGCAACAACCATACAATATAGTGTATTAAGCACCAAGCAATCTAGCATACATACTCCTATGTTCTAGAAAGCAATTTTGCATACGTACTCATATGTAAACGCTATTCTCAGCTCACTAGGAATTTCATCTCATCCCACTACCCTTGCTACAACGGAATCCCTGTTAGCCATAACGAGTTGCCTCGCGAATACCCAGTCGCATGCAGCGTGAATCAAATAGACATTCGAATACAAGATTCTATCCTAGAACGGTTGGACTCAAACAAGAGCTGCGCAATAGAACTAAATCAAATATTCTAAGGCTATATGATTCTTACTGCATACAACCTATAGGGTCTTCACTTAACAACCTACTATAACTAGCATTGATTCCTACTAGCAAGCAGTCATCATACAGTACAGTGTAAACAACATAGGCAATCTAGCATGCATACCCTATGCCTAGAAAGCAATAAATACACTAAGCACTGTACCTTCCCACATAGCGTCGGCTGACTGTACACACTGCGCCCCCGATCACCGTTTCCCAAACGTATTTTCCTTTTTCCTTTATTCTCAACGATTTTAGTAAAAGAGTTTAAAACTTCATAGCCGCAACTTGAGACCAAACACACCGAGATGTGTTTGATTCATTCAAGCTGTGCTCTGATACCAAGTTGTAACGTCCCAAAAATTACAAGGAAATTTAAATTTTCTAAAACATATATTCCATTATAAAACAACCACATTTTTAATAAACCGTAACTCAATTAAAGTTAATATCGTCAACTCAAACAGTCAAAAGAATTTATGCAGCGAAAATATTATAAATAAAATCTAAAAGTTTAAAAGTGTAAATTCCAACAATTCTCGGCGCCCGCGCTTTGTGTGTACCGTCAAGCCCGACTGCCGCTCGCACCTGAAATCACAACATATTGGGAAAGGGTAAGCTAAACGCTTAGTGAGTCCTACCACACACGCAGGTAGCAACCCCACGTATATCGCTCCTACTCGCAAGTAGGTAACATCACTATCACCACGAATATAAACCAAATAATAATTAATGTATAAATACGAACCTCGGTCCCACCGAGTACACAAAAATATATTGATGCAAGCTCAGTCCCATCGAGCCCTCGGCCCCACCGAGTAAAGATAATATAATTGTACTAGCTCAGTCCCACCGAGCCCTCGGTCCCACCGAGTAAAGTTAATATAATTGTACTAGCTCAGTCCCACCGAGGTGTACACAAAACACATACCATTCACATATTAATTCAACAATCACAACTATTTATCACATCCCAACTAGTTCACGTAAACACGTAATAACACGTAACACACAATAACGTTACACATGAAATTTCTAACTACGCGGTGAGAGAACTCACTTCGTAAGCGCGCCTAGCTCACGAACAACAGTTCCAGCTCCACCAAGCCGGGATCACTTCCCAATACCTAAACAAATGTTAAAACGCATTAACACGAGGTCCGAACCCTAAAACATGACGCACGAACAACTGTCGCTAAAACTACTTTTCTGTCTAACCAAACAGGTCTGTTCGGGACCTGTTCCGACCTCCCCAAACACAGAAAATCCCCAATCACATTACATCACTAGAAAGTGCTCTGAGTTAGGGTTCCAAGGATATATTATACTCCTCCTAACGATTTTTCTACAGTTTAATACGGATTTTACAAAAACGGTTCGCAGAACAGCGAAAACAGAACCTTTCAGTACAAAACGACGATTTGGCCTAAGCTACGTTCCGAACTGGTTTTTGCACAAAACATAGAAACGTTACTAGACTCAAAATGGGAACTTTTGGCACCGATTTCACCCCAATCCGTGCCACGAGTAAAAGGTTACGGCTTACGCAATACGGTGGCAGATTACTAACTTCACATGAAATCATAAGATGGTTTTGCAAAACGACTAGGCGGTTTCGGGCCAAGACCACAGCGGTCTTAGGGTTCTCTCTCGATCACCCTAATCGTGCACCCACTCACACACACCACCACAGCCGTCCACCCACGGCTACCGCAACGGCGGCGTGCGGCGGTGGTGGCTTCGCCGGAAAATGAAAAGAAAAAGGAAAAGGAACGAGGGTTTACCTTACGGCGAAGCGGTGGCGTTTTCTACACTCCTCCGGCGGTAGTGACAGCGGCGAAGGGTGGTTGCCGTCGTGCTCTCCCTCCCTCTCCTCTCGCCGGCGACCTCTCTCTCTTTCCCTCTCAATTTCTTTCTTTCTCTCTCTCTCTCTTCGATTGCTCTCTCTCTAGCTTTCTTCTTGGCCGAACACACAACAAGGGGGAATGGGGAAAAGGCTTTTGGGAGTTACTTAAGTGGAAAACGAAAGGGGTGAGGGAAGGGGATCGGTCATATGGCTGGTCCCATGCATAAGTTTGGTGCATTGACCCAAATGGCCCCTCAACTTCCTTTCCTTGCATAAAACCCAAAACGAGTTGACCCCGTTAACTTTTTGTCCCATTTCGTCTAATTCTGCTAACGAACACCAAGCTAGGGAGAAGATTTTAAAAAGAAATTAATAAAAATAATAAAGAAAAAGGCATACCGGAGTGCGGGCTTTACAATATATATATATATATATATGTAGGGAGGTTAAAATGAGAAATGCTAAGTGTCTGAGAAATAAAAAAAATGATCATAGCTCTTCATCTGGTCAACATTTACGGCTTTGACTGTGAAACACCGAATAATTCGTCGCATGGTCTGCAGAAGATAGAGAGGTAGTTTCGTAACTTTTACAAATGCTCGGGACGAGTTCATTTGTGAATCTGTAGGAACTATACGTTCATAATCATATGTGCATCAGTTAATTAGTTCATATGAGAATTGTTGGGATTTGGTTGTCCCACATAGACCAAAAGTGAAAATTAAGTTTACCTTGTATTGAGATAATCCTACCTCTTATCAAATTGGCTAACACTAAAGCTTGGTCAAGACATATTAAATGTCAAAGATGGGCCTTGGGCCTTGGGGTCTCATGGGTTGATAAAGAGGTGAAGGAACAGGGACATACGCGGTTTGCAAGTCGCGTGCAATCCCGCGCGGCTCTCTGGATGTGTTGCCGAAACAGAGGCTTACGCGGTTTATCCCGCGGCCTACAACCCGCGCCACAGGTCGCGTAAGTGCCTGCTTGGCAGTTTATCGGCAGTTTGCAATTGGTTGGAAGAGATATCTATAAATATCTCTAATGCACTCGTTTTTGGTAGACAACATTCACACAAAACGAATTTCTCTCTGGGTTTTCTTGTTCTTCAAACATCAATAATGGAAGCATAAAGATTCGCCGGGTTCGAGTTATCACTTGGACGGATTGTTGAATCCTCTAGATAGAATCCGTACGTGGGAGGAATTTCTGTCTAAGGACACTGCATAGCAGGCCTCAATCCTCTTCACGATCATCATCAAAGTTCGATCACGTGTTCAAGTCAGTTTGTCAATTATCATCTTGCTTTCTATTCAATATACATATAATTATGTATATATATGATTCTATATATATATATATATGTATATTTCGTTTGTAATTCAATATTTCGTTGATTGATTCTTATATCAAAGTGTTGTTGTTTACGGGATTTCTGATTACTAAATCTAAGACATAACAAGAATTAGTTAATTAGTTCATATGTGAATTACAAAAGTTCATATGAGAAATCTGTTAATTAGTTCAACTGATTCACATATGAATCTACAGTTAATTAATTAATATGTGAATCAGTTAATTAATTAATATGTGAATCAGTTAATTAATTCACATATGAATCACAAATGTTCATATGTGAATCGGTTAAAAAAAGTTTATATGTGAATTCCACAAGTTCACATATGAACATATAGTTCATATGTGAATCACACATGTTCACATATGAACTCGTCTCGTGTATTTGTAAAAGTTCCAAAATGGTACTTCTATCTTTGGAATAGCCACAACTTGATATTAAAAACTGATCTTCATGACCAGTCAAAACTGATCTTGACATTATAAATGTCTATGATTACTTCTATATTTCTGACGCACTTAACATTTCTCATTTAAACTCATGACTATATATATATTTGCTATTCTCCGTTTTACTCATCTATTTTTTCCATATATTAAATAAAAGGATGTCTTGTGACCACATTTGTATTCATCGCTTTCATTTTTTATCATCTCTAAATTCTAAAATCAAAATAAATATATTTTAAATACCGATAATAAATTAAATTTATTTCATTTATGAAATTAAATTGATGGTTAATGTACCAACGAGTCTTTATAGAATGGGTCCGTGTGTTGGTCAAAGATAAGATGATCATGACTCCTTAAATGGTAATTAAAAACAGAGAGATGGAAAAGAAAAATAATGTCAACATTAATAACTATTTTATTACAAATCAATTAAAAAAATAAAGAAAACATCCATCATCGTGTCACGTTAACAAACGATACACTTGATAATGTTTTTAATTTTATTTTTCATTTTAATATATATAGTTAGCTAGAACTATATTGATTATGTAATTTTAATCATAGTTTTTTTTTATTATCGAAATAGATATAAATTGAAAACAAGAGCATTAGAAAAAAGAATAATATAATACTATGCAAGTAAATCATTTATTACTTTAATTAATTACTAACATTAAGTAATTTTATAAAAATTAACTTTGCCAAGATATTAATATGCTTATGATATATATACTATTTAAAAAGGCTTGTTGTAAAGGACAACCACACGTAACAAACTAAACAATTGAATAAGACTTTGACAACAAAATGAAAAGAATCTCTAAAATGAAGATCAAACAAAGCACAACCTTTAAACACCCGAGCACCAACCACACCCAAAAACGAAGCAGGAGCTACAATTCGAGCTAGTCGTCAGACCCATGACCCCCACACCACTCATTCCATGACAATATGAATCCTTTTGTTTGCTTGGATACCTTATGAAATGACCGGCGTTGGAGAGCAAAAAACCGATCAATTTCGTCATTCGGACCGTTCGAAAACACCTTTTGGTTTCGATGGTTCCATATTAAGTATAAAGTGATCCATAATACGACCTTCCAAAGGTGACGCGTTGAGACCGGGATGGAAGGAGAGTCTGAAGTAGCCAACAAATCATCCAAAGATTTTCCCCCATAAGTCACGTCTTAAAAAACGTTGTGGTCTCGTCGTGGCTAGAGATGGAAACTTTATTCGTAGGGCGGGTACCCGCTGTTAGAACTTAGATACACGAATTGAAATCGTAACACACAATATAGAATCAAATGGAAGAAACTGAATTATATATATGTATATATATACCCGAAATTTACATATGAACAGAAATACATAATCAAAAGTTTAAGATGAAATTACTAACTCGAATTTCTTGATTACGAAGAACGTTGTTTGGATTGAGGCCTGCAAAGCATTGTCCTTAGACAGAAATTCGTCCCTCGTACCGTATCGATTGGACGTCTATCTAAAGGATACAACAACCCGTTCAAGAATCGAAGTCTCGAACCTGACGAATCAAACTATGTTTCCTTCTTGAAGAACAGTGAAGAACTTTGAGAGAATTTGAGAGAGTATATGTTTTTGTCTATTGTAATCTGTTACATATGCTTCCTATTTATAGAAGATCAACCGGTGCCAATGAAAAGTCACACCTTTTCATGAAAAGGTGGCGGTTGGTGGCGGTTGGTGTGAATGAAAAGTCACACCTTTTCATGAAAAGTCACACTTTTTCATATAAAAAGTCACACCTTTTCATATGAAAAGTCACATCTTTTCATATGTAACAGATTATCCCAACAATACCCCACATTTTCTATTCAAACTCTAATAATACCCCACATTTGAATAGAAAATAAGATATTCTCAAAGTATTTATTGTTCTTATTCAGGAAATAAACATGAAATGCATCAGAAAAGGTGTCTAGGTGACTTGAACCGTTCTTAGTGAGTATTCATCGGACCTACTTTGTGGGTAGTGACGAAGAGTCTTGAACTAACCATGTTTTGTAGTAAGTATAGTCAATGAATATCACACAAATCATGTTTATGCATAGTTGACTCTTACCGTTGTGTTCATTTCGGTCGTGAACAATCCTTCTTCATGAGATTTTTAGAAGACGTAGCCATCTCCGTCCTCAAAGATGTGACCCCACATCAATCTCATATAGGTAATACTGATTAAGAACATTCTGTAGTGTTCCACCAATAAGCTATCAGTATTATTAAGAATAAGAATTCAACCCTTAAATCATCAACGGAAAACAAAGGAAAACATCATAGGAATAGGCATACCTTTGTTTAATTGCTTCTTGAGTTGTCCCCGACTAGTTTGCCTATTGAACCTAGACCATGGGATCTCCAATTTCGCTAGGTTAGGTTGCCGTCAAGTAGAACTCATTGGATTGGCTTTAAGCCCATTCCCCTCGATGTATAAGGGACTTGTTCTCTATTAAGGCCTTTTGTCAAAGGATCTGCGATATTTTCCTTTGACTTTACATAATCGATGGAAATGATTCCATTCTTCAGCAAGTCTCGTATTGTTTTGTGGCGACGCCTGATATGTCTCGATTTGCCGTTATAAATTTGATTCTTTGCTCTTGTAAGAGCAGCCATACTATCACAATGTATGCACACGGCGGTAACAGGCTTAGGCCACAAGGGAATACCCTCTAGGAAGCTTTTAAGCCATTCTGCCTCTTCGGCAGCTTTATCTAAGGCTACGAATTCGGCTTCCATGGTTGACCGTGTATTTACGGTTTGCTTCGAAGATTTCCAAGATATGGCTGCACCACCAAGTGTAAACACATAGCCACTTGTGGACTTACTTTCAGAATGATTGGAAATCCAGTTTGCATCACAATATCCTTCTAGTACGGGAGGATATTTGGTATAGTATAACCCATAGTTCATTGTGTACTTCAGATATCGAAGCACCCTTACTAGTGCATACCAATGGTCTTTTCCCGGGTTATGTGAGTACCGACTAAGTCTACTCACACAATACGCTATATCCGGTCGTGTACAGTTCATGATATACATCAAGCTTCCAAGAACTTGAGTGTATTCCAACTAAGCAACACTATCTCCTAGATTCTTCTTCAATTGACTTGAAGGATCGAATGGAGTCACAACCGGTTTGTCATCATAATGACCAAACTTTCGCAACACCTTCTCAACATAGTGAGATTGGGTAAGGATGTAACCATTTGGATCCCTTTTAATCTTTATACCAAGGATAACATCAACAACTCCCATATCTTTCATATCAAATGCGGAGTTTAACATCTTCTTGGTTTGGTTTATTACATCCAAGTTTGATCCCATGATGAGCATATCATCAACATAAAAACATATGATAACATAAGCATCTTTGTATTGTTTCACATCAACACACTTATCACATTCATTTATGTGATAAGCATTTGACAACATAGTGTTATCAAACTTCTCATGCCACTGCTTTGGCGCTTGTTTAAGTCCATAAAGAGACTTAATCAACTTACAGACTTTGTTCTCTTGGCCTTTTACAACAAAACCTTCCGGTTGTTTCATATATATCTCTTCTTCTAATTCATCATTCAAGAACGCGGTTTTCACATCCATTTGATGTATCTCTAAGTTATGTATAGCCGCTATCGCAATCAACGTCCGTATAGATGTGATCCTAGTAACCGATGAATAGGTGTCGAAGAAGTCTTGACCTTCCTTTTGTCGGTACCCCTTGGCAACTAGTCGAGCTTTGTACTTTTCTATAGTGCCATCGGGTATCAATTTCCGCTTGAAGATCCATTTATGACCATTTATCTTGTGACCCGGTGGTAAATCTACCAATCTCCATGTGTTATTTTGAACAATGGAGTCTATCTCACCTTGAATAGCCTCTTTCCAATAAGGTGCCTCCGATGAATCCATGGCGGCTTTATAGGATTGAGGTTCTTCATCGACAACGAATGACATGAAGTCGGGTCCAAAGTCTTTAGCAATCTTTCCCCTTTTACTTCTTCTAGGCTCTAAGTTTTCTTCTTGAGTCTTTGATGTACCCTCTTCATTTGGTTTCTCAACACTATCGGTGTTATCTACTTCACATACTCTCTTTCTTGGATTAGAGATTTCTTTCCCTTTATCCTTGAAAGGAAATATGTGTTCAAAGAATTCAGCCTCAATTGATTCCATAATTGTGTTGTTGTGGATCTCTTCATTGTTTGACTTATAGACCAGAAATCTATAAGCAGCACTATTACTTGCAGGACCAAGATATACACAATCAATGGTCTTCGGTCCAAGTTTTGTTCTTTTGGGTAAAGGTACTTGAACCTTTGCAAGGCAACCCCACACTTTCATCCTTTTGTATGATGGAAGTTTTCCTTTCCATAGTTCATAAGGAGATTTATCACTCTTTTTATGAGGAATTCTATTAAGTATTATATTTGCAGTTAAGCATGCTTCACCCCACAAACTATGTGGTGCTCCCGAAGTAATCAACATTGAATTAATCATGTTCTTCAATGTTCTGTTTTTCCTTTCGGCTACTCCATTTTGTTGTGGAGTATAGGGAGCTGTTGTTTGGTGAACTATGCCATGATGAGAACAAAATTCTGCAAAGTCCTTAGACTCGTATTCTCCTCCTCTATCGGATCTCAGAATTTTTATTCTTTTGTCAAGTTGGTTTTCAACTTCAGCCTTGTATGTCTTAAACATATTCAAAGCTTCATCTTTGGTATGTATTAGGTATACATAACAATATTTACTGCAATCATCAATAAATGATACATAATAGTTCTTTCCTCCACGTGTGGGTGTGGCTTTGTAATCACATAAATCGTTGTGGATAAGTCCAAGTACTTGATTAGACTTTTCAACAGATTTGTGTGGATGGCAAACATGTTTTTGGAGTTGCAAATATGTTTGGTGGCACCGGTATCAACCCACCAATCGGTCACATTTGTAACCATAAAATCCTCAATTACTCCAACGAATTGATTTGGAGCATTGACCACGTTGGCTTGATGGGGGTTTCCACCGGCACCTCCTCCTCCGGGACCACTATGGTCTCTTCTATGGCGGCAATCCTTGGCTCGATGCCCCGGCTTTCCGCATACCCAGCAATTCATCACACGCTTTTTGAAAGGCCTTCGTTGTACGGATAGTGGGTTTGAAGCATTGAGATTATGCTTGAAACCCGTCGCCTTTCCCTTTCCTTTTTTTGGAACTTCGTCTTTGATGAGTTACCGGTAACCATGTTTGCATTTGGTTCCAACGAGATAGCATCCGCTTTCTCGTTCATCCGGTTGTCCTCCTCCACCCGCAATTTGAGTATCAATTGCTCAAAACTCATATCCTCGGACAAATGTTTAAGATAGAGTTTAAAATTTTTCCAGGATGGAGGTAACTTGTCAATAATTGAACCAATAACAAAATTAGCGTTGATGCCCATACCTTCGACTTCCAATTCATGGACCAAGATTTGCATTTCTTCTACTTGTTTCACGACCGGTTTGGAATCCGTCATATTATAGTTCAGGAATTTGCCCACGATAAATCGTTTGGAACAAGCGACTTCCGTCTTGTACTTTGATTCCAACGACTCCCAAATTTCTCTTGCCGTGGTGAAGGATGAATATATGTCATAAAGACCATCATACAAACCATTAAGAATAAAATTTCGACAATTATATTCGTTGGCGTTCCAAATATCCAAGGATCGTTGGAACATAGCCAATTCAATTTGGGATGGGATGTTTTCTCCCTCTCCAACCGGCGGTGTCGGTGCTTGGTCGGTAAGCACGTTAGACACTTTCAAAGTCGTCAAGTAGAAGATCATCTTTTGTTGCCATCTTCTAAAATCGGAACCCTTAAATTTTTCGGGTTTCTCCACATTTGATTTCAACAAAGAAGAGTTTTCCATTGTCAACGAAATTTCTGTCTAAGATTGTTAGAACTTATATACACGAATTGAAATCGTAACACACAATATAGAATCAAATGGAAGAAACTGAATTATATGTATGTATATATATATATATCCGAAATTTACATATGAACAGAAATACATAATCAAAAGTTTAAGATGAAATTACTAACTCGAATTTCTTGATTACGAAGAACGTTGTTTGGATTGAGGCCTGCAAAGCAGTGTCCTTAGACAGAAATTCGTCCCTCATACCGTATCGATTGGACGTCTATCTAGAGGATACAACAACCCGTTCAAGAATCGAAGTCTCGAACCTGACGAATCAAACTATGTTTCCTTCTTGAAGAACAGTGAAGAACTTTGAGAGAATTTGAGAGAGTATATGTTTTTGTCTATTGTAATCTGTTACATATGCTTCCTATTTATAGAAGATCAACCGGTGCCAATGAAAAGTCACACCTTTTCATGAAAAGGTGGCGGTTGGTGGCGGTTGGTGTGAATGAAAAGTCACACCTTTTCATGAAAAGTCACACTTTTTCATGAAAAGTCACACATTTTCATATAAAAGGTCACACCTTTTCATATGAAAAGTCACATCTTTTCATATGTAACAGATTATCCCAACACCCGCGGGGCGGGGATTCCCCGCTTTGGCGAGTAACGGGAGGGGATGGGGATTTATTTTCATACCCGAGGCGGGAGCAGGGCGGGGGCGCAAATGGCATTACCCGCTCTTAATCCGACCCCGATTAAACTTTTTAATTTATTTAATATATGAATATAGTGTGCGTATATATATGTATACAATTATTATTAAATGATAAATTTTTTAATGTAGCGACGATTTATTATACTTTAAATTTTAAAATACATTTATTTTTATTTTTATTTTAGTTTTACTAAACCCTAAACCCTAAGCCCAACGGGTACCCGAACCCGTCGGGGATTAATCGGTGCGGGGTCGGGGGTACGGGGGATGCATTACACGCCAAATACTCGTTCTATTTCCATTAGGGGTGTGCATCGGACGGATTCGGGTGAGCAAACCAAAATTCCGATGAGATTTCGGGTATATAAATCAAGACCCTAATTTTAGGTTTCAGATTTTGGATTGCTTCGGGTTCGGGTTCGGGTTGGTCGGGTTTCAGGTTGGTGTCAGTCGCGGGTTCAGGTATTATTATATTGCAAAAAGTATATATAAATTCAATCGATTTTGAGGATGAGTTCAATCGATAGTAAGTTTAGAAATTCAGATTAATCAAATACCCTCCAATTAATTGGTGAGAAGTTAAGGTTAACGTGAGAAACGTGAGAAGTGGATCTGAACCGTTAATCATTTTTAATCAAATACCCTCTCATGAATTGTAGCTTAGAAGATAATTGATTTGGTGCATCTCAGTGCATCTTATCTCGATGCCTCTCATCCTAATGTGGGTCTATTTCGCATCCAACGGTCGATAACCACTTATAACGCTTCTCACGTTAACCTCAACTTTTCACTGAAACCCAACCCTATATATAGGCGAAGGATCGTGTGAGAAGTTGAGGTTAACAAAAGAAGCGTGAGAAGTTGATCCTTAACCGTCGATCACTTTTAATCAAATGTTCTTCGTTGAATTGCGACTTAGAAGGAAATTGATTTGATGCATCTCATCCTAATGTACATTCATTTCTAATCCAACGGATGATAACAATTTCTCACGATTATCACGTTAACCTCAACTTCTCACTGAATCCAATCATATATATGTGTGTGTATATATATATATGGTTCATTTATACTACAAGCTCCTGCAAAATTAAAGTTAGACCCATCATATATAATGTTCAAAATAGTGTTAGAAAAATTGCCTTTTTTCTTGTCCAATGCCACCGCCCACCAGTACCAGAAATGCATCTCCTTCGCCCGCACCCGCACCCGCACGAGAGGCTTCTATGCCAGCCGGGAAATTCATTATGTAATATCGATTACTTGGGGGATTTCAAAGACATATTTGATAATTGAATAAATAATTTTTGATGAATAATATATCTGAATTAATTAGGTAGAGGCTTTTGTCAAATTTAATAATGAATGAATGAATGAAGAATAGTTATTTGGTAATTAATTGTGGTCAAATGAAAAATAATTGTTTTCCTATTATTGTAAATAGTTATAACAATAATTAATGGTATGTGAAAAACAATCAAAGAAGGTAATCTTAACTAGATTAAAGTTGTTTTATTTGTTTTCAATATTTTGAACCAAGAAGCAAGAGTTGATGCATTGTAATCATTTCAAAATTTTATTGATTACTAAACAATAAAACTTATATAGTCATATATGAGACATTCAATAAGATGTTACTATTAATTAATCAAGTTTATAACTTAAAACTTAATTTAATAAATTAATGTAAATTTAGGAAGAATTAAGACTATGTTTGGCAAACTAACTGATAAGCTAGCTGGTAGCTGATAAGTTAATTGTTGACTCATAAGCTAGTTGGTAGCTGATAAACTAGCTGATGAAAAAGTCACGTTTGGCAAAACTAAGCTTATAAACATGTAAAATGACCAAAAATGACATCTTCAAAAAAATTATCAATTACGATATTTAATTATATAATTAAAACAAATATATAAAATTATAATATGTTAATTAATACAACCAATGTAGTAAAGAAAAATTAAATAATACAACATGTTAATTAAAATAATTTAAAATTTATTATTACATATATACCATAAATTTTTAATTTGTTAAAAAGGTTTTAGAAAAAAAAATATATATTAACGTATGATTTTAAATAACCGTTACATATAATATGAAAAAAATAATCAAATAATACTTAAAAAGATAATAATAGTTGATAATTAAAATATATTAATTAATATTATAAAGTATATAAAAATAATTTATATGATTAACAATAGTTCTAAATAATTAAAAATTAATATCAATATATAATTTAATAATTTTCAATTAATATTAATTATTATTTTTTAATTAATAATAATTAAATTTAAAAATTAATATTTATTAATAGTAATAGTTAGTAAATAATAATAAGAGGCAATATTGAAATATTCATAAAAAGCTACTGAAAAACTAGCTTATGGTAATCCAAACATGTACATGGATGACTTGAATTAATTATCTTAGATATTTTGATAACTATGAAATAAACAATCACATGGTCTAAGGGGTCGTTTACCTAATCACTTATCCGGGTAAGTGTTTATCGGTAAAATTCAATACTATCACTTACTTCCGGAGTAAGATTTTAGTCCACAAAAATGGCATCGTATGCAACAATTTAGCCGGTAAGTGCTAACCGTGGTAAGAGCCGTCGCACTCACTTACCGGGTAAGACTCTCGGTCCTTACTTTCGACTCTCGGTCCTTGCTTCTGCTCTTACCGGGTAAGATTCTTAGTTCTTGTCATATTCATCCGGTAAGCTAGTGTGTCTTGGTAAGCACTTATCCAGATAAGCGTTTTGTAAATGGTCCCTAAGTTATAAAACAAATAAATAATAAATGATAAAATACGGCATTTGATTTTAGATTCAGCAAATATAGAGGTATTACGTTGCAATCTTAATAA
Organism: Saussurea involucrata; assembly: GCA_033807775.1. Taxonomy (NCBI): domain Eukaryota; kingdom Viridiplantae; phylum Streptophyta; class Magnoliopsida; order Asterales; family Asteraceae; genus Saussurea; species Saussurea involucrata. The sequence goes on from CM066320.1 coordinate 222,142,057, forward strand.
CTATGAAATAAAAAATCAAGTGGATAATAAGACAAATAAATAATAAATGATAAAATACGTCATTTGATTTAGCAATACAAAGGTAACTAGGTTACAATGTCGACAAGAAATGATAATGATAATAAAATACAAGCTATGAAAAATATGCTTAAATTATGACCAACTTTAATTTCCTCATTGACTTAAAATGATCAATGCCAAAAGCCCAAAGAGGCACGCACGTGTGCGCGCGCACGCGCGCACATGCGCGCGCGCACACACATATATATATAGGGTTGGGTTCATGTGAGACCAACCTATTTTCGTGAGACCGTGAGACCACAAAATTAACACTAAACGTTCACAGTGATTCATTGTGAAGCTAAGAAAAACAGCGAACCTTCACAGCAAAAACACTGTGAAGGTTTACCATCACAGTACCTTCACAGTCTTTTGCTGTGAAGGTTTAGTGTTAAATTTTTGGTCTCACGGTCTCACGAAAATAGCCTAGTCTTACATGATCTCAAGTTTATATATATATATATATATATATAGGGTTGAGTTCACGTGAGATCAACCTGTTTTCGTGAGACCGTGAGACCAAGAAATTAACACTAAACCTTCACAGTGATTCAATGTGAAGGTAAGAAAAACAACAAACCTTTACAGCAAAAACACTGTGAAGGTGTACCATCACAGTATCTTTACAGTCTTTTGATGTGAAGGTTTAGTGTTAATTTTTTGGTCTTACGGAAATAGTTTGGTCTCACTTGATCTCAAGTCTCTCTCTCTCTCTCTCTCTCTATATATATATATATATATATATACACACACACACACTAGAAGTCTACTCGCGCAATGCAACGCGATATATCTTAATTTTAATGTTCTAATTTATTTTGAATGTGTGGTTTTGAGGAGTTTATGATTTGAGGATTTTAAAGTGGTTAGAGATAAAGATTAATTAATAAGAGTCCACGATTTATGGATTTGAAGTTGTTAGAAAATAAGTATTAATCAAGTAATTAACATTAAAAGCGGGATACATAAAACTTCATTAGTTGTTTTTAAGAGATTTTAAGTAATTAACATTAAATAGCGATACATGAAGCTTTAGGGGTTGTTTTTAAGTGTTTTTCATAAATGCTTTATAATATAGTATAGAGACTTAAGATCATGTGAGACCAGACTATTTTCGTGAGACCAAAAAATTAACACTAAACCTTCACAGCAAAAGAATGTGAAGGTACTGTGATGGTAAACCTTCACAATGTTTTTGTTGTGGGTTTGTTGTTTTTCTTACATTCACAATGAATCACTGTGAAAGTTTAGTGTTAATTTGTTGGTCTCACGGTCTCACAAAAACAGGTTGGTCTCACGTGAACCCAACCCATAGTATGTATATATATATATATATATATATATATAGAGAGAGAGAGAGAGAGAGAGATCTCCGTTAAAGATATATAACTCATCATTGACAACCGAAAGAACAACTTCACGTGATCCCTAATTAATTCCTGACAATTTCGTGATTGAGAAGAAAAGAAAACTTTTATAAGATCTTTCTCTTTACTTATGCACATAAAGACGCTTTTAATCCAAAAAATATCTCTTGGTTCATACTCATTTTCTCTTATAAGATGTGTCCTAGTTAAGGATCGAATTTCTTTTCATTCATTTATAAAAAAAGAAAGGACTCTAATGAAGGTCGTCAAAGGGATTATACTTAAACCTTTTGAGCATTTCTTATTTCCCCAAAGTGAAAAATATTTATTTAAAGTATTTAGTTTATCAAATTATATGTCTTTTGTCAAAATAATAGGATCAAAAACTCTCTCGTTTTCAAGTTTTATCATCTAAAATTTTCTAAGAGTAAATTGCAATTTTGGTCCCTGTGGTATGTTGTTTTTCTCACTTTTGGTCCATAGAATATTTTTATTGCAAGAATAACCCTGTGGTATGCAAAAGTGCTCGATTTTAGTCCCTAAGACTAACAGCCATTAATTGCAACTGTTAAATGCCCCCATGTGCCTTGCACATGAGGGTATATATGTCCATTTACAAATATAGAGCACAGGGACCAAAATTGCAATTTATCTTTTTGTTATTAAACTATTTATTTAAAATATAATAATTATATTATATAATTAATAAATAAATATCACATGATTTAAAAATAACATAGTTAGTAAAATGACAAATTTTTAATTAAGTAATAATTTGTTTATGTGTCGCCAACGAAAACTAATAAATTTGTTACTCTAAAATAATTAATTAATAATTTGTTTACCGTAAAATAACTATTAATTGATTAATAGTTTGTTTACTTCCAAGTAATATTAATTAATTACTTGCAAATTTATTCTAAAATAATTTATATTTGTTTTTATTATATTTCACTTTTAATATAAAATAAATTATTCAATAAAAATATATTAAGAACATGAAGGGGGTGTTTGGTTGAGGGTATTCAGGGGTAAAAAATGAGAATGATGATGAACACTGTTGTTTGATTTGATATAATATGATGGACACATTACCCTAAACTCATTAATTTTCATTTCTAACCAAATTAGGGGTAATGGAAAGTTTATTCTCGCTCAGTCAATTTTTCCATGCGACCCTTCAATTCTCAATGTTGAATGAAAAATATTTTTTATTTTCACGTTGGACGTCACATATTTGTATTAAAAAATTTATATAATTTTTTTTATTAATTATATTGGTTTAACCAAACAACATCAATGGAATGTTCATTCCTATTCATATTCTCCTACATTCTCATTCTCATTTTCTTTTCTTAAAATGAACCAACCGCCTCCGAAGTTTTTGATAAGAATTCTATTATAAATATTTGAGAAAGAGGATCAGTATAAAAACACAAAAAAGGGTTGGAGATCCCGTATATAATATTTTTATTATATAATTAATAGTGTAATCTGAAAAATAGAAAATCCGTTGAAATTAAATTTTGGATTATTTTAGAGTAAATAAATTATTACTTAATTATTTAGGAGTAAAATATTTATTAGTTTTAGTTGACAAAACGTAAACAAATTATTACTTAATTAAAATTTTATCATTTTATTAAATATGTTATTTTTAAACTATGTGATATTTATTTATTAATTTTGTAATATAATTATTATATTTTAAATAAATAGTATAATAACAAAAAAGTAAATTGCAATTTTCAATTTTGGTCCATGTGGTCTGGTCTTTGTAAAACGACATATATGCCCTCACGTGCAAGGCACATGGTGGGCATTTAACAGCTGCAATTAAAAGCGGTTAGTTTTAGGGATCAAAACCGAGCACTTTTGCATACCACAAGGTTATTCTTGCAATAAAAAATTTCTGGGGACCAAAAGTGAGAAAAACAATATACCACAGGGACCAAATTTGCAATTTACTCAATTTCTAATGACTACTTGTTCATGTGAGTTGTTAGACTTATAGGCGTCGTAATGGTGTATGAATTATCGTTATGCTATGAAAACACTGTAGTAAATTTTGTTTATAAAACGTAAAAATATCTAAATATTTTAATAGACCGTGTTATAGGACTTAAACTTATAGAATCAAACAAAAAAAGGTCAAATCGAAAATTGTTACAATAAATTTATAGGATGTTTTAACAAAGATTTACGATAATTTAACAAGGTTTTATTATATTTTATGAACCTCTTTCGTCGTTAACCTTGCTCACATTTTTATTTCCAAGATCCATCATTGATAAATATAAATGTATACATATTTAATTATACGAGCCCTACACCTAATTATCATGCATGCCCAGGTTTAGACTTGATCCATTCAACTTCCTTCCAACAAAGTCTGATATATTTCAACAATATATATATATATATATATATATATATATATAGGATATTTCACATTTTTTAATAAACATAACAATATCCTACATTTTATATTCAAACACTAACAACATCCTACAACCAAATAAAAGTATAATATAAAACTATGTAATTTACAATCTATATGCATGAAACTACATACAATATACATAATAAAAACAATGTCTTTTATTCTTGAACCTTTAATTTGAAACAAGCTTAAATATATATATATATATCAATCCGAACTAAATTCACAGTGTAATTTCTTGTATGACTTTATTTTTTATTAGTTACTTTACAAGAAACTGCACTTTTACCGGCGGGGTTTGGGAAGTCTGTCGGTAAAAATAACTTTTATCGGCGATTTAGACAAAAGCCTCCGAAAAAAGGTTAACTTTTTACCAAAAGAAAATGCCACTAGCAAAAATGCATTTTTGCCGACGAAATTTTGTATAAGCCGGCGGTAAAGTTATTTTTAGATGGGTTTCTTAAACCACCGGCAAAAAGTATCTTTAAAATTTTAAATGACACTTCACCAACGAATTTCACTAACTCGTCGGCAAAAGTTATTTTATTATAATTAATAAGTTTTTATTTTAACTTTTACCGACGGAATTCCCACGTACGGGTCGGTTAGATTTAAAAAAATTCAATAGTAATTAATAAAAATTAAATCTAACAATTACCATTTTTCACATTCTATTTCCAAAATATATCTACAAGAAAACACAAAATAGAAAATGAAAGTTGTAAAAAAATATTATTTTATCTCATATCAACCAAACGTATTATATTGTCAGACCACTTTTCATTTTATAACATTCTAATTCCACACTAATGAAATCATATTTTTTTTCTTTCAAAACACACTACCAGATGACTTCCACCATGTGCTACATTTTTGCCACTAGATATTAATGTTACATTCTACAAATTTCTTCTAGAATATGGGCCTGAACAAGTAATGTTGGGTAGCCTACATCTAACTGGGCCTGGACCAATGCTGTTGTGTAGCCTAATTCTAATTGGGCCTGGACAGATGACATGGATGGCAATGGCATGACTAGTCTCATGCTAATTCTTTTAGTTTTCCCATTTTGTTAAAACTTTTTTATGTAAATTAAAAAGTAATTGAAAATGGCTAGAATTAATGAATTTTATCCAAATACCAAAAATTAAATTTCAAACAAACTCACAATTATTATATACAAGTATTATTTGTTTACAAATTGCTCCAACATAAAAAAGCCTTTTCGTTGTTCATGTTTTAAAAAAGTCATTTTCCATTTGGTTGTTGATGATATTGCTTACTTTTGTTGAATCTTAATTTCATATTTGTTTATGCTCTACATTAAACCTTAAGTCCTCATCGATCACTGAATTGCAAACCTACCATGGACATTAAACGGAATCTCAAATAGTGAAATTTAAGAAAACTTGATAAAGAAATTAAGTCATATTAGCATGGACATTCACTAGATATGCAAATTGAGATCTTAATGCATGGCTTATGCTCATCTACAAGGACATCTTTACTTTACACCCTTTTGAAGGGCAAAGGGTGGTAAAGAACTAAAGATACAAGGGAAATTTAATCCTTGTCGAACAAAATCATGTTTGGTTTGACGTTCCACCTCCGGTTGACTATTAAAATATGTTTTATAAGCAAAATGGGCCAAAGGCTCAAACTCATCACTTTGGCATGATGTATGAGTTCTTTGGTCATTCGGCTTGTTTCGGAACAATTTTTCGTTTTTTATTTTCTATGGCTTGTCTCCTTTTCGACCCATGGGCTTTAGGCGTGCATGTTAGTGTCCCAATGTTTTATTTTTCCTCTATATAAACGGGTCTCAAGGCATTATGGCTCTCATTAGTTCATTATTAGTAATAACATCTTAAGAGGTCGCCTTTTTTCCTTTCTGAGTTTATTGCTAGTAGACGCATTCCGTTCCTAAGATTTATGGTTCGTTTGGTTTGCAGGAATGGAATGGATTTGGGGGAATTTGGATTTCAAATCCATTCCAATCTCACGTTTGGTTTGCAGGATTGTCCAGGTTGAAAATCCTATGATTTCCTTGAAATCTCTCGAACATAGGATTTTGAAATCCCTCGAGGATGGCTAGGATTTCAAGGGATTTTGTAGGATTTGTATTATAATGATGTTTAAAAATATGTTCAAAATATTTGTTTTCTAATAATCAATTAAATAAAAGGTGATTTATGAATTTTTTAATGATTTTTATAAATAATGGAATTCAAATTCATTCCAAATCCTACGAATCAAACACACAAAATGATTTCAAATCTTTCCCAATCCAAATCCCATCAAATCAAAATCCGTACATGAAATCCAGTTCATTCTATTCCTCCAAACCAAACGGATCCTTAATGTTTATTCTATGTTTCCTATCACGTGATTCATGGACTACATATAAGTTATCGACATAATTAATGGCTCATTTGGTCATTTTCGATTGTGAAGGGTTCTTGTGGACAAGTTCAATTCTTCAACAATGAAAGATTTACTCTTTATTTTATTATATTTATGAAGAAAACCAAAACAAGTGCACATCAAGTACATTGGGGGTAAGGGAGAGGGATTGCTTGGTATTTTAGGAAAAGAGTGGCGATTGCTTGGTTCAAACAAAACGCGGCCCACCCTCTTCCTCTTGCTCTTCCTCTTGTACGGTTAGTCAGTCGATCATCCCTCCACTTGTATTTTTCACCCCTTACTGCCTTTTTTTTCCTCATTTTTATCAATTAAATTTATGATATTTTAGTCAAAAGAAAAAAAAATCAATAGAGATTTGTGTTATATACAATAATAAATATTGATAATGTAATAAAAGTAAAGTAAAAAACTTTTTATTTAAAAATATGGTTATTACTGAACCGTAAGTGTTTCACTTATAACTTGTACATAAATTTTAACTTTTATATTACCATAAGAAGTTATTTACTTATTATATTGTTAAGTTTATTTATCTTATCCATGTATCTTATGTTTGAAGTCTCTATTTATCATATTTTCATGGAGAAAATAAATAATTTTTAATATATTTGCTTTTATAAATATTAAGGTAATGGGGTATCAATTAATGTTCATATGGTCAAAGGATTTGTGTATTAATTTCTATAAAAAAAATGTGATTGGTGATAAATGTTATGTAAATTACTCAATTTATATGTCGAACATATTTTAGGGTTCAAATTCAAGAAAAAGAGATAAATTAAATGTTTTAAAACATCAAATGCTGAAGTAAGCCATTAGAGGGAGCGAGCTCCTAGCACAAGGGCTTAAGAGCATCGAAGAGTAGCACTGTAGCAAGCATTCATATGCCTTAATTCGGCTTACTAAGTTACATAGCATGTTTTTATGTGTGAATTTAGGCAAAAGATATATGTCCACCCTCTTTACATTTATGTGAAAGATTTAAACGAAAATATATTCGTTTTACGAAAATGCAAGAACGTCTATTTAAGTTGATCATATGTGATACTAGAAATACGGGCAACTTTTGGGCTTTGACGCAAACTAGATTGCAAACAAAGTCCTTTGCACACTAGGAGATCTCATCACGACTATATTATCATATATGATAAAGAGTGTTGTTACGTTTAAAAGATGCTTTAATAACATCAAAAGAGAAAGAGAGAGGGGGGATTAATAATTTAATACTAAAAATAAATGAACGTACATATAATATTATAATTAATAAAGAATTATATAATTCCGGGTTTGACAATCCATATAAAGAGGGTTTACATTCCTTGATTTCAAAGGAACTTTTATGGGAACAAGTGTCCTTCCCTTATTCCCTCTCTCTCCAAATAAATTACAAGCCCACAAGTTTTCACCAATTTAAATAGAGAATTTAATTAAAATATTCAGATTTGAACTTTTTTTTTTGAACGGCAGAGAACTCACGCACACGCCCCCGAGGTATCCGGGCTCCTTTACGGGCCGACCCGACTAATCCTCGGTTAGACCAGACCCAACCAATTGATTGGGCCTATCCAGCATCCGACAAAGTCTGGTACTACCAAACCCGCTCCAAAGAATGGAAGCCCGGAGCCGCCACCCAGCAGTAACACTGGAGCGGCCCAACCCGTAGGTTGGCACCTGGATCCGGGTCAAACCAGGGCTTCACCCATAGTCTAACCCATAATCTGGGTATCTCCAGAATGCTTCCCCCAGGGCTCGAACCTGAGACCAATGGATACCATCCACTAGCCCCAAGCCTTTACCACTGGGCTAACACCCCTTTGATATTCAGATTTGAACTTTATCTTACCAAAATAGTCATTTTCTCTCTTATTTTACCAAAATATCCATTTATTTCATATGTACACTGTGAAGGTTTACCATCACAGTACCTTTACGGTCTTTTGCTGTGAAGGGTTAGTGTTAAATTTTTGGTCTCACGGTCTCACGAAAATAACCTGGTCTCACATGATCTAAAGTCTATCTCTCTCTCTCTCTCTCTCTCTCTATATATATATATATATATATAGGATCCTCTTCTTTTGTTAACCGTCTATTTAGTGTTAACCGTGTTAACTCTTTTGGACCAATAGAAATTAAGAGAAACTTTTGGTTTTAGTAAGAATAAGCCGAATTGTTTAGGGGTAATATAGGGTTTTTAATATATTAATTATTTTGGGTATATTTAGTTTCCTAATATCACGCCTAGATATTTTTGGTAGTTGTTAGTATAATATTTTTTAAGATTAATGTTAATCTCCATATTCTTCTTTCTTAATCGTATATCATGTGTTGATGATGTTCAATTATATTTTATTTAAAACATATCTCAGAAAATACATACATGCATATATGCACATATCATAGTTGCATATATGCACATATTACAATTGCATATATTTATACTTTACATTTGTAGCATATATGCACATATGAAAAATGCATATATGCATTTTTTATACCTACAACATGCACATCAGATAATTGCATAAATGCACATTAGAGAATTGCATATATGCACATATTACAACTGCATATATGTACACTTTACGCCTGCAACATATATGCACATATCAAAATTGCATATATGCACACTTTACACCTCCAACATATATGCATCCCCTTCAAAATTGCATATATGCACACTTCATCTTCTTCCCCCTGCAAACGCCGCTCCCCTAGCCTCCATCAACGTCACTCCCCTTCCCTAGCCTCCAAATCGAAGAAGAACCATCTCACTGCCATTTTTTTGTCGGTTTTCTTGCAGGTTTTCTTTGCTGCCATCGAAGAAGAACCATCGAAGAATCATTTTTTTGCAGGTTTTCTTCACTGCCATTTTTTTTGCCGATGTCGTGGAGGTGGTGGATGGTGGCGGTGTTTTTTTTTGAAAAGCAGAATTTTATTAGCCAACCATTCAAAACAGGAACAAAACCCTTCCCTGCAAACGCCGGTAAAGAAGACCTTAATCGTCTTCATCTTCTCCCCCCTGCAAATGCCGCTCCCCTAGCCTCTATCAACGTCACTCCCATTCCCTAGCCTCCAAATCGAAGAAGAACCATCTCACTGCCCATTTTTATGCAGGTTTTCTTGCAGGTTTTCTTTACTGCCATCGAAGAATCATTTTTTTTGCAGGTTTTCTTCACTGCCATTTTTTTGCCCACTGATTTCTTTGGTGATTTTCTTTTGAATCGAGATTGGAGAGAGAGTCGCCCACTGATTTTGAAATCCTTGCAATCGATTTGGAATGAACTTATCAGGTCCTTAAATGTAGCGCTTGGGTTAATTGTTTCCTTATCTGATAATTACCCAGATTTATTAAATGCCAAGAATACCCCTATGCATATATGCTTCAAATGAAATCAGCCGTGTTTTTATTTTAATTATGAATTAAAAAATGATTTTAATCTTAACCATTGATTTTGATGATTAATGGTCCAGATTAGTTAACAAGGTTAACACTATTTGAGTGGTTAACAAAAGAAGGGCCCTATATATATATATATATATATATATATATATATAAAAGAAAAGCTTGAATAGTATCCCAACAATTTACTATATATCTCATGTATTTGATCCAGGAAATTCAAGCTGTCAACCTTCAAAAGCTCTCAAACAACTAAACCCTCCCTATATTTCATCCTCTTTGTTTCCTTATTTGCTCCATGTTTCCTCTTCAAACCTTCCACCACCATGGCCGTCAAAGTCTCTCTCCTCCTCCACCTTATTTTATGGCTCTCTCTCATCTTCCTCATCTTCTTCCACATCAAATCCAAATCCACCATTACCGCCACCGCCACCGCCTTACCTTTCCCTCACCACCCTTTAACTAACCGTAAAACCCTAGCCTCTAACTTCGACTTCACCCCATTTCTTAAACACCACCACCATGACAACTCACCGGAGCTAAGTGGAACTTATATCGATCCACGTTATGGCGTTGAAAAGCGGCTCGTGCCAACCGGTCCAAATCCATTGCACCACTAGAAGAGGTGGTCCATTTAATTTAGCTAGCTAGCTCCATATACGTATACTTGGTGTGCATGATTGGTTTGTTTTGTTCGTGAGTGTGTGTTGATTTTGTCTTTGTATAAAATGTATTGAATTACTCTAGATTTTGGTATTTCTAATTATGATTCAATTAACATAATTATTATATAATGCGTAAATTTAATGATGATATTATATGAAGAAGAAGAAGAAGAAAAAAACACATGAGTAGCTGTGACGGCACGGCACAAAGGTCAAATGTTGCTAACTTGGTGTAGAACCATAATGATGGTAAACTAACAAGGCTGGTTAGTGTAAAAGCTCCGCCAGTGTGCAGTGCACGTGACATACCATCTCATCTAAAATGTGGGTCGATCCAACCCATAAGTTTTTTTTCAATCATTTTAATATTTTTATTTTCAAAATTATAAAAGACTGGTTTGGTATGATTTTAGTCGGAATCGTTGCTTAATTTTTTTGGGGGTTGATTTTTAACTTTCTTGAATCAAATAGCTAAACTAATCGTCTTTTCTTCGTTAATTTAAACTGTTAATTTTTAAGTATCTATAAAATTAAATAAACAGTTTTAGTAACGAAGTGGAAATATATCATCTTATTCTTTTTTTCTTTTTTTAATCTTTCATGGATCATGAAAGTTTCGTCGTCGAGGATTATTCCTGGATTTTATTATAAGTCATCATCACCATTGGCGAATTCTTCAAAATCATGCCAAAAAAAGGAATAATTATCATACTTTTCCTACTCATTTTTAATTTCAAAATGAAAGCAATATAAAGTATATAGGACGTTTACACTTGTACAAAACTTGGAAAACCTAATTAGAGTTTTATTTGAACAATAGAATTAATAGAAAAAACATGCATCAATTTTTTGTATCATATAATTCACACATCCCTCCCACCTATGACCGGCCCCTACATAGGTGATGCCCCTCCCCACTCCCCAAAGCCTCCGGTAGCATAGCCGAGACAACGTATGGGTTTTCTGCCGGCCCCTTTGGCCCCTAATTCCCCGGTTTCCACCTACTATACGTATATTATAAGAAGCTGAAGCGAAGCGAGTCTCGCCGAGACATTACCAACCACTCCTAGCTCTTTCATCTGCTCATTAGTTCCCTTTCCTCCTCCCCACCAAGGCGCCGGTATTTTTCGCGATCAACACCGCATGCAACGAGGCACGGATTGTTCTATCAGCTTCTATTAGTAATTATCGAGGTTGTTGGTATATATAGTGACATCCGTCTGTAACCTCTTCTTTAGATATGTTTCATGATCGATTACTTTGTCATAAAGATCATCGAATGAGACATCCGACCCCAACTCTTTGTATTCTGGTCCAACTCCATTAATTCATGACGATATCAGATTTGTCTAAAGGACTTCCAATTATTGACAATACTTCGAACCTGCAGTTGTAAGAAAATCGAAGCTGCAGATTGATCACCCTTCTGAATTCCAGTGAGCCTTTCTTTCCAAGTAACTATTCTCGATCGATCTCCACTTGTTGGCAAAATTAAAGCCTTGACACAGTGGCAGAACCCCATAGGGGCTTTTGGAAGCCATACTATACAACTCAAATTAACAAACAACATATAAGAGTTGGTAGACTGGTTATATTTTTGTGACCTTATCCTAGAGGTCACAATTTCAAATCCATTATATTGCATTTTAAAATTATAGTCACTAAGATTAAATTGCGTTTCATTGCATTTTTCAGTTTAGGCATTTTCTATTCTCTAATATTGAATGTGAGAGCATATCTCCAAAAGTTTTCAAACTCCAAAATCTCTATTAAAATTTTGCATTCAATTTCACACTACAACTACAAGAGAAATGAGCTTTAGAGAAATGAGCTTTAGAGAAGCTTTTGAAAGTGTATCTAAAGATATATTTTAGGGAAGCTATAAAGTAAAGTTAGTAAATAAGTATAGGGGTTGAAAGTGTAAATATGAAATCAAAATCTCAATTTCGAATTGAAATTTACACTTTCAACCCCTATACTTATTTACTTATTTTACTTTATACCTTTTACTTTCATAATTTAAATTTTACATTTAACGCATATAATCGTTTATTAACGAAAATACGTTTTAATTTTAACAAGTTACACCATTATAATCGTCTCTTCGATACGTTCGAAATGAGCTCAATCTTGAATTTTTTTGGATTTATACATTTTAATATATATCATATACACTACATAAAAAAAATTTAAAATTCATATATTTATAGTTAATTATTTAATTTATGGTACATCTCTTATTTTTTTTTATTTTTTTTTATACTTCTATCGCATTAACATAATAATCATATATTAACTAATTCATTAAATCGTTTTAAATTATTATTATTTGAATGTGTTTATAAATATCGTGAATGGCAATAGGAGAAGGTTTCACGAGAAGAATATGAAATGAGGTTTTAACAAGTTGGTATCACTAGACTCATTTAAGAATTGTGAAAATGGGTATTTGTCGAACGATGATTCATGTGTGTTTGGAACTGAAGTATTTGCAGTTACAGAGTATGCACAAAAGGATCGATGTCTGTCCATCACAAAGCCTCTGCCAATTTGTAATACTTACACTTGGACCATCGATAATAAAATAAATAAAATAAATAAAACGTATTTTAACTATAAGAGTACCATAAATTAAATAATTAACTATAAGGGTATGAATTTTAAATATAAAAAATATTTTTTATGTAGTGTATATAATATATATTAAAATATATAAATCCAAAAAAATTCAAGATTTGGCTCATTTCGAACGTATCGAAGAGACGATTATAATAGCGTAACTTGTTAAAATTAAAACGTATTTTTAACGTATTATAGTTAATAAACGATTATATGTGTTAAATGTAAAATTAAAATTATGAAAGTAAAAGGTATAAAGTAAAGTAGATAAATAAGTATAGGGGTTAAAAGTGTAAATTACAATTAAAAATCAATAAAAAGCATGGACTTTTCAATCGTGACCGCGGTTCAATTTTTCAAAAATGGTCCCTGCAATTTTTTAAAAATGGTCCCTTGCAATTGAAAAGTCAAAAAAATAAAACCCCCGCGATGGGAGCCCACGACCGCGGGATAGAATTTTTCAAAAATGGTCTCTGCAAGTTTCAAAAAGTGTCAAAAATGGTTCCTGGACCCGCGATCGCGGGCTTCTATAGCGGAAAAAATGGCATTTTTGCAAACTGGGAGAGATTTGTGGCATTTTGGCAAGTGTTGGTCAAACTTGTGGCATTTTAATTAATTTCCCTATAAAGTATATAGGTTTACACTTGTACAAAACTTGGAAAACCTAATTAGAGTTTTATTTGAACAATAGAATTGAAAAAACATGCATCAATTTTTTGTATCATATAATTCACACATCCCTCCCACCTATGACCGGCCCCTACATAGGTGATGCCCCTCCCCACTCCCCAAAGCCTCCGGTAGCATAGTCGAGACAACGTATGGGTTTTCTGCCCCTTTGGCCCCTAATTCCCCGGTTTCCACCTACTATACGTATATTATAAGAAGCTGAAGCGAAGCGAGTCTCGCCGAGACATTACCAACCACTCCTAGCTCTTTACCTCTTCCCCATTGTTTCCTCCCCTGCCATCGTCTTTCATCTGCTCATTAGTTCCCTTTCCTCCTCCCCACCAAGGCGTCGGTATTTTTCGCGATCAACACCGCATGCAACGAGGCACGGATTGTTCTATCAGCTTCTATTAGTAATTATCGAGGTTGTTGGTATATATAGTGACATCAGTCTGTAACCTCTTCTTTAGATATGTTTCATGATCGATTACTTTGTCATAAAGATCATCGAATGAGACATCCGACCCTAACTCTTTGTATTCTGGTCCAACTCCATTAATTCATGACAATATAAGATTTGTCTAAAGGACTTCCAATTATTGGCAACTCATTGACAATACTTTGAACCTGCAGTTGTAAGAAAATCGAAGCTGCAGATTGATCACCCTTCTGAATTCTAGTGAGCCTTTCTTTCCAAGTAACTATTCTCGATCGATCTCCACTTGTTGGCAAAATTAAAGCCTTGACACAGTGGCAGAACCCCGTAGGGGCTTTTGGAAGCCATACTATACAACTCAAATTAACAAACAACATATAAGAGTTGGTAGACTGGTTATATTTTTGTGACCTTATCCTAGAGGTCACAATTTCAAATCCATTATATTGCATTTTAAAATTATAGTCACTAAGATTAAGGGGGTGTTTGTTTGGAGTGTTTGGATAGAAAAAATCAAAAGTGCTTATTTGATATCTAGCTCCCCTTTTGCTTCTAGCTACTAAATTGCAAGCTTTATTAGATAAGGTGCAAGGAAGTTCATTTTTCAGCAAGTAGTAGAGATTTATGTATTGATAGTGATTGCTCTTTTTATTTTTTTCAGCATCCTAGCAAGTTTGTAATCAGGGACGGTCTGCATCTCGAATTACCAAGAACAGAAAACTGTAGATGCTATAGTCGAAGCAAGGTGATTATCTGCAACCTGTTTTAATATATAAAGACGTTTTACGGTCTCAAACTGACGTGGAGTTTTCTTTTTGACAACAAGCTTCCACTCTCTATTGTATTAGTTGGGGTTGGTGATGGGCCTAGGGACACAATGAAGGAATTGGATGATAACATCTCTTCTCATAACTTTGACAATTTCCAGGTAAACAACAATGCTAGCTTCATTAACATCTCCATGGATGTCAGGCAACTACTTCGGTTATTTGTGACATATTTGCCGCTGTAAACATCCATTCTCATGTTATTTTTTCATTTTTTTAATGTTAAGTTCGTGAATTTCACCGAAATCATGACCAAGAATGTGCCTCCAATTCGAAAGGAGACAGAATGCGCTCTTGCAGCATTGATGGAAATTCTAATCTAATATAAAGCAACAATCGAACTGAGTATACTAGGGTAATGAATTGGCTCTATATTTCATTTATGGTCACATAAGCTCAACCTGGCCTTGACCGGCATTTTATTCACAATTTTTGTTTACGAATCAACAGTAGTCGCAAAGGAATTTCTCCCCAGAGGGTCGCCCTTCCTCCCCCAGTTCATATTGCATCTTCTGTTAGTAGCTCAAAGCCATCACATTCAGCTGGTTTTCACGACTGACAATCTTATTTTGACTAAAGCAGTCCTGTTACTGCTACTCCTTATTACGCTCCAACTAATCTAGAGCGCAAAGCCCCACCCGTCCCAAATTCTACCTACGAGAATTAGGTATTTCTTTCTTCTTTCCGTATGTACAATGTACTCCCTCCGTCCCCAAATAAATGTCCACAATGAAATTTACACACAGTTTTAGGAGTTTGTAATCATTACACTTTTTAATTAACCAATTTACAATTTTACCCTTAATTATAGAGAGATAATTTTTCCCCATCACACAATTAAGGGTAGAATTGGAAAGTAGACATTTACTTTTGAAAGTAGACACTTATTTTGGGACAAACTAAAATAGTAATGTGGACACTTAATTTGGGATGGAGGGAGTACTTATGTTTTTTACCTACGAGAAAATATACGATATTCTTATGTTTTTAATTTGCATACATTTGGTCAGTAAGTTAATTGCTTATGTATACCTTACAACTATGCCCCATTTGCCTTACTAACCCAAAGGATATGGCTTTTGGCTGTGGACATCAGGTGTGCTCCTTATCATGCAATATATAAAAATGTTAGTAGAGCCCATCTTTAACTGTTTAGAGCTTGCTGATATACTCTAGAAAAATAGAAGAGAAGAAAATAGGAATTACAAATTTGTTTATGTATTCCTTGAGAAAAAATATGGAATATACAAGGAAATATATATACTACATATATAAGCATGCTAACCGAATGTCTTAAAGACAACTATTAAAGCACAATGTACAACCTTCTAAAGCAGGAAATTTAAAAAACTCTTAATTACAAGTTTTTATGCCTTATGTACAAACCCTTAATGCAAGGATTTTAAAACTACAATAAGAAAATATGACAATTGGAGCCATGCTTTCTGACTCCTACCCTGTAGTAACCAAGACCAAAATGGAAAGAATTTCAAGTTTTGAGGAAGAATTCAATAAAGCTGAAAGTTGAGGGGCTATTCTGTAAATAAAGGATAGGGTTTAATGACCAAATGATTTGGCACAAAACCCTAGGGACACATTTCTTGGTTATTGGCGGCTATAGAGAAGAAAAGGCAGAGAGAAAGGGTTTTGGAGCTCAAGTGCAAGGTTGAAGGAAGAACCACCAATCCTCAAATTGGAAGGAGAAGTAGAGTGGAATGTGTTTTTGCAAGTGATTCCAGCAAGTAATTCCTAAACTAAAAACCTAGCTTCTGTTGTTATGATGATTATTGGGGTTATTTGAGGGTTCTTTCTTGGTATTGTTAAATGAGACACTAAAGGAAGATTTAAACACCTTAAATCGGGTTTTGTTAGTAAAGCATTGTGAGAAATAGTCATAGAACGTTTATGTGGTTAATTATTGCATTATCTGTTTGAGGAGCGTGTAGCAAGATTTTGGCCTTTGAACTCGAACCAGCGTTTCGTCCGGTAAGCTGCAGATGATGAAGGTTACCGGAAGTGGGTCCGGTAAGCTTCTGGTGTTGTAGGTTACCGGAAAGAGTATCCGGTAAGTGTGATTGTCCGGTAAGTGTGATAGTCCGGTAAGTGTGATTGTCCGGTAAGTGTGATAGTCCGGTAAGTGTGATTGTCCGGTAAGTATGGTTGTCCGGAAAGTAGTACCCGAAAAGTAGTGAGTATCCGGTAAGTCGAATCCGGATGGTGTCTGGACTGTTGGTTTAGGCATCTGAGTAGTTTATATCTCATCTATTTCTCAGGTAATTCAACCGTAAGCCAGAAGTAAAGTACGAAAAGATCTTATAAGCATCAGGTGAGTTTTCTAACTAAAATACGTGACTTTACAACGTGTTTTCTAAAGTAAGTACATGATGAGAAATGTCATGCTTTATTTATATGCGTTTAATTGCATGAAAGCTTGTTTGAAAGTTTATATGAGATGTATGCATACATGGTGTAGACGTAAACTGGCTAAGTCGGGAAGGGCCCGCCAGTGCTCATGCCGGGAAGGTGAACCGTTTATGCCATGGAAGGGAGTATCCAGTAAGGCAGTGTGAGACTGACTCGTTGGCACCTTCGGGTGACTTCAGGGTGCCGTTTACGAGTGCGGATTTATCCGTGAGAGTTTTACGTGAAGTTATGTGAAAGTGTTTATGAAAAGTTATGTGAAAGTTTTATGCAAAGATATTTGAAAGTTATAAACTGTTTTTAAATGCTTTTGAGAACTGTCAGGAGGGACTCACTAGACCTCATGGTCTAACCCTCGCATTTTCAAACTAAACCTTTTCAGGTAAGCAGATAGTAGAGGCTCAGGTAAGTGAGCAAGCGCAGGATAGAGTTGTGATGCAGTTAGCGACAATGCCACTCACACTTCTTGTAGCTAGTACATTCTCAGTTGTGTATAGGTTGTTTCCTCCAACCTAACTTTAAGACAAATGTATTGAATTTTTGAGACCCACATTTGTAATGCTCTATATTATATGTTATGCATGTTTTTTTTGACTGGGTCGTTACAATTGGTATCAGAGCCATAGTTTAAGGGATTTAGGTGACCGGACGGGCCTAAACTTAAACTTTGGAGTAGAAATCACAACTGAGAATCAGGAAATGCGTTAGGAGGGCACTATTGTAAATATAGAAAATGCGTTAGGAGGGCACTATAGTAGATATAGGACTAATGGGGCACCGAGAACAGTCATGTAAGGTAAGTTTGGGATTGCACCGGGCCAGTGTCATTGTGAACTTATAGGTACATGTATGTGCTTAAATTGCCTTATTATTCCAAAGCTGTAGTCTTAAGCTAGATTATATGTCGTGTACCAGTAATCTGGAATGTTAGCAAGATCCCTGAGGGATAGATTGAGACCCATTGTTGGGAAAGTATCATGAGAGATCATTTATGATGTGATGTATGTATACATCGTAGAGAAGAAATGTTGTGTAGAATGATATGAGTCGTCTAGAGGTAGATCTTCGTGGATTTGAAGAGGAGGAATGATTGATTTTGAGTAAGACTCCTATTTATGGAGTCCCAGTTCTAGAAATCCTGGGATAGATCAGTTCGGATGGTAAGGAAGGACAGTGTCGAGATCTTGGAAGTGTCAATCCAAGAGCGAGCAGAGGATTAGAGCCCTGACTCTTTAGTCGAGTTGTTCAGTGGCAGGATCATTGAAGAGAGATTTCTGTAGAATATTGAAAGCGTGTAGAAGTATAATATGAGATGAATTGGTCAAGACAAAAATAGTATGAAATGGTTGAGTAAGTGGACGTTGAATGTATGTATAGCGAGTTGTTGCAAGACCGAGGGGGGCGACTACCGGTCGAAAGTAGAGTGTCAATGATAAGTTGCGTGAGTAAAGCGATTGACCTTGTTTGAGTGAGTAGCCTTCAATTACAAGTAGAGTTTCATGCATTGAGTTCGTATATGTGCATACGAGATTTTTCATAAGTAAAGTAAATGTGTAAATATCAAATTTGATCGGATATGAGTCGGCGTGTGCAAGCGTATGTTTAAAGAAAAATGCAAATCCATATGAGAATGTTGGGGTCGTGTGTGCCCAAGTTGTTTCCAAGTGTTGTTTCTTTAGAATGATCAAAAGTGTGAAATTATTTACTTAACGCGTTGTCATACATGAAGGCTATGAACTCACTAGGTCGTAGAATATTACATTTAAGCTAAGAAAGAACTCCTAGAGTAGAGAAGTGTTGGACAAATCAGGGGAGAATGTTTGTAGTTTTGGTATTTATGTTCAAGAGGAGAGGTGAGCAGTGGAAGAGTAGGAAGTGGACTTTAGTGTTGGTTGTATGAGGGTCTGTACCTTTGTGCGGTGACTAGAAATACAGTTGCCGAGGGACGGTTGTGTTCAGGAGAAGGACTAGAAGTCATCAAGGTGTTGGTATTAGCAACTCGTTATAAGTAGCGTGGTGAGGCATAAATGAGATATCCTCGACGTCGAATAAGAGTCTTAAGGTGATCCTGTAATATTGATGTTGCACGAGTAAGTTTGAAATGAGGACGGCGGGATGTGAATTTTATTATGATATGTTGGAAGGATTAGGTTCAGTAAGGGACCCTTGTTGAAGAATAGGTTAAGGAAGTATCAACATGTCAACTATTGACGTGAAAGTCGGCAGTTGTGTAAGGTGTTTGAGGCCGAAGACTTGAACCAGAAGGTTGAAAGTTGAAGGATCACCTTGTAGGGGTGTTAAGATGGTGAAAGACTGATGTTTTAGATAAGCGTTTTACTTTCGAGGTTTGGATGGTTCGTAAAGGATGAAGTATTTAGCACGAACGAAGTGAGTGTATAGATTATGTCGATCTGTGAGGGATTGCGCCCTGTCTATGTAATGGTTTGGAATCGCAAAGAGCTAGCAAGAAACGAGTATGTTGGAGTTAATCAGGAACTCGTGAGTTGGTGATTTAGAATTGGCAATGACAAAGTAGCGAAATAGACTCGATTATTTACGCGGGAGAATATGAAAGCAAGTTTGAGTTGTGTACGAATGACCATGAGAGACCTGGTGGGAAGTGTGATGTTATAGGTGGAGAATGTACGGATAAGTAGTGGTATCAATTGCCAAGATAAATGTGCCATCCAGTGTCGTAGTAGCGTAATGTTAGAAAGAGGAAGTATTAAATAGAAGCCTTTTCGGGGAATTCGGATGAGGTGTACGTTTTGTTAATCAAGTTATTGGAGCACGTGGTTTGGAAGTTGGCGTTGTGATATGGCTATTATCGGAATAGAATGTCGGAGCGGTAGTGGGTGGTTACCTAGATGAGAAACCAAGTGTTTTTGGTTGTGTGAGTCGCTAAGTAAGTATAATTTCAGAATCATTGGAAGTTTAAAGAGGATGATGGGTGTGTTAGTCAAAATGCAGTGTAATAGATGCGAAATCTTTAAGGAATGTGAGTTGCTTCTTATGTGTGAAAGAATTGTCCGAGAAAGTAATAGTTAGAGATCAAAGAATGTGTAGTAACTTCGAACACTAGTGTAATTTCAAGATGACTTGGTTGAATGTCTTAAGTTAGAATTTTGGGGGCAACCGTTTAGTTATGTGTAATATTGAGAAAGTGTTATCAGCATGTGGAAAGATCGAAAGAAAGGGGCAAGTGACGTTTGGTGGGCGATGCTCCACGCTAACGTGGGGAGGTGAAGATCGTAGGTCGGAATAAATGAGAAGGTTGGAAGTAGTAAACTTGACAGTAACACAGAGAGGTGGAGTAGTGTGTGTAGATTGCCATCAGTAAGTGTGCGAACTTTTGAGGAAGGGATTTGTGTAAGTTTTTGTGCAGGACAGAAGTGGATAAGGCAGTTGAATGATTTGAGTTAGTGTCGTTGTGGGAAATGATCAAACGAATTGGTCGTTCAGTGTAAGCTATTAAGAACAGTAGGGTATGATCATGGTTACTCCTCCTAGTTGAGTGGGGGTGACCGAAGTTATGTTATATGACTGGACGCTTGTGGCAAGCAGTGAGAAATTGATGAACCTTCAGGATAAGTTCAATTCGGATAGGTGAACACTTCAATGAGGAATCATGGAAGTTTTCTGCTTTTGGCCACGTATAAGTGTGGAGTGATAAAGGGGTGAGAACGTATAAGTTAGTTGTCGAGCTGTAGCCGATGTGATTCGGGAGGGGAGTATAGTCGGCTCAGTCGTGTGCCGAGTGGAAGAAGTAATCTAGAAAATTTATGTACCCCGAGGAGAAAACTCCTAGGTGTGAGTTCGTCGGGATGTGCAAGGGTGGCCTAGTGTTAAGTGGTCAAGTGAGTGATTGTTCCTGGTTTGTAGATTCTCGTTGTAGTGGCAGAGAATTTCCGCCAAGTTTCATCTTTTAAGGAAGTAAGAGGTATGAGAGACCGTAAGTAGACGTATTGTAAAATAGTGAGTCCCGATGTGGGAACGAAAACGAGCAAATTGAGGTGCGACTGGCCTTGGAATTATCTGGTGGGATTTAAGCGAGTATAGTATTCGGAGAGGTTGCAAGTAAATAGTGCAAGATGGCACGATTTAGCAAAGTGGTTACTCGTCGAGGGCGGTTTCAAGGTATGGGGTGCGTTTATGTTTCCCATCAGAACGATTCGAGGCAACCGAGTAGAACTGAGTGGTTGGATTGAAAAACATAAGGATTTTGAGCCTTGAAGTTTGAGAGGAAGGTAAGGTGGACGAAGTCTGTGGATCCGTCGAAGTTGTGAAAGTGGAATAGATAGTGCGCGATCTCGAGGTACTCGATGAGATTTTGAGAAGAAATTCATAGTGTGATGCACCTCTCTTTTGTGGAGAACCGATGTGGGGAGTGAGATGATGGCGACCTTACAAGAGATGCAGACGATAAGAATTTGACTTTTGTCATTAGTGAGCGAGTTAGGGCAGTGACATACAAGTAAGACTGGTCAGAGGAATTAAAGAATGTTCATCCGATATTTCATGTCTCGGACTTAATGAAGTGTTTGTTAGATGCCGAGGTGGCTGTTCCTTTGGGGGACATCAATATAGATGAGATGTTGCCTTGTGTAGGAGAACCGATTGAAACCGTGAGCTGTAAGGTTTGCAAAACGAGGAACAAAGAGGTTCGGCTAGTAAAAGTCCAGTGGAGGTATCATAAGGGACGAGAGGCTACTTGGGAAGTGGAAGCGGACATGAAGTCCAATTACCCTCATCTTTTTGAGAATGGAATTCCGGGGACGGAATTCTTTTGAGGGGGGAGTGTTGTAGTAACCAAGACCAAAATGGAAAGAATTTCAAGTTTTGAGGAAGAATTCAATAAAGCTGAAAGTTGAGGGGCTATTCTGTAAATAAAGGATAGGGTTTAATGACCAAATGATTTGGCACAAAACCCTAGGGACACATTTCTTGGTTATTGGCGGCTATAGAGAAGAAAATGCAGGGAGAAAGGGTTTTGGAGCTCAAGTGCAAGGTTGAAGGAAGAACCACCAATCCTCAAATTGGAAGGAGAAGTAGAGTGGAATGTGTTTCTGCAAGTGATTCCAGCAGGTAATTCCTAAACTAAAAACCTAGCTTCTATTGTTATGATGATTATTGGGGTTATTTGAGGGTTCTTTCTTGGTATTGTTAAATGAGACACTAAAGGAAGATTTAAACACCTTAAATCGGGTTTTGTTAGTAAAGCATTGTGAGAAATAGTCATAGAACGTTTATGTGGTTATTATTGCATTATCGTACTGTTTGAGGAGCGTGTAGCAAGATTTTGGCCTTTGAACTCGAACCAGCGTTTCGTCCGGTAAGCTGCAGATGACGAAGGTTACCGGAAGTGGGTCCGGTAAGCTTCTGGTGTTGATAGTCCGGTAAGTGTGATTGTCCGGTAAGTGTGATAGTCCGGTAAGTGTGATTGTCCGGTAAGTATGGTTGTCCGGAAAGTAGTACCCGGAAAGTAGTGAGTATCCGGTAAGTCGAATCCGGATGGTGTCTGGACTGTTGGTTTAGGCATCTGAGTAGTTTATATCTCATCTATTTCTCAGGTAATTCAACCGTAAGCCAGAAGTAAAGTACGAAAAGATCTTATAAGCATCAGGTGAGTTTTCTAACTAAAATACGTGACTTTACAACGTGTTTTCTAAAGTAAGTACATGATGAGAAATGCCATGCTTTATTTATATGCGTTTAATTGCATGAAATCTTGTTTGAAAGTTTATATGAGATGTATGCATACATTGTGTAGACGTAAACTGGCTAAGTCGGGAAGGGCCCGCCAGTGCTCATGCCGGGAAGGTGACTCGTTTATGCCATGGAAGGGAGTATCCAGTAAGGCAGTGTGAGACTGACTCGTTGGCACCTTCGGGTGACTTCAAGGTTCCGTTTACGAGTGCGGATTTATTCGTGAGAGTTTTACGTGAAGTTATGTGAAAGTGTTTATGAAAAGTTATGTGAAAGTTTTATGCAAAGATATTTGAAAGTTATAAACTGTTTTTAAATGCTTTTGAGAACTGTCAGGAGGGACTCACTAGACCTCATGGTCTAACCCTCGTATTTTTCAAACTAAACCTTTTCAAGTAAGCAGATAGTAGAGGCTCAGGTAACTGAACAAGAGCAGGATAGAGTTCTTATGCAGTTAGCGACAGTGCCACTCACACTTCTTGTAGCTAGTACATTCTCAGTTGTGTATATGTTGTTTCCGCCAACCTAACTTTAAGACAGATGTATTGAATTTTTGAGACCCACATTTGGGATGCTCTATATTATATGTTATGCATGTTTTGTTTGAATGGGTCGTTACATACCCTCAACCCATACTTTCTGATAACAAACCCTCTCAAAGCCCATGCTAACAAAACTTCGGTTCAGACTTACCTTACAGTACAGCCATACCAACAACTCTTTCATTTCATTCACGTCTGTGCCAAAAAATGTTTGGAAAGCTTCACACGCCAAAAACGGGTTTCTTCCCCAACAATACAGCCATACTTTTACCTATTTCCTATTTCTACGACCATACCTAAAGGTTCCATCAGTACTTCTACTTCTACTACTTGCACGCCTTCTTCATATTGCGTATAATTCAAGAATATGGGTTCAAAGATAAATCATTGCTCCTCTCGACATGACGATTCCCAAAGACTGAGATTCAAAGACATGTCATCGCTCCACTCAATCCTCTTATACATCTCTGATTTTCTATCGATTGAAAACTTTCAGGTATGTTTTCTGTGATTTTCTTTTGGTTTTGTTTAAACTTATGTTTTCGATTTGAATCTTTGGTTTTGTTTGAATTTAGGTTTTCGGTTTGAATCTGATGAATTATTTTGAACTTGAATTCAGTTTTAGGTTTTCCCTACATTTGGTTTGAACGGATGAGATTTTTTTTTGGGAATTTGAATCCAGTTTCAGGTTTTTGAATTCGGTGGCTATTTAGGTTTTTTTCCCTCTGCATCTCTCATGCCATTAGCGCTCATATCCACTGGTATGTCTCTCTCCCACTCCATCTTTTGTTTCAATTTCATCCTGGTAAGATGTTCCATTCTTGCATTTTCATATCGGTTATGCTTCATTATTGGTCATCGGGTGTTGCATGTTAAATTAGATCTCATTCTGAATCATTTTCTTTGTTTTTTATTTCATCTGATAGATTGAGGTTGGTGATTTCATATGCGATATAGAGACAGACAAGGTTACCCTGGTCACAAGATTGTGGTGTTTTGGTAACCAGGTGCTTGGTCATTTGTTGGTATTTAATTCATCCAACTGAGTACAATGTGACTACTAAGGTGAAAATGACTATTTATCTTTGAGATTTGTATGAATAATTTCTATTTGTGTCAATTAGGAGTACAATGTTATAGTTTTTAATTCAAAAGTTAAAATTGTTACCAATGGTTAATGTTAACAGTCATTTCATGATTTTGTTGGGATGATATTACTCTACTAGAAGTAGCATTACTAACCTCCATAGCAAAGAAATCAAGTTATTGTCAATCTCTTGAAGAGATAAAAACTTGAATGTTGTGGGTACCATTGATGAACTAAAATCAATTTGGCAAATAATTGCTTGTGATGGTCAAATAATTGGCAACAAGATAGAATAACTGGAAATACTTTGAGTAAACCTATGGGGGTGGGTCTTACTGTTGATGAGATTAATAGTGTAGTATGCTATTACAACATAACAGGTGGTGGAACTCCATTAGTAGTTGATGTGTAACATAGACTCCATTGTGTTGAATAGAGACCACAGATGTAGGAAAAGGTATATGTGGACTTAACAATGTTTTCTTTCCAAATCAACAATAATCGATTTTAATAGAGTTGATGTGATTGTGGAAGTAAAGTAGCATCATTGCTAACACTGCAACAACCAATGTTATCAGCTTCTCCCATCAGCCAAAACTGAGTCAAAACAGCGGCCCAATGCTATAACGAACTACTATATAATTTGTTTCTAAAAATTTATGCCGCAACACATGTTAATCAAAGGAACCATAAGCTCAATTAACAGAATGGGTTTCAAAGTGTGATTTATCCTCTCATTAACCACCGTATAAATACAAAGGGAATGCCTACAAAATAGGCAAGATAATCTACAAAATCTCTACAATAGTTTGAATGATTCTATCGGATATACACTTTACAATTATGCGATATCTATTACACCCCTACAGTCGTAACCGGAGGATATCGGAGGTTAAGACTGGACCGAAAATCCTCGAATAGAACACGTGGCAGCCCCTTTGTAAAGATATCTGCGATTTGGAACCGAGAGGAAACATGTAAAACACGAACTTGGCCTTGGCGAACTTTCTCCATGACGAAATGTATGTCGATTTCGATATGTTTAGTCCGTTGATGTTGGATTGGGTTACCGGACAAATATATGGCACTGACATTGTCACAGTACACGATAGACGCTTTAAGCGGAGGGTGATGAAGTTCGAGGAGCAGATTTTGAACCCATCACAACTCGGAGACAATGTTAGCTACCCCCCGGTACTCGGCCTCAGCACTAGACCTCGAAATCGTGGTTTGTCGTTTGGAGGACCATGAGATAAGGTTGTCACCAAGGTAGAGGCAGTAGCCGGATGTTAATTTGCGGGTGTCGGGACAGCCAGCCCAATCGGCGTCCGTGTAGCCGACGAGAGACATGGAAGTAGGTCGTGTCATGCGTAACCCGAAGGAGAGGGTGCCTTGGACGTAACGGAGGATCCTCTTCAAGGCGTTGAAGTGGGGAATACGAGGGGCGTGCATAAACATGCAAACCTGCTGAACGGCATAAGTGAGGTCCGGTCGGGTGAAGGTTAAATATTGGAGAGCCCCGACCAGGCTGCGATAGAATGTGGGGTCTTCCATGAGGTCCCCGTCATTTGCACTCAGTTTGCCATTAACATCAACGGGAGTGAGGGCCGGCTTGCACGAAGATAGACCGGCGCGTTCTAGAATATCGGAGGCGTATTTTTGTTGAGATAGAAAAAGACCGTTCGGAGTGTGAGGGACGGAGATGCCGAGAAAGTGACTCAAGCGACCTAGATCTTTCATCGCAAATTCTTGTGAAAATTGTCGCATGATGGCCGAACGAAGAGTGTCAGAAGAGGTGATGAGGAGGATGTCATCAACGTATAGTAGAATAAAAGCCATGTCATCACCTTGGCGGTAAATGAACGGTGAGTGATCACACTGACTGTGAGTGAATCCATAGAAGACACAAAATCAGTGAAGCGTTGGTACCATGCCCGGGGTGATTGTTTCAGGCCGTATAAGGACTTTCGTAGTCGAACACATGATTCGGGTATGAGGGATCCCGAAACCCATATGGTTGATGCATGTAAACTGTCTCCTTGAGATTGCCATGAAGGAAAGCATTTTGGACGTCCAGCTGATGGATAGGCCAAGAGTGAGCCAAGGCTAAAGTGAGCACAATGCGTATAGTGGCCGGTTTAACGACCGGACTAAAGGTGTCGCCACAGTCAACACCAACCTGCTGAGACCTGCCATCACAAACAAGACGGGCCTTGTACCGCTCTAGGTGGCCGTCGGAGGTTAGCTTGTGCTTAAAAATCCACATACACCTGATCACATTCATATTAGGTTGACGAGGTACAAGTTCCCAAGTCTCATTAGCAATAATAGCATTAAATTCATCACGCATGGCGAGGTTCCAGGCCGGGCTAGATAGGGCAGCAGCGGGAGTTTTAGGAATGGGCTCGGGAGAGGCGTTTGTGTGAAGGTTTAGCTGCCTGGTTTGCTTATTAATGTCGGACATGGAACGGGTGTGAATAGTCCGGGTAGAAGGAGGCGGTGGAGGCGAGACAGGAGGCTGCTGATCATCATTTTGGGGTGGTTGGGCGGTGAGTTTCGGCAGTCGGGAGAAGGTCCGAAGAAGAGGTGGAAGGGTGGGTGCAGCAGGCCCTGATTCGGCAGGAGGTGTCGAGGGGTGTGATCGGCTGTGGTGTTGGGAGAGGCGGCTGTCGGGGCAGCGGAAGACCACAAAGATGGGTGTGGATCAGTTTGAAGAAAAGAATAGGACGGGATGGGTGTGGAGGAAGACTTAAAGGGATAGACACTTTCGTCGAAAACGACGTGACGGGAAATTATGATTTTGTGAGTAGAGAGGTTGAAGCATTTGTACCCCCGATGGTTTGAGGGGTAACCAAGGAAAACACACGGGGAGGACCTATTTTCAAGTTTATTGATGGAAGAAGAAGGGGTGAGTGGGAAACAAAGGCAGCCGAAGGTACGTAAGTGGTTGTAGGATGGTTGTTTTCTATATAAGAGGGATGTGGCAGTGAGATAGTTTTTGGTTTTGGTGGGAAGGATGTTAAGGCCATGAGTACCGGTACCCAATGAACCCAATGAACCCACTTGCCACCTCAGCGCCACATCAGCTTTTCTCTTTCCTACCCTCATTACCCGATCCTTACCCAAAAGTGGAGTACCACTATCCAATGAACCCAATGAACCCACTTGCCACCTCATCTTTTTTAATTCTTTTATTTATACATTTAATTATTTAACAAAATAAAAATATTTATATATTTTTAATAAATAAAAATAAGATAAATAATAAAAAGTAAAAATTCATATCATTCATTAAAAAATTAAAAATTTCAAAATACAAAACACTAAAAATTATGATATTTTCTAATTTTCTCTTTTCTCGCTAAAGTAGCCCTCAAAACATCTCCCGAAAGGTGATCATGCGGGGCTATAAAAAACTCGAAGTCTTGTTGATATCGTTTTTCTCGTTCGAGATCCAACTTTTGTTGTTCGAGTTCAAGTTTTTTCATTTTGTACTCCATTGTACCCTCAATCTGCTCGTTGAACGAGCTTATGGTCGTCAACAACTGAGTAACACTTTCGTCCGGGTTCGACCTGGTCGTATTACTCGTTGATATTTTTTTCCATGTTTCTCCCGATGGGTCGTTGAAGTTGCTCGACCTCGTCATCATCGGAAGTTTTGGTACGTTTTGAACCCCGGGATGAATTTGTCGACATCGTTGGAACCGTTGACCATTTTGATTTTTTGAGGACATCCCAAGCTTGTTCATGGGTGAAAGCAACCCCAATATCCCCTTGGGAGAAATGGAAGAAAGTATGTTTTGGTGTGAAAAAATAAGATGGAATAGGTTAATATATATAGTGTGTATAATTTGAAGAAAAAAAAGTTAATTTTTTTTTTGTAATATAGTCGTTTACCAACGGTATTGTTTAAAAAAATTAAATAAAAACAATTTAAATATGCAACGAGTTGATCGGGTTGGTGAACCCGGTAGCCGAACCCGATTGCTACCCGGCCACCCCTCTTACCGCTGCCCGATGAAACCCGCTGGCCACCTCAGCTGAGCCCGAGCCCGTACCCGATGGCGGTACGGGTGGTCTAAGAAGATAAGTAGTCATTTGGAGGGCATGATGCCAAAACGAGGGAGGGACGGAGGAGTGGGAGAGTAGGGTCCGAATGATGTTGTTAATAGAGCGAATTTTCCGTTCCGCTTTACTAAGTAAATCTGGTCCTGGGTTGCCTAGACGTTGGTGCCAGACACGTTGAGATATAGCTGAAAAGGCAAGGGGAGCGACGACTTGAGATGACGAAGGTAGGAGCGGGTAAAGGTCCCCGGTGCTGTTACATCGGAGAATAGGTGTCCGTGTCCGGTAGTCCTTCACAAGAAAACCAAAAGCATCAAGTTCAATGGAAACTTGGTTGTCGGTTGCAAATCGACGAACCGATAATAAATTTTTGATAAGATGAGGAGAGTGAAGAATGTGGTTAAGTTTGAGAGGTGGAAGAGGGGGTTTGAGAATGGTATGGCCGGATCCGTGTATGGGTATTCTAGAACCGTCACCAACCGTGATATCATTTAATGATTTATTGTTAAAATAAGACGAGAGAATACCTGAGTTATTCGTCATGTGGGATGTGGCGCCGGTGTCCATGTACCAGTTGTTGTCCGGTGGGTTGAGGGACATGGTGTGTAACGCCTGATCAGTATCCGTAGGGGTGTGGCCAACATCGTAACCTTCAGAAGAGGAGGAAGGGCGAGGACCAAGAATACCATCAGCGTAAGCTTAAGGAGTGGATGACCGTGGTGGTGTAGATTGTGGCAGCGTCGGGTAAGGACAGGGTGGGACAGCCCATTGGGGGCGCTGTCCGTATGATGGCTGCGATGAGGGAGCCGGCCACGAAGTGCCTTGGAAAAAGTGTTGTTGTTGCTGCCAGCCATTCCAAGGAAATGGAGGTCCACGGTTAGAAAAATAAGAACCCTGATGTTGGTTTTGATTCTGCCCGTTTTGGTTTTGCGAGCCACGACCCCGTCCATTGCCACCTCGTCCCTTACCGCGGCCACGTCCCCGGCTGTTGGAGTTCCCACGACCCCTGCCACTATCGGACCGTGTGGCAGGTGTGGTTCCCGGGGTGGTAGTAGAGATCAAGGTCGCGTGGGAAGCTTGGTGGGACTTTCGAGTTTCCTCCATAATAAGCTTGGATCGGACATCATAGAAATCGGGAAGGGGATCGGATTGCTGGATCAGCATGGCAATCCCATCGTATTGCTCGGAGAGACCGGCAATGAGTTGTAGGACAAGGCGTTTGTTGGAGACCGGAGGGCCCCCACATTAGCAAGTTGGTCAGCAAGCAATTTCATGGCTTGACAATAGGACGTGATGTCGAAAAAACTGTCAAGACGGGTGGTGGTCAATTTCTGCTCCAAATAGACGGCACGGGAATTCTTGTTGTCTTGGTAGATGTTTGCGAGGGCTGCCCAAGCTTTGGCAGCGGTGGCGTCGGGAGTGAGGATAGTATGGAGGAGGTCGTGGGAGATGGTGCCATAGATCCACTGAAGGACCAGAGCGTCAAGGCGGGAATGGAGTTTAGAATCAGGCGTTTTTTCGTTTTCTTTTTCCTTGTCAGACGATGAGGCAGCAGGTGTAGGGGGGATGATGATGTCTATGACTTCAAAAGCCCGACAATGGATCTTAAAGAGCTCCGACCAAGTGGTGTAAGAGCTATTCTCCATCTCGAGTTTGATGGGGATAAAGTTGTGAATGTTGGTAACCATAAGGGCAGGATGGAGAGCCATTGAAAACAAGAAAGGAGAAGGTGGTGGTGTTCGGCGTAGGAGGAGGGAGAGGCTGTCGGCGATAAAGATTTAGGGTTAGGAGAGGATCGAGAGATGCTCTGATACCATAACATAATGGGTTTCAAAGTGTGATTTATCCTCTCATTAACCACCGTATAAATACAAAGAGAATGCCTACAAAATAGGCAAGATAATCTACAAAATCTCTACAATAGTTTGAATGATTCTATCGGATATACACTTTACAATTCTGCGATATCTATTATCAATGATTGAGCATTTTAAGCTGCCAAGTTCTGTAACTTGATTGTTTTTTTGCTATCATGGTTTTCTTAGGACTTTCGAGTTAAGCTATTGCATTCCTAATTTCACAGCAACTATAATTCTATCTTAGAAAATCTTTATCAATATGTTTATGCTATCTTTTCTAATTATTTTATTTGTAATTACATTGTTCGTAAAATATGCATCATTCTTATGTACCAATGCCAATACAATGCTCTTTCAATAATGTTATCGTTTTTCGTTATCATGATTCTTCTTTTGAGTGATAGGTCCGATTTGTGTTACTTTTCTTAAGATATGCTACTATAGATTGTTGTTAATTTTGGGTATTGATGTAGTAAATCACTTGTTGTGTACATGTTCTTGGTACCAGATGGTGTAAGTCATTTATCTTGACATGATAAGGTGGATTGCTTGAAGAAAATTTCTTGTGTTATTGAGTTAAAAAAATTTCCTTACGCAGTCATGGATTGAATTTTCTTAGATTTGATGACGTAGGTTAATATGATTTTGATAAGAGCTCTATTGTTCACAAGCTTGTTCATCTATTAACGGACTATCATTGTCTTATTTTGGGTTATTTAGGTTTTATGTGAGAAATTCCCCATATTATTGATGGATTACCGCACAGTTTTAAATGCAATGGTTTTCTACTTATTAGCTTATATGTTTCTTAATTAAGTTTGTTGCAGTCCTGAGTGAGTGGTTTATCTTCTGTCTATCAGTTTGAATTTTACCCTTCCAGCAAGGCCGACTTTAGGAAAAAACGAAACCAATATATTTTGATTTTGTGTTTTTCTATATGAATAAGCTATTATATTGATTTTCATGTTTAATACTCAACTCTCTAATGTTTAACTGCATAAATTCTTTTTGCAGGTTGTGGAAGTGTTGACTTCGAAGGTTGGCGAGCATGGTTATGCTAAATGTCATTTTAGTGCAATCTTAAAGTATTTATAGATGCTGTTTATGCAATCTTTTCTAATTTTTTCGTTTGAAATGATTGTAAAGTATATTGTTCATAAATTATATCTCATTTTTATTTGCCAATGCCCATACAAAGCTTTCTCATTAAAGCTGTTGTTATTAGAATATCAAAGGGAGTTGCTTCAAACTTCTCACTTTTCCAAATCAATGGTGTGGTTTACGGTAATATAAGCTTTGTGTAATGGAATCTTATCATCTTTGATGCTCTGAATTATTTGATAAAATTTGCAATATTTCAGATGTCTGGTACAATTTCTTGATTTTGAGTTTCAAGTTTATTGCTCTTTGTAATTAACTTCGAGTATGACACTAATTGAGTTATGTTTTTATAGTGGTTTGCGTACATCTTACACATTGACCATTCTACTATCAAAATAATTCATTTGGCCAAGGCTAAATGAGGGACATTGACCATTCTACCATCAAAATAATTCATTTGGCCAGAATGACCGGTTTATTTCCTTTCCACCTCTGATGGTAGAATTCATTTAGGCAGAATGGCCAGTTTGTTTCCTTTCCACATAATCATAGACATCATAAGAAATGTTTGTTCATCTTCAATAATGTGTTTGAATGATAGAGAATGGCGGGATAGGAAAAATGAGGTCAATATCGAGTAGTTTGAGTGGCTTTATAGATAAGAGAGACAAATGCAACACCTGTTGAGATGTTACATTCGTATAAAATCTTTAACATTAGCAAGTTTTAATGATGACATTTTTGTAAATATTCCAAAGTATAAATGGTTGCAATTTTATTGTATTATCTCATTCTAAACCAATTTGTCAGCAAAACAATAAAACACACTATTTACAGTGCAGGACACTTGGTTGAGTATTCTTATAAATTGTTGAAAATATGATATATTGTTTTAGTTTGGTTTTCTTGTTCTACAAATTTCTGCATTTTGATGGTTAACTAGTAATTGGCATAGGTTAAGTGTTGTAAATCAAGTTTCAAGGTGACTGATATCAAGGATCTTCTTGCTTGTCACTTCTGCTTTGATAAAGCCTTTCACAAGTTTTATGACATGTGCAAACGCAACCTGGTATGTTGTTATTTTCATCAGAATATGCAACTTTCTTTTCATTTTAATGTGATTTCGAGAAAATTTTTGTCTACTCATAGTCGGCTTTCAATCGTTGCTAGCTCCATTTGTTGTGAAGATCACTTTTCTTGGTATGGTTCACATTTTCCACAATAACTTTTTAAGAAAAAAGAATTAGTGACCTTACATTTTTGCTCCTGTCACATGAAAATTGCAAGGCTTGACTCCTTGAGTAGTTAAGGAAAATGTTTGATTAATTTGTTAAGTATCTAAAACACCCTTCAACAAAGAAAATATTTGAAAACCCAAATTGACACCGTCAACAAAGATCAGAAAGTATTGCGATATGACCCTACCATCTTGCGCCTATGACGGCACAGGAAACGTGTTGAAGGTACCTTGTTGTCAAGCTTATACCAGCATAACTCCTACTATGAAATTGCTGTTAAACCTAGCAAAGTTGTAAAGATTTATATATGTCCTATATGACTGTTTTCAAAAGTATGTAACGATTAAAAGAGGTTTTTGTTTTGTTTATATGTAGGAAGAGTGCTATACTTATGACGTTATGTATTGAGTTTGGTTGTCGAGCAAAAGAATGGATAGGGTAACGGCATTGAAGGAGTTTATAACGACTATTTGTAGGTTTGTATTATCATTAGTGTAGGTGGTGAAAATTTTATTTTTTTACCTATGTTTTACACTCTTGTACAAATATGATCATTGACTCGACTTCATGGCTTGTATAGGATTATATAAGCTTATACAAAATTAAAAGTAGGCCCTTCCAAAAAAATACAATCGCACTCATATTAGAGAAATAACAATTAATAAAAAAATATACTTTACTCGAACCTTAGAACGTTGAATGCTAAACTTTCTAAGAAACTGCACCTTTTAGTCGATCTCCGGATCTAATATAAGATATATACATGTTTAGCTTCCATAACACATTACTTGAAATACTTTCTTCATTTAACTCTATATATCTGAAATGATCACACATTGTCTTGCAGTTCATTGATTCAAAACGACTTTTTTGGTTTCTTTGCAGCAAAGATAGCAAAGCCAAGGTAGCATAGCAACACCAACGTGCATCACTTTGTCGTCATAGTCTTCATATTTGTAAGGTACCTTCATTATTTGTCCACGACTCTACAACATAGACCAATCTTAGTTCATAGCGCTTGCCCGGGTTCGAGTCCCACACGCAGCACTTGTGGCCACTGGGGATTATCTCAGGGCTGCATTACTTCGCGGTCGGTGTGTTTGCCAGGGATGTACTGGGCCGAAGGCCCAGGAACCCTACCCAAAAAAAAAAAACATAGACCAATCTTTAATTTGTAAACTGCCTACTTCTAACATACCCAATTTATTTCTGCATCCTATGATAGGCCAATCAGATGCACAATAGCCTATCATCGGTTAATAAAATGGAAACGTAAATGGAATCCTCCTTTTAATCGATTACTTTGATCCATATTTCATATGCTCATTTCCATCCAACGAATCAACCATGTCTCAGGTACGTACTTCATCTCTATTTTATTCTTTGTATTCATATATAGAGTCTTTGAAAAGTTAAAGACATTACTGTTGGAACCACCTTAAAAGTGACCGTCACTGATCGTTTATCATTCCTGATATGATAATTGACAATAACTGAAATCCCTATGTCTGGTAAATATATGATGGGCGTATTTACTATTATTGACATACTATAGGGTTTCCCATTAGGTGATTGGAACTATGGGGAATTATACTGCACATAATAAACACCAGAGGGTTAAAAGTGTAAGATACTCTTATTATAAATAGAGTACCCTAATCCTTCTTTTAACCCTAATGAGATATCGCTAATTACCCTAGCCGTGTGCCTCCCCTCGATCGACTCTCTCAAGGATCGATCATCATCATCCCATCATTATACGATCACCTCGTTCTGGGAACCCGACAATCAATGGCAAATATGTTTAATGCTTTCACTGGATCCTCAGGATCATCAGGTATGTTTTCTTGTCATCTTATTATCTATCAAATACAAATCATGATTATTTCAACATGTGGTATCAGAGCTCAAGGTTCAAAATTGATTCATGATTTGTATTAGTTTTTTGGTGAATTTATCCCTGTTTTATTTCGTTCTGGTATGCCGCAAAACATCGAAATTTTGCACTGAGTTGCAAATTTTTTTCTGCCGCCGCATCTCATTCCAGCGATTATAATGAAGCAATTTTTTTTAATTGCATTTGTTTTCCCCTACTGCCATGTGAATTGAATCATTAATTTCAAATCAAATTTTTTTGGTGGTTCTCTTTTGTTTCTCCTCATTATTCAGCCGCCGCAAATTTTATTTTTCCAGAATGAATTTTGATTGAGTTGTTAAAATTCAATTCAATACTGCATTGCGACACAATTTTTCCAGCAATTATAATGCTAATTTTCCATTGCATTAAACCTTAATTATGTCATGTGAATTGATATATATGTTTCTTTTATCAAGTTATCAAGTTAATTATATATGTTTTCGGTTGAACTTTTTCGGTTCCTTACATGCCGAATTCTTACTTTTCGGTACCTTGCATAGTTCATACCGAAAACCTTACTTTTCGGCATAGTTCATACCGAAAACCTTACTTTTCGCTTCTGTACATAGCGAAAACCTTACTTTTCGCTTCTGTACATAGCGAAAACCTTACTTTTCGCTACTGTACATAGCGAAAACCTTACTTTTCGCTACTGTACATTGCGAAAACCTTACTTTTCGCTACTGTACATTGCGAAAAACCTTACTTTTCGCTACTGTACATAGCAAAAACCTTACTTTTTGCTTCTGTACATAGCGAAAACCTTACTTTTCGCTACTGTACATAGCGAAAACCTTACTTTTCGCTTCTGTACATAGCGAAAACCTTGCACTAATATTTATGGTCTCATCATTTGTGCCCAAAGGTCAAATATGATTCTCATAATGCATTTTTTTTTCCTTTTGCATAATGAACCCTGAGTATATTAATTCTGCCCAAAGGTGATTTAATATACCTGTGTGTCAAAAGGACTTTCTACATGCATAATTCACACGATGCTCTATTTTGTGCCCAAAGGTCAAAAGATAAGCATTGCGTTGCATAACCCTAACGCTCATGTTTACTTAGATATTAGTTATTTCTGCCCAAAGGTGATGTAACATCTAAGTAGAGCCTTACTTTGACTTATTGTTTTGGTGTTTACAATAGGTATACTCATCACTAGCTTCATCACTAAAAT
Source organism: Saussurea involucrata (assembly GCA_033807775.1). NCBI lineage: Eukaryota > Viridiplantae > Streptophyta > Magnoliopsida > Asterales > Asteraceae > Saussurea > Saussurea involucrata. The sequence continues at coordinate 222,178,084 of CM066320.1, forward strand.
GGTCATAGTTTCATTACTCTAAGGAATATTACTGTTAGGCCTGCTTACTTTAACATTACTTTGATTCCATTACTTTAAGAAACATTACTTTGTCTGCCTTTTATAGCTAACTACGTCACTATGATAATCTTCTATAACTTATATCCTCCTCCTTTCCTAATCAGTACCTAACTTTGGCATTGAGCCACTTACTGGTGCGAACTTTGCGTCATGGAAGGATCAATTACTTCTTACTCTGGGGATGCTAGACCTTGACCATGCTATTCGCCATGATGAACCCACTGCTATTACTGCTGCGTCCACTGCAGCTCAGAAAGCGGATTTTGAAAAGTGGGAAAGGGCAAATCGCTTGTCACTAATGATGGTCAAGAACTCCATTAACCTCAGTATCCGAGGAGCTATCCCTGACTCTGATAAAGTCAAAACTTACCTCAAATCTGTTGAGGATCACTTCAAGGGATCGTCTAAGGCACATGCAAGTAGCTTAATGCTACAGATGCTCACGGTGAAATATGAAGGAAATAGCAGTGTCCGTGAACACATTATGAAAATGATTGATATGGCTCATAAGCTTAAGAGTCTTGAGATGGAAGTCTCTGATAACTTTCTTGTGCATTTCATAATGACCTCTTTGCCTGCTCGGTTCGACACCTTCAAAGTTAACTATAATGCTATGAAGGATAAATGGTCGATAAGTGAACTGATTGCAATGTGTGTGCAAGAGGAGGATCGCCTAAAGTTGGTACAACCTGAAGCTGTTCACCTGACAACCACTGGTAATTCTAAGAAAAGGAAGGGTAACCACAGTAATCAGACTGGAAATAAAGTCCAAAAGGATAATAATCATGGTGCCGTTGCCTCTGGCTCTAAATCCTTGTCTAACAAACCTAGCTGCAAATTTTGTCGTGCCAAAGGGCACGGACAGAAAGATTGCCCTAAGTTCAAGGAATGGCTAGCTAAGAAAGGTAACATTCTTTATGTAATATTTGATTCCTTTACTACTGATGTCCCTATTAATACATGGTGGGGTGACTCTGGTTCTATGGTCCATGTGACAAACTCAATGCAGGGATTCCTTACAATCCAGAAGCTACCAAAGGGCCAAAGAAAACTTAGAGTTGGAAGTGGTGATCTCTTAGATGTCGAAGCCATGGGAACTTTAAATTTACATATGAGTACCGGAAAGTGTATTAGACTAGTGGATACCTTATATGTACCGAGAATTACTCGGAACCTTGTATCCATATCTAGACTAGACCTTGAAGGTTATGTAATAATTCATGGTTGCGGCAAGATTGCTATTACTCACAATAATGAATTACTTGGTCGAGGTTTCTTGGATGGATTACTGTATAAATTGGAACTAGATCATAATTTCTCACAGTCTTTGTTGTCACTTAATATTGATGACGTAACTAAAACAACAAAATCACCTAAACAATTAGAGAATTCCTCCATGTTGTGGCATAAACGTCTCGGCCACATCTCACGAGATCGAATGACTCGACTCGTAAAGGATGGAATCTTACATTCTCTTGATTTTAGTGATTTTGAAACATGTATTAAGTGCCTCAAAGGCAAAATGGCAAAAGGGAATAAGAAAGGAGCTACTAGAAGTTCCAACTTGTTGGAAATAATTCACACTGATATTAGTGGTCCTTATCCCGCATCAATCACAGGACATACATCATTTATTACATTCATTGACGATTATTCGCGTTATATGCACCTATATCTGATTAAGGAAAAATCTGAATCCTTACAAACTTTTATTGATTTTAAAACTTTGGTTGAAAACCAACTTGATCATAAAATAAAAGTTGTGAGATCAGATAGAGGAGGTGAGTATTATGGTAGACATACTGATATTGGTCAAGCTCCTGGTCCTTTCTATAACTTTTGCAAGGAACATGGCATAATTAACCAATACACCATGCCTGGTTCTCCTCAACAAAATGGTGTTGCTGAAAGGAGAAACAGAACCTTAATGGACATGGTGAGAAGTATGCTTGCTAACACTAACTTACCTACTTTCCTATGGACTGAGGCATTAAAAACAGCCGTTCATATACTCAATAGGGTTCCATCAAAATCTGTCCCTAAAACTCCTTATGAAATCTGGACAGGTAGGAAACCGAGTCTAAAATATATGAAAGTATGGGGCTGTCCTGCCGAAGCAAAAGTCTATAACCCTAACTTAAAGAAATTGGATCCTAAAACCCTTACATGTTTCTTTATCGGTTATCCTGATAACTCAAAAGGTTATCGTTTTTACTGTCCTTCCCACACTACGAGCATCATTGACACGCAGCATGCCACATTTCTTGAGAACTCAAAGATCAGTGGGAGCACGACAAATCATGACTCAGATTTGCAAGAAGTACAAGAAGCGGGGGGAAACCATTCTTCCGGTATACTTATTCCTCCGATAATTCCTCTTGTACCCACCGCTGCTCCTAATATCACTGATCCTGCTCCTCCTAACCAAAATACCGAGGGAACATCATCATCGCTTCCGAACGCTGAACCTAATATCACCGATTCCACTCCTTCTGTTACTGAACCGGAAAATCAACTCAGGAGATCATCTAGGGCACGCAGGGCCACAAATTTTGATGATTTCGTAACCTTTTTATCTGAAGTTGAGGACATTGGAAAGCTTACTGATCCTACCTCTTATCGAGAAGCCATTAATAGTGATCAGGCCACTCAGTGGAATGAAGCCATGATTGAAGAGCTTAATTCCATGCAACATAATGATGTTTGGGATTTGGTTGAAATTCCTAAAGGATCCAAAACTATCGGTTGTAAATGGGTCTTCAAAACCAAATTAGACCCGAAAGGAAACATCGAACGCTATAAGGCCAGACTGGTTGCAAAAGGCTTTACTCAAAAGGAAGGAATCGATTATCAAGAGACCTTCTCTCCTGTCTCTCGTAAAGATTCTTTAAGGATTGTTATGGCACTTGTAGCTCATTATGATTTAGAGTTACATCAGATGGATGTCAAGACCGCATTCTTAAATGGAGACTTGCAAGAAGACGTATACATGCGACAACCTGAAGGATTCATTCTAGAAGGTAAAGAGCATATGGTCTGCAAGTTGAAGAAATCCATTTATGGGTTGAAGCAGGCATCACGACAATGGTACCTCAAGTTCCATAAAATCGTAAAAGGGCAAGGTTTTCTAAAGAATCAAGTGGATCAATGCACCTATCTCAAGATCAGTGGGAGTAACTTTATAATCCTTGTCTTGTACGTAGATGACATCCTACTAGCAAGTAACAACTTGGATATGCTGCATGAGTCGAAGCGGATGCTTTCGCAAAATTTCGACATGAAAGATCTCGGTGATGCCTCTTATGTCATTGGTATCGAAATACATCGAGATAGGCATAATGGTGTTTTGGGTCTTTCTCAAAAGGCATATATTGAGCGTATCTTAAAACGCTATAACATGCAGCACTGTACACCCACTGTAGCTCCAGTAGTTAAAGGGGACATGTTTGGTTCTTTCCAAGCTCCGAGCACTGAGATTGAAAAGGAAGAAATGAGGATGATACCTTATTCGTCTGTAGTAGGGAGCATTATGTATGCTCAGGTCTGTACTCATCCGGATATCGCTTATATCGCTGGTATGCTGGGACGTTACTTATCTAATCCCGGAATAGCACACTGGAAAGCGGCTAAAAAGGTTCTACGATATCTGCAAGGGACCAAAGACTACAAATTAACTTATAGAAGAAGTGACAACTTAGAAGTAGTAGGATATTCTGATTCCGATTTTGCTAAATGCAAAGAAGATAAGAAATCTACTTCTGGGTATATTTTTATGTTAGCTGGTGGACCTATCTCCTGGCGGAGTCATAAACAGAAGCTGACTACAACATCCACCATGATGGCTGAATACGTTGCCGTTTATAATGCCTCTTGTCATGGGATGTTGTTAAGGAACCTGGTCAGTGGACTCAAAATCGTCAACTCCATTTCTAGACCATTGAAGCTTTACTGTGATAACTCAGCTGCCGTAACTTTCTCGAACAGTAACAGTTCAACTGGCGCTGGGCTGTATCTTGATACAAAGTATCTGTTCGTGCGCGAACGGGTTGAGGAAAATTTCCTTTGTATTGAGTACATAAGTACAAAGAATATGCTAGCGGATCCAATGACCAAAGGTCTTCCTCCTAATGTCTTCGTAGGACACGTGTCGAAGATGGGGCTTACAAAAGACTTAATTTAATAGCATATTGTACTTATTGGTCATTATTATTATCTTAATAAATTTTCCTCTATATACAAATTTTGTTTGTCTATTAGTTACGCTTTGAGCTCATAATGGTGTATGGACATTATTATAACAAAATTTGTCTTAGTCAATTGATCATTGCTTATTCAGTTTTAAATTTGAGTCATAGTTTGACTAGTGGGGGTCCTGAGTTGATATTCTTCTCTACGGCTGTACTTATTAGCTATGATTTCAGTTTAAAACAAAATGAGTATTATCCCGGCCGGACTTATTGATACTCATAGATAAAAGATCGCTTGGTCAAGTGGGAGAATGTTGGAACCACCTTAAAAGTGACCGTCACTGATCGTTTATCATTCCTGATATGATAATTGACAATAACTGAAATCCCTATGTCTGGTAAATATATGATGGGCGTATTTACTATTATTGACATACTTTAGGGTTTCCCATTAGGTGATTGGAACTATGGGGAATTATACTGCACATAATAAACACCAGAGGGTTAAAAGTGTAAGATACTCTTATTATAAATAGAGTACCCTAATCCTTCTTTTAACCCTAATGAGATATCGCTAATTACCCTAGCCGTGTGCCTCCCCTCGATCGACTCTCTCAAGGATCGATCATCATCATCCCATCATTATACGATCACCTCGTTCTGGGAACCCGACAATCAATGGCAAATATGTTTAATGCTTTCACTGGATCCTCAGGATCATCAGGTATGTTTTCTTGTCATCTTATTATCTATCAAATACAAATCATGATTATTCCAACAATTACTTAATGACATTTGAAGCACCTGCACCCACAACAGTTACAGTAAGTCAAAACCCACCTTAGAACTACCACCTTACATTATTTGGTATGTCATATAATTATGAAATCGTTCATGATGACTAGGCTTTTAACATATTCAGTCTTTTCTATTTCAGGGATATACTGGCGTGGTGAATTTGATCGAATATACTAGAGGTCTGTCTCCTATGTAACAACCAGGTATGACTAATAATTCCTTTCATACAAAAAAATTGTTATGTCATCTGTGTATGTGTTTTCAGATGATATAAAGATATTTGACTATTAAATAAATATCTTAAATACCCCTCAACAATGACCTAGTATCAGAATCGTGTGTTCCAAAATCAATTGATTTGTAAACAAGTATATTCCATGAGAGTTATGTGTTGTATGCGTTTGCAGGAAATCATTGCGACTGCTGCAGCTTCTTTAAATCTCCACTTCATGACTCGGTCAACATCAGTATGTTTACGTAGGACTGATCTGATCAAAGGTGCTGACCGAGTACCTACTTTCCAGGCCTACCTTATTTTGCGATTAAGGTTTTTCAGAGGGTTGTAATGCTAATCTTTTTATTGGTAAGCACTTGCTATAGGACACTCGGTAAACAACTGTTTTCAGTTAGCACTTACCCAGATCACAGTTTTACCCGGTTAGCACTCACGGCTCCCAAGTGAGCCTTTTGGTTTCATCTTTGAGCCATATTTTTATGTCCTTTGTTGAGTTTTTAACTTCAAGGGACCATAAGCTATTTCTTGTATAATCAATTGATTGGTGTTTGAAATGAAACCAGGGTGCTGATATCATGGTGAGGGTGCAAAAAGGTCGATGGTGGACGAGCTGGAAGCAATGCTGGATGTAGTGGATCCAGAGACGGCAGTAGGTGGGCGGTCCGCATCTTTGAAGTGGAGGACCTTCGATATGTTGGATGGTGTTATCCAAAAGGAAATAGCAGAAGGTGTGGCTGAGGTTGTGCGCATGCTCGGACACGAGAAGCCCGATGGTTCTGAAGCCTTTGAAGTTTGCTTGTCAAGTCCATCCAGGAGAATATGATAAAGATTAAGTAAATGTGACATTAACTTGATTAAACGATAAGTTTCTTCTAATAAAAAATATCATTTTGGGATTTCAAGAATTTGTTCTTGATTAATTTAATATTATTTATTTGTTCTATTATATATAATTATATATGAATATGTATAGATGAAAATAAATATAAAATATACTCTTTAGAAAGGAATTGAATTTTTAAAAGAGTAACTAAAGATGACTTTTAGTGAAGAAATTGAATTTTTAAAAGTGTAACTAAAGATGACTTTTAGAGAAGATTTGGAGTTTATGTATCTAAATATCATGTTTAGAGAAGGTTGTGGTAGTGTAACTAAATGATATCTTTAGAGAAGGTTTTCAAAAAGTGTTACTAAAGGCAACATCTTTAGAGAAGCTTTTCCATTTCCTTCTCTTAAAGTGTGTTTTTAGTTACTCTTCTAATCTATCACAAAAGATTGAAAAGCGTCACTAAAGTTGACTTTTAGAGAAGCTTTTTGAGAAAAATTGACTAACCTTTAGAGAAGCTTTGAAAGTGCATCTAAAGCCCTACAAAAGCGTCTCTAAAAACATCTTTAGAGAAGATTTAAAAAGTGTATCTAAAACATTTACCTACATTTACATAGAGAAGCTTGTTGACGGAAATAAAAAACTTCTCTAAAGGCTTTAGAAAAGCTTTTAAGGGTTTTAAGTACAAAAGAAAACCTTCCCTAAGGTCATTTCTCTTGTAGTGTCAACATATCTCCATTTTTTAGATTAATTACATCATTACTTATATTATTAAAATATAACATATATCTAATAAAATATTATTTTTCTCTCTTAAACATTTCATTTTAAAATTTATTATTGGTAAAATATAATAAAAAGATACTTATCTCTCAAGATACTCATTTTTGGAGAAATTTACACACTTTCGGTAAGGTAATATGACTTGGTAAACACTTACCAAGTAAACGTTTGGTAAACAACTTATAGTCTTACATTAACAAATTTTCTCTAAAATTTAATATTAGATCATAGATAAAGAATATAAAAAACAATTTACATGTGTATCATTTGTATCTCTAATTTTTTGTCATATTATATTTCGGCCCCCCAAATTACAACGGTCGTGTTCCGCCCCTGCCTTGACAAGAATGTCCCATGCCTGTTTCGAGAAAGTGACCGATCCAAGTAAAGATACAAGTGTATCAGCAACGGAGGAAATGATGCCATTAATTATCAACACTATTAAACGAAAGACTTTTACCTACAAACTTTTTCCTGGAAAATTTATCGCTAAAGGGTAATTGGTCACAAAACCGTCACAAAAGTTGGTGGGTAAATTTTTGGTGGTTAATGCAAATCAGTGACAGATTACCCAGGGATTCTCTGGGTGATCCATGGGTATTTTCTCGAAAAAAAGCGGATTCTACCGAACTATTGATATTTTCTAGGTGATCTCTAGGTAATCACCAACGGAAATTTCCCTAAGCGAGTTTTGTAGGTAAAGTCATTTGTTTTGTAGTGCAATTGATCCTGGCGAACCCAATGGATGTAACTTGAATCTGATTACAAAAGGTACGACAAAGAACCATCCGTGTATCCCTGAAGTCCATAACTAATTAAGAGAGGTTCATTTGGACCTTCCAAGTTGGAAAATTTTGCACCGGTAAATTTGACAGAGGTAGGATTCAAGACAACCAGTGACATGTTGTCGAGAGAGGAATGATATTTGTAGTGATCTTATTGTCATCCTGGTTAGTCATTGTTGGAGAAGAGAAATAATAGGTGGAGTGGGTAAATGGGAAGAGAAGCTTAATGGAAAACAAGAAGTGCCGTCAGATTTGATAAGCTCTGTTACCATAAAAAGTTGAAAATTCATCAATTTCAGTATATAATGTATATACAACAAATATATATACCGACGAAGTATTCGACGTCATCTAGAAAACAACCCTCCTTTTCATTATTTGATTTCCTACTCTTTTAAGATTCAACCATTAAATTTACCATTTTGTGTTGTTGACCACAAGCAATTTATACATGATTTGGTATTTTATAGGATTTGGTATAAATGATATAGATTTGAAGACAATTCATATCTTATTGACTAAAAAGTGAACTATAATTAAGTTTTTTTTATATTTTTTTTAAAATAGAAATGGAATTGGTTTTTATAAATAATATAAAGTCACCAATTACAATAAGATGGCAGGCAAACGAGCAACAAGCTGTGCCGCAACCCCCTTTTGGATGGCAAAACCAATCCTACTAAAAATAAAATTTTGTGACTTAGGGGTCGAAAAATTACTTTGCACAACCCGTTGAACCCTAGTCAAAAACTCCCTTGCTTCCGGAGCTAGGAAACCAAAAGTATCGAAAGCAAAAGGGATAAACACGTGTTGATTCTCTACACAGGCTTTCTCGTGTTTAGCAACTTTGCTCGATTCCGCTCTCAACGCAGCTTGGCCCGCCACAAACCCATTTTCCCTAAGCCCAACAAGAGGGGACACTCCAGTAAGATCCACACAAGCATGTTTCCCCCCAGCCCACCCAAACACAAGTATATCAGCTGGCCGTAAGGTAGATCTCCCTTCAAGCGGATCCGTCAGAAAGTTCACCGGGGCCTCCTTTTTAGAAGAAATTCCAGCCCGTTTAAGAACATCATACAGAACATCCCTAACCAAATCATGCCTATATTTGAAACCAGGTAACTCCTTGCAATGGACCGCATGCTCGCCAAAAGAATCCAGACAGGCCTTGCGACAGACTGGGCAAGGCTCATCAGCTGGAAACAGAGGGATCATTAGGCGGTACTTAAGGATAGCCCGGTACTCCAAAGCCGACATATGTTGACCCAGTCCTTCAATGGGGATAACCGTAAAAAAATCCTGAGCATGATGAGCTCGGAGACATTCAAACACCGCTTTTTGGCGAGGGGATAAATCAAACTTCACTCCCAAACTCTGGACGATTCCACTAAAAAGGGCACACGCCAAAACATTCTAGGCTTTTGGGGGGGCGGTGTCCTTGTTAGAGAAACCGCTAAGATCGAAATCAGGAATGGCCATGCGCAAGCTTTCCATCGCACACCCATAATCAGAGTCCAACCCATCAATACCACATCCCTGAAGAATGTGGTCTTGCAAACTCCAAGATTGCGCCCTCGAGGCCACAAAAGCATAAGTAGATACATCCTCAGCCGAACATAACCCCAACCCACCCAACCGAGCCGGAAGGGATGCTAGCCTCCATTGAAAATCCCAAAAAAAAGGACCCCCACAAACCACAATAGCCTTTATCGCCCTCCGAAGTCCATTGTCAAAAATAGAAACAGCTTCCCCTATATACATAGGTTGGCACGTTCTTAGACCGAACAACAGCTTTGCGACACCCATACATGAGCGGAGCAAAAGGAGCTCCGATTGAGGGTCCCGCAGACTTGGGAGGCAACTCATTAGTTCCACAGCACGAGATGCCCTTTTCACGGCCAAACTACTAATAAACCCCGCATCCTGGCTAACAGCGCCTCCAAGGAGTTTCACACCTAACGTCGGCCTCCCGATCCCTCGGGGAAACAATCCATCCTGCACCTTCACCCCATTGCATGACGGCCAAAAAACTTCTGTTTTCTTAATGTTGAGTTCAAGGCCCAGGCGGGGCCCCTCAGCCCTGATAATATCTAAGGCTTTAGCTACCTCTTTAGTGTCTCCGATAATCGTACCATCATCCAAATACCAAGCATGGAAAAGAAGCTTGCAGCAGTCCCTGATCCGGTGAACAAGTGGGTGCAAAACTAAGGCAAAAAGGAGAGGCCCTAAAGGGTCCCCCTGCTGAACTCCAGTGGTGGACCAGATATGATCATCACCCACATATAACCTCGCCGACTGACCATATAGAAAATCCACCCATAGGGAAATGGACGGGCATCGAGTCCGAACCTCATGCAGCAGGGTAGTCCGATCCACCAAGTTGAAGGCATTAGAGAAATCCACAGTAAGCATAGCCAACGACCCATATGCGTGAAACACATTTAAGAATCTATTCGCGCTATGGAGCACGGCCTCTGCCCCGCTGGGGACTCCCACCCCAAACTGAAAGTCACAAAGGTACTTGGACATCTCCTTCCGGACACCCCTCATAGCCACCTTAGAGACCAACCTCCTCCAAATCGCGCCCACGGCAATAGGCCTAATCCCATTGTCCGGCTTGAGCAACGGCGTGAGGGGCGCAGATGCAACAAACTCCGCCAAAACCTTAGGGCACCTCCCCCCAGCCATAAATTAACCACCACAGAGATAGCCTTGAGTAACCCAACGGCGATCGCCGACCCCTCTCCGCAAAAAGCATCTAAAATGTGCTGGGCCCTCAAACCGTCCCGCCCACAAGAAGTCCCTTTTGGGAAAGATTGAATATACCCAAGAATGCTATCGACATCCACATCCAGGGGGGGCTCAGAGAGCAAGGAAACAGGCATAACCGGCGGGGGCAGAATGGGATGCTTAGCCAACAACGCTGTCAGCGTATCCGTACCGAAAGGTGCAACCCCCGAAGAACATAAAACTTTAACAGCAGCAGTGAAATGCCCGTCCGCAACTTTCCTCAAACATTGTTTAACATTGGCGCACCCCGTTGAGCTATCGGACCCAGAGACAAGCTCACCCTTTCCCGAGACCACCCTCAAGGGTTGTGCAAACAGCGTTAGGATAAGTTCAATAAAACCATCCCCACCCCAAGCTGCCAACGACCGCTGAATACTATGGCATTGCAAAGACTTCCGATTACCACCCCTGTGCTCCTGACGGTTAGAAGGCCTGAAAACACGCAACGTGCAACGTGGTAACAACAAAAGTTTTACTCACGCCTCAATAGACGTTGGCATAGCCGCCACCTTACCCAGAGCAGCAGCTAACGCATGAGAAAACGCCATACGACAACTATGAGGGATGCTTTTAACAGTCGTGATAGGTAAGGAGAACACCCGGTCAAGGAGAACCTCATCCACCACCACCCCTCCCAAAGGAACCACTTCCCTCCCAACATGTGGCCTAGCGATCCCCACTACAAACTCCTCCACATCTCCCGCAACCCACTTGAACCGGGTCATCCCATCCGCATGATGGCATGCCCGGCTGAGAGCATGCAAGCACATACACACCCCACACAACCATTGATCCGTGACCTTTAAAGCCTCCCCAACCGAAACAAACAATTCACAAAAATATAGAATTTGCATAGTACTGCATGCCCGGCAGTGGGTCTGTGTGTGTCCGGCGGGCAGTTGCCGAATAGTACTTTTTTTCTATATTTTTTGCTAACAAATTCTTAGGTATTTGCTGTTTTAGAGTTAGTTGTTACACATTCTTTGATATATTTTTAGTTCACCCTTTTTGATATATTTTTTAACACGTTTATTTCCTCCTGTTTAATTATCCTTGCATTTAAATCTAATAGTTTTCAAAGACAACCCATATATACCTTTTAGACGTTAGATTTCAAAAGCAAGTGGGCCCCGTTAATTTTAGTCTGGACTCTGGAGTAGCCGTTGGGGAACGACAACGTTATTACATGTACCGTTGGAGGTAGCGGCCAGTTGTAATCATATTAACATTTACACCCCTCATGTTTTAGATAACTCCACTTAAGCCCTTACATGTTTGATAACTCCACTCAATCCTTTTCTTACACAAAAATATAGAAAAAAAAGTATTTTCATAATAGCATTCATCTTTAAAAAAATCATTTTTTGAGCAACAATTTGCATATCCTAAATGCATTTTTTTCTTGGTTGTTAACATAAAATTTCTTTTAATAGAAATTAGATGTCACATGACAAAAATCAGTTAACAAAATGATTTTATAGATTTATGTCTTTTAATGATACAACTTTTTAAGTGTAAATATATCATATAACCATATTGATATTGTTTGATAAGTAAGATGATCTTGCAAATGTTTATTTTAACGATAATCATATAAAAATAATGATAATAATAATAATAGAACATTAAGAACTTATTTAACCTTATGTTTTAATAAGTAATTCTTAAGACATAAAGCAAATAAAAAGTAAAAAACAAATAGATAGATAAAAATATATTTTCCAAACCATACAACAATCCCAATAAATATGTATGTAGTGAGACAGCTTAAACTATAAGGACTGTACCTGGAAATATGGTGAAAAAATGATCTTAAAGTGGAACTACCTTAAACTACAAGGACTATACATGAATTATCGTCATCTTTTTAACAGGGGGAATCAGCCCTTTCTCTACTCATTGTTTGTTGATCATTCATTTGGTAGCTCTTTCGTAAATCTCAAACACAAAAGTGAAGAAGATATTAAGATGGCGATGGTGGTGGTGATATCGCTCCCACTGATATTGTTCTCAGTGATGCTTGGCTTTGGGTGCTATTTTGTAGGAAGAGCAAGAGGCAGACAAGATATCAGAACTCATGCACAAACCTTTGGGGTTCCCATTGCTCCTCCTAATGCCAATCCTTCTTCTTCTTCTTCTTCTAAACCCAAAATCGCAGAGATGGTCTGATCGGTCATAATTCGGAGTTAATTAATTGTTGGTTTTGAGGTCATAAAACATTTTATTTGTATGTAAATTGGTTTGATGTGCAGACTGTTTTGGTTTTGGGAAATCTGGAAATTGGGAATTGAATTCATTTTATGTTTGAAATTCTTTGTGATGCTAAAAAGCTTGTGTTGTTTGGTAGATATGAGTTATGGAATTCGGTTTCAACCAAATTTGTGCTGCATGAATATTATATGATTGTGCCATTAACAAAAGAAGCAACTTCACCCTATATGCAAACGCATTCATTATCAAAGTTTTGAATTCAATGTTGTTCCGGTTCCTCTAAAATGTTGTTCATACTAGTGAGCAGAGAAGCGAACATCCATTGCAAATTGAAATGTTATCACATTTTATTCTAAAACATTATCTATGTTTTGATAGTTAAATAAGGGTTTTAAGTCGAATGGTCAATGTAATCAACCACATCCGTCGTTAGCCAAACCTTTATTAAGCAGTTGATTAATAAGTTTAAAAAATTATCCTTTATGTGGGTATGATATCTATCATTAGTAAGAAATTCATGGAGTTGGGTTGAAAGAAACCAGGTCAAGAAGATGACCAGGAGGACAGAAATTAATAATTTGTACTTTTGGTTTTTACAATACAATATGGCACCACAGTTTAACAAAAAAACTTAATTGTCTTCCAACTGACACTCCCTCACTTGACAGAACATTGATCACCTTTTCAACATAATAAGTTACCACAATCTTCTCTGATATCCATGGCTCCATCCTCTCCCTCGATTCAACAAATTTTCTTCCCTCAAACATTAGAGGTTTGAGCTTCGTTTGGCACTGTTGTTTCTCCTCTCTGCTCCCTAAGTTGTTTTCATTGTGTTTAGTTTCACTTTGATTTTCTTTGTTTTGTGTCTTTCTCACAGCATCATATTTGAAATCAAATATTATTCATCTGGAATGGGTTTTCTTTGTTGTGGACGTGTACGGTAAACGTGTTATATTTTTTGATGCTCATAAAGTATTCGATAAAATGTCTCAAACAAATGTGATTACTTTGGAACTCATCAAAAGTGTTTGATAAAATGTCTCCGGCACTTTGGAAAAATCTTTGATGATGACAATTCCAATGTGATTGCTTTTGGTATCATTAGAAGACCAAGTCCTCGTTCCATCCTCCCACATGTAATCTTTTTTCTGGTATTGTTAGAAGACCAACCCCTCTTTCCATCCTCAGGTGATCGAATTCAATGGGTAATGGTTCTACCTCGAGGCTCACAACCTGTCTTGGGGATAATGCTACCAGCTATAAAGATCTTACTATCATGGGGGCTGATGATGCATGCTGCCTCCTATGATGTCTTTCTAAGCTTCAGAGGTGAAGATACTCGTTATTCTTTCACGGATCATCTTTATGATGCCTTAGGACGAGCAGGCTTTCTTACTTTTAGGGATGATGATGAAATCGACAGAGGTAGAGAACTAAAACCGGAAATAGAGAGAGCAATCAAAACATCCAAGGCTTCAATAGTTGTCTTGTCAGAGAAGTATGCAACTTCCACATGGTGTCTTGAAGAGCTTTGGTTGATTCTCGAGCAAAGGAGGGAGTGCAATCATTTTGTTCTTCCGGTTTTTTATCATGTGGATCCCTCAGATGTTAGGAAGCAAAATAAAACTTTCAAGATACGAGTCAAAACATCTACAAGGTGGACATATGCCAACGTGAAACGGTGGAAGGCAGCTCTCACCAAGGTTGCCGATTTTTCAAGCTTTGTTGTTTCTGGGTATGTTTTGACTTAATTTTCAATGTTAACCAAAATACTTCTTAATTGATGCCGTTGTGATATAATAAGTATTATGATTACTATGGGTATAATGTCAATGTAATGAATATGAAATCCACTTCAAAGAATCCCTAAGTTTCATACACTTGACTAAACTTACCTTGTGTTGTTACAGGCCTGAAACGAAGTTGGTGAAGGAAATTGTTGATACCATTTACAATGAACTAGATCACAAAAAGGTTCATCTTCCACGCAATCTAACAGGGATGGTCATTCGATATGAGGAGATCACTTCCTGGTTATATCATAATCTGATCTCACATATTTAGCAATTTGCGGCATGGGAGGAAGTGGCAAAACAACGTTGGCCAAGTACATTTACAATTCAAATTGGAAAAAGTTTGAAAACATGAGTTTTGTTGAAGACATTGGTAGGAAATGTAAAGAATCCCATGATTTGGTTGAACCACAGAAACAACTTCTCGCGGATATTTTAGGGGGTCGGAAGAGAAAAATACCTAGTGTTTCTCATGGTACGTGTAAGATTGAGGAGGCATTGCAAACGAAAAGGGTGCTTATTGTTCTTGATGACATTGTTGAAGAGAGACAGTTGGTTGCTTTACTTGGAACTGGGGAGATTAATGCACAAAGCAAGATTATAATAACTACAGAAAACACAGATAACTGGTTTATGTTCTCATCTAGTAGGTGTAGGTGTCAACAATATAAAATGAAGTTATTGAACGAAGATGAATCATTGGAGCTTTTAAGTCTTCATGCGTTTGGATGCAAGATTCCGACACAAGGTTTTAAGGATCTTGCGGTACAAGCAGTAAAGTATTGTGAAGGAAATCCACTGGCTCTTCAAGTGTTGGGTTCGTCTCTATCCAAGAGCAATACCATCCAATATTGGAAAAGTCAATTGAGAGTATTGACAAAGGATTTCCATTCTCGAATTCAAGGCGTGCTCAAAAGGGGATACGACTCATTGCCATTTGCCTCACAGAAAGAGTTGTTTTTGCATATTGCTTGTTTTTTTATTGGTAAAGACATGGATTACGTGGGAACTATATTGGAGCCTGATTACTCAGCAGTATCTGGGATCAAAACCTTAACCGACAGACGCCTTCTTTCAGTTTCACCTAACAATAAATTGATGATGCATCGATTGCTGCAAGAGATGGGAAGAAATGTAGTCCGTCAAGAATCATTCAATCATCCTATGGAACGTAGCAGAGTTTGGCTTAGCAGCGACTCTTATAAGATACTGAAAAAAGGAGAGGTAAGATGCTTATGTGTATGAAGCCTCCTGTTTCATCCAAATTTTTATAGGATCATCTGATTTCCTTTCAGGGTTCAAAAGCAATAGAAGGCCAAACTTGACATGAAAATGCTAAGGGAGGAAGAGGAGGAGGAAGCTTTCATGGTAATAATACTACATAATAAGTAAAAGCCAACATTTTTGGATCTTATAATTGATCAACTATATTTGATTTTATACTTTTTTTAGGTTATATTTCATCCCCATGGATACTTGGAAACTACCCTTTTTTCCTTCATCCCCGAATAGGTGAATATGATTTCTATTGAAAGTTTTAAATGATAAGAGGGATGAAACCTGACATTCATTTTCTAGGTATGATGTATGCTTACTAACTCTCTTCATGATAAATTTGCAGTCATCAGACCTCACGACAGATGCATTTAAAAAGATGGAAAAACTAAAACTACTCCAGCTAAATTTTGTAGAACTCACTAGATCCTATGAGAATTTTTCAGTAGATTTAAGATGGCTTTGTTGGCTTGGATTCCGTTTAAGAACCATACCCTCCGAATTATACATGGGAAAGATGGTGGCTATAGATATGAGCTATAGCAACTTGGAAGTATTTGATCCACCCATGGTAGGTCTTTTTTATGGATTGTCCTCTTAACTTTTCATATTTTAATTTACTGGTCTTTATGTGGATAAACCTTGTTACTTTTGCAACAGGTTCTTCATTCATTGCAGATCCTAAATCTTAAAGACTCGCATAATCTATTTGAAATCCGCAACATCTACAGGATCCCTCGTCTTGAGACTTTGATTCTTTGGAATTGTCACAATCTGGTTAATGTATGTGAAACCATTAGAGACCTTAAGAATCTCACTCTTTTGAACATGACAGGGTGTCAAATCCTGTGCAAGAGGGACCTCAAGAATCTGTTAATAGCTTCTACTTCTACTTCTACTTCTACTTCTGGTAGAGTCGTCGCCTCCCATTTCCTTCCCGCGTTCATTACAACGCTTATTTCTCAACGACTGCAATCTAGAGTGTACCGATTCCTTTCCCCTAAGTTTCAATGCTCAACCATTTCTGCAGTACTTGAATTTAAGCAATGGCTTATTTGAGTTCCTGCCTTATTATGATCATCTTATAAATCTTCGTGTCCTAGACTTGAGTTTCTGCTCAAGGCTTAAAAGGCTTTTACATCTGCCACGTACACTTGCAGAGTTGTATATATATTCCTGTAAGTCACTGGAGAAAATAACTTTCCAATCACCTCAATTCATTTTGCAAGAGATTGGCTATGAAGGTTGTATTCATTTAGTTGAAATTGAAGGCTTTATCAAATTGGTACCCATAGCCAAACTAGATGAAACTGATT
Organism: Saussurea involucrata; assembly: GCA_033807775.1. NCBI lineage: Eukaryota > Viridiplantae > Streptophyta > Magnoliopsida > Asterales > Asteraceae > Saussurea > Saussurea involucrata. Next base: position 222,195,146 of record CM066320.1, read on the forward strand.
TGGGACATTTCAAGTGGCTGAAGAAATATCAAAGGCATGAGGTGCTCCTGGTTGGTGATGATGAGCTCACCAAAGGCAGAAGTTCCAATGTCCAGGTTTGTTGTTCATCACATGCATATATGAATACAAATACATCCACATACTGACATACCACCTGCAAACTGATCATTCATATATGAATGACTGAACTCACTTGCTTGTGTGGCACAGATGTTGTATGAATTCGATATAATGAGCACATCTCTGCCAGAAATAGAGGATTCAAACACGACGACTGAATATGTGTCAGAATCGACATCTTTATCCTTTGATGTGCCTTTGTCTCCCACGAACAGGAGGCTCAAGGGGTTAAATGTAACTTTGAAATATACATTATCAGGTGATGATTGGGCATGGTTTGCTAAAATCAGTACGAACAATGGTGTTGACTTGATGTACAACCCCAAAGTCTTTGGTAAACCTAGAGCTCATGAAGCTTGTATATGGTTAAGCTATTGGCCAATCGGAAACACATTGAAAACCGGAGATACAGTTAATGTGTCTATTGCTGTGATGAGTGGATTGGAGGTACATGAATGTGGTGCATGCCTTGCGTACACCGATGATGATGAAATAGCTGACGAAAAGCTGGAAAATAACAATGGTTGGGTAGAAACTCTTGGAGGAAATTTGTCTGGATTTCAACTAAGCACGGGAGCATACTATCTTTGTCGGCGTGATTTTTTTGAGTCAATGGAGGTTGGCAGATTGAATCCAGGTTGGCTTAGTACTTTAGTTGGTGATGCCATCGACTATACAGGTATATATCTGCCAAATTCTGGGTGTTTGTAATTGAAATGATGCTGCAAATAATAGAGATGGTTCCCATTATTTTCAAATTGTTCCAGAGGTTCGAGGATGGAGAAAGACTGGTCGACCTAAGCAGTCGAATCCATCATTTACAGAGTTGAAGACTGTTAGATGCATCATCCATGGTCCTGAACAGGTATATATGCTCTCTCTGGAATAATTATTTATTACATGAGTTCACTTAAGGTGAAAATATTAAGCGGAACGTCAAAATCTAGTTAATATTTTGCTTCTTAATTAATGAAATAATCGAGTTTTCTTAAATGGGTTCTGTTGTTTATACAGGAAGAAATTTACAAGATTCCAGAGATGTCTAAATCATTTGAGGTCACATCAAACATACGAGGTCGGGGAGACAATAAAATCGACAACTGGATTCTCTGCTTTTCCTGGATTTGAAAAAATTAGGCGGCAACAAGAAGAGAAAGAACAAGTGTTCATTGGGTCGATTGATCAAGGAACAACAAGCACTAGATTCATCATCTATGATAAGCATGTTCAACCCATTGGATCACACCAGGTCGAGTTCACCCAGTTCTACCCAGAAGCAGGGTAATCAAAAATTTCAATATTTATTGTTTTATCGAATTTTAATTTTTGAAAAAGATCTTACCTATCTTCCTTTTTTGGCTTTCTCTGTGATACCTACAGATGGGTTGAGCATGATCCGGAGGAGATTCTTGAAAGTGTGAGGATATGCATAGAGAAGGCCATCGATAAAGCCACATCTGATGGCCATAATTTAGATAATGGCCTCAAAGGAATCGGTATCGCCAATCAGAGGGAGACCACAGTTGTTTGGAGCAAATCTACTGGGGTTGCTCTTTATAACGCCATTGTTTGGATGGATACTCGAACCAGTTCAATTTGCAGGTACGTTTCCATCAATCTTTTTCACAATTCCTACTTTTTGATCTAAATCCACTTTGTTTTCATCAAAAAATTGGCAACCCCTTTTGAGTTTTTTAATGATTGTTTAGGAAATTGGAGAAAGAACTATCAGGGGGAAAACCCATTTTTTAGAATCATGTGGTCTGCCTATAAGCACATATTTCAGCGCACTGAAGCTCTTATGGCTGCTGGAAAATGTGGATGCTGTAAAAGCAGCTGTTAAGAAAGGGGATGCCCTTTTCGGAACCATAGACTCCTGGTTGATCTGGAATTTAACCGGAGGTGTTGATAACGGCATACATGTCACTGATGTCTCTAATGCATCAAGAACCATGCTTATGAGCTTGAGAACACTTGATTGGGACGAATCCACATTAAAAACACTAAAGATTCCTAAAAGCATTTTACCAAAAATTGTAAGCAATGCTGAGGTTATTGGTCACATAACAAAGGAATGGTTGATTCCTGGAATCCCAATTTCTGGATGTCTAGGTGATCAACATGCAGCAATGTTGGGTCAATCTTGTAGGAAAGGCGAGGCCAAAAGCACTTACGGAACAGGTGCTTTCATACTTCTTAATACTGGCAAGGAAGTGATTCAATCAAAACATGGTTTATTGACGACTTTAGCCTTCAAGCTTGGGAGAGATGCTCCTACAAACTATGCCCTTGAGGGCTCAATTGCCATAGTTGGAGCTGCTGTTGAGTGGCTGAGAGACGGTCTAGGGATCATCAGTTCTGCTAGTGAAATAGAGGAGTTGGCTGCACAGGTTGACTCAACAGGCGGTGTTTACTTTGTTCCAGCTTTCAATGGATTGTTTGCACCATGGTGGCGTGATGATGCTTGTGGTGTCTGTATTGGGATTACACGGTTTACAAACAAGTCCCATATAGCTAGGGCTGTGCTTGAAAGTATGTGCTTTCAGGTGAAGGATGTGTTGGATTCAATGCATAAAGATGTTTCTGGTGAGAAGGGGGAAATAAAAAACGAAAAGGGACAGTTCTTGCTTAGGGTAGACGGAGGAGCCATTGTTAATAACACGCTTATGCAGATTCAGGTACATTTTCGCATGCACGTATCATTGAATCTCTAATTATGTCATCAATATTTGTAGATTATGATCTAAAGTTGGCATTTTGCAGGCCGACTTATTGGGTAACCCAGTGGTGAGACCAGCAGACATAGAGACAACAGCGCTTGGTGCAGCCTATGCAGCTGGTTTAGCAGTTGGAGTTTGGACAGAAGAAGAAATATTTTCCAGTGGGGAGAGAATGAAGAAAGATACCATTTTCAATCCTGCCTTGAATGAGGAGGTAAGGAAGAAGAAGGTAGCCTCCTGGTGCAAAGCAGTGGAAAGAAGTTTTGATTTGGCTGATTTGTCCATGTAAACCACAAATCTACTACGTCATACCTTTGGGTTAGCTCACTGACAACAAGACTCCTTAAAAATGGCTCGAGTCCCTCCAAGACTACCGGAGTTTTTATGGTCGTTCTCCTGGCTCTATGAGATTAGTCTAGGAACACGCTTAAAAAAAATACGTGTCACGCCATTTCTTTTTTAGAATTCCCTTTCTTCATCCCCTAGGTTACTCCGTTTGTTTAGTGCAAGAAACAACCCGTTCAATCTATCTTTGTTTCTGTTACCTATGCCTCATAATAGGATGTTATAAGTGTTGATTTTCATTTGTTAAATCTATGATTCTTATTTTATTTTGTCATTATTGATGTGTTTGTAAGTATATTTATTGTTCAAAAATTTATTACTCATTTATAGCACAAAAACAGGTTAGATGTTATTTCAACACAAGTAACATGTACCCACGCTTATGAATACATAGTACTGGTTGTCTCAATTTCCAGCCAACGTATGGATTCGAAACGTCCATGAATTGGATAGGCAATAAGATAGTATATGGGGTGGCTGTTTCTGAAATTAAGGAGGACGGATTCTGTGTGAACCATTTCGGAAAACAGAAAAGCAATGTTAGAATTAGGCAAGTTCTGGGTGATGCTGGCAAGCATATGTTGCTTTTCTCCACAAGTTAACAAGATTTTCTGCATTTGTTACGGATCCAATTTTCCCAGAATACATAGAAAACGGTACAGATGAATAATACTTCCTTCCCTAGCCCTTGCAAAATCAAAACAGTTCTAATACACTGGCTCGCCATTTTGGGATCATCAAAGCAATAAACCACTAAATACAACTTAAACAAGACTCTTGCTAGGTGGACTGTCATTGCATACGCAGTTACACAACATCATAAGGCGGTAACACAATCAAGGGTTAGATTGGCACCTGCATTTTCTATCCATCGAGCACCCACTCAGCTGATCTGGGCTTCAGACCGAACCTGGAAAAGTAGTCAGGACATACGGTTAAGCATGCGCCACAAACACTGGTCTTTGATTAAATGACCTTCTGACGGTTATTTTAAATCCATAACTTTCTGACACAATAATGCCACAAAAACCTATCAAAAGGTCATGCATTTAATAAATACTTGTCCGGAGATCATTTTCTTGTTCGTTCAGTTCGCAGACCAAGTGAGAATCAGGAAGAAAACCTCGTTTTCGAACTTCAAAAACACGGCGGACAACCCGGTGTTGCTAGACGAGGAAAATGATAAAGAATCACCGACTATCATAGCGGTTTCCGATGACAGTAGTATAAGACAACAACAACTGTACCAGAAGAGTAAATGGAACAATGAATACGAACGCTGGATGTATGTTACCTCAGTGTTTGATGTTGGCAATGAACAACTGGAAAACGTTGTTGATAATCATGCTAGCTAGTATCTGATTCATGAATGCCTTATGTATTAATTATATTTTGTTTCATGAGATTAAATACTATGCTCTTCGTTAATGTATGTTACCTTATTGTTTGATGTTTGCAAAAGACAACTGGAAAACGTTGTTGATGATCAGTGCTAGTAGTAGTATCTGATTCATGAATGCATCAAGTATTCATGAATGTATTACCATGGGTTTCATTGTGATAAATGTTTTGTTTATTCATGACTATATTATGCCTTTAGATGAATTAAAATTATAAACCATGATGTTGAATTGGTAATGAAGAATGTAGTATCGCCATCTCAGGAATTCAGAAAGAATATTCGCAAAAACCAACTGAAGATTTTTCTACATCCTGTAATTTTGGATTATAAACAAAATCATTACTAAGAATGAGATACATGTTTACAGACGATAAATACAACTATCGAATTTCTTATACCAAAACGTTTGTAACATACACGAATCAGTGTAGTGATTACCATCATCTGTAAACAAAAAACAAAAACTTCTGCATGAGGAAAACACACCAAAAACCGGGATAAAAAGTAATAATAAAGAACGCCTACAATCATCATCAGAAGTCAGTCTCAGGTGAAGAATTCCATACACATTTTGCCTTGTATCCATGAACAGCAACAACGTCGCTCACAGACATCTCATTCATTGGCATAAATTCTTCCATTTTGAACAACCACTGCTCTACAAGAGGAACGATAAAAATAAAATAAAAATCCTACTATGATGCTACGTGCATTCAACAATCAGTGAAGATACATATAAACGGTTTTGGGAGGGATGTCAATCTTTAAAACATCCCTAAAAATCAGCAATTGATAGATATAACTGAATAATTTGCGAAAATTAAAAAAAAATACCAAATACAAAATGACGTAATTGCCACCGGCCACTAATTAATAAAAAAATCTTCATCAAACACAAATGGATGATCAAGATCGGTTTGCAAAATGTGTTAGTGTCATCAAGTTTGTAATTGAAACGAGTCCTATATAGGGGCAGGTTCAAACGAGAAGCTAAACCTTATGCGAGAATGCGAGAAGTGTGATATCATATATGATCAAACACATGTTATATTGGCAATACATAGACGTTTAACAACACTGTTTCATATATATAACAACATTGTTTCAAGTTTAGAAACATAAGCCCTTGAAAGACACAAGTACCTCAAAGTCGAGCACACGACGTATCAAAATCATCAGGTGCAACACGGGCAATCCAATTGCTAAGAGTCTTCTTGATATCCCCGTGATTAACATGAGCCAACTCATACATTCTACACAAATTCACCACAAAAGTCTCATTTAAAGCAGCAGTTGGAACTCTCTCTAATGCATTCTCCAACACCTTGATAGAATCCGAAAGATCCCGCAAATACATCAAGCAAAGTGCCTTATTATTAATTGCAACCACATCCGAATCATCTCTATCAATGCACTCCTGATACTCCCTCACAGCCGACACATAATCCCTTCCCAACCATAAACATCAATGCCTTATTCCTGTTCACAAGATTTTTCATCTCAATCTCTTCGCTCACAACTCCCTCAACCGCCCCAAAATTCGCTTTTGCACCTTCCAAATCCCCTAATTGCATTTAGATATAACCGAGCTTCGACATCAAAACCGCTCTAGCAACCGGAGTCGAGTCACGATTGATCAAATCCAAACATACTCCAAACTCTTTATGACTCAAATGATGACTTATTAATCACCAAACCCTCGCGTTTTCTCCATATGTCATCCGACATACCTGATGAATTTTTAGTTGATTTCTCCCTAACAAACTGCAATAACAAATAGAACCGATCTAGGGTTTCTTGACGATTGTCAACTCTAGAAGGGAGTTCAGCGTACAACCAACGGAGAACAAAGGGAGCCATGGAACCGTAGCGGTTAGGGTAGTGATGAGGATAATTTTCGTAACTGTAAATAACATTATCTAGACCATTTTCGAGGGAATCAAGTTCAGCTACTGCTTCAGAGAAACGCCGAAGTTTGGTGAGAGCTATGGCATAATAAGAAAGATAAATTAGGTGTTCATGGGGTTTGGTTAGAAGAGATTGGGTGCGTGCTCGAGTGACTTTATCAAGAATCGATCGCCATGAGCCACGGCAAGCAAGTTCTTGTAGGGACGATAGTTCATAGCAGATGTCGTTTAGCGAACCAAAAGCATTGTTAAGTGGATGATCATGGGTTGAAATGAGGGTTTCACCTTCATCTTCCACTGTGTTGGAAAGATCCATACTTCAATTTGACACAACTGTTATCCAAATTATATAAATTGGTAGAGCTTTCTTTAGGATTCACTTATCAGGGAACTTTCACAGTATTTCCATTCCCATGTACCTGAAAGAAAAAAGAATTAAAAAAACAGAATAAACAAGCAGCCTTAAATTCAAAGAGAACCATGACAAAAAAAACAGAGAGAATGTTGTTGAAAAAGATAAAGGGATCATGGAGCTATTCATTCACAAAGCACTAAAGATCAGATGCTAATAATGATGATGACTTGCCTACAAATCAAAGTGAACCAGGAACAGAAAGGTACACACAGCTTCATAGATTCAAGAGATAAAGAACATAATCAATGTAACATATAGTAGTACGTAACCAGTATTGCTGCATAACCAACGGGTAGAAACCCAGTAACCGAAATTACCAAATCGAACACTGTGATTGCGTAGCAGATTAAAAGAAGTGAATATAGAACTTCTATAAAGAAAGACTCTATGAAAACCCTAAAAGTTCAAAAATTGAGATCTTTGGATCTAAGGACTGAATACAGTTAACCCTATAATAGAAAATCACCTTTTCTGAAGTCTTCGTGATGGTCTGATTAGTCCGAAGTATTGGCTATATGAATGGAATAGCAGGGATTTCCAGCGGAGACGATGCAAAGGGCATAACGTTTTGGGGGAAGATGGGATGAGTCGACGGAGAAAACGCGACTAGGCAACACATACCCGAATTGGTTGACTACTCTATAATTTAACTATAACCAATTCTAGTGTATATTAACTAGTTTAAGTAAATCAGTTAAATTTATATTTTTATATTAATTAGTTTTAGTAAATTACTTAGATTTCTACTTTTATATCTTATTATCTAACATATCGTTGAATATTTAGTTTTTTTAATGTTTAATTAATTAAAACAAAAAGTTTATCATAATTAAATTTTATTTGAGCTAAAAAACTTCATGAAAATAAAGTTATGATAAATAAAATATTGTAATGGCCAAATCTAGGCTAAAATTTATCTAGTAATTTTGTTCCATAGATTTAGAAGATATATGTTTGTGTCCCAAGTTTTATTGATCAAATAGAGGGACCGAATTCTTAAAATGAAAGTTAAGGGAGGGACAAAATTTGTTATAAAAATAATAAGTACTTTGACTGACCAAACTGAATAATATAGTTGGTGGGACTAAATCTATTAATAAAAATAAAAGTTGATGGAGAGGAGCGTCACTAATGAAAATTATTTAACGGCATTAGAGAAAGGAACCTTATCCATTATTAAAAATGAAACTATAGAGACGATATTCGATAAAGATTCTTTTTAAGGAGGACTTTATTCGTTAATTTATTTAAACCATATGGAATTAACTCTTAAAATAATAACTTGTATTCTACAAAATTTATAATACAAGTTATATATTATAATTTGTATTTGAAACTTCTTTTATATACTCAAATTCAAAGTTAGTTTGTAACAAACCTTATAAATTTTGCAAAATTCTTCCCAAATTAATTATGTACCATTTTTATCTTTTAATGAAATAACTATTAATTTAAATTTGGAAAGTGTGAAATAATGAAATGTATTAAAAATTGGGTGATTTATTTGAAATTTATATAGTTGGATAATGTATTTAACATATTTAACAAAACCTTATTAATTAATCTTTTCTAGCACATGATTCCTTTAATTAACTCAAGAACTAATACCTTAACAAAATTATTTCTCAAAAATCATCAAGAATATTTAATTAACCTTCTCAACAAAAAAAATCCGTAATTGAATGGGAGAATCATTTCCATATATATATATATAGGGTCAGGTTCAAGAGAAAATCTTAAAAAAACGGAAAACTGAAGAACACCTTGGGGGCCCTTCATCTGGACGGTATGCACTTGTGTATACAAGTAATTTGTAACATGCACACATGCATAATGCATTTGTGCATAAAAACCAAAAAGTCAACTTAATTTACATGTATACACAAATGCATACCGTCCAGATGAAGGGCCCCTAGGGTGTTCTTTAGTTTTCCGTTTTTTTTAGGTTTTCCCTTGAACCTCCCCCCCTCCCTCTCTCTCTCTCTCTCTCTCTATATATATATATATAGAGAGAGAGAGGGGGATAATAAATGTTTAGGTAAAATTTCACCAGTCTCGACCACGACCAGATAAGGGAAAACATTTATTACACTTTTCCATAATAAGATAAAATCATAAGTACTTTATCATCTGACCAAAGTTAAAATCGAAAGTTACTCACGACACTCGACCGTCGTAAGGAACCTTACGACCTCGACCGACTAACATATGACATTTCTGTTATATTTTCACTGTTTAATGCAGGGTCAACACCATTAATGGCCAACGGACATAACCGACGAAGATCATTACGAGCATTAACTTTAGCAACCGTTACGACCGTTACTCAAGGTTTTATGGAGACAATTAAAGCCACGAAACCTATAAATACCAAGACTTCAGCCTCATTTGCGGACAACTGAATTCTCAAGAATACTCACGGCAAAGCACTCGAAACAAATAACTCTCTCTAGAAAGATCGCTCTCGACGCACGATTCCTACGCACGACGCTTACTTTTACACACGACGCACCAGTTTTTACGCACGATACACTTGTTATTTTACATTTCAAGTCTTTATTTCATTTGTATTGTAATCGTTGTACTCTCGACACTTGGAATATAAGGACATCGCTCATGTTTGGCGACCATAGTGCAGCGACGACCATCACTGTCGTCCGCGGGTTTTTTCCTCGTTGAGGTTTTTCCCGCGTCACCAAAATCTCGCGTCTCATTTACTTTTGTGTCTTCGTCATACTGTTTGTCGAATGATTTCTATTCTTTAGTTGTTAAGCACCACAATCAACCTTAAGTTATCCTTCTAGATGAGGGTGGAGAGTAAAAACTGGAAAAAGGTGTCTTTAAAATTAGTAGTCGTGGCTTTGGTTTGGGGCGTCACTTTGACAATTGTTAACGCTTATTTAGGTGGAAAAAGGTGAACTGGTGTTGGCCGGTTCGTGTTGCGGTTGAGGTCATAAGCTTTGCGGTTGAGGTGAGTTCTCTCACTACATAGGATGGGAATTATATTTGTGTTGCTATAGTTCGAGTGTGTTGATTATGATTGTTTATTGATATTATTGTGGTATGGAATATATATATTTGTGTGTATATATTGAACTGTGATTGATGTACTTCTTGATGGATGTTCCAAGAGGTATATGCATTTGTATAGCGAGTTGTGATTATATCTTCTTGAGGGTTGTTCCAAGAAGTATAAGGCCACTTCTTGATGGTTGTTCCAAGGAGTATGTGTATTGGTATAATGTGTTGTGATTATGTCTTCTTGATGGTGGTTCCAAGGAGCATAAGGATTATTATTAATCGTGTTATATTTTCTTGATGGATGTTCCAAGAAACTTATGTGCTGGTATGTTTAAGGGTGATGCTGATATAATTGCGATCCTATGTAAGGATTGAATTCACTAAGCTTCGTGCTTACCTCTTCCCGAAATCTTATGATTTCAGGTGCGAGTAGCAGTCGGGCGTGACGGTACACACGGGCGCAAGGCGAGGATGGTTTAAATTGATTTTTAGTAAATGGGGATTGATTTATATAACTTTTCCGCTGCTTAAACTTTGTTGATGGTTTTAAATAACAACGTTTATTCTTATTGTAATGTGATTGGTTAACTTTTGGTTTGACTATAATGAAATGTATTACTTTTAAAAATTTTAAATTCCTTGAAATTTTTGGGACGTTACAACTTGGTATCAGAGCACAGCTTGAGTGAATCAAACACATCTCGGTGTGTTTGGTCTTAAGTTGCGGCTATGAAATTTTAAATTCTTTTACTAAAATCTTTCAGAATAAAGGAAAAAGGAAAACCCGTTTGGGAAACGGTGATCGAGGGCACAGTGTGTACAGTCAGCCGACGCTATTTGGGAAGGTACAGTACTTAGTGTATTTATCGCTTTCTAGATCAGAGGGTATGCATGCTAGATTACCTATGTGGTTTGCATTGTACTGTATGATGATGGCTTGCTAGTGGGAATTAATGTTAGTTATAATAGGTTGTTAAGTGAAGGCCATATAGGTTGTATGCAGTAAGAATCGTATAGCCTTAGAATATTTGATTTAGTTCTATTGCGCAGCTCTTGTTTGAGTCCAACCGTTCTAGGATAGAATCTTGTATGTGAATGTCTATTTGATTCACGCTGCATGCGACTGGGTATTCGCGAGGCAACTCGTTATGGCTAATAGGGATTCCGTTATAGCAAGGGTAGTGGGATGAGATAAAATTCCTAGAGAGCTGGGAAGAGTGTATACATATGAGTATGTATGCTAGATTGCTTTGTAGAACAAAGGAGTATGTGTGCTAAATTGCTTGGTGCTTATTACACTGTACTGCATGTTTGTTGCTTGCTAATAGGAGTTCATGCTAGCCTTGGTAGGTTGTTAAGTGAATGCACTATAGGTTGTATGCGGTAGGAACCGAATAGCCCTAGAATGTCGGATTTAGTTCTATTGCGCAGCTCTTGTTTGAGTCCAACCGTTGTAGGATAGAATCTTATATTCGAATGTCTATCTGGTTTCCACTGTATGCGATTGTACGTTTACGAGGCGACTTGTCAGGGCTAGTGGGGATTTCGTCATAGCAAGGGTAGTGGAATTGGGTGGAATTCCTAGGGAGCTAGGAAGAGTGCGTACATATGCCGGTGCGGGCATATGTGTGTAGTTATCGGAGAGAAACTACCTGGACCCATCGGATGGAACTCGGAACGAGTGATGATAGGTGTGGAAGGTAGTAGTAGAGCTCCCACTATCGGAAACACAGGATCAATGCTCGAGTTGGGGAAAGTCACGAGGAATCCAAGGAGTTGAGCGTGAGCGTTGTTAGTGTGAGTTATTATGCGCTAATAACTCGTTGTAATATCTACCCGGAATAGCCATCACAAGAAGGAACGACTATGGTAAACCTACTAGTACAGTTGTGTACTTGTTTTGCTTTGATGTTTGATAGCGGGGCTACTCATTCGTTTGTGTCTCGCGCGTTTAGCGAGAGTTTGGGCCGGGTAGTAGGAAGGTTAGCGTGTCCTCTTGTGGTTGAGGTGGCGGATAGTAGGACCTTGACGGTCACGGATGTGTATCGGGGATGCACGTTGGAAATCCCGGGCGTGAGATTTCCCATCGTTTTGATTCCGATTGCGATGCGCGAGCTGTGTGTGATCATGGGCATGGATTGGATGGATACGTTCGATGCGGAGATTGTTTGTCGTCACAAACAAGTGCGGGTTCGAACCCCAAGTGGGGGAGAACTGTTGGTCCAGGGAGACTCGCTGAGACGGACTTCGACGATATGTTCAGCTGCGAGAGCTCGGAGATACCTTCAGCATAGTGGGCAGGGATTTCTAGCGTACGTGATAGTTACGCGCGTTGAGGAAGAGAAGAAGTCTGCGGAGAACGTGCCAGTTGTACGGGAGTTTGCTGATGTATTTCCCGATGATTTACCGGGAATACCTCCCGAGCGACAGGTAGAGTTTCGCATTGATTTGGATCCAGGTGCTGCTCCGGTAGCCAAGGCACCTTACCGCCTTGCTCCACCGGAGATGAAGGAGTTGTATACTCAATTGCAGGAGCTTCTCGAAAAGGAGTTCATCAGACCGAGTTGTTCACCGTGGGGAGCCCCGATTCTGTTTGTGAAAAAGGACGGGTCCCGGCGAATGTGTATAGATTACCGTGAGTTGAATAAGCTTACGGTCAAGAATCGTTATCCTCTGCCAAGGATTGACGACTTGTTCGACCAGCTTCAGGGAGCCTCGTGGTTCTCTAAGATTGATTTGAGGTCGGGGTATCACCAGATGCGGGTGAGGAGTGAAGATACGGAGAAAACGGCCTTTCGCACACGGTATGGCCATTATGAGTTTGTGGTGATGCCTTTCGGGCTTACCAATGCACCAGCAGCGTTCATGGATCTTATGAACAGGGTGTGTAGCCCAATGTTGGATCGATCGGTGATTGTGTTCATCGACGATATTCTCGTGTATTCGAAGACGAAAGAAGAGCATGAGATGCATTTGCGAGAAGTTTTAGAGATTTTGAGGCGAGAGAAGCTTTATGCTAAATTCTCCAAGTGCGAATTCTGGTTACGAGAGGTCCAATTCCTAGGACATGTCGTGAATCAGAACGGTATTATGGTCGATCCGGCCAAGATTTCAGCGGTGATGCGGTGGGAAGTGCCGAAGACTCCCACCGAGGTACGTAGTTTTCTAGGGTTGGCGGAGATTCATCCAAGATTTCTCCAAGATCGCGTTGCCTATGACCCGTTTAACGAAGAAGTCTGCTGCTTTTAGCTGGGGAGAAGAGCAGCAGAGGGCTTTTGAGGAGCTACGCATACGTTTATGCGAGGCTTCGGTGTTAACCTTGCCCGAGGGCATGGAAGACTTGGTAGTATACTGTGACGCTTCACACCAAGGTCTGGGTGCCGTGCTTATGCAACGCGGCAAGGTTATAGCCTACGCTTCGAGGCAGCTGAAGCCTCATGAGGCGAACTACCCGACTTATGACCTAGAGTTGGGAGCAGTGGTGTTTGCCTTAAAGACCTGGAGGCATTATTTATATGGCGTTAAGTGTACGATCTACACCGACCATAAAAGCCTCAAGTACCTGATGGACCAGCAAAATCTAAATATGCGTCAGAGAAGATGGCTCGATGTGGTCAAGGATTTTGATTGTGAGATACTTTACCACCCCGGTAAAGCAAATGTGGTCGCCGACGCACTTAGCCGACATCCGGTTGGCGAACCACTGAGGGGTTTGTGTCAGCGATTGACAGTTGTAGCACCTCTCCTCGAATCAATAGGTAGCGCCCAGGAAGTGGCAATTCTGGAAGAGAATGCCAAACGCGAGAGAGTTTCGAGAGAAATCCCGAATTTTGTCTGTGATAGTCGAGGCTTATTGACTCGGCACAGTAGAGTTTGGGTTCCCTTCACTGGTGGGAACCGACGGATACTGTTGGATGAGGCGCACAAGTCCAAGTTTTCGATTCATCCGGGGGCTACTAAGATGTACAGAGACCTACGAGAAGATTATTGGTGGCCCGGTATGAAGCGGGATGTCGCCAAATGTGTTGAAGTGTGTTTGACCTGTCGAAAGGTCAAGGCAGAGCATCAACGACCACATGGGAAGTTACAGCCGTTGGAGATTCCGGTGTGGAAGTGGGAGCAGATTACGATGGATTTCATCACGAAGCTTCCCAAAACTCAGCGGGGGAATGATGCTATCTGGGTAGTTGTGGATCGTCTGACTAAGAGCGCTCACTTCTTGGCTATCAGGGAGAGCTCCTCGGCGGAGAAGCTTGCAGAGGTGTTTGTGCGAGAGATTGTGGCCAGGCACGGGGTGCCAGTTTCGATTGTCTCCGACAGGGATACTCGTTTTACCTCCCGGTTTTGGGAGAAGTTTCAGTCGGAGATGGGTACACGGCTACACCTTAGCACGGCATTTCATCCGCAGACGGACGGGCAGAGTGAGCGGACTATTCAGACCCTCGAAGATATGCTTCGAGCCTGTGTTATCGATTTTGGAGGTAGCTGGGATCAGTATCTCCCTCCGGCGGAGCTTTCCTACAACAACAGCTACCACTCTAGTATTGGCATGCCGCCGTACGAGTTGTTGTATGGTAGGAAATGCAGGACGCCCGTTTGTTGGGGCGAGGTCGGTCAGCGGGTTTTAGGGAGCACCGACATAGTGCTAAGGACGACCGAGATGATTCAAATGGTTCGGGAACGGCTAGTTACTGCACAGAGTCGGCAAAAGAGTTACGCCGACAAGAGACGATCGGATCTAGAGTTTCAGGTGGGCGACTATGTGTTGTTGAAGGTTTCACCCTGGAAAGGGGTGATCCGGTTTCGCAAACGAGGGAAGTTGGGGCCCCGTTACATTGGGCCCTACAAGGTCATTGCTCGAGTGGGAAAGGTAGCTTACCGTTTGGAGTTACCGGATGAGTTGAGTTTGATCCACAACACCTTCCACGTTTCTCAATTGCGGAAGTGTGTAGTAGACGAGTCTGCCGTGATTCCTCTCGAGGACATTCAGATTGACGAAAGGCTCAACTACGTGGAGAAGCCAATAGATATCGTTGAAAGGAAGACGAAGAACCTGTGCAACAAGGTCATTGGATTAGTGAAGGTTCAGTGGCGGCACCGGAAGGGTTCAGAGTGGACGTGGGAGCCCGAAGCGGAGATGCGCGAAAACTATCCCGAGTTATTCGCCGGTCTAGACTTCGAGGACGAAGCCTAATCCAAGTGGGGGAGAGTTGTAATGCCCGTATCCCGGTATGTAATTTCTTTTATTAATTCTTTTGTTTTAGTTTTTATTTAACGTGGTTTCCGTTAACGGGGTTAGACGAATCGGACCTAATTGTTAAAAATGTCGGAATTTTGGTTATTTGCGAGAAGGATGTAGTTGAGGGGCTAAAAGTGTTAAAGGGCCAAAACACTTCATAGTTTCGGCCCATGCATCCAAGGACCGAACCCATGTTTCCATTTTGATGTTTTTGGTGTCGTGAATTGCAAGGAAAGTTAAGAAAAGAGAACACAAAAAAAACCCTACGTTTCTCTTCCCCCTCCCCCCCTTTCGTTGTCGCCGGCCGGAGAAGGAAAGAGAGAGAGAGAGAAACCGAGAGGGTTAGAGAGAGAGAGAGAGCGAAAGTGGAGAGGAGGAAGAAGGAAGTCGCCGGCGTGAGAGAACCACCAACGGTTTCGGTGTGGTTACCGTCGTGTCGTCGCCGTCTCGAGGTAAGAATCTAATCCGTTTCTTTCCCCTTTGTCGTTTCGATCGCAAAAACCACCCCACCACCGCCGCAGCCATGGCTTCCGGTGGTGAGGCTGCCGCCGTACGCCGCCGCTGTGCCGGCCGGGGGGTGTACGTGCGTGTGTGTGTGTGCGTGTTTGCGGGTGTGCGCGTGGGTAAGTCGGGGTGTGTGTTTTGGGTGTGGTTTCACCGGAAGTTCTTAACCACCGCCGCCGCCAACGGCCGCCTCTGCCGGAGGTGGCAGAGGGTGGTGCTCGGGCTGCTCAGCCCATTTAGTCTTTATCAATAAGTCAGCTGGAATCACAGGTCTGAATGCTTAAGTCGTGGCTTAATGGGTTAAGATTTAAAGATAATCAATGTTTGCCATTTCATGTGAAAGTCACAGTTTCTGCCACTGTTTTGGGAAAACCATAACTTTTTATAGGAATGTCGTATTGGGGTGAAATCAGTACCAAAGGCTCCCATTCTGAGTCTAGTAAGTTTCTTATGTTTTGCGGAAAAACCAGTTCGGACCATAGCTAGTGTAAAACTGCTGTTTTGTACTGAAAGGTCCTGTTTTTCACTGTGCAGCAAGTCGGTTTTGTAAAATCCATAGTAAATTGTAGAAAAATCGTTAGAGCGCGTGCGACATGTCCCTGGAACCCTAGGAAATGGGACTTTGTGTTTATGGAAAAATATTTCTGGTTTAATCAGTTTATAAGGGGTTAAACAGGTCCCGAACAGACCTGCGGGTGGAGAGTAAAAACTGAAAAAATGTGTCTTTAAAATTAGTAGCCGTGGCTTTGGTTTGGGGCGTCACTTTGACAATTGTTAACGCTTATTTAGGTGGAAAAAGGTGAACTGGTGTTGGCCGGTTCGTGTTGCGGTTGAGGTCATAAGCTTTGCGTTTGAGGTGAGTTCTCTCACTACATAGGATGGGAATTATATTTGTGTTGCTATAGTTCGAGTGTGTTGATTATGATTGTTTATTGATATTATTGTGGTATGTAATATATATATTTGTGTGTATATATTGAACTGTGATTGATGTACTTCTTGATGGATGTTCCAAGAGGTATATGCATTTGTATAGCGAGTTGTGATTATATCTTCTTGAGGGTTGTTCCAAGAAGTATAAGGCCACTTCTTGATGGTTGTTCCAAGGAGTATGTGTATTGGTATAATGTGTTGTGATTATGTCTTCTTGATGGTGGTTCCAAGGAGCATAAGGATTATTATTAATCGTGTTATATTTTCTTGATGGATGTTCCAAGAAACTTATGTGCTGGTATGTTTAAGGGTGATGCTGATATAATTGCGATCCTATGTAAGGATTGAATTAACTAAGCTTCGTGCTTACCCCTTCCCAAAATCTTATGATTTCAGGTGCGAGTAGCAGTCGGGCGTGACGGTACACACGGGCGCAAGGCGAGGATGGTTTAAATTGATTTTTAGTAAATGGGGATTGATTTATATAACTTTTCCGCTGCTTAAACTTTGTTGACGGTTTTAAATAACAACGTTTATTCTTATTGTAATGTGATTGGTTAACTTTTGGTTTGATTATAATGAAATGTATTACTTTTAAAAAATTTAAATTCCTTGAAATTTTTGGGACGTTACAACTTGGTATCAGAGCACAACTTGAGTGAATCAAACACATCTCGGTGTGTTTGGTCTCAAGTTGCGGCTATGAAATTTTAAATTCTTTTACTAAAATCTTTTAGAATAAAGGAAAAAGGAAAACCCGTTTGGGAAACGGTGATCGAGGGCGCAGTGTGTACAGTCAGCCGACGCTATTTGGGAAGGTACAGTACTTAGTGTATTTATCGCTTTCTAGATCAGAGGGTATGCATGCTAGATTACCTATGTGGTTTGCATTGTACTGTATGATGATGGCTTGCTACTGGGAATTAATGTTAGTTATAATAGGTTGTTAAGTGAAGGCCATATAGGTTGTATGCAGTAAGAATCATATAGCCTTAGAATATTTGATTTAGTTCTATTGCGCAGCTCTTGTTTGAGTCCAACCGTTCTAGGATAGAATCTTGTATTCGAATGTCTATTTGATTCACGCTGCATGCGACTGGGTATTCGCGAGGCAACTCGTTATGGCTAATAGGGATTCCGTTATAGCAAGGGTAGTGGGATGAGATAAAATTCCTAGAGAGCTGGGAAGAGTGTATACATATGAGTATGTATGCTAGATTGCTTTGTAGAACAAAGGAGTATGTGTGCTAAATTGCTTGGTGCTTATTACACTGTACTGCATGTTTGTTGCTTGCTAATAGGAGTTCATGCTAGCCTTGGTAGGTTGTTAAGTGAATGCACTATAGGTTGTATCTGGTAGGAACCGAATAGCCCTAGAATGTCGGATTTAGTTCTATTGCGCATCTCTTGTTTGAGTCCAACCGTTGTAGGATAGAATCTTATATTCGAATGTCTATCTGGTTTCCACTGTATGCGACTGTACGTTTACGAGGCGACTCGTCAGGGCTAGTGGGGATTTCGTCATAGCAAGGGTAGTGGAATTGGGTGGAATTCCTAGGGAGCTAGGAAGAGTGCGTACATATGCCGGTGCGGGCATATGTGTGTAGTTATCGGAGAGAAACTACCTGGACCCATCGGATGGAACTCGGAACGAGTGATGATAGGTGTGGAAGGTAGTAGTAGAGCTCCTACTATCGGAAACACAGGATCAATGCTCGAGTTGGGGAAAGTCACGAGGAATCCAAGGAGTTGAGCGTGAGCGTTGTTAGTGTGAGTTATTATGCGCTAATAACTCATTGTAATATCTACCCGGAATAGCCATCACAAGAAGGAACGACTATGGTAAACCTACTAGTACAGTTGTGTACTTGTTTTGCTTTGATGTTTGATAGCGGGGCTACTCATTCGTTTGTGTCTCACGCGTTTAGCGAGAGTTTGGGCCGGGTAGTAGGAAGGTTAGCGTGTCCTCTTGTGGTTGAGGTGGCGGATAGTAGGACCTTGACGATCACGGATGTGTATCGGGGATGCACGTTGGAAATCTCGGGCGTGAGATTTCCCATCGTTTTGATTCCGATTGCGATGCGCGAGCTGTGTGTGATCGTGGGCATGGATTGGATGGATACGTTCGATGCGGAGATTGTTTGTCGTCACAAACAAGTGCGGGTTTGAACCCCAAGTGGGGGAGAACTGTTGGTCCAGGGAGACTCGCTGAGACGGACTTCGACGATATGTTCAGCTGCGAGAGCTCGGAGATACCTTCAGCATAGTGGGCAGGGATTTCTAGCGTACGTGATAGTTACGCGCGTTGAGGAAGAGAAGAAGTCTGCGGAGAACGTGCCAGTTGTACGGGAGTTTGCTGATGTATTTCCCGATGATTTACCGGGAATACCTCCCGAGCGACAGGTAGAGTTTCGCATTGATTTGGATCCAGGTGCTGCTCCAGTAGCCAAGGCACCTTACCGCCTTGCTCCACCGGAGATGAAGGAGTTGTACACTCAATTGCAGGAGCTTCTCGAAAAGGAGTTCATCAGACCGAGTTGTTCACCGTGGGGAGCCCCGATTCTGTTTGTGAAAAAGAAGGACGGGTCCCAGCGAATGTGTATAGATTACCGTGAGTTGAATAAGCTTACGGTCAAGAATCGTTATCCTCTGCCAAGGATTGACGACTTGTTCGACCAGCTTCAGGGAGCCTCGTGGTTCTCTAAGATTGATTTGAGGTCGGGGTATCACCAGATGCGGGTGAGGAGTGAAGATACGGAGAAAACGTCCTTTCGCACACGGTATGGCCATTATGAGTTTGTGGTGATGCCTTTCGGGCTTACCAATGCACCAGCAGCGTTCATGGATCTTATGAACAGGGTGTGTAGCCCAATGTTGGATCGATCGGTGATTGTGTTCATCGACGATATTCTCGTGTATTCGAAGACGAAGGAAGAGCATGAGATGCATTTGCGAGAAGTTTTAGAGATTTTGAGGCGAGAGAAGCTTTATGCTAAATTCTCCAAGTGCGAATTCTGGTTACGAGAGGTTCAATTCCTAGGACATGTCGTGAATCAGAACGGTATTATGGTCGATCCGGCCAAGATTTCAGCGGTGATGCGGTGGGAAGTGCCGAAGACTCCCACCGAGGTACGAAGTTTTCTAGGGTTGGCGGAGATTCATCCAAGATTTCTCCAAGATCGCGTTGCCTATGACCCGTTTAACGAAAAAGTCTGCTGCTTTTAGCTGGGGAGAAGAGCAACAGAGGGCTTTTGAGGAGCTACGCAGACGTTTATGCGAGGCTCCGGTGTTAACCTTGCCCGAGGGCATGGAAGACTTGGTAGTATACAATGACGCTTCACACCAAGGTCTGGGTGCCGTGCTTATGCAACGCGGCAAGGTTATAGCCTACGCTTCGAGGCAGCTGAAGCCTCATGAGGCGAACTACCCGACTCATGACCTAGAGTTGGGAGCAGTGGTGTTTGCCTTAAAGATCTGGAGGCATTATTTATATGGCGTTAAGTGTACGATCTACACCGACTATAAGAGCCTCAAGTACCTGATGGACCAGCAAAATCTAAATATGCGTCAGAGAAGATGGCTCGATGTGGTCAAGGATTTTGATTGTGAGATACTTTACCACCCCGGTAAAGCAAATGTGGTCGCCGACGCACTTAGCCGACATCCGGTTGGCGAACCACTGAGGGGTTTGTGTCAGCGATTGACAGTTGTAGCACCTCTCCTCGAATCAATAGGTAGTGCCCAGGAAGTGGCAATTCTGGAAGAGAATGCCAAACGCGAGAGAGTTTTGGGAGAAATCCCGAATTTTGTCCATGATAGTCGAGGCTTATTGACTCGGCACGGTAGAGTTTGGGTTCCCTTCACTGGTGGGAACCGACGGATACTGTTGGATGAGGCGCACAAGTCCAAGTTTTCGATTCATCCGGGGGATACTAAGATGTACAGAGACCTACGAGAAGATTATTGGTGGCCCGGTATGAAGCGGGATGTCGCCAAATGTGTTGAAGTGTGTATGACCTGTCGAAAGGTCAAGGCAGAGCATCAACGACCACATGGGAAGTTACAGCCGTTGGAGATTCCGGTGTGGAAGTGGGAGCAGATTACGATGGATTTCATCACGAAGCTTCCCAAAACTCAGCGGGGGAATGATGCTATCTGGGTAGTTGTGGATCGTCTGACTAAGAGCGCTCACTTCTTGGCTATCAGGGAGAGCTCCTCGGCGGAGAAGCTTGCAGAGGTGTTTGTGCGAGAGATTGTGGCCAGGAACGGGGTGCCAGTTTCGATTGTCTCCGACAGGGATACTCGTTTTACCTCCCGGTTTTGGGAGAAGTTTCAGTCGGAGATGGGTACACGGCTACACTTTAGCACGGCATTTCATCCGCAGACGGATGGGCAGAGTGAGCGGACTATTCAGACCCTCGAAGATATGCTTCGAGCATGTGTTATCGATTTTGGAGGTAGCTGGGATCAGTACCTCCCTCTGGCGGAGTTTCCTACAACAACAGCTACCACTCTAGTATTGGCATGCCGCCGTACGAGTTGTTGTATGGTAGGAAATGCAGGACGCCCGTTTGTTGGGGCGAGGTCGGTCAGCGGGTTTTAGGGAGCACCGACATAGTGCTAAGGACGACCGAGATGATTCAAATGGTTCGGGAACGGCTAGTTACTGCACAGAGTCGGCAAAAGAGTTACGCCGACAAGAGACGATCGGATCTAGAGTTTCAGGTGGGCGACTATGTGTTGTTGAAGGTTTCACCCTGGAAAGGGGTGATCCGGTTTCGCAAACGAGGGAAGTTGTGTAACATCCCTTATCCCATATACATGACGTATTACACAATATAACACAATTAAATATAAGAAACAAACTTCACTTTACATGTACGGTCCGGTAGTCTTTTACAAATAGAAAGAAAACATTTGAAATACAATCCTTGTGCTATTTGCATCCATAACACTTAACATTCCATTACGACTACTAAATAAGTCAAAAGCTTCGTCTTAGTCTTCCTTACTAGCCATCCATCTCATACTCTACTTACTTGATCCGCCACCTGGAATACATATTTTTAAAACAAAATGAGGGTTAGACCTGTTGGTCTAAGTGAGAAACCCCTGTTAGTTTAAAAACCATTTATATAAACTTCATTCATATAAATCACGCCACATAATTACATATATCCAGTTAAGCTCACACCTCGTGCACCTTTCCTTCTCATTTCCTCCTGGCCATATTAGTGGTAGCAAGCCAACTAATAATATACAACGCTGTACAACATCTACAGCCAAACAACGCTATACAAGTTCTATAGCCAATCACACCGGTCTTAAACCCGGCCAACGTATTATAACACGTTTATAATACACATGTAAATACAATATCTCACTATATTGTAATTCGCATATACCATACATATACACATAATCACTAATTATCACATTCTCAAACCATACGTATGTATTCCAGTTGAAATTACTTTTAAAGTAAAACTCACCTCGTTGCTTTATCCAAAACCTCCGGATCTTTTATCTGTCAATTCGATCTTTCTCCCAAAGTTCACAGAATCTGTAATCAATTAATTACGGAACATTTAACAGTCGAGAATACTAAATGAATCTAAATAGTCTAAAAATCCCATTTTGCTATCTCGGCCAACACTCTCTCGCAACTCTCTCTCTCCTCGCAACACTCTCTCTCGCCACCTTCTCTCTCTCTTCCTCGCAACACACTCTCTCTCGCCACCTTCTCTCTCTCTCTCTCTTCCTCGCAACACACTCTCTCTTGCCACCTTCTCTCTCTCTTCCTCGCAATCTCTCTATCTCTCTCTCGCAACTCTCTCTCTCTCTTCTCTTGCTACTATGAACTGCGAGCCATAGTTCTCCTCGCAACATCTCTCTCCTCGCAAGCATGGCTTGCGAGCCCTAACTCCCTCGCAGCTAAAGGCTGCGAGCCACACATCCCTCGCAGCTAAAGGCTGCGAGCCAAAAATCCCATCGCAACCAAGGCTTGCGATTCTTATGAACATTCATAAACCTCTCAATTCACTGAGTTCATCTTTTACCCAGATTTGCAGATATGTTTCATACTACCATAGAACACTATCCCAAACCCAAAATACACATATCTTATCAAAACACCAAAACCCACCTACATACCTATTTATCAACTTATAAATATAAAAGAGATAGGTTATAAATGATTGTTACCTTTACTTCCTTGAACTGATCCTTAATAATCCAGCTGAAACTCCACAGCTTCCTTCTTCTTCTTCTTCTTAAATTTCCTCTCAACCCTCTCTTCTCTCTTTTCTCTCCTTTCTATCTGTCGTGAACCAATAACACACACACACACTTTGTTTTCCTTTTTGCCAAGTCTCTAAAATGAGACACCTCATCTCAATAAAAATAAAAAGAGGCGGTGGATGAAGATAAATATCTTCATAGTTACCAAACAAACCCCATACTTTCATCAAATGGCAAAACACACCCTTAAACTTCCAATTTAAAATTAAAACTTACCCTTTAATTTCTAACTCCATAATACTAACCCCAAACTTTCTTTAAAACCAAAAATAATAAAATTAAATAACTCACTAAAATTCTCGGTTATTACAAGTTGGGGCCCCGTTACATTGGGCCCTACAAGGTCATTGCTCGAGTGGGAAAGGTAGCTTACCGTTTGGAGTTACCGGATGAGCTGAGTTTGATCCACAACACCTTCCACGTTTCTCAATTGCGGAAGTGTGTAGTAGACGAGTCTGCCGTGATTCCTCTCGAGGACATTCAGATTGACGAAAGGCTTAACTACGTGGAGAAGCCAATAGCTATCGTTGAAAGGAAGACGAAGAACCTGCGCAACAAGGTCATTGGATTAGTGAAGGTTCAGTGGCGGCACCGGAAGGGTTCAGAGTGGACGTGGGAGCCCGAAGCGGAGATGCACGAAAACTATCCCGAGTTATTCGCCGGTCTAGACTTCGAGGACGAAGCCTAATCCAAGTGGGGGAGAGTTGTAATGCCCGTATCCCGGTATGTAATTTCTTTTATTAATTCTTTTGTTTTAGTTTTTATTTAACGTGGTTTCTGTTAACGGGGTTAGACGAATCGGACCTAATTGTTAAAAATGTCGGAATTTTGGTTATTTGCGAGAAGGATGTAGTTGAGGGGCTAAAAGTGTTAAAGGGCCAAAACACTTCATAGTTTCGGCCCATGCATCCAAGGACCGAACCCATGTTTCCATTTTGATGTTTTTGGTGTCGTGAATTGCAAGGAATGTTAAGAAAAGAGAACACAAAAAAAAACCCTACGTTTCTCTTCCCCCTCCCCCCCTTTCGTTGTCGCCGGCCGGAGAAGGAAAGAGAGAGAGAGAGAAACCGAGAGGGTTAGAGAGAGAGAGAGAGAGAGAGAGAGAGAGAGTGGAGAGGAGGAAGAAGGAAGTCGCCAGCGTGAGAGAACCACCAACGGTTTCGGTGTGGTTACCGTCGTGTCGTCGCCGTCTCGAGGTAAGAATCTAATCCGTTTCTTTCCCCTTTGTCGTTTCGATCGCAAAAACCACCCCACCACCGCTGCAGCCATGGCTGCCGCCGTACGCCGCCGCTGTGCCGGCCGGGGGGTGTACGTGCGTGTGTGTGTGTGTGCGTGTTTGCGGGTGTGCGCGTGGATAAGTCGGGGTGTGTGTTTTGGGTGTGGTTTCGCCGGAAGTTCTTAACCACCGCCGCCGCCAACGGCCGCCTCTGCCGGAGGTGGCAGAGGGTGGTGCTCGGGCTGCTCAGCCCATTTAGTCTTGATCAATAAGTCAGCTGGAATCACAGGTCTGAATGCTTAAGTCGTGGCTTAATGGGTTAAGATTTAAAGATAATCAATGTTTGCCATTTCATGTGAAAGTCACAGTTTATGCCACTGTTTTGGGAAAACCATAACTTTTTATAGGAATGTCGTATTGGGGTGAAATCAGTGCCAAAGGCTCCCATTCTGAGTCTAGTAAGTTTCTTATGTTTTGCGGAAAAACCAGTTCGGAACATAGCTAGTGTAAAACTGCTGTTTTGTACTGAAAGGTCCGGTTTTTCACTGTGCAGCAAGTCGGTTTTGTAAAATCCATAGTAAATTGTAGAAAAATCGTTAGAGCGCGTGCGATATGTCCCTGGAACCCTAGGAAATGGGACTTTGTGTTTATGGAAAAATATTTCTGGTTTAATCAGTTTATAAGGGGTTAAACAGGTCCCGAACAGACCTGCGGGTGGAGAGTAAAAACTGAAAAAATGTGTCTTTAAAATCAGTAGCCGTGGCTTTGGTTTGGGGCGTCACTTTGACAATTGTTAACGCTTATTTAGGTGGAAAAAGGTGAACTGGTGTTGGCCGGTTCGTGTTGCGGTTGAGGTCATAAGCTTTGCGTCTGAGGTGAGTTCTCTCACTACATAGGATGGGAATTATATTTGTGTTGCTATAGTTCGAGTGTGTTGATTATGATTGTTTATTGATATTATTGTGGTATGGAATATATATATTTGTGTGTATATATTGAACTGTGATTGATGTACTTCTTGATGGATGTTCCAAGAGGTATATGCATTTGTATAGCGAGTTGTGATTATATCTTCTTGAGGGTTGTTCCAAGAAGTATAAGGCCACTTCTTGATGGTTGTTCCAAGGAGTATGTGTATTGGTATAATGTGTTGTGATTATGTCTTCTTGATGGTGGTTCCAAGGAGCATAAGGATTATTATTAATCGTGTTATATTTTCTTGATGGATGTTCCAAGAAACTTATGTGCTGGTATGTTTAAGGGTGATGCTGATATAATTGCGATCCTATGTAAGGATTGAATTAACTAAGCTTCGTGCTTACCCCTTCCCAAAATCTTATGATTTCAGGTGCGAGTAGCAGTCGGGCGTGACGGTACACACGGGCGCAAGGCGAGGATGGTTTAAATTGATTTTTAGTAAATGGGGATTGATTTATATAACTTTTCCGCTGCTTAAACTTTGTTGACGGTTTTAAATAACAACGTTTATTCTTATTGTAATGTGATTGGTTAACTTTTGGTTTGATTATAATGAAATGTATTACTTTTAAAAAATTTAAATTCCTTGAAATTTTTGGGACGTTACAACTTGGTATCAGAGCACAGCTTGAGTGAATCAAACACATCTCGGTGTGTTTGGTCTCAAGTTGCGGCTATGAAATTTTAAATTCTTTTACTAAAATCTTTTAGAATAAAGGAAAAAGGAAAACCCGTTTGGGAAACGGTGATCGAGGGCGCAGTGTGTACAGTCAGCCGACGCTATTTGGGAAGGTACAGTACTTAGTGTATTTATCGCTTTCTAGATCAGAGGGTATGCATGCTAGATTACCTATGTGGTTTGCATTGTACTGTATGATGATGGCTTGCTACTGGGAATTAATGTTAGTTATAATAGGTTGTTAAGTGAAGGCCATATAGGTTGTATGCAGTAAGAATCGTATAGCCTTAGAATATTTGATTTAGTTCTATTGCGCAGCTCTTGTTTGAGTCCAACCGTTCTAGGATAGAATCTTGTATTCGAATGTCTATTTGATTCACGCTGCATGCGACTGGGTATTCGCGAGGCAACTCGTTATGGCTAATAGGGATTCCGTTGTAGCAAGGGTAGTGGGATGAGATAAAATTCCTAGAGAGCTGGGAAGAGTGTATACATATGAGTATGTATGCTAGATTGCTTTGTAGAACAAAGGAGTATGTGTGCTAAATTGCTTGGTGCTTATTACACTGTACTGCATGTTTGTTGCTTGCTAATAGGAGTTCATGCTAGCCTTGGTAGGTTGTTAAGTGAATGCACTATAGGTTGTATCTGGTAGGAACCGAATAGCCCTAGAATGTCGGATTTAGTTCTATTGCGCATCTCTTGTTTGAGTCCAACCGTTGTAGGATAGAATCTTATATTCGAATGTCTATCTGGTTTCCACTGTATGCGACTGTACGTTTACGAGGCGACTCGTCAGGGCTAGTGGGGATTTCGTCATAGCAAGGGTAGTGGAATTGGGTGGAATTCCTAGGGAGCTAGGAAGAGTGCGTACATATGCCGGTGCGGGCATATGTGTGTAGTTATCGGAGAGAAACTACCTGGATCCATCGGATGGAACTCGGAATGAGTGATGATAGGTGTGGAAGGTAGTAGTAGAGCTCCTACTATCGGAAACACAAGATCAATGCTCGAGTCGGGGAAAGTCACGAGGAATCCAAGGAGTTGAGCGTGAGCGTTGTTAGTGTGAGTTATTATGCGCTAATAACTCGTTGTAATATCTACCCGGAATAGCCATCACAAGAAGGAACGACTATGGTAAACCTACTAGTACAGTTGTGTACTTGTTTTGCTTTGATGTTTGATAGCGGGGCTACTCATTCGTTTGTGTCTCGCGCGTTTAGCGAGAGTTTGGGCCGGGTAGTAGGAAGGTTAGCGTGTCCTCTTGTGGTTGAGGTGGCGGATAGTAGGACCTTGACGGTCACGGATGTGTATCGGGGATGCACGTTGGAAATCTCGGGCGTGAGATTTCCCATCGTTTTGATTCCGATTGCGATGCGCGAGCTGTGTGTGATCATGGGCATGGATTGGATGGATACGTTCGATGCGGAGATTGTTTGTCGTCACAAACAAGTGCGGGTTCGAACCCCAAGTGGGGGAGAACTGTTGGTCCAGGGAGACTCGCTGAGACGGACTTCGACGATATGTTCAGCTGCGAGAGCTCGAAGATACCTTCAGCATAGTGGGCAGGGATTTCTAGCGTACGTGATAGTTACGCGCGTTGAGGAAGAGAAGAAGTCTGCGGAGAACGTGCCAGTTGTACGGGAGTTTGCTGATGTATTTCCCGATGATTTACCGGGAATACCTCCCGAGCGACAGGTAGAGTTTCGCATTGATTTGGATCCAGGTGCTGCTCCGGTAGCCAAGGCACCTTACCACCTTGCTCCACCGGAGATGAAGGAGTTGTACACTCAATTGCAGGAGCTTCTCGAAAAGGAGTTCATCAGACCGAGTTGTTCACCGTGGGGAGCCCCGATTCTGTTTGTGAAAAAGAAGGACGGGTCCCAGCGAATGTGTATAGATTACTGTGAGTTGAATAAGCTTACGGTCAAGAATCGTTATCCTCTGCCAAGGATTGACGACTTGTTCGACCAGCTTCAGGGAGCCTCGTGGTTCTCTAAGATTGATTTGAGGTCGGGGTATCACCAGATGCGGGTGAGGAGTGAAGATACGGAGAAAACGGCCTTTCGCACACGGTATGGCCATTATGAGTTTGTGGTGATGCCTTTCGGGCTTACCAATGCACCAGCAGCGTTCATGGATCTTATGAACAGGGTGTGTAGCCCAATGTTGGATCGATCGGTGATTGTGTTCATCGACGATATTCTCGTGTATTCGAAGACGAAGGAAGAGCATGAGATGCATTTGCGAGAAGTTTTAGAGATTTTGAGGCGAGAGAAGCTTTATGCTAAATTCTCCAAGTGCGAATTCTGGTTACGAGAGGTCCAATTCCTAGGACATGTCGTGAATCAGAACGGTATTATGGTCGATCCGGCCAAGATTTCAGCGGTGATGCGGTGGGAAGTGCCGAAGACTCCCACCGAGGTACGTAGTTTTCTAGGGTTGGCGGAGATTCATCCAAGATTTCTCCAAGATCGCGTTGCCTATGACCCGTTTAACGAAGAAGTCTGCTGCTTTTAGCTGGGGAGAAGAGCAGCAGAGGGCTTTTGAGGAGCTACGCAGACGTTTATGCGAGGCTCCGGTGTTAACCTTGCCCGAGGGCATGGAAGACTTGGTAGTATACTATGACGCTTCACACCAAGGTCTGGGTGCCGTGCTTATGCAACGCGGCAAGGTTATAGCCTACGCTTCGAGGCAGCTGAAGCCTCATGAGGCGAACTACCCGAATCATGACCTAGAGTTGGGAGCAGTGGTGTTTGCCTTAAAGATTTGGAGGCATTATTTATATGGCGTTAAATGTACGATCTACACCGACCATAAGAGCCTCAAGTACCTGATGGACCAGCAAAATCTAAATATGCGTCAGAGAAGATGGCTCGATGTGGTCAAGGATTTTGATTGTGAGATACTTTACCACCCCGGTAAAGCAAATGTGGTCGCCGACGCACTTAGCCGACATCCGGTTGGCGAACCACTGAGGGGTTTGTGTCAGCGATTGACAGTTGTAGCACCTCTCCTCGAATCAATAGGTAGCGCCCAGGAAGTGGCAATTCTGGAAGAGTATGCCAAACGCGAGAGAGTTTCGGGAGAAATCCCGAATTTTGTCCATGATAGTCGAGGCTTATTGACTCGGCACGGTAGAGTTTGGGTTCCCTTCACTGGTGGGAACCGACGGATACTGTTGGATGAGGCGCACAAGTCCAAGTTTTCGATTCATCCGGGGGCTACTAAGATGTACAGAGACCTACGAGAAGATTATTGGTGGCCCGGTATGAAGCGGGATGTCGCCAAATGTGTTGAAGTGTGTATGACCTGTCGAAAGGTCAAGGCAGAGCATCAACGACCACATGGGAAGTTACAGCCGTTGGATATTCCGGTGTGGAAGTGGGAGCAAATTACGATGGATTTCATCACGAAGCTTCCCAAAACTCAGCGGGGGAATGATGCTATCTGGGTAGTTGTGGATCGTCTGACTAAGAGCGCTCACTTCTTGGCTATCAGGGAGAGCTCCTCGGCGAAGAAGCTTGCAGAGGTGTTTGTGCGAGAGATTGTGGCCAGGCACAGGGTGCCAGTTTCGATTGTCTCCGACAGGGATACTCGTTTTACCTCCCGGTTTTGGGAGAAGTTTCAGTCGGAGATGGGTACACGGCTACACTTTAGCACGGCATTTCATCCGTAGACGGACGGGCAGAGTTAGCGGACTATTCAGACCCTCGAAGATATGCTTCGAGCCTGTGTTATCGATTTTGGAGGTAGCTGGGATCAGTACCTCCCTCTGGCGGAGCTTTCCTACAACAACAGCTACCACTCTAGTATTGGCATGCCGCCGTACGAGTTGTTGTATGGTAGGAAATGCAGGACGCCCGTTTGTTGGGGCGAGGTCGGTCAGCGGGTTTTAGGGAGCACCGACATAGTGCTAAGGACGACCGAGATGATTCAAATGGTTCGGGAACGGCTAGTTACTGCACAGAGTCGGCAAAAGAGTTACGCCGACAAGAGACGATCGGATCTAGAGTTTCAGGTGGGCGACTATGTGTTGTTGAAGGTTTCACCCTGGAAAGGGGTGATCCGGTTTCGCAAACGAGGGAAGTTGGGGCCCCGTTACATTGGGCCCTACAAGGTCATTGCTCGAGTGGGAAAGGTAGCTTACCGTTTGGAGTTACCGGATGAGCTGAGTTTGATCCACAACACCTTCCACGTTTCTCAATTGCGGAAGTGTGTAGTAGACGAGTCTGCCGTGATTCCTCTCGAGGACATTCAGATTGACGAAAGGCTCAACTACGTGGAGAAGCCAATAGATATCGTTGAAAGGAAGACGAAGAACCTGCGCAACAAGGTCATTGGATTAGTGAAGGTTCAGTGGCGGCACCGGAAGGGTTCAGAGTGGACGTGGGAGCCCGAAGCGGAGATGCGCGAAAACTATCCCGAGTTATTCGCCGGTCTAGACTTCGAGGACGAAGCCTAATCCAAGTGGGGGAGAGTTGTAATGCCTGTATCCCGGTATGTAATTTCTTTTATTAATTCTTTTGTTTTAGTTTTTATTTAACGTGGTTTCCGTTAACGGGGTTAGACGAATCGGACCTAATTGTTAAAAATGTCGGAATTTTGGTTATTTGCGAGAAGGATGTAGTTGAGGGGCTAAAAGTGTTAAAGGGCCAAAACACTTCATAGTTTCGGCCCATGCATCCAAGGACCGAACCCATGTTTCCATTTTGATGTTTTTGGTGTCGTGAATTGCAAGGAAAGTTAAGAAAAGAGAACACAAAAAAAACCCTACGTTTCTCTTCCCCCTCCCCCCCTTTCGTTGTCGCCGGCCGGAGAAGGAAAGAGAGAGAGAGAGAGAAACCGAGAGGGTTAGAGAGAGAGAGAGAGAGAGCGAAAGTGGAGAGGAGGAAGAAGGAAGTCGCCGGCGTGAGAGAACCACCAACGGTTTCGGTGTGGTTACCGTCGTGTCGTCGCCGTCTCGAGGTAAGAATCTAATCCGTTTCTTTCCCCTTTGTCGTTTCGATCGCAAAAACCACCCCACCACCGCCGCAACCATGGCTGCCGGCGGTGAGGCTGCCACCGTACGCCGCCGCTGTGCCGGCCGGGGGGTGTACGTGCGTGTGTGTGTGTGCGTGTTTGCGGGTGTGCGCGTGGGTAAGTCGGGGTGTGTGTTTTGGGTGTGGTTTCGCCGGAAGTTCTTAACCACCGCCGCCGCCAACGGCCGCCTCTGCCGGAGGTGGCAGAGGGTGGTGCTCGGGCTGCTCAGCCCATTTAGTCTTGATCAATAAGTCAGCTGGAATCACAGGTCTGAATGCTTAAGTCGTGGCTTAATGGGTTAAGATTTAAAGATAATCAATGTTTGCCATTTCATGTGAAAGTCACAGTTTATGCCACTGTTTTGGGAAAACCATAACTTTTTATAGGAATGTCGTATTGGGGTGAAATCAGTGCCAAATGCTCCCATTCTGAGTCTAGTAAGTTTCTTATGTTTTGCGGAAAAACCAGTTCGGAACATAGCTAGTGTAAAACTGCTGTTTTGTACTGAAAGGTCCGGTTTTTCACTGTGCAGCAAGTCGGTTTTGTAAAATCCATAGTAAATTGTAGAAAAAAAATCGTTAGAGCGCGTGCGATATGTCCCTGGAACCCTAGGAAATGGGAATTTGTGTTTATGGAAAAATATTTCTGGTTTAATCAGTTTATAAGGGGTTAAACAGGTCCCGAACAGACCTGCGGGTGGAGAGTAAAAACTGAAAAAATGTGTCTTTAAAATTAGTAGCCGTGGCTTTGGTTTGGGGCGTCACTTTGACAATTGTTAACGCTTATTTAGGTGGAAAAAGGTGAACTGGTGTTGGCCGGTTCGTGTTGCGGTTGAGGTCATAAGCTTTGCGTCTGAGGTGAGTTCTCTCACTACATAGGATGGGAATTATATTTGTGTTGCTATAGTTCGAGTGTGTTGATTATGATTGTTTATTGATATTATTGTGGTATGGAATATATATATTTGTGTGTATATATTGAACTGTGATTGATGTACTTCTTGATGGATGTTCCAAGAGGTATATGCATTTGTATAGCGAGTTGTGATTATATCTTCTTGAGGGTTGTTCCAAGAAGTATAAGGCCACTTCTTGATGGTTGTTCCAAGGAGTATGTGTATTGGTATAATGTGTTGTGATTATGTCTTCTTGATGGTGGTTCCAAGGAGCATAAGGATTATTATTAATCGTGTTATATTTTCTTGATGGATGTTCCAAGAAACTTATGTGCTGGTATGTTTAAGGGTGATGCTGATATAATTGCGATCCTATGTAAGGATTGAATTCACTAAGCTTCGTGCTTACCCCTTCCCAAAATCTTATGATTTCAGGTGAGAGTAGCAGTCGGGCGTGACGGTACACACGGGCGCAAGGCGAGGATGGTTTAAATTGATTTTTAGTAAATGGGGATTGATTTATATAACTTTTCCGCTGCTTAAACTTTGTTGATGGTTTTAAATAACAACGTTTATTCTTATTGTAATGTGATTGGTTAACTTTTGGTTTGATTATAATGAAATGTATTACTTTAAAAAAATTTAAATTCCTTGAAATTTTTGGGACGTTACAGGCGAAGTCGTCCATCGAAAATGTCGATGTCGTCCAGATCGAAGGCCAAGAAGATGATTGGTCGTGTGACATCCGAAATTTCCTTATGCACGACCAACTTCCAGAAGACAAGATGGAAGCTCGGAAGATCAGATTCAAAGCATCCAGGTATGTCGTGATCGGAGATAGGCTCTATCGACGATCATCGGCAGGCTTAAATCTGAGATGTGTCGTCATCAAGAGTCAAGTTCAGAAAATCCTTCAAGAGATGCACGATGGAGAGTGTGGCAATCACTCAGGAGGTCGCAGTTTGGCTAATCGTATCTCTCGACAAGGATATTTTTGGCCAACACTGCGACAAGACGCCGTCAGGTATGTCCAAAACTGTGATCCCTGTCAACGACATTCAGGTACGTCCCATAAACCTTCTGAACCTTTACACTCGACACTTATCCCATGGCCCTTCATGAGGTGTGGAATGGATATTGTCGGCAAGCTACCATCTGCCCCAGGGCAAAAGGTATTTCTCCTCGTACTTACGGATTATTTTTCTAAGTGGATAGAAGCAGCTGCCTTTTCCCAAGTACGGGACAAGGAAGTCGTCTCTTTTATCCAGACTAACATCGTATGCAGGTTTGGGATTCCATCCGAAATTGTCTGCGACAATGGATCCCAGTTCATAAGCAACAGGACTCGATAGTTCTGTGAAGATCGCAATATCAAGCTAACGACCTCGGCCCCCCAGGTATCCCCAGGTAAATGGACTTGCTGAGTCGATCAATAAAACCATCATTGCTTCGATCAAGAAGAGGTTAAAAGCTGCAAAGGGAAAGTGGGTCAAAGAACTCCCTTCAGTCCTGTGGGCGAATCGCACGACGCCTCGTACGTCCACAGGACAAACCCTTTTCTCTTTGGTCTATGGCTGTGAAGCAGTTTTGCCAGTCGAGGTCCAGTTCCCAACCTCGAGGCATATTTCTATCGACCATAACCTGGTCGATTTAAGTTATGACCTCGACGCCCTTGAAGAGCTTAGAGAATCAGCACTGATCAGAATGGCGTCACAGAAACAAGCGGCCGAGCGACATTTCAATAAGAATGTCAAAGTTAAAGTCTTTCAAGAAGGCGACTACGTCCTCCGACGAGTGTTCCAAAGCACTCAAGAGCTCAATGCAGGTAAGTTTTCCACCAGGTGGGAAGGTCCTTATCGTATCTCAGAAGTCGTGGGTAAAGGTGCCTATCGGCTCCAAACCCTCGACAATCAAGATGTCCCACGTAGCTGGAATGCAACACATTTGAAAAAGTATTTCTTCTAAGTCTTTTTCCTTCTTTCATATGACTTTTTATTCATCACGACGATTACTGACTTAAGCATCGTAGGGTCGTTGGTTAGCCAACGACCAACCTCTGACATTGTTTTATCGCAGGATCACACGACATAAGTTACTAAATCTATCGTACGAATTTAGTTTCACAGGATCGCACGACATAAGCAATCAGGTCTACTTTGTGACTTGACCACCTTATCGCAGGGACGCATAATGCAAGTTCATCGTACGATTTAATTGTACGATCATAAAGCCCAATGACCCCACGATCTAAGTTTTTAACTTAGAAGAATTTCATGTTCTGAATGAATGCTTTGATCGCATGAACTTATGTTTGCTTACACGGTTTAAAATTCTTATGACTTACGTTTTAATCGTTGTATTACAATGGATGCCCAGGTCGCACAACTTTTTGTTCATTTTATACTTAGTGAATTTCACAATTAATATTGTATTTGCTTATAAAATGTATGAAACAAAGTGATACGCAAGTTCAAAAGAAAGATAAATTTCATTTATCGAATCGTCGGTTACATTAGATGACTCGACCACCAACGGTCGAGCGATAAAAACAAAACAAAAACTAAAAATTTCCTAAGGCTTAGGAGGGACGTCGGCCGCATCCTTGCCCGAGGCTTCGCCCTGGAAACCCTCGTCCATCTCTTCCTCCTCAGCCTCCTTCTCATCGTCGGAGTCGAGATTCCTCTCGGACCCGACATTGGCCAAGTAGAAGGCCAGCTCATCCGACGCCGACACAAGGGGATTCTTCCCCGACAAATGTTGTCGCATGATCGCCGCACATTCGGTCAGTCGAGCCAAGGCGAAGACAGACGCAACCTCGTTGTAATACCCCGGGTAAGTTTGTTAGTTAAATTCTAGTTCCGTTAAATTTAATTAACTTTATAATTAATGTTTAGGGTAAGTTTAGGTGAAATTATAAGTTTAGGGATATTTGGGTCAATATTGAGAAGTCCAAGGTCTAATTAGTAAATATGGTTTAATATTACCTCCTAAGATATCTAGATATTTCATACAGCAGAATTCAGTGAGTGTGTGTGTGTGTGTGTGTGTGTGTGTTTTGAGACAAAGAGAGAAAGAAGAAATATAAAGCTAGGGATTCAAATTGGTGCCTTTAGAAGTGAAATTGAGGTATGTTGCTTTGTAATTTATGTTTGTAATTGCTATTAGGAAGTATCTATCGGATTAGAATTATCACATCTGGACTGGGGTTGATTTCAGTTGAAATCTGGGTTAAAAATAGGCAAACCGACAGAGGTTTCCGGATAGAATGAATGTGCCCGGGTAGTTTTGTTGGTGGTGTCCGGATGATGTTCTAAAGGTGTCCGGACGAATATTTTATCCGGGCAAGTGTCTCTTTTCAAAGGTTTCCGGATGATATAAGATACCAGATGGTATCCGGGTTACCTGGGTTTTTGGGTGTCGTCCGGATTGTTTATGCTGTCCGGGAAGTTGTGTTAACCGGATTGTGTAGGTTATCCTGAAAGTCCTAATTCCGGGTAGTCTTGTGGTATCCGGGAACTTTGGGCTGTTTGGTCACTTTTGAGAATTGAGATACTTTTGAGTATCCAGTAGCCTATGTTTTGTTGATTTTTGGATAGGGAAAGAATGAGGATTGAATATACTGTGGACTCGACTTAAGTTCGGGTTTGGGGGTAACATTTGAGGATAGAGTTATCTAGAGCCTTTAGCTTTAGTAAGTCTTATGTGTTCTATTTGGTAAAAAGATACTTGTACTTATTTGTTTCAGATTATGTGGATTTGGGGTGAAAGCTGAACTGTGTTTGAGAAAGGATTGGAAGCGTTTTGGATAAGCAAACAGGTGAGTTTTACTATAAAACGTTTTTAAACTGGAATACATATATGTGTGGATTGGGAATGTGATAGATGGTGTGATTATGTGTTTATGCTTGAAATGTAATATATTGAGATATTGTATTTACATGAGCATTACACTATACGAGAATACGTTGGTCGGGCTTAGGACCGGTGGTGTTGGTTGTAATATTCGTACAGCGGTGTTGGTTGTAATTGTCGTACAACGGAGTTAATTTATTAGTTGGCTTGCAACCAATTAATATGGCCAAGAGAATGAGACAGAAAAGTATATGGTGCATGAGTCATAATTGGTATTTGAATTTGTGTTATGTATATGATGGTTGTGCAAATGGTTTTAAAACTAACAGGGATTTTCCCATCATTTTGTTTTAAAAATATGTATTCCAGGTCGTGGATCGGGTAAGAGCAAGTGAATAGAGTAAATGGTGGCTAGCTTTTGGGAAGACTTATATTTTGAAGACCATGAGATGTTTTGTAGTTTTAAAATAGTTATCAGATATCATGTATTAGTTAGCAAAAAGTTTGTAATGAATTATGTATTATAGGTGTAAAGACTAAAAGGACCGAATGTGTATTTTGATGTGTCTTTGAAATGAATGACGTTATGCAATATATGTTATTTGTTGTATGTTTGAGATTCGGGTCGTTACAGATGGTATCAGAGCCCTAGTTTAAGGGATTTGGGTATTCGTATCTGTACCTATACTTAAACTGCATATGAAGTAGGATGTCCCTATTATTGTAGAACCTTGGGATGTTAAATATAAAAAGGTAGAAGGAACATCATGTAAGGTAATTTCAGATTACACCTGGCCAGTGTAATTGTGATCTTACAGGTACATGTTTGAACTGGAATACCTTATTATATGGGGTATGTGCTTATGTGTATATTAATCTTGTTTGAATCTACAGAATGGCAAGTGGTACTAGACAAACGAATCGGGAGGGAGGAGGAAATCCTAATAGGACGAATCCAACAGTTGGGACAAGGGGACGAGGGGGAGAAAGAGGTAAAGGCAGAACAGGCGGCAGAGTTCAACAGCAAGGTGCAAAATTTGTTACAAGAGACGACTTGGCGGCTGAAATGGGAAGATTACAAGCGAATATCCAAGCTATGTTCAACCGAACTCGTGATACTGAAACAGAAATACCAGATCCTGGTCTGGAAGATGAAATGCCCATTACACGGACTGTGATACCGGTACCAAGAAAGTGCGATTACAAAATGTTTTTAAGTTGTAAGCCTCCAACTTACTCAGGAGATAGAGACCCAGTGAAAGCTATGAGGTGGTTAAAGGAGATAGAAGCTATCTTCAAGACCAGTAAAGTGCTGATGAAGATAGAGTGCTATACGGAACAGCAATGTTAAAGGCAGATGCTCTATACTGGTGGGAAGCTTTTATTTCTTCTGGAGGATCTGACATATATTCTACTTTCTCTTGGGAAGAATTCGTTATAGCTTTTAGGAAACAGTTTTGTCCCCAAGCAGCAGTTAAACAATTGGAAGGGGAGTTTATGAACTTGCAATAAGGGAATTTATCAGTTCGGGACTACACCGCTCATTTTCTGGAAAAGTCTCGTTTTGCGGAATACTACGTTGCCACGGAGGCAACGAAGATTGAAAGGTTTATCTTTGGGTTGAATTCAGAAGTCAGAAGTCTGGTGATTGCTAAAGGACCAGAAACTTTCTCAGCCGCAGTAGACACCGCGGAAACTGTGGAACAGGATAAAGGGAGAAACGCTAGTGATAAAGGTATGGGAAAAAGAAAGTGGGAAGGACCACAGTATGATCCAAAGAAATCTAGATTTCAGAGGTTTGATAACCGTCCGCCTTTCCGACCAGCGGAAAGACCCTGTCCGAAATGCAATCGTATCCACCAAGGAAATTGTCAAGTTGATCCTCGGGTTTGTTATAGGTGTGGGAAGACCGGACATGTTGCTAAAGACTTTCGAGTAATGCGGTTTTGTTTCTCATGTAATTCTCCGGATCACATTCAGTCTGATTGTCCAAGGGGAAGAGTACAACAAGGGGGTACGTCGGGGAAACCAGCGGGTGTTAGACCAGTAGTACAAAGGCCAGAGCAACCAAGAGCAAGGGGTCGTGCATTTCAGATGACAACTCAAGAAGAAGAGGAAGCTCCGGATGTGGTTACAGGTACATTTTTAATAAACTCTACACGAGCTAAAGTGTTATTTGATTCCGGTGCAAACCGATCGTTCGTATCTCCTTCATTTGCTGCTTATATGCATTTAAAGCCTAAAGTGTTAGATCATGCTTTAATGGTAGATTGTCAGGATCGAATCTTAACAAGACTAATAATACCTAGAATTCAGAATTAAAGAATCTGCGGAATAGAACTTTAATTCGCACAATCAAAGAACAATATATCAGAAAACACACAGCTGTTTGTATTCACTAATTCAACTCACAAGCTTACAACCAAACCTCAATCTTGATGAACAGGCTCAATCAAGACGACTTCTACTTCTCTAGAAATAGGGTTCTAAACCTTGAGGTTAATTCTCTCTAAACAAAATCGAATTGTATCTCACGTATATCTCTCCCTATTAGCTATCTATCAACAACTATTTATACACAATAAGTACAAGATAACTATCAAAAATAAATTGATCTTCTGAATCTTCTTTAAGCATATCTTCATTCATTCCACTTTTATCTCCAAAATCTTCGCATTCCAACCTTGTCACATCAGCAGTATTAATCTTCATTCAGCATGAGCAGTACTAATATTCTCCAGCAGCACTAATTCATTTCAGCAGTATTAACTCATTCCAGCAGCATTAACTTGTTCCAGCAGTACTAACTTGACTAGCAGTACTAACCTTGTTCCAGCAACATTAATGTATCAGCAGTACTAACAATGATCTAGCAGTATTAACTTTGTCTTGCAGTAGTAACCATTGCATAAGCGGTACTAACTTTGATCTGGCAGCACTAATGTTGTTCTGGCAGTACTAACCATACTTAGCAAATCTTCAGTTCCCAACATAGATACTGCAAATGATAATCAAGTATCGGTTAAAGAGGTATTTGATAGTTGCGTGATAAATATAGAGGGGTGTGGAGTACATATTCAACTATTTCCTATAGCTTTGATCGAGTTTGATGTGGTAGTGGGAATGGACTGGTTAGCCGAGAATCAGGCTAGCATAGTTTGTGATAAGAAGTTGATAAATGTTGTCTTGCCTGAAAGGGGACCGGTAGTGATTTATGGTGACCGTAGAAATCATCAGTCTTGCCTTATATCTATGTTAAAATCTCGTAAGTGTGTCAATAAAGGTTGCCCGAGTTACTTAGCCTACGTGATAGATATTAAGCAAGAAAAGAATAAGTTGGAAGATATTCCTGTTGTCCATGAATTTCCAGAAGTTTTCCCCGAAGACTTGAATAGTCTTCCTACCGTTAGACAAGTAGAGTTTGGTATAGATCTGATTCCTGGAGCCGCTCCTGTTGCTCGTGCACCATACCGTTTAGCACCTCCAGAGATGAAAGAAATGATGACACAACTGCAAGACCTATCCGATAAGGGTTTCATCAGACCCAGTTCTTCGCCGTGGGGTGCACCAGTCCTGTTTGTGAAAAAGAAGGATGGTTCGATGAGAATGTGTATTGATTACAGGGAACTAAATAAGCGTACGATCAAGAACAAGTATCCGCTTCCCAGAATTGATGACCTCTTCGATCAATTAGTTGGAGCTTGTTATTTCTCCAAGATTGATTTAAGATCTGGTTATCATCAGCTGAAGGTTAAGGAAGAAGACGTTCTGAAAACTGCTTTTCGCACAAGGTACGGTCACTATGAATTCCTGGTGATGCCATTTGGACTGACGAACGCTCCAGCTGCTTTTATGGATTTAATGAACCGAGTATGTAAGCCATATCTCGATAAATTTGTTATTGTGTTTATCGATGATATCCTCCCGATCCAAAGAAGAGCACGCACAACATCTTCGTTTAATTCTAGAATTGTTAAAGAAAGAACAGTTATACGCTAAGTTCTCTAAATGTGAATTCTGGCTACAGGAAGTTCAATTTCTTGGGCATGTAGTTTCCGAGAAGGGTATTCAAGTTGACCCAATGAAAGTGGAGGCAATTGAAAAGTGGGAACCGCTGAAAACGCCAACCGAAGTACGAAGTTTTCTGGGTTTAGTCGGGTATTATCGAAAGTTTATAAAGGATTTTCCTCGTATTGCTACGCCTCTCACTAAGCTGACCCGGAAGAATCTAAAGTTCGAATGGAAAGCAGAACAGGATGAAGCATTCCGAATATTGAAAGAGAAACTCTGTAGCGCGCCGATACTAGCATTACCTGAAGGTTCCGATGACTTTGTTGTTTACAGTGATGCTTCCAAACTGGGATTGGGTTGTGTACTAATGCAGCGTGGGAAGGTTATCTCTTATGCTTCTCGTCAACTAAAGGATCATGAACGGCAGTATCCTACACACGACATGGAACTTGCAGCAGTTGTGTTCGCGCTAAAGATTTGGAGACACTATCTCTACGGTTCTAAATGTCAAATTTTCACTGATCATAAGAGTCTCCAACATCTTTTTGATCAGCGGGAATTGAATATGAGGCAAAGAAGATGGCTAGAACTGGTGAATGATTACGACTGTGAAATTCTTTATCATCCGGGAAAGGCGAATGTAGTAGCTGATGCACTGAGTCGTCAAGAAAGAAGTGGAACAATAAAAGCCATTGCATTACGAGCCGAACTTCTACCTAACATCTTTGACGAATTGAAGAAGTGTCAAGTAGAAGCCTATCAGGAAGAATATTTGAAATCAGAACGGTTAGTAGGGATATTAGCATTACTCGTAAAAGATGATCGTGGGTTATTGTGTCTGGGAAACAGAATCTGGATGCCTCGTTTGGGTGGTTTACGTGATCGGGTACTACAAGAAGCTCATCAATCTCGTTTCTCTATTCATCCGGGTACGAATAAGATGTATAAAGATTTAAAACAATTTTATTGGTGGCCGGGAATAAAAAGGAGTATTGCTCAGCATGTGTAACGTTGTACTACTTGTAAGAAGGTAAAGATTGAACATCAAAAGACGTTTGGTCAGTTGCAACTAGGGGTGTACGCGGGTTGGGTTGGACGGTTTTTGACAATTTTACAACCCAACCCAATTATGGCGGTTTGGAAATTTTCAACCCAACCCAACCCATTCAAAAGTATAACCCAACCCAACCCAACCCTTGGGGGTTGTGGCGGGTTGGGCGGGTTGAGCGGTTTGGTAATATATATATATAATTCCCGATTAAAATACAAAAAATAAAACAAAAAATATTCCCAACGAAATTATTAGTTATTACAATTCTACCCTAACTCAATTAGAGAAATTAAATAAGAATCATGGATTCATGATGATGGCAGTATCTCAATAGTGAGGTTAATTTTTTGCTTTGCTTATTTCTCATAACTATTAATATTACTATTATTATCTTCACAACTCCATATTTATGAAGACATGGTGTGAGAGGATGTTGAGGCCCAACACCAAGTATGTGAGCAAAGAGTTCTAATGTTCCACTTGTTCAACCCACAACGAAACTTCATGAGACTAGATTAGCAGCCCACTAATTTGTACCGAGGGTTGGAACAGGTGGCTGTACACCTCCCAGAACGTAATTAACAACTCTACCAAAATTTTCTTATGGTCTCCCTTTGATGCATAGTCACTGTTCCTTGTTGGTGCATCCAGGAGTGTGATGAATATGAATTAAAAAATAACTTGATAATTCTATTCATGCAACCCCTACCCAGCTCATCTATATTCTTTTCGTCAATTCAGCTCATTGTCAGAAATTCATCTAAACTTCCAAAATCCCCTCAATTGACTAAACCTAAGTTGCAAAATTCACTTGGACTAAACCTTAACCTAAACTAATTTTCAAGTTCAGTTACCACGCAAGCCGTTAGTTTTCGATCGAATCCAATTTCAATCAGAAGTTTTTAACAGTTTACTTCGGTTACAGACAATAGTAATAGTAAAGTTCAAACATAATGTTACAAAATACAACCCAATATCAAGCAACAACAGCGTCGTGAAATTTAACCAGAAGGTTACCTATATTTCAAGCAGCAGCAACAAAGTCGTTGGTTGATTAAACCAACAGCAGCGTTGTGAAACTAAACGAGCAACGGCTTAGTCGTCGTCCACGTTCAGGCAGCACTGCAGCATCATTTCGTCGTCGTCCAGGGCTCCAGGAGGCAGCAGCAGGGATCCAGCGGCGGCTTAATCGTGAAGAGATTTGTAAAGCCCGTGTCCCGGTACGTTATTGTTTAATTTTATTTAATTAAGGTGTTTACCGTTATTTGTTTTGGTTTGGGGTTTGATGTCGTTAAGGACCAAATTGCTGAAAATTGTGAGTTTCTTGTAGTTGTGAGTGTCTTGGGTTAGTCAAGGGGCCGGTTTTGTCATTTCCTCAAAGTCTTTGCATGGGGCTCGGCCCATGAAAGAAACCGAACCCTCCCTTGTTTTCTTATTTTCCTTGTTAGCCAAGCAACCCAAAACGTGTTTCTCAACCCTATTGTCCTTTCTCTCGGTTGTGTGGTGCGGCAGTGAACAAGAACGAGAGAGAGATAGAGGTGAGCCGTGAAGAGAGAGAGAAGGGCGAAGAGAGAGGAAACTGCCGGAGATCGCCGCTGCAGTCGCCGGCGCCTTCACCGCAGGTCCGTTCGGCGAGAGGGAAGAGAGAGCGGCGTGGGTGCGATCGCAAGAGGGTGACATCCGGTCGTTCGAGGTAAGTCCCGTCCCTTTTCTTGATTGTTTTCCGTCTCTCGTCGGTTCTCTCCCGTGACAGCCGCGTCGCGGCGGCCTTGGCCGCTGTAGGCGGCGACTGTGGTATCATCACCGGAGATGGTGATGTAGTGGTGAACTCTGTGGGGTTGCAATAAGGCGGTCGAGAAAGAGAGAGGTCGGAGGTGCGAGAGGGAGCAGAGTGTGTTGTGTAGTCATCGCCGGAGAGCCGCCGCCGGTCGCCACCGGCGACCGCCACTGCCGGAGATGGCAGTGGGTGGCGCGTGGTGTGACCAGACCTTAGTCTCTATCGAGCCCTTAACCCGTGACTTATTCAATTAAGCCGAAAAGTTCAAACCGTTTTGATAAATCGCGTCTTTATGGAAATTTTTGTGGGTACTGTCCAGTTTTCGCGTAAGCATAACTTTTCGGTCGTAGCCCCGTTTGAGCCGAAATTGGCGCCCACGGTTCA
Source organism: Saussurea involucrata (assembly GCA_033807775.1). NCBI lineage: Eukaryota > Viridiplantae > Streptophyta > Magnoliopsida > Asterales > Asteraceae > Saussurea > Saussurea involucrata. Next base: position 222,237,917 of record CM066320.1, read on the forward strand.
AGTGCGGGATCGAGCACGTTTTCCGTGTTTTAGCAGAAAACCGGTTCGGTCTCTAACTGGGCGAAAAAGTGGTCGCAAGTTCGGTGATTCGTCATTTTATGTAAAATTTTCTGGGATCTGCCACCGTTTTGTATAGACCATATCTTTCTGCTCGTAACTCGTTTTGAGGTGAAATTGGTGCCCAGAGTTCCCTAATCGAGTTGGGAAGGTTTTTCGTGTTTTGCCGAAAGTCTGATTAAGCCCGTAGCTAGGCTGTTTTGGGCTGTTTGTGCAGGCTGAACCGGAAACTGGCAGTTTTGGTAGGCGTTCGTATTTAATTCTTAATAAATTGTAGAAAAATAGTTAGAAGACGTATAATATGTCCTTGGAACCCTAGATCAGAGGACTTTCTGGTCATAAATTAATATTGGGATTTTTCTGGTTTTAAAGGGGTCGAAACAGGTCCCGAACAGACCTGTTTTGTTTGAGCGGAAATTAGTTTTAGTGACGGTTTAAGCGTATGTCGAGTCATAGGGTCCGGGTCTCGTATTGATACGTTTTAACATGCGTTTAGGTGCCGGGAAGTGACCGTATTTGTGAAGCTTGAACTGTGTTATTAAGCTGGGCGCGCATTCGAGGTGAGTTCTCTCACTTTGTAGTTAGGGGTTGTATGCATGTCATAATAGTTTGTGTGTACTACTGTCTTTGTGGTCTGAACTAGTTGTTTGTGGTGTGTAATATTTGATTGGTTTGAATGCTTGGTATAAATGGTTACATTACAATTCGGTGGGACCGAGGCCTCGATGGTACTGAGGTGTTGGTTACATTACAATTCGGGGGGGGGGGGGGGGGGGGGGGGGCGAGGCCTCGATGGTACTGAGGTGTTGGTTACATTACAATTCGGTGGGACCGAGGCCTCGATGGTACTGAGGTGTTGGATACATTACAATTCGGTGGGACCGAGGCCTCGATGGTACTGAGGTGTTGGATACATTACAATTCGGTGGGACCGAGGCCTCGATGGTACTGAGGTGTTGGATACATAATTACTTGTAGACGTTTACTCGTTTTATGTAATTGTGATGTTGTTGCTTATGTGCGGATAGGGGTGATGTGTATATAATTCCTATCTGCGCATGTGTTGGAATTCACTAAGCTTCGTGCTTACCCTTTCCCAATAAACTGTGGTTTCAGGTCCGAGCGGCTTCAAGGCGTGACAAGTACACACTGGCGCGCGAGGAGAGCTGGTTGTTTTATGGTTTTATTAATTAAACGTTTATTCCGCTGTATTTTTATTATAAAGTTAATAATTATGAGTTTGCAAACGAAACGTTGGGATTCATTTAATGAGTTGTTATAAATGAGTTGTTTATTTAAAAATTTAAATTTGCTTGTAATTTTTGGGACGTTACAACTTGGTATCAGAGCACAGCTTGAGTGAATCAAACGCACCTCGGTGTGTTTGGTCTCAAGTCGCGGCTGGGAAATTTTCAAATTCTTTATTAAATCTTTTTGGAAAAATAAAAGAAAGGAAAACCCGTTTGAGAAACGGTGATCGATGGCGCAGTGTGTACAGTCAGCCGGAGCCAGGGGAAAAGGTACGGTACTTAGTGTTTTATTGCTTTCTAGATCATAGAGTATGCATGCTAGATTTCCTGTTGTGGACACTATGCTGTATGTTGAACTACTTGCTATTAGGAATTTATGCTAATTATGATAGGTTACTAAGTGGATGCCCTCTAGGTTGTATGCAGTAAGAGGTTTATAGCCTTAGAATATTCGATTTAGTTCTATTGCGCAACTCTTGTTTGAGTCCAACCGTTCTAGGATAGAGTCTTGTATTCGACTGTCTATTTATTTCGCACTGCATATAACCGGGTATTCGCGAGGTCACCCATTATAATTAGTAGGGATTCGGTAATAGCAAGGGTAATGGGATAAAAGGAAGTTCCTAGAGAGCTGGGAAGGGTGTTTATGTATGAGTATGTGTGCTAGATTGCTTTCTAGAACATAGGAGTATGTATGCTAATTGGCTTGGTGCTCCTAGGGAGCTAGGAAGGGTGGATGTATATATATGCTGGTGCAGGCATATGGTTAATTATATATTTAATTGTTGTTGTATGACCGATGGTTTATTAAGTATACATTTGTGGCTGTCTGATCGGGGAGACCGATGGTTTTATATATGCAGTAGTTGTATGAGTTGCCTGTTTAGGATATGTTCTTGAACTGACATGTGTGGATTAATTATTTTATGTGTATAGTTTCGACGAGAAACTACTTGGACCCTCGGGATGAGACTCGGAACGAGCGATGATAGGTGTGGAAGGTAGTAGTAGAGCTCCTACTACCGGAAGCACAAGATCAATGCTCGAGTCGGGGAAGTCACGAGGAATCCAAGGAGTTGGGCGTGAGTGTTGTTAGTGTGCGTTGTTATGTGCTAATAACGCGTTGTATTATCTACCCTGAATAGCCGTCACGAGGAGAGACAAATATAGTAGATCCACTGGTACATGTGTACTTGACTTGCTTTGATGGGATGATCGTTGGGGTAGTGTCGAAGTCTCTAATCTGGCAGTCGTTGGAATAGAAAGACGATTATAGTATTAGTCACTTGGAGTGACGATAAGGATGATATTTGTTGTAAGCAGATCATTTCGAACCAAGATGGAAGATTGTGCTAGAGTCATAGGCTTATAGAGCCGACTTTGATTTGAGGAAAAATCGTAGGGATTATTTGACGTAATTTTTCCATCTTGCCCCAAGAGGCTTAAATGTCCGGAGGACGATAGTGGATTAGAAAGGTAGAGAGGAGCATGAGTCGAGACGTTGAAGGTCGACTGAGTCGTGCACAGAGTTTATTTTGAAACTTTGGGAAATGTTTAGCACACACACAAGATTTCGAATTATAGTTTTGAAAATACTTGAAACCGTTTATCACGGGAGTTGAAAACTTTGTAAAAGATTGTTTCATTTGATTATTTTCCAACGGTTCTTTCGGGTACGATAATATCCGTGTTTTGTGGTGGTTAAGATGTTTGGTAAGAGAGTACGGCTTGAGACTCTAACATTGGAACTCCTCCACATGTGTTAGAGTTGAGACGGAAAGTTACATTCCACAATGTCTGTTTAAAGGCTATTTTAGTGATTTGTCTAAAATGAGTTTCGAATTCTAGTGTCGCTTAACTTTTCGTTCGAGAGTTTGTGTTACTAAGTGTTTATTTTGCAAATAGTTCAGTGTGTGGATTGATTCATGCGTGACATAAGTGATGCATGGAGGAATTTTGGTAACATTTCATAAGGAGTTGTTTAGTGCGCTTTTTAGTCAGCTAAAGGTTTTATTGACATTTTCATGAATATGCGATTTATCGACTTAGGGGTATGCATACTGGGGTAACCTTTGTTCTCGGCATTTTGATGAACGAGTCGTGCAAGAAAATGCTTTAGTTCCTTTTTGTCGAAATGAAAGACCATTTGATCCAAGGAGTGTTTTAATGCTGTAAACATCATGCATACGATTACAATGTGTTATATTTTGGAAATATAAATGCGTAGATTTTTGACATTCGGTTAATTTAGAATTACCGTTCATTTTTTTGGGAAATTAAAAACTTTTGCTTTGGAGGAAACGAGTATTTTGAGCATTTTCGATAAATACATTTTTTTTAAACTATAATGTTTTGACATTATATGTCCCAAGTACGAAACTTGAGGAAGTGTTACAAGCTTGCATGCCTGCCCCCAGTTTGAGTTTTTACGAGGTTTTTAGTCGATATTTCCAATTAGCAGAAGCGGACTGGTTTCTGTCTTCAAGTTTGCAACTTACATGAGACAATTGTGTTTTAACAAAAATATATTTGTAAACCGTGTCATCGTTTTGTGTGACTAGCTGACGCGCGAAAAATTTGTGGCGAACCCTGTGCCACGTCATTTATGATTAAAAAGAGGAATTTTTGAATCAAACGTCGTGAAACTTATTTTGAATTATGTGCACACCTTTGTCGGACCCTGTTTAAGGTCAGCGGTTACCTTAAGTGCATGTCATGAGTCAATCCATACTGGAATCGAGGCGGTTCATTTTAAAGAAATTATTTGTTACGCTTTGCTTTTGTGTGAGTAAACCGAACTGCAATGGAACGATTTTCAACATCTTTTTCCTATGTGGGACGAGCGTGTCCAGTTTTGCGTAACTATCGATCTGGTAATAGTAGCTTTATTGCTTACGATCTTTTTGAGATGAAAATCCTGATGTTGAAAATATTTTGTAAATGATTTTGTAAACCATTTGGGGAAATGTGCTTTTAAGTGTCATGTGTCATTTCGAGAATTTTCAGGGTATGAGTCCTTTTGGAAAACTCTTTTGTTTAACCCGTGTTGAGTCTGAGACTAAGGTTGACTTCAGAGTATTGCTTGCTTAATCTTTGTTTAAACGCATTTTCCGACCTATGGGTCTAGCAAGCGTGGAGCATTTTGCTCGGTTTTGACTTGGAGTTAGTCATGGGCCAATTGCCCGGTTTTAATGGCTCGATGTGGAGTCTAGTTGACGAGTTGTTTTGTCGCACCGTTTGGCATTCTTTGCACGTTGAGTGTTTACATGTTTGGGTGAGTGAGTCAATCCGGAATAGGCATGTTGCTGGTAGGCTGTTTGCTTGGGATCCTTAGACACGTTAGTCAGTCGTTGGTAATGGTCGGTTGGGTATCCCGGGGTGGGACCCCGGTATTCATGTGTTTTAGCCTAGACTTTCTAGTAGGTACTAGGAGGATATAGTTGTGGGCACTTACCTGGGAGGTAGTTCCGGTGTGCTGGGCCTTGAGGCGTTACCTGGGAGGTAGACGTCAAGGTGTATCCTCGATACGGTGTGACTTGGCTTCGTAGAGCAAGTGTGGATGATACGTCAACGGTGGAAGGTAGGTATTCCACGCGCGTTAGTACTGTAGGCCGAATAGTATCGGTTAAGGGATTGATGCCCTTTATTATTAAGAGAATAAATGCGCATCAACCATTTTGAGGTAGGTGGTATATTTAGGTGTCGACTTTTGGGCTTGAGGCCAAACACCTTTAGTATAATCGGAGAGTTGTAGCCGATTTTAAGATAATCATGGTGATGGTAGTAGTAACCCTGAAATGATCACTTGTGATGGATGGTTATGGTGGAATGACCTACGGGTGTGTTAGTTGATTTTGGTTGTGGGGGTTACCTATTTGTGTTAGTGTCTAGGATAATACCACGCTGATGTTTGTTATTGTAATCGGTGGGACCGATGTTCGGCGGGTGGCCGATGTTGGTTATTGTAATCGGTTGGACCGATGTTCGGCGGGTGGCCGATGTTGGTAATTGTAATCGGTTGGACCGATGTTCGGCGGGTGGCCGATGTTTGTTATTGTGATCGGTTGGACCGATGTTCGGCAGGGGGTCGATGTTTTGTTAATATAATTTATTGAAAATCTTTGGAGTCTATTAGAATTCGTGGAAGTTAATCAACAGTTAAGGGTAGGAATGATCGTAGTCGAGTATCCTGTAGGGTATACTGTGAGCACCTTTAGCGTGGTTAGAGCTTGAGACTTGACTCGGAATGTATAGAACACCTAAGATTGGGAGACAACTGAAGTCGTTTGACTAGGAATGATTCCAAATGTTGGGGTGTTCTTTCGATCATAATTTCGGTGTACTTGAAGGAGTTTTGTTGGTAAGAAAAGTATTCGAAGAATTTTTTTTAGTCGGTGTGAAAATTTAGTTTCCAGTATTGACATGCCGCCGTATGAGTCGTTGTATGGTAGGAAGTGTAGGACGCCCATTTGTTGGGGTGAGATTGTTTAGCAAGTATTGGGGAGTACCGTTATTGTGCTAAAGGCGTCAGAGATGCGGGAGAACTATCCGGAGCTGTTTGCGGGCGTAGACTTCGAGGACGAAGTCTAATTCAAGTGGGGCAGAGTTGTAAAGCCCGTGTCCCGGTACGTTATTGTTTAATTTTATTTAATTAAGGTGTTTACCGTTATTTGTTTTGGTTTGGGGTTTGATGTCGTTAAGGACCAAATTGCTGAAAATTGTGAGTTTCTTGTAGTTGTGAGTGTCTTGGGTTAGTCAAGGGGCCGGTTTTGTCATTTCCTCAAAGTATTTGCATGGGGCTCGGCCCATGAAAGAAACCGAACCCTCCCTTGTTTTCTTATTTTCCTTGTTAGCCAAGCAACCCAAAACGTGTTTCTCAACCCTATTGTCCTTTCTCTCGGTTGTGTGGTGCGGCAGTGAACAAGAACGAGAGAGAGATAGAGGTGAGCCGTGAAGAGAGAGAAGGGCGAAGAGAGAGGAAGCTGCCGGAGATCGCCGCTGCAGTCGCCGGCGCCTTCACCGCAGGTCCGTTCGGCGAGAGGGAAGAGAGAGCGGCGTGGGTGCGATCGCAAGAGGGTGACATCCGGTCGTTCGAGGTAAGTCCCGTCCCTTTTCTTGATTGTTTTCCGTCTCTCGTCGGTTCTCTCCCGTGACAGCCGCGTCGCGGCGGCCTTGGCCGCTGTAGGCGGCGACTGTGGTATCATCACCGGAGATGGTGATGTAGTGGTGAACTCTGTGGGGTTGCAATAAGGCGGTCGAGAAAGAGAGAGGTCGGAGGTGCGAGAGGGTGCGGAGTGTGTTGTGTAGTCATCGCCGGAAAGCCGCCGCCGGTCGCCACCGGCGACCGCCACTGCCGGAGATGGCAGTGGGTGGCGCGTGGTGTGACCAGACCTTAGTCTCTATCGAGCCCTTAACCCGTGACTTATTCAATTAAGCCGAAAAGTTCAAACCGTTTTGATAAATCGCGTCTTTATGGAAATTTTTGTGGGTACTGTCCAGTTTTCGCGTAAGCATAACTTTTCGGTCGTAGCCCCGTTTGAGCCGAAATTGGCGCCCACGGTTCAAGTGCGGGATCGAGCACGTTTTCCGTGTTTTAGCGGAAAACTGGTTCGGTCTCTAACTGGGCGAAAAAGTGGTCGCAAGTTCGGTGATTCGTCATTTTATGTAAAATTTTCTGGGATCTGCCACCGTTTTGTATAGACCATATCTTTCTGCTCGTAACTCGTTTTGAGGTGAAATTGGTGCCCAGAGTTCCCTAATCGAGTTGGGAAGGTTTTTTGTGTTTTGCCGAAAGTCTGATTAAGCCCGTAGCTAGGCTGTTTTGGGCTGTTTGTGCAGGCTGAACCGGAAACTGGCAGTTTTGGTAGGCGTTCGTATTTAATTCATAATAAATTGTAGAAAAATAGTTAGAAGACGTATAATATGTCCTTGGAACCCTAGCTCAGAGGACTTTCTGGTCATAAATTAATATTGGGATTTTCTGGTTTTAAAGGGGTCGAAACAGGTCCCGAACAGACCTGTTTTGTTTGAGCGGAAATTAGTTTTAGTGACGGTTTAAGCGTATGTCGAGTCATAGGGTCCGGGTCTCGTATTGACACGTTTTAACATGCGTTTAGGTGCCGGGAAGTGACCGTATTTGTGAAGCTTGAACTGTGTTATTAAGCTGGGCGCGCATTCGAGGTGAGTTCTCTCACTGTGTAGTTAGGGGTTGTATGCATGTCATAATAGTTTGTGTGTACTACTGTCTTTGTGGTGTGAACTAGTTGTTTGTGGTGTGTAATATTTGATTGGTTTGAATGCTTGGTATAAATGGTTACATTACAATTCGGTGGGACCGAGGCCTCGATGGTACTGAGGTGTTGGTTACATTACAATTCGGGGGGGGGGGGGGGGGGACCGAGGCCTCGATGGTACTGAGGTGTTGGTTACATTACAATTCGGTGGGACCGAGGCCTCGATGGTACTGAGGTGTTGGATACATTACAATTCGGTGGGACCGAGGCCTCGATGGTACTGAGGTGTTGGATACATTACAATTCGGTGGGACCGAGGCCTCGATGGTACTGAGGTGTTGGATACATAATTACTTGTAGACGTTTACTCGTTTTATGTAATTGTGATGTTGTTGCTTATGTGCGGATAGGGGTGATGTGTATATAATTCCTATCTGCGCATGTGTTGGAATTCACTAAGCTTCGTGCTTACCCTTTCCCAATAAACTGTGGTTTCAGGTCCGAGCGGCTTCAAGGCGTGACAAGTACACACTGGCGCGCAAGGAGAGCTGGTTGTTTTATGGTTTTATTAATTAAACGTTTATTCCGCTGTATTTTTATTATAAAGTTAATAATTATGAGTTTGCAAACGAAACGTTGGGATTCATTTAATGAGTTGTTATAAATGAGTTGTTTATTTAAAAATTTAAATTTGCTTGTAATTTTTGGGACGTTACAAGATTAGAGACGAAGGACAGAAAGGAGGAACCGAGGTGACTGGAGTCTGGAGTCATGGAGACTGGAGGAGAGTGACTGGGAGAAACGTTATCCGCCTAGCCCTAGTTCGCGTACCAAAATTGCACTGGAGAGTCCAAAACTACATAATTTGGGCCTTAAAGGCTTAAAGTTTGAAACTAACTTAAATTAGTTTGGTTTTTGGGCCTTTCTTAGACTAACTATAGTAGAATATACTAGTTTGTATATTTTGGGCCTGCACGTATTATACATAGATATATCTTATATATATATAAATATAATTTTATTAAAAGTATAATATTAGCGGCGGGTTGGCGGGTTGGGTTGGGTTGAGTTTTCTCAACCCAATTTCAACCCTTATAATTAGCGGTTTGGCGGTTTGGCGGTTCAGCGGTTTGGTGGTCCGGCGGGTTGGGTTTAATTGGGTTGTTAGCGGGTTGGGTTGGTCGGGTTTCGCGGGTTGACGGTTTTCTGTACACCCCTAGTTGCAACGGTTAGAAATACCTATGGGGAAATGGGATCAGATTACTACGGATTTCATCACAAAGCTACCAAGGACTCCGAAGGGATTTGATGCCATTTGGGTGATCGTTGACAGATTGACGAAGTCTGCTCACTTCCTACCAATAAAAGAAACTTACTTGTTGGAAAGACTAGCCAGGTTGTACATCGACGAAATAGTAACTCGACATGGAATCCCAATTTCGATTATCTCTGATCGTGATAGTCGTTTTACTTCAAGGTTCTGGAGGAGTTTTCAAAAAGAAATGGGTACACAGATAAAGTTAAGTACATCGTATCATCCTCAAACTGACGGCCAGAGTGAACGAACGATTCAGACTTTAGAAGATATGTTACGGGCCTGTATTGTTGACTTTGGAGGATCATAGGATAAGCACTTGCCGTTGATCGAATTTTCCTACAGCAACAGTTATCATTCCAGCATACAAGCGGCACCGTTTGAAGTTCTGTATGGTAGAAAATGTCAAACGCCTCTATGTTGGAATGAAGTGGGAGAAAAACAGTTAGCGGGGCCAGATATAGTTCAGTTAACCGCGGATAAGATTACTCAGATTCGGGAACGTTTGAAAGTGGCTCAAGACAGGCAGAAAAGCTACGCGGGCCGACGCCGGAAACCGTTAGAGTTTCAAGTTGGAGATTTTGTAATGTTAAAAGTCTCACCTTGGAAAGGAGTCATTCGGTTTGGGAAACAAGGTAAACTTAGTCCAAGGTATATCGGGCCGTTTGCAAATACAGAAAGGATTGGTGAAGTAGCCTACAGGTTAGATCTTCCGCCAGAGTTAAGCAGGGTTCACAACGCGTTTCATGTATCGAATTTCCGAAAGTGTTTAGTTACGCCAGATCAGGCCGTTTCTCTACCAGATATGCAAGTTGATGAAAAGCTGAATTATGTGGAAGAACCTGAAGCAATAGTTGACTACAAAGTTAAAGTGTTGCGGAACAAAGTAATCAGACAAGTGAAAGTTCAATGGAGACATCATAGGGGTCAGGATGCTACTTGGGAATCAGAATCAGAAATGAGAACTAGGTACCCGTACCTTTTTACATAACCGAATTCCGGAACGGAATTCTTTTAAGGGGGAGATGATGTAATACCTCGGGTAAGTTCGTTAGTTAAATTCTAGTTCCGTTAAATTTAATTAACTTTATAATTAATGTTTAGGGTAAGTTTAGGTGAAATTATAAGTTTAGGGATGTTTGGGTCAATATTGAGAAGTCCAAGGTCTAATTAGTAAATATGGTTTAATATTACCTCCTAAGATATCTAGATATTTCATACAGCAGAATTCAGTGAATGTGTGTGTATGTGTGTTTTGAGACAAAGAGAGAAAGAAGAAATATAAAGCTAGGGATTCAAATTGGTGCCTTTGGAAGTGAAATTGAGGTATGTTGTTTTGTAATTTATGTTTGTAATTGCTATTAGGAAGTATCTATCGGATTAGAATTATCACATCTGGACTGGGGTTGATTTCAGTTGAATTCTGGGTTAAAAATAGGCAAACCGACAGAGGTTTCCGGATAGAATGAATGTGCCCGGGTAGTTTTGTTGGTGGTGTCCGGATGATGTTCTAAAGGTGTCCGGACGAATCTTTTATCCGGGTAAGTCTCTCTTTTCAATGGTTTCCGGATGGTATCCGGGTTACCTGGGTTTCCGGGTGTCGTCCGGGTTGTTTATGCTGTCCGGGAAGTTGTGTTAACCGGATTGTGTAGGTTATCCGGAAAGTCCTGATTCCGGGTAGTCTTGTGGTATCCAGGAACTTTGGGCTGTTTGGTCACTTTTGAGAATTGAGATACTTTTGAGTATCCAGTAGCCTGTGTTTTGTTGATTCTTGGATAGGGAAAGAATGAGGATTGAATATACTGTGGACTCGACTTAAGTTCGGGTTTGGGGGTAACATTTGAGGATAGAGTTATCTAGAGCCTTTAGATTTAGTAAGTCTTATGTGTTCTATTTGGTAAAAGGATACTTGTACCTATTTGTTTCAGATTCTGTGGATTTGGGGTGAAAACTGAACTGTTTTTTAGAAAGGATTGGAAGCGTTTTGGATAAGCAAACAGGTGAGTTTTACTATAAAACGTTTTTAAACTGGAATACATATATGTGTGGATTGGGAATGTGATAGATGGTGTGATTATGTGTTTATGCTTGAAATATAATATATTGAGATATTGTATTTACATGAGCATTACACTATATGAGAATACGTTGGCCGGGCTTAGGACCGGTGGTGTTGGCTGTAATATTCGTACAGCGGTGTTGGCTGTAATTGTCGTACAACGGAGTTAATTTATTAGTTGGCTTGCAACCAATTAATATGGCCAAGAGAATGAGACAGAAAAGTATATGGTGCATGAGTCATAATTGGTATTTGAATTTGTGTTATGTATATGATGGTTGTGCAAATGGTTTTAAAACTAACAGGGATTTTCTCACTTAGACCGCTAGGTCTAACCCTAATTTTGTTTTAAAAATATGTATTCCAGATCGTGGATCGGGTAAGAGCAAGTGAATAGAGTAAATGGTGGCTAGCTTTTGGGAAGACTTATATTTTGAAGACCATGAGATGTTTTGTAGTTTTAAATTAGTTATCAGATATCATGTATTAGTTAGCAAAAAATTTGTAATGAATTATGTATTATAGGTGTAAAGACTAAAAGGACCGAATGTGTATTTTGATGTATCTTTGAAATGAACGACGTTATGCAATATATGTTATTTGTTGTATGTTTGAGATTCGGGTCGTTACACTCGTCCTTGAGCTCATTGACCTCTTTCTCCAGACTCGCCACCCTGGACATGGAATCCCCGGCTTCTTTTTTACTCGCAACCAGAGATTCGTTGGTCTTGTCCAGCTCCACCCTCTGCTCGGCGATCAGAGACAGGGACTGCTTCAGGCGATAGTTCGCCTCGTCCCTTGCATGTCCTACGGCCTCCGACTCGTTTTGGGCATCGTCGAGTCGTGCCGACAAATCCTCGACGCGCGCCAGGGCCGACTTCTCCCTCTCCAGCGCCGCGTTCTCTCTCTCAAGAGCAGAGGACATGAGACCTTCAATCTTCGTCGTCTCGGCATGCAGGGCCAAGGAGGACTGAAACGTCTGAAAAAACATAAGACATATGTTAGTAAACATTCGACAAAGTTAAACAACGATAAAATAACCAAAGTATTGAAAGAGAGACTTACCAGGAACGCTAGTCCGACAACATGGGACCCCGTCTCTTCGATCGAGACCCCCCCTGAAGCGCTCCCTGAAAGACGGGAGCTGATATTTTCCCAGATGAGGAAACAATTTCGTCCCGTCTAGGACATTGTCAGCCAAGAAGTCTGACGGCAACGTAAAGTTGACCGTCGTGACTTCTTTCTCACCCTATCCCGTCTGAGGGCCCTTGCCCTTGTCGGCCGATGAAGGGGTCGATGTGGCAGTAGGGGACATCGTCGATTTTGCCAGAAGCGCAGAGTCGACAGGTGTTGCATCGATCGCGTCAGAAGACGTCCTCGTCTTCTCGGCGGATGCGATCGACGCCTTCGCCTTCTCAGGCGTGACGACTCTCGACGAGCCGCCCGTCTTCGAAGACGGTTCCCTCGGGACTGACATCTTTGTCGTCTTTAGGACCCCCGACCCAGTTGTCGGGGCCTCTTTCCTCTTTTCCCTCGCCTTACGATCCATTTCGGCTTGGGCCGCCCTCTTGGCCATCGCAGACGACGCTTTCGGCTGGGATTCTCCTGTAAAGCAAAAAAGGAAGAACGATTAAACGACTGGAATGATGGGAGAAATAAGTCGAGCAGAGTAGGGTACACTTACCAGTCATCTCTACCTCTTCTTCTTCTCTCAACTCCTCTTTCTCTTCTTCCTCCCCTGTCATCTCCTCCTCCTCATCTTCCTCTCGACTCTCCTGACGATTTTCACCTAAAAATACCAGATCTTCATCCTCGTCTACTAAATGTCGCGTGACGAACGATCGGTCGTCAGCGCTAATCTCCAAAAACTTCTCGATTTTGGCCTTGGAGTCGTCGTTGGCCTTCACGTCCTCAAATTTAATGTCTGGAGTCACATAAGAGAGAAAGGTTAGTTGAAAAACAAATGAATAAATGTCATAAAAAATGCTCGACCAAAGCTAAAAACTCACCCGCCATGTTCCAACCAGACCTAATCCAGTCACTGTCTGGGTCCAACGTCGCCACACGCACGAATGCGTACCTAGTCTTCCAATTACGGTCGTTGACCGCAGTTTTTAGAACCAAGGTACGATCACCTTTGTGTTTTGAGAATAGACTATAGCGACGGTACCCGTCCATCTTGACCTGATAGGCTGTCAAGACATCGTTCACATTCATCGGCGATTCCCAATTCGAGGTAAGTCCCTCGATGACCTGGATAACGCGCCAGAACTGGGGCATCAGTTGCCCCGGCGAGAGATCGAACTTGCACATGAAAGCTGTTTGGGTAAAAAATCACACCCTCGACCGACTTGGGAAATTCCCTCGACATGTCCCATGGACATTGATTACCCTAATAACCAAGGATATCTACGACAGTCATACCTCCGACCGACAGGGATAATACTGTTGGTCCCAAAATGGCTCAACAAGTATTGTAGAAGGGGGGGTTGAATACAATACTCAGATTTTTCACAAGTTTTAATTCAATTTATTGAAAATCTTTCAATAAGAATTACACATAGAAAACAAAAGATTGTTGCGGAAAAGAACAGTTAAACTATTCTAACAATCTAACACAAAGTAAACTGAAAAACACTTAGAACAAATTGGGCACTTAGACACAAGATGCAGTTTCAGTAAGAAAGGAGCTTGCACTTAGTGATCTTCAGAAGCGTGATTTGCATGGAGAGTCTTTACCTCTATTTATAGTCCATGCATCATTTAATGCTTGGAACACTTGTCACTCTTCCATTCATTGTAGAGGTTGACTTCTGAAAAGCTGATATCTCCTTTTTGACTTATCCAAAGAACCAGGAGGACAGTCGTACCAGAAAAAGACCTTATCTGAGAATAGATAAGATGACAAACTGCCACTTTTATCTGACAATAGGATATTGTCTCATAATAAATGATCTTTTCTTTTGTCTTCAGAGAATAAGGCTGCCGACCTCCTGTATTGGAAATTGTACCAATTTGAAATCTCACTTCTTTAGAGAAGAGAGATCCTTCACCGAAGTGTAGAATATTTCGGTGCAGTCTTCTCAAATTCCCACCGATCTCTGAACATATATCGGTGGAAATCTTCTTGAACTTCCACCGATGTCTGAGAGCATATCGGTGAAAGTCTTCTTGAGCTTCTCACCGAATTTCTTCAATTCGGTGATGCTTGTCCACCGATAGTACAAGCATATCGGTGGTGGTGTAACTTGTAGAGAGTTGCTGCCGATTTTCTCACTTCCGCAATGAGATAGTCTTCGCACTTGGTTTCGGTTGATCTTCGACTTCACCGAACAATTGATATGAGAGTACAAGTTACACAAAAGAATCAAAAAATATTCTAAGTACCTAAGAGGGTTTAATTGAGTCAATTTCAAATCTGTGAAGACCCAACAATCTCCCCCTATTTGAATTTGATCTCTATCCTTAGAATATTAAAGAGCAAATGAAAATAAGAGCATTTTGACCCTTTTTACTCTTTTGGGTTCTTTTTCACATAGGCCTTTCTTTTTGTTTTTTTGATCTATGTTTGTTTGAGTATATCTATACAGTGTATATGAAGCAGGAAAATAAAAGGTATGTACAAAATATAAACAAGAGAAGCACTTTGAATTGCATAAGTCATTCTCATACATCGGTAAGCAAAAGATTATCACAACTACCGAAAGAAAAAAATGACCTACTTCTTTAACGATTGTCGGCGTTTGATCTCGTCCATTAAGATTCGGTAGTAGGGTTGAGCTTCGGGGATATGAGGGAACAAGTTGTGGAGGCCTTCAAGAAACATGGTGTCGGCAACGGGAATTTGAGAGAATCTGAAGAAGGCTCGTTTGCCGAAGCCATCGTTGAAGTATAGTCCAGGAATCGGTGAAAGACCCAGAGTTGTCGTGGGATATGATACCGAAGAGGGAAGGGAAAGACTCAAGTTACTTACATTCGGTATCTTTCCTTCCTTTGCCATATCCTTGAAGACAGTGTCGGGGGGATTCTGAACTTTAGGAAGGCACACTTCTTCCTTCAAGGATTGCAGTTTCGATCTTTCATCGGTGGTAAGCACGATGCTATACTTCTTTTTGATCTCCTTCATCTTTGCCATTAGATCATCAATGTATTTGACAAAGATGTCCTACTTTGGGTTTGGATTTTTGGCCAAGTGTCGAGAGATTTCGTACCATTCGGGGAGACCGTAGGTTCTGAGTTGGTAGTCTCTCACACTTTTTAAGGAGCCATCTTCCCGATCAATGATAAGCCTGATGTCTTTTGGATTGGATCTGGAGGTTGCGATCTTGACACCTGAGATTGGGGTTCTGTCGGATCGGTGGTGCATCTTTAATTTGTACCATCTAACCTCTTCATTTCTCTCTTGTTCAAATTCACTCAGTACCGATTTCTGTGCCGACACGGCATCGGTGGTCTTGGCTTTCTTGGCTTCTTCCTCTGCAACCTTTAGAGAGAGGGCCTTGGTATCATCAAGGGCTTTTTGGGCTAATCTGGCTTCCTCAATTTCCTGAGGAGTCAGACCAAGATTGGGTTCCTGCGGATGCGATTGAGGTTTAAGCTTGAGTTTGTCTGCATCGGTGGGACGAGTCCCATACTTCATCTTTTCTTTCTCTAGTCTTTCTTGTTCGGCCAATTGTTCGGCAGTAAGAGATTTCTTTCCCTTGTCAGTTTCGGCCGTAGAAAACTTCTCCTCCTCAGTAGTTGACTTGTCTTTCGACTCTTTTTCTTTAGAGAGTTGCTCCCCCTCAATATCGGCGGTTTCAGCGTGGGTTTCGGTGGTTACATGGATGTCATCGGTTTGTTTAAGGGATGGCAACTTGGGATGGGTTATCTTTTTCTCCCCCTCAGCACCAGCCAGAATCTTCAAACCCATCTGTCGGAAAATGTAGTCGAATTTTTCATGAAGAAGGGAAAGACGATTTGGTACCTCATCAGAGACCATGGTGAAGTCACCGAGATCCATCTCCAGGTGACCGAATTCCCGAAGTTTGGTATTGATATCACGAAGAGAGTTGGCAGTGGCCTGGCCGAAGTCTTGATGGGACTTAGCTTCTTGAAGAAACCTCTGAAGTTCAGAGTCCTTGACAGTGGAGGCCGCCTTGAAAGCACCGAAGGAGAAGGCAAGGTCCCTATGAGATCGGGACAATGAGTCCACCTTGGGAACCAAAGTGGAGATGTCGGTGGTAAGAGGCCTGATAGCATCGGTAATAGTATTTGAAATAATCTGCGGCAGCCGAGACTCGATGGTGGACATTCGGGAGCTCGTCATGGCGATCATTGCAAGAGTGGCCTGTTTGAAGGATTCAAATTGGGTGCCCACAAGCCGACACTGTCGAGCACTTTCATGTAAGTCTTCAATGAGAGAGGGTTCTTGAACAGTTGTGTGACCCCCGATATCCCCATGAACGATGTAGCGGATGCGAAGGGGATCCTCCGCCGAGAAGGGAGTGTTGCTGGGATATAACATTTCATCGGGGAATAGCGGTCTCGGTGGCGGAGGGGGAGATCGTCGGGGAGATTCCTGAACCGGGGGGGGGGGGGGTGATCGGTGTTGCGTAGGCGACCTTCAGGGAGAGTGAACCCGGGGGGAACTTCGGGGAGAAGTTTGGTTCACAGGAGACTTCATCGGGGAGGGGGAAGCGGACTCAATGAGGATCGCTTTGTCAGACGGGGAGGTTCGGGGAGAACCAGTGTCGTCAAAGAGACCTGCAAAGAAGTCATGGGGGGGATCTAATGGGGGGGAACCATGATCGGGTTGTGCATCATCATCGATCAAGAACTGACCGGGTGAAAGGGCGTGCAGTGCAAGGTCCAGACTGTCGGAGGGAGAGTCTAGAGATTCGGCGGGAGAAGCAGCATGTTCACTCAGAGAATGGGTGGGAAGGGGTACATTGAGGGATACCTTAGGAATAACCAAGTGATCGGTGGTGAACAGAAAAGATTCGGAAGGGGAGGACCCACGGACAGGGCCCCGAGATCGTTTTAAACGACTTTTCGGGGGGGACGAAGAGTCCCTCCGCTTAGAAGGTTTTTGGACCGGGGAAGTCACCGATGGGTTAATCGGTGTCGTGGTCTTGGAAGCAGCGGCGGAGGTGTCGGCGGCCGATTTCTTCTTCGCGCCGACTGACTTTGCTCTGGAACGGGGGGAAGATGTCATCGCAGCAGCAAGGACTTCGGGGATATCGGGGTGGTGAAACCCTGGAATTTCAGAATCACCCCATTGAAGTTCTGGGGAGATGGCCAAAGTGATCATACCTCGGCGTAAAGGACGATCGGTGTCTAGAGCACCGACGTTGAGAGTTTTGCTGCCGACGATCGGTGGAGCCCAGTCATAAGAGAATCGGGGAGTGCGGGACTTGCGATCTTCGTCCAGGGACTTTCCAAGTTTGTGCTGGATGATCATGGAGATGAATCGGGGATAGGCAACGTGGCACTTCCTTGGATGGGAGATCACTTCCACTAATTTGGTGAAGAAGTACTGGGCGAAATCAACTCGACGTTGAAAGATGAGGGCATGGGCGAGTTTGGTGATGTATGAGGGGGATTGATCATGGCCGCTCGTCTTTCGGGAGAGGCAATGGATCACATGAGCAAAGAAAAAGTTCCATATACTACCCATGTGACTCCGAAGAAGAGTTCCAGGACCTTTGGAGCTTTTGGAGTTGTCGTCGACCACGTATCCTGTGGCACCGAGAACATCTTCGAGAAAAGTATCAGAATGCCAATCGTCATAGGAATCGAAAGCATCGATTTTCAGGGCAGAGCGAACATCATCGACCCCAAAAGTGAGGTCGTGATCATCCTCGTCTTCAGAAAGTATGGATGCGTGAATCACATCATTGGAGGGGTCATACACACAGGAGAGCCAGAATGTCCCAACGAGCATTTTGCTCATTTTGAGATTGCAAGTGAAGGCATAAAGAAGGGGAGATCGAGTGAGGAACTTGATCACATGGGAAAATTCAGGATGGGAGAGATCGGGTTCAAATCTGGCAACGTGATTGCATGGGTTGAACTTGAGATCAACAAAACACGTAGGGGAGATGTTCTTCGAGGACGCCATTGATGATCAAGAGAGAGAGCACGAAGTTGGTGTAGTTGCAGGTTATAGAGGAAGCACGAAGGAGAATCAGAAAACGTAAAGGAAAAATGAGAGTGGAGGATCGAGTATATATAGGGTTTAAAAAAAATGGGGGGAACGGTTTAAAAAAATAAAATAGAATAAAATAAAAAAGGTAATCATGACCACTTGGGAATTGTGGTCAGGAATCCGTTTCACGAAACGGGGAGGTGAAACGGGTCTGACAGGCTAGGGGTATAGGGGTGACGTGTAGATAGGATTGAGATTCGGTGGACATCGGTGAGGAAAGTGAGGGGACAATCGGTGGATATCGGTGGGAAACACACAGAAGTCGGTGAGGATCCACCAAGGCGTTGAGACACCGAGAAAGGCCGAAAGAAGAATCACCGAAAAAATCACTTAGGATGACTCACCGAAAGGATGAAGCACCGAGAGATGAATCACCGAAAGTAATCAGACCGATTTTTTTTTTGGAACCTATTCTAAGTACAACATGCCAAGTTCACCGATGAGGAAAGTGAACCTGGCCTCATCCAGAGGTTTGGTAAACAAATCTGCAAGCTGAAGATCAGTTGGAATAAAATGCAGCTCAATGTCACCTTTGGAGATATGGTCCCTGATGAAATGATATCTGATATCGATGTGTTTGGACCGTGAGTGAAGAACAGGATTGTTTGCAATTGCAATTGCACTTGAATTATCACATGGGATGGGTATCTTGGAATAGAACTGATTGTAGTCTCTCAACTGGTTTTTCATCCATAGAATCTGTGCGCAGCAACTTCCAGCAGCAACATATTCAGCCTCGGCAGTGGATGTTGAGACTGAATTTTGCTTTTTGCTGGACCAGCTTACCAGTTTTCCACCAAGGAATTGACAACTGCCTGTTGTGCTTTTTCTATCAATTTTTGAACCTGCAAAGTCAGAATCTGAATATCCCATGAGTTCAAAACCTGAGTCTTTGGGATACCAAAGACCCAGATGCATGGTACCCTTTAGATACCTGAAAATCCGTTTCACAGCATCCAAATGAGATTTCTTTGGATTTGCTTGATAACGGGCACACAGACAAGTAGCAAACATGATATCTGGTCTGCTAGCAGTTAAATAAAGCAAAGAACCAATCATGCCTCTATAATGAGTGACATCCACAGATTCACCATTTAAATCGGTGTCAAGTTTCAAAGGTGGTGCCATGGGAGTTTTCATAGGGGATGAGTTTTCAAAGCCAAATTTCTTCAGAAGGTCTTTAATGTACTTGCTTTGGTTTATGAAAATTCCTTCTGAAATTTGTTTCACTTGAAGACCTAAGAAAAAAGTTAGCTCCCCCATCATGCTCATCTCATATTCACTTTTCATGAGAGAAGCAAAATCATCACACAGAGACTCATCGGTGGCACCGAAAATAATGTCATCCACATAAATTTGAACAAGAATGAGATTACCTGAAGATTGCTTGTGGAAGAGAGTGTTATCAATTGTACCTCTAGTATAGCCATGCTTGAGTAGAAAGATGGCGAGAGTGTCATACCAGGCTCGAGGAGCTTGCTTGAGCCCATACAGAGCTTTGTCAAGTCAGTACACATAGTCTGGGTGTGTGGAATCTTCAAAGCCTGGAGGTTGCTTCACATATACTTCCTCAGCTAGTTCTCCATTCAGGAAAGCACTCTTTACATCCATTTGAAATACCCTGAAGTTCTTGTGAGCAGCATGAGCAAGAAAGATCCGGATAGCTTCAAGTCTGGCAACTGGAGAAAAAGTTTCATCATAGTCAATACCCTCTTCCTGTCGGTAGCCTTGAGCTACGAGTCTGGATTTGTTTCTGATGACAGTACCATCTTCATCCATTTTGTTTCTGAAGACCCATTTTGTGTCGATGATTGTTTTTCTTGAAGGTCTAGGCACAAGTCTCCAGACTTTGTTTCTTTGAAATTGGGAGAGTTCTTCTTGCATGGCCAAAACCCAACATGGGTCAGTTAGGGCTTCTTCAATCTTTTTAGGTTCAACAAGAGATAGGAAATTCACATAGAGACAGATGTTACTGGTGCCTCTTCTTGTTTGAACACCAGGTAGCTGATCACCGATGATTTGATCAATGGGATGATCTTTGGTCCATTTAAGAGCAGGGGGCATCGGTGGAGGAATAGTTGAAGTGGAAGGAAAGTTCGAGGCTGGGGTGTCGGCTGGATGTGATAAAGGTGGGTTGTCAGAGGGATTATCGGCAGGAAGAGATTCGGTAATGAGGTTAATTTCGGTGGATGATGGATAGGGTTCGGTGGAGGCAATTTCGGCAGAGGGGATTTCAGGTGTTAAAGACGATGACTCAGCTTGATTGTTTGGAACAGAAGGAATATTTGGAATACAGGGTGAATCGGTGGAGGTTGAAATGGGAGATTCCCCAATGCATGATGATATCCATCTGTGTAGTTCTTCATCATCATTTGTCATAGAAGATGATCTTGAGTCATCACACTTTACATGGATAGATTCATCAATGCATTCTCTCCGAAGATTGTAAACTCGATAGGCTTTGGAATTCAAGGAATATCCCACAAAGATTCCTTCATCTGTCTTAGGATCAAATTTCCCAAGATTTTCCCTGTCATTTAGGATAAAGCACACACAGCCAAAGACATGAAGGAAACCAATGTTTGGCTTTCTTCCATGAAAGACTTCATATGGAGTTTTCTCATGTCTTTTTGTTATCACCGACCTGTTTTGAGTGAAACAGGCAGTGTTGACAGCTTCGGCCCAAAAATAGGTTGGCAGATTTGCTTCACACAGCATAGACCTTGCTGCTTCACATAGTGTCATGTTTCTTCTTTCCACAACGCCATTTTGTTGTGGAGTCCTGACAGCAGAGAAGTTTTGAGAGATTCCTTTTTCATTGAAAAAATCTTCTAAACTGCTGTTTCTGAATTCGGTGTCATTGTCACTTCTTACTAATCTGACAAGCTGACCATTCAGAACTTCATTCTTTTTGACAAAGTTGATGATTTCTTCAGTTGCATCACTTTTGTACCTGAGAAAAGACACCCAAGTATATCTAGAGAATTCATCAACAATAACAAGAATGTACCTTCTTCCTCCTAGACTGGGAGTGCTGACTGGTCCACATAGGTCCATATGCAGCATCTGAAGTGGAAGATTAATGGAAGTGCATTGCTTGGTTTTGAAAGAGGATTTGGTGAGTTTCCCTTTTTCACATGCATCACATAGCTTTTCTTTGACGAAGTTTAACTTAGGCATGCCAGTCACCAGCTCTTTGTTTGATAACTTATGAAGGGTTTTGAAGTTAAGATGAGACAGACGTTTATGCCACAGCCAGTTTCTTTTGACTGTATCGTCAGA
Organism: Saussurea involucrata; assembly: GCA_033807775.1. Taxonomy (NCBI): domain Eukaryota; kingdom Viridiplantae; phylum Streptophyta; class Magnoliopsida; order Asterales; family Asteraceae; genus Saussurea; species Saussurea involucrata. The sequence goes on from CM066320.1 coordinate 222,259,302, forward strand.
CACGAAGCAGACATTTGAAGAGTTGTTTGGACTCATATCAATGATATACACATTATCTAGCCTTCTTCCAGAGAGGACAACCTTCATATTCTTGTCAACAACAGTACAGATACACAGTTCAAAGATGACTTTGTATCCAAGATCACACAGTTGGCTAATACTAAGGAGGTTATGCATGAGACCTTCAACAAATGCCACTTTATTGAAGGTGAGGGTTCCGTTTGTGAGAGTTCCATATCCTTTAGTATGACCTCTGGAGTTGTCCCCAAAAGTTACAGAAGGACCCTTCTCTGACACATAGTTTACAAGAAGATGTTTGTTTCCAGTCATGTGACGTGAGCACCCACTATCTAAATACCAAACATGTTGGTGCTCAAAAACCTGCAAACAACATCAAATCAGTTCTTAGGTACCCATTTGGTAATGGGTCCTTTTGGGTTAGAAGTGTGAGAGACTTTGGGTTTAGATCTGTCAATTCTTTCCTTTGGACAGTCTTTAGCAAGATGAAAGGTATCACCACAATTATAACATTTTCGGTAGATGAAAGTTATTTTGGGTTTTTGTTCCTTTCCTTTTTCCTTTCCAATTATATCAATCTTAATCTTTGGACCGAGAAGGGGATTGCGAGGACCTCTAAAAAGTTCGGTTCTTGAGGTTGAAGCATGGTCAGGGGTCTCTCTTGAGAAAGCTTTGGACTTTCCCTTTTTCACAAAATCGGCGAAGGATTTTTCGGTGGTGTGGTTTTCTTTGAGAGCTTGTGGTTTTGTAAGACTAGAAGAGTTGTTGTCAATGGTTAGATCTTTGAACACATCATGAATGGGTTTGACAACATCTTGCACTTTATGGGTTTGATCAGATGAAGATTCTTTGGCTTTTAAAAACATTCCATATTTTAAGGCTTCACTAAGATCAGCAGAATTTAAAGAAATGGAATCACAAGAGCTTGACTCAGAGTCATCATCGGTGATGGGAACAAGTGCATGAGTAGATTTTTCAAGCATGGATTTTTCATATCCTAACCCAGACTTGTAACCACCATGGATTTGATCTTGAAAGATCTGTTCAAGATTCCTTGAAGAATTTGTCCATTTTCTGACAATTTCCTGTTCTTTCTTTAACTTCTTGAACAGTTTATTCTTTTCCTTTTCAATTTCATGATTTATGACTTTTAGATTTTCAAGCTCAGTTTTGATTATCTCAAACTTTCCAAGTTGACACATGAAAGCTTCAAGTTGAGATTTAAGATTTTTAACTTGAGCAGGTTTTCTTTTCTTGCTTTCTTTGACATTGTAAAAATCTTGAGTTAAAGACTCATAAACATTTATCTTTTCAATATCAGTCATGTCATTGAAAGGATGTACCTGAGAGTATGATGATGAGCATTCGGTTGAAACTAATGCCATTGGAGACTTTGCCTTTTCTTCCTTCACCTCTTCTGATATGGCCATAAAGCACATATTTTGAGAATCACTGTCAGAGGTTTCTTCTTCTTCCCAGTCATGAGCCTCAGCCATTAATCCTTTTCCTTTCCTTTGAGATCCTTCATTTCTTTCCTTTTCCTTCTTGTACTTAGCCTTGTACTTTTCAGCACGTTCTTGATGAGAGAGTGAGGAGGATTGGGAATCTTTCTTGAAATAGGATTTATCTTTGGATTTCTCAACCTTAGAAGGATATTTGTCAGAGGACGTGGAATTGACTTTAGACACACGCTTGCTTCTGCACTCAGCTGCAAAGTGTCCTTTCTTACCACAGTTGAAACATTCCTCATTTGTCTTGTCAGACGAAGACATTTTTGAAAATGATGGTTTTCTGAAACTTCTGGGTTTGTTGAAATTTCGAGATTTATTTTTAAAACCAGCCATCATAGCCATTTCATCAGTCATTCGGTCTACCGAAATTTCATCACCTTCATCATCGGCATCACTCAGATATGCCTCCGTTTGGTGAGAGCGGTTGTTCTGATTTTCGGTGTCAGTGTCTGATGAGGGATATGTGATACAAGGAACATTTTGACTTTTCTTGGAACTTTCACAGATAAGAGCTATTGAAGAGCTTTTTATCTCTTTGAAGATGGTTTTCCTATGAAGCTTGGTTTGTTCAAAGTTGAACAGAGTTCCATACAAAACAGTTAAAGGCATGTATTCCAAATCCTTGGTAGTTTTAATGCAAGTGCAAATGTTTTCCCAAAAGTCAGGAAGACAATCCATAAACTTGCATAGAACTTCCTCATTATCATAAACTCTACCTAGTAACTTTAAATCATTTAAGAGAGAGTTGAAACGGTTATAAAAGCTTGGAAGAGATTCTCCCTTTTCATGGGCAAAGAGCTCATATTTTCGAATGAGGCCAATCTTTTTGCTTTTCTTTACTTCCTCTGTACCCTCATAAAGTACACACAAAGTAGTCCACATCTCTTTAGCAGTACCGAAATTAACAAGAGAGTGATAGACTTCATCAGGAAGTGAGAGAGCAATGATTGCTCTAAGCCGAGAATCCAGAGACACCAATCGTTTTTCCTCATCAGTATATTCCTTTGGGTTTTTGAGAATGTAACGACCAGTAGTCTTTGCTTTTTCTATGTCGGAAGGATCAGATTCATCAGAGTCACTTGATTTATCAACTGGTTCCTTACCAGGCCTCTACTTTTCATAGCGAGCCCAAACTCTCGGGATGATGGGTCCCTCCTTGAGAATGGTTGGATATCTAGTATCCACTCCTTCCATAAATAGCATCATACGGCTTTTCCATAGAGAAAAGTTGTTAGGATTAAACTTGGGAGGTTTTGAAATGGAACCATTTTCAGCAAAATTGTTTTGACCAGTGTTTTCAACAGTTAGGGATGAAGATGAGGCAGCCATTGCGGATCAAGTTTATGAATTAAACTTTCCGCTCTGATACCACTTGTTGGTCCCAAAATGGCTCAACAGGTATTGTAGAAGGGGGGGTTGAATACAATACTCAGATTTTTCACAAGTTTTAATTCAATTTATTGAAAATCTTTCAAAAAGAATTACACATAGAAAACAAAAGATTGTTGCGGAAAAGAACAGTTAAACTATTCTAACAATCTAACACAAAGTAAACTGAAAAACACTTAGAACAAATTGGGCACTTAGACACAAGATGCAGAAGCGTGATTTGCATGGAGAGTCTTTACCTCTATTTATAGTCCATGCATCATTTAATGCTTGGAACACTTGTCACTCTTCCATTCATTGTAGAGGTTGACTTCTGAAAAGCTGATATCTCCTTTTTGACTTATCCAAAGAACCAGGAGGATAGTCGTACCAGAAAAAGACCTTATCTGAGAATAGATAAGATGACAAACTGCCACTTTTATCTGACAATAGGATATTGTCTCATAATAAATGATCTTTTCTTTTGTCTTCAGAGAATAAGGCTGCCGACCTCCTGTATTGGAAACTGTACCAATTTGAAATCTCACTTCTTTAGAGAAGAGAGATCCTTCACCGAAGTGTAGAATATTTCGGTGCAGTCTTCTCAAATTCCCACCGATCTCTGAACATATATCGGTGGAAATCTTCTTGAACTTCCACCGATGTCTGAGAGCATATCGGTGAAAGTCTTCTTGAGCTTCTCACCGAATTTCTTCAATTCGGTGATGCTTGTCCACCGATAGTACAAGCATATCGGTGGTGGTGTAACTTGTAGAGAGTTGCTGCCGATTTTCTCACTTCCGCAATGAGATAGTCTTCGCACTTGGTTTCGGTTGATCTTCGACTTCACCGAACAATTGATATGAGAGTACAAGTTACACAAAAGAATCCAAAAATATTCTAAGTACCTAAGAGGGTTTAATTGAGTCAATTTCAAATCTGTGAAGACCCAACAAATACCCCTTATTGTCATACGTTAATAACCACGATAGTTGGTTATTGAAAGACATCTTATGTCGCCAGTCTTACGTCATTGGTCTTACGTCGCTGGTCTTACGTCGCCAGTTACGTGTCGTTGGTCTTGTGTCGACAGTCTCCTGCCGTCAGTCTTACGTCGTATGTTAACTGTCACCAGTAAACATGTCGCATCTGTCATGTCTCTTGTCCCAAGACCTGACCCTTGGTCATGATTAACCAAAAACAACTCAAGAGGGTAATTGTCTTATTTAAACCCTCATTAATTGACAACCGTTACGTATTTATGGTCGGCCCCATTTGTAACGGAAGAGTTACGACCAAGATTCATCTAATTAATACGTCAAACGTAACCGACGACCAACATTTAATTCTATGATTAAATGTGCGACCGTTACAAACATTATTATTAACGATTCTTACAATTAGTTCTCTACAAGTAGAACTATTACTGGATTTATTTCACAGGAAAACCTTATTTTCGTCATGCGACAGTATCGTCCTCACATCCTGGTCCTGCGACAGTATCGTCCTGACGACCTGGTCTTACGACATCATCATCCTGGTCCCGCGACAGTATCGTCCTGACGACCTGGCCTTACGACATTTTCATAAGACCATTCTTATATTAAGATAAGGTTTTACAAAACGTTTACAGTCGTATACATGGTCTTATATTTCGACGATGGTCGTGTGCTCCATAAGACCGACGTCCAGAACTCAAAACGGTCTTACGATTACACTAACCATTAATGGTCAACAACCGTTTCCTTCGTTCATTAATGCAGGTCTACAAGCAATTATGGTACAACGGTCAGTAACGGACGAGTTCTTAATGACATTAAAGGCCCGACAGTGGTTACAAAACCAATCATCAAAGCGCATTTAATGTCGACAGCGGTTACAAAAGCGAGTCATCAAAGCACATTTAAGGAGCAACGAAAGCAATATAAAGGCTACCCCACCTTCGAGCAAGGGGAGGACAGACAGAGCTACTTACACTCATTTCTACATTTTTCTCTCAATACAGCAAGGCATTCAAACACGCAAGTATCGCACGACGACAATTCGAAACCGCACGACAACAACTTATTCCGCACGTTTCATGCACGACACACGATTAAATTTACTTTTTCTATAATTGTAACTTATTGTACACATATCACTTGTTACAAAAGGATTATCGCCCCTGATTGGCGACCATAGTGCACAGTCGACTCTAACACAGTCGACCGTGGTTTTTTCCATCGTTTTGGGGTTTTCCGCGTCACTAAAATCTTTTGTTTCGTCTACATTTTCTACATTATTTTTCTTGTTTATTTCTCTGGTTCAATCTTTAGTTGATAAGGTCCGAAACCAAACCTTAAATCGTATTTTTATGCAATTTTCGGCATAAGACAGTTTAGTGCGATTTTTTGCATTAACAAAAGCCTTGGCCAAAGACGAATAAGGCCACTGGAAACCTATCTTAAATGGGTACTCGTATATCACGACGTACCCATCCGGACACATCTCTGGTCGAATCTAACCAGCCTTAGTCAAAGTAATCCCCGCAGGGATTCTCGCTAATTTCCTAAGGTCATTGAGATCATCTTGATCTCGAATGGTACTTCTGGGTTCTGTCGACATCGCTAAACCTGTTAACCAAATTTGTCTATCTGAAAAACCCTAGATATCCCAGTTTTTCCTAGGTTTTCTCGCTATAGACTTACGACGCATGCAAAAGATGAAGAGTCGTGCCTTATATAGGCGCTCTAAACCTCGAAATGCCTAATCGGTTCGAAGATTTTGCAGGTTTGGAAGTGATTCGCTGAAGAATGGCAAGGAATCGAAAAGAAATCTTACTCTAAAACTCTCTGAAAGCGTAAAGTGGAAAAGATCCACCATGGGTTTCTATTTATGTAAACGATCGTGTCAGGTCGAGGCACTCGATGATCGACACGTGGCCGCCTCTTTTCGAAGACTCGACGGATCGTCGACACCTGGCATTTACAGCTGTTAAGCACGATCTTATCCCCTTCTCAACTTCCATAGTTCAAATCGAACCGATTTAGTTCCAAACCAACGATTTTCGACACGTGTCACGTCCCTCGACATTCCCTTGGACGAGGATTTTAAAAGATTTTCTTCTGACAAAAATTCAAAATTCAAAATTCAAAATTTCTTTTCATTTTAAATTTTGGGGGAAAACTGTTTGGGTAAAATTTCACCAGTCTCGACCACGACCAGATAAGGGAAAACATTTATTACACTTTTCCATAATAAGATAAAATCATAAGTATTTTATCATCTGACCAAAGTTAAAATCGAAAGTTACTCACGACACTCGACCGTCGTAAGGAACCTTACGACCTCGACCAACTAACATATGACATTTCTGTTATATTTTCACTGTTTAATGCAGGGTCAACACCATTAATGGCCAACGGACATAACCGACGAAGATCATTACGAGCATTAACTTTAGCAACCGTTACGACCATTACTCAAGGTTTTATGGAGACAATTAAAGCCACAAAAGCTATAAATACCAAGACTTCAGCCTCATTTACGGACAACTGAATTCTCAAGAATACTCACGGCAAAGCACTCGAAACAAATAACTCTCTCTAGAAAGATCGCTCTCGACGCACGATTCCTACGCACGACGCTTTACTTTTACACACGACGCACCAGTTTTTACGTACGATACACTTGTTATTTTACATTTCAAGTCTTTATTTCATTTGTATTGTAATCATTGTACTCTCGACACTTGAAACATAAGGACATCGCCCATGTTTGGAGACCATAGTGCAGCGACGACCATCACTGTCGTCCGCGGGTTTTTTCCTCGTTGAGGTTTTTCCCGCGTCACCAAAATCTTGCGTCTCATTTACTTTTTTGTCTTTGTCGTATTGTTTGTCGAACGATTTTTATTCTTTAGTTGTTAAGCTCCACAATCAACCTTAAGTTATCATTCTGGACGATTTTTGGCATTAACAATAAATTGTAAACTTCTAAATGTGTGTAAACTTTGGATTTCATAGGTTTTCTTGATGAAATTGTTTCATGAAATTGTTTATTTTGATGAAATTGTTTCATATCATTCATTTCTTGATGAAATTGTTTCATATATTTGTGTTTTTTTATGTAGTTTCATATATTTTTTTTCATTCCTATGAAACTGTTTCATATATTTTCTTAGTTTTATGAAACTTTGTCGTTTTTACATAAAAAACACAAATGTATGAAACAATTTCATCATGAAACGAATAATATGAAACACTTTCATCAAAATAAACAATTTCATGAAACAATTTCATCAAGAAAACCTATGAAATCAAAAGTTTACACACATTTAGAAATTACAATTTATTATCCCCCTCTCTCTCTCTCTCTATATATATATATATATATATGCATGGTTATCATGAAATAAAAAAATTGTTTGGGAATTTGTAAAACATTAAGGAGCTGTACGTTGTACATATAGGGTGATACCATACTCAGAGTTGTAGTATGATTAGGAAGCGTATATATGAAAATATATCTCAAACTAGAGATTATCTAGTTCATTTTAAGGAAGGAAACTATATACGTTTCCTAATTCAAATATATTTCTTCAATTCAAATCTAGTTCAATATAAGGAAATGTTTCCTAATTCAATATATTTCTTCAATTCCTCCTATATATATGTATATGTATACACAAACACCCATCATGCACCCCATATCAAAATCTTTCGGAAGAAACGTACCAAATGGCCATGGAAGGAAATTCTGATTCTGTTGAACCCATGTTCGTCATGGCTGAACCAAAAAGAAGCAAACATGAAAAATCAGTAGTCGACGAAGAGCAATACTATCTTCAAAAGATTCAAGAACTGGTGGATGAGAAGATAGCCTTGTTTTCAATTTCTTCTTCATCTGAGGAAGAACTACAAGTCCAAGTTAAACATGAAAAAAAGACCAAGACGACGAACAAACGTCCACGTTCTTCGCATCTAGTAGATGATGAGGATGAGATCGAGAAAGTACAGAAGAAGAAGAAGAAGATTGAAAATAACAATAATAAGACATCATCATCATCAGGGGCGGTGATCATCAACGAGACAACCGAGAGGTTGAAGGAGTTCATCACCACAGAGATGAAAGGTACCGAGTTGAAGCTGGTGATCCAGAAAAAGTTGTTCGCGACGGATCTTGCGAAAGGCCAAAACCGGTTAAGCATGCCCATCAACCAACTGCAGACACTTGAGTTCTTGAGAGACGATGAGAAAGAATTGCTGGATGATGCAGATGGTGAGTTTGACGTACCATTGTTGGGGCCCAGGCTGAAGATGCACACGAAGCCCATGAAGTTGAAGATGTGGCGCCTCAAGACCACCTGCAATTACGTTCTCAGGACCAACTGGAATCACTTTGTGGAGAGTAACAGTGAGGATATGAAGGAACGCAGGACGGTGCAGGTGTGGTCGTTCCGTACACACAACGACAACCACCTCTGCTTTGCCCTTGTTTGTTTGGATCAGAACTAATTAAGTAGGATCATCTTCTTTCTCTTCTATTAACATTAATAATTAATAATTTCATTCATGCATATATATATATATATATATATCTACTTCAATTCGTTTAATTAATTAATACTTCACATGCATTAATAATTATTTGGTTGATTAATTAATATATGAATATTGTACTATTGTAGATTCTTATTCCGATTCATTCAATGTTTTAATTTTTCTGTTATTTAATTTGGCTTTAATTTAATTTAATCATGACTTGGACACTATGTAATAGATAAGAAGGCTTAGTTAACGATGGATTGATTAGAAAAGATCTTATCATTTCATTCAACTAATGATACGTACATATACAAGGAAAGAGAGAACAAATAGGAGATAATACAGGAAATACAACAAACCCTATTTGACTTGATATACATGATTTGAATTTAAATAATAGTAAACAATATTTGGCAGTATATCACTTAACATTCCCCCGCAAGATGGACGAGCGGGAAGCGAGACCAATCTTGGAATTCAGCAACTGGAAGCGCGGTCGTAGTAATGGTTTGGTAAGTGAGTCTGCAAGTTGATCATCGCCTGAAACGTGGGTAACCCGTAATGAACCAATTTGCACTTTTTCACGGACGAAATGAAAGTCTAGAGCTAGATGTTTCATTCGAGAGTGAAAAACGGGGTTGGCGGAGTAGGTGGTGGCACTTAGGTTGTCACAATAAATGGTAGGAGTAGTTGATGAGTGATACCCAAGTTCGTGAAGAAGATTTGCAAGCCATTGGACCTCTGTTGTGGCAGAGGCAACAGCTCTAAATTCAGCTTCGGTGGTGCTTCGAGCTAGGGTGCTTTGTCGTTTGGAGCTCCATGCTACTGGGTTAGAGCCAAGAAACACAATGTAGCCGGTGGTGCTTCTATATGTGGTTTTGTCACCCGCCCAATCGGCATCGGTAAAAGCATGGAGGTGTAAGGGAGAGCCTTTGCGGATGAGTAAACCTGTGAAAATAGTACCTTGAAGGTAACGTAACAAACGTTTGAGAGCTGACCAATGTTGTAATGTGGGAGCATGCATGAATTGAGATAATTTGTTCACTGTAAAAGCAACATCTGGTCTGGTGAGAGAGAGGTACTGCAGTGCACCAACAAGGGCCCTATAGTCTGTGGGAGAAGTGTAAGCAGGAGCGCCATCTAGGGTGAGAGTTTCGGAGCATGTAATAGGTGTGGAAACTGGTCGACAATCACTCATTTTTGCCTTTTTAAGGATGTCGGTGATGTATTTTTGTTGAGAGAGGAGGAGACCCTGGGAGTGAGGAATACATTCAATGCCAAGGAAATAAGAAAGATTACCAAGATCTTTGAGTGAAAATTTGGTGGATAGGAGGTTGATAAAGCGAGTGACGAGAGGTTTAGAGGGACCGGTGATAATAATGTCATCGACATAGACAAGGAGATAGAGTGGAGAAGAGCCAACCGTGAGAGTGAAAAGAGAGGAATCGGAGACAGTTGGTTTGAAGCCGACGGAAAGGAGATAAGTTTTGAGCTCGTCATACCAAGCTCGAGAAGCTTGTTTGAGACCATAGATAGCTTTTTGTAATTTGCAAACATGGGAAGGAAAAGCGGGATCAACGAACCCGGGTGGTTGGGCCATATAGACATCCTCGGAGAGGGTGCCTTGCAAGAAGGCATTGTTGATGTCTAGTTGGTGTAGGATCCAGTTGTGGGAAACGGCAAGGGTGAGAATGAGACGGAGAGTTGCCGGTTCTGAGGACGGGACTGAAGGTATCGCGATAATCAATACCGGGTCGTTGAGTGAAACCTTTAGCAACGAGGCGAGCTTTTAAACGGTCAATCGAACCATCGGGATGATATTTGGTACGATAGACCCATTTGCAACCGACTAGGTTAGGGGCTTGGGAGGAAGGAACTAAGGTCCAAGTTTGATTACGTTGAAGGGCATCAAATTCGAGTTGCATGGCAGCTCGCCAAGAGGGATGTTTAAGAGCATGGGCAATTGTTGGTGGTTCAGTAGGATGCCGAAGAGATGAGATATAGAGTTGGAAATCTGCATTGTGGTATTTGGGGTTAGGTGCTGGGTTTTTACGGGTATTAGGTTTGTGGGGGGGTGAGGTGACAGGTGATGGAGTGGGGAATTGTGTGGCAGATGAGAGGGGTGGCGTGTTTGGTGAAGTGTGGGGAGTAGGGGAGTAGGTTGGGGAGGGAGGCGGGGTCATCGAGGAGGGAGGTAAGGTTGGGGTGAGGGAGACAGAAAAGGGAGCCCAGATATCTAGGTTAGGAGGTTGTGTAGAGATAGAGGAATTGGTCATTTTGGGAAAAGGGAAAATATGTTCAATGAAAGTGACATGTCGTGAGGTATAAAGTTTGTAAGAGGTGGGGTCAAGTGCATAGTAGGCACTTTGGGAGGGTGAATAACCAACGAAAATACACGGAGTGGAACGTTGGTGAAGCTTGTGAGGAGAGTAAGGTCTTAACCAAGGGTAACAAAGGCAACCGAAAGCTCGAAGTTTGCGATAGTTGGGTTGGGTTGGGTTTTGAACAAGGTGAAATAAGGTGATTGGTTGTTTAAGGTAGAAGTGGGGAGGCGATTAATAAGGTAGGCGGCAGTGGTAAAGGCTAGCGGCCAAAAAGTGAGCGGAAGTGTAGCATGAGAGAGAAGGGAAAGACCCGTTTCGACGATATGTCGGTGTCGTCGTTCGGCGTAACCATTGTGTTGAGGAGTATGTGGTGGACTTGTGAGATGGGAAATTCCACAAGAGGCAAAATGGGAAGCAAGTTTAATGAACTCGCCACCATTGTCAGAGAAAAAAGTTTTAATTTTGGTGTTGAAGAAGTTTTCAACTAATTTTTGGTATCTAATAAAGGTAGTGGAAGAATCAGATTTGTTTTTGAGGGGATAAAGCCAAGTATATTTTGTGTAATGGTCAACAAAGATAATATAATATTTGTAATTGTCAAAGGATGTGATGGGAGAGCACCAAACATCAGAGAAAATTAATTCAAGAGGAGAAGTAGAAGTGAGGGAAGAGTTGGCAAAAGGAAGTTTATGACTTTTATTAATATTGCATGCATTACAATATGAAAAACAACTAGAATTAAAGGAAACATGAGAAGATAAAAGCTTGAAGACTTTATTGTGGGGATGTCCAAGCCGATGATGCCAAGTTGTGGAGTCGGATGTGTGCATGGAGTAGACGGTAGGTGATGATGGGGAAAGTGGTGCACGTCTTGAGCGAAGCTCATACATGCCCTTGACCGCCGTGCCCTGGAGGAGTTTGAGTTTGGTGGCTCGATCCTTAAGAACAAAATCAGAAGAGTAAAATTTCATGGAAAGATTATTATCGATGCAAAGGCGAGAAATGGAGATGACGTTTTTAGCTAAAGAAGGAACACATAAAACGTGTTTGAGAATAATAGAAGTGTGTGTGGTGTGAATTAAAAGGCAACCAATATGAGTAATTTTAAGACCTGATCCGTCACCGATGACAAGCTCTTCCGTCCCATCGTATGGCGCATGGAAAGAAAGGTTGTCGAGGTCGGTGGTAACATGGTGTGATGCCCCGCTATCGAAGATCCAGTTAGCTTGATCTGATGCAGTCGCTAGTCCCATTGTATTAACCTGAGCATATTTGGGCTGTGAGTTGTGATCAAAGGGAGGGATGACAACAGTGGGAAACATCTTCTTGAAGGCCGGGCAGTTGATGAGGGAGTGTCCTCGTTGGTGACACCATTGACATCGTCCAAGATACGGTTTGGCACTGGTGTTTGATCGAACAACAGCAGTAGGTGTAGGCAGAATTCCTTGGCCATGATGCCGGTTGCGGCTGTAGTTAGAGGGAGATACAGATTGGTTTCTGGGTGGCCAAGAGCGTTGACCAGATCCTGGCCTATGTTGCTGCTGCATATGAAAGACAGCAGCGGGCTGATGCAAACCGGCGGCAGCAGGTTGTTGGGCTAGAGATAATTCATGATTGATCAACTTCTCATGGAGCTCGTTGAATGAGATGGTGGTGTCTCGAGCGTGGATCGCATCGAGAATGGGTTTGTATTGCGATGAATCAAGACCATCAAGAATGGCATCAATGATGTCTTCATCGTCCATTTTCTTCCCTAGGATCGCCAATTCGTCCGTGATGTTTTTGATTTGCCTCATGTAATCAGAAATGGATTGTGTAGGAAGCTTTGTGGTTTGTTTTAGTCGGTGCTTGAGTTGTTTGAGATGACCACGACTTGGTGATGCGTATGTCTTCTCTAATAATTCCCAAGCATCACGAGAAGAGTCGGTACCTTGAATGACCGGAACGATTTCTGCCGAAAGGCTTCCAACAAGAGCACCAAAGATTAGGCGATCTTGTCGAAACCATTGAGAGTAGGTAGCAGCCGGCACTTGGGTTCCATCAGCATTGACGGTGGGTGCGGGTTTTGGGTGAGAGCCATCGATGAACTTGAAAAGATCAAGCCCATACAACAACGCTTGGACTTGGGTTTTCCAGGCTAAGAAGTTTGATGAATTCAGTTTTAGGGTGGAAGGGAAAGTGACAACAGTTAGATCTTTCATGGAGAGATTAACTAAGGATGAGGCATCGGACATGATGATCGGAGATGTGGGTTGGCTGGGAGATGAAGAACGAGAAGAGTTTTGAGATGAGGGATTCGAGTCTTGCTCTGATACCATAAGAAGGCTTAGTTAACGATGGATTGATTAGAAAAGATCTTATCATTTCATTCAACTAATGATACGTACATATACAAGGAAAGAGAGAACAAATAGGAGATAATACAGGAAATACAACAAACCCTATTTGACTTGATATACATGATTTGAATTTAAATAATAGTAAACAATATTTGGCAGTATATCACTTAACAATAGATGTGTACATACATACATAAGCATTTAATTAACTAGTTTAGTTATGACTAAAATATATGTATTCAGATTTCACTACAAAAAATATGTACTCGAATTCAATTAAATTTTACAAAAATAAAAAATCAAAAGATAGCCTTATTACATGATATGTGTTATCTTTCGCATTATAGTATATTTTGTTACAACTATAACAAATGATATATTATTTGCATATATCAAATCCAAAATGGTATTTTTAACATTGTTTTAGGAAAAAGAAACAACTTAAACTTATTTATGTTGGTTTAAATTATTTATTATTACTAAGTTTGTTATATTTTGATGGGTTAAATTGATGAAATAAAACCCACTTCCATAAAGAAAATTTATTATAACATATATTGTATTTTTCTAAATCCAAAGAAGGTTAACTATCGGAAGTTTCAATCGGTCCCATATAACACATACATGGTTTTCAAGGAATCAAGTGTGAGTGGGATATCTAAGACTCACCCAGGCTAAGGCGCCATGGGGAGGGGGCTCGGATTCGAACCTAGGACCAATGACTTTCTGAGTAAACATCTCATCATCGACTACATTATTATTTTTCCATATTACAACAATGTATTTTTATTTGAGTTTTATTTGTAAATTGAACATTGAACATTTTACCTCTTATTTTTTTCATGTCTATATAACTTAATTGAGATGATTTGGATGACACGTCAGTTCTGATTATCACTACAAGAAAACTGGGCATCAGTGACGAAAATTAGCGAGGGATTGACCACTAAACCAATCCCTCGCTAATCCCTCACTAATTAGCGACGGATTAACGAGTGATTAATGAGATATTAATCACAACCCCAATCCCTCGGAAATTAAAATAAAAAGTAAATTACAAGGATCGTCCATGTGATTTCATTTTAATAAATTCTTTTATATAACTTATATTAAATATATATATATATATATATATATATATGGAACTTGTTTTGTAAACCAGTTTTATCCCGTGAATTATGTAAACCAATCTAGGCCATCCATTTTCTTGATCGACAGTTGAGAAATTTCCGAATTTAAATTTATTAAAAAACTATAAGAGTCATGACGTTTTTCAAAGCGTGACTTATGACATCAAATTTATAATTCATATATAATAACTGAAATATTTAAAAAGTTATTTTAAGGGGTTGTTTGTTTACTTCTTGATGGTTCTATTAAGAGACAATTTCTAAATCGTTAAGAGTTAAATCTTGTTTGGCAAAAAAAATGTCTCTTAATGTTTCTAAAATCCTCTAAATGATTTTGTATTTTGGGCTTCCCTACAAGCCATTTCCTATAATTTATAGGCCATGTGCAAGATGTAAAATAGGGCTCTCGATACGTACAAAAAAAATCTTTAATATAGCATTTTTTATCATATAAAATAACATTGAATTCAAGAAATATTAGTAATTCATATAAAACTGTTTTTCCAAGTATTCCTAGACGCAAAATCAACCAACAATTAATTCTAAATTAATAATGTATTATTTACCAAATTATTTTTACATAACATCGTCAATTTGTTTCGCTGTCAAAAACATCCAATATGACTACTTGGAGTACTACTCTATGTAAATCAATATAAATCTGTTGGATTTTCACCTCACCTCAAGTTAATGTTTTCATCACCGTTTTAAACATTTAGGGGTTTGAACAAACTTTTTTAGAATTATCAATTTTAGAATCAAAAGTCCATGTTAGTTATAGCTCGAGATTTTTTATTGTTTTTGAGATAGGGGAGTAGTTAAGATTCATGCACTCAATATTAGTTAATAAAGATTCAATAATGTTTGGAAAAACAATGGTAAAAATATTAGTTGGCCCGTCTCATTTGGTTGGATTTTTTTTTACAAAAGATAGAAATTCTCTTTAGTTAATAACAAGAAATATATTATATTCTTGTACAAATATAAAATTCATGCGGATGGAATAATCAAAATATTCGGTAGGAGATGAATGATGGATATTTTTGTTTTCAAATGATGAATGATGAATAATCAAAATATTCGGTATGAGATGAATGATGGATAATATATCAAAGTTTTCGGGTAAGTCATTTTAGACTATGGTACTAGATAAAAAAACATTAGTGAAACTGTACTATAAAATGAACGGCCAAGTACCTTGTTACATATTTTATTTCTCAATATAATTAACTAATACAAGTTTGGGCCTTTAATATAATATGAAATTCTTTGGGTCCTATTAGATGCTAAAATAATTTGACTCATTTATTTAATAATACTAGTTTTTTACTACTATTACCACTACTATATAGTAAAAAAAACTGGGCCTCTAATTCTCATGGGCCCTGGGGGTCCGGCCCGCCCTCCTCCAGGCACGAACGACTCTGTCTCTCTTAACCATTCAACACCCTAATTTCATTCTAAACAATTAACAAACAATCATATTTCACTTTACACTATGTAACAAGAATTTACTTAATCATTCTCCACCAAATCATTTGGCAACTCCCAAACAACCCCTAGGTTAATTACAAACTATGAATTAGATTTAAATAAGTTTTAATTATTTAAGGGAAATTAATTAAAATACCCCAAGTTTGACCATTACTTACCAAAATACCCCAAATCTCGATCAGTTTGCCAAAATGCCACAAACATCCGCGATGGGGCCCGCGATCGCGGGCTAGGGCCTACGTGGCACCCGTGTTTGGCCAAAGTGTCCCGCGGAGCCCCTCAACTATGGCCGCGGTGACACTTTTGGTCCCTCCACGCGGAGGTTCCCCGCGATGGTCCCGCGATAGGCCAAAATTTTACACTTTCAGCCCCTGTACTTGAACGAATCCTGCATGCTTTTACTGTTTTTTTCCACATTTATTGTACTTTGAAGACCAATTTGAGGTTACAATTCACTGGTTTGTTTGAGATTTCATCCATAAATATGAGTGATATGCAATCCATAATTCCCACTTATTTCTTGCTCTTTCTTGATTTCTCTCTTGCTTTCTTTGTTTAAGTTGCCTTCTCTCTTGATTTCTCTCATTTCATCCACAAATGGCATCGTCATCAAACCCTAAGTCTACTACTGAAAAAATGCCACCTAAAATCGAGATCGCCATAGCAAAAAGGGAAAAGGAGATAGAGGAACTAACACAAGAGTGGAAACAAATGATGGCCAGGAAGGAAGTCCACTTGAGAAGGATCGAAGAGGAAGATAAGGATATCAAAAGGATGAAAGGGGATATAAAAGCTAGGGAGGCTCGTATTCGTCGAGAACAAGAAGCAATTCACCATATTCTGCAAGACTTCGCAATTCTTCAAGCGAAGGTAAACGACAAGCAAGCTTGGATTGATGAAACTAAAGCAATTTTTGACTAGGTGGTGGTTGTTTTAGTTGTTTTGTATTTGTTTTTTGTTGTTTTGTATTTTTTTTACTGTGTTGTTGTTTTGTATTTTTTTGTTGTTTTGTACTTTGTTGCTCATGAATAAAGGTTTTTAATTTGTCTGAAAAGTAGTTTTTAAGTAGTCTGAAATTTGTCTGAAAAGTGGTTCATGTGAAAAATACAACTCATAAATGTTATACAAGATTATTTCATAGCAAACACATACTAGTAAATACAGTACAAATTTATCCAAATTTGAGGCTACGGCTAGACGATGGTTTGGTTTTTGACAACCCGGGTCTACTACCATTATGATCATCATCCCATGTTCTGTTTCAAGTACCTTTCAAAAGATAACTGGTCCCAATCAATGTTCAGATCAACGCACATAAGTTATGTTTGATAAATTACAACGCACTAAACATACAATATTTATCGTCCCAATCAAGGGAAATCAGCGTTCAGATCAACAGTATCATGTGATATAGTTCCATGTGGTTCAAGCTCCGACGGGCCCGCGGTGTTACTTAGTTGACTGCTTGTGCGTCTACTCCTTGGCACGGTTGAAGGGGCGGGATTTGGACACTCTCCACGAGTATGTCCTACGCATTGGCACCGAGTACATTTTCGTTGTATCGAACCTTCACCACGTGATGGACGTCGGTTGTTCTTTCTCGGTGTCCCGGCTCTATTCTTATCGTTTAAAGGTGGATAGCATGGCGGAAGCGGGTCGGGTGGATACACCCATGCTTCAGGGGTCCAGCTGGATTTATTACCTCCACGTATGTTCTCCGGTAAGTTTCGGACCTGAAGAAAACTACAGCCAAGTCGCTACAATCTCTACGACCCATGTGGTTTGCCGCAGTGATGGCATGGCTGCACGGTAACTGTAACAACCCAAATCCAATATACACAACAATTCACATAATGTAACATAACATTCATATAACGAACGAACTTCACATTACATGTACGGTCCAGTAGTCTTTTACAATTGGAAGAAAACCATTCTACTACAATCCTTGTACTATTTACATTCATAACATTTAATATTGCGATACAACTGCTAAACAAGCCAAAATCTTGATTCTATAATTCGTCGCACAAGCCACCCATCGGTTACTCTAATTACTTGCTCTTACTTGAACCTCCACCTGGAATACATATTTTTAAAACAAAATGAGGGTTAGACCTGATGGTCTAAGTGAGAAATCCCTGTTAGTTTAAAATCCATTTATATAAACTTTATTCATATAAATCACGCAACACAATCGTATACATCCAATTAAACTCACATATCTTATGCTTTCCCTTTTTATTCCTCCTGGCCATATTAGTGGTAGCAAGCCAACTAATATTATACAACGCTGTACAACATCTACAGCCAAACAACGCTATACAGATTCTATAGCCAAACACACCGGTCCTAAACCCGGTCAACGTATTATAACACATTTATAATACTCATGTAAATATAATACCTTTCTATATTATAATTCACATACAACGCATAATTATCAACAATTTCATTCCCAATTCCACACATATACGTATTCCAGTTAAAAACGTTTTCAAAGTAAAACTCACCTGTTTTGGTTATTACCCACGTTCGCAAGCTTCTTTCAAAACGATTCTATCTCTTACCACGACTCCACAGAATCTGAAACGAGTTAAGATACACACATCGCTTTACTAACCAAACACATAAAGCCTAACAATTTCCCATCCTCAACTATCCCATTACACACTGTACTTAACTCACTATCGGGACTACACAGGGTACCGGGACTTATACAGTACCGGGACTCTTGGTACCGGGAGTTCCTATACTGGGAGTTCCCATTACCGGAACTCTCCACTACCGGAAGTCTGCTATACCGGGATTTATACTACCGGGAGTCTTCTATACCGGGACTCACACTACCGGGAGTACACTACCGGGAGTCTACCGGGATTTCACCGGGACTCTCTAAGAACACAGTCGGTTTCCAATTACCCAGAAATCGATTGAAATCCATTCAAGTCACGAATTTAGAAATTCTAAACCGATAGAAGTCTAATACTACTGATTATAGACACAAATTGTAAAGGACTTACCTCCAAATCGATTCTAATTCACTTGATTGATGTAGCAACCGTACTTTCGCCTTCTGCTCCTTTTCACCTCCGCACACACAGACACTTTTCTATTTTTGGGAACTGAGGGTTGCTCTGATATCTATAAGGTATATATATAACAATTTACACTTTTGGCTTAAATTATTCCATAAGTACCAAAACACCCTTGAACTTATATCTTACCTCCAACTTACCCTAAACATTAAATCTTAAGGTTAAATATTTTAACTGATAGGGAATTTATCTAACTGACTTACCCGGGGTATTACATCATCTCCCCCTTAAAAGAATTCCGTCCCGGAATTCCGTTAAGTAAAAAGATGAGGGTATTTGGCTCTCATTTCCGTCTCTGATTCCCACGTAGCATTTTGACCTCTATGATGTCTCCACTGAACTTTCACTTGCCTGATCTCCTTATTCCGCAACACTTTAACTTTACGATCAACTATAGCTTCCGGCTCTTCCACATAATTCAGTTTTTCGTTGACTCGGATATCTGGTAGAGAGACTGCCTGGTCTGGAGTGACCAAACACTTTCGGAAGTTCGATACATGAAACGCATTATGGATTCTGCTCAATTCTGGCGGAAGATCTAATCGGTAAGCGACTTCACCGATCCTTTATGTTATTGCAAACGGTCCAATATACCTAGTGCTAAGTTTACCTTGTCGTCCAAATCTGATGACTCCTTTCCACGGCGAAACCTTTAACATTACGAAATCCCCAACCTGAAATTCCAATGGTTTTCGGCGTCGGTCAGCGTAGCTTTTCTGTCTGTCTTGAGCCACTTTCAATCGTTCACGAATCTGAGTAACTTTATCGGCGGTTAACTGAACTATTTCCGGCCCCGCTAACTATTTCTCTCCCACTTCGTTCCAACATAGAGGCGTTCGGCATTTCCTACCATACAATACTTCGAACGGTGCTGCTTGTATGCTGGAATGATAATTGTTGTTGTAAGCGAATTCAATCAATGGTAAATGCTTATCCCACGATCCCCCAAAATCCACAATGCAAGCCCGGAGCATATCTTCTAGGGTCTGAATTGTTCGTTCACTCTGCCCATCTGTTTGGGGATGATACGCCGTACTTAACTTTATCTGAGTCCCCAATTCCCTTTGAAAAATTCTCCAAAATCTTGAAGTAAAACGACTATCACGATCAGAAATGATAGAGATTGGAACTCCATGTCGAGTTACTATTTCGTCAATGTATAGCTTAGCCAATCGTTCCATCGAATCGGTTTCCTTTATCGGTAGAAAGTGTGCAGACTTTGTCAATCTGTCGACGATCACCCAAATAGAATCAAATCCTTTCGGAGTCCTCGGTAGCTTCGTAATAAAATTTGTGGTAATTTGCTCCCATTTCCACATTGGTATTTCTAGCCGTTGTAGTTGACCAAACGGCTTTTGGTGTTCGATCTTTACTTTCTTACAAGTATCGCATCTTTCCACATACTGTGCAATTCCTCTTTTTATCCCCGGCCACCAATAGAATTGCTTTAAATCTTTATACATCTTGTTTGTACCTGGGTGAATAGAGAAACGGGATTGATGGGCTTCTTGTAAAACACGATCACGTAACCCACCCAAACGAGGTACCCACACTCTGTTTCCCAGACACAATAACCCACGATCATCTGTTACTAACAATGCTGACATCCCTGCTAACCGTTCTGATTTCAGATGTTCATCCTGATATTCCTCCACTTGACACTTCTGCAATTCGTCGAATATGTTGGGTAGAAGTTCAGTTCGTAGAGAAATAACTTTTATTGTCCCACTCCTTTCTTGACAACTCAATGCATCAGCTACCACATTTGCCTTTCCCGGATGATACAGGATTTCACAGTCGTAATCATTTAGCAATTCTAACCATCTTCTTTGTCTCATATTTAGTTCCTTCTGATCAAAGAGATGTTGGAGACTTTTATGATTGGTATATATCTGACATTTGGACCCATACAGATAGTGTCTCCAAATCTTTAACGCGAAAACGACTGCAACGAGCTCCATGTCGTGCGTAGGATACTGCATTTCATGATCCTTTAATTGACGAGAAGCATAAGCAATAACCTTTCCCCGTTGCATAAGTACACATCCCAAACCCAGTTTTGA
Source organism: Saussurea involucrata (assembly GCA_033807775.1). NCBI lineage: Eukaryota > Viridiplantae > Streptophyta > Magnoliopsida > Asterales > Asteraceae > Saussurea > Saussurea involucrata. The sequence continues at coordinate 222,280,172 of CM066320.1, forward strand.
CGCATCACTATAAACAACAAAATCTTCCGAACCTTCAGGTAGTGATAGAATCGGCGCGCTGCACAGTTTCTCTTTCAATATCCGGAATGCCTCATCTTGTTCTGCTTTCCATTCAAACTTCAGGTTCTTCCGGGTCAGCTTAGTCAAAGGCGTTGCGATACGAGAGAAGTCTTTTATAAATTTCCGATAGTAGCCGGCTAAACCCAGAAAACTACGTACTTCGGTTGCTGTCTTCGGCGATTCCCACTTTTCAACTGCTTCTACTTTCATTGGATCAACTTTTATACCTTTCTCAGAAACGACATGCCCCAGAAACTGAACTTCTCGCAACCAGAATTCACATTTAGAGAACTTAGCGTATAACTTTTCTTTCTTTAGCAACTCCAGAACTAAACGAAGATGTTGTGCGTGATCCTCTTTGGATCGGGAATAGATAAGGATATCATCAATAAATACAATAACGAATTTATCAAGATACGGCTTACATACCCGATTCATTAAATCCATAACAGCAGCTGGAGCGTTCGTCAGTCCGAACGGCATCACTAAGAATTCGTAGTAGCCGTACCTTGTACGAAAAGCAGTCTTTAGAACGTCTTCTTCTTTAACTTTCAACTGGTGATAACCGGATCTTAGATCAATCTTGGAGAAATAGCAAGCTCCAACTAACTGATCGAAGAGGTCATCAATTCGAGGTAACGGATACTTGTTCTTTATCGTGCGCTTATTCAATTCTCGGTAGTCGATACACATTCTCATCGAACCATCCTTCTTTTTCACAAATAACACTGGTGCTCCCCACGGTGAAGAACTAGGTCTGATGAAGCCTTTATCGGATAGGTCTTGCAATTGTGCCATCATCTCTTTCATCTCTAGAGGTGCCAGACGATAAGGTGCACGAGCAGTAGGAGTGGCTCCAGGAACTAAGTCGATACCAAATTCCACTTGTCTAACCGGAGGAAGACTATTCAAGTCTTCAGGGAAAACTTCAGGGAATTCACTAACAATAGGAATATCTTCCATCCTATTCCTTTCAGGCCTACTATCTATCACATAGGCTAAGTAACTCTGACAACCCTTGCTAACACATTTACGGGCTTTTATCATAGATATTAGGCTAGACTGATGATTCCTACGATCACCATATATCACTACTGGTCCCTTCTCAGGTAATACCACATTTATTAACTTTTTATCACATACTATGTTAGCATGATTCTCGGCTAACCAGTCCATTCCCACTATGACGTCAAACTCTATCAAAGTCATAGGAAACAATTGTATCGGAACTTTACACTCCTCTATATTTATCACACAGTTATCAAACACTTCTTTAACTGACACTTGATTATCATTTGACGTATCTACTGATAGAGCATGTTCTAGCATTTTAGGTTTCAAACACAGACAAGCAGCAAATGTAGGAGACACAAACGATCGATTTGCACCGGAATCAAATAACACCTTAGCACGTGTAGAGTTTATCAAAAATGTACCTGTAACCACGTCCGGAGTTTCTTCCGCTTCTTTCTCAGTCATTTGGAATGCACGACCCCTGGTTACTGGCGTTTCCAGTCTTGGTATTACTGGTTTAACAATCGCTGGCCTGCCTGAAGATCCACCTTGCTGTATCCTTCCCCTCGGACAGTCTGACTGAAGGTGATCTGGTGAATTACATAAGAAACATAGCCGCGTTACCTTACAATCTTTGATGACATGTCCGGTCTTCCCACACTTATAACATGCTCGTAAATCACCTCGGCAATTTCCTTGGTGGACACGGTTACACTTCTGACATGGTCTTTCCGCTGGTCGAAACGGCGGACGGTTATCATACCTCTGAAATCGGGACTTCTTCGGATCGTATTGTGGTCCTTCCCACTTTCTCTTCCCGATACTTTTATCGCCAACATCTCTTCTCATATCTCGTTCAACATTCTCCGCGGCATCAACTGCAGTTGAGAAGGTATCGGGTCCTTTTGCAGTCACTAGTCTTCTAACCTCTGAGTTCAGCCCGAAGATAAACCTTTCCGTCTTCATCGCCTCCGTAGCAACGTAGTATTCTGCGAACCGAGACTTTTCCAGGAAGCTAGCGGTGTAGTCTCGAACGGATAAGTTTCCTTATTGTAAGTTCATAAATTCCCCTTCCAATTGTTTGACGGCTGCTTGGGGACAAAATGCGTTCTTGTAGGCTATCACAAATTATTCCCAAGAGATGGTAGAATAAACATCAGATCCTTTAGAATGAATAAAATATTCCCACCAATACAATGCATCTCCTTTTAACATTGCTGCCCCGTACAATACCCTATCTTCATCCGCACACTTGCTTGTTTTGAAAATGGCTTCTATTTCCTTCATCCATCTCATTGCTTTCACTGGATCCCGATCTCCTGAGAATGTAGGAGGCCTGCAACTAAGAAACATCTTGTAATCACATTTTCTCATTACTGGTAAGACCGTAGGGGTGATTGGTAGTTCAACTTCATGTTCCGGATCTGGTCTATCAGCTTCATTATTACGACTTCGATCAAACATTGTTTGTATGTTAGCCTGCATTCTTCCCATTTCCGCCATTAGATCAGCCCTGGTAACGAATTCTGTACTATTTGGCTGGACTCTGCCCCCGGCTCGACCTCCAGCTCTACCCCCAATTCTACCCCCGACTCTGCCCCCTGTTCTGCCTCCCCTGTCTCCTGTTCCTATTGGCGGATTAGTTCTACTTGGATTTCTTCCTCCTCCTCGATTCGAATTTCGCGTACCGCTTGCCATTCTGTAGATTTAAACAAGATTAATATACACCTAAGCACATACCCCATATAACAAGGTATTCCAGTTCAAACATGTACCTGTAAGATCACAATTACACTGGCCAGGTGTAATATGAAATTACCTTACATGATGTTCCTTCTACCTTTTTATACTTCATCATCCCAAGGTTCTAACATGATAAGGACATCCTACTTCACATGCAGTTTAAGTCTAGGTACAGATACAAATACCTAAATCCCTTAAACTAAGGCTCTGATACCATTTGTAACAACCCAAATCCAATATACACAACAATTCACATAATGTAACATAACATTCATATAACGAACGAACTTCACATTACATGTACGGTCCAGTAGTCTTTTACAATTGGAAGAAAACCATTCTACTACAATCCTTGTACTATTTACATTCATAACATTTAATATTGCGATACAACTGCTAAACAAGCCAAAATCTTGATTCTATAATTCGTCGCACAAGCCACCCATCGGTTACTCTAATTACTTGCTCTTACTTGAACCTCCACCTGGAATACATATTTTTAAAACAAAATGAGGGTTAGACCTGATGGTCTAAGTGAGAAATCCCTGTTAGTTTAAAAGCCATTTATATAAACTTTATTCATATAAATCACGCAACACAATCGTATACATCCAATTAAACTCACATATCTTATGCTTTCCCTTTTTATTCCTCCTGGCCATATTAGTGGTAGCAAGCCAACTAATATTATACAACGCTGTACAACATCTACAGCCAAACAACGCTATACAGATTCTATAGCCAAACACACCGGTCCTAAACCCGGTCAACGTATTATAACACATTTATAATACTCATGTAAATATAATACCTTTCTATATTATAATTCACATACAACGCATAATTATCAACAATTTCATTCCCAATTCCACACATATACGTATTCCAGTTAAAAACGTTTTCAAAGTAAAACTCACCTGTTTTGGTTATTACCCACGTTCGCAAGCTTCTTTCAAAACGATTCTATCTCTTACCACGACTCCACAGAATCTGAAACGAGTTAAGATACACACATCGCTTTACTAACCAAACACATAAAGCCTAACAATTTCCCATCCTCAACTATCCCATTACACACTGTACTTAACTCACTACCGGGACTACACAGGGTACCGGGACTTATACAGTACCGGGACTCTTGGTACCGGGAGTTCCCATTACCGGAACTCTCCACTACCGGAAGTCTACTATACCGGGATTTATACTACCGGGAGTCTTCTATACCGGGACTCACACTACTGGGAGTACACTACCGGGAGTCTACCGGGATTTCACTGGGACTCTCTAAGAACACAGTTGGTTTCCAATTACCCAGAAATCGATTGAAATCTATTCAAGTCACGAATTTAGAAATTCTAAACCGATAGAAGTCTAATACTACTGATTATAGACACAAATTGTAAAGGACTTACCTCCAAATCGAGTCTAATTCACTTGATTGATGTAGCAACCGTACTTTCGCCTTCTGCTCCTTTTCACCTCCGCACACACAGACACTTTTCTATTTTTGGGAACTGAGGGTTGCTCTGATACCTATAAGGTATATATATAACAATTTACACTTTTGGCTTAAATTATTCCATAAGTACCAAAACACCCTTGAACTTATATCTTACCTCCAACTTACCCTAAACATTAAATCTTAAGGTTAAATATTTTAACTGATAGGGAATTTATCTAACTGACTTACCCGGGGTATTACAGTAACCCAGATTTTTGCCATTCGCAACACGAACAAGTGTGGTCGGTCATATGCACAGTCGCGTGAAGATGGTCATCCAGAACCTCGTACCTCCCATACCCGATTTCTCTTACCCTCCATGTCGCCGCGTGACGAGCCCTGCGGAGAACTATCTCCTCCGCCGCTGGTGTGAGTGCATGTTGTAGCTCAGCTCCTTTTCGGCGTCGAAGTTGGTACCACTCTTGTTGAAAGGTCCGAAAGTAGTCCATAAGATTAACAATCGGACATCTACGCGCAAAACGGGAGAGTGCATTCACCGACTCTGCACAATTGGAGGTCAAAATGTCATACCGTTGTCCAGGAAAATGGGCCGCGGACCACCTCTCCGGTCCAGCTTCGTCCATGACTTTGGTTGCTTCCTCTGCACTAAGTCGTAGAAGATTCATGTACCGGTTAAACTCCCGATCCGTATATGCTATGCATGCCGCCCAGTAGACTTCCTTGTAGGTGGTAATACGTTTGTCCATGGTTTTGGCGTTCGTCTCCAAATGTCGACAGCATATGGCGTGAGGGGCGTTTGGGTACATGGCAGAGATTGCGGCGCTTATGGAAGGAGCCCTGTCGGACATAAACACCAACCCTTGCGGGTCTCCGATAGCTTGTCTCAACATGGACAGAAACCAAGTCCACTCGTCCCCGGTTTCGGACTTGCCTACGCCGAAAGCTACTGGAACGATTGTAACATCCTAAATTTTCGTTATTAGTATTTTAATAAGAATTGGGATGTTTTCTTATTTGTTGTAACCTTGGGATTATATAGAAGTTTTATAATTCATTAGGGTTAAAATACAAGTAATGAAAGTATGGTGGTACTTTTAGGAATAATGGATCTTGAGGGTATGTTTGGTTTTATTTAAAGTGTGTATATGGATAAAACATCTGAGATAAGTAAAAATATCTCATGTAGAGGCAAGTCCCGGTAGTGGCAAGTCCCGGTAGAGGCAAATCCCGGTACTTATCAGTTCCGGTGAAGTTCCGGTACACGTGTTGAATACCGGGAGTGGGGATACCGGGAGTTGGGAATACCGGGAGTTGGATAAAAATAGTCAGTTTACAGATTTTGGTAATAGATCTTGGATATGAACTTAAGAATATAAAAGTTAAGGTATCCAGAGACTTTGTATTATCTGTACTATTCTAGAAATTGGAAAGTATAGTTTCCTTAATCGTGGAAAGGTGCGATTTAAGAATTGACATATACCTTATGTTGCTTGAACATACGTACCCTTGAAGAGTAGTATGTTAGGGTTATAGACTGCACTAGTGTGATACTAGGCAGGAATGTGTTAAATGTGATTTGCTCATACTGAATGATATGAGGAATCTATATGGTATAAAGGCGATTTGCTCATACTGAATGATATAAGAAATCTGTATTAAGCATTAACTTGCACGAGTAGAAATAAGTGTAATGGATCCATAGGCACTAAAGTTTGGTAATCACATGGAATAGGCGTGTGGTATTACTCATTTAATCGTTATTCCAGTGTGTGTGGGAAATCATGGAATAGGCGTGTGGTATTAATCGTTATTCATGATTTCTAAGGAAGAGAGCGAGGTTGACATAAGTACTTGTAATCTCTGCTTCCTTACTGATAAATGGGCGTGTGAAATCGCGATTTATTGGTGGAGAGCATTGATCTAGAATCTGTGAAGATTCGTAGTGTGGCTCTGGGGTATGATATGCTGATAAAATTGTTGGTCATGGGAATGGATAAAATTGTATAATGAAATAGAGTTATACGTGCGGTAAGAAAAGGAGTAACCAGGTTTGTTATAACTTGTTTACATTGATTTTTGCAAATGTTATTATTGAAATGAATGTTCTCACAAGGCGTTGGCCTAATCGTTTCATATAATGTTTTCTTACCAGGTTCAGGCTCGGGCAAATAAAGGGTTGTGGGACGAGTGTTTTTGGAATAGCAGAAGTGGCATTTACCAAAAAGGAGATTTTTGAAGGACAACTTAGATAACTCAATTAATCTGATTATAGTGACATGATTAGATTGATAGGTTATTCGAAGTATCATGTATTGTAATTACACTCTTGATGGTTAATTCCTTTGCTATCTATATAAGTTGTAGTTTTATTGTCATAACCTGTTGTAACTTGAGGTTTAAATTGGCCCGGATTTTGGGGCGTTACAATATGGTATCAGAGCTGTAGTTTAAGCGAACTAAGTATGCTGATGAGATACTTAGACTTAAGCTGAGATGAATTAGGTTATGATATGTGAGATATGGGTAGAAGTGCTAAGACGAGATAGTCTTAGGGTCGACGGAAATACGTGAAATTAATACTGTGACAATGGAAAGATGATTCTCATGTATAGTATGTTCACAATTTCAATTAGCTACTGTTATTATGAATATATTGTTACACAAGCATACTTATTTCTAAATTGTTACAGTGCTTAATGATCGGTAAAGTACGTTCGTATGTCTAGATTTGTGTAACCATTTCTTATGGTCATTTCTTTGTGTTTTATCAGAAAATGGTAAATACGCCGCCGTTGTCCCCTATTTCTGAAATGAATAGGACTGGATTGACTGGACCGAAGAAAGGCAACCTGGATTAGGTGGAGTTCCTGAGACTCCGCCGGATTTTCTTTATATCGGAGGATCACACAGCCGGATGCATGGGGTGGGTACCAGTACTGCCATCCTGAGAACACCAGAAGCAGGAATAGAGTCTCGAATGATGGAAAATATGATGTGGATGATGAATACGGCAATGGAAAGACAATCTGAAATGTTCATGAAGGCGCTTTATGATCGTACGACGGGGGTACCACGAACAACAACAGATACTGGAATAATCCCTCCACTTCATACTCCGGTAACAGAAACTGAAAGGAGAGTAGAAAGAGGTTGCTCGTATAAGACTTTTCTAAGTTGTAAACCACCGGAGTTTGCCGGAGCGGATAATCCAGTGGCGTGTGTGAACTGGATCAGAGAGATAGAACAAGCCTTTCGGGCATGCGAATGTGATGAAAAGTCGAAAGTTAGGTTTGCTTCGCAGATGCTGAGAGGAAACGCGTTGATGTGGTGGAATGTGCTGACTGCTTCAATTGCGACTTTCGTCCTGTCTGCAATAACTTGGGAGTCATTTAAAAAGAAGCTTTTGGAAGAATACTGCAACGAAAGCGAGATGGATCGAATTGAGGAGGAATTTCGAAATTTGAAAAACGGTACTAATACTGTTCGAAAGTATACGGAACTGTTCATGGAGAAGTTGAATCTAGTTGGGCATGTAGCTCCAACTGAGAAGGATAGAGTTAAGGCTTATCTGAAAGGAATGCCGGCGGATATGATGTCGCGAGTGCAGAGTTCTAAAGCTTCGACGTTGAGAGAAATGATCGAAGAAGCCAAAGTGATAGAAAATGTATATGCCTTGGATAAAAAAAAAGACCCAAGTTGGGGAGAAGCGGAAATGGGAAGTTCGATTAGAGCATTCACAGAAGTCAAGGAGCGCTGGTAAAGGTACTTCTTATGAATCACGCCGTGAACCAAACTGGTGTCCAAAGTGTAAGAGCAAGCATTTCGGGCAGTGTCGAGTGATAGCATCTGAATGTTTTAAGTGTGGAAAGAGTGGGCATACTATGAATAATTGTCCAGTACGGGGGAATACATGTTTTGAGTGTAAGCAACCGGGTCACTTTCTTCGGGAGTGCCCAAGGTTGAAAAAGAGCGGCAATCAGAGTAAGAAACCAGTTATTTCGAAGCCAACGGGCCGAGCTTTTCAAATGACCGCTGATGAAGCTAAGGAATCAAGGGACGTTGTCTCGGGTACATTCCTTGTTAATTCTTGTCCTGCACATATTTTGTTTGATTGTGGAGCAAATTTGTCATTTGTGTCCAAATCATTCTATCCTAAATTAGCTACGCCTGTTACTACTTTAGATGATGCTTTAGTAGTAGAGGTAGCTAATGGGGGTCAAGCTTTGGTTCGAGAAAGGCTTGATGGTTGTACTATTCTTATAGAAGAGACGAAATTTTCGATCAACTTGTAGTTGATGGAAATTGGAGGGTTTGACATAGTTGTGGGTATGGATTGGCTGACGGCCAATCAAGCAGAAATATTTTACGCAAAGAAGTTAATTAGGATTCCGATGATCGATAAGGATGACGTATTCATCTTCGGGGAAAAGCAAAAGGGGGAAATTCCGTTAATCTCGGTTGTGAAGGCGCGGAAGTGTTTAATGAAAGGATGTATGTCCTATCTAGCGTATGTCTTAGATGGAAGGTTGGAAAAGAAACAATTGGAAGATATCAAGGTGGTACGTGAGTTTCCTGACATATTTCCTGATGATCTTCCTGGTCTACCTACTGAAAGGCAGGTGGAGTTTAGAATTGATCTCATTCCAGGTTCGTCTCCGATAGCGCGGGCACCTTACCGTCTAGCGCCGTCTGAAATGAAAGAGATGATGACTCAACTCCAGGAGTTATTAGATAAAGGTTTTGTCAGACCGAGTTCTTTGCCTTGGGGAGCTCCGGTCCTGTTTGTTAAGAAGAAAGACGGTACTATGAGAATGTGTATAGATTACCGCGAGCTGAATAAAGTGACGATTAAGAATAAATATCCGCTTCCAAGAATCGATGATCTATTTGATCAACTTCAAGGGGCATGATGTTTTTCTAAGATTGATTTGAGGTCAGGGTATCACCAAGTGCAGGTTAGAAATGAAGATATTCCTAAGACCGCTTTTAGAACCAGATACGGGCATTATGAGTTTCTAGTTATGCCATTCGGGTTGACAAATGTTCCTGCTGTCTTCATGGATCTGATGAATAGAGTGTGTCGACCTTTCTTGGACAAGTTTGTTATCGTCTTTATTGATGACATACTTGTGTATTCAAAGACTGAAGCAGATCATGAACAACACCTTCGTGAAGTCTTAGAAGTTTTAAGAAGAGAGAAATTGTACGCGAAGTTTTCAAAATGTGAATTTTGGTTAAAAGAAGTACAATTTCTAGGTCACGTGATCACTTCAGAAGGAGTCAAGGTAGACCCAGCTAAGATTGAAGCTATGGCAAATTGGGAGACACCTAGAAGTGCATCTGAAATAAGAAGTTTCTTGGGTTTAGCAGGTTATTACAGAAGGTTTATTAAGGACTTTTCTAAGATTGCATCTGCTTTGACTATTCTGACTAGAAAGAACGTGAAGTTTGTCTGGACGGAGAAACAAGAATCGGCTTTCAGAACTTTACGTCAAAAGTTGTGTGAGGCTCCGGTTCTTGCTTTACCAGAAGGAACAGAAGATTTAGTGGTGTACAGTGATGCTTCAAAGATGGGTCTAGGGTGCGTATTGATGCAACGAGGCAAAGTGATTGCTTATGCGTCAAGACAACTTAAAGAACACGAGAAGAACTACCCGACACATGATTTGGAGTTAGAGGCTGTCGTGTTTGCTTTAAAGCTGTGGAGGCACTACTTGTATGGAACCAAATGTACTCTTTTTACTGACCATAAAAGTTTGCAGCATGTTTTTGATCAGAAAGAGTTAAATATGAGACAGCGAAGATGGTTAGAATTACTTAAAGATTACGATTGCGAATTGCATTACCATCCTGGTAAAGCAAATGTCGTGGCCGATGCTTTAAGTAGGAAAGAGTATAGTGGATGTTTGAAATCGATCAATGCTAGAATTGATGTGACATCGAGTTTGATGGAAAAGATAAAAGAGGCACAAACGGAGGCTTTACGGGAAGTAAACCTGAAAGAAGAAGTGATGGGCAAGCAACACCTTCAATTGACTGAAGATGGCCGTGGAATAAAGCTGTTCCAAGGTCGTGTTTGGGTACCAAAGATTGGAGGAAATCGAGAGCTGATTCTCGAAGACGCTCATAGATCTAAGTATTCCATACACCCTGGGAATACGAAGATGTATCGAGATTTGAAATTGCATTATTGGTGGCCGGCTATGAAAGTAGATGTGGCTCGGAAGGTAGAAACATGTAGAACATGTTCGTTGGTGAAAACAGAACATCAGAAACCTTACGGAAGCTTCCAATCTTTGGAAATTCCGGAATGGAAATGGGAGAAGATCACCATGGACTTTGTGACGAAGTTACCCAAGACGCAAAAGGGTAACGACACAATATGGGTAATCGTGGATAGATTAACTAAGAGTGCTCATTTTCTGGCTATGAAAGAAACATCACCAATTGAGAAGTTGGCAAAGCTGTATATTGATGAGGTGGTGTCAAGACATGGTATACCGGTGTCGATTGTGTCAGATCGTGATAGTCGGTTTACCTCAAGGTTTTGGCGATCACTACAAGAGGAATTGGGTACGAAAGTTAATTTGAGCACTGCTTTTCACTCGCAGACTGATGGACAGAGTGAAAGGACTATACAAACTTTGGAAGATATGCTTAGGTCATGTGTATTGGATTTTGGAGGTAACTGGGATACGCATCTACCGTTAGTAGAATTTGCGTATAATAACAGTTATCATTCCAGTATCGGAAGAGCGCCCTTCGAAGCCTTGTATGGTCGAAAATGTAGAACTCCGGTATGTTGGTTAGAAGCCGGAGAGAAATAATTTGCTGGTCCAGAATTGGTACAACAAACAGCTGATAAGGTGAAAGAAATTCGGCAGCATATGAAAGCAGCTCAGGACCGACAGAAGAGTTATGCTGACCCGAAAAGGAGACCAAAAGAATTTCAAGTTGGGGAGAGTGTGATGCTTAAAGTGTCCCCATGGAAGGGTGTGATAAGGTTTGGTAAACGTGGGAAGTTAAGTCCTCGTTTTCTAGGACCTTTCACTATCACTAAAAGGATTGGTTTACAAGCATATCAGTTGGATCTTCCACCAGAGTTGGAAGGGGTTCATAATACCTTTCATGTTTGTTATCTTCAGAAGTATTTAGCCGAAGAAGAGGATGTGATACCACTCACTGATGTGAGAGTAGATGAAAAGAGTCGCTGTGTGGAAGAACCAGAGGCAATTTTGGAAAGATCGGTTAGAAAGCTACGTAGTGGCAAGGAAGCAGCTATGTTGAAAGTACAGTGGAAGCACCATCGAGGTACTAATGTGACTTTAGAGTCAGAAGAAAGTATGAAAGATAAGTATCCTCATTTGTTTACTTGATTTTGATTTCGGGGACGAAATCATTTTTAAGTTGGGGAGTATTGTAACATCCTAAATTTTCGTTATTAGTATTTTAATAAGAATTGGGATGTTTTCTTATTTGTTGTAACCTTGGGATTATATAGAAGTTTTATAATTCATTAGGGTTAAAATACAAGTAATGAAAGTATGGTGGTACTTTTGGGAATAATGGATCTTGAGGGTATGTTTGGTTTTATTTAAAGTGTGTATATGGATAAAACATCTGAGATAAGTAAAAATATCTCATTCTTGTTTTGTGGAGTCGGTCATTAAGCAGAAAGAAGGAATAGAGAGAAGAAAAGAAAGAAAGCAGAATTTGTCATCAATTTGGTAAGAAATCGTTATTGGTTTTGGAGAGATTGGTTGTTTTTACTCGGATGATGAACGAATCTGTATTTTGGGATTGAATTGCAGAATCATAAACAAAAGGATTGAAGTTCTTATTTGTGCAGAAGTCGGTTTCGCAGCATAAGGTGAGTTCATTCGATTTGTTGTACAAATCAGTGTTTTTAAGTTGTACTAACCTTAATATATTTGTGTAAATTGACTGAGGACTGAATGAAATACATAGATTGAACTGATTTTACAAGTTAAGTCGATTTGTGGACTTGATTGAAATAGACTGTACGTAGTCCCGATACATGAACGAAAGCCCGGTACTTATGAGTCCCGGTGCAGTCCCGGTAGTGGCAAGTCCCGGTAGAGGCAAGTCCCGGTAGTGGCAAGTCCCGGTAGTTGGAAGTCCCGGTAGAGGCAAATCCCGGTACTTATGAGTTCCGGTGAAGTTCCGGTACACGTGTTGAATACCGGGAGTGGGGATACCGGGAGTTAGGAATACCGGGAGTTGGATAAAAATAGTCAATTTACAGATTTTGGTAATAGATCTTGGATATGAACTTAAGAATATAAAAGTTAAGGTATACAGAGACTTTGTATTATCTGTACTATTCTATAAATTGGAAAGTATAGTTTCGTTAATCGTGGAAAGGTGCGATTTAAGAATTGACATATACCTTATGTTGCTTGAACATACGTACCCTTGAAGAGTAGTATGTTAGGGTTATAGACTGCACTAGTGTGATACTAGGCATGAATGTGTTAAATGTTATTTGCTCATACTGAATGATATGAGGAATCTATATGGTATAAAGGCGATTTGCTCATACTGAATGATATGAGAAATATGTATTAAGCATTAACTTGCACGAGTAGAAATAAGTGTAATGGATCCATAGGCACTAAAGTTTGGTAATCACATGGAATAGGCGTGTGGTATTACTCATTTAATCGTTATTCCAGTGTGTGTGGGAAATCATGGAATAGGCGTGTGGTATTAATCGTTATTCATGATTTCTAAGGAAGAGAGTGAGGTTGACATAAGTACTTGTAATCTCTGCTTCCTTATTGATAAATGGGCGTGTGAAATCGCGATTTATTGGTGGAGAGCATTGATCTAGAATCTGTGAAGATTCGTAGTGTGGCTCTGGGGTATGATATGTTGATAAAATTGTTGTCAGTCATAGTCATGGGAATGGATAAAATTGTATAATGAAATAGAGTTATACGTGTGGTAAGAAAAGGAGTAACCAGGTTTGTTATAACTTGTTTACATTGATTTTTGCAAATGTTATTATTGAAATGAATGTTCTCACTAGGCGTTGGCCTAATCGTTTCATATAATGTTTTCTTACCAGGTTCAGGCTCGGGCAAATAAAGGGTTGTGGGACGAGTGTTTTTGGAATAGCAGAAGTGGCATTTACCAAAAAGGAGATTTTTGAAGGATAACTTAGATAACTCAATTAATCTGATTATAGTGACATGATTAGATTGATAGGTTATTCGAAGTATCCTGTATTGTAATTACACTCTTGATGGTTAATTCCTTTGCTATCTATATAAGTTGTAGTTTTATTGTCATAACCTGTTGTAACTTGAGGTTTAAATTGGCCCGGATTTTGGGGCTTTACAACGATGGAGTTATCCCCGTCCATGGCAACCACCAGGAACATCATACCCATGTAACGACCCTTTAAATGGGATGCGTCTATTGCCAGGACACGACGTAGATTTGCCAGAAATATGCGGATCTGCAAAAACATAGGTGGTTTTCCTTTGTAAATGTTATAGTTTATAATGTGTAAACATATGACGTGTTAAAATACGTACCGCGGGTCCAAGGGCCACGAAGCACATCTCAAACCGTCCATGTGAATCGGTCCGTAGCTGCATGACAGTACCAGGATTCTGCAGCTGCAAATTATATAAATATGTTGGGAGTCGTTCATACGACTCCTCGAACGTGCCTCTCACCAATAGCAGTGCCCTGCATCGCGCACGCCAAGCTTGGTGGTAACCAATCGTGACGCCGAACTGCTGGTGAACATCGTCCACGATGTCCTTTGGACGCAATGACCTGTTAGCATCAAGAAATTTGTTTTTTAGTATCGCACCCAAAGTCCTTTTGGTGGCTTGTTTATGGTGGAGATTCAGTTGCGTCCTCGTACAAGTGTGTACGTCGTGCAAATTTCTAATAAGTAACGCCCCTCCTTTGGGACCCGCGTGAATCGCTTACATCCTCCACTTACAGTTTTCTCTCGCACATTCAACTATGTATCTGCTTTTGTCGGATTTCGGCGTATGACTTTCGAAACCCTCTTCCAAGAACTTAAGTCTGACCTGACTTGCCAAGTGATCCTTCGAATAAAAAATCTGACCTACTTCTAACCTTAAACTGCGATTATAAGGTGCAGGTTCGTAGGTTTGTGTCTGGGTATTCTGGTCTGAAAGAATATGGGGCATATCAAAAAAGTCATTTAACTGACTAAATGATTTTCTACTAGGGGTATATTCTTCGTGATCATCACTATCGGTATCGGTATCTGATATGTCTATATCAGCATTACCCGTTTTGAAAACATAGGTTTCGTCATCAGCAACTCCATCACAACGTCCTTCTTGTGGTTGTTGTTGCGTCTCCGGAACATAATCAGGAATACAGTCGTTAAGACCATATGCATGATCCAAATGAACCGTTGGAACGTGGGACGGCTGAAATTGAGAATCAGGCTGCTCTATTTGGAGGTCTTCGTCATCAGCGTCGTCGTCACCGTCGTCGTCACCTTCGTCATCGTCTTCGTCGGATTCGGCATACACAAAAAGTAATGGTGGTCTTTCTGAATCGGCTGCAAAGTGCAGAAAACCAGAGATATTCCCATCGTTGGATAACTCCACAAATGACCCATCACCATTCTTAAACGCTAACTTGCAAACAACAGAAGGGTTGATTCCGCATTTTTGCATGGCGTATGCAACAAACTTCTGATAAGTATAGTTTACTGACACTTTTACACCATGCTTAGATTTATAAGCAAATTTCCACTCATTGTTATCTTGCACCCATTCACCATCGAAACAGAAATATAGCGTAGCTTTTGCAACAGATGAACTCATTTTTTCAGTAGTATCTCAAAAACAAAATATTGAAGAAAGAAAGCAAGAAAGAAGTATGGAATCGGTGTGGATTATGGATTGCATTTTACATCTATTTATGGATGAAACAACCAACATTGATGACAACCAATCTCTCATTTCATCCACAAATTGGTATTCCAAATACACTGATTCAACATTGATGAAAACAAACCAGTGAATTGTAACCACAAATTGGTCTTCAAAATACAATAATTGTGGAAAAAAACAGTAAAAGCATGCAGGATTCGTTCAAGTACAGGGGCTGAAAGTGTAAAATTTTGGCCTATCGCGGGGAACCTCCGCGGGGAGGGACCAAAAGTGTCACCGCGACCATAGTTGAGGGGCTCCGCGGGACACTTTGGCCAAACACGGGTGCCACGTAGGCCCTAGCCCGCGATCGCAAGCCCCATCGCGGATGTTTGTGGCATTTTGGCAAACTGATCGAGATTTAGGGTATTTTGATAAGTAATGGTCAAACTTGGGGTTTTTTTTAATTAATTTCCCATTATTTAATTGGATGAGGTAAAAAAATTACTGGATGATGGTACAAAATCCCATATAAAACAAAACCAATACAACCAAATATCATTTGAACTTTTTCTAACAAATTTGGTTGAACCTGTTTAAACATTTATTTGTGAATAAAATGCATAGATAATTGGTGTAAAGCAGTTGGAATTGAAGGCAGTGTAGGGGTGGTGGGTCCTTCTCCAGGTCGACGCCCCTGGACTTTGTTGACTTGTATAATCGCCGTGATGAACTCATACAATTCAATCCAAGATGAACAAGTAAATAACCCACTTCCACTTCCACGATATGGGTTTCGTTGAGGGCTTCCCATCAATCGATTTTGAACATGAATCCTACCCAACTTCCCAAGATTTTGCACTTCTTCCTCTCTTTGCTATATTCTTTCCAGTCGTTCGATATTTTCTCGATATATATGTTTTTGAGGTAATTTTTCCTAATCCCATTACGCATGCCTACTTATTTGATTCGTTGAAATTGTATTAGATAACTTTTGTGATTGAATCAGTAGCTAGCTTTTGTGTTTGTTTTGAAATAAGTGGTAAATTTATAATTTTAATCCCTAAAAGAGATCCACCCAAGTCAAAAGCTAGTAATTTCAGTTCCATATATGAATGTTGATGCAAATTTTACACAATTCAATTTGAATTTGAATTTGTTCCATCCATAGACACGAGTTTGTAAGAATAAAAAAGGATGAAATTGGGTTTGGTGAGCCTTAGAACACTCACCAAACTGGGTTTTGCATATCAAAACAAGACACACACAGTCTCTTAATAAACTATTTGCATATATTTATCCGTTAATTTTGTTCAACAACATCCAAGGGAACTTAAAGGGGGTTGTTGTTTTTCAAACCTCCGATTCATCGAAATTTGAAGGTATTTCTTGTTATTCATATGAAATCACCAGTGGTTCTGAGGACTTTCAGCCCTGGATAATACTTTATAGGCACTTCTTAATATATGATGCTAAACAAAGCATCTAGGAAGCAATGTTAAACCATTGTCTTGATGCTTGCTTAGTGACTTTAATTCTTTAAATGTTTGCACGTATTTAAGTCTTCATTTAGATTACTCATAGAATATGACACAAGTTTTCATACCAAGCTGATGAGTGCACACGTAGAATTAGACACACGTTCTCTAACTGTAACCAACATCTTCTACAGGAGAATAAAGTCTTAAAAATCAAATTTATTCCTTGGCAACTAATTTTGCCATTATGCTTCTTAATAGTCCCATTAACGTTAATTTTGATTTATAAACATATTTTATCCTATCAATCTTTTCCCATGTGGTTAGTGGTACAACCTTCTATCGTTTTAAGTTCTCAAACGCCTGAATTTTCTTACTCATTGCATCTACCACTTGTGTCTTTTGTAGTCTAATCGTGATTCAGAAAATTTAGTTGCAAGGAACAAATAAGGTTAAGGGGTAGGCTGATTGTGAGGTCACTTGGTAGATGTTCCTTCACAACTTCCTTCGCAGAATTGAAAAGATGTTCAAAACTGATTTTCCACATTTGGGATGAAAGTTTGGGAGGAAAATCATCATTATTTTCTTTTTCTGAATTTTTCCCCACCGATTGTTTTTGCCAAGACTAATGGCATCGATTCTTGGTCTTATAACAGAAACAGACATCCACAAGCTTCAAGAGGGACCAAGAAGCAGTCCATCTCTTGTTTACACAATTGAATAACTATTAATTAATCTAGAATATAAAATATCTAAGGTTAATAATACTTGCGTTTAGTTTATAATTGAGTCACCCGTTTGCAGGGTATTGGAAGGCGGTTAATATTCGGAAAGGAGCAACAAAGACTAGATGTTGAGACAGAAGAAAGGAAAAAGAAGATACGGAAATTTAAGGAATCAGCATGGAAATGTATTTATTATCTTTCAGCAGAAATCCTAGCGTTGGCTGTATCTCACGATGAGCCCTGGTTCACTAATACTATGAACTTTTGGTCAGGCCCTGGCAGCCAGCAATGGCCTGACCAGAAAGCAAAGTAAGATCTCATGTAACCAACTATACATGTTAAGAGTCCCACATCGGCTAGACTTGGACCATTTCTCTTTTATATATGTTGGGACCTTCATTCTCTCCTCAAGGGCTCTTTTGGAGAGTATTAACGGCATGCATTTTGGTTTGATGGATTTTCAGATTGAAATTGAAAGGCCTATATATGTACGCGGGTGGATTCTACACATACTCCATCTTTGCTTTGGTTTTCTGGGAAACAAGACGAGCTGATTTCGGTGTGTCAATGGGTCATCATGTTGCAACTCTCATTCTCATTGTAATGTCTTATATTTGCAGGTAACATCTCATGATAGTGTGTTACAAAGATATCATCTTGTGTAGAGAATTTGTTGACATAATAATGATGTGATATTGGACAACGTGTGACACATTTCTTTTACGAGAGTGTATGCTATTGGTGCAAACTTTATTGAGTTTGTTGTAAGGATACATGGGAAATAAATTTGTGTCTTAATATTTTTTTTATAAATATTTTAATTATTTTGTTTGTCTCTTGTAGGTTTGTGCGGATTGGTTCAATTGTTTTAGCTATTCATGATGGCAGCGATGTGTTTCTTGAAGTAGGAAAGATGTCTAAATACAGTGGCGCTGAAGGACTTGCAGGCGTTTCATTTGTACTATTCATGCTTTCATGGTTAATCCTTCGGCTTATCATTTACCCGTTTTGGATCCTGTGGAGTACAAGGTTAGACTACAATGGTAAATATATGTTTTGATGTTCAAATATCAAATATTCTTTCAAATATCACCTGAGTGGCTGGTAATTAACGTAATGACTCTTGAAACAACTTAGAAATATAAAGCATCAAATGTGATCTAACATCGAGAATAAAAGTTGTGGATGAAAATGCTTCCTATTTTGTAATTTCAAACTATTTCATTTGTAGATTTAAATCATCTCTATGTTCTTTTTTTGTTCCTTGGTGCAGTTATGAACTCGTTCCCTCGTTGAATAAAGAGAAGTATAAGACGTTGGGACCAATCTACTACTATGTCTTCAACACCCTTCTTTTCTCGTTGCTTGTTCTTCACATATATTGGTGGGTGCTAATATTTCGGATGTTTGTTGGACAACTCCAAGCTAAAGGAAAACTCAGTGATGATGTTCGTTCAGGTAAGTAAATCAAGCCATTTGCTACATCTTCTGAATTATTTAGTTTTTTTTTCTTTTTTCAAAGCATGATTCACCCAACCTCTAGGTGGGATATAATGGGCTTGTTTGATTTGGTTAAAAGCATGATTCACTTCTTTTGAAAAATGTCGAGTTTCCATTATTGTCTAAAATACCCCCATATATAGGGACAAAATAGGTAAATCATACTTACCAAAATCAATGTTGTCGATAATGATTTTGGGTAAGCCTCTTCATCTCTTGACCTTACTTTCAGATTGGTTTTACCGAGTTTGTTTGGCTCAGCGATTTTGGGTAATAATGTGGTTCTTCATTGGAACTTTAACTCAAATCCACATTTTAATTACTCTCGGTTGTTTATTGTTTGAAACATTTGAAGTTTTAGTATTTATGTTGCTGTATCTTTTCTTTTGTTATTTAGCTTTCTCTATGTTTCTATTCTTTTTGCAGATTCTGATAGTGATAACGAACATGAAGATTGATAAATGATTCTTGTAGCAAGAAGGTAATTTGAATCGTCATGAGAGAGATAGAATCATAGCATACTCAATCATCATAAAAGCCCAACTTATACCTAATGGTTTATTTATGAGCTTTATATGACATTATACATGGGAAAATAAAATTGTATTTAAGCATTATTCACTAATGAATAATGGTTTTGGGCATGGTCTCTAGCCAAACAAGGCATCTATCACCCCACTTTATGTTTCAACGAACATCAATTCCGTTTGTTACTCTTTGTAGAGTTACCAAAATTTGCCACCTTTTTCGACTTAAATAAAAGGAGAGTTTCTCGTTATCTTGTCGAATTTGCAGGTGGATGAAATATTGAAATGAATGACGGCAAGGAAGTTTCATCATTGGATCAGGGACGTGTATATTTGTATGAAATCACTTCAAAAAGTCCGAGGGTATAGAAATGAATAGATAGAAAGCGAAAAGTCAATGATTACGCGTTCTTAATTTGTTTATAGACTTGTTACCGCTGAAGTTGCTATAACTTGGAAAAACTTCACCCAGAAACCTTGTCATATATATGAATGGCGGCTGGGGCCTTATCTTTTGAATTTCCAACAAGTGATACTTAATTTGGTTGGCTCTGAGGTAATTGTTTGGTTTTGTTTATGTTTTGATTGTTTCTAGGTTTCAAATTGGTTTCATTGATGTTAGGATAGATTAAATTGGAATCCTCCAAAAACTTTTGTGTTGCGAACTTGTGGATCTTTGGGTTGGTTGTTTGACGAATATCGTAAAAAGTTAAAGCGCACTATATATGCGATGGATGTGTAAATGGCGTTTGCTTGTTCTTGATGCATACGCTTCGAGCTTACAGTGAGTGTTGATCATGGTCGTTAATTAGAAGTCCATATATACTAGATTTCAACATGTATGGGAATTTTCAAACTTTATATATAGGTGAATGGTGATGGTGACTCTAAATTAAACCTACACGAACTTTTGCATAAGGCTTTTAGAGGGCCGAATAAAGGCCAGATGGGCGGGGCTCTTTTCTATAAATTGTTAATTTAAAGGTTACTGAATTTTGTAGACTATTATCTTTAGGGATTTATAACATTAATCGAAAGTAGGTTGTTAAAAAATATTAATTCAAATAAGAAGAATGTAATAACCGTGTTCTTATTGTGATTAAATGCTAGTTTTGGGGAGAAAAGTGTAAAAAGGGGGAAAGTTTGGTGTGCGTGTGACAAGGTATAAATGGGTGAGAAACCCTAGGGATTTTAAAATCTCTCACGGAACTGTGTGTGTGCGGCTGAGGTGCGACTGTGGGTGCAAATCAAGGAAATCAAATCAATCCAGAGTTCTTCAAATTTGGGTGTGTGGAATCATCTTGGAAGGTAACCATCATTCCTTGCTTATTGTTTTATTGTAATCAAGAGTCTGGATTGTTGGGGTTTGGAGTTTTGCTATCTCCTGGTAAAGAGTAGAAATGGGGTCTGAGTGTTTCTAAATAAATTAATATAAGAGATCGATCGATTTAGTTTACTAAATCAATGTCCCCTTAATCCTAATAGTTGTCATCGAATTGGGACTGTGCGAAATGGCCGATTAGGGTGTGTGGGTTTTCGTATCTCAATAAAGAAAAAATAAAACCCAGAATCTGGAGTGTGTGTAGCGATCCGGAATGTTCTTAGGATCCGGAATGTGAATAAGCAATATCGGATCCAGAATCCAATTAATGGATCCAGAATTAATTGTTAGCGTAGGCTAATGGATCCGGAATTTCCACAAGGATCCGGAACCCACTTGGGAACCGGAATAGTGCTGGGCCGAATAAGGGATCCGGAATCCGTTTGGAATCCGGAATGGGTTCAGCCGATTTTGAGATCCGGAATTGGGCTTGGGCCAATAGTAGATCCGGAATCCAAAGGATCTGGAATGGTTTTGGATCCGGTATCTTTCGGCTGAGACATTTCAAGTTAGTAAAATTCAGTGTGTAAGAGTCTTATCTAGTATTGTGTGTGGGTTCAAATGTAGGTGCGAGTAGAGACAATCGGTTGCGAGAGAGAATTCCTAGCAAGGACCGCATGTGAGTTTTTCTGATCCTAAAACCTCTTTTTAAGTGTGGAACTTTATGCATGTTCATATTGGTAAATGCTCGTTGGATTTCAAATTATGCATGAAAGGTGTGATTTAATTAAGTGGATATATATTGCTTACGTGTGGACATGCTATGGCATTGGTGTGAGATGGGAGTGTGTCCCATAATATTAAATATATGAATTTGTTTAATATATGGGCGGTGTGTGCCTTTTTACGCTGTCACGGTATGTGTGACCATAGCGTGTGCCATTAGCATGTCATGGTGTGCTGATTATATGTGTGCTTTGTGGCAAGTTTTGTATAAACATTTCTTACTGCAAAATTTATATAAACCTTGTTATTTACGGTGTGGCTTTTGAGGGAACTCACTAGACCTCATGGTCTAACCCTCACTTTCAAAACTAAAAACCTTTCAGGTAAGCAGGTAACCGAGAGCTCGTTCAGAGGTTTGGAAAGACGTGAGTCGGAGCTTGCGTTTAGAAGGATTAGAAGAATTCCCTTTTATTGTCTAGTTAGGTTTCTCAGCTGTATTTAGAGTTATTTCCGCAAACCCAGTGTTGTAAATCTTTGGCAGTGTGACTATGTTGTGCCATTTTTGGCGTTTTGATTTAAAGAGGTAGCTTTTGGCATGATTGTTTGGTGTGGGTTGTTACAGTTGGTATCAGAGCGCTAGTTTAAGGGATTTAGGTGACCGGATGGGCCTAAACTTAAATTGTGGAGTAGGAGGTCACAACTAAGATATAGGAAGCCTTTAAGGAAGACCTTAATCACCGAGAATTTAGGACGAGGGTAGTGAGGACTCTCATGTAAGGTAAATTCAAATCACATCTGGCCAATGTCATTATGAATTTACAGGTGCATGGGTGTGCTTGATCACCGTTATTCAAATGGTCGATGGAGGTGTTAGTGTGTGGAGTGTGGTGGTTAGTGTGT
The DNA here is from genome assembly GCA_033807775.1 of Saussurea involucrata. Classification (NCBI taxonomy): domain Eukaryota; kingdom Viridiplantae; phylum Streptophyta; class Magnoliopsida; order Asterales; family Asteraceae; genus Saussurea; species Saussurea involucrata. The sequence continues at coordinate 222,302,523 of CM066320.1, forward strand.
GGAGAGTAATGGTAGTATGTGGAGAGCGGTGGCAATGTCGAGATTGGCGGTAGTGTGTAGAGTTCTAACCTTGTCATGATGGCAACGGTTTAGTGTGTTGTGCGAGATTATTCATGGTGTGATTGATGACACTATCTGGAAGGAGTATTGTTTGAATGGTGGGTGTCCGTGTGAGGTAGAATCTTTAGGGTTCTTAAAGAAAAATAATTGGTTGGAGGTGAGCTTCTAATTTTTGATGATTATTCATTCTGGGAGTTTTCGATATCGATAAATCGGGATCCTGAGAGTTTCAACTCAAGGATCGGGTAGTAGAGATGTGTTATCTTACTCTCTAGTTAGTTGAAGAGTGACAAGGGTGGTTGAGAAATGATAGGCGTATGGATTGGTAACACTAGTGTTGGTTAACCTATTTGGGGTCGAAATGAAGCCGCATATTTTACAAATTAGTAGTCGGGTGGTAACTGTGAAGTTGGAACATCCAAGTGTGTGGGGAAGTACCGGTACCCAAAGTTGTTTCAAATGTGAGGAACCTGATGGTTAGGTCGGAAGTAGGATGCCGGCGTTGATTTGTTGTAACTGCAAACGGTTGACCTTGCTAGAGCGAATAGCCTTCAATGTAAAGTGAGTCATGCATTGTGTTTTCAAACAAATTACGTGAATCCTTTATGTCAAAATATGTGTGTGTGTGTGTGTGTCTTGGAAGTTTTAGATTTCGAAAATGAGTGGGCGCGTGCAAGCGTGTGTTTGAAGGAAAAGACGGATTTATTTACGTTGTGTAGTAGATTTCGAACTTGGAAAAGTAGTGAATTATTTCATTTTTTTACAAAAGAGTTAACCTTGGTTGTAAAAATCATAACAACATTTGATTGTATGGTTTTATAAGCAAAATCGGCAGCAACACTTGTTGTCATACCAGCGAGTGTGAAAGTCGAACGACTATCTCAGTGTGGGTGATTTTGCCGTATTTTAAAATTTTGCACGAAAAGAGTTTCAGTGAATGCACTTTCGATTGATGGACAAGATTGTGTGATATCATTGGGTGCGTATGAGCGATCCTCGAGATCGATGTGTGTATAGCTACTCTTTATGGAAGTGTCGTGTCATGCATATCAAACCTTGTTTTGCGGTGTATCTCAAGTGTGTAAAACGATTAAATCATGGTGTCGTCATGCATGAAGGCTATGAACTCGCTAGGTAGTGAGAGGTATCGCACTTAAGGATGTGAAAAGTTTCGAGAGTGGAAATATGTGGGTGAGTCGTCGATGGTCAATTCGTGACCGTGGTGTTTCCTTTTAGGGAGGGCGGCGAATAACTGCAATCTCAGTCTTTGACTTTGGAGATGCTTGTATTATGGTAGACTTTGCCCTTGTTTGGTAGTTTGACGTGTGGCTGTAAGGGATCCGGAATCCGTTTGGAATCCGGAATGGGTTCGGCCGATTTTGAGATCCGGAATTGGGCTTGGGCCAATAGTAGATCCGGAATCCAAAGGATCCGGAATGGTTTTGGATCCGGTATCTTTCGGCTGAGACATTTCAAGTTAGTAAAATTTAGTGTGTAAGAGTCTTATCTAGTATTGTGTGTGGGTTCAAATGTAGGTGCGAGTAGAGACAATCGGTTGCGAGTGAGAATTCTTAGCAAGGACTGCAAGTGAGTTTTTCTGATCCTAAAACCTCTTTTTAAGTGTGGAACTTTATGCATGTTCATATTGGTAAATGCTCGTACTAATTTCAAATTATGCATGAAAGGTGTGATTTAATTAAGTGGATATATATATATATATATATATATATTTTGAAAAGCAAATCAATGATATATTACTACCAAGGACTATTACAATACAGTGGCAAAGAAATTTTTGCCCAAAGTTCAACAGACCTGGTCATGGTTTGCTAGTAACAAACCACTCAACCAAACCCATCAAAAGAGAGAAAATAAGATACAAGTGCCAACTGTACAAAAAATCGATCACCTTAACCATGCACCGACTGCACAAAACTCGACTACTTTCCTTCCTAGCATAGTTACGAAGCACATCAACTGAGAGGAGATGTCAACCAAACAGCCCAATCTTGCCCGATATTACGATCTCTTTTCGCAATCCATTCAAATGCCTTTCGTTGAAATTCAAAAAATTGTCCAAGAATGTTTCGTTTATCTTCTTGGTAGATGAGGTTGTTCCGACTCGACCATATAAAGTATAGAAAGGAACGTACCACATCCATCCACAACTTTGCTTTATTTGTACCTTCTCCGAAAAGATTTTCCGCTGTCAATAAATCGTCTATAGATCTTGACGCCTCGAGGTTAATATTCCACCATCTACCCACGCTCATCCAAATATTGCTCACATCCTCGCACCGCATCAACGCATGTTCCACCGATTCAACTTCACGCTCGCATCTTGGGCATAGTGTTGAGTGTAAGTCTATGCCCATTGAGTCTAGAGCGACATGGGATTCCTCCCAATCTTGTCCGCCAAATGAATATTCCTACCTTTTTCGGTACCGCTTTGCTCCATAACGTGATCGGATTTGTACCTGCAGCCACATGTTCTTTGTCGCATATTAGATTACGCAACGATTTAACCGTAAATACTCCTCTTGAATCCAAAGACCACACTACATCATCCCTCTTATCCTTTGTCGGTTTCCACTCGCCTAGAGTTGCAAGTAATGACTCCCACTCACCTCTTTCCCTACCTCTCGGTTCTCTCCTCCACGACCACCTCCATCCCCAACCCATACACTTTTCTCCCAAATCGAGCTATCCTTTACAGTTTCGAGTTGGAATAGCCTTGGATAAGTCGATTTGAAATTGACGTTCCCCAACCAAATCTCACTCCAAAAGTTTGTGTCCCGACCCTCCCCCACCCTTTTCCAAAAGGAATTAGTGAACTCCACTCCCAATTCGTTCACCTCCCTCCCCGCTCTTACAACCTTCCTCCACATCGAGGTCCTATTCCCACCAACTAAAGGTCCTCTCAAACCCCCTTCCCTCCCGTAAACACTTTCTATCACCTTTACCCACATCGCATTTTTTTTCCTTATTGAACCTCCACCACCATTTACCTAAAAGACCCAAATTAGAACTTGACAAACTCCATATGTTCAACCCTCCCTTTCCAAAGTCGCACAACGTTTTAGACCAATTTACCCACGCCAAGTACTTTTTACCGTAAGGCCCATCCCCCCCCCCCCCCCCCACTTCCCCAAAAGAATCGACTCCTCTCTCTTTCTAATATTTTTAGAACCCCTTTCGAGGCCCGGAATAGCGAAAGGTAATATAGTGACAAGCTTCCAAGGACCGATCTCGTTAGTGTCCATCTACCGCCGAATGAGATTAACTTTGTCTTCCACGATGCCAATCTTTTCCTCACCTTTTCCACCACCGGCTTCCAATGATCAATTTTTTTCATCGATGCTCCCACGGGAAGGCCCAAGTATATGAATGGTAGCGAATCAAAACCACATCCTAAGCCACTTGCCCACGTTTGAACCTCCGCTTCAAGGACACCCACTCCAAAAATCTTACTCTTTCGCACGTTAATTTTCAGCCTCGAGGCCGAGAGAGATTGGAAACACTTGAGAATTTTCAACAAGTTTTTTAAATTGTTAATATTCCACCTTCCGAAAAAATTCACATCGTCCGCATATTGCAAATGCGATACCATCATGTCTTCACCTACTTTAATACCTTCGTATAATCCTCTCGCTTTTGCCTCTTCTACTAGCACGTGTAGGCTCTCGGCCACTAACAAGAATAGGAAAGGCGCCAACGGGTCTCCTTGTCCCAAGCCTTTTTCCATTTTAAACTCTCTACCGGGCAAGCCATTCACCAACACCGAAACCAAGGATGATACAAGGCAAGCTTTGATCCATCCGCACCATTTCCTTCCAAAACCCATAAACTGTAAGGTGTCGAGTAGAAATTTCCACTCGACGCTATCGTAGGCTTTCTCAAAGTCTACCTTGAAAACCAACCTGCGTGTCTTTTCTTTTCGCACCAAGTTTATAACTTCGTTTGCAATTAACACTCCGTCTAAAATGTATCGACCCTTTATGAACGTGCTTTGAACATTGCTTACAATCCTTTCCATAACTCCTTTCAATCTTGAAGCCAACACCTTTGCAATTATTTTATAGAAAACACCAATTAGACTTATTGGCCTATACTCCCCAAGACCTGCTGGATTTTTGGTTTTTGGGATCAAGGTGAGAAATGAAGAGTTACATCCCCCGCTTATCATTTCCTTTTCCCAAAACCATCCCAATGCAACCATAAGATCTTTCTTAATCGTACCCCATAACCGTTTGACGAATCCGAATGTAAATCCGTCCGGTCCGGGGGATTTATCGTTCCCACATTCCTTAATTGCAACCCAAGTTTCTTCCTCCGTGAAAGGTCTTTCCAGCCCCATCGCTTCCTCTCTATTTAATTTCTTGAATTTTTCGCTTGAAATGGTAGGACCCGTTCGATGACTTGAGGAAAACTTGCCTTTGAAGAAGTTGTGAACATGGTCTTTGATTTTTTCCGGGTCCTCGGTCTAGCTTGAGTCCACAAACATCCCCCTAATTTGATTTTTTCTTTCGCGGAATCTGACCGCCCCGTGGAACATTTTTATGTTTTCATCCCCACCGACTGTCCAGCGCGCCTTTGCTTTTTGTTTAAACATTTCCCGTTGCTGATTTTCTAATTCGAGCCACTTTTTTCTGTCTTCGATCCATTCGTTACGTTCCCTTTCCCCCATGATCGCTTCCTCGGCCTCTATTTCCTTTTTCTTAGTCTTCTCTTTGTACTCCAAGATTTTTTTTTCGATGTCCCCAAACCTTTCTTTGCTCCATTCTTTCAGCGCCATCTTGACGTTCTTCATCTTATCTCGAAAGATACAATCGGGATATGAGGATGTTACCTATTGATTCAAAGCATTACTGATAACATTCTCGCAGCTTTCTTCCTCCATTCAGGCGTCGAAAAATTTGAAGGGTTTTGGACCAAAGTCGGGTTTAGAATCCGATAACATAATCGGCGTGTGGTCCGACCACCTGCGCTCTAAGGTAGTCACCCCAAGCGATTTCCAGCACGCACAAAAATTATTTGTAGCCAAGAACCTGTCGAGTTTGGAAAACTTCGTTCCGTATCTTCTGAACAGTCTCCATACCATAGCGAGAATGTATTAAGAGAAAGTTCATATATGAATTATTGAAAAAAAATCTATTTAAAGATGCATATGTTAAATCCATGTTAAAGGTTATTTATATTGATTCATATACATATATATATACATATATATACACATATATATATATATATACATATAGGACGGTAATCAAATGAGAACCACAAAAAGGTTAAAAACCGTGAGGAGTGATCTAAGCCTTAATTTGGTTTTGATCCTAAGGTTTTAATTAAAAGTTGTTTTTAATTAAAAAAGGGCATAATCGTCATTTTGGTAACAAGATTCATCAGATGAAACATACAACTTCAGATTCACCATATGAAACACAATGATTTTACAACTGAAACACAATCCAAATGAAAATCACATATTCACCATATGATACACATAGATTCACTATATGAAATACACAATTCACCATATGAAATGCACCATGTGAAATACACAATTCACCATATGAAATGCACAATTCACCGGGTGAAACAGTTTCATCAGGTGAAACACAGACTCTTCACCAGATGTCATTTTGGTGACAAAGATTCACCATATGAAACACATGCTCACCAACTGAATCATAACAAAAATTATTATTTTCTATAAGTAAATATTGACAATGTTTCATCTATATGTTATTTCACCATATGAAACATACATATTCACCATATTAAACACATAGATTCACAAGGTGAAACAAACCAATTCATTAGATGAAACACATAGATTCACTAGATAAAACGAATTCACCAGATGAAACAGATTCACCATATGAAAACAAACAAATTTACCATATAAAACACACAGATTCACAAAATCAGGGAAACCAAACACAAAAAACACCAAATCTGAGAACAAACTTTCAATCTTGAAAAACCCCTAAAAACAAGAAATTTAATGGAGAAATTTGGGGTTATCGAAGGATTTAGAAGTCAACCAATCGCTGGTCAGATTCGTATCAAACGCCAAGGAAACGCAAATTTCGCTTCCTTCCTTCAGTCGTCCACCTTCTTCCCACTGACCCCTTCTCTTAGCTTCACCTCCAAGAAAATCATAGCAATCCAGCTGATTCATCGTCATCGAATTGATCATATTACATTTATGGTTTTTCTTTATCTCATTCCCATTTAGACAAATTACCAAACACTTGGTGTGCACCCTTTTTGTACAAGAAAAAGCAAATAACCGGACGGAAGAGTAATGGTTCTCCCGCTGTTAAAGCTTGGAACGCTCGCTATAAAAACTTTAAGTAATGGTGTTCACCGGAGACGAAGTGGTTGCTGGCGTAGGAGACGGTTATCAGTGATGAAGATGCTCTGGATTTGTCCTTGATATGTTCCAGATATAATATGATATTGGAGGTTTTAAAATGAAATATAATATGATATTTCCAAGATAACATTTCTATTTAATTCTGATTTGACAAAAATACCCACATTTCACCATTTTATTTCAAAAAGGCTTATTTTTTTGATGACCCTTGATTTAATGTAATCTATGGATTAGATTAGTCCTCATGGTTCTCAACATATTTTTGGTCCTCACATGATTTAACCCCTATACATATATATACATACATATATTAGAGGTGGGTTCAAACGAGGAGCTTACCTAGTTAAGAGAATGCGAGGAGCATTCTCAACCACTAATAGTTTTCCACCACTTGCGCGCGCCACATTTCCTTCAATATTGATTTATAATTTGAAATTTACACTTTTAACCCCTATACTTATTTACTAACTTTACTTTATACCTTTTACTTTCCTAATTTTAATTTTGCATTTAACACATATAATCGTTTATTAACTAAAATACGTTAAAAATACGTTTTAATTTTAATAAGTTAAACCATTGTACTCGTCTCTTCGATACGTTCGAAATGAGCTCAATATTGAATATTTATTTATTTATTTATTTTAATATATATCATATATACTACATAAAAATATTTTTAATATTTACAATTCATACTCTTATAGTTTTGATGAGATTTTTGTTAGGAACACCTATCAAATCATATATGATTAGGAAAAAATAGTAAATCATGTGTGATTTATAAGACTGTTATCTGATATCACAAGTTATTAATCATATATGATCTTGTTTTACATTCTGATATCACTTAGTTATTAATCATATGTGATTTTATTTTAGTTGGTAAATCATATGTGATCTATAAGACTGTTATCTGATATCACTAGTTATTAATTATATATGATCTTGTTTTACAATCTGATATCACTTAATTATTAATCATATGTGATTTTGTTTTAGTAAATCATATGTGATCATAGATGATCTTGTTTTACAATCTGATATCACTTAGTTATTAATCATATGTGATTTTGTTTTAGTAAATCATGTGTGATCATATCTTGTTTTACAATATGATATCACTTAGTTATTAATCATATGTGATTTTGTTTTAGTAAATCATATGTGATCATATATGATATTGTTTTACAATCTGATATCACTTAGTTATTAATCATATATGATTTTGTTTTAAGTCGCGACTTTGGTTGCGACTTAAAGTGGAGGGAAAAGTCGCGTAATCATATATGATTTTGTACATGAATCATATATGATTTTATATACATAGCGGTTGTTTTCTTGTTTTCTTAAATATTTAGCGTTCTCATATGAACTCACCTCTTGTCAACTAAATATCAATCAAAATTTATATAAAACGACGATTTTAAATAGTTAAAAAAATCTAAGAAATTGTAAATAAAAGGATAATTTTTAGCAAACTATTTTAAAGTTGTTAATTGCGTAAATGCAAAATAATTTCGATCAACACCAAATTTGATTATATGGATGGATGATTAGAGCGAAGAAAATAAATAATGATATATAATAATTTCGATCAACACCAAAAAATTATGTAGTATATATGATATATAATAAAATAATTAAATCAAAAAATATTCAATATTAGGTTCATTTCGAAGGTATCGAAGAGACGATTACAATGGTGTAACTTGTTAAAATTAAAACGTATTTTTTTAACGTATTTTAGTTAATAAACGGTTATATGTGTTAATATGATGAATGTGTAAAATTAAAATTAGAAAAGTAAAATGTATAAAGTAAAGTAAGTAACTAATTATAGGGGTTAAAAGTGTAAATTTCAAATTATAAATCATGATTTAATGTGGCATTTAATGTGGCGCACGATGGGCTGAGGTTTCGCATGATTTTGTTTAAACTCCTAATTAGTGGTTGAAAATGCTCATTGGAAAGTTTTTTAAACTTTTATGGGTTTATATGTCTATACCCACATTAGTTATCAAAATGGAGAAAGGTCCAAGTAAGGGACATTCTTTGGGCTTTAGTGAGAGCATAACAAATATTTAATGGTCAAAAGATTGGGCCTTGTGTTTTGCGTAAAGTCTCCAGCAGTTTTCCGCATGGGTAAACCCGCGAGTTTTGGCGGTTGATTTCAGTTATCCTAGAAAGTCTATAAATATTGGAGGTTTCCCTCCATATTTTTGCGACGAAAATATCAGTATTCCTCTCTGTTTTCTCCTCCCAAGCTCTTGCTTTTCACGAAACACAATATCGATTCAATGTGGTTGAATTGACGTGCAACAATTCAATCAGATAGTTGTATCCTCAAGATGACGTCCGAAACCGAGCACAATTAGGGACGGAATTTCGTTTTAGGACACTGCGTTATCATGCCTCTATCCATATCAAACACGTTCAATCGGGTAATATCATTGAAAAGGTGCATAGTTTCTATTCATACTTGTATTTGATTATTTGTTTTTATTGAATCATTCATTATTCTTTCTATAATCGTGAGATTGGCTTTATCAGAATATTGTTGAACGATAAAACGATGTCGATGGGTAAGCTAAATTATCCTTGTTGAACGATGATATAATTAATTATAGCAGCCGAATTAAAAAGAGGATTAAATTTAGGTTTGATTAAGTGGAGGATGATGAAATGGTGGTACAAGTTAATAATAAGTGTACCAAAAACTTAATTGCATCCATGATGGGAGTTTTTGAAAGTGACAAATGAACATTAATTCAATTGGTCATTCGTTTTTTAAGCTTTCCATCTCATTATAAACAAGTATATATATATATATATATATATAGCTTGGTAAGAACTTTAGTTTCCACCAGTTTTCTTGAAAATGACATGTGGCTCTAATTAAGAATTTTACTTTGAAATCATGTTTAATTAGGAGCATTATTAATTAATTGTGTGGCATGCACTCATTAGATGTGAGCAAAGTTTTCTATAAGATGATGTTTGTCTCGCACTAAATGTCCCATTATCGACAATTAGTTTGTGAAAATTAGACATCGATAAGAAGTTGGATAGTTTTCTGGAAAATTCACGATACATTTTTGTTCCTTGATATTGATGTTTAATCAGAGTGACGCATAAGACTACACAAAATTTAAAATACTTATACAAGTAGCGTCGTAGTTTTGGCAAAGTTTCTTATAAAGTAGTTGCAGGAAGTTTCGACTATATAATATATAATATAAAGATTTTGAGAGCCACATATTACACTAGCTAATCTCAATTCTATAGGTCTGTGATTTTAGTGTCACTAGACTATTTGGCATAGTTGAGATTTATAAAAAAGTGGATGCTTTAGTTAAGCTATAATACGGGTTATGAATGCATTACACCAAATGTTGTCTTAGACAACAAATGTTAATTGTCTATGTTGCTTAAGATAAGCTTACGCAACAAAGGCTATTATATGTTGTCTAAGTTTCCTCTTAGGTAAAGTATGGTTCTATGTTGCCTTAGTGTGACCTTAGGCAACATATAAATGATTGAATGTTGCCTCAAAGTATCTTAAGCAATATCTTAGCATATGTTGTCTTAGTTGAATGTTGACCGCTTATATTTTTTTTAAATTAGTCAAAGTTAACTTAGGCAATATATAATCCATTTCCTTTGTTGCATAAGATAGAGATCAAAGGGGACGCACCCCCTTGTGGCGGAGTAGACACATAAGTTATATATAGCATTCACTTCAATGTCTGAACTAGTGTTTGCTTCTATACACATTAGCTTCAATGCTTGAGTTTCAACAACATTAATCGGTGACTAGTGAGTGCAATCAGTGGCACTGGCATCAACATGCGTTTGGTGGTACTGATCAACGTCTTTTGATGGCATTAATCGGTGACTAGTGAATGCTCATCAGATAAGTGGCACTTGTTAGTGTGTGCACTCACTAATGCTAACATTGGCTATTCTTAACTGTTGTGTAACCGTTGGTAACCAATCAATAATTGTTGGTAACTGATGGTAACCGCCTACCAATAAAATTAACTTTTCATTCTCGCTTTTTACATACCAATTCAACAACACAAGATCTCTATATTTTTGCTCTTGTTTTTGGCCTAAGAAGAGAGTGCATTTTTGGAATATATATTATCCCAAAGTGTATTTTGTGCAACCAGAGGAATTTCATAGGATCGAAATATTACTTAATACAATTGAAATCAGCTCTTAATTAGCACATCCACAAAGCCGAACATGACTTCCAAAGTTGCTCATCAAGTCACATTGTGTACAAGAGAAAAGTTACAGTACATTTGTTGCGACGTCATGCTCGAGGCTTCCATATATGGTCGCATAAACAAGTCGCTATGACTTCTCACGTTGCTTACAAAGTCGCATACAACCGTCATGCCATTTTACTTGCACGACTCCGGTGAGCTGAGTCCATATCTCCAAAGTGGATTTAATTTGTATCACATATTCTAAACAATATTTTAGATGATCATTTAACTTAATTTGTGACAAATTATAATTGAATAAGACCGTGGGTCTATTAAGTTTCCTTTTATATTATAATTTGTTTTAGCAAACCAAGGTAATTAATATTCTTGGCAAAATAGTGGGACCATGCAGCCATTAGAAAAATGTTAATAAGTATGTCGATTATATTTTGAATCATAAGGCCATCCGTACCCGGGAGCGGGCTCCAGCGGCTTTGGCTGAGGTGACACCGCAGGGTTAGGCGGGTTCCGGTACACCATGAGTCGGGTTCGTGTGGGTTGGGCACCCCCGGGCTCCAGCGGCTTCCCCAACCTGGGATACCCGCACCATTTAATTTTTTTTTATAATAGATCCGTTTTTTAACGGCTATTTTTTTTTTCAATTTAAACACTATAAATCAACCTCAATCTCATATATTTTTCACACCAAAATTTAAACACTCACCTCAATCCTTAAATATTTTCTTTCATTTCTTTCAATCCGATATAAACTTTATGGATTCGCCACCCGATTCATCGTCCGCTTCTTCATCATCCATTGACACCGACGAGGAATTCGGTCAACTATTTGATCGTTATGCAGATTTGTTGCGAGAAGCTGTAGCTAGACGGTATGGTAGCACCGCCTCATCGTCAAGAAGACCGAGGTCCGGGAACATAGAAAGAGGTCGGGTAGATGCTAACGACCAGCTTTTGCGGGACTACTTTGGCGAAAACCCGATGTATAATCCAGATTTGTTTAGATGGCGGTTTAGGATGAGCAGGCAACTCTTCGAACGGATCGGATAGTTCAAGATTTATCGGGAGTGTATCCGTATTTTACACAACGGATTGACGGACTACACAAACAAGGTTTCTCTCCGATACAAAAGTGTGTATCCGCTGTTCGACAATTGGCGTATGGAGTAGCTTCCGACGCACTTGACGAGTACTTGAGGATGGGAGAGAAAACGTCACGAGATTGTCTGTACACTTTCTGCACAGGTATTGTTGAACTCTATGGTGACAAATATTTACGCAAGCCTACTTACGATGATATTCAGAAGTTGTACCACGCACATGAAGCTAAACACGGATTTCCCGGCATGCTCGGCAGCATAGACTGTACTCATTGGGCGTGGGCAAATTGTCCGAACGCATGGCGAGGTCAATTCATGAGAGATGATCATGAACATCCGACAATCATGCTAGAATCGGTGGCCTCCCAAGATCTATGGTTCTGGCACGCATTCTTTGGTGTTGCCGGTTCCAACAACGACATCAATGTTCTCATTTGGTCGAACATATTTGGCGTATCCGACTTCCCAACAACGACGACGAGTAGATTTTTAATATTTTGTAATTTTGAATTTTATTTTGTAATTTTTAATTTTATTTTGTAATTTTTAATTTTATTTTTATGAATGTTATGATTTTTTATTAAAAAATTAGATGAGATGGCATGTGGGTTCAAGAGGTTCAAAAGGTTGGGGTACGGGATTTGTGGGTTCAAAAAGGTTCAAGAGGGTTGAAAGTGGAAAACTGATGTGGCGCAGAGGGTAAGAGGGTTGTGAACCCTGGGCTACGGATGGCCTAAAGATCTGAAAAATCATATCCGAAACGGTTCAGATTTCTTTTTTTTGAATCATTATCATATATATATGAACCAACATCCCACTATAAAATTGAAATATCTATATATATATATATATATATATGTTTCTATTCAAGGAAAAGTTGGATCAAAAAAAGAAAAGAATTAATTGCAGCAAATTATATAAGTAATAAGTGGAATAGTACGTACACAGATGAGATGCAGAAGAAATTAGACTAGAGGTAATGTTATCCATGTTGAACCAATCGCAATTTAAAGTTTAAGATGAGATAGAAAAGAAATTTTGAAAGAAAGAAGACCAATTAAGGGCACAAAAGAAAAGAGGACGTGTGTGTGTGTGTATACATATATATATAGGGTTGGTTATATATATAAGTGGAAGATGATGAAGATGAAACAGTGAAAATGGTACTTATACTGTTCCCAGAGCTTGCATTCATGATCATGGGAGCTAGGTATTCAAAAACGACAAACATATATATAAATTTCTGCAATTAATCATATATATTAATTTATGTGAGATGGGAAGTTTAGACGAAGTTTCATGCATGGCAAAGATGCCTATTGCTAAACATTACTAAAGTTAATTAAAGCATGCACCTTCTAATTATATATATACATATAGTAATCAGCTTATATATATATATAGAGAGAGAGAGAGGTGGGTTCAAACGAGAACGCTAACTATTTACGAGAAGCACGAGAACGGTCGTCCATGTACAAAATCACATGTGATTCAATGTACAAAATCACATGTGATCCGCGCGGCTTGCCACGCGACTTGCAAGTCGCGGCCCAAACCGCGCGTGTCCAGAATTTTAATCACATATGATTTTGTATGTGAATCACATGTGATTTTGTACATGGACGGCCGTTCTCGTGCTTCTCGTAAATAATTAGCGTTCTCGTTTGAAGCTCTCTCTCTCTATATATATATATATATATATATATATATATAATATAGTGTTAGGAAGTTTCAATGAAACTTTCTTGAAATGCATGTTTAGGAGCGACGTTCGTGTACACGTGGTGCTATCGTACATTAGTTAATTAGTTTAAACGTATTGTTTTGCTTTGTAACAAGTAGACCGTAAGAGGGTTAGGAATCTTCGTAAAACTTTGGCGAAAAAACATGTTTATGAGCAACTTAAGCTTAAGCGTCTCATTTTAAACAAGTAGACTCTAATAGCATCTCCAACAGTTATGCTAAAATAAGAAAAAATATATAGCAATCCTGCTATACTAAATTAACGATGAGACAAAGGTAAAATTCTCTAACTTGTTTTACTTTTGCTCCTTCTAACTCGTTTTTTTTAATTCTTAAAGAAGCCACCTTCTTTGATCCAACCAATAATTAAATTTCTCAATCTTTGATGATCCATATATCACAAGATCTATATCTATTCTTGTCTTTTTTTTAATCTCTGCTATGCACATTTCTTGTTCGAAGTTTTGATCTTCGAATTGAACCGGCATATTGGTGGTTCAAGATTTTTGATCTTAAGTTAATTGGCAGTCGAATAGTTTAGTTCCAAACACCAAACCCTTAATTCTTAATTTACTGATTTCTCCAACAACAACAAAAAAAAAAAACTTTAAATTGAAATATCTTAGATATTAATCTTAAAGAAGTCAACTAAGATGGAAGACCTTCAGATGAACTTTTGGAACATATATATATCCATTTGACTTCGAACGATCTCCTTGGTGGTACGTGGCACATGCAAGCCAAAAGATCGAATATAATGGATAAGAGATATATCACATTGAAAAAAGAGCAACAATAATCAATCAGATTAATAAAATATATATATATATATATATATGCAAATTAAAAAGCATAAAATTAATAAATTAAAGTACAGATGCGTACTTGGAAATTGACACAAGAATTTAGGTGAAACAGCAACATGAGTTGATCCTTTTGGCCAAATTATATTAATCGTATTGAGTGGTAGCTTTAAAAAATGAATATAACTGATCAAAATTTTATCACCTTTTACGTACGCGTTGTCAGCCATTTGTTCATCAATATTATTATTATTTAGACACCAGCCGGGACCCATCCTACTCAAAAGTGAAGTGCCCCGTGACTCATCCATTGCTCAACCACATAAATAGAGTCGATTACGTATGTAAACATCATTTGAAAATAAGAATTAAAGTGTAGGAAATGATATATTTAAATCATTCATCACTTCTGATTCTGATCTTAAAATAACTTATAAATTTTGTTTTAAAAAGAAATTGATTTAGTATATCTCATTAGTATTGATCTTCAATTAGGACCGATCCAAAAATAAAGATCTTATCTTATCATTCTCGTCATAACATTCATTTTCATTGTACTCACCTATATAACATTTTAATGGGTTGTAAAATAATTATAACATATATATATATATATAGCCGTAAGTTCATTTAAGAAATGTTAAGTGTATGAGAAATAAAGAACTAATCTTAGTCATTCATTCAGTCAAGATCGGTTTTGACGGGTTAAAAGTTGCCGCTGTTCCAAAAATAGAAGAGCAGTTTCGTAACTTTTACAAATACACGGGACGAGTTCATATATGAACATGGGTAATTCACATATGAACTATTTGTTCATATATGAACCCATGTAATTCACATATGAACTCTTTTTAACTAATTCATATATGAACATTTGTGTTTCATATATGAACTAATTAACTGATGATTCATACATGAACTAATTAACTGTAGGTTCATATGTGAATCAGTTGATCTAATTAACTGATTCACATATGAACATTTGTCATTCACATATGAACTAATTAACTGATTCATATATGAATCACAAAGATTCATATATGAATTAGTTAAAAATAGTTCATATGTGAATTACATGGGTTCACATATGAACGTATAGTTTATATATAAATTACACAAATTCATATATGAACTCGTCCCGCGTATTTTACGAAACTACTCCTCTATCTTGTGCAGACCATGCGAGTAATTATCTGTTGTTTCTCTGTCAAAGCCGCAAATGTTGACCAATGAATATCTAATATTACTTCTCTATTTCTCACATACTTAGCATTTCTCAATTGAATCTTTCCATATATATATATATATATATATATATATATATATATATATATATATATGTTTATGTCATTGAATACTATCATATTTATAAAAAATTATCCCAATTGATGGAAAGGTCGAAAAATTATAGATACTTAAATAAAATCTAATCTGAAATATTTTAGTGGTGCAAAATTCCCTCACAAATCTCTTTTTAAGATTTGCTTTATAAAATTCCATTTTATAACCAAAATAAAGTATTGTTTCTATCTATTTCTCTTTGGCAAATAATTAGACTCCTAACGTCACTAACTTTTATGTGAAATAGACCCACATGCTCAATTATTATCCAAGAAATTAAAATTAAAATTTGTGTATGGCTCTTTATTCAAACATTTTGTTCCAATAGATCATATATATATATATATATATATAGGGTCAGGTTCAAAGGAAAACCTCAAAAAAAGGAAAACTAAAGAACACATTGGTAGCCCTCAATCTAGACGGAATGCACTTGTGCATACATGTAATTTGTAACATGCACACGTGCATATATGCACAAATGCATGATGCACTTGTGCATAAAACCAAAAAAACAACTTAATTACTTGTATGCACAAATGCATACCGTGTAGATGAAGGACTATTAGGGTGTTCTTCAGTTTTTCATTTTTTGAGGTTTTTCCTTGAACCTCCATCTCTCTCTCTCTCTCTATATATATATATATATATATATATATATATATATATGTGGAGAGAGAGAACGATAAGAAATTTGAGAAAAAATTGATTATCGATAAATAAGACCGGTTTTATATGCATGTAACTCGACCTTTAGAGCATCCATACACGTCTTGTATATAAGATGACATGTCATGCCATGTGGCTTGCAAGACAACCCTCATCTTTCTAAATTAGAAAGGTCTTTCACAAAATAGATATATTAAACAAAAGGATTTTAATTTAATTAATTTGTTTGTTTGTTTAAACATTAATTATTAATATTATAATTTATTAGTTTAGAAAAAAGTTTGGTCTTACATTTGTGTAGAAGGTGTTATTGCAAAACTGATGTGACACTTTAGAAATGAGTATGGTCTTGCAAGTGTAAAAAATGATTATACAAAACACAGTTGATTTGCTTTATCTGTGAAATGAAACCGTCCTAACTATCAATTTTCACAACCAAAAACTATTTCAAATAAATGAACACATTATAAGAAAAAAGTATACAAGTTAATATATAAATGTCTTATACAAAGATCTTACAAAAAGTTGGTAGGGTGGAGTTAGACAAACTATTAATTAGCACTTGAAAGTAATTGTCTTGGAAAAGTATTCTATGAACCAAATAAAACAAAGTACAAACCACGATCTACAAACTAAACTTGACTTCAAACGTAACAAAGAGATGGACTATTTATGAATCTATACTCTCTGTATATAGGGTAGGTGATGAGAAATGAGGAATAGGCATAAAGTAAATTGTAATTCCTATTTCGTAAGGTGATGAGAAATGAGGAATAAACATAAAGTAAATTGTAATTCCCATTTCGTGTTGTGAGTAGAAATCTAGGAATAGGCATAAAGTAAATTGTAATTCCTGATTTCTATGGGAAGGTAAGAGATAGACATAAAGTAAATTGTAATCTCTACTTCCACTCCAAGAAATAGGCATAAAGAAAATTGTAATTTCTTGGACATGAGCAATAATCTAGAATCGGTAATGATTCGTAGTAGGCTCTCGAATGTGATGATATGAATTTTTGAATGTTAGTCATACTCACGGAATCGGCTATGTTCCCGTCATGGTAAGATGTGTAGACGTACGGTAAGAATGATGACAAACCAGGTTTATTTATACGCTTTGTCTACTTGAGTTTCCAAATCTGATAAAATTTTAATTTGAAAATGGATGTTCTCACTAGGCGTAAGCCTAATCGTTTCAAAATAAATTTTCTTACCAGGTACGAGCTCGGGGAAGTAACGGGAAGAGGGACGAGTGTTTTTGGTATTCAACTTTTGGAGATAAATGGAGAAGTTAACATATACGAGGATGATTTTGACGAATGACCTAGACAACCAGTTTAATCTAATCATAGTTATCAGGATTAGATTAATAGGTTGTTTTGATAATTTGAACTATGTATATGAACCCTCATAGTTAATTCTCCATTTATGTATAAAGGTTTGGATGAAATTATGATTAACTCTAATAAATTTTAAGGTTTAAATTTGCCCTGGTTTTTAGGGTGTTACAATATGGTATCAGAGCTGTAGTTTAAGCGAACTAGGTATGATTATGAGATACCTAAACTTAAGCTGAGATGAATTAAGTTATGATTTGTGAGATATGGGTAGAAGCACTAAGACGGGATAGTCTTAGAGTCGGCGGAAATACGTGAATTAAGCACTGTAACGATGGTAACGAGGATTCTCAGGTAGAGTATATTCACAATTTCAATTAGCTACTGGTATGTTTCTTGTGTTTGGGATACGTATAACCATTTCTTATGGTTATCTCTTTGTGCTAAATCTCAGAACGATGGTGAACACACCGAACAGATCCCCTAATTCTTCGGAAGATAGGACAGTAAATGATTGGGTGGTGGAGAAACAACCTGAAATGGGTGGAATACACGAAAGTCCACTGAGGCCACCTTTAATAGGAGAAGTAGAAAGTCAAGAGCAAAGAACGAGTGCCGGTACCTCTAATCCGGTGACACCCGAGTCTACGATGGAATCTCGCATGATGGAAAATATGATGTGAATGATGAATACAACACTAGCTCAACAACAAGAAATGTTTATGAAAGCGTTAAATGATAGAAGTACTGAGTTACGACGACCGAAGACGGGTACTGGTGTAGTAACTCCACCTCTTATTCCTGTAGTGAATGTTAACCGGAGAGTGGAGAGAGTTTGCTCTTATAAAACTTTTCTGAGTTGCAAGCCACCGGAATTTGCTGGAGCAGATAATCCGATAGTATGCATGAACTGGATTAGAGAGATGGAACAAGCTTTTCGAGCTTGCGAATGTGACGATGAGTCAAAGGTCAGGTTTGGATCACAAATGTTACGTGGAAATGCCATAACCTGGTGGAACATTGTGACATCGACAGTAACAGCCCCGGTTTTGGCTGCCATGACGTGGGAGTCGTTTAAGAAAAAGATTCTAGAAGAATATTGCAATGAAAATGAAATGGATAGAATCAAAGAAGAGTTCCGAACTCTTAAGAAGGGTACTTCGTCTGTTCGGGAGTACACTCGATTATTCATGGAAAAGCTAAATTTTGTGGGGCATGTGGCTCCAACTGAGAAGGAGAAGATTAAAGCCTATCTGAAGGGCTTACCGATTGATATGATGTCTCGAGTGCAAAACTATAAAGCCTCGACATTGAGGGAGATGATCGAAGAAGCTAAAGTAATAGAAGAGGTTTATGCCAAAGATAAGGAAGAAAAGACACAAGAAGGAGAGAAACGAAAATGGGAAGGTCGGTCGGAGTCTTCTCAGAAATCTAAATCGTTTGGTAAGAATGTTCGTTACGAGCCTCGTCGGGAACCAAACTGGTGCCAGAAGTGCCGAAGTAAGCATTTTGGCCCGTGTCGGGTGGTAGGAAATGAATGTTTCAAATGTGGAAAGCCTGGTCATCAAGCTGCAAGCTGTCCTGTTCAAGGATTGGCCTGTTTTGAGTGTAAACAACCCGACCACTTCAAGAGAGATTGTCCAAAGCCGAGGAAGGGTGGAGATCGGGGAAGAAAACCAAATACTCCTAAGCCAACGGGTCGAGCATTTCATATGACGGCTGAGGAGGCGAAGGAATCCAAAGATGTTGTTTCTGGTACATTTCTCGTTAATTCCATTCCCGCACGAATATTATTTGATTGTGGCGCCAATCTGTCGTTTGTATCAAAGTTATTCTATCAAAAGTTAGCTATGCTTATCATTACCTTGGAAGATGCCTTAGTAGTCGAGATAGCTAACGGGGGTCAAGTCTTAGTTCGTGAAAGACTTGAGGGTTGTCTGATTTTGATAGAGGATAAGAAATTTCCGATTGACTTGATGTTGATGGAAATTGGAGGGTTTGATATTGTTGTGGGTATGGATTGGCTAACAATCAATCAGGCAGAAATTCTATGTGCTAAGAAATTAATTCGGATTCCTATGCCTGACAATGATAATGTATTCATCTTTGAGGAGAAGAGAAAAGGGGAAGTTCCGTTAATTTCTGTTGCAAAGGCACGTAAATGTCTGGTAAAAGGATGTTCATCCTATTTAGCTTATATTCTGGATGTTAAGGCAGAAAATAAGCAAGTGGAAGACATAAGGGTGGTACGTGATTTCCCAGATGTATTCCCTGATGATCTTCCAGGTCTACCGTCAGAATGGCAAGTAGAGTTTCGAATTGATCTTGTTCCGGGAGCAGCACCGATAGCGCGTGCACCATACCGTTTAGCGCCATCTGAAATGAAAGAAATGATGTCTTAGCTTCAAGAACTGCTCGACAAGGGATTTGTCAGGCCGAGTTCTTCACCTTGGGGAGCTCCGGTGTTATTCGTTAAGAAAAAGGATGGCACTATGAGAATGTGCATCGACTATAGGGAGCTGAATAAGGTGACGATTAAGAATAAGTATCCGCTTCCAAGAATTGATGATTTGTTTGATCAACTCCAAGGTGCGGGATGCTTTTCAAAGATTGATCTAAGGTCGGGCTATCATCAAGTACGAGTAAGGGATGAAGATGTTCCCAAGACAGCATTCAGAACGAGGTATGGGAATTATGAATTTCTTGTGATGCCATTTGGGTTGACGAACGCTCCTATTGTGTTCATGGATTTAATGAACAGAGTGTGTCGACCATTTTTAGACAAGTCTGTCATCGTATTCATTGATTACATACTTGTTTACTCAAAGAATGAAGCCGATCATGAATGTCACATTCGTGAAGTCTTAAATGTTCTAAGGAAGGAGAAATTGTACGCAAAATTCTCCAAATGTGAATTTTGGTTAAAAGAAGTACAATTTCTTGGTCATGTGATTACTTTGGAAGGAGTCAAAGTAGATCCGACAAAGATAGAAGCAATGACGAACTGGGAAACACCAAAGAGCGCATCAGAAATAAGGAGTTTCTTGGGTCTGGCAGGTTTTTATCGGAGGTTTATAAAAGATTTCTCAAAGATCGCTTCTGCCTTGACCATTTTGACTCGGAAGAATGTAAAGTTTGTATGGACTGAAAAGCAAGAGTCAACTTTCAGGATGTAATACCCCGGGTAAGTTCGTTAGTGAAATTCTAATTTCGTTAAATTATTTAACTCTATAATTGATGTTTTGGGTAAGTTTAGGTGAAATTATAAGTTTAGGGGTGTTTAAGTCATTAGTGAATAGTTCAAGGTCCACTTGGTATTTATGGGTTGATATTATCACCTTAGACATTCAGATATTATCATAACTCAGCAGAAAACATCCAGTGTGTGTGTGTGTGTGTGTTTTGAGAGCAAAAGAAGAAGAAAGAAAGGTTTGGTGGCTAGGGATTCAAATTGGTATACTTGGAAGAGTTTTCAGGTATGTTTCCTTTACAATTTATGTTTGAAATTGCTAGTAGATAGTTTTTATCGGTGTAGAATCAGTGATTTCATATCTGGGGTTGATTCAGTCGGTTTCTGGGTAAAAAGGACCAAACCGACAGAGGTTTCCGGACACATGATGAATGTGTCCGGGTAGTTTTGTTGATAGTGTCCGGTAGTTTCTTCATGCAGGTGTCCGGACGAATCTTGCATCCGGTAAGTTCCTCTTTTCATTAAGTTTTCGGACGAATTTAGATACCGGATGGAGTCCGGATTACTGTGGTTTCCGAATGACGTCCGGATTGGACATGCTGTCCGGAAAGTTGGAGTTGTCCTGATTGGTTGTGTTGTCCGGAAAGTCCTGTTGTCCGGATACTTTTGTGGTTTCCGGAAACTTTAGTTGTTTGGTCATTTTTGAGAGTTTAGATGCTTTTGAGTATCCAGTAACCTGTATTTTGTTGACTCATGGTTAAGGAAGGAATGAGGACTGGATATACTGTGGACTCGACTTAAGTTCGGGCTTGGGGGAAATATTGAGGATAGAGTTATCTAGAGTTCTTAGCTTTAGTAAGTCTTATGTGTTCTATTTGGTAAAAAAGATATTGTATCTGATTGTTACAAATCCTGTGAATTCTGGGTAAAGGACTGAACCTGTTAAGAAGGCTTGGAAACGTGTTGATAAACAAACAGGTAAGTTTTACTTCAAAATGTTTTCAAAACTGGAATACATATATGTGTGTATTGGATAGGTGATAGATGATATGATTATGTGTTTATGTTTGAAATATGATATATTGAGATATTGTATTTACATGAGCATTACACTACATGGTAGTGAGTTGGCCGGGCTTAGGACCGGTGGTGTTGGCCGTAATATTCGTACGGCGGTGTTGGCTGTAATTGCGTACAGCGGAGTTAATTTATTAATTGGCTTGCAACCAATTAATATGGCCATGGAAATGAGACAGAGAAGTGTACAATTGCATGAGTCCTAATTGGTATTTATACTTGTGATATGTATATGGTGTTTGTGTAAATGGTTTCAAACTAACAGGGATTTTCTCACTTAGACCACTAGGTCTAACCCTCATTTTGTTTTAAAATATGTATTCCAGGGCGTGGATCGGATAAGAGCAAGTAAGAGAGATAATCAGTGGATAGCTTTTGTGAAGATTTAGGATATGAAGACTAAGATGTGTTTTGCAGTTATAGTTTCATTACTAGATATCGTGCATGTAATTAGCGAAAAGTTTGTAATGAAATACCACATTTTGGTTGTAAAGACTAAGGGACCTTATTTGATATATGATGTATCTTTGTTATGTAACGACGTTATGCAATATATGTTAATTGATGCATGTTTGGAACATTGGGATGTTACAGATGGTATCAGAGCACTAGTTTAAGGGATTTAGGTATTCGTATCTGTACCTAGACTTAAACTGCATGTGAAGTAGGATGTCCCTCTTATTGTAGAACCTTGGGATGATTAAGTATAAAAGGTAGAAGGAACATCATGTAAGGTAATTTCAGATTACACCTGGCCAGTGTAATTGTGATCTTACAGGTACATGTTTGAACTGGAATACCTTGTTATATGGGCTATGTGCTTATGTGTATATTAATCTTGTCTGAATCTACAGAATGGCAAGTGGTACTTGACAAACGAATCGAGAGGGAGGAGGAAATCCTAACAGAACGAATCCAACAGTCGGGACAAGAGGAAGAGGGGGAGAAAGAGGTAGGGGCAGAACAGGCGGCAGAACTCAATCGCGAGGTACAGAATTTGTTACAAGAGACGACTTAGCGGCTGAAATGGGGAGACTTCAAGCAAATATCCAAGCTATGTTTAACCGAACTCATCATGCTGAAACCGAAATACCAGATCCTGGTTTGGAAGAAGAGATGCCCATTACTCCTACTGTTGTACCAGTGACGAAAACGTGTGATTATAAAATGTTCCTAAGTTGTAAGCCTCCGACCTACGCAGGAGTTAGGGACCCAGTGAAAGCTATGAGGTGGTTGAAGGAGATAGAAGCTATCTTCAAGACTAGTAAATGCGCTGAAGAGGATAAAGTACTCTATGGAACTGCAATGTTAAAAGGCGATGCTCTATATTGGTGGGAAGCTCATATTTCTTCTGGAGGATCTGATACATATTCTACTTACTCTTGGGAAGAATTCGTGATAGCTTTCAGGAAACAGTTTTGTCCCCAAGCAGCAGTTAAACAATTGGAAGGGGAGTTTATGAACCTGCAGCAAGGAAATTTATCAGTTCGGGACTATACCGCTCGTTTTCTGGAAAAGTCTCGTTTTGCGGAATATTATGTTGCTACGGAGGCCATAAAGATTGAAAGGTTTATCTTTGGGTTGAATGCAGAAGTTAGAAGTTTTTTGATTGCTAAAGGACCAGAAACTTTCTCCTCCGCAGTGGACGCCGCGGAAACCGTGGAGCAGGATAAAGAGAGAAGTACTAGTGATAAAGGTGCGGGAAAAAAAAGTGGGAAGGACCACAGTATGATCCGAAGAAGTCCAGGTTTCAGAAATTTGATAACTGTTGGGAACTGAAGATATGCTAAGTATGGTTAGTACTGCTAAGACAATATTACTACTGCCAGTTCTTCGTTACTACTGCTAGTCAAGGTTACTACTGCTAGACACGGTTAGTACTGCTAGACCAAGTTACTACTGCTAGACATGGTTAGTACTGCTGAGCTGAGATACTACTGCTAGAAGACTGTGAAGGTTAATACTGCTGAAGGTCGTTAATGCTGCTGAGCCAAATCATTGTTAATACTGCTGACTTGATAAGTTTGGTATGCGATACTTTTGGAGACAAAGAAGGAATTGATCAAGATATGTTTAACGAAGATTCAGAAGATCAATTTACTTTTGATAGTTATCTTGTAATTACTTTTGTATAAATAGTATTGATAGCTATTAGAATAGAAAAGAATATACAGAATATACAATATACACGATAGAGAGAACAGTTATTCAAAAAGTTGTTTAGCCATTCAGAGAGAATCAACCTCAAGATCATAGATCCTATTTCTAGAGAAGTAGAAGTCGTCTTGTTGAGCCTGTTCAACAAGATTGAGGTTTGGTGTAAAGCTTGTGAGTAATACAGTTTGATATATACAGTGTGTTGAATTCTATTGATTGTTCTTTAATTGATTTAGAGTTCTATTCCGCAAGATTCTCTAAATTCTGTTTCTAAGAAGTTTAATTCTTGTTAAGAATCGATCCTGACAAGTGGTATCAGAGCATTGGTATCTTAGAAGCTATGGACAATTCAATGGATACTCACAGTACTCTTGTTTCAAAGGTTCCCATGCTCAAACCCAATGAATTTGACATGTGGAAACTGAGAATCAAGCAGTACATTCTTCTTACTAATTATGCAATATGGGACATCATAGAAAATGGCCCATGTAATGAAGGAAAGATTGGAGCAGATGGAAAGAGACCTCCTCCCAAGACAGATGCTGAAAAGAAAGTCAGACAAACAGAGATGAAGGCCTTAAGCACTCTGCTTTTGGCTATTCCTAATGAGTACCAACATCAATTCCAACACTGCACAGATGCACAGATGTTGTGGAATGCTCTGGAGAAAAGATTTACTGGCACAAAGAGCACAAAGAGAAATCAAAAGGCTATTCTCAGGCAACAATATGAGAACTTCATGTCTGCAAAGAATGAGTCTATGACTCAAACTTTTGACAGATTTAACAAGTTGATTGGAGAATTAGCAACTGTGGGTGTACACATGGATGCTGATGATGTCAATAGAAAGTTCCTTAGATCATTGGGAGAAGAATGGACCATGTACACAGTCTCATTCAGACAGAATGACCAATTGGAGGACAAAGAGCTAGATGACCTCTACAATGATCTGAGAGTATTTGAGGCTGAAGTTGAAGCCAAGAAAAGGCCATCTGGATTCGTTTATAATGCTGCTTTATTATCTTCATCCTCTGATAATGCTGCTAATCCTGATTCTGTTAATACTGCAGGTTCTGTTAATACTGCTGGTGGAACTAATCAAGAGAAGACTACAGATTCTGTACTAGAAGCATTCTTTTCTAGTCATGTTCACTCTTCTCTAATCAATGATGATTTAGAGAAGATTAATGCTGATGATCTGGAAGAGATGGACATCAAGTGGCAGATGGCTATGCTATCAATGAGGGTGAAGAAATTCATCAAAAGGACTGGGAGAAACAACTTTTCCCAGAGAAGAGAAGATGGTGCAGGCTTTGACAAGTCCAAGGTTGAGTGTTATAAGTGTCACAAGATGGGACACTTTGCCAGAGAATGCAGAAGTGGAGGATCACATCAACAGGCTCCAAATGGAAACCAGAACAGAAGCTCCTCTCAAGCCCTTGTTTCTCAACAAGGAATGGGATTTGATTGGAGTGATCAAGCTGAGGAATCCTGTCAGAATCAAGCTCTTATGGCAGAAGTATCTGATATTCCCACTGAGGTACAATCTAAACTCTGTTCTCAAGCTTGCATTGATGTTGTTAAAAGATATAGGGATCACAATCAGGGTATGTGTGATAACCTTAAGAGGCTAGAGAAAGATGTGAAAGATTATGTTAGGATTGTAGAAAGGTTTGAGGAACAGATTAGAGCTTTTCAAGCTAATGAACTTCAACACCACTATGATACTAACTATTGGAAGTATTGAGGAAGAAGTATATGTCTGTCAACCCCCTGGATTTGAGAATCCATTGCACCCTGACAGAGTATACAAGCTGAAGAAGGCTCTCTATAGTTTGCATCAAGCCCCAAGAGCATGGTATGACACTCTGTCTACCTATCTCTTGAAAAATGACTTTGAAAGAGGAATAATTGACAAGACCCTGTTTATCAAGAGGAGAAAGAGAGGTACTTTACTTGTTCAGATCTATGTGGATGACATCATCTTTGGATCCACCAATGATCAAATGTGTAAAGAGTTTGAAGAATTGATGCACAAAAGCTTCAAGATGAGTTCCATGGGAGAACTTACATTCTTTCTTGGGCTTCAGGTAAAACAGAGGAAAGATGGGATTTTTATTAGCCAATCCAAGTATGTGAAAGACATCCTGGACAAGTTTGGTTTATCAGACTCAAAGCCAGCAAGCACTCCAATGGAAACACATAAACAGATCACTGCAGATCTTGAGGGGGAGGATGTGGATGTCCATCATTACAGATCAATGATTGGATCTCTCATGTATCTCACAGCCTCTAGACCTGACATTATGTTTTCAGTCTGTGTTTGTGCCAGATTTCAGGTTTCTCCTAAGCAATCACACCTTCATGCTGTCAAGAGAATATTCAGATACTTAAAAGGGCAACCTAGATTAGGTCTCTGGTATCCTCATGAATCCTCTTTTGACTTGCTTGCATATTCAGATAGTGATTTGGGTGGATCCAACATGGATAGGAAGTCTACTTCAGGTGGATGTCAGTTTTTGGGTACAAGACTAGTATCTTGGCAGTGTAAGAAACAAACCACAGTGTCCTTATCTACCACAGAGGCTGAGTACATAGCTGCTGCAAGCTGCTGCTCTCAGGTTCTATGGATTCAAAATCAGATGTTGGACTATGGGGTAACATTTCTTCACACTCCAATCTTCATTGATAACAACAGTGCTATCAGCATTGTTAATAATCCAGTCAAACACTCAAAAACAAAGCATATAGAGATAAGGTATCACTTTATAAGAGACTGCAATGAAAAGAAATTAATTCAGGTTGCTAAAGTTCATACAAATGACCAGTTTGCTGATCTATTCACAAAAGCTTTTGATGTGGGTAGATTCACCTTTTTGGTAACAAGTGTGGGCATGATCAACCTAGAATAAATTTATGACTTTCTGTTTTTATACCTGTATTTCTTCATACATTTGGTGCTACTAACTTTCTTTCTCAGGATCCTCTGTTTCCCTCAGGTTACCAAGTGCAGAAAAGTGTAAGTGTAGTTACTACTGCCCGTGCAGCGTTACTACTGCTAGTGCAGAGTTACTACTGCCTGTGTTCTAGTAGTTAATACTGCTTGTGTAGTTAATACTGCTCAGCAGTTAATACTGCTTGTGTAGTTAATACTGCTTTGCAGTTAATACTGCTCAGTAGTTAATACTGCTAGTGCACAGTTAATACTGCTCAGTAATTAATACTGCTAGTGCAGTTAATACTGCTAGGTAGTTAATACTGCTAGGTAGTTAATACTGCTTGGTAGTTAACACTGCTTGGTAGTTAATACTGCTCGGTAGTTAATACTGCTAGGTAGTTAATACTGCTTGGTAGTTAATACTGCTGTGTAGTTAATACTGCCTTGCAGTTAATACTGCTCAGTAGTTAATACTGCTTATGTCGTTAATACTGCTTTTGATAATCTAGGGCATATAAATACCCCTGTTTGCCCGCCAAAGTTCATAACAACTCTTCGCATTTACTTCTTCTCTCTCGTTCTAACCTAGTCTCCCCAGAATCTTTGTGTTTTTCTTTCAAGAATCCTCAGGAATCATGGAGTTTGTGGATGAGCACAATGAAATAGCCATGCTTCAGAAGCCGAAACAAGCTGCGGGATTCCACGATATCGTCGATTTTCTCAAATCCTCGCACATCTCCTATGCCCTAACGGTGAGCCCAACCATCTATATCGAACATCAGACACAATTTTGGGAGAATTCCACTGTTAGTTTCGAAGAAGGGCAGAAAACCATTCGAACAAGGGTTTGTGATAAACCCTTGAAAGTCACAGAGGAGGTTATTCGCATCTCTCTTCACTTGGATGATGTCTCAGGTATAACCTCTCTATCTTCTGATGACTTATATTCGACTTTACAAAGAATGGGGTATGAAGGTCCCATTGGTGTTTTTAAATTCTACAAGTCAAAAATTTTCAACCAATGGAGATTTCTTGTTCATACCCTGATGCACTGTATTTCCAAGAAAACTACTGGATGGAGTGAGTTCAGCAGTCCCATTGCATATGCCTTGGTCTGCTTATCCACTGCCAGAAAGTACAATTTTTCAGCAATGATCTTTAATGATCTTGTATCAAACTTGGAATCCAAAAAGAGCTTTTACATGTATCCAAGGTTTGTGCAAGAAGTTATTAACAAGGAATTGATGGACTTACCTCAGTTTACTGAGGTATATGTACCCAAATCCCCTAAAGGGAAGGTTTTTTCAAATATGAAAAGACTTCCTAGGGACTCGGAAGGAGTTGACACACCATTGTTCTCTACAATGATGGTTGTGTCCCACCCCTCTGAAGGTATGGCATCAGGATCAAAGCCCTCATTAGATCATCCCACTGATGACCAAACCCCACCTTCACTCACTATAAATATCCCTCAGCACATACTTCAAAAGCCCACTCCTGTTTTATCCACCAAGTTTCAAAGAAGAAAGGTGCACAAGGTTCCTTCCCTTGATGTACCTACTCAGAGCCCTAAGCCTTTAAGCCCTCAGTTGGAGCATTCTCCAATTGAGAATATCAACAGGGAAACCACAGGGGTGTCTCCCAACCCCAAGAAGGTGCTCTCTAAGGAGAAGGATGAGCATATGTGTGCTAAGGCTGCCACTACTTCTGCTAGCACAGAGAAGGACAGTGGTAACATAAATAAGACCTTCCCCATGGCAACTCTAAATGAGAAATCATTAGGAGGACCCAGGTGCCAAGAAACCAAGGGGGCAGTTAGTGCTTCTGCTAGGCAGAAGGCTTCTGCTAAACCTTCCAAGGATCCTTTAAAGAAGGTAAACACTTCTAAACAAGGTGAGGATAGATATAACTATGATGAATTGATGGACACCATTGGAAATGTCAACTTGGATGTTATGGCACAAAAGAAGGAGATTGAGCAACTGAAGACTGTGGTCACCTACCAACAGTCTCAAATTGAGAAGCTCAAAAGGATGGTCACCAAGTTGTTGCACAGAAAGAAAAGGGCAAGATTTGTGCTGAGAAGAAGAATTCCAACTGATGATGCTCCCAAAAAGGGGGAGTCAGAATCAGAAGAAGAACCGAATAAAAAGGGTCTACAAGTTGAGGGGGAGACAGTTCACATGGAGACTGAGATAGAAATGGATAATGCACAGTTTAAGGGGGAGTCCAGTGCACAGAATAAGGGGGAGACAGAAAAGGTGGAAGAGCTTGTTAAAGCAGCAGTAACAGAGAAATAGCCTGAAACTGAAGTAGCAGCAGAAACTGTTAATGCTGCTGACTCTAAGCAAGCAGCAGAAACAGTTAATGTTGCTCAATCTACAAAGAAAGCAGTAACAGAGACAGAAGCTGAAACAGTAACAGAGAAGCTTACAGCAGAAGAAGTGGAGGTTGCAAAGGCTTTAATCAAAGCCAAACATGATACACCTCCAACTGCCAAGAAACAGGAAGAACCTAAGGATGCAAAGATGGTTTTCAGCAGAAAGAGAACAAAGTCTGTGGCTACTAAAAAGAAGTGTGTAAAGAAGCAAAGGGTAGAACCTGTTGAGAAACCAGTGGTAGAAGAGAAAGAAAAGGAAGAACTTGCCAAGGATGAAGGACAAGGAGATAGTAAGACAGGTCAATCCAGTAAGGCACAATCACTTAGCAATGAACAATGTGACTTGTACATCACTATGGTTGATACTGAACCAATCAAAGTGACTCCATTAGATTCAAAACCTCCTGAAATCAGTCACTGGGATACATTGATAGATGAGAGAAAGGAGTATATCAGACTCAAGAGAGCTGATGGGCAGTTTGAAGTCTACAGAACATGGGGACAAGTCATAAGAAGATGCTCAAGATCTGACCTGGAAGAGATGTTCAAAGTAGGCATGCAGATCTATGGCAACATGTTGACAGAAAGAGGTATGTCTATCACAAAGATGGTGTTAGAATACCTATGCCTAATGTTCAGACCAGAAGTAGTTCAGCACATAACAGCAAGACCTTTTCAAGCAGTAACCCACTGGATGCTCTATGAAAATTGTGGAGTGTATGTTATATCAATTGACAACACATATCAGGAGTATTATCTGGTGGATGAAATCTACAAACACTGCATGAAAAGACTGAACGGGATGTTACATGTAAAGTTGGTCTGCAACAAAGACTCTGCTATGGGAAGATTCTTGGTAAGAAGGATTGCAAATCAGAGTCTAGGTTTAAGTCCTGATCTATGCGTATATGATGACTAAGTTTTGGAAGCATCATCTGAAGAACTTGACTTCTTTTCCTAAAAGTCAAGTTAGGGGGAGATTGTTGGGAACTGAAGATATGCTAAGTATGGTTAGTACTGCTAAGACAATATTACTACTGCCAGTTCTTCGTTACTACTGCTAGTCAAGGTTACTAATGCTAGACAAGGTTAGTACTGCTAGACCAAATTACTACTGCGTATACATGGTAAGTACTGCTAGACCAAATTACTACTGCTAGACACGGTTAGTACTGCTAGACCAAGTTACTACTGCTAGACATGGTTAGTACTGCTGAGCTGAGATACTACTGCTAGAAGACTGTGAAGGTTAATACTGCTGAAGGTCGTTAATGCTACTGAGCCAAATCATTGTTAATACTGCTGACTTGATAAGTTTGGTATGCGATACTTTTGGAGACAAAGAAGGAATTGATCAAGATATGTTTAACGAAGATTCAGAAGATCAATTTACTTTTGATAGTTATCTTGTAATTACTTTTGTATAAATAGTATTGATAGCTATTAGAATAGAAAAGAATATACAGAATATACAATATACACGATAGAGAGAACAGTTATTCAAAAAGTTGTTTAGCCATTCAGAGAGAATCAACCTCAAGATCATAGATCCTATTTCTAGAGAAGTAGAAGTCGTCTTGTTGAGCATGTTCAACAAGATTGAGGTTTGGTGTAAAGCTTGTGAGTAATACAGTTTGATATATACAGTGTGTTGAATTCTATTGATTGTTCTTTAATTGATTTAGAGTTCTATTCCGCAAGATTCTCTAAATTCTGTTTCTAAGAAGTTTAATTCTTGTTAAGAATCGATCCTGACAATAACCGTCCGCCTTTCCGACCAGCGGAAAGACCTTGTCCGAAATGTAACCGTATCCACCAAGAAAATTGTCAAGTTGATCCTCGGGTTTGTTATAGGTGTGGGAAGACCGGACATGTTGCTAAAGACTGTCGAGTAAAGCGGTTTTGTTTCTCATGTAATTCTCCGGATCACATACAGTCTGATTATCCGAGGGGAAGAATACAGCAAGGGGGTACGTCAGGGAAACCAGCGGTTGTTAGACCGGTAGTACCAAGACTAGTGCCGCCAAGAACAAGAGGTCGTGCATTTAAGATGACAGCAAAAGAAGCGGAGGAAACTCCGGATGTGGTTACAGGTACATTTTTCATAAACTCTACACGTGATAACGTGTTATTTGACTCCGGTGCAAACCGATCGTTCGTATCTCCTGCATTTGCTGCTTATCTGCATTTAAAGCCTAAAGTGTTAGATCATGCTTTAATGGTAGATACTGCAAATGATAATCAAGTATCGGTTAAAGAAGTTTTTGATAGTTGTGTGATAAATATAGAGGGGTGTGGAGTACCAATTCAACTATTTCCTATAGCTTTGATCGAGTTCGATGTGGTAGTGGGGATGGATTGGTTAGCCGAGAATCAGGCTAACATAGTTTGTGATAAGAAGCTAATTAATATTGTCTTACCTGAGAGGGGACCGGTAGTGATTTATGGTGATCGTAGGAATCATCCGTCTTGTCTTATTGGTGTTTGTGTAAATGGTTTCAAACTAACAGGGATTTTCTCACTTAGACCACTAGGTCTAACCCTCATTTTGTTTTAAAATATGTATTCCAGGGCGTGGATCGGATAAGAGCAAGTAAGAGAGATAATCAGTGGATAGCTTTTGTGAAGATTTAGGATATGAAGACTAAGATGTGTTTTGCAGTTATAGTTTCATTACTAGATATCGTGCATGTAATTAGCGAAAAGTTTGTAATGAAATACCACATTTTGGTTGTAAAGACTAAGGGACCTTATTTGATATATGATGTATCTTTGTTATGTAACGACGTTATGCAATATATGTTAATTGATGCATGTTTGGAACATTGGGATGTTACAGATGGTATCAGAGCACTAGTTTAAGGGATTTAGGTATTCGTATCATAAAAGTTTGAAGCATGTCTTTGATCAGAAAGAGTTGAACATGAGGCAACGGCGTTGGTTATAGCTACTTAAAGACTATGATTGTGAACTGCATTACCATCCCGGTAAAGCAAATATTGTGGCTGATGCTTTAAGTAGAAAGAAATATAGTGGGTGCTTGAAAACAACTAACGCCAGAATTGATGTGACGTCGAGTCTGATTGAAAGAATAAAGGCTGGACAAGCGGAAGCCTTATTGGAAGAAAATATGAAAGAGGAAGTCATGATCAAACAACGTCTTCAACTGACTGAAGATAGTCGTGGGGTCAAACTATTCCAAGGCCGCGTTTGGGTGCTAAAGGTGGGAGGAAATCGGGAGTTAATTCTCGAAGACTGTAACATCCTGAATTTTCAATAATAGTATTTAATGAGAATTGAAGTTTAATTGTATTTTGGGTTAAACCTTGAATTATATGGAAATTTTATAATTCAATGGGGTTAAAATACAAGGGATTAAGTTTGGTGTTACTTTTGGAAATATTGGAACTTGGAGGTATTTTTGGTCATTGATGAAAGTATGTATGGATAAAGCAATTGAGATGGAAAATATCTCAGATTTTGTGATTTGGGGTCGGTCAAGAAGCAGAGAGAAGAAAAGAGAGAAAACTGAGAAAGAAGAGAAAAGGAAGAAAGAAAGAGTTTGGCTTCAATTTGGTAAGGAAATTGATTATGTTTTCTGATTAAATTGTTGTAGATGCATAGTGGTAAACGAATCTATTTGATGAATAGGATTTCGGAATCATTAGCAACAGATTTGGGTTGGAATCAGATTGTGCAAAGTGGGTATAACTTCTTTAAAAGGTGAGTTCATTTGTTGTTTGCTTAAATCAGTGTTTTCGTGTTAAATTAAACCTTGAAATAGCTGTATAAATTGGTTATGAACAGTATGGAATGGTCTGGAATGAGCTGAATAGAACAAACATCGATTTAGGTTGAATTTTAAGCTGCAGGTCGAAGGTTTCCGGATAAATCGTCGTATCCGGAAAACCTCTGTGATGAAGGTATCCGGATGTAGCAAGATACCGGGTAAGTTTCGAATTGCTTTAGTTTTCTGGATAGAAATAGTTACCGGATAGTATCCGGGTTGCTTTAGTTTCCGGGTGTTGTCCGGATTAGAGGGTATCCGGAAAGTATGGTTTACCCGGTAAGTTGTAGTTATCCGGAAAGTATAGTTGTCCGAATAGTATAAGTTATCCGGAAACTCCTGTTGTCCGGAAACCCCTGTTGTCCGGACACTTTTGTGAAATCGAGAATGTTAGGTTCTGATGTCTGGATGCAGATTCTAGATGCTTTGTCTAGTTAAGTTTTCTAAAAAAATTCTAGGGGCGCTGCCCCCAGACCCCGCAAGGGCGTTGCCTCTTGACCCCATCCGCTAACCGGGTAGAGGAACCCCCGTGCTAAGTCGCCGAAGGGGTGCATTTGAGGATGAAGATACGATGGGTTATCTAGTATTCTTAGATTTGAGAATATGATATGAGCTGTAATATGTTGTTATGCATATACGTTAGTAAAGGGTAATGAATCCATATGCACTAGTGTTTGATGTGTGTGGTACTAATGGTTATGTGCACGTGGAATAGATGAAGTTAGTCATTATTCTGATGTGTGTAGTACTAATGGTTATGTGCACGTGGAATAGATGAAGTTAGTCATTATTCTGATGTGTGTGGTACTAATGGTTATGTACACGTGGAATAGATGAAGTTAATCATCATTCTGATGTGTGTGAGAAACCCTGGAATAAACGTAATTCCCGGTTTCTAAGGAAGAAGAGGGATTGACATACGTAATTGTGATATCTAATTCCTTTCTAAGAAATGGGCATGTGCATATTGCGATTTCATAGGTGGGAGCATTAATCTAGAATCTTAGAAAGATTCGTAGTGCGGCTCTGGAATAGGATATAAATGGAAATGGGCAGGTGTATATTGCGATTTCTGGAATAAGAGTATTAATCTAGAATCAGTGAATATTCGTAGTGTGACTCTAAGACATGATATGATGATGGAATGTGTGTCAGTCATATTCATGGGATTGGATGAAGATCGTGTTAACGGAATAGAGTTACACGTATGGTAAGAAAAAGGGTAACCAGGTTTGATATAACTTGTTTACATTGATTTTGCAAATATTATTATGGAAACGAATGTTCTCACTAGGCGTTGGCCTAATCGTTTCATATGATGTTTTCTTACCAGGTACAGGCTCAGGCAAATAAAGGGTTGTGGGACGAGCGTTTTTGGAATAGCAGAAGTGGCAATTAACAAAGAGGAGATTTTTGGAGGATAGCTTATATAACTCAATTAATCTGATTATAGTGACATGATTAGATTGATAGGTTATTCGAAGTATCATGTATTGTAATTACACTCTTGATGGTTAATCCCTTTTGCTATCTATATAAGTTGAAATTTTATTGTCATAACCCGTTGTAATTTGAGGTTTAAATTGGCCTGGATTTTGGGGTGTTACAAAGACGCCCACAAGTCTAAGTATTCTATACATCCTGGAAGTACTAAGATGTATATGGATCTGAAGCTACACTATTGGTGGCCAACTATGAAGTTAGAAGTGGCACAATGCGTAGAAAAGTGTGTGACGTGCTCATTAGTGAAGGCTGAACACCAACGACCTTACGGAAGTCTACAATCTTTGGAGATTCCGGAATGGAAATGGGATAAGATTACCATGGACTTTGTGACTAAGTTACCAAGGACATTGAAAGGTAACGATACTATTTGGGTAATCGTGGATCGGTTAACTAAAAGTGCTCATTTCTTGGCAATAAAAGAAGCTTCACCGATTGATAAGCAAGCCAAGTTATATATTGACGAAGTGGTGTCCAGACATGGTATACCTGTGTCTATAGTTTCTGATCGTGACAGCCGATTTACTTCGAGGTTTTGGCAGTCACTACAAGAAGAACTGGGTACAAGAGTCAATTTGAGCACTACATACCATCCACAAACGGACGGGCAAAGTGAAAGAACCATTCAGACTTTGCAAGATATGCTCAGGTCATGTGTGTTAGACTTTGGAGGTAACTGGAATACGCATTTACTTTTAGTGGAGTTTGCGTATAATAATAGTTATCATTCCAGTATTGGAAGAGCACCTTTCGAAGCTTTGTACGGACGGAAGTGTAGAACTCCGGTATGTTGGTTAGAAGCTGGAGAAAAAAAAAATTGCTGGTCCTGAACTTGTTCAACAAACGGCTGATAAAGTGAAAGAGATTTGGAAGCACATGAAGGCGGCTCAAGATCGACAAAAGAGTTACGCCGATCTAAAAAGAAGGCCGAAAGAATTCCAAGTTGGGGAGCGTGTGATGCTTAAGCCTTAAGGTATCCCCGTGGAAAGGTGTGATAAGGTTTGGAAAACGTGGAAAGTTGAGCCCTCGTTTTCTAGGACCTTTCACTATAACTAAGAGAGTTGGACTTCAAGCTTATCAGTTGGATCTTCCACCTGAATTAGAAGGAATCCATAATACCTTCCATGTCTGTTATCTTCGGAAATGTTTAGCCGAAGAAGACGATGTCATACCACTTTCTGATATAAGAGTGGATGAGAAGAGTCGTTGCGTGGAGGAACCGGAAACAATTTTAGAAAGGACGACTAAGAAGCTTCGACATAAGGAAGTGATTATGGTAAAAGTACAATGGAAACATCATAGAGGTGCAAATGTGACTTGGGAGGCGGAAGAAGATAGGAAGATTAGATATCCTCATTTATTTACCTAACTTTGATTTCGGGGACGAAATCATTTTCAAGTTGGGAAGATTTGTAACACCTCGAAATTTCCAATGTTAATGTACTTTTATTTTGGGAAGAATGTTTAAAATAATAGAAGGTAATTATTTTAAACGGAATGTCGAGAAGGGGTAAAATAGTATTTGACCAAAGTTGAGGCAAATTGTGAAATGTAAAACTATGGGATTGATTCTGTCAATTGATAATAGTTGTGTATGTATAAGAAGTGAGGGTCGGCTGATCAATTGAGATTATCTCAAATTGGTTTTGGAAAGTTGGTTCAAGCAGAGCAATTAGCAATCTCATTCGGTAAGAAACCCAATCGACTTCTATAAGTAATTATGATCATAAAGTTATCTGTTTATCAATTAGATATTGATACTTTGGTAAATAGGTTTGGATTTTGGATTGAATCGGTTGATTGGATTTGCAAACTCTGAGTTCGAACACCCCAGGTGAGTTCATCGTTTTCCAAATGTTTTTATGTGAAATTGAATGAGATATTTGATAACAATCTATCTAAATGACTGGATAAACATGTATTGGAATGAAATAGACCCAGAAACTGATCTTAGATGAATTTTTAGAGTAGAATTGACGTATCGATTGAACTCCCGTTATCGAAGATCCGGTATGGGATCCAGAATTGATGAGATCCGGTATTGGATCCGGAATTGAGGAGATCCGGTATTGGATCCAGAATTGATGAGATCCGGTATGGGATTCGGAATTGATGAGATCTGGTATTGGATCCGGATTTGATGAGATCCGGTATTGGATCCGGATTTGATGAGATCCGGTTTAGGAGGTTTCAATAGGATCCGGTTTCAATTTGAGTTCCGGACTTAGTATTGGATTCCGGATGGTTCCGGACTTTGAGTCCGGAATACTTTTCCAGATGAGTTTTCCTGATAGTTCCGAATTTGGGTTCCGAATAGGGGATTTTTTCGGATATAGTTTCTGGGTGTATTATCTAGTTAAGTTTTTCTTTAAAAAAAATCTAGGGGCGTTGCCCCCAGACCCCGCAAGGGCGTTGCCCTTGACCCCATCCACTAACCGGGTAGCGAAACCCCCGTGCTAAGTCGCCGAAGGGGGGCATTTGAGGATAAGGATACGATATGTTATCTAGTATTCTTAGCGTTGAGAATATGATACGAGATGTCGTGTATTGATGTTGTTATGCATACACGCTAGTAAGTGTAATGGATCCATAGGCACTGGCAGTATTTGTAACGTGGAATATGCATAAAGTAACTTGTAATTCCCGTTGACCTGAAATGAGGAATAGGCATAAAGTAAATTGTAATTCCTATTTCGTAAGGTGATGAGAAATGAGGAATAGGCATAAAGTAAATTGTAATTCCCATTTCGTGTTGTGAGTAGAAATCTGGGAATAGGCATAAAGTAAATTGTAATTCCTGATTTCTATGGTAAGGTAAGAGATAGGCATAAAGTAAATTTTAATCTCTACTTCCACTCCAAGAAATAGGCATAAAGTAAATTGTAATTTCTTGAACATGAGCGATAATCTAGAATCGGTAATGATTCGTAGTAGGCTCTCGAATGTGATGATATGACTTTTTGAATGTTAGTCATACTCTCGGAATCGGGTATGTTCTCGTCATGGTAAGATGTGTAGACGTACGGTAAGAATGATGGCAAACCAGGTTTGTTTATACGCTTTGTCTACTTGAGTTTCCAAAGCTGAGAAAGTTTTAATTTGAAAATGGATGTTCTCACTAGGCGTAAGCCTAATCGTTTCAAATTAAATTTTCTTACCAGGTACGAGCTCGAGGAAGTAACGGGAAGATGGACGAGTGTTTTTGGTATTCAACTTTTGGAGATAAATGGAGAAGTTAGCATATACGAGGATGCTTTTGACGAATGGCCTAGACAACCAGTTTAATCTAATCGTAGTTATCAGGATTAGATTAATAGGTTGTTTTGATAATTCGAACTATGTATATGAACCCTCATAGTTAATTCTCCATTTATGTATAAAGGTTTGGATGAAATTATGATTAACTCTGATAAATTTTAAGGTTTAAATTTGTCCTGATTTTTTGGGTGTTACATTCGAGAGATTTATAACGTTTTTGGCTTGATTTCGGGGGATTTTTAAGTTTTTTTATCGATTTCGAGAGATTTTTTCGGTATTTTTTGTTCATTTCAAGAGATTTTTTCGGGTTTTTTAGTTGAATGGGTATAAGATTTGTGCATTTTTTCTGTTTAGGTGCACCCCTTGTAGTTTCCAAAATAATATGGTATCATCTCCTAAATCGATACGGTGGCACCTTCACAAAAACGAAAATTTTTACCCTTCGTCGGAGAATTAATACGGTGGCACGTGCCACCGTGTGCCCACCTGCAGGTCCGTCCATGGGAGAGAGGATGTGGGAGGTTTAATGGAAAACCCGAAAAATGAAAAACTAAGGAATAATCATTCACTAAACAGTATACAGTTGTGCATACGATTACTAGGATGTTTCTCAGTTTTTCATTTTTAGTGTTTTCCCCTGAATCTCTCTCTCTCTCTCTCTCTCTCTCTCTATATATATATATATATATATATATATATATATATAGGGGAGAGGATGTGGGAGGTTCAATGGAAAACCCCGAAAAATAAAAAACTAAGGAATAATCATTCATCTAAACTGTATACAGATGTGCGTACAAGTAAGGCTACTAGGATGTTTCTCATTTTTTTGCGTTTTTCCCAGAACAAGTATGTAAGTATGTGTGTTTGTATGTATGTATGTATGTATGTTAGCTTAGATCAGTGATGGTCGGCGGTGGTTCAGATCGATGGTGAATGACTGTGGTTGTTTGGGTAAATCAATAAGGAAGATAATTTTTGTCTTTGTAAGAAAATGAGATGGAAGGAAATTGAATTATTTCTGAATTGTAATAGAATGACCAACTTTATGAATGGTGGAATGAGTAGAGTTCAATTTCATTTCCTAGGTAAACTAGAACGAAATTTAGTCAATGAAATTATTACAAAAAGTGTATTTTGAATGCGTGTTAATTCAAACCTGGTTGCTGTTTTTGTTGCAGTTGTAAATAAAAACAAATCAAGCTTCTAATGCGCCACCATCGGGGAGATACCGTAATTTTTGGCCCTTCAATGACACCGCCACTATCTTTGCCCCACCACCAGCAGCTATCGTACATATGCATATATAGTATATATATATATATATATATCCTTTAATTTCCTCCCACAACCACATTTGCATGCCTTCATATGGAGCTAGCTAGAAGAAGATACTGGTTTAGGGTTGCATTTCATGTGCTTGTAAATAGTGTTCTATGGTTCTACGGTCAATGGCTGCCGGAATTCTGCTTTCATATAGTATTTATGGATGAGCAAATTAGGGCCTACTTAGTTACATGAAATAGCTTTTTTGCATACATGCACAGTAACATCCTCCAGTCACAACAACATATATGCATACATCATACCCATTATATATATATATAACCCTCCATCAAGTCATCATTCTATAAAGCTAATTTTTATATATGGAAATCATATAATTAATAAACTACCACCTCTTGCAATCGTAAGCCAAACCCATTATATTTACTCTTTCCATCTCCTATAAAACCCCACCTTCATTCATTCCTCATCCATTCTATATATCATCACCCTCATATACATAACAACATACATACGGCTTCTCACAGTCACATATATATAATATTCATTGGTTCTTTCTTAGGAGATATCGGTTTTTGAGTTACACCTACCTACCTACCTATTTTTTGCTTATATATATATATATACAGAGAGAGTGAGAGAGAGATGGCTGGAAATTACTATTTAGCCCCTGAATATGAAGACCCTTCATGTAACTTCCCTACAAACTTCACTTGTTCCCAAAACGACAACATTCCATCTTCTCTTCACTTTCTGACAAACTTACCTTATAATTACCATCAACCTGCAGCTCAAATGGGTATGGTGGATTTGTATCCACAGTCTTCATATAACAACTCCAGCACCTCAGATGAAGCTGAGGAGAACCAGATGAGCATGAGCATCATCAATGAGAGGAAGCAAAGAAGGATGATATCAAACAGGGAGTCGGCTCGAAGGTCCAGGATGAGAAAACAGAAGCAGTTAGACGAGCTGTGCACCCAGGTCCTGCGGCTCAGGAACGAGAACCATGGGCTCATGGAAAAGCTGAACCACTTCTCAGAGACACATCAACAAGTTATTCAAGAAAATGATAAGCTCAAGAAAGAAACCACGGAACTAAGGCAATTGCTTAGTGAAGCACAACTTGCTACCACTTACACTACTTTGAGAGATCTTGATGATCATGATGACGAAGCAGGGCTTGTTCCTTCTTGCACCACTGCTTATCTCAGGGCTCAATCCTCTAAAATATCTAAGAATAACTCCTCTAATTTGCTTCATTGAGTTGAGGTGTTCTTAATTATTCTCAAATAAATAAACCCTTTCAGCAAATGTTTAGTTCCTCTTTTTCTTTCTTTTAAGTTGTTGGGTGGTTTACTTTGTTCTATTTGGTGTGGATGGCCTGATGCAGTTATTAGTGAGTTATTGACGTAATTAAGCTTCCATCATGACCTTTTTAACACTATAATTTGAAGAACCCCACTTCAGGTACGGATAAGAGAAGCAATATCTAATTAATATATATTCTTTGGAAATTAATATTGAAATTAATTAAATCTCCTAAAGTATGTACGTATACAAATATAATAATCTTGAAAAATCTTTATATATAGATCTACAATGCTTATTCGACATAAAATATGATAATCTAGCTTGGATAATATTATTAGGGGTTGATTTTATGCTGTAATCCATACAACATTATATATATATATATATATATATATATATATATATACTCTAGATATTGGTATAAATAATTAAGAACAACATAGTTTTAAAAACAGATATGTTCAAGACTTAACTTTCAACTATTAAATGTATAAATGGATTCTAAATTAATTCTCTCTAGCATAATTTACATCAAAATCTTAAGTTTTTTTTATAACATATATGCTGAATGCTATTGAGTAATTGTTGGTGAGAAATTATTAACAAAAATCCATGCAATTTTGTGTTTAGAAAGTAATATATTTGAAAAAATAAACTCTATAATTAACACTGCATCATTTTCAGATATATGCTAGTATGATTTTTCATACAATTGTAGATTTATAATTGTAACGGCTAAGCATTTTTACTTGTTTGAGAAGAGTACGTACGTCTTACGATAGATAATAAAGGAATTAATGTGTAATATTCGTTACCTTTTTTATGTTTCATTTACCCATTTTTATTGTGTGTTGCTTACTATTTTCCAAAATCGCCGTTTTCTTCAAGCTGATCTCAAACTCTTAGGTTTTTTTTAAACCTTTTTATTTACATTTTTATCACAAGCTATATAGAAAGCAGTTGAAGCAATCGTATTCATCAGCTGTTATTGTATGTGGTGCTTTCGGAACAGGTGCGTTTTTGACAATAGGTGGAACACATGTTTGCATACATTTTATCCAACTAGAATTTACCGGATTCGTTTGGTTTAATTTTTAGAATTAGCGTTATTTAGTTTCTTGTAATTTTTTTTTGGAAACGACAATGCATTAAAAAACTAGTCAGAGCCTAACGGAAGAAATTACAAGGACTCCAAACAACAGAAGGGAGAGACTCTCCAGACAATAACATTTTTAATACTCTTCTTATGTCTCATCACTAACCACTTGAACGTAAGTTTCCTGTAAATAAATAAATATATAGTTAGTGAGAAGTGTAAGAAGATATTTGGACCCATAAATCAATCATGATTGAAGATCAACACTAATGAGATGAACCAGATTAATTCCTGTAAGAAGCTTAATTCATGGGTGGGTGAGATTAAAAGTGATCAATGATTCAAATCCATTTTTAATACGATTGTTCGTTTGTGTATATATGTGTGTGTGACTGTGTGTGTGTGTGTGTGGTGAGTACAATCTATAAGAAAACGATTAATTGGTAAAGATATTTATATAATCATCATATACACACATGTGAGTTGAGATCAAGCATTTAACATATATAGTTTGTGATGGGAACGTACGGCCATTGATTTAGCCATACGTCAAAACCTACAACGTAAGATATCATTGCATTGAAATAAATATATAAATATATTTACT
Organism: Saussurea involucrata; assembly: GCA_033807775.1. Lineage (NCBI taxonomy): Eukaryota > Viridiplantae > Streptophyta > Magnoliopsida > Asterales > Asteraceae > Saussurea > Saussurea involucrata. The sequence continues at coordinate 222,344,787 of CM066320.1, forward strand.
GGTAATTGTATATTCTTTATGATCTATATATATATATATATATGTCATGTAATAACATGGAATAGTATTTAGGCAATTTGGTGTGTGTGGAGAATTGGAAAAATTTCAACGTAAAGATCAAGTGAAATATATAGAATTGGTGGAGACAGGGAGCAAGGATGGATGACATATTGAGGAGCTGAGGGGGTAAAGGGCCCATATATGACAAAACCTCTCTTGTGTTGATACAGGCAAATGACAATGGACAAATTGTGGTGGTAAGTGCTGGCTTTTATTTAGTGCTCATTATAGACTGAAATGGACTACCATAACAAGCAAAACATTTCAAAAAAGAAGACTCCACTATATATATATATATATATATATATATATATATATATATATATATATATATATATATATAAATCACCCTACTGTACATGTTTCTTTTTCTTCTTTAGACCATATATATCACAAATTTGATGCATTGCAAAAAGCCAATATTTTCAGGTGTTTATAATTTATCAGATCATGTGGACTAAGTAGAGCTTCATAACGCATTCATGCTTCCAGAACACCATGATCTATGCAAGTAATTAATTAGTTGAAATTCGCACCTATATATATATATATATATATATATATATATATATAAGATCGAGAAAAGGGAAAATCTGATACCCATAATTAAGAAATATTATAGCACACGGTTAAAATATAAGATCACCTTTGCAGAAGTTATAACATCAATGTTTTGGATTGTTTTTGTTTCTCATGGTCGAAAGATGCATTTTTTAGTACCAATTGATTTATGGAAAATATAATATAAAATTGGTACGTAATTAAGTTGTAAAATATGGCCAAAACAAGCAATTGTAGGCAATGGTTTTCATGTTAAAATTTGGTGATGCAAAACTCATTTTTTTTTTCTCATTTGTGCTCATTGATCGAATAGACATATTTCGGGAAATGGATGGCCATTTTGTGGAGAGGAATCACCCCAATTTTTCATACTACTCTCTATTTGTTGGTTAGCCAATGATTTCACAGCCTTGATTGTCTAAGCTAATTAATGAGGGGTGATTCTAAAGGGACACCCATCTATTTACTAACTAGACACAGTAATCATTATGTAATTTAATATTTTCTTCCATACATTAATTACAATTCTTACTTTTTATATTTCCAACACTATTATATATTAATCATTAAGTAATTATAATTGTATTACTTTAATAGTTAAATTATTGTTGTTATTATTATTAGAGTAAACTACAATTTTCGTCCCTGAGGTTTACCACTAAATACGAAAATGGTCCCTAAACTTCAATAAGTCTAAAAAACATCCCTGACGTTATGGGTTTTGCTTTGAAAGTGGTCCCTGATCACTAACTCCGTTACATAACTCAATATATATATATATATATATATATATATGAAATCATCTTCTCCGACGACCTTCCGGTCATCTTCTCCGACGACTTTCCGGTCATCTTCTCCGACAACCTTTCGGTGCTGCTGTTGTGGCCTTTTTTTTTAAACAGCAGCCAAAAACTTTATTAAAAGCTAGCAAGCCACTAGCAAAAGAAAACCGACATTACAAAGTTTTGATACAGTCAAAAGGGTAGCATCTCCACACAATCGGGTTTTTTTCGCTTTCCTTGCACCTGGGCAGAATCCGTCTAAACGAATTCGACACAATGTTATCACAGATAGTATCTTTTCGAGGGGTTAGGCTGTCAAAAACACACCTGTTTCGGAAGCTCCATAAGGTATGACAGCTGATGTAGAACACAGCTTCTACGACTTTCCTCACCAAATTGTTTTTGAAGGCTTCTTTGATACCAATTAACATCGTCTCCAACGACCTGGTCCCCGGAAAGGTAAAGGTCCACCATCTCTCTAAAAATCTCCAAACCTCCAAAGCAACGTGACATTCGAACATCAGGTGCTGTATCGATTCTGTATCCGCTCCGCAAACAGGACAAAGGGCCGAGTCGATATCCACGTTTAACTTGATTAGGTTGTCTCGAGTTGGAAGTCTGTTAAGCATAACCCGCCACATGAAAATGTTGACTCTAGAAGGAGTCATCGCGTTCCATATCGTTTCCTTATCACCTACACCCAAAGAAGCTTTTTCGACGAGACAACGCAAAGATCTAACAGAAAAGAGACCGTTAGAAGATAAATCCCAAACCCATTTGTCTGGTTTATCGGTCAATGATACATCCCCGATAGCCCAATAGCTGATCGTATTCCTCGGCTTCTCTACCATCACGAATAGGTCTACGCCAAGACCATTGGCTATCTTCCCTAACTCTGTCCGCAACCAACGCCTGCTTCTCAATTTCTAACGCATGGAGTCTCGGGAAACGGTTGGCAAACACACTAGACCCCTTCCATGGCTCGGTCCAAAAGCAAGTCTTTAATCTGTTCCCTATCTGTTTCATACATAAATCATCCAGATGAATATTGAGCATCCTCAACGTTTTCACGGCGGAAATTACACTGCCCCAAGGACTCCCACTGCTATGAACCTCCTGGTCCGCGGATAAGCCTCCACCTTCTCCATAGATTGACTTGATAATTTTCACCCAAGGAGCATTAGGATCATTTTTGAATTTCCAGACCCATTTGGCTAGAAGTGAAATATTAGAGGAAAAAATACTCCCGATTCCTAGACCTCCGTTTTCTTTATCTCTAATCACCGTACTCCATTTCACCCAGGCCGTTTTCCTGTTGTCAACATCAGAGCCCCAAAAAAATCTCTTCGAAGTCTTTCCAAGACGTCGATCACCGTCTTCGGGGCTTTAAATATCGAAAGGTAGTACGTCGCAACACTACCGAGAACCGCTTGGACCAACACCCATAGATCTAACAGAAAAGAGACCGTTAGAAGATAATGAACCAAATCAAGATGAAAATGGGAACCCAAATCGAGATGAAACAAGCTTGAAAAATAACCAAACTGAGGTGATTTTTTGTTCTTAATCTGGTTTAAGCCATGTGGGGAAGTAGACACGAGACAATGTCGAAATATATACATAGATAGGGAGAGAGAAAGAGAAGTAAAAGGGCAGTGCGATGCGAGGGTAAAGGGGGAGGAGATAGGCACCTGATGTTGCGATGTTGCTCGGTGGTTGCAAGGGGGGAGGGAAGGGAAAGGGGAAGGGGAAGGTTCAGTGGTGGTGGGTGGTCGAGTGAGGTTTTTTTTCCAGAGAGACGATAAAAAAACGAGGGTCGCCGGAGGTAAGGTCAGAGGCCTCGATCTTGTGATTAGTCTTCTTCTTCCCTAGCTCGACCATGATAACTCCCGCCCTTTTTCCACACCCCGATATAAGAACTCTTCGTGTCGATTTTTAGCCGATGGTTCAAGGTGGAGGGTCATAAGTTTCATCCCTTCAACACCATATTTGAGACCCATATCCAAACTTGAAGAGGAAGAAGGGGAGTTATCGTTTGTGTAAGGATTTGTTAACATTTTCTATGCTCCCATTTGAACACACTCAAGAAAACAAATGGGTTTCTAGGGTTCAATGGTGGTGGTGGTCGGACCATCGCCGGAGATGGTGACCGGAAGGTGGGCGGCAAGGTGGTTGCAGGTGGTGGTGCTGCATATGTATATATATATATATATGTATATAAATTAGAGTAAACTACAAATTTCTTCCTCTAAATAGAGTAAGGTGGTTGTAGGGGGCGGTGGTTGCAGGTGGCGGTGTATATATATATATATATATATATATATATATATATATATATGTATATATATAATAGAAATATAATATAATATATAATATATTCTTATTTTATTTTATTTTAATAGAAAAGGCCAAAAAATGTAAAAAGACCAAAATACCCCTGACTTAACTGAGTTTTTTAACGGAGTTAGTGAGTAGGGACCACTTTCAAAGCAAAACCCATAACGTCAGGGATGTTTTTTAGACTTATTGAAGTTTAGGGACCGTTTTCGTATTTAGTGATAAACCTCAGGGACGAAAATTGTAGTTTACTCTTATTATTATTATTATTTAGTTTAATAAAATTATTGTAACACTATGTAAGTTAAGAAAAAACTGGATTATTCTTCAATATTCCATGATTAGTTATTATCACCGTTAGAAAAAAAATTATATATAAGTATAATAAAAAAACGCATTATAGTAACTACTTTATACTATTTAAATTTATTAAAAAAAATATATGTGTCATTTAATTTTTTATTTATTCATCGTATTTTACTCTTTTATTTTCATTAGATTGCATTATCTTTATAACTTAATTAATATTTTATGTTTATGTAATTTTTTCATTAGCTAATAACATATAAGATAATTAATTTTTAAAATATAAGATAAATCTATCGAACTAAAAAGAATTTGAATTTTATATAATCAGTATACTTTTTTTGAGTTTAATGTGAAATTGTCAATTTTTCTACAAAAATATATCTAGAATGTAACCATTAATTTCAAACAAATGAAGTTGTTTATATTTAAAATAAAATAAAAATGTTAATATTGTAAAAAAATTATGTCAAACATAATTAAGTTAATATTAAAACTAAATCAAAACATAAACGAAATAGATTATATACATATAATGTAAATAAATTAGATAGTTAAAATTTTATTTTATACAAACAAATATTATTAGTGCTGAAAATTAAAAAAAGAGTAAATAATATTAGTTAGTATAATTATAATTGTATGATATGAGACCATCCGTACCCGTTTGCAAAAAGCCCAAAAGCACACAGCGCCACATCAGCGCCACATCAGCTTTTCTATAAACCCACTTCAAACCCAAAAGTGGAGGGTGTTTGCAAAAAGCCCAAAAGCCCTAAATGCCACCTCATTTTTTTGTATTCTTTTATTTATACATTTAATTATTTAACAAAATAAAAATATTTATATATTTTTTAATAAATAAAAATAAGATAAATAATTAAAATTAAAATTCATATCATTCATTAAAAAATTAAAAACTACAAAATAAAATTAAAAATTACAAAATAAATTTAAAAATCTACTCGCCGTCATTGTGAGGAACTTGGATACGCCAAATATGGTCGACCAAATCCGACCGAAGGTTATTATGAGTCTCCCGGTTTTTGACTTCTCGAACATTTACCGCGCGTTGTGCCTCACTGATTTGGCTTACTTCATCATCCGTGAAAAAGTCGTTTTCCACGTCACCACAAATAGCATGGCCTTCGTCTTCGAGTATCATATTGTGTAATATGACACAAGCGTACATAATTGTGGCCAATCTTGTCGGATGCCATCCGCGTGCCGGGTTATGAAGTATATGCCAACGTTGTTTAAGAACGCCAAAAGCTCGTTCAACATCTTTACGTGCCGCTTCTTGCACGGACTTGAACTTTTGTCGTTTGGGGTCATGTGGGCACGTAAATGATTTTACGAAAGTAGCCCATTCCGGATATATCCTATCCGTTAGATAATATCCGTGCTTGTAGGTGACTCCATTGACCTCAAAAGGGCACCCGGGTGCTTTTCCATCATATACATCGTTGAAGATGGGCGACTGATTCAGAACATTAATGTCGTTGTTGGAACCGGCAACACCAAAGAATGCGTGCCAGATCCATAAATCTTGAGAGGCCACTGCTTCTAACATGATTGTCGGGTGCTCATGATCACCTCTCATGAATTGACCTTGCCATGCTACCGGACAATTTGCCCACGCCCAATGAGTACAGTCTAAGCTTCCGAGCATGCCGGGAAATCCGGGTTTAGCTTCATGTGCGGCGTACAACTTTTGAATATCAATAAAAGTAGGTTTGCGTAAATATTTTTGACCATACAGTTCAGTAATACCTGTACAGAATTTGTGCAGACAATCTCGTGACGTTTTCTCTCCTATACGGATGTACTCGTCAAGTGAGTCAGCAGCTATTCCATACGCTAGTTGCCGAATAGCGGAAGTACACTTTTGTAGCGGAGAAAAACCTTGTTGATGAGCGGCGTCCAACCGAAATGTAAAATATGGATATTGTCCTTGTAAATCTTCAACTATTTGTTCGAATAGTTGCCTCCTCATCCTGAACCGCCGCCTAAACATATCTGGTGTATAAACCGGGTTGTTGCCAAAGTAGTCCCGTATAAGCCGCTGGTTTGCATCTACTCGGCCTCTTTCTATGTTTGTGGCCCTCTCTCTTCTTGAAGATGAAGCGGTGCTACCATAAACTAATTGTGCAGTCTCTTGAACCAAGCCTACAAAATCTTCCCTTTGTAGATTCAAGAACTCGTCGGTGTCTATGGATGATGCTGATGCGGTCGATGAACCGGGTTGTGGCGAATCCATATTGAGAGAGTTTGAGAGAGTTTGAAAGAATTTGAGAGAGTTTGAGAGAGTTTGAGAGAATTTGAGAGAGTTTGAGAGGTGTGAAAATAATAAGGGTTGAGGGTTAATATATATAGTGTGATTAAATTGAAAAAAAAAATAAAAAAAAATTTAAAAAACCCAAAATAGCCGTTTCTTCAAATTTTTGAAAAAAAATTAAAAAAAAATAAATGGGAAAGCTCGAGCAGGTTTGGGAACCCGAGTGGGGAAGCCCGCACCCAAGCCCGACCACCTCGTACCGGTTGTGCAAGAAGCCCGCAGCAAGCCCAAGCAAGAAGCCCGAGCCGCTACGGGTGTCCTGAGAGAGAAGATAGAGGAAAGAGAATGTATGTAATTAAATAATTATGATATATATTCAATGATGACACAAAAAGTAATGCCTATTTAATAGGTATAGCTATAGAGAGGTGTCTCTATAGCAACAAGTACTAATTAATCACAAGTACTAATTAATCCCTCATTAATCGATGAATTGAAGCAAATTGTTACATCCAAGTACTAATTAGTCCGGATCCTTAAATGCTTTCAAGTTTGCTCGGGCCTTAAAGTTAATTTGGAAAAAAGCAAAGTGATGGGTGTGAAAGCCAGTATCGAAGAAGTTAAAAGAATGGCTAGATGGTTGCATTGCAAGGAGGGGGTGATTCCATTCACTTACTTAGGTATGCCCGTAGGGGGGAAGATGTCTAAAGCTTCTAGTTGGAAACCGGTTATTGAAAAGTTTCAATCCCGTCTTTCGAATTGGAAGGCTAGAAGCATCTCCATTGGGGGAAGACTTTGTCTTTGTAAGTCGGTGTTGGGAAGCTTGGGGACCTACTTCTTCGCCCTCTTTAAGGCTCCTAACAAAGTCCTTCGTACGTTAGAGAGTATTCGGTGCCGATTTTTCTGGGGAGGTAATGAGACAAGAAAAAAATATGTTGGGTTGCTTGGGATAAAGTTCTAAATAACAAAGTCAAGGGAGGACTTGGAATTGGCAGCCTTAAAGCTCTTAATCTCGCAATGTTGGGTAAATGGCGATGGCGATTTCGAACGGAAACAGATGCGTTGTGGAGGGGGATCGTGAACAACTTTTAGTTGGGGAGTATTGTAACATCTCGATTTTTATAAAATATTACGTTTGGTCTATTAAACAATTTGAGTATAAATTATTTAATAAGTTATGATCGGTTATTTGATAAGTTAATTTTAGAGTTTATTCCCGATTAAATTACGTTAATTGTTTTGTGGAATAATAAGTTAAGGGATAAACTTTAATTTTAATTTATAAGTGGAGGGATTAAACTTGTCAAGGATTGATACTTGGAGGGGTTGTTTGGTTAATGTAATTAAACAAAAACACCACCACCGCCTCATTTTAGTAAAGAGGAAGGAAAGTGAGATATTTTTTCATTTTTCTATTTTAGTAGGTGTGTGTGTGTGTGTTTTCACGGCAAGAAAGAAGAGAGAAAGAGAGAACCAAGAAAGAAAAGAGAGAAAAGAAGAAGATAAGCAGATTGCATCTGGAGATTAGAAGATAATCTGAGAAATCAAAGGTGCTGTTGATTTGAAGATTGATTGCAGAAAAGTGGGTTAAGAACCAAAGGTGAGTTCATTCTACTTTCCTTATGTAAACTGTTTTAAGCATAAAATTTATGTTTGAAATATGTTAGAAAACTCATTTACAAAGTACTGGTATGTTTGGTGTGGAAGGATTGGGTTTAAATCGATATCTGGATAGAAATTTTAGGTAACAGATCGAAGTTACCGGACATACATGAATGTGTCCGGTAATTCCTCTTTGCTGGTGTCCGGAAGATGAAGTATCCGGAAACCCCTGTGCTAAGGTATCCGGACGAGACAAATATCCGGTAAGTTTCTTTTTGTAGTTTCCGGATGAAATTAGATACCGGATGGTATCCGGATTTCTTTGGTTTTCGGATGTCGTCCGGATTGAGTATGTTTCCGGTAAGTATCCGGACAATATTAGTATCCGGTAAATATTAGTGTCTGGAAAGATTTATACATCTGGTAAGCTATGTGTATCCGGAAAGTTATGTTGTCCGGATAGTTTCATGGTGTCCGGAAACTTTGGTTGTCCGGTCACTTTTGAGGTTCCTGATACTTTTGAGTATCCGGTAACTTTGTGTTTTGTCGACTCTTGGATAGAGTATGATTGAGGAATGGAAATACAATCCTAGTAGCTTGAACATACATACTGTGGGATGGTAGTGTGTTAGGTTTAAAGGTTGCTTTAGTTTGATGCTAAGCAAGTGTGTAGTATATGTTTTATATATGAGATTTGCTCATACTGAATGCTATGAGGAATTTATAATAAATAATAACATGTACGAATACGGTTAAAGGTAATGAATCCATATACACTAGTTTTATTGGATAGTGTAGGATCGGTAAAGTATCATTGCTATTACTGTTTATAGCGAAACATAAGGAATAGACGTAGATTTATTTGTAATTCCTGATACGGTTGAGTGCAATGGATCCATAGGCACTAGTGGTTATGAACACGTGGAATAGATGATGATTATTCGTTATTCCGATGTGTGTGAGAAATCGCGGAATAAACGTAATTTCCGATTTCTAAGGAAAAGAAGGGATGGGCATGTGTATATTGCGATCTCTATTTCCTTTCCAAGAAATGGGCATGTGTATATTGCGATTTCTTGGATAAGAGCATTAATCTAGAATCTGTAAAGATTCGTAGTGCGGCTCTGGAACATGAGAAATGACTGGCTTATTGTCAGGTCGTAGTCATGGAATCAGAACATGAGAAATGACTGGCTTAGTGTGTAACACCCCGCTTACCACGACACAATATTGTCCGCTTTGCCCCACTGGCTCACGGCTTTGTTCTTGGCGACCTGGCAAGGACTTCGCAAGGACTTCCCAGGAGGTCACCCATCCTGGTACTACTCCCACCCAAGCACGCTTAACCACAGAGTTCCCAAGGAACCCGCATGCGTGTGGCCCCAAAACGCGTTGTGTCTGGTAAGGCCAAGGTTTACTAATATACCCAGCATCTCTCCTGTCCACGGCCGATGTGGGATATGCCTAAGGTGTTACACACACCCCCCCTTAGGGACTCATCGTCCTCGATGAGGTTTGCCCCACCATCCCGAACGACACAGGAGTGGCTCTGATACCATTTGTAACATCCCATGCCAACCGTACCAGATATTGTCCGCTTTGTCCGCACACCTGGACTCACGGCTTTGTTCTTGGCGACCTGGCAAGGACTTCGCAAGGACTTCCCAGGAGGTCACCCATCCTGGTACTACTCCCACCCAAGCACGCTTAACCACAGAGTTCCCAAGGAACCCGCATGCTTGTGGCCCCAAAACGCGTTGTGTCTGGTAAGGCCAAGGTTTACTAATATACCCAGCATCTCTCCTGTCCACGACCGATGTGGGATATGCCTAAGGTGTTACACACACCCCCCCTCAGGGACTCATCGTCCTCGATGAGGTTTGCCCCACCATCCCGAACGACACAGGAGTGGCTCTGATACCATTTGTAACACCCCGCTTACCACGACACAATATTGTCCGCTTTGCCCCACTGGCTCACGGCTTTGTTCTTGGCGACCTGGCAAGGACTTCCCAGGAGGTCACCCATCCTGGTACTACTCCCACCCAAGCACGCTTAACCACAGAGTTCCCAAGGAACCCGCATGCTTGTGGCCCCAAAACGCGTTGTGTCTGGTAAGGCCAAGGTTTACTAATATACCCAGCATCTCTCCTGTCCACGGCCGATGTGGGATATGCCTAAGGTGTTACACACACCCCCCCTAAGGGACTCATCGTCCTCGATGAGGTTTGCCCCACCATCCCGAACGACACAGGAGTGGCTCTGATACCAAGTTGTAACGTCCCAAAAATTACAAGAAAATTTAAATTGTTAAAAATGACATTTCATTAATTAAACTCGTTAAATAACCCAAAACGTTTCGTTTGCAACCTAAGAATAATTATTCTCTAAAAACAGTAAACAGCGGAATAAATAGTTTAAAAAATGATAATAATAAAACGATATAATAATCAGCTCTTCACGCGCGCCAGTGTGTACACGTCACGCCTTGGAGCCACTCGTACCTGAAACAATGATTTATTGGGAAAGGGTAAGCACGAAGCTTAGTGAATTCAACCACCATAGATAACACAGTTATTCCACACTACCCCTATAACAGATAGTTGCACATAAACAAGCATACAAGTCTACGAACAAATCATAAACATGCATACCTACCCCTACGCCACCCGCGTATAACATCTTGGGCCCCACCGAGATTCTACGCCACCCGCGTATACAATCTTCGGCCCCGCCGAGTTCCTACGCCACCCGCGTATACAAACACCGGCCCCCGAGTCCCTACGCCACCCGCGTATACAAACACCGGCCCCCGAGTCCCTACGCCACCCGCGTAGGCCCCCGAGTCCCTACGCCACCCGCGTATACAAACACCGGCCCCCGAGTCCCTACGCCACCCGCGTATACATGACAACGCCACCCGCGTATACATGTCAACAAAGGTCTAACTAGCCACCCCACTATCTAGCCCCGCATCACAAATAATTAAGGCTACCACACACGAGCTACAGTAATGTAAAACAACCAATATTAAATATAGTGAGAGAACTCACCTCGTAAGCGCGTCTAGCTTACAACCAGTAACTCAAGCTTCACAGTCCAAAATCACTTCCCAACACCTAAACGAACGTTAAAATGTATAAACACGAAACCCGGACCCTAAAATACGACGCACACTTAATCCGTCACTAAAACGACTTTTCGGTCTAACCAAACAGGTCTGTTCGGGACCTGATCCGACCTCTTTACACCCAGAAAATCCTCAATTAAATTACATAACCAGAAAGTACTCTGAGTTAGGGTTCCAAGAACATATTATACACCTCCTAACGATTTTTCTACATTTTATTACGGATTTTCTAAGAACGGTTCGCAGAACAGTGAGAAAACAGCACCTTTCAGTATAAAACGACGATTTTGCCTATGCTACGTTCCGAACTGGATTTTGCACGAAACACAGAAAAGTTACTAGACTCGGAAAGGGAACTTTTGGCACCGGTTTCACCCCAATCCGAGTTACGAGTAAAGAGTTATGGTTAACGCAAGACAGGGACAGAAACTGCAGTTTTTTTACATAAAATGATAACTTTATAAAACGGTTTACGCGTTCGGTTTATACGATTCGGGTTCCGCTACTAGGGTTCACTCTAAAATGGTTTCAGGTCACAAAGGCTGGGCTCAACCGCGCACCACCCACTGCCACCTCCGGCAGTGGTGGTCGCCGGCGGCGACGGCGGCAGTTTACGAAAATCCGGCGAGACAAAGATTAAAACGGACCCTTAAACTATCCCGACTTTCCTACACTCTCGCCCACCCTCGCAACTCTGACCACGCACAAACCACCCCTAGGTCTGGTGGTTCACGCCGGTGGCCACACCGCCGGCAGCCAAGGCTGTCGGCGGCGGCGGTGGTTTCGATCACGGAGTTTGACGTCGACGAGAAAGAAAGAAATGGGAAGACGATGTTTACCTTTCAACAACGATGATGACGACTAAACGACCACAGTCCGAACTCCGGCCTTCTTTCTCGGTGCTCTCTCTCACACCGGCGACGGCGCTCCGGCGGTGGTAAGGGTGGTTCTCGGCGGCGGCAGCGGTGGGGAAGGGAAAGGGGAGAATAGGGTTTGCTTGTTGTCGTGAAAAACAAATGAGAAAGTGAGGGTGATCGAATGTTTGTGTGTGCAGCAAGTAGGAAACGAGACAAGGGGTGGTCGGTTCCCTTCATGGGCCGAACCCCCCCCCCCCCCCAAACAAGCCTTTCACCAAAATTCCTATTTAGCCCCTAGACTTTTAGAGTATGCCCAAAATATCCAAAATAGCTTAGGATTTAACATACAGACCATTAACATACTAGATAATTCGTTTTAGGTTCTTGACACCTAACCCCGCTAAACGAATTCACAAAATAAATAAAAAGAAACATAATTAAATAAAAGGCGTACTGGGACACGGGCTTTACAACTCTCCCCTGCTTGAATTAGACTTCATCCTCGAAGTCTACGCCCGCAAACAGCTCTGGATAGCGCTCTCGCATATCATTCTCGGGGTCCCAAGTCCACTCGGACCCCTTTCGGTGTTGCCACTGGACTTTCACTAACTGGAATCTAAATTTCTCACACCGTCTTTAAAAAATTTCTCGAATACATTTCTTACCAACAAAACTCCTTCAAGAACACTGAAATTATGATCAGAAGAACACTCCAACAACTGGAATCATTCCTAGTCAAACGACTTTGGTTGTCTCCCAACCTTAGATATTCTATACATCCCGATTCAATTTCAAGCTCTAACCATCCTAAAGTTGCTCACCAACATACCTTACAGGATACTCGGATCCGATCATTCTTACCATTAACCGTCGATTAACTTCCACGAGTTCTAATAGACTCCCAAAATTTATTTCACACGAACCATCAAACCAGCAGTTCCATAAACACACACGAAGGTCATTCCACCATAACTATTCATCACAAGTGAGCATTTTAGGGTTACTACTACCATTACCAATATTATCTTAAAATCGACTACAACTCTCCAATTACACTAAGATGTTTGGCCTTAAGCCCAAAAGTCGACGCCCTAATATACTACTTACTTAAAAAAAAGGTTACTGCGCATTTATTCTCTTAATTACAAAGGGCATCATTCCATTAACCGACACTATTCGGTCTACACTAATAACACGTGTGGAATACCCAATCTTCCATCGTCTACTTATCCTCCACGCTCACTCTAGGAAACCTAGTTACACTGTATCAATATACGCCTTAACGCCTACCTCCCAGGTACGTCTCAATGCCCGGCACATCGGAACTACCTCTCAGGTAAGTGCCCAAGACTATATCCTCCCAGTGCCTACTGGAAAGTCAAGGTCATAACACATGAATACCGGGGTCTCACCCCGAGATACCCAACCGACCATTACCAACGACTACTAAATTATAACCTTCGACACTACCCCAACGATCATCCCATCAAAGCAAACAAGTACACACCTGTACTAGTAGGTTTACTATAGTCGTTCCTCCTTGTGATGGCTATTCAGGGTAGATATTACAACGAGTTATTAGCACATAATAATTCACACTAACAACGCTCACGCTCAACTCCTTGGATTCCTCGTGACTTTCCCCGACTCGAGCATTGATCATGTGTTTCCGATAGTAGGAGCTCTACTACTACCTTCCACACCTATCATCACTCGTTCCGAGTTCCATCCGACGGGTCCAAGTAGTTTCTCGCCGATAACTACACACATATGCCCGCACCGGCATATGTATACACTCTTCCTAGATCCCTAGAAATTCCACCCAACTCCACTACCCTTGCTATGACGAAATCCCCACTAGTCATGACGAGTCGCCTCGCGAATGCACAGTCACACACAGTGTAAAACCAGATAGACATTCGAATATAAGATTCTATCCTACAACGGTTGGACTCAAACAAGAGCTGCGCAATAGAACTAAATCCGACATTCTAAGGCTATTTGGTTCCTACCGCATACAACCTATAGTGCATTCACTTAACAACTTATCAGGGCTAGCATGAACTCCTATTAGCAAACGACAAACATGCAGTACAGTGTAATAAGCACCAAGCAATCCAGCACACATACTCCTATGTTCTAGAAAGCAATCTAGCATACATACTCATATATAAACACTCTTCCCAGCTCACTAGGAATTTCATCTCATCCCACTACCCTTGCTACCACGGAATCCCTATTAGCCATAACGAGTTGCCTCACGAATACCCAGTCGCATGCAGCGTGAATCAAATAGACATTCGAATACAAAATTCTATCCTAGAACGGTTGGACTCAAACAAGAGCTGCGCAATAGAACTAAATCAAATATTCTAAGGCTATATGATTCTTACTGCATACAACCTATAGGGCCTCCATTTAACAACCTACTATGACTAGCATTGATTCCTACTAGCAAGCAATCATCATACAACATAGTGTCAACAACAGGCAATCTAGCATGCATACCCTATGCCTAGAAAGCAATACAAAAATAAGCAATGTACCTTTCCCCCTTGGCTCCGGCTGACTGTACACACTGCGCCCTCGATCACCGTTCCTCAAACGGATTTTTCCTTCTTTTTATTTCCAAAAAAAAACTTTAAAGAAAATTTTATAGCCGCAAACTTGAGATCAAACACACCGAAATGCGTTTGATTCCACTTAGGTGGGTGGATTGTGAGATCCCACATCGGCTAGGAGGGGGAACGAAGTCCTCCTTATAAGGGTGGATGGATACCTTCCTTGCATGAGGCCTTTTGCCTGTCACAGGGTGCGGTCTGGGTGCGTCCCGCGTATGCCTGTGCGGGCAGGAACAAAACCGTGAGCGGTGCCGGCATGCTGTTATGCAGAGGGTATCCGCAAAGCGGACAATATCGTGTACGGTGGACTGGGGATGTTACAGATGGTATCAGAGCCGGGAACTGGACTGGTGTGCCAGCGAGGACGCTGGGCTCCCAAGGGGGGTGGATTGTAAGATCCCACATTGGTTGGGGAGGGGAACAAAGGTTGCCTTATAAGGGACTTGATACCTCCTCTATCAGACGCGTTTTAAAACCGTGAGTCCAGGTGTGTGGACAAAGCGGACAATATCTGGTACGGTTGGTCTGGGATGTTACATAGTGTCAGGTCGTAGTCATGGAACCGGGTTTAACCCGTTATCAAAGGATGGTTATGCGTATGTTAAGAAAAAGGGTAAACCAAGTTTGTTATACCTTGTGTACATTAATTTGTACAAATATTATTTTGAAACTGAATGTTCTCACTAGGCGTTAGCCTAATCGTTTCAAATGATGTTTTCTTACCAGGTACTAGCTTGGGAAAATAAAAGGATGTGGGACGAGAGCTTTTGGATTAGCGGAGAAGATAATGAATATTGAGATTTTGATGGATTGCTTAAATAATCTAGTTAATCTGGTTATAGTGGCATGATTAGATTAATAGGTTATTTGAAGAATTCAGTATTTGTAAATATGACCTCATAGATATTTCTCTGCTCAGATATAAAATTGGAAGTTTATGTTTAAATCTTGTTATAAATTTAAGGTTTAAATTAGCCCTGATTTTAGGGTGTTACACATGATTCTGGGGTTCATATCGATTTTCATCTACTAAAAAACTGTAAAAATGTTTTTTTCTCCTATGAAACGTGAAAATTTCGAAAAACGGTTTATGAAACTTAAAGAACTTGAAACTTATGAAAAAAAAACTGTTTTTTCTCCTCTGAAACGTGAAAATTTCGAAAAAAACGGTTTATGAAACTTAAAAAACTCGAAACTTATGAAAAAACTGTTTATGAAACTTGAAAAAATTATGAAACTCGCCGGAACTTGGGGGAGGTCGCCGGAGTGGGAGCAAGTCGCCGGATTGGAGATCGCCGGAGTGGGAGGAGGTCGCCGGAGAGAGAGAGAGATGAAGATAATTGAGAAAATTAAGGAAGTTTGTTTGTTGCTAAAATTATGAATATTCCTAAAATTACGAATTTGGAGAAAAAGACCCAAATACCCTTGGTTTCATGGTTTAGATAAAAAAAGTTTACATTTGAAGGGACTCTATATATATATAGAGAGAGAGAGAGTCTTCTTCAAATGTAAACTTTTTTTTCATGTAACCGTGTAAACTTTGTAGTTTGATAGGTTTTTTTGATGAATTTTTTTATGGAATTATTTATTTTGATGAAATTGTTTCATATCATTCATTTCTTGACGAAATTATTTTATGAAATTTGTAGTTTCATAGGTTTTTTTCATTTTTATGAACTGTTTCATACATTTTTCGTTTTCACCTATGAAACTACAATATTCGCAAAAAAATTCATCAAGAAATGAATGATATGAAACAATTTTATAAAAAAAATCATCAAAAAAACCTATGAAATCGAGAGTTTACACGGTTTATACAAAAAAAAGAGTTTACATTTGAAGCTCTCTCTCTCTCTCTCTCTCTCTATATATATATATAGAGAGAGAGAGAGAGAAAGAGAGAGAGAGAGAGAGAGGAAATATCATGCGAGAAGTTAAACATTATACGAGAAGGCGAGAAATGTAATATCATATATGATTACACGTCATTTGGGTGTGTTTAATCATTTATACGATTAAACGTCTATGTATTGCCAATATAACTTGTATTTAATCATATATGATTAAGCTTGTGTATCATATATGATGTCACACATCTCGCCTTCTTGCACAAGGTTTAGCTTCTCTTTTGAACCTGCCCCAACCCTATATATATATATATAGAGAGAGAGAGAGAGAGAGAGAGAGAGGGGGATAATAATTTGTAAACCTCTAAATGTATGTAAACTTTGGATTTCATAGGGTTTTTTTTTATGAAATTGTTTCATGAAATTGTTTATTTTGATGAAAGTGTTTCATATCATTCATTTCTTGATGAAATTGTATCATATATTTGTGTTTTTTTATGTAAAAACGAAAAGTTTCATCAAACTGAGAAAATATATGAAACAGTTTCATATGAATGGAAAAAAAAAATATGAAACTACATATAAAACACAAATATTTGAAACAATTTCATCAAGAAATGAATGATATGAAACAATTTCATCAAAATAAACAATTTCATGAAACAAATTCATGAAACAATTTCATCAAGAAAACCTATGAATTCCAAAGTTTACACGAAAAAAAAAGTTTACAAAATAGTGGGTCTCTCTCTCTCTCTATATATATATATATATATATCAATTGCTATCTTAATTGGTATTGAGTTAATGCACTACAAGAAACTGCACTTTTACCGGCGAATTTGGGAAGTCCGCCGGTAAAAATTACTTTTACCGGGGATTTAAACGAAATTCTCCGGTAAAAGTTTAACTTTTTGCCGAGGGAAAATGCCATCGGAAAAAATATATTTTTGCCGACGAATTTTGTATAAGCCGCCGGTAAAAGTGATTTTTATCGACGGATTTCTTAAACCGCCGGCAAAAGTATCTTTAATAACCCAGTTAACTCAAGAGGTATTTTTGTCTTTTTACTCCCTCTTTTGTCCTTTTCCTAATAAGGAAAAAATCAATAAATAATAAAACACCAGACCCCCCCACCCCCTACCCCCACTACAACCCCCCCTCAATACTTTCTCCTTACTCCTCACACACCGGAAACCGCCGACCACCACCGAGACCCATCTCATCGTCGGCCTCCCTCACTTTCCTCAAGACCTGCAACTTCTCTCTCCCTTTCTCTCTCTCTCTCTCTCTCTCACACACACACACCACACATACATAGAAAACATAGAAAACTAGAGGTGGTGGTCGGAGTTAGCCGACGATGATGAGCGATAGGATTCCTTCTTGAACAGTCTCAACATGAACTTCAGTGTCATCAAACATACATTACTATTCTCTTTTGGCTAGTTCACATGTGAAACTCCCACCCCCCACGAGACCCTTACTCACCTACCATTTTTCTACTTTCTATTAGATTTCTCTTTCTAAACTGTAGAGAAGAACATGATTGTGAGCCGTCAGGGACAGTGCGAAAAGGTTGTTGCCGGAAACATTCAGTTCCACTAGCGTTGAGCACAGATTGAGGGGGTGTGGAGGAATCCCGCCTTGAAAATGATTGGTGGATAGATAAAGAAACTGGAAGTTGTTGTTTACCGGAAAAGATGGTATCTCGCCGGCAAACTGGTTCTGGGTGAGGTTAAGGAAACTGAGACGTTTACAAGCCGATAGAGGACCATATATGTCTTCGTAAAACTTGTTAGATGACAAATCAAGCTATTGTAAACCCGAGCAATCAAGAAACGAAGAAAACCCAAATGAGAAATTGTTTGCAGAGAGATCTAAGTACTCGAAATTGGGGCAATCGAGAAGAAGCTTGTTGCAGGTTATTGTGAGGAAGAAGAAGCTTGTGTGTGGGGGGGGAGGGGGGGGAGTTGGGGGTTGTAGTGAGGGTAGGGTGGGGTGGGGTGGGGTCCATTGTCTTTAATCTTTATTAATTTGTTTGTTTTTTTTTTTTACTTTTTACTAGGTAAAAAACAAAAACATACATAGAAAGACCAAAATACCTTTTGAGTTAACTGGGTTAACAGATTTTCGTTAAACGAAGGGACCTTCTGCATGCGCTTTTGCATACCACAGGGACGCCCAGTGTAATAAACGTGTTTTAGGGACGATATCCAAAATATCAGCATACCACAAGGACCGGGAATGTAATTTACTCATATATATATATGCGTAAATTATGCTTCTATTAAGCCTGTTTCCTTCTCTCATATTGATTCTCAAAAAAGACGCGTTAATTCTCGGATCCATGTTATACATATATTTCTTTCGGTGGACTGCTCCACATGCGGTTTTCTCAATGTTTTAAGTTTTTCACGTAAATCTTATTGACATCTTGTTTTTTTACATATATCATATATTGTTGATTTGTTTAATTATTGCTTCTTGATGATTGCTAATCTGCATTAGAGCATTTACCTAAAGCCTTGGCTCAAACATTATCATGAAGGTTCCTAGTTGTCGAATGGGTTCAACAATAAAATCTAGAAAGGAATATATGTAGAAGGGATAATTTGAATATGGTGAGAAGTGTTAAATTTGGTGAGATGTAGTTATCAACCATTAGATGAGAAATGGACGAAGATTAGGATGAGATGCACCGAGATAAGATGCATGTAAAAACATATATGGAAATATTTTTTTAATTTTAATTTATATCTTTTATAATCAATATATATATATATATATAGAGAGGTGGCTTCTTCTGCAACCACCACCCAAACATGAAACCGATGAAACCTAATCCAGGCCGTCATTTCCTTTGATCAACGGTTGAGAAATTTTTGCATTTTAATTAATTAAAAAATTAAGGAAAGGGTATGTGTTTTTTATAAAATTATTAAAATAAAATGAAATAAAAGAATTAGAATTTTTATCTATTGGGAAAGGGTTTTGGGATCCTTTAATAGGGGTGGGCTTAAATTTTTTTTTTGATCGGCAGTTATACACACGCACACGATCCCGCATCCAAGCGGAACAGGGTGTCCGGGCCTCCACAAAGGGGCAATCCCGACTAATCCCTGTCGACCCGATCAGCCCTATGGGCCAACCCGACCGGACTGACAGCCCCGAAAGCTGAACCGAGTCCGGCCCCGAAGGACCCGACCCAGAGTCTGGTATCTCAAGAGTGTGTCCCCCAGGGTTCGATCCCTTGTAGTTAGGCTTACTCAGCACTAACCCCCCAGGTCTTACCACTGGGCTAACACCCCTTTGATGGGTGGGCTTAATATTAGTAGTCTCAAAGATGCTAATTGGGGGTTGCTTGGTAAGTGGTGGTGGTGGAGGTTCCATTTTGAAAATGGTTCACTGTATGTCAAAGTAATAAAGAGTCTTTACGGGTGGGACGGGGGATTAATAGAGGAACCACAAAGGGGTTCGGGTGGGAACCCGGTGTGGGTGAATATCATTAGTGTAACATCTCAATTTTTTATAAAATGTGATGTTTGAGTTTATTAAATAATTTGAGTATAATTATTTAATAAGTTGAGATTGAATAAATGATAGATTAATTTTAGAGTCTAACCATGAGAAAGGTAAGTTACGTGTTTTATTTGATTAATAATTAAGGGGTAAACTTTAATTATAATTTATATGTAAAGGGGTTATATTTGCCAAATGTTGATAGTTTGAGGTTGGTTTGTGATTTTGGTTATGAGGTGTCAAACCCACCGTAAAAGTAGAGAGTTTCATGAGGATGTGTCCTCATTTCAAAAAAAAAGGGATTATTGTTATGTGTGGGTGTTCTTTACGGGAAAACAAAGAAAGAAAGAAAGAAAGGGAATTAGAGAGAGATCGAGAGTGAGAGATAGAAAGAACGAGAAGAAGAGAAGAAGAAAAGAAATAGCTGGAAATTATTGTTGATTAAACTGAGAAAGTGATTTTGGTGAAGAACGCAGTGTCCAGAAATTGACCAGGTGAGTTTATTTAATCTTCTTAAAATTAAGCAATTAGAATTGAAATTGATATGTTATACTTGTGTTTAAACATGATGGTATGACTTAATTGAGAAATGGCAGGCTTAATGAGATGAATTTATGAACTGACTTAATGAAGAAGACGAATGAACAATGTTTGCGAAAAGTGAGAATTTCGCAACAGTTGGTTGCGCAAAGTGATAGAATTCGCAAGCGTGGCTTGCGAGTTTTGAAGAATTCGCAACAGTGGGTTGCGACTTTTGAGCTTTTCGCAGCTTTGGCTTGCGAAAAGTGTAGCTTTTCGCTATTGTGGCTTACGAAAAGTTGAGCATTGCGCTACAGTTGGTTGCGCAATAATCATATGATGTGATTATCTGTTTTATGCAAACTGGTACATGCTATAAACTTAAATCTGATATTAAAGCGATGTTATAATGAATTGAAAAGACTTAATTATGAGTCCGATCATGTAGTTTACAATTGAGATGTTGATCCCCGATGCTAATTGGCAAAAAATGGGGATAATTGTTGTAATTAATATTCTGTATATAGATATATAGAATATATGATATATCGTACATCTTTAGTATACGATAGAAAGGGTGATGATACACAGTTTTTGTGTTACGTTGGCTAGCAATATTCATCCGGTCGTGGGGGCATTTAGTACGGTCTAATGGAAACCGTTTACTAGCTATTGACCATTGGGATGTTATTTCTAGTTGTTGGAGTGAATCTTGAATCATCTGTGAGGGCCCTTGTTGTTGATCGCGATATAGAAATAAAATTCCATTTGGGGGCCAGTTTTTCAAGGTGGTGAGAAAGCGAAATGTGGAATAGGCAGACATCGAGTTTGTAATTCCCATTTCAGATGGAAGATTTGAGATCTTCAATTTTTAGGGAAGTTCAGAGATAGGCATAAAGTAATTTGTAATCTCTACTTCCGGACTAAGAAATAAGCAGGTATAGAAACTGTAATTTCTTTGGATGGGAAGTTACTTATAATCTGGTATGATTTATAGTAACTCTTGTTGATATTATTACGACTAGATGAATTAGTCATCAGGATGGGAATTGGGTGGATTCCTGTTGTTGAAAAGAGCTTTGGTACGGTAAGATGGTTGATAACAGGTTTGATATATCTGTTAATATTTTTGTAAAGCCCGTATCCCGGTATGTAATTTCTTTTATTAATTTATTTTCTTTCAAGTTTGATTTATCGTGGTTTCCGTTAACGGGGTTAGTCGAGTTGGGTCTAATCGTTAAAGTTTCGGGATTTTTGGTTAGTTGCGAGAGGTTTGTGAGTTGAGGGGCTTTATGTGACAAAGGCCAAAACCCTCTCATGGGTTCGGCCCATGCAGAATGTCGAGACCCATTTGTTGTTGTGGAAGTGATGGCGTGAGGGGAAAGGCAAAAGAAAAGGGTATTTGGTTTTGTAGTATTGGGGTCGTGAGAAAGAAACCGAGAGGAGAGCTTGAGCAAACCCTACGGCCGCTACCCCCCCCCCCCATCCCTTTTGCTCTTGTCGTCGGCCGGAGAAGGGAAGGACACCGACCACCGCCGCTACTGCCGGTACTGTTGATGCCGCCGGAGTTACGCCGGAGTCGAGGAAGGAGGGCGAGAGTAGGAGAGGACTAGAGGACGTCGTCGCTTTCGTCGCAAGGTAAGTCCTCGTTTCCGTTTCCGTTTTCTTTTCTTTTCCGGCGAAGCAACCACCGCCGTACGCCGCCGCTGTGATGGCCGTATGTGGGCGGTCGTGGTCAGACGTGGTCGAATGTGTGCGAGTTTGGGCAGCCGAGAGAAAGGGACGGTGGTGTGGGGTGGTGCGTGTGTGCGTATGTATGAACGCCGCCGGGAAATGCCGCTGCCGCCGCCGTGTCCCCACTGCCGGAAGTGGCAGTGGGTGGTGCCGCGGCCTAAACCCTAATACCACCTCTGGCCGTAACCCTAAACCGCTAGTTCTAGTAGTAAAACCGTTGATCGTATAGCGAAAGACCGAAAGACTGTGTTATCATTTTATGTAAAAACTGCAGTTTCTCTCCCTGTTTTGCATCGAGCATAACTTCTGCTAGGAATGTCGGATTGGGATGAAACCGGTGCCAAAAGTTCTCATTCTTAGTCTAGTAAGTTTCTTATGTTTTGCGGAAAAACCAGTTCGGAACGTAGCTAGTGTCAAACTACTGTTTTATAACGAAAGGTGCTGTTTTTCGCTGTGCAGTTAACCAATTTTGTAAAATCTGTATTAAATTGTAGAAAAATCGTTAGGAGGTGTATAATATGTCCTTGGAACCCTAACTCTGAGCACTTTCTGGTTATGTAATTTAATTGAGGATTTTCTGGGTTTATGGAGGTCGGAACAGGTCCCGAACAGACCTGTTTGGTTAGACCGAAAAGTCGTTTTAGTGACGATTTAAGGGTGCGTCGTGTTTTAGGGTCCGGGTCTCATGTTAATACATTGTAACGATTGTTTAGGTGTTGGGAAGTGATCTTGGATTTGTGAAGCTTGAATTATTGTTTGTGAGCTAGGCGCGCTTACGAGGTGAGTTCTCTCACTATAACTAATGTCGGTTACTTTTTACATTACGATTTGTACGTGTGTGGTAGTTTTAATTGTTTGTGATGCGGGACTAAATAGTGGGGCGTCTAGTCGGACCTTTATTGTTATGACTACGCGGGTGGCGTAGGAGTTCGGTGGGGCCGAGGTTTATATACGCGGGTGGCGTAGTAACTCGGTGGGGCCGAGGTTTAGAGACGCGGGTGGCGTAGTAACTCGGTGTGGCCGAGGTTTATATACGCGGGTGGCGTAGGAACCCGGGGGAGCCGGGTAATGCTTGCACGGTTATCGTGTGGTCGGGTGGACCAGCTTATGCCTTTGGGTGGGATGGTGTAGGTATGCATGTTTATGATTTGTTCGTAGACTTGTATACTGTTTATGTGCAATTATCTGTTTAGAGGTGGTGTGGAAATAACTGTGTTATTTATGGTGTTTGAATTCACTAAGCTTCGTGCTTACCCTTTCCCAATAAAATTGTGGTTTCAGGTACGAGTGGCTCCAAGGCGTGACGAGTACACACTGGCGCGTGGGAAGAGTTGATTACTTTTATGATTTTAATTTTAGACATTTATTCCGCTGTTTATTGTTCGTGAGAATATTAATTACGAGTTTGCAAATGAAATGATTGAATTATTAAATGAGTTTTTATTAATGAAATGTTACTTTAAAAATTTTAAATTCCTTGTAATTTTTGGGACGTTACAATTTTAGTTGTTAAATTTTAATTTGATTTGAATATTCTCACTAGGCAAAAGCCTAATGTTTCAAGTTGAATTTTCTTACCAGGTACAAGCTCCGGAAAATAAGTGGGATGTGCGTTGAGAGCATTTGGAAAGACTCAGAATTGAATTAACAGAGGATCTAGATATTCTTTTGGTGCTTTTGGGGACTGATGATTAGATAACCTAGTTAATCTAATTATGATGTATGATTTGATTAATAGGTTATTTGATTTAGAAGTTATTGTTTATAGAAAACCTTGATGTATGATCCTCTTGTTATATAAGTTTGAAGTTTTATTGTCATAACTTGTGGAATTTTTAAGGTTTAAATTAGCCCTGTTTTTAGGGTGTTACAATATGGTATCAGAGCAATAGTTTAAGCGAACTAAGTATGCTGATGAGATACTTAGACTTAAGCTGAGATGAATTAAGTTATGACTTGTGAGATTTGGGTAGAAATACTAAGACGGGATAGTCTTAGAGTCAACGGAAATACGTGAAATTAGTACTGTGATAATGGTAATAAGGATTCTCATGTATGATATGTTCACAATTTCAATTAGCTATTGTTATTATGAATATATTGTTACGCGAGCATGCTTATTTCTAAATTGTTACAGTGACTAACGATCGGTAAAGTACGTTTTGTATAGGGGTATGTGCATAACCATTTCTTATGGTTATCCCTTTAGGTTATAGTAGAACGATGGTGAGTATGCCACCAAAATCCTTTGGAGGACAGATCGGTAAATGATTGGGGGTTGGAAGGACAACCTGGAAATTGGCGGGACTCATGAACGTCCGCCAAGGTAACCTTTAATAGGTGGTTGACGCGTGTAGAGATAGAATATGAGATGTTTGATCAAGACGAAAATAGTATGACATGGTTGATACGTGAATCGTGGAATGCATGTATAGCAAACGTCATAAGGCCGAGAGGGCGACCACCGGTCGGAGGTAGAATTTCAATGATAAGTTACGTAAGTAAGACGATTGACCTCGTTGAGTAATTAGCCTTCATTTGCGAGTAAAGTTTTATGCATGGTGTTCTAGTGTGTGTTACATGAATTTTCATGATTTCAAACCAAATGCATAAATAACAGTTTTAGTCAAGGTTGAATTAGTAAGTGCAAGTGTGTATTTAAAGAAAAGGCAATCCCATTTACGTCGCACAACGAAATTTTGGAGTTGTTACAAAATATTTCTTACTTTACATGAAAAGTTGATTTGTAGCAAGAAAGCGTTGGCCAGCAAAACATTTAATAACTAACAGGAGTATTGATCTAATAACGTCATATAAATAAGTGGGAGAACCGACTAGCTTAATTCGTGTCGGTAAAACTTTTTCGAACTATTGTTGTATGAAAAGATTTTTATTTAATATATTACCGTCGTAACAACTTTGTTTTGGTTGAGAAAGATTAAGTTTTACGGAATGTTGTATGCAAACGGTTCTCGAGATCGTTGTGCAGTACATTGAAGTTATGAGAATGTTAGGGTCATGTGTGCCCAAGTTGTTTCAAGCATTGTTCGTTAAGATGAGAAAATGTGTGAAATGATTTACTTATCACGTTGTCATGCATGAAGGCTATGAACTCACTAGGTCGTAGAGTATTACACTATAAGCTAAGAAAAAACTCCAAGAGTGGAGAGGTGTGGGATAAATCATGGGAGAATGTTTATAGTTTTGGTATTTGTGTTCAAAAGGAGAGATGAATAGTGGGAGGATCGAAAGTAGACTTTAGTGTCGGTTGTAAGAAGGTCTGTACCCTTGTTTGATAATTAGGAATACAGTTGCCAAGGGACGGTTGCGTCCAGAGGAAGGATTAGTAGTCATTAAGGTGATGGAATTAGCAACTCACTATGAGTAGTGTGGTGAGACAGAAAGGAAAATATCCTCGAGGTTAAATAAGAATTTATGGTGATCTTGTGATATTAACGTTGCACGAATAAATTTGAGAGGAAGACGATGGGATGTGAATTGGATTATGATATGTTGTAAGGATTAGGTTCAGTTAAGGACCCTTGTTAAAGAATTGGTTAAGAAAGTATCGACAGATGACTTGACGTTGAAGTCGATAGTTGCTTAATATGTATGAGGCCTTTTGCCTGTCACTGGGTGCGGTCTGGGCGCGTCCCGCGTATGCCTGTGCGGGCAGGAACAAAACCGTGAGCGGTACCGGCATGCTGTTATGCATAGGGTATGAGCAAAGCGGACAATATCGTGTACGGTGGACTGAGGATGTTACAGAATGCAAAGAGGGGATGGTGTATATTCAACCACATTTGGGGATTTTTAGTGATTGACGAATAAATCACGGGTGAAAGAGGTTTTGGTTAAATTATTGCATCAGTGAAAACTATGTGGTCAAAATACGTTTTTAGATTTTATCGTGGTTGTGTAATAATTACGATGTGTTATGTGCTTAATTGCATTTTATTTAATAAGTGTCGTTTTAAGTATTGGTCTTATGTGTGAGGATCGTTTGATGATCTTGTATTCTTAGTACCTTTGGTACTAATGAACTTTGGTAAGATATATATATATATATATATATATATATATATTGTTGAGTATAAAAGAGTTGTATATACTTGTACATATAGATACATGATGTGAGTTAGATGCATTTTAATTGCATGAGTTGATGTTGATAAATGATCCTTTGATCCTTTGAGCAGATGGTTCGGTTTTGGACTCGGTTGAGTCTTGAAGGCATTTACTCGGTGTAATAAGCTCGACGTAGGATTGGGGTTGAAATTGTAGGAATGGTATTATAATTGAAGTTTACATGATGTGGGTGCATTGGTTATTCTTTTGAGGTCAGGTATGAATGTTAAGTCTTAAATCAGAAGAATAAAAGCTGAAGGACCACTTTGTAAGAGTGTTAAGATAGTGAAGGATTGTTGTTTTAGATAAGCGTTTTACTCAAGATGTGGGTGGTTTATAAAGGAAGAAGTATTAGGCACGAAGGAAGTGAGTGTATAGACTGTGTCGATCTGTGAGGGATTGTGCCCTGTCTGGGTAATGGGTTGAAATCACAAAAAGCTAGCATGAAACGAGTAAGTTAAATTAATTAGAAACCCGTGAGTTGTGGTTTAACTAAAGTTGGGGAGAAATAATTAGTGAAATAGACTCGGATAATCATGCGATAGAACATGAAAATACGTTTAAATTGGGTACGAATGACAATGAGAGACCTGGTCTGTCGTGAGATGTTATGGGTGGAGAAGGTACGAACGAGTAGTGGCATCAATTGCCAAGATAAATGTGTCAACTAGTATGTAATGTAAAGATAGAAAGAGGAAGCATCCGATGGAAGTCTTTTCGGGGATTCCAGATGAAGAGTATTATTTGTCAATAAAGTTGTTGGAACATGTGGTTTGTAAGATGGCGTAGTGATATGGCTAATATCGGGATAGAAGGTCAGAACAGCAGTAGGTGTTTATCCAAAGTAATTTTGGTTGTGTGAATCGCTAGGTAAGTTTATGTTTTCGAATCATTGAAAGTTTAACGAAGATGATGGGTGTGTTAGTCAATTGTGGTGAAGTAAATGCAAATTCTTTAAGGAATGTGAGTTGATTCTTATGTATAAAAGAAATGAAATGAATGGGTCGACCGTGTTGGAAAGATGGAAGATTGTGACAGTTTTAGATGCTACGAGAACTTGGCTAAGGTCTTGGCTGGTGATTGTAGAAGAACCGTTCTTTTGGATTGTAGTTGTGCGTAGTGGATGTTATGTGTAGGCATAAGAGAATTGATAACGGTATGGTAGACCAAGAAATAGTCGGATAAAGATTGGATGATAAACAATTATTCTAAGGAGGCTTGCAAATCCAAGTTGGGGAGCGAGTAATGATGAAAGAGGTAAAATTCAGAAAATATGAAAGGTGAATCCTTATTCTTTCTGGACTTTTATCTGTGATTGAGTATATAAGACTAAAAATTGAAAAGGGTATATGTCATATTTTATATTGGTAGGATGTGATTCCATTTACTGAAATAATAATGGATGAGAAAAGTTGTTATGAGAAGGAACTGGAAGCGTTTTTAGAGAAATCTTTTGAGAAATTACAATCTAAGTATGTGGTATTAGGTACAATGGTATTATATCCTTGAGATGTTAATGTGACTTTAGGATTGAAAAAGGAATATGAAGATTTCAGATTCTCATTTGTATACCTAACTTTGATTTCGAGGACGAAATCATTTTCAAGTTGGGGAGTATTGTAACATCTCAATTTTTTATAAAATGTGATGTTTGAGTTTATTAAATAATTTGAGTATAATTACTTAATAAGTTGAGATTGAATAAATGATAGATTAATTTTAGAGTCTAACCCCGAGAAAGGTAAGTTACGTGTTTTATTTGATTAATAATTAAGGGGTAAACTTTAATTATAATTTATATGTAAAGGGGTTATATTTGCCAAATGTTGATAGTTTGAGGTTGGTTTGTGATTTTGGTTATGAGGTGTCAAACCCACCGTAAAAGTAGAGAGTTTCATGAGGAGGTGTCCTCATTTAAAAAAAAGGATTATTGTTATGTGTGGGTGTTCTTTACGGGAAAACAAAGAAAGAAAGAAAGAAAGGGAATTAGAGAGAGATCGAGAGTGAGAGATAGAAAGAACGAGAAGAAGAGAAGAAGAAAAGAAATAGCTGGAAATTATTGTTGATTAAACTGAGAAAGTGATTTTGGTGAAGAACGCACATGGTTCTAATTAACTCGTTATGGCCTCGTTATGGCCTCGTTATGGCGCGTTATGGTGGCAAGGCTTGGGTCCGCCGCCACGTTAACCCCCATGGCTCCACTCTAAGGCTTGACTTGCATTGTAACGCGCTATGGCACGTTATGGCGCGTTATGATGCGTTACGACGCGTTACAACGCATTATTTTTGTAAGGCGTAGGATTATTTTTAGTATATAACTTGAAGAATAAATGATTATTGTTCACAGAACCTAAGACTTAAATACACATAAAAAGAAACTTTAAAACTAAAAACCCTAAACTAGCAAATATTTACTCTCATTCTCGTACACGAAGAGTCGAACACGAATTCTTTGAGAATATAATTGAAGAAAGTAGTGAGTAAAGATCAAGAGATTTACTCTCGATTTTGCACTCTTGATATTATTTTTTGTAAGCTCTATATATTTGGTATCAACGGTCTTTTTTTATTATTTTACATGAATTTATTTTGTTCTATGGTATTATTCAATACACTAACACACAAGTGTGTATCTATGTGTGTGTATATATATATATGCCGTCTTAAGGCACGCCTTGAAAAACGTCGTGGCCTCGCCGTAACTCGTAAGGCTTGAGGCTTGACTTCGCCGCCATGCCACGCCTCACGTTATTTAGAACATTGAGAACGCAGTGTCCAGAAATTGACCAGGTGAGTTTATTTAATCTTCTTAAAATTAAGCAATTAGAATTGAAATTGATATGTTATACTTGTGTTTAAACATGATGGTATGACTTAATTGAGAAATGGTAGGCTTAATGAGATGAATTTATGAACTGACTTAATGAAGAAGACGAATGAACAGTGTTTGCGAAAAGTGAGAATTTCGCAACAGTTGGTTGCGCAAAGTGATAGAATTCGCAAGCATGGCTTGCGAGTTTTGAAGAACTCGCAAGCGTGGCTTGCGAGTTTTGAAGAATTCGCAACAGTGGGTTGCGACTTTTGAGCTTTTCGCAGCTTTGGCTTGCGAAAAGTGTAGCTTTTCGCTACTGTGGCTTGCGAAAAGTTGAGCATTGCGCTACAGTTGGTTGCGCAATAATCATATGATGTGATTATCTGTTTTATGCAAACTGATACATGCTATAAACTTAAATCCGATATTAAAGCGATGTTATAATGAATTGAAAAGACTTAATTATGAGTCCGATCATGTAGTTTACAATTGAGATGTTGATCCCCGATGCTAATTGGCAAAAATGGGGATAATTGTTGTAATTAATATTCTGTATATAGATATATAGAATATATGATATATCGTACATCTTTAGTATACGATAGAAAGGGTGATGATACACAGTTATTGTGTTACGTTGGCTAGCAATATTCATCCGGTCGTGGGGGCATTTAGTACGGTCTAATGGAAACCGTTTACTAGCCATTGACCATTGGGATGTTATTTCTAGTTGTTGGAGTGAATCTTGAATCATCTGTGAGGGCCCTTGTTGTTGATCGCGATATAGAAATAAAATTCCATTTGGGGGCCAGTGTTTCAAGGTGGTGAGAAAGCGAAATGTGGAATAGGCAGACATCGAGTTTGTAATTCCCATTTCAGACGGAAGATTTGAGATCTTCAATTTTTAGGGAAGTTCAGAGATAGGCATAAAGTAATTTGTAATCTCTACTTCCGGACTAAGAAATAAGCAGGTATAGAAACTATAATTTCTTTGGATGGAAAGTTACTTATAATCTGGTATGATTTATAGTAACTCTTGTTGATATTATTACGACTAGATGAATTAGTCATCAGGATGGGAATTGGGTGGATTCCTGTTGTTGAAAAGAGCTTTGGTACGGTAAGATGGTTGATAACATGTTTGATATATCTGTTAATATTTTAGTTGTTAAATTTTAATTTGATTTGAATATTCTCACTAGGCGAAAGCCTAATGTTTCAAGTTGAATTTTCTTACCAGGTACAAGCTCCGGGAAATAAGTGGGATGTGCGTTGAGAGCATTTGGAAAGACTCAGAATTGAATTAACAGAGGATCTAGATATTCTTTTGATGCTTTTGGGGACTGATGATTAGATAACCTAGTTAATCTAATTATGATGTATGATTTGATTAATAGGTTATTTGATTTAGAAGTTATTGTTTATAGAAAACCTTGATGTATGATCCTCTTGTTATATAAGTTTGAAGTTTTATTGTCATAACTTGTGGAATTTTTAAGGTTTAAATTAGCCATGTTTTTAGGGTGTTACAATTAGGGCTAGGAAGGAGCTTGACAAGAAAGGTTTGCAATTCTCGGAGTCATTCAGGAAGCTAGTGGGGGACGGGTCGGATACTCGACTTTGGGAGGATAGATGGACAACTAACCATAGAGTTAAGGAGGATTTCTAGCGTTTATTCCAGCTAGAAACCTCCAAAAGTGTAACAAGGAGAGATTGGGAGTTAGCCCTTGACCGGGCAACTTGGGCTTGGCTGTCGAGTCCTACTTTGTCGTACATAATAGGTACAATTGGTGTGTGATCGACTGGAGAGGGTCTGTTCGAGGAAGCTGTCCTGTGAAAGAGGGTTCGAGCGTCTACTACGTACTGGTCGATACCGCTGCACGACGAAGTTCTCGTTGTGGCTACGTGCGGTTCCTTTTTTTCTTCAGGGGCTGCTTTGAGAATCTGCTCCTCGCAAACTTCTCCCAAGCACTGCTACTGACTTTTGTTTTTTGTTCTTGATCCTTGTATTAGTTTTGAATTGTTCTGCTTTGTTACTTGTTTTCGGATTTTGGTTGGTAATAAAAAGGTTTTGCTTCTATTAAAAAAATGAGTTTTTATAAGAATATATCATCATATTGAACCTATATATAACGGAGATTTTTGTTATTATATAAATATTCCGTGTAAGATATAACTGATATTAACTATATAAATTTGTAAAATTAATTTTAAACATATAATAAATATTGTTAGACATATTTTTGATCTTTGAGATTGTAAATAATTAATTGTTCGGATGATTAACAAATTTTGATTATTCATTAAATAAACCAAATCAAACACGTTTGTCTGAATATTTTTGACTTATTAAAAATAATAGAAGAAATATTTTTATGAAAAAAGTGATATCTCAAATAACACAAACGAATAAATAAATAAATACATAAATTAAATAAGAGGTAAGTATGCAGGCACCGCCTTTTAACGGTAAATTCATCTCCTTGTAGTCGTGAGAGAAGGCGAAACCCTTATCCTCCAAGTCTAACGGTAATCACCATGAATCTCCACAACGACCTACGTTTTTCTCCCTCTTCAATCCTACATTTCCAAACCATCACTCTTCTGTCTTGTAAAACCATCGTCACCATACCCTCATCCCATCGCCGTTTCACGTTTCTTCGCCGGCGCCATTATGGTCCCAATTTGAAGGTCTATTTTATGCAATTTCATGTCCGTATAACTTTTCTTTCTTGTTTTTATTTTGAATTTGTCAGTATCTGTGGTGTGTATAGGTTGTTCGAGATTCAATGCAAGAAAAAGAAATCAAGTTCTTGGAAGCAGAGGAAGCGGAACTCCTGATGGCTACCTGCATTACGCGTACATTGCCTCCAGCATTGACGCTGGATTTGGGGCTTGAAAAAATTAAAGATGCCGTTGAAGAATTGAAGTCGAAACCTTGTTGTTCTAAAGCTGGAATGTACAGATTTCAGGTTTTTAGATTTTTTTCTTTTGTCAATTTTGATTCGAGTAAATTGTTCTATTATGTTTGTGCAAATTAAGTGCATTTCGTATCAGTGGATGTGTTTAATGTTTAGCATATCGTGCTACTTCCACTAAATTTATCATGAAACGAATACTATTGCCCCTGTTAGTTATGAGATACAACTTCTGGACGATCAGTGCATTCAAATAAAATGTTCAAAAGTTCTAGAGGTGGTGCCACGGTGGTAAATGGCTAACACACTGACATAGTAAAGGTAGAATAGGAACAATATCCCCTTCACAGTACAAAAATCAAATTATATCTTACAGAATAGGAACAATATGATTTGTCTGACAGGTTCAATAAGTTACTTTCCTCTTTTCGTTTGATGCCATGTGCAGATTGCTGTATCCCCTGGTTCAAGAGCATTGAGTTGGTTTTGCAGTCAAGATCTATCACTAGGAGTATTTCCTCAGTTTTTTGTTTCCACAGGGGTTGAGAAGCCAACCACTAAGCTTCTATCATTTAGTAGAACTCGTGGAATTTTTGGAATTGGTGCTGCAGTTTACATTAAGAGTCCTCATTGCTCTGCCTCAATAGATCAGATCCCTTTCAGAAGGTTAACTTGTTTCATTCCATGTTTGTAATTTCTGTTCTGTTGATATTAGTGGTTTTTGTATTTAAAAATCTCAGGAAATTATTTGTTGAATGTATCTTACAGAATCTAACCATTCCATTCCTTTCTAATCCCTCGTAGCACCTTTCCATTTTGGGCTGATCCAAGCATCTCCATTTTAGGATGTAACTCAAGCAAGATAGATCAATTTACCGTCTGATGCAAATGCTTAGCATGATTTTATGGCTTCTACCGTTATATGACATTTCTTATTACACCGTTAAAAAGCTACACTTTCATGCTCAACATGCTGATATGTTTGTTTAATGACAGTATATATGAATCATCACACAATGTGCAGAAACTTTAGTAAGTGCTACTTTAGGATATGTATGTATTAAGTGATCCTGTATTGTTGCTTTCACCGTTCTGTATTCGAGATGCTTTTGGGACAATTGCTTATTATATGATACTAATACATCGAGGGGTGGCTTTTCTTTGTTGTTCTTCCGACTCTCATTCTTCAGGTTCTAATTTTGTAGTGGTAACTTCACACTTCGCAGATATCAGTCCATTGATTCAGCACGTCTCATGGCTTATGGTTTACTTGGCCACACTTCTGGCAAGTTTGAGAATAGATCATTTTACATGTTCATTCCCCTGGTAAGCTTTATACCGTACCTACTTTCCACCTTTCTTCTCAGTGATTCAATAAACACCCAGAATATCTATGTACATACCTTGAACATGCTTGATGTTTGCAGTTTCTGTTTTATCTAAAAGCGAACAGAAATTGTTTCCTGTAAAATCCTATGTAATGCATTCATACTTTTAAATTGTTTGCAGATTGAACTAGTTGAGTCTGATGGTCTATCCATATTAACGGCAACACTAGCGTGGGATGACTCTTCCCTTTGTTTATATGAAGATGCTTTTGATGCTATTATCTATCTCACAACAGGTATTCTGAGGCTATTGTCTCTACTCTCCAATATTTGATTTTTTTCCCTCTTTGTATCAGATATTGGAATACTTACAAGACAATCCTGTATGTGTTTTTTTCTCTCCTCTAGTGTACATGCTATATATTAAAAAAAAAGACGCCTCTTCCAATCCCATAATCTCTTTTCTTCTTCTCTTTTATGACACTTGATTTACTCCATCTTTTTTGCTATAGACCTATAATGTGAGGATTTGACAAATAAATATTTGTAGAAATTACTAGTTCTAATAATTACACTTATGTTCTAGGAGTCGATTGTTTATTTCATATGCAGACTTGTCATCTTTTACAAAATTTTATTCTAGGACAGCCCTTACAAGGCCCTTTGCAGAGGAATGCTTGAACAAATGCGTTAGTGCTGTTCTAAGAAAGTTCAACATGGTGGGGGATAAACATGCAAAAATGGTACATTGAAACAGAGAAGTTCATACAATACGAAAACTACTTAAGTTAGCTCCATTACAATACATCAGATTCAAGACATTATTTTCCCAGAAAACTAAAGCTATTTTTAAGCTCTTTTAGGACGCAAAATTGACAACCCAAAATGGCAAGTTAATTTTCATCACAAATGTTTTTCTAGGTATGTAATGAAGATAATCATTGAGAATGTAGTTCAGCTCCAAAATTTTGTGTTGAGATGACTTGGACTTCTAAATAATCTGCAGCGTATAGTGAAGTCATGCATCCATTATTCAAACTAATAAAACTCGCATGGTCTCAACTTCGTGTGCTAAAAGAGCTTAAAACAGCTTCAGTTTTTTGGGAAAATGTCTTCACTCCAACACGTTGTATTGGAGCTAATTTTAGTCATATATTTGATAGCACTGGTCTTGTAGGTATATACAGATGCTCTTTTGCTGAGGGATGGTTGCCTTGAGCACATGGAACTGGTATCTCTTTTATCCTGGTAATTGTTTGACTTCAATGTTGCTTGGTGTTGTTCTAATTTCATGTGTAAATTTAGCTACGTCTTAACTGCTCACTTATCTGTAGGAAGATGCTTCATTATCCCATCAGTTCTCCCTCAGACTTTCAGCTACTGTCGCTATCTCCAATAACATGGTATGGTTATTTATGGTTAGACACTTTGAAGCGACTGTTCCCTAGATACATACGTCGTGATATTTTATTTCACAATTGAACCCTAGGAGAGCCGCCGACTCCAACTATTGTTCATGTACGATCCATACTAGATTTGATCTTATCAAAAACTTACAGCAGCTTGCCAAACAAAGGCTAAAGAAATAATAGATTACCTAGAGAAATGGGTAAAAGAAATTTCCATCCAAGATTTATTGTTCAGAAATACCGTAATGAAAGGAAGATAGGAAAAGGATTCTATTTTTGCGTCTTAAATGAAATCAACTGGCTATAATCGGCGGTATTCTACAAGGAAACACCACTTCAATTGTCTCACGAATCCGAATAAAGAATCCAAATAGATTTTAAACGAGACAAAAGGGGGGTTTGAAAGAGAAGGTTCAAAAACATATTTATTCTGACTCAGAGGGTAAAATGCACTAGAATACCGATGTAACACCCCAAATCTGCAGCGGAAACAGGATCTCCAAATAACAAAATGTAACGCCAAAAGTCTAAAATTAAATCAAACCACTTAGCATCAACACAAAATTAACTTAAGGTCTACAAAAAAAAGTCAAATTGCAAGCAAACCTTGACTTCTAAAATATTAATTAACTTCAAACAAATAATAAAAATCCTCAAAAGCATATGGTTTTATATCAAAAGCCCTTGATTTCCTTAGCTAGATACCTGCCGGAAGAAAAACACAGCGTGAGCCAAGTGCCCGGTACGGATTAAGATTACAAAATAAACAAAGCACAACGTAATTAAAAAATCAAATTCAAAGAAGGAAAATAAAGTTCCAAAGTTTATCCAATACCAAAACACCACCAAACTCCAGAGTGATCAACGAATTTTAGGCTGAAGCAACGAGGGGTTGGTTTATACATACCGAGTTTCCTACACGGAGCAAAACCATATCATAGGATCCAAACAAATCATAATACACTGGATTCATGACTCCACGTGTATCTAAAATCAGTGGCATGTATGGCACTACATCGCACACCGATAACAAAGCTCCAAAATCCTAGGGCCGACCCATACGCCTCCTGAATAAAATCACCCGTCACACCACCCAGCTCTCATTAGAGCACACCAAAACCGGAAGGAGACGCCGTGGACTAATCACACCGCCACGGATAGTGTCACGCCACTGGCGCCACAATGACATGCCTGTAGTACCCCTACAGGTGGTTAACTCGGTATTCCTACTCTCCAAACTATCTAACAAAAGGGTTCTACATATGCATGGATGAATATAAAACAAACCTCAAATCCGAGTATATTCACCATGCATCAAGATCTTATAAATCGAAAGATCAAAACGTAATTCATCACATAAACAAAGCAAACCGAATCAAGGCTTTCAAGTATTACGGTTTCAAACACCAACGAATATTATTTCGAGAATATCTCAAAGATGCATATATCAAACCAAACGGAACAATTGCCAAAAGAGTCAAAACAATTATTAACGAAGATTATAGTTTATCCAATAATATGGAATAGAATGTTGCTGAAAGAAGTACGAGAATCCATACCTGGCACGATGTCCGACAGTAAAAGCCGTTAAATACCCGAGATCTTCTACACGCTTCCAACAAAGCCTAGTACTCCAAGATATACAAACATATCTAATTACCACTAAAAATAATATAATTATAATTCCTTAGTCCTACCATCCCGACTTAAACGATCCTAAAACTAATCAACCAAATAGAATATTAAATCTTTGAAAACGCTATATAATATATACTTTTAG
The DNA here is from genome assembly GCA_033807775.1 of Saussurea involucrata. Taxonomy (NCBI): domain Eukaryota; kingdom Viridiplantae; phylum Streptophyta; class Magnoliopsida; order Asterales; family Asteraceae; genus Saussurea; species Saussurea involucrata. The sequence goes on from CM066320.1 coordinate 222,381,318, forward strand.
TTCATAAAATCCACCCGATTCACTTCTCTTATTTACAAAATCTTTTATGACTAAAATATAAATAGCGTCCGAAAGCATAGAAATTTTATAAAGATTGATTTGAAATTAGTTAAATCAAAATGTATTAAAATCTGGAATATGGTTTTAAAATTATAAAATATTCAAACTAAACGTTTTGGATTAATACTGTAAAAGATTTCTGGCACAGAGACCAAACTGTCAAAACAGAAAGTCCTTTAAATCTGAATTTGAAGAGTAATTTCAATAATAGGGGCTGAACTGTAAATACTAAAAGTTAGGAGTCAAAACTGTCAAACAATTAATAATTTTACTGCAGGGGAAGAAATAGAATATGTCTATAAATGGAGGGCTAAATTGTCAGTAGCCAAAAGTTAGCCAATGACAACGTCTTCTTCACCCATAATAGATTCGAACCCATTTTTTTCACACACTTTTTTTTAAAAGGAAAAAATCTTCATATTATTCCAAAACGACTAATTTGCTAGATATTTTAATACGAAAACTGTATTTATGAACGTTTTATAAAATATTCAGACACTTTTACGTTAAAATCGAAGCAAAATAATTTATTTATGTAACTCTAAAATCGGGTTAGACCCATCATTAATGACGTTCAACCCTACCATTCTAAGAACATCGAAAACTCGAAAACAACGAGGCAAAAACAGATTCATATGCATATTGGAATCGGAACTTACCTCCAAAACGTGACACAAAATCTTGAATCCCAAAACAACGAATAATTTAAAGTTTGATTAACTATGTAAATCTTTATATTTATAGGATGAAACTAAATAAAGATAACTATGAATTTGAAATTTGACTTCACAAAGGATAGATTTTTAGGATTTATCCAAAACTCAACTAATTTTTTTTATAATTCTTTTTAAATAAAAGTTTACATAATATTGTAAAAGCCCTTCAACTTCCAAGATGCTCAATTTCATTATATAATAATAAATATATCTTAATAACTTATTTATTGCTATTATTACTATTTATTAATATTATAAATTTACGGATATTACAACCGATGTGTACCATGCACTTGAATTTACATATGGTAATATCTATCTCTTACCAAAAACAAGTCAACGTTGACTTGGCAAGAAGACGCAAGAAAAGCACTTCGAATTGTTTCGCTCCTGTATCTTCCAAAAGGAAAAAGATTTATGAGAGTTCTTTCCTGAATCCGAAAACCCCTTCTCATAATGAGAATGTATATAACCCTATTCCGGTCTGGTCCGGTATGAAATGAACTTATAATCATAGAGGGACTAGTTGATCCATGATTTATGTTTCATCTTTCGTTTCCTTTTCATTTGTTTCAAGAACCCAATTTTTATTTTGCTAGGCCATAGATAAAAAAACCCACTTTTTTACGATTACGAGGTTTATTGAGATATGAAATCCAACCCTGGCATGGCCAATAACTATATCTACATCAATCCATATCAATGAAAATGGAATTTTATTAATTTAATAATTAAGAACTATTATAAAAAAAGTAGAGTTACTTTTTTTTTTGCTATGAGGCGCTCTACGGACCTTTTTAATCTTATAAAACCGTTTCTGACTTTAGGTTGATACAAAAACCACTTTTGAAGGAAGCCTATTTTACGTTGTTGACAATGTTTACAATGAAACTTCGGATAACCCCAAGGGGTTGTGGGTTTTGTTCTACCAATTGGGCCCCCCGACTAAGGATCCCATGCTACCCCCATAAACTGAAAATCCATAACCCCAATTGAGAAAAGAAAGATCTTGTTGTTTCTTCAACAATTTCGGGTCTCTAGCGGACCTCTCAGTAGGATTCGAACCCCAATTGAGCGCGTCTAGCATATTTTTTCACAGTAACAGGATCACTATAACTGACTCCATTGTGTATTTTGGGTTTAATATGAAATGAAAGACTTTAGCTTGAAAAGGTGTCGATTGATATTTTATGGTGCATAATTTCTTTGATTTTATATGCGCTTGCTAGTATAAAGTGCATAATGCATCAAATGGAAGATTTGAGCATTGGATTAATTTTTTGTTATCCGATGCAGCATTTAAATGGTTAATTTAAGCATTGTATATGTATTTTTCATGTTTGCTTTGGAAAACGATTAGTTACTGTCAGTCACTTGTCTCTTTCTGCATCTGAATAGGTTTCAGACCATTCTTTTTCCATTGTTAGAATTATACATATTACTTTTTTTCCCTTTCCTTCTTTTTCATGTATAAAATCCTTATTTCTGCCCAAAACAGCTGGATCAGTTCCGGGATATAAGTTGTTCTTTGGAAGAATCTTCAAACATCAATACTTTGTGGGCATCACTTATTGTTGAAGAATGCTATCGACTTGGTTTGACGGTGAGATGGTGATAAATTGTATTTGCTTCTTCATCAAGGTGATAAAATCTAACTTATTTTTCATGTAGTATTTTTGTATAGCTCCAGGGTCTCGCTCCTCTCCACTAGCCGTTGCTGCTTCTTGTCATCCTATGACAAGTTGTATCGCATGCTTTGATGAGCGGTCACTTGCATTCCATGCTATTGGTTATGCTAGAGGTTCTCGTAAACCAGCTGTGGTTATAACCTCATCAGGCACTGCAGTTTCAAATCTTCTACCTGCTGTGAGTGCATCAAATGATAATTGTATGCTTCATATATCTGAATTATCAGCTTATTGATATTCCGAAATGTTGCATAAGAAACTAAGTGCGGAGGAAATCCTAGAAATGAAAACAACAAAGTATGGTAATTGATGGCTAATGACAACTGTACACGGCTTAATCTAGAAATCTAAATAACAAATAAAATACCCTCATTAACTGTGAGTCTTGCAACATGAACTTCATAATCTTGTACACTTCCTTTTTTCCCATATCAATCATTTTTTAATAATCTTGTACACTTCATAATTTGCAGGTAGTGGAAGCTTATCAAGATTTTTTGCCCCTTCTATTACTCACAGCAGATCGCCCCCCTGAGCTGCTGGATGCTGGAGCCAACCAAGCAATTAATCAAGTATGTTGATTGTTAGTTTTGTACTACAGTTGCTAGTTTAATTATTGTTTTAGGGTGCGTTTGGTACACTGGACAGGACAGAACATAACAGAATAGAGATCACTGTCCCATGTTTGGCAGAACTTTTATGTGGAACAGACAGGAACAAAGTGGAACAAGCTGGAACAAGGTGGAACAAACTTATGTTTTACCAGTATAACCTCAAAATAAAATCAAACTCTCTTCTAAAACATCAAATAAACGTTATATTTTATATTTTATTCATTTTTAAAATTTTATTTATTGTATTTTATCTAATGTTATCTGTTCTGTCCAGTTCTGTCTACCAAAAGCTGAACAACTGTTCTGTCCTGAAAATAAATTTCTGAAACTTTATTCTTTCTTCTGCGAGTTGGTTACTGATTTGGTCAGATTACATAGCAGATGTCATGTATTTCTTTTATATTTTAAATTGTTTACCTTCTTACCGAGTTATTATTATTACTTTTTTTTGCTAGGTTAACCATTTTGGTTCATTTGTGAGGCACTTTTTCAATCTTCCTGCACCCACAGACAGTATCTCTGCCAGGATGGTTCTTACAACCTTTGACTCTGCTGTATATCATGCAACTTCTTCACCCTGTGGTCCTGTTCATATCAACTGTCCGTTTAGGGAACCACTAGAAAATACACCAAAAAGATGGAGTCACAGTTGTTTGAAAGGATTAGAATTTTGGGTATCAAGTGGTGAACCATTTACAAACTATATTAAAGCTCGTAATTCTTTTGCACGTAACAATCATCATGGTGATATACCAGATGTATTGGGTATAATTCAGGGGGCAAAACGTGGTCTACTACTAATTGGTGCAATTTTTAAGGAGGATGACATATGGGCAGCTCTATTATTGGCTAAACACCTTCGCTGGCCGGTTGTAGCTGACATTTTGTCAGGTTTACGGTTGAGAAAGTATACGACGTCTCTTTCCAAACTTAATGAAGCTATTCTTTTTGTCGACCATCTGGATCATTCTCTACTTTCTGCTGAAGTCAGACAGTGGATAAAGGCAGATGTTATTGTTCAGGTACACTTTGGCTTTAGCTATTTATTCTATAAAAGTGATTAGTAGAATTTTACCAGCATATATTTTGGTGACTGAGATCAGACTGCTAAGTTCTGATTTGTGCTTATCTTAATAAATATACTGGTTGTCTGGTCAACTTAATCTGTTGGTCTTTTTGATGGCTTTATACTTGTGAATACAGATTGGAAGCCGGATAACAAGCCAACGTGTTTCACAGATGCTAGAAGATTGCTTTCCATGCTCTTATATATTGGTTGATAACCATCCTAGTCGTCATGATCCCTCACATATAGTAACACATAGGATTCAGAGTCCTATTACTGAGTTTACTGATTGTGTGCTGAGATCTTGCACAACCCACATCGACCCTAAATGGACCAGTGTCCTGTGTTCAATAAACATGATGGTATCTATTCTTTCTTATTTTGGTTGAATGCTTTCGTAAGATAAGTCAGAATTCTTTATATAATAATATTGAATGCGTGATATGATGGTCTTTTATGTGTTTTTATGGTAATTTTTATGTATCATCATGATTGTGTTCATTTATCGGTTTGTATCATACGTGAATGGGAGTCTTCTAGGGGCATGGCATGTCAATTTCATTTTCAATGTTTAGCTTTGGTATTCATGCGAGTTACCCCAAGTTAATATATATACCTGATAAATGTATATTTATCTTTTTGGATGGGACAAGTTGATTTTTTATTGTTGACAATCTTAGTTTCTTTATCTTTTTTGTTCGAAGCAATCCATCATATAAACTTCTTCCAAGTTTGTTATGAATCACAACACTTTCAATTATGCAAAAGGGAAATGAATTCATTCTTCATTTTCATTCAAATAGTTATGGTAGGACCTGAAATCAAAATTTTATTCCATAATTCTTTTTGCTTGGATTATGAGATATGCAGCTCTTCTTGCAACCCTCCATGTGTTATGGAACTATATCGTGTTTTCATTTTCGTAGGTTGAGTGGGAGATGTCATTTCTAATACATTCAGAGAACTCCTTGAGTGAGCCATACGTTGCATACATAACTTCAGATGCTCTTGACTATGGATCGACGATGTTCATAGGAAATAGCATGCCAATACGAGATGCAGATATGTATGGAAGTAGCCAAGGAGAATCTCCAGGTGGCGATACCGCATTAACTTCAGGATTTCTATTCCGCTGGATTCAGGTGGCGGGGAACCGAGGAGCCAGTGGTATTGATGGTTTACTCAGTACTGCCATTGGTTTTGCTGTGGGCCACAACAGAAGAGTGAGTACCTGAAAATGTTAAAATAGTTTTAATACTAATTTCTGGTCATATTTTGGTGTTTGTATATTTTTGTTGCTTCTGAATGATTTCTGAAGTTAAAAAATAACGAAGTGTTTATACCTGCTTTTTTTCCTTCGTTATTTAATGTTTACACATGAATTCAGGTGGTTTGTGTGATCGGGGATATCTCCCTATTGCACGATACTAATGGATTGGCACTTCTGAAACAGAGGTACAAATCAGATTTCATTTCTGTTTATTTGAGGCCAAAGTAGTGAGGCTAGGTTTTTTTAATACATTAAACAGCTATGTTCTTGTCATGGATTATTTATATATATTTCACCTGTATGAATCGTTGAAGAATTTATGACCCTCATAGGATATTTCCAGTTTCCTGATTATGTGATTCACTTGATTATCAATATTGCATATGTTGGGATAACAGAGGGTCCCACATCTGTTTGCTAAGTTCTCAAATGCCTGTGCTGTTTTTGAAGGATCTCACGGAAAAAGATGACGATACTTGTGATCAACAACCATGGTGGTGCAATTTTCAGTCTTCTACCCATTGCAAATAGAGCTGAAGAAGAAATATTGAATCAATATTTTTACACATCTCACAATGTTGGAATTCAGAACCTATGTGTTGCACATGGGTAAGACTCCTGACACACTATTACCTCTCAACTTTTGTTTGGCTTGCAATCTTATACAAGTTCCTGTTGGTATTCATATATATATATATATATGTGTGTGTGTGTGTGTGTAAATTTGCACACGTTCAATAGTGTTATCATAATTTAGTCGTTTCTGATTGCTAACATGATATCTAAATGATCACTGTGAAGTGTGAAGCATGTACAAGTCCACACAAAAGTTGAGCTGCAAAATGCTCTAATAAGATCTGAACAGGAAGAAGATGACTGTGTCATAGAAGTTGAAAGTTCCATTGATGCCAATGCAAACTTCCACAGGTTGCAACAGCCTCCCTCCCTTTTGTTGTTTTGATGATGTTCCATATACTCGTCTATATCTGCTACTGACTCCATCTTTTTCCTCTTTCCAGTAATTTGAAACAATTTGCATCTCAAGCAGCAGGTCATGCTTTATCCACCATCTCACAGCTCTTGGTTCTCAATTCTTTCTCAGATGGTTCTATGTCTATTAAAGTTCGTAAATTGGAGTATTTTCAGTACAGGTCGGGTCTTATTTTTTATTTTTCTTTTGTTATAAAGGGGTTTTGAAGATCAGCAAGTTGTTACCATTATTCTATGATTTATAATAATCTGTATAAATTATTGTTATGACAGAATTCAGCTCTGTGCTCCACCGACTACAACTTCTATAGGTAATGACCATTCCACACATTGCAGAGAAGGCTTTGTGCTAACTTTGTATCTTGAAGATGGAAGTACTGGAATTGGGGAGGTAAATTTATCTTTTTGTTTTTCACCTTATTGGTGTTGTTGCACCATGCTATGGTTGTGATTTGTTATTTGCTTTGATGTCATAATATTGAAATATAAATTTAAAACCATATATAAATTTAAAATATGTCATAATCATAATGAGTGGAGAAGGAGCATTATGATACCAATATACAAGAACAGAGGACAAATGATTCATGTCATAATCTTGATTCATGACAAATGATTCATGTCATAATCCATTTAGGCAACGATGCGAAACCACATATTGATGCCCATCAAAGTCAGAATGGTTAACAATATAAATTTAAAAGCATTGACCAATTATAGAGAAAACAATGTGTATATTTGAAGCTTTTCATTATTTTATTAATTTATTTTGGAGTTAGAAAAAGCCTGAGATAGTGATGAGAGAAAATAGTGATTTTTATTTTCATTTAGACATGTGAGATTTGCCTTGCAGGAGAAAAGATTTGCAAGATTCCAATTACACAAGTACGCATGACAGATTTGTACCTTATTAATGGAACTGAAAAAACTGATGAGACAACTGCAAGAAAACAGACACTAGAAAGAGAAGTTCGGTGGATGTTACAAGAAAGAAAGGATCTGATATTTACTGATATAGAAAAAAGTTATTTTATTTAAAATTGAGGCAGGGAAGTGTTGCAAGTTCTATAAATCAAAGATCGGTAGGATTTGCATTATGACCTTACTTTTTGCGTTGTTGATGGGTAAATTAATAAGCATGCTGACCACATATGCATGGTGCATGCATATAATTTGTTGCGAGTTTTGGCAATTTGGGAGGAGAAATTTCCATCTGTTTACTTCTTCTTTCAAAGTTACTCACTACCTAAATTGAAACTAATATGGTAAATACTAAATACAAATGCAAATCTGCTACATTATTTTTGTTTTTATTTGTAAGATTATTTCTCAGTAGTTATTGTGCACAGGTAGCACCTATTGGGATTCACAAGGAAAATTTGCTGGATGCAGAGGAGCAACTTCAATTTCTTACTCATGTTATGGGAGGAGTTGCCTTGCATTCGTCCCTTCCTCTTCTAAAGGGGTCTCTCTCTTCTTGGATATGGACCAACTTAGGAATCCCAGTATGTACAAGCATAGGAAATTAGGGATGTTTTTGGTTAAATTCTTTGGAAAACTACATTTATAATTTGTTAAAATCTTGAATGGTTTTATTTGCATGACATATAGCCAGGTTCACTTCTCCCCAGTGTTCGATGTGGTTTGGAGATGGCGATTCTCAATGCTATAGCTGCAGCAGAAGGTTCCACTATGTTAAATATACTTCATCCACTTGCCTCTAAAAAAGAATATTCTGGAAGGTCATCACATATTAAGATATGTGCCCTTATTGACTCTGATGGAACTCCTGCACAAGTAGCTTATCTTGCAGCTACACTCGTTGATGAGGGGTTTACTGCAATCAAACTAAAAGTAAGCAAAAAAAAATCTTAATTCTGCTGTTATGAGCCCTTATTTTTAGTCAATGGTTGTCATATAATAGCTATCCTCACAGGTGGCACGTAGAGCCAATCCCGTTGAAGATGCTGCAGTTGTTCAAGAAATAAGGAAGAAGGTTGGTTTCCATATTCAACTTCGTGTTGATGCAAACCGGAAATGGTCCTTTGATGAAGCTCTTCAGTTTGGCTCTCATGTCAAAGACTGTGCACTGCAGTATATTGAGGTATACTCACATATATGTTTGTATGAATATGTGTATATCTGTTTGTGTGTATATATATACTGTGTGTATGTAACTGTGTATATATTCAATGCTTATATATACAAGATATCTTTAGTGATGCATGTTACTTACTCGGTGTATCAACTTGCCAAATTTCAGGAACCTGTAAATGATGAAGATGATATAATTAAGTTTTGTGAAGAAAGTGGCTTACCTGTGGCTCTGGATGAAACCATTGACAATCTTCAAGAAAATCCTCTTCAAATGCTTGCTAGATTCACACACAACGGAGTTGTTGCTGTCGTAAGTAATGGATACCTTAAAACTGTTGTAAGGAATGTGCAACGTGAATTTTAACTCGGATGAACTCTTGCTTCCAGGTTATCAAACCAAGCTTTGTTGGCGGATTTGAAAAGGCTGCATTTATTGCAAGATGGGCACAGCAGCAGGGGAAAATGGCTGTTGTCAGTGCTGCATTTGAAAGTGGCTTAGCTTTGTCTGCTTACATTCAGTTTTCACGCTATCTTGAAATGCAAAATGCAGATATATGCAGAACAATGAGTAAGGAACCTGCAGCAGCCGTGGCCCATGGTCTTGGAACATATCGGTGGCTCAAAGAAGATGTAATCACCGAGTCATTGTGTATAAGTCGTAATGCATGCAATGGTTTTATGGAAGCATCTGTTTGTGTTGCTGGTCATACATTGCACAATTTCAATATTAATCACAACTCAGTAATCCGAAGTTTCAAGGCTGAGCAAGTACGGAATTATCAGTTAAAGGTGGATGTAGAGGGTTTAACATTTTCAATCAATGTGCAAGAGCTCGGAGACGAAAGAAACGTAAGGAAGTTTCTGCCATTCTTGTAGCTTATAATCTCCATGCTCAAACATAAAATACTAAGAAAATATTTTTTTTATGTGAATCACCAATATATTTATTAGAATAACTGAAATTAAATTTTGGCCAACTATAAAAAGAAACCATGTATTTGTTGATGCAGAATAATGTTGTTGTATTTCTTCATGGCTTCCTTGGGACTAGTGAAGACTGGATTCCCATCATGAAGGCCATGTCAGCATCTTCAAGATGCATTGCTTTTGACCTTCCTGGTCATGGGGGTACAAAGATGCATGCTGGTGATGACGTGGCACAGCGAGTTGATCTGTCAGTAAAAGTAGCCTCAGACATGCTACAGAAGCTGATTCTTCTTCTAACCACTAGAAAAGTCACAGTTGTTGGATACTCCATGGGAGCAAGGATCACTTTGTTCATGGCTTTGAGATGTAGCAATATGGTATATAAACAGAGATATATGTGCTCTGAATTACATTTTGTGATGGATTTTTCTTGATGATTTTTCCTTCCCTTGTTCTTTTTGAAGGTAAAAGGAGTAGTCATAATATCTGGTAGCCCTGGATTAGATGATGAGACAAAGAGAAAGGTTCGCAGTGTTAAAGATGATTCCTTAGCATGTGCACTTATTTTCTATGGCCTGGATTTATTCATCAAGACATGGTATTCTGGAGAGCTATGGAGAAGGTTAGTCTACAAATAAATATGATAGTATTCATCATGAATGTCATGCATATGAATATAATGAATAGAGCATGCATGAATAGTTGGTTCCCAGCCAGGTTCTCAAAATATTTACGGTTCTCATTTGAACCTTCCTCTGGAAAAATATATATAGCTTTGATTGTGATTTATGCATCATGCAGCTTAAGAAGCCATCCACAGTTTGAACGGATAGTTGCTGGCCGCTTGAAACATAATGATGTGCAGGCTCTTGCAAAAGCTCTGTCTGACCTTAGTGTCGGAAGACAACCGTAAGTTTCATCATAATAGATTATGTCTTGATCTTCACTACACCAACTGCAGTTTCTATTAATCAAATTTAATTCTCCAACAAAAACACAGTCATTTAATTTCTTAAAAATTAAAAAAAAAGGTGTACTTGTTATGATAGGTCCTTGTGGGAAGAGCTGAAGCACAACAAATGTCCTCTTCTGCTTATTGTTGGTGAGAAAGACAAGAAATTTAAGAGGATTGCTGAGAGTATGTGGTCAAAACTTGGCACGTATACAATGGTCGAGATTCCTAATTGTGGGCATGCTGTCCATATAGAGAATCCACTCCTTGTAATCCGGTCAATTAGACAATTTCTTACAAGAGTAAACGTGCTCGATCCATACACAAATAGACAAACATCGGTACGTGGACCATAAATTCTCGTGGTTCAGTTGATGTCGGAGTTTGAAACCAAAAATCTCCAAAGGAGGTAGGGGGGCTATGCAGTTCTGTAACCATCATTTGCTGCTTATCCTTTTCTCCTTGTCTTTTACCGTTTGGTAATTAGAGAGAGCAGCATGGAATTGGTGGGTGTGGGTCTTCATGCTGAGGCAAACATTTTCTACAACCATCCAAAAATGGATTTCAATTATTCATTTGATCTGAATATTATCATCTTTAATTATATAATGATGTTTTTCCCTGCATGTTTTCTGTCTTCAGCATGGCCATTTAATTTCCTTACAATCATCGTCGTCGAATGTAGCAATTAAGCTGAAAGGAAGATCCTTGTTAATTATCGCAGTGGCAGGGTGATGATCTAATTTATGCAAAAACGTTTGGTGTCATAATAAGTAACGATGCTTATTGCGACCAAGGTGCATGCGTTTGCCATGCTCGTAGCCTGACTCCATCACAAATTGCTTGATCATGAAAAGATTACATATATATATATATATATATACTTCAAATTTAAATAAACTTTCACATGAAAAGATTATATATATACTTCAAATTTAAATAAACTTTGACTTGGGCACTTGGCATAAATGGACGTAGTTATCTTTAATTTAAAGATTTGTGTGATTATATCAATTCTTCACATATTAAATAAATATGATATATGATAACATCTACGTACAATATAAAAAAAATATAGAAATATTAAACATTCAAAATTAATGTACAACTTCATATTTTGAAATTATTAATTTGTGATTCAATATAAATATAGCTTGTCCGATCCATAAAACTATTTTAAACTTTCATAACATACGTGAATTCTATAATTTAAATCAATTCATATATTTTTACAATTAATGTCAATTGTCCAATACAAATTCACATGCACTAATTAATATGCATTTGCAAAAATGCATTTTACACACATACGATATGACAACTAATTAAGACGTGCGGAGATGTATTGCATATTCATATGGATGCATATGTACATGAACCATAGTACAAGATTTTGTGCATGTGGAAACCAAAATATTAGCAATTTAGCATGTGCAAATGAGATTAATATACAACTAACCAGTTAAGATGAGAACTGTAAAAGCATAACTATGTAATACATTATTGACATAACAAAAAGATTGTGAAATTTGTGATGATATTTGTTGGAAGAGGTCAAAGCTAGTCAAAGAAAGGTGGCAAGATTCTATGTTTGTTTTTATTTTATCTTAAATAAAATTATAAAAAAAAAATATGTTAATTGTATAATTATATATGTGTATTTAGAATTTTGAGAGATATGTACGTTTTAATAAAAAGCTTAATTAATTTGTCATTTCTCTTCGTCTTCAACTTCCACTACAGAAGATCTATTTCAGTTTCCCTTTAAATAATACATTTATGTTAATTTAAAAACCTTTGATGTATTTGTTAATCATGATAAACCATAAAAGCTTTAATTTTACAATAAAATTTTCATTTTACACCCTTCTTTATCATATTTTCATTTTATACCTTATCATGTTTTGATTAATTAATTAAACCAATTTGTTATTTATTTATTTATAATAAAACTAATATATTTTCGTTAAGACGATCAAAAAGACATAAATATTGAATATATTTATCGTCTTTCATTTTTTAACGAATTCATTTTTCTAAATTAAGTCATTTTTATTTTCGAAAAATACGACCTAGTCCGTAAATGAAAAGCTCAAGTAAAGAAAACAATAAGTCATTTAATAGCTTATGCATTAAGATTGCTCTTTTAGATTTTATAGATCATTTATCATCAATCGAGTTTTGAACGTACAATTTATCAATTTATTTTGTTTTAATAAATTTGTCACCTAGTTATTTGGAACAAATAGAATAGCATGTGTTGTAATATCTAGGGGTGAGCATCGGAACTGAGTATCCGCCTTTGGAACCGGAACCGCTCTAAAACTGTCGGTTTCATAACCGAAACCGATGTGATTGGTTCCGGTGTCGGTTCCTAAAATACGGAACCGATTGAGACTGGTTCTGGTTCTGGTTCTCATTATTTTGGAACCGTTATCCGCTGGATACCCGGTCCCGCTATTTTTTTAATAAAAACTATTTATATATTTATTATATTTATATATTTATTATAATTAAATATTTAATGATGTGGTATTAGTTTTATACATTTATTAGGTGTTTTATTCGTTTTCTACCTTTATTAGGTGTTTTATTCGTTTTCTTCCAAGTGTTTTATTTGAGGTGTTGACGACTTGACGTAAAAACATGAATTGTTATAGTTGTTTTGTTGATGTCAAGACTGAATACTCGAGAGTTTCTAATTTATTTATGTAATAATTAGTTTTTATCAGATTAGTTTTCACTATTTGTTGTATTTATTACTTTATGTTGGTATTTATAGTTTGCAATAGACTTAAAATTACAAATTTTATAGTATGAATTGCTAAAAAAAATTAAAAAGTTGACACTGGGTACCCGGAACCGGAACCGACGGTTCCGGGACCGGTTCCAAAATATAGAGAACCGATGTAAGCGGTTCCGGTTCCAGTTCCTTCATTCTAGGAACCGCCGGTTCTAGTTCCTTCATTCTAGGAACCGCCGGTTCCGGTTCCATGAAATTTAGCCGGATACCCGGTTATGCTCACCCCTAGTAATATCCTGTATGAAAAGGAACTAGCTATAAAAGCAATGTGATATATATTGAGTTGAGGGAGGGTAATTTATGATAAAACATAAAGCCTTAAGGTCCGTCTTGCCATTTTGTATTTTTATATGTAGATTAACAATACATAACAACCATAGGCGGACCCAGAAATTTTTTCATACGGTGACACCTTTGACGAACCTAAAACATTTTCACATCGCCCGATGTTGTTTTATCCTAATTCCACCGCTTTGAGGGAAATTTTTAACTTTTTTTCTCGATTTCGAGGAATTTTTAAGTTTTTATTATCGATTTCGAGAGAATTTTTCGGGTTTTTTGGTTGATTTCAAGAGTTTTTTTTTGGATTTTTGGTTGATTTCAAGATTTTCTTTTTGGGTGGAATGGATGCATTAGCATCACCGGTTGAGCTTGAAGTTGAAGCTTTTTGTTTAATTTTTTTTTTCATAACAACTAATCAACTGTAAAACTACAAAACTGAGTAATCATCTTAATGTCTTTAAGTCTTAATCAACTTTCTGTTAACTTAATGTCATAAAACAACAAAATCAACTTAATGTTTTAATGTAATAATGTCTTAATCAAGTAAAGTAGTAAATTGAGTAATCAACTTAATCAAGAAAATCAGCTTAGTGTCTTATTGTCTTAATCAATTTAGTAAATGACTAAGTAATCAACTAAATGTCTTAATCAAGTAAACTATTAAGTAAACAAGGTCTGAGTAATCGGTCTTAATCAACAAAATGTCATAAAACAACAAAATCAACTTAATGTAAATATGTAATAAAACAGTTAACTTAACACTTAACTTAATGTCATAAAACAACAAAATCAACTTAATGTTTTAATGTAATAATGTCTTAATCAAGTAAAGTAGTAAACAACTTAATCCAGAAAAGTCAGCTTAAATGCTTAATGTCTTATTCTCTTAATCAAGTAAACTGAAGTAATGAACTTAATCAAGAAAAACAGCTTAATGTCTTAATCAAGTAAACTGAGGTCCGAGTAATCAGTCTTAATCAACAAAGTCAGCTTAATCAACTTAACAAAATCGACTAAATAACAGAGAGTAATCAACTTAATCAACAAAATCAGCTTAATCAACTTAGTAAAATCCACTAAATAACAAAAAATCAAAGTGAAATCGAGTAAATTGAGTACCTAGTCGATTCAGACGTGAGACGTGAACATCACACAATCAGAGATCGTCGTTCGATTCCTCTGTTCTTCACATCCATTCCATTGCGATTTTGATTCCTCTGTTTATCTTCATTAAGATTTGCGCAAGCGGTAAAGGGGATTAGGGGAGGCGGTAAATTTTGGAAATTGAGAGGAATGAAATTTTAAGTCTATCGATTTTGGAATTGGGGGAAAGGGAGGCGGTAACTTTTGGTAAATGGTAATTGGGTATTTTGGCTTGGGCTTCTATGTTAAAGTTATAAATTACTAAATCAATTGGAACATTGAGTGGGCTTTAAGTTATAAATATATTTTTTTCTGCTTTCAGTTACTAAATCAATTGGGACATTGATCTTTACCCTTCGTCGGACGATTAATACGGTGGCACGTGCCACCGTATCTCCTCACTCGGGTTAATCGGGTTTTGTTCACCCCTAATAACAATAACATATTTTCTCATTATTAGGGTAATGTGGTTGTTCTCAAAGTCTCTCGTGTCTTTTGTCTAAACTTGAATCTTTTACAAAAGATTAAAAAATAAATGGAATTCAAAACAGCCATTTTTATCTTTTTTTTAAAGATAAAGATCAACCAAATTATTAAAATTAAAATAATATAAATACAAGACGAGATTGTAATAAGAAGAGAAACAATCCGAAAACTCGGTCAAAACCAGAACCAAAAGCAACCGCCATATAGGTTGAATCGAATGGTGGAAGTTAACCTTGGTAGCTGATACTGTTTCTTCCATGGGAATGGGATGGGAGCCAATGTCAAAACCTTAACCAACAAAATCTTGGCCCATCTCAAACTTAACACTCTCTCCAAAGCGGTTTCCATCTTGTTCGAATCTCCGGTCCCCTTCCATTTCTCTCTATACGCTTCCCTCTTCAATCTATGTGCTTCCAGACGTGCCCTCGTCCAAACCCGTAAACTCGAATCTCATTTATTGACCTTCAATTTGACACCGCCTGTCTTTTTACTCAACAGGGCCATAGAGGCTTATGGCAAATGTCAGTGTATGGATGATGCAAGGGAACTGTTCGACGAAATGCCTCACAGAGATGGTGGCTCCTGGAATGCTTTGATTTCCGCATATGCCCATAATGGGTTTGCGGAGGAAGCCTTGGGAATGTTTTTGGATATGAAGAAAGAGGGGTTTTCATGGAATGAGATTAGTTTTGCTAGTGTTTTGGGGTGTTGTGGTTCACTTTTCGAATTTTATTTTGCTAAGGGAATACATGGACTCGTTGTGAAATATGGGTTTTGTGGGAATGTGATAATTGCGACTTCGATTGTTGATGTTTACGGTAAGGGCGGGTTTTTGAGCGACGCCAGGAGAATGTTTGATGAGCTTTGTAACCCAAATGAGGTTTCTTGGAATGTCATTATTAGGAGGCATTATGACATGGGTGAAGAGAGGATGGCAGTGCATTTGTTTTTCGTAATGATCAGGAGGAATGATGTTATGCCATTGAGCTTTACAGCCGCAAACTCCCTTCGTGCTTGCTCAAAGATTTCCGCTATCAATGAGGGAAAGCAAATTCACGCTTTTGCAGTCAAAACGAATCTTGTAGACAGTTTGGTAGTTTCGGGATCTCTCATTGACATGTATGCAAAACACGGAGACCTAGAGACCGCTCACAGTGTCTTTAACCTTCCAAAATCTCGAGATTTGATCAACTGGACTTCAATTGTGACAGCATATGCAGCAAATGGTAGAACCGAAGATGCAAGGAAGCTCTTCAACGAGATGCCCGAGAGGAATGTGGTTTCTTGGAATGCTATGTTGGCCGGCTACACACGCTGTTACAAATGGGAAGATGCCTTAGAATTTGTCTATCTAACCTGCAAAAAGAACGTCGACATTGACCACGTTACAATCATGTTGATTTTGAGCACGTGTGCTGGCCTTTTAGACGTTGAATTGGGAAAACAGGTTCATGCTTTGGTCTACAGGCGTCGTTTTAACTCTAATCTGTTTGTTGGCAATGCCCTTCTTAACATGTATGGGAAATGTGGAGACTTAAGAAGTTGCAGAGCTTGGTTTTATCAAATGAGTCACTTGCGAGATGCTGTTTCTTGGAACTCAATAATGTCAACTCATGCGCGCCATAAAAGGAGCGAAGAAGTGATGATGGTTATCCGGAAGATGCTAGAAGAAACACCACCACATAAACACACTCTCGCAACTATTTTAGCTGCTTGTGCAAATATCTTTGCACTTGAATCAAGTAAACAGATTCATGGGTTTTTGGTAAGACATGATTATGAAATGGACATTGTTATACACGGAGCCTTGATTGACGCTTACTCCAAATGCCGTTGTCTCAATTACGCACTCGTGGTTTTCAAAGCAACTGCTTCACGGGATTTGATTCTTTATAACTCGATGATATTGGGATGTTGTCACAATCAAAGGGGTGATATTGCTTTTGAGCTTTTCGAGATATTGAATAGTGAAGGGTTGAAACCAGATAATATCACGCTTCAAGGAGTTTTGCGTGCTGCTATCTGTGAGGGTCGTGTTGAACTGGGTAGGCGATATTTTGATGCAATGATTAGCGAATATTGTGTTATACCACGGTTGGAGCATTATGAGTCCATGATTGAACTCTATTGTAGGTATGGGTTCATGGGTGAACTCGAGAAGTTTGTTAAGGAAATGCCATTCGAACCAACTTCAGCAATGTTGATTAGAGTTTTTGATGCCTGCCATGATTATAGATGTGAGCGGTTTGGAAAATGGACAGCTGATCGGCTTAATGAATTGAGCCCATCAGCCCCCTTCCGGTTCGAACTCATGTAAGGAACAACATAAACAGAAGTGAAGTGGTTATAGACCAGATCCATTTGGGTTTCAATTGGATTAATAATTGGTTGAATAAGAGTTGAAATGATATTTGATGGAAGCATGGAGGTCATTGGGACATAATTGAAGGGAAGAAAAGCAAATGGGATCAAATTCAAGTGACCCATTAACTCATATTTGAATGATGGTGGGATATGCACAGGTTGAATTTTTTGTATGTTTGGGATGTTATATATAATAAATAAGAGTAATGTATTTTTAATTTGATAACTTGTTTTTTAAACTTTATCAACTATCCAAATTATAAAGACTGTTATATAAAAACCATTTGATTTCATCAATATTTTAATGTTTTCTTTTTTGTCACAGCCCAATTTATGGTTATTGAATAAATTAATCGGGCGTTTGGTTCATTTTAAGAAAATGAGAATGAAAATGAAAATGAGAATGTGTAACACCTCGAATTTTCATTATATTATATTTAATATAAATGGGGTCTATTTGTAAATTAGTCTAAGTTTGTGGACTAATTGTAAATGTAAACTCCAGGGTTGATTTTGCATTTTGACCTAAGTTTTAAGTTAATGTTGAAAATTAAACTTGAGGGTCTATTTGGTCATTTATAGAAAGATGAGATTACTTAAGCATTGGGTAAGTAATCTGATTGAGATAATATCTCAAATCAAACCTTTTGCTGAAGTCGGTCAAGAAAGCAAGAGAGAAAGAAGAAGAGAAATGAAACACCCTAAAAACAGGGTAAATTTAAACCCCAAAATAAATGCTATGATCAATAAAGATACCAAACTTTTATAACAACAAGGATCTACAACATCATTTTATATACAACATTTAAACTTGTCCTAAATAATCTTATTAATCTATTCTTACAACATAAATAGATTGACTAGATTATCTAAGCTTCGTCCCAAAATCTCCAAAAGAATTGCTGGATCCTTCAACACCTCAAAGTTTGATATGAAATTCACTCCCCAAACTTCTTTCCCGAACCTGAACCTGGTAAGACAATTCAACTTAAAACATTAGGCTTTCGCCTAGTGAGGATAATCAATTCAAATTTAAAACTCAACAACTAAAACATCAGGTGTCTCAAACCTGCATCTTTCATCTTACCAAATCAAATTCCAACCACTATGACTATTTCACCTAGTCATTAAATAGAATAACAACATCAGCTACTTATAATCCCACCAGATTTATAAGAAATTAAACTCAACAACCCATGAAATGCAAATTACAACTCGATGTAATTTTCTCACACTTCATTATTTAATAAACACCGGAAATGCGAATTACACCTTAATGTAATTCTCTCACACTTCCTATCGCCTGAAATGCAAATTACAACTCGATGTAATTTTCTCACACTTCATTATTTAATAAACACCGGAAATGCGAATTACACCTTAATGTAATTCTCTCACATTTCAATACCTCACCATCCTGAATCACTGGTTCCCAATGGGATTTTATTCATCGCTGATCACAACAACCGGGAACCCTCACAGATGATTCAGAATTCACTCCACCACTAGAACTATATTATAGGTCCCAGCTAGTATGCGGTTCCCATTAAACCGTACTAAGTTGCCCACTAGACCAAAATGTAAATTTTAGCCATCGCAACACAATAAATATGTATCATCACTCTTTCTATCACATCCATAGTGCCAATAATATCAGATAAATCTCTATATTTAATAACTGATATAAACTCTTCATATGATAATATCTCATGCATATTCTTCATCATTAAATCATGTCAAGAGCATATAAATAATAACATGAAACATCACATAAAATCATCATGCATTTTTATTTCAAAAAGCATCAAAGTTCGCGACTACTGATTGCGGGTTTCATGAAATTCGCAAGCCAAAGCTGCGAATTTCAGAAGTTCGCAGGTTATGGTTGCGAGTTTCAGAAATTCGCAGGCTATGGTTGCGAGTTTCAGAAATTCGCAGGCTATGGTTGCGAATTTTATCTGATTCTCGCAAGCCAAGGCTGCGAGATTCGTTCACTGCTCATCATCATCTACCTCTCATTAAGCTGTTTCTTACCAGATTAAGCATTAAGCACATAAAATGATATTTAAGCTCAATAAACACATACACAATTGTTTACATGTTAAGTTTTAAGCAAGAATCAATTAAACTCACCTGATATGAAGTCACCCTTCTTTTAATCATTTTTAATCTCGTAAGGACTTCTTTCTCCACTACCACAGTTTACTCTTTGATTCTTCAAACCAACACCAGATTTATAGATTTCCAAGCAATTCCTTTCTTTCTTCTCTTTTCTCGTTTTCTCTATCTCAATCTCTCTCGGCTCTCCTTTCTTTTCAAAACCGAAACACACACCACAACTCACACTTACAATTAGTCTATAAAGACTAAGGGTTTGACACCTCAACCCTTAATAACATGAGTCACCCCAAACTTTCCAAACCAACCCCCAACTTCAACTAGTTGTCATAATGAACCCTCAAACTTTAAAGGAATAACAATACACACCTCATGCATAAATAAAACTCATAATAATAACCCTTAAGTTAATATTCTCAAAAGAAATCTTTAAACTTTCAACATTTGTATTTTAACCCTAATGGAATTTATAATACTCTATATAATTCAAGGTTACTCCAAATACAAATACTTTCTAAATCTTATTAAAATATTAATAACAAAATTTAGGATGTTACAATACTCCCCAACTTAAAACTGATTTCGTCCCCGAAATCAAAATCAGGTAAACAAATGAGGATACCTATCCCTCATATTATCTTCTGACTCTAAAAATACATTTGTACCTCTATGGTGTTTCCACTGTACTTTCAACATAGCTACTTCTTTACCACCACGCAGCTTCCTAACCTATCTTTCCAAAATTGCCTCTGATTCTTCTACACAACGGTTCTTTTCATCTATTCTCACATCAGTGAGTGGAATTACATCTTCCTCTTCGGCCAGATACTTCTGAAGATAACATATGTGGAAGGTATTATGAACCCCTTCCAATTCTGGTGGAAGATCCAAATGATATACTTATAAACCAATCTTCTTAGAGCAGTTGTTATTATCAAATCCATGTTTGACTACTTCTTAGTTTAGCATACCGATATTATTTCTCTCTTGTTTACACGGAATATCCACCACACAACTACAGTCCAAAAGGACGGTTTTTTTTTCTAAAAACGTCAGTTAAGATCTCTCGCCAAATCCTCGTAACATCGAGTACTGCATTCGATGTATTTCTTTTACATCTACAGAATACTCCAATACTATAGCTTAACGGTTACAGTATCCCCTTCACCTAAAACCAATGGGATTGAGAAGAACAAGAGTCTTCCTTTCACTCTATCATCATCACAACTCACTCTCCAGGTCTCAAAATAACATTAACATGTACTACCTGAATTTCCACGTACACAGTAAACTAAACATACCCATTACTATTAAATACTTCAACAACCACGACAGTTCATTATTATATCCTTGACTTACACGTTTCTTCGGTATAGAATGCTATCATTTCTTCACATCACTATCTCATCGTACCACCACAATACAACCAAGCACCAAAGTATCGAACATCCAAAAGTGAGAACTCTATTGAACCTGCTATAAGATTACATTCTTAAGTCACATCTTTCTATCATTAGAAGTAACTCACACAATCAAAATCACCTTGGGTAAACACCCAATACCATTCCGACATTCTGTTTCGATATTAGCCATATCACTACTCCATCTTACAAACTACATGCCCCAACAACTTTAATGAAAAAGTGGTACTTTTCGTCTGAAATCCCCGAAAAGACTTCCATCAGATGTTTCCTAGTTCTAACTTCATAATACATATTAGTTGACACATTTAACTTGGCAGTTGATACCAATACTCACTCGTACATTCTCCACACATAACCTTTCACCACAGACCAGGTTTCTCACAATCATTTATACACATATTACCCAAGTTTATTTCACTAAATATCTCCTCCCCAACTTTAATTAAACTACCACTCTCGATTTGCTAAATATCTTGAACTTATTCGTTCATACTAGCTCCTTGTGATTCCAAACCAAAACCAAAACACGGTACAATCCTTCACAGATCAACATTTTCCATACCTCACTTCATTTGTGCCTAATACTTTATCCTTTGTAAATCATCCTCCTCACAAGTAAAACACTTCTATAACACAACAGTCTTTCATAATCTTAACATTCTTACAAAGGGGTCCTTCAGCTTTTATTTTTCTGAATTAAGACTTAACAAAAATTAAATCCAAAAGAATATCCAAAACATTCACATCATGCAAACTTCTATTTTAATATAATCCATGTAATCCCAACCCAAGCCTACAACGAGCTTATTAAATCGGGTCAATGCTCTTAAGACTTAACTGAGTCCAAAACCGAGTCATCTACTCACAGGATCTAAAAATTATTTATCAATACCAACTCACGCAAATAAATACATCTAACTCACATTATGCAACATACGCTCTGAGGCGTGATAATCTTACGACCCCTTCATTGCTACTTTCCCAATGAAGTCAAATCATTTGCAAGTACACGTAAATGCAACTCTTTTCATACTCCACAATGTATATAATACGCCCAGGTTCATTAGTTCCAAAGATACTAAGAACAAGTAAAAATCAAACAGTCTTCACACCTAAGACCAACACTTAAACCTTCACTGGTTCAAATACAATGCAGTTAAGCATATAACACATCCAATACTCCACCTCGCGTCACTAAAACTGACAAACATTCAAAAGACTCATTTGAATATAAATTAGGCTTTTAAAGCCAAAACAAACGTTTGGTTAAACACATGTCACTCACACGGTTACGTAAACCAAAATGCCTCTTTACTCAAAATCTTTACCTTATTAATCCCTTAATTGGCCATCGACCCCAAAATAAAAGTTTATCACTCTCAAAACATTCACATTTTCAAAATGTAACACGTCAAAATTATTGCACAACCACAAAAATACTAAAAGCGTGCTTCGACCACATAACTTTCACTTATGCTATAATTAATCAAACTCAAAAATCCCCCAACTGTGTCGCACACACTAATACCCACTTTGCGCATACCCTCTGCATAACAGCATACCGGTATCGCTCACGGTTTTTTTTTCCTACTCGCACAGGCATACGCGAGACGCACCCAAACCGCACCCAGTGACTGACAAAAGGACTCATACACATTACACAACTATCGCTTTCAAAGTCAAAACTTGACATGTCAATACTTCCTTAACCCTGAATCTAATCTTTCCTCCAGACACGACCGACCCTTGGCAACTGTATTACTAATCACCGAACAAGGGTACAGACCCTCATATTAATGTTACTAAAGTCCACTTTCGACTCTCCCACTGTTCATATCTCATTTGCATACAATTACCAAAACCACAAACTTTCTCCCAAGGTTTATCCAACACTTCTCCACTCTTGAAGTTCTTTCTTAGCTTACAGCGTAATACTCTACGACCTAGCGAGTTCATAGCCTTCATGTATGACAATATAATAAGTAACTTAATTCACACTTTTCTCATTTAAATAAACAACATTCGGAACAACGTGGGCACACACGACCCCAATCATTTTCATAACTCCCATGTACTACACAACAATCTCAAAAATCGTTTGTATACTAATTTCCGTAAAACTCAATCTTTCTCAACCAAAAGATGTTGTTACAACAGTAATATCTTAAATGAAGATCTTTTCATACGACAAAAGTTTAAAATTTACTGACACAAAGTAAACTAGTCGTTTCTCACACTCATTTATATGATGTTATCAAATCGATACTTTTGTTGGCTATAAAAAGTTTACTGATCAACACTTTCTTGACCTATTGACTATCATACAACTTTTTATGTAGAGTATGAAGTATTTTGCGAGTTGCTAAGCTCCAAAATTTCGTTAGACAGCGTAATTAAAATTGCCCTTTTTCTTTAAATACATACTTGCACATACTAAATTCATTCTTGAATAAACTGTTATTTATGCATTTGGTTTGAAATCAAGAAAACTCATGTAACACACACTAAAACACCATGCACAAAACTTACTCGCAATGAAGGCTACTTACTCAAATAAGGTCAATCGTTTTACTTACGTAATTTATCATTGACACTCTACTTCCGACCATAGGTCGCCCTCTCGGCCTTATAATAATTTCTATACATGCATTCCATGGCCCCCATACTCAACCATGTCATATTAATTCCGTCTTAATCAATCATCTCATACTCTATCTCTGCACATATCCAATCACCTACTACAGGTTGCCTTGGTGGACTTTCATGGGTTCCGCCAATTCTAGGTTGTCCTTCCAACCCCCAATCATTTACTGCTCTGTCCTCTAAAGGACCTTGGTGACGTATTCACCATCACTCTACTATAACTTACAGGGATAACCACGAGAAATGGTTATGTACTTACATACATACAAAACGTACTTTACCAGACGTTAGTCACTGTAACGATTCAGAAATAGACATGCTCATATAACAATATATTCATAATAACAGTAGCAAATTGAAATTGTGAACATATCATACAGGAGAATCCCCGTTATCATTGTCACAGCACTAATTTCACGTATTTCCGTTAACTCTAAGACTATCCCGTCTTAACACTTCTACCCATATCTCACATATCATAACCTATTATATCTCAGCTTAAGTCTAAGTATCTCATCAGCATACTTAGTTCGCTTAAACTAGTGCTCTGATACCATATTGAAACACCCTAAAAACAGGGTAAATTTAAACCCCAAAATAAATGCTATGATCAATAAAGATACCAAACTTTTATAACAACAAGGATCTACAACATCATTTTATATACAACATTTAAACTTGTCCTAAATAATCTTATTAATCTATTCTTACAACATAAATAGATTGACTAGATTATCTAAGCTTCGTCCCAAAATCTCCAAAAGAATTGCTGGATCCTTCAACACCTCAAAGTTTGATATGAAATTCACTCCCCAAACTTCTTTCCCGAACCTGAACCTGGTAAGACAATTCAACTTAAAACATTAGGCTTTCGCCTAGTGAGGTTAATCAATTCAAATTTAAAACTCAACAACTAAAACATCAGGTGTCTCAAACCTGCATCTTTCATCTTACCAAATCAAATTCCAACCACTATGACTATTTCACCTAGTCATTAAATATAATAACAACATCAACTACTTATAATCCCACCAGATTTATAAGAAATTAAACTCAACAACCCATGAAATGCAAATTACAACTCGATGTAATTTTCTCACACTTCATTATTTAATAAACACCGGAAATGCGAATTACACCTTAATGTAATTCTCTCACACTTCCTATCGCCTGAAATGCAAATTACAACTCGATGTAATTTTCTCACACTTCATTATTTAATAAACACCGGAAATGCGAATTACACCTTAATGTAATTCTCTCACACTTCCTATCGCCCGAAATGCAAATTACAACTCGATGTAATTTTCTCACACTTCATTATTTAATAAACACCGGAAATGCGAATTACACCTTAATGTAATTCTCTCACATTTCAATACCTCACCATCCTGAATCACTGGTTCCCAATGGGATTTTATTCATCGCTGATCACAACAACCGGGAACCCTCACAGATGATTCAGAATTCACTCCACCACTAGAACTATATTATAGGTCCCAGCTAGTATGCGGTTCCCATTAAACCGTACTAAGTTGCCCACTAGACCAAAATGTAAATTTTAGCCATCGCAACACAATAAATATGTATCATCACTCTTTCTATCACATCCATAGTGCCAATAATATCAGATAAATCTCTATATTTAATAACTGATATAAACTCTTCATATGATAATATCTCATGCATATTCTTCATCATTAAATCATGTCAAGAGCATATAAATAATAACATGAAACATCACATAAAATCATCATGCATTTTTATTTCAAAAAGCATCAAAGTTCGCGACTACTGATTGCGGGTTTCATGAAATTCGCAAGCCAAAGCTGCGAAGTTCAGAAGTTCGCAGGTTATGGTTGCGAGTTTCAGAAATTCGCAGGCTATGGTTGCGAGTTTCAGAAATTCGCAGGTTATGGTTGCGAATTTTATCTGATTCTCGCAAGCCAAGGCTGCGAGATTCGTTCACTGCTCATCATCATCTACCTCTCATTAAGCTGTTTCTTACCAGATTAAGCATTAAGCACATAAAATGATATTTAAGCTCAATAAACACATACACAATTGTTTACATGTTAAGTTTTAAGCAAGAATCAATTAAACTCACCTGATATGAAGTCACCCTTCTTTTAATCATTTTTAATCTCGTAAGGACTTCTTTCTCCACTACCACAGTTTACTCTTTGATTCTTCAAACCAACACCATATTTATAGAATTCCAAGCAATTCCTTTCTTTCTTCTCTTTTCTCGTTTTCTCTATCTCAATCTCTCTCGGCTCTCCTTTCTTTTCAAAACCGAAACACACACCACAACTCACACTTACAATTAGTCTATAAAGACTAAGGGTTTGACACCTCAACCCTTAATAACATGAGTCACCCCAAACTTTCAAAACCAACCCCCAACTTCAACTAGTTGTCATAATGAACCCTCAAACTTTAAAGGAATAACAATACACACCTCATGCATAAATAAAACTCATAATAATAACCCTTAAGTTAATATTCTCAAAAGAAATCTTTAAACTTTCAACATTTGTATTTTAACCCTAATGGAATTTATAATACTCTATATAATTCAAGGTTACTCCAAATACAAATACTTTCTAAATCTTATTAAAATATTAATAACAAAATTTAGGATGTTACAAGAAAGATACGAATTGGAATTGTGGTAAGGGTTTTGAATCACCCTACTTGTTCTTCTTAAAATCAGTTGGTAACATAAGTTGAATCATCTTTCCATAGATTGTTGAATCAGAGAAGGAAGGAATTTGGATTGTTGGGTTAAACTTCAATCAGGTGAGTCCATCTCTTCATTTAAAACATTAAAGTTGAAATTGAATCAAATTGTGTGTATAAACTGTCTGAATGAATTGGTATAATTGTTTAGAAATGAAACCGATCAATAAGTTGTATTTTAGATGAGCTTTTGTGCTAAAATTGAAGTGAATCGATGACCCTGTATCGAAGTCACGGTATTAGAGAATTCCGGAACTGGGTAAATTGGATCCGGAATTTGTGGGTTCCGGAACTGGTATTGGGATCCGGAATTGGTGGGTTCCGGAACTGAGTTTGGGATCCGGTATTTAAATTCCGGAAGTGGGATTTTGGATCCGGTAAATGGAATTCCGGAAGTGGGCTTTTTGGATCCGGTATCAAAGGATTTCCGGAATGAGCCTTTGGGTTCGGTATTAAATGGTTCCGGATTGAGCTTAGGATCCGGTTACCTTGGAATTTAATTAGAGATCGGGTTTTCATTTTAGAATCCGAATTTGAATTAAGTTTCGGTCTCAAGTGGGTTTCGGTTCTGGATAAGTTCCGAACTTTGAGTTCGGAATACTTTTCCGGATATAGTTTCCGGATGCATTATCTGGTTAAGCATTTCTAAAAAAATTCTAGGGGCGCTGCCCCCAGACCCCGCAAGGGCGTTGCCTCTTGACCCCATCCGCTAACCGGGTAGCGGAACCCCCGTGCTAAGTCGCCGAAGGGGGAACAATTGAGGATGAGGATACGATAGGTTATCTAGTATTCTTAGAGTTGAGAATATGATACGAGATGGGGCGTGATATGTTGTTATGCATATACGCTAGTAAAGTGTAATGGATCCATATGCACTGATTGTATTTGTAACGAGGAATAGGCATAAAGTAATTTGTAATTTCCGTTGACCTGTAATGTGGAATAGGCATAAAATAAATTGTAATTCCCATTTCGTAAAGGTGTTGTGAAATGAGGAATAGGCATAAAGTAAATTGTAATTCCAATTTCACGGTGTGACGTGAAACGCGGAATAGGCATAAAATAAATTGTAATTCCCGTTTACGTGGAAATGGAGAATAGGCATAAAGTAAATTGTAATTCTCATTTCGCAATATAGAAATCGAGGAGTAGGCATAAAGTAAATTGTGATTCCTGATTTCTACGGGAAGGTAAGAGATAGGGATAAAGTAAATTGTAATCTCTACTTCCACTCCAAGAAATAGGCAGAAAGTAACTTGTAATTTCTTGGATATGAGCGATGATCTAGAATCTGCAATGATTCGTTGTAGGCTCTTGAATATGATGTTATGATTTTCTGAATGTTAGTCATACTCATGGGATCGGATATGTTCCCGTCATTATGAGACGAGTACGAGTACGGTAAGAATGGTGACAACCCAGGTTTGTTTATATGCTTTGGATATCTGAGTTTTCAAAGCTGTTAATGTTTTAATTTGAATTTGGATGTTCTCACTAGGCGTAAGCCTAATCGTTCAAATTAAATTTTCTTACCAAGTACGAGCTCGGGGAAGTAATGGGAAGTGGGACGAGTGCTTTTGGTATTCAACTTTTGAGGATAAGCGGAGAACTTCGATGATGCAAGGAGGCTTTTGATGAATTGCTTAGATAACCGAGTTAATCTAATTATAGTTGACATGATTAGATTAATAGGTTATTTAGAGAGTTCGATTTGTGTATAAATGAACCCTCATAGTTCATTCTCTACTTATATATAAAGGTTTGGATGATTTTCTGATTTACCTTGTTAAATTTAAAGATTTAAATTGGCCTTGATTTTAGGGTGTTACATAATGCAGGAGAATGAGAATAAGAATGAGCATTTCATTGATGTTGTTTGGTTAAACCAATATAATTAATAAAAAAATGTTTTATATGATATTTTTAATACAAATATGACTTCCAACATGAAAATAAAAAATATTTTTCATTCAACATTGAGAAATGGAGGGATGCATGAGAAAAAATGACTGAGTGGGAATAAAACTTTCATTCCCCCAATTTGGTTAGGAATGGAAATTAATGGGTTTTGGGTAATGAACTCATTATATTATATCAAACCAAACAGCAGTTTTCATGAACATTCTCATTCCTTTCCCTGAATACCCACTTCAATCTGTTAAATTAGGGATATTTCAATCATTTTATCTATTTTACTAAAAAAAATTAAGATACAAGTAAAACTTATATACGATAAAAAAAAGTGGTAAACAAAAACAATGGTTGTCTGTTATAATTTCGATAATATAATGACAACCGGTAAAATTTGAACAAAATCACATGGACGATTGATGTAATGGACTCAATTTAACACAAACAACAATGGAAATCCATAATTTCTCTTATTGGCATACAAAGTCAACAAGACATGATTCAAGAATTCATGAAGCATATAAAGAAGAATAATAAATTAGTTCATTGGTTGGTTGTAGATGGATGAAAGTTTAAAGGGCATTTGATAGATTTGGAATTTGTAACACCCCATATTTTTCCACTCTTGTGTTTTTAGAATAAAATGGAAATTTTGGTGGCCAAAGTGTGAAACTTAGAACTTAAGTGGTCAAGGGGTGAAATCAAGAGTTTGGATAAGATGAAAACCCTATGTTCTTCATTTAAGTGTTGGTTCATACATTTGGGAGAAGAAATAGGGAGAGTGGAGTTAGAGAGCCAAAACCCTGATTTGGGAGTGTGGAAGAAGGATGACTTCAAGGATTGATGGTAGTATCTTCAAGGTATGATTTCTTCTTCTTCTTCTCTATGTTTGGCTAGTCTAGCATATGATTTGGGGATTGAATAATCCATTTGTTGGTTGAGTTTTAATCCATAAGAATGAAGGCAAATGATTTTGGGATTGATTCCCTATGAGTTTTAATCATTTCAGTAAGAAACTTCTTCATGTTTACTTAGTAATCTTCATTTTTCTATGGATTGAGTTTTTGGAGTTTGAGGTTTGAATTCATGAATCACTAGATGGATTTGATGGGTTTTATGATGTTTTAAATGTTGGTTGTCGATTTTTAATGCTTTGGTATCTAAAATATCGATTTGGGAGACTTAGAACTGGTTTGGGAAAGTTTGGGGATGAGAAACCCTTGGTTTTGGGAAGAAAGCTCGTGAAGGGGGCAGACCAGTGCTCTGCGCGCCTGGCTGCGCGTTTGGAGGCGCGCCACCAGGGGCGCCAAGCTCTGGCCCCCAAACCATCTTTCTGTTTCGTTGTTCGTTCGGGTCTAGGATCGAGGCTTCGATTGGAGGGATGTTTTGGGGGTTTGTTAAGGATGTTTTGGGATGTAATTAGATGGTTTAACACCACTCTTATAATGTTAATTCAGGTGTTCGGTTTGAACTAAAGTGTGTCCCGAAGCGTGTATCGAGGTGCTAAGGCTAAGGTGAGTTCCCTTACCTTCTTTGTGTGAATGAAATGTTTTACGAAAAGTTTTCATAACTGATTATGGTTACGAGCATGTTGACCTTATTAAACTATTTGAAAGGTTTTATATTACGTGATGTGAAAACGTTTATTAAAGCATGCGAGTTGTTTATACGTTCATTTCTACGTAAATGTTGATTGCATGCTGTTGGGATGTTGTTGCTATGTGTGGTGTCGGGTTGCACAGTGGAGAACTATTATTGATGCCCGAATGCCGTGCATGGCTTTGTAAGGTGATGAATGTCGTGCCTGTCTTTGTAAGGTGATAAATGTCGTGCCTGGCTTTGTAAGGTGAATGTCGTACCTGGCTTAATAAGGTGATGAAAGTTGAGACCACTGTGCAATACCCTTATGTGGAGTCGAGCTTTTGAATTGGAATTTCCGTTTATTGTTATAACGGTTGAATGTTTTATACTACTGTTTGTGTGGAACTCTTTTAAATAGGGAATTCACTAGACCTCATGGTCTAACCCTCGTTTTTCGAAAACTAAAACCATTTTCAGGTGTTAGTCGTGTATGGAGTTTCATCTGATGATGTTGGAAGGTCGTGTCGTGGTAGAAGAGCTAGAGGCTAGTGAAGACTTGTAGATTACCGTTGGGCTTCCTGTAGAATCTCGGTTGTGAAGGTGTTTTCCGCTGCGAGTTTAGAGTAGAACTGATGTAGATTATATTCTTTGGTACCGTTTTTGGTTGTAACGTTGTCAATTGCATTTTATTTAATTTGGGTTGTTACAAATGGCACCAGAGCCATAGTTTAAGAGATTTAGGTGACCGGATGGGCCTAAACTTAAACTGTGGAGTAGAGTAGGACACAACTGAGATATAGGAAAGACCTTAATCGTAGGATATCTTGACAATGGTAGTGAGGACTCTCATGTAAGGTAAATTCAAATCGCATCTGGCCAATGCTATTATGAATTTACAGGTGCATGGGCGTAATCAATCGCTATTGTCGGGATGAGTGGTGAGTGTGGCGGTATGTAGAAGGTTCTAACCTTGTATATGATAGCAAGGAGTTGATGTGTCATGGGAGATCCCTTGTGTTGTGATGTTTGTAACTTCTAGAAGAAGTGTTGTCTGGAATGTTAATGAGCTGTCTTGAGGTAAACTCTCTGGGATAGGAAGTGAGAATTAGGTTGGCATCTTGAAAACCTTCAATTCAAGATCGAGTGAGGGAATCTAGTCTTGGATTCCTTAGTCAATCGGTTTAGTGGCAAGATTAATGAATGAAAGTTATTAGTGTGGTTTTGGAGGTATGCATAAGAGTAGGAAGTGGGATAACTGGTCAGTTTGGTAAACCATGTTGAGCGGTCGATCAGGTGGGTTGTGAAACACTTGTACTACAAGTTGTAGCATAAGTAAGAAAGCGGTTGTTGGTCATAGTATGGTATCAGTGAAGAGTTGAAATAAGTGCAACGGTTGACTTGGTTAGAGTGAATAGCCTTCAATTGCATATCGAATTTCATGCATTATGCCATTAAACGTATTACACCAGTTCTTTCATGTTAAAAGCATGTACGTGCATGACAGGTCTTCTTGTTTTGGGAAATAAGTTGACGCGTGCGAGCGCGTGTTTTCTTTAAAGTAAAAGACAAACTTGTTTTCATTATACGATAAAGCTTTGAACTTAGAGATCTACGAATTATTTCACGCTTTTAATTGTGGAGAGAATCTTCGTTACGAAAATATTGAAACGTTTTATTGCGATGTTTCGATTTATAAACAAAAAGAGTATTGACTCGTTATTATTATTATATGAACGAGTGTTGGAATTGACAGACCCACTTTGGGTAAGTGATTTCGTTCGGAAATTTTCCAGTCGTATGTGAAAGGGTTTCATTGGAGACAACCGTTGTGTCGGCGTCGATTTGGATGGACAAGGTTACGAATTATCGTAAGCGTGCCAGCGAGCGATCCTTGCGGTCGTTGTGTGTTACTATTCATCTTGAGTGGTGTTGTTTCATGCATACTCAAGCTTGTTGTATGATTTTGTATCTACTGCGTTTTTTTTAAAGAGTGCAAAATGATTTCAATCGTTGTGTCATTGTGCATGAAGGCTATGAACTCGCTAGGTCGGGGAGGGTATTACGATTGAGGTCAAGGAAAGGCTTTGGGAGTTGAATTGTCAGTTGAATAAGATGTGGTCGAGTTGTGACCTTAGCGTTGCCGTTAGAGGAGGTGGGTGAATACCGAGGGCCTCGGGCGGAGATAGATCGCGAGGAGTTGACGAGAAACGAGAATTGGTTTGAGGAATTAGGAGAAGTAAGTTCCTACGGGAATCCCTGTCTGTCGTGAGGCGGCTGGGCAATTACGTGTCGACTGTCGATGTTGAAATCAATGACTGTTCTGTTGGATGATTGTCAGGAGGCTGGTATTGGAGAAGTAACCATGGTGTGGTTATCTTGGGAGTCTTCTTGCAAAGATGTAGGAAGTTGTTAGAAGAAAGGCGTGTATCCGGCATGACGCTGGACCACCTTGTGTGAGTGTTTCGGAAGTGAAAGATTGTGGTAGCATAAGTGATTTCTTGTGGGGCTTGATGAGCCATATAAGAACGAAATGAGTAGTGTAATTGAAGCGGGTATGCTTTGATTAGATGATCTTGACATGTGATTAGTCGAGACCCGGGGAAGGCAAGTCGGGAACGTTTTTGCTTCAATGAAATGGTGTTATGGGTAGCACGAAGGAAGTAATATCTTTTGTGTGTGTAAATACATCATGAAGGCTTGTTTGCAATGTGGTCATGTGGTGCGATAGTGGTGCGAGGAAGTAGTAGTACTTTATACTGAAGGAACGTGTAGGTCATAGATGTAACGATGGTTTGTCGTAGTATCGAAGTATTCAACAGTGGTGAGTGTGCTCGATAGAGGTGTATGGTTTTCAGGCAGTGTGCGTTCATACTATTTGAGGTCAGGAGATTGAGTTGCGGTTGGTGACTGGATGAAAGGAGAACCCTTGTTCTTCTCGATCCCATTAGATTTTGGGTGAGTTTTCATACTTCACTTGAATGTCGAAGAGGATACTGTAACCGTTAAGCTATGGTGCTTCATTATGATGTTTAGTCAGGAGCGTTGGAGTATTCCGTGGATGTAAAGAAATGCAATGAGTGGGTCGACTGCGATGGAGAGTTAGGAACTCGTGGTAGTTCTCGGTGTTAAGTACCTTGCGAGAACTTGGCTAAAGGTCTTGACTGATGATTTTGGAGAAACCGTTCTTTTGGACTATAGCGGTGTGTGATGGGCGTTCCGTGCAAGCATGAGAGGAAATGATGACGGTATGTCAGATCAAGTATAGGCAGGCTCGCGGTAAGAAGATGTCATGAGACACTGGAAAGGCGGGCTATGATTAAAGAACGGTTATTTGAAGAGCATGAGGAAAGGAATCATTGTGGATGCCATGGTTAAAGAGTTGAGAGAGCTAATTTCATGCGACCAATCTAAAACTGGCTCGTGTTAGCGAACCATTCTTTTAAAGCATTTTAATGTTGTCAAGTTAGAATGGAAACAGGTGGGCGAATGTGGTGCCCAGGTTGAGAGACCTTGGGATTAGATTCGGTATTGTCGGGAAGAATGTTTCATGTGAGCGTGTCGTTCAGTATTCGATTAGTTGGAATAGTTTGAGTGAACTTGGTCACTCCTCCTTGTGTGAGGGCAAGTGAATATCTGGCGGTAGTTCCTAAGTAGTGGAATCATTAAGTGGATGTTGTAGGAAACATAATTGTGCGTCCGTAAGGTTGGATCGGCTTGAGTGAGAGGATTATGCGGCTGTTAAGCTGTGCAAGTCTTCTTCATATAAGTCTGTGTGAAAGCGGGACATGGTGTGATCAGTAATTGGTATCTGTGTTGCATGTATGATCCAGTGTGGTTTCAAGAAATGTTTTTGTGCTAGACGAATGCTATGTTGGCAGGATTGCGAACCTTTCTTTTCTCTTGGAAATAAATGTTATTATGTGAGAAGAGTTCGGTATCGATATGAGGGCGATCTGGTGTAATGTCGATGAAGGGAGTGGTCAGTGTCCGCTTAGAGATTCGGGTTGTTGCGGCGTTGACTCGAGTAGAGTCGTTTTCTCTTAAGAGAGTATTCTGGTGTGAGTAGTATGATTGATCGAAGAAATTGCAAGTGTGTATGGTTGGGCATGCTACCGACCTGAGAATGTGGTAGTTGGCTGAGGAGCGATGCCAAAGAATGTTGTACGTTATCGGTTATGATCAGGAGAGGGATGGATAAGTGAATGGGAATAAGAGGATTGGATTGGAAAGGATGAGTAATTTCAATCTCAAGTCGGGAGAACAGTTGGGTGGGAAAACATTCCCATGGTTTGGAGTAGTGTGTTTCAGTAGGAGAATGAATTGGACCACCTTGTAATGGAGTGGTGGCAGTTATCGAAAGGATTGGGGGGAAATATTGAATGAATTAATTGTACTCGGTGTAATTTTGGAACATTTTTGGTGTGTTTCACGTCCCTATGTTGGGGAGTGTTGGTTGAAATCTCGGTGCGGTGTTACCATTGTAAGTAGCGCGAAAGGATGAAGAGTGGGATTTTGTTGTGTCGTTAGGAGCGAGCATTGGGTTGGCTGGTCGTAAATTTGAAAGACAAAGAAGTGGATCTTGTAGAAATGTATTTGCAACTCCCTAAGAAATTTTGTTTGGGTGACGTGAGTATCGAAAGTCGGAAGTTAACTCCAAATTGCGGCATGTGTCCGACAATGGAATTCCGAGGACGGAATTCTGATAAGGGGGAGGTGATGTAACACCCCATATTTTCCCACTCTTGTGTTTTTAGAATAAAATGGGAATTTTGGTGGCCAAAGTGTGAAACTTAGAACTTAAGTGGTCAAGGGGTGAAATCAAGAGTTTGGATAAGATGAAAACCCTATGTTCTTCATTTCAGTGTTGGTTCATACGTTTGGGATAAGAAATAGGGAGAGGGGAGTTAGAGAGCCAAAACCCTGATTTGGGAATGTGGAAGAAGGATGACTTCAAGGATTGATGGTAGTATCTTCAAGGTATGATTTCTTCTTCTTCTCTATGTTTGGCTAGCCTAGCATATGATTTGGGGATTGAATAATCCATTTGTTGGTTGAGTTTTAATCCATAAGAATGAAGGCAAATGATTTTGGGATTGATTCCCTATGAGTTTTAATCATTTCAGTAAGAAACTTCTTCATGTTTGCTTAGTAATCTTCATTTTTCTATGGATTGAGTTTTTGGAGTTTTGAGGTTTGAATTCATGAATCACTTGATGGATTTGATGGGTTTTATGATGTTTTAAATGTTGGTTGTCGATTTTTAATGCTTTGGTATCTAAAATATCGATTTGGGAGACTTAGAACTGGTTTGGGAAAGTTTGGGGATGAGAAACCCTTGGTTTTGGGAAGAAAGCTCGTAAAGGGGGCAAACCAGTGCTCTGCACGCCTGGCTGCGCGTTTGGAGGCGCGCCACCAGGGGCGCCAAGCTCTGGCCCCCAAACCATCTTTTCGTTTCGTTGTTCGTTCGGGTCTAGGATCGAGGCGTCGATTGGAGGGATGTTTTGGGGGTTTGTTAAGGATGTTTTGGGATGTAATTAGATGGTTTAACACCACTCTTATAATGTTAATTAAGGTGTTCGGTTTGAACTAAAGTGTGTCCCGAAGCGTGTGTCGAGGTGCTAAGGCTAAGGTGAGTTCCCTTACCTTCTTTGTGTGAATGAAATGTTTTACGAAAAGTTTTCATAACTGATTATGGTTACGAGCATGTTGACCTGATTAAACTATTTGAAAGGTTTTATATTACGTGATGTGAAAACGTTTATTAAAGCATGCGAGTTGTTTATACGTTCATTTCTACGTAAATGTTGATTGCATGCTGTTGGGATGTTGTTGCTATGTGTGGAGTCGGGTTGCACAGTGGAGAACTATTATTGATGCCCGAATGCCGTGCCTGGCTTTGTAAGGTGATGAATGTCGTGTCTGGCTTTGTAAGGTGATGAATGTCGTGCCTGGCTTTGTAAGGTGAATGTCGTACATGGCTTAATAAGGTGATGAAAGTTGAGACCACTGTGCAATACCCTTATGTGGAGTCGAGCTTTTGAATTGGAATTTTCGTTTATTGTTATAACGGTTGAATGTTTTATACTACTGTTTGTGTGGAACTGTTTTAAAGATGGAATTCACTAGACCTCATGGTCTAACCCTCGTTTTTCGAAAACTAAAACCATTTTCAGGTGTTAGTCGTGTATGGAGTTTCATCTGATGATGTTGGAAGGTCGTGTCGTGGTAGAAGAGCTAGAGGCTAGTGAAGACTTGTAGATTACCGTCGGGCTTCCTGTAGAATCTCGGTTGTGAAGGTGTTTTCCGCTGCGAGTTTAGAGTAGAACTGATGTAGATTATATTCTTTGGGACCGTTTTTGGTTGTAACGTTGTCAATTGCATTTTATTTAATTTGGGTTGTTACAGAATCGAATTCAATGATTATAATTTTCTACCTCGAATTTGATTGGCAGGATTTCAAATTGAATCTCTAAATGCATTAGAATTTGCATGTTTGGTTGACAGAATTTAGTTTCAGAATTAAAATAAAATAAATAATAAATGACCAAATATCCCTATATGATGATAATATTATTTGGCCGTAGCGATGATGGGAGAGTAGATAAAAAAAATGGGTAGAATAGAAATTAAATTCCATCAGATTCCAGAGCAATACAAGGGGCCTAATTCGTTAAGTAAAATGATTCATCAAGAAAAGTCGCCTGTCCATCCCTCCTTATACCTTAATTACCTGTCCATCCAATAATAACTTAACACCTAATCAACTTCTACATTAAATAGTTAATTAGTTTTAAGATCATTAACAACACCGTTAAACCTTCCGTAAACCCAAAGTCCCCTAAACACCCTCCCACTTCTACCCCATCTATCTCTCTCAGTCTCATGTATATATACATAATCAAGATTCTCTTTCTAAATTTAGTTTAAGTATTTATCGTATAATTAAACTATTTTTCTCTCACATATTTATTTTAGAAAAAAATATAAAAAAAGACGTTTCTATTTTGCTTATTTTGCTTATAATTTAATTAGACGGTACCAATTTTTTCCAAATTAAATTTAGTTCATCTCATTTTTATAAATATATATATATATATATATATATATGATTAATCTTATGGTTTTTAAACACCAAACCCTATTTAAATTATTACATTTTTTGTTTAATTCTAAGTTTTAGGAACATATTTTTAAAATAAAGTTTAAATGTATGCTTTTTAATTATTTGGTTTAGTAATGTTAGAGCATCTCCAACAGCTTCTTTAAAATAGAGAAAATGTAACTTTTGTTCTCTAAATTGCTCCAACAGCTTCTTTATATGGTTTCTAAAATAAAGAAAACTCGAAGTTTAGAGAATTCTCTAAAACTTGGTAGATGGAGAGAGAAGTTATTTTTTTATTCATTTCACTAATAGAATTGAGTTATTATTATTTTTTACAAATTCTATATAAAAAAATGCATTGGAATAAAAGCATAGATCACAAATGTTTAGCAATGTTCTATAAGTCACAAAGATTGTTTTTTTATGCGATCCTTACCATTAAAAACTCATAAAGCAATATGCTTCTCGATGAACATATTCGCTATTCTTCTCTATTAAACATGCCTAAAGCTCTCTTCAATTCAAGATTTTGGCACATGAGAATGAATTCAAGAAATTAAAAAACAACGAATCATCTGGAACTAAATGCCTAAGGATATTTAAGAATACTAACCAAACAATAAAACATCATTAAATCTAAAATTCTTTAACCTTACCGGGCACAACACCAAATAACTTCACCTTCAACATTAGGAAATTTGAAAGCGGAACAACGAAAGATGTGGCAACCTCAGCCACTGAGAACACCATACGCAATCCACCCAACACCTCATCCTCGACAGTGCACCATGAGTTTCACCACAACCTTCAGCTTTCCAATCCCCATCAACATACACTTTAGAGCATCTCCAACAGCTTCCCTAAATTTTTTCCAAAATGGGGAAGCAAAAGTCAAAATCCCCAAAAAAATTTGCTTCCATCTCCAACAGATTCCCCATTTTAGGGATTTCTAGTTTTGGGGTATTCTCCAAATATGGGGAAAATTTTAGGGAATCTCCAACTTTCTCCAAAATGGGGAAGGGTTTGGGGAAGCTGTTGGAGATGAGTTTAGGACCAAAATCCCCATATTCCCCATTTTCTCCAAAATGGGGAAGCTGTTGGAGATGCTCTTAGCCTCTACTTTCACTCTATGTTGCATTTGATACAACTGAAACAACCATATCTGATATCTGTTGCACCAATTAGGCCCTCGAGCAAAGATAACATCTGATGTAAAACCATGCATGTAAATTAGAATCACAGTTAGAGATGATAAATTTAACTCCGGTAACATCCCTAGCAAAATACGGGAGTCTTTCCTTCCCACTCGTAAGACCACCTCCTATACCATTTATTGCATTCGACAATAGCAGATATCAAGATTAAAAACAAACTTTAAAACCCAATACTAACATAGAACACATTAGGAAAAAAAAACTCAATGGCCATCAAATTGAAAAAATCCAAATTAACTAATGAGCAATGAATACCCAAAAAAAATAATGAAGATTACGAACTTGAAAAAATTACTCTCCATGATCACATTTTATTAGAGGTTTGAAGAACCCAATCAACTGTATGTTTGGTTCAGCACCTGTTTATGTATCATGGGTGACATGCTACTTTTTATTTGTGCAGCATGCTTGGAAAAACACAACTCAATATTTTGTGTTGCTGATTGTGAACATAGCAAAAGAGAAGAGTGGAGAACTTGATAGAGAAAGAAAGTTGGGTAATAACTAAGAAGTAAATCTTATTGGTTTTCGTGTTCTTTTAAATATTGGTTGGCATTCCATTTGACATATAACACATCTAAACACACACACACACATGTTAAAACATCATGAAACCGATTCAAAATCTATTTCTTGATTCACATTCACAATGCATATTGTAAGGAATCATGTTCAATCCAAAAGTTTTGGCATATATACCCTCAATTATGCATTGTGAATGCGAAGGATCGTGTGAGGAGTTGGGGTTAACGTGAGAAGCGTGAGAAATGGATCTAAATCGTTGATCACTTTTAATCAGACGCCCTCCTATGAATTGCGCTTTAGAAGTGAAATGATCTAGTGCATCTCGGTGTATCTTATCTCGGTGCATCTCATCCTAATGTGCGTCTATTTCTCATCCAACGGTTCATAACCACTTCTCACGCTTCTCACATTAACCTCAACTTCTCACCGGAACCCAACCCTTATGTATAATGAGTTAAACTATTAAAGTCTCATGCTTTAAGACCCCGTCACTTAAATAAATAAATAAAACCCAAAAGAAATATCACACAAACAAATGTTCTTACTTTTCTTCCTTAATCTGTACTTGGAAATCGGTAACCGAGAAATTCGGGCCGCTGATATTCCTCTGTTTTCAACACCAAGGGCTTCACCTAAGTTCAACAATTCCTTCACACACACACACACACACACAAAATCATGTTTTAACAGAAGTTATTTCATAAATAAAAGAAAATTTAAAACATGTACCTCATATTGCATATTATCAGGATCAATGGAGTCTTGTCCCGAATCCGAGCTTGCAGCCTGGGCCCACCATTAAACACCAAGATTAATAAACATATAAAAGCGGGCGAGTAAAACGTTAAACCCCAAATAAAAGTATCCATACCATCGAAGGAGGAGTTGCTATACGACTTTCTGTGCTACGTGCACAACATGTAACAATAGCATGTTTACAGATATTTGTACATTTCAGGATAAATATTTGCCATAGACTTGAGTTTTATTTCGGTTTAGAGCGAAAGAATAAATGGGATAAAGTTCTAACACACCACTTGAACAGATCGAGCCAAAGAAGACCTTCGTTAAGCACGTTATATGATTAAAGGGTCTTAATCTTGATTCGGCTAAATGTAAGTTGAATCTAACTCATGGCGTAATTCAAGAACCACAAAAGGTAACATCTTGATGTTTAAGATTACCTGTTGTAAGAGAACCTCTTCGTAACTAAGACCATCGTTATCATCTGAAAAGAGTTCTGTTAAATTCTCAGCAATTACATTCAGAAGAGAACCTCTTCGTAACTAAGACCATCGTTATCATCTGGAAAGAAGCTAAAGAGAAATGAGAGTGTTATCAACATTCCATACACGATAGAAGTAGCATTTTTTTGTTCCACCCCCCAAAAAGAGAAGATACTAACAAAAGATTGCATCATTTCACCTTGCAAGTTGCAAACTTGTTACAACAAACAAATCAAATTGTGGTGTAAATGGCATGGTAACTCTCTTAGTCTTTGGCAAGTCATGCAGGTATGCAATTGTATGTGAGAGAGACTTAGAAATCAACTTTAATTGGTTTATTGTAAAAAGTGAGATGTACTCCAAAATAGATACATTCCTAATTCTTAAGTATGATCATCATGCATTTCCAATATTGCCTTCAACTAAACAAAAACCTCACGCTTATTTCTGAAAGCAGATTGATTTTAGGAAACAGATATACATTTAAAACATCCTTAGAACTATAAAGTCAATAAAGAATATCCTCAAAGATGTCCCAACATAGGTTCCTCTTTTGTAATTTTCTAGTCTCAACAAAATCTTATTCCAAATTTTACTTTATGTTTATTTTCCTAAATCACACTTTGTTAATTTGCATTTGTTCATGTGTGAATATGATCATAAAGATAAAGTTAATTTGAACAAATAAATAACTTCTACTAACGATGCATCCAAAACAAATCATCAGCTGTACAAAGACACATACAGAAAAGATAAGAAGATCGACTAAACACAATCCACATAATATTCCTAATTTACGCCTCTTTTAAAATCTAAAAAAAACTGTAATAAAAAAAGAACAATTTATGAATCCGATCAGAGATGAGTAAATCGGTGAACTGACCTTATAATGCAACTTTTGCCGGAAACAGACCGCCATCTGGAGAAACTCCGTTTGAAAATCGGAATCGTGGATACGTTATCGAGAAGGATACGATGGAGAAAAAAGGTATACCTGCAGAGTCAATCGTGAAAGAGTTCAAGAAGAAGAAATCGATGGGTGTTGGAAATCCTTGCAAGAAGTGGTGCGTTCATATTTGCAGAAGTGGATCCGACGCAGAGAAAGAACCCTGGGTGAAGGGGGATTTGGGGCGGGGCGTGGCGGGGCGGAGGAGGCTAAAAAACCCGAACGAAGGAGAAAAAAAGAAAAGAGGGAGGTCTGGGCTGAGGAGGTGTCACGTCATGGCCTTTGGTTTTTGTTTTTATATATGTATTGATGATTTTAGAAAGATTATAGATAATTCGTTGGAGATGCTTTTAGTGATTTCTCATAATTATAACTTGTTGACATGGAATTTAATCATTATACCAAATATTGATTACATTTTATATATGATAAATGACTTAACATGTTTTGTATTTAACTATTATGTCAAATACTTGTTTTATTTAGTGTTAAATCGATTAATATTAGTTTAATTGAGTTATAGTGTTTGATATTGGTTGTTCTAAATTTGTACATTTGGTTTATGTCTCGTTTCATTAATTTTATAATAAACAATATGTACAAATTTTTTATGTCTAAGAATAAAGATTTCAGTGATCAACATTATATATAAGATCATCATATTCAATTTAAAGTAAATTTATAATATAAATTGTCATTTAAATTAAAAAAAACCTTAATTATTGATATTAAGATTAATTATAACTGAAAAAATAGATAACATTATGGATGAAAAATAACGAGAGAGATTTTTTTTCTTTCTTTCTAAAATAGTAAAATAAATGTGAAAGGAAAATCATTTAATTAGAGAGAGAGAGAGTTTAGGGGACTTGGGGTTTATCTTTTAAAATTAACTAATTATTTAATGTAGAAGCTGATTAGGTGTCAAGTTATTAATGGATGGACAGGTAAGGTATAGGAAGGGATAGCCAGGTGATTTTTTTTCCCCAAAGAACAAATGCATGTAATTTAAAAAAATTAAAAAAAAATGAGTATAAATATATGAATCTCCACTTTGGCTTCCACAATCAATTGCTTAATTGCCTTCCTTCACCATGGCTTTCCATAGCACCAACCCATCCATAACCTACGACTCAACATCCTCCAAGTATCATGTTAACTACGACGGCAAAACGATCTACACAACCGTCACCACCAAAGCCGCCACCGCTGATGAATGGGTGGACGAAATCCTTTCGCTCCATGCCAACCACCCAATGGTGGTGGTGGGCTTGGATGTCGAATGGCGGCCCCACCCAATCCGATCCATGAGCAATAAATCCGCCACCCTTCAACTATGCATCGACACCAACTGCTTAATCCTCCAACTCTTCTACATGGACGAAATCCCAGAATCCCTGAAAACTTTTCTTCTAAACCCCAAGTTTACTTTTGTGGGAATTGAAGTCGAGGAAGATATTTTGAAGCTCAAGAATGAATACGGGTTGGATTGTTCTAAAAGTTCAGATATTCGGGAGGTGGCAAAGAGCAAGTGGCCGGGGAGGTTTCGTCGGCCGGGTTTGAAAGATCTTGCAATGGAGGTGGTGGGGATTATCATGAAGAAGCCAAAGCATGTTTGCATGAGCAATTGGGAGGCAAGAGTGCTTAATGAAAACCAAGTGGAGTATGCATGTATTGATGCTTATGCTTCATACAAGATTGCTCACAAACTTCTTCTTGAAGATTAATTAAATAAGGCTTCTTTTGGACAATGATGCAATGTTATGTGTCATTTGGTTTTTTTTTTTTTTTTTTGGTAAGGTTGTTTTTTAAAAACAATGCTATTAATTATGGTATGAATGTGAAATTTTAAATATGCCTTTGGTTGTTTTGTGTTTGTTACCTTGGATTGTAATTTATATAATCTAATATGAAATGTGTCATATGAAAATTTTAAGTTTATATTTAATTAATGATGTCGTTTCTGTTTTTTTTTTCTCCTTACATGGCCATTTTCATTGCCGTCATCGTCTAACGTATATATCCTTGTTATTCCAATGCCAAAAGGACAATTTTATGTAGGAATGATCGGTGTCACAATAAGATGTATTATATCAAAATTTGGAGAACATTATACTTTTTGCAGATGCAAATATGCAATACACTTTTATTTGATGCATAATTGGTCGTAACTTATCTTATTGACACACGAAGATTTGTTTGGGGATTTTTTTCATTCAAAAAAAATGTTACAAAGCTTCCAATGTTTTGCAAATTTGTTCAAATGTATGTTGAATCTTCACAACAATAAGTTAATATAACATAATATCACTATTTCGCAAGTGGTAACTCCTTAATTGGTTTCTTTTCATTTCTCTTTTCATTTTTATCAAAATGTCATTACCAAAAAAATATGAACATGGTCTGCAATTACAGGGACCAAGTCTGTAATTTTTTTCTACATCACAATAATTGGTCCTCAACTTGGGGACATTTTTTTTTACTTTTTCAACACTCCATAAATTGTGGAGATGCCACTTTTAAAGGTAGTGATATTTGGATAAAATTGTGGGAAGAAAGACTACAAATTGTAGGAGAGG
The DNA here is from genome assembly GCA_033807775.1 of Saussurea involucrata. Classification (NCBI taxonomy): domain Eukaryota; kingdom Viridiplantae; phylum Streptophyta; class Magnoliopsida; order Asterales; family Asteraceae; genus Saussurea; species Saussurea involucrata. Next base: position 222,424,787 of record CM066320.1, read on the forward strand.
AACGCATATTTGAGTTAGTTTCCCTATAATAATTCTTCTAAATGTAGAATTTAATGTAAAAACCTAATTATTTCGAGGCAAGCAAACTATATGAAAATCTAAGTTAATATTATTATTTTGGGTAAGTACTTTCAAAACCTTGTTTTGGTATATGAGATGCAATATCTTAAACACTTAAGCGCCTATTTAACCGTTAACTGGTTTTACCAAGCTAGCACGACAAATGACGTGGACAAGTTATTTAACCAGTGATTTTCTTTATTTTTTGACGGGTGTCGAGTCCGACAAATAATAAATTATTAAAATTAATCCTATTACCTCTAAACACAACGAACTATGATAGCGATCAGGGACTCGGTGTCAACCGCAAATCCAAGACGATGTCATATGCAGGTAATTTAAAACAGTAAACAAAAGGGAAAAGGGGGGGGGGGGGGGTTGGAGAGTTGGATTTTAAACTAAACATGAAAATAAAATAAGACAATTAACGATAAATAAACAAGTTCTAGTGATGAGTAAAAACATTGATTCGACTGTGCATCATTGACTCACGCTTAATTGGGATTTTCTCAATTTCATTCCAGAATAGTTATAAGTATTGATACGCATCAACACCCGACTTATCCTTAAACTAGCTAGCATGAGAAGCTCTATACATAGCACCTAACCGGTTAATCAAGTTTAGATATGCACCTAAACTCGATTAGCAATTGCATTAAAAACTGATAAGCACTATTCTTAGCCAACGATCGGACGCCGACCGTTTAGACTAAATTATACAAACCACAACATCAAACGATTAATCTAACTATCAATCGAGATGTCACTCGTTACTTATCAAAGTTAGGAACAATTACGGATTCCTAACCTTGAATAACGAATCAAAATCATATTAGAAAAAGTGAGGGCGCCTACTCAAATCAACAATCCAAAATTGGTAAATCGAATTAAACAAGTTTGCATAAATGGAAGTCAAAAGATAATTTGCATTTAACAAGTCTCAACACAATCAAAATCAATAAAGTTTACCTACTCATCACTAGAAAGGAGAACTAGCTATTCATAACTAAAAACTACAACTTACAAATTGATTGAAATAAGTAAAAGATGAAGAACCCTAGATGAACCTCCAAATTTCGTCTCTAAAACGCTCTAGATTCGATATTGATGTTCCTCCTTTGTGAAATTGCTCTCCAAAATCGTCCTCAATCGATTTCCCCACCTCAAATAACGGTTTTCTGCCATATATATACCCTCCAAAAGAAAACTGCTCCACAATACGAAATACCCACGATTTTTGGTCGGAGCGACTTGAGGCGTGGCTACAGCCACGAGAGGACGTGCACCGATGCATTTTGGGACTTGGAACAGTGCTTCCCGCGACCGCTGGCGCGGCTTGACACACCGGAAGACTCGCGGCGTGAAGAAAACGGCCGACGTTGCTGCTGTTCGACTTTGCTGCGTTCTTTCCTGCTGGACTGGGCTGCTGCTATTTGTTTTCTGATTTGGGCTGCATAAGGGCTGCCAAACTTGGGCCTTTATTTTTTTTTTCTTTTATCTTCTAATTGTGAGCCTGCCGAAAAGAAACAACCAAATATTAATTTCTCCTTTTGTTTCTTTAATTACTTCACATACACACGATACATATGGTTTGCTTTATTTTTTTTAAATTTTATTTATTTATTTCCTTTCTATTTGATTAATGGAATAAAAAAAAGGGAATACAAATCAAACCATATTCAATTCGGTGACAAAGGGATAATTTGACATTTAAAATATAGCATTTATCATTTTTTTCATCTTTTGTGTTTTACACTATAAGTTTAAATTTTACACATTTTTAAATTTATCTAGTCACATCACTCAAAATATTACGAATCTTTACAATTAAACAAAATTGTAAAATTATCCTTTTAAGTTTTATTTTAAATAATTTATCAAAAATTATTTTTATATTAATAATTTCTATGATTTTTTAATATTATTATATGATTGAATAATATATTAAAAATGTATATATATATATATATATAGATATGAAATAAGGTGGTCAATTTCTATGTTATATATTGAATTGTACATATATATATATATATATATATATATATATATATATATATATATATATATGTGTACAATTCAATATATAACATAGAAATTGACCACCTTATTTCATATCTAAATTTATCACTGTCACATCTTAAAAAATGACTCCTAGCAATCACACCGTTTACATCCTTGAATGTAATTGTTTGGCAAAAAAAAAAGTTAGCTTATAACTTAGGTATATGTTTGGATGACCATAAGCTAGTTTATAAGGTGGCTTTTCAAAACGCTAGCGAGAGTAGCGTTTCATGAGCTTATTTTGCTTTTGATTTTTTTTCTTTCAAAAATACCCTCATTAATAATAATTATTATTTATTAACTATTTTTTTAATATGTTCTTTTTGGTCATTTAAATGCTTATAAACTACTTTTTGCCAAACGTGACTTTTTCATCAGCTAGCTTGTCAGCTACCAGCTAGCTTATAAGTCAACAACTAGCTTATTAGCTACCAGCTAGCTTATAAGTCATAAGCTAGCTTATCAGCTAGTTTGCCAAACATAGCCTATACCATTTTAACACCAAACTATAATATTTATTTTTACTGTATCATATAAATTTAGAAGGTTTCAAATATAAACCATATAATTTTTATAAACTATAAAAACCAATTTTAACTATTTACCTGAACGCATTAATAGATAGCTAAACGTGGGTGCGATCGTCATTCCCTAATCTAATAAATACATAGGAGGTGTTTGGGATTGCTTATTTAAAACGACTTATGTTTTTATGTAAAAATGTTTATTAACTTATGTAGTGTCAAAATGAAGTTTTATTTAATGTGCTTGGATTAGCTTATGGTTGTATCAAAACGTAATAAGCTAATAAGTTGTTGTTTATAGGGTGTTTAGCATTGCTTATATATGTAATATAACCAAAAAAACTCATAAGTTGCTTCAAATAAGTTAATAAGCTGGAATGAAATGACTTATTAAAAACTCATTAATATCGACGACAAAACGGTATAAGCAGATTTTTTCCCTCTCATCCAAACACTAAAATTTACCCATCAACGATGACAAAACGAAATAAGTTAATAAGCAATCCCAAAAACCATCATAGTTTTAATATTATAATCTTTTATAATTATCCAGATCATAATGATGAATCTTAATTACTACTCATTAGTAATTTCATTATGTCATAAATAAAAGGGAAATTAAATAAAATACCCAAAGTTCATAATTGGCTTGCAGAAATAACCAAAATCTCGTTGGTTTTGCAAAAATACCCATTTTTCCGCAATGGATCCCACGATCGCGGAAGAATGCCCATGTGTCCCGCGGAGGCCCTCCAACTTTGGCCGCGGTTCCTGCGGAGGCCCCCCAACTATGCCCACGATACAACTATGGCCCCTGTCCCGCGGCAACTAGCCCGCGATCGCGGGATTGCCGCGACAACTGTCTGCAGGGGGTTGAAACCCTAATTTCATTAAATGCAACCCAACCTCCACCCTCCTAATCGCGGCCCTATAAAAGGAGAGGGTGGGGGGACCATCTGGCCACCACTTCCCCACTATCAAAATCTCTCAAACTCTCTCAAAAGTCTCGTGTTGCATACGCGCTCGATTTGAAGATGACTTATGTTACAAGTTTGGTATGTTTTCTTAACTTTGTTGTAGTTTTTTCTTTTTCTTTTAATTTTATTTTAAAATATATGATATGTATGTTGTTATGTGTTTGAATGTGTTATTTGTATGTTATAATTTTGTGTTTATTATAGAGTATTATGTTTTTAGATGTTAGAGTTTTTTTATAAAAATAGGTTATAGTGTTTTTTTTTATAATTATGTTAGAGTGTTTTGTTAACAAAAATGTTAGTGTTTCCCCTTTTTTTTTTAAATGTTATAGTGCTTTTTTTATAAAATTATGTTAGAGTGTTTTTTTATAAAATTGTGTTAGAGTGTTTTTTTTAAAAAGATGTTAGAGTTTTTTTTTAAAAAAGATGTTAGAGTGTTTTTTATAAAAAGATGTTAGAGTGTTTTTTATAAAAATATATGTTAGTGTCTTTTTTTATAAAAAGATGAGTGTTTTTTATAAAAATAAATGTTAGAGTGTTTTTATAAAATTAGAGTGTTTTTTATAAAAATATAGTGTTTTTTTATAAAATTACAACTTAGGTCCCTAAACTTTGGGGAATGACAACTTAGGTCCTCTAACTTTGCTAAACTACAATTTAGGTCCCTAAACTTTGGTGAATGACAACTTAAGTCCCTTATGTTTGCTAAATGACAACTCAGGTCCCCTATTTTTTATAAATTACAACTTAGGTCCCTTATATGTATATGTAACATTTTACCGAAAGATCCGTAAATGGTATGAAGATATAAAAACATTTAAATTGGCTTCACATGCCAAACTCAAATTCATTTTGGCCTCTTGCCAAAAGCAACTATAATTAACAATGTTATATTGAAATAAAATAAATCGCAACATATCTATTTGGATTTTGTCAAACAGATGTAAATAGCCCTAAGAAATGTGGGGACTTAAGCAATCCTTGTGATTCCCCTGCTACCTGGAAGTCCAATAGATTGAGTGGTTTGTTTTCTAAAACTAAAATAGAAGAGTCTTTATCAAGAAAATAAACCATACAATCAAAAGCATCTATAATTAACAATAACTATAACATCTGTGAATTTCTATGTAGGGCGATTTTTTTACATCGACTTGACGTTAAAATGCCGCGTTGGCTACGTGGTAGAGATGAGATATCGCTTCGTGGAATTAGGTGAACGGGCAGATACAGTTCAGGAGATCTTTAGAGGGACACCTTTCGGTCCATGGCTGGATCTTTCCATGAGCGGTGGCGACCCCACGCTAGTCCACATATTTCTACAGCTGGAGGTCGATTTCTCCAATCCTGATCCGGAGGAGATCTATTTTGATGTCTTCGGGCATCACATGTAGTTTGGGCGTCATGAGCTCTGTCTAATTACACGACTACTTTTTGGACCAGCACCCCCCCTTCCTCCCTTAGCAGAAATTTCCTTCGTTGGTAGGGTTTGGCATGGCGTGTCACCATCTCGTTTGAAGCTTAAAACAGTCGTGGACATGATGAAACGTGGCCTTGGTGCCCTAACCGACGATGTTGTCCGTGTATGCTTGGTGGTGATGGTGGATATGGGCTTCATGGGCCGTGAGTGGAGTCAGACTACTTCTGAGACGGTCCTTAGGGCCTTCGAGGACTTGGATTTGTTTAACAGGTATCTGTGGGGTAGCCACATTTGGACACATACATACAGACAGATGCACCGAGCCATCGTCAGACGTGCCAACAGGAATAGCAAGATGAATCTTTGTGGATTTACATACGCCTTCAAGGTTAGATAAGTAGTATAACATAAATAATAATACATACAAACTGTTTGGCTTTTCTTTTTACGTACTTGATCTTCTTGTGTAATTCCAGATATGGATCTTGGAGATGTTTCCCATCTCCCGTCAAAATTTCACCATGCGCACCGACAAGTAAATTAGGGGAACCCGTTAGGACCGGGGTGTTTCCCTAAATAGGTGGACTTGCCTTGCGTTCTTCAGCCATTCTAAAACCGTAAGTTCTTTTACTATGTTTACAATCTTGCAGGATGCCTTTTCCAGACGAATCTTGCAGGCTTCCTTTTGCAGACGAATATTACAGTCACTTTTCAGTCGAATCTTGCAGTCTCTTTTCTGACGAATCTTGCAGTGATTTATTCAGACGAATCATGCAGGCAACTTTTCAGACAAAATCTTTGACCATATCCACATCACTGATGAAGAACATACATTCTATAAGTAGATGGCATGATGAAGTAGTAATTAACAACTTGCTATCTATCTTTTATACCCTCTACACCGTTTACAAACATTCTCTCGCTTTTCTTAATACTGTGGCTGGAGGTTCAAGATCAAGGGGGAACAGGTCGGCGAATGGGGCTGGAACTTCACGTTCGGCAGCCTACCAACCACTGAACGATGGAACTCGCCGGAGTACTTGGAAGGTATCGAAAACAGACGAGGAGTGGAGAAACCATGGGCAAACTGCAGCCGATGATCCAATCACGGCTGAGGAGGCAGAGGACTGGGAGATGGCATGTGAGCAATACTACCTCGATAATGCCTAGAAAAACCCACCAAGGTATCATTTTACCCAGCCGACGGGTCTTCCACAAAGTCAACGAATTCCTCCCTTAGTGCAAGAATCCATTGATGAGGCGAATGCCGGTATCAAAAAGGTAAAGGCTATGTGAGCTTCAGCGGGGGAAAATGGAGTATCTAGCGGAGAAGAAACGAGAACTGGCCATAACTAAGGCTCACGTTCGAGAGGTGCAACGACAGATTAAGAAAGTAGAATAGGAACTAAAAGAAATCGAAGAGGACTACACGGGAATGGAGGACGTGATCAAGGAAAAGGTTAACTGGATCACTGGAGTCCAAAACGCCTTCACGTAATAGATTTCTTTGTTTAGCTGCACTGCATCCGTTTCGGTTAGGAAGATGATTTGCAATAATTGATCTTTTAATTAATTTCCCTATTAAATAACTTAAAATGGAAAACATTTTCTTTAATTAATTTCTATATTAAATACATTAAAATGGAAAAGAGTAATATTTTAAAAAATACCTGAAACAACTCAAACAATAATTGTGAAAAAAACAGTAAAAACATGTGAAAAACTCCAAATACATAAAATGATAGCCTAAAAACTAGAGGGACCAAAAATGAATTTTTTTTGCCCCAAATCGCGGGAGGGGCCAAAATTGTAAAATTTGGCCCAACCGCAGACCACGTGGGGTTAGTCAGCGATCGCGATATCCATCACGGAAAAAATGGATATTTTTGCAAAAACAAAGAGATTTTAGGTATTTTTGCAAACGAATTATGAACTTTGGGTATTTTAATTAATTTCCCTGAATAAAAACATTGATTATCAATTTTATGATTTGTAACAAAATTTGTATTTGGAGCTTTAACTTATAATTGAATTTGTTAACTTTATAAATTATAACCTTTATTTTACATTAAATTGAGAAAATATATCATAGAGGAATTAATTAGCTTTCATTAACATTCATAAATTACTCTTTGTCCAGATCTTTTTAGTCCTAAGTTTGACTAGGGACCAACGAGAACACGGTGGTATATATATATATATATATATATGTCACCATTTCATTCATTCATCCATCGAATCGAAGTGTACAACAGGTCATAAAAATGTCACCTTATTAATTTATATATATTTTGAACCTATAATAAAAGTAAATTTACAAGTCTTTTCGCCCATGTCAAACCTAGGTTATAGTCCTAAAATGTCATTTTTGCAGATTATGGTTTATAATTTCAAATTTATCATGATACTTGTATGTATATATATAAATCAAATATAACTTCTTTATTAGTATATAAATATCCTTTCTTTCAGGGATTATCAATTTGACATAGATAGAGGAGGGGTCAAACAACAATCAACAAGAAAAAAAAATATATCCATATTGCACCATGCTCGTATAATCTGATCACTAACATTCACACCAGATTATGAAAATAGGTGCCTCAAATCCTAATCAATCGTATTATACCAATTAGAAACCTCCATGAACAAAATCACATAAAAATTCAAGCATTTTTCAACAGAATAAAAAGGAATTGTCTACAATGAAGAACTAACTAATCAAATTCCAATTTAACATGGTATAAAAAACAATTAATATTGAAAAGATTAGTTGATGGTAAAATCAAACGGACAAATATCATCTACAAAACAAATTAATCCAAAGCAATCAGAGAACTTTGAAGGTTATATAATGAATGAATGAATGAATGAATTCAACAATAAAAAATTCAGATTATAGTTTCTCATCATTTTGCATTTGCTTCTAGCAACAAAAACAGGGAATTCATTGTGATTTTGGCAAAACAGAATCAAATAGCATAACATTCGCAAGAAGATGTTTTGCCAAAAACTAAATTCGATTTAGCACAAATAATAAATACCCTTTGATCTCGAGTTTTTCCTCACAACTATGACCTTCAAGTTGCAAGGGGCTATGTCGTGCCATTATTACCGAATCTCTGAGTTTTTTAGTTCGTGTGGAAACCAGGGAGAGGTGCGGCTGCGAGATTAACACTTGTATGCGCAACATATTTATACAGGCCTTACTTCTAGGGTTTCCAAATGCTACGTCGTCGTTTTCTTACTTCTATTATTAGTGAAATTTTCTTATTAGAGTATATTACGTTTTTAGTCCTTAAACTTTTCAAATTATTGTTTTAATCCTTATAATTTAAAATTTATTATTCTCAATTCCTTCTTATTGTTTTACAGTTAGGGTCCGTCCGTTTAATAAACGCTTACCTACGTAAACACTTATCGACATAATTCAACACTGTCATTTGTTTACCGAGTGAGATTTTAATTCACCAAAACGGTATTGTATGTAAAAAAATCGGATAAGCCTTAATCGTCGTAAGATTTTTCGCCATCACTTACCGGGTAACACTCTCGGTCATTGCCTTAGATGCTACCGGGTAAGATTTTTGGTTCTGGTCATATTCATCCGGTAAGGTATTGTCACTTGGTAAACGCTTACCCAAGTAAGCGTTTGGTAAACGGCCCTTACTTTTTGTTATCACCGCTCATACTTAAAGGTTTTAATTTTAAAGGTAGAACTTAGAAGACGAAACGTTTGTCTTATGGGCAAGAACAATAATGACATGTAAACTATAGGATTGAAAATACAATTTTGAAACCAAAAGGACTAACGCTGCAGTTTTTAACAAGCGACAAGGGATTAAAAATTAATTTACTCTTTTAATTTATTTATCATTTGATTTTGTAAGCTAATTCATTGGAATTACCGATAATTAACTTTTTTTGGTTAAAAAAATACAATATATAACAAATTTTGTTTATGGAAGTGGGTTTTATTTCATTAATTCAACCCATCAAAATATAACAAACTTAATAATAATAAATAGAGTAAATTACATTCCCGGTCCCTGTGGTTTGCTCATATTATGGATAAGGTCTCTAAAACGTGTTTATTACACTGGGCGTCCCTGTGGTATGCAGAAACGCACGCTCTGGGTCCCTCACTCTAACAGAATCTGTTAACCCAGTTAATCCAAGGAGTATTTTTGTCTTTCTACACTCGTTTTTGTCTTTATCCTAATAAAAAAATAAAAAAGAATAAAGAATAAAGAGAGAGTAAAAAAGACAAAAATACCCTTTGGGTTAACTCGGTTAACAGATTCCGTTAGACGGAGGGACCCAGAGTGTGCGCGTATGCATACCACAGAGACGCTCGGTGTAATAAACGCATTTTAGGGACCTTATTCAAAATATGAGCAAACCACAGGGACCAGGAATGTAATTTACTCTAATAAATAACTTAAACCAACATAAATAAGTTTAAGTTATAAGAAAGCTATACGACATGCTAACATATTTCCTTTTCCTAAAACAATGTTAAGATACTGTTTTGGATTTTTTTAAACGACAAAATTTATTAAAGCAACACTAGCAAGGCGCTAGAGGCAAAGAAGAACCCATCACAAAGAAGAAGTCGGGTTACAAATCCAATCTATCCAATTGATCTGATGCTTCTTATATCTATTCTTGACCCAATAGAAGAAGACAATTGAATCTCGTCAACAACGTATTTGGTAGACTTTGAAAAGTTGTTGTAAATCATGTTGTTCCTGTGTTTCCAAATCGCCGAAATGGTGCTGCAAACCACCGCATCCAGGCATTTTGTTGGAAAATCTGAGAGTCGTGTAGAGCTCGCCCAATCAAGAATATCCTTAAGATCATTACCTTGAGGAAGTTGTACTTTCCACCATCTCGCAATGCATCTCCAAATGTCTTTAACTACCGAACAATGCCAAAAAATATGCTCCCACAAAAAACGCAGGTCTGGTTTTGCACTATAACACCGATGCTCAACAAATTTTTCAAAGTTGGTAGTCGTTTCAGCTCAGGACGCCACCTGAGAATATTTAACTTAATTGGGATGAGTTTATTCCATCTCGTTTTGATCCTTGGGTTTCCCAACAAGGCGTCATCAAGTGCGTTCCTGAGGGATGAGACAGTGAACCCGGAAGCGGGGTTTAAACTCCATTTCCAGCCGTCTGATGTATCTGAAAAAGACAAATTAGCATCAACCAACTTGTTAGTTAAGATTTGTAGTTGCTGAAGAGAACCAACAACGGGATCGTGCCTCCAATTCCAATGAAAACCGCTCCGAGTCTCAAAGCTTTGCAATCTGTCAGTAATCGTGCAGTTTTGAGATAATTCCAACGCAAATAATCGAGGGTACACAGTAGCCAAGGGGGCCTCTTCAAGCCAAGCTTCTTTCCAAAAACTGGTAGATTTCCCGTCACCAATGTGTTTCTGAAAGAGACAATTTAGAGGAATGTTGAGCTTTTCACAATCATCTCGGGTGGAGATTATAGTTGACCAAATCCCCATTCTATGTCTCGAGTTTGGAAAATCGAGGCCACCACACTCCCCATGGATAGCTTTGATGACTTCCTTCCATAACGAAGATTTTTCCGTTTTGAACCGCCACCACCATTTTGCAAGGAGGGCAATGTTACTAGTTTTAGGCTGCCAATCTCTAAGCCACCATGGTCTTTGCTAGCGAGGACTTTCTTCCAGGCTACCCACGAAATTTTAGAAGTCTCAAGAGAGCCTCCCCAGAAGAATTGTGTCTAATGGTCTCAAATAAGTTAACCACTTTGGTAGGTGCTTTAAAAAAAGAGAAGAAGTACAACCCCATACTTCCTAATAATGATTTGCATAGACTGAGGCGTCCTCCAAAAGATAGAAAACGAGCTTTCCACGAGGAAAGTATTTTCTTGAACTTCTCAATGATAGGATTCCAGGAATGAATACGTTTACCCCTAGTACCAAGAGGTAGGCCGAGATAAGAGATCGGGAGTTTGGCAACTTGACATTGCAGGTGATCCGTAGTGAAAATCACTGCTGCCTCAGGAACCCCAACACCTATAATGCGGCTTTTTGACATGTTCACTTTGAGACCGAAAGCCATATAGAAGCACCGAAGGATTCTTGAGAGATTGAGGGCGTTATCAAGGGACCAATCCCCAACGAAAAGAGCATCGTCTGCGAATTAGAGATGCGAGATAATCGGTCCATTAGACGGGGCCTTCCGCCTCGATGAGAAATAAAAAAGGGGAGAGGGGTCCCCTTGTCTTACACCTCTCGATATTTTAATTTCTTTTGTTGGGGAGCCATTCACAAGGATCGAAATATATGCTGATGAGAGACACCCATAGATCCAACGCCTCCATTTTGCATCAAAACCCATTTGCCAAAACATGGAATCCAAAAAGTCCCAATTTAGAGTGTCAAAGGCTTTGGCGAAGTCCACTTTAAAGATTAAAAGCTGTTTTTAACGTGTTTGGCCCACGATATCAGTTCGTTCATAATAAGGGGGCCGTCTAGGATGTTTCTCCCTGAAATGTAGGCAGACTAAGTAGAGCTGATGATCGAGGGGATGACGTTTTTAAGTCTGTCAGCTAGGATTTTCGCAACCACTTTGTAAAAACAACCAATCAAGCAAATCGGTCTATAATCAGATAATTCCAAAGGATTGTTGATTTTGGGACATAGCGTGACGAAAGAAGAGTTACAGCCACGAGAAAACGAACCAAAAAATTCGAAGGCGTGGATTACCCGAGTGAAGTCTGGTTTGAGCATCTCCCAATATTTTTTAATGAAACAAAAATTGAACCCATCAGGTCCTGGGGCTTTTTCGGAACCACAACTCCAAACAGCCTGTTTAATTTCTTCGTTGGAGATTGGTGCGGTAAGATCAATGTTCTGCTGCACAGATATTTTCTTTACTAGCTGACTCATGAAACGAGGTCTGTCGTGTACTCCTTCCGAGAATTTGTTTCGAAAGAACTCCGTAGTAAAATATTTGATTGCAGTTGGATCTTCCACCCAGGAGCCCGATATATTCAGCCTGTATATCCGGTTTTTACGAAAATTGTTGTTTACCAAACAATGGAAGAATTTACCGTTCTCATCTCTTTCAGCACCCCTAATTATAGCTGATAGTATATTGTGTTATAACTATTGTTTTAGATTTGGTATATACAAATAATATATCATTTGTTATAGTTGTAACACAATATACTATTAGCTATAATTAGGGGTGAACATGATTCAGTATCATGTTTTTTTTCCATATATTGCGTATATCAACGAATTGGTACGCAAAATTTTATACCATGAACCAACCAATTATACTTGGTACCAACTAAATTGGTACCAACTTTTCTTGGTTGGTACATGTTGGTACGGTTTTGTACCAACATCACAAAAATTGAAGTATGAATTATTAAAATTAACATCTTTACCAACTAAATCTAGATGCACTAAAAACACTGGGCATTAATAGATGTTGATATACGATGTACCATTCATCCCTACCTATACAAACATTCAAATAATCTTCATATAACACAAACATTCACTAATTAATAGTCTAATACAAGCGGCAATTGAGGAGCGACAATGTACCTTGGAGAGTGGAGGTGTAGACGAGTTATTAAAGTTGTTAAAGACAAGTGAATGAATTCAATCAAATTCTATATATCTATTCGTATTACGATTTAACAAATGTAAAATAAGATAATTTAAAATTTTATAAATCAAAATATGTTATATTATTGATTAAACTTAATTAATAAATAAATAAAAAAAGTCGGTACGATACGGTATTACTGTGGTACACGACGACTTCTAATATCACGTATCAACCAAATTTAGATAATTGGTACAGTACTACCAACCAATTAAGTTGGTATCAACTAACTTGGTACCAATTAAATTGGTACGAGAATTGGTTGGTTTGTCTTGGTACAAAATATACATCCCTACCCTAGTTATAATGCCAAAAGATAACACATATCATGTAATAAGGCTATCTTGTGAATTTTTTTTTGTAAAATTTAATTGAATTCGAGTACAAATCTGAATACATATATTTTAGTCATAACTAATTAAAATGTTTATGAATGTGCACATCTATTACATGGTGTCCAACTCATTGAATGACAAATCTTAGGATTTATTAGTTCAAGCCTTCAAGGTTTGTTTATTTTTAGACTTAAAATTTCTTGTTTTTCATTATGAGTTATGCATATATATTTTCACCATCCATTCCTTAATTTGTTATACATTCAAATGCCGAAACACAAGCTGTCCTGAATGGAATGGAATGGAATGGAATGGAATGGAATGGGGGGCAGATATGATTAATTACAAACAGATTCTATCGACTAAATAACAGCACTCCTAACTAGAATTATACCCGTCCGTTGGTCGGGTAGAAGGCATGACTTTAATCTAGATTCAGGTATAAATCCCCAAATGTCGCTCTATTTTCTAATAATCTTTCTTTTTAAATTCATGTCTACTATTTTCCGCCACTCGTGACGTTAATTTCATGGTTTTATATGGCATATAAATTCCATGTCAATATGTTTGAAATTTCTAGATCGCAGTATTCTCAATGCGAGAACATTTGTTTTTCTTAGATTTAAAAGAGCAATGTAGACATTAACAAATTGTTTTCTTTTTTTGTAACTTGTTTACAAAATAAAATCCAAAATATATGTTAGAACAAACTTGAAAATAAAATCATCTATAAGAAATCCACCAACCAAATAGTGCATTCATTGGAGGATATAAGAGTCTAGAAAGTTTTGCTAAAAAGAATTCAAAAATTTGAATTTATATGAAAATTAATCAGAGTTGTGACGGTGTCGATCACAACTACAAGAACCGGTAACAGTGGAGTTTGGAATTGTATTATTCCCACAAATAATGGAGAGAAATGAAGACACATAAGTAGTCATTAATGAAGTAATATACAAAAGAAATGTACTTATCTTCACAATCTACAAGGACTACCAAATAGAAAACCAAAGGAGCATAAAATGTCTATGGTGCATAAATCCAAACACTACAATATAGATTGAAAAGATAACATGCAATCAAGCATTCAAACATCATATGTACCCGAAATCCAGGTTAGCAACGACTCTTATCCGGTTAGCGCTTACCGTGTAAATTTTTGTATACGATGTCGTTTGATGAACTAAAATCTTACCCGGTAAAGTAAGTGTTAAATTTTACGACTCTTATTGACCATCAGCCGAAGTAAAGGAATCCGCAAATCCAGTCGGCCTTGCCGGAATACTACTCTTACTATCATCAAGATCCACATAATTGTTGTTTATCCGATAAGGTAAAGTGAACAGGTAAGCAGGTTAGTGTTTAGTAATGGCCCCTTAGCTCATTATGTATATCGACATACACCATGCATACCTTATCATCATGTAATCCGGCATCCTCAAATGTCGAGAAAACATCGACAGACATAATGAGAAGGTACATTTGACCTGTAGATGCCACAACAAATGATAATCACAAGGTAAGAAGGATAGCAAGACGTGATGCAACATTCAACATCAAACTAACTGACACTAACAAAACGTGAAAAAGTAAGATATAACCACCCTAGAAAGAAAAGTAGCTCAAACTGCAAAGCAACCTGTCCTTTCTGGACCGATTTACTTGAGATTTTTCACTGGTTTGTTGTTCAACATAATAAATCGATTCAGGCCAACTAATAATAAGAAACACAACACCATGACTAAATTATGGAACTAAAAAACAAACTATTTGAACGTATAAAATTGATGTAAACGATATGAGCATACCTAATAGATATTAGCATCATCGATGTTGGGAAAACAGAATACAGATTGTAGGCCACTGCCTGATCCATAAAGCACCAAGCTTTGATGCAACCTATTTTTTTTCCTTTTCAAGCATCAGATTGAGCAACAACCTGTAAGAAACCTAAGTATTATTAAATTACATGAAAATAGCACAAATCTGAACATATTACCTCCAATGAATTGACCTATTGGTGCAGAAGAGAAACCGTTGAAACAAAAGAAATAAACGATACATAAAAAAGGTAGACAAGGAACAGTGTAAAAAACAAAAGTGAAAAGAAAGAAGAAGAAGAAGAAGAAGAAGAAAAAAACCTAGGCTAAACAAACCGAAAAACACGTTTAACAAACTTATTGGAGTCGTTTTCCTTTTTATTCCTTTGGCAAATAACAAAATGGACATGGCTACAATAAATGAATATGAATCATGTCACAAAGAATTTCATAAATCTTAAAACACCAATTATTATCATTGTTATAAAATATGAATTTCACGTCCCTATTATTTATCAATCTACATTTTATATGTTAAAAGACAGGGTTCCAAAGGAAAATTAATACAACATTATAGTCCAGTCCAAATAAGAAGATAATATTACTTGTTTTATGATCCAAGTTAAAGCCCATCATGAAGTTTTTATATATTCATAAAAAACCAAACATGTTTTAGAATGAATAATATGTAACCATAAACAACAAAGTATGTAATAGGGATAGCAAAAGGGGAGAAAGTAACATATATCGTTTGTACTCAGTTCTTCCTCCCTCCCCTCAGTGCATTTATCTACAGAAGCAATGCTACACCATGAGATACTAACCTATTTGTAATTCAGTGACAGAAAAAACATCACCTCTTAATTGGCTAGAAACATGATAATCTCGAATTAAGAAAGCATGATGCAATCTCTTGCCTCTGAGTGGTTACTTCAAGTTCCTGTTTGATTCTTTCTGTGGTAGTGATAATATCGATCTCCATTACAGTTTCTCAAAGATTTAGCAATTCTGCATGATTGAGCTATATTTGTGCCATAAACCAACTTTTGATTATTTTCCAGACTACTAACTTGTGAAAAACATGCTACTGCAACTTCACATAAGCATTCAACAATATAGTGCATCTTTTTAATAAATCTTCCCACCTCTAACTGATACTATTATGTCTTCATTATTACTCATCAATTTTATCTAGAATCAATAACAACTTAAGAGTGCAAGGTAGTGTGCTTTATCCTCGAATGGTAGCTAGATTTAAAACGTAGAGATAGCAACGATATGCCGTGAAATTGTTTGAAAAGCAGAAAGATGATTATAGTATATCAGCTTACTTGTCACAGCATTCAGCTAAAGAATTAAACTCTTCCTCCACCCGATCCAAAGCCTAAAACCGTAGAATAGAATAAATAACCCATTACGTTGATGGATTGATTCAATGATCGATAGAGAAAGAGAATGAAGTATCTAACCTGCTGCTAGGCGGCATCGGAAGCCAGGAGGAAGTCGTGATTTATGGACAGAGAACGCTTCTCGATAGTTGACCGGGCGAGCCGGTGCGGTATTATTGGTATAGAAAGTGGAGAGTGCATTGAGAGAAGCCAACATATCTGGATAATCAGTGCGAGTTTTAAGAACCTTCTTTGACATCCCCGGCGCCATCGCCTTCCAGTTGGTCTACCTTCAATTAAGTTCGGGTTATGTGATAGAGATAGCAGTAGAACCTAATAAATCATCTTACTGGGCTTTAAGAAGCTCATCGTTCAGAAATCCTCGCATCATAAAACTTGTATAGTAGATACCCGCTTCCACAAAGTCCAAGAGAAACGTAGACCTTCCTTTTATGTCCTCTCCAGAATTCCCTACAACACATAATAAATAAACAACCGAGCCACATTTTGACCTTTTGCTGTTAACACAATCTGATGGAATCGATTTAAAACCTAACACCGCCCATAGTTCACGATAAGAATTAATGTAGTTAGTACATTTTTTTCCTTCAAAATATTCATGTCAAGGTTCAATATTGACATCCAAAATCTAGCGGTTTATTTTTACCCGAGAGAACATTGTTCACAAGAAACCAAATGATATCGGAAATAAAAGCCAAAAAGAACGTCTTGTATCAAAACGAACCGGAAACAAAGTCGACAGTGTGATTGATGACACCAATAGTTCGCATATATCAACAAAGCACAAAAATCAAAACAGAAAATAAATATAAGATCAACGGACTCCACCGCCCTCTGTATCTAGAACACACAGTAAATCACGCAGTAATACTCCTGAAGCGAAGACAGAGGAGGATACACCTATTTCTGATGTTCTCCCATGGTGGCAACGTGGATTTTGTATCTGTTGATTTGGAAAGCGGGTCGGTTTGCAGGGTAACATTCTTGTTGGGGGTCCGCTTCTTAGATGAGAGTTCCAGAAATTCTTTTATCTCATATGGAGGAATGACGCGACAGTTGAGACAATCGTCCAAATTGAGAAGCAGATTTTATGGAGAGATTTCATAGGGGGAGTGGGGAGAGAATTTAGGGCAGTTTTTTAAGCAATGGCGGAAACGATGGAGGAGGGGTGGTCGGGTATGGAGAGAACTTGATATAACTAAAATCAGGGACTGGGTGTCGGTTAAGGAGAGGTTTCAGGGAGTTGTGGGCGGGAACGATGAGCTTAACAAGTTTTATGATGCTTGAGGGGTCGTAGGAGAGAAATAGAGTGCGTGAGGGGGGGAGAGAACCCTGCAACAGACCGACTGAAAGGGTTAGAAGTAGGCTGAACGAAGGCTTAATGAGTGGCTGAATGAGTTTAAAGGGCCTAGATTTAAAACTGAATTGAGTTTAAAGCACCCGGTTCATCTAAAATCAGTTAAGACTTATCTGGGTCCATATTTTATATAATTCAACAACTCTATCGATTTCTTTAATACTAAAATCCCAAGGTTCTACCATATACTTACAATTGAATCAACCAACATATATATATATATATAAACTTCAATCAGATGTACATTAAATTAAAGCCTATATATATATATATATATATCATTGAATCGGAATACGAATCTACATTCATATATTGATTAAACAAATAATCTCAAGTATTAAACGACATGCATCAATCAAATCTTAATAGAAGATCCTAATTAAGTTGTGAAGCGGCGTCGTTTTCGAAACAAACAAGGCCAAGGCAGAGGTGGTTGTCCTTGCCTTTACGGAACGACCACACCTGCACGATCCTGCGTTCCTTCATATCCTCACTGTTGCTCTCCACAAAGTGATTCCAGTTGGTCCTGAGAACGTAATTGCAGGTGGTCTTGAGGCGCCACATCTTCAACTTCATGGGCTTCGTGTGCATCTTCAGCGTCGGCCCCAACAACGGTACGTCAAACTCACCATCTGCATCCAGCAATTGTTTCTCATCGTCTCTCAAGAACGCAAGTGTCTGCAGTTGGTTGATCGGCATGCTCAACCGGTTTTGGCCTTTCGCAAGATCCGTCGCGAACAACATTTTCTGGATCACCAGCTTCAACTCGGTACCTTCCATCTCTTTGGTGATGAACTCCTTCAACCGCTCCGTTGTCTCGTTGATGATCACCGCCCCTGATGATGATGATGTCTTATTTTCAATCTTCTTCTTCTTCTTCTGTACTTTCTCGATCTTGAATTCATCATCTACTAGATGCGAAGAACGTGGACGTTTGTTCGTCGTCTTGGTCTTTTTTTCATGTTTAACTTGGACTTGTAGTTCTTCCTCAGATGAAGAAGAAATTGAAAACAAGGCCATCTTCTCATCCACCAGTTGTTGGATCTTTTGAAGATAGTATTGCTCTTCGTCGACTACTGATTTTTCATGTTTGCATCTTTTTGGTTCAGCCATGACGAACATGGCAGAATTTCCTCCTTTGGCCATTTGGTTAAGTAATTTCTTTGCGAAAGATTTTGATGATATGGGTGTTTGTTTGTGTGTGTATATATAGGTTAATTTAGGAGGAATTGAAGAAATATATTTGAATTAGGAAACGTATATAGTTTCCTTATAATGAACTAGCTAGATAATCTCTAGTTTGAGATTTATTTCCATATATATGTTTCCTAATCATACTACAACTCTAACTATCATCCTATATGTACAACTCCTTAATTAATGCTTTACAAAATTCCCAAACAATTTTTTTAATTTCATGATAACCATATGGAAATGATTCTCCCATTCAATTAGGGAAACATATTTAATTAAATATTTTTAATGGTTACATAATAATTAATGTGGGAAGAATTTACCAAAATTTATAAAGTTTGTTATAAACTAACTTTGAATTTGAATATATGAAAGCAGTTTTAAATACAAATTATAATATATAACTTGTATTATAAATTTTGTAGAATACAGGTTAATTATGTTAACAACAACTCTTTCACATACTTTTTTGGTTAAGGTATTTTTAATATTTTTTATATTTGACATTGGGACAAACGACAATAAATTAAAATTTGGTATATTTTGTAAGTATTGATAATTATTTCTTAACTAAGAGTAGATTACGTTTTTAGTCCTTCTAGTTTGATGCAAATTTCAATTTCATCCTTATGGTTTTAAAATTATAGTTTTCATCCCTATAATTTATAATTCATCATCCTTCCTTTTTGTTCTTATGATTTTTTTTTCCTTTACAAGCGATTTATATTTTAGTTCTTCATATTTAAAAATAGTATTTTGGCCTCAAGTACAAAAGTATATATTAATTACAAGAGTTTATTTTATAATTTTTTCGGTGTATAATATTTATATACGGTAAATATTCATATATATATATATATATATATATTAAATTTGATGAAGTTTGAATTTTAAGCTCTTAAAAATCCATCATTTACCTATAATTTAGATATTGTTAAATAAATAACGTCTTGGTTAAAGCACTTTTTAATTACTAAGGTAAAGGTTATATAACCTTCAAGGCTTGTGAATTGGAGTCTTATGAATAGGATAGGATATTTAGGGGTCGTTTATTAAATGCTTACCCGGGTAAGTACTTACCGATCAAATTTACACTATCACTTACTTACCGTGGTAAGAGTCGTCGCCCTCACTTACCGAGGTAAGACTTTCGGTCATTGCATTCGCTCTTTTGCTCTTACCGGGTAAGATTTTTGGTTCTTGCCATATCATTCCGATAGGTAATGTGACTTGGTAAGCGCTTATCCGGGTAAGTGTTTTGTAAACGGCCCTTTACATAAAGATAAAAGGAATTACATCAAAATATAGAAAAATGAATTTATTCTTAATTCAACTTTGAAAACAATTTTAAAAAGGTAAAAGGAATTACTTGATGAGGTAGGTAGCTATGAATTTAGCAAAAAATGTTTTAGAACTACAAATGGTACTCAGGCAAGAAAGAGTTCAACAACTCATCAAATCCATAAACTACAAAATGGATGTTGTAAAAGTTCTCTAAAATTAAATTTAATTTAAAAGCAATTCTCCCAACCACCACACCTTGGCACAATCCGAGTCTCTTAAACCAATGATCGTGAAATCAGCACTTACGTCAACTGTGTGTGTATGTTCGTTCCTTCATTTGAAAAAGATGAAATAAAGTTGCTGCAATCGACCATTAACAACTCTCATTCCTGAAATCATGTTATAGATAAAAAGCACAAAATGCTTGCTCCCCCAAAAAAGGGTCCATTATGAATAACATCTTCCTTCATCACAAATGCTACTCGGTCCAAAATTTCTACCACTCTCCTCTCTCTAATCACCTTCGTCTGAATTTTGATATAAAAATTCCACCATAAACACAAATCCCATTCCTATAATCAACTACTCCAAGGATCGGCTTCCGCCCTCACTTCTGATGGCTCCACCACTTCCGTCTCAGTGGCTGAAGTTGATTCCAGTGTTGAATCAGCAGCGGCAGCTTCATCTTCTTCAACCCTTCCCCATCTCCCGCCAAGAGCAACCGCCATCATCTCATAAATCTTGCTTCCCAACTCAGCCGGACTATCAGGCTAATCAATAACAACCCATCAAATGTCATCAACAAACATGCATAATACAGCAACTTTCAGAAGCCCATAATATAATATATATTATTGTGATGGAAGGAAGGAAGAAGCTTACAGTGAAACCACTCGAGATCAAAGCTGTTTCATATAAGAGCTCCACGGCTCTCCTGGCCTCGCTGTTTTCTGGTTCATTTTTGCATGCAGCCTACAACATTATATTCATATCATAATATCCAATTAGTTGTCGTAAAACCAAATTTATACCCAAATTAAGGTTTCTTACACTCAAGTCCTTGATGATAGGGTGGTCAGGGTTGACTTCCATTATTCTTCTTCCCCTCATGAATTCCAAAGTTGAAGTGTCACCAAGAGTCTGAGCTCTCATCAACCTGCAAATATTACAATTAAAATTAATCGCCCATATCAACCATAATATCCGAGTATAAAAAAAGATAAACAAATTCACAACAATATAACACCAACCGTTCCATATTAGCAGACCATCCAAACTTGCCGGACACAAGAACACATGGGGAAGAGCTCAAACGGTTTGAAACTTGTACTTTTGAAACTTTGTCACCAAGCTGTTGTTTCATCCAGTCACAAAGAAGAATATATTCTTGCTTATTTTCTCGCTCTTTAACCTCATCAGTGTCACCTACAACATTAACCTTCCTTTTCAGAACACGAAAAACAAGAAAAAGGGTCACCAACGGTTGCTACTAAAAACTTACCAAGCTCAAGATCTTCCTTGCTCACATCTACAAATTTCTTCTCTTTATATGTCTGAAGATTCTGAATCGCCACTTCATCAATAGGCTCAACTAAATATAGTACCTGCCGATTAGCCGTCCATAAGTGGGTTAGGAGTCAGATTCACTAAAAAACCCAAATCCAATTTCACATAAATGTATACCTCAATATCCTTTTGCACCAACTTCTCCAAGAAAGGAGCAGACTTGGCACTTTTCAAGCTGTCTGTTGCAATATAATAGATAGCGTTCTGCTTCTCATCCATGTTCTCAATATACTCGTCTAAGCTTATTAGCTCGTCTTCACTCTTAGATGAGTAAAATCGCAGTAATGGGGTTATTCGTTTATGATTTCCAGTGTCCTCAATGCATCCCAACTTCACAAACTTGCCAAAGTTTTCCCAAAATTTTCGGTAATCCTGAAATAATTTGGTCCATTTTGAGTTAATATGAACACCTTAAACGAAAACAAACTGTTCCATGGAATCTTTCTTATACCTCCTTGTTCTCGCTATCAGCAAGTTCTTGTATCATGTCAAAAGTTTTCCTAACAAGCCTCTTTCGCATTATTCTCACCTGGAGAACAAAAAACCAAAGACAATAAAAGTCATGTTCATGGATCATAAGATTAAATAGGGGTATTACAATTTATTTAATCAGATAAAGATGGGTTTTTTCTAACGTACAATTCGGCTTTCTTGAAGAATCTCTCGTGAAACATTGAGAGGAAGATCGTTTGAATCCACCACACCCTTTACAAAGCTCAAGTATCTAGGGAACTGCATACCAAGAATCAAGTTTAGGCAATTTCCTATAACTGTGTTTCTTGACGGGTTTTTTAACATGTTAAAAATGGCAAGATACTTACCAGCTCACCATCAAAATCGTCTGAAATGAACACCCGCTTCACATACAGACGTATATTCTTTGTTTTGGGATTTACTACATCTTCGTTGTTCATTGGTGCCATTCCAGGGATGTAGATTACACTTCTGAACTCCACTTCACCCTGCAAAAAGTTGTAACAAAAAAACTCATGAGAGATTTCATCATATGCAATCGATGAGATAAAAGAAAAGAAAAGAAAAGAAAAGAAAAGAAAAATACCTCGGTGGTGAAGTGTGTGCAAGCAATAGGATCCAGAAACTCGTTGAATGCCTTCTTGTAGAACTCGTTGTATTGCTCCTTTTCAACTTCCTTGGGATTCCTCATCTACATTTAAATCACATAAATTATAAAATTAACGAAATGAAAAGGAGCCCAGTTGCTTAAAACCTTTAAAAAATTCAATCTTTTAAGTATTTCAACTTACCCATATAGGTTTTGTTTCATTGGCCAGTTCCCAATCCCAATACTTTTCGGTTTTAGTCTTCTTCTTCTTATTCTCACCCTAGACAACCAGCAGAATCACCCAACAGACGTTAGTTTTTATAAATAAAACCTACTAAAGCAATAAGCTTATTCAAGATTCCATGTGTGCTCTCAAGTCATTACCTCCGGTGGGGTTTCTTCTCCCTCCTTTGGTTCTTCTTCCTCCTCTACCTGAAAGAAAAGTCAAGGTCCTATTTAGTCATGTAACACATTTTATGCGCCACATTTATATGACATGATGTGATTGCATGTCCCATTCCTTGATGGGACGAAAAAAAGATGGGATAAGTGGGGCCAGAAAATAGAAACCGGAGAAAAATGAAGTTACCTCAATTGTCCGTGATTTCTCTTGCCATGTGTATATAGGGAATGAAACAAATTGCGAGTAGTTTTTCACCAAACCTTGAATCCTGCTTGGCTCAGTGAACTCATATTTGTCATCATCCTATACAGAAACAAAAAATATCATCAATTCATCTTAAGATCCACATGAAAATAGAAACATAAAGCAATCCATAATATAGGTTTCAAGATTTCAATCCCATTATTCGTTTTACATGATCATTCTGCTAAAAGATTGAATTTTATAAGAAACCCATTTAAAGTACCTTCAAATAAAGAGTTATTTCTGTTCCACGGCGAAGCTGTTTCTCAGGATCAGTTTCTTCCCTAATCACGTACGAGCTACTATCAGCTGCTGCTTCCCAAATGTATTGCTTGTCTGACTTGGGGCTCCTTGTGGACACAATTACCTATATGAAAAGAAGATTTCAATCCCCCGCAAAGAAATTGATGATCCATAAAAAAAGAAGCTGCAAATTAACAAACAAATAAATGAGAACATGTAATGAAGGACCTTTTCAGCAACCAGAAAAGCCGAATAGAACCCCACACCAAATTGACCAATCAAACTGTTATCATTTCCAAGATCCTTGTTCTCCTATAACACAAGAATGTAAAGAATATTATTTCAGAACCACCAATCTTTCAGGAACTTATATATGTACTTACTAATGATTTATACGATAAAGAAACATGTACCTTAAGAGCACTCAAGAACTTAGAAGTGCCACTTTGAGCGATAGTTCCAAGGCAGTCTATTAGTTCCTCTTTGGTCATTCCAATACCGGTATCTCTACAAAAATGAAAAAAAAAGAATTATTCAGAAACCTCTTCCATTATAACAGGGAGTTTCAAGAAAAGTAAACTATCTTACGAAATTGTGATGGTCCCTCTTTCTGGATCAGGTTTGATACGGATCTCAAGCTCACCAGCATCTCCAAGCAAGGAGGAGTCCGTTACACTTAAGAATCTCAGTTTATCAAGGGCGTCGCTTGCATTACTGGAGCAAAAGAAATTTAATAAATGAATGTTTATGCATTTGAATTTGAATTAAAACCTCTTAAAAACTTGGAACAAGATGGATGTTTGTAACTAAATGATCAGAAATCAACATTTATTGTGCGTACAAAATATGCAATAAGCATAAATGTCTTTACCTCACAAGCTCCCGGAGGAAAATTTCTTTGTGGCTGTATAAACTATGAACAATCAGATTCATCAATCGCGAAACCTGCATCCAGAAATTCAAGATTTTAAGCTTCACAAGCACTAAGAAGTTTTTAAAAGATGATAAGAACAACACCAACTGTAACCAATTAAAAAAACAAGAAAGTCTTTAGTCTA
Source organism: Saussurea involucrata (assembly GCA_033807775.1). Lineage (NCBI taxonomy): Eukaryota > Viridiplantae > Streptophyta > Magnoliopsida > Asterales > Asteraceae > Saussurea > Saussurea involucrata. The sequence continues at coordinate 222,449,470 of CM066320.1, forward strand.
AATTCAATTAGGCAATACATGTCTACAACAATTTATTATAATTATCAGCAATAAACAAGATTCATCCTTAGAGAAGTTACTATTGTTGACCCATTTTTATATTTTTTTAAACAACATACAGAAGAAGAAGAAGAAAGTTGATGAGCAAATATGAATTCCACCATCAAAACTACTATGAAGCTTTGCAACATGAAAACTAATAAGTATACTTAACCACACCACTAGACTGTGAAATTCTGTCATGAATGAAGAACAAAAGGATAAGACATGATAAGATAAAATCATAAAATTAGTCAACAAACAAGTGCAAATTCTCCAATCGACCGCAACAAAAAAAGAAGTGTAGATTTCTGCGGTACCAGCAGAAACTAATTCGATTATTCATCAATCAAATCATTATCTTTGAACACGATGAATAATTTAAGATGAACCCTAAAAAATTTCTGCAATTTGGTAACCCAATTAGAACCAAAATAATAAAAAATTAAAAGAAACCCACCTCAGCTTGGTATTCATGCTTCTCACCAGACGCCTCGGGGGATTCTTTTTCAGCAACAGCGGAAGCCTCACATCTCACTACGACACTGCTACCTCTTTTGTCCAGTTTCCACTTCAACCCAGAACAAGAAAAGCTGTTGCTTTTCAAACCACTTTGATGCAAAAAAGCACGGCGATTGTGGGTATTGGTTTTGGAGGAAAAGAGTGAAGGAGAATAAGGGAGAGAGGCTACAGAAGACGGGGTTAAACTTCTGCTTAAGACAGGAGCCATAATAATAGTGAAAGAAAACCCAAAGGCAGTTTTGTTGATTGTTGGAAGGAGGACTGTGAAGGATTGCAAAAACCCTTGAGGCGGATGAAGAGGGGTTTTAGGGGAGATGAAGACGATTCTAGAAGGAGTAGTAGGAGGAGGCCGGCTGTGTTTGGAAGTTTTCGCCTTCTTCAATTGTAAGGTCTAGATGTTGCCATTTCCCCGCTCTACATTATCTTGAATCTTGAAATTCATCAAATTAAATCTTTTCTTTTTTTCTTTTTCTTTTTCTGCCAAACAACAAAACATTGTTCAACATTTTCCTCATACTGATTTTCTTTAATTGGTATTTTATTCTCTTTGTTAATTGTAAATGAATTATGTACAAAGTTATTTTTTTAATCGAAAATATATATATAAAAAGAAATATTTGATTATAAAATCTACAAGTTAAATACTTAAATGGATTTTATCATACAAAGTTTTTAATATTTTTATGTCCCAAAATTAAGGACATCTTTAATTGATTTATGGCCACCTAAACTAACCTCTTGAGTAAATTACATGATTGGTCCATGTGGTTTACATAAAATTGCACTGTTGGTCCCTAAAATGAAATAATTATGGAAAACGTCCATGTGGTTTACATTTTCACACGCCTTTGATCCCTCTTACCTAACACCGTTAAAAGATTATGTTGATTGAGTTAACTTTAAGGGTATTTTAGTCATTTTATTACTTATTGATTTTTTATGAGTAAACTTCACTTTTGGTCCCTGTGTTTTATTGTTTATAACACATTTGGTCCCTACAATTTAAAAAATACACTTTAGCCACTGCAATTAACCATTTGGTCCGAATTTGGTCCCTCTGACCAACGGCCGTCAGCTGTCAGACGTTAAGGGAGTTAAACATGAGGGTAAATCCGTCTTTTTACCTCACAGGGACCAAATGTGAACGTTTACTCAAACCCACCCCACCCCACCCCACCCCACCCCTACCCACCCCACCCCACCCCTACTCTCTTTTTCTCTCCTATCTTCTTCTTCTCCAACTCACTCCCTAAACCCTAAACCCACTTAATAAACACACACACACAAACCCACTTAAAAACACTTATATAATACACACACACACACACACATATATATATATATATATATATATATAAACAAACACACACACACACACACACACATATATATATATATATATAAACACCCTCCAAATAAACCCACTTAATAAACAGACACACACACACACCTATATATATACAGACACACACACATATATATATATATATATATAAACACACAAACACACACACACATGTATATATATGTATATATAAATGGGTGTTACTATTCACACCCCCTGCAAGTTTTTGCACCCCCTGCCTCACAAACCAAAAAAAAAATTAACATTTACATTTTACCCCCCTATACTAATTAAATAAATTTACTTTATACCTTTTACATTTCTAATTTTCATTTTATATCTTTATTATTTTAACACATAAAATCGTATATTAGCTAAAATACGTTAAAAAATACGTTTTAATTTTAACAAATTACACGATTATAATCGTCTCTTCGATACGTTCGAAATGAGCCCAAGATTGAATTTTTTTGATTTAATTATTTTATTATACATTATATATACTACATAAAAATATTTTTAATATTTATAATTCATACCCTTATAGTTAATTATTTAATTTATGGTACAGCTCTTGTTTTTTTCAATTTTGTTTTACACTCCTATCGCATTAACATAATAATCATATATTAATTAATTCATTAAATCGTTTTAAATTATTATTATTTGTATGTGTTTATAGATATCGTGAATGACAATAGGACAAGGTTTCACGAGAAGAATATGAAATAGGGTTTTGAGTAAGATGGCATGACTTGCCAGTGGATAGTAAAATCTTGCAAGATACCCTTAAACTTGCTAAATTTACAAGGTCCCACGTCTTGCAAGACCTTGTAAATTTAGCAAGTTTAAGGGTATCTTGCAAGATTTTACTATCCACTGGCAAGTCATGCCATCTTACTCAAAACCTCATTTCATATTCTTCTCGTGAAACCTTGTCCTATTGTCATTCACGATATCTATAAACACATACAAATAATAATAATTTAAAACGATTTAATGAATTAGTTAATATATGATTATTATGTTAATACGATAGGAGTGTAAAACAAAATTGAAAAAAATAAGAGATGTACCATAAATTAAATAATTAACTATAAGGGTATGAATTATAAATATTAAAAATATTTTTATGTAGTATATATAATGTATAATAAAATAATTAAATCAAAAAAATTCAATCTTGGGCTCATTTCGAACGTATCGAAGAGACGATTATAATCGTGTAATTTGTTAAAATTAAAACGTACTTTTAACGTATTTTAGCTAATATACGATTTTATGTGTTAATATAATAAAAGTATAAAATGAAAATTAGAAATGTAAAAGGTATAAAGTAAATTTATTTAATTAGTATAGGGGGTAAAATGTAAATGTTAATTTTTTTTTTGGTTTGTGAGGCTGACATTAGGGCAGGGGGGTGCAAAAACTTACAGGGGGTGGGAATAGTAAAAGCCTTATAAATACACACCCTCCAAACAAACCCACTTATGAGAATTTGAGAATGTGACTTATAAATCATATATTTATGAGAATTTGAGTATGTGACTTATAAATTTTGGTTCGGACATGCAACGCAAGTGAAAAAGACCATGGAAGTCTAGTAATCCCTCTATCTATTCTGGCTATAAAAGTAGTGATCCCCGTCTTCCAAATCGAGTATTTTCCTTTGATTTTTGATGTTATACCTGATAACTTTCTAACGCAAATTTGATGTAGATTCCTCTGCAAATTTGCGAGGTTCCATCAACAAGATTTGGCCATGAACTTGGGAAAATGAGTGGCATAATCACGTCAAAAGGATCATGATCTGTTATGTTTAAAATTTTCATTAATCTTCTTAACTCCACCACATTCACGCTCCCCACATGAACAATGAGGACGGAAATGAGCCAATTCTTTTGAGAGTGACTTCATTTTGGTAAAGTATACACCAATTGAGTCTTGATGTTGCGCTAGGCTGATTATACATGTGTGTGTGTTTGTGTGTTTATATATATATATATATATATATATATGTGTGTGTGTGTGTGTGTGTGTGTCTGTATATATATAGGTGAGCCCATATATCGATCATATCGCTAGGTAGCTGCTTGTTATATATACAATGGAGTTGGGTAGCATTCTTGATTTTCTTGAGAACAAAGTCATATTAGTCACTGGTGCCACTGGTTTTCTTGCCAAAAGTAAACTCCATCTCTCTTAATTTTTCTCTGTATATATATAAACAGCTAGGCTTATTGATTTCAGTATTCATATATAAGTGTATGTATAACTGTAGTTTTTGTGTGTTTATATATATATATATATGTGTGTGTGTGTGTGTGTGTGTGTGTGTGTGTGTGTGTGTGTGTTTATTAAGTGGGTTTGTTGGGAGGTTGTGTTTATATATATATATATATATATATATATATATATATATATATATATATATATATGTGTGTGTGTGTGTGTGTATTAAGTGTTTTTAAGTGGGTTTGTGTGTGTTTATTAAGTGGGTTTAGGGTTTACGGAGTGAGTTGAGGAAGAAGAAGAAGATAGGAGAGAGAAAGAGAGTAGGGGTGGGGTGGGGTGGGGTGGGTTTGAGTAAACGTCCACATTTGGTCCCTGTGAGGTAAAAAGACGGATTTACCCTCATGTTTAACTCCCTTAACGTCTGACAGCTGACGGTGGTTGGTCAGAGGGACCAAATCCGGACCAAATGGACCAAATGGCTAATTGCAGTGGCTAAAGTGTATTTTATAAATTGTAGGGACCAAATATGTTATAAACAATAAAACACAGGGACCAAAAGTGAAGTTTACTCATTTTTTATTAATACTTTGTCATTTGTTTTTTTTAAATAACTTTGTCATTTGATTTAAAAACCACAAGGATCAAGAATGTATTTTACACTATCTATATAACTTTATATATTTATATAACACACACATGTAGATATTATACATATAACACACATATATATTATACATATATGTATACTTTATAGAGTGAATTGCATTTTTGGTCCCTGTGGTTATCTGATTTCTTTGAAAGAGGGACCTAAACTTCAGTATCTCAAAAAGTGGTCCCTCAGTTTTGGTATTTGCTCCAAAATCAGGACCCCAACACTAACCCCGTTTATTTGCTCTGTTAGTGCCAGGGGTATTTTCGTCCAAACTTGTTTTATCCCTCCTTTTGCACTATTTTTTGTTTTTCATATTTTTGTTAAAACCATAAACTTACAGGACCTGTTACGTAATATATATATATATATATATTACATTTTTATATATTTCAAGAAAAATCAAGTCTTTTTGAAGAAACAGTGTGTGTTTTAGTGTGTTTGTGTGTGATATCTTTGATGGGTCGAGATGATGTTCATCAATGGGGGTTCTTGCCACCAACTGAAGCTCCATCGTTGTACACACAAGAACAAAGAGATGATCATTGGAGACATTTTGATAAGTCTGTAAATGCAATCTCTTTTGGGTTTGTTGCTACTGCCATCTTGATCTCCATGTTTCTTGTTATGGCCATTTTTGAGAGGTTTTTAAGAACCTCGCCGCCGGTGATGTCGCCGGACGGTGGTGGTGGCCGGAATGCTGCCGGAGATGTTGGTTCCCAGATGGGTTTCAATTCAAAACTCATATAATTCCTCTTAATTCTTTTTAAACGAATTGACCATATATCTATGCATTAATTCCTAGGATCTATGATCTTATTTTTATTTTCTAATATAAAATTAGAAAGAAGAAGAAAGGAAGAATTTGAAGGTTATTGGCCTTCTGTGATGATTTCTTGTTCTATCAAGTTTTTTGCTATTCTGGCGATCGGTGGCATGTTATGTTATGACTTCTCAGATCCTTCTTCTCATAAATTCAATCAAATAACCGGTGAAAGTAATCTAAATCTTCAAATGAGTTGATCTGAAGAACTTAATCGATGTCAGCACAGACTTTCCGGCGAAAAACGATTTTTCGGCGACATTTTTTCAGAATCCGGCAAACTCACGATTTTCCGGCGTCGACTTTCAATACCTCAAAACACTCGATTTATTGCTATTTTTCGAATTTAAAAGTTGCAAACCGAATGAAATTTAAAAACAAACTGATCTGTGGTGATTTTCAACAAGCAAATCTCAACAAACAACAAGATCGATCATCATCTTTTACAAAAAAAATGTCGAAGAACACAAAGGTGTCGATCTCAGATCTGTTTTCAAAACCTTGACGATTTGTTGCTGGAATAGAAATCTGGAATTTGTAATCTGATGAAGAACACAAAACAAAGTGATTTTGTGGGCATGGTCCATTACTACTTAGCTTATCCTATTCATATATATATATATATATATATATATTACGTAACGGGTCCCTACAGTGTTATGGGTTTTACAAACATAAGTAAAAGCAAGAAAATTTACAAAAGGAAGGACAAAACATGGATGGACGAAACTACCCCTGGCACTAATTGGACTTTTTAACGGGGTTAGTGACCAGGGACTGGATTTGGAGCAAAATTGGAAACTGAGGGACCACTTCTTGAGATATTGAAGTTTAGGTCCATCTTTCAAAGAAATACTATAACCACAGGGACCAAAAATGCAATTCACTCTACTTTATATAACAAACATCCCTAGCGACGGAGAAATCACCCTCGTCGCCGGAGAAACCATCCTTTTCACCGGAGAAACCAGCCCTTTTCACGATAGTTCTTACACTCATCTTCATCTTCTCCTTTGGTCCCATCACCAAAGACCACCTCTCATTCCCTCTTCAACGTCCTCCTCTTGTTCATCGGAAAGAAAACATCAGATGGGACTTTTGATTGTTTTTGATGGGTTTTTTCGTCTTCATCTCCGTCTCCAACAGATGCAGATCGGAAATCTGAAGGTTTGGGTTTTTTCTCATCTTCACCTCTGTCTCCAACAGATCCAGGTCGGAGATCAGGGTTTTTCCGTCTTCTTCTACAAGCTACAACATACAAAATGTGGAGTCAGGTCTGGTAGATCTGAACCAATGGAATTCAGATTCCTAACAGGTCAATCTGCACATAATAATCCACATGCTCTTCAGGGGCTGATTCGAGGGTCTTTGATTACGGCACGGGGATGGAGCAAGCTTTTGATTCTCTTTTTTGGATGGGAAAGAATGGTATGATGCCAAATATGGTTGCTGCCAGAAATATGGTAACTAGTGTATGTTTCTTGGTGTAGAAATGAATTTCATATCCTGGGTATGGTTGTCCATTCGCAAACACAAGTGGGAATTGGTTCTTTATGCCCGGCTTGCAGTGCAAGAATTTCTGGGCAAGTCAACATGTTGTAGCATAGTCTGTTTTTGGAAATTTCTATAGAAGAAGCTTATATATTTTGTATAGATTAGACGATGGATTTATTTGTATAGATTAGGGTGTATATTTTTTTTGTCTAGATGAAGTTTGGTGTTGCAAGTGTTTGGATCAACTTGAAATGAAATTTGGGTTTTTGATTATGATTTCTTGATAAGGTTTTCTTTTTTATTCTGTATTATTTTTAGTTATTTATTCTTGTTTATGGTGGTGGTGGTGGTAATGGTGGATGATGGTGGTCATTGGTGGGTGGCGGATGTATATACACACATATATATTACATATATAATATGTGGGTATATTATAAAAAAAGATGAGAGAGAAAGAGGTAGATCTAGGGTATTTATGGGTTACATTCTTGGTAGTTTTAATAGAAAACAAAATATTATGAAATGACTAAAATGCCCTTTTAAATAATCTACTTAACAAGATTGTTTTAACAGTGCTAGAGCACAGGGACTAAAGGAGTGTGAAATTGTATACCACAGGGACCAAAGGCGTGTAAAAATGCAAACCACGAGGACGTTTTCCATAATTATTTTATTTTAGGGACCAACAGTGCAATTTTGTGTAAACCACGTGGACCAATCATGTACTTTACTCTAACTTCTTTATCAATGGCAAAGTCATATATTTTGCATGTGAATTATATTGTTATATTTATTCAATTGATAAATATTTAACATTTAAAAGGTCTCAAATGTCACTCACCTTGATTGTTTCAAATTCGTCAAATCTAGTCATAATGATCAAAGTTGCCTTTTTCAATGATCATATGCTACTTGTGGTAAATACAACCAACATGATGCAACAAATGGGAGAAGACACTATAAATGTTGAAGGTTTTTGAAGAAACAAGAAACAAGAGTTTAGATTTGTTAAAAAAACAACGATTGATAATTAACAAACTAAAAGATACCGGTTTTTTTTCCTTTCACGGATTGATTTTTACATGTCTATTTTTAAAATCTTTATATCTTATTTCATGTCAACCTTTATTAGTGAATCATATATTGGAAGGGAAAAAAGATGATATTAGCATCTAGATTCGTTAATTTACTTTTAAATACATCGTTACCAATTATAAATCACTTTAAATGCATAATGTAAGATCTAATTGTTTCATTTTTATGAAGAAGAAAAAAATCAATTATGAAGAAAAAAAATCAAATATGGGCCGAAAGAGTTGGGCTTTCTTAGTTATTTTGTCCTTTCCATTTTGAGAAATGTATTGTGAATTAGAAAATAATCAGCAATATAATTAGATACTCGTAATTCTATTAATAACACATTTTTCATTTAATACTTATTATGTTAATTAACATAAATAATTAGGGAATTTAATTAAAATACCCAAAGTTTGACTTTTACTTATCAAAACACCCAATTTTTTTTCAACTTTTGCAAAAATACCCAAAAATCCTGCGATATGTCCCGTGATCGCGGGATAGGATGTTTTTTGAAAATTGTGATCCCACTATTTTGATTTTAAATGTTACATTTTCAACCCCTATAGTTATTTACTTACTTTACTTTTATATCTTTTACTTTCCTAATTTTAATTTTACACCTTCATCATATTAACACATATAATCGTATTATTAACTAAAATACGTTAAAAATATGTTTTAATTTTAACAAGTTACACCATTATATTCGTCTCTTCGATACATTCGAAATGAGCCCAATATTGAATATTTTTGGATTTATTTATTTTATTATATATCATATATACTACATAAAAATATTTTTAATATTTACAATTCACACCCTTATAGTTAATTATTTAATTTATGGTACATCTCTTATTTTTTCAAATTGATTAAATCGTTTTAAAAAATACGTTTTAAGATATCACATTAACATACATAATTACGTTAAAATATGTTAAGGAGTTCGATAAATATATATACGTTTTAAAAAATCGTTTTAAAAAATATGTTTTAACATATCACATGAACATACATAATTACGTTAAAATATGTTAAGAAGTTCGATAAATATATATATATATATATATAATCCAAATAATTTGACGATTTAATCAATTAGTTAATATATGATTATTCTGTTAATGCGATAGGAGTGTAAAACGAAAATTGAAAAAGTAAGAAATGTACCGTAAATTAAATAATTACCTATAAGGGTATGAATTGTAAATATTAAAAATATTTTTATGTAGTATATATATGATATATAATAAAATAAATGAAATTTAATTAAAATACCCAAAGTTTGACTTTGACTTACCAAAATACCCATTTTCTCGTTCATTTTACCAAAATACCCATTTTTTCCGCGATTGGATTCGCGATCGCGGACCAGGGTATAAAATAAAAATGTTGATCCCGCTATTAATCCCGTGACACACACAAAATCCCGGGACACAACTCAATTTGTGATTTTTATTGAATTTCACTTTCAACCCCTATACCAGGGACCATTTTTTAAAACCTCTCCTGCGAATAGTCCTGCTACCAACTCAAATTTGTGATTTGTAATTGATATTTACACTTTCAACTCCTATACTTATTTACTTAGTTTACTTTATACCTTTTACTTTCATAATTTTAATTTTACATTTAACACATATAATCGTTTATTAACTAAAATACGTTAAAAAATACGTTTTAATTTTAACAAGTTACACCATTATAATCGTCTATTCGATACGTTTGAAATGAGCCCAATATTGAATATTTTTTGATTTATTTATTTTAATATATATCATATGTACTATATAAAACTATTTTTTATATTTAAAATTCATATTCTTATACTCTAGATGAAAATAAATCGGTTGATGTTAGGTCGACTCTCAACATTTCTTTTTCTGTTTGTCATTTATTTTACAATTTTATAAATACTTAATAACTAAATTAAATATGACTATAAGTTGACCAATTTACCTCTTATGTAACATCTCAGGCCAACTGTATTAGATATTGTCCGTTTTTCCACACACATGGACTCACGGTTTTAAAACGCGTCTGATAGAGGAGGTACCAAATCCCTCTTATAAGACAACATTTGTTTTCCTCCCCAACCAATGCGGGATCTTACAATCCATCCCCCTTGGGAGCCCAGCGTCCTTGCTGGCACACCAATCTGGTTCCAGCTCTGATACCATATGTAACATCTCAAGTCAACCGTACAAGATATTGTCCGTTTTGTCCACACACTTGGACTCACGGTTTAAAAACGCGTCTGATAGAGGAGATATCAAATCCCTCTTATAAAGCAACATTTGTTCCCCTCTCCAACCAATGTAGATCTTATATCTTATAGTCTCCTAGTGATTAAATGTAATACAATTTGATTAATTTTTCAGGAAGGTCGAGTTGTTTTTAATAATCTTTTAGGATTATGATATTAAAGGTAAAAATTTAAAATTAACAAAAAGGCCCCTTGCCTTTTGCATTTATTTTGTTTTTGGTAACCAAATTTCAATGCATGTCGAATTTTGTCACATCCTTGTTAGAACTTAGAACTAAGGTTACAAGATATATGTATGAAGACGATATATTGTAAAGAACAATTTTTATGTGAAAACTATTGTAATATTGTAATAATATTATATTGAGTATGGACTTAATTTGGTGGATCAGAATTTCAACTCTCATGTCCAATCAACATCCAAGTTGCTAAATAATTACCTATCTAAACCATGTAGATAAATAGTTCTTATGTAGTATAAATACCCCCTTTATGTAAATGTAAAATACACATCAATATACTTGCATAAGTATTTTGTACTCTTCAAGTTTCTCTCATCCTTTCTCTATAAATCTCTTAATCTATTGTTAATCTAGTGATAATCTTAGTTAATTCATAACACGTTATCAGCACGAGAGCTCTAATCAAGGTATGTATTTCCTTAATCCTATATGTTAAGAAGGTAAAACACCAAAATAAACAATATGAAAGTTGATGACTTCTTATTATATACATTATGACTACTAACATTTCTATTATGACTACTAACCTTTCTAACTTTTATTTATGCATATACTAATCGTATTTATGCTTTCATGCTTGTACTAATTTTTATTTATGCATACTTAAATTATTGTCATACTAATCTTTCAACATTTATTTATGTGTATATTTATTCTCTTGCTAATTTTATCTAAGCATACTAACATTTATTTACATTTCTTATTTTATATTACTAATTACATTTTATATCTACCATCACTGATATTATAATCTTTATTGATTTTATGTATTAATTATCATTTTTATTTACAAAATCATCTCCAACGGCTATATATATAACGGTAATAAACATCTCCAACGACTACATTTTTACACTATAAATTAACCATTAAATTCTTTCTCAACAAACTTAACTCTTCTTTTACAAGTTCATATAATCAAGAAGATTTTTCCGAAGATGCTTCATCCCCTCCTAATTCTCGTCATTGTATTACTTATATTACTAATTATTCCTGTCAGTAATCTTCCACCTGATGAGTTTTATTTTTTCTTAAGCATGTTTGTACTTTTGGTTCTTCCACTTCTTTGTATTTCAATATTTGTAGACATAAATGGATTCTAATTTTTCTTTGTTGATTAATAGTCACAATATGTCGAACCTTACAAAGATTGAGTTTGCGGCTCTTGATGTGAATGACAAGAACTATATGTCATGGATTATGGATGTCAAAATGCACCTTGAATCTATATGCATTTTAGACACTTTAGAAGAATACAATGAATGCCCGTCGCAAGACAAAGCAAAGGCCAACGTTTTCCTTCGGAAACATGTTGACGATATGTTAAAATTTGAATACCTCAACATTAGTGATCCAAACATTCTGTGGGAAGACCTTAAAGATAAATTTGATCATCAAAAGGAAGTTTTACTTCCAGCTGCAAGAGATGAGTGGAGAACTTTAAGATTTCAAGATTTTAAAAAAATGAATGACTATAGCTCTGCATTGTTCAGAATATGTTCACAACTTCGGTTTTGTGGACAAAGTGTTACTGATGCGGATATGTTGGAGAAAACCTACTCCACTTTCCATGCATCAAACATTACTTTGCAACAACAATACCGAATGCAGAGATTCACAAGATATTCTGAGCTTAATTCATGTTTACTTGTTGCTGAACAGAACAATGAGCTTTTGATGAAAAACCATCAATCCCTTCCAACAGGTTCATTAGCATTTCCTGAAGCAAATGCTATAAATAATGATAGTCCTAGAAATAATTTACGTGGACGGGGACGTGGTCGTGGACGAGGTCGTGGTCATTTTGCTCAAACTCATTTTCATGGTCGAAACTACAATTTTGGCCGAGGCCACCCATACAGCCGTGGCCGTAGTTTTAACCGTGGTCGTGGGCAAAGAGCAAATAACCATCATGCTCCACAAAGATATAGGACCCACCCACAAAATAAGCTCAAGATGATAAAACATGATGCCGGAACAAGTCATTCTCAGAATCCTGAAGGTTCTTGCTACAGATGTGGTAGCACAGACCACTAGTCAAGGATGTGCCGTATACCTCCACATCTCTGTCAGCTCTATAAAGAATCTCTTAAAGGAAAAGAGAAAGAAGTAAACCATATTGACAACTTAGAGTTGTCCAACACTGATATAAACATTTCTGATTTCCTTGACAATATCGACATTTAATTTATATGAATGTTGATAGTCTTTTTATTTTAAAATATATATATATATTTCATTTTTCGTAACTATGAATTCCCTTTTCTCGACTATATGAACTTAATAATCTTTTATTCTAAATACTATGTCTTTAAGTTTTCATAACTATATATTTCCTTTTTCATATAAAATATTTCTATAATAACGTTGTTCTATTATTACGATTATTATTATTATTATTATTATAAACTCACATTTCAAGTTTGATATGAATTCCATCGGAGCGCGACTGTTTGGGTAAAAAATTACACCTCACGACCGACGCTAGAAAACTCAGATACATTTCCATAAGACTACTCTTGTATTAAGATAAGGTCTTACAGGTTATTTACGGATAAGTATTCGGTCGTACATTTTTATGCTGGTCGTACGTTCCGTACGACCGACGTATGAGACTTAAGACGATCGTACGATTACACTAACCGTTAACAGTCAAATCCATTTCTTTTGTTCATTAATGCAGGTCCACGAGCATTCATAGCGAAAACGGCCAGTAACGGACAAGCTATCAATGGCATTAAAGGTCCGATAGTGGTTACGAAGCAAGCCATCAAGACACATTTAATGACCGGAGAAAGCTATAAAAAGACCTGCTCTGCAACTGAAAAAAGGACTACGAACCGAAATCTACATCAGCTCCGTCTATTTTCTAAACTATTACACATAAAAAACACAGCAATCTACAGAGCATTCGGACGAATATTGCTAAAGCTACCTTCGCACGACAGCAGTTCGAACCGCACGACCGCAGACTTTTTCGCACAATTTACGCACGACACACGACTTTTTCATACGACTAAGTTTATTTCTACATTCATTTGTAATCTGTTGTACAAAAAAAACCTGTTACAAAAGGACTTTCGCCCCTGTTTGGCGACTATAGTGCACCGTCGACTCTCACAAGTTGACTGCGGTTTTTCCCCTCGTTTTGGGGCTTTCCGCGTCACCAAATCTCTTGTCTTGTTTACTTTTCATTGCGATTGTGTTGATTGGTCTTGAGATACATTTCTTTAGTTGTTAAAGTCCACATCAACCTTAAGTTGTTCTTTTGGGCGATTTTTGGCATTAACAGTTTGGCGCCATCCGTGGGACCCCATCTAGAGAAAATCTCAAACCAACGCATATATCGCTCTAACGGTCTTGTGGAGTTTTTGTTGTTTTCAGGTAAATGGCAAATTATCAAGATCCCATGATTCAACTCCAGTCAGAGTTGAATGCGGCTCGAAGTCAGATTCAAGCCCTGCATGAGCAGAATCAGAAAGCAGCCGCAGAAATCGCTTCTCTGAGGAATCCAGCGATGGGCAACTCCTTTGGACCTCAGAACGGTCCCCGATCTATGGGGGCATCTTTCGTAAGGCCACCATTCCAAGCAGGTTCAGGGCCATTCGCCAACAATCCAGGTCCAGGTCCAGGGCCATTTGTCAACAACCCCCATCAAGGACAGTATCCCCCTCAGTATTTGAGGCCATCACCTTTGCATTATGGTGCCCTGCCATATTTCGTCCCTCTCAACGGGGATGCCAATGGTTTTTCGTACGGAAACGGTACGGCGACGACCACAAATTCAGGGGTCAACCCTCCAACAGGCGTAAATTCCGATCCTAATGACCCCGTCGCCCAGCGACTTAGATTATTGGAAGATCAGAACGAGAAGATGCTGTCGCTACTTTCCAAGTTACCAGGCGTCGTTGTTCCCGTCGACGTAGAACCCCGCACAGGATTTCAAGCGTCAACTTTCATTGACACAATAGCGAATGTCGACGTGCCAAAGAAATACAACATTCCTGCTTTTACACCAAAATACTCAGGAATAACTGATCCAACAGAACATATTGCGCAATACAAACAATTGATGTGGACAGTATCAATCCCACATCAATATCAAGAAGTGTGCATGTGCAAAAGCTTCAGGGCGACTTTTACAGGTCGTGCTCTTCAATAGTTGATCAACCTCAAACCCAAGTCCATCAGCAACTTCGCAGAGTTGGTCAACCAGTTTTCGCAATAGTTCGCTAGCACTCGCAAGATGGAGAAGCAGACCAGCGATCTGTATTACGTCGTCTAAAAATCCGGAGAGTCCATCCGTAGTTTTTTCAATCGCTTTAACGCAGAAATGATCAGCATTCGAAATTATGACGTCAAGACTGCCATCGAGGCCTACAAGCGTGGTCTTGACGACAACAGTCGATCTTACGAAATACCCACTTGAGAATTTCGAAGATGTACGGGCTAGAACTCTAGCTTACATGAGGGTCGAAGACGACTTAGTCTTCCGCCGTAAGCATTCCACTAACAAAAAATCGCTCGGGATCAAGAAGCCAAATTTCAAATCCAAACCGAGCGCCAAGTCGGAGTCATCGCGCCAAATATCGAACGTTCGATTCGACAAGAAAAAGAGCAATCCGACACCTCGATTCTCGCAATATCCTAAGATCTCTTCTTATGGATTCAAGGGAACGATGAAAGAGCTAGTCGAAGCTCTTAGAAACGTTCAGTCGTCTGTCCGATGGCCCAAGAAGAGTGATAAAGATGATGACAAGAAGGATAAGACCAAATGGTGCGACTTCCATAGCGACCATGGTCACACGACGGATAACTGCCTTGCTTTGCAGAAGGAGTTAGCCTGGATCGTCCCCAAGGGTCATCTGCAAGGCTTGATTGCTAAAGAATCTATGCCAGTTGACGTCGTAAAACCGACATCCCCCGTCAATGAAAAAGTCGTTAACTGTGTGACGGGTGGATCAGATGTCTGTGGTTTAACCTATTCGGCAGCCAAGCGGCACGCCAGTCACTCGTCGGGAGAATATCCCATTCCTCGGTCATCCCGACCGAAACAAGAATTGGAACTGGAGGCGATGCCGATAACGTTCGATCAAGACGACCTCCAAGACAGTTGGCAAAGACATCACGATGGCTTGATCATCCAACTCACTGTTGGCAACTGCTCGACCAAAAGAGTACTGGTCGATGGGGGCAGTTCGGCCAATATCATTTTTCTAAGCACTATCAAAGCTATGGGAATCGATAAATCAGAGATCACCCGTCGATCGACGACTCTGATAGGATTCAATGGCGATTCTACCAACACTCTGGGAGAGATCATCCTCCCAGTGTATGCTAAAGGGGTCAACAAGCAAACAAGATTTAACGTTATTGACTGTTCATCAGCATACAACGTTATACTCGGTCGACCCTGGATCCACGACATGAAAGCGGTCCCCTCGACCTATCACCAGACAATTAAATTCCCGACACCGTGGGGAGTGCAAGAAATCAAAAGCGAGCAGAAGACCGCCCGTGATTGCTACAAGGCAACATTGAAACCTCAAAAGTGAAACCAATATTGTGGCGACTGCGCACGATCCGAGCCAATCTATCCATACGCCAAAAAAGACAGGTCCGGGTATCGTCTTATAGTCGCTACAAGGGGGCAAAATGTATAATACCCCATACGACGCTCAGTTTCCAACGACCGACCGTGGGCATAGATGTAGCTCACTACTCGAGGGCAGTCAGATCTCACGGTATAAGTAATTTTCCAATAGCCGACGATAAACATCACCAGGGATGTAACACCAAGGTTCTAAATGGCGTGAGGCGTGGTGTGGCGGCGAGGCCAAGCCTCAAGCCTTAGGAGCCACAGCGTGCCATGGCGTTTATCAAGGCGTGACTTATGGCGGTAAATCTCTATATCATATATACTATTATATATAAAAACATATGTTTTGTACTATTAATCGATGAGTCAATGACAATAATCAAGTTAAATTAGGTTATATATTAAAAACTAGCAAATAAGACATTAAAAACGTAAAGGAAAAATCAAATATTGCGTTATAAAAGACCGCACATTAGGCCATGGCGTGCCACAGGCATAACGTGGCGTGAGACACAAGCCTTAAGTCACGGCGCACCATGGCGGCTGTCGTGGCGAGCCTTTTAGAACAGCGTGTAACGCCCATCAACAACACTCAGGTACGATACACAACCTTCTAAAATTTTACATACGTCCTTAATCCCACGACCCTTCATAAGGTAGGGAATGGACGTCGCTAGTAAATTACATCTTGCCCCCAGAGCAAGAACTTCTCCTGTTAGTCTTTTCCTCTGATAGAAGTAGACGCTTACTCCCGGATTTGGGACAGAAAGGTCACCTCTTTTTCAGACTAACATTCTATACAGGTTCGGAATTCCTTCCGAAATCATGAATGACAACGATCCACAAATGATCGTACGTCTGAAGATCGTAGTATCGAATCTACGACCATAACCCCATGTAGCTGGGCTATAGTACTTCTTATTGCTTTTTTGCTTTCGATTTATTTCGACAAACGATTACTGACTTAAGCATCGGAGGGTCGTTGGTCAAACCAACGACCACCCCAGAATCTTACATTACAGGTTTGCAGGATCGCACGAACGTCAGTCTTATGATCTCCATCGTGAGAAAACAAAGTCTCAGAGACTTGCATATCACAAAAGGAATCTTATGATTCATCACACAGGTCTTATGACCATCACAGGTATTCTTTAAACTAAGTGTTGGAGACGCAAGTCTCACGACTTGAATTCCGTACTTCTTCGGCCTCAGTCACCTGAATTACTTCACAGGTACAAGTATCTCAGTCATACAATTTTACGTACGTTTTATGGCTGATTACACCCGTTCATTAAGTCTGATTATCTTCTTGTCTTATTTTGTTCGTTCGCAACAAAGTAAAGTACACAACAAAAGCATAACAAAAATTTCACTTGTATTCACATTATCAATTACAATTAAAGGGCACAAACGATTGTAGTCGCCCCTCATCGAAAATAAACTAAAGAAAAATTCAAGGCAGAGGGGAGTCCTCAGCGACCTCCTCGTCGCCATCTACGTCGACCGCCGCGTCCGTCGGGTCCTCTTCTTCGAGCTTGTCTTCTTGGTCGAGTTCATCCTCGTCCCCGACTTTCTCTAAGAAGGTTTTGACCTCCTCTTCGGCTCCGACCATAGGGTTTAACCCCCGTAAATGGCGACGCATAATCGCCGCTTTAACCCTCAGACGAGTTAAAGCTTCAAAGGACAGGAGTCGTTCCTCCAAGGAGATGACCTCCTTCTCCTTCGCCTCGACGAGCGAAGTAAGGTCCCCGGCCTGTTTTTTGCTCTTGGCCAAGGAAGCCTTAGTTGCTCCTAATTCCGCCTCCGCCGCAGAGGACTTCTACAAGGCTTCCCTCTGATGGTGCTGGAGGTCTCCCTTTTCCCTCGATGATTCTGCATACAAGTCCTGTACTTCACAGAATTTTTCGTAAAGGACCTCCTCCTTCTCCATCGCCGTCTTCTCCTGCTCCCGTGCCACTCGAGTTTCCTTCTGCGCCTTGCGCATCATCTCTAAGGCAGCGGGTGTAACCCTACGGATTTTTTCCATATAGGCATACTGTAACACCCTCAAAATTGGAACGAGCAACTAACTTTAATTTCAATAAAATAACCAAAAGAGGATAAAATCATTTCTACAGATCATCCCTGAAAAATACCTCAGAATTTAAACATCATAATTTCCACAATTAATAACTTAAGACGGACGTTACTTAACACAACACAAGTTGCTAATCCCAAATAAGTGCGGAAGACTTCAAGAGTCAAAATCACCTCTCGTGCACTCGCCACTTCACAGTGTAGCTAAAGCTACTCCCAATCTGAGCCTGTTGCACATGCCGACAAATAAAAAGGGTTAGACTAACGCCTAGTGAGTTCAAGAGTTTTATCATGACCATATAAATTCATAAATCGTGATAATTGCAATTTAAGTCATGATTTCAAGAGAGTTTACTTTAGATGCAAATCACCCATTTTCCAACTCACACAAATCCCGTGTTGAAAGCTTTAATATAAATGATCCCCAAAAAGGAGTCATCCCAAAACCAACGTGAAAGGTGAAATAACATTTGATTCTCAAAACGATTGAATTCATAAATAAATCACCAATATTCCAAACATCCCAAACATGGATGAAGCATAACCCATAATTCATATAACGTGGAAAACAATTCATATAAATATGATACGTCACCGAAAACATGGATAAACACAAATACCCAAAACAACACCTTTCGGTGACGGGGGAGGCCCGTATACATTGCACGTGACGGAACACAAAAGTGGATCACCTACTATGCAATAAAACACACACGTGGACTACTCTCGTAAACTGAGCTCAATCACTCCAGATCTATTGCCCGCGAGACTAGGGATCCCCCAACTTCAACCACTCCAGGTCTATACATTGGGTCACTCTAAATCCACAACATCACATTTGGGATTACACCTTACTGCCCATGAAATGACACCCGACCATATAGGTCCACGCCATGGAACCCGATGCCTATCCCGTGCCAAGCACATATGGAATTACACCTTACTGCCCATGAGACGACGCCCGACCATGTAGGCCCACGCCTTACTTATAATGGAACCCGATGCCTATCTCGTGCTACAAAAGAGAAACTAATGTCTCGTAAACTGAGCTCAATCATCCCGATCTCTTGCCCGCGAGACTTGGGAACTCAATGCCTATGGATCCATAGCTAACAAGGTCTAAAACATTACACGATCCCAAATGAATAAACAAGTGCATACAAAACATGCAATTCCCCAATACCGTAAATCATGATCAAAACTCAACTTTGAGCTATCAAAACTGGACAAGTGTCCCTAAGACTTAACAAAATCCAACACCGAGCCATAAACTCAACCGACTCAAAAGATAATTCATGAAAAGTCATAACATGAGATTAAACGTAGCAACACACACTTTTGCCAATAATATTTCAAATCCATAAAAACCCGGAATAGAACCTTGGGTTGGGACCACACTCTTTTCCAAAAGACTCACACCGTACATTTCCAAATCGTCCCATAATGTACTAAATGCATGTTTCCAAATTATACACAAAATGCATTTTCATAACAAGTAGACTCCATTTATAACATAAATCAATAACCCATTTCCATATATGATTTATCTATCACATTTCCCCAAAAACTCCAAATATAAGTGTTTTACAATATTTACAACCATAAATACTTCAAAGGGTCAAAACCCACCAAATAATTCAACCATTGATAGTTTTCATGTAAAAACACATAAGTACTTGGAAAAATAACATTTTGGCATGTACAAAGTTTTCACAAAGCAACTTGAACTCAGCTTGCTAGATTTAGGCTAAATCTAGATTTTCCCCCAAACGTAAGCTCTTTTGATGCACTACATCCAAATCCTAACTTACATCAAAACCCTAATTTTATAGATGAAGAAGAAGAAGGTTTCCTTAACAAAGCATACCCAAAATTACATCAATAAAACCCACAATGGAAGAGAAGATGAAAACAACAAAACTCTAGCTTTTGGGTAGAGAGATATTACCTTTATCACTTGAACCATTAGAACAAAGCTCATATTCTCCCACCAAAGCTCCAAGCTTCCACACCTTCAACAATGGTGGAAATGGTTTTAGTTTGGGTGAAGAAGATGAAGGAGAGAAGAAGGGTTTTGTATTTTCTTGGTGAAAATCGGCTGAGAGAGGGAGAGAGAGAGATTGAATTAGGGTTTGGAAAGTGAAGTGAGGAAAGAGAGAGAGAGAGAGAGAAAGAGAAAGGGCTTAAAATACCCAAGTTAACTCATCAGACAGGTCGCGGACGTCCGCATGACCCTTCACGGACGTCCGCATGACCCTTCGCGGACGTCCGGCCTCGGCAGAACCATTTCCAACTCAAAAACCTCTGTTGCTTCCGCTGACGACCCGCCGGCTTTCGCGCCTCGCGGACGTCCGACATGCCTCTCGCGGAAGTCCGTGACTCCAATTTTGGTTCTCTAATTTTCGGGGTGTTACACATACATGCAGAGAGACGTCTGGAACGCTTGTAGCGCACGAACACACAAGAACGTCAGAAAACAATGACGAAATAAAACACTGAATAAGCAGGTCGTACGTACCTTAAAGGTCAGCCCCGCGATGTACGACCCCATGTTATCAACCGTAACCCCCTCCAGCCGCTCCTGAAAGCAAGGAAGGAGGAACTTCCCCAGGTCAGGGAAGAGTTTTTCATTGTCCATCTCCTCCCAAGCCATAAAGTCCGACGGCAAGGTGAAATTCACCGTCGTAACGCCAGTGGACTCCTCCGTCTCCTTCTCCTTCCCTTTATCGGCTGACGAGGAGGAAGATGCGACCTCTCCCGTCAGAGGAGTGGCCACGCTCATCGATGTCACGTCAACCGTGACCGATAGCGTCTTCGCCTTCTCGGCGGTGGCGGAATCGCCACCCTTCGATGATGGTCCCTTCCGGATAGTCGTCCGTTGTTTCTTTATCCCCGACGACGGGGATAGGGCAACCTTTCGTTTCAATTCCTTGAGGAATTGAGAATCCTTCTTCGATAAACCATGGGTAGGCATGTCACCTGACCCACCTGCAAGAAACACAAAAGACGAGAATAAGAGGAAGTAATAAAAGTCATACGACGGAAACGTACGACAAGCTAAAAAGTTACTTGTTTGGGTAAAAATCACACCCACGACCGACTTGGGAAATTCCCTCGACATGACCCATAACCCATGACCAAGAATATCTACGACGGTCATACCCCCGACCGACAAGGGTAATACCCATTATTACCATATCCCCGACATACGACAGTTTACTATTAAAAGACATCCTGTGTCAATAGTCACTCAGATTGTGACTTTACATCTCATGATCGCTCGACACGCATCGCATGTTACACGTGTCGCGTGTTACACATCGCCAGTCACACGATTACTAGTCTTATGTTACTAGTCTTACGTCACTAGTCTCATGTCGCCAGTTACGACCCGTCGGTCTTACGTCAACGGTCTCCTATCGTCGATCTTATATCGTTCTGGTCCTACGACCTAGTCCTATGACATCATCATCTTGGTCTTACGACATTTTTATCCTAGTCTTGCGACATTTCCATAAGACCATTCTTATATTAAGATAAGGTCTTAAAAGACATTTACAGCCATATGCATGGTCTTGTATTTCGGCAACGATCGTATGCTCCATAAGACCGACGTCCTGAACTTAAGACGGTCTTACGATTACACTAACCATTCATGGTCAACAGCCGTTTCTTTTGTTCATTAATGCAGGTCTACGGGCATTTATGGCACAACGACCAGTAACGGACGAGTCATCAATGACATTAATGGCCCGACAGTGGTTACAAAACCAATCATCAATGGCATTCAGAGCCCGACATCGGTTACAAAGTGCGCCATAAAGGCACCATTAATGGCCAACGGAAGCTATAAAAGAGCCTATGATGCAACCAATTCGGGGGCATTCCAATTTTCTTCATCGACTTCCTTAGCAACTCTACACCAGAAACACAGTAATTCACAAGACATTCACACGAATACCGTAAAAGCATCTTCGCACGACAGCAGTACAAACCGCACGACAAGCATACTTTTTCGCACGATTTACGCACGACACACGTCATTTACACACGACTAAGTTTTTATTTACATTTATTTGTAATCTGTTGTATAAAAATCATCCGTAACACAAGGACTTTCGCCCCTGTTTGGCGACTATAGTGCACCGTCGACTCTCATGAGTCGACCGCGGTTTTTTCCCTTATTTTGGGGTTTTCCGCGTCACCAAATCTCTTGTCTCTTTTACTTTTTCCTCGCAATTATGTTGTTCGGCTTGAGATACGTTTCTTTAGTTGTTAAAAGTCCACATCGATCTTAAGTTGTACTTTTGTGCGATTTTTGGCATTAATAGTTTGGCGCAATCCGTGGGACCCCATCTAGAGAAAATCTCAAGCCAACACACATATCTCTCTAATGATCTTGTAAAGTTTTTTCAGGTATATGGCAAATTGTCAAGATCCCCTGATTCAACTTCAATCGAAATTGAATACGGCTCGAAGCCAGATTCAAGCCCCGAAAAAAATGCTCCATCAAAGTATCGCATGTATCGCATCATCCAAGGGACTCGGGGGCTCGGAACACCCTTCACAAACTGAAAAATGCCGCATTTGATTTCAAAAGTCCTCGAAAAAAGGTGCGTATCGACTCTGTGTAACGGGTAACTGTGACGTCCCACTTAGAATAACTCTATATATATACTCTAAGTATATTCTCCTCGTTCAATTATTATGATTTAACATACAAATGTTGATTTAAGCATCCAAGGATCATTGGTCAAATCGACGACCACCCCTGATTTTACATTGCAGGCTTGCAAGATCATATGAATACAGGTCTTACGATTTGCATCGTAAGTCTCTACGGCTTAAATACGGGTCATACGATTTACACCGTGAGAAACCAAAGTCTCTACAACTTAAAAACATAGGTCCTACAACTTATAGTCGTTAGTAGATGACGACTTACATTTTTTCTTACGATCGTCAGTCATGGCAAACGCAGGTTGCTATTTATAGTCGTCAGTAAAAGACGACTTACGTTTTTTCTTATGATCGCCAGTCATGGCAAACGCAGGTTGCAATTTATAGTCGTCAGTGTTAATGCCAAAAATCGCACCAAAGTACAACTTAAGGTCGATGTGGACTTTAACAACTAAAGAAAGGAATCATTCGACAAAAGCGTGCGACAAAGACGAAAATATAAATGAGACAGAGATTTTGGTGACGCGGGAAAAACCTCAACGAGGAAAAAAACCCGCGGACGACTGTGGAAGTCGTCGCTGCACTATGGTCGCCAAACAGGGGCGATGTCCTTGTGTTTCTGGTATCGATCGTACAGAGATTACCATACAAATGAAGGAAATACTTCGAAAATGTAAAGTAACAAGTGTTTTCTAATGTAAAACAGTGTGCGTCGTGTGTAAAAGTGAAGTGAAGTGTCGTGTGCTGATGTCGTGCGTCGAGAGCGATTCTTCTGTGAGCGATTTCTGTGCTTCAAATGTTCTTCAGAGTTCGAGTGCTTGTGTCTGATGTTCTATGTTGTATCTGTGTTCCTTTCTTTGAAATGATGATTCTCCTTGATATTTATAGTCTTCGGGCACTTTATTTGGATCATTAAGGACTTTGGTAACTGCCGTAACGGTCGATGTCTTTAATGCGGGATTAGATGTTCTTAACTCACTTCGTCGGTTATAGCCGTTGTCCATTAATGGTGTTGACTCATGCATTAAACATTGAACAAACATAACAGTCGTATAGCGCGTTAGTCGGTCGAGGTCGCATGGTTTTATGCGACGATCGTGTGAACTAGGCGACGTCGATGTCGAGTGTCGTGAGGTAAAAGACTTTCGATTTTATCTTTGATCGTGAGAGAAAGTACTATGATTTTTCCTTCGTTATAAGAAAAAGGAATAGGTGTTTTCCTTACCTTGGTCGTGGTTGATACTGGTGAAATTTTGCCCAAACAGTTTGCCCCCAAAATTTGAAAGTAGGATGGCAAATTCGAATTTTAAATTTTGCTTGTCGGGTGCTCGGGATCATGACACGTGTTGAGAATTATCTTGGAATTGGATTAGTCCAATTCTAACTGAACGAGAAGTTGAAAAGGAAACAGGATCGTGTCGTCATACTGACACATGATGGTGCTTACCAAAAGACAGGTGTCGATGATCCGCGCGGTCATACAAAAGGACGGGAGAACGTGGCGATCATCAAAGGACTCGACCTGACATGATCGACTGCGTAAATAAAGATCACGATGGATCTTTTCTTGTTTTACGACTTCAGAGAGTTTTAGGCGTAGATTTTTTCTTGATTTTCTTGCCTTTCTTCGTACAGTTTTTCCTGAACCCGTAGGAATTTTTGATTAGGTTAGGTTTTTCAAGGTCTAGAACGACCATATAAAGTGCGACCCTTCAGTTTGCGTATGCGTCGCAAATCCATTGCTAGGAAACCTAGGCCAAATTGGGATATTTGGGGTCTTTTGGAAGTGCAAATCAATTTAACAGGGTTAGCAATGTCGACAGAGACGAGAAGCGCTATTAAAAACAAAGAAGATCTCGACGACTTTAGAAGTCTAGCGAGGATTCCCATGGGGATCACTGTAAGCAGGGCTGGCAAGGTTCGGCCGAAGATGTGCCCCGAGGGGTACGTCATTATATATGAATACCCGTTTAAGATAGGCTTTCATTGGCCATATTCGCTGTTGGCAAAGGAGTTAATGTGTGAATTCGATCTTTCACCGGGGCAACTGATGCCCCAGTTCTGGCGAGTTATCCTGATCATCGAACGACTTACCTCAAACTAGAATACACCGATGAATGTGAGGGACCTACTGATGGCATATAAGGTCAAAAGTGACCATTACCGTCATTATAGTTTGTTTTCAAGGCACAAGGGTGATCGTACCTTGGTTTTGAATACTTCGGTTAATGACCGCAAATGGAAGACGAGGTATGTTACTCTGTTGTTCGGTTGTTTTTCGACTGATCTTCTTCCTTATGTGCAGATATTGATTTCGACAAGGTAGAGTCGGACGACGCTTCCCGGGCTAAGGTCGAAAAGTTCCTGGAGTTTAGTACTGAAGACCGGTCGTACGTCACGCGTCATTTGGTGGATGAGGATGACGACATCATTTTCTTGAGCGACAGAATGAGGATGGGTCGAGAGGAGAAAGAAGAAGACGAGAGAGAGGATTCTGAGGCGACTGAGGAGAAGGAAGAGGAGATGGAAGTAGAGATAACTGATAAGTATCCCGTTCTTTCTGCTCGACCTAATCTATCTTTGTTCTCAATCATCTAATTTTTTCTTTTGCCATATAGGAGAATCTCGGGCGAAGATGACGCCTGCACCCGCCAAGAAAATGGCTCAAGTCGAGCTAGCTCGCAAGGCGAGGGTAGATAGGGAGAAGGATACCTCGACAGCTGGGTCGGGGGTCCTAAAGAGAAAAGAAGTCCCGACATCTGGGTCGGGTCTCCCAAAGAGGACGAGAATGTCCGTTCTGAGGGAGCCATCGTCAAGGACGGGAGGTTCGTCGAGAGTCGTCCCGTATGAGAAGGTATCGACCGTGTCTGTCAAGAAGGTTTCTGACACAAGGTCCGTTGATATTGCGCAACCGGCGACGATGTCTCCTCCTGCCGCGTCAGGCCCCTCCTCCGCCGACAAGGGCAAGGGCGCGCAAACGGGTTCTGGAACGACGGTGAACTTTACGTTGTTGTCGGATTTTTTAGATGATAACGTCCTAGACAGGACGAAACTGTTCCCTCATTTGGGAAAGTATCAGCTCTCTTCTTTCAGAGAATGTTTTGACGGGGTCTCTCTCGAGGATACTGAGGCCCATGTTGCTGGATTAGCATTCATGGTAAGTCTATCTTTCAAGACTCTTGTTTTTTATATCTATTGTCGACGTAGTATTCTTTGCTAATGTGTTTTCATATGTTTCCAGATGTTTCAGTCATCTTTGGCGTTGTATGCTAAAACGACAAAGGTAGAAGGTTTAGTGGCTTCTGTTATCGAGAAAGAAAATGCGGCATTAGAAAGGGAAAGGTCTACTCTAGAATGCAAAGAAGCGGCGTCGGTGAAACTCGACGATGTCTTGAACGAGCTGGAGTCTCTCGACCATGCAAGGGATGACATGAACTCACATTTAAAGGAGTCCCTGTCTGTGATGCATAATCAAAGGGAGAAGCTGGAGGAGATGAAGGAATCCCTGGTCATGAAGGGGAAAGAGTTTGAGGACTTCAAATCCAAAGCCGTGGATTTAGAGAAGGAGTTAGAGGAGTTGAGGGATGAGAATAAATCCCTCTTTTCCTTCGCTCGACTCATTGCTCGAGCGGCTATCATGCGAAGTCACTTGCTAGGCAAGAATCCTGTGGCCTCAGCGTCGGACGAGTTGGCTCTATTTTTCAAGGAGGTCGGGACCGAGAGAGACCTCGACTCGGACGATGAGAAGGAGGTCGAGGAGGAGGGTCTCCGGGGCGACGTGTCAGGCAAGGATGCGACCGATGTTCCTCCCCAACCTTAGAAAAATACCTTCGTTTATTTTTTTCTCTATTATTCGACCGTTGGTGGTCGAGTCATCTGGATGTAAATGACAGTTTATTCGCTGAATGAAACGTGGGCTTCTTTTGAATTCATACTTTGTATATTTCATGAGTAATTACAATGACAATTGTAAGATTCACTAAGTAAAGAATAACCAAGAAATCACGCGACTTAAGCATTATTGCAACACAATAACTGGAACGTAAGCCTTAAGACTTTTAAATCGTGCATATAAACATAAGCACACGCGACCAAAGCATACATTCAGGGTATGAAATTTTTCTAAGTCAAGAAACTTAGATCATAAGATCAGATCATAAGATCGCTAGACCTTGCGATCGTACGACTAAGTCGTGCGATGAACTTGAATCGTGTGTTCCTGTAGAAGGATGATCAAGTCATAGACCTGATCGTTTTTGCCGTGCGACCTTGCAAAACTAGAGTCGTATGATTATTGTCGTGCGATTCTGCGAAAAAACAATGTTAGAGGTTGGTCGTTGGCTAACCAACGACCCTCCGATGCTTAAGTCAGTAATCGTTCGTGATGAGGAATCGTATGAAAGCAAAAAGGAAAAAGGTCTTAGAATAAGTACCTTTTTATATTCTTTTCTCTTTTATGCCTATTTGCCCCCCGTCATTTATTATCTTATTTCTTTCAGAGAAAAATAGATTATGAATGACGGATCGACAACGAGTTTTTAAGAAATGACGACCGTGCTTATGTCCACTGTGCTTTCGTGCGACAGGGCAAGATAACCGTTTTATTCCTGTAAGAAAGGCATGAGTTTATCTTTAAGGTTAGGAATAGAAGGGCGAACCTGTCGAGACCTTATGGTCGGGTCGTGGCCGCTAGACGGCTTACTTTCACGGCTTCAGAGTGGTCTTATAGCAGTCACATACGACTTTTGGCTCACTTTTGATTTCCTGGATTCCCCACGGCGTAGGGAACTTCAGG
The DNA here is from genome assembly GCA_033807775.1 of Saussurea involucrata. Lineage (NCBI taxonomy): Eukaryota > Viridiplantae > Streptophyta > Magnoliopsida > Asterales > Asteraceae > Saussurea > Saussurea involucrata. The sequence continues at coordinate 222,477,315 of CM066320.1, forward strand.
GTCTGATGATACGTCGAGGGAACGACTTTCATTCCATGGATCCATGGTCGACCTAGAATGATGTTATAGGCTGACGCACAGTCGATGACACTGAACTTGGTCTGCTTGTTGATTCCTCCGGCATAGACGGGCAAGATAATGTCTCCAAATGTGCTCGTCGCTTCTCCATTGAAACCAACCAAGGTTGTCGAACGTCGGGTGATTTCCGAATGATCGATTCCCATGGCCTTGATGGTGTCAAGGAAAATCACGTTCGCTGAGCTGCCCCCATCGATCAAGACTCGTCGGGTTAAACAATTACCAATCGTGAGTTGAATAATCAACCCGTCGTGGTGCTTCTGATACGAATCACCGAGGTCATCTTGGTCGAATATGATCTTCATAGCTTCCAACTCCAAATCTCCTTTGGGCCTTGATGAACGCGGAATAGGCCGATCGTCAGGTGCTTGACTGGTATGAGGCTTGGCTGCGGAATATGTCAGACCACAGACTTCTGAACCGCCGGTGATGAAATTAACAACCTTTGCATGCTCGGGGGTTGACGGTCGATGGTCGCTAGTTGAAGTAACGACGTCATTGATGATATCTTTGAGATTGCCCTTCGGGACGTGATATGCTAGCTCCTTTTTGAGAGCTATGCAATCATCTGTCACATGACCATGGTCGACATGAAAGTCGCACCACTTAGATTTATCTTTCTTAGCGTCGTCCTGATCGGACTTCTTGGGCCACCGGATGGTCGCCTGGGCGGTCTTCAGAGCTTCGACCAAATCCTTAGTGGACCCTTTGAACCCGTAAGAGGATATCTTGAGGTACTGAGGAAATTTGGTCGCGGTCTTAGCCTCTACTTTCGTCTTGAATCGGACGTTCGAGATCTGGCGTGCGGGCTCTATTTTCGAAATTGCTTTTGTTTTGAACTCTGGCTTCTTCACACTTAACGACCTCTTGTCGTCGGTATGCTTGCGACGAAAGGCAGTGTCGTATTTTACCCTAATATACGCTAGGGTTCGAGCGCGGACGTCTTCGATATTCTCTGGAGGATATTTGGTTAGATCAGTGTACAAACTTGAGCTGTCGTCCAGACCACGCTTATAAGCTTCGATTGCAGTCTTGACGTCGCAATTGCGAATACTGATCATCTCCGCATTGAATCTATTGAAATAACTTCGGATATACTCTATTGAAATAACTTAAGGTCGATGTAGACTTAATCAACTAAAGAAAGGATCTTTCAACGAGACGTGCAACGAGGGAAAAAATAAACAAGACAAGGGATTTGATGACGCAGGAAAAACCTCAATCGAGGAAAAACCTGCGGACGACAAGGGATGTCGTCGCTGCACTATGGTCGCCAATCAGGGGCGATGTCCTTCGGTACTAGCGTCGATCGTACAGAGGTTACAATACAAATGAAGGAAATACTTCGAAATGTAAAGTACAAGTGTTTAAATGTGAAAACAGGTGTTTGTCGTGTGTGAATACAAAGTGTAAACTGTCGGTCGAAGGCTGATGTCGTGCGTCGAGACTGATACTTGAGCTTTTCCTTCGAGTGTTCTTGAGTTCGCTGTAAGATTATGGCTTTCAGTACTTAATCTCCAGAGTTTGAATGTTCTTTGCTACGAGTTTGGATGATTTTCTCTGCTGTGTGATGATGTTCGCTGAAGTGTATTGGATGTTAACCGATGTCCCTTAAAATGAAGCTTTAGCTTGTCTTTTATAGCCTTCGCATCATTAATTAATTCCATTAATGATTCATTCAACGGGTACAACGGCTGGAAACGGTCGCCGGAGTGATTATCCATGATGATCTTCGTCCGTTACGGCTATCAATCGTTGATGGTTGCGTCGGTTATATCCGTCGCTCTTTAATGACTTTGACTCCTCCATTAAACACTTAACAAACGTAACAGTCAAGGTTAACGTTAGTTCGGTCGAAGGTACAACGATCTTACGCGATGGTCGTACGAGACAGGCGATACTATGGTCGAGCGTCATGGAGGACGTACGACTTACCTTTTACGGACGATGACGGATGTTTTATGGGTTCTTGTCGAGATCTTATCTTAATACAAGATTTGGATTATGACGTGCGTCTTACCTGTTCTGGTCGTGGTCGTACGACGTGGTTTTCTGCCCAAACAGTTTGCCCCAAAAATTTGAAAATTGAATGTCAAATTTAAGTTTTAAATTTTGTCCATCAGACGCATAGGAAATAAGAAAAGATTTAGAAATTACCTCAATCGCCTTGGAGCAAGACTGGTTCGTTTCTAACTGAACGAGAAGTTGAAAAGGGAACGAGGTCGTGACGTCATACTGACACACGATGATGCTTACCAGCTGTCGAGGATAGGTGTCGACAATCCCTGCGGTCATACGAAAGGACGGGGACGCGCAGCGGTTATCCAGGGATTCGACTTGACATGATCGACTGCATAAATAAAGATTACGATGGATCTTTTCTTGGCGATTTCCGTTCGATTAAAACTTGTAAGGGTTCTTTGACCTAATTTAAGTTTTTCTGAGATCATATAAGATACGACCCTCCAGTTTGCGTATGCGTCGCAAGTCTATTGCTAGAAAGCCTAGAAAAAACTGGGATATTTGGGGTTTTTCTGAGCGTCAAATCTTGTTGACGGGTTTAGCGATGTCGACGGAGCCTAGGAGCACTATCCGGGATCAAGACGCCCTAGACGACTTTAGGGTTTTAGAAAAAATCCCTGCGGGGGTTACTGTGAGTAAGGCCGGTAATATTCGACCGAAGATGTGTACCGAGGGGTACATTGTTATATACGAATACCCGTTCAAAATAGGCTTTCACTGGCCATATTCGCCTTTAGTCAAAGAATTTATGTGTGAATTTGATCTTTCGCCGGGGCAACTGATGCCCCAGTTCTGGCGAGTTATCTTGATCATCGAACGACTTACCTCCAACTGGAATCCACCGATGAATGTGAGGGACCTTCTGACGGCGTATAAGGTCAAGAATGATCAGTACCGTCGCTATAGCTTGTTTTCAAGGTTCAAGGGTGATCGTACCCTGGTTTTAAATACTGCGATCAACGACCGTGGATGGAAGAAGAGGTATGTATTCGTACGGGCGTCGACGCTGGACACTGATAGTGACTGGATTAGGAAAGGTTGGAATATGACGGGTGAGCCTTTGATTGTACGTTTTCATGTTATTCTGTTGCTCGATTGTTTCTTCGACTAATCTTCTTTTATATGTATAGATATTAATTTCGATAAGGTAGAGCTGGATGATGTTTCTCGGGCTAAGATTGAAAAGTTCTTGGAATTTAATACTGAAGACCGGTCGTATGTCACGCGTCATTTGATAGACGAGGATGATGACATCATTTTCTTGAGCGACAGAATGTGGATGGGTCGAGAGGAGAAAGAAGAAGAGGAGGACTCTGAGAAGACTGAGGAGGAAGAGAAGAGCGAAGAACCAGAGGTAGAGATAATTAGTAAGTATCCTTTTATCTTCTTTTCGCTTGACCTGGTCCTTCTCTGTTCTGAATCGTCTAACTTCTTTCTTTTACCGTTCAGGTGAATCTCAAGCACAGGCGACGTCTTCTGTTGCTAGGAAGATGGCCCAAGTCGAAGTAGCTCGCGAGGCGAGGGAGAAGGACGTTTCGACAACTAGGTTGGGAGTCCTGAAGAGAAAAGAGGTTCCGACAGCCGGGTCGGGCCTCTTAAAAAGGACAAAGATGTCCGTTCTGAGGGAACCGTCTTTGAAGACGGGTAACCCATCGAGGGTTGCCTTGTCCAGGTAGGCGAAGGCGTCGGTTGCGACCGACGCGGAATCTGTGGATACTGCGCAACTGGCGACGATGTCTCCCGTCGTCCTATCCGGCCCTTCATCGGCCGACAGGGGCAAAGGCGCGCAGAAGGGACCTTTGGGGGAAACGACGGTCAACTTTACGTTGCCGTCGGGTTTTCTGGACGACAATGTCTTGGACGAGACGAAGTTGTTCCCCCATTTGGAAAAATATTTGCTTCCGTCTTTCAGGGAGCGTTTTGACGGGTTTTCTTTCGAGAAGAAAGAGTTCCATACAGCTGGACTCTTGTTCTTGGTAAGCCTTTCTTTCAAGACTTGTCGTTTGTCGTTGTCGTTGTCGTTGTTTACTAATGCTGCTCATATTATGATTCTTTAGGCGTTCCAAGCTTCCCTGGCATTGCATGCCGAAATGACGAATATAGAGGTTTCAACGGCTTCTGTTACCAAAGATGAAGATGCAGCGCTAGCTAAAGAGAAAGCTGCTTTGGAACATGAAGAAGCGATGTCAGCGCACCTTGACCATGCTCTGGACGAATTGGATGCCCTCAGTCATACAAGAGACGAGATAAACTCGCGTTTGAAGGAGTCCCTGACTTTGATGCGTGACCAGAGAGAGGAGCTGGAAGGGATGAAGGAATCCGTAACCGCGAAGAGGAAGGAAGTCGAGGGAATCAAGGCTAAGGTGATAAGTTTGAAGAAGGAGTCTGATGAGTTGAAGGACGAAAATAAGTATTTCCTTTGTTACGCTCGACTTACTGCGCGTGCGGCAATTATGCGACGTCACCTGCAGGGTAAGGATCCTTTGGCTTCAGCGTCAGATGAGCTGCGTCTCTTTTATGAGAGAGTCGGGACGGAGAGAGATCTCGACTTGGATGACCAGAGGGAGGTCGAAGAGGAGGCGGTTGGTGAGGGTTTTCAAGATGAGGTATCGGACAAGGTCGTGATCGATGCTCCTCCACAACCTTAGAAAAAATGTATTTGTTTGTTCATGCTGCTCGACCGTCAGTGGTCGATTATGTATTCGATGGCTTATATAATGAACGCAACTTTTGCTTATGCTTTATCCAAACCATGTTTAATTATGAAGTCGAACATAAGATACATATGAAATCATGCGACTAAGGCATTCATTGTAATACGATGACAAGAACGTAAAACAAATATAAAAACACGCGATTAAAGCATCCATTCAGTTAAGAAACTTAGGGGTAAAGTCGTTTAGACCCTGTGATCGTACGACCGGGTCGTACATCGAGTTTGTATCGTATGCCCCTGTGGAGAAATAATCAAGTTAGAGACCTGATCGTTTATGTCGTTCGACCTTGCGATATTAAAGTCATATAGTAGACTTAATGATTACTGTCGAGCGACTCTGCGATAATCTGTCGTGCGATTCTGCGATAAAATGATGTCGGGGGTTGGTCGTTGGGTAGCCAACGACCCTCCGATGCTTAAGTCAGTAAATGTTTTGCGAGAAAAAATCGTATGAGAAAGAGTTAGAGAACGTATCATTTCAGACTCTCTCTATTTTCCCCCTGTCATTTATTACCGTACTCTTTTTGGGAGGAAAAGATAGGTTTTAAATGATAGAATGACACGGAGAAATATTGTCCTACGGTTGACTATGTTGTCGTGCGACGAAGCACCATAGTAGATTTATCCCTGTGGAAAAGATATTGTTAATTTAGGGATAGAAAAACGAACCTGTCGAGAGCTTGACCTTACGACTTCAGTTTATTTTCTCCTTTGATCTCCTGGATTCCCCATGGCGTAGGGAATTTCAATTAATAACTTTTGCATGCTCGGGAGTCGACGGTCGATGGCTATTAGTTGGAATAGCGACATCGTCGATGATATCTTTGAGATTTCCTTTCGGAAAATGATATGCTAGTTCCTTCTTCAATGCGATACAGTCATCTGTCGCATGACCATGATCGGCATGGAAGTCGCACCACTTTGATTTGTCTTTCTTAGCATCGTCCAGGTCGGACTTCTTTGGCCATCGAATGGTAGCTTGGGAACTTTTCAGAGCTTCGACTAGGTCCTTTGTGGGTCCTTTGAATCCGTAAGAGGATATCTTGGGGTACTGAGTGAACTTAGCCGCGGTCTTGGCCTCTGCTTTCGTTTTGAAACGAACATTTGAAATTTGGAGTGCTGGCTCTATTCTGGAAACGGTCTTTGTCTTGAACTCTGGCTTTCTGACGCCTAGCGACTTCTTGTCGTCAGTGTGCTTGCGACGAAAGGCTGCATCGTCTTCGACCCTCATATATGCTAAGGTCCGAGCTCGGACGTCTTCGAAATTCTACGGGGGATATTTGGTCAGGTCGGTATATAAACCCGAATTATCGTCCAGACCACGCTTATAGGCTTCGATTGCGGTTTTTACGTCGCAATTGCGGATGCTGATCATTTCGGCATTGAATCTATTAAAATAACTTCAAATAGACTCATTAGCTTTCTGCACGATGTAATATAGGTCGCTAGTCTGCTTCTCCATCTTACGACTGCTGGCGAATTGCTGGGAGAATTGATTAACCAACTCAGCAAACGACCCGATGGATTTGGGTTTGAGATTGATTACCCATTGGAGAGCTGGACCAGTGAGAGTTGCTCCAAAACTCTTACACATGCATACTTCCTGGTACATAAATGGGATCGAGATCGTCCACATGAGCTGCTTATATTGCGCGACGTGCTCAGTTGGATCGGTCACACCCGAATACTTGGGAGTGAAGGCAGGAATGTTATACTTCTTTGGGACCTCGACGGTGGCAATCTAGTCGATGAAAGGCGACGCCTGATATCCCGAGCGAGGCTCGACGTCGACGGGCACGGCTGCCCCAGGCAATTTGGCGAGCAAGGACAGGACGCGCTCATTTTGGTCTTCTAACATCTTCAAACGCTGAGCGACGGGATCGTTAAGATCGGGATTTGCCCCTGTCGAGGGATTGGCCCCTGGGCTAGTGCCATTACCATGCGACGAACCATTGGTGTCCCCGTTGAACGGGACGAAATATGGCTGCGACCCATTGTGGAATTGCTGCGGTCCAATCTGAAAAGGCTGCGATCCTTGCTGGAAAGGCTGCGATCCACCTTGAGGTCCATTCTGAAATGGCTGCTGAAATGGTTGCGACCCTTGTTGGAAAGGCTGCGACCCTTGTAATGGCTGAGACCCATTATTCATGGGTGGTGGCCTTATGTGCTGAGGAGGAACTGTCCCAAACTGAGGATTTGAGTTGAACGGCCCTGGCTGTTAATTCTGCATGAACGGGCCTGGATGCTGATTCTGCGCGGATGAACCTGGATTCGGGACAAATGGCCTAGGGCCATTCTGGTCGAACGGTCTTGGAATTGGGTTCTGTACGAACGGCCTAGGACCATTTTGAGACCCAAGAGGATTTCTTAACCGCACGATCTCCTCAGCTGCTCTGCGATTCTGCTATGCCATTGCATTGAGCTGATTCCTGGCGACTTCGAGCTCATGATACATCTGGGCAACAGCTTGCTGCGGATTTCCAGAGGCTGCCATTTTCCTGCAACATAAAATAGAAGAAACTCCAAGAAACTATTAGTAGGGTGCACGTTCGTCGAGGATTTTCTCTAGATGAGGTCCCACGGATGGCGCCAAACTGTTAATGCCAAAAATCGCACCAAAGGGACAACTTAAGGTCGATGTGGACTTAATCAACTAAAGAAAGGATCTTTCGACGAGACGTGCAACGAGGGAAAAAATAAACAAGACAAGGGGTTTGATGATGCAGGAAAAACCTCAATCGAGGAAAAAACCTGCGGACGACAAGGGATGTCGTCGCTGCACTATGGTCGCCAATCAGGGGCGATGTCATTCGGTACTGGCGTCGATCGTACAGAGGTTACAATACAAATGAAGGAAATACTTCGAAATGTAAACTACAAGTGTTTAAATGTGAAAACAGGTGTTTGTCGTGTGTGAATACAAAGTGTAAACTATCGGTCGAGGGCTGATGTCGTGCGTCGAGACTGATACTTGAGCTTTTCCTTCGAGTGTTCTTGAGTTCGCTGTAAGATTCTGGCTTTCAGTACTTAATCTCCAGAGTTTGAATGTTCTTTGCTACGAGTTTGGATGATTTTCTCTGCTGTGTGATGATGTTCGCTGAAGTGTATTGGATGTTAACCGATGTCCCTTAAAATGAAGCTTTAGCTTGTCTTTTATAGCCTTCGCATCATTAATTAATTCCATTAATGATTCATTCAACGGGTACAACGGCTGGAAACGGTCGCCGGAGTGATTATCCATGATGATCTTCGTCCGTTACGGCTATCGATCGTTGATGGTTGCGTCGGTTATATCCGTCGCTCTTTAATGACTTTGACTCCTCCATTAAACACTTAACAAACGTAACAGTCAAGGTTAACGTTAGTTCGGTCGAAGGTACAACGATCTTACGCGATGGTCGTACGGTACGGGCGATACTATGGTCGAGCGTCATGGAGGACGTACGACTTACCTTTTACGGACGACGACGGATGTTTTATGGGTTCTTGTCGAGACCTTATCTTAATACAAGATTTGGATTATGACGTGCGTCTTACCTGTTCTGGTCGTGGTCGTACGACGTGGTTTTTTGCCCAAACACGACCCATTCTGAAACGGCTACTGTTTGGGCAAAATTTCACAGGTCTCGACCATGACCAGAAAAGGTAAGACACATGTTATGAAGCTATATCTTGTATTAAGATAAGGTCCCGACGAAGACCCAAAAAACCTCCGTCGTCCCTCCTAAAAGGTAAGTCGAGAGTTCCTCACGACACTCGACCTCGACGTCGTACGTTTCGCATGACCGTCGCATAGAACAACGCGACACGACCTCGACCGACTAACGCGATATATGACTGTTATGTTTGTTTAAGTGTTTAATGCAGGAGTCAAAGTCATTTATGGACAACAGCTATAACCGACGAAATCAGTTATGAGCATCTAAACTCACATTGAAGACGACGACCGTTACAACAATCATCAAAAATCTTAATGATTCAATTAAAGTCATCCGAAGACTATAAAATCCCAGCTCAATCATCAGTTCAAGACATCTGATCAACATCGAATAACACACAGAGAGAGATAGAACAAGAGCATCGAACAACATAAGCAAACGCAAACACTCGAAGAATATTCATTCGAAGCAAAGAAATCATTCATAGAAGATCACTCTCGACGCAAGACTCTCACTCTCGACCAACAGTTTATACATAGTTTTCACACACGACGCACAATGTTTTTACATTCCAAGCACTTGTACTTTACATTTCGAAGTCTTTCCTTCATTTGTATTGTAATCTCTGTACGATCGACACCCGGAACACCAAGGACATCGCCCCTGGTTGGCGACCATAGTGCAGCGACGACATCCACTGTCGTTCGCAGGTTTTTTCCTCGTTGAGGTTTTTCCTTTGTCATCAAATCCTTTGTCTCATTTACCTTTTTGTCTTTGTCGCACGCCTTTGTCGAACGATTCCTTTCTTTAGTTTTTAAAGTCCACATCGATCTTAAGTTGTCCCTTTGGTGCAATTTTTGGCACCTAAGTTTGTTAAGTGCATTTTATGCACCTAACTTTGTATATAATATTTGCATTTTCTTTATATTTTAGCGTTTAGTTTAGTCTTTTCATGCATTATTATTCACTTCTTCTTATTTTCCTTAATCATGGTTGAAAATTCTTTTGGGAATTGTTTTTATGCTTTTGGTATATATTTTGTGCAGATTATGCGTAGCTTGAAAGACGAGATGGGCGGAGGCATGCTCGTGAAGAAGAAAGAAAGAAAAGATGAAGTGTACGTGGGCAAGGAAGCAGAGAGCGAAGGAAAGAAGTTGATTGGAAGTGAAGAAAACACCTGAATTGATGCTTGAAAGTTGCTGCCATACTTTCACGGGCGCGAAGGAAACTCCCCGGCCATGAAAGTCATTTGGACTTTAATTTTCTGGGCTTTTTAACTTTGGGCTCTTTGGGCTTTGTCTTTAAACTCTTTTAGGCCTTTGTTCCAAGTATATTAGGCGTTTCCTTTTAGATTTAGATCACTCTCAATTTACACGACATTTATCAGTTTTTGGGAGGTAGTTTCTACTTTGAACGATTCCATTGAAGAACTTGAGGGAAGAAGATGAAATTGCAAGAAGCTTAGGCCATTGGAATCCGACTTGCTACCGGGTTTCATACTAGTATCTTCTTCCCTTTCTTCTTTAGTTGCTTAGTTGTTGAATTCTTGTTTTTCCCTTGTTTGAAAACAATATTTTGTTCATCAATCGTTCATGTTCTTAATTGAAGTATTAGGTTTAACTTTCCTTCATCTCTCATATGTTTGTTTACTTTCTCTACTCTCTTGCATCTCTTTCCTTCTCTCTACCCTAATTTTATGCACTTTAATTTTAAGTTGATTAATTTTATGCATTCTAATTTTCTTCACATGTTTATTCAATAACCTAATGTTCATTTTTCATTTGTTAGTAGTGTTAATTGTTGTAGATTGAGTCTAATGTGATTTATTTGTTAGTCTAGGTTTAATTTTGAGTTTTAATTTCGTTAGAGTCTAATTAAGTAACTTGTGCTTGGTCTTGTTTAAATAGTTCGTTTAATTGGGTAATCATCGTCTTAGGATTGACGTTTTGGGATTGATCAATTGTTCTTAAAACGGATGTTGAGTTTTAATCCATTTCAATTGTAACGAAAGTTGAATTGATTTAATTGGGTTTTAATAAATCATCTAGTTAATTCGATAGGTTTTTGATGAAAACGAAAGTTTAATCTTTTACTCAAGTCGAATTGATCAATGACAACGGTCCTAACATGTGCCCCTAAAACAAGCATAGCTTGTGGGTTCACAAAATCAAAAAGATAAAAAAAAATGCGAAAAAGGAGCAAAACTAAATAAGCCTTCAATCCATCAAAAACATAAGGAAAACAATCTATATGTGAATACAAAAAAAAACACCGTAAACCGTTTAAACCTCCAAAACCAATAAACAAGCCTAATCCTACCTTTAACCCCTAACCGTACCCCACAGTCCTCATTGCACGTATTATTATGGTAAACTCTTGGACTTGAGAATAAATTCAATTGTGTCAAGAGTGCATTCATTTGTCTCGATCGGGAAGGACTTGAGCGTATACACGTCACTATACACACTTGAGAGCTTAGAGCGACACCGTGAGCATCCATCTATATAGATCACCATCCCTTTCCCTAGCGACTATGGTATGTTTGCGAAATCTTTTTAGGTTGCGATGTTTTGCGATATTCTTGATTGGTGTTTGTTGGTTCGACACTTTGGTAAATCATAGGTTCCTAATTGCTTTTATTATAATCAACATGTGGCATTTGGTTGTTTGTTTGTGATACGTGATCTTAATACTTAATTATGTTAGTGAGATTGTGGGTTAACTCGTCTTGACATCTTCAAGGGTCTTCGTTCATTTTCTTTTCTTTTCTTTGCTTTTCACCCGAATAAATTCTATTCCTTTCTTGGGGACAAGAAAGTTTAGCTTGTGGGTAGTTTGTTAAGTGCATTTTATGCACCTAACTTTGTATATAATAGTTGCATTTTCGTTCTATTTTTAGTGCTTAGTTTAGCCTTTCCATGCATTATTATTCATCTCTTCTTACTTTCTTTAATCACGGTTGGAAATTCTTTTGGGAATTGTTTTTATGCTTTTGGTATATATTTTGTGCAGATTGTGCGTAATTTGAAAGGTGAGATGGGCGGAGGCATGCTCTTGAAGAAGAAAGAACGAAAAGATGAAGTGTACGTGGGCGAGGAAGCGGAAAACGAAGGAAAGAAGATGAAAGGACGCGAAGAAAACACCCTGAATTGATGCTTGAAAGTTGCTGCCATACTTTCATGGGCGCGAAGGAAACTCCCCGGCCATGAAAGTCATTTGGACTTTTAATTTTCTGGGCTTTTTTCTTTTGGGCTTTTGGGCCTGTCTTTAAACTCTCTCAGGACTTTATCTATAGATATATTAGGAGTTTCCTTTTAGAATTAGACACTCTGAATCAAACGACAACTTTTAGTTTTTGGGGGTGGTTTCTCTCTACCTTGAACGATTTCTTCAAGAATTTGGGGAAAAAGATGAAATTTCAGCAAGCCTAGGCCATTGGAATCCGACTTGCTATCGGGTTTCATACTAGTATCTTCTTCTCTTTCTTCTTTAGTTGCTTAGTTGTTGAATCTTGTTTTTCCTTTGTTTGAAAACAATATTTGTTCATCAATCGTTCATGTTTGTAATTGAAGTATTAGGTTTAATTTTCCTTCATCTCTCTTATGTTTGTTTACTTTCTCTACTCTCTTGCATCTCTATTTCTTCCCTTCTACCCTAATTTATGCACTTGATTAAAATTCTGCACTTAATTTTAGGGTTAATTAATTTTCTGCACTCCAATTTTCTGCATAAAAATAGGTTAGATTAATTTTCTGCACATGTTTACTTAGTAATCCATTGTTCATCTCTTAATTGTTAACGTTAATTGTAGTTATGTTAGGTCTAATGTAATTTCTCTATTAGTCTAGGTTTAATTTTGGTTTTTATTCCGTTAGAGTCTAATTAAGTAATTTGTGTTGGTCTCGTTTAAATAATTCGTTTAATTGGGTAATCATCGCCTTAGGATTGAAGTTTTGGGATTGATCAATTGTTCTTAAAACGGATGTTGAGTTTTAATCCATTTCGATTGTAACGAGAGTTGAATTGATTTAATTGGATTTTAATAAATCATCTAGTTAATCCAATTGGTTGTTGATAAAAACGAAAGTTTAGTCTTCACTTGAGTTGAATTGATCAATGACAACGGTCTTAACATGTAAATAGTTAGGGACGTTGATTGGGAAATATATTCGTTTTAAATATTAATGTTTCTTCCCAATGTATATGTGTTGCGAAAGTAAATACATATCTTGGTTAGAAAAGCTTTCTCACCTCGAGAGAGGGTTGAAGTATTTTAGAAAAATGAATTCTCACCATTACCAAAAGCCGAGGTTGATATTACCCAATGTTCTTAGTTTTAGTCGCTTTTTCTCTTATTTACTTTTAGTTCTAATTGTTTCTTATTGTGTTTCTTTCCCTTAATCTCTTTTAGTTTGAGTTCATCTAGATTAAAAATCAAACCGATTATCTGATTAGCATAACTAGCCATGATTATTAAGTAGTTAATGTTTAGACCGTCACCTCCCCGTGATCGACCCGTATGCTACATAACCCGTACGCTTGCGGTATAAATTTAAAACACATCAAGTTTTTGGCGCCGTTGCCGGGGAGGCGACTAGCCTAGCACTGACCTACTTTTTGATCTACTAGTCTATGTCTTTACCCCATTTCTTTTTATGTTTTCATTTCGTCTTCTCATCTTTTATTTTGTTTAATCGCGTGCTTGAAGTTTTTGTTTGTGTAGTTTGGCCAACTTGCAAACGGGATGAAAAGTCACGATTGACGAAAAAGACGGTAAGTGACGGGCCATTGAGATGTGTGTTTGGTAAGATCGAGATATTATTACCTTCAGAAATGATGAGTGATTATATCTCTATCTCATTAATTCCTTCTCGTGCGCTATTTTTATTATTCTCTTGGTTCGGTAATTTTTTTAATGTCAAGCCGGACATCACCGATCCGTCTTCCTCCATCCCTTGTTTAATTCTCGGCTATGGGTAACGTAACATGCTATACAACGAATACACATCGATCATACGGTGTCTTTTGTATTTACGTAACCCATACAAATCGGTGAGCAAATAAGTCAATCCTTTGACTTTTACCGATTTGTACACTCTTTCCCTCCCCTTTTATTTAATTATTCATCAAGCTCGCGATGTAAAACGAGTCTCCGTTTTTCCCTCTTTGCTCTAGAATAATTTTTCGGTTTTTCGGGCTTTAAATGCTTGAAAATCGACCCCCAAAAGTGTTTTATACCATTTATAAATATGTGTATAGGTGTATATATATATTTTCTAATTTTATCGTGTGTTTAAAGTGCTGTCCAAACTCCCCGCCCGTAAACGTTTCTCCCCAGGAGTGAAAAATGCATCATTTGAAAAGAAATATTTTCTGTCCAAACTCCTCAGGAGTGAAAAAGTGCCCCGGGTGTGAAAACCAAACAGCAACCTTTCCTCCTTCACCCTTGTTTCTTTTCTTTTCTTTTTTTATTTATTAAACTAATTTTCGAAAAACAAAAAAATAATAATAAATCAGTTTATTTATTTATTTTGGAAGTAAAAACCCTAATTTTACTATACCGTGAAACCCTCCCCTTTCTCCTTCACGTCGCACCACACCCACACAACCGCCACCCTACGCCGCCATCTCCACCGTCGACAGTCGTCGACTGCAGCGCCACCACCGAACCACCGTGGTTTGACCCCCGTCGCCTCCTCCTCAACCTTCTTCAACCAGCCGCCGCTCTCCTCCAGCGACCGCCGCACGCCGACGTCGTTTCTTCTGTCCTCCATCGCACGTCATTCAGTAGCCGCCACCCCTTCTCCTCTCGATTTCCATCTGGCTCCATCACCGTTGTCCTCCCTCTCCTCTCGATTTTCTCCTTCTGCCGCCGGACACAGCAGCCGTAACAACTAGAACAGTCGCTCTCTTCCGCCATCGCCTACCATCATAACCGCCGCTTTTCACCATTCCCTCTCGTTCGTCGACCAATGTGACAGAAAACGACCACCGCTGCTCCTCTCGACTTTTTCTCTACAACAACCATATTTCTTCTTTGTTCCGTACCATCGCGAACTAGCAGCTAATACGGCATCAGGTTCACAATTGCGAAACATGTCTGCGAGGATTCCGGTTCTGATTTGCGACTTCTGATTTTGGGTACATTCTTTCCATAACTGATGTGAATTTATTAATAGTTCTTATAATGTTTCATGGATTGATATGTGCTCATTGGTGCTCCAAATTGTGTCGAGATAGCATGTTATTATAGCTAGTATGAGTTTTTCTGCTTAGACATTCATAACTAGTTCTTTTTGTGAATGATGATTGGTATTGCTTGTGAGATTTCTTGCATGCTTAATAGGTGCTCAATTGCTTGAATTCTCCTTTTTGGTGTGTTTCCCTAGATTGTGCCGCCACCACTGGGCGGACATAGGTTGTGTACACTTTGCACCTTACATATTTTGCACTCACACACCAATTCACACACACATGGCTTCCACAAGTCGTCCAAAGCGACAACGCTCTGGTCGGGCACGGCGGGATGAGGTTGTTCAGCCTAATGTTGTCCCCGCCGTCAATGTCATGGCCCCACTTGAACTTGAAATCTACGGATTCAGTTCACCTTTCCCAATCCGACCAATTTTCGTGACTTGGAGACCCTCTGCACACTAGAGATTCGTCAATATGTTATCTCTATTTTTGGAAGGCTCGAGTGGCATAGGTTTTTAGACCTTAATGCTCTCTTTTATCGTGCCTTGACACTCGAGTTTCTCTTCATAATGGAGGTCAACTCGACATGTGGTATTAACCTTCCCTTATTCAACAAAAATCAGCACCGAATCTTAGAGCATTATTGTAGAGAGCACGATCACCTGTCCTTCCCCGTGATTATTCTCTTTTTCTTATACACCTTATCCCGAGCATTGAGGACAATGCTCCTTTTTGCTTGTGGGTAGGTGTTTTTCCGTTTTTCTTTTTCCTTTTCCATTTTCTTTGCATATAGTATTACATTTCTTTGCATATATATAAAAAAAAATCCAAAAAGATTTTTGATTTCTCTTTGTTGTGTTAAGATTCGTGGTACACCATATCTCATCTCACATGATTTAGTTGCTTGATTCACTAATTGCACAACTTTTTGCCATCATGTTGAATAAATTCTCTTCTTTGTTGGGAATAATGTTACCTTAGTTGTCACTTGCACACATCGTTAAGCATGTTGTTCCACGCAGTCTTTTAAGACTAGTTCGCATACCATAGTCCCCCTACATTAAAACAAAGTGACTATAGTGGATGGATTTACCTAGTGAGATTTTGGGCCTTATGGATTGACACATATGTAATCAATCCCAATTCTCATTTCTTGTGTGTTACCTCCCGTCGAGGTGCAGTTCTAGACTTTTGAATGGTTTTTCGTCCAATTTTATCATAAATAAACTAGAGGCCTTCGTTTCGTGCAAATTAAGTTTTGGAAAAAAAATCGAAAAAAAAATCCCTTTGTAACCCATTTTGAGCCTAAACACTAGCCTTTCTTTCGTACATCCATAAACCCCAAAACAAAAAAAATGCACATTGTTGAAGTATTCAAGAAAATATATGGATTCGACATTTAGCTTAGAAATAAACACAAGCCAAGCTTGTGGGTAGTTACTTGAGCCCCTAAAACAAGCATAGCTTGTAGGTTCGCAAAAAAAAACGAGAAGATAAAAAAAAGTGCAAAAGTAAATATGCCTTCAATCCATCGAAAGCATAAGGAAAATAATCTATATGTGCATACAAAAAGAAAAGAAAAATCTCATAAACCGTTTAAACCTCCAAAACCAATAAACAAGCCTAACCCTACCTTTAACCTCTAACTGTACCCCAAAGTCCTCATTGCATGTATTATTATGGTAAACTCTTGGACTTGAGAATAAATTCAATTGTGTCAAGATTGCATTCATTTATCTCGATCGGAAAGGATTTGAGCGTATACATGTCCCTATACACACTTGAGAGCTTAGAGCGACACCGTGAGCATCCATCTATATAGATCACTATCCCCTCCCTTAGCGGCTATGGTATGTTTACGAAATCTTTTTAGGGTGCGATGTTTTGCGATATTCTTGATTGGTGTTCGTTGGTTTGGCACTTCGGTACTCATGTTCCTAATTGCTTTTATTATAATTAACATGTGGCATTTGGTTGTTTGTTTGTGATACGTGATCTTAATGCTTGACTGTGTTAGTGAGATTGTGGGTTAACTCGTCTTGACATCTTCAAGGGTCTTCGTTCATTTTTCTTTTCTTAGTTTTTCACCCGAATAAATTCTATTTCTTTCTTGGGGACAAGAAAGTTTAGCTTGTGGGTAGTTTGTTAAGTGCATTTTATGCACCTAACTTTGTATATAATATTTGCATTTTCTTTATATTTTAGCGTTTAGTTTAGTCTTTTCATGCATTATTATTCACTTCTTCTTATTTTCCTTAATCATGGTTGAAAATTCTTTTGGGAATTGTTTTTATGCTTTTGGTATATATTTTGTGCAGATTATGCGTAGCTTGAAAGACGAGATGGGCGGAGGCATGCTCGTGAAGAAGAAAGAAAGAAAAGATGAAGTGTACGTGGGCAAGGAAGCAGAGAGCGAAGGAAAGAAGCTGATTGGAAGTGAAGAAAACACCTGAATTGATGCTTGAAAGTTGCTGCCATACTTTCACGGGCGCGAAGGAAACTCCCCGGCCATGAAAGTCATTTGGACTTTAATTTTCTGGGATTTTTAACTTTGGGCTCTTTGGGCTTTGTCTTTAAACTCTTTTAGGCCTTTGTTCCAAGTATATTAGGCGTTTCCTTTTAGATTTAGATCACTCTCAATTTACACGACATTTATCAGTTTTTGGGAGGTAGTTTCTACTTTGAACGATTCCATTGAAGAACTTGAAGGGAAGAAGATGAAATTGCAAGAAGCTTAGGCCATTGGAATCCGACTTGCTACCGGGTTTCATACTAGTATCTTCTTCCATTTCTTCTTTAGTTGCTTAGTTGTTGAATTCTTGTTTTTCCCTTGTTTGAAAACAATATTTTGTTCATCAATCGTTCATGTTCTTAATTGAAGTATTAGGTTTAACTTTCCTTCATCTCTCATATGTTTGTTTACTTTCTCTACTCTCTTGCATCTCTTTCCTTCTCTCTACCCTAATTTTATGCACTTTAATTTTAAGTTGATTAATTTTATGCATTCTAATTTTCTGCACATGTTTATTCAATAACCTAATGTTCATTTTTCATTTGTTAGTAGTGTTAATTGTTGTAGATTGAGTCTAATGTGATTTCTTTGTTAGTCTAGGTTTAATTTTGAGTTTTAATTTCGTTAGAGTCTAATTAAGTAACTTGTGCTTGGTCTTGTTTAAATAGTTCGTTTAATTGGGTAATCATCGCCTTAGGATTGACGTTTTGGGATTGATCAATTGTTCTTAAAACGGATGTTGAGTTTTAATCCATTTCAATTGTAACGAAAGTTGAATTGATTTAATTGGGTTTTAATAAATCATCTAGTTAATTCGATAGGTTTTTGATGAAAACGAAAGTTTAATCTTTTACTCAAGTCGAATTGATCAATGACAACGGTCCTAACATGTGAATAGTTAGGGATGTTGATTAGGAAATACATTCATTCTAAATCTTAATGTTTCTTCCCAATGTATATGTGTTGCGAAAGTAAATACATATCTTGGTTAGAAAAGCTTTCTCACCTCGAGAGAGGGTTGAAGTAGCTTTGAAAAAAACACATCAACGACGACACCCACTCGTTAGTGACCCTGTCGATCACAAAAATGATCCGCCAGAACTGCGGCATCATTTGGGAAGGAGACAAGGAAAATCTGGTCAAAAATTCCCTTGCCAAAGAAGAAAATGGCCATTTGAAACCCACTTTAAATGGGTACTCATACAGAACAAAGTGTCCATTCAGACAATCGGCCGGTCGAAACTGACCCAACGAATACATTTGAACAGCCTCAGGAATACCGGACAAGGTCCTAAAGGCCTGTAAACTCTTCCGACCATCAATGGTGCTCGCTGGTTCAATCGACATTTTTTCCAAAAACTATGAGAAGAACGAAAAGGTTCCTTCTAAATTTATAAACACTCGAAGCTCACGTAACAATGGCAAGTAAATATCCCTGAAATCCTTTCCTAAAAACACAAGTGAACGTGAAAAGGAAACGATTCCCTGAATCACGCTATTTATGGCAAAGATCGTGTCAGGTCGACCCTCTCTGGATGGTCGACACCGGTCCAACGCCTTTTCGCATGCATCATGCCGATAGGCGACACCTGTCCTCTAAACGTCCTTTCACCTCTGACACGCCGTCGTGACGTCATGACCTTTTCGTTTCCTCCAATCCGAATCGAACCAAAACGGTTGAAATTCGACCAGATCCTTTCCCCGTGCGACACGCGTCGAAACACTTCGTCTGATTTAAAATTCGAATTTCACGCCTAAAATTCAAATTTTGGGGGCAAACTGTTTGGGTAAAAAATCACACCTCACGACCGATGCTAGAAAACTCAGATATCATTTCTATAAGACTACTCTTGTATTAAGATAAGGTCTTACATGTTATTTACGGACGAGTATTCGGTCGTACATTTTTATGTTGGTCGTTGTTAATGCCAAAAATCGCACAAAAGTACAACTTAAGGTCGATGTGGACATTTAACAACTAAAGAAACGTATCTCAAGCCAAATAACACAATTGCGAGGAAAAAGTAAATAGGACGAGAGATTTGGTGACGCGGAAAACCCCAAACGAGGGAAAAAACCGCGATCGACTCTGTGAGAGTCGACAGTGCACTATGGTCGCCAAACAGGGGCGATGTCCTTGTGTTTCGGGTCTCGATCGTACAGAGATTACAATAAAAATGAAGGAAAGACTTCGAAATGTAAAGTAGCAAGTGTTTCGGATGTAAAAACAATGTGCGTCGTGTGTTTAAACTGTGTGTCGTGCGTCGAGAGCGATTCTTCTGAGAGCGATTTCTGTGCTTCAAGTGTTCTTTCGAGTTCGAGTGCTTGTGTCTGTTGTTCGATGTCCCTTGAACTGAGGATTGAGCTTGGAATTTATAGTCTCTGGACGCTTTAATTGGCTCATTAAATACTTCGATAACTGTCGTAACGGACGTCGTCTTTAGTGCTGTTAATGGCTGGTCTTGTAACCGCTGCCGATATTAAATGCGCTTTGATGATTGGCTTTGTAACCGATGTCGAGTCTTTAATGTCATTAAGAGCTCGACCGTTATTGACCGTTGTACCATAATGGCTTGTAGACTTGCATTAATGAACAAAAGAAACGGCTGTTGACCATTGATGGTTAGTGTAATCGTAAGACCGTCTTAAGTTCAGGACGTCGGTCTTACGGAGCATACGTCCGTCACCGAAATACAAGACCATGTATATGACTGTAAATATCTTGTAAGACCTTATCTTAGTATAGGAATGGTCTTATAAAAATGTCGTGAGACTAGGATAAAAATGTCGTAAGACCACTAGGTCGTAAGACCAAGATGATGATGTCGTAGGACCAGAGCGATATAAGATCGACGACAGGAGACTGTTGACGTAAGACCAACGAGTCGTAACTGGCGACACGTAACTGGCGACATAAGACTAGTAACGAGTGACATGCAATGCGTGGCTGGCGACAGGTGTGACATGCGATACGTGTCGAGCGATCATGAGATGTAAAGTCACTATCCTGAGTGACTATTGACACATGATGTCGTTTAATAACTAATTATCGTGGTTATTAACGTATGTCGGGGATATGACAATAATGGGTATTACCCTTGTCGATTGGGGGTATGACTTTTGTAGATATTAGGGTAATCAAGGTCCACGGGTCATGTCGAGGGAATTTCCCACGTCGGTCGAGGGTGTGATTTTTTACCCAAACAGTTAGCCCCCCGAGATTTGAATTTCAAAGCCATTTGAATTTCAGATCTCGTACCAATGTGTTTCTACGGAGACGTGTCACTTTTGCTAAGAAAATCGACTTGGTTAGCTAAAATCGTGAGTCCAGACGATGGTGTTTAAGTAAGTTGCGACGATCGAATGATGACCTTTAATGCGCAAGATACTTGTGGTGTTCATCTGACGGTCGTAAGACGACCTTAAAACGTAAGGAACCGACGGTGATCGTAAGATGATCAAAATGAGACGTATGGGTCAGAAGTCAATCGTAAGACGATTGGTCCGAAATAAAGCTTGGCGGCGATCATAAGATGATCAAACCAAGATAAAATTTAAGGATCTTGTGATACATTCGTTAAAGACTTATGTTCTAGCGTTCCGAGCCGATACGGTCGTTATAGACTTTTGATCTGGCGTTTAGAGCTGATATGGTCATTATAGACCAATGATCTGGCGTTCCGAGCCGATACTGTCGTTATAGACTTGTGATCTGGCGTTTAGAGCCGATATGGTCGTTAAAGACCTATGATCTGGCGTTCGAGCCGATACGGTCGTTAGAGACCTATGATCTGGCGCTTACAGCCAATATGGTCGTTAAAGACCTATGATCTGGCGTTCGAGCCGATACGGTCGTTAGAGACCTATGATCTGGCGCTTACAGCCGATACGGTCGCTAGAGACCTATGTTACGTTGTGTAAGTTTTTCTTTAGCGATAATCGGTAAAAAAAATTACCTTCCTATTGAACCTGAGTATTATGTCGACTCATACATGTCATGGACAAATGTAATGTCAACTGTAAAAATTCATTAAGTACAAAAAATGAATAAGAAGTCGTGCGACTTGGGCATCCATTGTAATACAACGATTAGAACGTAAGTCATAAGACTTTTTGAATCGTATAAGCAAACATAAGCGCATGCGATCAAAGCATTCATTCAGAACATGAAATTTTTCTAAGTTAAAGAACTTAGCTTGTGGGGTCGCTAGACCTTACGATCGTGTGATTTGATCATACGATGAACTTGAATCATATGTTCCTGTAGTTATATAATCGAGTCGTCTAATAAAACTGATTGTTATACCGTATGATTTTACTGAAGTCGTATGATAGACTTAGTAACTTATGTCGTGCGATCCTGCGATAAAGCAATGTCAGAGGTTGGTCGTTGGCTATCCAACGACCCTCCGACGCTTAAGTTAGTAATCGTCGTGATGCATAAAAAATCGTATGGAAGAAGGAAAAGGACTTAGAAGAAATACCTTCTCAGATGCGTTGCATTCCAGTTGCGTGGGATATTTCGACCGTCGAGGGTTTGGAGCCGATAGGCACCTTTACCCACGACTTCTGAGATACGATAAGGACCTTCCCACTTGGTGGAAAGTTTACCTGCATTAAGCTCTTGAGTGCTTTGGAACATTCGACGGAGGATGTAATCGCCTTCTTGAAAGACTTTGCTTTTCATTATACGGTTAATCTTGCGACTTGCCTTTATTGGCAATCATGAGATTAAAATATGCGAGTCGTACTTATTGGCGACTTTTGCGTTTTGACATGCGTCTTACCATGACTGGTGATTATTAGATTCAATGTACAACTCGTCTTTATTGACGACATATGTCATGACTAGCGATCGTGCGAGTCACTTTTATTGGCGACCAACAACTTTTAACCTGCGTTTGTCGTGACTGACGATCATAAGAAAATGTGAGTCATCTTTTACCGAGGACTATAAATTGTGACCTGCGTTTGCCTTGACTGGCGATTGTAAAATATAAGTCGTCTCTTATCGACGATTACAAATTGCAACCTGTGTTTGCCTTGATTGGCGATCGTAAGAAAAAACGTAAGTCATCTTTTACTGACGACTATAAGTTGAAACCTGCATTTGCCATGACTGGCGATCATAAGGTTAAAAATGTAAATCGTCTTTAATTGACGATTATAAATCGTAGGACCTGTGTTTTAAGTCGTAGAGACTTTGGTTTCTCACGATGTAAATCGTAAGACCCGTATTCATATGATCTTGCGAGCCTGTAATGTAAAATCGGGGGTGGTCGTTGGTTTTGACCAATGATCTTTTGATGCTTGATTCAACGATCATATATTAGATCAAAATAATTAGAGGAGGAGAATATACTTAGAGTATATATATAGAGTTGTTCTAAGTGGGGTCACAATTACCGTAACATGGAGTCGATAGGCGCCTTTTTCCGAGGTCTTTTGAAATCAAACGCGGTATTTTTCAGTTTGTGAAGGGTGTCTCGAGCTCCCGAGTCCCTTGGATGATGCGATACTTTGACGAAGCATTTTTTTTATCAGGGATTGAATCTGACTCCGAGCCGCATTCAATTCCGATTGAAGTTGAATCCAAGGATCTTGATATTTTACTTGAAAATAGTGAAAACTTCACAAGATCGTTAGAGCAATGTATGTATTGGCTTGAGATTTTCTCTAGATGGGGTCCTACGGATGGCGCCAAACTATTAATGCCAAAAATCGCACAAAAGTACAACTTAAGGTCGATGTGGACATTTAACAACTAAAGAAACGTATCTCAAGCCAAATAACACAATTGCGAGGAAAAAGTAAATAGGACGAGAGATTTGGTGACGCGGAAAACCCCAAAACGAGGGAAAAAACCGCGATCGACTCTGTGAGATTCGACAGTGCACTATGGTCGCCAAACAGGGGCGATGTCCTTGTGTTTCGGGTGTCGATCGTACAGAGATTACAATACAAATGAAGGAAAGACTTCGAAATGTAAAGTAACAAGTGTTTCGAATGTAAAAACAATGTGCGTCGTGTGTTTAAACTGTGTGTCGTGCGCTGATGTCATGCATCGAGAGCGATTCTTCTGAGAGCGATTTCTGTGCTTCAAGTGTTCTTTCGAGTTCGAGTGCTTGTGTCTGTTGTTCGATGTCCCTTGAATTGGGGATTGAGCTTGGAATTTATAGTCTCTGGACGCTTTAATTGGCTCATTAAATACTTCGATAACTGTCGTAACGGACGTCGTCTTTAGTGCTGTTAATGGCTGGTCTTGTAACCGCTGCCGATATTAAATGCGCTTTGATGATTGGCTTTGTAACCGATGTCGAGTCTTTAATGTCATTAAGAGCTCGACCGTTATTGACCGTTGTACCATAATGGCTTGTAGACTTGCATTAATGAACAAAAGAAACGGCTGTTGACCATTGATGGTTAGTGTAATCGTAAGACCGTCTTAAGTTCAGGACGTCGGTCTTACGGAGCATACGTCCGTCACCGAAATACAAGACCATGTATATGACTGTAAATATCTTGTAAGACCTTATCTTAGTATAGGAATGGTCTTATAAAAATGTCGTGAGACTAGGATAAAAATGTCGTAAGACCACTAGGTCGTAAGACCAAGATGATGATGTCGTAGGACCAGAGCGATATAAGCTCGATGACAGGAGACTGTTGACGTAAGACCAACGAGTCGTAACTGGCGACATAAGACTAGTGTCGAGTGACGTGCAACGCGTGGCTGGCGACAGGTGTGACATGCGATACGTGTCGAGCGATCATGAGATGTAAAGTCACTATCCTCAGTGACTATTGACACAGGATGTTGTTTAATAACTAATTATCGTGGTTATTAACGTATGTCGGAGATATGACAATAATGGGTATTACCCTTGTCGATCGGGGGTATGAATTTTGTAGATATTAGGGTAATCAAGGTCCACGGGTCATGTCGAGGGAATTTCCTACGTCGGTCGAGGGTGTGATTTTTTACCCAAACAGTCGTACGTTCCATACGACCGACGTATGAGACTTAAGATGGTCGTACGATTACACTAACCGTTAACAGTCAAACCCGTTTCTTTTGTTCATTAATGCAGGTCCACGCACATTCATAGTGAAACGGACAGTAACGGACAAGCTATCAATGGCATTAAAGGTCCGACAGCGGTTACGAAGCAATCCATCAAGACACATTTAATGACCGGAGAAAGCTATAAAAAGACCTGCTCTGCAACTGAAAAAAGGACTACGAACCGAAATCTACATCTGTTCCATCTATTTTCTAAACTATTACACATAAAAAACACAACAATCTACAGAGCATTCAGACGAATATCGCTAAAGCTACCTTCGCACGACATCAGTTTGAACCGCACGATAGCAGATTTTTTTGCACAATATACGCACGACACACGACTTTTTCATACGACTAAGTTTATTTCTGCATTCATTTGTAATCTGTTGTACACAAAACACCTGTTACAAAAGGACTTTCACCCCTGTTTGGCGACTATAGTGCACCGTCGACTCTCACAAATCGACCGCGGGTTTTTCCCTCGTTTTGGGGTTTTCCGCGTCACCAAATCTCTTGTCTTGTTTACTTTTTCCTTGCGATTGCGTTGATTGGTCTTGAGATACATTTCTTTAGTTGTTAAAGTTCACATCAACCTTAAGTTGTTCTTTTGAGCGATTTTTGGCATTAACAACGACATCAAGCAAATGTTGGGGACTTGTGTATACCGGATAGTGGTACCACACACACCATCCTGAAAGCTAATAAATATTTTTCTAAATTAAAACCAACAAAAGGAATCATACATACTGTAGTAACCGTGTCTAAAATGAACGAGTTTCAAGCCTGGTGGTAGAAATTGTTAAAATGAAAGTTGAGGGGAGTATTTTATAAATGAGGTCTAGGGTATAAATGGGCACAAAACCCTAGGGGAAACATTCTAATACTGAATTGTTGTGTTGATTGACGGCTGAAGGAAGAAGAAATAGAGAGAAAGAAAGGTTTGGAGTTCTTGTGCATTTTGGAGGATAAAGGAGCTTTAAGCTTGGAAATCAGACAAAAGGGTGTGTTGGGATTCGATTTCTGCAAGAAGTCATCCAGGTAATTCTCTTCTACTCATCCTTAATCTGTGGGGTGTGGTTAAGATGATTTATTTTGGAGTTTTTGTCAAAAGTTGAGGTTGAAGCTTATTGGGGAAGTTTGGGCGTTATATTGTGTTTTTACTGTTGAGGTTTCAGTAATTGTTGAGCTTGGTGATCTTATTATTGTTGCTAATCTCTATTTCGTGAGATTTCGACCATAGCAGTGTTTTCTCAGTCCATTTAGGACACAGGTTGACGTCCGGAAAGCTTCTGGACGTCCGGACACTTGGTTAGTATGAAGGTTTCCGGGTGAGTGCCCGATAATCGAGTGTGTGTCTGGATAGGAGGTTGTCCGGATAGGGTGTTGACCGGATAGGGTGTTGTCCGGATAGGAGGTTGTCCGGATAGGGTGTTGACCGGATAAGGTGTTGTCCGGATAGGAGGTTGTCCGGATAAGAGAGTGTGTCCGGAGAGTGGGTGTCCGGAAAGTGTGTGTGTCCGGATAGTTGGTCAACCAACTTATAAACTTATCCTTTCGCTCAGGTAGATCGTTTGGAAGTGCGGGTCAGAGTAGGAAAGGAACGTAAGCATATCAGGTGAGTTTTTCTAACTAAAGCTTGATGGTACGTGTTCATTTACTTGTACATGTGTGTTCGCTTAATGAATGTTGCATATAAATTACTTATGCATGGCGTGCTGTATATGGGGGTGTGTCCCATACGTTATGGTATGATGCCTATGGGGGGTGTGTCCCATATGTTATGGCATGAGACTTATGGGGGGTGTGGCCCATATGTTATAGTGTGATGCTTATGGGGGGTGTGGCCCATATGTTATAGTGTGATGTTTATGGGGGGGGGGGGGGGTGTCCCATATGTTGGTTGCCAAACTTTCTATTGATTTATGTTTTGCAAAACTCTTTAATTGCTATATGTGGTGTGGATGTAACTGAGGGACCTCACTAGACCTCGTGGTCTAACCCTCGCATTTTCAAAACTAAAACCCTTTTCAGGTAAGCAGGTTAAGAGCGATTCCTCTAGTGGTAAAGAGAAGGTGTGAGAGCGGGCGTGGCTTGCATTAGTGGACGTCCTTTTACATTCTAGTATTTAGATACTCTCAGTTGTAATTAGGGTTATTCCACAAACCCAAATGATGAATTTTGATGGCGTGAACCTTGGGCCAAGTCTTGGCGATTTATTATAATTGATGTCTTATTTCGGCATGCTTTGGAGTGGGTTGTTACAGTTGGCATCAGAGCCATAGTTTAAGGGATTTAGGTGACCGGATGGGCCTAAACTTAAACTATAGGAGTACAACTGAGAATGTAGGAAGGCCTTGGAAGACCTCACTGGGGAGTGTGAATAATAGGGTGGTGAGAACTATCATGTAAGGTAAGTTCGGGATTACACCTGGCCAGTGTAATTGTGAATTTACAGGTACATGACGATGATCATTCTTGCCTTGTTATTTTGGGACGGTTGTTAATCTATTTTGTGTGTAAAGTTTAATCTTGTCATTAGGGCAACAGTTTAGTGTGTTGTGCAGATTATTCTTGGCGTGATTGATGATACTATCTAGAAGAAGCATCGTTTGAATGTTTGGTATGAGTGTCTGTGGGAAGTAGAACCTTTAGGGTTCTTAAGGGAAATAAGTGTTTGGAGGTGAACTCCTATTCTCTAATGAGTCTTTATTCTGGGAGATTCCCAATGCCGGTGAATTGAAATCTTGAGAGTTTCAACTCAAGGATCGGATAGTGGAGAAGTGCTTTCTTACTCTCTAGTTAGTGGAAGAGTGACAAGAGTGGTTGAAAAGTGATAGATGTATGGATTGGTAACATTGGTGACGGTTAACCAATTTGGGACCGAGGTGAAGCCGTTTATTTTACAAATTAATAGTCAGGTGGTGACTGTGAGGTTGGAGCATCCAAGTGTGTGGGGAAGTATCGGTACCGAAGGTTGTTTCAAATGTAAGGAACCTGATGGTGTAGTGGGAAGTAGGGTGTCGGCGTTGATTTGTTGTAACTGCAAAAAGGTTAACCCTACTTGAGCGAATAGCCTTCAATGTAAAGCGAGTCATGCATTACGTTTTCAAACCGGTTACATTAGTCCCCATGTCAAAATGTGTGAGTGTGTGCGTGTGCCTTGTAAACTTCTGATTTTGAAAATGAGTTGGCGTGTGCAAGTGTGTGCTGGAAGGAAAAGATAAATTTTTTTACATGGTGTAATAAATTTCGAACTTGGAGAAATAGTGAGTTACTTCACTTCTTTTGCGAGTGAGTTAAACCTTTTTGTAAAAATCGTAACAATATTAGATCGTATGGTTTTATGGATGAAAACGATATGAACACGTGGTTGACATATCAACAAGTGTGAGAGTCGGTCGACTATCCCAGTATGGGTGATATTGCTGTATTTTTAAAATTTTTGCACAAGGAGAGTTTCAGTGAATGCAGTTTCAAATGATGAACAAGGTTGCGTGTGAGCGATCTTTGAGATCGGTGTGTGTGGTGGTAACTTATGGGAGTGTCGTGGCATGCATATCAAAATCTTGTTTTGTGGGATATTTTGAGTGTGTAAAACAATTTAAATCATTGTGTTGTCATGCATGAAGGCTATGAACTCGCTAGGTAGTAAGGGATATCGTGCCTAAGAATGTGCGAAGTTCCGGGAGTGGAAAATGTGGTCGAGTCGTCGATGGTTGATTTGCGATCTTAGTGTTACAGTATATGGAGGACAGTGCCTACCTGTAGCCTCGGTCTTTGTCTGTGGAAATGCTTGTGTGATGGTAGTCCTTGCTCTTTTCGGTAAGTAGGCATAAGACTGACGGCGGGGGGTGTGTCCCGGGTGATTTCGAAGTAGGCAAAATACTTTGAAAGGTAACGTTGTGGTATGTGGATTAGTCGGTATCGGCGTAGAGCCGAAGTTGAGGAGAAGTTGAATTTAGGCTGATTGCCAGGATTTGGTGTGGAAGTCAACGACGAGTGTTGAGTCGTTGTCGGGAGATTTGAGAGTTGAAAGGCCAGCCCTGGTGTGATTTCATTTGTAGGGTGTGAGCGCGGAGATAAGAGGACGGTTGGGATACGTGTGTATCTGCCCAGAGAGTGGACCGCCTTTTTGGTGAGTATCCTGAAGGTGGAGATGTGTTAGTTGGATAAGTGATTCTTCCTTTGTGACTGTTATGTCAATTACGAACGAGGTAGTTAGCCCAACTCATGTGGGACACGTAGACTATGTTGGTTTGCAAGGATGTGTCTTATAGTTTGATTTATTTGAGCGTGCTTCAAGTGGACCCGGAGAGTCGGTCGGGAATAAGGACTCGATCGAGTGTAGTAGACGGTCATAATTTGTGATTCACCTAGATGGGAGAAATACAAGGTTGTGAGTCTTTCTGAACCTAAATTTTATACAAATGTGACAGGGTTATTATATAACTGTGTGCTTCTCAGCTGCATTTATTGCAAAGCAACGATTAAGTGTGTGGTGTGGTTGTTATCTATTCGCGTGTTTCCAACTGCTTAAATATGAAGCTATGAACAAGTGTGTGTTAGAATGCATGCTTTAATTATGCATTGGGCTCTGGCGTTGTCGAGAAAATGGGGGGCGTGTCCCATATTAATTATATATATGAATTTGTTTCATATATAGCGAGTGTGCTCTTTGGCGCTGTCACGGTGTGTATGACCATAGCGTGTGCCAGTAGCAGGTGTCAAAAGGTGATTGTCATTTTAAAGTGTGCTTATTTAAATGTGTAGTTGCATATAAATTGCATATGACATGGTGTGATGTATATGGGGGGTGTGTCCCATATGGATTATTCGAACGAACTTGGTCTATTCCCGAGGGCGGGTGTGTGCCCTAGATCAGGCCACAAGTGTGTAGTGACCAGGCATGAATTCCCGTTATTTGTGTGAGGGAATGAATTGCAAAACTAGCTATTGCATATTGTTTCGTATACTCTTTTATATAAATGTTGTGTTTGTTGTGAAGAAAGCGTGGCCTGGTGTGTGTGCAAATGATCGTGACGATCGAACCTCTGGTGTGTGGGGGTTGTGTGGATAAGTTGGTGGTAACTTATATCTAGTGAGCATGCGAAGCATGGTGGGGATGAATTGTTGTGAGGTTAAGTGGTGGGCTAGTGTTGATGGGGGATGAGCATAGGTGGAGATCTTTGCTCGGGGTTGCTCATAAGTCGTTCAGAGATGACCAAATTATGTGTGGAGTTGCATGGATGTCTAAGTGGCGTGTGGTATTGTTACCCGAAAATAAAAGAATGGGGTGACAATGGGTGACTAGATAAGAAGAAAATTGTGTACTCTTGAGTTGATTGATGAGTGCGTTTGCCTTGTATCGTGGTAATAATTGTGAAAATGTTGGATTGATTAGTTCATGATATCTTGTAGTAGATATGAAATCTCTGAGAATGTTGAACTGATCCTTGTGTGTAAAGGAATGCAAAGGAGTGGGTTAATATCGTTTGAGGAATGAGAAGTGTGTGGTCGTTTCGAACGTAGCGTGGAGGTCCGGTTTGACTTGGTCGAATTTCTCGTATGAGATGTGGTGAAACTGTGGGATTAGACATAGTAACCGTTGAAATTGTGTGTATGGAGTGGTCAACGTTGAAGGAGAAATGTTCCATGTTAGCCTGAGGTAATTGGGGGCGGTAGTATGGAATAAGAGAGTAAGTGTAAAGTAAAAAAGTGTGACAAGTGGCTCGGAAAGAGGGAAGCTATGTTTCAGAACGTCACCATTGAGTGCATGAACTCTAGTGAGAGTATGAGAAAGGGGATTTGTGTGTACGTGAGTAGTTTAAGCGTGGAAGAAAACTAGCTTATGTGATTGATCAAGAGTGTGTATCTTCTAGTGAGTTATTCTTTGGAAATGTGTTTTATGTTTGAGAAGGAAGTGAAAGAAGGTAGTCGAATGTAGTGCTCGGATGAAGGACCATGGGATTGGACTTGATAGTAGTATGGGAGTGACGTTGTAGTAAAAGTGTGGGAATTGATTGTTATCAATGGGTTGTGGTCGGCACATTTAATGCAAGAAGGTATTATTTGCCTTAGACGTATTTTGTGCTAGAAGAGTGATTGTAGAGTTGTGTATAGTTTGGAGAGGAAAAAAATCTTAACTGCGGGATTAAGGTGATAGTCGGGGTTGATCTGGTGATCGGTTGGCGAATTGAGCGTCGTTATTTTATAAGGGTTTCAGGATGTGTGGCGTTAACTTCGGTAGAAGGTGTTCTTTTAAGGAGGTAAAATTTTGTGTGAAACCCTTAGTGTGACGCGTTTTAAGACCATGAGACTAGATGTGTGAATGATTTTTGGGTGAGACCGGAGGTCGTGTGGTTGACCACCAATAGGTCATGCATTTCGTGAGAAGTTAAGCGTGGCTCGAGACCGCCACAGGGTGTAAGCAGAAGGAAGAGTTTGATCGAATGCCGTGTGGGAGACAGTGCAATACTTATGGTTAGTCATGAAAAGACGTTGTGCGTTGGAGAGAAAGGAGAAACAAGACTCAGTTATGATGGGCCGTTCGCTATCATTGAGCGTGTGGGAGAAGTGGCGTACAAGTTGGAGTTGTCTGACGGACTCCGGGGAGTTCATTCGATCTTTCCTATGTCGAACTTGAGGAAGTGTCTGGCCGAAGAAACCATGGCAGTACAGTTGGAAGACATTAGTGTTGTTGAGAAATTGAGGTATGAAGAGGAGCCAATGGAAAACGTAGATAGTAAGATACGAAAGACGAGGAACAAAGAAGTTCGTTTAGTGAAGGTCCAGTGGAAGTATCATAAAGGACGAGAGGCTACTTGGGAAGTTGAAGCGGTCATGAAGTCCAGGTACCCTCACCTCTTTGAGAATGGAATTCCGGGGACGAAATTCTTTTGAGGGGGGAGTGTTGTAGTAACCGTGTCTAAAATGAACGAGTTTCAAGCCTGGTGGTAGAAATTGTTAAAATGAAAGTTGAGGGGAGTATTTTGTAAATGAGGTCTAGGGTATAAATGGGCACAAAACCCTAGGGGAAACATTCTAATACTGAATTGTTGTGTTGATTTACGGCTGAAGGAAGAAGAAATAGAGAGAAAGAAAGGTTTGGAGTTCTTGTGCATTTTGGAGGATAAAGGAGCTTTGAGCTTGGAAATCAGAAGAAAGGGTGTGCTGGGATTCGATTTCTGCAAGAAGTCATCCAGGTAATTCTCTTCTACTCATCCTTAATCTGTGGGGTGTGGTTAAGATGATTTATTTTGGAGTTTTTGTCAAAAGTTGAGGTTGAAGCTTATTGGGGAAGTTTGGGCGTTATATTGTGTTTTTACTGTTGAGGTTTCAGTAATTGTTGAGCTTGGTGATCTTATTATTGTTCCTAATCTCTATTTCGTGAGATTTCGACCATAGCAGTGTTTTCTCAATCCATTTAGGACACAGGTTGACGTCCGGAAAGCTTCTGGACGTCCGGACACTTGGTTAGTATGAAGGTTTCCGGGTGAGTGCCCGATAATCGAGTGTGTGTCCGGATAGGAGGTTGTCCGGATAGGGTGTTGACCGGATAGGAGGTTGTCCGAATAGGGTGTTGACCGGATAAGGTGTTGTCCGGATAGGAGGTTGTCCGGATAAGAGAGTGTGTCCGAAGAGTGGGTGTCCGGAAAGTGTGTGTGTCCGGATAGTTGGTCAACCAACTTATAAACGTATCCTTTCGCTCAGGTAGATCGTTTGGAAGTGCGGGTCAGAGTAGGAAAGGAACGTAAGCATATCAGGTGAGTTTTTCTAACTAAAGCTTGATGGTACTTGTTCATTTACATGTACATGTGTGTTCGCTTAATGAATGTTGCATATAAATTACTTATGCATGGCGTGCTGTATATGGGGTGTGTGTCCCATACGTTATGGTGTGATGCCTATGGGGGGGTGTCCCATATGTTATGGCATGAGACTTATGGGGGGTGTGGCCCATATGTTATAGTGTGATGCTTATGGGGGGTGTGGCCCATATGTTATAGTGTGATGTTTATGGGGGGTGTGTCCCATATGTTGGTTGCCAAACTTTCTATTGATTTATGTTTCACAAAACTCTTTAATTGCTATATGTGGTGTGGATGTAACTGAGGGACCTCACTAGACCTCGTGGTCTAACCCTCGCATTTTCAAAACTGAAACCCTTTTCAGGTAAGCAGGTTAAGGGCGATTCCTCTAGTGGTAAAGAGAAGGCGTGAGAGCGGGCGTGGCTTGCGTTAGTGGACGTCCTTTTACATTCCAGTATTTAGATACTCTCAGTTGTAATTAGGGTTATTCCACAAACCCAAATGATGAATTTTGATGGCGTGAACCTTGGGCCAAGTCTTGGCGATTTATTATAATTGATGTCTTATTTCGGCATGCTTTGGAGTGGGTTGTTACACATACTATATTAGGTCCTGCAGACATGATAGAAGGAATAGGAATAGCTCATTTCCTATTACCGAATGGTACAAAGTTCATCATAAATAATGCATTGTTTTCTCCAAAATCGAAAAGAAATCTATTAAGTTTCAATGACATATATCTTAATGGATATGATACTCGAACAGTTACCTTAGGGAATGAGAAATATATGTATATTATGGGTAAAAACCGTGTACTAGAGAAACTACCAATAATTCATTCTGGTTTACATTATACATATATAAATATGATTGAAACAAATATGGTAGTTATAAAAAAATGTTGTGATCCTGCCATATTTAGTTTATGGCATGACAGATTAGGCCATCCAGGATCGACAATGATGTGCAGAATAATTGGAAGTACACATGGACATCCATTGAAGGACCAGAGATTCCCTCAAACAGGTAATGTTACTCCATGTACATCTTGTTCACTTGGAAAACTAATTGTGAGGCCTTCACCATCTAAAATTGAAAAGGAATCACATATGTTTCTTGAAAGAATTCAAGGTGATATATGTGGACCAATTCATCTACCATGT
The DNA here is from genome assembly GCA_033807775.1 of Saussurea involucrata. Lineage (NCBI taxonomy): Eukaryota > Viridiplantae > Streptophyta > Magnoliopsida > Asterales > Asteraceae > Saussurea > Saussurea involucrata. The sequence continues at coordinate 222,510,537 of CM066320.1, forward strand.
GGACCATTTAGATACTTCATGGTCTTAATAGATGCGTCAAGTAGATGGTCTCATGTTTGCCTCTTATCAACTCGTAATGTGGCATTTGCAAAGTTTCTTGCTCAAATTATTAAATTAAGAGCACACTTTCCAGATTATTCTATTAAAAGGGTGAGATTTGATGATGCTGGTGAATTTACATCTCAAGCCTTCAATAACTATTGCATGTCTGTGGGAATTGTTGTTGAACATCCAGTTGCGCATGTTCACACACAAAATGGTTTAGCTGAGTCATTAATTAAACGTCTTCAGTTAATAGCTAGACCATTAATAATGAAAACAAAACTTCCAGTTTCTATATGGGGTCATGCAATTTTACATGCTGCATCATTAATTCGCATGAGACCAAGTGCATATCATACATACACTCCTCTACAACTTGCTTTTGGTCAAGAGCCAAATATTTCCCACCTTAGAATTTTTGGATGTGCAGTATATGTCCCTATTGCACCACCACAACGCACAAAAATGGGTCCTCAAAGAACGTTAGGAATATATGTTGGATATGAAACATCTTCTATCATAAGATATCTTGAACCACTAACGGGTGATGTTTTTACAGCACGTTTTTCCGATTGCCATTTTAACGAGACTATGTTCCCAGCATTAGGGGAGAAAAGAAAACCCATGAAAAGGATGTTTCGTGGTGTAAACCATCATTATTGTATCTTGATCCTTGCACTAAACAATGTGAAATGGAAGTGCAAAAGATAATGCATTTACAAGAAATTGCAAATCAATTACCAGATGCATTTACTGATACAAAAAGAGTAACCACATCTTATATACCAGCTGTGAATGCTCCAGCTCAAGTTGAAGTCCCAGTTGGACAAACAAATGATAAAGTCACGGAAGAGTCTAAAGCACGCCTGAAGCGTGGAAGACCATTGGGCTCTAAAGATAAAAATCCCCGAAAAAGAAAAAGAACTGAAATTGCAAATGGTAAAGAGCATAGCGTTTCTGAGGAAGTACAAAATATCCAAATTTCCCAGAAGAGGAAATGAATGATATTAATAAAGAGGTTGCGATCAATTACGGGTATACGGAAAAGTTATGGAACAAAGATGAAATGAGAAATATCGATGATATATTTTCTTATGTTGTTAAATGTGATACTTTTGGAAATGATGATCCTGAACCAATGTCTGTCATCGAATGTCAAAACAGACAGGATTGGGTTAAATGGAAAGATGCAATTCAGGTTGAACTAGATTCCCTCAATAAAAGAAAGGTTTTTGGACCTATCATTCTCATGCCAGAAGACGTGAAACCTATCGGGAACAGATGGGTTTTCATACGAAAAAGAAATGAGAAAAACGAAATTATGAGATATAAAGCCAGACTTGTAGCTCAAGGTTTTTCTCAACGACCAGGAATTGATTATGAGGAAACGTATTCTCCTGTTATGGATGCAATTACTTTTAGATATTTAATCAGCCTAACAGTCTTTGAAAATTTAGAGATGCGTCTTATGGATGTTGTTACAGCATACTTGTATGGATCACTTGATAGTGATATCTATATGAAAATCCCTGAAGGATTTAAAATGCCTGAAGCATTAAGTGCAAAACCCAAGGAAATGTATTCAATAAAGTTACAAAGATCTTTATATGGGTTAAAGCAATCTGGACGCATGTGGTATAATCGTTTAAGCGATTACTTGGTAAGTAAAGGCTATACAAATAATCTTATTTGCCCATGTGTCTTTATTAATAAACAACATCTGGATATGTAATAATAGTTGTCTATGTTGATGATCTGAATATCATTGGGACAAATAAGGAGATCCAAGAAGTGATTGTGCTTTTGAAGGAAGAATTTGAAATGAAAGATCTTGGAAAAACCAAATACTGTCTTGGTTTACAGATTGAGCACATGCATAACGGAATACTTGTGCATCAATCCAATTATGTTGAAAAGGTCTTAAAACGTTTCAATATGGACAAAGCAAATCCTTTGAGCACTCCAATGGTCGTTAGATCACTTAATATCGACAATGATCCATTTCTCCCTTGTGAAGAAAATGAAGAAGTTCTTGGTCCACAAGTACCATATCTTAGTGCAATTGGAGCTCTTATGTATCTTACTAACTGTACTAGTGTAACGTCCCAAATTTCTCGACAGGCAAACAACCATAAATAAACATTCGAATTACATAAAACCTTGTCTTTACGTCATGAATAATTCATACTAAACAAAATTGACAGCGGAAGTCTCTAAATCCACAGCCGAGAACTATTCTATACATATCGTAGACAAAATCTTGGAGACGCCCTAAGCTCCAAGTCCTTTCTTATCGCCACCTAGTTCTTACTTGAAGAACCCATAGCACGCTTACCTGAAAATGGTTTAGTTTTGAAAAGTGAGGGTTAGACCAAAAGGTCTAGTGAATTCCCTCCGAAAACAACATGTACACAGTATAAAATCGTTTATAAGAATATCATCGTAAACCTTAACATAACATCAGGCATGGTACTACACTGTATATAGGATCACATAAACATTCCGCGATTGGGGCCCAATGGGCTACCCTCTCGCCCTCAACCGGAGCCTACGCAAACTCCCCTTCCCGGAGCTTACGCAGACTCCCCTTTCTACTCGAAATAGGAGGGAACGAATTCCAACCTACCAGTCTGTCATAAACATCCAAAGGATCATCAGACCCCGAGGATCTATCTCTGATCCTACAGTGTAGACCGACTCCACATAGCACGTCATTCATTTCATAAAACATGCACCTTTAAAACCTTAGTAATTCGTCATTCTCAGTTCATCAAGTACAATACATTTTCTCAAGTAAAATAGGTATTTCATGGAAAACATGCATAACGGTTATAACATTTCATGCTCGTAAATGAAACCATAATCCGTCAAAATCATTTAACACATTAAGTCGTAAAAGGTTTAGGGAAACTCACCTTGCTTGACGTACAACGCACTTCTTAAATACTTCCAAGCTAACCCAAACGAACACCTAAGGCAATAGATTTGCATCAGATAAATAGCTCAGACCTACTGTCCGGATACCCCTTTTTCCGGACACCCACTTTTCCGGACACAACACTTTTCCGGACGCAACAATTTTCCGGACGCTAGATTTATCCGGGCAAAACTACCCGGACACTAAGCTTATGCGGAGACTTCAGCTACCCGGATACTAAGAAACACCCGGACACCCTCATGGAGCACTTACCCGGACACCTGCAACCTATCCGGACACCGCCGGAAACTGGTGTCCGGAAAACACGGCTGTTCGAACCCAGACCAATTAAAAGGGGTCATTAATCCGATTTCTGCCATTAGATTGATTAGCTAACTACAAGGGTTCATCCACTAACTCCAAATACCCAATTTAAACCATAATTACTCCCTTAAATCGGTTCATTAAGACAAAACCCATAAAACCCACTTTTTAGGAAATGTGGTTGAAAACCCAATAAATCCCTGATTTCAAACATAGAAATCCATACTAACGAAGGAGGAAATACTAAATCACACAGAATACGAATTTGGGAAGGATTACCTGAATGATCTCTCCTCTCCTTTGTTTTCTTCTTCATCTTCTTCTTCTTTCCTTGTTTCACGCCACCAACACCCACACAAGATAATTTCACTGATTTGTGCAAATGGAGGCTGCCCTAGATGTTTGTGCATTTATATACCTTCATCACATTACAGAAATGGCCCCTTAACTTAACTTTCATTTCTTTTATTTTGACCACCAAACTCCAAGACTCACTAGGATTTTGGGTTGTTACAACACTCCCCCCTTAAAAGAATTCTGTCCCCGGAATTCCTTATTGGGAAAAGATGCGGGTATCTTGCCCACACCAAAGCTGACACTTCTCCTAAGGTAAAACCACTTCTGACTCAGTCAACCACCTCGTTAAATTCGAAACAAGAAATCTTGTGCGCATTTCCTTCAGTTCTTACGGTACTTCTAACTCGAAGGCTACTGTTCCTACTCGATCGGTCTTAACAACAGAAGATTAAGTAAGGCTTCTCAAGCACCTTTACTTCCCAAAAGGAGGAACCTGACGGAATCCTCCACTACCACACAAGATTCATCTACTAAGAAACGGTCACTCACTTGACAGCTTGGCACCTGGCCAACCCTGTACACCTCGACAACTCACAACCCAGAGTTCCTTCATCGCATCACAACTCTCAACCCTATACCACCCAACAATCGTCTATACAGATAGCGTTTCTCTTTCTCGGACCACCTAGACCACGGTTCGCCAACCGTTGCACATCTCCTTACCACCTCACCACTCCATACTTATACGTAACTAAGAGTAGGAAACTCCAACCCATTGCTGAAGTGTCCACCTACTCGAATTAAACCTATCCTGAAACACGACTATTCCTCGCTGATTGTCACGTTCGTGTAATCATAAAAACATAACTCCGGTTATCCTCACTCAACTGGGAGGAGTAACCATGGTCACACCATACTATTCTCACTAGTTTAATCACCGCACGACCAATTCGCTTAAACAATTCTCACAACGTTACTAACTTAATTCATTCAGTTGTCTCATCCACTTCTTTCCTATACAAAAATCGTACACAAATCCCTTCCTCAATACTATTTCCAAAGGCTCGCACACTTATCAATGACAATCTCCACAACACTGCACCTTTCGGCATCACCGTCAGGTTTACTACTTCCAACTTACTCACTTATTCCGACATACTATCTACACCTCCCCACGTTAGCGTGGAGCATTGCCCATCGAGCATTACTCGCCCCTCTCTCCCGACCTTTCCACAAGCTGGTAACGTTTTCTCATTACTCACATAACCAAACAGTTGCACCAAGATCTTATCTTAAGGCACTCAACCAAGCCGTCTTGAAACGAGATCAGTGTTCGACGTCGCTACACATTCTTTAATCTCGAACTTTTACCTTCTCAGACATTTCTATCACACAAAAGCAACAATTCACATTCTTTAAGGATTTCACATCTATCCCACCACATTTTGACTAACACAACCCTCATCCTCTTTAAACTTCCAATGACCCCAAAGTATGTTTCTTAGTAACGTCCCCTATTCACTCTAATAGTCCACCCCCTTGGATTCCCTATTACAAATGGATCTATTAATTTAGGAACACCCCAAAACTCGGGTTCCACAATTCTATCGATTAACCACCAAGATCATAAAATCAGGTAGATATAAATATACAGTCATCCCGGCTTTCCTACTTAGATTTACCTTAAATAATTCTTTAACAATCAGTGTGTTAATCTCAATAACACTTCCCCAAGAATTCTCGGTAGAGTTGTAACACACCCTGTAATAACAAATGAATGTCATTACTTAACAAATCTATAAAATTTTAATCAACCTACCAAAGGCTTATACCTCTATCATGACCTTTCAAATTAACTAATGATCATACTACCACTCCGACCCACAATCATCATCATGTCATTCTTTAAACATAACCAAAATTTCCAACTATTTCCTTCTAGGATCAATCCCTCACGCATAAGAAACAATTTTTCATTCTTTAGCGATTTATCATCTACTTTACTACAGCTTGACTAACCTATTCATCATCTTCTTTAAACTTACTCTGCCTTCAAGAATATACTTACTTAACAACATACATAACCACAAAGCTTGGTCTCCCCGCTGGGCAATCACCCATTTCTGCCCCGGCATTCCATCCCGATAACAGCCAAGATAAACCCCAACTTACAAACCACGTACTTCAACAACTAGGATTGCAAAACTTATACTCTATCCGAAATCCCAAAAGGACCTCCTTCTAGTCCTTCATCTTTCTAACATTGCCTCACTACATCACCGGCTGACACAGAGCTTGACAAATACTGTCACTACACATCCTTACACTCTTTGCCCATAACATCACACTGCAGACCAGATCTCTCATGATCATCCATACATAGTTTAAACTCGCCCTCAAAGTTACCCGCATGAAATCGAGCCTATCTCGCTACTTAGTCCTTTCATAACTTGCTGAACTATAACTCACGAGTTCTTAATTAGCTCAAACACAGACATTCTAGCTAGCTCTTTACGATTCGAGCTTTTACGTAAGCTGGACACAGTCCTTCACTAAACGATAAAGTCTACACCCTCGCTTCGCTCGTGCCACTTACCTCATCCTTCTATGAACCCTCCATACTTCGCAAATAGAATGCTTATTCACAACACTAACTTCTCCTCCTCTTAACACCACTACAAGGTGTTCTATCAACTTCCGACCTCCTGGTCCAAGACTTCGGTCTCGGCCACCTTACGCAACTGTCGACTTTTACAACAACAGATAACCTGTAACTACTTTCTTAACTTATTCTTTAACAAGGGTTCCTTACGGAACTTAATCCGGCCAATATATCATAATCACTTCATAATACGTCTCCCTCTTTTCTGAACTTACTCCTGTAACATCAATATTACAAACTCACCTAAAAACTCATATCCAACACCGTGGATATTTCGTTTCTGCCTCTCAACGCTACTCAGCGGGTTGCTAATACCAACACCTCGATGACTTCTACTCCTTCCCCTAGGCCCAATCCGTCCCTCAACAACCGTACTTCCAGTTACCGAACAAGGGTGCAAACCCTCATACAACCGATACTATATTCCACTTCCGGTTCCACCACTGTTCACCTTTCCTCTAGAACCCATATACTGCAACTACATACGTTCTCCTCTGACTTGTCCAACACCTTTCCACTCTCGGAGTTCCTTCTTAACTTATAATGTAATATTCTACGACCTAGTAGGTTCATAGCCTTCATGCATGACAACACAGTAAATAAATCCCTTCGCACATTTCATCATTTTAAATAAACGACGTTTGGAAAACACTTGGGTACACATGGCCCCATCACTCTTATAGCTTAAACGCCCTGCACAACGATTCGAGAATCGTTTGCATGCATCCTTCCGTGAACCTTAATCTTACTCAATTCCGAACGATGATATTACGGCGGTAATACGTTGAATGATAATCCTTTCATACGACACAATTTCGAAATAAATTACTGACACCAAGTAAACCAGTCGGTTCTCACACTCTTTTATATGATATCAATCGGTTAAAAAAATTTCATTTGATTGTAAAAGTTTTGCTGGCACACGTCTTCTCGACCTTTTGTAATAATTTAACTTATCATGAAAAGTGTGAAATAATTTGCAATCGTTAGGCTCAAAATTTCATTGTGCAATGTGAATGAAATCACCTTTTTTTTAAACATATGCTTGCACCTTCTGACTCTTTTTCGATCAAATTTGATATTTACACATTTAATTTAAATCGTGAAAATTTTCATGTTATATTTAAGAAAGCTATGCATGAAACTCTACTTGCAATTGAAGGCCACTCACCCTAGCAAGGTCAACCGCTTTACCCACATAACTAATCCTTGACACTCTTCCTTCGACCAAGGGTCGCCCTCTCGGTCAAGCACTAACTTGATGTACATGCGTTCCACATCTCACTAACTCAACCATTTCACACTATCTTCGCTTTGATAGACTATCTCACTTTCTACTTCTACATGCTTTCAATTCAATATAAGTATCTTATTCCATTTGTCCTGTCAATGAAAAGCTCGACTAAAAGTCAGGGCTCCATTGATACTTTCAAGGTTTGACACAGTTCTATCTTACCATCCCAACTGATCTATCCCATGATTCCCATAACTAGGACTCTCCCGAAGCTGGAGTCTTACTCAAACTCAAACATTCATCCTCTCCGAATCCACGAAGAGCTAACGCTAGACGACTCATAACATTCTCTACAACATTTCTTCTCTACGATGTCTACATACATCACATCATAATGACTCTTACACAACACTTCCCCAAGCAATGGAGCTCGGTCTATCCTTCAGGGATCTTGCTGACCTATTCCTCCACGTTCTCCCAGTCGTAACGCTAAACTGAAAGAAACCGATAGTTAATCCTTGCTAGACGTGACACAACAAATTTGCTATAAGTAAGGTATTGTAAGCACGCACATGTACCTGTAAGTTCGTAATTACACTGTCCAGGTGTAATCCCAAACTTACCTTACACGTTTGTCCTAGGCACCTTATTCCTAAGTGCATTTATAGTGATCGTTCCTAGAGGCAATCCTATGTCTCGGCTGCGTTCCTCATCTTACAGTTTAAGTTTAGGACCGAATGGTGACCTAAATCCCTTAAACTAAGGCTCTGATACCATTTGTAACGTCCCAAATTTCTCGACAGGCAAACAACCATAAATAAACATTCGAATTACATAAAACCTTGTCTTTACATCATGAATAATTCATACTAAACAAAATTGACAGCGGAAGTCTCTAAATCCACAGCCGAGAACTATTCTATACATATCGTAGACAAAATCTTGGAGACGCCCTAAGCTCCAAGTCCTTTCTTATCGCCACCTAGTTCTTACTTGAAGAACCCATAGCACGCTTACCTGAAAATGGTTTAGTTTTGAAAAGCGAGGGTTAGACCAAAAGGTCTAGTGAATTCCCTCCGAAAACAACATGTACACAGTATAAAATCGTTTATAAGAATATCATCGTAAACCTTAACATAACATCAGGCATGGTACTACACTGTATATAGGATCACATAAACATTCTGCGATTGGGGCCCAATGGGCTACCCTCTCGCCCTCAACCGGAGCCTACGCAAACTCCCCTTCCCGGAGCTTACGCAGACCCCCCTTTCTACTCGAAATAGGAGGAAACGAATTCCAACCTACCAGTCTGTCATAAACATCCAAGGGATCATCAGACCCCGAGGATCTATCTCTGATCCTACAGTGTAGACCGACTCCACATAGCACGTCATTCATTTCATAAAACATGCACCTTTAAAACCTTAGTAATTCGTCATTCTCAGTTCATCAAGTACAATACATTTTCTCAAGTAAAATAGGTATTTCATGGAAAACATGCATAACGGTTATAACATTTCATGCTCGTAAATGAAACCATAATCAGTCAAAATCATTTAACACATTAAGTCGTAAAAGGTTTAGGGAAACTCACCTTGCTTGACGTACAACGCACTTCTAAAATACTTCCAAGCTAACCCAAACGAACACCTAAGGCAATAGATTTGCATCAGATAAATAGCTCAGACCTACTGTCCGGATACCCCTTTTTCCGGACACAACACTTTTCCGGACGCAACACTTTTCCGGACGCAACACTTTTCCGGACGCAACACTTTTCCGGACGCAACACTTTTCCGGGCAAAACTACCCGGACACTAAGCTTATCCGGAGACTTCAGCTACCCGGATACTAAGAAACACCCGGACACCCTCATGGAGCACTTACCCGGACACCTGCAACCTATCCGGACACCACCGAAAACTGGTGTCCGGAAAACACGGCTGTTCGAACCCAGACCTATTAAAAAGGGTCATTAATCCGATTTCTGCCATTAGATTGATTAGCTAACTACAAGGGTTTAACCACTAACTCCAAATACCCAATTTAAACCATAATTACTCCCTTAAATCGGTTCATTAAGACAAAACCCATAAAACCCACTTTTTAGGAAATGTGGTTGAAAACCCAATAAATCCCTGATTTCAAACATAGAAATCCAAACTAACGAAGGAGTAAATACTAAATCACACAGAATACGAATTTGGGAAGGATTACCTGAATGATCTCTCATCTCCTTTGTTTTCTTCTTCATCTTCTTCTTCTTTCCTTGTTTCACGCCACCAACACCCACACAAGATAATTTCACTGATTTGTGCAAATGGGGGCTGCCCTAGATGTTTGTGCATTTATATACCTTCATCACATTACAGAAATGGCCCCTTAACTTAACTTTCATTTCTTTTATTTTGACCACCAAACTCCAAGACTCACTAGGATTTTGGGTTGTTACAACACTCCCCCCTTAAAAGAATTCTGTCCCCGGAATTCCTTATTGGGAAAAGATGCGGGTATCTTGCCCACACCAAAGCTGACACTTCTCCTAAGGTAAAACCACTTCTGACTCAGTCAACCACCTCGTTAAATTCGAAACAAGAAACCTTGTGCGCATTTCCTTCAGTTCTTACGGTACTTCTAACTCGAAGGATACTGTTCCTACTCGATCGGTCTTAACAACAGAAGATTAAATAAGGCTTCTCAAGCACCTTTACTTCCCAAAAGGAGGAACCTGACGGAATCCTCCACTACCACACAAGATTCATCTACTAAGAAACGGTCACTCACTTGACAGCTTGGCACCTGGCCAACCCTGTACACCTTGACAACTCACAACCCAGAGTTCCTTCATCGCATCACAACTCTCAACCCTATACCACCCAACAATCGTCTATACAGATAGCGTTTCTCTTTCTCGGACCACCTAGACCACGGTTCGCCAACCGTTGCACATCTCCTTACCACCTCACCACTCCATACTTATACGTAACTAAGAGTAGGAAACTCCAACCCATTGCTGAAGTGTCCACCTACTCGAATTAAACCTATCCTGAAACACGACTATTCCTCGCTGATTGTCACGTTCGTGTAATCATAAAAACATAACTCCGGTTATCCTCACTCAACTGGGAGGAGTAACCATGGCCACACCATACTATTCTCACTAGTTTAATCACCGCACGACCAATTCGCTTAAACAATTCTCACAACGTTACTAACTTAATTCATTCAGTTGTCTCATCCACTTCTTTCCTGTACAAAAATCGTACACAAATCCCTTCCTCAATACTCTTTCCAAAGGCTCGCACACTTATCAATGACAATCTCCACAACACTGCACCTTTCGGCATCACCGTCAGGTTTACTACTTCCAACTTACTCACTTATTCCGACATACTATCTACACCTCCCCACGTTAGCGTGGAGCATTGCCCACCGAGCATTACTCGCCCCTCTCTCCCGACCTTTCCACAAGCTGGTAACGCTTTCTCATTACTCACATAACCAAACAGTTGCACCAAGATCTTTTCTTAAGGCACTCAACCAAGCCGTCTTGAAACGAGATCAGTGTTCGACGTCGCTACACATTCTTTAATCTCGAACTTTTACCTTCTCAGACATTTCTATCACACAAAAGCAACAATTCACATTCTTTAAGGATTTCACATCTATCCCACCACATTTTGACTAACACAACCCTCATCCTCTTTAAACTTCCAATGACCCCAAAGTATGTTTCTTAGTAACGTCCCCTATTCACTCTAATAGTCCACCCCCCTTGGATTCCCTATTACAAACGGATCTATTAATTTAGGAACACCCCAAAACTCGGGTTCCACAATTCTATCGATTAACCACCAAGATCATAAAATCAGGTAGATATAAATATACAGTCATCCCGGCTTTCCTACTTAGATTTACCTTAAATAATTCTTTAACAATCAATGTGTTAATCTCAATAACACTTCCCCAAGAATTCTCGGTAGAGTTGTAACACACCCTGTAATAACAAATGAATGTCATTACTTAACAAATCTATAAAATTTTAATCAACCTACCAAAGGCTTATACCTCTATCATGACCTTTCAAATTAACTAATGATCATACTACCACTCCGACCCACAATCATCATCATGTCATTCTTTAAACATAACCAAAATTTCCAACTATTTCCTTCTAGGATCAATCCCTCACGCATAAGAAACAATTTTTCATTCTTTAGCGATTTATCATCTACTTTACTACAGCTTGACTAACCTATTCATCATCTTCTTTAAACTTACTCTGCCTTCAAGAATATACTTACTTAACAACATACATAACCACAAAGCTTGGTCTCCCCGCTGGGCAATCACCCATTTCTGCCCCGGCATTCCATCCCGATAACAGCCAAGATAAACCCCAACTTACAAACCACGTACTTCAACAACTAGGATTGCAAAACTTACACTCTATCCGAAATCCCGAAAGGACCTCCTTCTAGTCCTTCATCTTTCTAACATTGCCTCACTACATCACCGGCTGACACAGAGCTTGACAAATACTGTCACTACACATCCTTACACTCTTTGCCCATAACATCACACTGCAGACCAGATCTCTCATGATCATCCATACATAGTTTAAACTCGCCCTCAAAGTTACCCGCATGAAATCGAGCCTATCTCGCTACTTAGTCCTTTCATAACTTGCTGAACTATAACTCACGAGTTCTTAATTAGCTCAAACACAGACATTCTAGCTAGCTCTTTACGATTCGAGCTTTTACGTAAGCTGGACACAGTCCTTCACTAAACGATAAAGTCTACACCCTCGCTTCGCTCGTGCCACTTACCTCATCCTTCTATGAACCCTCCATACTTCGCAAATAGAATGCTTATTCACAACACTAACTTCTCCTCCTCTTAACACCCCTACAAGGTGTTCTATCAACTTCCGACCTCCTGGTCCAAGACTTCGGTCTCGGCCACCTTACGCAACTGTCGACTTTTACAACAACAGATAACCTGTAACTACTTTCTTAACTTATTCTTTAACAAGGGTTCCTTACGGAACTTAATCCGGCCAATATATCATAATCACTTCATAATACGTCTCCCTCTTTTCTGAACTTACTCCTGTAACATCAATATTACAAACTCACCTCAAAACTCATATCCAACACCGTGGATATTTCGTTTCTGCCTCTCAACGCTACTCAGCGGGTTGCTAATACCAATACCTCGATGACTTCTACTCCTTCCCCTAGGCCCAATCCGTCCCTCAACAACCGTACTTCCAGTTACCGAACAAGGGTGCAAACCCTCATACAACCGATACTATATTCCACTTCCGGTTCCACCACTGTTCACCTTTCCTCTAGAACCCATATACTGCAACTACATACGTTCTCCCCTGACTTGTCCAACACCTTTCCACTCTCGGAGTTCCTTATTAACTTATAACGTAATATTCTACGACCTAGTAGGTTCATAGCCTTCATGCATGACAATACAGTAAATAAATCCCTTCGCACATTTCATCATTTTAAATAAACGACGTTTGGAAAACACTTGGGTACACATGGCCCCATCACTCTTATAGCTTAAACGCCCTGCACAACGATTCGAGAATCGTTTGCATGCATCCTTCCGTGAACCTTAATCTTACTCAATTCCGAACGATGATATTACGGCGGTAATACGTTGAATGATAATCCTTTCATACGACACAATTTCGAAATAAATTACTGACACCAAGTAAACCAGTCGGTTCTCACACTCTTTTATATGACATCAATCGGTTAAAAAAATTTCATTTGATTGTAAAAGTTTTGCTGGCACACGTCTTCTCGACCTTTTGTAATAATTTAACTTATCATGAAAAGTGTGAAATAATTTGCAATCGTTAGGCTCAAAATTTCATTGTGCAATGTGAATGAAATCACCTTTTTTTAAACATACGCTTGCACCTTCTGACTCCTTTTCGATCAAATTTGATATTTACACATTTAATTTAAATCGTGAAAATTTTCATGTTATATTTAAGAAAACTATGCATGAAACTCTACTTGCAATTGAAGGCCACTCACCCTAGCAAGGTCAACCGCTTTACCCACATAACTAATCCTTGACACTCTTTCTTCGACCAAGGGTCGCCCTCTCGGTCAAGCACTAACTTGATGTACATGCGTTCCACATCTCACTAACTCAACCATTTCACACTATCTTCGCTTTGATAGACTATCTCACTTTCTACTTCTACATGCTTTCAATTCAATATAAGTATCTTATTCCATTTGTCCTGTCAATGAAAAGCTCGACTAAAAGTCAGGGCTCCATTGATACTTTCAAGGTTTGACACAGTTCTATCTTACCATCCCAACTGATCTATCCCATGATTCCCATAACTAGGACTCTCCCGAAGCTGGAGTCTTACTCAAACTCAAACATTCATCCTCTCCGAATCCACGAAGAGCTAACGCTAGACGACTCATAACATTCTCTACAACATTTTTTCTCTACGATGTCTACATACATCACATCATAATGACTCTTACACGACACTTCCCCAAGCAATGGAGCTCGGTCTATCCTTCAGGGATCTTGCTGACCTATTCCTCCACGTTCTCCCAGTCGTAACGCTAAACTGAAAGAAACCGATAGTTAATCCTTGCTAGACGTGACACAACAAATTTGCTATAAGTAAGGTATTGTAAGCACGCACATGTACCTGTAAGTTCGTAATTACACTGTCCAGGTGTAATCCCAAACTTACCTTACACGTTTGTCCTAGGCACCTTATTCCTAAGTGCATTTATAGTGATCGTTCCTAGAGGCAATCCTATGTCTCGGCTGCGTTCCTCATCTTACAGTTTAAGTTTAGGCCCGAATGGTCACCTAAATCCCTTAAACTAAGGCTCTGATACCATTTGTAACGTCCCAAATTTCTCGACAGGCAAACAACCATAAATAAACATTCGAATTACATAAAACCTTGTCTTTACGTCATGAATAATTCATACTAAACAAAATTGACAGCGGAAGTCTCTAAATCCACAGCCGAGAACTATTCTATACATATCGTAGACAAAATCTTGGAGACGCCCTAAGCTCCAAGTCCTTTCTTATCGCCACCTAGTTCTTACTTGAAGAACCCATAGCACGCTTACCTGAAAATGGTTTAGTTTTGAAAAGCGAGGGTTAGACCAAAAGGTCTAGTGAATTCCCTCCGAAAACAACATGTGCACAGTATAAAATCGTTTATAAGAATATCATCGTAAACCTTAACATAACATCAGGCATGGTACTACACTGTATATAGGATCACATTAACATTCCGCGATTGGGGCCCAATGGGCTACCCTCTCGCCCTCAACCGGAGCCTACGCAAACTCCCCTTCCCGGAGCTTACGCAGACCCCCCTTTCTACTCGAAATAGGAGGAAACGAATTCCAACCTACCAGTCTGTCATAAACATCCAAAGGATCATCAGACCCCGAGGATCTATCTCTGATCCTACAGTGTAGACCGACTCCACATAGCACGTCATTCATTTCATAAAACATGCACCTTTAAAACCTTAGTAATTCGTCATTCTCAGTTCATCAAGTACAATACATTTTCTCAAGTAAAATAGGTATTTCATGGAAAACATGCCTAACGGTTATAACATTTCATGCTCGTAAATGAAACCATAATCAGTCAAAATCATTTAACACATTAAGTCGTAAAAGGTTTAGGGAAACTCACCTTGCTTGACGTACAACGCACTTCTTAAATACTTCCAAGCTAACCCAAACGAACACCTAAGGCAATAGATTTGCATCAGATAAATAGCTCAGACCTACTGTCCGGATACCCCTTTTTTCGGACACCCACTTTTCCGGACACAACACTTTTCCGGACGCAACACCTTTCCGGACGCTAGATTTATCCGGGCAAAACTACCCGGACACTAAGCTTATCCGGAGACTTCAGCTACCCGGATACTAAGAAACACCCGGACACCCTCATGGAGCACTTACCCGGACACCTGCAACCTATCCGGACACCACCGAAAACTGGTGTCCGGAAAACCCGGCTGTTCGAACCCAGACCTATTAAAAGGGGTCATTAATCTGATTTCTGCCATTAGATTGATTAGCTAACTACAAGGGTTCATCCACTAACTCCAAATACCCAATTTAAACCATAATTACTCCCTTAAATCGGTTCATTAAGACAAAACCCATAAAACCCACTTTTTAGGAAATGTGGTTGAAAACCCAATAAATCCCTGATTTCAAACATAGAAATCCAAACTAACGAAGGAGGAAATACTAAATCACACAGAATACGAATTTGGGAAGGATTACCTGAATGATCTCTCCTCTCCTTTGTTTTCTTCTTCATCTTCTTCTCTTTTCTTGTTTCACGCCACCAACACCCACACAAGATAATTTCACTGATTTGTGCAAATGGGGGCTGCCCTAGATATTTGTGCATTTATATACCTTCATCACATTACAGAAATGGCCCCTTAACTTAACTTTTATTTCTTTTATTTTGACCACCAAACTCCAAGACTCACTAGGATTTTGGGTTGTTACAACTAGACCTGACATTTCTTTTGCAGTGAATTTGTTAGCAAGATTCAGTTCATCTCCCACAAAGAGACATTGGAACGGAATCAAACACATATTCTGATATCTTCGAGGAACTGTTGATTTAGGTCTATTTTATTCTAACAATTCAAAAGAAGTTTTGATTGGTTATGCATATGCAGGTTATTTGTCTGATCCTCATAAAGTTAGATCTCAAACTGGATACGTGTTCATGAACGGAGGTACTGCTATTTCCTGGCGCTCTCAGAAGCAAATGCTTGTTGCCACGTCTTCAAATCATGCCAAAGTTATTGCACTTCATGTAGCTAGTAGAGAGTGTGTTTGGTTGAGGTCAATGACACAACTCATTTTGACTTCGTACGGACTAGAGAAGGGCAAAATTCAAACTTTAATCTATGAAGATAATGCTGCATGTGTCACACAAATGAAAGAAGGATATATCAAGAGTGACAGGACAAAACATATACCTCCAAGGTTCTTCTCATACACTCAAGATCTTATAAAAGATAATCAGATTCAAATGAAATATATTCAATCGAGCAACAACGCAGCGGATCTTTTCACAAAGGCGCTACCAACTGCAATTTTCAGAAAACACGTTCACAATATCGGTATGCGACATGTGCATACCATGTGATGATCCGTGGATGTCAACATCAAGGGGAGTCAACTACCAGCTGCACTCTTTTTTCCTTAGCTAAAGTTTTTTCCCACTGGGTTTTCTTTAGCGAGGTTTTTAACGAGGCAGTACTTCATGGTTGAACTTCGATTTGAAATTGTCATCCAAGGAGGAGTATTGTAATATTGTAATAATATTATATTGAGTATGGGCTTAATTTGGTGGATGAGAATTTCAACTCTCATGTCCAATCAACATCGAAGTTGCTAAATAATTACCCATCTAAACCATGTTGATGAATAGTCATTATGTAGTATAAATACCCCTTTATGTAAATGTAAAATACACATCAATATACTTGCATAATTATTTTGTACTCTTCAAATTTCTCTCATCCTTTCTCTATAAATCTCTTAATCTATTGCTAATCTAATGGTAATCTTAGTTAATTCATAAAAAAACAACATTTTAATTTTAGGAACATAAAATAAAAGACAATCCTTGTTGGTGATTTCCAAAATGAGATTGTAAATAAAATAAAACATTAAAAAAAACTATAAGCAATCCAATGTCACTCATAGTGGGGTGGGGTGGGGTGAACCAAGAATGTGGCTTTTCTTTTTTTACTTTCTTGCCACGTGTAGTATTATGATCGGTAGATTTCAATTTTTTAGGATAAAATTTATATGATTAAAAAAATTCTTTAACAAAAAATAAATAAATTAAAAAATATACTAAAATTCAAATTATTTTAATTCCTTATAAATATATGGAATCTAATATGAACACATTTTCAATTAGGGACACTATTACAAAAAGGCTAATAGTACCCTCCAAATAGACCATATGAATTCAAACAACCGGGTTCTATTAGCCTTCTTCATGAATGCTACCCGATTTCTAAAAGGCGACGGGTTTTATTTGGGGCCATTTATTAAAAATGAGAATAGTACCCGGTTCTTTAAAGAAACCGGGCACCATTAACAGGGTTTTATTTATGAACCATTTCGATTACAGATCCTATCCAATTTTTTAAAGAAAACCCGATAACATTAAAAATATTTTATTTAATATATGGATTTTAATATAAATTTAATTAAAAAAATAAGTAGGGTTTAAGCCCACAATTAATTTTTCAATAAAAAGATATAGGCCCACGTACTAAAATTGAATCACATTTGAATCTATCTTAAACTTATTCGATCGGCCACTTCAATTTCAATCACATTTGAATTATAGGTATTAGGCCATCCGTATCCCATTCGGGCTCGGGCTCGGGCTAGGGAGCGGGTTCAGCGGGCTCGAGAGGGCTCCGGTACAGGGTGGGAGGGCATCCGGCTCGGGCTTGGCATGCGGGTTTGAAAACCCGAGAAACCCGAGGGCTTTGTTTGTTTTTTAAATTTTGAAAATAAATAAACTCCAACGGCTAGCAACGGCTATATTTATATTTATTTATTTTTTTAATTTTTTTTTCAATTTAATCACACTATATATATAATCCTAAAACCCATTTTATTTTTCACACAAAACAACTCTCTCATTCTCTTCCATTCTCTATATTTTTCACACCAAAATCTCTCAAATTCTCTCAAACTCTCTCAAACTCTCTCAAATTTCATCATGAATCAAAACAAAACACCTACATCCCGTCGTAACCGACCGGATACACCGCAACCGCAAGAAGACCCGGAGCTTGGTTTCCAAGCGTTTTCACAACAAGATTATCATCCGCAATTTTCGCAACAATTTCCGCCACAATTTCCGCAACAATTTCCGCCACAATTTTCGCAACAATTTTTCCAACAATTTCCCCAACAATTTCCTTACCAATTTACACGTCCCGGTTTGATTCAACAAGGTTTTACTCCGGCCAACTATAATCTTCCTTCACCCGCAATCGATCTCGACGACGACATTGTTCCGGAAACCCAACATTCTAGCCCGCACACACCACAATTCATCTACACACAACAATCTATCCCGAAACCATCAAAACCGACACCAACGAGAAAAGGAAAAAACAAACAATATGAAAATAGAGCCGCCAAACAGATGTGGAGTAAAGACGAGGAACTCGCGTTAGTGTCGGCGTGGGTTGACGTTTCGGAGGACCCCGTTGTCGGTAACGCACAAACCGGTGGTAATATTTTTATTGTTATTATTATTATTATTGTTATTATTATTATTATTATTAATATTATTATTATTCTTGTTAATATTCTTATACTTGAATTTACATAAATGTAGAAAGTTTTTGGACCCGAATCGGGCAAGTGTTCTTTAGTTTTATGGGTCGCGGAAATAATAGAACAACTCATCAAATCAACACCAAGTTCAACGACCTCAATAAAAGAATAAATTCTTTTGGCGGCATCTACAACAACTTGGTCACTAATAGATCAAGCGAAATGAGTGAGGCCGACATTTCACGAACGACACACGAACGGTACCGAACACAACTTGGGTTTGCTTTCACTCACGAACAAGCTTGGGAAGTCCTAAAAAATGTCCAAAATGGGGAGCCGTTCTAACGATGACGACAACTTCATCGCGGGGTTCAAAACGTACCAAACCTTACGATGATGACAATGAAGACGTCAACGAGGTCGAACAACTTCAACGACCCATCGGGAGAAACAAGGCAAAAAAACATCAACGAGTAATACGAGCGGGTCGAATACGAACGAAAGTGTTACTCAGTTGTTGACGAAGTTCAACGAGAAGATTGATGATACAATGGAGTACAAAATGAAAAAACTCGAACTCGAACGAGATAAGTTGGAACTCGAACGAGAAATCGAACGAGAAAAACGATTTGATAAAGACTTCGAGTTTTTCATAACCCCGCATGATCACCTTACGGGAGATATTTTGAGGGCTACTTTGGCGAAGAAAGAGAGAATTAGAAAATTACATAATTTTGGGTAATTTTGTATTTTGTATTTTGTAATTTTTATTTTTAATGAGTGATATGAATTTTTATTTTTATTATTTATCTTATTTTTATTTATTAAAAAATATATAAATATTTTTATTTTGTTAAATAATTAAATGTATAAATAAAAGAATTAAAAAAAATGAGGTGGCAAGAGGGCTTGAGGGTTGCGCTACGCCACTTTAGGGTTTGAGGGTTTGAGGAGAGAGTTAGGAGAAAAGCTGATGTGGCGCTTGAGGGCTTGAGGGTTGCGCTACGGATGACCTTATTGGATAGGTATCTCTCAATTAATTTTCAGCCGCCATATATTCATAGATCAGCCACCGTCACCATGAATTAATTATTTTACCATTAATATAATCGGCAAACGTTATTCGATTCACATTTCCGTCGTTAGTTCACTCATCTAAGTTACTTCGTATCAAAAGATAATTAATTCTAATTCTTATAATATACCAAGATTGATCAAATATATACATATATATAGAGAGAGATATATGATCTAATTTGTTGATTTTGCTTTTTTCTAAATGTTATATATAGGATCATTTGAGCAATCGAATTACAAGGTCACTTCGATCATTTGATTAGTAAACTCGATGGAGGTATTTTCTTGTCATTTCATAATTTATTTTACTATCGCACAAACATATATAAATTTCTACGCCATAATAACATTCATTTAGTTTAAATATAATGCATGTGCCGTTAGATTTATACCCATCCGAGATTAATCTAATAGAGATTAATTTCGGATAGTCCCCGTTTTGGGACTGCTTTTTGAATATTTGTCTCATTTTGGATGTGGATGCGTATTAGTGGGTTAAGTATTTTAGAAAAATTCGGTAGACATTTCTCATTGCACCCACGAGTATGTGTTCCATAACGCATATTTGGGGAGTCAAAGGGAAATGCTGCCGATTTTTTTAAAAAATACTTAGGCCATCCGCAGCGCCCACGGGCTCGGGCTCGGGCTCGCTGCAGGCTCGTGCGGGCAGCGATGGGGGCTGTTCGGGCTTCGAGCTCGGGCTCGGCCTCCGGGCTTTCAAACCCGAGGAACCCGAAAGCATTTTGTATTTTTTTTAAATCTTAAAAATAAATAAATCCAACGGCTACTTTTATAAAAAAAATAATAATTTTTTTTCAATTTAATCCCACTATATATATTAACCCTCAACCTCTTATTTTTTCACACCAACAATCTCTCAAACTCTCTCATTCTCTTCCATTCTCTATATTTTAAACAATATGGATTCGCCACAACCCGGTTCACCGACCGCATCATCATCATCCGTAGACACCGACGAGTTGTTGAATCTACAAAGAGAAGTTTTTCGACATACTGCACAATGGATTTATGGTAGCACCGCCTCGTCGTCAACAACAGAGAGGGCCGCGAACATAGAAAGAGGTCGAGTAGCTGCAAACGAGCGGCTTATGCGGGACTACTTTGGCAACAACCCGGTTTATACACCGAATATGTTTAGGCGGCGGTTCAGGATGAGCAGGCAACTATTCGAACGAATAGTTGAAGATTTAGCAGGAGAGTATCCATATTTTACACTTCGGGTGGACGGCAGACGCAAACAAGGTTTTTCTCCGATACAAAAGTGTATTTCCGCTATTCGGCAATTGGCGTATGGAGTAACTGCTGACGCACTTGACGAGTACATCCGTATGGGAGAGACAACGTCACGAGATTGTCTGTACAAATTCTGCACAGGTATTATTGAACTGTATGGTCAAAAATATTTACGCAACCCTACTTTTATTGATATTCAGAAGTTGTACGCCGCGCATGAAGCTAAACACGGATTTCCTGGCATGCTCGACAACATAGACTGTACTCATTGGTCGTGGGCAAATTGTCCGAATGCATGGCGAGGTCAATTCATGAGAGGTGATCATGAGCACCCGACAATCATGCTAGAAGCAGTGGCCTCTCAAGATCTATGGATATGGCACGCATACTTTGGTGTTGCCGGTTCCAACAACGACATCAATGTTCTCAATCAGTCGCCCATCTTCAACGATGTATATGATGGAAAAGCACCCGACTGCCCTTTTGAGGTGAATGGAGCCACCTACGAGCACGGATATTATCTAGCGGATGGGATATATCCGGAATGGGCTACTTTCGTAAAATCATTTACGTGCCCACGGGACCCTAAACGACAAAAATTCAAGTCCGCGCAAGAATCGGCACGTAAAGATGTTGAACGAGCTTTTGGCGTGCTTAAACAACGTTGGCATATACTTCATAACCCGGCACGCGGATGGGAACTCTCAAGATTGGGAAACATTATGTACGCTTGTGTCATATTACACAATATGATACTCGAAGACGAATATCATGCTATTTGTGGTGGCGATGACCACGACCTTTTCACGGATGATAACGAAACACAAATCAGTGAGGAACAACGCGCGGCAAATGTTCGAGAAGTCCAAAACCGGGCCACTCATAATAACATTCGGTCGGATTTGGTCGAACATATTTGGTGTATCCAAGTTCCCAACAATGACGACGAGTAGCTTTTTAAATTTATTTTTTAATTTTTAATTTTTTAATGAATGATATGAATTTTTATTTTTATTATTTATCTTATTTTTATTTATTCAAAAATATATAAATATTTTTATTTTGTTAAATAATTAAATGTATAAATAAAAGAATTAAAAAAATGATGTGGCGCTGATGTGGCATTGAGGGCTTGAAGGCTTTTAGTTATGCGCTGGGGGTGTTTAGGTCTTGAGGGCTTAGCTGATGTGGCGCTGATGTGGCGTTGAGGGCTTTTATCTATGCGCTGTGGATGGCCTTAGTCCGCTAATACTGGTTCACATATGAGACAAAATATTCAAAAAGTGGGTTAGGCCATCAGTACCCCATCCCTCTATCTTTCAAAGATTCAAGCTCCACATCAGCGCCACATCAGCTTTTCTCCTAACCCTCACTCAATCCCTAAACACCCTTACCCCATTCCCTCAAACCCTTTTGTCACCTCATTTATTTTAATTCTTTTATTTATACATTTAATTATTTAACAAAATAAAAATATTTATATATTTTTAATAAATAAAAATAAGATAAATAATAAAAATTAAAATTCATATAATTCATTAAAAATAAAAATTACAAAATAAATTTAAAAATCTACTCGTCGTCATTGTTGGGAACTTGGATACGCCATCCTGAACCGCCGCCTAAACATATCCGGTGTATAAATCGGGTTGACACCAAAGTAGTCCCACATAAGCCGCTCGTTTGCAGTTACTCGACCTCTTTCAATGTTTGCGGCCCTCTCTCTTGTTGACGATGAGGCGGTGCTACCATACAGCGATTGTGCAGTCTGTCGAAAAATTTCCCTTTGTAGATTCAACAACTCGTCGGTGTCTACGGATGATGATGATGCGGTTGGTGAACCGGGTTGTGGCGAATCCATATTGTTTAAAATATAGAGAATGGAAGAGTGTTTGAGAGAGTTTGAGAGGTGTGAAAAATAAGAGGTTGAGAGAATTTTAGAGAGTTTGAGAGGTGTGAGAAATAAGAGGTTGAGGGTTAAATATATAGTGGGATTAAATTGAGAAAAAAATTTATTTATTTTTGTTTACAAAGAGCCGTTCAACGGCATTATTTTTAAAAATTAAATTAAATTTTTTTTAATAACTCTTCGGGATGAATCGGGATCCCGAACCCGGAATCCATCCCGCCCCGCCATCCCCGCAAGGGCCGTAGCCCATTCCCGCTGAGCCCGAAGGCATCCCGAGCCCCATCCCGAGCCGGGTACGGATGGCCTTAGGATTGACCAGCTGTCACGTGTTCTATTCATACATTGCATGCATTTTATTAATATTATATTTTTACATTACAGATGGATCGAAATACTTGGATGTACAAAATACCACGTGCTACCGTTGAATATTTGGCCAATTTGGACGAGTTTTGAAATACCTTCTATAATTACTTTAATTGGAGATAGTTTTTCACTTATTATACGAAAACTTAACTGATTATCAACGTTGTCTTCCTTTTCATTTGTTTGACGATGGTTTCAGTTTCTCCTAATTAATTAGAGTATATACCGTTAATTTTTGTGTTTTTTTTGTTTTGTTTATGGCATGAAGTTGATCTGAAGTATTTCGAGGGCTTATTTTTCGTGGGAAGAAATCTGGAGATGAATCAGAAATGATTGATTTATAACTTTGTTGCAAAAGGAACGGTTGTTTGGCAGAACACACAACTTACTCCCGGAATGTCAGTACCCTTGTGGTTCAATGCTTACATAAGTTCCCTTATAATAGCAGTAAATACATCTATTTTTGGGATGGATACACCTTTAACTTGCTTGATATTGAGTTTGGTAAATGCACAATTCTTACCCGGTTTTTTATAAAGAAACCGGGTCCCATTAGTTGATTAGTTGCCTAATCCTTCCCTATGAATACTCTAATGCTACCCGGTGAAGTTAAAGAACCGGGGTCCATTACATCAATCGTACCCGGTTGGAAAACCGGGTACCATTACACAAGACAATGCTACCCCCTTTAATAGGCACCGGTTCCATAACCGGGTACTATATGGTTTAATAACCGGGGTCTATTTCTGATTCTGTAGTAGTGGGAATTTAATTAAAATACCCAAAGTTTGACTTTGACTTACCAAAATATCCATTTTCTCTCTGATTTTACTAAAATACCCATTTTGGATTTTTGGTGACTTTTCAATTACAATTTACACTTTCAACTCCTATACTTATTTACTTACTTTACTTTATACCTTTTACTTTCATAATTTTAATTTTACATTTAACATATATAATCGTTTATTAACTAAAATACGTTAAAAATACGTTAAAAAAATACGTTTTAATTTTAACAAGTTACACCATTATAATGGTCCATTCGATACGTTCGAAATGAGCCCAATATTGAATATTTTTGGATTTATTTATTTTATTATATATCATATATACTACATAAAAATATTTTTTATATTTAAAATTCATATTCTTATAGTTAATTATTTAATTTATGGTACTCTTATAGTTAAAATACGTTTTATTTATTTTATTATCGATGGTCCAAGTGTAAGTATTAAAAATTGGCGGAGGCTTTGTGATGGACAGACATCGATCCTTTTGTGCATACTCTGTAACTGCAAATACTTCAGCTCCAAACACACATGAATCATCATTCGCCAAATACCCATTTTCACAATTCTTAAATGAGTCCAGTGATACCAACTTGTCAAAACCCCATTTCATATTCTTCTCGTGAAACTTTGTCCTATTGCCATTCACGATATCTATAAACACATACAAATAATAATAATTTAAAACGATTTAATGAATTAGTTAATATATGATTATTATGTTAATGCGATAGAAGTGTAAAACAAAATTGAAAAAAATAAGAGATGTACCATAAATTAAATAATTAAATATAAGGGTATGAATTGTAAATATTAAAAATACTTTTATGTAGTATATATGATATATAATAAAATAAATAAATCCAAAAATATTCAATCTTGGGCTCATTTCGAACGTATCGAAGGAACGATTATAATGGTGTAACTTGTTAAAATTAAAACGTATTTTTTAACGTATTTTAGTTAATAAACGATTATATGTGTTAAATGTAAAATTAAAATTATGAAAGTAAAAGATATAAAGTAAGTAAGTAAATAAGTATAGGGGTTGAAAGTGTAACATTTCAATTCAAAAGTCATCAAATTGTGTCGTGGGATGAAAAATTTCAAAAATGGTCATTGTCCGCGATCACAGACTCCCTTCGCGGAAAAAATGGGTATTTTGACAATTTCAGGAGAGAAATGGGTATTTTGATAAGTCAAAGTAAAACTTTGGGTATTTTAGTTAAATTCCCTTTCAATTATATGATAAATTTTTTATAATTACAGTTATGTTTTAAAACATGCAATAATAGTTCACTTTAAGTTGCCTTTGATATAAATAGACTAATAGAGATCTTTAAATAATAGTTCATTTTAATTTATTAAACAAGCTCAATCCCTAATATAGATAACCTACATATATAAACTCAAGATTTGGGTCTTTAGGGTTATTGTTATAAGTTATCGGGCGGTTTTAAGGTCACTACAGATTTTCCATTATTTTTTTGTGGATCCTGAGATTATCGATATGTATATAATAAATTGATTTGAATTCAGATACCTAAGATTAGAAAAAAAAATAGACTGTTTTTTTCTTTCATGTAAGATAAGTCGCTTGTATTAATAAAAAAACAAAATGATTTAATAAGTTTTGTTTCATGATTATTTTTTCCTTTTTGAAAAGAGAAAACTTAAAACGAAGGTTGGTACTTGGTAGGGCATGCATGGATCGTGATGAGTCTTGAGAGTTGAGAGCTCCATTTCCTATTATATATGGAAATGGTATTTGTCGGAAATTAATAATTAATTAATTGATTTATTTTATATTGTTAAAGGAAATTGTTGATAATTATGAGGCGGTCATTCAACGTTCGAATCCGATCTCCATTTTTATGTTTCTGGTGCAATACTTGAATTTATTCATTACTTCTGGACTCTGGTATATATATATATATATATATATATATATGTGCCATTCATTTTCAAAAAAATTATATTCTTTCATTTGAATAAATGGTCTTGTATTAAGAGCATCCATATCCCTGCAGTTCATTTACACTTTCAATTGTGCCACATCACCTTTTGCAATTATCTTTTACACACATGCAATACACCTACACTTTAAAAAATGGTTCCCACTACAACATTTATTAATTAGTTTATAAATTATTATATACATTCTATTTTTTAATTAATACAACATAATATATTTTATGTAATTTTATAAATTAGATTATATGTAATTTATCAATATTGTATGTTAATGTATGATTGTAATTTTAGGTAACTATAAAATTTTAATATTTAACTTAATTTAACTATATTGTATTTATATTTTATTTAAAAAAGTATCATCTAGATATATATATATATATATATATATATATATAATATTTTTTAAGAATAATTAATTTAATTAAAAATAAGTTAACATTATTACTTTATAAAAATGTATTGTTTTATATATAAGTTTAGTTTATTTAAATGATTAAGAAAATGAAATCAGACTTTGGTGGCCACGTGGGATTGCAAATTGAATTGCAAATGTTGCAATTGCTTTGCCGACATGGCAATTATTCTCTGACACACAACCATTTGCAATTGCATTTGCAATGTGTATGTGGAATTGTGGATGGTCTAAGAGGGAATGACAAAAAACCTCCTAAATTGAATTTTGAATGAGAGTAAAATACAATAGTTATTTTTTACATATATACTTTGTAGAAAAGTGAAAATAAAATTACAATTTAAAAAAAAGTATATTAGGTCATCAAATGTACGTAGATAGAGAGAAGTTCAATTGAGAAATGCTAAGTGTGTAAAAAATAGAGAAGTAACCTTAACCATTCATTCGATCAACATTTACGGCTTTGACTGAGAAGCAACGGATAATTCCTCGCATGGTCTGTGCGTGATCTGCACAAGATAGAGAGGTAGTTTCGTAAAATACGCGAGACGAGTTCATATATGAACCTGTGTGATTAACATATGAACTATACCTATGTAATTCACATATGAACTCTTTTTAACCAATTCATATATGAACCTTTGTGATTCATATATGAATCTATTAAATATTTGTTCATATGAGAATCAGTTAATTAGTTCATGTGTTAATCACAAAGGTTCATATGTGAATCAGTTAATTAGTTCAACTGATTCATATATGAATCTACATTTGTAACAACCCAAAAATCCAAACAAACAATAATATAGAAATAATCCTAGAATTTCCTAGTTAAATTGTGTAATGCTGAGACTAAAAACAAAATAATTGCCTAAAACCGGTCCCAGTTACATAATAAAGGTTCAAGAATTGATCATTACAAGACTGAATAACTCAAAATTTGCAGCGAAAATATTCTATCCACAACCGAGATCTATCTAATATTAAGCAAAACTAATTAAGGAACTATAGTGCTCCTCGTGCCAATGCCTCCATCTCTAACCTTAGTTCTTCTCTTTTCCTTTACTTGAAGCACCGCTAAAGCGCTTTCCTGAAAATGATTTAGTTTTGAAAGACGAGGGTTAGACCTAAAGGTCTAGTGAATTCCCCCATAAAACAGTTTATACAACATGCAAAACAATACTTGAAAAATCATAAAGCTCAACATTAACGTCATACAAACAAGGGTATTTGCACAATGTTCATGGATCGCATAAATCCAGCAACTACGATCGGAGCCCAAACAGACTTCCCCCTCGCCTCGTCTCGAGACCCAAGCAGACTCCCCCTTACTCGAATATGCAGGAAACAGATTCCATATGTATCGAGACATGACAAACTCCCAAGGGATCATCGGGTCCCGAGGTACACTGATCCCACTGTGCAACCCAAACTAACTAGTTCTCATTTGATTAAGCCCATATATATATATATATATATATATATATGGTTAGGTTCACGTGAGACCAACCTGTTTTCGTGAGACCACAAAATAACACTAAAATTTCACAACGATTCATTGTGAAAGTAAGCAAAACAACGAACCTTCACACCAAAAATAAACCTTCATAGTACATTCACAGTCTTTTGTTGTGATTGTTTAGTGTTATTTTAAAATATATGAAACAGTTTAATAAGAATGGGAAAAATACATGAAACTACACAAAAAACACAAATATATGAAACAATTTTATCAAGAAAATGAATGATATGAAACAATTTCATTAAAATAAATAATTTCATAAAACAATTTCATAAATTTAACCAATAAAATCGACGTTTTATTCGGTTTGCAAGATTAGGATGGTTTACAAAATAATATTGCTATATATATAACACGAGTTAATTACGTAAATGAATAGGAGAGGGCCACCGTTTTTCCCAACTTGGAAAGCCTATAAATTAATTATTAAAAAAAAAAGATTTACGCATTTATGTTGGGAGATGAATCAAAATACTTGGATGGTAATAAAAGGACAAAGTTGTAGTTTGTGTTTATAATTAAAGGAATTGGTTGTCTTGAAATGCATGCATGGCACAGAGCACCTGTATGGCTGTATCTTGCATTCCACGTTACCCTTACTTTGCACCACCGTCACATTCACATCGTTAAATGGAGTATTATATTAATTAGGTATATAATATAACTTTTTGATTACTTCAATTAATATCTATTTAGCTTTTCAAAGTGATTATAAGTTTAAAATCAACATTCATATGATCGAGACTTTGTAAAATGAGAAAAAAAGGGAAAAAAACTACCGTCTACTGAGACATTTTAAAAGAATTGCTATATATATTGACCTATACCTTTTTCTTGCCAAAATATATAGTTTACCTTTTAAGTTTTATATGCGATGAACTATTTAATGCTTGTACGTTATAAGTTATGTATAGTATATGCTACGTACATTATATTTCGTTTCTATATACTTGCCACTAAATGCTATTGTTATGTCACGCTCTAAACAACATGAAGATGAAGTTAAGGTTCATGAAGTTAAGGGAATTCCCTACATGATCGATAACAAGATCTCGATCCAAGAATTACAACAAGCGTTTAACAATCATCTACAAGGCTTAGTGAATTTAATTAGTTTAGTGAAGGTTTACAAGGACATCAAATTTTTGGAGCAAATGAAGACCAAGTTCAATACAACTTATAATTAATATAAATCCCAAGTCATTAAAGAGCTTAACCAAGCATCTAATAAGTCACTTATGTTATCATGATTCATGGGCATCCGATAATCATGATTCATTTATACAGGTTTTTGCATTGAGTCATGGGCCACACAAATTAAATATATATATATATATATATATATATATATATATATATATATTAGTAGAATAATGGAGAGATGACGTGACATGTTGAGAATGCTTGATTCATAGTTTTATATTTTCTCATGATTTCTAAATAAAAATTGTTATTAACTAAGCAAACATTTCATTTTCATTTTAGGTTTTGTCTATATATATAAAAGAATCAACCATGGAGAATGAGGTGACAACTATTAAACATTAGAATTCATTTTTTTCTTCACATTATTGTTTGCATTCCACATTAGATAAAATAATGTAATAGACACGCAAAACTGAACACATAAAGAAAAGGGCAAACTTTTTTTCTCAAATTTTTTTGCATCACACATCGGATGATCAATGGAATGAAAGTGACAAGAATGAGTTAACTACAAAAACAAATGACTAACAACGGAACAAATATATCTTTTCCGGATCTCGAGTTTTTAGTTAAGATCAAATATAATATATGTTTCTTGTAGTCTAAATCTTGGACTTCTTGTTTTCATAAAGGAAGGTCATGCCCATTAGTTTTGAATAAGCTAGATAGTTTCCTAGTCTAAAATATTTGATTTCATTACATATTTTCCTGTTTTTTCTAATTTCCTTTGTATAGGCTATAAAAAG
Source organism: Saussurea involucrata (assembly GCA_033807775.1). Lineage (NCBI taxonomy): Eukaryota > Viridiplantae > Streptophyta > Magnoliopsida > Asterales > Asteraceae > Saussurea > Saussurea involucrata. The sequence goes on from CM066320.1 coordinate 222,540,666, forward strand.
GAAGCATTGCATTGCTAAAAACAACTACTTTACCGACGGACGCTCGGCGGCTTTTTGGTCGAAAATATTACGTGTGGATTTCCGATCGATTTTTGGCGTATCATCCAAAAGTCAAAAACGTCAACAGCCGCATAATTCCGTCGGAAATCCGACATAGGAGTTTTTAAAAAACGTATATATATTCGGTGAATATTGGTGGCGGATTTGCGACGGAATTGCTATCCGCCACAAATCCCCCACAAATATTTTAATGTTTTGCTTTAAAATACTTAATTAAACTAATTAACAATTAATTAAACAAACTAATTATTAATTCTGACGGGTTTCCGGCGGTATTTAATTAATAAAAATTAAATTAAATTTTGTCGGAAATTCGTCGAAATATTAAATTTGTTTATTTCCGGTTCATTTGTTAAGAAAATTAAATTTAGTATTAAAAATAAAAAAAATTAGATATTACCGGTGGATTTGCGGCGGACATCCCCATCCGTCACAAAATACAAATATTTGAAGTTTTTTATAATTTAGTTTTAGTTTTAAAAACTTGAATTTTCTGGCGTATTTACGACGGATGAGGATGTCCGTCGGAAATCCGCCGGAAATATCTATTTTTGTTTTTTGATTTTTTAAAGAACTTTGTGACGGATATTTGTTAAGAATTATTTTTTTTTTATATTTTTTCCGCATTTCCTCTTCGTAAATACTTATTAATGTCAAGTTAGGCTTTAGTGGGTTAAACCATCTTTTCTATTTATTGAATATTAGAGTGATTAAAAAAAACTCTTCAAGCTATTGCTTTTGTTATTTGTGTTCTTGAGTAAATGTACATGTTTTAAGAACATTCAAGTAGATTGATCCTCTTCTTGTGGAGTGTTTCGAAGTGGGATTTTGGAAACAAAATTTTCTTTGTTCAAATCCTTCGATCATTCTAAGTAACCTGTTTCAAGTCTTCTTAGGGGTTGTTGTCAATTTAATTGTTTTTTGGGGTTTTCAAGTTAACGTGTTGGGGGTTTGTATACTTAAGCTTATTCTTGGAGGTTCCGTATCAAGTATTAACATATATATATATATATATATATATATATATATATATATATATATATGTGATGAACTACATGTTGGTATCTTGTTATGAACATCGTTAAGCTAAGGCTATTAACATATTGTGTGTCGGTAGATATATAGCATGCATTTATTGACAGATTAGCGTCGGTATATATTGAGCATATATTTTACCTTAAATGACCCTAGCTAGTTGACATACTAATATACTATATACGTTGATCCGATCATCAATTGTAAATTAATTCATGTTTGTTGAATTGATGAGTTATTCAAAACACTTAATTAATAGTAATTCAAAGTAGTTCATTTATAAGCAGTGTTCTAAAAGGGTCGCCACGACAGCCGCCATGGCGCGCCGTGACTTAAGGCTTTTGTCTCACGTCACGTTATGCCTGTGGCACGCCATGGCCTAATGTGCGGTCTTTTATAACGCAATATTTGATTTTTCCTTTACGTTTTTAATGTCTTATTTGCTAGTTTTTAATATATAACCTAATTTAACTTGATTATTGTCATTGACTCATCGATTAATAGTACAAAACATATGTTTTTATATATAATAGTATATATGATATAGAGATTTGCCGCCATAAGTCACGCCTAGATAAACGCCATGGCACGCTGTGGCTCCTAAGGCTTGAGGCTTGGCCTCGCCGCCACGCCATTTAGAACCTTGTTTATAAGTGAAATATTGATTTATATGTCATAAAGTTTTACCTCCTATAACCAAAAGGCATTTGGCGTAGCGGTATCTGAGTCTTTTTCCTCCTATAAGGTCTGGGGTTCCAACCTCACAAAAAATAAGAAGGGTGTGTGACTGTGTGAGTTTATTTATTGTAACTGGCGTATATAAATATTACATACTAAAAAAAAAAAAGTTTTACCTCCTATACTACTAGAACCCTGCATGCTTCTTGGATCCTTTCTCTTTCTTAGTAAAAAGAGGGAGCCACTCCTTGATATTAATGATTTCTCTTTCGAAATAACCAACCTTTAGTTTGGAAAGAAAGAATTTACTCTAGATTTTGAGAGACATTGACATTTTTATATATTCTACTTAATTAATTAACCAGTTGGGCGGTTTGTATCAACCCATCAACTACTGTTACGAAAGAACGATGTTGGTCAACCAATTCTAGCTAGCTAGCGCATCAATTGTAGAAGGTGTTGAGTGATGATGATACTTGATTATCAAATTAAATCTTCGAATATCATTTGATATTCTTGTAGACATCGATCATATTGTTGGGGTTCTTGCTTGCCACATAAATAGTGAACGATGAGTTGTAGCAACAAAATATTAATTTTAATATCTATTTGACTCTCAAACTATATGGTTTATTTGAGGAGTGTGTGTTAGTTTATTTGTTGCATTTATCGTATATAAATATTATATATTCAAAAAACATTATACTCGGTTCAAAGAAGTGTTTGACAGTGAACTCAAATGTCATAAACTTAATTAATAGAATAATAAATAACTTATATTTTTGATAAATTAATATGATTATATGAACATGTTGGTCAAAACCATTCAAGTCAAAGGGAAAACAATTACCAAAGCAAAACTTATATTAAGCATGGTTAAAACTTACTTAAATAAATTACAGATTTTGAGTTTTCAGTATCTTATATATATTTATGTATCATTTGTAACAAAATTAAATAATTTTTGGGAAATTAATTAAAATGCCAAAAGTCAAACATCAACTTACCAAAATGCCACAAAAATTCTGCGGTTTACCAAAATGCCCTAATGGCCCGCGATGGAGCCCGCGATCGCGGGATAGGGCTGACGTGGCACGACCTTTGGCCAAAAGTGTCCCGCAGAGCCCCTCAACTTTGGCCACGGTGCACATTTGGCCCCTGTCCGCGATCGCAGCCCGCGATGGACCAAAATTTTACAGTTTTGGTCCCTGAAAATTTACACTTTTGGTCCCTGAAAAATTACACCTTCAGCCCCTGTACTTAGACGAATCTTGCATGCTTTTACTGTTTTTTTCCACAATTATTGTACTTTGAAGACCGATTTGTGGTTCAAATTCACTGGCATATATGTTTGAGATTTCATCCATAAATATCAGTAATATGCAATTCACAATTCACACTTGTTCTTGCTTTCTTTCTTGATTTCTCTCTTGCTTTCTTTCTTTGAATTGCTTTTTCTCTTGATTTCTCTTCTCTCATTTCATCCACAAATGGCATCGTCATCAAACCCTAAGTCTACTCCTGAAAAAATGCCATCTCAAATCGAGGTCGCCATAGCAAAAAAGGAAAAGGAGATAGATGAACTAACAGAAGAGTGGAAAAAAATGATGGACATGAAGGCAGTCCATTTGAGAAAGATCGAAGAGGAAGACAGGGAGATCAAAAGGATGAAAGAGGATATAAAAGCTCGGGAGGCTCGTGTTCGTCGAGAACAAGAAGCAATTCACCATATTCTGCAAGACTTCGCAATTATTCAAGCGAAGGTAAACGAGAAGCAAGCTTCGATTGATGAAACTAAATCAATTTTTAAGTAGGTGGTGGTTGTTTTAGTTGTTTTGTATTTTTTTACTGTGTTGTTTTGTATTTTTTTTACTGTGTTGTTGTTTGTATTTTTTTGTTGTTTTTTTACATCATGTAAGGTCAAGTCAGAGGTTACCTCAACTCATTTGCTAAACTGTGTCCGGGTTGTGGTACACAATGGCCATACGTGGTTGCAAAAGCAGAAGCCGTTGAAGAAGGGTCAGAAAGATTGAAGAAGATGAAGAGCATGTTGGATGGAATACAAACTAGCTGTGTTATCAATGTTCATTTAAAAGCATATGTATGTGTGTATATATAATATGAATCTATATATATCATTTACAAACTAGCTGTGTTATCAATGTTCATTTAAAAGCATATGTACCGCGGGTCCAAGGGCCACGAAGCACTTCTCAAACCGTCGACGTGAATCGGTCCGTAGCTACGTGACAGTACCAAGGTTCTGCAGCTGCAAATTATATAAATATGTCGGGAGTCGTTCATACGACTCCTCGAACGTGCCTCTCACCATAAACAGTGCATGGCATCGCGCACGCCAAGCTTGGTGGTAATCAATCGTGACGCCGAACTGCTGGTGAACATCGTGGACGATGTCCTTTGGACGCAATGACCTACTAACATCAAGAAATTTGTTTTTCAGTATCGCACCCAAAGTCTTTTTGCCGGATTGTTTGTGGTGGGGATTCAGTTGCGTCCTCGTACAAGTGTGTACGTCGTGCAACTTTCTAATCATGAACGCCCTTCTTTGCCACCCGTGTCAATCGCGTACATCCTCCAGTCACAGTTTTTTCTGGCACATTCAACTATGTATCTAGTTTTGTCAGATTTTGACGTGCGCCTTTCGAAACCCTCTTCCAAGAACTTAAGTCCGACCTGACTTGCCAAGAGATCTTTCGACTCGAATATCTGACCTACATGTAACATTTCACTACGAATATAAGGTGTAGGTTCATAGGTTTGTGTCTGGGTATGGGAGTCTGGAAGAATAGGGGGCATATCAAAAAAGTAATTTATCTGACTACATGATTTTCTACTAGGGTTATATTCTTCGTGATCATCACTATCGGTGTCTGATCTGTCTATTTCAGAATTACCCGTTCTGAAAACGTGGGTTTCGTCATCAGCAACTCCAACAGTACGCCCTTCGTGTGGTTGTGGCAGTTGTTGTTGTTGTTGCGTCTCCGGAATACAGTCGTTAAGACCATATGAATGATCTAAATGAATCGTTGGGGCGTCGGACGCCTGAAATTGAGAATCAGACTGCTCTATTTGGAGGTCTTCGTCGTCACCGTCGTCGTCACCGTCGTCGTCGTTTTCGTCGGGATACACAAAAAGTAATGGGGGCCTTTCTGAATCGACTGCAAAGTGCAGAAAAGTAGATATATCCCCATCGTTGGATAAATCCACAAATGACCTATCGCCATTTTTAAACACTAACTTGCAAACAGCAGAAGGGTTGATTCCACATTTTTGCATGGCGTATGCAAGAAATTTCTGATAAGTATAGTTTACTGGCACTTTTACACCATGCTTAGATTTATAAGCAAAATTCCACTCATTGTTATCTTGTTCCCATTCACCATCAAAACAGAAATATAGCTTAACTTTTGCAACAGATGAACTCATTTTTTCAGTAGTATCACAAACACAAAATATTGCAGAAAGAAATCAAGAAAGAAGTATGAAATCGGTGTGTGGATTATGGATTGCATTTTACATCTATTTATCAATTAAACAACCAACATTGATGACAACCAATCTCTCATTTCATCCACAAACTGGTATTCCAAAAACACTAATTTAACATTGATGAAAACATGCAAATGAATTTCAACCACAAATCGGTCTTCAAAGTACAATAATTGTGAAAAAAAACAGTAAAAGCATGCAAGATTCGTCTAAGTACAGGGGCTGAAAGTGTAAATTTTCAGGGACCAAAAGTGTAAATTTTCAGGGACCAAAACTGTAAATTTTCAGGGACCAAAACTGTAAAATTTGGTCCATCGCGGGCAGGGGCCAAATGTGCACCGCGACCAAAGTTGAGGGGCTCCGCGGAACACTTTTGGCCAAAGGTCGTGCCACGTCAGCCCTATCCCGCGATCGCGGGCTCCATCGCGGGCCATTAGGGCATTTTGGTAAACCGCGAAATTTTTGTGGCATTTTGGTAAGTGTTTGGTCAAACTTTTGGCATTTTAATTAATTTCCCATAATTTTTTACCCAGTGAATATATATATATATATATATATATATATATATATATATATATATATATATATATATATATCGTTTCCAATCATTTAAAATAAGTAAACAAAATGTAATATATATATATATATATATATTTATTTTGATGATTACAAACACACCGTATTATTGTTTTTCTAACAATTTTATCCAAGTGTGCAGTTAATTGGACAACATGAAGATTTTATCTGAAGAGTCCAAGACTGGTGTTTACGTCATCATATATCTCATAATAATAAACACCCTAAAATAATATACCACTTGGATATTTCAAAAACCTAACCCAATATTTTAATTAAATCCTTGATTTAAATAAATTTAGAAAAGTTTTGAGTTTAAAATTTAAATTTAAGCCAAAAGAATATTGTTGACTCTTTTTGGAAGAATGCAAAAAGAATTCAGATGCTATTTCAAGCTATGGTCTTTCAACAATGGATGTGACTCCTCTCTGGCGCCGAGCTGTTTTCTTCAGGCGGTATACCGCGTGGTGCTCGGCGGTATACCGCGGCTCTGTTATACGTGTGGCAGGTTCTTGCAGGTTGACCTTCCTGCGCCGAGCTGTTTTCTTCAGGCGGTATACCGCGTGGTGCTCGGCGGTATACCGCGGCTCTGCTACACGTGTTGCAGGTTGCTTTTGCAGGTTGACTTCTTTATGTCAGCTACTTTTTCTGGGCGGTATACCGCGCCCATATAGGCGGTATACCGCAGCACCCTTCGACCGTTGCTGCTCCAAGTATATATATCATGCAGCATTCTCAACTCCCTGCAAGAATTGGAATACCTATTTTTTGGAGAAACTCTCAGCTACATCACTTATTCAATATATTTTTTGAGTGATCAAACCCTCAAAAATCCAAGTGTTATACTTATACAAGAGTGATTAATATTGTGAGATATATTCTCTTGTAAGTATTTGAATAGTGTGAGTGATTCACGTTCTCGAGCAAAAGCAAGAGATTTTATTATCATTGTATCAAGGTTTGTGTTCTACCATAAAGAACACTTATAGTGAATCAGTGTGTCGAGAAGTGTCTCGGCAAGTGGACTAGCCAGCCAGTTGGTGGTGAACCACTTTAAATCTCGGTGTCGGTATCAATATTCTCTACCCTTATCTCTTTATATTCCCGTTGTGCACTTAATTTTATTTATATATTTGTTGTGCATGCAATATTTGTTGTTGATTTTGATAAGAGAATTTTTATTTGTGAAATATTTTTAAATACAACCTTTACCCCCCCTAAGGTTGTCCTAACAATTGGTATCAGAGCGGGTTGCAAGTTTCTTTAAAAATATTTGTGCTTTTTAAAAAAAAACTTGTTCTTATATTTTAAATGGCAACCTCTGAGGGAATTATTTCTACAAAGATTCCGCAAATTGACACCGAAAATTTTGGTCTTTGGGCAAATCTTTTTGAATGCTACGTTCGTGGCAAAAGTCGAAAAATTTGGGACATTATTAAAAATGGAGATTATAAACCCACCAAAACCAAAGATGGAGTAATTAGTGAAAAACCAGTAGCGGAATGGTCCGCCGCTGAGGATGCTTGGGTTTGCTTAAATTTTGAAGCTAAAAATATTCTTTTTCGGCACTTACTAAAGATGAGATTGAACGTGTTTATTCTTGTGAAACTGCTCACGATATTTGGGAAAATCTAAATAATACTCATAGAGGAAATTCTCAAGTCAAAAGCTCAAAAATAAATATTCTTGTACATGATTATGAAATGTTTGAGATGTTAAAAGATGAGTCAATCGACTCAATGTTTAAACGTTTTAACCTTATCATGGTGAGCTTGAAAGGTCTTGGTAGAACATATCCTAACGAAGATTACGTGCGAAAAATTCTTCGAGCGCTTCCTCCGGAGTGGATGCCGAAAATCACATCCTTGGAAGACTCCCGTGACCTCTCAATGATGAAATTAGATGATCTCATTGGAAATCTCAAAGTGCATGAAATTGCACTAAAAAGGAACAAAGATCGGGAGCATGATAAAAAGAAATCTTTGGCGCTTAAAGCTTCAACTTCAAGTGACGAGAAGGAGAAGAAGAAAAAGAAGGAGAAAGCTAGCTCCTCAAAGGATCAACCCGAACATCTTGACGATGTAGCCATGTTGGTAAGAAATTTTTCTAAACTTTTAGCTAACAAAAAGTTTTCAAGAAATGATAGGTTTCAAAGAAAAGGAGATTATCGTCGTGGTGGAGAAAACCGAAGCCGAAAGTTCCATAAACGGAACGACAAAATAAATAAAAATGGCGAATCAAGTGATGATGAAGAAGCCAAGAAAAAGAAGGGCTTTTGCTACTCATGTGGAGACAAGGATCACTATGCCAACGAGTGTCCAAAAAGAAATAAACCTAAAATCAAGAAGGAGAAAGCCTTCGTTGGAGGCGCGTGGAGCGCAAGTGAAGATGAAAATGAGTATGAAGCCATTTGTCTCATGGCGGAAAGCGACGATGAGGTAAACTCGTGTTACTCAAATTACTCTAGCGATGATGAATGTAATGATGATGATGATCTTGATATGTTAAATGATGCCTTTCAAAAAATGGTTATGCTTACAAATAATTATAAAGATGAGAACGCAAAATTAAAGGAAGAATTATTATTAAGTAAAAAGGAAATTCATGATAGCAAACAAAAAATTGCATGCGATAATGAAAAAATCATAAATTTAGAAAATAAATTAAGTGAAAAATATGTTTGCAATTCTTGTGACATTTTAAATAAAGAAATTGCATGCCTTGAGAAAAGAATAGTTGAAAATGATTTATGTGCTAATTGTGATGTGCTTAAAAAGGAAAATGCATGTTTAAAAGAAAAATGTGATAAACATGAAAAAGATAATTTGTTAGCACATGCCTTTCAAAGTAGCAATGAGAAAGTGCTTAAAATGTTAAATATGTCAAATAGCACTAATTGTAGAAAAGGCGTTGGTTCCGATACGTGTAAAGATAAGTGCTTATGTATGCCTATCAAAAGATATTTTGAACCACCTAAAAATGTTGAAATGAGAAAACCGTATGTGCAAAAATCCTCATATATGTCCAACATAAATAATGTGAATTATAAGTCTAGGAAATCTTATGCATGCATGTATAATAGTAAATTTTCTAGACCAAAAAATAGTGTGAATATGCATGCTCCTTTTTACGTCTTTGATAAATATGATCGTAAAATTAAAATGGTACCAAAGTGGATTCCTAAAGGCTCCTTTAGTGTTGATAATCCCGGTGGCATGCGTTTATGGTTTTAAATTTTTTTTGTATATATATATTATATACATATATATATATATATATATATATATATATATATATATATATATATATTCTGTGTTTGAAAATTATGAATCAACTCCGAATAGGCTCACCTATTTGGATACGGTGTCTAGGAAAGATAAAGGCGAATTCTTCGAATTCTAATGAGGTCGGTTTTTAAAGTGCCTTCGCGCTCACCACCCTCACCGTCTTTCCTGGTCGCTTCCAAGTAGAGCTACCGAAAAGGGTTGAGTAAATAATTTTCTTGTCTGTATATTTTTTTGTGAAAATATATTTATTATTATATGTGGTTTTCTATGCTTTCTAGACTAACTTTCAAAGGACCCATAAGATGTGGGGACCATAAAAGTTGTACTTTAAATGTTGTAGATAAATCTTGATATGGATTGGATTCTTGATAGTGGATGCACACGTCACATGACCGGTAACCATAATCTTTTTTCATCATATGAGTCATGTGATGATGGACTAGTAATTTTTGGAGGAAACTCCAAAGGAAAGGTAATTGGGAAAGGTACAATTTCTTGCAACAATGTTACATTTTTAGATGTTACGCATGTTGATAATTTGAAATTTAACTTGCTAAGTGTTCGTCAACTGTGCAAAAATGGTATAATTGTTGTTTTTGAAGAAGACTCTTGCAAAATTCTGAAAAATGGTAAAGTTCTTTTGAATGGGGTTATAAAAGGAAATCTTTATGTTTGTAAAACTGATGTAAATAAAAATGTTTGTTTATCTTCCGTATATGATAATTCGACTTTGTGGCATAGACGTTTAGGTCACGCTAACCTTAGATTAATTCAAAATTTGAAAAATAAGGAGCTTGTGAGTGACCTTCCAAAATTAAAATTTGATAATCATTTTTGTGATGCATGTCGTGTCGGCAAACAAACTCATGTTTCTCATAAATCAAAAAATGTGATTTCAACTAAAAGAGTTTTAGAACTTTTACACATGGATCTTTTTGGCCCTATGGCCATTCAAAGTTTTGGAGGAAATTATTACACTCTAGTAATTGTAGATGATTTTTCCCGATATACGTGGACTTTATTTTTAAAACATAAAAATGAAGCTTTTGAAAAATTTAAGATTTTGGGAAAACGAATTCAAAACCAACAAGGTTGCACGATTGTTTCGATTCGTACGGACCATGGACGCGAATTCGATAATGAAACTCAATTTGGTGCGTTTTGCGACAAATATGGTATAACGCACAATTTTTCTGCTCCTCGCACTCCTCAATCTAATGGGGTTGTGGAGAGGAAAAATAGAACCCTACAAGAAATGAGTAGGACTATGCTCAATGAACATCAAGTTCCCCAAAAGTTTTGGTGTGATGCCGTAGCTACCGCGACCTATGTCCTCAATCGTGTGCTAATTAGGAGTATCCTAAATAAGACCCCTTATGAGATCCTACGTGGTAGAAAGCCTTCCTTAGCCCATCTTAAGGTATTTGGTTGTAAATGTTTTATTTTAGATACCAAATCTCATTTGACCAAATTTGACCCAAAAGCCTATGAGGGAGTATTCCTTGGTTATTCTTGGAATAGCAAAGCCTATAGAGTCCTTAATAAAGAGACCATGGTTGTAGAAGAATCCCTAAATGTAAGCTTTGATGAAAGTCCTCCTAAACCTAGTGCACCCTTAGTAAATGATAATGGTTGTGAAGGAGATGCACTAGCCCAACATCTTAGAACCTTGGACTTAGGAACCCAATCTCTTACAAACAATGTAGAATCTAGTGATGCCCCTCCATGTTATGTTCCACAAGGAGTAGATGATCCTAACCTTAGAACATCTAGAGGCCATCCCGTAGATCAAATCATAGGTGACCTAAACCAAAGAACGACTAGATCACAAATCCATACCCTTTGTGCCTTTCACGCCTTTATCTCAGCCATAGAACCTAAAAACATAGAAGAAGCTTTAGGTGATGAGGATTGGATAATGGCCATGCAAGAAGAGTTAAACCAGTTTACTAGGAATGATGTGTGGGACTTAGTTCCGTGCCCTAGCGGTCAAACCATTATTGGCACACGATGGGTCTTTCGTAACAAGGTAGACGAAAACGGTGAAGTCACCCGAAACAAGGCACGTTTAGTTGCCAAGGGGTACAATCAACAAGAAGGTATCGATTATGATGAAACCTTTGCACCAGTTGCAAGGTTAGAGTCTATTCGAATGCTTCTCGCTTTTGCGAATGCTAAAAATTTTAAATTATATCAAATGGATGTCAAAAGTACTTTCCTAAATGGTTTTATAAATGAGGAGGTATATGTTTCCCAACCTCCCGGCTTTGAAAATTTTGAAAATCCGACGCATGTTTATAAATTAAAAAAGGCGCTTTATGGTTTAAAGCAAGCTCCGCGTGCGTGGTATGATAGATTAAAATCTTTTTTAATTACAAGTGGTTATAGTATGGGTAAAATAGATAATACTTTGTTTGTCAAATATGCTCAAAATGATATTGTGGTTGTGCAAGTGTATGTTGATGATATTATCTTTGGTTCTACAAATGAAAATCTTTGTAATGAATTTGCTACAAAAATGACTAATGAATTTGAAATGAGCATGATGGGAGAATTAAAATTCTTCTTAGGATTGCAAATAAAACAAAGTGAAAATGGTACCTTTATAAGTCAATCAAAATACTGTAAAGACATGCTGAAAAAGTTTAATTTTGAAAATGTCAAACCTGTTGAAACTCCGATGACCACCAATCTAAAATTATCTAGTGACGAAGAGGGAACCGATTTTAATGAAAAGATTTATCGTGGCATGATTGGTAGCTTATTGTATTTAACTGCTAGTAGACCTGATATCATGTATAGTGTGTGTTTATGTGCTCGCTTTCAATCTTCGCCTAAACAATCTCACTATGAAGCCGTCAAGCGTATTTTTAGATATCTTAGAGGGACTACGAATCTTGGACTATGGTATCCAAAACAACCCGAGCTAGAAGTAACATGCTTCACCGATTCCGATCTTGGTGGCTCGATGGTTGATCGAAAAAGCACTAGTGGAGTATGTGCCTTTATAGGTCTCTCGCTTGTGTCTTGGTTTTCCAAGAAACAACATTCCGTAGCCTTATCCACTACCGAAGCGGAATATGTAGCCGCCGCGAGAGCGTGTGCTCAAGTTCTATGGATGAAGCACACACTTACCGACTTTGAGGTACGTCAATCCAAAATTCCAATTATGTGTGATAACTCAAGTGCCATAAACCTAAGTAAAAATCCCGTTTTGCATTCTCGTACCAAACATATTGAGTTGCGACATCATTTTCTACGAGATAATGTTCAAAAAGGCCACATTGTGCTTGAAAAAGTTGATTCCGAAGACAATTTGGTCGATATTTTTACTAAAGCCCTAAACAAAAAATCGTTCTTTAAATTAAGACTTGGTTTAGGCATGCTTGAGTATAACCCATGAGATAATGCTACTCTCAATTATATGCATATTTTGAGGGGGAGCATCTCTCGAGGGGGAGCATAGCGTCTTTCTTAACCCTTTTTGCTTCGACAAAAGGGGGAGAGAAACCGAGTATGCTCTCGTGTTTAGCGATTGTGTTTGTCATCATCAAAAAGGGGGAGATTGTTGGTGCAAGTGTACCACATCTCTATATATTTTATATATTTATTTTGATGATTACAAACACACCGTATTATTGTTTTTCTAACAATTTTATCCAAGTGTGCAGTTAATTGGACAACATGAAGATTTTATCTGAAGAGTCCAAGACTGGTGTTTACGTCATCATATATCTCATAATAATAAACACCCTAAAATAATATACCACTTGGATATTTCAAAAACCTAACCCAATATTTTAATTAAATCCTTGATTTAAATAAATTTAGAAAAGTTTTGAGTTTAAAATTTAAATTTAAGCCAAAAGAATATTGTTGACTCTTTTTGGAAGAATGCAAAAAGAATTCAGATGCTATTTCAAGCTATGGTCTTTCAACAATGGATGTGACTCCTCTCTGGCGCCGAGCTGTTTTCTTCAGGCGGTATACCGCGTGGTGCTCGGCGGTATACCGCGGCTCTGTTATACGTGTGGCAGGTTCTTGCAGGTTGACCTTCCTGCGCCGAGCTGTTTTCTTCAGGCGGTATACCGCGTGGTGCTCGGCGGTATACCGCGGCTCTGCTACACGTGTTGCAGGTTGCTTTTGCAGGTTGACTTCTTTATGTCAGCTACTTTTTCTGGGCGGTATACCGCGCCCATATAGGCGGTATACCGCAGCACCCTTCGACCGTTGCTGCTCCAAGTATATATATCATGCAGCATTCTCAACTCCCTGCAAGAATTGGAATACCTATTTTTTGGAGAAACTCTCAGCTACATCACTTATTCAATATATTTTTTGAGTGATCAAACCCTCAAAAATCCAAGTGTTATACTTATACAAGAGTGATTAATATTGTGAGATATATTCTCTTGTAAGTATTTGAATAGTGTGAGTGATTCACGTTCTCGAGCAAAAGCAAGAGATTTTATTATCATTGTATCAAGGTTTGTGTTCTACCATAAAGAACACTTATAGTGAATCAGTGTGTCGAGAAGTGTCTCGGCAAGTGGACTAGCCAGCCAGTTGGTGGTGAACCACTTTAAATCTCGGTGTCGGTATCAATATTCTCTACCCTTATCTCTTTATATTCCCGTTGTGCACTTAATTTTATTTATATATTTGTTGTGCATGCAATATTTGTTGTTGATTTTGATAAGAGAATTTTTATTTGTGAAATATTTTTAAATACAACCTTTACCCCCCCTAAGGTTGTCCTAACATATATATATATATATATATATATATATATATATATATATATATATATATATATATATATATATATATATATATACTAGCTGTCTACCCGCGCGATGCAGCGCGGGTGAATGACAATTCCGAAACATTAGTTTAACCCTAAATCATGTTTCTTTATCATTTTCGATTTTATTTCATGAGTTTGCGCGGTTAATTTGCAAGTCTAACTAATATATAAAGTTGAAAGTTAATATCGTGTATTAGCAAAGATCGAATGGAAAATAATTTCACACGTATCAGGCTTCTAAACCCATAAACTCAGAACCTATTACAAAACCTGAAAATTGACTGAACAGAGAAATACAATCATTTGTAAATAATGCTCATCCGTATATCCAGAAAGTTGTTTAATTTTCTGGATGCACTCATCCGTACATATTTCCTGCAAAAAACGCGCATAGATTTTAATAGAAATATATGATACCAAATGTGTAGTAATATAATTGTTGATTATACCTTATTTATCACGTAAAACTTCTTGATAGACGACGTTTGAGGTGTAGACTCCGACACGATTGAATTTTTTGCACGCTTCACTAACACCTTCGCAGGCTCCATAGTAAAGAGGAACGAAAACCACAAAAACAGGGACGTAAACCACATATGCTGGGACGTAAGGGTATTAAAGCAACAATATTCCAATCACACAAAAATTTAAATAATGATTAATAATTTAATTCTTAATTAAAAAGTAATATTAATTCATAATTACCCGAACTTGCCCAACCCACCTGATGTGTGAGCTAGCAAAGTGTATATGGCCATCTAACTCCAATTTGTATCTTTTTACCAAGAATTTTTCAAGTATTTATCACGAATTTATTCAACATGAAGCCATCGTTATTACCATCGAAGTGTATTTTTGCTAACCTTTTATCCAAAAACCAATGTGTGTGTTGTCAAGTACGTGAGGCAAAGCTATTTCATGTTGACTTGAGTCCGTATAGAAAATAGATGGCAAAACCATAACCTAACCTGGAAATGTAATTGCAGTAGCACAAACATAAGAAAGTAACGAATGTTTTTGTCCCTTCTCCGTGAGATCACTGTCCTTGTTTGCAGCAACAAGATCTGAAAAAAAATATATAGTTGCATTTATAAAAAAATATGATCAAGTAACAACAACTCCAACCATGACACCAAAAAAAAAAACAATATATAGTTGCATTTGTACTGTTTCAGTAAAAATGAGGATGAGGATCATGCAAACCAAAGGTTTTGGTGGTTGTGCACCGAATCTCGAAAACAATTAAGCTAATTTGTCATTGCTTGGAGGAAATAAATAAA
Organism: Saussurea involucrata; assembly: GCA_033807775.1. Classification (NCBI taxonomy): domain Eukaryota; kingdom Viridiplantae; phylum Streptophyta; class Magnoliopsida; order Asterales; family Asteraceae; genus Saussurea; species Saussurea involucrata. The sequence goes on from CM066320.1 coordinate 222,555,899, forward strand.
TGGATACATCGATGTTGACTAATTAACTTAATTGCTTGGTCACCAATTAAGTGGGTGTTTGGGATTGCTTATTTTAAATAACTTATGCTTATTTTTAAAAGTACTTATTAATTTATACGGTGGTGAAAAGTAGTTTTTTTTTATATAAAGGAGTAATAAAGTAAATAAGCAAATAAACAATTTTAAATAAGGGGTTGTTTGTTTACCACTTAATGGTTCCATTAAGAGGCAACCTCTGAATCGTTAAGAGGTGAATCTTGTTTGGCAAATAAAAAGCCTGCCTCTTAATGGCTCTAAAACCCTCTTAATGATTTTGTATCTTGGGTCTCTCTTAACCATTCAGAGCCCTGATTTCATTCTTAACAATTACCAAACAACCATATTTCGTTTTGCACTACATTATAAGAGCCTCTTAATCTTCTCACCACTTAATCATTCTGCAACAAATCATTCAACAACTACCAAACAGCCCCTAAGTTAGAATGAATTAGCTTATCAAAAACAACTTATTTGTGATGTGGAAAAGTACTTTTTGTTCTTTCAATCCAAACACTAAAAATGACTCATTTGCAGTGTGGAAAAACAATAAGCAAATAAGTCAAAAAATAAGCAATCCCAAACACCCCCTAAGTTTGCTTTGTATAGAGCATTTCTAGAGCATTGCATTTCCAGTTTCAAGTTCTCATCCAAATGCGTATTGACTACCATATATTTGATCAATAGGACCCCAACTACTTTTTTGAGTGGTCAATCACCATTTCAGAAACTGTTTGAGAAGCTCCATGAAACATTCAAAGTGTTGGGTTGTTTAGCATTTGTTTGGTCATTATGCATACTTGCTTGCTGGTGGTTCTGAGTCAATTTTGCTATAATTTGATGCCTCACTGTGATATGATAAAAGTTGGAAGTTGGTGGACAACTAATGTGTGATTCTTAAATTTCTATGCTGCTGATCTTTAGTGATAACTGGACCCTATACAACATCACTTAAATATGCAATTCAGACAAGTAAAACTAATAAAGCTTGTGATGCATTTACAAACATTAAAGAGAAAGTCATGGCATAAAAAGCCTTCTGGACAAAAAATCTAAAGTTTTGATTAATTTGTTACAACCAAAACAACCACATTAAATATTTATCACAGTCATAAACTGAGATTGAAAAGAGAGAAAAGGAACCTGAAGCCAAACACCAGGAGCACAACCAAGGTCAAGAACAGAGGAACCAGGCGTTATCAATTTGTACTTTTTTAGTGAAAATGAGGATGAGGATCATGAAAACCAAAGGTTTTGGTAGTTGTGCACCGAATCTGGAAAACAATTAAGCTAATTTGTCATTGCTTGGAGGAAATAAATAAATGGATACATCAATGTTGACTAATTAACTTAATTGCTTGGTCACCAATTAAGTGGGTGTTTGGGATTGCTTATTTAAAATAACTTATGCTTATTTTTAAAAGTACTTATTAATTTATATGGTGATAAAAAGTAGTTTTTTATATAAAGGAGTAATAAAGTAAATAAGCAAATAAACAATTTTAAATAAGGGGCTGTTTGTTTTCCTCTTAATGGTTCCATTAAGAGGCAACCCCTGAATCGTTAAGAGGTGAATCTTGTTTGGCAAATAAAAAGTCTGCCTCTTAATGGTTCTAAAATCCTCTTAATGATTTTGTATCTTGGGCCTCTCTTAACCATTCAGAGCCCTGATTTCATTCTTAACAATTACCAACCAACCATATTTCGTTTTGCACTATATTATTAAGCCTCTTAATCTATCTGACCACTTAATCATTATGCACCAAACCATTCATCAACTACCAAACAACCCCTAAGTTAGAATGAATCATTCTACACTAACCACAACGCCTTATTCGACAAAGAGGATGTGACCATGTTGTCCATTTTAGGAGCTAAACCACAACAGTGTCACATTGCACAATTCTATGTGCCAAAGCCACCCTTAATCGTCCAAATTCCTTTCCAACTTTAGGAGAAGTACCCACTTATATCTATATCAAAGTAATAAATAAACTTTAGTAATAACTAATAAGTAAAACTTTAGGTAGGTTATTGAGTTTAACCAAGTCTTTTTCGGTCAAACCAATCTAGAAACCATGAAAACAATACTTAATTATTTTGGATTTAGATTTTGGATAAATAATATATTGTTATTGGCTTATAAAATTACCAACTTAATTTGTTTTGCCTGCATAATTTGATTAGCCCAGGCAGACCAGACCACTTAGCAAGCTTCTTCACCAGCTTCTTATTCCTCCTATTGAGCTTTTTGAGCCCTTCCACATTCATATATTCAAGGCCTATCTTTTGATCCTATAAATATTAAATTAAAGAACACATGAGTCAGTTTCAATTGGAACTCTGCAGAGAAAAACTTGACTATAACATAAGTCTTTCATTATGAGAAGAAAATATAACCGAAGATCGGAAGATGTAATAACTTGAACATAAAATATAACTGAAGTCTGAAGACATAAAAAAGGGTACCTGAACACCAATAAGACCGGTTAGTCTGGGAACAAGAAGAGCTAGGTTGTATTTTTGAGTGACACAATGTAACAGCCCACTCCAAAGCATGCCAAATTAAGACATTATATATATCGCCAAAACATGACCAAAGGTTCACATCAACAAAATTCCAAAATTTGGGTTTGCGGAAATAACCCTATTCCAACTGAGAGTATCTAAATACTGAAATGTAGGGAAGTCCACTAATGCAAGCCACGCCCGCCCTCACGCCTTCTCTTTACCACTAGAGGAACCACACTTAACCTGCTTACCTGAAAAGGGTTTTAGTTTTGAAAATGCGAGAGTTAGACCACAAGGTCTAGTGAGATCCCTCAGTTACATCCACACCGCATATAGCAATTAAAGAGTTATGCGAAACATAAATCAATATGAAGTTTGGTTAATAACATTCACACAATTGACCAAATCGTCCATCCAGTCACACACACCCGTGGCTTGATCCCAGGGCGCTCAATCACCCTCGTATGGGACAGACCCCCCATATATCCGTCACACCATGTCATATGGGCGACAACCCCCCCCCCCCCCCCCCATAAGCGTTATACCACAATAGATGGGACACACCCCCCATAAGCATCACACTATGACATATGGGTCACACCCCCCATAAGCGTCATACCACAACATATAGGACACACCCCCCATAAGCATCACACTATGACATATGGGCCACACCCCCCATAAGCATCACACCTTAATGATTGGGACACGCCCCCCCCCCCCCCCCTCCATATACCTCGCACCAAGCATAAGTAATTTATATGCAACATATATTAAGCAAACGCACATGTACGAGTAAATGAACAAGTACCATCAAGCTTCAGTTAGAAAAATCTCACCTGTTACGCTTACGATCCTTTCCTACTCTGACCTGCACTTACAGATGGTCTACCTGAGCGAAAGGGTAAACGCATAAGTTGACAGCTCAACTATCCGGACACACTACCCTATCCGGACAACACCTTTATCCGGACAACACCTATCCGGACGGCACCTCTATCCGGACAACACACCTATCCGGACAACACCCTTATCCGGACAGCACCCTTATCCGGACAACACCCTATCCGGACAACATACCCATCCGGACAACATACCCATCCGGACAACACACCCATCCGGACAACACTTCTATCCGGACAACACACTCATCCGGACAACACTTCTATCCGGACAACATGATCTCCGGGTGCTTACCCCGGACACCTTCTTCTATTGAAGGTATCCGGACGGGGCGTTGTTCGAGTTTTTCACTCGAAAATCCCGTCCTGAGCTCCGCCAAAGCAACGATTAGGCAATAACAACTACCAAAAACGTACTAGAACCAAACCCCACAATATACATCCATAAAAACATAAACAAGAGGAGCTTAAACCTTCCACAAGAGTTTTGGCAATACTATTATCCAACTAAACTTCTCAATACTCTACAATCAACAACCTCATTAAATGGAGTAATGGATTGAGAGTTTACCTGCTCAAATGCTTGCCAGAAACGAAAACCACAACAATCCTTCTTCTGATTTCCAAAGTTTGATTACTTCTTTCTCTAGTGCACCAAAACCTTCAAGAGCTCATTTTCTCTCTTTCTTTCACAAAATCAGCCGACACCCACACACCAAAATCAGGAGAATATGGTTTCTCCTAGGGTTTTGAGCCCATTTTATACCTTATCCCACATTTACAAAATACCCCCTTCAACTTCCATCTTATTACATTTCCACCACAAGGCTTGAAACTCTTATTATTTGGACACGGTTACTACAACACTCCCCCCTCAAAAGAATTCCGTCCCCGGAATTCCATTCTCGAAAAGATGAGGGTACTTGGACATCATATCCGACTCCACTTCCCACGTAGCCTCTTGTCCCTTATGATACCTCCACTGAACCCTCACTAGACGAGTCTCCCTATTCCTTGATTTCCGGACCTTACTGTCCTCATTAACTATTGGTTCCTCTTCGTACCCCAATTTCTCGTCAATACGGACATCTTCTAACGGAGTAGCCACATCCGTCTCGGCCAAACATCCCTTTTTTGTGGTCTAGGGCCACCCTTAACTTCCTGCGAACCTAAATGGCTTATCAGTAGCCGACCGCGCGACCTCCTGTCTCACATAACGTCTCTTTCCCGCGATACATCTTTACTCACGGAAAGTTCACAGATAACTGCACATGCCAACCCCTTTGCTTTTCTAAGGATTTTCTTACTTCCACTTGCATAACCCTTCAACAACAAAGCGTACGCCAACAATTTCCACACTTTCGAATGATTACAACTCCTACTCTAGGAAATTTGCGTACCACAACTATGACGCCTCAGGTCAACGGTACATGGTACCGTCCACACACTTAGACGCACGGTTGCAACAAATTTAGAATTTTCGTCCACAACTTCAATCCCGTGACAGCACAAGTTACAACGGTTAGGGCCACAATAACATCAATTTCTTAACGAACCTTCAATTCACCAACCTAGCACAAGACCAACCTCGAGTATCACCTTAGATCACAGACATAATCCTCTTCGACTGATAACACACAATTCTACGATCACTTTCCCCATCTCAATACACGTATAATGCAGATAACACTTTCTCACCTGAACTGTGTTGCCCACGGTTCATCAATAATAATCAATTCACACCCTTCCGCCATAGCAACACCCCCACACTATACAGAGCCAAAAGTAGAAACCTACACACTTTAACATCTGACGTACCCATCAATCCAACCCGAACCAATCTTGAAGTCACGCATCCGAATTCTCCTTGCATCTAACAGCCGTCCATCCACATGAGAGATAATTCAGGGTTCACCTGCTACCAGCAAGGAGCAACTATGCTCACACAAAAATATTCTTACTAGCTTAACACTGAACGACAAAGTTTACTTGGAACATTTCTCACACTACTACCAAGTCCACTCCAATGGTCCTTTTCGCGAACACTACTTTCGACTACATCCTTCCACTTCCTTTTCACTCATAAAACACGATTCCAAAGATCGGCTCACGGGAAGGTGCACACTCTTGATCAACCACACAAGCTGACTTTCCTTGACTCGAAAACCAATCACATACATGCCAATCCCCCTTTCTCATACTCCCACTAGGAGTTCATGCACCCGACGGTGACGTTCTTGAAAACATTGCTTCCACTTTTCGTGCCACTTGCCACACCTTCTACTTCACGCTTACACACCCATCCCAACCTACCATCCCAATTACCCTATGGACATTTCTCATCCAAAATTTACCACTCCATACACGCAATTTCAACGATTACTATGCCCAACCAACAGTTTCACCATCTTTCATACGAGAAACTCCACCCAGTCAATCCGAAACACACTCGATGTTCGAAGCGACCACACATTTCTCATTCCTCAAAGATATTAACTCACCCCTTTGCATTTCCTTTATAAACAAGGATTAGTCCAGTATACCCAAAGATTTCATATCTACAACGAAACACTGTAAACTACTCAATCCAAGATCACACCATCTCCCTCTTAGCTAGCCACCAACTTCCACCCCAATCTCTTGTTTTCGGATAAAAGCACCACACCCAACTTTAGCCATATAGAACAACTTATCAACAAATCCCGAGCAAGGATCTCCACTTACGCTCATCTCATAACAACACTAATCCACCACTTAACCTCACAACACTTCATTTCCACCATGCTTCGCATGCTTACTAAATATAAGTTACCGCCTTCATATCTACACAACCCCACACACTAGAGGTTCTATCCTCACGACTACTGTCCGCTCACTAGGCCATGCTTTCTCCCGCCAAACATCACATATATATGAAAGAGTTGGCGAAAACATTATGCAATAACTAATCTTGCAATTCAACATCCTCACACGAATAACGGAAATTCCTGGATGGTCACTACACACCTGTGACCTGAACTAGGGCTCACACCCGCCCTTGGGAACAGACCAAGTCTATTCGAACAACCCACATGGGATGCACCCCCCATGTATTTTACACCATCAACCTGAGATTTACACACTTATATAAACCAAATGCAAACACACAATAGTAAGTATGCACGTTCAACTAACAAACAGGTACTATCAAGCTTTGATTTAGAAACTCTCAACTTTGCCTTCCTCCCATCTAGATGAACCACAAATTTATGACCGTCTACCTCACTCAACCGAGCCCTTAATTCCGACCGACTCTTCGGATCCACTTGAGACACGCTCAAGTAAATCAAACTATAAGACACACCCTTGCAATCCAACATAGTCTACTTGTCCCACATTAGTTAGCTAACCACCTCCTTCGCAAATGACATAATCGCCATATAGGATGAATCACTTATCCTACTAACACATCTCCACTTTCAGGATATTTACAAAAGGCGGCCCATCCTCTTGACAGATGCATACCTTTCCACACCGACCTCTCATCTCCGCGCACATACCCGACAAAGTGATCACTCAAAGGCAACCTTTCAAATTCAAATCTCTCGACAACGAATTCAACACCCGCCGCTGACTTCAACCTCAATGCCTGACAATTAGTCTAAAGGCAAGTTAACCACGACCCCGGCTTCATGCCGATACCGTTTCATTCACATACCACGACGTTACCTTTCAAAGTAATTTGTCTACTTCGAAATCACCCGGGACACACCTCCCCCGTCGACAGTCATATGTCAACTTACCAAAAGAGTAAGGACTCCCACCACACAAGCATTTCTATGGTCAAAGACCAAGACTACAGGTAGACACGGTCCTCCCTATACTGTAACACTAAGATCACAAATCAACCATCGACGACTCAACCACATTTTCCACTCCCGGAACTTCGCACCTTCTTAGGCCCGATATCGCCTACTACCTAGCGAGTTCATAAAATCATACACGGATATAGGTCCGTCCCTTTATAAAACGTTCACGGAATAAGGTCCGCCCCTTTATAAAACATTCACGGAATAAGGTCCGCCCATTTATTAAACATCCACAGAATAAGGTCCGCCCCTTTATAAAACATCCACGGAATAAGGTCCGCCCCTTTATCAAACATCCACGGAATAAGGTCCGCCCCTTTATAAAACATCCACGGAATAAGGTCCGCCCCTTTATAAAACATCCACGGAATAAGGTCCGCCCCTTTATTAAACATCCACAGAATAAGGTCCGCCCCTTTATAAAACATCCACGGAATAAGGTCCGCCCCTTTATCAAACATCCACGGAATAAGGTCCGCCCCTTTATAAAACATCCACGGAATAAGGTCCGCCCCTTGTAAAATGGCACCCTAAAGTCACCCTAGGGTGACAACGAGTCAGTCTCATGCTGCCTTACAGGGCCACACTACCCTTAGCATAAACGGGTCACACCTCCCGACACGAGCTGGCGGGCCACACCCCCCCGACTTAGCCAATTTACACCTCGAACAATGTATGACTCACTTAACATTGAAGGCTATTTGCTCCAGCAGGGTTAACCTTTTTGCAGTTACAACAATTCGACGCCGACACCCTACTTCCAACCAAACCATTTGGTTCCTTACATTAGAAACAACCTTCGGTACCGATACTTTCCTTCACACTTGGATGCTCCAACCCCACAGTCCACTTGACTATAAATACGACTTCACCTCGGTCCAAAATGGTTGACTGACACCAGTGTTACCAATCCATGCATCTATCACTTCTCATCCACTCCTGTCACTCTTCCACTAACTCGAGAGTGAGACGGCACATCTCCACTATCCGATCCTTGAGTTGAAACTCTCAAGATCTCAATTCGCCGACATCGGGGACTCCCAGAATAATGACTCATCATAGATTAGGAGCTCATCTCTAATCATTTATTTCCCTTAAGAACTCTAAAGGTTCTACTTCACACGGACACTCATATCGAATACAATGCCTCTTCTTGGTAGTATCATCAATCACGCCAAGAATAATCTGCGCAACACACTAAACCGTTGCCATAATGACAAGGTTAAACTTTACACACAACACAGATTAACAACCGTCCCAAAATAACAAGGCAAGAATGATCGCCGTCATGCACCTGTAAATTCACAATTACACTGGCCAGGTGTAATCCCGAACTTACCTTACATGATAGTTTTCACCATGTAGACATGCGAAACATAAATCAATAATGACTCTTACACAATTAAAGAGTTATGCGAAACATAAATCAATATGAAGTTTGGTTAATAACATTCACACAATTGACCAAATCGTCCATCCAGTCACACACACCCGTGGCTTGATCCCAGGGCGCTCAATCACCCTCGTATGGGACACACCCCCATATATCCGTCACACCATGTCATATGGGCGACACCCCCCATAAGCGTTATACCACAACAGATGGGACACCCCCCCATAAGCATCACACTATGACATATGGGTCACACCCCCCATAAGCGTCATACCACAACATATGGGACAAACCCCCCATAAGCATCACACTATGACATATGGGCCACACCCCCCATAAGCGTCATACCACAACATATGGGACACACCCCCCATAAGCATCACACCTTAATGATTGGGACACGCCCCCCCCCCCCCATATACCTCGCACCAAGCATAAGTAAGTTATATGCAACATATATTAAGCAAACGCACATGTACGAGTAAATGAACAAGTACCATCAAGCTTCAGTTAGAAAACTCACCTGTTACGCTTACGATCCTTTCCTACTCTGACATGCACTTCCAGATGGTCTACCTGAGCGAAAGGGTAAACGCATAAGTTGACAGCTCAACTATCCGGACACACTACCCTATCCGGACAACACCTTTATCCGGACAACACACCTATCCGGACAGCACCCTTATCCGGACAGCACCCTTATCCGGACAACACCCTATCCGGACAACATACCCATCCGGACAACACACTCATCCGGACAACACTTCTATCCGGACAACACACTCATCCGGACAACGCTTCTATCCGGACAACATACTCATCCGGACAACACACTCATCCGGACAACACTTCTATCCGGACAACATGATCTCCGGGTGCTTACCCGGACACCTTCTTCTATTGAAGGTATCCGGACAGGGCGCTGTTCGAGTTTTTCACTCGAAAATCCCGTCCTGAGCTCCGCCAAAGCAACGATTAGGCAATAACAACTACCAAAAACGTACTAGAACCAAACCCCACAATATACATCCATAAAAACATAAACACGAGGAGCTTAAACCTTCCACAAGAGTTTTGGCAATACTATTATCCAACTAAACTTCTCAATACTCTACAATCAACAACCTCATTAAATGGAGTAATGGATTGAGAGTTTACCTGCTCAAATGCTTGCCAGAAACGAAAACCACAACAATCCTTCTTCTGATTTCCAAAGTTTGATTACTTCTTTCTCTAGTGCACCAAAACCTTCAAGAGCTCATTTTCTCTCTTTCTTTCACAAAATCAGCCGACACCCACACACCAAAATCAGGAGAATATGGTTTCTCCTAGAGTTTTGAGCCCATTTTATACCTTATCCCACATTTACAAAATACCCCCTTCAACTTCCATCTTATTACATTTCCACCACAAGGCTTGAAACTCTTATTATTTGGACACGGTTACTACACACAAATTGTTCGTCTTGGAGTGTGAATTGTCGGTAATTGCTCCAGCAGTCAGCCTACACAAAGTTTTCTGACATAAAGGCAGGGGATTTCCTTCGTTTGCCTCAAGTGTATTGATTTCAGAATCCTATTGAGTAATTGATAAACAAAGGTTAATCCAACCATTAAATGTAAAACAGCTGGAAGACATTCATGGGATTTATATGAACATTAAGTGTGTACGTAGCTTGCCTAAGCAATCCAGCAGACATGCCCTGCTCAAAACACATCATCAAAGGTACAATGAATGCAACTCTAAAAGTATATAAAATCAATTAAACTATTTACAATCATGCTATATCACAATGTGTTTCACAAATCCAAGTATATTATGTGCCAAATCCGAGTAGGAATGTGGATGTTTTATAGCAAAACCTTACAGTCCAGGAATAAGATCATCTTTACCGATCGTCAAACAACAAAACCCAAGCACAAATTGCTCATTCCAAGACTAAAGGATTGACAATAGACATTATGAAAAGGACAAACCTTATAAAAGGCACCAATACCCTCGCTCTTCAGCATAGTCTTTGTCGCCGAGCCAGCTGATCCTTGACCATAATTCTCACCTATAAAGTGCACATCATGTCATGTAAATAAAAAAATGCATTATAAACGCCTTTCAATTTAAGAACGCATAACTCTGTGCCAAATCTGCAACTCTAAAATGTATTATAAAGGCCAACAATAAAAGAAATTACCATTAGCTGAGAGAACAACAAAATCATTAGGGAATGTTTAACAGTATGAAAATCAGTGTCTGTAAGAAGATATATCTACAAATAACTTCAGATTAAGTTAGAAAACATTGATGATGATCCTGAGGCAGATCTGTTTCACTCAGGTTGTGGCTGACGTAGGGTTCATCTATGATGTCAAGTTTATGCACAAAAGAAAAGACCCAACTCATGTTTTCGAACTTTGACGCAGAAAGGTCATTCTTATCCCTTCATTGGAAAATTTTACCATTGCAAAATAAGGATTTTTCTGGTACCCCATCAGTGTGTCTGAGTTAGAAAATCGAAGAGGTTGTTCAATCTCTCGTAGGTCTGCCGGTTGGTTTTCAGGGAGTGTAACAACCTCATATCTACCATAACAAAACGCTAAATACAATAATTTAGATTAAACATAAGAATCAAAATCAATGGATGTAGCTCCTATGGAAGAAAATGTTTCCTTTTTATCCAAATCCAAGCTTTTGATTGGAGTTTCAGGAAACTTTGCAGACCATTTAACTGGAGATGCAACATTCGATACACAAGCTACTTCCATGAAAAGAGATCTGAGAAAAAACTAACCTGAAACCAAAGGCGAGGATTAGAAACCCTAAACCCTAAATCTGATTTGAATCGTATGAGAAATGGAGATTTGCAAGATTTGGAGAAAAATAAAACGAAATTTCACATTTGCTTACTTAGCGAAGAACTATTTCAGGTCAACTTTTGTCGCTGGAAGCATAGTCGAAATCACTTCAATTTAATCATCCTGAAAACATTTTGAGTTATAAATCTGTTATAACAGTTGAGATTGCTTACAGTAACTGAAGTTCTGCTTTGGTTTTCATTAGCTCCTTCTTGATTTTATCTCCTAGAACCTGAGGAAACATATGTATAAGAAAAAAAACTCAAAATATAGTTCATATGAAACAAAATCTTTGATTATTTCACCTTATCAACGAAGAAATCAGATGATGAGCCATCTGTGTGTAGTTTTCTCTTGATTTTCGTAGTATCAGGCTCGTCCCCAAGGCCTGAATAAGTTTCATTAATCGAGTCTCTTAATGATAATGGAACTGTGTCTTTCTCAGGGGGGAAGTTTTAGTTGGGGAGCTTTTCAAATTTCAATCCAGAGGCAGGAACAAGAGAACTCTGGAAAGCAAGAGTTAATTTTTGAATTTGGTGGTAGTGAGAGGGGTGTAAAGGAAGCAACAACCACTTGTACATTGTGCTTTGTAACATGTAATTCATAGTTTTTTGAAAATTCTGCATAAAATAGTTGTACATTGTACATAAAATCTTGTCTTTAAGAGTTTTGCATATATGCTTATTAAGGTAGTAATAAATATATATATATATATATATATATATTGTTTAATTAGGTGAAAAATAGAACTTCCATTTGTGTTGCACCTAGATTTTTATTCATAATAAATTTAGTAAAGTAATATTTATAATATAATTTGCATGGAATTAATGATTCAAATTAAAAGTCTGTGGCCACCAAAACTTCTCGAGATGAGATATAGGCAGGCAGAGGCAGCAATAGCATCGATGATCGATAAGTTGATGAAACTATCTATACACATGGGCCGGGGTTTGACACGATTGTTGATGTAATTAAACACCTTAAACAATTGCAACAGTTTTCTTTTGATGATTTTAAGAAATAATTCTGCAAACCATCCATTTGTTTGCATAGCTTCTCTAGCTATATATAGAAATATATGAATCTGCATTTCATTCTCTTCTTCCTTTTCTTCTTTCTGTTAATTTCTATATATATATATATATATATATATATATATATATATATATATGAATAAACAGACATCTACGTACCCATAAATAATTTATAAAAATTAATTAATTAAGGTATGTCTTTAAGGTTTATAATCATAAGTTCGCTCCTACTCCTACTCTTGGTCATTGCAAGCACCCTCTTTACTGCATCTCGCTACAAAGGTATGTAATTACTACATTTGTCTTAGCTTTCCATGTTTCTTTTTAATTTGTGCATGATTTACTTCATATATATTACTTACTAATTATATATATAACCATCCATAAATTAATTAATCATCTCATTTTTGCAATTTTAGGTGAAAATAAAGCTGGATTCGTTGGTGCTTCAGATGAAGTGGTACAAATGGATTGCTCAGATATTAATGTTTATTTAATTTTTTTGTAACGATAAATATATATAAATGAATCTCAGTGATGATGGATATATATAATGTGGGTGTATAGGTACGCCCGAAGAACGTATATGCCGTTGCTGCTGCAGCAGCAGCAAGAGAAAAGACATTGAAAGGCCGAAAAATTATGGTCGACAAGAAGGTGAAAATGAATGTTATGGCAAGGGGAAAGCAAACCGGTTTTAGGAGAATAACACTTTCTAAGAACAAAAATGTGAATTTTGTTGCTTTCACCCAAGATTACCATTCACCAAGGCATCACCCACCTAAGAATAACTAATTAGCAATCCATTCTGTTCTGTCTTCGTTTTTCAATTGTATTTTTGACTTTTTTGTGAAACAGGTGTCGAGTTGTTTATGCCAAAAGATTCGAGTCGTGGTCACTTGCTTTATATAAAAAGTTCGAAATAGAAAACGAATTGAAGATGATGATGTAAACTGCTAAATTTTGAGCTTGATAACACGGAAATGCGAGACTTAAGCCTGGCTTCTTTGTTAGTTTACATATATTATTATATATGCATATCATATGTTCTCTTCATATATACTTTTGTTTTTATTAATTGCATTTTTGTGTTTATGCGAAAGAAGTTGATGTAAGAATGTTTTTTCTTTGAAAGGATGTACGAATCTTAATCTATATGTTTTGGTGTTTAATTATATATATATATATATATATATGGAAATTAATTAAAATACCCAAAGTTTGACCCTGACTTACAAAAATACCCAAAATCTCGGAGACTTTACCAAAATACCCAAAATTTCCACGGTGGGCCCCGCGATCGCGGACCCACACCCACGTGTCACGATTCTTTGGCCAAAAGTCCCGCGGAGCCCCCCAACTATGCCCGCGGTACGCTTTTGGTCCCTGCTCGCGAGGTACCCCGCGGTAAGCTGAAATTACGTTTTTGGCCCCTCAAGTTTGGGGCAAAAAAATTACATTTTTGGTCCCTGTAGTTTTTAGGTTATCATTTTATGTAGTTGAGGTTTTTAATGTATTGTTTCCTTTCCATTTTAATGTATTTAATATAGAAATTAATTAAAGAAAATGTTTTCCCCATTTTAAGTTATTTAATAAGCAAATTAATTAAAAGATCAGTTATTGCAAATCATCTTCCCAACCGAAACGGATACAGTGCAGGTAACAAAGAAATCTATGACTGGAATGTGTCCTGGATTCCGATGATGAAGTCAACCTTTTCCTTGATGACGTCCTCCATTCCCGTGTAGTCGTCTTCGATTTCTTGTAGTTCCTCTTCTACTTCCTTAACTTGTCGTTGCACCTCCCGAACGTGAACCCTAGCCATGGCCAGTTCTCGTTTCTTCTCCGCTAGATACTCCATTTCCCCCTGCTGAATCCCCCTGTTATGGTTCCACATACCTTTTACCTTTTAGATATCGGCGTTCGCCTTATCAATGGATTTTTGCACTAAGGGAGTAATTCGTTGACTTTGTGGAAGACCCGTCGGCTGGGTACAATGATACATTGGTGGGCTTTTCCTGTCATTATCGAAGTGGTAATTCTCCCATGCCATCTCCCAGTCTTCTGCCTCCTCAGCCGTGAATGGATAATCTGCCGCAGTTCGCCCATGGTTTCTCCACTCCCCGTCTGTTTCTGGTACCTTCCAGGTACTTCGGCGAGCTCCATCGTTCAGTGGTTGGTAGGCTGCCGAACGTGAAGTTCAAGCCCCATTCGCCGACCTGTTCCCCCTTGATCTTGAACCTCCAGCCATAGTGTTAAGAAAAGCGAGAGAATGCTTGTAAACGGTGTAAAAGAATGTATAAAAGATAGATAGCAAGTTGTGAATTACTACTTCATCATGCCATCTACTTATAGCCGTGAAAATGTATGTTCTTCATCAGGGATGTGGATATGGTCAAAGATTTCGTCTGAAAAGTTGCCTGCATGATTCGTCTGAATAGTTTACTGCAAGATTCGTCTGAAAAGAGCCTGTAAGATTCGACTGAAAAAGTAACTACAATATATAACAATTCTTGGGGAACGGGCCTACCAAATATTATCAGTTTCATCAACATTTTATTTTCCAACTTTTTTGAATTGAAGCTAAACATAACTAATTAATGAGAATTTAGATCAGATTTATATGGCACTATCAAATGCAAGTTTCTATAATATAGATACTGTTCTACATTACATAATACCAATTCTTGCATCATATGAATCATTTCCAGACAACAAGAACCAATACAGTACTAGTTACAAAGAAAACTCGGCTTCGACAATAAGACTTCCATTTAACAAAAACCCCTTCGCTGGTTCATTGAGTTCACTCAGTAGCATGAAACATGGATCATCCAGTTCCTTTGGGGTCAATTCCTAATCTCCTTGACCACCTTTGGATGCGGTCACATTATTGAACTTTCTCACTGTTTGTTGTATATGACTGTAACATGAATTCTGCTCTTGAATAAAGGTCTTTCATTAGGCTGAAAATTAGTCTTTAAGTAGTCTAAGGATTAATGCACATGTGAAACAAGAAATAAATGTTTGTTCATCCAATAATCTCTGTATTAGGATTACCGCAAGTTTCATAAACCTACTTACTAGGTGTTGGAAAATTTTAGTAAAAATATGGGTTTTACTAAACTTTGGACACATTTAAATATATATATATATATATATATATATATATATATATATGTGTGTTATATATAACTAACTCTTAGTAGGTTTATGTTCTCCTATATGAGAGCTTCGAAACGATATATAATGCGTCCAAAACGGAGTATGTGTGAATGAGATATCGATCACAATAATAAGTTAACACTAAAGGTGACCCGTCGGTAATCCGTCGGTAAATTCCGTCGGTAAATCAATTACCGACCAGGTTATATCTGACGACGATTACCGACGGATTTAGCCGTTTACCGACGGATTTGGCCGTCGGAAATTTGATTTTTTTTGTAGTGTAACAATTATTTAATGTTACATAAACAACCTAATGTTGCTGTGTTTGACAATGCGCATAAATGGACTCCGCCATATGTACGCGAAATTCCCTGGCCTCAGCTTCGGTGCGGGAAGGGTGTAAATCTACCACATCGTTATTAATCAACATGCTGGCATTACGGCATACCCAGACACCGCAATCCGCATTCATCCCTTTCTGCTGTGGTGCATTCTTGGTTAACCTGTGACGGAAGTTCACTGACCATTCGCGACGGCGCACATCCTCGATCCGGCTAAAGAAGTCCGTCAGCACAGCTTTAAATCTGGCAAGCTGCTCATCCATAGCGTCTTTGAAGAGATTGGTAGCGTCGCTGTCATATATGGTCATCACCATAGTTGGAAGATCAAACACTCCGAGCAGCCAATGTTTAGGATGAATGCATATAGGGATGTACACCTGAAATATTACAATATTAGACAACTTAGTTAGCAACCAAACAACTTAAATAAAATATGAGTAAAACGATTTA
The DNA here is from genome assembly GCA_033807775.1 of Saussurea involucrata. Classification (NCBI taxonomy): domain Eukaryota; kingdom Viridiplantae; phylum Streptophyta; class Magnoliopsida; order Asterales; family Asteraceae; genus Saussurea; species Saussurea involucrata. The sequence continues at coordinate 222,572,434 of CM066320.1, forward strand.
CATACAGTATCGAGGAACTGCCAATTCACCCCTTCCATGCCATTGCATGAGTTAGCCACGAAGGCGGGACCTTGATGTTCAAGCACCATGAACTGAAAGAAAGTAGTGTGCATCACGGTCCACCTCGTGTCTGGTAGACGGGAACGTTGGAGAATGTCGACCCAACAATCGATGTGCTATACACAAAAAATAGATGGTTAGACATGTAATATAAATATATTTGATTATATGACAATAGTTAAACTTCAATACTAACCACATCCTCAAATTCAGACTCCAAAGGGTCAACTGCCAGCAATACTTTGAAAAACGAGGGGGTGATGTCCAGGTTGAGGAAAGGGATGAATACCAGGCTTGGGAGGTTACCAGTCTGGCACATGTTCAATATATCCTCGGCCGGAAGACGCTCCGGTGAAGCCATATTTCCCTTTCCCGCTTTCTTTCCCCCCTTCTTTCCCGCTTTCTTTCATGCTTCCTTTGCTTTCTTTTGAGGGGGCGGTGTGGTAGATTTTTACCGTGTCCATGGGGTACCAAAATAGTGTGAACGTTTCGTCTCCCGCCTAGACGGGGATGCAACCTCCGCCTGTGGATCTACAACATCCATCAGGTCATCTTCCGGCTCCGAGAAGTGCTCCTCGAAAATTTCTGGCTGACGGAAGTGTAACGCCCCAAATTTCGGGCTAATTTGAACCTTAAAATTTCAACATTCATATATATATATATATATCAAGTGAATTAACCACTAGGAGTACATTTACAAGTACACAATCCTTCAAATAACCTATTAATCTAATTATGCCACTATAATCAGATTAACTAAGTTATCTAAGCAATCCTTCAAAATCTCCTTTTGTTAATTGACTTTTCCGCTATTCCAAAACGCTCGTCCCACATCCCTTTTACTTTCCCGAGCTGGTACCTGGTAAGAAAACATTATATTGAAACGATTAGGCCAACGCCTAGTGAGAACATTCGTTTCCACAATAATATTTGCAAAATCAATGTAAACACGTTATAACCAACCTGATTACCCTTTTCTTACCATACGTGTAACTCTTTTCCGTTAACACAATTTTACCTAAGTCCATGAATATGACTGACACACATTCCATCATCATATCATGTCTCAGAGCCATACTACGAATCTTCACTGATTCTAGATTGTGCTCTTAATCCGGAAATCACAATATACACATGCCCATTTCCGTTCATATCTAAGAAATAACAATATACACATGCCTATTTCTTAGAAAGGAAGTAGAGCTTACAATATACACATGCCAATCTCTTTCTTTCCTTAGAAATCAGGAATTACGTTTATTCCATGATTTCTTACACACATCAGAATAATGATTAATCTTCATCTATTCTACGTGTACATAACCATTAGTGCCTATGGATCCATTACACTTTACTAACGTATATGCATAACAACATATCACACCACATCTCATATCATATTCTTAACTCTGAGAATACTAGATAACCTATCGTATTTTCATCCTCAAATGCCCCCCTTCGGCGACTTAGCACGGGGGTTCCGCTACCCGGTTAGCGGATGGGGTCAAGGGGCAACGCCCTTGCGAGGTCTGGGGGCAGCACCCCTAGAAATATTTTTAGAAAACTTAACCAGACAAAACATCCGGAAACTGCATCCAGACATCAGAACCTAACATTCTCAATTTCTCAAAAGTGTCCAGACAACAGGGTTTCCGGATAACTTAAAATATCCGGACAACTGAACTTTCCGGATAACTACAACTCACCGGATACATGCATAATCCGGACAATACACTTTCCGGACCATCATCTAATCCGGACAACAACCGGAAACTAAAGCAACCCGGATACTATCCGGTAATTATATTCATCCGGAAACTTACAAGAAAATCAAAACTTACCGGATACTTGTCGCGTCCGGAAACATTCATCACAGAGGTTTTCGGATACGTTATTTCGTCCGGATACCTCGATCTGCAGCTTAATAATTCGATTTAAACCTATGTCTGTTCTATTAAGATCATTCCAAACCATTCCATTCAGTTCGAAAACAGTTTATACAACTATTTCAAGGTTTAATTTAACATATAAACACTTATTTATGCAAACAACAAATAAACTCACCTTTTTGTTGCAAAACACACTTTGCTGCACAAATCAAATCCCAATCTGCTGTTAAAGATTCTGAAAACTTAACCAATAAACAGGTTCGTTCACAATCATATATCTACAACAGATTTTATCAAAAACCATGATCAATTCCTTACCAATTTGAAGCCAAAATCTTTCTTTCTTCCTTTTTCTCCTTTCTTCCCTTTTCTCTCTTTCTCTGGTTCTCTAAACCGACTCAAACCACATGAATGAGATATTATCTCTATCTCAGTTCCTTTATCCAACACACACTTTCAACAATTGACTAAACACACCCTCAAGTTTCAATATTTCCAAAAGTAACATCACACTTTACTTTCTTGCATTTTAACCCCATTGAATTATAAAATTACAACATAATTCAAGGTTTAAACCAAAATACCATTAAATCCCAATTCTCACTAAAATAATATTATTGAAAATTCAGGATGTTACAATACTCCCCAACTTGAAAATGATTTCGTCCTCGAAATCAGAATCAGTTTAACAGATGGGGATACCTATCCTTCATATTCTCTTCCGACTCTAAAGTCACATTAGCACCTCGATGGTGTTTCCACTGTACTTTCAACATAGCTACTTCCTTGCCATTACGTAGCTTTCTGACCAATCTTTCCAAAATTGCCTCTGGTTCTTCCACACAACGGCTCTTTTCATCCACTCTTACGTCAGTAAGTGGAATCACATCTTCCTCTTCGGCTATACATTTCCGAAGATCCAACTGATATGCTTGTAAACCAACTCTTTTGGTTATAGTGAAAGGTCCTAGAAAACGAGGACTCAACTTTCCACGTTTTCCAAACCGTATCACACCTTTCCATGGGGATACTTTAAGCATTACGCGCTCCCCAACTTGGAATTCCTTTGGTCTTCTTTTCGGATCAGCATAACTCTTTTGTCTATCTTGAGCTGCTTTCATACGCTGCCGAATTTCTTTCACTTTATCTGTCGTTTGTTGTACCAGTTCCGGACCAGCAAACTGTTTCTCTCCGGCTTCTAACCAACACACCGGCGTTCTACATTTTCGACCATACAAAGCTTCGAAAGGTGCTCTTTCAATACTGGAATGATAACTATTGTTATATGCGAACTCTACCAAAGGTAGATGCGCATCCCAGTTACCTCCAAAATCCAATACACATGACCTGAGCATGTCTTCCAAAGTTTGAATGGTTCTCTCGCTTTGCCCGTCAGTTTGCGGATGATAAGCAGTACTTAAATTAACTTTCGTACCCAATTCCTCTTGTAGTGATTGCCAAAATCTTGAGGTAAACCAACTATCACAATCTGACACTATAGACACCGGTATACTATGTCTTGACACCACTTCATCAATATACAGCTTCGCCAATTTATCAATTGGGGATGCCTCTTTCATAGCCAGAAAATGAGCACTCTTAGTCAATATATCTACGATTACCCATATTGTGTCGTTACCCTTTTGTGTCTTTGGTAACTTCGTCACGAAATCCATGGTGATCTTTGCCCACTTCCATTCCGGAATTTCCAAAGATTGGAAACTTCCATAAGGCTTCTGATGTTCAGCTTTCACTAAAGAACATGTTGTACAATTTTCCACTATTCGTGCCACATATACTTTCATAGCTGGACACCAATAGTGTAACTTCAAATCCCTATACATCTTAGTACTTCTAGGATGTATAGAATACTTAGATTTATGAGCGTCTTCGAGAATCAACTCTCGATTCCCTCCAATCTTTGGTACCCAAACACGGCCTTGAAACAACTTAATTCCACGGCCATCTTCAGTCAGTTGAAGATGTTGTTTGTTCATTACTTCATCTTTCAGGTTCTCCTCCAGTAAGGCCTCCGCTTGTGCCTCTTTTATCCTTTCAATCAGACTGGACGTTACATCAATTCTAGCATTGGTCGTTTTCAAACACCCACTATACTCTTTTCTACTTAAAGCATCGGCTACTACATTGGCTTTACCAGGATGGTAATGCAATTCACAATCGTAATCCGTAAGTAACTCTAACCAGCGTCGTTGTCTCATGTTCAACTCTTTCTGATCAAAGACATGTTGCAAGCTTTTGTGATCATTATAAAGAGTACACTTCGTTCCATACAAATAATGCCTCCACAGCTTCAAAGCAAATACGACTGCTGCTAATTCCAAATCGTGTGTAGGATAATTCTTTTCATGCTCTTTAAGTTGCCTTGATGCATAAACAATCACTTTGCCACGTTGCATCAATATACATCCCAGACCCATCTTTGAAGCATCACTATAGACCACCAAATCTTCTGTTCCTTCTGGTAAGGCAAGAATAGGAGCTTCACATAATTTTTGGCGTAAAGTTCTGAAAGCTGATTCTTGTTTTTCTGTCCAAACAAACTTCACGTTCTTCCGAGTCAAAACAGTCAATGCAGAAGCAATCTTTGAAAAGTCTTTAATAAATCTCCGGTAATAACCCGCGAGACCTAAGAAACTTCTTATTTCAGATGCACTTTTTGGTGTCTCCCAGTTTGTCATAGCTTCTATCTTTGTTGGGTCTACTTTAACTCCTTCTGAAGTGATCACATGACCTAGAAATTGTACCTCCTTTAACCAGAATTCACATTTCGAGAACTTCGCGTACAATTTCTCTCTTCTCAACACTTCCAAAACTTCGCGTAAATGGTGTTCGTGATCTGCTTCAGTCTTTGAATAAACAAGTATGTCATCGATGAATACAATGACAAACTTATCTAGGAATGGTTGACATACTCTGTTCATCAGATCCATGAACACGGCTGGAGCATTTGTCAAACCAAATGGCATTACAAGAAATTCATAATGCCCATACCTTGTTCTAAAAGCCGTCTTAGGGATATCTTCATTTCTTACCCGAACCTGATGATGCCCAGACCTTAAATCAATCTTAGAAAAACATCCCGCACCTTGGAGTTGATCGAACAGGTCATCAATCCTTGGAGGCGGATACTTGTTCTTAATCGTCACCTTATTCAGCTCGCGAGAATCAATGCACATTCTCATCGTGCCATCTTTCTTCTTAACAAACAAAACCGGAGCTCCCCAAGGCGAAGAACTCGGTCTAACGAAACCTTTATCCAACAACTCTTGAAGTTGAGTCATCATCTCTTTCATTTCGGCCGGCGCTAGACGATATGGTGCTCGTGCAATTGGTGCCGATCCAGGGACAAGGTCAATACGAAATTCTACCTGCCGTTCAGCTGGTAGACCAGTAAGATCATCGGGAAATACGTCTAGAAAATCACGTACCACTTTGATATCTTCCACTCGCTTCTTTTCTGACTTTACATCTAAAACATAAGCTAGATAGGATGAACATCCTTTCATTAAACATTTACGGTCCTTTGCAACAGAAATTAACGGAACTTCCCCTTTCTGCTTTTCCCCAAAGATGAATATATCATCCCTATCAGCCATCGGAATCCTGATTAATTTATTTGCACAAAATATTTCTGCCTGATTGGCTGTCAGCCAATCCATACCCACAATCACATTGAACCCTCCAATTCCATCAACAACAAGTCGATCGGAAATTTTGTCTCTTCTATTGAAATGAAACAACCATCAAGTCTTTCACGAACCAGACCTGACCCCCGTTAGCTATCTCAACTACTAAGGCATCTTCCTAAGTAGTAACAGGCATAGCTAACTTGTGAAAGAACGACTTGGACACAAATGACAAATTTGCACCACAGTCAAATAAAATGTGCGCTGGACAAGAATTAACAAGGAATGTACCCGAAACAACGTCTTTTGATTCCTTAGCTTCGTCAGCTGTCATATGAAAGGCCCGACCTGTTGACTTTGGAACATTTGGTTTCATACTTTGATCCCCGCCCTTTTTCAATTTTGGACAATCCCGGCGGAAGTGACCCGGTTGTTTACATTCATGACATGTTAGTCCTTGTACGGGACAATTGCTCATAATATGTCCACCTTTCCCACACTTGAAACATTCCAACGCTGTCACCCGACATGGCCCAAAATGTTTACTCTTGCACTTTGAACACCAATTTGGTTCACGACGCGAATCATAACGAACACCTTTACCAGCTGTCTTAGGTCTCTGAAAAGACTCTGATCGGCCCTCCCATTTTCGTTTCTCCCCAACTTGGGTCTTTTCTTCTTTATCCTTGGCGTAGACTTCTTCCATCACCTTAGCTTCTTCAATAGTTTCCCTCAGTGTTGAAGCTTTAACGTTTCTTACCCGGGACATCATGTCCGCTAGCAAACCCTTCAAGTAGGCTTTAATCTTTTCTTTTTCATTAGGAGCCACATGCCCTACCAGATTCAGCTTCTCCATAAATGTTTCAGTATACTTTCTCACAGACATGTTACCCTTCTTGAGAGTCCGAAACTCTTCTTCGATTCTATCCATCTCGTTCTCATTACAGTACTCCTCCAAAACCTTCTTCTTGAATGACTCCCAAGTCATAGCAGTCAATACTGAAGCCGATATTGAAGCTGTCACTATGTTCCACCATGTCAGTGCATTACCTTTTAACATTTGAGATGTAAATCTAACCTTTGACTTTTCATCACATTCACAAGCTCTGAAAGCTTGTTCCATTTCCCTAATCCAGTTCATACAGGTTACTGGATTATCTGTTCACTTAAACTCTGGTGGCTTACAACTTAGAAACGTCTTGTACGAGCAAACTCTTTCCACTCTCCCTTCTATTTCTGTTACTGGAGTATGAAGTGGATTAATTACTCCAGTATCAGTTCCTGTTCGCTGCAACTCTGAACTTCGATCGTTCAATGCTTTCATAAAAATTTCGGTTTGTTGAGCCATTGCGTCCGTCATCATTCTTGTCATGTTTTCCATCATTCGGGCTTCCATACTTGCTTCTGGTGTTCTTGGGTTGGCAGTACTGGTGCCCGTTCTATGTACCTGACTTGGTATTCCTCCAAGGGAAAGAAACCCCGACGGAGTCTCATGAATTTCGCCTGCTCCAGGTCGCCTTTCTCCTGTCCACTCACTCCCGGTCCTATCCATCTCAGAAATAGGGGACAATGGCGGCGTATTCACCATCGTTCTGATATACATAAGAGGATAACCATAAGAAATGGTTATACACATACGAACATACGAAACGTACTATACCGATCATTAGTCACTGTAACAATTTAAAAACAAGTATACTTGTGTAACAATACATTCATAATAACAGTAGCTAATTGGAATTGTGAACATATCATACAGGAGGATCCTCGTTACCATCGTTACAGTACTAATTTCACGTATTTCCGTTAACTCTTAAGACTATCACGTCTTATTGTTTCTACCCATCTCACATGTCATAACTTAATTCATCTCAGCTTAAGTCTAAGTATCTCATCAGCATACTTAGTTCACTTAAACTAATGCTCTGATACCATATTGTAACGCCCCAAATTTCGGGCTAATTTGAACCTTAAAATTTCAACATTCATATATATATATATAGCAAGTGAATTAACCACTAGGAGTACATTTACAAGTACAGAATCCTTCAAATAACCTATTTATCTAATTATGCCACTATAATCAGATTAACTAAGTTATCTAAGCAATGCTTCAAAATCTCCTTCTGTTAATTGACTTTTCCGCTATTCCAAAACGCTCGTCCCACATCCCTTTTACTTTCCCGAGCTGGTACCTGTTTGGGTAAAAATTCACGTCGTACGACCACGACCAGAAAAGGTAAGACGCACGTCATGAAAGACATCTTGGATTAATATAAGGTCCCGACCAAGACCCGCAGAACATTCGTCGTCCGTCGTAAAAGGTAAGTCGAGAGTTTCCTAGGACGTACGACCATAGCGACGCCCGTCCTGCATAACTGTCGCATCGAGCCATACATCTTCGATCAAAACTAACGTTAACCATGACTATTACGTTTTGTTAAGTGTTTAATGCAGGAGTCAAAGCTATTAAAGGAGCAACGGCTATATCCGACGCAATCCGTTATCCGACGCAAGCTGTTACTCGTAACGGACGAAGACCATTATGGATGATCACGCCGGCAGCCGTTACAGACCGTTGCGACAATTAAAGCTGTTAATGAAGCAATCAATGAGCTAATCAAAGCTCCCAAAGACTATAAAGCTAGAGCTGAATCCTCATTTCAGGGGGACCGAACATCGAATATCCGGCGATTAACAACCGAAGCAATATTCAAGAACACCTGAAGTGAAGAACCATTATTCTAAGTATCGCTCTCGACGCACGACAACAGCCTCGACCAGCAGTTCACACTTTGTTTCGTACACGACAAACACCTATTTTTACATTCAAACACTTGTACTTTACATTTCGAAGCATTTCCTTCATTTGTATTGTAATCACTGTACGATCGTCACCAGTATCCAAGGACATCGCCCCTGATTGGCGACCATAGTGCAGCGACGACAGCCCCTGTCGTCCGCAGGTTTTTTCCTCGATTGAGGTTTTTCCTGCGTCATCAAATCCCTTGTTTCTTTATTTTATTTATCGTCGCACGTCTCGTCGAAAGATTCTTTCTTTAGTTGTTTAAGTCCACATCGACCTTAAGTTGTCCTTTTGGTGCAATTTTTGGCATTAACAGTTTGGCGCCATCTGTGGGACTACATCTAGAGAAAATCCTCGACGAACGTGCATTCTACTAATAGTTTCTTGGAGTTTCTTCTATTTTCTGTTGCAGGAAAATGGCAGCCCCTGGAAATCCGCAGCAAGCCGTCGCTTAGATGTATCAGGAGCTCGAGGTTGCCATGAATCAACTCAATGCAATGGCAGAGCAGAATCGCAGAGCAGCTGAAGAGATCGCGCGACTAAGGAATCCTTTTGGACCTAGAATGGTCCTAGACCATTCATCCAGAATCCAGGTCCGGGACTAGGCCCGTCCGCGCAGAATCAGCATCCAGGTCCATTCAGGCAGAATCAGCAGCCGGGTCCGTTCATTCCGAATCCCCAGTCTGGGCAGATTCCCCCTCTGCACATCCGACCACCACGCTTGAACAATGGATCCCAACCATTGCAAGGTGGCTCCCAGCCGTTTCAGAATGAATCCCAGCCGTTTTCCCAGCCGTTACAAAGTGGTCTGCAACCTTTCCAGCAAGGATCGCAACTTTTCCAGCAAGGATCGCAATCTTTCCAGCAGAGATCGCAGCCATTTCAGCAGGGACCACAATCGTTTCAGAATGGCCCGCAACAATTCCACTATGGGTCGCAGCCATATTTTGTCCCGTTCAACGGAGACACCAATGGTTCGTCGCATGGTAATGACACTAGTCCAGGGACCAATCCCTCGACAGGGGCAAATCCTGATCTTAACGATCCCGTCGCCCAGCGTTTGAAGATGTCAGAAGACCAAACTGAGTGCGTCCTGTCCTTGCTCGCCAAGTTGCCTGGGGCAGCCATGCCTGTCGACGTCGAGCCTCGCTCGGGGTATCAGGCGTCGCCCTTCATCGACGAGATCGCCACCGTCGAGGTCCCAAAGAAGTATAACATTCCTGCCTTCACTCCCAAGTATTCGGGTGTGACCGATCCAACCGAGCATGTCACGCAGTATAAGCAGCTCATGTGGACAATCTCGATTCCGCACATGTACCAGGAAGTATGCATGTGCAAGAGTTTCGGGGCGACTCTCACTGGTCCTGCTCTCCAGTGGTTGATCAATCTCAAACCCAAATCTATCGGGTCGTTCGCCGAATTGGTCAACCAATTCTCCCGGCAATTCGCCAGCAGTCGTAAGATGGAAAAGCAGACTAGTGATCTGTACTATGTCGTGCAGAAGACCAATGAGTCTATTCGAAGTTATTTCAATAGATTCAATGCCGAAATGATCAGTATCCGCAATTGTGACATCAAAACTGCGATCGAAGCCTATAAGCGTGGTCTAGACGATAGTTCAGGTCTATATATCGATCTGACCAAGTATCCCCCAGAGACTTTCGAAGACGTCCGAGCTCGAACCTTAGCATACATGAGGGTCGAAGACGACGCAGCCTTTCTTCGCAAGCACACTGACGACAAGAAGTCGTTAGGCGTCAGAAAACCGGAATTCAAGGCCAAAGCTGTTTCCAGAATCGAGCCCGCGCGCCAAATTTCAAATGTTCGTTTCAAGACGAAAGCAGAGGCCAAGACCGCGGCTAAATTTCCTCGATACCCCAAGATATCCTCTTACGGATTCAAAGGGTCCGCAAAAGACTTAGTCGAAGCTCTTAAGTCCGTCCAAGCGACCATTCGATGGCCAAAGAAGTCCGACCTGGATGGTGCTAAGAAAGATAAATCAAAGTGGTGCGACTTCCACGTCGATCATGGTCACGCGACAGACGATTGCATTGCGCTGAAGAAGGAGCTAGCATATCACTTCCCAAAAGGAAATCTCAAAGATATCATCGACGATGACGCTACTCCAGCTAGTAACCATCGACCGTCGACCCCCGAGCATACAAAAGTCGTCAATTGCATCACCGGTGGTTCAGACATGTATGGTCGGACATACTCCACAGTCAGGCGCCTTTGACAGGTTCGTTCTTCTAAAATTATATCTTTTCCACAGGGATAAGTCTACTATGGTGCCCTGTCGCACGACAATATCTCATCAGATCGCAGTGTCATCCTGTCATTTAAAACCTATCTTTCCTCTGAAAAGAATAAGATAATAAATGACAGGGGGGCAATATCCCACTAAAAAGAGAATCTAACGGTATGTTCCTAAATCTTTTTCATACAATTTTTTCTCACAACTGACTTAAGCATCGGAAGGTCGTTGGTTAGCCAACAACCAACCCTTAACATCGTTTTACCGCAGAATCGCACGACAGTTTATCGCAGGATCGCACGACAGTAGTCATTAAGTCTACAATATGACTTTAAATTCATAAGGTCGCACGATATAAACGACCAAATCTATGATTTGATCATCCTTTACAGGGACATACGATTCAAATTAATCACACGACTTAGCCGTACGATTGCGAGGTCTAACGATCACATGATCTAAGCCTCTTAACTTGGACTTAGTCGTACGATTGTGAGGTCTAACGATCTCATGATCTAAGCCTCTTAACTTGGAAAAATTTCATACTCCGAATGTATGCTTTAGTCGCATGTGCTTATGTTTATACACACGATTTAAAAGTCTTATGGCTTACGTACCAGTTATTGTGTTACAATGAATGCCTTAGTCGCATGATTCCCAGATTTAATTTCATAATTGATATGGAATTTGTTTACCAAATATATAAAACGCAAGTTCAAACAAAAGTTCAAAGTTTCATTTACAAAACTGTCGGTTATATTCAAAAGAACTCGACCACCGACGGTCGAGTATACAAAGTTAAAATGGTTCGACCACCAACGGTCGAGACATGAAAAGACATAGCATTTCCTAAACCTAGAGAAAAACGTCGATGGCAAGCTCTGCCCAAAAGTCCCGACCTTCGAAGCCCTGCCAATCCCGAAGAACTGATGCAAGGATCAAACGAGTATATTAGGAGTGGTCTTCCAACTCCTTACGCCTCGACATTCTGAGAATATGGCTCTAAAGATTAATGTTAAGGTTGGAGGAAGGAATATATCCTTCTCAACGATCGACCTCCACTCCAGCATTTCCTCTACCTTCACATATTCAATGAGAGGAAACAGAAGCATCTGCAAATTACAAAAGAAACATACTAAATGCTCAGCGAAAGAACTTCGATAACACAAGTTTTGAAAGAAAAACTTACAAAGAACGCCAGTTCGGCTAAACACAGTCCAATCTCTTCAACATAGATTCTTCGAAAACGCTCCTTAAAAGATAAGAGCTGATATTTCCCCAGATGCGGAAGTGACTCTGCCCTGACGAGGACATAGTCAATCAGGAGGGTTGACGACAATGCAAAGTTGTTCGTCGCCATAAACTCTCCCTCATTCTCTCCCGTCTTTACACCCTTGCCCCTGGCGGCTGACGAAAGGGTCGACGAGGATGTAGAGAACATCGTCGCCAGTTGCGCAGTATGAAACATCGTCGCCAGTTGCGCAGTATGAAGCACCGTCGCCAGTTGCGCAGTATGAAACATCGTCGCCAGTTGCGCAATATGAGACATCGTCGCCAGTTGTGCAGTATCAATCCAATCCAATCATTGTCCGTATCCAGCACATACCTCGTCTTCCATTTGCGATCATCGACAGCAGTGTTCAAAACTAAGGTACAATCACCCTTAAGTCCTGAAAGTAAACTATAACGACGATATTGATCGGTCGTGACTTTATACGCCACTCCCAGTGCGAGGTAAGTCGCTCGATGATCAGGATAACTCGCCAGAACTGGGGCATCGGTTGCCTCGGTGAAAGATCGAATTCACGCATGAACACTTCGACCAAAGGCGAATACGGCCAGTGGAAGCCCATCTTAAACAGGTACTCATATATCACGGCATATCCATCAGGACACATCTCCGGTCGAACCTCGCCAACCTTGCTTATGGTAATACACATGAGAATCTTCGCTAGACTTCCAAAGTCGTCAAAATCTTTTTCATTTCTAATAGCATCTCTGGACTCCGTCGACATTCAGCTAGTAAGCACGATCGTATGTCAGCATGACGTCACGACCTCGTTCCCCTTTTTAACTTCTCGTTCAGTTAGAGGCAAACCAGCCCAGTTACAAGGCGGTCAAGGTAATTTTTTCTGACCCTTGCTCTATTTTTTACGCGTCTGATTGACAAAATTTAAACTCGATATTGCCATCCTTCTTTCAAATTTTGGGGGCAAACTATTTGGGCAAAAATTCACGTCGTACGACCACGACCAGAAAAGGTAAGACGCGCGTCATGAAAGACATCTTGGATTAATATAAGGTCCCGACCAACACCCGCAGAACGTCCGTCGTCTGTCGTAAAAGGTAAGTCGAGAGTTTCCTAGGACGTACGACCATAGCGACGCCCGTCCTGCATAACTGTCGCATCGAGCCATACATCTTCGACCAAAACTAACGTTAACCATGACTATTACGTTTTGTTAAGTGTTTAATGCAGGAGTCAAGGATATTAAAGGAGCAACGGCTATATCTGACGTAATCCGTTATCCGACGCAAGCTGTTACTCGTAACGGACGAAGACCATTATGGATGATCACGCTGGCAGCCGTTACAGACCGTTGCGACAATTAAAGCTGTTAATGAAGCAATCAATGAGCTAATCAAAGCTCCCAATGACTATAAAGCTAGAGCCGAATCCTTATTTCAGGGGGACCGAACATCGAATATCCGGCGATTAACAACCGAAGCAATATTCAAGAACACCTGAAGTGAAGAACCATTATTCTAAGTATCGCTCTCGACGCACGACAACAGCCCTCGACCAGCAGTTCACACTTTGTTTCGTACACGACAAACACCTATTTTTACATTCAAACACTTGTACTTTACATTTCGAAGCATTTCCTTTATTTGTATTGTAATCACTGTACGATCGACACCAGTATCCAAGGACATCGCCCCTGATTGGCGACCATAGTGCAGCGACGACAGCCCCTGTCGTCCGCAGGTTTTTTCCTCGATTGAGGTTTTTCCTGCGTCATCAAATCCCTTGTTTCTTTATTTTATTTATCGTCGCACGTCTCGTCGAAAGATTCTTTCTTTAGTTGTTTAAGTCCACATCGACCTTAAGTTGTCCCTTTGGTGCGATTTTTGGCATTAACAGTACCTGGTAAGAAAACATTATATTGAAACGATTAGGCCAACGCCTAGTGAGAACATTTGTTTCCACAATAATATTTGCAAAATCAATGTAAACACGTTATAACCAACCTGATTACCCTTTTCTTACCATACGTGTAACTCTTTTCCGTTAACACAATTTTACCTAAGTCCATGAATATGACTGACACACATTCCATCATCATATCATGTCTCAGAGCCATACTACGAATCTTCACTGATTCTAGATTGTGCTCTTAATCCGGAAATCACAATATACACATGCCCATTTCCGTTCATATCTAAGAAATAACAATATACACATGCCTATTTCTTAGAAAGGAAGTAGAGATTACAATATACACATGCCAATCTCTTTCTTTCCTTAGAAATCAGGAATTACGTTTATTCCATGATTTCTTACACACATCAGAATAATGATTAATCTTCATCTATTCTACGTGTACATAACCATTAGTGCCTATGGATCCATTACACTTTACTAACGTATATGCATAACAACATATCACACCACATCTCATATCATATTCTTAACTCTGAGAATACTAGATAACCTATCGTATTTTCATCCTCAAATGCCCCCCTTCGGCGACTTAGCACGGGGGTTCCGCTACCCGGTTAGCGGATGGGGTCAAGGGGCAACGCCCTTGCGAGGTCTGGGGGCAACGCCCCTAGAAATATTTTTAGAAAACTTAACCAGACAAAACATCCGGAAACTGCATCCAGACATCAGAACCTAACATTCTCAATTTCTCAAAAGTGTCCGGACAACAGAGTTTCCGGATAACTTAAAATATCCGGACAACTGAACTTTCCGGATAACTACAACTCACCGGATACATGCATAATCCGGACAATACACTTTCCGGACCATCATCTAATCCGGACAACAACCGGAAACTAAAGCAACCCGGATACTATCCGGTAATTATTTTCATCTGGAAACTTACAAGAAAATCAAAACTTACCGGATACTTGTCGCGTCCGGAAACATTCATCACAGAGGTTTCCGGATACGTTATTTCGTCCGGATACCTCGATCTGCAGCTTAATAATTCGATTTAAACCTATGTATGTTCTATTAAGCTCATTCCAAACCATTCCATTCAGTTCATAAACAGTTTATACAACTATTTCAAGGTTTAATTTAACATATAAACACTGATTTATGCAAACAACAAATGAACTCACCTTTTTGTTGCAAAACACACTTTGCTGCACAAATCCAATCCCAATCTGTTGTTTAAGGTTCTGAAAACTTAACCAATAAACAGGTTCGTTCACAATCATATATCTACAACAGATTTTATCAAAAACCATGATCAATTCCTTACCAATTTGAAGCCAAAATCTTTCTTTCTTCCTTTTTCTCCTTTCTTCCCTTTTCTCTCTTTCTCTGGTTCTCTAAACCGACTCAAACCACAGGAATGAGATATTATCTCTATCTCAGTTCCTTTATCCAACACACACTTTCAACAATTGACTAAACACACCCTCAAGTTTCAATATTTCCAAAAGTAACATCACACTTTACTTTCTTGCATTTTAACCCCATTGAATTATAAAATTACAACATAATTCAAGGTTTAAACCAAAATACCATTAAATCCCAATTCTCACTAAAATAATATTATTGAAAATTCAGGATGTTACAGGAAGTCCTGTCCCAACCCCATCGACTGAAAATTAAGTTATTAGATGTTTTAAGTACATTTTAATCATGTTCACAATTAAACCAAAACTACCAAAATAACTTACAGTCTGCGTGTAAGCTGGCGGTGTGACGTACGACGACCCCGGCATTTCCGGCCTGTAATAGTCTGCGTCCGATAGGCCAAGGAAGTCCATGAACGACGACCCGCCTGCACCCGACATCCCGACCTGCGTGACATTGATCATTATTAGTCCCACAAATTTAGGAACTAACATATAACTATAATGGTTACTCAGTGTGACTTACACTCTCCGGGATTGACGAATAGGATGTGGTGACAAACGGTGGCATTTGGGATGTGTATCCCCCTGCACCCGACATCCCGACCTGCGTGACATTGATCATTATTAGTCCCACAAATTTAGGAACTAACATATAACTATAATGGTTACTGAGTGTGACTTACACTCTCCGGGATTGACGAATAGGATGTGGTGACAAACGGTGGCATTTGGGATGTGTATCCCCCTGCCCCCGACATCCCGACATCCCGACCTGCGTGACATTGATCATTATTAGTCCCACAAATTTAGGAACTAACATATAACTATAATGGTTACTCAGTGTGACTTACACTCTCCGGGATTGACGAATAGGATGTGGTGCCAAACGTCGCATGTGCCCCCTGTCCGAACGGAGCGGGGATCGGCGTCGTACTCGACAGCTAAAACAAATTTAGAACGTAATATTAATATACAAACTAAAAGATCGTGGCCGACAAATTAAGTTAAACACAAACATGAACAGCGCGAAACTGTCTGACGAATACCTCCAGATGGTTTAAACGTGTGTTTTGGGGCCCGTGGACGTAGTCCCACAGATCATCATGACTGCCCCGAACTGGCCCGTAGACGTGTGTTGGGTCTTGATGGGAGTAGGAAGGGGCCGCCTCATATGGATCGAAAGGGGGCGGCTGATATCGATCGGAAGGGGGCGACTGGTATCGATCGGAAGGGGGCCTCGCGTCGTCTTCCTCATCTTCGTCAGATGAGGAACCAGACCCAGATGGGGAAGGAGAGGGACGTCAAACCCTTGCCGCCTCTCTGTCAATAAAGGCCATGCTGTTTCTGTACCAAGGCGTGTCCCTCTCGTAGGCAGTAGGAACAAGGACCTCGAAAGGCGTAAGCGGCGGCTAAATATATGGTAAAACACAAAAAAATTAATAAGCGGGACTAACGTAGGCAACATTGTAAACATAGTAAAAGAACTTACATGTCTAGATTAGCTGAAGAACTCAAGCCAAGTCTGCCTATTTAGGGAAAGACCCCGGTCCCAACGGGTTCCCCTATGTAATCTGTCGGTGCGCTTGTTGAAATATTGAACGGCTGCGGGAAACATCTCCAAGATCCATATCTGGAATTACACAAGAAGAGCAAGTACGTAAAAAGGAAAGTCAAACAGTTTGTATGTATTATTATTTATGTTATACTACGTATCTAACCTTTAAGGCGTATGTAAATCCATAAAGATTCATCTTGGCAAGTCGATCGGGGCGTCTGGCAATGGCTCGGTGCAAAATAGTGTAGCTATGTGTCCAGATGTGGCTACCCCACTGGTACCTGTTAAACAAATCCAAGTCCTCGACGGCCCTAAGGACCGTCTCGGAATCAGTCTGGCTCAACTCACGGCCCATGAAGCCCATATCCACGATCGCCACCAAGCATACACGGACAGCATCCTGGTCGCTTAGGGCCCTAAGGCCATGTTTCATCGTCTCCACGACTGTCTTCAACTTCAAACGAGATGCCGACACACCCCAAACCCTACGAATGAAGGAAATGTATGCTAAGGGAGGAAGGGGGGAGCCTCTCCAAAAAGTAGTCCTGTAATTAGACAGAACTCACGACGCCCAAACCGCAATTGATGCCCGAAGAAATCAAAATACATCTCCTCCGGATCACCATTGGAGACCTCGACCTCTAACTATAGAAACATGTGGACTAGCGTGGGGTCGCCACCAGGGTAAGTCAGATCCATCCATGGACCGAAAGGTGTCCCTCCAAAGATGTCCTCAAGGGTAGCTGCGCGATCACCTAATTCCACGAAGCGGTCTCTCAACTCCACCATGTAGCCAACGCGACACTTTAACGTCAAGTCGATGTGAAAGAAATCCCTCTACATAGTTATTCACGGGTGTTATAGTTAGTGTTATATATAGATGTTTTTGCTTGTTTGGTTTATTGTGTTGATAATTATTCGTTTGTTTTAGTTTTAGAAAAGAAACCACTCAATCTATTGGACTTCCAGGTAGCAGGGGAATCACAAGGATTGCTTAAATCCCCACATACCTTAGGGCTATTTACACCCGTTTGACAAAATCCAAATAGATATGTTGCGGTTTATTTTATTTCAATATATAATAGTGTTATATATAGATGCTTTTGGCAAGAGGCCAAAATGAATTTGAGTGTGGCATGTGAAGCCAATTTAATATTCATACCATTTATTTACGGAAATTTGTTTATCACCAAAGTTAGGGGACCTAAGTTGTCATTCACCAAAGTTTAGGGACCTAAGTTGTCATTCACCAAAGTTTAGGGACCTAAGTTGTCATTCATCAAAGTTTAGGGACCTAAGTTGTCATTCACTAAAGTTTAGGGACCTAAGTTGTCACTCTTAACATCTTTTTTTTATAAAACACTCTCAACATTTATTTTTATAAAAAACACTCATTTTTTTATAAAAAAACACACTCTTAACAATTATTTTTATAAAATACACTCTAACATTTATTTTTATAAAAAACACTTTAACATCTTTTTTTTTTATAAAAAAACACACTCTTAAAATCTTTTTTTATAAAAAACACTCTTAACAATTATTTTTATAAAAAACACTTTAACATTTTTTTTATATAAAAAACACACTCTTAACATCTTTTTTTTATAAAAAACACTCTTCACATCTTTTTTTTTATAAAAAACACTCTTAACATCTTTTTTTTATAAAAAACACTTATCTTTTTTATTAAAAAAAACACTAACATATATTTTTATAAAAAATACTCTAACATCTTTTAAAAAAAACCACTATAACATCTTTTAAAAAAACTCTAACATCTATAATAAAGACAACATTATAACATACAAATAACACATTCAAACATACAACAAACTTAAAAACACTCTAACAACATACATATCATATATTTTAAAATTTAAAATAACAACATACAAGAAAAGTACAAGAAACTTAAGAAAAACTTACCAAACGAGTAACACGAGCCATCTTCAAACAAACCGAGCGCGTATTCCACACGACAAATTGAGAGAGTTTGGGAGAGAATTTTTTAATAAAAGTGGTAGGAAATAAGGCCCCCCCCCCACCCTCTCTCTTATAGCGATAGCGGCCGAATTAAAAAAGTGGTTGGGGGGTTTGATGCATTAAAGAAATTAGGGTTTCAACCCTGTGTCGACACGTGACACCGACATACCACGATCGCGGGGTACCTCCGCGGGCAGGGACCAAAAGCGTACCGCGGGCATAGTTGAGGGGCTCCGCGGGACTTTTGGCCAAAGAGTCGTGACACGTGGGTGTGGGCCCGCGATTGCGGGGCCCACCGCGGAAAATTTGGGCATTTTGGTAAAGTGGCTGAGATTTTGGGTATTTTGGTATGTCAGGGTCAAACTCTGGGTATTTTAATTAAATTCCCATATATATATATAAATGGAGTCATTGAGTTTATTTCTACACGAATGTTGAAACCAACCAATATTACTTGAAATAATTAGCCCAAAAAACAAAAGTGATGTAAGGATTTAGACATCGTTTGGCAAAAATAAGCTAATATATAAGTTAAGTTATAAGCTAGCTTATTGATAAGCTACTTGAAGTAACTTACAAGGATTTATGACTTTTTCTAATTATACACTCATTAATATTGATTATTATTTATTAACTATTAATTATAAATATTAGTTATACATTGATGTTATTTTTTAATTATTTAGAATCATTGTTAATCATATCAACTACTTTTATATTATTATTCTTCTAATATTACTCAATATATATTTTAGTTATTAATTACTATTATTTTTTATATTTTATTCAGTTATTTATTTTTATGTTATTTAATATCATAAGTTAATGTAAGTTTTTTTCTTCAATTTGTTTTAACAAAGTCAAAATTTATAGTATATATAAAATAATAAATTTTAAACGTAGTTAACATATTATATTATTTAATGTTATTATCTTGTTTGTATTAATTAAGATATTATATTATTATAAACTTGTTTTAATTATATTATGAAATATTCTAATTGATTATTTTTTCAAGATGTATGACGAGTGTCGAGACCGTCAAATAATAAGTTGTTATAACTGTCCCAAATCACAATATAAATTGTAATAGTGGTAAGTCAGGTCGAATCCACAGGGATTGGTCGTGACAATTATTTTACTTCAACACGTTAAGTACAAAAGGGGGGGGGGGGTTGGATTTGATTAACTAAACTAACATACGACTAAAATTAATTATAAGCAGTGAAATAAAACGAAACCCAACAATAGTCCACTTCAAGTAATGATGCAAAACATTATCATCGATTCCTAACGGTGTAAAATGCTAAAACAAGCCCAAATTGGCCATGGTTATCAACAAGCTTTGATAACCTCGATTTTCCCTTATTAAACATTGATTAAACAAGCTCTAAACCAAATCTTAATCACAAATAAGAGTTTAAATAAGCTCTTAAACCCCTAGATGCAATTAGCTTTATCGAAAGAGGAAAATATCAATTCAAAGCAATAAGCTCATAAGCTCGGCTTACTAGATCTTTGATTGCAAGATTTCAAAAACCCATTTCGAAAACCTTACCGCAATCAAGTGGGTTCTTGTGCTACTTTATCAAAATCCCAAGACAATTACGTATCTTAGGTTTCTAACTAGCTATTTTCCAAGAGAAAATCAACTAATTAATCAAGTTAATCGATAATTCAAATGAAAGTGACATTTATATAGAAATCAAGCAATTAAACTTGTTCACAACATCTTACATAGAAATCTCAAATGAAAATGCATCAAAACCTAAAGCTTAACTATTGTTGGAATAAAAAACTAGGGTTACAACTAAAAAGAAATTACCAAAGGAATTGACAAGAAATTGCTCCCAAATCGATCTCTTTGCTTCTCCCTCTTCCAAATCGTCTTCTCAATTGGTTCCCCCCAAAAACGACAGTTTTTAGATGGGTTTTATACCCTTTTTGCAAGAAACCGTCCTAAAATCGAAAATCCCAAAATTGGCCCCTAAAAAATGTCGAGCGCGGCTGCTGGCGCAGGTACGGTCGCCCGAGAATGCGCGCGAGGCACTGGACAGAGGTTGGCGCGAGTTGTGGCGTCGGTGTGGTCGCCGGAAAACTCGTGTCGGTGGGTTTTTCCGGTTCTTGCGGTTGTTTGACGCTGCTGTGTGCGAAAGAGGAGAACACGCTGACCCCTTTTTTGCTTTTTCCTTCTTGGGCTGCTTCATCTGTAACGTCCCAAAAACATAATCTTGCTATACCATAAAAAATAAGCATTCGAATTACATAATAATTCTGTCTTTACACCATTCATAAATCATACTAAACAAAATTGACAGCGGAAGTCTCTATTCCACAGCCGAGAGCTCTATCTAAAGGTAATAAGCAAAATCAGGAGTCGCTCTAATCTCCAAACCATCTCGTGCCATCTCCTAGTTCTTGCTAGAAGAACCTCTAACATGCCCACCTGAAAATGGTTTAGTTTTGAAAGCGAGGGTTAGACCAAAAGGTCTAGTGAATTCCCTCCAAGAACAACATGAACACAGTATAAAATCGTTTATATAAAAACATCATCGTAAACTTTAACATAACATCAGGCATGGTACTACACTGTATATAGGATCACATAAACATTCCGCGATCGGGGCCCAATGGGCTATCCTCTCGCCCTCAACCGGAGCCTACGCAAACTCCCCTTCCTGGAGCTTACGCAGACCCCCCTTTCTACTCGAAATAGGAGGAAACGGATTCCAACCTACCAGTCTGTCGTAAACATCCAAGGGGTCATCAGACCCCGAGGATCTATCTCTGATCCTACATGTAGACCGACTCCACATAGCACATCATTCATTTCATAAAACATGTACCTTTAAAACCTTAATAAATCGTCATTCATAGTTCATCAAGTACAATACATTTTCTCAAGTAAAATAGGTACTTCATGGAAACATGCGTAACGGTTATAACATTTCATGCTCGTAATCGAAACCATAATCAGTCAAAATCATTTAACACTTTAAGTCGTAAAAAGGGTTTAGGGAACTCACCTGATTGCACTTCCTTCCTAACCTCGAGCCTCGTTCTCGCTCGCACACCTAATAATTTAGTTTGTAAAATAATTAGATGCGACTAATTTTCAATCCTAACCTTCTTTCCAATTTAGTTCTAAAAGTAGCCAGTTGGGTTCCTAATTAAAAGGTTTACAGTTTGGTAAACTGGCCCAAACACAAGAGATGGGCTTAAGCTTTCCTTAGTACACTCGACCCAATCGAACTCGGCCCAAACAACAGGAAAGAGTCCCGGTATGGTTCGACTCCCGGTATTCGACTCCCGGTACCCCGACTCCCGGTATCCCGACTCCCGGTACAACATTCCTAATACCGGTACTTTGAACAAAATGCGGGACTCCACAACTATCGGTATACAAGTCCCGATACTTTACGAACACAACAATACCCCACGCCTTAAATGTTCGTCCCACCCAATCGGTATTAAGCAGATTTTTCTTGTAACAATCCTTGCTCGCTTATGCGATTCCTCTACCATACCACAATTACAACAAGGGTTTTCAAGGAGGAGATTAACTTTATTAGCTAAGCAATCTTCATCAAGAATTTACCCAGTTGATTTTAAATTGATTCATACCACTTGAATAAAGAACAAGATGAAAAGGATTGATTATCCACTTCTATACAAGTTTTAAGCTACAGGAGTAAGAAATGGATTTCTTACCTAAATGAAGAATCCTTCCCAAGAAGCTGCCAACCCTTTACTATCGATCACTTCCTGCTACTTCTCCTCAACCACCAACAATTGGAATCAGGAATAAAACACTGAAACCCTAGGGAAATGGGTCTATTTATATTTCCTGCACTTTACAATATAGTCCTTGGATACAACTTTCTTTCTTCCCACTATGACACTAAACTTCCAAGTCTTTCAAAATTTGGGTTATTACAACACTCCCCCTTAAAAGAATTCCGTCCCCGGAATTCCTCATTGGAAAAGATGCGGGTACCTCGCCCACACTAAAACTGACACTTCCCTGAAGTAAAGCCACATTCTAACTCAGTCAACAACCTCACTAAATTCGAAACCTGGAATAATGGGTGTATTCCTTTCAGTTTTTACGGTACTCTAACTCGTAGGCTACGGTTCCTATTCGATCGGGCTTAACGATAGAAGATTAAATACGGCTTCTCAAGCATCTTTACTTCCCTTAAGGAGGAACCTGGCGGAATCCCCCGCTACAACATGAGATCCAATTACTCAGAAACAGTCACTCACTTGACATCTTGGCACAAGGCCAACCTTGTACGTCCCGACAACCCACAACCCCGAGTTCCTTCATCAAATCACAACTCACTACCCTGCACCACCTAACAATCGTCTATGCTGATAACATTTCCTTTTCCTCGGACCACCTAGACCACAGTTCTTCACTCATCCCTCACATTCTCACTACTTCACCACCCCATACTTAAACGTAACTAAGAGTAGCGACCTCCAAACCCATCGTTGGATCGTTCACCTACTCGAATTAAATTTTTCCTGAAACACATCAATTCCTCCCGGATTGCCACGTTCGTTTATTCCTATAAAACGTAACTCCGGTTATCCTCACTCCACTGGGAGGAGTAACCATGGTCACACCATACCATTCTCACTAGCTTAATCACTGCACGACCAATTCGTTTAAACACTTCTCACAAAGTCACTAACTTAATTCATTCGATTGTCTTATCCACTCCTTTTCTGCACAACCTCGTACCCAATTCCCCTCCTCAATACTCTTTCCAACGGCTCGCACACTTATAGATGACAATCTACACAACACAGCACCTTTCGGCGTTACTGACAAGTTTACTACTTCCAATTTACTCACTTATTCCGACATGTTATCTTCACCTCCCCACGTTAGCGTGGAGCATTTCCCATCGAACATTACTTGCCCCTCTCTCCCGACCTTTCCACATGCTGGTATCGCTTTCTCATTACTCACATAACCAAACAGTTGCACCAAGTTCTTGTCTTAAGGCATTCAACCAAGCCGTCTTGAAACGAGACCAGTGTTCGACGTCACTACCCATTCTTTAAATCTCCAACTTTTACCTTCTCAGACATTTATCTCACACATAAGCAACAAATTCACATTCTTTAAGGATTTCACATCAATCCCACCACATTCTGACTAACACAACCCTCATCCTCTCTAAACTTCCAATGACCCCAAAGTGCGTTCCTTAGTAACGTCCCCTATTCACTCTAAATAATCCACCCCCTTGGATTCCCTATTACAAACGGATCTATGAATTCAGGAACACCCCGGAACTCGGGTTCCACAATTCTTTCGACTAACCACCATGATCATAAAATCAGACAGATATATATATATATATACCGTCATCCTGGCTTTCTTACTTAGATTTACCTTAAATAATTCTTTAACAATCAGTGTGTTAATCTCAATAACACTTCCCCAAAAAAATTGTAACACATCCTGTAATAACAAATGAACGTCATTACTTAACAAATCTATAAAATTTTAATCAACCAACCAAAGGCTTATACCTCTATCATGACATTTCAAATCAACCAACGATCATACTACTACTCCGACCCACAATCATCATCATGTCATTCCTTAAACATAAGCAAAATTTCCAACTATTTTCTTCTAGGATCATTCCCTCACGCATAAGGAACAATTTTCATTCTTTAACGATGTCTCATCTACTATACTACAGCTTGACTAATCTATTCATCATCTTCTTTAAACTTACTCTGCCTTCAAGAATATATATAACAACATTCGTAACCACAAAGCTTGGTCTCACAGTTGGGCAATCACCCAATTTTGCCCCGACATTCCATTTCGATAGCAGTCAAAATACACACCTACTTACAGCCACGTACTTCAACAACTGGGATTGCAAAACGTACACTCTATCCGAAATCCCAAAATGACTTCCTTCTAATCCTTCATCTTTCTAACATCGCCTTACTACATCACCGGCTGACACAAATATCTTGGCAATTGACGCTACTATTCATTCGTACATTCACCACTCCTATTATCACACTACCGACCAAGTATCTCATGGTCATTCGTACACAATTCACACTTTCCTTCATATTCTCCCGTATACTACAATCGAGTCTGTCTCTCTACTTAGTTCTCTCCCAACTTGTTGAACTATGACTCACGAGTTCACACTTAGCTCAAACACGAACATCCTAACTAGCTCTTTTATGACCCGAGTCCTTTCTTAGACACGGCACATTTTCTTACAGACTGGTTTAGTCTACACTCACTCCGCTTGTGTTACACACCTTGTCCTTCTAAGGACCCTCCTCGCCTCATAAATAGAACGCCTATTCAACAACAGTCTCTTACTAATTTAACACCTCTACAAGATATTCTATCAACTTACACTCATCTGGTTTGAGTCTTCGGCCTCGGCCAATATACACCGTTTCCGACTTCAACAACAAAAGACAACTCTTAACTACTTCCTTAACCTATCCTTTAACATGAGTTCCTTACGGGACCTATTCCTCCCTATACATCATAGTTAACTTTATAATCCGTCGCCCCCATTTCGAAACTTACTCATGTAACATCAATATTACAAGCTCCCCTCGAAACTCATGACCCACATCGTGGACCTTTCATTCCTGCCTCACAGCACTACTCATAAAGAGTTGCTAAAACCAATACCTTGAGGACTCCTAATCCTTCCTCCGGGCACCATCGCCCCTCGGCAACTGTGTTCTCAGTCATCGAGCAAAGGTACAGACCCTCATACACCTGACACTAAAATCCATTCCCGACTCTTCCAAGTTCCAACTCTCCTCTTAAACACATATACCAAAACTACATACGTTCTCCCCTGACTTGACCAACGCCTCTCCGCTCTCGGAGTTCTTCCTTAGCTTAAGACGTAATACTCTACGACCTAGTGGGTTCATAGCCTTCATGCATGACAATACAGTAAATAAATCCTTTTACACATTTTATCATTTTAAATAAACAACATTTAGAAACACTCGGGTACTCGTGACCCCATCACTCTTATAACTTCAAAACCCTGCACAACGATTCGAGAATCGTTGGCATGCATCTTCCCGTGAACCTCAATCTTGCTCAATCCGAACAATGTTATTACGATAGTAATATATTGCATGAAAATCTTTTCGTATGAGACCATTCTGAAAGAATTACCGACACAAAGTAAACCAGTCGGTTCTCACACTCAATTGTATGATATCAAGGGGTCAATAAGCATTTTGGTATAACTGAATTGCAGGTAACCATTTTCTTGACCATTTTTGTAACAATTTAACTTATCATTAAAAGTGTGGAATACTTTGCAAATCGTTAAGCCCAAAATTTCAATGTGCGACGTAACTAAAATCGCTTTTTCTTTAAACGTGTACTCGTACAAGCTGACTCATTTTGTTCAAAGTTGACAGTTATGTTTTTATTTTAAATCGTGAAAATTTCATGTTACATAAAAGAACGCTATGCATGAGACTCTATTTGCAATAGAAGGCTACTCACTCAACAAGGTCAACCGCTTACTCACGCAGCTTATCCTTGATACTCCACTAACGACCAAGGGTCGCCCCCTCGATCAAGCACTAACTTGATGTACATGCGTTCCACATCTCACTTACTCAACCATTTCACACTATTTTCGCTTTGATCGACTATCTCACTTTCTACCTCTACATGCTTTCAATTCACTATAAGTATCTGTAACATCCTGAATTTTCGTTATTATATTTTATTAAGAATTGGGAGGTATTTGTAATTGTTGTAACCTTGGGATTGTATGGAAGTTTTGTAATCCAAATAAGGTTAAAAATGCAAGAATGAAAGTTTTGGTGTATTTATTGTAATTAATGTAACTAGTGAGTATGTTATGTTATTTTGGAAATATAAGTATAGATAAGAGAAAGAAACCTGATTATCTCAGATTTAGTCTTGAGTCGGCAAAAAGATTTCAGAGAAAGAAAACAAAGAGAAAGAAGAAAAACAAGCATAGTTCATTGATTTGGTAAGTAAATTAATCCAGGCTTGTTAATAGATTTATTGTTGATGTTAGATTGTAATGAAATTGTGTTTTGGATAGATTTGCTGCATCATAATCAAAGTTAGAACAAAAGATTGAAGTTCTTACATTGTGCAGAAGTCGGTTTCGCAAAACATAAGGTGAGTCCATTCGATTCGTTGTATAAATCAATGTTTTTAAGTTGTACCAACCTTAATATAGCTGTATAAATTGATTGAGGACTGAATGGAATACATAGATTGAACTGGTTTTACAAATTAGGTCGATTTGTGGACTTGTTGAAATAAACTGTACGTAGTCCCGGTACATGATGAAAGTCCGGTACTTATGAGTCCCGGTAGTGCAAGTCCCGGTGGTGCAAGTCCCGGTAGTGCTAAGTCCCGGTACTTACGAGTTCCGGTGAAGTCCCGATTCTGTGGGGATACCGGGAGATGAGGATACCGGGAGTGGGAATACCGGGAGTTAGATAAAAGAGTCAGTTTGCAGACTTTGTAATAGATCCTGGATATGAACTTAAGAATGTAATAGTTAAGGTATCTAGAGACTTTGTATTACCTGTACCATTCTAGAAATTGAAAATGTTAGGTTTTGATGTTTGGAAGCAGATTCTAGATGTTTTGTCTGGTTAAGTTTCTAAAAAAATTCAAGGGGCGCTGCCCCCAGACCCCGCAAGGGCGTTGCCCCTTGACCCCATCCGCTAACCGAGTAGCGGAACCCCCGTGCTAAGTCGCCGAAGGGGGGCATTTGAGGATGAAGATATGATAGGTTATCTAGCATTCTTAGATTTGAGAATATGATATGAGCTGTAATATGTTGTTATGTATATACGCTAGTAAAGTGTAATGGATCCATAGGCACTAAAGTTCGGTAATCACATGGAATAGGCGTGTGGTATTACTCGTTTAATCGTTATTCCAGTGTGTGTGGGAAATCATGGAATAGGCGTGTGGTATTAATCGTTATTCCTGATTTCTAAGGAAGAGAGTGAGGTTGACATAAGTACTTGTAATCTTTGCTTCCTTACTGATAAATGGGCGTGTGTAATCGCGATTTATTGGTGGAGAGCATTGATCTAGAATCTTTGAAGATTCGTAGTGTGGCTCTGGGGTATGATATGCTGATGGATTTGTTGTCAGTCATAGTCATGGGAATGGATAAATTTGTGTAATGGAATAGAGTTATACGTGTGGTAAGAAAAGGAGTAACCAGGTTTGTTATAACTTGTTTACATTGATTTTGCAAATGTCATTATTGAAATGAATGTTCTCACTAGGCGTTGGCCTAATCGTTTCATATAATGTTTTCTTACCAGGTTCAGGCTCGGGCAAATAAAGGGTTGTGGGACGAGTGTTTTTGGAATAGCAGAAGTGGCATTTACCAAAGAGGAGATTTTTGAAGGATAGCTTAGATAACTCAATTAATCTGATTGTAGTGACATGATTAGATTGATAGGTTGTTCGAAAGTATCCTGTTTTGTAAATAGACTCTTGATGGTTAATTCCTTGCTATCTATATAAGTTGTAGTTTTATTTTCATAACCTGTTGTAACTTGAGGTTTAAATTGGCCCGGATTTTGGGGCGTTACAGTATCTTATCCCATTTATCCTGTCAATGAAAAGCTCGGCTAAAAGTCAGGGCTCCATCGATACTTTCAAGGTTTTGATACTGTTCTATCTTACCATCCCAACTGATCTATCCCATAATTTCCATAACTAGGACTCTCCCGAAACTGGAGTCTTACTCAAACTCAAACATTCATCCTCTCTGAATCCACGAAGAGCTACCTCTAGACGACACATAACATTCTTTACAACGTTTCTTCTCTACGATGTCTACATACATCACATCATAATGACTCTTACACGACACTTCCCCAAGCAATGGAGCTCGGTCTATCCCTCAGGGATCTTGCTGACCTATTCCTCAACGTTCTCCCAGCCATATCGCTAAACTGAAAGAAACCGATAGTTAATCCTTGCTAGACGTGACATAACAAATTTGCTATAAGTAAGGTATTGTAAGCACGCACACATACCTATAAGTTCGTAATTTACACTGGCCAGGTGCAATCCCAAACTTACCTTACACGTTTGTCCTTGGCACCTTATTCCTAAGCGCATTTATAGTGATCGTTCCTAGAGGCAATCCTATGTCTCGGCTGTGTTCCTCATCTTACAGTTTAAGTTTAGGCCCGAATGGTCACCTAAATCCCTTAAACTAAGGCTCTGATACCATTTGTAACGTCGCAAAAACATAATCATGCTATACCATAAAAAATAAGCATTCGAATTACATAATAATTCTGTCTTTACCCCATTCATAAATCATACTAAACAAAATTGACAGCGGAAGTCTGTATTCCACAGCCGAGAGCTCTATCTAAAGGTAATAAGCAAAATCAGGAGTCGCTCTAATCTCCAAACCAACTCGCGCCATCTCCTAGTTCTTGCTAGAAGAACCTCTAACATGCCCACCTGAAAATGGTTTAGTTTTGAAAGCGAGGGTTAGACCAAAAGGTCTAGTGAATTCCCTCCAAGAACAACATGAATACAGTATAAAATCGTTTATATAAAAACATCATCGTAAACTTTAACATAACATCAGGCATGGTACTACACTGTATATAGGATCACATAAACATTCTGCGATCGGGGCCCAATGGGCTATCCTCTCGCCCTCAACCGGAGCCTACGCAAACTCCCCTTCCCGGAGCTTAAGCAGACCCCCCTTTCTACTCGAAATAGGAGGAAACGGATTCCAACCTACCAGTCTGTCGTAAACATCCAAGGGGTCATCAGACCCCAAGGATCTATCTCTGATCCTACAGTGTAGACCGACTCCACATAGCACATCATTCATTTCATAAAACATGCACCTTTAAAACCTTAATAAATCGTCATTCACAGTTCATCAAGTACAATACATTTTCTCAAGTAAAATAGGTACTTCATGGAAACATGCGTAACGGTTATAACATTTCATGCTCGTAATTGAAACCATAATCAGTCAAAATCATTTAACACTTTAAGTCGTAAAAAGGGTTTAGGGAACTCACCTGATTGCACTTCCTTCCTAACCTCGAGCCTCGTTCTCGCTCGCACACCTAATAATTTAGTTTGTAAAATAATTAGATGCGACTAATTTTCAATCCTAACCTTCTTTCCAATTTAGTTCTAAAAGTAGCCAGTTGGGTTCCTAATTAAAAGGTTTACAGTTTGGTAAACTGGCCCAAACACAAGAGATGGGCTTAAGCTTTCCTTAGTACACTCGACCCAATCGAACTCGGCCCAAACAACAGGAAAGAGTCCCGGTATGGTTCGACTCCCGGTATTCGACTCCCGGTACCCGACTCTCGGTACCCCGACTCCCGGTACAACATTCCTAATATCGGTACTTTGAACAAACTGCGGGACTCCACAACTATCGGTATACATGTCCCGATACTTTACGAACACAACAATACCCCACGCCTTCAATGTTCGTCCCACCCAATCGGTATTAACCAGATTTTTCTTGTAACAATCCTTGCTCGCTTATGCGATTCCTCTACCAGACCACAATTACAACAAGGGTTTTCAAGGAGGAGATTAACTTTATTAGCTAAGCAGTCTTCATCAAGAATTTACCCAGTTGATTTTAAATTGATTCATACCACTTGAATAAAGAACAAGATGAAAAGGATTGATTATCCACTTCTATACAGGTTTTAAGCTACAGGAGTAAGAAATGGATTTCTTACCTAAATGAAGAATCCTTCCCAAGAAGCTGCCAACCCTTTACTATCGATCACTTCCTGCTACTTCTCCTCAGCCGCCAACAATTGGAATCAGGAATAAAACACTGAAACCCTAGGGAAATGGGTCTATTTATATTTCTTGCGCTTTACAATATAGTCCTTGGATACAACTTTCTTTCTTCCCACTATGACACTAAACTTCCAAGTCTTTAAAATTTTGGGTTATTACATCATCATTCCTGATTTACTTCTCTATTTTTTTTCTCTTGTGGGCCCGCCAACAACAACATAACCCATAACTTAATAATATATATTTCTTTTCTTTTGCTAGCACTTCACGACCACAAGAACCAAAATCAAAAGTATTTTTTTTCTTTCTTTTCATTTTTTTATTTACAAATAACAAAACAGTAAAACATAATTTAATAGGGGTATTTTAGGCATATCATTAACGCTAATTTTAGGGGATATTTGACGTAAAATATATATAAAAATCGCACTTATCAAATTCCCTCACACTTAAACCATTGTCCGTCCCGGAAATGAATTAAGTTAGCATGTAGTGATCGAAACGAATCAAACGAGAATGTTAACATACATAGCACGTAATGAACTCGAGATTTGCAACTTAGCATCAATTATAGCACATACCAATTAAAATAGACGTAAGCTAATCTCGAGAACTCTCACGAATGGGGTAATTAGAACAACACTCAATTCACTCTTGGGTTCAAAGTGTATCGCTCAAATCGTCTCTACACTAGCATATACCTACCATATTCTTAAAAAGTCTCTCACTCTCCACTACTAGGATAAATTACATGCAATTAAATCAAAAGGGCTTTTCGGGTGTAATGAACTAAGGCTTTGGGTAAGGTAGGAATATAATTTGGAAAAAAGTGACTAATGACCGTACACCAACGGAGAAATCGTCGTCTTTAAACTTGAAACTTTACTTCCTCAAAGGGCTTCATATCTATCAATTGAAGCACAATTCCCTTTGGATGATGATAGGGAATAAAGATGACTCGTTATAATCGACCACATTTTTTGACTGCACATTTTTTTTCATTGACTTTTCTTTTTTCTTTTTCTCTTTTTCTTCTCATTTTTTTCAATTTTTTTTCTTTCTCTTTCCCAACATATATGTTGTACTTTCGAGCACATAGGGATACCGAGACACTCCATTGGTGGTTAGTCGGGTGAGTCGCGTTTGGTTTGGTTTAAGATGTGGGTGGCAAAGAACATAGGTTAAGGCTCAAAGTGGTGTGCAAAATGGGTAATAATAACATAAGGGTAGGCTTAAGGCTAATTGGCTAAAATAAAAATGAGGAAACGATGGCCTTATCATATTTATTAGCATGTAAATATCATGTAATCTTAAGGAGAGACAAATCAAGTTCTAGAGATACACATCTAGGCATGACGTAATCACACAAGAAATGAATTCCAGACTAATTTAAAATGTTTAGTCTAATAGGCTCAAAGTCTCACGGTGTTAAAGCTAGTTCAAGAGATTAGCAAAGGTCTAACTTCAACCGGCATACTACCACTAATTGACTTTAAGTGCTATCAATCAAGTTCAATCATGCTATACATGCATCCAATCTCATTATTATCAACATTTAAGCTCATAAAAACATGCTAACACATCATCGAAACGGACAAAAATCTACATTTAAGCACATAATTTTTGCAAAAAATTGCAAAAAATTACCCCTAAAAACACTTATCTACCCAAATCATGCCCAACTCATGCAAACTCAAAAATGAAATCCCACCCCCACACTTAGACCATACATTGACCTCAATGTATTCAATTAAGCAAAGGACATTCAAAGCAATAAAAGGATAAGGGAAAACAGTAAACTCCCCTGATTTCGTGAATAGTCCTATAATGTATTGGTCCGTGAAGGTAGATGCGTCCATTTAGCTCCAAACTCCGGGGTGAATCCTGAAAATAACCAAGGGAAGCGCAAGAGTGAAAAAGGAGAATCTCACGAAACTAAAGTAAGTACGAAAAACAATAGAAAGCAAATAAACGAAAATCCATGGGTTGCCTCCCATGCAGCGCCTTTCTTTAACGTCTTTGGCTAGACGCTACCCACGCTATCCTGTATCCAGCAAGTCAATACCCCATACTTGCGTCTTCACGCGATGTTGGGGTGCCTTGAAATCTTTCCGGATCTCAAGCGTTGGTCCTTTGCTTTCTAATGTAATTTGACGTTTCAACTTCGCAAAGGTATCTTCATTCGGGTTCCCCTTCTCATCATCTACCTTCGGTTTTTCTAGTGTGGTGAAGGTTCTCCCAATGTCTACAAGTGCCTCCTCCTTTATTAGATCAAACAACGGTGTAGGAAAATGAGGAGTTACCACCATCGATTCCAACATATTCATATCTTCTCCCTTTTTATCGACATCTCGTGAAGTAGATAGGTTTGTGCTTTCCTTTTCAACCTCTTCCTCTAAGAAGATTTCCAGCCTCTTCTCGTTCATCGACCCCAACTATTCTTCAACTTGAGCCTCCAACCGACGTATTGCGGATTCGTGCTGGCTAATTTGCTTTTCCAAGTTCTGAAGGCTTGCTCTTGTTTCCTGTTGAAATGCTAATGTACTAAGGGCTAGTGACTTAACAATATCTTCAAGAGACATACCTGAGTCTTTGGAATAGCTTTGTGTCGTCGATGGTGTTGATTCATAGCTAGGATAAGAAGAGTCGTACCGGTTATAGTCATACTCGTTTAAGTATGGATGGGATTGCCATATTTGAGTGTAGGTGTTGGAGTATGGCTCGTACGGACTTTTATAATGGCTTGAAAATCCTCCATAAGAGTAGGCTTCCTCGGTGTGATATTGTGAAGTGGGGTACCGGTCGGTCGGATAAGCATTGTTAGTGTGCGCCCCACATCTTATCACTTGTTTTGGCTCTTTACAAACCAACTGTATCACAAGAGATGTTAGATCTGAAAGTTGTGTCTCAAGGGAAGAGATATTTACCTCGTTTGAGTCTCGTGCGTTGGTGGTATATCGTGACCCATAATGGTATGGATAGCTCGCCATGAAAAATACAAAAACACTTAAAAACTATTGGCGTTAGGTACACGATTAACTCGAATAAACAATAAAATTATAAACAAAATTAAATAAAAGAAAAACAAAGTGCAAAAGATAAATAACGATCACCGAAACCAATCCCCGACAACGGCGCCAAAAATTTGACGGGTGTCGAGACCGTCAAATAATAAGTTGTTCTAGTTGTCCCAAATCACAATATAAATTGTAATAGTGATAAGTCAGGTCGAATCCACAGGGATTGGTCATGACAATTATTTTACTTCAACACGTTAAGTACAAAAGGGGGGGTTGGATTTGATTAACTAAACTAACATACGACTAAAATTAATTATAAGCAGTGAAATAAAACGAAACCCAACAATAGTCCACTTCAAGTAATGATGCAAAACATTATCATCGATTCCTAACGGTGTAAAATGCTAAAACAAGCCCAAATTGGCCATGGTTATCAACAAGCTTTGATAACCTCGATTTTCCCTTATTAAACATTGATTAAACAAGCTCTGAACCAAATCTTAATCACAAATAAGAGTTTAAATAAGCTCTTAAACCCCAAGATGCAATTAGCTTTATCGAAAGAGGAAAATACCAATTCAAAGCAATAAGCTCATAAGCTCGGCTTACTAGAGCTTTGATTGCAAGATTTCAAAAACCCATTTCGAAAACCTTACCGCAATCAAGTGGGTTCTTGTGCTACTTTATCAAAATCCCAAGACAATTACGTATCTTAGGTTTCTAACTAGCTATTTTCCAAGAGAAAATCAACTAATTAATCAAGTTAATCGATAATTCAAATGAAAGTGACATTTATATAGAAATCAAGCAATTAAACTTGTTCACAACATCTTACATAGAAATCTCAAATGAAAATGCATCAAAACCTAAAGCTTAACTATTGTTGGAATGAAAAACTAGAGTTACAACTAAAAAGAAATTACCAAAGGAATTGACAAGAAATTGCTCCCAAATCGATCTCTTTGCTTCTCCCTCTTCCAAATCGTCTTCTCAATTGGTTCCCCCCAAAAACGATAGTTTTTAGATGGGTTTTATACCCTTTTTGCAAGAAACCGTCCCAAAATCGAAAATCCTAAAATTGGTCCCTAAAAAATGTCGGGCGCGGCTGCTGGCGCAAATACGGTCGCGCGAGATTGCGCGCGAGGCACTGGAAAGAGGTTGGTGCGAGTTGTGGCGCCGGTGTGGTCGCCGGAAAACTCGCGCCGGTGGGTTTTTCCGATTCTTGCGACTGTTTGACGCTGCTGTGTGCGAAAGAGGAGAACACGCTGACCCCTTTTTTGCTTTTTCCTTCTTGGGCTGCTTCATCATTCCTGATTTACTTCTCTATTTTTTTTCTCTTGTGGGCCCGCCAACAACAACATAACCCATAACTTAATAATATATATTTCTTTTCTTTTGCTAGTACTTCACGACTACAAGAACCAAAATCAAAAGTATTTTTTTTTCTTTCTTTTCATTTTTTTATTTACAAATAACAAAACAGTAAAACATAATTTAATAGGGGTATTTTAGGCATCTCATTAACGCTAATTTTATGGGATATTTGATGTAAAATATATATAAAAATCGCACTTATCAATAGGGGTGAGCAATACCGGATACCCGCCCTATTTCCATGGAACCGAAATCGGAACCGGAACCGGCGGTTCCTAGAAAAAAAGAACCGGAACCGGAACCGTTCCGTCGGTTATCATTTTTTTGGAACCGGTCCCGGAACCACTGGGAACCGGTTCCGGGTACCCGCTCACAACTTTTTATTTTATTTTTGAAGTCCTATTGGTACTCCTACAAAGGCTTGTTCATGTTCGTTCGTTTAACTTAACCGAACAAACGAACAAACACGAACAATAAACGAACAAAATTTTTGATGTTCGTGTTTGTTCATTTAAAAATCTGTTGTGTTCGTGTTCGTTAAAACATTAAACGAACATAACACAAACTAATGGTGCACCCATTTTCATAGGCACTCCTACTAAAATATTTGATTGTTCTCAAGCCACATGACTCAAGCCAAAGGGCTCAAGCATTAGGCCTAAAAAGGAGCTAACTCACAAGATAAGGAGCTAACTCACAAGATTGAGGAATGGCCAAGGGATTGAAGGAGATGGGGTCTATTTATAAGCTCAATGCAAGGCTTTGGAAGGTCTCTCCCAGCGATGTGGGATGGGATCTTAAGAAAACTATCAGACTCCTCACTCCTCATTTATCCCACATCGAAAATTCACTACAAATGAAAGTTGAGAAGCTTATATATAAGCAATACTAGGCACATAATCCATCAGTTGTTATTTCTAATTGTTTTTTTTTATAGAAAATGATTATAATTCTTTTTTATTATTAAAAATTATAAAATTATGGTGAGATTAAGATTAAATGTATATATATATATGTAAATATTAAATATATAATAAATATTAAATATGTAGATATTTTTTATTAAAATATACCGGGTACCCAGCGGTTCCGGTTATGGGTACCCAGCGATTCTGGGTACCTGGTCCCGGAACCGGTCTCGACGGGTACCCAGCGGGTAGCGGTTCTTAAAAATGAGAACCGGAACCGGACCCGGACCCAGCTTCAATCGGTTCCGTATTTTAGGAACCGGAACCAGTGACATCGGTTCCGGTTCCAGAACCGGCAGTTCCGGAGCGGTTCCGGTTCCAAAGACGGGTACCCAGTTCCGCTGCTCACCCCTACTTATCAATGTAATTTTTGGTTATTTACATATTTATGAGCTTGTTGTTTTCAAACGTGACTTAATGTATCAAAAAGCTTCACTCACCATGAGGCATGCATTCGTTTTATATATAGGGTGGAAAGGTATTTTAATGTATCAAACAATTTACCAAAAAATGTTGAAATTTCTACCAAGAATCCTAGCTTATCAAGCTGCAACGCACGTCTAGGCATGACAACGGGGTGGGTATGGGGCGGGGTTCCTCATCCCCGGCCCCGGCCCCTGTTTGTAATTATGTCCCCCGGCCCCGGGCGGGTACGGGGATTCCCAACCCGGCCCCGGTCAACACCCGGTCAAAGACCCGTCCCCGGTTTAGACCCGGTTCCCCGACCCGTTTTTATTATAAATTGTATTTTTAAAAATTATTTTAATATAAAAACACTAATTCTTGTTTTTCTTTTATTGAGACAAGGCAATGAGTCAAACATGTTTATCAAAAAGCTATCACTTTATAAATTAAATATGTAAAAAGAAAAACTGAAAAATATTCAAGTTGGATATGTGACGAATGATTAAATTTGTAAGCTACCCAGTTATGTTTTGTTTATAAAATAAATTAACTTTACATATTATTTAATAAATATATTAAACTAACTAGAAAATTTATAACTTATTCGGTAATATAACAAGAAGAGTAGAAGACTTTAATTATATATTTAATAAATATATAAAATATTTAATTTTTTTATTAATATATATACTGGGTCCGGGGCGGGTCAGGGGATGGTCAACCCGGCCCCGGTTTTCAACTAACGGGTTTCCCCGGCCCCGGTACCCGGTTTGGCGGGGAATCCCCGGCCCTGGTCCAACGAGTCTAACTAAATTTGAACCTTAGGGCCTGTTTACTAGCTGCTGACCGGGCTGACTCGGTCAGCACATCTGACCCGGTCAGCAGTCAGAGCGTTTACCAAGTTCTGGATCTGACTGAGATCTGACCGAGAAGCTGACTGTGATTTTACCGAGCCAGCACCAAAATCATGCTTACCCGGGTCAGATTTCGTTTCTACACACTTTGCCCTTTTTGCGATTAGGGTTTTCTACAGCCGATCGTTTTTTTTGCACAGCAAGGAGATAATATTATTAATAAGAGCTCACAATACAAACCAAAGCCACTCACCAAAACAAACAGTGGCCAATAAACCCACAAGAAAGCACCCGGTGGCTTTGGTTTGTATTTAATAAAAACCCACAAAATCATAATTTACTCAAAAATCAATATATTTTATTAAATATATATATATATATATATATATTTAATAAAAACCTACAAAAGTGCTCAGTGGAAGGAGAAGTCGTTAAAGTTTGCTTTTTTCTTCCCTTAAATGATTTGTAATAGAAATAATTACATTTAATTTAGAATATAATTATAAAAGAGTTAAAATGGTCATTTTTTGTCGGTAAGCACTTACCAAAAAAGACTTCGTAAACACTCTTACCCGGATAGCACTTACCGGGGACAGCACTCTTACCCGGACAGCACTTACCCAAAAAGAGTTGGTAAACGGCCCCTTAATTTCATTTATGGGCAGCTTAATTATTCTTTTGTCCAACGAGTCTAACTAAATTTGAACCTTAATTCCATACTTGAT
The DNA here is from genome assembly GCA_033807775.1 of Saussurea involucrata. Lineage (NCBI taxonomy): Eukaryota > Viridiplantae > Streptophyta > Magnoliopsida > Asterales > Asteraceae > Saussurea > Saussurea involucrata. The sequence continues at coordinate 222,610,439 of CM066320.1, forward strand.
ATTAGTAACTTGTTTTTATTCGCCCTATAAATGAATCTAGCTTGTGAACAGGCTGACCAACCTAAAATTTCGTTTAGTGATAAAATCCTATATATGTAAAATCACAATTAGTTGTCTCATTCGGTATACACAATATTCCTTCTAATTAATATATAATGCTTAACTTATATATAATACATGACATGAAGAAAAAAATAGTCTAAAAAATAGAGTATGGAAATTTCTTCTCAACAACCCAATCTTTGTTGTAAAGAGTTCATAGACCACGTCTACAATTTTTCAAGAAAAGAGATTATTAAATATCAATTATAAAAATTAAATAATTATAAATGGCCGATCGAGACCTTCCTATCCAAAGTTTTTTTTTTCTACATCATATCATTCATGTCTGCCCATTACTCCTACTCTTAACTAAGTTAGCCGGAACTCGTCCATTTCAATATTTGTTTAATTTTATAGCAGATTGGACGTGAACAACTCTAGTCCATATTAGAGATGGCCAAAAATCGGCCCCAGTCCCGCCTAAATCGGTTTCGGTTTCAAATAATGATCTCGTAACTGGTCCTAGCGTAACCGCTCCCGGACCTGACCCAAATACGAAACCCCGGTTAAGCTTTATAAATGATAACCTGTCCCAGTCCGAGTATCGAGCCGGGCTCAAAATGGTCCCACTTAATGTTTTTTTTTAAATTGATTTTTAACTTATAAAAAAAATACTTTTTAAAGAATTAGTCTAACAAATACGTTTTTATTATAAATGGGTCTGTCAAATGAACTAAAAAATAGTTATGTTTTAAAAAAAATACATTTTATTATAATTTGATCAATCAAATAACTAACAAATATGTTTTTATTTAAGTCTCTACTCTATAGTATAGATACATCTTGATGAGTAGTTGTCGTTTGATCTTTTTGCTGCTCCATGTGACCAAGACTCAGCATCTGTTTGAAAATCTTGCCTACCTTAATCGTCTTGGGTTAATTGGTTTCTAGTTAGGATTTGGAAAGTTTTGTGGAATCAAATTAATGATCTCGACACCCGAACAATGAATACGAGATCAATATAATTCGAATCACAATAATTAATGCCTCAAACAAAACCACTTGAAAGATACTCAATTCTAAGCATATGTATGTATGTATGTATGTATGTATGTATATGTATCAATTAAAGCAAAGGATTTAGGTGATTTTTAGGTATCACAGAGGCATCTCCATTGCTAATCTTTCATACTTGTATTTTAAATAATAGCTTAATTAGGTAGCTTAGCTAGATAGTGTGAAAATGGCCTCATGATATGATCAATACTTGTAAGACTTGGGCCATGTAGTAAAAGACCAGGAAGAACAAACAGATGGGATATCTTTGTCTATTTGGGCAATGGGTATGCTTCAAGACCTGCAAGCTACAAGTGGAGTGGGGATTAAGTTCTTACCTCTTTGAGACTAACATTCCAACCACTTTAATTAATTACTACAAATGCATATACAAGATAGAAATTAACTTCATAAAAAATTAACCTTCAACTGTCATTTTCAAATGAAGTTGATTTATTTTTGTTTGATTTCTTGAGAAAAATAATTAAGATGCTAGCTAGCTAGTTGTACGTACATAAAGAAAGCACCAACCAGCTTTTCTTCCTCCGATCCCTTTATAAATATTCAAATCCCAACCCAGTTCAATTAAAGCTATATATAGTACCAGTTATATATTTGACTTGATATTTATCCAAATATTTCCTTATCAACTAGTAAGTTTCAAGAATGTCTAAAGAAAACGCGATCAGCAGAAATGTTGTGGAGAAGAAAAACACTAGTAGTAGTCCAACAAGGAGAAATAAAGAGAAGCCATCAACTCAAAGCTTATTATCCAAACACTTGAAGAAAGTTTATCCTGTTGGGATTCACAAAACAAGCTCCCTTCTCTCCCTTTCTTTAACCCTTTCGAATAACTCGAGTGGCTCCTTCACAGATTCATCTTGTACCCTAGAGCAGACCATCTCATCTGCACTGCACCTCATTGCACCAACACCTGCTAGACGAGAGCAATCCAGCATCGTTCATGCTCCAGTTCCACAACCGAGTTTGGATCCCACCAGCTGTGAGGAAGGCTTGAGAAGATGCAATTGGATTACTAAAAGCAGTGGTAAGTATTATATATATAGTTGACACAATTTTCATCAACAAATTCCAGGAATCCAACTGTAGTGTATAGACATTGTTTTATTGCGAGTTTAATTTTGAATCTTAGAATTGGATGATAAACCCAAATGTGACATCATAGTGGCATACTTAATCTGTTATTAATTATAAGAGCATCATATCGATCTACTTCCAAACAAGCTAGGCAATATATAAAATGGCATGTGTTTTAACCAATTGGGTATGGAATCTATTCCTTTCTACCTACAAAATTAATGTTGATCAAGTATTAAATTCGAATTCAAAAGAGTAAACCGAGATGAATACAAATAGTCAACCGTGAGTCATGGAATCTATTAGTATTATACTTTCATTGTTGTGGATTCTATAATAATTTGGTGTTTGGTATATATGACAGAAACATAAAACCTAAGATACCAAACTTCTATTCCCAAGTCATGCCTCTTGATTAATCATGGGCAACAACTATAATATATATATATATATATATATATATATATATATGTTATATATCTAGTATTTTTCCTGCTACTCTAAGCATCCACTATATATATATATATATATACCATTTAAAATATGTCTCATTTTCTTCAGATAAAGTTTATGTACAATTCCATGATGAATGCTGGGGAGTTCCGGTGTATGATGACAAGTAAGCGATCCGTGGTTTCTGTAAATATTTTTTCAGGTTCTCATTTAAATTAAGTCAATATGTATTAAAGGGGAAACTTGTAACAACTTTGACACAGCCAACTGTTTGAGCTGCTCTCTTTGTGTGGAATGTTGATGGATTACAATTGGACTGAAATCCTAAAAAGGAAGAATCTTTTCAGGTAACAAAAACAATCAATGTTTCTTTAATTATGATACAGTACTATAATTAACAATCATTATGATTATGATATATACTTTTTTCTTTTTGTTTGTTTGTTTCATTAATCTAGAGAAGCATTTGCTGGATTTGAACCAAACATTGTTGCTAAGATGGGAGAGAACGATATCATGGAAATAGCCTCTAACAAGGACATCATGTTAGCCGAAAGTAGAGTCAGATCCGTTGTTGAAAATGCCAAATGCATCCTCAAGGTATAATTAACTTCATTATAAATCATATATATATATATATATATATATGATCATGAAACATCAAATAGGAAAACAAAATCCAAGTTAATTTTGGATTCAATTATATTGGTGCATGTTGCAGATTGCGAAAGCACATGGATCTTTTAGCGGATACATGTGGGGTTCTGTAAACTACAAACCAACCATTAACAGATGCAGACATCCAAGAAATGTACCTCTAAGAACACCAAAAGCAGAAGCCATTAGCAAGGACTTACTGAAACATGGGTTCCGATTGGTCGGACCAGTGATCGTGTATTCATTCATGCAAGCTGCTGGAATGAGCATTGACCATCTTGTTGACTGTTTTAGGTTTAGTGAATGTGTTAATCTTGCCGAAAGACCATGGAGGCATGTCTAACATATATCACGTATTTAAGGACTACTTTTAGGATATATATATATATATATATATATTTCTTTTAACATTATATTAAGTTTATATATTTTATTTACCGGTGGGAATGTATTTTAATTAATTAATTTGGTTTGTATTGGTGTACATGTATGTAATGTATGGGCATGGGAATGTGGGATTGCAGAATTTTAATTATATGAGAATATATATATATATATATATATACCTTTTTGTAATAAATTAATATTAATTTCAATCTTAGTCTCTGAGTTTGTGATGTTGGGTGCTGCATCAGTTTTAGCGTTGTTTTGGTTGCCTTTTTCTTAATTAGTTGTATATACAATACAACTTAATTATTCTTGCATTGCTTTGGAGAGACTTTTGGGTATTATATATATATATATGCTTGGTTGGTTGGTTGGTACTTTTTAGGTTATATAGTTTGGGCATTTGAACGGAGAATATCATCATACCTATTGTAACTAGCTTCCTTTTGGATTCTATATTTGGATATCAAATGATGAATTATGATTGAGTAGTTTACATATTAATTAGAATCAGGGTAGCTAGGGTCGATTGAACACGTTGACTGTGTAACATATTAATTTCGATTAATTCACTATATATCAATTAAGATCAATGGATTTAATTAGTTAAATTGTCCTAATTGTAATTGATGGTGTATTTATATGAATTGTTTTGTCAAAGCTATTGCCAGTTTTTATGCTTTAAGTCGTTTTTCATGAAAACAACATACTCATATATATAACTTATAATTTAGTGGCTCTCCCACCCATTTGCTACCAAAATTCACAACGCCATATAATATAATATTGTCTTCGTTACGAATTGAGATGCATGCGTATTAATTTGTTATGTTTTAATGTTTCGCAAATTAAAACAAAACAATTCATAACATCCACAATATTCTATTCTTTCTATTGGGTTCGAGCCAACTTCAAATGAGTTCTACCTTCATAATATCAAAAATAATATTTACTATGGGATTTCCTGCCACATACATATTTGATAATATTATTTATAAACAAATCCACCACAAGTGAAAAGAAAAAAAAAATGTAAAAAAGAAGCAATTAACTAAAACTCCAAACTCACCATCGATCTAAAGCCAACAATATTTACACAACATGCCCTCCCTACAAACCTCTAAACCCTAAACACCATCTTATTAAGCTCATATAACCCACCAGCCATGTCTGAATCCTATCTCTTATCTTCAAAACTGGCAAGAAGTCCCCAGCCTCTGTCTCTGCCTCTGCCCCATCGCACTAGATTTGCACTTTGCAAACGCTGCGTAAATCAGATCTTCAAACTTCTCCAGAAACAGACCCCACTCATCCTCCCTCATGTCCGCCAACTTCACAAAACTCGTGCCACCTGGAAGCAGCTCGTTCGCACTCCTGTGTCCAGATGATGAATTCAACGCTACATAACCACTACCCTTTTCTCCTTTCGTTTTCAATTTACTACCACCACTCATATTTGTATCAACTGAAATCGACAGCTTTGAAACACAAGGTATCATCGTCACTAAATCCGCCATTTCCTCTTCATTTCCATCACTTTCTTCCCCATCTTCCATGGTCTCTTCAACTTTGGAAAGCGGGTTTCTCCCAAACCCAAACTGGAGTGGAAGAGAGTTGTTTGCCAACAATTTAGGAGTCAAGTCAAAGGCAGAATCATCGTAGTCAATGTCAAACTGGAATGCGTCTTCATCCGCTTCAGTCTTGGGGGATAAAACCAATACCTCCGGCTCCTTCTCCGCCACCAGTCTCCTTGCATCCATACACAACACCTCCAGCTCACTGGGTTCCTCTTCATCACGCCGAAACTCACGGCTCATCATCTCACCAATCTCTGCAAGACACAGCCCATAAGCAGCAGCTTCCTTGAGGAAAAGTGTACACAGAATCAAGACTCGTAGACAGGCTTCGCGTATCATTGGAAGTTCCCTCCTCAACATCTCTGAGTCACGATATGGGTCAAGTTTTTCAATGTAATCGAGTTCGTCCTCTGAAAATGGGATTGAAGCTTGGGGCCAATGGATCCACTCCAAGTACGGATCCTCTAAACTTTCTGGCAAACAAAGGCCATGATCAATGGGTATGAGTTCAACTTCACTAAATCTCCCAGCTTCATCATTGTTAGCCTTTCTAACTAGCAGATTCCCAGCATGCCTATCTGTGTTGAAAATCCTTATATCTAGTATACCAATACGATGAACAGCAGACACAGGGAAGCTTGAGGTTCCATGGTCACTAGCATCAAAATCATGAGGCATGAACTGCTGGAATGAAGCAATCTTGCTATAAAGTTTCTTCTTTCTTTCAGGTTTGCTGTTGTTATTCCCACTTACACCATCATTAACGTTGAAAATCGAGTGGGTGATTTTGACCAATGCAGTGGGAGGAACGTTGGCAAAGTGATCATAATCAAGAAGGTAAGCAGCCACCTCTCTGTAGCCGGTTTCACCAACACGAACCGAACGCTTTAACCCTGGTTGGCCAAGAGCTTTACCCACAAAACCTTTATTAGGGTTGTTTGGGGCAAAAGGTTCTTCATCTGTCGGCTTCACTATCGCCATACTCTCTCCTAAGCTATTTCTGAAATAATAAGCACCTCCAAGCCCGCTATGAACTGGGATTGGGTCAACGCCAGTCTTTATCGCAGTCACAACCTCATCAACAATCTGTTTTGTTCTCACAAAACTACTGGAATGCCCCAAGATCTCGACAGGCCCACTCTGATCTCTCTGGTGTATATCTCTACCAGTGGGAGACAAACAAGGAGTTGAAGAACTTCGATGCAAGACGTTTCTGGTTAAAAGAAGAGGGGAATCGTTACGAATGGCACTAAGGTCGTTCTTCAATATCATATCTCCAAAACTCAAAGAACTTTCTTCAATTGGGAAATTAAGAGCAATCTGTAACCTTCGCTTAATCATATGAGCGCTATCACTTCGATCTAGCTCCATTCCTAACACACAGCCAGATTCAGTTTGAACAAAAACACGTCTCCTGCCTGTAGGTTTCACCCCTTCCATCCGATTGTTTTCATGGTACTCCCTCCCTAAAGGACTTGTAAAAACTGCTACAGCCATTTGGGTTTGAACTGGGCTGTCCAAATCCAGAGACATGAACCAAGGGAAGGCAACAATGGGTGTTCTCAGCGACTCAGACTACGGCTGGGAAGATGAATTAACTCCCAAAAGAGATCCAACCCCAGAAATAAGCTGCAAATTAATGGTAGTGTAGTAGTACACAAACAATCATCAATCTCCGAAATGGAACTCAATTCTTCATAGTTCGCAAGCTAGAAGATTAAAACAATAGACCGCATCAGAGACAAAGAAGACAGCCGCAATTGGCATCACTGCCTGCCCGTCTTACTGATTCAAATCAATCTGTGATGCCTAATCTGTACCAAAAGAGCAATAAAACGCCATGAGTTAACTAGGTTTAACTTTAATATTAGCCAATATACGCCCCCAATGACAAGAATGTCTTAAATATCCTCCAGATCAATCCCGAGGATTGATTTTCTACTTGGACCAAAGCTTACTTAAAAGAAATCAAATGCAAAATCTAAAGATTGGTTCCTGTACGGTCGGACTCCATATGATCTAAAAGGTCTCAAGCTTGTACCACCAGGCAATAGCATACAAATATATATATATATATATATATAATATAAGTTCTGTAAGATCTAGGGTACAAAAACGCACTTATATACATTATCATTTCTAAATCAACAATACAGAGACAAATAGAACGATGTGTGGGTACATATATGAATATATAGACCTACAAAATACTGAATCAGATCTTTGTTATTTACAATCAAGCTTTCTCAGTACTTTTTACGAACACTTGCGAAAACCTACAAACTGAGGAAAAAGGAAAGCTAGAAATTTGAAAAAAAAAACTTAAATTCGAATAGAAATCATACGAAGAACACCAAAGGAGCTATCAATGAAATTTGCAATAAGGCGACGATAAGTATTATAAAAAGCGACAAATAATCAAAATGAAAAAAGGAAAAGAAAACTCACGAAATGAATAGATCCGTGAGCGATTGACATAGGGTAACAGAGAAAGAGGGCGAACCAGAATGAAGAAGGCGAATAGCGTAATGGAGCGGAGAGATGAGAAAGGCAGGAGAGGTTATTGTTGATAAGATTCAACGGGAGAGACGAGACGAGAAAGACAAAACCCTTTTCTCCCTGTTCTTGCTCCTTTTTTCTCTCTCTAAAGCTCTTTGGCTTTCTCTCTCTAAAACCATCTCCATCCCTCATCGTTATCTAAATAGGGGCGAGGGCGACCATCTGTAAAATGTGATCCCTCTTTTTAAATAATATCGATTGATTTATATTATATTTACCAATTATTTTATTCCAAAAATAGCGAATTAAATTTTATTTTCTACTATTCACTCACTTTTTAAACTAGATTCTTAGGCCATCAGTACCCATGACCCCATGAGAGGATCTTTCAAAGATTTCAGCTCTACATCAGCGCCACATCAGCTTTTCTTTCATCCCTCATTCAATCTCTAACAATCCCTAAGGCCATCAGTACCCCATGGAAGAATCTTTCAAATATTCCAACTCCACATCAGCGCCACATCAGCTTTTCTCTCATCCCTCACTCAATCCCTAAAAATAAAAGTAAAAATTCATACCATTCATTAAAAATAAAAATTACAAAATACAAAACACTACCAATTATGAAATTTTTGAATTTGCTCTTTTCTCGCTAAAGTAACCCTCAAAGCGTTTCCCATAAGGTGATCATGCGGGGTCATGAAAAACTCGAAGTCTTTCTCAAATCGTTTTGAGCGTTCGATTTCGAGTTCTTGTTCCAACCTATGTCGTTCGAGTTTTGAGCGTTCGATTTCGAGATCGAGTTTTTTCATTTTGTATTCCATTGTATCATCAATCTTGTCGTTGAACGTCGTCAACAACTGAGTAACACTTTCGTCCGTATTCGTCCCGGACGTATTACTCGTTGATGTTTTTTGCCTTGCGACCATTGCGGATGATAACCTTGTTGTGTAAACGCTTGGAAACCAAACTCTTGATCTTCTTGCGATTGTGGTGTATTCGGTCAGTTACGACGGGATGTAGGTGTTGTGTTTGGATTCATGATGAGAGAGGTGTGAAAATAAGAGGTTGAGAGAATTTGAGAGAATTTGAGAGGTGTGAAAAATAAGAGGTTGAGAGAATTTTAGAGAGTTTGAGAGGTGTGAGAAATAAGAGGTTGAGGGTTAAATATATAGTGGGATTAAATTGAGAATTTTTTTTTACAAAGAGCCGTTCAACGGCATTATTTTTAAAAATTAAATAATTTTTTTTAATAAACCTTCGGGCTGAATCGGGATCCCGAACCCGGAATCCATCCCGCATCCCGCTGAGCCCGTAGCCCATTCCCGCTGAGCCCGAACCCATCCCGAGCCCCATCCCGCGCCGGCTACGGATGGCCTTATTTTAGAAAAAGTGAATGTAAACTTGACTTTCACAATTAAGAAACATTCAAATTTTTGTATAAGGAATTCATTTTTTTACGTTAAATATGTATGTTCATATTGCATAAACAACTCCACATCTATAAATTTTTAGATGCTATTTAAGAAATAAAGTTCTTTAAATGAAAACTTAACATGTTTGACCTAATGTTAATTATATAAAATGAAGTAAAGATGATTCTATAATTATTGCGAATATATATATATATATATAGAGGGCCCTTCTTTTGTTAACCACTAAATTAGTGTTAACCTTGTTAACTAATCTGGACCATTAATCATCAAAACCAATGACTAAGATTAAAATCAGTTTTTAATTCATAATTAAAATAAAAGCACAGGTGATTTCATTTGCAGCATATATGCATAGGGGTATTGTTGTCATTTTACAAATCTTGGTAATTATCATATAAGGAAACAGTTCACTGAATCGCTACATTTAAGGAGCTATAACTTATCTCTAATTGATTTAGACAGAAAACTAGCAAACACAAACTCTCTCTCTCCAATCTCGAATCAAAAGAAAAATCAACCAAATAAATCATTCCAATCGATTGTTGAAAAGACGAGAATGGCGATTCCCGGCTGTCAATCGAGGAGGAGCAGCGGTGGTGGCGGCGTTCGATGGTCGAACGAGAGAGAAGAGAGAAGAAGTAGCGGCCGGCGGTTTCGCTTGGTTTAGATTGAGAGATGGAGAGAAATCGAGATGGCGACTGCGGTTGACGGAGACGGCGGCGAAGGGCGGACGTGCGACGGGAAATCGAGAAGAGGGAGCGCAACGAGAAGATGAAGGTTAGGCAGCCGACGGTTACTGACGGTTGATGTTCTAGACGGAAAATGGTGATGTGGTGTAGGTGAGAGCGGCGACACTAGAGGTGTACGGTGGTGGTTGTGCTCGTCGCTGGTAGTAGAGTGGTGTGTGGCGGCCGGTAGTGAGTGCACGGTGAAAAGGGAGAGAAAGAAGTGAAATTACTCAAATTAGGGTTCTGCTTTTTATTGTTTTTGTATTTTTACTTTTGTTTTAAGACTCTAAAAAAATGAAAAAGGTAAACCAAGATAATAAAAACTCATATTGTAATTTGAAATTTGTGCATATATGCATACATGCCACTTTAATATATGCTTATATCCGGTTGTAATTTGTGCATATATGCAAGTTTGATATGTATATGCATTTGTGAAGTGATGCATATATGTTTTGGGTGTAAAGTATGCATATATGCAATTTTTGATATGTGCATATATGTTGCATGTGTAAAATTTACATATATGCAGTTTTAATAAGTGCATATATGCAATTCTCTAACGTGCATATATGCTATTCTCTGGTATGCATGTTGTGGGTGAAAAAATATGCATATATGCAATTTTGATATGTGCATATATGCTGCAGGTGTAAAGTGTAAGTATATGCAATTGTAATATGTGCATATATGCAATTGTCTGATGTGCATATATGCAATTGTCTTATGTGCATATATGCAATTCTCTGATGTGTATGTTGTAGGTGTAAAATATGCATATATGCAATTTTGATATGTGATACTGGAAGTAAAAATTAATATATCAAGTAATACTGGAATTAAAAATTAATACTGGAATTAATATGGATGGCGTGAAATTAATACTGGAATTAAAAATTAATAAGTAATTAAAAATTAAAAATTAAAAATTAATATAATATAACTACCTAATTTAACTAGGCGTGATATTAGGAAAGTGTAGTTACTGCATATAACAAAAGATTTAAATTCCAATAATACCCTTGAATGAAACGTCCAAGTAATGTTAAAACCATCCATGTATCTTGCTTTCTATTGGTCCAAAATAAGTTAACAAGGTTAACACTAATTGAGTGGTTAACAAAAGAAGGGGACCCTATATATATATATATATATATATATATATATATATATATATATATATAGGCTGGGTATCTTTTGCAAAACAGTGTATTTGTACAAACTCGTACAAACCATACCTAGCTTTATGATTTTGTAAATTTGGCTTCATGAATATATATATATATATATTGGCTTCATGAATATATAATTTGGCTTCATGAATATATCATTTGGCATTTTTAACTAATTTTTTTCGGTGGAGCCCTAAAATACCCTTATTTTTGTAAAAACATTAGTTAAAAATGTCAAATGATATATTCATGAAGCCAAATTATATATTAATGAAGCCAAAATATATATATAAATATTCATGAAGCCAAATTTACAAAATCATGAAGCTATGTATGGTTTGTACGAGTTTGTACAAATACACTGGTTTGCAAAAAATACCACCCCTATATATATATATATTTTATATTGGTGTTGTTTACCTTAATCTTGGGTAGGAAGAAGATGAGTTGGCCTAGATGTGAGCTATCAGCTACGTACGAGTGAGGGATGGGGATGCTGACGTGGAGATAAATGATTGGATGATGATGTGGCAAAATTGGTCCTCAAAATATGTTTGCACTTATTAGGCGGTCCCTATATGTGTCCCTCACGATTATCGTCTTGTTTTGTAAAATAAAATTACTATTATATCTTAATTAGTGTTGGGTTAATTTATTTTTATAGATAATAAGCTGAATTAAAATGAAACGTAATTCATCACATAATATATGTATTAAATATATATACATATATCAAAAAATAAATCAAATCTTCATCATTGATTATTATTTTCTTTTGCACTATAATATTTATCATTTTGTTGGTTTTGATTTCAACCATGGTTATAGATAACCATTTATCTTTTTTTTTATATCCATCATTTTTTCTTCCAAATTATCATATTACCGCTAATGTGGGATAATTAAACATAACCTTATTTCAAGATTGTGGAATACCCAAACCTCATTGTTTTAAAGTCATCATTTTTTTTCTCTTTTAAATTTGCGCCACACTTTTTACCATTTGATTGATTTGATTCCTACCATGTTTATAAATTCAAAACCCTTCATTCCTCTTTTTTATATTCATCATCTTCTTCTTCTTCCAAACTATCATATTCCCACCAGTGTGGGATGATAAAAATCAACCTTATTTCTAGATTTGAGGGATAATCAAACCTCATGTTGTGAAATCATCATCATTGGTTTTCCTCTAATCTCGCACTCTAATTTTTACCATTTAGTTGTTTGATTTCAACCAAGGTTATAGATTTCACAACCTTTCATCCCTCTTTTTATACCCATAATTTTCTTCCAAACTATCATATTACCACCAATTTGAAATGATGAAAGCTAACGATATTTTAAGATTTGAGGATTACTTAAACCTCATGGTCCCAAGTCATCATCATTGGTTTTCCTTTAATTTTTTACTATCATTTTTACTATTTGGTTGGTTTTGATTACAACCATGGTTATAGATTTCAAGTCATTCACCCCTCTTTTAATACCTATCATCTTTTTTCAAACGATTATATCACCACCAATGTGGAATAATGAAACTGAATCTTATTTCAAAATTTGAGGAATACTCAAACCTAATGGTCCAATGTCATCATCTTTGGTTACTCTTTTAATTTTGCTTAATAAATTTTACCATTTAGTTAGTTTTGATCCAACCATAGTTATATATATTGATGTCGGTTTTGAATGATATTGATGTATTGATTGACTGGATATTGTAAAATGAGCCAACTTTATTTGTTATAAATAAATATTTTTATTTTTTTGCAAAAATAAGGTGGCTAAATTGAGTCAACCGTAGGAGTTAACAAAAAAATATTCATCCCTCATTTCTTATACTCACTTTATACTTCAAAACTTGCATCTTCTCACCAATGTGGGATGATGCAAAAATAAGGTAAGCTAAATTAATCCAAGCACATGAATTGACACAAAAACATCCATCCCTCCATTCTTATAGTCACTTCCTACTTCAAAACTTTCACGTTCTCACCAATGTGGGATGATAAAACTCAACCACATTTCAATGTTTGTGGAATACTCAACTCTCATGATGCCAAGTCATTCTTGGTGGTTTCTCCTTGAGTTCTCTTTTTAAATTTTGCCTAATTATTTTTACTATTAGGTTAGTTTTGATCCAACCATGGTTATATATATTGATGTCGATATTGATTGATTGCGTATTGTAAAATGAGTCAACTTTATTTGTTATATAAATATAGATTTTTTTGCAAAAATAAGGTAGGCTAAATTGAGTCAATCGTAGGAGTTGACACAAAAACATTCATCCCTTCTTTCTTATACTCACTTCATAGTTCAAAACTTGCATCTTCTCACCCATGTGGAATGATGCAAAAATAAGGTAAGCTAAATTGAGTTGAGTGTTAATGCCAAAAATCTTCCAGAAGGATAACTTAAGGTTGATTGTGGAGCTTAACAACTAAAGATAGAAATCTTTCGACAAAGCAATGCGACAACGGATTTGGTGACGCGGGAAAAACCTCAACGAGGAAAAAACCCACGACGACAGTGATGATGTCGTCGCTGCACTATGGTCGCCAAACAGGGGCGATGTCCTTTGTTTCGAGAGTCGAGAGTACAAACGGTTACAATACAAATGAAAGAAAAGACTTTAATGTAAAGTAAACAAGTGTATCAAATGTAAAAACAAGTGCGTCGAGCGTAAGGACCAAGCGTCGTGCATCGTATGCTTCGAGAGAGAATGTTCTTTTACTTCAGTAGGCTGTAAGTACTTCGAAAGTATTCTTGAGAGTTCATCTGTCCGCAAATGAGGATGGAACTCTTGTATTTATAGTCTTCGAATGCTTTAATGATTCCATAAAAGCTTCAGGTAACGGTCGTAACAGCTGTTGGGTTTAATGCTCGTAATGATCTTCGTCGGTAATAGTCGTTGGTCATTAATGGTATTGACCCTGCATTAAACATAGAAATCATAACAGTTATCGCACGTTAGTAGGTCGAGGTCGTGAGTTGTATCACGACGGTCGAGTGTCGTGAGTAACTTTTCTGGTCGTGGTCGAGACTGGTGAAATTTTACCCAAACAGTTTGCCCCCAAAATTTTAAATGAAAAGGCAATTTCAAATTTTTAATTTTGAATTTCTGTTAAAAGAAAATCTTTAAAAGTTCTCGTCTAAGGGAATGTCAAGAGACGTGACACGTGTCGAAAGTCGTTGGTTTGGTAACTGAATCGGCTCGATTCTAACTAAAGAGGAAGTTGAAAAGGGGATAAGATTGTGACGTCATGCTGACGTGCGATCGTGCATAACAGCTGTAATTGCCAGGTATCGACGATCTGTCGAGTTTTGGAAAAGGAGAAGCCACGTGTCGTTCATCGAGTGACTCGACCTGACACAATCGTTTACATAAATAGTGACCCTTAGTGAATCTTTTCCAGTTTACGATTTCTGAGAGTTTTAGAGCGAGATTTCTTCCCTTTTCTTCTGCGATTCCATTCCAAACATGCAAAAATCTTGAAACGATCTTAGAGTTTTCGAGGATTTAGAGCGTTATTTAAGGTACGATTTCTCATTCATTTGCATGCGTCGTAAGTCCATAGCTAGAAAGCCTAGGAAGAATTGGGACATTTGAGGTTTTTCAGATCGACAAACTTGGTTAACAGGATTATCGATGTCGACCGAACCAAAGAGTACCATTCGAGATCAAGATGATCTCGATGACCTTAGAAGTTTAGCGAAAATCCCTGCGGGGATTACATTGAGCAAGGCCGGTCAGATTCGACCGGAGATGTGTCCTGATGGGTATGTCGTGATATACGAGTACCCATTTAAGATAGGATTCCAGTGGCCCTACTCGCATTTAGCCAAATCCTTCATGTGCGAGTTTGACCTCTCATCGGGGCAGCTGATGCCCCAGTTTTGGCGTGTTATCCATGTCATCGAGCGACTTACCATGAATTGGGAGTCGCCGATGAATGTGTAGGACCTGTTGACGGCTTACCGGGTCAAGATGGACGGGTACCGTCGCTATAGCCTGTTCTCGAAGCACAAGGGCGATCGTACCTTGGTTCTGAAAACTGCGGTCAACGACCGTAAATGGAAGACCAGGTACGCACTCGTGCGGGTAGCGACGTTGGACCCCGACAGCGACTGGATTAAGTCTGGCTGGAACATGGCGGGTGAGTTTTTAGCTTTGGTCGAGCGTTTTTTATTACTTTTATTGCTTTGTTTCTCAACTAACTTCTCCTTCTTATGTGCCTCCAGACATTAAATTCGAGGACGTGAAGTCCAACGACGACTCCAAGGCCAAGATCGAGAAGTTTCTGGAAATCAGTACTGACGATCGATCGTTCGTCACACGACATCTGATAGACGAGGATGCCGACTTGGTCTTCTTGGGTGAAAATCGTCAGGAGAGACGAGAGGACGAGGAGGAGGAAAAGAAGAAAGAGGAGGAAGAAGAGAAAGAGGAGTCGAGAGAAGAAGAAGAAGTAGAAGAAGCGATGGCTAGTGAGTGTACCTTTGACCCTTCTGCTCGACTTACTTTTCTCCTTGTTTCAATCGCTTAATCGTTCTTCCTTTCTTGCTTTACAGGAGAATCCCAACCGAAAGCGTCGTCTACGATGGCCAAGAGGGCAGCTCAAGCCGAAATGGCTCGTAAGGCGAGGGAAAAGAGGAAGGAGGCCCCGAAAACTGGGTCGGGGGTCCTGAAAAGGACGAAGATGTCGGTCCTGAGGGAACCGTCTTCAAAGACGGGAGGCTCGTCGAGAGTCATCACGCCTGAGGAGGCGAAGGCATCGATCGCATCTGCTGAGAAGACGAGGACGTCTTCTGATGCGATCGACGCAACTCCTGTCAGCTCGGCGCTTCCGACGAAAACGACGATGTCGCCATCTACCACGTCGACCCCTTCGTCGGCCGACAAGGGCAAAGGGAATGCGACGGGAGAGGCTGAGGTCGTGACGATCAACTTTACGTTGCCGTCAGACTTCATGGTTGACAATGTCCTGGACGGGACGAAACTTTTCCCCCATCTGGGGAAATACAGCTCCCGTCTTTCAAGAAGCGTTTTCGAGGGGTCTCGGTCGAGAAGACGGGATCGCATGTTGACGGACTGGCGTTCTTGGTAAGTCTTTCTTTCGAGACTTGTTTATCTTTTGTCGTTTAAACTTTGTCGAGTGTTTTCTAACATGTTCTTGTGTTTTTCAGGCGTTCCAGTCTTCTTTGGCTCTACACGCCGAAACGACAAAGATAAAAGGTCCGATGTCTTCTGCTCTCGTAAGAGAGAACGCGGCGTTAGACAGGGAGAAGTCGGCTCTGGAGCGTGTCGAGGCCATGTCCAAACGTCTCGACGACGCCCTGAACGAATTGGAGGTCGTCGTACACGCGAGGGACGATGCGAATAGTCGTCTGAAGCAGTCTCTGTCTCTGATCGCCGAACAAAGGGCGGAGCTGGACAAGACTAAGGAATCCTTGGCTGCGACTGAAGGAGCTTAAGGACGAAGCGACGTCCGTCTTTGCCTTGGCTCGACTGACCGCCCGGGCGGCGATCATGCGGCAGCACCTGTTGGGGAAGAATCCCCTCACCTCAGCGTCGGAGGAACTGACGTTCTTTTTGTCGACTGTGGGGACTGAGAGGGATCTCGACTCAGACGACGAGAAGGAGGCCGACAAGGAGGGGGTGGACGAAGGCTTAAAGGGTGAGGCCTCTGGTAAGGACGCAACTGTCGATCTTCCCCAACTTAGACAATTTTATTTTTGTTTTTTAACGATCGACCGTTAGTGGTCGAGTCGTTCACTGTAATCGACTGCTGATAAATGGATTCTATTTTTCTTTTGAACTTGTGCATTACTTTGTCTCATATATCTTGTGAATATATATATATATATATATATATATATATTCAATATCAATTGTGAACTTCATTAAGTGAATACACATCGTATAGAAATGAATATAGAGACGTGCGACATAAGCATCTATTGAAATATGACGATTAAAACATAACTCGTAAGATTTTTAAATCGTGTAAAACAAACATAAGTTCGAGCGATTGAAGCGATCATCCAAAATACTGGAATTTTTTCTAAGTTAGAAACTTAGCCCGCGAGGTCATTGGACCCTATGATAGCACAATTAAATCGTGCGACGAACTTGGGTCGTGCGTTCCTGCAATCGGACAATCAAGTCGTCTAATAGACCTGACTGCTTATGTCGTGCAATTCTGCGATAAGACAATGTCACCAACGACCCTCCGATGCTTAAGTCAGTAATCGTTGTGATGAATAAAAATCGTATGAGAAAAAGGGTTTTAGAAGAAATACCTTTTTAAATGTGTTGCATTCCAGCTACGTGGGACATCTCGATTGTCGAGGGTTTGGAGCCTATAGGCACATTTTCCCACGACTTCTGAGATACGATAAGGACCTTCCCATTTGATGGAAAGCTTACCTGCGTTGAGCTCTTGAGTGCTTTGGAACACTCGTCGGAGGACGTAATCGCCTTCTTGGAAGACTTTAGCTTTGACATTCTTGTTGAAATGTCGCTCGACTGCTTGCTTCTGCGACGCCATTCTGATCAACGCCGATTCTCTAAGCTCTTCAAAGGCGTCGAGGTCATAACTTAAATCAACCAGGTTATGGTCGACGAAAGTATGCCTCGAGGTTGGGAACTGGACCTCAACCGGCAAAACTGCTTCACAATCATAGACCAAAGAGAAAGGGGTTTGTCATGTGGACGTGCGAGGCGTCGTGTGATTTGCCCACAGGACCGAAGGGAGTTCTTCGACCCACTTTCCTTTTGCAGCTTTTAACCTTTTCCTGATCGAAGCAATAATGGTCTTATTGCTCGATTCAGCAAGTCCATTCGCCTGGGGATATCTGGGGGTCGAGGTCGTCAGCTTGATGTTGCGGTCTTCACAGAATTGTCGAGTCCTATTGCTTATGAACTAGGATCCATTGTCGCAGACAATTTCAGTGGAATCCCAAACCTGCATATGATGTTAGTCTGGATAAAAGAGACGACTTCCTTGTCCCGAACTTGGGAAAAGGCAGCTGCTTCTACCCACTTAGAAAAATAATCCGTAAGTACAAGGAGAAATACCTTTTGCCCTGGGGCAGGTGGTAGCTGTTGATGCCAAAAATCGCACCAAAGTACAACTTAAGGTCGATGTGGACTTTAACAACTAAAGAAAGGAATCGTTCGACAAAAGCGTGCGACAAAGACAGAAATGTAAATGAGACAGAGATTTTGGTGACGTGGGAAAAACCTCAACGAAGAAAAAACCCGCGGATGACTGTGGAAGTCGTCGCTGCACTATGGTCGCCAAACAGGGCGATGTCCTTGTGTTTCTGGTGTCGATCATACAGAGATTACAATACAAATGAAAGAAAGACTTCGAAATGTAAAGTAACAAGTGTTTTGAATGTAAAAACAATGTGCGTCGTGTGTTAAAACTGTGTGTCGTGCGCTGATGTCGTGCGTCGAGAGCGATCTTCTACGAGTGATTTCTTCATTTCGAGTGCTTGTGTCTGTTGTTCGATGTAGTGTCTCTGTGTTATTTTTCGTTTTCTTGAAATGATGATTATCCTTGATATTTATAGTCTTCGGACGCTTTAATTGGCTCACTAAATACTTCGATAACTGTCGTAACGGACGTCGTCTTTAGTGTTGTTTAATGACCTTCATCAGTTATAGCCGTTTGTCCATTAATGATGTTGACTCCTGCATTAAACGTAACAGTTTATGTTATGCGTTAGTTGGTCGAGGTCGCATGGTTCTATGCGATGGTCGTGTGGGCTAGGCGACGTCAAAGTCGAGTGTCGTGAGGTAAAAAGACTTTCGATTTTATCTTTAATCAAGAGTTTAAAGTACTATGATTTTACCTTCGTTATGGAAAAGGGAATAAGTGTTTCCTTACTTTGGTCGTGGTCGAGACTGGTGAAATTTTGCCCAAACAATTTGCCCCCAAAATTTGAAAGTAGGATGGCAAATTCGAATTTTAAATTTTGTCAGTCGGACGCATAGAATTATGACACGTGTCGAAAGTTACCTTGGTTGTCTTGGAACTGGATCGATCCGATTTTAACTGAACGAGGAGTCGAAAAGGAAACGGGATCGTGACGTCATACTGACGCACGATCGTGCTTACCAGCTGTCTTTGACAGGTGTCGACGATCTGTGTGGTCATACGAAAAGACGGGGGCGCGTGGAGATCATCAAAAGACTCGACCTGATGCAATCGACTGCATATATAAAGATCACGATGGATCTTTCCCTGTTTTACGATTTCGGTTTCAGATTTCTTCTTGATTTTCTTGTCGATTTTCATCTGATCTTTTCCAAACGTGCGAGAATCTTTGATTTAGTTAGGGTTTTTCCAAGGTCTAGGACGACCATATAAAGCGCGACCCTTCAGTTTGCGTATGCGTCGCAAATCCATTGCTAGGAAACCTAGGAGGAATTGGGATATTTGGGGTCTTTCAGAAGTGCAAATCAATTTAACAGGGTTAGCAATGTCTATGGAGCCTAGAAGCGCCATAAAAAACGAAGAAGATCTCGACGACTTTAGAAGTCTAGCGAGGATTCCCATGGGGATCACCGTAAGCAGGGTTGGCAAGGTTCGGCCGGAGATGTGCCCCGAGGGGTATGTCGTTATATATGAGTACCCGTTCAAGATAGGCTTCCATTGGCAATATTCGCTCCTGGCCAAGGAGTTCATGTGTGAATTCGACCTTTCGCCGGGGCAACTGATGCCCCAGTTCTAGCGAGTTATCTTGATCATCGAGCGACTTACCTCAAACTGGAATCCACCAATGAATGTGAGGGACTTACTGACGGCATATAAGGTCAAAAGTGATCAGTAACGTCGTTATAGTTTGTTTTCGAGACACAAGGGCGAGCGCACCTTGGTTTTAAACACGTCAGTCAATGTTCGAAAATGGAAGACTCGGTATGTATTCGTGCGGGTGGCGTCGCTGGACACCGATAGTGACTGGATTAGATCTGGTTGGAATATGGCAGGTGAACTTTCAGTTGTTTATCGTATGTCTTATGTTATTCTGTTGCTCGGTTGCTTTTCGACTGATCTTCTTCCTTACGTGTAGATATTGATTTCGACAAGGTAGAGCCGGACGACGTCTCCCGGGCTAAGGTCAAAACGTTCCTGGAGTTTAGTGCTGAGGACCGGTCGTACGTCACGCGTCATTTGGTAGACGAGGATGACGACACCGTTTTCTTGAGCGATAGAATGAGGATGGGTCGAGAGGAGAAAGAAGAAGAGGACGAGAGAGAGGATTCTGAGGAGACTGTGGAGGAAGAGAAGGGGGAAGAACCGGATGTAGAGATAACTGGTAAGTATTCCTTGGCCTTCTTTCCGCCCGATCTAATCTTTTTCTATCCTCAAGCATCTAATTCTTTCTTTTACCATACAGGAGAATCTCGGGCGAAGATGACGCCTGCAGCCGTCAAGAAGATGGCTCAAGTCGAGCTAGCTCGCAAGGCGAGAGAAGACAGGGAGAAGGATACCTCGACAACTCGGGTCGGGGGTTCTAAAGAGAAAAGAAGTCCTGACATCTGGGTTGGGTCCCCCAAAGAGGACGAGGATGTTCGTTCTGAGGGAACCATCGTCAAGGATGGGTGGTTCGTCGAGAGTCGCCTCGTCTGAAAGGGCGAAGGTATCGACCACGTTTGTCGAGAAGGTTTCTGACACAAGGTCCGTTGATACTGTGCAACCGGCGACGATGCCTTCTCTTGTCGCGTCAGGCCCCACTTCGGCCGGCAAGGGCAAGGGCGCGCAAACGGGTTATGAAACGACGGTGAACTTTACGTTACCGTCGGATTTTTTGGATGATAACGTCCTAGACGGGACGAAACCGTTCCCTTATTTGGGAAAGTATCAGCTCTCTTCTTTCAGAGAATGTTTCGACGGGGTCTCTCTTGAGGATACTGAGTCCCATATTGCTGGATTAGAATTCATGGTAAGTCTATCTTTCAAGACTTTTGTTTTTTATCTGTTGTCGACGTCGTATACTATGCTAATGTGCTTATATTTTTAGACGTTTCAGTCGTCTTTGGCGTTGCATGCTAAAATGAAAAAGATAGAAGGCTTAACGGCCTCTGCTATCGAGAAAGAAGATGCAGCGTTAGAAAGGGAAAGGTCCGCTTTGGAACGCAAAGAGGCGGTGTCAGTGAAACTCGATGATGCTTTGAACGAGCTGGAATCGCTTGGCCACGCAAGGGATAACATGAATTCGCGTCTAAAGGAGTCTCTATCTTCGATGCATAATCAAAGGGAGAAGCTGGAGGGGATGAAGGAGTCTCTGATCATGAAGGGGAAAGAGGTTGAAGACTCCAAATCCAAAGCGGTGGGTTTAGAGAAGGAGCTGGAGGAGTTGAGGGATGAGAATAATTCCCTCTTTTCCTTTGCTCAACTCACTGCACAAGCGGCTATCATGCGAAGTCACTTACTGGGCAAGAATCCTCTAGCCTCAGCGTCGGACGAGTTGGCTATCTTCTTCAAGGAGGTCGGGACCGAGAGAGACATCGACTCGGATGATGAGAAGGAAGTCGGGGAGGAGGAGGGTCTCCAAGGCGACGTATCGGGCAAGGGTGCGACCGACGTTCCTCCCCAACCTTAGAAAAATATCTTTGTTTATTTCTGTTTCTTTGCTACCCGACCGTTGGTGATCGTGTTTTTTGTAAATGACAGTTTGTTCAATGAATGGAACTCAAACTTGTGATTCTATGTATAAATACAATATCAATTGTAAGATCCACTAAGTAAAGAACAACCAAGAAATCATGCGACTTAGGCATCATTGCATTACAATAACTAGAACGCAAGCCATAAGACTTTTAAATCGTGTATATAAACATAATCTCGTGCGATCAAAGCATACATTCAGAGTATGAAACTTAAAATGTAAAGTCGTTTAGACTTTGCGATCGTACGACTAAGTCGTGCGATGAGCTTGAATCGTGTGTTCCTGTGAAAGGATGATCAAGTCATAGACCTGATCGTTTATATCGTGCGACCTTGCGAAACTAGAGTCGTATGATTATTGTCGTGCGATTCTGCGAAAAAATAATGTTAGAGGTTGGTCGTTGGCTAACCAACGACCCTCCGATGCTTAAGTTAGTAGTCGTTCGTGATGAGAGATAGTGTGAAAGAAAAAAATGAAAAAGGACTTAGAATACGTACCTTTCTATATTCTTTTCTCTTTTATGTCTATTTGCCCCCCGTCATTTATTATCTTATTTCTTTCAAAGAAAAATAGATTATGAATGACGGGTCGACACCGAGCTTTTGAGAAATAACGACTGTGTTTATGTTGACTGTGCTTTCGTGCGACAGGGCAAGATAGTCGTTTTATTCCTTGTGACTGTTAGACAGTTTACTTCCGCAGCTTCAGGGTGGTCTTATAGCAGTCGCAGGCGACTTTTGGCTCACTTTTAATTTCTTGGATTCCCCATGGCGTAGGGAACTTCAGGGTCTGATGATATGTCGAAGGAACGACTTTCATTTCATGGATCCATGGTCGACCTAAAATGATGTTATAGGCCGATGCACAATCGATGACACTGAACTTGGTCTGCTTGTTGATTCCTCCGGCATAGACGGGCAAGATAATATCTCCATAGGTGCTCGTCGCTTCTCCATTGAAACCGACCAAAGTCTTCGAACGTCGGGTGATTTCCGAACGATAGATTCCCATGGCCTTGATGGTTTAAAGGAAAATGACGTTTGCTGAACTGCCCCCATCGATCAAGACTCGTCGGGTCAAACAATTATCAATCGTGAGTTGAATGATCAACCCGTCATGATGTTTCTGATACGAGTCGCCGAGGTCGTCTTGGTCGAATACGATCTTCATAGCTTCCAACTCCAAATCTCCTTTGGGTCTTGACGATCGCGGAATAGGCCGATAGTCAGGTGCTTGACTGGCGTGACGCTTGGCTACGGAGTACGTCAGACCACATACGTCCGAACCACTGGTGATGCAATTGACGACCTTTGCATGCTCGGGGGTTGACTGTCGATGGTCGCTAGCTGAAGTAACGACGTCATCAATGATATCTTTGTGGTTTCCTTTCGGGACGTGATATGCTAGCTCCTTTTTGAGAGCTATGCAATCGTCTGTCGCATGGCCATGGTCAACATGAAAGTCGCACCATTTAGATTCGTCTTTCTTAGCGTCGTCCTGATCGGACTTCTTAGGCCATCGAATAGTCGCCTGGGCGGTCTTCAGAGCTTCGACCAAATCCTTAGTAGACCCTTTGAATCCGTAAGATGATATCTTGGGGTACTGAGGAAACTTGCTCGCGGTCTTAGCCTATGCTTTCGTCTTGAATCGGACGTTCGAGATGTGACGCGCGGGCTCTATTTTGGAAATCGTTTTCGTCTTGAACTCTGGCTTCCTTACACCTAACGACCTCTTGTCGTCGGTATGCTTGCGACGGAAGGCAGCGTCGTCTTCTACCCTCATATACGCTAGGGTTCGGGCTCGGATGTCTTCGAAATTTTCTGGGGGATACTTGGTTAGATCAGTATATAAACCCGAGCTATCGTCCAGACCACGCTTATAAGCTTCAATTGCGGTCTTGACGTCACAATTGCGGATACTGGTCATCTCTGCATTGAATCTGTTGAAATAGCTTCGAATAGATTCATTAGCCTTCTGCACGACATAATATAGGTCACTAGTCTGCTTCTCCATCTTGCGACTGCTGGCGAATTGCTGAGAGAATTGGTTGACCAACTCAGCGAACGACCCGATGGATTTGGGTTTGAGATTGATCAACCATTGGAGGGCAGGACCAGTGAGAGTCGCACCGAAGCTCTTGCACATACATACTTCCTGATACATGTGTGGGATTGAGACCGTCCACATGAGTTGCTTATACTGCGCGACGTTCTCGGTTGGATCGGTCACTCCTGAATACTTGGGTGTAAAAGCGGGAACATTGTATTTCTTTGGAACCTCGACGGTCGCGATCTCATCGATGAAGGGCGACGCCTGATAGCCTGATCGAGGCTCGACGTCGACGGGCACGGCTACCCCGGGTAGCTTGGCGAGCAAAGATAGGACGCTCTCATTCTGATCCTCTAGCATTTTCAATCACTGGGCGACGGGGTCATTGGGGTCGGGATTTGCCCCTGCTTGCGGGTTGGCTCCTGAACTGGTGCCATTGCCATGCGACGAGCCATGGGCGTCTCCGTTGAAAGGAATAAAATTCGGTTGCGACCCGTTCTGAAACGGCTGCGATCCATTCTGCATGGGTGGTGGCCTTATATGCTAAGGAGGAACTATCCCGAACTGGGGGTTTGGGTTGAACGGCCCCGGCTGTTGGTTCTGCATGAACGGACCTGGATGCTGATTCTGAGCGAACGGGCCTGAATGCTGATTCTGAGCGAACGGACCCGGTCCTGGACCTGAATTATGCGCAAATGGTCTAGGACCATTTTGACCGAACATCCTTGGCCTGGATTCTGAACGAATGGCCTAGGACCATGCTGAGGACCAAAGGGATTTCTCAGCCGTGCTTTCTCCTCGGTTGCTCTGCGACTCTGCTCGGCCATGGCATTGATTTGATTCCGTGCGACCTCCAATTCCTGATACATATGGGCAATGACATGCTCTTGATTTCCAGGAGCTGCCATTTTCCTGAAACAGGGAATAGAGAAGACTACAAGAAACCGTTAGTAGGACGCACGTTTATCGAAGATTTTCTCTAGATGGGGTCCCACGGATGGCGCCAAACTGTTAATGCCAAAAATCGCACCAAAGTACAACTTAAGGTCGATGTGGACTTTAACAACTAAAGAAAGGAATCGTTCGACAAAAGCGTGCGACAAAGACAGAAATGTAAATGAGACAGAGATTTTGGTGACGCGGGAAAAACCTCAACGAGGAAAAAACCCGCGGACGACTGTGGAAGTCGTCGCTGCACTATGGTCGCCAAACAGGGGCGATGTCCTTGTGTTTCTGGTGTCGATCGTACAGAGATTACAATACAAATGAAAGAAAGACTTCGAAATGTAAAGTAACAAGTGTTTTGAATGTAAAAACAATGTGCGTCGTGTGTTAAAACTGTGTGTCGTGCGCTGATGTCGTTCGTCGAGAGCGATCTTCTACGAGTGATTTCTTCGTTTCGAGTGCTTGTGTCTGTTGTTCGATGTAGTGTCTCTGTGTTCTTTTTCGTTTTCTTGAAATGATGATTATCCTTGATATTTATAGTCTTCGGACGCTTTAATTGGCTCATTAAATATTTCGATAACTGTCGTAACGGACGTCGTCTTTAGTGTTGTTTAATGACCTTCATCAGTTATAGCCGTTTGTCCATTAATGATGTTGACTCCTGCATTAAACACTGAACAAACGTAACAGTTTATGTTATGCGTTAGTTGGTCGAGGTCGCATGGTTCTATGCGATGGTCGTGTGGGCTAGGCGACGTCGAGGTCGAGTGTCGTGAGGTAAAAAGACTTTCGATTTTATCTTTAATCAAGAGTTTAAAGTACTATGATTTTACCTTCGTTATGGAAAAGGGAATAAGTGTTTCCTTACCTTGGTCGTGGTCGAGACTGGTGAAATTTTGCCCAAACAGTAGCTTGCCGACAATATCCATTCCCCACATCATGAAGGGCCATGGGATAAGTGTCGAGTGCAAAGGTTCAGAAGGTTTATGGGACGTACCTGAATGTCGATGACAGGGATCACAGTTCTGGACATACCTGACGGCGTCTTGTCGCAGTGTTGGCCAAAAATAGCCTTGTCGAGAGATACGATTGGCCAAACTGCGACCTCCTTAGTGATTGCCACACTCTCCATCGTGCATCTCTTGAAGGATCTTCTGAAGTTGACTTTTGTTGATGACTCATCTCAGGTTTAAGCCTGTGAATGATCGTCGATAGAGTCTATCTCCGATCAGGACATACCTGGATGCCTTGAATCTGATCTTCCGAGCTTCCATCTTGTCTTCTGGGAGTTGGTCGTGCATAAGGAAATTTCGGACATCGCACGACCAATCATCTTCTTGGTCTTCGATCGGGACGACATCGTGATTTTCAATGGACGACGTCGCCAGATGGATCATAGGAATGCTATTGAATATTGGTTCGACCAATGCAGACCCAAGGTTTGCTAAGGCGTCGGCTTGAGTGTTCTGGTCCCTTGGAATCTGTTCAATAGAAAATGATTTGAATTTTTCGGATTTCTCTTTTGCTACCTTCAGGTACGCTGTCATTTTAGAATCTTTGGCCGCGAATTCTACAATGATCTGGTTCACGACCAAGAGAGAATCGCTTTTGACATGTAGCGCGGTTGCCCCCGAGTCGTGGGCCATATTCATTCCCACGATCAGGGCTTCATACTCAGCTTCATTGTTGGTGGTTTTGAAGTCGCATCGGACTGAATACACCATCTTGCCCCCTTGTGGCGACTTTAAGACGACGCCTAGGCCTGAACTTCTACTGTTGGACGATCCGTCGACGTACAGAGTCCAAGGTACGTCATCGTGAGTCGCCACAGTAGATACTTCGATCTCTGCTTCTTTTTCTCGCTCAGGGCTGAAATCAGCAATGAAATCTGCCAAAGCTTGCGATTTGATTGCGGTCCTGGGCTTGAAATCGATGTCGTAACTGCTGAGATATATGCTCAATTTCGCCAAACGCTCTATCAACTCAGGTTTCCTCAAGACAGACTTAAGAGGAAAGTTAGTTACGACAGTAATGGGATGCGATTCAAAATAATGTCGCAATTTTTTAGCAGTTGTGACTAGCGATAAAAGCAATTTTTCCATAGAGGAATACCTGGTTTCTGCGTCCAAGAGAGATTTACTTACATAGTAGACCGGTAGTGGCTGCTTTTCATCTTCTCGTGTCAGGACGACACTCATTGCACTAGGACTAACAACCAAATATAGCTGCAGGACCTCGTGATCGTGAGGCTTTGATAGCAGAGGAGGCGACGTCATGTACTCCTTCAGTTTTTGCAATGCTTGTTCATGATCATCGATCCAGTCGAAGCCTTTGTTTTTCCTGAGGACGTTATAAAATAAATGACATCTATCTGAGGATCGAGAGATAAACCTGTTCAGAGCTGCCACCTGACCAGTGAGCCTTTGAACCTCTTTGAAATTTCTCGGAGACTTGATCTCAATGATGGCTTTGATATGGTTGGGGTTGGCCTCGATTCCTCGTCGAGTGACCATATAACCCAGGAATTTTCCGGCACTGACACCAAAGGAACACTTCGTCGGGTTGAGCTTCATGCTGTACTTTCGGAGAATGTCGAACGACTGCCTCAAATGATCGACATGGTCGATTGCTTGCTTTGACTTGACCA
This sequence comes from Saussurea involucrata, assembly GCA_033807775.1. Taxonomy (NCBI): domain Eukaryota; kingdom Viridiplantae; phylum Streptophyta; class Magnoliopsida; order Asterales; family Asteraceae; genus Saussurea; species Saussurea involucrata. The sequence continues at coordinate 222,637,871 of CM066320.1, forward strand.
ATATGTCGTCGATATATGTTTGGGCAAAAATTCACAGGTCTCGACCACGACCAGAAAAGGTAAGACACAGATTATAAACTATATCTTGTATTAAGATAAGATCCCGACAAAGGCCCAAAGAACATTTGTCGTCCCTCCTGGAAGGTAAGTCGAGAGTTCCTTGCGACACTCGACCATAACATCGCCCGTTTCGCACGACCGTCGCGTAAGACCGTGCGACCTCAACCAAGCTAACACATATAACTGTTACGTTTGTTAAGTGGTTAATGCAGGAGTCAAAGTCATTAACGAGCAACGGCTATAACCGACGCAGTCATTAACAAGCATCTACTCCCTCATTGAAGACAGCGACCGTTACGACGTTCATCAATGCCTTTAATGACGTAATTAAAAGCTCCAGAAGACTATAAAAGATCAAGTTCAATCATCATTTCAGGACATCCAATATCGAACTCGAGAAATCATATACTGAAAGCTGACATCTAGCACTGAATTCCAGAATATTACAGCGAACTCAAGAACAACCGAAGTAAAGAACTTTCTCTCGAAGAACCGCTCTCGACGCACGACAACCGCTCTCGGCCGACAGTCGGCACGCTGTTTCACACACGACCTACACTTGTTTTTACATTTTAAACACTTGTACTTTACATTTCGAAGCATTTCCTTCATTTGTATTGTAACCACTGTACGATCGACACCAGTACCAAAGGACATCGCCCCTGATTGGTGAGCATAGCGCAGCGACGACATCCACTGTCGTCCATAGGTTTTTTCCTCGTTGAGGTTTTTCCTGCGTCATCAAATCCTTTGTCTTCTTTATTTTTATCTTCGTCGCACGCTTCGTTGAGAGATTTCTTTCTTTAGTTGTTTAAGTCCACATCGACCTTAAGTTGTCCCTTTGGTGCGATTTTTGGCATTAACAGTTTGGCGCCATCTGTGGGACCACATCTAGAGAAAATCCTCGACGAACGTGCACTCTACTAACGGTTTCTTGGAGTTTCTTCTGTTTTCTGTTACAGAAAAAATGGCAGCCCCTGGAAATCCACAACATGCCGTTGCTCAGATGTATCAGGAGCTCGAAGTTGCCAGGAATCAACTCAATGCAATGGCAGAGCAGAATCGCAGAGCAGCTGAGGAAATTGCGCGGCTAAGAAATCCTTTTGGACCTCAGAATGGTCCTAGGCCGTTCGTGCAGAATCCGAATCCAGGATCATTCGACCAGAATGGTCCCAGACCATTTGTTCAGAATCTGGGTCCAGGACCAGGGCAGTTCGCTAAAAATCAGCACCCAGGTCCATTCATGCAGAACCAGCAGCCGGGGCCGTTCAACCCGAATTCCCAATTCGGGACAGTTCCTCCTCAGCATATAAGGCCACCACCCATGAATAATGGGTCTCAGCCATTGCAAGGGTCGCAGCCTTTCCAGCAGGGGTCGTAGCCATTTCAGCATGGGCCGCAGCCGTTTCAGAATGGATCGCAGCAATTTCATCATGGGTCGCAGCCATATTTTGTCCCGTTCAATGGGGACACCAATGGTTCGTCGCATGGGAATGGTATTAGTTCTGGAATCAACCCTTAAGCAGAGGCAAACCTCGACCATAATGATCCCGTCGCTCAGCGTTTGAAGATGCTGGAAGATCAAAATGAGCGCGTCCTGTCCTTGTTAGCCAAACTGCCTGGGGAAGCCGTGCCTGTCGATGTCGAGCCTCGATCCGGCTATCAGGCGTCACCGTTTATCGACAAGATCGCGATCATCGAGGTCCCAAAGAAGTATAACATCCCCGCCTTCACACCCAAGTATTCTGGTGTGATCGATCCGACCGAGCACGTCGCGCAGTACAAGCAGCTCATGTAGACGATCTCGAGCCCACATATGTACCAGGAAGTATGCATGTGCAAGAGTTTCGGAGCGACTCTCACTGGTCCAGCTCTCCAATGGTTAATCAACCTCAAACCCAAATCCATCGGGTCGTTCGCTGAGTTGGTCAACCAATTCTCCCAGCAGTTCGCCAGCAGTCGCAAGATGGAGAAGCAGACTAGTGTGTAATACCCCGGGTAAGTTCGTTAGTTAAATGTTAGTTCCGTTAAAATGTTGTTAACTTTAAAGTTTAAGGTTTAGGGTGGGTTTGGTTAATTTAGAGGTTTAAAGGTGTTTTAGTTATTATGGTTAGTTTAAGGACCAAAGTAGTAAATTAAGTTAGATATTATCCCTTCTGATTTCAGATATTATCACAAGCAGAAAATCAATAAAATTAGTGTGTGTGTGTGTGTGTGTTGAGAGAAATTAAGAAGAGAAAAGAAGGGTTTGGTGCTAAAGGGTTCAAATGGGTATGTTTGGAAGATGAATTAAGGTATGTTCCTTTGTAATTTATGTTTGTAATTGCTTTTGGAAGGATTCTATCGGAGTAGAAACATCACAAACACTTCTGGTATTAATTCAGTCGATTTTCTGGGTAAAAAGCACCAAACCGACAGAGGTTTCCGGACACGGTATGAATGTGTCCGGGTAGATTCTTGGGTGGTGTCCGGGTAAGTTGTTGATAGAGTCCGGACGATTGGATTGTGGTTTCCGGATGATTTAGAGTCCGGATGGCATCCGGATTCCTTTGTTGTCCGGATTAGTCTGTGGTGTCCGGATTCCTCGTGTTGTCCGGATTATTCTTGTTGTCCGGAAAGTTGTCCGGATACCTTGTGGTTTCCGGATAACTTGGCTGTTTGGTCAATTTTTTAGGATAAGAGTTATGTAGATATATCTAGAGTCCATAGCCTGCTAGTAAGTCTTATACATAAGTTGGTAAGGAAATATTTGTATGTAAATGGTTTCAGATTCTGAGAATTTTGGATAAAGGATCGGATAGCTTGGAGAAAGGTTTGGAAGCATATTGTAAGCATTCAGGTGAGTTTTGCTTTAAAACGTTTTGAACTGGAATACATATATATGTGTATAAATATATATATGAGATGATTATGTGGTAGGAATATGATTATGTGTATATAAATGACAATATGATGTAATGAGATATATATTGTATTTATATAAGCTTTGCACTACACGAGTGCACTTGTTGCCGGGTTCCGGTGTGCGGACCGGTGTGTAGCCGGGTTCCGGTGTGCGGACCGGTGAGTAGTCGGGTTCCGGTGTGCGGACCGACAGGTAGCCGGGTTCCGGTGTGCGGACCGGTTGTTGATTTATTAGTTGGCTTGCTACCAACTAATATGGCCATTTGTGGAGGAATAAGGTGGATGAGATGTACACGATGCACGAGTCTGGATTGGTATTTAAATACGTGTGGTATGTTTATATTTTACGAAAGGATTACCAAAGGTTTATCTAAATTATTTTGATACAAATGATTTACATAAAAGGTTTTATAATGATTTTGGAAAGGACCGGGATTAACTCACTAGACCCGTTTGGTCTAACCCTCATTTTGTTTTCAAAAATATGTTTTCCAGGTTAAGGATCGGCAAGAGAGGATGAAGTGTAGGAAGCCTTTGATGGACGTTGAATAGGAAGCTTTTATATATTTTGTAATGTCAAGACTAATGAGACCGTACTTGGTTTGTTATGTAACTTTTGTTGTAAATCAATGATATGTATGCATGTTATGTATTATGATGTATGTTATGGGATTTGGGTTGTTACAAATGGTATCAGAGCCCTAGTTTAAGGGATTTAGGTATTTGTACCCGTACCTAGACTTAAACTGCATGTGAAGTAGGATGTCCTTGATATATTAGAACCTTGGGATGCTAAGTATAAAAGGTAGAAGGAACATCATGTAAGGTAATTTCGGATTACACCTGGCCAGTGTAATTGTGATCTTACAGGTGCATGTTTGGACTGGGATACCTTATTATATGGGGTATGTGCTTATGTGTATGTTAATCTTGTTTGAATCTACAGAATGGCAAGCGGTACTCGAAATACGAATCGAAGAGGAGGAGGAAATCCAAATAGTACGAATCCACCAATAGGAAAGGGGGGAAGAAGAGGAGAGCGAGGGGGAGGTAGATCCGGAGGTAGAACGGGAAGTAGAACTGGGGGCAGAACCGGAGGTAGAGTTCAGGGGCGAGGTACGGAGTTTATTACAAGAGACGATTTGATGGCGGAGATGGGAAGACTTCAAGCAAATATCCAGGCTATGTTCGACCATGCCCGTCATACTGAAACACCAGATCCTGGTTTGGAAGACGAAATGCCCATTACACCTACGGTCATACCAGTGTCAAGAAGGTGTGATTACAAGATGTTCTTAAACTGTAGACCCCCAACTTACTCAGGAGATAGAGACCCAGTGAAGGCAATGAGATGGTTAAAAGAAATAGAAGCCATCTTCAAGACCAGTAAGTGTGCGGATGAGGACAGAGTATTATACGGAACGGCGATGTTGAAGGCAGAAGCTCTGTACTGGTGGGAAGCTCACATTGATTTCATAGGGTCGGATGTATACTCTACTTTTACTTGGGACGAATTCGCAACAGCTTTCAAAGGACAGTTTTGTTCTCAAGCAGCAGTCAGACAACTGGAAGAGGAGTTCATGAACTTACACCAGCGAAGTTTATCAGTTAGGGACTACACTGCTAGTTTTCTGGAGAAGTCTCGCTTCGCAGAGTACTACGTTGCCACGGAGGAACTGAAAATGGAGAGGTTTATTTTCGGGTTGAATTCAGAAATTAGAAAGCTAGTGATTGCGACAGGACCCGATACCTTCTCAGCCGCAGTAAATGCAGCGGAAAATGTGGAACAGGATAACCGGAGAGACGTTGGTGATAAGAGTGCTGGGAAAAGAAAACTGGAAGAAACGATGTACGATTCGGAAGAATACGAATCCCCGAGGTTTGATAGTTATTCACCTTTCAGACCAGTTGAAAGACCATGTCCAAAATGCAACCGTGTAAATCAAGGAAACTGTTATGTGGATTTCCGAAGTTGTTACAAATGTGGAAAGACTGGTCACATAGTTAGAGACTGTCGGGTAACTCGATTATGTTTCGTTTGCAATTCCCCGGATCATATTCAGTCAAATTGTCCACAATGGAAAGTACAACAGGGTGGTATGACGGAGAGACCAACGAGTGTTAAGACGGGAGAGATACAAGGGTCTGGAGCATCGAGAGTTCAAGGCCGTGTTTTTCAGATGACAGGACAAGAGGTGGAAGAAAGTCCTGATGAGGTTACAGGTAAATTTCTATAAACTCTATACGTGCTAAAGTGTATTATATGACTTCGGTGTAAAATGATTATTGGTACTTTCGTGCTTTTGTTGCTTAGCGGTGTTAGAGATATAGGTAAAGGCGGAGTGTCTGTTCAATTAGTTCCTATGGCTTTGATTAAGTTCGAAGTAGTAGTAATAGGTATTCATACCTTATTGCTTAACCGAATTCCGGGACGGAATTCTTTTAAGGGGGAGACAATGTAATACCCCGGGTAAGTTCGTTAGTTAAATGTTAGTTCCATTAAAATGTTGTTAACTTTAAAGTTTAAGGTTTAGGGTGGGTTTGGTTAATTTAGAGGTTTAAAGGTGTTTTAGTTATTATGGTTAGTTTAAGGACCAAAGTAGTAAATTAAGTTAGATATTATCCCTTCTGATTTCAGATATTATCACAAGCAGAAAATCAATAAAATTAGTGTGTGTGTGTGTGTGTGTGTGTGTGTGTGTGTGTTGAGAGAAATCAAGAAGAGAAAAGAAGGGTTTGGTGCTAAAGGGTTCAAATGGGTATGTTTGGAAGATGAATTAAGGTATGTTCCTTTGTAATTTATGTTTGTAATTGCTTTTGGAAGGATTCTATCGGAGTAGAAACATCACAAACACTTCTGGTATTAATTCAGTCGATTTTCTGGGTAAAAAGCACCAAACCGACAGAGGTTTCCGGACACGGTATGAATGTGTCCGGGTAGATTCTTGGGTGGTGTCCGGGTAAGTTGTTGATAGAGTCCGGACGATTGGATTGTGGTTTCCGGATGATTTAGAGTCCGGATGGCATCCAGATTCCTTTGTTGTCCGGATTAGTCTGTGGTGTCCGGATTCCTCGTGTTGTCCGGATTATTCTTGTTGTCCGGAAAGTTGTCCGGATACCTTGTGGTTTCCGGATAACTTGGCTGTTTGGTCAATTTTTGAGGATAAGAGTTATGTAGATATATCTAGAGTCCATAGCCTGCTAGTAAGTCTTATACATAAGTTGGTAAGGAAATATTTGTATGTAAATGGTTTCAGATTCTGAGAATTTTGGATAAAGGATCGGATAGCTTGGAGAAAGGTTTGGAAGCATATTGTAAGCATTCAGGTGAGTTTTGCTTTAAAACGTTTTGAACTGGAATACATATATATGTGTATAAATATATATATGAGATGATTATGTGGTAGGAATATGATTATGTGTATATAAATGACAATATGATGTAATGAGATATATATTGTATTTATATAAGCTTTGCACTACACGAGTGCACTTGTTGCCGGGTTCCGGTGTGCGGACCGGTGTGTAGCCGGGTTCCGGTGTGCGGACCGGTGAGTAGTCGGGTTCCGGTGTGCGGACCGACAGGTAGCCGGGTTCCGGTGTGCGGACCGGTTGTTGATTTATTAGTTGGCTTGCTACCAACTAATATGGCCATTTGTGGAGGAATAAGGTGGATGAGATGTACACGATGCACGAGTCTGGATTGGTATTTAAATACGTGTGGTATGTTTATATTTTACGAAAGGATTACCAAAGGTTTATCTAAATTATTTTGATACAAATGATTTACATAAAAGGTTTTATAATGATTTTGGAAAGGACCGGGATTAACTCACTAGACCCGTTTGGTCTAACCCTCATTTTGTTTTCAAAAATATGTTTTCCAGGTTAAGGATCGGCAAGAGAGGATGAAGTGTAGGAAGCCTTTGATGGACGTTGAATAGGAAGCTTTTATATATTTTGTAATGTCAAGACTAATGAGACCGTACTTGGTTTGTTATGTAACTTTTGTTGTAAATCAATGATATGTATGCATGTTATGTATTATGATGTATGTTATGGGATTTGGGTTGTTACAAATGGTATCAGAGCCCTAGTTTAAGGGATTTAAGTATTTGTACCCGTACCTAGACTTAAACTGCATGTGAAGTAGGATGTCCTTGATATATTAGAACCTTGGGATGCTAAGTATAAAAGGTAGAAGGAACATCATGTAAGGTAATTTCGGATTACACCTGGCCAGTGTAATTGTGATCTTACAGGTGCATGTTTGGACTGGGATACCTTATTATATGGGGTATGTGCTTATGTGTATGTTAATCTTGTTTGAATCTACATAATGGCAAGCGGTACTCGAAATACGAATCGAAGAGGAGGAGGAAATCCAAATAGTACGAATCCACCAATAGGAACGGGGGGAAGAAGAGGAGAGCGAGGGGGAGGTACGTCCGTTTCAAGACAAAAGCGGAAGCTAAAACCGCAACTAAGTTTCCTCAGTACCCCAAGATATCCTCTTACGGATTCAAAGGGTCCACTAAGGACTTAGTCGAAGCTCTGAAGACCGCCCAGGCGACCATCCGGTGGCCAAAAAAGTCCGACCTGGACGATGCTAAGAAAGACAAATCAAAGTGGTCCGACTTCCACGTCGACCATGGTCATGCGACAGATGATTGCATAGCTCTCAAAAAAGAGTTAGCATACCATGTCCCGAAGGGCAATCTCAAATACATCATCGATGATGTCGTTACCCCAGCTAGCAGCCATCGACCGTCGACCCCCGAGCATGAAAAGGTTGTCAATTGCATCACCGGTGGTTCAGACGTATGTGGTCTGACGTATTCTGCAGCCAAGCGTCACGCCAGTCAGGCGCCCGACGATCGGCCTATTCCTCGCTCGTCTAGGCCCAAAGGAGATTTGGAGCTAGAAGCTATGAAGATTGTGTTCGACCTCGGCAACTCATATCAGAACCATCACGACGGGTTGATCACTCAACTCACGATTGGTAACTGTTTAATGCGTCGAGTCTTGGTCGACGGGGGCAGCTCAACAAATGTCATTTTTCTCAACACCATCAAAGCCATGGGAATCGATCGCTCGGAAATCACCCGACGTTCGACGACTTTGGTCGGTTTCAATGGAGAAGCGACGAGCACCTTCGGAGATATAACCTTGCCCGTCTATGCTGGAGGAGTCAACAAGCAGACCAAGTTCAGCGTCATCGACTGTGCGTCGGCCTATAACATCATCTTAGGTCGGCCATGGATCCATGATATGAAAGTCGTTCCCTCGACGTATCATCAAATGTTGAAATTACCTACGCCATGGGGAATCCAGGAGATCAAGAGTGAGCCAAAAGTCGCTCGTGAGTGCTACAAGTCTACCTTGAAGCCGCGAAAATAAACTGAAGTCGCAAGATCAAGCATGACTACAAGGTCTCGACAGGTTCATCTTTCTATCCCCGACCTCTTAGATAAATTAATATCTTTTCCACAGGAATAAGTCGACTATGGTGCCCTGTCGCACGAAAACATAGTCGACCTCAACACAGACAATATCTCACTGGATCGCCGTGTCATCCTGTCATTTAAAACCTATATTTCCTTCCAAAAAGAATAGGATAATAAACGACAGGGGGGCAATACCCTACTAAAAGGAGAATCTAAAGGTATGTTCCCTACTTCCTTTTCGTTCCTTGCATACGATTTTTTCATCACGAACGACTACTAACTTAAGCATCGGAGGGTCGTTGGTTAGCCAACGACCAACCCCCGACATCGTTCTACCGCAGGATCGCACGACAATAATCAATAAGTCTACAATATGACTTTAAATTCGCAAGGTCACAAGACATAAAACGATCAGGTCTACGGCTTGATCACTCTCCTGCAGGGACATACGATTGTATGGTCTAGTCGTACGATCGCAAAGCCTGAACGACTTTACCCTTAAGTTTCTTAACTTAGAAAAAATTTTATACCCTGAATGGATGCTTTAATCGCATGTTCTTATATTTGTTTTACGTTCTGATTATCGTATTGCAATGAATGCCTTAGTCGCATAATTTCTTACGTATCTTACGTTCAATTCCACAATCGATGTGATATTTGTTCATTGAATAAATAAAGCACAAGCAAAAGATGCATTCATTCAAAAAAACCATCAGGTACATACTTGACCACCAAAAGCTGAACCGTAAAACAAAAGAAATGCATATATTTTAAACTGCAGGAGGAACGTCTGTCGCATCCTTGCCTGAAGTCCCGTCCTGAGGGCCTCCATCAGTCACTTCCTTCACACGGTTTATGACCTCCAGTTCATGCAGAGCGTCGAAAAGCTGAATGGCCAACTCGTCGGCACGCGCCAAAGCCGACTTCTCCCTATCTAAGGCGCCTTCTCCCTCTCCAGCGCCGCAGCTTCTCTTTCAAGAGCAGACGCTACCAGATCTTCTACTCTCGACGTCTCAGCATGTAACGCCAAAGAAGATTGGAATGTCTATAAAAAATAGGAGATACGTTAGAATATATTTGACAAAGATTGCAAAATACACAGGTCATGAAAGATTGACACTCACTGAGAACGCTAGACTGGCAACACGAGATCCCATCTCTCCGGCCGGAACTCCGTGAAAACGCTCCCTGAAAGACGGGAGCAAATATTTCTCCAAGTGAGAAAACATCGTCGTCCCGTCTAGGACCCCCTCTGCCATAAAGTCAGACGGCAACGTAAAGTTAACCGTCATGCCTTCGGCCAACGACCCCTCGCCCCTGCCGGCAGACGTAGGGGTCGACACCTTGGCCGCCAGTTTCGTCGCCGACGCTGAAAGCGCAGAACTTGCTGGTGTCGCGTCCATCACGCCAGGGCGGCTAGATGACGCCCTCGCCTCCTTAGGCTTGACAACTCTCGACGAATCAACAACCCTCGATGACGGTTCCTTCGGGACTACCGTCCTAGTCTTCTTGGAGAATCCCGACCCAGTTGTCGGGGCATTCTTTCTCTTCCTAGGTGCCGACCTTTTCACAGACGATACTGCTGAAGAAACGCACAAAGATTCAGACAGATAAAATAAGCAGGAACAAATAGAAGACTACGGTACGCTTACCAGTCGTCTCCTCCTGCTCATCCTCCCCTTCCTCATCTTCTTCTTCAGAGTCTCCCTTGTCCACCACGTCCTCGTCCTCGGCCGCCGGATATTGCGCGACGAAAGATCGATCGTCGATACTATGATCCAGGAATCTGTCGATCTTGGCTTGGGAACCTTCGTTCGGATGCAAGGCGTCGAACTAAATCTCTGAAGATGACAAAAAACGAAGAATAAATAGAAAGCTGAAAAACTAAAACAGTGAGACCTCCACCCACGATCATTGACCCCGGTGTTCAAAACCAGGGTGCGGTCACCTTTATACTTGGAATACGGGCTATAACGCCAGTTCTTGTCTCTCTTGACTTGATAAGCCAACCAGAAATCATTTAGGGTCATAGGTGACTTCCACTTTGAAGACAGTCGCTCGATAACGAGAAAAACTCGCCAGAGTTGGGGAATCAACTGTCCCGGCGACAGACCAAAGTATCGCATGAAAGTCTTGGATAATGTCGAATACAACCATTCAAACCCTATTTTGAAGGGATACTCGTATATCACAAAGTATCCTTCAGGATAATTTCCCGGACGCGTACTCCCTGGACAAATCAGCTCTATTCTCGCCGGGATTTTCGCTAGACTTCTAAAGGCATTTAAATCTTCTTGACTCCTGATAGAACTCTCTGGTTCGACCGACATCATTTCTCAGAGGAAAGAGAAGAGCAATGAAAACGAAGGCGGAAGATGATGTCTTATAGACCTCAAATAATCTCTGCTGAGTCGCAGATTCCTAAAGATTCGGGTATGTTTGGTCAAAGAATGGAAAGAAATCAAGACGAAATCTCCCTTCAAATAAGCACCTTAAGTCATAAACGAAGGAATGATCCGTCGAGATCCCTATTTATGCGGGCGATTATGTCAGGTCAAGCCCTCTGATGATCGCCACGCATCCACGTTCTTTCGCATACTTGCAAAAGATCAACGACACCTGGCATCGACAGCTGGTAAGCATGATCGTACGTCAGCATGACGTCACGACCTCGTTCCCCTTTCAACTTCTCGTTCAGTTAGAAGCGGACCAGTCTAGTTCCAAGGCGATTGAGGTAATTTCCAACTCTTGTCATAATTTTACGCGTCAGATTGACAAAATTTAAAACTCGAATTTGTCATCCTTCTTTAAATTTTGGGGGCAAACTGTTTGGGCAAAAATTCACAGGTCTCGACCACGACAAGAAAAGGTAAGACACAGATTATAAACTATATCTTGTATTAAGATAAGATCCCGACAAAGGCCCAAAGAACATCCGTCGTCCCTCCTGGAAGGTAAGTCGAGAGTTCCTCGCGACACTCGACCATAGCATCGCCCGCTCCGCACGACCGTCGCGTAAGACCGTGCGACCTCAACCAAGCTAACGCATATAACTGTTACGTTTGTTAAGTGTTTAATGCAGGAGTCAAAGTCATTAACGAGCAACGGCTATAACCGACGCAGTCATTAACAAGCATCTACTCCCCCATTGAAGACAGCGACCGTTACGACATTCATCAATGCCTTTAATGACGTAATTAAAAGCTCCCGAAGACTATAAAAGATCAAGTTCAATCATCATTTCAGGACATCCGATATCGAACTCGAGAAATCATATACTGAAAGCTGACATCTAGCACTGAATTCCAGAATATTACAGCGAACTCAAGAACAACCGAAGTAAAGAACTTTCTCTCGAAGAACCGCTCTCGACGCACGACAACCGCTCTCGACCGACAGTCAGCACGCTGTTTCACACACGACCTACACTTGTTTTTACATTTTAAACACTTGTACTTTACATTTCGAAGCACTTCCTTCATTTGTATTGTAACCACTGTACGATCGACACCAGTACCAAAGAACATCGCCCCTGATTGGCGACCATAGTGCAGCGACGACATCCACTGTCGTTCGCAGGTTTTTTCCTCGTTGAGGTTTTTCCTGCGTCATCAAATCCCTTGTCTTCTTTATTTTTATCTTCGTCGCACGCTTCGTTGAGAGATTTCTTTCTTTAGTTGTTTAAGTCCCCATCGACCTTAAGTTGTCCCTTTGGTGCGATTTTTGGCATTAACAATATACACCTCCATTGTGTCGCCAAGATGATCTTTATACATTTTATTCACCAGAGGCTGGTAGGTGGAACCTGCATTTTTTAGTCCAAAAGGCATAACCTTATAACAGTAAATACCTCGATCTGTGATGAACGCATTTTTTTCTTGGTCCTCGACGTGCATCAGGATCTGATTATATCCAGAATAAGCATCCATGAACGTCAATAGTTCATGTCCTGCTGTCGCATCGACCATGGCATCGATATGTGGCAATGGAAATGGGTCCTTTGGACAAGCTTTGTTGAGATATGTGAAATCAATACAGATCCTCCATTTGCCATTTTTCTTCGCCACGACCACGACTTTAGCAAGCCAGTCGGGGTACTTTACTTCTCGAATTTTCCATGTCTTTAGGAGGTTGTCGACCTCGTCATTTATTACCTTATTCCTTTTAGGAGCAAATTTCCGCCGCTTTTGTTTGATAGGCTTAAATGACGGGTCGACATTGAGCTTGTGAGAAATAACACTGGGGTCTATGCCGACCATGTCTTCATGCGACCAGGCAAAACAGTCGGCATGTTCCTGCAAAAAACATATAAGTTTGTCTTTAAGGCAGGGATCGAGGGACGAACCTACAAAGACTTTCTGGTCAGGCTTGCTCTGATCCAAGACGACTTCCTCCAGGCGATAGTCGTCGGCTGTCCCAGGAGCATCCTGGACCTATAATTGCTACATGGCCTGCTTCTACGGCTTCAAGGTGGTCTTATAGCAGTCGCGGGAGACTTTTGGCTCGCTTTTGATCTCCTAGACTCCCCACGGCGTAGGGAACTTCATGGTCTGATGATACGTCGAGGGAACAGCTTTCATGTCATGGATCCATGGTCGACCTAAGATGATGTTATAGGCCGACGCACAGTCGATGACGTTGAACTTGGTCTGCTTGTTGATTCCTCCGGCATAGACATGCAAGGTGATCTCTCCAAAGGTACTCGTCGCATCTCCATTGAAACCGACCAAGGTTGTCGAGCGTCGGGTGATTTCCGATCGATCGATTCCCATGGCCTTGATGGTATCAATGAAGATGACGTTTACTGAACTGCCTCCGTCGGCCAAGACTCATCGGGTCAAACAATTACCAATCGTGAGTTGAATGATCAACCCGTCATGATGCTTGCGATACGAATCTCCGAGGTCGTCTTGGTCGAATGTGATCTTCATGGCTTCTAATTCCAGATCTCCTTTGAGTCTTGATGAACGAGAAGTAGGTCGATCGTCAGGTGCATGGCTGGCGTGACGTTTGGCTGCAGAATACGTCAGACCGCATACGTCGGAACCACCAGTTATGCAATTGACGACCTTTGCATGCTCGGGGGTTGGCGGTCGAACGTCGTTAGCTGGAGTAACGACGTCATCGATGATATCTTTGAGGTTGCCCTTCGGGACGTGATATGTTAGCTCCTTTTTTAGAGCTATGCAGTCGTCCGTTAGATGACCATGGTCGACATGGAAGTCGCACCACTTTGACTTGTCTTTCTTACCGTCGTCTTTATCGGACTTCCTCGGCCATCGGATGGTTTCTTGGACGGTCTTCAGGGCCTCGACCAAGCCTTTAGTCGTCCCTTTGAATCCGTAAGAGGATATCTTAGGGTACTGAGGAAATTTGGTCGCGGTCGCGGTCTTGAACTCCGCTTTTGTCTTGAACCGGACGTTCGAGATTTGTCGGGTGGGCTCTGACTTAGACACCGCCTTTGTCTTGAACTCTGGCTTTTTTACACCAAGCGACCTCTTGTCGTCAGAATGCTTACGACGAAAGGCCGAGTCGTCTTCCACCCTCATATAAGCAAGGGTTCTGGCTCGGACGTCCTCGAAATTCTCTGGAGGATACTTGGTCAACTCAGTGTATAGACCCGAACTGTCGTCTAGACCACGCTTGTAGGCTTCGATCGCGGTCTTGACGTCGTAGTTACAGACACTGATCATCTCGGTATTAAACCTGTTGAAATAACTCCAGATGGATTCGCCGGTCTTCTGTATGACATAATAGTAATACAGATCGCTGGTCTGCTTCTCTGTAACATCCCGCAAAACAAAACATACATATAACATATAATTCATAACAGGGTTTCAACAAAATCATTCACATTACACTTTTGGTCCCAAAGTCTAATCTAACCAATATAAAATTCAGTACAAACTTGATCCCATTTAGATCTGATAATAGCTAATAACTGAAATTTAAGTACAAAAGTATCATCGACTTCATAATGATCATCATTCCACATAGCTATCCACCAAGTAATCTAATCACTTACTCTTACTGGTACCACCACCTGGAATACAGATTTTTAAAACAGAAATGAGGGTTAGACCTAAGGGTCTAGTGAGTAAATCCCTGATATTTGGAAATCATTAAAATTCATTTATATAAATACACACTTTTATATAATTACATTTACATCACACGTAAAATAATACCAAATGCAATTCACACAACATACCTTTCACATACCACCTTATCCCTCCACCAATGGCCAATAACAATTGGTTGCGAGCCAATTTATCACACCGGTCCTAAGCCCGGCCACGTATTATATTTTCATATAATACTCACGTAATTATAATATCTCAATATATTATAATTACTCACGTATGACATATTCATACACATCATCAAACATTTGTTAATCACATATTGCATTCCAGTAAAAATATACTTTTTAAAGTAAAACTCACCTCGTGTGTTTATCACAAAAACTCTTCCAAGATAATTCACGTTTGTTGATCCTTCACAGAATCTGAAATCAGATAAAATACCAAATATCTCTTTAAACACTAAAACTTACAAAATCCTCAATTCAAATCGCAACCCGAAATAACATGAAATCGCAATGAACAGTACAAGTCGCAACCGTGATGAACAGTACAAAGTCGCAACCTCTTACTGCGACTTCACCCCGAAATCGCAACCCACTATTGCGACTCCATCCTAAGTCGCAATCAACTACTGCGATCCCAAACCCAAATCGCAATCAACTACTGCGATTCCAATCTCAAATCGCAATCAACTACTGCGATTCCAATCCCAAATCGAAATCAACTACTGCGATTCCAATCCAAGTCGCAAACGACCATTGCGACTTCAAGCCCAAATCGCAATCGACCATTGCGACTTCGTTGAATGTCGTAGTCCTCTATTGCGACTTCGATGAATGTCACAGTTCACTGTTTCATCCTAAAACCCAGATTTTTGTACTTTTACTCTATGCAAGCTACTGTAAAAGTGCAGATATGTTTAAGACCATTAGCACAACCTATCCTTAAGCTTAAACTCCCCAAAACATCCATTTTTACCAAAACCCACTAAGAACTTTAACTAGTAGGTTCAAGAACACTTCTATGAATTAAAACACAAATGAGCAATGGATTTGTTACCTTAATAGCTTCAGTTAATTCTTTAAATCTCTGCAGTAACCTCTTGAATTCGATCCTCTTCTTCTTCCTTTAAGATTTCTCGATTTCTTTCCTTTTCTTACCAAAACGAAACACACACACACACACACAAGAACTTTGTATTTATCTAAAGAGTGTCTAAAGGTGACACCTCTTGGTGTCTATAGAGAACAGGGCGGTGGGGGTGGATAATATCTCCACTCTCACCAAACAAACCCCACACTCAATCAAATTGGCAAAACTTACCCCCAATCTTCCAAATAAAACTTAAAACTTACCCCTTAACTCCTAACTCCATAAAATACTAAATGAAGACTTATAAAATTCCAAATTTAATTTAGATAAATTACCTGGTTATTACATTCTCCATCTTGCGACTGCTGGCGAATTGCTGGGAGAACTGATTGACTAACTCGACGAACGACCCGATGGATTTGGGTTTGAGATTAATCAACCATTGTAAGGCAGGACCCGTGAGGGTTGCCCCGAAACTCTTGCACATGCAGACCTCTTGATACATATGCGGGATCGAAACCGTCCACATTAGCTACTTGTGCTGCGCGATGTGCTCTGTTGGATCGGTGATTCCTGAATACTTGGGCGTGAAAGAGGGGATGTTATACTTCTTCGGGACGTCGACGGTCGCTATCGTGTCGACGAAAGGCGACACCTGAAATCCCGAGCGAGGCTCGACGTTGACATGCACTGCTGCCCCCGGTAGCTTAGCGAGCAAAGACAGGACACGTTCATTCTGATCTTCTAACATCTTTAATCGCTGGGCGACGGAGTCGTTGGGATCGGAATCCGCACCTGTTGGAGGATTAACTCCTGAACTGGTGCCATTTCTGTACGACGAGCCATTGACGTCCCCATTAAAAGGGACGAAGTGCGGCTGGGACCCATTGTTCATGGGTGGAGGTCTCAGATGCTGAGGAGGAACCAACCCGAACTGGGGATTTGGGATGAACGACCCCTGCTGCAGGTTCTGCATGTATGGAGCTTGCTGCTGGTTCTGTCCGAACGATCCTGATCCTTGATTCCGAATGAATGGACCCGAACCTGGATTATGGACAAATGGAGCGGATCCTGGATTCTGACCGAACGATCTTGGACCTGGATTCTGAACGAATGGTCTTGGACCGTTCTGCGGTCCGAACGACCCACCCAGATTCTGATTCCTTAGTCGCGCGATTTCTTCAGCTGCTCTCCGAGTCTAATCAGCCAGGGCATTGATTTGATTGCGCGTAACTTCCAGCTCATGATACATCTGGGCAATGAGTTGCTCTTGATTTCCATGGGCTGCAATTTTCCTGAAACAGAAAAAAGAGGAAACTCCAAGAAATCGTTAGTAAGACGCACGTTTGTCGAATATTTTCTCTAGATGGGGCCCCACGGTGGGCACCAAACTGTTAAAGCCAAAAATCGTCTAGAAGGATAACTTAAGGTTGATTGTGGAGCTTAACAACTAAAGATAGAAATCTTTCGACAAAGACAGAAAATGTAAATGAGACACAAGGGATTTGGTGACGCGGGAAAAACCCCAACGCGGAAAAAACCCGCGGACGATGGTGATGATGTCGTCGCTGCACTATGGTCGCCAAACAGGGGTGATGTCCTTTGTTTCGAGAGTCGAGAGTACAAACGGTTACAATACAAATGAAAGAAAAGACTTTAATGTAAAGTAAACAAGTGTATCGAATGTAAAAACAAGTGCGTCGAGCGTAAGGACCAAGTGTCGTGCGTCGTATGCTTCGAGAGAGAATGTTCTTTTACTTCAGTAGGCTGTAAGTATTTCGAAAGTATTCTTGAGAGTTCAGCTGTCCGCAAATGAGGATGTAACTCTTGTATTTATAGTCTTCGAATGCTTTAATGATTCCATAAAAGCTTCAGGTAACGGTCGTAACGGCTGCTGGGTTTAATGCTCGTAATGATCTTCGTCGGTTATAACCGTTGGTCATTAATGGTGTTGACCCTGCATTAAACCTAGAAATCATAACAGTTATCGCACGTTAGTAGGTCGAGGTCGTGAGGTGTATCACGACGGTCGAGTGTCGTGAGTAACTTTTCTGGTCGTGGTCGAGACTGGTGAAATTTTACCCAAACATTGAGCACATGAATTAACACAAAAGCATTCACCCTCTTTTTCTTATAGCCATTCCTACTTCAAAACTTTTATCTTTTCACCAATGTAGGATGATGAAACTCAACCACACAAAAACATTCATCCCTCCTTTTTTATACTCATCTCATATTTCAAACTTGCATCTTCTCACCAATGTGGGATGATACAAAAATAAAGTAAGCTAAATTAATCCAAGCACATGAATTGACACAAAAACATCCATCCCTCCATTCTTATAGCCACTTCCTACTTCAAAACTTTCACGTTCTCACCAATGTGGGATGATAAAACTCAACCACATTTCAATGTTTGTGGAATACTTAACTCTCATGACGTCAAGTCATTCTTGGTGGTTTCTCCTTGGGTTCTCTTTTTAAATTTTGCCTAATTATTTTTACTATTAGGTTAGTTTTGATCCAACCATGGTTATATATATTGATGTCGACGTTGATTGATATTGATATATTGATTGATTGCGTATTGTAAAATGAGTCAACTTTATTTGTTATATAAATATAGATTTTTTTGCAAAAATAACCTATGCTAAATTGAGTCAATCGTAGGAGTTGACACAAAAACATTCATCCCTTCTTTCTTATACTTACTTCATAGTTCAAAACTTGCATCTTCTCACCAATGTGGATTGATGCAAAAATAAGGTAAGCTAAATTGAGTTGAGCACATGAATTAACACAAAAGCATTCACCCTCTTTTTCTTATAGTCATTCCTACTTCAAAACTTTTATCTTTTCACCAATGTGGATGATGAAACTCAACCACACAAAAACATTTATCCCTTTTTTATACTCTTCTCACAATTCAAAGTTGCATATTCTCACCAATGTGGGATGATGCAAAAATAGGGTAAGCTAAATTAAGTCAACCACATGAATCAAGACAAAAGCATCCATCCCTCCTCTCTTATAGCCACTTCCTACTTCAAAACTTTCATGTTTTCACCAATGTGGGATGATAAAACTCAACCACATTTCAATGTTTGTAGAATACTCTCATGATGCCAAGTCATTCTTGGTGGTTTCTCCTTGGTTTCTCTTTTAATTTTGCCTAATAATTTTTTTTTATTTGGTTAGTTTTGACCCAACCATGGTTATATATATTGATGTCGATATTGATTGAGTATTGTAAAATGTGTCAACTTTACTTGTTATATATATTGTTAGTTGTAACACCTCGAATTTCCATTATATTATATTTTAATATAAATGAGATCGAATTGTAATTTAGTCTAAATTTGTGGACTAATTGTAAATGTAAACTCCAGGGTTGAATTTGCATTTTGATCAAAGTTTAAAGTTAATATTTAAAATTAACTTGAGGGTTTGTTTAGTCATTCTTTGTAAGTTAAGTTTCCTTAAGAATGGGGTAAGCTGGATTGAGATATTATCTCAATTCAGTATTACTGGAGTCGGCAAAAATACAGAGAGAAAGAACGAAGAAGAGTCAGAAGAAGAAAATCAAGAAGTGATTTCTTGAAGGTAAGAGTTTGAATCACTTACTTAAATTCTTAATCAGTTGGGTAACAACAAGTTGGAATCATCTTTCCAAGGTTTTGGATTGTTGGGTTAAAACTTCAATCAGGTGAGTTCATCTCTTCATCTAAAACATTGAAGTTGAAATTGAATCAAATTTTGTATATAAACTGTCTGGATGAATTGGTATAATTGTTTAGAAATGAAATCGAGCAATAAGCTGTATTTTAGATGAGCTATTTGAGCTAATTTTGACGTGAATCGATGACCCAGTATCGAAGTCCCGGTATTAGAGAATTCCGAAACTGGGTATTAGATCCGGAATTGGTGGGTTCCAAAACTGGGTATTGGATCCGGAAGTGATGGGTTCCGGAAGTGGGTTCGGTTCCGGTATAAGTTAAATTCCGGAAGTGGGCCGATCCGGTATTGTTTAAATTCTGGAAGTTGGTGTAACAACCCACACTAAAATAAACAAACATGATTTCCATAGATAACAATAATATCTGCCAAAACCTGGCCCACACTAAAATTTAACAAAATTCGACAAAGGGTTTGCGGAATACAACCCTAATTACAGCTGAGAATAAAGGTCTAATATGCAAAAATAGAAGTCTTCTACTCTTAAGATACAGGCTCCAGTTCACACCTTCCCTTTCCCTTTACCCGAGCCTTCTACCACCTGTTTACCTGAAAGATTTTTAGTTTGAAAGCGAGGGTTAGACCATGAGGTCTAGTGAGTTCCCTCAAAAGCCACACCACAAATACGCAGTTTATGTAAAAGCTTTCAGTAATAAAAGATTCTACAAAACTTGATATGAATACACATAAATGATCAGCACGCTATGACAAGCTAATGTCACACGCTATGGTCACACACATCGTGACAGCGTAAAAAGGGCACACACCGCCCATATATGAAACGAATTCATATATTTAATAATATGGGACCCCCCCATCTCACACAAATGCCATAGCTGTCCACACTAAATTGATTCTCCCTTCGACTGCACCTATAAGGATACACACTACCGTGATAAGTCACTTGATTGAACTACACTCTCACACGGTTAACACCTCGGACTAACAGACTGCACCACAGGGTCACACAGACACTTTCCGGAAGGATTATCCGGACAACCATACTATCCGGACAGTCTGAACTATCCGGAAGATTTTACCCGGATACTAAAAATTTGCGGTCAGAAGAACTTTCCGGGTGGACATTCCGGATACTCCCGGATTCCCAAGGGTTTCCGGTTAAACTACCTGAAACTACCACTACAACTACCCAGACAATAGCTTCATCCGGACACCCCAAACCTTCCGGACACTAACATGATGAAGGGGGGTTTCCGGACGCGTCGATTTTTGCAATAATCGCAGAGGGTTACACACCTTCGTTCTAATTCCCACCATTTCTTTCAGATATAAAAAATAGGTCGACTACTAACACAATAACCCATTCTTAACCTTTCTTAAACAAGTTAATGAGGAAACACAAAGAATACCATAACATTCAAATTTCTCCTCACAACCCACACATTTCACAAAACTTAAAGGTGAGGACAGATTGGTAGTTACCTGAAGATTTCCACTGATTAATCCAAATGTCCAGCTGCCAATACTCTTTTCTCCCTTCCAATTGACAATACTTTCTTCTCCTGCACTCTCTCTTAGCTGCACACACATACACACACTTGGAACAATTTGCTAAATGAGTATATTAGGGTTTTTCCCACCCCTTTTATACTTTTCTCACTAAACACCACACTTTAAATTTCCTTACACTTAGACCACACAACTTTCTTATTTCGAATTTCTTCCACAATTTCCAATTATCGACTAAATTAAAATCTTGGTTATTACAACATCCTCCCCTCAAAAGAATTCCGTCCCCGGAATTCCATTTTCAATTAAACGAGGATATCGAGTCCTCATGTCCGATTCCAATTCCCAAGTTGCTTCTTGCCCCTTATGGAATTGCCACTGAACTTCCACTAGTGACACTTCTTTATTCCTCGTCTTTTGGACTTTGCGATTCGTGATTGACAACGGTTCTTCTTCATAACTTAACTTCTCATCCACACGAATGTCCTCCAATGGCACTGCCATACTTTCTTCGGCCAGACATTTTCTTAAGTTCGACACATGAAAGGTCGGGTGCACTCCCCGAAGCTCCTCATGTAAATCTAACTTATACGCCACCTCACCCACACGTTCGGTGATGGCGAACGGCCCGACATACCTAGGCCTTAGTTTCCCTCTCTTCCCAAAACGTACGACTCCCTTCCACGGTGACACCTTAAGCATCACTTTATCTCCTACCATAAACTCGATCGGTTTCCTTCTTTTATTCGCATAGGCCTTCTGTCGATCTTGAGCTACCTTCAGCTTATCTCTTATCACACTAATTTTGTCGGTCGTCAACTGAACTAATTCCGGCCCCGCTAACTGCTTCTCACCCACTTCATTCCAACACAAAGGTGTCCTGCACTTACGCCCATACAATACCTCAAACGGTGCCGCTTGAAGACTGGCGTGATAACTATTGTTATACGAGAACTCGATTAACGGCAGATGGGATTCCCACGAGCCCTTGAAGTCAATCACACAAGCACGCAACATGTCTTCTAAGGTTTGTATAGTTCTCTCGGTTTGCCCATCCGTCTGAGGATGATAGGCAGTGCTCATCAATAGTTGCGTTCCTAACTCTCTTTGAAGACTTCTCCAAAAAGAATCCGTGAAGCGGCTATCGCGATCCGAGACTATGGACGAAGGCACCCCGTGCCTCGTTACTACTTCATTCACGTACAAGGAGATGAAAGTCTTCTTAGCAAGGAGATAAAGGAGAATTCTCCTGTTTGAGGATCTCACCGATTTTCATGGAGACAATCGGTGAGACAGCTTAGTTTGGGTTGAGAAGTCCATCTTCAATCCGCATTGGTAGATTTCCTTCTTCTTGATTTCGGTTGATCTTTAACTTCACCGAACTTTGACAGTATGACTAAGCTATTACAAAAAACCATCTAAAATTTCTCTAAGTATAAAAGATGTTTTTCAAAGTATGTAAGGAGATCATGTCATCTTCAAATCTTTGATGACCCAACATATATATATATATTTAGATTTTTTTTGCAAAAATAAGGTAGGCTAAATTGAGTCAACAGTAGGAGTTGACACAAAAACGTTCATCCCTCATTTCTTATACAAACCTCATACTTCAAAACTTGTATCTTCCCACCAATGTGGGACGATACAAAAATAAGGTAACCTAAATTGAGTTGACCACATGAATTAACACGAAAAAATACATCATCTTTTTCCTCTAGCCATTCCTATTTCAAAACTTTTATCTTTTCACCAATGTGGGATGATAAAACTCAATCACATTTCAATGTTTGTGGAATACTCAACTCTCATGATACCACCTCATTCACCTTGGTTGTTTCTTTAATATATATAAATAAAAGGGATGGTGTAAAGCAACCAACCCAAACTTGAGATGGTGAGCCAAAATTAGCCAACCACATGAGTACATATAGAGGGACAACTAAAATAAGCTAACCCATGAGTTTTCACAACGACTTTCCCTCCTCCTAATAACGACCAACATCATTCTTTCATTCTATCATCTCCTCACCAATGTGGGATAACCAAAATGCACCAAGTTTCAAGATTTGATGAATACTCAAATGTCATTGTGCCACCTCATTCTTGGTGGTTTATCCTTTAATATATATATATATATATATATATAGAGGGAGCTTCAAATGTAAATTTTTTTCGTGTAAACCGTGTAAACTCTCGATTTCATAGGTTTTTTTGATAAAGTTTTTTATGGAATTGTTTATTTTGATGAAATTGTTTCATATCATTCATTTCTTGATGAATTTTTTTGCGAAATTTGTAGTTTTAGAGGTTTACAATTTAGAGGTTTACAATTTAGAGGTTTACAATTTCATGATCAAGAAATTGTTTCATGAAATTGTTTATTTTAATGAAAGTGTTTCATATCATGCATTTCTTGATGAAATTGTTTCATATATTTGTGTTTTTTATGTAAAAACGAAAAAGTTTCATCAAACCTAGAAAATATATGGAACAGTTTCATATGAATGAAAAAATATATATGAAACTACATAAAAAACACAAATATATGAAACAATTTGATCAAGAAATGAATGATATGAAACAACTTCATCAAAATAAACAATTTCATGAAACAATTTCATAAGAAAACCTATGAAATCCAAAGTTTACACGGAAAAAAGTTTACAAAATAGTGGGCCTCTCTCTCTCTCTCTCTATATATATATATATATATATATATATATATATATAAGGGATGGTGAAAAGCAACCAACCCAACCTTGAGATGGTTAGCCAAAATTAGTCAACCACATGAGTACATATAGAGGGTCAACTAAAATAAGCTAACCCATGAGTTTTCCTAAAGACTTTCCCTCCTCCTAATAAATACCCATATCATTCTTTCATTCTACCATCTCCTCACCAATGTGGGATAACCAAAACACATCATATTTCAAAATTTGATGAATACTCTGTTGGATATTTGTAAAGTTTATTAGAACCCTTGTCCCACATAGGAGCCAAGGCAATAACTAGAACACCTAATAAACTCCAACCTTAGAGCATTAAATGAATCATTTAATTGCTTGGGCTTGAAATGTGGTGTTCTTGGTGAGCTCTCCTTGACATAAATATATATATATATATATATATATATTAAATGTCAAAGATTGGGCCTTGGGCCTTGGGTCTCGATGGGGTCGAGATTCATCAATCGAAGCAAACAGCAGTCGACGCGGTTCACGGCGCAGCTTCATCCAACCGCGAGACACTGGAAGGTTTGTGAAACAGAGGCCGGCACGGTTCTCGGCGCGACTCTATCCGCGCCACGGCCGGCGCGAGAGTCTGTTTGATCAACGAATAGTGCTTGGCGCGATTCTCGGCGCGACTCCATCCGCGCGGAACTCTGGGTGGTTTCTGGCAGTTTGTTTCGGTTGGGAATCAAAATCTATAAATACCCTTCATTTTCCAGCTTTTTATACACGAAAATTCATCACTTTCATCCCCTTTTTCTCTGGTTTTCTCTCTATACGATCCATGGACACATAAAGGAAACTCGACAGATTCTCGTTCTCGTGCAAGAACGCGAATAGATAGTTGTATCCTCTAAACGGACGCTCGGACTACGCACGAGTATGGGCGAAATTCTGTTTAAGGACACTGCTTCGCAGGCCTCTATCTGATTATCACGCAAACGTCGATTCCAAGTTAGTCGTTATTTACGTTTTTATAAGAATTTCGATTTGTACATATTACATATTTACATATACGTTGTATTTTGTTGATTCGTTGTAATAATTTTGTACACAAACATGTACATATATTTGTGAATTTCTTCTCGGTTAATCTTTGGTTCTAACAATCTTAAACATAACTTTGTGATGGATCCTACATCCATGATAAAGAACCATGTGGAAAAGCCGAAAAAATTCAAAGGGACGGATTTTAGACGATGGCAACAGAAGATGTAGGATCTAACATACTCAAACCACATTATGCCACCTCATTCTTGGTGGTTTTCTCTTTTAATATATATATTATTGATTGATATATTGATTATTAGTTTTGTATCAATAAATTATTGCTATATTTCACTTTTTTATTAGTTTCTAATATGAATATATGATATAAACTTTTATGGTTAATTAATAATAAAAATTATTGTAATCCTTATTAGAAAATGAATATAATAATTTATGTTTGATAAAATAGAAACTACAAATGATGACTAATATGTTTTGTTAACTTCGTTTGGTGGGGGCTTAGCTCAGTTTCAATAAATTTGGTACAAGACATCTTCGGGCCAACTGATCTGCAATGTTTCCCAACAACATTGCGGGTTCGATGGCAAGTTGTTGAATGGGTTTCTCTATATATGATTTGTGAGTTCACGGAATAAGGTAGTATTTGAAGATCGTCCACCACTCTCGATTGATCTTTTATTTGAAATTCAGCTAGCTTCATTTCTCTGAATCTCTAAGAGGGATAAACTTTTTCCGACCTCCTGGTCTGGGTGGTGTTGCATCCCAAGTGGTTGAACTTTTGGAAGTTCGTATGCAATGTTTGGGTCGGTTTCGTTGAAGCTCCTCCGTTTCGGGTATCTGTTCTATTTTTATTTCTGTTTTGACCTACTCCATGTCTTGCAGATTAGACGTTTCGTTGTATTTAACCCGTTTGCAATAATTATTTTCTTTCAAAAATCGGAAAAGAAAATATCATTATTAATATCTTACATGTAAACTTAATTGTTGTTTACAAATTTTATTGTATTTAATAAGAAGGTAGATCAGCAATTGTTAATTAAAATTTTACTAAAATCAATAAGGAATTGTCATAGAAATTGATGATGCATTTCATGTTTTCTTTTTGAAAAGTAAAGTATTTTGTGTTTTAAAATTCAAGAAGTAAAAAGGAAGTAAAAAAGGAAAAAGAAGTGTTATTTTATAAATATTTTTAATTAAAATAAATATGCTTCTATCTATTTTACGGATTGTAAACAATGAATAGATGTGTAAGTTTATAAATAGTTTTAATGGTTATTAGTATTTATTTCATTCATTTCATTCTATATTTGGATGAAAAGTTTTGGAATAATGTGTAATATTATTATTTTTTTCTTTTATTTTCTTTCCCTCTGAAAAAAGAACTTGACAACACGAGATTTTTTCTTTTTACCTAGTTTCTTTCCACTGCCTCCGTGTAAAAGGAGTTGAGAACATGTAACGGTCACGTGTTGAACTAGATTTAACTTTTTACACTTGAAACTGCTTTCAAATTAGTAAAGTGATGTTAGTTATAACACTTTCGGCGTAAAGCTCAATCGGCAAAAGGGCAAGACGATTTTGCCTATATACAAAACAAGTTCACAGTTCGATCATGTCACGCTAGCCTCAGCCAGTTAGGGACTCAAAAAAATGTCATTTACATTGTTGTCCTTGAAGACGGATTCCATGAGGAACCCGTTAGACCATGAGTACCGCCAACCCACGAACCCACTGAACCCTGATGCCACCTCAGCGCCACATCAGCTTTTCTCTTTCCTACCCTCCTTACCCTAAGTGGAGTACCGCCAACCCACGAACCCACTGAACCCTGATGCCACATCAGCTTTTTTAATTCTTTTATTTATATATTTAACTATTTAACAAAATAAAAATATTCATATATTTTTTAATAAATAAAAATAAGATAAATAATAAAAATAAAAATTCATAACATTCATTAAAAATTTAAAAATTACAAAATACAAAACACTAAAAACTAATATTAAAAATTATGTAATTTTCTAATTCTCTCTTTCTTCGTCAAAGTAGCCCTCAAAATATCTCCCGTAAGGTGATCATGCGGGGCTATGAAAAACTCGAAGTCTTTATCAAATCGTTTTTCTAACTCGAGTTGCAACTGTTTTTCTTCGAGTTCAAGTTTTTTCATTTTGTAATCCATTGTATTGTCAACCTGATCGTTGAACGAGCTTATTTGACTCAACAACTGAGTAACGCTTTCGTCCGGATTCGACCCAGTCGTATTACTCGTTGATGCCCTTTTTGCCTTGTTTATCCCGATGGGTCGTTGAAGTTGCTCTATCTCGTCGACCTGAACATCTTCATCGTCATCATCGGAAGTTTTGGTACGTTTTGAAGCCCGGGATGTATTTGTCGACATCGTTGGAACCGGATTCCATTTTGGAGATTTTTTTAGGACCTCCCAAGCTTGTTCATGGATGAAAGGAACCACATTATCCTCCCAGTACGGGGCCGGTTGCGGAATATAACCTTGTTGAGCAAATGCTTGGAAGCCAAGGTCCGGGTCTTGTTGTGGTGTATCCGAACTCCTCGATCGGTTACGACGGGATGTAGGTGTGGTGTTTGAATTCATGATGGAAGAAAGTATTGAAAGTATTGAATTTGAAAGAAATGGAATAAAGTATTGAATTTGAGAGAAATGGAAGAAAGTATTGAATTTGGTGTGAAAAAATGAAGATGGTAGAGGTTAATATATATAGTGTGTATAATTTGAAAAAAATAAATAAAAAAAGAGCCGTTGGTAAACGGTAATATTTAAAAAAAAATACAAATTCGTCGGGTTTAGCCGGGTTCCCGAACCCAACCCTACCCGCGCAACCCCTACCCGATGTGAACCCGCGTGTGGAGTACCGCCTACCCGATGCTACCCGATGGTGAACCCGACCATGGTACCCGAGGTGTTACACATGGCCTTAGAATTGTTGGTAGTCAACTTTTTTCCCAAGTAATTTAGTTATTTCACATTATAAAAGTAAGTTGGAGAGAGAGAGACATGAAAATGTCCCAAGTTTGGATTTTTTTGGGTGTAGTTATGGCTTACTCTTTGTCACGTACTCATATTTTCTTTAATTTTGTAAAAATAAATAATAATAAAAAAAACATTTTCCAATTGAATTGTTTAAAAAATTAATATTAAAAGGAGGCGTCAGAGGGTTTTGTCTTTAAATTTTAAATTTGTTAAAACAAGTTTTAGAAAAAATATAAATTAACTTATGAATTTAAATAACTGTTACATATAATATGAAAAAAATATTCAAATAATAATTAAAAAATATAATAGTAATTGATAATTAAAATATATTGATTAATATTAAAAAACATATAAAAATAATTTATATGATCAATAATATCTCTAAATAATTAAAATTTAAAATTTTAATAATTTTCAGTTAATATGAATTAATACTTATTAATTAATAATAATTAAATTTTAAAAAATTAATATTTATTTATAATAATAGTTAATTAATAATAATGATGGCAAATTGACAATATTAGAATATTTACAAAAAGCTACTCAAAAGCTATTTCAAGTAGCGTTTCAAAAATCTAGCTTATAAGCTAGCTTATGGCCATCCAAACATGTACCCAGCAAAAAAACTAGTTTTTTTTACCAAATGATGCCTAAGGTGGCGTTTGGTTCACTGGAAAGTAATGGAATCTGGTGGAATTGGAATGTGACATTCCATTGACCAGATTCCATTCCAGTGTTTGGTTCAATCTTTTGTAGTATGGAATGTTAAAATTTTCCATTGAATTCCAATTTTTATGTTTTTAACATTCCATCACATATAGCTGGGATTTCAAAGGAATGGGATGTGTAATTTTTTTTATTCCAAAAATACCCTTCCCTAATTGATATACCTGCAGTGACCCCCAAATCGTTTTCTTCTCCATCGTGTTCCATACTTCCATGGATTCTTGCATCGACTGAAAACTCTTCAACAAACATCAAATACTTTTCTTCTCCATCGCACACATCTTTTGGTCAACACTCGTCTCCATTGCACGCCTCTGTACTCATCTCCATCGCAAGAACAGGTAATGCTTTCGATTTATCTCTTCTCTGGTTCGATTTATCAACTGGTCATGTTGGTTCGATTTATCAACTGGTCATGTGGTCCTCTTCTCCGTCAGACGAGGCTCTAGTTGCCATCCTTTAGCATATTTCTCCGGTGATTACTGGTTCCCTTTTCCGTCAGACGAAACCCTGGTTTGTGGTGAAATAGAGTGATGGACGAGATGAAGCAAATCTTGAAACACCCACATAGATCTGACACTTTTGCTTTCTGCTAATTAATTAGTTGTGTTTATCGTTCTATTTGGTTGGAGGCATTATGTAACATCCCGAAATTTCGTTATATTATGTTATAATATAAAGGAAGTTGTTTGTAATTGAGTTGTATTTGGATGGTATATTTACAAGTATTTGAATCTTTGGGGTTAAAAGTTAAGTAACCAAAGTTAGATGTTTTTATGTAAAGTTAGAAACTTGGAGGTGTATTGGGTCATTTAGCAATAGTGTGTATGGATAAGGGGCTGAACATGAGAAATATCTCATTCTCTTTTGCTGGAGTCGGTCAAAAATCAAGAGAGGGAAAGGAAGAGAGAAAGAAGAAAGAAAGAGAAAGAAGAAAGGAAGAGAAAATAAGGGATTAAGCTAAAAATCTTGGTAAGAAATTGGTTATGATTTCTGATAAAACTTGTTGTAGATGTATGTTTGTAAATGAATCTGTGTATTGAAATAGATTTCAAAATCATTATCAACAGACTGGAATCAGATTGTGCAAAGTAAAGTGGGCTTTGACCTTTGAGGTGAGTTCATTCACTTTTGATTAAATACATGCTTTCTGTCAAATTAAATGTTAAGACACATGTATAAACTGGTTATGAACTGTATGGGATGGTCTGGAATGAGCTGAATCAAACAGACATCGAATTAGATTGGATTTTAGGCTGCAGTTCGAAGGTTTCCGGATGAAACGTCGTATCCGGAAACCCTGGTGATGAATGTCTCCGGACAAGGCAAAGTATCCGGTAATTCTTAAGTTTCTTATAGTTTCCGGATAAATCGAGTTACCGGATGGTATCCGGATTACCTTGGTTTCCGGATGTCATCCGGATTAGTGAAGTATCCGGAAAAGTTGTGTATATCCGGATAGTTTGTGCTATCCGGTAACCTTTGTTGTCCCGATAATTCTGATGTCCGGATATAGTTTTTGGATGTGATATATGATTTAGTTTTCTAAAAATAATTTCTAGGGGCGCTGCCTCCAGACCCCGCAAGGGCGTTGCCCCTTGACCCCATCCGCTAACCGGGTAGCGGAACCCCCGTGTCAAGTTGCCGAAGGGGAAACAATTGAGGAGGAGGACACGATAGGTTATTTAATATTCTTAGAATTGAGAATATGATACGAGAGTGGCATGATTTGTTGTTATGTATATACGTTAATAAGGTGTAATGGATTTGTAAACACTAGTTGTGTTGGATAACGTAGGATAGGCAAAGTATAATTGCTATTCCTGTTTATAGTGGAATGTAATGAATAGGCAAAGTAGAATTTCTATTCATGTTTAAAAGATGGAATAGGCAAAGTAGAATTGCTATCCACGTGAAATGATTGAATAGGTAAAGTAGAATTACTATTCATATTACAATAATAGAATATGCAGAGTATAGTTGATATTCTTGTTGAAAAGGAGGAATAGGCGAGGTATAATTGCTATTCCCGTGTATCCTTGGAAATGATTGAATAGGCAAAGTACAATTGCTATTCACAATGATTGATGAATAGACAAGGTAGAATTGTTATTCATGTGTATGATTGAATAGACAAGGTAGAATTGTTATTCATGTGTATGATTGAATAGACAAAGTAGAATTGTTATTCATGTGTATGATTGAATAGACAAGGTAGAATTGTTATTCGTGTGTATAATTGAATAGACAAAGTAGAATTGTTATTCATACGGAATGTTGGAATAGGCAAAGTATAATTGCTATTCATGTGGATTGATTGAATAGGCATAGTAGAATTGCTATTCAGGTTGAATGTTTGAATAGGCATATTATAATTGCTATTCAGGTTGAATGTTAGAATAGACATAGTATATTTGCTATTCAGGTTGAAAGATGGATTAGGCAAAGTAGAATTGCTATTCGTATTTGAGATGTGGAAATATGAATTAGACGAAGTGTAGGTGTTATTCTCCTGTGTTTTCGGTGGATTAGAAATAGGCAATATAAATGCTATTTCTGTTTCCATTTCAAGATAAGGTATGAGGATTGAATGTAAGTCCTTAGACTGGATCGATAAGCTAGAATCCTTAATGATTCTTAGTAAGCTCTAGGATATGATGGTATGACTTCCTGATTGTTAGTCATAGTCATAGGACCGGGCATGTTCCCGTCCTTATGAGTCAAGTACGAGTATGGTGAGGATTAGGGTAAGTCAGGTTTGATAAGCCATGTTTACATTTATGTAAAAGCTTTATTTTGAAACTGAATGTTCTTACTAGGCGTTAGCCTAATCGTTTCAAACTCCTTTTCTTACCAGGTATGAGCTCAGGGAAGTTATGGGATGAGAGAAGAGTTTATGGTGACGACAAGTTGATATAATTAACTATTGTTATTATTTTCACTTGTTAAGAATGTTTGTTATGGATAATAGTAATGTAAACCCTTGTTAATTCAGGTTTAAATTTTCCCTGATTTTTAGGGTGTTACACATTAGCAATAAAAGGAATCCCTTTTCTTCTTCAGTTTCATGTTCTTGGGTCAGTAATATGTTTTATTTTACTGTATGTGGTTTTCTAGACAATCGAATTATATTGCAATGAAGAATGCTCATAAGGTGTTTGAAGAAATGTGTGAGAGAAGTGGAATATGCTTGGACATATTATGTTTCTTATCATTATGTTTAGAAACAAAAAGATTAATGTTGGAAGATTATAGCCAGATCTGTAGCCAAGTTTAGTAAGAGAAAAAAGTGTAGATAGTCTGTAATTAAATTCATCGATTGATCTAGTTGTTTAATGTTTTGTTTACAAAGTAGTTATTTTACAAAAGGGTATTTTGGTCATTTACCAAAATTTCATTCCAATTCCAAAGCTACATTTTGTGAACCAAACAGACAGATTCCAATTCCTTTAACAGATTTCATTCCAATTCTGTCAACCAAACAGCTGGTCAAACCTGACAACATTCCATTCCAATTCCTTCAAAGTCAAATTTCTTTGACAGATTCCATTCCATTCAAAAACATTCTGCGAACCAAACGCCCCCAGAGTATATCCAACTACTATGCTCTATTTTCTTTAAAATAAAGTATTGAAAATCAAAATCTTTGAAAAAATTACATCAAACCCAATAAATATTTTATTTCAATT
The DNA here is from genome assembly GCA_033807775.1 of Saussurea involucrata. Taxonomy (NCBI): domain Eukaryota; kingdom Viridiplantae; phylum Streptophyta; class Magnoliopsida; order Asterales; family Asteraceae; genus Saussurea; species Saussurea involucrata. Next base: position 222,669,839 of record CM066320.1, read on the forward strand.
CTCACATTAACTATATTATTAGTATATTCAATATATTTAACAAAAAATATTTTCCTTTCTAAACATTTATTAACGAGAATTATTAAAATAATAATTTCTCTATATATTTATATATTTAGAGATTTATCTAAATTTCAGTATGGTTTTTTTGAAATATAAATTTAAGGGAATTTAATTAAAATACCCAAAGTTTGACTTTGACTTACCAAAATACCCATTTTCTCTTTGATTTTGCGAAAATACCCATTTTTTCGCGATTGGGTCCGCGATCACGGACCAAGGTTCATTTTGAAAATTTTGTATCCCGCGATCGAGGGAGTGTCCCGCGATTGAATCAATTTGGTGAGTTTTGATTTGATATTTACACTTTCAACCCCTATATTTATTTACTTACTTTACTTTATACCTTTTACTTTCATAATTTTAATTTTACATTTAACACATATAATCGTTTATTAACTAAAATACGTTAAAAAATACGTTTTAATTTTAACAAGTTATACCATTATAATCGTCTCTTCGATACGTTTGAAATGAGCCCAACATTAAATATTTTTAGATTTATTTATTTTAATATATATCATATATACTACATAAAAATATTTTTTATATTTAAAAATCATATTCTTATAATTAATTATTTAATTTATGGTACTCTTATAGTTAAAATACGTTTTATTTATTTTATTATCGATGGTCCAAGTGTAAGTATTAAAAATTGGCGGAGGCTTTGTGATGGACAAGCATCGATCATTTTGTGCATACTCTGTAACTGCAAATACTTCAGCTCCAAACACACATGAATTATCATTCGCCAAATACCCATTTTCACAATTCTTAAATGAGTCCAGTGATACCAACTTGTCAAAACCCCATTTCATATTCTTCTCGTGAAACCTTGTCTTATTGCCATTCACGATATCTATAAACACATACAAATAATAATAATTTAAAACGATTTAATGAATTAGTTAATATATGATTATTATGTTAATGCGATAGGAGTGAAACAAAATTGAAAAAAATAAGAGATGTACCATAAATTAAATAATTAATTATAAGAATATGATTTTTAAATATAAAAAATATTTTTATGTAGTATATATGATATATATTAAAATAAATAAATCCAAAAATATTCAATATTGGGCTTATTTTGAACGTATCGAAGAGAAGATTATAATGGTGTAACTTGTTAAAATTAAAACGTATTTTTTAACGTATTTTAGTTAATAAACGATTATATGTGTTAAATGTAAAAGTAAAATTATGAAAGTAAAAGGTATAAAGTAAAATAAGTAAATAATTATAGGGGTTGAAAGTGTAACATTTCAATTCAAAAGTCGGGGTATTTTGGCAAGTTCGAGAGAAAAATGAGTATTTTGGTAAGTCAAAGTCAAACTTTGGGTATTTTAATTAAATTCTCTAAGAGCATCCCCAATGCATAAGCTATAAAAGCTTTTTACTATTTACAAAAAGTCTTTGTAAAGACTTAATTGCATTGGGTATAATGACTTTTTAAAAGCTTTTTGAAGAAAGGGTTATAGTTTTAAAAGCTCTTACACAATAGCTTTTCAACATTTTCATTTTACACCCCTTAATTTTTCATTTTATCCACACTTTCAATATAATTTCATTTTAAACCTTAATACCTTTTGATTAATTAATTTAATTCATTAAATATCTATAATAAAACCAAATATATTTTATAACAAAATACATTATTAAAGTTTTCTTCAAGACGAAATGACACCAATATCAAATACCAAAAAAAATAAAAAAAAATATAATCCATTCAACGTCTTTCATTTTTTTTTTTAACGAATTGATTTTTTTGTCCTTGTCATTATATTTATCTATCAATGTCAAGTAAATTTTAAAATGTCAAATTAAATTAGGGGTATTTATAAACATTTTACATAGTTGGGGTAGAATATAAAGAAATTGATGAAAAAGCTTTTGAAAAACCTTTTTGCATTGGAGAAGATTTGTAACAATAAGTTTTTGTTAAAAAGTGTTAGTGGAAAACTGAGGTGGCAAAAGTAAAAAGTCTTGTAAGGCCTTCGGTACCGCAAGCGGGCTCGGCTCGGGCTCGGGCTCCTGCGGGCTCCTGCATGCGGGTTGTGGTACGGGGGGGAGCGGGCTCGGGTTCCAGCCCCGGGTTCCAAAACCCGTTGAACCTGATTGCTTTTTTTTTAAATAATTTGAAAATAAAGACGTTGGCAACAGCTATTTTTAATTTTTTTTTCAATTTAATCACACTATATATATAATCCTAAAACCCATTTTATTTTTCACACAAAACAACTCTCTCATTCTCTCATTCTCTTCCATTCTCTATATTTTAAACAATATGGATTCGCCACAACCCGGTTCACCGACCGCATCATCATCATCCGTAGACACCGACGAGTTGTTGCATCTACAAAGGGAAATTTTTCGACAGACTGCACAATTAATTTATGGTAGCACCGCCTCATCGTCAAGAAGAGAGAGGGCCGCGAACATAGAAAGAGGTCGAGTAGCTGCAAACGAGCGGCTTATGCGGGACTACTTTGGCAACAACCCGGTTTATACACCGGATATGTTTAGGCGGCGGTTCAGGATGAGCAGGCAACTATTCAAACGAATAGTTGAAGATTTAGAAGGAGAGTATCCATATTTTACACTTCGGTTGGACGGCAGACGCAAACAAGGTTTTTCTCCGATACAAAAGTGTACTTCCGCTATTCGGCAATTGGCGTATGGAGTAGCTGCTGACGCACTTGACGAGTACATCCGTATGGGAGAGAAAACGTCACGAGATTGTCTGTACAAATTCTGCACAAGTATTATTGAACTGTATGGTCAAAAATATTTACGCAAGCCTACTTTTATTGATATTCAGAAGTTGTACGCCGCGCATGAAGCTAAACACGGATTTTCCGGCATGCTCGGAAGCATAGACTGTACTCACTGGGCGTGGGCAAATTGTCCGGTAGCATGGGGAGGTCAATTCATGAGAGGTGATCATGAGCACCCGACAATCATGCTAGAAGCAGTGACCTCTCAAGATCTATGGATCTGGCACGCATACTTTGGTGTTGCCGGTTCCAACAACGACATCAATGTTCTCAATCAGTCGCCCATCTTGAACGATGTATATGATGGAAAAGCACCCGACTGCCCTTTTGAGGTGAATGGAGCCACCTACGAGCACGGATATTATCTAGCGGATGGGATATATCCGGAATGGGCTACTTTCGTAAAATCATTTACGTGCCCACAGGACTCTAAACGACAAAAGTTCAAGTCCGCGCAAGAAGCGGCACATAAAGATGTTGAACGAGCTTTATGCGTGCTTAAACAACGTTGGCATATACTTCATAACCCGACACGCGGATGGGAACCGACAAGATTGGCAAACATTATGTACGCTTGTGTCATATTACACAATATGATACTCGAAGACGAAGACCATGCTATTTGTGGTGGCGATGAAAACGACATTTTCACGGATGATATCGAAACCCAAATCAGTGAGGAACAACGCGCGGCAAATGTTCGAGAAGTCAAAAACCGGGGCACTCATAATAACCTTCGGTCGGAATTGGTCGAACATATTTGGCGTATCCAAGTTTCCAACAATGACGACGAGTAGATTTTTAAATTTATTTTGTAATTTTTAAATTTATTTTGTAATTTTTATTTTTAATGAATGATATGAATTTTTATTTTTATTAATTATCTTATTTTTATTTATTAAAAAATATATAAATATTTTTATTTTGTTAAATAATTAAATGTATAAATAAAAGAATTAAAAAAAATGAGATGACAAGAGGGCTTGAGGGTTTGAGGAGAGGGTTAGGAAAAAAGCTGATGTGGCGCTGATGTGGCGCTTGAGGGCTTGAGGGCTGCGCTACGGATGGCCTAAGACCTTCCGCATCGGGACCTTGGGTTAGAATGGGTTGGCACGAGTTGGGGCTAAACACCATCGCACCCCTTGGGGTTGGCGCGGGATGGAACCCGCCCGGGTTAGGCAACCAGCTCGGGTTGGGGTGTTAATTTTTTTTTTTTTGAATTTGAGCCGTTGAAATATGGACGTTGGGTATTAAATTTTTTTAATTATATATATCCTATAAATACTAATATTAACCTATTTATTTTTTCACAAAAACAAATTTACTCTCAATCTCTCCCATCTTCCCCACTTATTTTTTCACACCACTAAATTTTCTCTCAATCTCTCAAACTTTTCTCTACTACAAAAACAAAATGTCTTCTTCATCAGTGAACTCGTCGGAATTTTATGAGTCGTCTTCGTCATCGTCGGACGGGGAAATTAATCTACCCGCGTATCGTCAAATGGATTACGATATTTTTCGTGGATTAATAACCAATGTTGTAGAAAGGCTTTTCGATCAAGATGAAGAACCAAGTTCGCCTCCAAGACGGAGACTGAGGGGACCGGATCAAGTTAGAGATCGTGAAGCTGTACACGACCGACTTGTTGCAGATTATTTTGCGGAAAACTGTAATTACAGTGACGAGTTGTTTAGGAGACGGTTCCGCATGAGCAGAAGACTATTCCTACGAATAGTGGAGGATCTTGAGCGAGAGTATAAATATTTTCAACAGGGCTGGGATGCTAGAGGCAAAAAAGGGTTATCTCCTTTGCAAAAGTGTACCTCGGCAATTCGGCAAATGGCGTATGGGATATCCGCTGACGGCTTAGATGAGTACTTGAAGATGGCAGAGTCAACTGCACGTTTATGCATACAAAAGTTCAGCAAAGGTATCGTCAATCTTTACGGTAAGCGATACTTACGTAAACCTTCTTATGATGATATTCAACGTTTATACGCCGCACATGAAACTAGGCACGGGTTTCCCGGCATGTTAGGAAGCTTAGATTGTATGCATTGGGATTGGGACAACTGCCCAACTGCATGGCGCGGGCAGTACGTCAGAGGTGATCATGGTCGGCCGACTATTATGCTAGAGGCAGTGGCATCACATGATCTTTGGATTTGGCATGCATACTTCGGGGTTGCCGGGTCCAACAACGACCTCAATGTGCTACACCAGTCGCCGTTATTTAACGATGTACACAACGGGAAAGCACCGCAGTGCCCGTTTCAAGTAAACGGAGTACAATACAAACACGGCTACTATCTTGCAGATGGGATATACCCCGAATGGGCTACCTTTGTGAAATTATTCAAATGCCCTCCGGATCAAAGACGATTAAGGTTTAAAGCCGCGCAAGAAGCGGCAAGGAAGGATGTAGAACGTTGTTTTGGTGTGCTAAAACAACGCTGGCACATAATACAACACCCAGCAAGATCGTGGCACCCGAATAAAATACAAAAAGTAATGTACGCTTGCATCATATTACACAATATGATATTGGAAGACGAAGGTAACGCGATTTGTCGTTTCGATGAAAACACTAATCAAGTTGATGAGGAGGACGACGAAGAGATTAGCGACCAACAATATGACGCTAACGTGTTAGAAGTCCGAAACCGAGAAACGCATCATAACCTTCGGACGGATTTAATCGAACACATTTCACGGCTTCCAAGACACAACGAGTAGTTATCATTTTTAATTTGAAATTTATGTATTTTTATGTATTTTTATTTATTTTTATTTTTATTATGTAAGGTTAAAATATTAGTTTGATTTATAAATTATAATATTATATATTATTACAAATTACTTATAAAATATTAATTATTTAAATTAATGGTAACAAAAATAAAAATAAAAATAAATAAAAGATGGGATGGTGGTGTGGGATGGATGTGGGGGTTTGTGGGTTAGAATGGGTTGGAAGGGAAAAATGATGTGGCGCTGATGTGGCAGTGAAAAAGTATGGGTTAGAATGGGATGGATGCGGATGGTCTAATAGCTTATGCATTGTGGATGCTCTAAATTGAAGTATGTTATTCACTAGGAGGAGGAGTATCTGTATCCTATGTTATGCAGAGATGACGTGGAAGAACGTAATGGGATCCACCGCCAGAATAAGACAAGAGAGGGTTAATTGAGCGTGGACACGTTGTGAGAAAACAATTGGATAAGATAGAATAAAGTGTGGGTGTGTCGTACCGTAATACCATGGGCCACCAGCCTCCTGTTTTTCTGTACTACTACTATACTGGGTATTATTCTACTGTCACGTTCTGGTGCATTGCATTTCTTTCCCCCAACATCCATACTTCCAAGTTAAATCCAAAAACAAAAAATAATATATATTGGTAAATGGTCGTTTTAAAAATTGAATTAACATGAAAAATAGATCTAAATTCTCGATCACTTAAGGTTATTTACAGCAATAAAAGATCAAACTCTTTTTTTTAAACGTCATATCAGCTTTGCAATAACATTTCACATCAATGAAAAAACAAACTTTTTTCAAAAGTGGTTCTCATTTTCACATCATCAACCACCTTATTATTTATATTTATATATTTAATAATTTATTGAAAAAATTGTATGAAAATGAAACCAATTTTGAAAAACAAATTTTCAAAACTATCATTTTTAGGGTCTAAAGCCAAGTTTTTATTTATTTAAGGGTCTACATTACATGTTTAACAGGTAACGGGTTACCTCTCACTAGACATGGCCAAATGGGCCCGGTCCGGCCCTAGCCCGATGGGGGCCCGAATCCCAGCCTGACGAAAGCCCGGACCCGGCCCGACCCGTTCCAAGCCCGACAGGCCTTATCGGGCCCTGTTTTCAGTGTTTTTCTCGGCCTGGCCCGAGCTCGAGCCCGGTTTAGGCCTGGCCCGCCCAATTCAAAAATATAGCCGTGAATATGACCGTTTTTTTGATTTCTAGCCGTTTTTTGGTTTTTTTGCCCTCCTAAACACTATAAATAGGTAGTGGGTGTATGAGGTTTGATACCAAGTTACAAAAACGCAAAAAACACAATTCTCGCTTAGGCTATCAGCATCCAACCAGCTCCAACCCACACTTTTTCACTGCCACATCAGCGCCACATCATTTTTCCCTTCCAACCCATTCTAACCCACAAACCCCCACATCCATCCCACACCACCATCCCATCTTTTATTTATTTTTATTTTTATTTTTGTTACAACTACTATTAATTTAAATAATTAATATTTTATAAGTAATTTGTAACAAATAATATATAATATTATAATTTATAAATCAAACTAATATTTTAACCTTACATATAAAAAATATAAAAAATTAAAAATACATAAATTTCAAATTAAAAAATATAACTACTCGTTGCCTTGGTTGTTGTGTCTTGGAAGCCGTGAAATGTGTTCGATTAAATTCGCCCGAAGGTTATGATGCGTTTCTCGGTTTCGGACTTCTAACACGTTAGCGTCATATTGTTGGTCGCTAATCTCTTCGTCGTCCTCCTCATCAACTTGATTAGTGTTTTCATCGAAACGACAAATCGCGTTACCTTCGTCTTCCAATATCATATTGTGTAATATGATGCAAGCGTACATTACTCTTTGTATTTTATTCGGGTGCCACGATCTTGCTGGGTTTTGTATTATGTGCCAGCGTTGTTTTAGCACACCAAAACAACGTTCTACATCCTTCCTTGCCGCTTCTTGCGCGACTTTAAACCTTAATCGTCTTTGATCCGGAGGGCATTTGAATGATTTCACAAAGGTAGCCCATTCGGGGTATATCCCATCTGCAAGATAGTAGCCGTGTTTGTATTGTACTCCGTTTACTTGAAACGGGCACTGCGGTGCTTTCCCGTTGTATACATCGTTAAATAACGGCGACTGGTTTAGCACATTGAGGTCGTTGTTGGACCCGACAACCCCGAAGTATGCATGCCAAATCCAAAGATCATGTGATGCCACTGCCTCTAGCATAATAGTCGGCCGACCATGATCACCTCTGACGTACTGCCCGCGCCATGCAGTTGGACAATTGTCCCAATCCCAATGCATACAATCTACGCTTCCTAACATGCCTGGAAACCCGTGCCTACTTTCATGTGCGGCGTATAAACGTTGAATATCATCATAAGAAGGTTTACGTAAGTATCGCTTACCGTAAAGATTGACGATACCTTTGCTGAACTTTTGTATGCATAAACGTGCAGTGGAGTCCGCCATCTTCAAGTACTCATGTAACACCATAGGCATATCCCACATCGGCCGTGGACAGGAGAGATGCTGGGTATATTAGTAAACCTTGGCCTTACCAGACACAACGCGTTTTGGGGCCACAAGCATGCGGGTTCCTTGGGAACTCTATGGTTAAGCGTGCTTGGGTGGGAGTAGTACCAGGATGGGTGACCTCCTGGGAAGTCCTTGCCAGGTCGCCAAGAACAAAGCCGTGAGCCAGTGGGGCAAAACGAACAATATTGTGTCGTGGTAAGCGGGGTGTTACAAAATGGTATCAGAGCCACTCCTGTGCCGTTCGGGATGGTGGGGCAAACCTCATCGAGGACGATGAGTCCCTAAGGGGGGGTTGTGTATAACACCTTAGGCATATCCCACATCGGCCGTGGACAGGAGAGATGCTGGGTATATTAGTAAACATTGGCCTTACCAGACACAACGCGTTTTGGGGTCACAAGCATGCGGGTTCCTTGGGAACTCTGTGGTTAAGCGTGCTTGGGTAGGAGTAGTACCAGGATGGGTGACCTCCTGGGAAGTCCTTGCGAAGTCCTTGCCAGGTCGCCAAGAACAAAGCCGTGAGCCAGTGGGGCAAAGCGGACAATATTGTGTCGTGGTAAGCGGGGTGTTACAACTCATCAAAGCCGTCAGCGGATATCCCATACGCCATTTGCCGAATTGCCGATGTACACTTTTGCAAAGGAGATAACCCTTTTCTGCCTCTAGCATCCCAGCCCTGTTGAAAATATTTATACTCTTGCTCAAGATCCTCCACTATTCGTAGGAATAGTCGTCTGCTCATGCGGAACCGTCTCCTAAACAACTTGTCACTGTAATTACAGTTTTCCGCAAAATAATCTGCAACAAGTCGGTCGTGTGCACCTTCACGATCTCTAACTTGATCCGCTCCCCTCCGTCTCCGTCTTGGAGGCGAACTTGGTTCTTCATCTTGATCGAGAAGCCTTTCTACAGCATTGGTTATTATTCCACGAAAAATAACGTAATTCATTTGACGATACGCGGGTAGATTAATTCCCCCGTCCGACGATGACGAATTCACTGATGAAGAAGACATTTTGTTTTTGTAGTAGAGAAAAGTTTGAGAGATTGAGAGAAAATTTGGTGGTGTGAAAAAATAAGTGAGGAAGATGAGTATTTATAGGATAGAAAAAACAAAAAAAAAAATAAAAAAAAATTAAAAAATAAATAAATAGTAACGTTTAGAAATAAAAAAAAAGATTTTTTTAGAGGAACCAGCTACTGGTTTGCAAACCAGAGCTGGCTCGGACCAGCTCCATCCATCCATGTGGCGATGGTGTTCCAGCGCCAACCAGCTGGACCAGCTCCAACCAGGGCTCCCGATGCGGATAGTCTTACAATTCTTGATTTCTCGCTTTCTTGTGTTCATTTCTCGCAACTTCTCGTTCTTTCAATAAATGTAGTTATTTAAATGTATTTTTCTTTATAATTCAATAAATGTAGTTCTTTAAATGTATTTTTCTTTATAATTCAATAAATGTACTTCTTTATAATTCAATGGAAATTCTAATAAAACGTATTTTTAAGTATGTTTGACAGTTTGAGTGACCCAATTAAGTATTTTATAGTGGATACGAATAATATTTATTAAAAATTGTATATATATATATATATATATATATTTTTTTTTTAAAAGCCCGATCCTGGCCCGGTTCTTAAAGCCCGGTCTTTGAAAAGCCTAAACGGGCCGGACTATAACAACCCAAATTCTAGTGGGTTTTAGAGTTTGGTGGTCAAAGTGGAATAAAAGAAAGTATTCTTGAGGGGCTGAATTGTCAATTGGTGAAAGAGGTGTAGGGCACAAATCACTAGGGCAGCTCTCAATATCACAAATCAGTGTTGTTGTCTTGGTGTTGGCGGCTAAGGAAGAAAGAAAGAGAGAAAGAAGAGTTTGAGGAGAAATCAAGAGAAAAGAGGAGTCAAGCAAGAATCTGCAAAGGTAATGCATCCTAATTCGTTCTTCTGATTAGGGTAATGCTTCTCCTTCTCTTTGTCTTGAATTCTTAAGGCTGATGTTGTTGATTACTTGAGTTTTCACCATATTTCCTTGAAAATGAGTTTTATGGGTTTTGTCATAATGAATCGATTTTAGGGGATTAAAGTTGGATTAATTGGGTGTTTGGGGTTGGTGGATGAACCCTTATAGTTATCTAATCAAACTAATGGCTAAAACTTGAGTTTTATTCACTTTTAGAATTCTGGGTTCGAACAGCAGTCGTATCCGGACACCATCAGTTCGTGATGTTATGATGGTATCCGGATATGTATGCTAGTTTCCGGGTGAAGTTTTATGGTAGATTCCGGATAAGGATGGTAGTTTCCGGGTGGGTGATTTTCCGGGTAGTTTGAGTTACCGGGTGCAGTATCCGGAAGGAAGGTGTATCCGGACAGTCTGGGTATCCGGAAAGGAGGTGCATCCGGACAATCTTGGTATCCGGATAGTATGGGTATCCGGACAGTCTTGGTGTCCGGACAAGTTGGTATCCGGAAAATGTGTGCTGGACAGTAGGTTGAGCCGTTTAATCTGATCCGAATCTAATGCCCTTAGGTGTTCGACTGGTTTAGCTGGGAGGAATTTAAGAAGTGCGTTCTACGATAATCAAAGGTGAGTTCTCTCACTCCTTTTTATGACGTACCATTTTTACTGAATATGGTTCCTTTATCGAGCATGAATTGATTTATAAAAGTTATGCATGCTTTCATGATTTACATGTTTCCCCACAAACGAAAGATGTTTTATGTTTTCATGCATATGGTTTCAATGTATGTGTATGCTATGTGGAGTCGGTTGCACGGTGGGGACGGGGTACCTTGGGATCTCTGATCCCTTGGGCATATGGAGGTTAGCTTGTAGGTTGGAATTCGTTTTCTCCTACATGAAGGAACGGGGAGTCCATTTGGATTCCGGCGTAGACGAGAGGGTGTTCGTTAGGCCCCGATCGGAGTAGCTTATGTAGTTCCCTGAACCCCATGTTTAACCTTGGATGATGTTATGAGAAAGATGAGAAAGTATTTTCTTTATGAAATGATATTTATACTGTGATAAATGTTTATGGAGGGAATTCACTAGACCTTTTGGTCTAACCCTAGCTTTTCAAAAACTAAACCATTTTCAGGTAAGCGCGCTATGGGTTCTTCTAGTAAGAACTAGGAGTGACTCAAGGAGGATTTGGAGACTAGAGCGACTCCAAGATTGTGAATGATGACTATAGATAGAATCTCGGCTGTGGACGTAGAGCCTTCCGCTGTTAATTTTATTTAGATCACTTTACTGATGTTGTAAAGACAAGATATTTTTGTAATGTGAATGCTTATTTTTTTCTAGATGAATGCATGTTATGAAATTGGGATGTTACAAATGCTATCAGAGCCTTAGTTTAAGGGATTTAGGTGACCATTCGGGCCTAAACTTAAACTGTAAGATGAGGAACACAGCCCAGACATAGGATTGCCTCTAGAAACGATCACTATAAATGTGCTTAGGAATAAGGTGCCAAGGACAAACGTGTAAGGTAAGTTTGGGATTACACCTGGCCAGTGTAATTACGAACTTACAGGTACATGTGTGTGCTTACAATACCTTACTTATAGCAAATTTGTTGTGTCACGTCTAGCAAGGATTAACTATCGGTTTCTTTCAGTTTAGCGCTATGGCTGGGAGAACATTGAGGAATAGGTCAGCAAGATCCCTGAGGGATAGACCGAGCTCCATTGCTTGGGGAAGTGTCGTGTAAGAGTCATTATGATGTGATGTATGTAGACATCGTAGAGAAGAAACGTTGTGAAGAATGTTATGAGTCGTCTAGAGGTAGCTCTTCGTGGATTCGGAGAGGATGAATGTTTGAGTTTGAGTAAGACTCCAGTTTTGGGAGAGTCCTAGTTATGGAAATTATGGGATAGATCAGTTGGGATGGTAAGATAGAATAGTGTCAAAACCTTGAAAGTATCAATGGAGCCCTGACTTTTAGCCGAGCTTTTCATTGGTAGAATAAATGGAATAATATACTTATAGTGAATTAAAAGCATGTAGAAGTAGAAAGTGAGATAGTCGATCAAAGCGAAAATAGTGTGAAATGGTTGAGTAAGTGATATGTGGAACGCATGTACATCAAGTTAGTGCTTGATCGAGGGGGCGACCCTTGGTCGTAAGTGGAGTATCAAGGATAAGCTGCGTGAGTAAGCGGTTGACCTTGTTGAGTGAGTAGCCTTCTATTGCAAATAGAGTCTCATGCATAGCGTTCTTTTATGTAACATGAAATTTTCACGATTTAAAAATAAAAAACATAACTGTCAACTTTGAACAAAATAAGTCAGCTTGTACGAGTACACGTTTAAAGAAAAAGCGATTTCAGTTACGTCGCACATTGAAATCTTGGGCTTAACGATTTGCAAAGTATTCCACACTTTTAATGATAAGTTAAATTGTTACAAAAATGGTCAAGAAAATGGTTACCTGCAATTCACTTATACCAAAATGCTTATTGACCTTTTGATATCATACAATTGAGTGTAAGAACCGACTGGTTTACTTTGTGTCGGTAATTCGTTCAGAATGGTCTCATACGAAAAGATTTTCATGCAATATATTACTATCGTAATAACATTGTTCGGATTGAGCAAGATTGAGGTTCACGGGAAGATGCATGCCAACGATTCTCGAATCGTTGTGCAGGGTTTTGAAGTTATAAGAGTGATGGGGTCACGGGTACCCGAGTGTTTCTAAAGGTTGTTTATTTAAAATGATAAAATGTGTAAAAGGATTTATTTATAGTATTGTCATGCATGAAGGGTATGAACCCACTAGGTCGTAGAGTATTACATCTTAAGCTAAGGAAGAACTCCGAGAGCGGAGAGGCGTTGGTCAAGTTAGGGGAGAACGTATGTAGCTTTGGTATATGTGTTTAAGAGGAGAGTTGGACCTTGGAAGAGTCGGGAATGGATTTTAGTGTCAGGTGTATGAGGGTCTGTACCTTTGCTCGATGACTGAGAACACAGTTGCCGAGGGGCGATGGTGCCCGGAGGAAGGACTAGGAGTCATCAAGGTATTGGTTTTAGCAACTCTTTATGAGTAGTGCTGTGAGGCAGGAATGAAAGGTCCACGATGTGGGTCATGAGATTCGAAGGGAGCTTGTAATATTGATGTTACATGAGTAAGTTTCGAATCGATTTTAGGGGATTAAAGTTGGATTAATTGGGTGTTTGGGGTTGGTGGATGAACCCTTATAGTTATCTAATCAAACTAATGGCTAAAACTTGAGTTTTATTCACTTTTAGAATTCTGGGTTCGAACAGCAGTCGTATCCGGACACCATCAGTTCGTGATGTTATGATGGTATCCGGATATGTATGCTAGTTTCCAGGTGAAGTTTTATGGTAGATTCCGGATAAGGATGGTAGTTTCCGGGTAGGTGATTTTCCGGGTAGTTTAAGTTACCGAGTGCAGTATCCGGAAGGAAGGTGTATCCGGACAGTCTGGGTATCCGGAAAGGAGGTGCATCCGGACAATATTGGTATCCGGATAGTATGGGTATCCGGACAGTCTTGGTGTCCGGACAAGTTGGTATCCGGAAAATGTGTGCTGGACAGTAGGTTGAGCCGTTTAATCTGATCCGAATCTAATGCCCTTAGGTGTTCGACTGGTTTAGCTGGGAGGAATTTAAGAAGTGCGTTCTACGATAATCAAATGTGAGTTCTCTCACTCCTTTTTATGACGTACCATTTTTACTGAATATGGTTCCTTTATCGAGCATGAATTGATTTATAAAAGTTATGCATGCTTTCATGATTTACATGTTTCCCCACAAACGGAAGATGTTTTATGTTTTCATGCATATGGTTTCAATGTATGTGTATGCTATGTGGAGTCGGTTGCACGGTGGGGACGGGGTACCTTGGGATCTCTGATCCCTTGGGCATATGGAGGTTATCTTGTAGGTTGGAATTCGTTTTCTCCTACATGAAGGAACGGGGAGTCCATTTGGATTCCGGCGTAGACGAGAGGGTGTCCGTTAGGCCCCGATCGGAGTAGCTTATGCAGTTCCCTGAACCCCATGTTTAACCTTGGATGATGTTATGAGAAAGATGTGAAAGTATTTTTTCTTTATGAAATGATATTTATACTGTGATAAATGTTTATGGAGGGAATTCACTAGACCTTTTGGTCTAACCCTCGCTTTTCAAAAACTAAACCATTTTCAGGTAAGCGCGCTATGGGTTCTTCTAGTAAGAACTAGGAGTGACTCAAGGAGGATTTGGAGACTAGAGCGACTCCAAGATTGTGAATGATGACTATAGATAGAATCTCGGCTGTGGACGTAGAGCCTTCCGCTGTCAATTTTATTTAGATCACTTTACTGATGATGTAAAGACAAGATATTTTTGTAATGTGAATGCTTATTTTTTTCTTGATGAATGCATGTTATGAAATTGGGATGTTACACTGACCTTCAACCCCCAAGCCCGGCCCGGCCCGGGCTCGACCAAAGCCCGATCTTTTGAATAGTGTTTAGGCCCGGTCCCAAAAAAAGCCCGTCCAAACAAGCCCGACCCGCCCATATGGCCATCTCTACCTCTCACTGATGTTGCATAATACAAAACAAAAACAAATGCTTAGTGGATAACAAAAAAAAGCCCATTTAGTTTGTTGAGGAAAATTTTATTGATTTGGTCCCTGTGTTATGGATTAATTACAGAGTTGGTTCCCACCATAAATCAAATCACCACAACATGAAAAATCTTAAAACCAGCAGTTTAATAAATAATAAAATCATGAGTAAACCTCAATTTTGGTCCCTGTGGTTTGCAAAAAATAACGAAAGTCGTCCCTACAGTTCGTTTATTACAGATTTGCCACTGTGATATGCGTTTTTGTCCGGATTTGGTCCCTCTCACACGGATGTTAAATAAACACGTTAGTTCAGGGGCAAGTTAGTCTTTTTACCATTTTTTTGTCTTATCCTCTTTTTTAGCTGACCCATTCCAACCCCACCCACCCTACCCAACCCCAAACCCTACTCCCTCTCATCTTCTTCCCAAACCCAACCTCCAAAAAAAACACTCTCTCTCTCTCACACACACACACACACACACATATATATATATATATATATATATATATATATATATATATATATATATATATATATATATATAAACAAACTTAAAAAACACACAAACACACACACACACATATATATATATAAACAACACACACACAATATATATAACACTTAATTAAATTTCACACACACACATATATACATAAACAAACTCTTAAAGTACACACACACACACACACACACACATATATATATATATATTTATATATATATATAAACACAACACACACACACACACACATATATATATATATATATATGATTTTGAAGATAGATTTGAGAATTGACAGAAACCCATTTTTAGGGGAGGAAAAAGGGAAAAGATTTGATTTGGGGTTTTTACCTTGTAGAAAGAAGAATAAGAAAAAAAAATTGTTCAAGGGTTTTGTTCACACCCACCAATCAAGTTCAAACCTAGAGACACTCCACTAGACCCTTCTTTCCTTCAGTGAGTGGACCTATATATATATATGTATATGTATATGTCTGGGAAATTGAGAAATTTTTGGGCTGACAAAAGAAAAAGAGAGAAAGAAAATAGAGGGATATGTATAGGACCCAACAAGAGGACGGATCTAACAAAATAATTTTTTTTGACCCATGTTCCATCTCCAAGACACGAGTATGTGATGTGTATGTGTGATTGCAGGGATGAAGAAGGATGTGTTTGAGGGAAGAAGAAGAAGGTGGGTGTGGAGGGAAAAAGAAGAAGAAGGTTGTGTGTGTGTATATATATTATATGTGTATATAATATAAAAATATAACAAAGAGTAAATTACATTTTTCGTCCCTGTAGTTTGCTAAAAACTGCGGATTTCATACCTATGGTTTCAAAATTTCGCTTTTCGTCCCTATGGTTTGCAATTCATTTCTATTTTGGTCCCTAAGTCCAAAATACTACTTTTAAGTATGAAGGACTAAAATAGAAAAGTATTACAAACCATAGGGATGAAAATAGCAATAGAATTTAAACCATAAGGGCAAAAAAGGTGATGAATTATAAACCATAGGGATGAAAATCACAATTTTAAAAGCATAAGGACGAAAATAGAAATTTTCAACAAACCACAGGGACTAAAAATGTAATTTACTCTATAACAAATAATAAATTCATGTAAGACAAAAACTAAAAAGAGAAAAATAATGTTAAAGTAAAGAAATATATAAAAAAACAGATTTTCCCTTCATTTAATGGATGGGGGTTAACCTCCGTTAGTAAGAGGGACCAAATCCGGACAAAAACGCATACCACAGTGGCAAATCTGTAATAAACAAACTGTAGGGACGACTTTCGTTATTTTTTGCAAACCACAGGGACCAAAACTGAGGTTTACTCTAACCCTAACCTAATTCCTCATCCCCATCCCCATCCCTTTCCCTTTCGGCCCTCTCCCATGGAAAAGGTTTTCGTCAAATCTACCATCTTGGTTTACATCCACCAAGTAAAGGATTTTCAGGTAAAGGATCTGCCATATCTATTTCACTTCAAGGCAGTGGATTTGTTAAGGTTTGTTGCAATTGGTGTTAAGGGATCGATTTTATAAAATCTTGAATCGTTGGGCTTCCAGACTCCAATGGAGACCTCTTCTGGGATTTTCTTTTCGTGTAACGGTATCTCTTTCTCTTCCATGTATCTATTTCACTTCAAGGCAGTGGATTTAGGCTTTTTTTCTACATCTTAGTGATTTACGCTGTGTTCTCGAGTTTTTTTTACGAAGGAAATGAAGGGAAAGGGAAAGAAAGTAGCAAGGAAAGAAAAAATGTTGTGTTCTCGAGTTTTTTTTAAGGAGGGAATGGGAAGGAAAATGAAGGAAAATATTGGTGATTTTTCTTCCAAAACTTTGCTCCCAAACGTGGGAGGAAAAGGAAAGAAAACAATTTAAAACGAATTAAAAATATTTATAAAATTACATATATACCCATTAATTACATTTCATTATGAAATAAATAAGGGTATATTGGTAAAAGTGGCATCTTCCTTTTCCTTTCTCTCCAACTTAAGAACATGAAAACTTATTTTCTTTTCTTTCCTTTCCGTCAATCTCTAGAACACAAATACAAATATTTGTTTCATTCCATTCCCTTTATTTTCTTTTTCTTCCCTTTCTTTTCTTTCCGTTCCTTCCAAAACTCTAGAACACAACGTTAGGGTTTGATCAAGTTATTTAAGCATTTGATTTTAGGAATCCAGACTTGGTTCAGATTTGTATTATAATTTTTTTACATGAGGTTATACAAATTGTTTATCTTAAAGTGTTCTTGAGATATGGATTTGATTTTTAAGGTTTTAATTTTACTAATAGATCCAGGGTTCTTGATGTTCAAAGTGGATGATGACGACATGGCAACATAACATCCACCTAATATTTTTTTTAAATTGTTATTTTGCCACATCATATAAATTTACTGGTTACCGGTTCAATAGGTTAACAAGACTCTTAAATAAACAAAAAGTTTGACTTAGACCATCCCCATCAACAAACCAAACCAAACTTCTTTTCAACAAGACAAAAATTTTCATTTAAAAGAAAAGAAAATTGAAATTGAATGCAAACCAAACTCTTCCAAACCGTTTGCTGGTGCAAACTTTGTTTGAAGAATATTTTATTAATAAAACAAGATTTTTTAGATAAATTATATAAGTAGGTGGCAAAATCTAATTGGTTGGTTTAGATTTTATTAGGATAAAACTTATCTGATTAAAAAGATAACTTTAATAAAAAAAATTAAAATTAAAAAATATACCAAAACTCATATTTTTCAATTCCCTACAAATAGAGACCAATATTGACATATTTTCAACACATCAATCTTTCTCTTATTTCTGTATTTTCTTTTATTTATTTTCAATTGTAAGTTTTTTATATTTATAATTATGTTTTAAAATATGAAATTATTTTTATTTATTTTTTATTTAAAGTTAAAAGATATATATATATTCTAAAATATTAAATATATAATTTTTATAATATAATTTTTAAGATTGGTTTGGATTGTGAATAAAGTATAAAAAAAGTTAGATTAGATTGAAATTGAAGACTGGATAGGTGGAAGAGAGAGAAATTAGTTTTTTTAATAAATATTGGTTTGGTTTGGTTTGGTTTGTGAATAAACATAGTCTTAGGGGCTGTTTACCAAAAATTTCATTAAGTCCTGTATGGATAAATGTGTCTGTCTGGTTAAATTTTTCTGTCTGGATAAATTGTTGTTGTTGTTGTTTACTTTTTTATCTGAATCAACAGTCTGAATAGCATAAATGACCGATTTACCCCTGAGTATGAATTATAAGTTGTTTTATATATTCTGTTTATTTTTTAAGCCAAATTATATATCTGAAACACAAAATTATTTAATCATCAAAATATAAATTCATAATTTCATTGATATAATCCAAAAATCAAAACATAAATTCATAAAGTTCTTAAAAATCCAAGTTCAAACACAAAGTAGCTAAGATCAAACACAAACACTTCAAAATTAAACATTGTTAACCAAAGTATTTGCAATTCCATCACGCAAAGTAGCCATATATTGAGTGCTATCAGCACCCCATTGAGATATATCCCGTTCTTCTTCTCCACTTCCTTCGACTTCTTCTTCGTTGTTAAATACGCTGTCCTCGTTTCACTCCATAAACAATTGGTCTTGAATATTATATTTTCTAATAAAATTGTGTATGGCAAAGCAAGCAATTACCACATTTCTTTGTGTTGTGAATGGAAAAGGAGCCATCTGCTTTAGGATCGGAAATCTCGCTTTCAAAACACCGTAAGCACGTTCAATAACATTCCTGAGTTGGGCATGTGCATGATTAAACCTTTCTTCTTTAGTCAAAGCACGTCGACGTCGAAAATCCGCTAACCAATATCTTGTGTTACGATATGGAGCCAAAAATCCACGAGCATTGGCGTACGCAACATCACAAAGATAAAATTTATCTGAAAAACCACTTACATCAAACGTATAATAAACAAATAAAAAGCAATATTAAAATTAAGAATGTTGTATACCTTGTGGTGGAAAGGGGAAACCAGATCTTGGGTTAAAGTGTTCGTAGAAGGATCATAAACATTGCCGGTTTTATTTTTCAACTTCAACCAAGCTCCATACTTTCCTTTCAAGTAATCGAAATGGTTCCGCATTTGTTTTCGGTCAACAACAAAATTATGCTCGGTTTTTAACGTATTGGCAACATTCTTCCACGAAAGCGCCTTCAAACTACTACCCTCTTTTCCATTTAGTCCCACCTCTAAAATACACGCTTCTAGGAAAGTTTTCACAACATTGTGATCTTTCCAACTTATCCTAACATGCTTTTGTTGGTGTGACTCACCGGTTTGTTGCATACCTAAAAACACATATAATCACACCATTTTGAGCAGAAAAAACACATAAATTAACAAAAAAATAGAACAATAATGAGCAGCAATTTGTTGGTAAGATAGGTGGGTTTGGGATAATGAAACCAATTTTAAGGTTTATACAGACTAGAAAATTAAATTGGCAAGTTAATTTGCTGGACTTTCTTGAAAGAAGAATATGAGTTAACAAATTGTGTGAATCTGCAAGTTGTGTGCAAAAAGCCTACATCTAAAATAGAACAATAATGAGTAGCAACAATAATGAGCAGCAACAAAACAAAAAATAGAACAAAAATGTAAACCACAAGGAAAATCAACAGCGAAAAAGCTGCATACCTTCGGTGGAGAAGAAGAGAAAAAAACGAAGAAGAAAGGGCATACCTTCGGTGGAGAAGAAGCTGCAGTCGCCGGTGGAGAAGAAGCTGCAGTCGCCGGTGGAGAAGAGGGTTGCGTCGCCGGTGGAGAAGAGGTCGTCGCCGGTGGAAAGAAAGAGAGGAGAAGAGGCGCTGGAGAGAAAGAGTAGGGTTTTTTTTAAAAGGGTTTACGTTCTTTTTCTTCTAAGGGGTAGAATGGTCATATTTTCAGCTTAATGGGGACAAGTGCCATAAACCAACTGTGCGAATAAGATGGTTTCTGTCCCATTAAGTCATAAGTAAACACCCAATTTTGTTTGCGCGAATAAGCCAGTTTCTCCATTAAGACCAATAAGTCACAAGTAAACACACCCTTAAATGATAATTTTGAAAGTTGGTTCACAAAATTAGAAATCAGGTGAAAGTTGGTTCCATTTTAACTCAGACGCTTAAATGATCATTGTATGTAAAAAAAAGTGAATACAAGGTTTGGAGGAATTTCGTAAAAATGTTTATTACGAAATCGTCAATCGGCACCCCCCTGCGCGCGGGTAGGTGTTGGAGTAAAACCATGCAAGGAGTTTGTCAACTCCTCACACTTCTTTGCTTATAAACCAAAGAAAATTTCCTCTTTCTTCCTATGTGGGACACCTTCCCACACCCAACTTGGTTTTTGCTAATTTCATGGTTTTTACTTAACTTTGAGCATCGATATCTCATTCACACATACTCCGTTTTGGACGCATTATATATCGTTTCGAAGCTCTCATATAGGAGAACATAAACCCACTAAGAGTTAATTATATACACCACATATATATATATATATATATATATTTAAATGTGTCCAAAGTTCCCTAAAAACCATTTATATGGACTTCTGTTATTTAAAATTGGTTAAGAGTCCATATTGAATTTGAGCTCAAAAGTACTCTTTGATTCTCAAAAGAAAATGTGGACTTCTGTTATTTAAGTTACTTTTATTTGATAATCAGAAAAGAACACTTTTGGCACCTTCTGTCCTTTACCAAGTTTTGTGAGATTAAGGAGGAAACTTTTGTGTCCTAATTAAGTAATTATGTTTTGCATCCACACATTAGAATTGCAGCCACATTCTATTGTAAGGTTCTATGGCCTGTTGTTGGTGGTGGTGGACATTAGTGTTTTAAATAAGTTTCAGTAGATTGAACATTCATGATCTTAAAGTTGGAAACTTATTTCCTTTCAGGCTATGCACTTGCACTGGATATGACTGCAAGGGAAATACAAGCTTCTGCGAAGGTATTCAATTTTGAGTTCATTGATATCTAGATTCTTATGTAATGCCACTTCTTTGTTGGAAACTTGGAATATTGTGACGAGCATGTGAAAAGTCATTGGAAACTATTGTGTAATATGAACGGGGAAGTAACTATATAATGAAGGGTGAATGAATATTTTAATGTGATTGGTAGAAATTTATCAGGCATACAGTTCAAAGGCAAAGGTTTGAAAACTCTCACTAAATAAGGTCCAGCTATTCATTATATGATTATCTATAGTTGCAAGTTTCATTTGAGTCTCAGATTATGTGAAGTTCAACATGATTTATGTTGGGTTAATCTCTATCATACCTCAGAAGAATATAAGTTTAATACTATATATATAAATAAGACAAAGATGAAAGGGTATGATGAAAATGTATGTCTTTTCATCCATGTTAGGATCCAAGCGCTTACCACTACAATAGTAAAATAGTTAATACTTTTGATGTTTGTTCTTTTTGAAAATTCTAGGTCCATCTCTTCAATTTTAACTTTATTTTATCCTTGAATAATCTTTATCTATTTTGAAGTGATCAATTTGGATTATATTAGGACGAAAAGCATCCGATATCTTTTCTAATAAACACTCCGACTCTATTGGTGTTAGTGGTGGATCCAGAATTTTTGTATAGTGGAGTCACTTTTAAGATAGGTTAAAGTCGTTCGATGTGTTTTAGCCTAATTCTGCGGTTTCAAGAAAATTTTGAAGTTTTTCGGTTGATTTCGAGATATTTTTAAAAAAATGTCGATTTCTTTTTACACTAACAAAATCATATTTTTATTTTATTTTAGTGGGGGGATGGGACCCCCCTTTTTGCACCTGCATCCGCCACCGTTTGTGTTGCATGTTGTGTTTAAAGTCGAGTCACACGCAAAAACTACTATATATATAGAGAGAGAGGGAGGTTTAAGGGAAAACCTAAAAAAACGGAAAACTGAAGAACACCCTGGTGGCCTTTCATCTGGACGGTATGTACTTGTGCATATAGGTAAATTATGTTATTTTTTGGTTTATGCACAAGTGCATTATGCATTTGTGCATATATGCACAAATGCATGTTACAAATAACTTGTATGCACAAGTGCATACCGCTCAGATGAAAGGCTACCAGAGTATTCCTTACTTTTCCGTTTATTTGAGGTTTTCCCCTGAACCAGACCCTATATATATAGATATATTTAAAATGTTTATAAATTTCTTTTGCATTAGTTTCACTATTGACGACAACAAATTATTATTTTGATGTATATATATATATATATATATATATATATATATATATATATATATATATAGGGGTGGTATTTTTTGAAAACCACCCCATTCTTAGAAACTATAGAACCATCCTAATCGCCATCCATTAAATAGATCAAAATAGATCAACGTACCAGATTCATGGGGTGGCAATTTGTGTAATTAAGGAGCTTTGTATAATTAATTTCATAAAGAAAAGAGGGGCATAGGGGTATTGTCGTCAAAACATGAAGCTTCGACATCTTCCAAAATCAGGAGCAAAATCTGCGGGATTCACCTTCCCGAATCCAACGCAACAATTCACCGCAAAAATCTCCGGGATATACAACAACGACGGTTCCAGAAATGGCTGGGTATCTTCATCCAAATAGAGGTTCGATTTCTCTGCATCTTTACTTGAAAGTTGATACATTACATATTCATAGTTTTAGGGTTTTTGTTAATTGCATCGACGAAAACATGATGCATAGTGCTTGGTTTTCATCATCTTCTGAAAATTTTCTGGGTTCATGATTTTTTCTTGTTTTTTGTTTTTTTCATAATGTATTCCGTCAATTTCGGTAATGAGATTTTTGTTGGTGAAGTCTTTTAGAGTGGTGTTTATACCGGTTCATCTTATGGGTTGCTGTCGAAGGATGTAACGGGATGTGAAGAAAGCTCGTGCAAATCATGTAGCATAATCGAACGAAAGCGATGCATTTCAACTGCATTTCATGAACTTGAATTTAGTTACTGAAAACAACATACATGAAATTTAGTTCGATCCATGAATCTGCTGAATCCGCCGTGTACTTCGTCTTCATCGTCTGAAATTGCCGTGTTCTTCGTCTTCATCGTCTGAAATCGCCGTGTTCTTCATCTTCTGATCTTCATCGTCTGAAATCGCAGTTGAATCATATTCAAGTTCTTTAACCACAACCATACATGAAATCTTGTTTGGTCCATGAATCCATTAAATCCTTCTTCTCCATCGTCTAAAACAAGTGATGAATCTGTTGTGGTTGGTTCTTATTCTGGATCTATGGATAACTGTGTGGCTGTTCATGAAAGGATGAATCGGGGTCATGGCTATGGGTGATAAAACAGACTGGAACGATGAAGATGGGCTTTGTGATGGAGAAGATGAGGCATGTATTATATTTATGTTTTCTGATACAATTATAAACAGTCCAGGATTTTGAAAACCATGAATGAATCTGTAATATATAGAATCATGCATTCGGTTATTATGTATATAATCATGAATCTGAAAACAATCGATGAATCTGAAATATAAATAATCATTAATCTGAAACAATCCATGAATCTGTAAGTCTGCAATATCAAGAAGAATTAAGGGATATTCACAAATCAGAAAGATTTGAGATGAACTGCAAGTCTGCAATATCAAGAACAAAAATTACCCAATGAAACAAAAAAAACGACATTAATGAATGATTGCGAAACATAATTAAGGGATATTCACAAATCACATGAAAATCGGAAACTGCCATATTTAATAATATTCTGTGAATAAAAATTAAAAAAATGTAATATGCCGACTTACTAATTTACCCTTACGGATCATGATTAATAAATAATTAACTTAAATTATATTTTTTGAAATGATTGGTTAAGAAGTGGTTTCCATAGTTTCTACAAATGCATTGGTCTGTAAAAGAAACTTTCCATATATATATATATATATATATATATATATTCTTTTAATTATTAGTCCTAATAAATAATTTGAATAAAAGCAAAGTGAACTTTTTTCGGGCTTTCATCAGGCTTTTTCAAACCGGGCCTTCACTGGACCGGTTTTGGTTAACCACGGATCGATTTTCGGGCTTTATCCGCGCTTCTTTTGTAACCGGTTAACGATTAGTCCCGAGTTCAAAATTTAAGACCAAAATGGGCTTTCGCATATAACCGATACTTGAGCCGGATTTTGTTGGACTGGTTCTCGGTTCTTACCAGTCCAAAATATGTTAACTAGTGATTGTCAATGAGTCACGAACATTACCATGTCTACTTTTTGTCTATTCTTCTAGTGATTTGCAACGAATGCTTAGCCTCTCACACCCATGCGGCCAATTCCAGAGGAAGCTGAATTGGCAGAAGAAGCCCAAGAGCAGCCTCTGCAATCCCCAACTCCTATTAACTATGCAGATCAGGGTGATTTCTCTGCCTTCCTCCAACGCCCTGATGTTGCAGACTCTCTAGACACCTCTGGCTAGAACGCAAAAGCCCTTTCACATCACTCCACAGAAGAACCAGACTTCAGAATCTCTGGAATTGATTCCAACGTGAATGAAGATGACCAACCCCCACAGAACATTCATGTTGCGACTCCAGAAGTACTACAAAACCCCTTTCTCCATCCCGAATATGATGTTAAGAAAAAGTCCAGAGGAGGTAGCCGCAGAAGATCATCAGATGGAAACCATGTTAGGAGGTTCAACAGAAGGAATGCTTGAAACTAGAGATGCTAGGGTAGAAGTCCAACCCAGGATAGAGGATCCTATCCCCAGCCACATGACAGCAGAAGAAGGGTCACACCTTGTCACCGTCTCAGAGGTGGACTCTGAAGCAGAGGAAGATGATCACATAAACGAAGGACCTCTGCATACCCATGTACAACAATTAATTGGGACTCATCCCTGCTATGATTCGCTAAGGCAAAGCCCAGAAGTTAGAGTAGAAGTCGTGGGCAATAGGGCAGAGAAAGAGGCTGAGACAATAGACGGTGAAATAGTGGTAGGATGCTCAACCGAGGAAGAATCTAGAAAAGATGTCGTAGCTAGAAGAGGCACACAACCCCAACCAACTCCCAGTGCAACCCACATGTCTATTACCGCCAGTCTAGTGGCAGAAGGTAATATTGAAAAAGAGCAGCACAACTCGACCCCAACCCCACCAAACCGGGCAGAGGTAAATCTTTCTACCTCTGTGCCAATCTTATCCGGGGAAACCATTCCAGGGGAGTCCTCTCAAAAGGACTTACCCTTAGTAAGTGATCAATTGCCCCAGATCACAGCAGACATCCCCACAGAGGAATTTGTTTCCTCTGACACACACACACGACAAAGTCCAAAAGGCTCTTCAGAGGAGCTTAGAGTGCATAAAGACGGAGAGACTCTAGACAAGTCTCTGAGTCAACATAAGGATACTCTTGTACCCACCTCTGGAGTGGATCAAGACAATGTCCTTATCAGAACTTATGTAGAAAATGAGGCCTCAAAAACCTCTACTCAAGGATCAGAAGGAAATCCTTCCGCCCCCAACGTACAAACAAGGGCGAAAGAAGGTGTCCAAGGAACAGGGACTCACTCTGGGGAAGAATGTGTTCCCCCAGAGGTTACACCTAGTCCACAAGTATCAAGGGATGAGTTCCAAACCCTTGTCACCTCTGTGGACAACACATTGAAAGGGTTGCAAAGCCCTTTTAATTCTTTTGCAGATACTACATCCAGGGCCTTAACAGATCTGAACAGCAAAATAGACAACCTATCCACAGAGGTGCAAAATGCCTTAGCCCAGATAAAGTCAACTGCCACAACCTCTGCCACCTCTACTGCTGTTGAGTTCGAGAAAGCCACATCCTCTGCCTTTCAAAGCTCTGTCAAAGACTTGATTGAAAAGCTGAAGAAAGAGCTATCCTCTACCTATAAGGGCCTAACTCCATAAGACCTAAAGAAGCCTTAGAACAAGTCCAAGAGCATACTACAGAAGCAACTCTGTCCATGAAGCCCTCCGACTACATGACCAGAGCACAACTCACAGAGCTTGGACAAGGAGTTCTCGACCAAGTCACAGAGTTCATAAGAGCCTTCACTGCTGCCAACGCCAAATACGTCAAAGACTTCCGCAGAAGTGTCGGCAAATTGCACTTCAACACCGAAGCAGAGGTCCACAACCTTCTTGGCCTCTGCGATGATCTATGCGCAAAAATGATAACTTGTAACATCTCGATTTTCCATAAAAGATTACGTTTGGGTTTATTAAATAATTTGAGTATAATTATTTGATAAGGTATGATTTGTTATTTGATAAATTAATTTTAGAGTTTAACCCCGAGTAAGTTACGTTAGTTGTTTTTACGAAGTTATAAGTTAAGGGGTAAACTTTAATTTTGATTAATAAGTTGAGGGGTGAAATTTACCAATTGATGAATGTATAGGGGTTGAATTTGGTTAAGTGGTGAAATCCACCTAACCCACCGCCTTATGTATAACAATTGGAATAAGAGACATTATCTTCATTTTTCTTTTAGTAAAAAGTGTGTGTATGTGTGGGTTTTTCGGTGAACAAATAGAGAAAGAAAAGAAGCCGAGAAAGAGAAAAGGGAGAAGAAGAAAGCTGGAAATTAAGGGTCTGGTTGATGAAATTAAAGATCTTTGTGCAGTTGGTGACGGAAATCTCTACAATTATAAGAACGTAAAGTAAGAGTGACGCGACTACTATCAGGTGAGTTCATTCTTACCTTACCTTTTTACAATGTTTTAAATTATGGTAAGGTGTCTTTTATAAAATGAACTGTTTTGGATGGATTTTGGAAGAATGATTTTATAAAGTAAAATCTATTATCTTAAATTGATGGTTATGCTTAAATTCATTAATGATATTGGAAAATGATTTATAGCAATAACCTGTACGAGTTGTAACTATTGGATTTATTGGGCAAGTGAGTTACAATAATATTTATATCAAGGACCGTGAGTGATAATATTGATGGTTAGATTTATGTTATAAGAAATTGACATATTAAATGTGATTTGCTTATACTGAATAATATGAGGGATTTATAAAGGAGATTTGCTCATACTAAATGTTATGAGAAATCTAGGTGGTATAAATATGATTTGCTCATACTAAATGCTATGAGGAATCTATATTAAGTAATAACCTGCACAAGTACGGTTGAGTGTAATGGATCCATAGGCACTAGTGGTTATGAACATGTGGAATATATGAGGATTATTCGTTATTCCGATGTGTGTGAGACATCGTGGAATAAACGTAATTTCCGATTTCTAAGGAAAAGAAGAGATTGAAATGTGTATATTGTAATCTCTATTTCCTTTCCAAGAAATGGGCATGTGTATATTGCGATTTCTTTGGATAAGAGCATTAATCTAGAGTCCATGAAGATTCGTAGTCATGGAATCAGAACATGAGAAATGACTGGCTTATTGTCAGGTCATAGTCATGGAACCGGGTTTAACCCGTTATCGAAAGATGGTTACGCGTGTGGTAAGAAAAGGGTAAATCAGGTTTGTTATGCCTTGTTTACATTGAATTGTATAAATATTATTTTCAAACTGAATGTTCTCACTAGGCATTAGCCTAATCGTTTCAAATGATGTTTTCTTACCAGGTACTAGCTTGGGAAAAATAAAGGGATGTGGTACGAGAGCTTTTGGATTAGCAGAGAAGTTATTGAATATTGAGGTTTTGAATAGATTGCTTAGATAATCTAGTTAATCTGATTATAGTGACATGATTAGATTAATAGGTTATATGAAGAATTCTATATATGTAAATATGATCCTCAAGGTTAAATCTTTGCTTATGTATTAAGTTTAGAAAGTTTATGTTTAAATCTGGTTATAAATTGAAGTTTAAATTAGCCCTGATTTTAGGTTGTTACATAACTGCAGGTGCCACTCCTCCAAAGAAACCAGAAGCATCGTGTAGGGCAGAGGGTACCGAAGACAAGGGTCAGGATGACTCTGATGATGATTCTGACGATTCATCAGATCATCCTGAGGGGGAGAAAGGGACACAAGACAAAGTTGCAAGCAAAGGATTACCTGCACCAACGCCGATATCAGCAGAACCTATATCCCAAGCACCCCCAACCCAAACCCAAGAAGAAACCCCCCAACAACAGTCCACAGAGGCAACAACCACCTCTGTGGAAACATTCCTTGCAGAAATACAAACTCAAACCCAAGTACCTGAAACCAATCAAGATCAACAACAGAAGACCACAGAGGGAACACCCACCTCTGTGGAAACAACCTCTATATTCGGAGAAGATGTGCCAATCCGTGAACAATTTCAAATCTTGACATCCTCCGAGGAAGACCAACCACACAAATCACCAACACCAACAACACCAAAAACACCAGAAGAACCCAAACTACCATCCCCAACACCAGAAGCAGAAACAACAAAACCCCCATCTCCCACACCCAAAACCATAACCAAATCCATTGCTCACAAAAGAAAATATCTGAGCAAATCAACAGAAGTCTCACCAACCAAACCCACATCCCCAATCAAGACCTCAGAAACATAAGTATCAAAATCAATAGAGGCAACCCCCACAAAATCCATAGAGGCAATCCCACCTCTACAAGAAGATCTCCAGCCGAAGGCAAAAGACAAAGGCAAGGGAATACTGACAGAGGAACCAAAGAAGAAAAAGCCGAAGCATCAACCTGCAGAGAAACTGATGAAGAGTGCCTTCGATGCATATGTGACACCAAAGCCAGAAGAAGAAGACTGGGCTTTCGGTGTTACCCCTCTATCAAACATACAAGTTCTGGATCCGAACGCAAAGCCCACAGAAGATCGAGTGAAGCAAATTAAAAAGCAAATGGATGCTCTGCGCAGACCCATGCCTCCACCTGGTGCACCCCCATGACAAATGGAAGAAGTATCAGAGATACTCTGCCACCATCCATTCAAGATCCAAACTTTCGTGTTGAGCTCGAAAACATCTTCACCGGAACAATACCCAAGCCTGTCAACCAAGTCTACTCAATCTCCAAAATCGACAAGGTCATATACTGTAAGTTCTCTCACACCATAACCACACCTAAGGTTTCCTACAACATATATAAGGTCAAAAGAGTGGACATATCCGAGAACCAATTCTCATATGCTGATCTTAGGAACTTAAGCCCCTACGACCTACTCGACCTTCTGAATTGGACAAAACAGAACTTCACAACATATGCAAATCGAAGGGCATACAGGGTGATCAGGAAAGCCATGCGTGAGAAACTTCTGCTATATAGCCTAGTCGATTTCCAATTAGGACGAGATCTTGGAGTAGTAATCAACTTCAGAACCCTCTGCATCAGAATCTATCATGAGCTTAAAGAAGTAGGACTCAACAACAGAAGTTTCAACAACTTCCAAAACGCCAATGTCTGAGTTAGTCTACAAATCTCTGTCATTTTCTCTTTCATCATGTAATCAAATGTAAGTGCCTCTGGCATAATCTTATATGAAAGAAGAATTTCAACAGATGTCAAATACCTCTTGTCATGTACTTAGTCTAGAAAACACTGCATTTTTCAATTTTTTATTATTCAATACTTAGGGGGAGATTGTTAGCTCCAATTTTTATGTTTATAGAAGTATTGAAATATAGGCTAAGTGTTGCACCGACAGAGGTTCTGCCAAGACACCGATAGAAGATCAAGTGAAGACTTAACAGAAGACGCTTCACAGAAGACAAGGCCACAGAGCCTCTGCCATACTTGACAGAGCCTCTGTGGTATAAAGACTGAAGACTTAGAAGAATTCTTGAAGATCAAGTCAAAGACGATCGTGCTTCTCACGTTTACTGTTGTACGAAGATCTTGAAGATCATTCGTACAAAGGCTCGCCCTACTGCCTCCACGTGTCAACCTCTGATAGGTTGCAGCCTTTGTAGAGTGCGGCGCACTACAGCAACGTTGTACATGTCACTGTTCCACGATAGTGTCTATTGTACCTTAGTACTTCCTGTCTCCACCTTGTCCCCTGTGGAAGTAGTATAAATAGAAGACTCATGTTGAGTTCTTCTATTAAGCTTTGCACAACACACATCCTTAAGAGCAGAATTCCTGTTTAATCTTCGGTGTTCTTGGTGTTTTATTTATATCAATATACAGTGGGTTATTGAGTTACAACTTGTGTTATTTACATCTCACGCATTTGATATAGTGTGTTCTTCTACCTTAAATATCATATTAGTTCTCTAAAACGCTTCCGCATATCACTCTGTTTTGAACTAATAGATATAATCATCATTGTTAAGTAAAAACGGGACCAACAGACAGGACAAAACAACTATTCAACGTTTGGTAGGCAGAATTGGACAGAACAAAACAGATAACATTATATAAAATAAATGAATAAAATTTAAAGAATAAATAATATAAAATAAAACGTGTATTTGATATTTTGGAAGAGAATTAAATTTTATTTTGAGGTTATATTAGTAGCTTTTCAGTCAACAGCTAGCTTATCAGCTAGTTTGCCAAACATTTGGAGTAGTTTTTCAGCAGCTTTTTGTGAATATTCTAATATTGCCCCCATTAATATCAGTTATTATTTATAACTATTATTATAAATAAATATTGATTTTTAATTTAATTATTGTTAATTAATATTAACTGAAAATAATTAAATTAAATTTTAATTATACATGGATATTTATTTTTAGTTATTTAGTGTTATTGTTAATCATATAAATTATTTTTATATATTTTTTAATATTAATCAATATATTTTAATTATCAATTACTATTATCGTTTTAATTAGTATTTGATTATTTATTTTCATATTATATGTAACGGTTATTTAAATCATAAGTTAATATATATCTTTTTCAAAACTTGTTTTAACAAATTTTAAATTTATAGTATATATATTATAATAAATTTTAAATTCTTTTAATTAACATGGTATATTTAATTTTTATTTACTACATCGGTTGTATTAACTAACAGATTATATTACTATAAATTTGTTTTAATTATATAATTAAATATTGTAATTGATAATTTTTTGAAGATGTCATTTTTGGTCATTTTGCATGTCATAAGCTAGTTTTTGCCAAACGTGACTTTTTCATCATCTAGCTTATCAGCTATCAGCTAGCTTATTGTTAAGTGTATTTTATGCACCTAACTTTGTATATAATAGTTGCATTTTCGTTCTATTTTTAGTGTCTAGTTTAGCTTTTTCATGCATTGTTATTCACTTCTTCTTATTTTATTTAATCACGGATGGAAATTCTTTTGGGAATGGTTTTTATGCTTTTGGTATTTATTTTGTGAAGATTGTGCGTAGTTTGAAAGGCGAGATGGGCATAGGCGTGCTCGTGAAGAAGAAAGAAAGAAAAGATGAATTGTATGTGGGCAAGGAAGCGGAGAGCGAAGGAAAGAAGATGATTGGAAGCGAAGAAAGCACCTGAATTTAAGACTGAAGTTGATGTCGTAGTTTCACAGGCGCGAAAGAATCTCCCCGGCTGTGAAATTCATTTGGACTTTAATTTTCTGGGCCTTTTCTCTTTGGCTTTTGGGCCTTTGTCTTTAAACTCTCTTAGGCCTTTGTTTTAAGTATATTAGGCGTTTTTCTTTTGGAATTAGACATCTCAATTATACGACATTTTCAGTTTCTGTGGGTAGTTTTTTTGCTTTGAACGATGGCTTGAAGAAATTGAGGGAAGAAGATGAAATTGCAAGAAGCTTAGGCCATTGGAACCCGATTTGCTACCGGTTTTCATACTAGTATCTTCTTCCCTTTCTTCTTAAGTCATTTAGTTGTTGAATTCTCGTTTTTCCTTTGTTTGAAAACAATATTTTGTTCATCAATCGTTCATGTTCGTAATTGAAGTATTAGGTTTAATTTTCCTTCATCTCTCTTGTGTTTGTTGTACTTTCTCTACTCTTTTGCATCTCTATTTCTTCCCTTCTACCCTAATTTCTGCACTTCAACTATTTTTCTGCACTTAATTTTATGTTGATCAATTCTGCACTTAAATTTTCTGCACAAAAATAGGTTAGGTTAATTAAATTTCATCAATTCACTAGTTTTAGGCATTTAGAGTAATTTTCTGCACATGTTTATTCAATAAGTTATTGTTCATCTCTTGATTGTTAGTGTTAATTGTAGTTAAATTGAGTCTAATGTAATTTCTTTATTAGTCCAGGTTTAATTTTGGTTTTAATTTCGTTAGAGTCTAATTAAATAACTTGTGCTTGGTCTCGTTTAAATAGTTCGTTTAATTGGGTAATCATCGTCTTAGGATTGAAGTTTTGGTATTGATCAATTATTCTTAAAACGGATGTTGAGTTTTAATCCATTTCGATTGTAACGAAAGTTGAATTGATTTAATTGGGTTTTAATAAATCATCTAGTTAATTCAATTGGTTGTTGATAAAAACGAAAGTTTGGTCTTCACTTGGGTTGAATTGATCAATGACAACGGTTTTAACATGTGAATAGTTAGGGACGTTGATTGAGAAATACATTCGTTTTAAATATTAATGTTTCTTTTAAATGTATATGTATTGCGAAAGTAAATACGTATCTTGGGTAGAAAAGCTTCCCCGCCTCGAGAGAGGGTTGAAGTATTTTTGGAAAAATGAATTCTCACCATCACCAAAATCCGAGGTTGATATTACCCAATGTTCTTAGTTTTAGTCGTCTTTTCTCTTATTTAATTTTAGTTTTAGTTGCTTGTTATTATGTCCTTCTCCCTTAATTTCTTTTGCTTTAAGTTCAATTAGATAAAAATCAAACCAATTATTCTGATTCGCATAACTAGCCATGATTATTAAGTAGTTAATGTTTAGACCGTCACCTCCCCGTGATCGACCACGTATGCTACATAACCCGTACGCTTGCGGTATAAATTTAAAACACATCACTTATGAATCAACAGCTCAGCTAGCAGCTATGACGTAGTGTAGGTTTGCGGAAGGATCGACAAGCGTCTAAACCCCTTTTGATAAACGAGATTACGAACTGTAAAACTCGAAAACTAAGAGAAAACTCTTAAAATTATAAAGTTTATTGAATAATTGAACTGCTTAACAAAGAAACCCAACAACCCTATTTATAATCTAAACTAATAAAAAAATAAATACTAAACTAATAAAAAGATAAATAAGAAAATTAACTCAATCGTAATCTTATTTAAGAAACTATTAAAATAATAAATAATGGAATAAGAGTTGTTGTAAACAAAACCCAATTGCAACGGGATGGATGGTGAGGGTGGCTTTTACTCCAACAAAAAGGCGGCGCACACAAAAAAGGAATTTGGGGAGAGGCAAGCAGTTAGTTGCGCGGGGTGTGGCGTGGGTTTAGGCCGTCTCGTGCCGTTTCCGTTTCGTTTTCCAACCAATTTGACTTTCGATTTCGAGCTCGTTTTCTTCTCTTCCAAATAGTAGAAAAAGACCCGGTAACTCTCGAAACCACCAAGCTAGCTTATTAGCTAGCTTGCCAAATTAACATAGCCTTAATGACAAATCGGAAAGTTGGAGGATTAACTTGTTTATCACCAAATCAAATTAAATTACATTACATTATTACTTTTAAAGTTAAAATAATTAACTAAAGACATACATTAGTAGTATGTTGAACTAGAGTTATTATATATCATATCTAAATTTAAAAGAAAATATTAATAAGCAGGTGTGTATTCACTATATATATATATATATATATATATCATGCATATTGGTTTACCTTCTCAAAATCATGTAGTTTTGAAGGGCAGTTTATGTTAAAAATTACTTGAAAAGAGATGAGAATATTATGAAGAGTAGAATATTATTAGTTCTTTTAGGGGTGGAGAATCTATTGGGATAGCTCTGAGACAAAGAATGGATCGGAAGAAGAAAAAAAGGTTAAAGTTTTGGTTGGTCCCCAAAGAATTAAGTTGACCAACACAAGAAAAGGATTGAATCTGACTTAAAAACATGGTACAAGTTATTAGTAATCAATCCATGAATTAAGTTGTGTAGCAACAAAACTTGGAAGATATCACCGACAAACTTACACTTGTTGTACCCATGAATTATCTGGCATTAATTCTTTTACAACAAGCTCTATCTATACAATATACATACAGTAATAATATTTAATAATAAAAGTTGGTTGGTTGGATGGCATAAAACTAGAAATCTTTCCAATTACATTTCCAAAACACTATATGAATCACAAAGGTTCATATATGAATTAGTTAAAAACAGTTTATATGTGAATTACAAAGGTTCACTCGTCCTGTGTATTTTTTACGAAACTACCCCTCTATCTTGTGCAGACCACGCGAGGAATTATCCGCTACTTCTCGGTCAAAGCCGTCGATCTTGACCGAATGAATGACTAAGATCACTTCTTTATTTCTCAAATATTTAGCACTTCTCATTTAAACCTCTCCCTATATATATATATAATATAATACATTGTCAAATATTTGTGTTCTAATATTACGCTTTCTAAAGTATAGTAACCCTATATTTAATTCAAAGCCTGATGCAAACCATTCGGTAGGCTGGCAACAAAAACCCGTACTAGGGTACTAGAACTAAATAAGAAGAGTTGTAATAGTTAGGTGGCGTTTGTTTTTTAAGATGTGTTAAAGTCTGAAGTCTGATTTCATTTTTGATTTTTAAGAAGCGGGGTTGAAGTTTGAAATCTGAATCAATAAGACTGTTTGTTTTTGTAAACTGACAAACATCTGAATATGTAAAATTATGTATTTTATTCCTTAAAAATTCAATTTAAATACGTCAATTGAAGTGAGTATCAATGATCGAAGAACGGAACGAAAAAAAAAGGAAACAAATCATATATCACACGTCGAAACCCCGATTTAAGCGATTCAAGATGTTTTGGAAAACCAACACACAAATCTACAATCTTCATGTTTTGCATTTTTTGCAATTTCGGGGTGCATATGGCTAAAACTAACGTTAATTGAAATCGAAAGAATGATACTGGATGAAAATAAGAGAAGATTTAAGAAATATGATTACCACTTTTATGTCCATACCATGTTAAGAGATATAAAAAATAAAAGTTCTGAATTGTAAAACGTTTAAGTAAATCAAACATAATTGATAATTAAGGAAACATAAAATAAAAAAACAAATTTCCCCACAACTAAAATAGTTGTTGATGAAACCAAAATAAAATAAAGCTATTGAAAACCAAGAAGATAGAAAAAGGCCCATATACTACAAATATTTTGGTAAGGAACCAAAAACTATTGAAACCCGAGAAGATAGAAAAAGGCCCATACTAAAAGTATATATATATATATATTTAAGGCAAGACTAATTTACAAACCAATGAAATCTTACAAACCGTACAAACTTTTGTTTTCAATATATATATATCCATCCATCCATCCATCCATCCATCCATCCATATTCAGTTTCTTTGCTTTGGAAGCTTCCACTTTCTTTTTTGGCTGCCATTGGTTATCGTAAATCAAAATGAATTTATAAAAAAGTTTAATAATAATTTATTATTAATCCACAATTCGACCCATTTAATAATCAAGAGTTGAAAGCTTTGAAATTTCTCAAAAGAAGCACACATTTGCGCGTTATTAACAGTCAAAGATGATATATTATTTCAACCTGGATGGAACCTTCTGGTCAACATTTGCCCATTATCATCCATCTCTTCTTCCAAATCCAATTCCCCATATTATATATATAGACTTGGTATTTTGTTCACAATTTATAAAAACTTCCTTCTTCTTTTTTATTCATTCTTTATCCACAAATATCACACTTCTATCACTTTTCAAGATAAATAATCCCACCGCTGGTTTTGTTCGACTTCTCCTTTCAATTCGTAGCAAGAAACCCCTTCAATTAGGATGGAGGTGTAAACAATTAAGTGCGTGCGAAAAGAACCAAACTTTTGTTGTTTCTGAATTGGAGCTTGTTTTTGTTTTGACTAAAAATGGGGAAAGGGAGGAGGAAGACGCCGATGCATCTTAGCAAGATGTATTCACTTAGGAGAAGTGGGCTTGAAGACGATGATCATTCACAGTCACAGATTGGGGGCCCTGGGTTTTCAAGGGTGGTTTATTGTAATGAAGTTAGTGGATCAGAGGGTATAACTGGAAATTATTATGCAGACAATTATGTGAGGTTAACCAAGTATACACCATTCACATTTATCCCAAAATCTTTGTTTGAACAGTTTAGAAGAGTCGCTAATTTCTATTTTCTTGTTACTGGGATCTTGGCTTTTACGGCACTAGCTCCTTATTCTGCTGTTAGTGCTGTTATTCCTCTTATTATTGTCGTTGGTGCTACTATGGTCAAAGAAGGGATTGAAGATTGGCAAAGACAACAACAGGTATCTATCTATCTTCATATTCATTTCCTAACTCTGAATTATATATCATATATATAGGCGGGGCCGTGAACCAAGGGACAAAGGAGAACACACACTTTCAGGGGTCATTGATGTATCATTCGTCATGAATAATACAACATTTGTTATGAATAATACATGGATCATAAGTTGGTGTGTATTATTCATCATGAATTGTGCATGAAACGTTCACCTCCGTTGTTCATACACATGTCCAGCTCTACTTTGTCACACGGTTCACAACCGAAAATCGGTTTACAATGTGTTGTTGGATGTGTTTGATTCTTGTTTTCTTGAAATTTGTTGCAAGTTTTTGATGAGATGAAAAGTCCCAATAGTCAGCTTTATAGGAGGTAAGTTTATAGACCAGACAATTGTCATTCCTGTATAAAAGTGTTAGAATAGGATGTTAGAATGTACTTGGACACCCTAATAAGTTTTTTTTGGACACTTTTGAAATAAAGTGTTTATTTGGTCCTATAAATCAGTCTATTACGACATTAGACATATTTCACGTTAATAAAACATATATTCTTGTAGGCTTTTAGGGAATGGTAGAGCTTAATAGGCAGTCAGCCTTGTATAATCAGGAAATTTCAAACCTTTTTTCAGGATCACGAAGTCAATAATCGAAAAGTCAAAGTTCATCGCAGTGGCGGAGTTTTTGAAACTAGCCAATGGAAAAAACTAAGAGTAGGTGATGTAGTTAAGGTAGAAAAGGATGAATTCTTCCCTGCAGATCTTCTCTTGCTTTCATCTAGCTACGAGGATGCCATCTGTTATGTCGAAACAATGAATCTAGATGGCGAAACCAATTTAAAATTGAAACAATCGCTAGATATAACTTGTTCCATTAATGAAGATTCAAAGTTTAATAACTTCAAAGCCACCGTTAGATGCGAAGATCCAAATCCCAGTTTGTATACTTTCGTTGGAACGATGCAGTTTCAAGAACAACGCCACGCACTTTCTCCTCAACAGCTTCTTTTGCGCGATTCCAAGCTTCGAAACACGGATTACATCTACGGCGTCGTTATTTTCACTGGCCATGACACGAAAGTCATTCAAAACTCAACGGACCCACCTTCTAAAAGAAGTAAAATCGAGAAAAGAATGGATCATATAATCTATTTCTTGTTCTTTGTTTTGTTTCTAATGGCTTTTGTGGGGTCGGTTTATTTTGGGATTACGACTAGAGACGATTTAGATGGGGAAATTATGAAAAGATGGTATTTAGGACCTAACCGATCAAAGATCTTCTTCGATCCTGAACGAGCTCCAATGGCGGCGATATATCATTTTTTAACGGCGGTTATGCTTTATAGCTATTTGATTCCCATATCACTTTATGTGTCGATTGAAGTTGTCAAAGTGTTGTGGACTATTTTTATTAACAACGATGTTGATATGTACTATGAAGAAGCCGATAAGCGGGCCCACGCTCGAACTTCGAATCTAACCGAAGAACTTGGTCAAATCGACACCATTTTATCCGACAAAACCGGAACTTTAACGTGTAACGCGATGGAGTTCATTAAGTGTTCTGTGGCAGGCACGGGTTATGGGCGTCGTGTTACGGAAGTTGAGCGAGTTATGGCTAAAAGAACAGGATCTCCATTGTTGATGAACGATAA
The DNA here is from genome assembly GCA_033807775.1 of Saussurea involucrata. Lineage (NCBI taxonomy): Eukaryota > Viridiplantae > Streptophyta > Magnoliopsida > Asterales > Asteraceae > Saussurea > Saussurea involucrata. The sequence continues at coordinate 222,708,136 of CM066320.1, forward strand.
TGGTAATGATATGTATAATCATTTATCTGTGAAAGGATATAATTTTGAAGACGAAAGGATTACAAATAGACGATGGGTTCAAGAGCCACATTCAGATGTGATTCAGAAGTTTTTTCGTTTATTGGCGATCTGTCATACAGCCATACCTGATGTAGATGAGGAAACAAGAAACGTAACGTATGAAGCTGAATCACCTGATGAAGCGGCTTTTGTGATTGCAGCCCGAGAACTTGGATTTGAATTTTATAAGAGGACGCAAACAAGCGTTTCCTTTATGGAGTTTGATCCTAAATCTGGGACAAATGTCGAAAGGTCTGAATCCTCTTTCTCTTTCTCTTTCTCTTTTCTTTTTTGGGTAACTTTTAGTATCTAGCAAACAGTAAAAGTCTTTTTTTCGTAAAAACTAGCCGATAATGTAAAATGACCTAAAAGTACATGTTTTGTTATTTGTTTTGCAGGTCATATGACCTTTTGAACATTCTCGAGTTCAATAGTACACGAAAGAGAATGTCTGTTATAGTAAGAGATGAGGAAGGAAAGTTGCTTTTACTTTGTAAAGGTGCCGACAGGTTAGAAAACAACCAGAAATTGGTTCGATTAATGCTTTTAAGAACGTTGATATTTTCATGAATTGTGACTTAAACACTCTGTTTAATTTCTTTATGTTTTCTTTGTTTTTGTTTTTGGTTTTTCAGCGTTATGTTTGAAAGGCTTTCGAAAGAAGGGCGAGAATTCGAAGAACACACAAGAGAACATGTGAATGAGTATGCTGAGGCAGGATTAAGGACTTTAATTCTTGCGTATCGTGAACTCAGTGACGAAGATTACAAAGATTTCAACGACAAGTTCACGGAAGCCAAGAACTCGGTGAGTGCTGAACGGGATGATATGATGAGTGAAGTGACAGATGAAATCGAGAAGGATTTGATACTTCTTGGTGCAACTGCCGTTGAGGATAAACTCCAAAAAGGGGTGCGTTTTTCTTGTAAATTAAGTTTGCAGATTTAGCTAGACACAGACCATCAAACCTATATATATATATATATAGGATACAAATCAAATACAAACCATGTATTTGTTGCACCCCTTACAAACCAATGCACACATTGTGAACAATGTGTGCATAATCTGAATTCTGAGATGCATATATGCATTATCCCATATGAATGTATGTCCATTATATGTATATTCTTGCACGTATGCATATGCACATTGTTCACATATGCACACTGGTTGTTCACATACGCACACTGTGGTTTGTAAGGTGTGCAACAAATGCAAGGTTTGCATTTTACGGAGTCTCTATATATATATATATATATATATATAGAGAGAGAGGGAGGTTCATGGGAAAACCTAAAAAGAATGGAAAATTGAGGAACACCCTGGTAGTGCTTCATCCGGACAGTATGCACTTGTGCATACAAGTAAATTAAGTTGTTTTTTTGGTTTTTATGCACATGTGCATTATGCACTTGTGCATATTACAAATTACTTGCATATCGTCCAAATGAAGGGCTACCAGAGTGTTCCTTAGTTTTCCGTTTCTTGATGTCTTTTCTCTTGAACCTGACCCTATATATATATATATATATATATATATATATATGAACCTTTGTTTTAGAGAAAGATTCAAAGGGGTTTCACATATTCTTAGTCGTACTAAAAGCATAATCTCTATCCTTTCGCAGGTCCCGGAGTGCATTGACAAACTTGCTCAAGCCGGAATCAAGATATGGGTTCTAACCGGTGATAAAATGGAAACAGCAATTAATATAGGGTAAGATATCTGTTCGTTGACTTTAGAGGGTCAAACTTTCCGATTTCAAATTTGATGTTGATTTAGTGCTTTCTCGAAGTTAAGAAAAGGTAGTGACTAACAATTTTATCTCCAAAATGTTTATGTTTGAACACTCGTAGCATAGCGAAACGTAGTTATCGAACTTCCGTGCACAAAGAACGTAATTGTTGTCAATTTCTAAGTTCAAAGACGACTCCTTTTGACATTCAAAAGTCAAACTTGAATTCCTTTTTGCAGTTTTGCATGTAGTCTGCTTAGACAAGGAATGAAACAAATAGTGATCACCTTGGAATCACCGGAGATTGTAGCGGCAGAGAAATCCAGCGACAAAAGTGTCATCGCCAAGGTGAGTGAACTCATTAGATTGTTAACGTTTAGGTAAAAGTTAACTGATAAGCTAAATGACGACGTAAAATGATCTAAAAAGAAGTGTTGAAAAATTAATTGGAAAAATATACGAGGCATAATTAGGAAAAAAGTGGAAAAGCCCTGGAGCTTATTGAATAGCTACTTGAAGTAGCTTTTCAAAAAGCCAACTTATGGCCAACCAAACGGGCTTTTAAAGCTCAAAACATAAGCTAGCTTATGGTTGCCAAACATGGCCTAAGATTGTCGCTCCCACTTATGTTTTATTGATTGCAAATTACGAATTTGTCCTTATAGGTCTCGGAAAACAGTGTCAAGAAACAGATATCAAGCGGGAAGGCTCAGCTTGATGCTTCAAAGTCTGAGGCACATGCTTTGATCATTGACGGAAAATCTCTTGTGTATGCTTTAAACGACGACACGAAAAATGCATTTTTAGAACTTGCGGTCGGCTGTGCTTCTGTTATCTGTTGTCGTTCATCGCCAAAACAAAAGGCACTGGTTAGTCTTTTGCCCCTGAATCTTTTTAATAAGACCACGTGGATTTGTTACGTAATGAAGTTAAAAGAAACGTTTACGGAATGTAGGTTACGAGACTTGTAAAAGAGGGAACCGGAAAGACGACACTAGCCATCGGTGATGGAGCAAATGACGTGGGAATGCTTCAAGAAGCTGACATCGGTGTTGGAATTAGTGGTGTGGAGGGAATGCAGGTACTTAAGATTGCAACCCTAAACCCTAAACGATATTTGCTCATTGTACTCGTTACTAATCATCTTCTTTTTTTGGAAATAGGCGGTTATGTCCAGCGATATTGCAATTGCTCAGTTTCGGTTCTTGGAACGGTTGCTATTAGTCCACGGGCACTGGTCTTACAGAAGAATTTCTTCAATGGTATAGTAAGAACGTTTTTTGTTTAGAAAGACTGCGTTTCAAAATTTCCTTCCCAAATTTGCTGCAATGGGGTATATATATAGTTGCTACAATAAAATCGACCTTACAGAACGTCAAATATGTCTAAATATCGTAATAGACCGCTTTATAGGGCTTAAGTAAACAATTGTGCGTCATATATAAAGTTACAATATGATGTTAGGACATATTTAGGTATCCTATCAAATAAAGTATCCTATTGACTTTTTCACAGGACACTTTTGAGTTTTGAGAAAGTGTCCTATGAACATATCCTTTTATAGAAGACTTTTTTTTGTAAGACATTTTTTTAAATAATATCATATAAAAAGACTTGACAACATGATTTATTTCACAAGTGTCCTTAAAACTTGTAAGACGTTCAAAAACGTCCCATTAACTTGTTGTAACTTATTTTAAAATTTTAGACCTATAAAACAGTTACAGTCGATTAGGGCATTTAGACATATTTGACGTCCTATAAAGCGATCTTGTTGTAGTGAGTCTTTGAGGTTGATTGAACTAATTATTGTTTATATTTTGCAGATATGCTACTTTTTCTATAAAAACATCGTATTTGGAACTACGGTTTTCTTATACGAGGGTTACGCAGCATTCTCCGGGCAACCTGCATATAACGATTGGTATTTGTCCCTTTACAATGTCTTCTTCACATCGTTTCCGGTCATTGCCTTGGGAGTCTTCGACCAAGATGTATCTGCTCGGTTTTGCCTCAAGGTATCGAAAACTTACACCCTTATCATCTTATGAAATATATAATATTTATATGTGGTAAATATGTGGTATATGGGTCAGGTTCAGGGGAAACCTCAAAAAAACGAAAAAACTGAGGAACAATCTGGTAGTCCTTCATCTGGACGGTATGCACTTGTGCGTACAAGTAATTTGTAACTTGCACACGTGCATATGCATAATGCACTTGTGCATAAAAACCAAAAAACAACTTAATTTATTTGTATGCATATATATGTAGAGAGAGAGAGAGAGTTCAAATGCAACCCCTTTACATGATGCAACTCATGCAACCCATGTGTCCACCACTCATTTTATTTTCACTTTTGTATTTAAGAAAAAAAGAAAAAAGTTGAAAATAAAATGAGTGGTGGATAGAAGGGTTGGATAATAACCCACCCCTATATATATATATATATATATATATACTCACTGTTATCGTCTTATTGAAGTGCAATCTTCGATAGTTCATATTCTCATCGTTAGCTCGGTTTTCATTGGCAGTTCCCTTTGCTATACCAAGAAGGTGTCCAAAACACGCTCTTCGGATGGCGCCGCATATTCAGCTGGATGCTCAACGGGCTATGCAGCGGAGTAATCATCTTTTTCCTCTGCATCAAAGCCTTGGACCCCGAGTCTTACGACAAGAACGGAAAGACCGCCGGCATGGAAATCGTGGGGGCCACATTGTACACATGTGTCGTATGGGTCGTCAACTGCCAAATGGCGCTTGCCGTTAGCTACTTCACCTTAATTCAACATATCTTCATCTGGGGTGGCATCGTTTTATGGTACCTCTTTCTTTTAGCATATGGATCGCTCTCAGTGTCCATTTCGACCAGTGCATATAAAGTGTTTGTGGAAACGTTAGCGCCTGCCCCTACTTATTGGCTCGTGACCCTTTTTGTGGTGATTGCGGCTTTGATTCCTTATTTTTGTTTTAAGGCGATTAAAATGAGGTTTTTTCCGGGGTATCATGGGATGGTGCAATGGATAAGGCACGAAGGTCAAACCGATGATCCTCAGTTTTGTAACGTGGTGAGACAAAGGTCGATAAGGGCAACGACTGTGGGGTTCACGGCTCGTTCGATAGCGAGGGATAATAACTTGTATAATTTGGATCGATAATGATTGAGAATATGTATATATATATATATATACACTGTATTTACTTTAGATTTGTTGTAAAATTAGTTTTAGCTATTTCGTTAACTGTCCTCCAAAACTCTAGTCTTGAGATTAGTTAAAATAGAATAAAGAACACTCATTTTAAAATAAAAGAGAAAAACATATATATGAAATGTCATGCTATGCTGGTAAATGGTAATGTTATGTTGTGGTCCATAATGTACTCCTCTGTACTGTCTAATATAATACAATAAACATGTTTGATCGTTGATTAAATAAAATAAAATAAATCTTATGCATTCAAATTAGGGAAATTAATTAAAATACCCAAAGTTTGACTCTTACCAAAATACCCAAAATCTCGTCGACTTTACCAAAATACCCAAATTTTCCGCAGTGGACCCCGCGATCGTGAGCCCACGTGTCACGACGTTTTGGCCAAAAGTCCCGCGGAGGCCCCTCAAGAATGCCCGCAGTACACTTTTGGCCCCTCAAGATTGGCCGCGGAAGCCGTGGACCCCCCCAACTTTAGACTCGGTAGAATTTTGGCCCCTGCCCCGCGGTGGTCCCGCGGTTAGCCGAAATTACGTTTTTGGCCCCTCAAGTTTGGGGCAAAAAAATTACATTTTTGGTCCCTGTAGTTTTTAGGTTATCATTTTATGTAGTTGAGGTTTTTAATGTATTGTTTCCTTTCCATTTTAATGTATTTAATATAGAAGTTAATTAAAGAAAATGTTTTCCCCATTTTAAGTTATTTAATAAGCAAATTAATTAAAAGATCAGTTATTGCAAATCATCTTCCCAACCGAAACGGATACAGTGCAGGTACACAAAGAAATCTATGACTGGAATGCGTCCTGGATTCCGGTGATGAAGTTAACCTTTTCGTTGATGACGTCCTCCATTCCCGTGTAGTCGTCTTCGATTTCTTGTAGTTCCTCTTCTACTTCCTTAATTTGTCGTTGCACCTCCCGAACGTGAGCCCTAGCCATGGCCAGTTCTCGTTTTTTCTCCGCTAGATACTCCATTTTCCCCTGCTGAATCCCCCTGTTATGGTTCCACATAAATTTTACCTTTTCGATATCGGCGTTCGCCTTATCAATGGATTTTTGCACTAATGGAGTAATTCGTTGACTTTGTGGAAGACCCGTTGGCTGGGTACAATGATACATTGGTGGGGTAATTCTGTCATTATTGAAGTGGTAAATCTCGCATGCCATCTCCCAGTCTTCTTCCTCCTCAGTCGTGAATGGATAATCGGCCGCAGTTCGCCCATAGTTTCTCCACTCCTTGTCTGTTTCTGGTACCTTCCAGGTACTCCGGCGAGCTCCATCGTTCAGTGGTTGGTAGGCTGCCGAACGTGAAGTTCCAGCCCCATTCGCCGACCTGTTCCCCCTTGATCTTGAACCTCCAGCCATAGTGTTAAGAAAAGCGAGAGAATGTTTGTAAACGGTGTAAAAGAATGTATAAAAGATAGATAGCAAGTTGTGAATTACTACTTCATCATGCCATCTACTTATAGCTGTGAAATGTATGTTCTTCATCAGGGATGTAGATATGGTCAAAGATTTCGTCTGAAAAGTTGCCTGCGTGATTCGTCTGAATAGTTCACTGCAAGATTCGTCTGAAAAGAGCCTGTAAGATTCGACTGAAAAAGTAACTGCACTATTCGTCTGCAAAAGAGTCTGTAAGATTCGACTGAAAAAGTAACTACAAGATTCGTCTGCTCTTGGAAGTCTGCTCTTGAATAAAGGTCTTTCATTAGGCTGAAAATTAGTCTTTAAGTAGTCTAAGGATTAATGCACATGTGAATCAGGAAATAAATGCACCGTGTAAAAATGTTTCGAGACCTTTTTACACGGGTTTTCTCAAATAACCGTGTAAGATGATTACACATTTTACACGGTTATTTTAAAAAACCGTGTAAAACTGTTTTGAGACCTATACAAGGAAATTTCAGAACAATATATAACAATTCTTGGGGAACGAGCGTACCAAATATTATTTGTAAACGCCATACAAGTCCCAATATAATATTACAAGCAACTACGTCAAGTGATACTTGCACACATAATATTTGGAAGCGAAGCATTTTTCATCACAATGAAAAAAATGCAACACTTCCAAGTTTAATAGGCAATTTAATAATTGTCAAACATAGAAAGTTAACAAACAACAGTTAAAAAAGCGGGGAACGTTGAGGAACACATTTTCGCCCATGCAATTTCTTGATGATGCCGTTGCTTGAAGGAGTTGTTGATCACACAAGGAAGACACCAATTTTCAGATGAAATTTTTAAGCATTCCAACCAAAGAAAACTCGGCTTCGACAATAAGACTTCCATTTAACAAAAACCCCTTCGCCGGTTCATTGAGTCCACTCAGTAGCATGAAACATGGATCATCCAGTTCCTTTGGGGTCAATTCCTAATCTCCTTGACCGCCTTTCGATGCGGTCACATTATTGAACTTTCTCACTGTTTGTTGTATATGACTGTAACAGGAATTCTGCTCTTGAATAAAGGTCTTTCATTAGGCTGAAAATTAGTCTTTAAGTAGTCTAAGGATTAATTCACATGTGAATCAAGAAATAAATGTTTGTTCATCAAATAATCTCTGTATTAGGATTACCGCAAGTTTCATAAACCTACTTACTAGGTGTTGGAAAATTTTAGTAAAAATATGGGTTTTACTAAACTTTGGACACATTTAAATATATATATATATATATATATGTGTGTGTGTGTGTGTGTGTGTGTGTGTGTGTGTTATATATAACTAACTCTTAGTATGTGTGAATGATATATAATGCGTCCAAAACGGAGTATGTGTGAATGAGATATCGATACTCAAAGTTGAGTAATTGGATGAAATTAGCAAAAACCAAATGGGTGTGAGAATGTGTCCCACATAGGAAGAGAGAGTAAAGTGTTGTTGCATGTTTTTACTGTTTTTGTCACACTTTTTAGGCTCCAAGTTAAATACTTTAACAAAATAATAAACAAAATTATAACTTCAATCACAATACTTTAACAAAATAAGTTAACAATAAAAATAACAATTATTTAATGTTACATAAACAACCTAATGTTGTTGTGTTTGATAATGCGCATAAATGGTCTCCGCCATATGTACGCGAAAGTCCCTGGCCTCATCTTCGGTGCGGGAAGGGTGTAAATCTACCACATCGTCTGAAATCAAGATGCTGGCATTACGGCATACCCAGACACCGCAATCCGCATTCATCCCTTGCTGTTGTGGTGCATTATTGGCTAACCTGTGACGGAAGTAAACTGACTTTTCGCAACGGTCCACATCCCCGATCCAGCTAAAGAACTCCGGCAGCACATCTTTAAATATGGCAAGACGCTCATTCAAACCGTCTGTGTAGAGATTGGCTTTGTCGCTGTCATATATGGTCATTACCATACGCGGAAGATCAAACACTCCGAGCAGCCAATGTTTAGGATGGATGCAGATAGGGATGTACACCTGAAATATTACAATATTAGACAACTTAGTTAGCAACCAAACAACTTAAATAAAATAAGAGTAAAACGATTTACATACAGTATCGAGAAACCGCCAATTCACCCCTTCCATGCCATTGCATGAGTTAGCCACGGAGGCGGGACCTTGATGTTGAAGGACCATGAACGTAAAGAAAGTATTGTGCATGACGGTCCACCTCGTGTCTGGTAGACGGGAACGTTGGAGAATGGCGACCCAACAATCAATGTGCTATACACAAAAAATAGATGGTTAGACATGTAATATTACAATATTTGATTATATGACTATAGTTAAACTTCAATACTAACCACATCCTCTAATTCAGACTCCAAAGGGTCATCTGCCAGCAATACTTTGAAAAACGAGGGGGTGATGTCCAGGTTGAGGAAAGGGATGAATACCAGGCTGGGGAGGTCACCAGTCTGGCACATGTTCAATATATTCGAGGCCGGAAGATGCTCCGGTGAAGCCATCTTTCCCTTTCCCGCTTTCTTTCCCCCTTCTTTCCCGCTTTCTTTCCTGCTTCCTTTGCTTTCTTTTGAGGGTGTGGTGTGGTCTTTTTTTGTCGTGTCCATGGGGAACCCCAAAAGCGTGAACGTTTAGTCTCCCGAACCGGCCTAGACGGGTCTACCACCTCCGCCTGTGGATCTACAACATCCATCGGGTCATCTTCCGGCTCCGAGAAGTGGTCCTCGACAATTTCTGGCTGACGGAAGTGTTGTCCCGACCCCATCGACTGAAAATTAAGTTATTAGAGGTTTTAAGTACAATTTCATCATGTTCACAATTAAACCAAAACTACCAAAATAACTTACAGTATGCGTGGAAGCTGGCGGTGTGACGTACGACGACCCCGGCATTTCCGGCCTGTAATAGTCTGCGTCCGATAGGCCAAGGAGGTCCGTGAATGATGTGGTGCCGAACGTCGAAATTGGGGTTGTGTACCCCCTGCACCCGACATCCCGACCTGCGTGACATTGATCATTATAAGAGTTACAAACTTAGGAACTAACATATAACTATAATGGTTACTCAGTGTGACTTACACTCTCCGGGATTGACGAATAGGATGTGGTGCCAAACGGCGGCATTTGGGATGCTTTTGGCAAGAGGCCAAAATGAATGAGTGTGGTATGTGAAGCCAATTTAAATGTTTTTATATATTCATTTAGGGGCCTAAGTTATCAATTAGCAAAGTTTAGGGACCTAAGTTGTCATTCACCAAAGTTAGGGGACCTAAGTTGTCATTCACCAAAGTTTAGGGACCTAAGTTGTCATTTAGCAAAGTTTAGGGACCTAAGTTGTCATTCACCACGAAATGTCCGCTTTAAATTGTTACGTTTTATCCAAAACATAAACCAACCCAAAAGTTTAAGATTTACAATCCATAAGTTTACTTATAATCAACCGGGGACATATCCACCCGATAGAATTCATACATATATATATAACCACCAAAAGCAAGTACCAAAATACCCAAAAGAGCTAAACCAACACTTGTATCAACACCCGAACTATGCTTCCTTATCTTTCCCTTTGTCTACAATCCTTTTTCCTGAAAAAATTAATCAATAACGGGTAAGCTATAAAGCTTAGTGAGTTGTATATGAAAGTACATGGTTATAATGTTATATATGTATATATATACGGAAGAATGAAACGAAATCTCGAAACGAAAAGCTATTATAACATCGAAGACTAACAACTCGGAGAATTCCATGGATACATCCCAAAAGACTTACCAAAATCATAAACATAATATGCCAATATTAAAATCAATACATCATAAGTTCAACAACATACGCTCTTACCGACAAACTCAACAACGAAATGTCAACCGTTCCATACGAATACCTATCACATGGCTCAAGTACCGTATCACGTAAACATATCATGAATCAATTATAAATATCAAGAATAGTGCACCACTCCCACCTTCATCTACTGGGTACGTGCAGAATAGTACTCACACTCGTCTCCTAACACACGAGATACGTGAGTACAACGAACCGGTATGCCACACCCAACCTCCGTCTCCCTGGGATACGTGGACATACACCGCTTTCCAGCGTACCACACGAAGTAGTACCCGTATTCACGGTTTACCAAGAGATTAACAAAACAGTCGTGTATCCGGACTCGACCGACATAGCGAAACGATCATACGGAATACAAACTGGAAACAAAGGAGCTTATACGTGTCACACCTTACGAAAACATGAAACACAACTAATGCAAACAAAAAAAATGCATATACATATGAGTACACATAAACATGTATTTCATATAAACTCACCGTGCACAAAATGGGTCAACCGAACGTCCAACCGAATGTCGCGTTCCAACTGCGTAATCCAAGTATGTATGGCACTCCAAAAGCTTCCAATTATACCCTTATACTCCCTGAAGTATACACATTCAATTCCATAAGTATATAATTACACTATCTCATTCTATTCCATTCCTTAGTTAGCTAATTTCATTCCAATTCTTTTGTACAGCCCCCTGTTCTAACACAATTTTAACCATCTTAAACTCAGAATTACATTCTGACTTCTAAACAAGAAAGAAACTAGACTCTTTTATCTTTCAGATGCCACTGACCTCATGTCCGTTGGATTTTTCTTTGATTTTATACAAAATTTACAACACAGCAGCTACAAGCTGTCAAAATTCAGCTTGACAGCCCTGTACTAAATGCACTTTTAGCACATCTTAAAGTTGTAATTAGGTTATAATGTCTTCATATAAAATAAACTAGACATTCATACCTTTCGAATACCACTGGAATCACTCTTATACGATTTTTCTACGATTTTATACAATTTTTCTAAAACAGTGCTGAACATAACTTTCAAACTCGAAAAAAATCACACATTTGACCAATTAAGTATCCAATTCCATTCCAATCCTAACCAAATTCAGATGTTAACTTAATTTTATCATTATCAAGGTAAAATCAACAATAAACCATGGTTCATTCACCCATTTCTACCAATTTCATCAAAATCCAACTTTGTATAGCAAAAGGTCAACTTGTTCTTAGTGAAAACTCACTTTTTCCTTCCATCTTCTTGTAAATCAACCATGGAATCAAGGAATTAACTAAAACATAATCATAATCTAAGCACCATTTCATGATTTCTACACTTATCTTACACAATCATTAAGCTTATTTCACCCAAATTCCGTCATAACTTCAAGAACAAGAACAAAGATGAGATTTACCTTCAAATTGTTGTTTAATCCTTCAAGATTGATGTTAATCTCCTTAGTATGAACTTAGATTTGATCTCAATTGATAAAATCGCACCTTAACTTTCACACATAAGTCAGTAGCTGAAATGGGGTGAAAATGGGTCTAAAATCGTGTTTTATTGACTAAAACCCGAGTTGGGTCGGGTTTGACCCGACTGGGTACCCATTTTGACCACTAAACACTAAAAATGGCATAACTTTTCGCTCGTAACTCCGTTTTCGATGAGGTTTTCGCCTACGCGTTCGTAACGAGATAATGTACAACTTCCAACTAAAATATTTCAGAAAAGACCTATCAATAACAGCAGTTTTACAAATTTGTAACTTAGGTGTTAAGCCTTTCCTATGAAACCCTATATATTTCTTAAGGATTTTGCTACAAGTCCTCATTAAAGCTTTATATTATCACATAATGCACCTTATTAAACATATATTACACATTAATACACATATAAATGCATTTGTTAGGCATATTAAAAAAACTGGATGTTACAATTACCTCATCCTTTTGAAGATTTCGTCCTCGGAATCATCGTTGCTCAAATAAGGATGGATACTTTGCCATCATCTCATTTTTATTCTCCCACGTCCAATTCGGCCCTCGATGATGCTTCCATTTTACTAACACCAACTCAACAACTTTGTTCCGTAAATTAACCGTTCTCTCGTTTAGAATGGCTTCGGGTTCTTCAATGTATCGTAACCGCTCATCCACTTTTACCTCTGCTAAAGGTATTGTCTCTTCGTATTTACCAAGACACTTCCGCAAATAACACACATGAAATACATCATGAATTCCTGTGAGTTCCTCCGGTAGCTCCAGCTGGTAGGCTTGATTTCCAATACGTTTCAAGATCTTGAACGATCCAATAAAACGTGGGCTGAGTTTACCTTGCTTCCCGAATCTCAACACCCCTTTCCACGGTGAAACTTTAAGCATAACCATGTCACCAACGGTGAATTCAATCGGTCTCCGGCGTCGGTCAGCATTGGATTTCTGTCGATCTTGTGCGGCTTTCATTCTTTCTCGTATAACTTGGATTTTGTCATGGGTGATTTGTATCAATTGAGGACCGACTAACATCTTTTCTCCCGTTTCTCGCCAATAGAGAGGCGTACGACACCTACGTCCATACAAAGCCTCGAAAGGAGCCATCTTAATCGTTGAGTGGTAGCTATTGTTATATGAAAACTCAATTAGAGGTAAGTGAGTATCCCAACTTCCACCGAACTCTAAAACACAAGCACGTAACATATCTTCAAGAGTTTGGATCGTACGCTCGGATTGTTCGTCGGTCTGTGGATGATACGCGGTGCTGAGTGCGATCCGCGTCCCCAATTCGCGTTGTAGGGCGGACCAAAAGTTGGAAGTGAAACGAGAATCACGATCTGAGATTACCTTCAAAGGTACACCGTGTCGGGCAATAATCTCATCAATGTATAATTGTGCCCATCGATCCATCGAGTAGGATTCTCGAACAGGAAGAAAATGGGCGCGTTTCGTCAACCGGTCCACGATAACCCAAATGCTATCATGTTGTCGAGAAGTCTTCGGTAGTTTGGTCACAAGGTCCATAGTCAACTCCTCCCACTTCCATATAGGTATAGCGAGAGGCTGTAGACTCCCATACGGTTTCTGATGTTCTGCCTTTACCCGCAACAAGTATCGCACTGCTCGACGAATCGACCGATATCACTCTTCATTCCCGGCCACCAATAATCCTCACTGTCGGATCCAAAACTCGCATTTTGAGAACTTAGCATACAACCGCTCCTTTCTCAATAATTCCAACATCTCTCGAAGATGTGTAGCATGATCAGCTTCCGTCTTAGAGTACACCAGTATGTCGTCAATAAAGACGATGACAGACTTATCGAGCATCGGACGACACACTCGATTCATTAAGTCCATGAATGATGCCGGGGCATTCGTCAAACCGAACGGCATAACCAGAAATTCGTAGTGCCCATATCGGGTACGAAAAGCTGTCTTGGGTACATCCTCCTTACATACCTTTAACTGATGGTATCCCGATCTCAAGTCAATCTTGGAGAAGTAACTTGCTCCTTGAAGCTGGTCAAACAGATCGTCAATACGCGGTGAAGGGTATTTATTCTTGATGGTTACCTTGTTCAGTTCCCGGTAATCTATGCACATCCGGAAGGAACCATCTTTCTTCTTCACGAATAAGACCGGGGTACCCCATGGTGAAGTGCTCGGTCGGATGAAACCCTTATCCAACAATTCCTGTAACTGGCTCATCATCTCTTTCATTTCAGCAGTGCGAGACGATAAGGTGTCTTAGCAATAGGGGCGGCACCGGGTACCATATCGATCCGGAAGTCAAATACATATACCACTTTACCAAATAGAACACATAAGACTCTCTAACAGGCTGAGAATCCCAAATAACTTATCAAACTCTTATCCCCAAATGTTCCCCTATGGCGACTTAACATGGGGGTTCCGCTACCCGGTTAGCGGATGGGGTCAAGGGGCAACGCCCTTGCGGGGTCTGGGGGCGGCCCCCTAGGAAGTTTTCGGAACAACTTAACTCAAAATACATTTGGAAACTATATCCGGACACTCAAAAGTATCCGAAATCACAAAATTGGTCAAACAGCTAAAGTATCCGGACAACACTACTTTTCCGGACATCATGACTTTTCCGGACAACATGACTTTTCCGGACAACCTATACAATCCGGAAGTCATCCGGACACCAAAGGAAGTTTTCGGAACAACTTAACTCAAAATACATTTGGAAACTATATCCGGACACTCAAAAGTATCCGAAATCACAAAATTGGTCAAACAGCTAAAGTATCCGGACAACACTACTTTCCGGACAGCATGACTTTTCCGGACAACATGACTTTTCCGGACAACCAATACAATCCGGAAGTCATCCGGACACTAAAGTAATCCGGATACTATCCGGTATCCAATTTTATCCGGAAAACATAGAAAAAGGAAACTTACCCGGATAAGGAAACCGTCCGAATACCTTTAGAACACCATCCGGATACCACCAAGAAAATTACCCGGACACCTTCATACTGTGTCCGGACACTACTGTCGGTTTGCCCTATTTCTACCCAGAAATCCGCTGATTCATTACCAGATGAAATTCTAAATATTCTACTCCAAAGGGGGTTAAAACCCACCCCTTAGTCCTTAGTCATCTCATTGATCACTTAGAACTCTCAAAACTGAAAATTTGCTCTGCTCTTCACCTTGCAAGCGATTCTCCATCTAAACCTAAGGTAAAACTACATCTTTTAATCTTAATCCAATTCAAGTAAGTGTTACATGAATCTTATTCAATTAAACTTCAATTAGGGCTTTGCATCTGCAATTCACCTTGATTTGGAGTATTAGGGTTCAAGTGTTCAAGTAAGGTTATACCAATTGAAGATTTAAGGTGAGTAATTTGTACCTAATTGATTGTATTATAATTATCTATCATTCCTTATCTTGATTTTGGTATTGTAATGTGAAATCTTGACTTATATGCTCTTAATGGTTAAGAGGAAACAAGAAGAATACAAGTAAGTAAAGGTGGATAATTTGTGTTATTTACTTAGTATGTCATGATATATGTTAGTATGTAAAGGTTTGGGTTTGATTTTACATCCTTGGTATGTGATTATGATAATGGCTTAATAGATGTCTTAATGATGGATTGATGGCTTAATGGTCAAAATGGATTTATTCTTGAATTGTAAACATGGTGATTTATTATTGAAATCATATAGAATGTGATTTAATACATGTGGATGTATGTGAACTACATGGAAGTAGGGTTGATTATGCCAAATGGTTGGACCATTGTTAAGTGTTTAATATGCTTTGAATCTTATTTGGATTAACATATTTGGTATTCACATAATTGGAGGAGCACCTAGTAGGCATTGGAGGATATATATTCTTACACACCGTGGGGTAAGTGTAATTGATTCATACCCTCGGATACCGTGGGGTTTTCCGTTGTGTTATGCCTTGTGACAATATCGTGGGGTACCGATCAAGGTATATCTTCGATTATGATGTAACTGGGTAGCGATATGGACCTTCTCCATGGAATCCAATTTGTGAATGTATCGAATTGTTATTCCTACATGCTATGATTATGCTCTATGTGCTATGTGTAAACCTCACTTAGGCTTTAAAAGCCTAACACTTGCTATGTGTTTTATGTGTTACAGATATTAGTGGTTCCGGACACAAGAAGGTTTAGTACGGGGTGTGAGCATGGGACTGATGTTGGAAGGTTAAAGAATTGGAAGATTGATATTAGAACTTCCCGACATCCTTTTTGTATTGGATTGCCATAGTAGTGAGCAATCAAGCAAGTAGACTATTAGTAGTTATACACTAACTAAGTATTTGTATTATTGGTTTGTAATGATGATTATGTACACTTTCACTTTGGTTATGTGTACCACGCTTCCGTTTTATGGAAGTTTTTGTTAACCCCTGTTTTGGGGTGTTACATCAGCCCCTATACTTTTCATTACTAAATTTTATACCCTTAGACTTATAAATTCAACTCATTTTACCCTAAACATCAATTATAGTGTTAAATAATCTAACAAAAAGAGGGTTTAACTAACGAACTTACCCAGGGTATTACAATTACCTTTACATCACCCGTTCGCCGTTCACCGTAAATGTATAAATAACCCCTGTCATCGATCGGTATCCGAATCATCCGCATAGAGCAAATAATATCAGCACGGTTTCTTGTTAGCCAATCCATCCCAATCACAACATCGAAGCCACGAATATCCATCGGTATCAAATCAACTGAGAACTCGTGATCATCTAATACTTGAATACAATCCCTATACACTTTGTCAGCTATAAGAGTGATACCATTAGCCGTGTCAACAGTGAATGGTTTATGAAGTCTTGTAGGCACAGATTTCAGATAACGAGTGTACAGGTGTGAAACAAACGAGTTGGTAGCACAAGAATCAAAGAGAATACGTGTTGGTCTAGAATTTAACAAGAAAATTCCAGTAATGATGTTGGGTTAGGGGACCTAAGTTGTCATTCACCAAAGTTAAGGGACCTAAGTTGTCATTCACCAAAGTTTAGGGACCTAGGTTGTCAGTCACCAAAGTTTAGGGACCTAAGTTGTCATTCACCAAAGTTATAAAAAAACACTAACATCTTTTTTTTATAAAAAACACTCTTAACATTTATTTTTATAAAAACACTCTTAACATTTATTTTTATAAAAAACACTAATCTTTTTATAAAAAAAACACTAACATCTTTTTTTTATAAAAACACTCTTAACATCTTTTTTATAAAAAACACTCTAACATTTATTTTTATAAAAAACACTATAACATTTATTTTTATAAAAAACACCAATCTTTTTATAAAAAAAACACTAACATCTTTTTTTTATAAAAAACACTTTTAACATTTATTTTTATAAAAAACACTCTTAACATCTTTTTTTTATAAAAAACAATCTAACATTTATTTTTATAAAAAACACTAACATTTATTTTTATAAAAAACACCAATCTTTTTGTAAAAAAACACTAACATCTTTTTTTTTTATAAAAAACACTCTTTAACATTTATTTTTATAAAAAACACTTTTAACATCTTTTTTTATAAAAAACACTCTAACATTTATTTTTATAAAAAACACTCATCTTTTTATAAAAAAAACACTAACATCTTTTTTTATAAAAAACACTCTTAACATTTTTTTTATAAAAAACACTCTTAACATTTATTTTTATAAAAAACACTAATCTTTTTATAAAAAAAACACTCTTAACATCTTTTTTTTATAAAAAACACTTTTAACATTTATTTTTATAAAAAACACTCTTAACATCTTTTTTTATAAAAAACACTCTAACATTTATTTTTATAAAAAACACTAACATCTTTTTTTTATAAAAAACAATCTTAACATTTATTTTTATAAAAAACACTCTAACATTTATTTTTATAAAAAAACATTAATCTTTTTATAAAAAAACACTAACATCTTTTTTTTATAAAAAACACTTTTAACATTTATTTTTATAAAAAACACTCTTAACATCTTTTTTTATAAAAAACAATCTAACATTTATTTTTATAAAAAACACTAACATTTATTTTTATAAAAAACACCAATCTTTTTGTAAAAAAACACTAACATCTTTTTTTTATAAAAAACACTCTTTAACATTTATTTTTATAAAAAACACTCTTAACATCTTTTTTTATAAAAAACACTCTAACATTTATTTTTATAAAAAACACTCATCTTTTTATAAAAAAAACACTAACATCTTTTTTTATAAAAAACACTCTTAACATTTTTTTTATAAAAAACACTCTTAACATTTATTTTTATAAAAAACACTCATCTTTTTATATAAACAAAACACTAACATATGTTTTTATAAAAAACACTCTTAACATTTTTTTATAAAAAACACTCATCTTTTTATAAAAAAAAAACACTAACATATGTTTTTATAAAAAACACTCTAACATCTTTTTAAAAAAACCACTATAACATCTATAATAAAGAAAACATTATAACATACAAATAACACATTCAGTAACACGAGCCATCTTCAAACAAACCGAGCGCGTATTCCACACGACAAATTGAGAGAGTTTGGAAGAGAATTTTTTAATGAAAGTGGTAGGAAATAAGGTCCTCCCACCCTCTCTCTTGTAGAGGCCGAAATTAGGGTGGGGGGGGTGATGCATTAAAGAATTAGGGTTTCACCCTGTGTCGACGCGTGGCATGTCCATCCCACGATCGCGGGGTACCTCCGCGGACAGGGGCCAAAAGTGTACCGCGGGCATTCTTGAGGGGCCTTCGCGGGACTTTTGGCCAAAACGTCGTGACACATGGGCGTGGGCCCGCGATCGCGGGGCCCACCGCGGAAAATTTGGGTATTTTGGTAAAGTCGACGAGATTTTAGATATTTTGGTAAGTCAGAGTCAAACTTTGGGTATTTTAATTAATTTCCCTTCAAATTAAAATTGTTAATTGTTAATTTTAAATAATGATTATTTAAGGGAAAAACATAGATAGATTTACCATCGTTATGTACTTTAATGTTTTGCTATTTGTTAAACTTATTTATTATGTATTTGGAGTATTATGTAACGTAGTCCAGTATGAGACGGGCTAATGTTGGATACTTGTATTTACTTTAAGTTAAGACTTCTGCTGTGGTTTTGATTTTGGTTATACCTTGTAGTCATATTCGACGCCATAAGGTAATATTTGGGAGGAAATATGTGACATTACCCAAAGGTGGATTTTGGGTGTTACAATCTCCATTTTGACTAAAACCTTAATTTTGACATAACTTTTTTCCAAAATGATCCAAACCGAAATTTGACAAATAAAACACATAGGAAGTCATAAATGGAGCATTTATAACTTGTATAACTATTTAGAAAAGAGAAGGGTGAACTCACCACTTAGGTTTTGAAGAAAACCTTGAAAACCTGAAAATTCTTGAAGGTGAGAGTGAGATGGAGAGCTCATAGCCTTTGCCTTCAATCCTTATTTTGATGATGATCAAACACCTTCAAATCCAAGAAAATGGTCATAAAGATAGCTAGGGTTCATAGAAATGGTGTGGGGTTCGATTTGAGAGAGAAAGGGTGAAGAAGAATAAGTGAAAAATGAGAAAAATGCTTGAAAACCCGAATTTAACACAGTCTGGCACCCTTGGGCGACATTGCTAGGCGACTATACCATGGCAATGTCGCAGAGCATTGTCTCCAGAAGTGTATAGAGGGTGCTCCCTTCTGTGCGACTTTGCCAGTCGACTACGCCACACTGTCATATCGTAGGAGTCCCAAAATTCGACTTTTCGCACACGAAGCACTCTTGATTCTCTTAGGAACTAAAAGCAATGCTTCTTAACTCAAAACCACAGCTTAGAAACCACAAAAACGTATAGGGTGTCTTTTACTTACCGAAAATTACGGGTGTTACACAATTAGCTGCTTTTAACACTGTCTTTATATTTCTTAATAAAATATTATAGTAAAATAAATATGTTATTGTATTAAATATAATTATCAGATTATGCATGGTATATTTTATACTGGGCATTAGTTGATGAAAAAATAAAGAAACTTGAGTAAAGAAATTTTATAAAAAATAATTTAGATTTGATGGGGGGCACAAGACGTACCACTAAAAAATAAAGAAACTTGAGTAACAACTTTAATTTTTGTCATCTAGCTATGTCCCATCAAATCTAAATTTGAACGTTGGCCATATTTGTTTAATAGAAAACTAGAAATTGATGATTTCTACAGGTTTCCTACTAATCCAAAATAGTTTGATATAAAATAAAAAGAATTGTAATCTTGTTCGGAAAGTCGGGAAAGCCTTGAAATCTGGTGGTCTATTTCCAGTTGAATGTTCCAGAGTAGTGCAATTTTTGGCTAGTCCGAATGGCAGCAACATTCATCCGAGATTGAGGCCGGTCTTACAGGGTTGTCAGTTCTCTAGCGTTGGCTAACGAGATTCAATTTGTGGTGCTGTAATCCGAATGTGGCTTTCGCCTCGTATTTGTACTCATAGCCTCTCGAGAGAAGTCTTTGTCCATAATAAATTTTGTTGTTAAAAGAACAGATTCTCGTGTTTTTTTAACAAACCTACTTTTTGAATTAAAATGGGTCGTTCAAAATATTAATTCACCATTCTAAAAAAATCATTAAGGATGGGAATACTTGGTTTTACAAGATTTAACGGGATCTGAAATTGAATTTCGTTCTAATTTCAAGTTTTATTTAATTTTACACCATCATCTTCAACTTTTAACCACCTAGTTTAGTTTTTTTTACCAAAATGAGCAGCATCCCGTAAATCTGACACCGCAAGGCAACTTTTACTTGCGGTGTCAGCCTTTTCTTACGCACTCCAAAAAAGTATGATTTTATGTTTTCGCTTGCGGAGCGCGGCTTGCGGGGCGCAAACTTGCGGTTTTATCTGATTTATTTAAGTGTTTTATTTTCGTCCTTGTGGTTTACGGTCTTCGTTCATAACTACAAATTGAGGAGGTTTTCCTTGTGGTCTCTTAGTTAGGAATAGACAAAAGTAACAGTAAATTAAAAATCATAGGGATGAAAAACTCAATTTTTACCACGGGGACGAAAATAGAAATTATTAACAAACTAGAGGGATGAAAATTGTAATTTACTCGTTTATATATATTGCATGTTTTCTTATAGCCACATATCAATTTCTTACTCTATTTCCATCCATTTGCTTAGAAAAAACATAGACAAAACATATGGATTTTCAAAAACCAAAAGTTAGATTGCATGTTTGTGTTGGTGGAACGTGGAAGAAGCTAAATGGAGTTTGGGAGTATGGTCCGACCAACTTACCGCAACGTGGGGTATTGTTGGATCGGGATATTACATAATTACGATTGGTCACTTATGTGATGAAGAAATTTGATTTAAAAGAATCTCCCGGTGTTGTATTATCTTACAATGATTCTACACGTAGTCCCTATCTTGAAATGTGGGATGACGACGACGTCCAAACGTTTATGTGTTTTGCTGCTGAAAAGTCAAAAACACAACCGACTACGCTTTATGTGGTTGATTCTACAACTATTTGTGTAAACTCATCAGTTGGTAGGTGTGCAAATACGTATCTGCGGTGTCAACCCAATGTTGAAGGCATCAGGGGTCCAAGTACGTATCAGCAGTGTCAACCCAATGTTGAAAGCGCCGAACATTATACACCTCACTGGCTTCCTACGTGTTAGCCTACTTATCTGAAATCTTTTGAACATACCTATGGCCTTAGTGATATTAACCCTTATTATTTTCCCGATTCGAAACTACCTATTGCCCCTAGAGAAAAAGAAAAAAGATGAGGAAGACTTTGAAGAAGAACATGATGAAGACGAATCAGATGAAGAAGAAAATGACGACGAGTCGAAGGGTCCATACGGGCAAATAAATGATTTATGGGGTATGCCTGCATCAGATTAAAATAACATATTTTATATATTATTAAAGCATTTTTAAACACAATAATTATAAGTTATAGCATTAAATAAAAAAGATAAATTTTCAATCAGTATATTTTACATCAAAAAATATTACATTATCTTAAAAAACATAAATTATATTTTTAAATATATATTATACATATAAAGATTTAATAAAGATTCGTTAAAATAAAAGTGACAGTTTTAATTGGTAAATTTACATTATAATTTACTTTTTAAATACATATTATTTACATAAATAATAATCTAAATCGTTAATGTAGACAAAATGAATATTTTTAATTGAATGTTTGGTGTTGCCCCCATTTGCCGTTCAACTTTCTCACAGGCCGATTCAAAAGGAACAAGAGAAAGTAAGAGAGGAATTGGAGCAATTTTCGATTATATTTCTAAAATGCATAAATACAATATAAATATGCAATCCACAAGGTAACATACTAATAAACAAATAGAGATACCCTATAAATAGTTTTATTGCATATGATTTCAAACCAAAATCAAGATATCAAGTTTTCCAAGAAAGTGCATAAAGAGAAATAGAAGGTAATCAAGAAAGTTCGAAACATGAACTATAAATTGAAAAGTTTAAAAGTTTGTTATTAAACACTAATTTACGTACCTGTATGAGCGATAATATTGAAAATGAGGTAGCGACTCGCCGGTGAAAGAAGGTGATCGGAGTAGGCGGTCGGGTAGGTGAAAGAAGGTCGCCGGAGTAGGTGAAAGAAGGTCGCCGGAGTAGGTGGATGTGGAGCCGATGAGAGAGAGAGAGAGAGGGGGTAAAACCCTAAAAATTTAACCGTGCAAGAGGAGGGTAATTAATCTTAATGTAAATGTAAATGTAGAAATCGAAGAGGTTATTAATCTTAATGGTTGTGGTCAAATGAAATTATGACACGTGTCCCTTCCTTATCCCAAGAAATATTTTTAAAATTCAAACATCAAAACGCAAGTTGATTTTTGTGTATCCCAATGCTTGCGGTTTTATAAGATGATGACACGTGTCTTTTTCCACATCCTAAGACAATGCTTGCGGTTTCTTTACTATCGGCTTGCGTTCTACTTTAATGGCTTGCGGTTATGCTTTTTGTCTTACACATGTCTCTTTTTGGCAATACCTCAAGACTTGCGGTAAAGGAGATAATGACACGTGGCCTCGTACCCCTTGCGGTGGCTTGCGGTGTTGACTTTTTTGGAGTGCTTAGAAAAAGCTGACACCGCAAGTAAAAGTTGCCTTGCGGTGTCAGATTTGCGGGATGCTGATCATTTTAGTAAAAAAACTAAACTATGTGGTTAAAAGTTGAAGATGATGGTGTGAAGTGGCTATTTAGGTTAATAACTCCCCATTTACATGTTTAAGAGCATCTTCAACATATATGCTATAATTTTTTTTACCCATAATAGGGGTGTTAAATGCACTGAAAATTGAACCCCTCAATTCAATAATAATCTATCACCTCAATATGACATATATATAAGAGTGAATTGCATTTTCGGTCCCTGTGGTTATCTGATTTCTTTGAAAGAGGGACCTAAACTTCAGTATCTCAAGAAGTGGTCCCTCAGTTTTGGTATTTGCTCCAAAATCAGGACCCCAACACTAACTCCGTTTATTTGCTCCGTTAGTGCCAGGGGTATTTTCGTCCAACCTTGTTTTATCCCTTCTTTTGTAAATTTTCTTGCTTTTACTTATGTTTGTAAAACCCATAACACTGTAGGGACATGTTTTGTAAATTCTCTAAAAAGCTCCAAACCATGGAAGCTCTTTCTCTCTATCATCTCTTTCTCTTTTATATACATATACTCACTGCACACACACTATATATACACACACATAGGAGTATATATACCCATCATTTATTTTCTATCATCTCTTTAACTCTTTTTTTTGAAGAGAATCTCTTTAACTCATATATATATATATATATATATATATGGTGCAGTATACCCACATATACATGGAGAATATATATACATATATGTGTACACACGTGTGTGTATATATATATATATGTAGTTCAAGAGAGGGAGAGAGAAGGTGTGTAGGTGAAGGCAATAAATGCTAGGAGTTAATGCAAAATTGACCTCTCTTTCTCTTTACCCCTCTGCCATGAATGCAAGAAAAGAAAAAAAATGCCCCTGTGTAAATCTTGAATACATACATCATCCCCACACCACCATCATTTTTTCTGGTGAAACACCACAGATGGAAACCATATGTGTAACGACCCGGTATCCCATAACATACATAATATACATCAATTAACATATTATACATAACGTCGTTACTTTCATAACAAAATACATGAAAATTTACATTCGGTCCCAAAGTCTCAAACTATACAATACAAAAAAAATGTAAACATATCCTAATCTTCGCCAGCTTGCAACCGCCTCCTATGCTTTATTCTTCCCTTTTCTAACAACAGATCCTTGACCTGGAATACATATTTTTGAAAGGAAAATGAGGGTTAGACCAAAAGGTCTAGTGAGAAAATCCCTATCAATTTAGTAAACATTTGTATCAAAACCATTTATATAAAACTTTTCATATACATACATATACTACACGTATATAAACACCATTCAAGACTCGTATATCTCATTCCACCTTATTCCTCCACAACTGGCCATATTAGTTGGTAGCAAGCCAACTAATAATTAATCAACGTTACCGGTCCGCACACCGGAACCCGGCTACTCACCGGTCCGCACACCGGAACCCGGCTACCCACCGGTCCGCACACCGGAACCCGGCTAATATACACTTGTGTAGTGTAATGCACATATGAATATAATATCTTACTATATTATAAACACATACTGTTCACACATTGATCACATATCCAATCCACATATATATATTCCAGTTAAAAATATTTTGAAGTAAAACTCACCTGTCTGATTTATCAAAACGTTCTCCAAGCTTTTCTCAAAACAATTCAGCTTCACTTCAATTTCACAGTATCTGTACAAGTCAAATACATATACCACTTTACCAAAAGCACACACATAAAGCTTAGGAACTTAAAGTAGTTTAATTCCTCAAACATCTCCTCCAAACCCGAACTTAAGTCGAGTCTATAATATTCTCCAGTCCTTATTCATCAACTAATCATAGTTCAATAATATACATTGCTATCAAACCCCTAACATTGATAGAAATCTCAGAATTGACTAACAGCTCAAGTATCCGGACATAAATAGAGTTTTCCGGACGACACCAAAAATCCGGACAGCATGTCGTTTCCGGACAGTATAAGTAATCCGGACATCATCCGGAAACCTAAGTAATCCGGACGCTATCCGGTATCATATTTCATCCGGACAATCAAGGAAAAGAGGACTTACCCGGATAAAAACACCGTCCGGACACCACTATAACATCATCCGGACACCATCAACAAAACTACCCGGACACCTTCAATTTGTGTCCGGAAACCGCTGCTGTTCATCCCTAATTTCACCCAGAATTCATCTAAGGTTTATACCAGTTCGATTCTGCTAATTCTAAACCGATAGAAACAATCTACTAACCATTATGAACATAAAACATAACAGAAACATACCTTAATTTTACTTCCAAGTACTCCAATTTGAAGCCCTAACCCTTTCTTCCTTTTTCTTCTTTTGCTCTCCAAAACACACACACTTCACACACTGGATTTTCTGGTTTCTGAAAATATCTGATTTTTCTTTAGATAATATCCACTCACATTTACCATTTCAGCCCCTAAACTCTTCACTAATGACTAAAACACCCCTAACTTATAAGTTTACCCAAATTTACCTTTAATCTTCACATTTTAGAGTTAACAAAATTTAACGGAACTAACATTTAACTAACGAACTTACCCAGGGTATTACAATATGAGATTTGTAATAGTCCAAATCACATAGACCATAGAAGGAGATGACCGGAGGGCAACCGGAGAAGATGACCAGGGACTGGATTTGGACATTTTAACGGGGTTAGTGACCAGGGACTGGATTTGGAGCAAAATTGGAAACTGAGGGACCACTTCTTGAGATATTGAAGTTTAGGTCCCTCTTTTGAAAGAAATACTATAACCACAGGTACCAAAATTTCAATTCACTCTATATATAATGTTATTTTTATTATTTTGTTATTTTATATATCTATAGATATTTTAATAGTTTTGTTTTATTCTTGTAAGAGTGAATTGCATTTTTGGTCTCTGTGATTATAGTATTTCTTTGAAAGAGGGACCTAAACTTCAGTATCTCAAGAAGTGGTCCCTCAGTTTCCAATTTTGCTCCAAATGTAGTCCCTGGTTACTAACCCCGTTAAAAAACTCAGTTAGAGCCAGGGGCATTTTCGTCTAACCAGGCTTTTGTCCTCCTTTTGTATTTTTGTTTGTATTTCTCTTATTTTTGTAAAACCCATAACATTATAAGGACCAATTTTGTAACTTGCATGGAAACCACTTCCCATCCCACTCACCCCCACCCACCATTTTTTTTGGCAGGTGGCCTTCTCTCTCTCTCTATATATATATATATATATATTTGTATTGGAAAAACTTTGCTGAAAACCCTGAAACACATTTATAAATTCTTTATTCAAAAGAAGTAAACTATAATGGTCTCATAAATATGATGAAACCTTATTGCTTCCAATTCTGCAAGTAGGTACAAATTCCATATTTGAATCAAAGGGCATGCAATCAAAAGCCTTTCAAGATTGTGAAATATATCAATCACAGATCAATTGGAGTAATCTTGACGAAATAAAACAAGACTTAATCGATTATCGTCTGAGAAGTCATACAAAAGATCAGCAGTGGGCACAGGAATATCTCACCAAACAATCATACGAGGATATAAGTTTGCAAAAATAGATGATAGTAAAGTGGCTTTGAGGTTTCACCCACCAAACATTTTCTTAAAATAAGCAATTGGAAACAATAATATTTAATTAATAACCTAAATCCGATCATCGATCTAAACTGATCCGATTTAATTAAGTTATAACAGCTACACACCGGTGAAAATCGAATATCGGAGAAAAAAAAAGGAGACACATGAAAGTAGAAACTCTAAAATCAAAAGATGCACAGTAGGAATTCTAAGAACAAGCATTGAATGAATTGAGATTAAACCAAAATCAAATTAATAACCAAATCTTGAACTAATTACATTAAAATTACAGTAGATTGGAGAGAAATTAAGCTAATTAAGTTGGAAAAAACAATTAGAGAAGAATCTACCTAATGCCCTTGATTCTTCGCTAAAAACGCAGGAACACTCGCACAAAATCCTTTTTGTAAAAATGGAGGAGGCGAGGTGAGAATTGAGGTGAGTTGGATTAAATTAAGCAACCATGGAAACGATCGTGAGTATAAAAACAGAAAAGGAAAATCTAGGATCCGTTGGGCCACTTTTTTCTGATCAAGAGATACGAGAGAGAGATTGATTTGAGATAAGATAGATAGATCCCTTTCTCTCTCTAGAAATGAAGAATGAACTCACATATTTGTCAACTTGTGGTCTTCTTGGCTCACACATACATATTGCTTTGATAACATCATTAATTTGGTTTGCCCATTTGGCCACCAAATCTGAATAAAGAATTTAGAAATGTGTTACAGGGTTTTCAGCCAAGTTTTTCGAATACAAATATATATATATATATATATATATATATATATATATATATATATATATATATATATATATATATATATATATATATATATATATATATATATATAGTGTTGGGAACTGAAGATATGCTAAGTATGGTTAGTACTGCTAAGTCTACATTACTACTGCCAGTTCTTCGTTACTACTGCTGGGCAAGGTTACTGCTGCTAGATGAAGTTAGTACTGCTAGACGAAGTTAGTGCTGCTAGACCAATTTACTACTGCTAGACATGGTTAGTACTGCTGAGCTGAGTTACTACTGCTTGAAGACTGTGAAGGTTAATACTGCTGAAGGTTGTTAATGCTGCTGAGCCAAATCATCATTAATACTGCTGAGTTGATAAGTTTGGGATGCGATGCTTTTGGAGACAAATAAGGAATTGATCAAGATATGTTTAACAAAGATTCAGAAGATCAATTTACTTTTGATAGTTGTCTTGTAATTACTTTTGTATAAATAGTATTGATAGATAGCTATTAGAGGATATGAATTTTATACGAAAACAGAAGATAGATAGTATACAGAATTCGATATTCATTCAAGAGTGAATTAACCTCAAGATCATAGATCCTATTTCTAGAGAAGTAGAAATCGTCTTGTTGAGCCTGTTCAACAAGATTGAGGTTTGGTGTAAAACTTGTGAGTAATAACTGTTTGATATATATACAGTTTATTGAATTTCTATTGATTGTTCTTTAATTGATTTAGAGTTCTATTCCGCAAGATTCTCTAAATTCTGCTTCTAAGAAGTTTAATTCTTGTTAAGAATCGATCCTGACAAGTGGTATCAGAGCATTGGTATCTTAGAAGCTATGGACAATTCAATGGATACTCACAGTACCCCTGTTTCAAAAGTTCCCATGCTCAAACCCAATAAATTGGACATGTGGAAACTGAGAATCAAGCAGTACATTTTTCTTACTAATTATGCAATATGGGACATCATAGAAAATGGCCCATGTAATGAAGGAAAGATTGGAGAAGATGGTGAAGGCTTTGACCAATCCAAGGTTGAGTGTTTTGGAGGATCACATCAACAGGCTCCAAATGGAAACCAAAACAGAAGCTTCTCTCAAGCCCATGTTTCTCAACAAGGAATGGGATTTGATTGGAGTGATCAAGCTGAGGAAGCCTGTCAGAATCAAGCTCTTATGGCAGAAGTATCTGATATTCCCACTGAGGTACAATCTAAACTCTGTTCTCAAGCTTGCATTGATGCTGTTAAAAAATATAGGGATCACAATCAGGGTATGTGTGATGACCTCAAGAGGCTAGAGAAAGATGTGAAAGATTATGTTAGGATTGTAGAAAGGTTTGAGGAACAGATTAGAGCTTTTCAAGCTAATGAACTTCAACACCACTATGATACTAACTATTGGAAGTGGGAGAAGAATGAGTATGAGATTAAGCTGAAAGTGTCTGGGGAGGAGAATGAGAAATTAAAAGAAGAGCTTGAGAAGGTTAAACTTGATGTTGAAAAGTTTACCTGTGCTTCTAAAACCATGGATACCATCATTAAGGCTCAAATCCATGACAAGATGAAAGTAGGGATAGGGTACAATACCACACCTCCACCCTACAACAATAACTACATACCTCCCAAGTCTGATTTGTTAGAGACCAAGGATAGAAAGGAACCTGAATTAAAGATTAATATAGATCCCTGTGAAAAGGAAATAGTTGCTGAGGATGAGACTGACAAAGTAGACTCTGATGAGGAATGTGAGAGTCCATGTGTCAAGAACACTGAGATCAAAAGGAATGAAGAGAAAAAGGGAGTCCATTACAAACAGACCATAGTTGTGGCTCCCAATACCTGTAAACATTGTTCTTGTAAGAAATCTCAAGAGCTCAAGCCCCAAAAACATGATAATCAGAGGGGAAATCAAAGGAACTGGAATAACCAGTGGGCTATGAGACAAGGAGTTGACCTGAACAGAATCAACAGGCCAAAACCTTGCTTCATCTGTGGTAAGCTAAATCACTTAGCCAAACACTGTTATTTCAATCCAGTTAACCAAAGGTTTAATGCTCAAAGATATTTTCAAAAACCTGCTGGTTACAGAAAGAGTGGGGGATATAAAAAGTCTGTGAGGAAAGTTGTGGCAAAGAAACAAGCTAAAACCATAAGCCACATGAAAAAGGCAGAAACAGAAAGTGTTAGAGTATGGATGCCTAAAGGTACTAATGATAATACTGCCAACTCAGTTAGTACTGCTAACAATGTTAGTACTGCAGGAAGCAATAATGTTACTAGCAGTGTTAGTACTGCTAACACAGTTAGTACTTCTTCAACAATTAATACTGCTTCTAGTGTTAGTACTGCTAAGTTAGTTAATACTACTGAGAAGGCTAGTACTTCTGGAAGCAATGTTAGTGCTGCCAAAGTTAGCACTCCTACATCAGTTAGTACTGCTTCTAGACCTATCATCAAAACAAAGTACTCAAGCACTGATGTTCCTCACTTTGACAAGCTCATCAAAACAGAATGTAAGTATTTTGATGATCAAGGGAGACCCAAGACCACTATGGCTTGGGTCCCCAACAAAAACTAATTGATTTCTCAGATGTGCAGGGCAGCCAACAGCTTAAGGGAAGAAGCATTTGGCATGTTGACAGTGGTTGCTCTAGGCACATGACAGGTAACATGGCCTGCCTTCAATATTTCCAATGAATTGATGGAGGACATGCTACTTTTGAAAATAATCCTGCAGAAGATAAGAGAAGTGGTAAAAGTGATGTGTAAGTTGACATTTGAGGATTTGACAAGTGATGCACAGTGCAGAGTTACTACTGCCTGTGTTCTAGTAGTTAATACTGCTCAGTAGTTAATACTGCTCGGTAGTTAATACTGCTGTGTAGTTAATACTGCCCTGCAGTTAATACTGCTCAGCAGTTAATACTGCTTATGTCGTTAATACTGCTTGGCAGTTAATACTGCTCGGTAGTTAATACTGCTAGGTAGTTAATACTGCTCGGTAGTTAATACTGCTTGGTAGTTAATACTGCTCAGTAGTTAATACTGCTAGTGCAGTTAATACTGCTTGGTAGTTAATACTGCTAGGTAGTTAATACTGCTCGGTAGTTAATACTGCTGTGTAGTTAATACTGCCCTGCAGTTAATACTGCTCAGCAGTTAATACTGCTTATGTCGTTAATACTGCTTGGCAGTTAATACTGCTCGGTAGTTAATACTGCGAGGTAGTTAATACTGCTTCTGATAATCTAGGGCATATAAATACCCCTGTTTGCCCGCCCAAGTTCATAACGACTCTTCGCATTTACTTCTTCTCTCTCGTTCTAACCTAGTCTCCCAGAATCTCTGTGCTTTTCTTTCAAGAATCCTCAGGAATCATGGAG
Source organism: Saussurea involucrata (assembly GCA_033807775.1). Classification (NCBI taxonomy): domain Eukaryota; kingdom Viridiplantae; phylum Streptophyta; class Magnoliopsida; order Asterales; family Asteraceae; genus Saussurea; species Saussurea involucrata. Next base: position 222,738,930 of record CM066320.1, read on the forward strand.
TTTGTGGATGAGCACAATGAAATAGCCATGCTTCAGAAGCCGAAACAAGCTGCGGGATTCCACGATATAGTCGATTTTCTCAAATCCTCGCACATCTCCTATGCCCTAACGGTGAGCCCAACAATCTATATCGAACATCAGACACAATTTTGGGAGAATGCCACTGTTAGTGTCGAAGAAGGGCAGAAAACCATTCGAACAAGGGTCTGTGATAAACCCTTGAAAGTCACTGAAGAGGTTATTCGCATCTCTCTTCAGTTGAATGATGCTTCAGGTATATCTTCTATTCCTAATGAAGAACTCTTTTCTACTTTACAAAGAATGGGGTATGAAGGTCCCATTGGTGTTTTTAAATTCTACAAGTCAAAATTTTTCAACCAATGGAGATTTCTTGTTCATACCCTGATGCACTGTATTTCCAAGAAAACTACTGGATGGAGTGAGTTCAGCAGTCCCATTGCATATGCCTTGGTCTGCTTATCCACTGCCAGAAAGTACAATTTTTCAGCAATGATCTTTAATGATCTTGTATCAAACTTGGAATCCAAAAAGACCTTTTTCATGTATCCAAGGTTTGTGCAAGAAGTTCTTAACAAGGAATTGATGGACTTACCTCAGTTTACTGAGGTATATGTACCCAAATCCCCTAAAGGGAAGGTTTTTTCAAATATGAAAAGACTTCCTAGGGACTCGGAAGGAGTTGACACACCATTGTTCTCTACAATGATGGTTGTGTCCCACCCCTCTGAAGGTATGGCATCAGGATCAAGGCCCTCATTAGATCAACCCACTGATGACCAATCCCAACCTTCCATCTCAAAAGTCATCCCTCAGTCCATTCTTGAACAGCCCACTCCCACAATCACCAAAAGGTTTCAAAGAAGAAAGGTGCACAAGGCTCCTTCCCTTGATGTACCTACTCAAAGCCCTAAGCCTTTAAGCCCTCAATTGGAGCATTCTCCAATTGAGAATATCAACAGGGAAACCACATGGGTGTCTCCCAACCCCAAGAAGGTGGTCTCTAAGGAGAAGGATGACCATATGGGTGCTAAGGCTGCCACTACTTCTGCTAGCACAGAGAAGGACAGTGGTAACATAAATAAGACCTTCCCCATGGCAACTCTAAATGAGAAATCATTAGGAGGACCCAGGTGCCAAGAAACCAAGGGGGCAGGTAGTGCTTCTGCTAGGCAGAAGGCTTCTGCTGAAACTTCCAAGGATCCTTTAAAGAAGGTAAATACTTCTAAACAAGGTGAGGATAGATATAACTATGAGGAATTGATGGAAACCATAGGGAATATCAACTTGGATGTTATGGCACAAAAGAAAGAGATTGAGCAACTTAAGACTGTGGTCACCTACCAACAGTCTCAAATTGAGAAGCTCAAAAAGATGGTCACCAAGTTGCTGAACAAAAAGAAAAAGGCAAGATTTGTGCTAAGAAGAAGAACTTCAACTGATGATGCTCCCAAAAAGGGGGAGTCAGAGTCAGAAGCAGAACTGAAACTGAAGGGTCCACAAATTGAGGGGGAGACTGTTCACATAGAGACTGAGATGGAAATGGACTATGCACAGTTTAAGGGGGAGTCCAGTGAGACAAAAAAGGGGGAAGAGTGTGTTAAAGTAGCAGAAACCAAAGCAGCAGAAACCACAGCAGCAGAAACCACAGCAGCAGAAACTGTTAATGCTGCTGAGTTTGAACAAGCAGCAGAAACAGTTAATGCTGCTGAAGGCCAAACAGTCAAAGCAGCAGAAACTGAGCAGGAAGCAGTAACTACAACTCAAGCTGAAATAGATGAAGAAATTTACTGGATTGTAAAGAACAGTATTGAAGCAGCATCACTACATGTACTAAGAGAAGCAGTAACAGCCATAGCAGCAGAAATGGTTATTGCTGCTGAAAAACTTAAAGCAGCTGAACCAACTCCTGAGGCTGTCAAAACTCTTAAAAGAACCAAGATGATGTCAAAGAAAAGACCAAGTACCCAGCCCATAACTTCAAAGAAGAAAAATGAAAAGAAGCCAAGGGTGGAGTCATCTGCAGAAGAGGCCCAGGAGGAAACAGTGAAAGAAAAATCTGATGGAAAAGTTGCTGAAGAAGAAGTGGCAACTCCATCAGGGCAATCAGGCAATGTGAAATCACAAACGGATGCCCAATGTGATTTGTACATTACTAGTGTTGACTCTAACCCAATTCCACTTCAGGCTGAACCAATATCATCTAAGGCTCCTGAAATCATCTTTTGGGACACTTTGAAAGATGGTAGAAAGGAGTTCATTAGGATAAAAAGAGCAGATGGAAAATTTGAAGTCTTTTCTACTTGGGGAAAAATTGTCAGAACATGCTCAAGATCAGACTTAGAAGAGATGTTCAAAGTTGGGATGAAGATATATGAAAACATGCTGACTGAGCAAGGGATGTCAATTTCTAAAATGGTACTTGAATTCTTGTGCCAAATGTTCAAACCTGAAGCAGTTCAGCATAGGTTAAACACACAGTTTCAAGCCATTACCAACTGGATGCTCTATGAAAACTGTGGAGTATATGTCATCTCCCTTGACTCTGCAACTCAAGAATACTATCTGGTAGATGAAATATACAATCACAGCATGAAGAGGCTGCAAGGAATGTTACACACTAAGCTGACCTGCAACAAGGATTCAGCAATGGGTAGATTCTTGGTAAAGAGGATTCTAAATCAGAGTCTAGGTCTAAGTCCTAATCTGTGTGTACATGATGACTAAGTTTTGGAAGCATCATCTGAAGAACTTGACTTCTTTTCCTAAAAGTCAAGTTAGGGGGAGATTGTTGGGAACTGAAGATATGCTAAGTATGGTTAGTACTGCTAAGTCTACATTACTACTGCCAGTTCTTCGTTACTACTGCTGGGCAAGGTTACTGCTGCTAGATGAAGTTAGTACTGCTAGACGAAGTTAGTGCTGCTAGACCAATTTACTACTGCTAGACATGGTTAGTACTGCTGAGCTGAGTTACTACTGCTTGAAGACTGTGAAGGTTAATACTGCTGAAGGTTGTTAATGCTGCTGAGCCAAATCATCATTAATACTGCTGAGTTGATAAGTTTGGGATGCGATGCTTTTGGAGACAAATAAGGAATTGATCAAGATATGTTTAACGAAGATTCAGAAGATCAATTTACTTTTGATAGTTATCTTGTAATTACTTTTGTATAAATAGTATTGATAGATAGCTATTAGAGGATATGAATTTTATACGAAAACAGAAGATAGATAGTATACAGAATTCGATATTCATTCAAGAGTGAATTAACCTCAAGATCATAGATCCTATTTCTAGAGAAGTAGAAATCGTCTTGTTGAGCCTGTTCAACAAGATTGAGGTTTGGTGTAAAACTTGTGAGTAATAACTGTTTGATATATATACAGTTTATTGAATTTCTATTGATTGTTCTTTAATTGATTTAGAGTTCTATTCCGCAAGATTCTCTAAATTCTGCTTCTAAGAAGTTTAATTCTTGTTAAGAATCGATCCTGACAAGAGAGAGAGAGAGGGGGGGAGAGAGAGAAGGTCACCGCCGAAAAATGGGGCGGTGGAAGGTCTCCGTAGGAAAAAAATGGTGGGTGGGTGGGATGGGAAGTGGTTTCCATACAAGTTACAAAATTGGTCCTTATAATGTTATGGGTTTTACAAAAATAAGAGAAATACAAACAAAAATGCAAAAGGAGGACAAAAACCTGGTTGGACGAAAATGCCCCTGGCTCTGACTGAGTTTTTAACGGGTTTAGTGACCAGGGACTACATTTGAAGCAAAATTGGAAACTGAGGGACCACTTCTTGAGATATTGAAGTTTAGGTCCCTCTTTCAAAGAAATACTATAACCACAGGGGCCAAAAATGCAATTCACTCTTCTTGTAATTTTGTAACTTTTGGTTTATTATAACTTTTTGTTTTGTTTATAACTTTATTATCCATGTTTTTTTATTCATATTATATAATCCAAAATGAATATAAATTATTTTATGTTTTATTTATATGTTAATCTAAATGTTTGTGTTTTATTTTTATAATTAGTATGACTATTAAAAAAATGTTTATATTAACAAGGTTTATTATAAATCATTTAAAAAATCTCTTAAAAACATTTTTTTTGCATCTAGTACTGTTTATTTATGCATATTACTTAAAATTTAAAATTACAAGTATTGATGAATGTGTACAATTGTTTAAATATGTTTGAATTCATAACTAACTGATAAATATAATAAAATGCTGAATAAAATATTTAAAATAGAGAATCTGTTAGAGATGAGTAACTCTTTTTAAAGATTTTAACTTTGTTTCTCATTTTTAGAAAAATTATAGAAAAGTTATTGGAGATACTCTCACGTTCCATTACACGAATCAGTTCTAGTTATTAATAAAAGCAAAATGTGAAATGAAAACTATACGAAAAGCAACATTTATTTTTATAAGTAATATAATTATTAAAAAAATAATGTTTATAATAACATGGTTTATTTATTATTGAGTAAACTACACTTTTGGTCCCTGTGGTTTAGTGTTTATAACACATTTGGTCCCTACAGTTTAAAAATTACACTTTAGCCACTACAGTTTGCTATTTCGTCCGGATTTGGTCCCTCGTCGTTAAGTCCGTTAAAAAATCTCGTTAGATGAGGGGTATTTTCGTCTTTTTCACTTTTACTTTATTTTTCTTTAATAAATAAAATGTACGGACTAAATGTGTTATACCACACTTATATGTTTTTCTTGAATATTCATCTTCCCCAATGAACTCATCAAGAACACCATCATGAACACCAAAACCCAGATTTATCTACTCAATCAAGATCCAAAAAAACTAAAATTAAACCAGATTCATTTCCTGAATCAAACTCAGATCCAAATAAACTGAAATTAAACATAGATACGACTCGTCAATCAAACCCATATTCAAAACCTTAAATGGAATCCTAAATCAAATGCATATCTAAAAAACCATTCATCTTCTACATGAACACCATGATGAACAGAACACCAAGAAAAATTATCAAAACACAATATAAATCAAACCTTAAATTCAAATCTAATCTCAAGAACATTAATAACATTTAATAGCCTAAATTAAACCCAAGTACACACACTTAGAATACTAACTAGCCTAAAGGAATGACACCTTCTCCTAAGTAGCCTAAAAATGACACATCCTCCTAATCAAAATGAAAAAGGCGGTGGTGGTGCAAGATTTGGCTAATAAGACCAAACAAACCTTAAGCTTCTCCCAATTGGCAAAACACACCCTTATACTTCTAACTTAAAAATAAAACTTACCCCTTAACTTATAAAACTACTTATACCAAAATAATAAAGATTAAATTAGACCAATAACATACCTGGTTATTACAACATCTCCCCCTTAAAAGAATTCCGTCCCGGAATTCAGTTAAGCGAAAATATGAGGGTATTTGGCTCTCATTTCTGACTCTGATTCCCACGTAGCATCCTGACCTCTATGATGTCGCCACTGAACTTTCACTTGTTTGATCTCCTTATTCCGCAGAACCTTGACTTTACGGTCAACAATAGCTTCCGGTTCCTCTACATAGTTCAACTTTTCATCAACTTGTATATCCGGTAGAGACACTGCCTGATCTGGCGAAACCAAACACTTCCAAAAATTTGATACATGAAACGCGTTGTGAATCCTGCTTAACTCTGGCGGAAGATCCAACCTGTAGGCTACTTCACCAATCCTTTAGGTAATTGCAAACGGTCCAATATATCTCGGGCTAAGTTTACCTTGCTTTCCAAATCGAATGACTCCTTTCCAAGGTGAGACTTTTAACATTACAAAATCTCCTACTTGGAATTCTAACGGTTTCCGACGTCGATCAGCATAGCTTTTCTGTCTGTCTTGAGCCACTTTCAATCTTTCCCGAATCTGTGTAATCTTATCTGCTGTTAACTGTACTATATCTGGCCCTGCTAACTGTTTCTCTCCCACTTCATTCCAACACAGAGGCGTTCGACATTTTCTACCATACAATACTTCAAACGGTGCCACTTGAATGCTGGAATGATAACTGTTGTTGTAGGCAAATTCGATTAACGGTAAATGCTTATCCCATGATCCCCCAAAGTCAACAATGCAAGCCCGAAGCATATCTTCTAATGTCTGAATCGTCCGTTCACTCTGACCGTCAGTTTGAGGATGATACGCTGTACTTAACTTTATCTGCGTCCCCATCTCTTTTTGAAAACTTCTCCAGAATCTTGAAGTAAAACGACTATCACGATCAGAAATAATCGAGATTGGAACCCCATGTCGAGTTACTATTTCGTTGATGTACAACTTGGCTAATCGTTCCAACGAATCAGTTTCTTTTATCGGTAGGAAGTGTGCAGACTTTGTCAACCTGTCGACTATCACCCAAATAGAATCAAATCCCTTCGGAGTCCTTGGTAGCTTTGTGATGAAATCTGTAGTAATCTGATCCCATTTCCACATCGGTATCTCTAATCGTTGTAACTGACCAAACGACTTTTGATGTTCAATTTTCACCTTCTTACAAGTAGTACACTCTTCCACATACTGAGCAATGCTTCTCTTTATTCCCGGCCACCAATAAAATTGTTTTAGATCCTTATACATCTTATTCGTACCTGGATGTATAGAGAATCGAGATTGATGAGCTTCTTGTAGTACCCGATCACGTAAACCACCCAAACGAGGCACCCAAATTCTGTTCCCCAGACACAACAACCCACGATCATCTTTTACAAGCAATGCTGATATACCCACTAACCGTTCTGGTTTCAAGTGTTCTTCTTGAAAAGCTTCCATTTGACACTTCTGCAATTCATCAAAGATGTTAGGTAAGAGTTCAGCCCTTAGTGAAATAGCTTTTATTGTTCCACTCCTTTCTTTACGACTCAGTGCATCAGCTACAACATTCGCCTTTCCCGGATGATAAAGAATTTCACAGTCGTAATCATTCACCAGTTCTAGCCATCTTCTTTGTCTCATATTTAATTCCTTCTGATCGAAGAGATGTTGGAGACTTTTATGATCGGTATAAATTTGACATTTAGAACCATAAAGATAATGTCTCCAAATCTTCAACGCGAAAACAACTGCTGCAAGTTCCATGTCGTGTGTTGGATACTGTCGTTCATGATCTTTTAGTTGACGAGAAGCATAAGCAATAACTTTCCCACGCTGCATAAGTACACATCCCAACCCCAGTTTGGAAGCATCGCTGTAGACAACAAAGTCATCAGAACCTTCAGGTAAGGCTAGTATCGGTGCGCTACAGAGTTTCTCTTTCAGTACCCGGAATGCTCCATCCTGTTCTGTTTTCCATTCAAACTTCAGATTCTTTCGAGTCAGCTTAGTCAGAGGCGTGGCAATATGAGAGAAGTCTTTTATAAACTTTCGATAGTAGCCGGCTAAACCTAGAAAACTACGTACTTCGGTTGCTGTCTTCGGCGGTTCCCACTTTCGTCGGATCAACTTGTATACCTTTCTCGAAAACTATATGTCCCAAAAACTGAACTTCTCGTAGCCATAATTCACATTTCGAATATTTAGCATACAACTTTTCTTTCTTCAATAACTCCAGAATTAGACGAAGATGTTGCACGTGCTCTTCTTTGGATCGAGAGTAGATAAGTATATCATCGATAAATACAATTACAAATTTATCGAGATACGGCTTACATACCCGATTCATTAAGTCCATAAAAGCAGCTGGAGAGTTCGTCAATCCAAACGACATTACTAAGAATTCATAATGACCATATCTTGTACGAAAAGCAGTTTTCAGAACGTCTTCTTCTTTGACCTTCAACTGGTGATAACCGGATCTTAGATCAATCTTGGAGAAATAACAAGCTCCAACTAACTGATCGAAAAGGTCATCAATTCTAGGTAGCGGATACTTGTTCTTGATCGTACGCTTATTCAATTCCCGGTAGTCGATACACATTCTCATCGAACCATCCTTCTTTTTCACAAACAAAACTGGTGCTCCCCACGGCGAAGAACTCGGTCTGATGAAACCTTTATTGGATAGATCTTGCAGTTGTGCCATCATTTCTTTCATCTCCGGAGGTGCCAAATGATACGGAGCACGGGCTACAGGAGTGGCTCCAGGAATCAGATCTATACCAAACTCTACCTGTCTAACGGGCGGAAGACTATTCAAGTCTTAGGGGAAAACTTCTGGAAATTCACTAACGATTGGAATATCTTCCAACTTACTCTTTTCTAGCTTAGTATCAATCACATGAGCTAAGTAACTCGGGCAACCTTTATTAACACACTTACGGGCTTTTATCATAGATATAAGGCAAGACTGATGATTTCTACGATCACCATAAATCACTACCGGCCCCTTCTCAGGTAAGACAACATTAATTATTTTCTTATCACATACTATGTTAGCCTGATTTTCAGCTAACCAATCCATCCCCACTACCACATCAAATTCGATCAAAGCTATAGGAAATAGTTGTATCGGTACTCCACACCCTTCTATATTTATTACACAGCTATCAAATACTTCTTAAACCGACACTTGGCTATTATTTGCAGTATCTACCAGTAAGGCATGTTCTAACACTTTAGGCTTCAAACGCATATAAGCAGCAAATGCAGGAGATACAAAAGATCGGTTTGCACCGGAGTCAAATAACACTTTAGCACGTGTAGAGTTTATGAAAAATGTACCTGTAACCACGTCCGGAGTTTCCTCCGCTTCTTTGGCTGTCATCTGAAATGAACGACCTCTTGTTCTTGCTGGTTCTAGTCTCGGTACTACTGGTCTGACACCCGTTGGTCTTACTGACGTACCACCCGATTGTATTCTCCCCAGTGGACAATCGGACTGAAGATGACCAGGAGAATTGCACGAGTAACAAAATCGAACTACTCGACAGTCTTTAGCAATGTGACCGATCTTTCCACACCTATAACAGTTTCTAGGATCCACTTGGCAACTTCCTTGATGAAAACGGTGGCACTTTGGGCAAGGTCTTTCAACTGGTTGAAAAGGTGGAAGGCTATCAAATCGCTGAAACCTGGACTTCTTCGGATCATGTGGTGGTCCTTCCCATTTCTCCTTTCCCATACTCTTATCACCAGCATCCCTCTTATTATCCCGCTCCACATTTTCCGCGGCATTTACTGCAGCTGAGAAGGTATCAGGTCTCGTTGCAGTCGCTAACTTTCGAATTTCCAAATTCAATCCAAATATGAACCTTTCCATCTTCATTTTCTCCGTGGCAACATAATACTCTCCAAAACGCGACTTCTCTAGGAAACGGGCAGTATAGTCTCTGACTGATAGATTCCCTTGTTGTAGGCTCAGGAATTCCTCCTCCAATTGTCTGACTGCCGCTTGAGGACAAAACTGTTCTTTGAATGCCCTTGAGAATTCGCCCCAAGTAAAGGTTGAGTATACATCAGATCCCTTAGAGTCAATAAGGGCCTCCCACCAATATAAAGCATCTGCCTTCAACATTGCAGTTCCGTATAACACCTTATCCTCTTCCGTACATTTGCTGGTTTTAAATACAGCTTCAATTTCCTTCAGCCACCGCATCGCCTTCACTGGATCTCTATCCCCTCCATAAGTTGGTGGTTAACAGCTTAAAAACATCTTATAGTCACACCTTCTTGGTATTGATACGACAGTAGGTGTGATAGGCATCTCGTCTTCCAAGTTAGGGCCTGGTCTTTCCGTTTCAGTATTATGCGTTTGGTTAAACATGGCTTGAATATTGGCTTGTAATCTTCCCATCTCAGCAGCCAAGTCGTCTCTTGTAACAAACTCTGTGCCTCGCCCCTGTACTCTGCCTCCAGTCCTGCCCCTGCCTCTTTCTCCCCCTCTTCCCCTTCCTCCAGCTGTTGGATTGGTTCTATTCGGATTTCCTCCCCCTTCCCGGTTCGTTTGTCTCGTACCACTTGTCATTCTGTTGATTCAAACAAGGTTAATATACACATAAGCACATACCCCATATAATAAGGTATTCCAGTCCAAACATGTACCTGTAAGATCACAATTACACTGGCCAGGTGTAATCTGAAATTACCTTACATGATGTTCCTTCTACCTTTTTATATTTAACATCCCAAGGTTCTACAATAATAGGGACATCCTACTTCGCATGCAGTTTAAGTCTAGGTACAGATACTAATACCTATATCCCTTAAACTAGGGCTCTGATACCATCTGTAACAACCCGGATTTCCAACATACAAATAACATATAATTCACCCCAAAATAATACATCATATTTCATTTACGGTCCCTTATCTTAACCAAGTAGGTCTTTCAGTACAAACTTTTTCTTTCATAATAAAGTACAAAATGTCATAACAGATACAAAACACATCTTGAATCTTCATAATCACATATCTTCCAAAAAGCTAGACATGATTAACCTATCACTTGTCTTTACTTGCTCCACGACCTGGAATACATATTTTTAAAACAAAAAAGAGGGTTAGACCTTGAGGTCTAGTGAGAAATCCCCGTTAGTTAAAAACCATCTTTTACAAACATTCAATACACATAAGAAATACCAACTATGACTCATGCATCATGTATCTTTCCATCTCTTTCTCTTTCTCTTGGCCATATTAATTGGTAGCAAGCCAATTAATTAATTTACACCACTGTACTAAATACAACCAACACCACTGTCCCTCTGTACAACCAACTTTCACCGGTCCTAAGCCCGACCAACTAGCACCCATGCAATGTAATACTCATATAAACACCATATGCACAATATTACACACATTCACATAAATGTATTCCAGTTGAAAACATTTTAAATAAAAACTCACTCGTTTCGCTTATTTCCAAAATCCTTCCAAGCTATTACCAAGCACTCCAATTTCTTCAGTCCCGTTTCACAGAATCTGTACCACATAAATACAAATATTTCTTTTAAAAACTAAAATCTCTAAAATCCTGAAATCCTCGACTCTAGTCGCAATCAACTTACTGAAATACCCCAAGTCGCAACCAACTACTGCGACACAGTACCAAGTCGCAACCAACTATTGCGACAACTCCCCCATGTCGCAATCAACTACTGCGACATCTCCCTCATGTCGCAACCAACTGTTGCGAGAAGCCGAGAACCCCTCAAGTCGCAACCCACTGTTGCGACATCACGAGCAAGTCGCAACCCACTGTTGCGACATCACGAGCAAGTCGCAACTCAAGGTTGCGACATGCATGAATGTCTCAGTCCACTGTTCATCCTAAAACCCAGAAATTAATCTTTTAAGCTATGCATGTTGCTGTAATTATGCATATATGATTAAGACTACTAACATAACCTAACCATATGCTCAGATTTTTCCAAAACATACCTAAATTATCAAAACCCATCTAAAAACTTACACAAAACTTTATCTAAACAAAAAGGATAGATTAAGAGGTTACATACCTTTAATCTTCACAAGATGAACCTTCTAATTCCAGCTTACAATCTTGTTTACTTCTCCTTCTCGGTTCTCTCTCTCTCCTTTGGTCTTTGCCGTGAACACCAAAACACAGACACACTTAGAATACTAACTAGCCTAAAGGAATGACACCTTATCCTAAGTAGCCTAAAAATGACACCTCCTCCTAATCAAAATGAAAAAGGCGGTGGTGGTGCAAGATTTGGCTAATAAGACCAAACAAACCTTAAGCTTCTCCCAATTGGCAAAACACACCCTTATACTTCTAACTTAAAAATAAAACTTACCCCTTAACTTATAAAACTACTTATACCAAAATAATAAAGATTAAATTAGACCAATAACATACCTGGTTATTACAGGTCCTATGTGGGTCTTTCCACACTCGAACTCTACTTCACCAAACGTCAAACGGGCTCGATGCCACTTTTATTTTTCCTGAAAATACGGGTGTTACAGAAGCTAAGTAAAAACATCTAAGGATACGAATCAGATTGGAAACGTTATTCGAACTCCATTCCCCAAGAAAAATCGCATCGTCTGCGTATTGAAGTAGAGAAATAACTGACCCATTGTTACCGCCTCAGAAATGGCCATATTAATACCCTCAACGACCAAAATGAATAAGAAAAGCGCGAGGGGATCGCCTTGCGTCACCCCTTTACCCATCATAAATTCCTTTGTGGGAGATCCATTGACTAGAACCGAGACCTTAGCAGTTGAAATGGAGCCTCAGACTCATTGTTTGGGTAAAAATTCACCAGTCTCGACCACGACCAAGGTAAGGAAACATTTATTACACTTTTCCATAGCAAGTTAAATTCATAGTACTTTGTCCACTGATCAAAGGTAAAATCGAAAGTTATTCACCTCACGACACTCGACCATGACGTCGTGTAGATCGCGGGACCGACGTATGGAACCTTGCGACCTCGACCGACTAACGTGCGATATTACTGTTACGTTTTTTCAGTGGTTAATGCAGGAATCAATGTCATTGATGGTCAACGGCTATAACCGACAAAAGCCATTAACAACATTCAACTCGACGTCCGTTACAGCGGTTACCAGAAGCATTCAAGAAGACAATCAATGCACCCGAAGACTATAAAAGCAAAGGCTCAATCAACATTTCGGGACATCACATTGCATGACACAAACATCTGAACTCTGAAGAACACACGAAGCAAGGAATTCTCTCTCGAAGAATCGCTCTCGACGCACGACATTCGCACACGACACACAGTTTTTACACACGACGCACACTGTTTTTACATTCAAAACACTTGTTACTTTACATTTAAAGTATTTTCTTTCATCTGTATTGTAATCTCTGTACGATCGACACCCGAAACATAAGGATATCGCCCCTGTTTGGCGACCATAGTGCAGCGACGACTTCCACAGTCGTCCGCGGGTTTTTTCCTCGTTGAGGTTTTTCCCGCGTCACCAAATCTCTGTCTCATTTACGCTTTTCGCCTTGTCGTACGCTTTGTCGAGAGATTCCTTTATTTAGTTGTTAAATTCCACAATCAACCTTAAGTTATCCTTTTGGACGATTTTTGGCATTAACACTCATCTTCTCCATTTGTCACCGAATCCCATTTGGGCGAGCACATCGTCTAAGAATCCTTTCGAAGTCCACTTTGAAAATCGCTATTTTCTTCCTTCCTTTTTTGGCCCGGGAAATCACCTCGTTTACAATCAAAGGACCATCAAGAATGCTTCTTCCTTTCATAAATGCCGATTGAACATGACTAATGACCGAATCCAAAACCAACTTTAATCTTTCCGCAATAACTTTAGAAATGATTTTGTAGATACATCCAATTAAATTAATCAAACGATAGTCAGAGAGTGCAAGAGGATTACTAACCTTCAGAATAAGCGCACTGAACGACGAGTTGCTTCCCGGATTGATTATACCAGGTTCTTTAAAAAATTTGACCGCCATATAGATCTCACCTCTAATTGGCTGCCAAGAGTTTTTAAGAAACACGAATGTAAAATCGTCCAGACCCAGAGTTTTATCGTTTCCACAACTCCGAACCGCTTTTTTAACTTCATCCTTCAAGAAGGGAGCCTCTAACACAGTCGCTTGGCTGGAAGGAATGCGCTTAAAATTTGGGCTGGAAAGTCTGGGTCTACAACTGTGATCTTCAAAGAATTTATTTTTTAAGAAAGTGAATATCTCCTCTTTATTCTGATCCGGATCAACAATCCAAGAACCATTAACACTCAGTCCATTAATACGAGACATCGGAACATTGTTTTTAACCACCCCATGAAAATATCTAGTATTTTCGTCTCCTTCCAAAATCCATTTGTATTTGGCTTTTTGTCTGATGTCCATAACTTTGTGTCTCTCTAAGTCCGAAATTTTAAGAATCAGACCAGTTCTTTCCAAGACCGTACCTGCATCCAAGGGGGTAGATTCTGCTATAGTGTTCAAAGTGCTCAACATGGACTTAAGATCCATAATTTGTTGTTTATTTCTAGCTAGATTATCCATATTATTTCGTGTTATATTGGTATATCATCATCAATTTCTGTTAAACTGTATCTTATATATGGATAGGTGGTTTTTATTATATTTTATAGGATCTTGAGCTACTAATTGAAGTCGTTGCGACTTTGGCATAAAGCATGCTTGGGCATTAATTGTTGTCACGAGCTGATCGATGTGGAATTTGGTGTAATATATAGTTGGTCGGCATGGTTTGTTGGACTTAATACAAACATATTCAAGCCAACTTTTATTATCAATACAATGTAGGTGGAATTCGATGCAAGTGTATATTGTTTTGGGCCCTATTTGGTTTTTTTGACATTTTCATCATAGACAACATCATACAATTCATTTGATGTATTTAGTTTTGAAACATGTTGGATGTGATATGAAATGTGAGTGAAAAGATGTATAAAATGTAAATGGTGTGAGTAAGGACATGACATAAAATGTGAGTCGTATGTCACTAGGGGTATGAATAGCACCCCAAAAATATAATATATTATCTATTAATTAATAAAAATAACGACTATAATCTCATATTAAAAGGAATCAAAATATAGAGTCTTGATATTAAGTTTCGGTATTTTAGTTTATTTAAGAAAAATAAGATTGCAATGAGAGTAGCATTCTTAAAATGGAAAGCATTAAACATCAAAGGGGATGGCATTATGAGCAAATGATGAAAATTTAAGCACATGTGTTGATAGTTTTGAAAGTGCAGGGTTATTAATGAAAATTTGTCTAACACAAATGAATTTATTAAATATTAGTCCGTGGAACTGGAGGCACATGCATGTTTAAAAATGTTTACTATTAATATATTATATACATATGGCCTGGAGGAGCACTTTATTGACTGGATACGTGGACTAAGATTCGACTCGAATCCACTATGATCTATCAGCCTCAGGTGAAAATTAACTCACGGAATTTGCTTGCTATTTGTTGCATTTAGTTGCATGCATACCACCGCCCTTAATTACTTCCTTTTGATTAATATATATATATATATATATATATATATATATATTGGAACTTGGAACTCTATATATATAACCCAAAACCTTCTCACTTTCTCTTGCAAATACTAACAGGATTGATATATAAGAGCATACATTACCCATATATATATATATATATATATATAAGTTCTTTTTTTTATTTTCTTTTCCATTCTCTTCTTATTAGAGCAACTACCATGTCCATTATACCTTTTATTATGCGTTTGATACGGGCTATTGATTTCTTGATCAATCATGTCTTTTTCCACCACCGCATGCTCCATCTGGCGCCCAAGTTAGGTTCATCGAATGATGACGAGGAGATACAATGTGCCATTTGCTTGAATAAAGTTGAGGATGACGATGAGATCAGGGAATTAAGGTGTGATCACTTCTTTCATAGAAATTGCTTGGATATATGGTTTTCATACCGACACACAACATGCCCATTATGTCGTGATAACTTGGTAGTGCCGCCTAAGACTGTTGGTAGCCAGGAAGTGCTATTCTTTGATTTTTGTCGAACTTCGGCCTCAAGTGATGATGATGATGATGGTACATGGTGGCTACGATGAAGAAAATCAGAAGAAATGCTTTAATTTCTTATATATCGTTTTCATAACATTGTTGTTTCAAATCCTTTTGATTTATTGTGACACAATTGCTACTAGCTTGTAAATTGATCTATAATAAAGATTCGATATAAATGAAGAACTTGATTTTTTTTAATTACCATATATATAGATATATATGTATGTCTTAATTTTTTCTGATGATATACCAGTTATTTCAAAAAAGTAGCAAAATTATCCTTTTTCTTTTTTAAATATAAGAATGAGAGTATAAAATGGTGGGATTCTAACATTTTGGAGGGATGACATTTACAAACATTTAAATTCTTAAACAAAATATTAGAGTTAGGATGGTTAATATTTAATACATCAAAAATACAAAAAACTAATAAATAATCAATATATCAATATATATTATATTATATATATATAAAAACAAAAACCAAGTGTGATGACATGGAGCCTTCTCAAGCCTAGAATCTCTTCTCTCTTTTTTCTCAAATTTTTGATTTTTTAAATGTTGAAATATGTTAAAGACATTTCCACCCTTATATGGGAAATGTGTAATTAATTATTAAGTTGAGTTTCTTGGTAATTTTACATACATAAGTTTAACTTCCAACTTTTGATTTGCTTCTTCATTTCCATCAACATTGATTATCCATCATGTTTGCATTTAACATTGTTCTCTTCATTTTTCCTAACTCATCTTTATCTCTCAATCTATATATCTATATAAACCACCGTTACAAGGAATGAGGTGGAAGCTCTAAACATGATAATCACTACTTTTTTTCTCAATCTATGATAGTTTCCCCATTTCCATCATTCTATGTCTTTTCCAATATGTATTTATAACTCTACATGTCATTTCAAATGTCATCGTACTTTGATTTACTTACTCTATGATAATAAGTTCAAATGTCTTCACTAATTTTTCAAGGTGCAACATGTTGGTTCTTGACATACAATTGCAACCATTGTTGTCCATACTTCTTGACATACAAGATGCTTACTCTTCTCACACCGCTTAGTTTTTTTTAGCTTTCTGAGGTTAGTTATGTATAATAAAAATATATTTTGTAATAAATTAAGTTTGTTTTTCTATGTTGCAATAATAAACAAAGTGAAATTCTAAAACTTACTTTGGTGGAGAATGAAGAAGATGAGAGTTGAAAAGGATATGGAAGACTATAAAAAGTATGTAGAAATTATATTCTTGAAAATTGTAAGTTTGTTATTACATATTTCTTCCTTTAGTGAATGATGAAGAAGATGAAAGTTGAAGAAGATATGGAAGATTATAAACAAGTATGTAACAATTATATTCTGGAAAAAATGTGATATGTATTTCTTCTTTTCCATATTGTTGAATTTGTTGTTATCATAGCAAATTGTGTTTACGATTGAATTATATATATTCAAATAAATTTCGATATTTTGTGATTACAAGATTTGATAATTTTTTTCCTAAGTTTAAGCGTCATTGACAATAATCATATATATGTGATTGAATTGCATTCTTTAACTATTTTAAGATTTTTTTCTATTGACATTAACATTGTTATTGTTGTGAGAATTTTTATGGTGTCTATTACTTCATTCCCAAAAAAGCATCCTTAAATCTTAGTGAAAAAATCTTTCACGATTAAAGGTTGATTTTTTTTTGTCGAAAAGTTTCATAAATTTGGTTTGTAACAACCTAATTTTTTTTACCTCTAGGTTTTCAATTTTTATTTACATAACAATCAATATGAATAATTTTTTTATTCTCTTTTATTTTATTAGTTTAACATTAATATGTATTTACCATTATTTTTTATTTACAAAACAATCAATATAATATAATTAAAAAAAGTTATTTGTTTACGTTTCATTTTTTTATTTTATACGAGTCTATTTATATAAATTTTATAGTATTAGTTTGACAATTAATTTAATTAAAATATTTTAGCTTTATTTACTATATATTCATTTTCTATTTACATAACCATCAGCAAATTAATATCAATATGCTACTATGAAAAAAGTTAAGGAATGTGTGTAGGCATTTTGACTTTTGAGAATGATTGAATTATCGTTTTTTATTATTTATCGAGTTTTTAGTTTTTTAAATTTATATATATATATATATATATCATTTTTTTTGGAAGGCATAGCGGCATCGACCCCACGATCAACTACCACGAACACACGCACGCACACCTCTCGGGCGGTATCGGGCATCCAATTAGGCAGCCCCCTAGTCCGCCTCTGTCCCGGCCCAACTTACGCTGGACCTAAGGCCCAGCCTTGCGACTGGACCATCCAAGGACGGGTACTCCTCAAGCCCCCAACTGACTCCCCTAGGGATCGAACCCGGGTAAACTGGGATACCATCCACAGCCCCCCCCCCCCCCCCCCCCCCCAGGATGTTACCGTCCTTCGGCGAACCAAGTGAGCTAGACTTGATTTGTTATATATATATCATTAAATGATCAAATATTCATGTATTTTGTATTTAATATATATTAATACACTTCATTATTAATCTAACATTTCATATTCTTTTTCTGATTACCATAAATCAATACATACAAACGAAGTAGTTATGACAATTTAATATATTTCAATATGATATTTACTATTTATTATTTTATTTACACAACAATCAATACATCAATATTGATATATTATTATAAAAGAAAGGGAAAAAATGTATGTTGAAATTTTGTGAATGCTCGAATTATTGTTTTCTATTATTTATTTTTTTAGTTTTTGAAACCTGTATATTTATATCGCATTAATTGATTAGATAATTCATTATTTTTATAACTATAATATATCAATATACCTCATTAATTGATTTAACTTTTCATAATTTTCTTTTAATTATTATGAATATATATACATAAATAAAATACTTATGATAATTTAATACATTTCAATATACATGATAAAAAAATTAATGAGCATGTGCACTCATATTTATATATTTGTTTTGTCATTTTGATTTATTTTTAATCTAAACTCAACACATTAATTTCTAAACCTTTCATTTTCATTTTTTATTACATAACAATCAATATATAAAAAATCCAATTTTATTACCCTTTATTTCGGTGATAATATATAATAAAAAACTATTAATGTTGTGATAAAACACATTTGAGATTATTTCTCTCATCAATTGAAGAAACCTATCATTAATTCAATAAAACATTGTGTTGATAATCTATCTATCTTTTTTTTATAAGGTGTAAGATTAGTTTTGATATGGTTTTAATTCACGAAAATGTGTTTTTTTATATTACTTTATTCTTATGGTCATACCATTTATTAACAAAATTTGTTATGCTTATTATTTGATTGTTTTTTTTGTTGTTGTTTAGGCACCGATGATACTCTGGTTCGAAAAAACTTGGCCACTAAGTTTCACCGTTTTGTTACAAGAAGGAAATGTATATATTTTGCAAAATTTTAAGGTTGTAGAGAATTTTAGACCATTATTTCAACCATTTGTTTGTTTAGCTGTTTGAATTAGGGGCTGTTTACCAAATTTTCTATTAAGTCATGTATGGATAAATTTGTCTGTATGGATAAATTTGTCTGTATGGATAAATGGGTATTGTTGTTTACTTTTTTTATCTGAATCAACAATCTGAATGATACAAATGACCAATTTATCCCTCAATATTAATTAAGTATTAATTATGCAATGTTTGATTAGTTAGTGTTTACTTTTTGTAATCCAAATGATACTGATGCAACACAAAAGTTATGTGAACTGTGAACATCAAAACAGAAAATCAAAAATAAAATATCATCCAAAAAGCAACACCCTTCATCTCTGCAAAGATACCTTCTTCTTCCTTTAAACCCTTCAATCCATTACCAAGAACCTTCAATCTCTCCTTTAATTCCTTTGCAGCATCTGGAGTACCATTTCCATTTCAATTTCCAGTTGACATAATCAAACACACACTCTCATTCACTCTTTCCAATTGCTTCACCAATCCCCCTCCTGCATCATCTTCTTCCTAAAGATCGAATCCAGAGCCATCGATGTAGAAAAATAATACTGGAAGGGAAGTAACCAGATAGAAATCGATGTAGAAAATATTACCGGTCTTATAAATAGATCTTTTATAGAAACAGATCTACAAAGTCGATACCTTTATAGAAATCGATCTACAGATCGACGGTCGACTGTCACCGGAAAGAAGGTCGCCGAAAGGAACAGTTGACGATCGCTGGAACAGTGGTTGATGATGAGGGTTGTCTCATCTGGGAAGGAGGCCGACTGATAGGGTGTCTCATTTGGGAAGGAGGCGTGTTTGTGTAAAAGAGGTGTGTATTAAACAAGGGGTAGGGTTGTCATTTTTTAGGCTGAATGGGGACAACACACCTATTTCATCTGTGCGATTAAGTCGTTAGCTGTGCGAATAAGCCGTATGTAAACAACTCAAAATAGCTGTGCGAATAAGCCATATAGACCAATAAGCCCAATTAAGCCGCAAGTAAACAGGCCCTTAGTGTAATCCATGTCAACTTTTAGGTCCTCTCCCATTTGAAGAGTAGACATACGTTTGGTCGGAAGTTATCGTATCATCTAAGTGTGTATTTGTTCATTTTTAACAAATTGTCATAGCTACTCCTCTTTCTAAAAGAAAAACATCGTGCAAAGGTATAAATTATACAAACAATGCAAAATTTATCCTCGGGCCCATCGTTAATGTTACTAATTTAATTCAGTTTACAAGTTATTTACTTAACTTATATATACATATATATATATATATATATATATTAAAATTCCACTAATTAAATTCTTCTAATTTTTACAAGTGATATGAATGTGATTTGTTTACAGTTATATTTACCAACTAAGATGTATCTGTATGTTTATCTACATATTACCACCCAAATTACTGACGCTACTGCGTAGCACACGGTTTCCACACAATTACTATTAAAGATAAATTTTTTTACCATCAATAAGCCCTTTATGATTTGAATATACAATACATTCTTATTGATATGCATAAAATAGAATTTCTTTAACATTTGTGGAAAAGGTAGGTTTTGTCGTCCATATTATTGATATTTAATGGATTGAATAAAGTTGAAATTTTTGGGACCTAATGAATGTTGAGCGATTAAGGTAAGAGTTTGCCGATTCTGGAGTCTTTGAACTTAAAAAGACTAAGAATTAATTAGTTTGGATATAGTTCTTATTGAAATGGTATGCCCACTTTGTAATATAGATTGATTTATATCAACTTACTTCAGAGAACCCTAATAGCTACAGTAGTATGGAAGATTTGGTGTCGAAGTTCAAGCAATTGTTGAAGGAGGGATTGGTGTATACCATGAAAATTTTTCAGATGGTTGCGAATTCTTGAGATATAGGGTTGTTAATTCAAATAACAAAATTGTACACTCTTTTAACAATAGTCAAGAAAGCAGAGGTCAAATGCACATTTGTATTAAATTTACATGATTTATGAATAGATTCGTGTATATGTTTGTTGAATGCGGTAGATAATTGCATTGTTGATGAATAACCTTTTAGTACTCAAAAACTATAACTTTACCATGTTGGTCATTTTAATTTTTATATTAAGTTATGCTACTATTAAAAACAACATGTTTTCTGAATACCGCGCAACGCGCGATACAGACAACTAGTTAATTAAATAACAAAAACCTAGTTTTTATAGTATATTGATTGGTTGATTTGGTTTAGTATAAAATTGTGAGCCCTATAGGTTACAAACCCATTTATCGTGTAATTAATTAACACTGAGTAAATTAAAGATATAATAAAGAATCAAATTTAATACAAATTAATTTCATTGTTACATTGAATGTAATTTAAAACAAGTTTTTATTAAATTTTGATGCAACCTTTTTCTAAAAGTAATCAAAATTAATTAAGTAAGAATATGCAATATAAAAGTTATTTTGGATATGTGATTGAATTGTTTTTAGTTTAGATCGGTTAAAATCTACAATAATTTACTATTCAACTTGTGATGGTAACTTGGTAACAAATTAATTTGAATTTTGATGCTTGTTTTTATACATGATTTGTAAGTGTATATATATGTATAAAAGTATTTGATTTTGGTTTTGATTTTGTAAATAAATTAAAGAAGATTAAGAAAGGTTGGCGGGCTTGAAGAAATGAAAATTTAAGTAGTATATATAATAACGCTAACTAACAATTGGACATGTGATGCATTTAATTAAGACGAATGTGGTATTCTTTCTTTTGACAATTAATTAATTAATTGGTCAAACCTTTCTCTAGCCATCACTCTTCCTTTATTTTTATTACTTTTCCAATTCTTTTGGCACATCAACAACTTGGTGGCGTGGCGTGGCCTGGCCTGGTGACATCACAAATGATTTTGTTTATTTTAAGAGCCATCATTAATTAATTGTTTATGTATAGGTCAACAGAGGGAGGTTCAAAATCTTCCACAATATCGCATATATATGAATTAAAAATTATAACTATCCTTCCCCGTAATTATATATAGAGTCACAACATTAATTGTTTTTTATTTTATTTTATTTTATTTTAAATTATAGCTAGTATTCTTGCATTCTATGCAATGTAACACGTTCATCAAAGAGACTTCATCTATCAACTCTAACATGACATTAGAGTTATAAGTAAAATTAATTCTCCTTATCATATATATATATATATATATATATAGATCATCCCGTATCATTCATTATTGAATTGTTTCCTTGTTACCACCTTGATTGATCAACTAGGTTTTCTCAAAAAGAGATTCACTCAAAAAGAGATTCACAGTTGTCAATCACTCAAAAAGAGATTCACAGTTGTCAATCCATAGATGACGTTTGTGTGGTGTTAATATATATATATATATATATATATATATATATATATATTGAAATCACATTACAAAAATCGATCCTATCAGTGATCCGACAATTCCGTCGCTAATCCGTCTCTGAAAGTATATTACGTCACTAATCCGTCACTGAAAGTCTGTTGCTGATCAGGTGGTGGGTGATACTATCATCGACGGAACTCAGGGACGGATCAGCAACATAGTGTATTAGTGACGGATGTCTATCATGCATATCTTGTTGAACACGACTCAATCAAACACAAACCCTTTTCACGGACTTCGTACACTATTTACCCAAGCCACGTTCAATCATTCGCACACGATTTTGTACGCGATTTACTAACACTACAATTAAAATGATCTTCAGACAAGGATAATTTATATTCTAAAGGTCTGAAAAGTTTGTCTAAAAGTTATAGCAACTCCTTTTAGGCCTTCAGTAACGATTCCAAATACATGACTATATAACCATACCCAAGGCTTTGGTAATGTTTTTCAAGAGGGTAAATTGAAGTTAACTTTTAGTAATTTTTTTTGCCTTCAGTAATTCGAAAGTTTTCTGAAAGTTGACCAAATTTCTTAGAAATATTTTACTAAATGCCTTTTAAGCATTATTGACGATAGTAAGACGTTACTAAATGGTACATTTAGAGAATGTTTTTGAAAAAGTGTTACTATATTTAGTAATGCTCTTATAAAACGTCTCTAGATGTACCCTTTGGTAAAGCTTTTGTAAACAGTATCTAAATGCTATTTTTAGCATCATTTTTTACATGCTTTTAGCATTTTTAATTCCTTGTCTAGAGAGTGTGTTATTTTTTTAAAAAATCTCAGAAAATAACTAATTAATCAGAATTACACTACACTTTGTAGCACTAGCCTTGTGCACTTATTTTCATGTTTATTTTACATGTCAGTGGTAGTTTCCTGTCTACCCTATTAGTTGTCAGTATTGCATTTTGTGATTCCTTGTTTGTTTTATCTTATGTCCTTCTCATGTGTCTTTGCCCCCTTTTCTTTCACTACTTGTAGCTCGTTTACACCCATTCCTTCCCTAATTTTCTCACACATTTCCTTCTAATTTTGTTTTGTAAGATGGGGGGTCGCCACAAAAACAGTCTGTTAGGGTCAATTTATGTTGATTTAAAGTTCAGGGTTTAAACTGTAATTCTTTATTTTGAGCCTTATTAGTGAACGGGCCGTGGGCTTGTTAACCACGGGCCCGCCATATAAATAGATAGCTTAGCCTTAGAAAATAGGCTAGTTGTCTCATTTGCTTTCCTACTCTTATTGTAAAAACTCTCTGATTGAAAGCTAATACAGGGATAACCAGTTGAAATCATTATACACTATTGCTTATCTGTTTGATTTCATAATCGTTGCACGGATCTGGAACTAACAATTGGTATCAGAGCAGACGGACTACATCGATTCAAAGTGCAAAATTCGATTTCTGGTAAGTTTCTTGAAAAATACGGCTGTGTTCTTACTTGAATATCAAAATCTTGATTCTGATTAAATTGATCGATTTCGCTTATTGGGTATTGTTAGCATCATTACTATTGGTGATTCTGCAAATTTTCACATCTTAATTCGATCATTTGAGTGGTTTCTAAGCAAATTAAAAGTCAAAAGTTTTGGTTGTGTTCTTCACTAAAAATCGAATTTTTATCATCAAAATGTGTTCTTTTTGCTTCAAAATCGATTTGGGTAGTGTTATTTTTGTGTTTGGTAGTGTTTCTAATCTTTCAGGAACATTTTTGAGCAACCCTAGTCGATTCCCAATCGATTGGAAACCCACAACCGCAGTTTCCGGATAACTCCCAAGTTTCCGGATAATTGCGTATTCTTTCCGGACACGATCCAACTTTCCGGGTAAGTTCTCTAATTCCAATCTTTCCGGGTAAATTGTTCCGGAAACCCAAAGTTTCCGGTAAAAATATTTTATCCGGACAACTCGAAGTTTCCGGTCAATCCGATTCTTTCCGGACCAGTTCATCCGGAAAGCCTATCATCCGGAAAGCATTTTCATCCGGAAACTCCAATCATCCGGTAAGTATTGTGTTTACTTTTATCATTCGGTAACTATTGTCTTCCGAATACTCTTTGTTATACGGATACTGTAGTTTGTCCGGACACCCTCATTATTCGGACCCCCGTGCTAAGTCGTAGGAGGGGGACATTTAAGTATCCTTGATACTGTTTCACTTTGAATCGAACCATCGTCCGACGATCACTCCAGTGCAACTGAAGATGTCTCCAGCTGACGAAGAAAAGGCAACGACAAGCCAGGTATGTGATTCTATCCAACAATATTTCATGAATCAAATGCAATCACTTACTGATCAGGCAGATTCCTTTAAGGCCACCACTAAAGAACAAAAGCTTGAGATTAGATCACTAACCGAAAAGCTAGATGTTCAAATGCGAATAACAGAAAAATACAAGTCTGAAAATGCTATTTTAAAGGAGAAATGCAAAAATCTTTCAATAACACCTAAAGACTTAAGGGCCAAATTATCTGATCTTCAGTCTCAGTTTGATCAGTGCATGAATGAGAAAGAAGAAATTGTTTATCAATGTTCCTCTCTTCAGATTCAGCACAAGGAGTTTGTTGCTAAAATTAGTGATCTTGAAACCAAACTCCACAAAAGGGGTCAAACTGATCAAACCATCTTTCTGAATAAACCCAAAGAGTTCACGTACTATAACAAAGAATGGGGTATCGGATTTGATAACCCACATTATTTGAAAAATGGAAGATGGTATACACCAACTTTGTATGATTTTGCTTGTCTTGGTTTAGATAAAAAGTATCCGGAATATGCCATTCAATGGACTGATCCTCTTGAACCCGAAAAGGAAGAGGAAACCGAGGAATATAAACACGCACACAAACGAGGAATACAACTTCCGTTTTGTTATGAACCTTTAAATTATTCCAATAAAAATAACAAAAAGTATCTCTCAAATGACTACTTCGACCCATACAAGGTTGCTACGCCCAAGGATTCCTCCAAAAAGGATGAGGTCCAAGTAACCGCAACCAAGACTGGGACGGATGAGTTTAAACTCTATGTTCCCCCTCTCATCTTGGAAGCAAAGATTGCCGAGTTGGAGGAGTCGTTTGAGAAAGAAAGGTCTGTTTTTCAAAACGAAAAGAAAGCGCTAATCTCTGAGATTGAGAAACTCAATTCTGAGAAACTTGAGAATCCACAACCGGTCAAAACCGAAACTGTGTCGGATGAGGGACAGGAGATCCTTCGGTTTGAATTCAATCGACTCACGTCACAACTGTCCGCTTTGGCAACAGAAGTGATGCAAGAGAAAGTGAGTAAAGGTCAACTCCAAGAACAGTTTGACCAACTCCTATCTGAAAAGAAGATTTCACCCGAACTTTCCTCTAGCTCATCGGACACGTCTTCGTGTAAAGCTTTCTTAGGAAAAACTTTTCCAACACAAGACGATCAAGATTCTCAAGATGAGAGTGTTTTAAGGAATTTGAACTCTGATTTTTTATTAGCTTCCGCACCAAATTCCCCAAAACACACAAGCACAAGGTGTTCCTCGCCTTCCTCGACCGATCCAAGTCCTGTAATTCCGGAAGTCGATTTTTCAGAATATATGAACTCTGAAGGTAATTCTGAAGGAGAGTTTGAGTCATTCCCTTTCGACAAACCTCTTCCGAGCCATACTGATTTTCTCTCCCCCGTAGTCAATCGACCGGTTAACTTTGAAAAGGGTACTTGTTCTAACACCAAGGCCCCAGCTGTGATTGCGGTTCCCAAACCTAAGCCTGTCTCTAAAAAACAATCACAGCCGAGGCAAAAGAACGAGCGATTGCCTGCCAAAAATCATGTTCCTTCAAAAGTCACTGACCGCACTGTCCTTGTTGTTTCGGATAAAACCGGTCGCGCTAAACAAGAAAAACCAAAGTGGCTAAAGAAGGAACCTGTCGAGGGTGCTGCATCAAAGTCGTTCAATACTGTCTTTTACCCGAGAATGAACAAAAACGATTGTGCTTGGAATCATAGGAATAATTTTGTTAAAAGAGATATTAATTTTCCGATGAAAATTTACTCCATTCAGCAATTGATTCAATTATCACACGATCGTTTGTGTTGTTCTAGTTGTGGTTGGAATGACTTTGATGATATCCATAACAATGATTGGTTTGGGTCATATCACATGTATAATTCGACACCCAAACGCAAACCCCGTAATAACAAAAGAAAATACTATAAACAACGGGGTTTCCAATCAGAGGTTAAACCACAGCGGGAGACCAAACCCATTCCAAAACGGGCTTCTTCTACTGAGGTTAGACCGGCACCCAAAAGGCAACGTGCTACAAAACCTGTTCCTCCAAAAGGTGTAAATTCTACACCTAAAAGGCAACATGTGCCAAAACCAGTTACTCCAAACGGTGTACAATCTGCACCTAAGGGGAAGTCTGAGTCAAAGCAAGTTCCTCCTCGAGGTGCCAAACCTAACCCTCCCGGACCCAGGCAAATCTGGGTACCCAAGGTCCGCTAAACTTGTTTTGCAGGACGGTCATGTGTGGTTCTTAGACTCTGGATGCTCCACACACATGACCGAAAGAAGGGAGCTGCTCACGATCTACAAGGAACAATATTGCGAAGACGTGAAGTTTGTCTATATCTGTGCTGTCACGAGTCTTCATGTGTTAAGGGGGAGCACACAGCAGTATCGGGTAAGTTTACTCAATTGTTGAGGGGGAGCGTCACACACAATTTTTCTTAAACGTGTTAAAAGTTTTTGTGTGTGTGTGGACTCTTCAGTGTGGATTTCACCACATGCTCAGTTTGAGGGGGAGCGAGAGATCCATATTTTCAAAATTCTACAGGTTTTATATCTTTGAAAAATGGAATTATTCTTTAAAGTGTAAAAGTGTCCGGACACCCATCAGTCCGGATGACTTTCCGGACCGGATGGGTATCCGGGTAGGACTATCCGGAATTCCTACTCTGTTCGGAAACACCATTTGTCCGGATACTTTGTTTTGACCGGAAAGGTTTGCCATTCCATCCTCTTTCATCCGGATACCATGTTTGTCCAGAAACTCTATTTGTCCGGGAAGTATGGTCTGTCCGGGATGTTCTACATATCTTCATTATGTCCGGACTCCTCTGTATTTGTCAGTTCAGTACCTATTTTGTCACTGCCAGTCCTCAATCTGTCTCAGATTGAGCCATTGAATGCAAAGGTACGCGCTGATACTTGTTTATCCGTCTTGTTTACTAACTTTGGGTCTTTTACAGATATTCCATGGCGGATCAACATCCTCAACAAAATCCGAGGGGGAACGTCACACTGTCTTCTTAAAAGTCTAAATGTTTTTTTTGAGTTGATGTCTCCCAAGTAAATAACACTCTCAATCCGAGGGAGAGCAAGTCAATCCTCATGTATGTTTTGAGGGGGAGCATGATTATATCCGTACTATGCATATGCCTGAAACCCTACCTGTGATAGCATATAGCCAAGAGTTAGGGAATCCTATGGTCCAGCCAGCGCCGGAGGGACCTTCCCCGGGACATAGAACATGTGAGAAGGAGGGAGTTAAGGTCGAAAGCGAACCAAAAAGATTGAGCCATAAAGATAACGAGGCTCCAGAGCGACCCCAACCGAGTGACATCCGGGTAGCCACATCTGCTATCCCGTCTCATACGTTGGGACGGGATATTGAAGAAGCCTCCGTGGACCCAACGAAGCAATTGCACGACCCCCTTATCCACTCATCCGTCTCTCAAAAGACGGATGTTTCAACTTCACACGGGGAAATAGCACAACTTCCACCGGCCTCACTCGGAGAGTGCTGGTGTTGAAACAAGCGACCAGCAGCCCCCAGTCGCGACTTCATTTCGTGCACAATCGAGTCTAGAGCCATTTGCTATTGAAAATCCTTTGGCTAGGACACAAGAGGAGCAACACCAAGTCGAGAATCTTCGTGACTCGACCGCAACCACCGTAGTGTCGTCACCTTTAGGTGGCACGCGAGGATCGGAGGGAAATCCTACCACAGCTACCGACATGCCAACTGTGAACGTAGGTGGCTCTGCCTCTCAGGTAGACGCCTCAACGGGTAATCTAAGTGATCCCGGTGTTACTCACCTTGACTTTGTGTCGCAAGGGTCCCTGGACAGCACCCTCAAGGTTGTCCGAGAAGCAATGGAGCAGTATGTCGCCGCCGAGATCGACACCGTCAAACGCATAATCAAAGGTAAAGGGCATACCGTTGACACTGAAACCGCACCCATACCTCCATCGGCTCCTACTCAGCCTACCTACTCGGTAGACACCCTCAAAACGATGTTTTTAGCCCAACTGCTCCAAGAATCCGAAACCAACGCCTCAACCGAAGCAGATCTGATCTCCGTTTTGAAATCCCAGGTCACTGCTCCTTCATCATCCATTACGACTCGTTTAGACGCCATTGACTCGACTCTCAAGGACTACAACCAAGCGCTCACAACGCTGTCCGAGAGAGTCCGCTCACTCGAAGATACCTGCAAGAGTCAAGCAGGCGGTCTGAAACGCAAGCACGATGACCAGGATGATCCTGATCACCGTGAGGGGGAGAAACGACAACGTCTAACCGAGACCGCCGCCCCGATCCAGTCTGAAACTCCAATTGTGGTTCAACAGGAACCCTGACACGGGGTTTTCACACCCCGAGAATCTAACCGCAAGTGTACGGGTCGAAGTCAAGTAATAGTACTTGGAAAGTACGAGTATCGAATCACGGGGAACTAGGAACTAAGTATCACAATTTCTATAGGCTCTATTAACTGGACTGTTGAATTTAGAGATGGTTGGTTTTAAACTACTAAATGCAGAAAATAAAATCACATCAAACACAAGACAAACAGAACAGCTTTGAAGACTTTGATAGAGAGAAAAGTTGAGGGTTGGAAATCCAATGGTTCTCACATACAAACGTCTGACTCAATTCAAATACCAGTTATTCCTATCAATGAATGCCCAATCTTTATCTAATCGTTGTTCTCTCTCAAGTAACACCGACTTTATTTGCAAAGCACGGTCCCTTTTTCAAGCGACCGTGATTTCTATTTCGAAAACCTAAGTTTTATCTTTCGATCTCAACAAATAGGGTTCAAAATGCATTAAGCTTAAGATTCAAACGGGACTAAGATTTATTCGGTATATCTCTATCCTTTCTTACCCTAGATATGCAATTCCTAATTCTATTTCTCAATTACTTCTCTCGAACATTAATTGAGAACAATAAAACAATTGTAAGGTAGCTATTCTCACAAAAGCATTAAGCACAAAATTGCATTCATTCATTAAAGAGGAAAACTGATAAATGGTTCAAGTCATCTGTTTACAAGTTTAAACCACATTCATTCCAACCCCCAACATGAACCGGTTAGTTCATGTCGGTGGTAGATTCAAACACAAAAGAAAAAGATGGAAACAAGTATGTAGACATAATAATCGTGATAACGGTGAATGGAATGGTTACTCCCTTCTATCGTGCTCGATGCTACTTCGCATGATGAACGTGTATCTGATCCTCTCTCTATCGCGGCTCCAACGGGTGTCACTTGGCTCTGAAGATCGCCCCCGGAACTGCTCTGGCCGTCGTATGAAAACTGGATGTGAACGAATGACCTAAAACCCGACTAAAATAGCTGAAAATCGTAGAACAGAGGGTTACGCGACTTGCTGCGCGACTTGCAAGTCGCGTGGCAAGTCGCGCGTGTTCCAGATACTGCGTGGGTCGATTTCTGGTTCGCGGGTCGGGTCCTGGTTCGGTCGCGGGTCTTGGGCTTGATTTTTGGGCTCCCGTTAGGCTTCGTTTTGACTCGTTTTGGGCTCTTTTTAGCTTCTTTCTCAAGAGATGCCGCCTTTTAGCTAACCTGCATAATTCACTAGATAAACCGTAAAATACACGCCTTTTTACTTGAATACAAGCCAATCTCGTTGGTTTGAGAACTGGAAATAACGCCAAAAAGTGGCGTTATCAACACCAACTGCGGAAACTACAACAGAAGTACCTGAAGCCGAGTTGCTATTAGCCGACATGGTAATAGATATGGATATATCAGATGATGAAGACCCAACGGTTGAAAAGCCTGAGGGTTCAACACAGGAACTGGTCGACTTTGATTCATCAGACATACCGCTATTGGATATGATAGATCCAGACTGTGAAGCCAACCCGGAGACCGAAGATGCATGGTATGAAAAAGCCGCCAGTGCCGTAAATCTCCAGATAAATTTGGTTTTCCCTACTGATGAAGACGACAACATCGACTATGATCAGTTCCTGCTCCAAAATGTTTATGGTACTTCTCCCGTTGACTATGCTCAACCCATTGGAACTTCAACAAGACCTGAAACTACTACTGCCAATATTCCGACAACTCCTCTGCAAACGACAGCTTCTGATCTTCCTTCCCCTCCTCAGCAACAAATCCGTTGGGAGAAGATCATGGTACTTATCCCTCATCTAGAGGAATCTTTGAAGAAGTTGTTCGTCCACAAGCTTCGCCCGATCGAGCCGACCTTTTGCCTTGGTATTTACAACCTCAACCCCGAATACCAACGACGTTATATCAGCACAATGCAGCGGTGTCTTCTAGTCAGCCAAGTCAGAACCAAGCATCAGATCACAGAGGTACTTAACATCCATTCAAGACGTATCATGAAAATCGTCTACCCAGTATTCACCGTCCGACGTGAAGATGGGAATGAATGGAAATTCTCTGAAGCCGACTTCCAGCACCTCCGACCGTTCGACTTCCTGGCTATTCTGAAAGACCTTCGTACAAGAACCATCCGACCGCTTGAAGTTACAAAGGCGCTCGAAGCTGTTCGTCGATACCTGGTCCGTACCATTATGATGTCATATCTAACGGATTTTCAAATGGCTATCGAGAATAGGGCGAAGAAGGTAAATCTGATAAAGTCGAATCTGCAAGCTCCTGAGTTGAATATGTATCCCGAGAACGCTATGCTTCTAGAACAAGAATTTGGGATCGTCTTCATCAATGAACAGAAAGAGAAAAGATTTCAGCGGTTCAGTCAGGTAGAAAGATTCTGCGACGACACGCTCTACAAAGTTCGAGATGCTCTTCGAAAGATCATTCAACACGAGTCTGAAAATCCAAGGGTTTCGTATGTTCCTAATCCGAATGAAATAACTGCTCGGAATGCCTTGGAATTGGTTGAAGATCGCATCGACTACCGCCGTGCTATCAGATGGTTCGAGATTCACTTCGCGCTTCGCAAAAGATATGTCTACAACTGGCGAGAGCTAGAGCGAGAACTCGAACTTCAAATCAAAGGGGGAGATTGTTAGGGTCAATTTATGTTGATTTAAAGTTCAGAGTTTAAACTGTAATTCTTTATTTTGAGCCTTATTAGTGAACGGGCCGTGGGCTTGTTAACCACGGGCCCGCCATATAAATAGATAGCTTAGCCTTAGAAAATAGGCTAGTTGTCTCATTTGCTTTCCTACTCTTATTGTAAAAACTCTCTGATTGAAAGCTAATACAGGGATAACCAGTTGAAATCATTATACACTATTGCTTATCTGTTTGATTTCATAATCGTTGCACGGATCTGGAACTAACACAATCTCTCTACCCTTTGGGGTATATATAGACAAGGTTTGCGTACATCCTACCTTCTAAACCCTACTTTTGTGTGAGATATATTGAGCTTTGTCAGCTTCAAAATGTTCATCTTATGCATCATCACACCCTTAAATTCAAGCACCGAGTAAAGAGGCTGGGGGTCTCAACTTGAATGCATTTATATCTTTTTAATACAAGATTTGCATAATCATATTCATACAAAATAATAGATCAACACTTGGAGAGAATTTTTGAAGCATAATTAAACCTATTTTACTTTGCTGACTTTTACCCAGCTTGAAAATAGCAAAGAGACGGTGAAGCTTGTTTCTATTTGCATTAAGTATGCCAATGATGTTAGCTTGGCTTATTCTGGTTGGCTGTAAATAACCAAAATAAAATATGTTTATGATGCACCTTATAACATTTTTACTCCAAATGTGGTATCTTAAAAACATGAAACGTTTCTATCTGAATGCTCTTGCTGGACTTTTGAACAAAGGAGAACCATCATTTAAATTATGAGATCATAGTGATACAATTTCCAAGTTTTAACATACTAATTAGAGAGAAAATCATACTCTCAGAAGATTCATCAAGATCCTCAAGTTGTCCCTTGAACAAATCCAATGCTGGTACTTTATCATGAAAAATATAATATATCAATATTCAGTACCATTAGCAGAATGTCGTACTTCACATATAGATCTAGTTCATAATTTGTAAGTTATAATAATGTGCTCAATGGTACATCAAACATCATCAAACATCTGCAAGTTAAGAAGGAAGGCCAAATACAATGCACACTAATTAGAATGTCTCACACAAAACTAAACAAAATGTTGATATTCTAGATATTAAATGCAAAATTCGGCTTCTATGCAATTTTAAACATCATAGGCTAATGCAAGGCCATTTTATCCACATGTGTGAATGTACAAAATAAACAGATGCAAGTCAATGTATAATCAAAACTCAAGCTTAATCAATTATATTGACAAAAAGATCATCCAAAGCCCACAAATGATTGCACCATAGTGCATATTTGCATAAGGCTCCTCACCAATCATCAGATCCCCCCATAACACAACTCCAAAAAATAACACATCAACCTATTACAAGAAGTAAACATATGTGATTAAATTGAAAATGGGAAAAGGTAAAGTAGTGAGTAACTCTAACTCCATCATAGAACATAAACTTTTACCATCAAAAGTTTCATAAAATATGTTTCATCTACATTTTAGGTTCTTATAGGGTAGCCTACAATTAGATGCTGAAGTACCATGTGAAACTACTAACAAAATCATTGGTGGGTAACTGTAGTTGTTCTCTTTTTTTAGCTAAAACAACAATGAAACCCAATGGTGGATTAAACTTCGAGTAGAAAATACAAAGATTACAAATGTATCACATTAATCGAAAGTTAAAATTGGAACCCTAATTGGAGGAAAGAGAGTACAAATGTAATAAAATATGAACTAAATTCCATAAAACAGCCGAAATCAACCATGAAATTAAAAAATTCAATTGCAAGCAAAATGCTAAAATTAGCCCTACAAAACTCAGAAAAGGAAAATTATATGCGATATGAACCTATTCTATGGATTCAATGGATGGAGCGATTAAGTGACAAGGTCTACACATACCGCCAACAAACTCAATAATTGCAAGAACATGATTGCAACACTTCCTTCGAGAATTGGCTCTTGTGAATCTTGGTTAGCACTTCTAAAGAATGTCATTTAATTAAAAAGTTAAAGTAAAAATCAACACCTTTAACAAATAAAAGTAAATGGTGTGTCATTTTTATTAACCATAAATTGAAAAAGAAAAATTAAGAGCACAAAGTCACAACTCACATGGAGAGATGGTGCATGAATTTAGTGATCAAAATAATGAATTTAAAACTACCGTGGTCACATTGTAAAATCAAAAACCAGTGTGGTTAAAACATGGTTTTTTTGTTACATGGGATGCTTTACCAATTCTTCCATTTTCATTTTTCAAAGATCGTCACTTCCACATCTGATCTGTTCACTGTTCTTCTTATCCCACTTCCAGATGGCCATATTCTCAGTTCCAGCTTCACTAATCTAAACAGATTGCGAATTCTAACATCAAGGTAACAATCAATCCCCTTTAGCATCTGTACAATCTGAAGATGATGCACACCACTTGTTTCCACTCATCTGTATCACTTAGGTCTAGATTCGATGTTCCTACTTGCTTCTTGGATGCTAGATTCGAAACCAACCCTTTACTCGTTTCATCATCATTCGCTTCTTCTTCTTCTTGTTGCTGCTGCTGTTGTTGTGCTAATAATAGTAATAATAATTTAATTTATAATAGTGTACCCAGAATTTACCCTAGCTTTTTGTGTAACGGGTTAAGGCAATCCACCTTGATTCAGTTTTCACCAAGTAAAAGAATGGTTTTTCACGGTAGGAGGAGACAAGCTTGTAGCAGTAATTCTGGGTTTTCTTCGCTTACAGATTCTGATCGAAATTATTACCATGAAAAACTCCAATCTTTCGAAAGGGGGAAACCGGGTGGGTTACGAAAAGGTAGGTATGCGTGTTGGGCTCTTGAAGATAGGAGGAAAGAAGAGTTTTTTAGTAATGAAATTGATGATGATCATGTGGATGATGTTGAAATTTTGCTTGATTTGTTGACTGAGGAGGTGGGGTTGGAGCATCTTGGTGTTCGAGAGCGAAAAAGGATTGAGAAGAAGGATCCTCGATTTGCCACCAGTAAAACGAAAGTTGTGGGTTCTGTAAAGAGGGATTCGAAATGCGATAATAAAGTTGTAGAAGTTCGGTCTAGAAAGGAAGAAGATAGGACAACTTCCATAAAAGGGGTGAATCTGAGGAAAGAAGGGTCGAGTTGCTCGTCTTATTACTCAGTTTCGTCTACGGGTGAGTTCGAGAGTGAAAATGATGTTGAAGTAAAACATGATGGTGGTTTTGTTAGAGGGGAGTCTTCAAATGAGTATAAAGATGATCAGAAAAGAGATAGTTATAGAAGTCATGAAGAGGAAGTTGAGGAAAATGTTGACATGCTGCAGAAATTTGGTAAGGAAGAAAGCGAAATCTTGAAGAAAAATACTGCAGAAAGGTATTATGGGAATCAAGAGTGGAGAAAGAAAACTGAAAAGAAGCTTAACGTAGAGTCTAGTCAACACCAGTCACATGTTTCCGAGCGAAATAGTCAACACCATAGTGAAAAAGCTGAAATCGTCACCAATCCATCTCAATCAAGAACGAAGTATACGAGAAGTACTGAAAACAAGTTGAATACATCAGTTCGGGAGCTAACAGGTGAACAAAGAGGGGAAACTGCTGAGAATGTTAGTCGCCAAGATGAGTACAGAAGGCAGTCGAATGTGATTTCAGAATCATCAGGAATTCACGATAGAATGAAGAACTGGGAAGAAAATTTAACAGAAGTTAGTGGTCAGATTGAAGATCGAAGAGAAGAAAAGCTACAGAGAATGGACAAGTTGACTGCATTAAAAGAATCTAGAGTGAAATCGCAACAAAGTTCAGATACCCGTATCACAAATACCAAAATCACTAGTGTTTCAAGTCAACAATCTGACATCAGAAGGGAAAAACAAGAACTGCATTTGGAGGCTTCAGGTTCATCACTTGAGGCTAGAATGAAGAATTGGGAAGAAAATTCAACAGAAGTTAGTGGTCAGATTGAAGAGCGAAGAGAAGAAAAGCTACAGAGAATGGACCAGTTGACTACACTAAAAGACTCTAGAGTGAAATCGCAACAAAGTTCAGAAACTTCAGATACCCATATCACTAATACCAAAAACACTAGAGTTTCAAGTCAACAATCGGACATCAGAAGGGAAGAACAAGAACTGCATTTTGAGACTTCAGAGGCTAGAATGAAAAACTGGGAAGAAAATTCTACACAAGTTAGTGGTCAAGTTGAAGATCGAAGAGAAGAAAAACTCAAGAGAATGGACCAGTTGACTACGTTAAAAGACTCTAGAGTGAAGTCGCAACAAAGTTCAGAAACTTCAGATACCGGTATCACTAAGACCAAAAACACTAGAGTTTCAAGTCAACAATCTGACATCAGAAAAGAAAAACAAGAATTGCATTTAGATACTTCAAGTTTAGGAGAGAAAGTTACAAAAACTGGTAGGAGAACAACCAAGGCTTCAAGTTTTCACGTTGGCATGCCAAAGGAGTCATCTAGTTCCTACAAAGCTTTGAAATTGATCCCTGAACCAAACTTGCAAGAAACTGAGATTTTGAAACCGACCCACGGCCATTCATCTCAACGTTTCGAAACTGTCGCTGAAGATGCTATTTCTTCAGCTGATCAACAACAGAAATCCTCCAGCCATTTTGTGGGCGAATTTGTTAACAAGGCAAAGCATGAGCTTTCTACTTCACAAGTTCAACAGGAGAAGAAAACCCATGAAGAAGAATTTGTGTATGAAGACGCTGAACAACATGAACTAAAAACTCCAGGTGAAGATGGTTCTGGAAATTCTGATCAAACGGATGGAGGTCGGGGACGGGGACCTTCTGATGAGATGTGGCATGAAACTGGAGCATCTGATAACACTTCTTCAGCTGGAAACGCTGAATCTGTCAAAAAGGGCGGTAGGTCGTTGTGGAATGTTATTGGAGACGTGGTTCGACTGCGGTGGGCGGG
The DNA here is from genome assembly GCA_033807775.1 of Saussurea involucrata. NCBI lineage: Eukaryota > Viridiplantae > Streptophyta > Magnoliopsida > Asterales > Asteraceae > Saussurea > Saussurea involucrata. The sequence goes on from CM066320.1 coordinate 222,775,665, forward strand.
CCCACGTTCTGAAACACATACTTCAAAACCAGGTGGTGGAAAGGATTTATCTAATCAGTCTACTGGTAGTGAAGCGTGGTTTTCTGGTCATGAACAGGAAGAATCGAATGATGATAATGTGAAAATGGGAAGTGCAAAAGGTCGGTCTCAAAGTAAAAAAGAAGTGTCCAAAGATTCACCATTATTATTATTATCATCATCATCGTCAAATGCTAATCATGGATCTTCATCTAAAAACATGTCTCCATCTGTAATTCTCATGAGAAGGTCACCTGTTGTAAAGATAACTTCTGGGACGGATGAACCTGATGCTTCTGGCAGTGGCAATATGGCTGAAATGCCACCGGTTGATGCATCTGGGAGTGGCAAAATGGTAATAGTGGATCGTTCCAAGGATGAAGAAGTAAAACGAAGGAAACTTTCACGGATAGATCAAGTCTCGAAAGATAGATTTTATGAATGGGAAGAGGCTTATACCGTTGAAACCAATCAACGAAAAACTGATGAGCTTTTTATGCAAGAAGCCCTGTTGGAAGCTAAAAAGGCTGCTGATTTCTGGGAGGTCCCTGTTGGGGCTGTTCTTGTGCAGGATGGTAAAATAATCGCTCGTGGATATAACCTGTAAGTTTCTTCAATTTATCATACTTTAAATAAGTGTTTTAGTATTTGCTAATATGATAAAACTTTGTATTTCTTAGGGTAGAAGAGTTACGTGATTCCACTGCCCATGCTGAGATGATTTGTATACGTGAGGCATCAAACAACCTACGATCATGGAGACTTTCGGTACCCCCCCGCCCCCCAACCAAAAAAAAAAGAAAAAACCTTTCAAATGTTCAAGATTCAAGATTTTTGCAAGCTTAAAGCTCACCAATGATTTCTTTGGGGTTTTTTTTTGTTATTCTTTCAGGGTACTACGCTTTACGTTACACTTGAACCATGTGCTATGTGTGCTGGAGCGATACTTCAAGCCCGGATTGACACAGTTGTATGGGGAGCTCCCAATAAGCTACTGGGAGCTGATGGTAGCTGGATTAGGTATGATCTACTTTCCAATTCTTCCCTTAATTACGAGATGAAGAAATTCATTGCTCCCTCTATTATTAAGGGTAAAATTGTAATTTAGTCGATTAAAAAGTGTAATGATTACACATTCCTAAAAGTGTGTGCCTCAGTATAAGTCTACTGGACTTGCAACTTTCGAAATGATCAAGATTTGATGATTTAGAACTTTGACTTGATAAATTTTGCAGACTGTTTCCTGATGGAGATGGAGGAAGTGGGTCGGATAAGCCGGCTGCCCCTGTGCACCCGTTCCACCCAAACATGACGGTGAGAAGAGGGGTATTATCGTCAGAATGTGCAGATGTTATGCAGCAGTTTTTCCAGTTAAGAAGGAAGAAGAAAGAGAAGAAAACTGAAGCTGAACCAGCAACTCCACCACCACCGGCTTCATGTCTTCCCATCACACACCATCACCATTCAAAGTTGTTAAGTAAGATGCATGATGCCTTCAGCATCATGTTCTGTTTATAGATCAGATATTTGTTCCTGATTAGTCTTTCTTTACGTCTTATTAATTGGCATTGTTTTCGTTTGATCTTTATGGTAAAATGGTGTAGATTTCGGATGATTCATAAACCGTATTAATGATCCATTTGATCGAGGGACTTGGCTTCTGTTGATGTAGAGTTTTGTGGTTATTGTTAACTTTGATTTCACATTTTGACTCGAAAAGTACCTCTTTTTGGAGATTAAAGGGAGTAGTTAATGTGGAAAAACCCACCAGTTTTATACGGTAACTGGTCTATTATGCATTTAGAAATTATACTTTCAAACTTTTAGTGTTGTTTAGAGTTGATTACATTGTTAATGTGGTTTGCTGAAACTCTAGTTTTCCATTTCTCGACTTTGTTTATTACATTTTCTTAGGTTTTTTCTTTGGTTTTGGTCTCTCCGTCTGTAATGTTTCAGCCGTTAAAGCGCAACTTTTAGTGTTGTTTAGAGTTGATTACATTGTTAATGTGGTTTGCTGAAACTCTAGTTTTCCATTTCTCGACTTTGTTTATTACATTTTCTTTGGTTTTTCTTTGGTTTTGGTCTCTCCGTCTGTAATGTTTCAGCCGTTAAAGCGCCCCTCATATGAGGGCATTTTAGTCCTTTGGCATTCCTCTCTTTCTAGACAGTTCTTCAACCCAATAAACCAAAAATGCTCAAGAACATTTCGAGTATTCACCAAATTCAAATCCGAAAAACTCCGATTTATGAACATATACAACAAATCTATGTAAATTCACTTGAAAAGTTCCAACTACAGAAAACATGTGTTCTAAATCAAAATAAGATTGTTTCAAAAACTACAAATATAATTGAAATCATGGCGACGGTGGCTGGCGTCAGAGCAGCAGCCGATTGTGGTGGCCGATGGCAGAGCAACAAGAGAGAAGAGAAACAACTCAAGTTTTCAAATCTCATACATTTTCCAATTGCTATATGATTCAAGATTTCTTGAAATGGTATCTAAACTGGCAAAATTCAGACAAAATATACAAAATAAAGAGAATGGTGCATTAAACTTGATCTGTATCGGAGCTCATATTGATTTCCTCCCGAAAGTCGTACTCAACCACAAGGCTCAGATTGTCAACAAGTTTATGATACTTGGAGCATCCTGTACACTGGATAAAAACTTCCATCAATCAGAATAAAATAAAGTTTTCATTTACTTCATTATCAATAAATGAAACTTCATGTTCATTCGATACTAAAATAAACAAAGACCACAGAGTTCAGATTGGCCATGTAGAAAATATATAAAAAAACATAAGCAGATAAGCTTATAGCAGAATCCACAAGTTAAGATCAAACAGACATAATGCTAAAGGAAGTTAACATCCAATTTCGTATAGCAAAGATAGAAAGAAAATACCTGTACAAAAACTGTCCCTTTTTCATAAGCTAATCTGTTTATGAGCTTTTGTGATCTTTCGCCACAAGCATTGCACGTAAAATGCACTAACAAGCTTCTCCTTGGGAGTTTGAGGTCAATAGTTGCCCCCTGCAGATTTGAATGGTCAAAGAAACATCGGCTTTAGTGAAGAAGTATCATTACACATCTTTGCAGTCGAAAATGGTATATTTTACGGGTTTTTTTCCCTTCATGTTTGGATGTTATTTTCTCCGTTTATTTTCAGAAAATGAATCTTTCTTGTGTTTGATTTCCCTAATGACACGAAAGTTGAAGATATGAACTTACATAAAACATGGTTTACATTCGTAACAATTATGAGGTAATAATCTATAACATAATTGAAGGAAATCAAACCAGAGTAGAATTCCAAATAAATCACAAACGATTTCTGTGATTGGCAATGGAAGTTGAAACTTATAAATTTGTATCTAATTACATGGAATTAAAGTTTTCAGACAACTGGTTAAATGACCAAACAATACTTTGCATCATTATTCTTTTGATTCTTCAATCGACATTATAAACGTATGCATTCAGCCATCTTGAAATTATTCCCCCACCCCACATAATATGGGGCATGAAATCAAACGGTGTTCAATTAGAATATAGTAAAGTAGCAAATTATATGAACTTTACTTGATTAGAAACTCAAATACCCACTATAAGTCATAAAAATTCCAACCTACTTTCAATTTAGTAGTAATTATTAAGCAAAATTAACAGCAAGTGCTCACTATTTGCAAAATTTTACACTACCTCTGTTCCAGTCTCACACTCTCACCTTCCAAAATTAGAGACCCAATTCATCATTAATTTTCACCGGAAGTGGAATAGTTGCAGAAGCGAGGGCGTAAATTTCATTGTGAATGATCATACGAACAACAGTTAAAAGACATACTTACAGGAGTTGGTTCATTAGAGGATCCTTCGGGTTCCTGATACGCTTCCAAATTATCTTCAACCAAGCAAGAAATCACAACAGGGAACATCTGTTTTGATGCCTTCCTTTTTGTATGAGAAATCCCCAATCTGCAAATCAAATCAACATGTAATCAGTAATCAAACCCATGAAAATAGAGAAACCTAGGAATCAAATAGAAACAAAAGATAGGATTCAAAGACATACCTGGGGAATTTGAGGGTTAAGTTGGGTGGAGTGAAATTAGGGCATGGAAGAAGGGTGGGTCTATGAGCTTGAAGCGGTGTATGCAGGGAAGACAGAGAAAAGATGGAAGCAGCTATGGTGGCCATGACAGACAACGTTCGAGAGTTCTGAGAATGTGTAACACCGAATTTCTGCACTGATGTTGAAGGGTATCACTGTATTATGATCAAGTGCCTGTGAGAAATTATTAAAAGTGATTCTTTTAATCGTAAAATTTAGGGTTTACCGCAAGGGGTGTTTGGGAGCGCTTTTTTTAGTCCAAAAGTGCTTATTGACTTATTGCTTTCGGAAAAGGGGTTTTTAAAAAAGTGTTTGAATTAGCTTTTGAGATAGGAAAGTGTAAAATGACCAATAAGTCAATAAGTCAATAAGTCAGTAAAGTGTTACTTCTTGAAAATGACTTTTTCAAGACAAACCAAAAAGCTGTTTTAAAAGTGCTTTTGCATTTGCCAAACAAGCTTTTTAACTTATTAACTTTTTGAAAAGCCAATAAGTCAATAAGCAGATTTAAAACACACTCCCAAACACCCTCCAAATAGACTTGTTGAATCAATTTTAGTTCCAGAACAACGTTCGTGACTAGGATAACCAGGTATTTGTAAATATCAGATTAGGCCATCCACATCGCATAGATAAAAGCCCTCAAGCCCTCAACGCCACATCAGCGCTACATCAGCTAAGCCCTCAAGCCCTAAACACCCCCAACGCATAACTAAAAGCCCTCAAGCCCTCAATGCCACATCAGCGCCACATCATTTTTTTTAATTCTTTTATTTATACATTTAATTATTTAACAAAATAAAAATATTTATATATTTTTGAATAAATAAAAATAAGATAAATAATAAAAATAAAAATTCATATCATTCATTAAAAAATTAAAAATTACAAAATAAATTTAAAAATTACAAAATAAATTTAAAAAACTACTCGTCGTCATTGTTGGGAACTTGGATACGCCAAATATGTTCGACCAAATCCGACCGAAGGTTATTATGAGTGACCCGGTTTTGGACTTCTCGAACATTTGCCGCGCGTTGTTCCTCACTGATTTGTGTTTCGTTATCATCCGTGAAAAGGCCGTGGTCATCGCCACCACAAATAGCATGGTATTCGTCTTCGAGTATCATATTGTGTAATATGACACAAGCGTACATAATGTTTCTCAATCTTGTCGGATCCCATCCGCGTGCCGGGTTATGAAGTATATGCCAACGTTGTTTAAGCACGCCAAAAGCTCGTTCAACATCTTTACGTGCCGATTCTTGCGCGGACTTGAATTTTTGTCGTTTAGGGTCCCATGGGCACGTAAATGATTTTACGAAAGTAGCCCATTCCGGATATATCCCATCCGCTAGATAATATCCGTGCTCGTAGGTGGCTCTATTCACCTCAAAAGGGCAGTCGGGTGCTTTTCCATCATATACATCGTTGAAGATGGGCGACTGATTGAGAACATTGATGTCGTTGTTGGAACCGGCAACACCAAAGTATGCGTGCCAGATCCATAGATCTTGAGAGGCCACTGCTTCTAGCATGATTGTCGGGTGCTCATGATCACCTCTCATGAATTGACCTCGCCATGCATTCGGACAATTTGCCCACGCCCAATGAGTACAGTCTATGCTGCCGAGCATGCCGGGAAATCCGTGTTTAGCTTCATGTGCGGCGTACAACTTATGAATATCAATAAAAGTAGGCTTGCGTAAATATTTTTGACCATACAGTTCAATAATACCTGTGCAGAATTTGTACAGACAATTTCGTGACGTTGTCTCTCCCATACGGATGTACTCGTCAAGTGCGTCAGCAGTTACTCCATACGCCAATTGCCGAATAGCGGAAATACACTTTTGTATCGGAGAAAAACCTTGTTTGCGTCTGCCGTCCACCCGAAGTGTAAAATACGGTTACTCTCCTGCTAAATCTTCAACTATTCGTTCGAATAGTTGCCTGCTCATCCTGAACCGCCGCCTAAACATATCCGGTGTATAAACCGGGTTGTTGCCAAAGTAGTCCCGCATAAGCCGCTCGTTTGCAGCTACTCGACCTCTTTCTATGTTCGCGGCCCTCTCTGTTGTTGACGACGAGGCGGTGCTACCATAAATCCATTGTGCAGTATGTCGAAAAACTTCTCTTTGTAGATTCAACAACTCGTCGGTGTCTACGGATGATGATGATGCGGTCGGTGAACCGGGTTGTGGCAAATCCATATTGTTTAAAATATAGAGAATGGAAGAGAATGAGAGAGTTTGAGAGATTGTTGGTGTGAAAAAATAAGAGGTTGAGGGTTAATATATATAGTGGGATTAAATTGAATTTTTTTTTTATAAAAGTAGCCGTTTGGGAGAATTTATTTTGAAGATTTAAAAAAAAAAGAAAAAGAAATAGCCGTTGGAGATGCTCGGGTTCATCGGGTTTGAAAGCCCGACCTCCGAGCCCCAAGCCCGAGCCACCCCCACCGCTACCCGATGGAGCCCGCAGCGAGCCCGTGGCCGAGCCCGCGGGCGCTGCGGAAAAAGTTCCAAATAATTCTCACATCATAATATAACGTTTGAAATATATATAAATGACTTGTGGGTATACATTGTGGGAAGCACTTTGTAAAATTGGATCATAGCGATAATCTTGTTGATAAATGACGAAAAATTGAAGTATATGATTTAAAACAAAAAAGTTTGCAACTTCATTAATAATACTAATTGGATTATAACTATGAATAAATAAATTTATATAATGCGTATTATCAAAATTTTGCAAAATAATGCAACCATTATCAAATACAATAACACGAAGCATGATCAGAAAATACCTTCTTTGATTAAATGATCAATGGTACAATTGTCTTTTCGACAATCTTTGCATACATCTGGAGATATGAATATTTGAAAGTCTAAAGACTTAGAACATCTAGAGGTTGAGAATTTGAGGGAAGGGGATTTCTTAGACATATCATTCTAAGAATTTATGATAGAGAGAATTTTGTAAAAAGGCAAGGAAAAAACTATTTGTTTTCTTTGTTTCTTTGGTCTTCTTATATAGACGTTTGAGAAGCTTGGGATAACCGGCATGTGCCTTCTATGTCTTCATTATTGAGTAGATTTTACTGGCAACTGCCTGTCTTTCTATTATTGCAACTCATTGATTATGGTCGACAAAGCTTTTTGGAATCTTTTGAATTATTTGGCCGACAAAGCTTTTGGTATCGTTGAAAATAAGCTCCATCTTTTTGACTTCTTTGTCATGGTTTTTGTAGTCTTCTTTCTTGTCATAGCTTTCTTAACTTTCTTGCTATTCCTTTTGGCACCTTTCTTCATACCTGTAAATGTTAGTGATGATTTATATTTGATAAACTTTTTGATAAGTATAAGTCGAAAATACGAAGAAGTGTATTTTCTACATATGAATAATAACACTTTTGAATAATCAAAGAAATTGTCTACAAAGACAATTCACCAAACTCACACAATTCAAACATCAATCATAAAGATTTATGTCAGAATACGGGTCTAGAGAATCTTGAAATAGTTCTGTTTCTTGAGACCTGTTTGAGCTACTTGGAGAACCTTGTTTAATGTCTTTGATATATCCTTTGATTTCTTCTTTGGAGTGAGTAGCGAAAAACTGCTTTATTACATCATCTTCATCTTCTTCTTCTTTTGCTTCTTGAATAACCTTGAGGGTTGATTCTTCATAGTTTGCAAAATAAAATTCTGAAACTCCTTGAATTGTCATCTTCTGAATTTGATTGGAAGGAAGGTTGTCCCACCATTTGACTCTAACCACTCTTTGTAGAAGACTTGGATTTATACCAATTTTATTTCAGGTTTAAATTTACCCTGATTTTTAGGGTGTTACATTTTCTCTAAGCAAATAGATGCTTAAATTGTAACGCCCCAAATTCCGGGCTAATTTGAACCTCAAATTTCCACAAGTTATGATAATATAAACTTCAAACTTACATAAATAGCAAGTGAATTAATCATCAAGAGTACATTTACAGATACAGGATTCTACAAATAACCTATTAATCTAATTATGTCACTATAATCAGATTAACTAAGTTATCTAAGCAATCCCTCAAAATCTCTTTCTGTTAATTGACTTCCTTGCTATTCCAAAACGCTCGTCCCACAACCCTTTATTTTCCCGAGCCGGTACCTGGTAAGAAAACATCATTTGAAACGATTAGGCCAACGCCTAGTGAGAACATTCGTTTCCACAATAATATTTGCAAAATCAATGTAAACAAGTTATATCAAACCTGATTACCCTTTTTCTTACCATACGTGTAACTCTATACCGTTAACACGATTTTCATCCAATCCCATGAATATGACTGACACACATTCCATCATCATATCATGTCTTAGAGCCACACTAGAAATCGCAATATACACATGCCCATTTCCATTCATATCCTATTCCAGAGCCACACTACGAATCTTTCTCAGATTCTAGATTAATGCTCCCACCTAAGAAATCGCAATATACACATGCCCATTTCTTAGGAAAGGAAGTAGAGATTACAATTACATATGTCAATCCCTCTTCTTCCTTAGAAACCGGGAATTACGTTTATTCCAGGGTTTCTCACACACATCAGAATAATGACTAAACTTCATCTATTCCACGTGTACATAACCATTAGTGCCACACACATCAGAATAATGACTAAACTTCATCTATTCCACGTGTACATAACCATTAGTGCCACACACATCAGAATAATGACTAAACTTCATCTATTCCACGTGTACATAACCATTAGTGCCTATGGATCCATTACACTTACTACACCTCTGCCTAGTATTAAACCAACACAGTCTATAGGCCTAACATACTACCATTTAATTGTACGTATGTTCAAGCTACACAAATTATGTTTCAATTCCTACATCATACCTTTCCATGATTAACAGAACCTGCAATTCTCTAATTTCTCAAAAGTGTCCGGACAACTGAGGTTTCCGGATACCCCTAAACTGTCCGGACAACACATCTTTCCGGTTAATTCCTACTTTTCGGATAACTACAACTCACCGGGTAACCAAACATTCCGGATACCACTACTTTCCGGGTAACTCATCAAATCCGGACAATCATTCGAAAACTAGAACAATCTAGATACTATAATCATCCGAGAACTTATAAGAAAACAATACTTACCGGATACTTTGCTGCGTCCGGAAACATTCAACACAGAGGTTTCTGGATACTGCATTTCGTCCGGAAACCTCAACCTGCAGCTTAATAATTCGATTTAAACCTATGTCTGTTCGATTCAGTTCATTCCAGACCATTCCATACAGTCCACAAACTGTTTATACAGCTATTACAAGGTTTAATTTAACATATAAACACTGATTTCAACAAACAACAAATGAACTCACCTTTTTGACGAAAAACCCACTTTAATCACAATCTGTTGCTCCAATCTGTTGTAAACGATTTTAAAAACCTATTCAAAACAGAGATTCGTTTATAACCCAACATCTATAACAATTATATCTGAAAACATGATCAATTTCCTTACCAATTGATGATCAAAGCTTACTTTCTTCCTTTCTCTCTTTTCTCTCTATTTCTTTCTCTGTGTGTGTTTTCTTTTGCCGACTCCAACCAAGACCAGAATGAGATATTATCTCATTTCAGCTACTTTATCCATGCACACTTTCCAAAAGTGACCAAACCCACCTTCTAGTTTTAATATTTCCAAAATAGCACCAAACTCTAATCACTTGCATTTTAACCCTATTGAATTATAAAATTACAACATAATTCAAGGTTTCAACCAAAATACAAATAGATCCCAATTCTCATTAAAATAACATTATTGAAAATTTGGGATGTTACAATACTCCCCAACTTGAAAATGATTTCGTCCCCGAAATCAAGATCAAGTAAACAAACGAGGATACTTATCCTTCATACTTTCTTCCGACTCTAAAGTCACATTGGCCCCTCGATGGTGTTTCCACTGTAATTTCAACATAACTACTTCCTTACCACTACGCAACTTTCTAACCGATCTTTCCAAAATTGCCTCCGGTTCTTCCACACAACGACTTTTCTCATCCACTCTTACATCAGTAAATGGAATCACATCTTCCTCTTCGGCTAGACATTTCCGAAGATAACATACGTGGAAGGTATTGTGGATTCCTTCCAATTCAGGTGGAAGATCCAGCTGATAAGCTTGCAATCCGACCCTCTTAGTGATAGTGAAAGGTCCTAGAAAACGAGGACTCAACTTCCCACGTTTTCCAAACCGTATCACACCTTTCCATGGGGATACTTTAAGCATCACATGCTCCCCAACTTGGAATTCCTTTGGTCTTCTTTTCGGATCAGCATAACTCTTTTGTCGATCCTGAGCTGCTTTCATATGCTGCCGAATTTCTTTCACCTTGTCGGCTGTTTGTTGTACCAGTTTCGGACCAGCAAACTGTTTCTCTCCGACTTCTAACCAACACACCGGCGTTCTACATTTCCGGCCATACAAGGCTTCGAAAGGTGCTCTTCCAATACTCGAATGGTAACTATTGTTATACGCAAATTCTACTAACGGTAGATGCGTATCCCAATTACCTCCAAAATCCAATGCACATGATCTGAGCATATCTTCCAAAGTTTGAATAGTCCTTTCACTCTGTCCGTCAGTCTGTGGATGATAAGCAATGCTCAGATTTACCTTTGTACCTAATTCTTCTTGTAGTGACTGCCAAAATCTTGAGGTAAACCGACTATCACGATCCGACACTATAGACACCGGTATACCATGTCATGACACCACTTCATCAATATACAGCTTCGCCAATTTATCAATTGGGGATGCCTCTTTCATAGCCAGAAAATGAGCACTCTTAGTCAAACGATCCACAATCACCCAAATAGTGTCGTTACCTTTCTGAGTCCTTGGTAACTTTGTCACGAAATCCATGGTGATCTTCTCCCACTTCCATTCCTGAATCTCCAAAGATTGGAAACTTCCGTAAGGTTTCTGATGTTCAGCTTTCACTAAAGAACATGTTATACACTTTTCCACTATTCGTGCCACATCTACTTTCATAGCTGGCCACCAATAGTGTAACTTCAAATCTCTATACATCTTAGTACTCCCAGGATGTATAGAATACTTAGATCTATGGGCGTCTTCCAGAATCAACTCTCGATTACCTCCAATCTTTGGTACCCAAACACGGCCTTGGAACAACTTAATTCCATGGCTATCTTCAGTCAGTTGAAGATGTTGTTTGCTCATCACTTCTTCTTTCAGATTTTCTTCCCGTAAGGCTTCCGCTTGTGCCTCATTTATCTTTTCCATCAAACTTGACGTCACGTCAATTCTAGCGTTAGTCGATTTCAAACATCCACTATACTCTTTTCTACTTAAAGCGCCGGCTACTACATTTGCTTTACCAGGATAGTAATGCAATTCACAATCGTAATCCTTAAGTAACTCTAACCAGCGTCGTTGTCTCATGTTCAACTCTTTCTGATCAAAGACATGTTTCAAGCTCTTGTGATCAGTATAAAGAGTACACTTCGTCCCATACAAATAGTGCCTCCGCAACTTCAAAGCAAAAACAACCGCTGCTAACTCTAAATGGTGCGTTGGATAGTTCTTCTCATGCTCCTTAAGTTGTCTTGACGCATAAGCAATTACCTTGCCTCGTTGCATCAATACACATCCCAGGCCCATCTTGGAAGCATCACTGTAAACAACAAAATCTTCTGTTCCTTCTGGTAAGGCAAGAATAGGGGCTTCACACAACTTTTGACGTAAAGTTCTGAAAGCCGATTCTTGTTTCTCCGTCCAAACAAACTTCACGTTCTTTCTAGTCAATAAAGTCAAAGCAGAAGCAATCTTTGAGAAGTCTTTAATAAATCTCCGATAATAACCCGCAAGACCTAAGAAACTTCTTATTTCAGACGCACTTCTTGGTGTCTCCCAATTCATCATAGCTTCTATCTTTGCTGGGTCTACCTGAACTCCTTCTGAAGTGATCACATGCCCTAGAAATTGTACTTCTTTTAACCAAAATTCACATTTTGAGAACTTCGCGTACAACTTCTCTCTTCTCAATACTTCTAAAACTTCACGTAGATGATGTTCGTGATCTTCTTCAGTCTTTGAATAGACTAGTATGTCATCAATGAAAACAATGACAAACTTGTCTAAAAATGGTCGACATACTCTATTCATCAGATCCATGAATATTGCTGGAGCATTTGTCAAACCAAATGGCATTACAAGAAATTCATAATGCCCATACCTTGTTCTAAAAGCCGTCTTAGGAATATCTTCATTTCTTACCCGAACCTGATGATATCTAGATCTTAAATCAATCTTAGAAAAACATCCCGCACCTTGGAGTTGATCGAACAGGTCATCAATCCTTGGAAGCGGATACTTGTTCTTAATAGTCACCTTATTCAGCCCACGATAATCAATGCACATCCTCATCGTGCCATCTTTCTTCTTAACAAACAAAACCGGAGCTCCCCAAGGCGAAGAACTCGGTCTAACGAAACCTTTATCCAACAACTCTTGAAGTTCAGTCATCATCTCTTTCATTTCTGCCGGCGCTAGACGATATGGAGCTCGCGCAATTGGTGCCGATCCAGGGACAAGGTCAATATGAAATTCTACCTGCCGTTCAGCTGGTAGACCAGGAAGATCATCGGGAAATACGTCTAGAAAATCACGTACCACTCTGATATCTTCCGCTCGCTTCTTTTCTGACTTTACATCTAAAACATAAGCTAGATAGGATGAACATCCTTTCATTAAACATTTACGCGCTTTTGTAACAGAAATTAACGGAACTTCCCCTTTTCGCTTTTCCCCAAAGATGAGTACATCATCCCTATCAGCCATTGGAATCCGGATTAATTTCTTTGCACAAAGTATCTCTGCCTGGTTGACTGTCAGCCAGTCCATACCCACAATCACATAAAATCCCCCAATTTCCATCAACAACAAGTCGATCGGAAATTTTGTCTCTTCTATCGAAATAAAACAACTATCAAGTCTTTCACGAACCAAGACATGACCCCCATTGGCTACCTCAACTACTAAGGCATCTTCCAAAGTAGTAACAGGCATAGCTAACTTGTGAAAGAACGACTTGGACACAAATGACAAATTTGCACCACAGTCAAATAAAATGCGCGCTGGACAAGAATTAACAAGGAATGTACCCGAAACAACGTCTTTTGATTCCTTAGCTTCGTCAGCTGTCATGTGAAAGGCCCAGCCCGTTGACTTTGGAACATTTGGTTTCATACTTTGATCCCCGCCCTTTTTCAACTTTGGACAATCCCGACGAAAATGACCCAGTTGTTTACATTCATGACACGTTAGTCCTTATACGGGACAATTGCTCATAATATGTCCACCTTTCCCACACTTGAAACATTCCAAGGCTGTCACCCGACACGACCCAAAATGTTTACTCTTGCACTTTGAACACCAATTTGGTTCACGACGCGAATCATAACGAACACCTTTACCAGCTGCCTTAGGTCTCTGAAAAGACTCTGATCGGCCCTCCCATTTTCGTTTCTCCCCAAGTTGGGTCTTTTCTTCTTTATCCTTGGCGTAGACTTCTTCCATCACCTTAGCTTCTTCAATAGTTTCCCTCAGTGTGGAAGCTTTAGCATTTCTTACCCGGGACATCATGCCCGCTGGCAAACCCTTCAAGTAAGCTTTAATCTTTTCTTTTTCATTAGGAGCCACATGCCCCACCAAATTCAGCTTCTCCAAAAACGTTTCAGTATACTTTCTCACAGACATGTTACCCTTTTTGAGAGTCCGAAACTCTTCTTCGATTCTATCCATCTCGTTCTCATTACAGTACTCCTCCGAAACCTTCTTCTTGAATGACTCCCAAGTCATAGCAGTCAATACTGAAGCCGATATTGAAGCTGTCACTATGTTCCACCATGTCAGTGCATTACCTTTTAACATGTGAGATGCAAATCTAACCTTTGACTTTTCATCACATTCACAAGCTCTGAAAGCTTGTTCCATTTCCCTAATCCAGTTCATACAGGTTACTGGATTATCTGTTCCTTTAAATTTTGGCGGCTTACAACTTAGAAACGTCTTGTACGAGCAAACTCTTTCCACTCTCCTTTCCGTTTCTGTTACTGGAGTATGAAGTGGATTAATTACCCCAGTATCAGTTCCTGTTCGCTGCAACTCTGAACTTCGATCATTCAATGCTTTCATAAACATTTTGGTTTGTTGAGCCATTGCATTTGTCATCATTCTTGTCATGTTTTCCATCATTCGAGATTCCATATTTGACCCCGACGTTTCTTGGTCAGCTGTACTAGTACCCACTCTATGTACTTGACTTTGCGCTCCTCCAAGAGAAAGAAACCCCGGCGGAGTCTCATGAATTTCGCCTAATCCAGTTTGCCTTTCTCCTGTCCCATCAATCATGGACCTATCCATCGCAGAAATAGGAGATAATGGCGGCGTATTCACCATCGTTCTGATATACACAAGAGGATAACCATAAGAAAGGTTATACACATACGAACATACGAAACGTACTATACTGATCATTAGTCAGTGTAACAATTTAGAAACAAGTATGCTTAGGTAACGATATATTCATAATAACAGTAGCTAATTGAAATTGTGAACATATCATACAGGAGAATCCTCGTCTCATTATTACAGTACTAATTTCACGTATTTCCGTCGACTCTAAGACCATCCCGTCTTAGTATTTCTACCCATTTCTCACGAATCATAACTTAATTCATCACAGCTTAAGTCTAAGTATCTCATCAGCATACTTAGTTCACTTAAACTATAGCTCTGATACCATATTGTAACGCCCCAAATTCCGGGCTAATTTGAACCTCAAATTTCCACAAGTTATGATAATATAAACTTCAAACTTACATAAATAGCAAGTGAATTAATCATCAAGAGTACATTTACAGATACAGGATTCTACAAATAACCTATTAATCTAATTATGTCACTATAATCAGATTAACTAAGTTATCTAAGAAATCCCTCAAAATCTCTTTCTGTTAATTGACTTCCTTGCTATTCCAAAACGCTCGTCCCACAACCCTTTATTTTCCCGAGTCGGTACCTTGTAAGAAAACATCATTTGAAACGATTAGGCCAACGCCTAGTGAGAACATTCGTTTCCACAATAATATTTGCAAAATCAATGTAAACAAGTTATATCAAACCTGATTACCCTTTTTCTTACCATACGTGTAACTCTATACCGTTAACACGATTTTCATCCAATCCCATGAATATGACTGACACACATTCCATCATCATATCATGTCTTAGAGCCACACTAGAAATCGCAATATACACATGCCCATTTCCATTCATATCCTATTCCAGAGCCACACTACGAATCTTTCTCAGATTCTAGATTAATGCTCCCACCTAAGAAATCGCAATATACACATGCCCATTTCTTAGGAAAGGAAGTAGAGATTACAATTACATATGTCAATCCCTCTTCTTCCTTAGAAACCGGGAATTACGTTTATTCCAGGGTTTCTCACACACATCAGAATAATGACTAAACTTCATCTATTCCACGTGTACATAACCATTAGTGCCACACACATCAGAATAATGACTAAACTTCATCTATTCCACGTGTACATAACCATTAGTGCCACACACATCAGAATAATGACTAAACTTCATCTATTCCACGTGTACATAACCATTAGTGCATATGGATCCATTACACTTACTACACCTCTGCCTAGTATTAAACCAACACAGTCTATAGGCCTAACATACTACCATTCAATTGTACGTATGTTCAAGCTACACAAATTATGTTTCAATTCCTACATCATACCTTTCCATGATTAACAGAACCTGCAATTCTCTAATTTCTCAAAAGTGTCCGGACAACAGAGGTTTCCGGATACCCCTAAACTGTCCGGACAACACATCTTTCCGGTTAATTCCTACTTTCCGGATAACTACAACTCACCGGGTAACCAAACATTCCGGATACCACTACTTTCCGGGTAACTCATCAAATCCGGACAATCATTCGAAAACTAGAACAATCCGGATACTATAATCATCCGGGAACTTATAAGAAAACAATACTTACCGGATACTTTGCTGCGTCCGGAAACACTCAACACAGAGGTTTCTGGATACTGCATTTCGTCCGGAAACCTCAACCTGCAGCTTAATAATTCGATTTAAACCTATGTCTGTTCGATTCAGTTCATTCCAGACCATTCCATACAGTCCACAAACTGTTTATACAGCTATTACAAGGTTTAATTTAACATATAAACACTGATTTCAACAAACAACAAATGAACTCACCTTTTTGACGAAAAACCCACTTTAATCACAATCTGTTGCTCCAATCTGTTGTAAACGATTTTAAAAACCTATTCAAAACAGAGATTCGTTTATAACCCAACATCTATAACAATTATATCTGAAAACATGATCAATTTCCTTACCAATTGATGATCAAAGCTTACTTTCTTCCTTTCTCTCTTTTCTCTCTATTTCTTTCTCTGTGTGTGTTTTCTTTTGCCGACTCCAACCAAGACCAGAATGAGATATTATCTCATTTCAGCTACTTTATCCATACACACTTTCCAAAAGTGACCAAACCCACCTTCTAGTTTTAGTATTTCCAAAATAGCACCAAACTCTAATCACTTGCATTTTAACCCTATTGAATTATAAAATTACAACATAATTCAAGGTTTAAACCAAAATACAAATAGATCCCAATTCTCATTAAAATAACATTATTGAAAATTTAGGATGTTACATAAACAAGTTTAAGAAGTTGTCCGGACGATATCTGATAATATCCAGAAATCAAGAAATCTGGTTACTATTCACACGGAAAGCACTATTCATCCCGGAAAGCACTATTCATTCCGGAAAACACTATTCACACCTAAATCACTATCCATACCGAAAACACTATTCATACCGGAAAACACTATTCATACAAGAATCACTATTCATACCGGAAAACACTATTCATTCCGAAATCACTATTCATACCGGAAAACACTATTCATATCGGATCCTAAATTGAAACCGGATCCTAAACCGGATCCTAAACCGGATCTCATCAATTCCGGATCCAATACCGGATCTTACCAATTCCGGATCCCATTCCGGATCTTCGATACGGGACTTCAATCAGTACGTCGATTCTGCTATAAAAACTCATCTAAGTTCAGTTTCTTGGTCGATTTCATTACAAAACACTCTTACCACATCATTTAGACAGTTTGCTACCAATTATCTCATTCAACTTCAAATAAAAGCATTTAGAAAGAGATGAACTCACCTGATAAAGCTTCGACCTCTTCTGCAATTCCCAAAATTTTATCTGATTAATCCAACAAAACAGTACCAAGTTGGGAAATCAAGTTAATTTGTGAACACTGTCTCCTAAAAGAAATTGATTTGCAGAAATCCTTTGAGTTTCTTACCAGTTTGAACTCAATTTCTTCTTTTTTCTTCTTTCTTCTTCTTCCTATTCTCGACCGACTTCAATCCAAGAGCATTTGAGATATTTTCTCAAATCAGCCGACTCACCCCTTTTATACCCACACAACTTTCCTCAAACTACCAAACTAACCTCCAAGTTTCAACTTTCATAATTAACTTAAATTTTGGGTTAATTACCATTTCTACCCTTTCGACATTCCGTTTAAAATAATACCTTCCCAATAGTTTATTTTAAACATTCTTCCAAATAATACACAATATTTAAGGAAGTTTCGGGGTGTTACAATCGACTCGAAAGGCCACCACTTTCGTTGGCTCTCTTCTTTCCTTCTGACTCAGAGCGTCGGCCACGACGTTCGCTTTACCCGGATGGTAAAGCATCTCACAATCATAGTCACTTAACAACTCCACCCAACGACGCTGTCTCATATTCAGCTCTTTCTGATCAAACAAGTGCTTAAGGCTTTTATGGTCAGAATAGATCTGACACTTAACTCCATAAAGATAATGTCTTCATATTTTTATTGCGAAAACCATTGCCGCTAACTCCATGTCGTGCGTAGGGTAATTTTTCTCGTGCTCCTTCAACTGCCGGGATGCATAGGCGATCACCTTTCCGCCTTGCATCAATACACACCCTAGCCCCAGCTTGGACGCATCACTGTAGATTACAAATCCCTCGGTCCCATTAGGCAAAGATAAAACCGGGGCACTACTCAACTTGTCTTTCAATTTACTGAACGCTTCTTCTTGAACCTCCGTCCATTCGAACTTAACACTCTTCTTGGTCAAAGCAGTCAACGGCGTACCTATCCGAGTGAAGTCCTGAATGAACTTCCGATAGTAGCCCGCTAAACCAAGAAAGCTTCTCACCTCAGATGGTGATCTCGTGGATTCCCATCCCCTAATGGCCTCTACTTTGGCCGGGTCCACCTTGATACCTTCTCTTGACACCACGTGTCCTAAGAATTGGACTTCCCTAAGCCAGAACTCGAACTTAGAGAACTTTGCAAACAACTTCTCTCGCCGCAACAATTCTAACACTAAGTGAAGATGCTCTTCGTGCTCACTCCGAGATCGGGAATAGATGAGTATGTCGTCGATGAACACAATCACACACCTGTCTAACATCACACTACACACTCGATTCATTAAATCCAAGAATACCGCTGGAGCATTAGTCAACACAAAGGGCATGACCAGAAACTCGTAATGCCCGTACCTCGTGCGAAAAGCCGTCTTCGGCACATCTTCTTCCCTTACCTTCAACTGGTGATAACCGGATCTCAAATCTATCTTCGAGAAGAAACTTGCCCCTTGCAACTGATCAAACAGATCGTCGATCCTCTGAAGCAGGTACTTATTTTTGACCGTCACCTTGTTAAGTTTGCGATAATCAATGCACATTCGCATCGATCCATCTTTCTTCTTGACGAAAAGTACCGGCGCTCCCCAGGGTGATGAACTAGGGCGTATGAATCCCTTATCCAACAACTCCTGCAACTGTGTCATCATTTCCTTCATCTCTGCCGGTGCC
Organism: Saussurea involucrata; assembly: GCA_033807775.1. Classification (NCBI taxonomy): domain Eukaryota; kingdom Viridiplantae; phylum Streptophyta; class Magnoliopsida; order Asterales; family Asteraceae; genus Saussurea; species Saussurea involucrata. The sequence goes on from CM066320.1 coordinate 222,794,857, forward strand.
AACCGATATGGTGCACGCGCTATCGGTGCCGCACCAGGCATCAATTCGATTCTAAACTCGACCTGACGATCCGGGGGTAAACCCGTCAGGTCATCCGGAAATACCTCCGGGAACTCACTCACCACAGGAACATCTTCTATTCCCTTCTTCTCTTTCTTAGCGTCTAACACATACGCTAGAAAGCCCTGACACCCCTTCTCCAAACAATGCCTCGCCTTCATCACCGAGATAAGGCAGGACTTACGCTCACGCCTATCCCCATAGATTACTACCTCAGACTTATCTGGCAACGCGATATGAATCATCTTCTTATTGCACACAATACTAGCACTATTACTAGCCAACCAATCCATCCCTACCACAATATCAAACTCTCCCATACCCATTGGATATAAACGTAAGAGAAAAGTGTGACCCTCTACTTCGATACTACACCCTTCATACACTTCCCCCACCAAGACACGACTATCGTCTGTAATCTCTACTTCGAAACCACACTCTAACCGCTTAGGTATCACATGCAGACACCAAGCAAAGACCGGCGATACAAACGAACGGTTTGCACCCGAATCCAACAACACTTTAGAAAGTTTCAAATTAACAAGAAATGTACCTGTTACCACGTCAGGCACATCAACTGCCTCCTCCGCCGACATGTGAAAAGCTCTAGCTCTCCCTCGGGCTGGTTCCGCTTTCTTTTCCCCACCTCTTCCTCCTTGACCTCCACCAGACCCACCCGAAGATCCCTTTCTCAACTGCGAGCAATCAAGTTTGATATGATCTGGAGAGCCACACAAATAACACGCTCTCGGGTTAGAACACTCTCGCGCCAGGTGCCCCAGTTTCCCACACATATAACAGCCATCAGGTTCAAAGAAACACTCCCCACGGTGCACCTTGTTACACTTCCCACATGGTCTATCACTAAACCTCAGTCCCACCCGCAGCTCGGGTTTAGAGACCTTAGATATCTTCACGTCCCGAACGGGTCCATCCCACTTTCTCTTATCCACACTCCTTTCCGACATCTGCCGATTCTTTTCTTTCTCAGTTAGCTCTGCCACGTCGACCGCCGCCTGAAATGTTGTGGGGCCACGATTCTGCACTAGCTCCCTTATACTGCTCTTCAGCCCCAAACATACCTTTCAATGCGTCTTTCCTCAGTAGGCACATATACCTCAGCAAATCGTGCCTTCTCAATGAACTTAGAGGTGTATTCTTGCACGGTCATCGATCCCTACTCAAGACCCATAAACTCTTCTTCCAACTTCTTTATTGCTGCCAACAGGCAAAACTGTGCCTTAAACCTTCTAGTGAACGTTTCCCATGATGTTGTCTTCGCCACTTCCGAACCTTACCGCCTGTCTCAACATCCCACCAAAAGATTGCGTCTGCCTTCAACATTGACATAGCAAACAACACTTTATCTCCTTCAACACACTTGCTTGTGTCGAACGCCAGCTCCATCTCACGAACCCATCTCATCGCCAGTACCGGATTACGTTCTCCACTGAAAGATGGAGGCTTGCAGGACACGAAGGTTTTGAAGGTACACCCTTTTATTAACTTTGACTCTCCTGCCACAAACGGGGTCACTTGGGAGTGATCTCCCATTTCAGTTGTAGGTAGTCTAGATGTTTCCATCTCAGTCGCATGAACACTATTAGTCTGCCCCTCCGATGTCGACCCAGTTCGATGCTTCAACAATGCTTGCAAAGTTTCTTGCAGTTTTCCCATCTCAGCGGTGAATTTCTCTTCAGTTACAAAAGCCTAGTTATGGTTCGGGCTCTTTCACTGACTCCCCTTCCTCGAAGCGGTGCTCTCGGTTTAGGTTGGATCACGCACCTCTGGTGCTCCTTTACTCTTAGCCCGACGGACGGTCGGCGCTTTTTTCCCACCTCGCGTCACCACACCAGTTCCTACTGCCTGGGTGGCCGCTCGTCGGGGTGCCCTTCCCCGACCCCTTCCACGACCTCCGCCCCTTCCGCGGGTAGCCGTCTGCCTCGGAGGATTCACTGGTCCATCCTCCAGAATCTCCTCCACACGGATTTCCCCCGCAACTGGCCCAGTGCCCATAACTGGCACAGATCTACTTCTCAAACTTCGCTCTGACATTCTCGAATACTGAAATATCACACAATAATATAGCTTAACAACAATCCCAAAATAACAAGGCAAGAATAAGCACCATCATGCACCTGTAAATTGACAATTACACTGGCCAGGTGTAATCCCGAACTTACCTTACATGATAGTTCTTACCACCCTATTATTCGCGTTTCCCAGTGAGGTCTTCCTAGGCCTTCTTACGTTCTCAGTTGTACTCCCTGGTCCTACAGTTTAAGTTTAGGCCCATCTAGTCACCTAAATCTCTTAAACTAGTGCTCTGATACCAACTGTAACAACCCACACCAAAAGATGCCAAAACAAACATCATATTTAAAATAATACTGCCAAACATGGCCCACAATTCATAATGTCAAAATTTAAAACTTGGTTCGCGGAATAAACCCTAATTACAACTGAGAACATTTAACTATTAACTGCAAAATGGAAAAGTCCTCTAGTGCCACTAACATATGCCCGCGCTCATATCTTCTCTTTCCCACTAGGTGAGCTCACTCTAACCTGCTTACGTGAAAAGGATTTCAGTTTTGAAAATGCGAGGGTTAGACCACAAGGTCTAGTGAGATCCCTCAATTAACTTTCACACCACAAATAACATTTGAAAGAGTTTGCGAAAACATTAAGCAATAATTAGTTTTGCAAATCAACATCCACACACATATAACTGGAATTCCTGCCTGGTCACACACACACATGTGACCTGATCTAGGGCACACACCCGCCCTTAAGAACAGACCAAGTTCGTTTAATAATCCATATGGGACACCCCCCCCCCATGTACATCACACCATCAATTAGACTATGCATAAATAATCCATATGCAACCACACAATAGCATGTATATATGTACGAGTAAACAAACAAGTACTATCAAACTTTGGTTTAGAAAAACTCACCTGAAGTCCTGATTAGAAATTCTTACTCGCAATCTGATTGTCTCTACTCGCACCTACAATTTAAACCCAACACAGAATACCAGATAAGACACACTGTCTTCTACTTATATGAAAGTCCCAGTCGAAAAACCTGGGTTCCGGATCCTACTTTCGGATCTACACACATTTCGAATTCGGTCTACTCCGGAACCTTACACACTCCGGATCATTTATGGATTCCGGATCCACTAATCGGCCCAACACACTTTGGATCATTTATGGATTCCGGATCCACTAATCGGCCCAGTCACTCGATTCCGGATCCACTATGGATTCCGAATCCCTTTCGGTCCAAATCGCTTAATTTCGGATCCTTTATGGACTCCGGATCCCTTTCGGCCCATTTCACATTCCGGTTCCTAATGGTTCCGAATTCTCACTCCGAACTTCTGGGTTTTCCTTATCGAGCTACGAAAAACCCACACGCCTTAATCGGTTATTCCACACAGTCCCAAATTTGATGTCAAACTAATAGGATTAAGGGGGGGGGGGGGGGGGGCACCATTACTAGTTGATTTAATAAGCTAAATCGTCCAATTTCTTATATTAAATTCAATTGGAAAGACACACAGAGACTCCATTTCTATTCTTTACCAGGAGATAACAAAACTTCAAACCTCAACATTTTAGACTCTTGATTACAATAAAATAAGCAAGAGATGGGGATTACCTTGCAAGAAAGCTCCACACACACCCAATTTGAAGAAGTCTGAACTGCTTGATTTCTTGCTTCTGCACGTACAATCGCACCTCAGCCGCACACAGTATTTTTTTGAAATTGAGGATCCCTAGGGTTTTACACCCATTTATACCCTCCCACAAGCACACCATATTTTCCCCTTGTTCACACTTTTCACCCCAAAACTAGAATTCATTCTCAAAAGAACACGGTTATTACATGTGGTCCAAAAGAAATGCAAGATAGGCTAAACATAACATTTATTCTCCTGATTGCAAAGGAGATGGTCGGGGTTTGTGATTTCCATGATGTAAGTGTTGGATATGGTGTCCAGAGTCATTAACTATTGGTAATATTTCTAATAATAGCAGGGTCATTTTGGGTTGCCCTTAAGACCCAAAATAAACAATCAGAAGAATAAAAGGGAGTAAAAGCAATTAGTTCAATTGATGATAAACTGCAATATAATTAATTAGATTAATTATATAAAGTGCAGGGACTAATTGGTTAAAATGGTTTTAACAAGCTTATCGGTTCAAGGGGGCTAAGTGTAAAATAGAGGGTTATAAATAAACCGCTAGGGGTTAAACCCTAATGAGTTTTTTTTCTATCTCTCTTGGAGCCGTCGATCTCCCTTCTCCCTCTCCCAAAATCGTAAACCCTAGATTAGGGTTTAGTGATTAAGCATCTTCCCGTTGTTGGTATTTTGGTGTTCTTAAATGTGAGCCACTAGAGGGATTCATACTATTGGTCCTTGACATCCAAGAAGCGAGATCAAAGGTTTGATTCATCATTGTGGTTTTCGACAATCGCAATAAACAAGTAAGTGTTCTTGATTCAATCTTTTGTAGTTAATTATCTAGAACGCATGTATTCATATAGGTTGATAGTTTGTATAACCATTGATGATAAAAAATTAAAATATGTTTCCGTTGCCTATATCATGTGGTTGTATGTTTACTCAAAACCTTACAGTGGTATCAGAGCCATTGTTCTTAGATATTATCTCAAAAGTGTTTCAATTTGATTTGCAAAACTGTTTATGTTGGATTAGGGTTTTTCGAAATTTTGGGTTTGAGGTTACAAAAATCGATTTCAATTTTTTCTGGCCATTGGATTGCTTAATCCCTAAGTTAGGGTTTCATGGTCATAACCTCAAAACATATTTTTTTGGAAACTAATTTTTTACTTGCATAAAAGGTTTGTATTATTAGCGATTAAGTTTTATCGAAATCCCTAAAGGGTATAGGGTAGTCTTTTTTTATGCAATGTTATACCCTAATTGTTTTTGGCTAGTTTCCTAACTTGCCTAAAACACAACAATAAACAATTTTGGCAAATATTGAATAGATAATCTTACATATTATCTTATCTTATATAAATATAATTAAGTTGAATAAAATTGTAAGATAAACATTAACATTATTTATATAGTGAATATAAATTGTATGTCAAATATTTACATTAATTATTAGCATGTGTCCTCACATGTTTAATTGGAATTAATTATGGAAACGGTTATATTAATTATTAAATGTGCCTTCACATGGTTAATTAGAATTAATTAGATAATCATAATTTTAAATTGTTTAAAATTCCATTCAATTAATTATGGAAACGATATATTAAATTAATTATTAAATGTGCCCTCACATGGTTAAAATTAATTAGATAATCATGATTTTAAATTGTTTAAAATTTCATTCAATTTATTTTTATATATATATATATATATTAGACCTTAATTATATATATAAAATTAAATTATACATTGATAGTCAAACCGAGACTAGGCGTACTCACTATAAGCACTCTAAGGGGGTTTAAGGAGGTTACCTATAATATGGTTGCCGAATGAGTCAATGGTTTTTAAAACGCCCTGCGTTACCATGCTCACCGCCTCTTGTGTGGACTAGTGGAATTACCGAAAAGGTTTGATAGGTCAATGTGACAAGTTAAAAGTATTAACTATGAAGTATAAAAACAAAATCCCGTTTAGATATACTAAGAAATGTGAAAGTCTTATGCTACCCATGAAAAGAACACACATATTCTTATAGTTTGTTAACGGAGTGTGTGCGGTTTGCCGGCACGTTAATGTGAAACTATAGTCGAAAATGATGTGGCGCTCGTGATTCTCAAGCGTACTTGAGCCGAGGGGTCCATGTGTTCTTGCATGGTCAATTCACTATCTAGTTTGTGATCCTCGGCATCCCAGTCACAAATAGAAGATAAGCATAGTCGAGATTAACATGCCATTGACATAAGTCGGTGAATCTCAAAAGAACTAGGAGTTTCATAGTGAATGAAATTAACAAATAGCATTTGTTTACCTAAATAACTTTGTGATGTGATTACGGCATCCCTTTTCACATCATAGAGTAAAATATGGATCCTAGCCTTGTTAAACAATTTTGGATAATTGTTTTTTAAAGGTTAAATTTTAAACTAACTAAAATAAAACTATATCTACAGATGGCTGAAAATATTCCTCCTCCTCCTCCTCCTACTCACTCAACATCCAACCTTACGTTACTCTCTATCCTAAGTAAAGATAAGCTGACTGGCCAAATTACTTGGATTGGATTCGTTCCTTGAGAATTTCCATGAGGTACGAAGACCAAGAGTATTTGCTCGACGAGGATCTTTCTATACTTAATGATGATGCAAGCCCTGAAGCAGTAACTAAATACAATAAGCAATTCGCGGAATCCACAAAAGTCGCGTGTCTCATGTTGGCGTCCATGTCCCCGGAACTTCAAAAGAGTTTCGAGAACATGGGGGCGTTTGAACTAAATGAGCAGCTTCGTGAAATGTTTCAAGAGCAAGCGAGGCAAGAAAGGTTCCAAGTCGTAAAATCGCTTATGGAATGTAAGCAACAGGACGGTGCCCCTGTATGTGCGCATGTGCAAAAGATGAAAGCGTACATTGACAGGTTAGGCAATCTAGGTGTCGATTTCCCAAGAGAGCTTGCCATTGACATGGAGCTAAACTCTCTTAGTGGGGCATATAAACAGTTCATAGTGAACTTCAATATGAACAATATGGACAAGACCTTGATGGAGCTCCATGGCATGTTGAGATCTGCTGAAGCAAGTATGGATAAGACCCAAAGTGCTCACTCAACTGCTCCCGTCCTGACCATTAGGGAAGGTGGCTGTAAGAAGAAGAAAGTTTCTCATCCCAAAGGGAAGGGAAAGGCTAAAGTTGTTCCTCGCAACCAAGGCCATAAGAGAAAGGCTGATTCTTCTGACATACCACCCATAAGTGACCCTAAAGAGGCCATATGCTTTTACTGTCAAGAAAGGGGCCATTGGAAGAGAAGCTGCCTAAAATATATGGAGGACTTGAAAATGAACAAGGTCAAAGGGTGTGGCACCTCAGGTATTTTTACAATTGAACTCCATAGTACTTCGATTTCTAACTCTTGGGTCCTTGATACGGGATGTGGTACTCACATTTGCTCTAATTTCCAGGGACTAAAGGGAAGTAGAACGTTGAAGCATGGGGAGCTGAATCTGATCATGGGAAACAGGATGACTGCCGCTGTTACCAAGATTGGAGATTTTGAGCTCATGCTTAGTAGTGGTTTTTCAATAAAGTTATTAGATTGTTGCTACTCGCCAGAAATGGCTCGAAACATTATTTCTTTTCATGCATTGTACAAGGATGGTTTTGAATTTCAATTTGATAATAATAATGGTTGCATTTTGGTTTATAAACATGGTTGTTTTTATTTTAAAGCCTCTCCTTGTAATGGTGTGTATGAAAGTGTGATTTGTGTTGGTAGAAATAATAATAACTTAACTCTAAATGTTGGTTCCTCCAATAGTGAATTGGATAAATCGTTGTTATGGCATCATCGTCTTGGCCACATAAACAAGAAACGCATCGCCAAGCTTCAATCGGATGGGATCTTGGAACCATTTGGCTTAAAGTCGGATGGAGAATGCGAGTCTTGCTTACTTAGCAAGATGACAAAAGCACCTTTCAAAGGAAAAATGGAAAGGGGTAAGGATCTGTTGGACTTAATACACACAGATGTATGTGGACCGTTCAGATCTGCCACGAGAAACGGTGAGAGATACTTTGTTACCTTTACTGACGATTTTAGTAGATATGGATTTATCTATTTGATGAAAAACAAGTCGGACACCTTTGAAGTGTTCAAAGGATTCAAAAACGAAGTAGAAAACCAACTGGGCAAGAAGATCAAGATGCTCCGGTCCGACAGGGGTGGAGAATACTTGAGTAATGAATTCTACGACTATCTAAGGGATTGTGGAATAGTTTCGCAATTATCTCCTCCCAGAACACCACAACTCAATGGTGTTGCTGAGAGAAGAAATCGAACGCTACTTGATATGGTTCGGTCCATGATGAGTCGAGCTACACTTCCAATATCGTTCTGGGGCTATGCCTTAGAAACTGCAGTTCATATCTTAAACCTCGTTCCAACTAAGAAGGTTGCAAAGACACCCTCTGAAATGTGGACTGGGACTCGTCCCTCGTTAGCACATATAAAGGTCTGGGGTTGTGAAGTCTTCGTTCGGTGCGAAACTAACGACAAGCTAGAACCTAGAGCAGAGAAGTGTCGGTTCATTGGTTATCCCTACAAATCCTTTGGATATATATTTTACAAACCTTCTGAGAACAAAGTGTTTGTAGCTAGAAGGGGAGTCTTCCGAGAAAGGGAGCTCATTTCCAAAGAGGATAGTGGGAGCAGTATTGATCTTGAAGAAATTCAAGAAACAACCAATGATGAACCTATAGTTGACACTAGCCCTCAACATGAGGTTGAACCACTTGTTGAGGAAACTGACATACCTCCACCACCTCTTCGCAGAACTAGTAGAGATAGTAGAGCTAATCAATCTCCTGATTTTTATTATGGTTTTCATATTACAAAGGAAGGAGATACACTAGTCAATGATAAAACATTTGATAGTGCGGATGAGCCATCCAACTACAAGGAAGCGATGGCAGGCCCTGAGGCTGCCAAGTGGAAACAGGCCATGGAGAGCGAGATTCAATCTATGTACGATAACCAAGTTTGGAAATTGGTTGATCATGCACCAGGTCGCAAGACAGTTGGGTGTAAGTGGATCTTTAAAAAGAAGACCGACATGGATGGGAATGTGCACACATTCAAGGCTAGACTGGTTACGAAAAGTTACACTCAAACTCAAGGGATTGATTATGATGAAACCTTCTCACCAGTAGCAAAGATTAAGTCTATCAGGATATTACTTGCCATAGCTACATTTCATGACTATGAAATATGGCAAATGGATGTAAAACCCGCTTTCCTCAATGGAAAACTTGATGAGGATGTGTATATGGCACAACCTGAAGGTTTTGTACATACCGAGTATCCAGATAAGGTGTGTAAGCTTGAAAGATTCATTTATGGACTTAAACAAGCGTCTCGTAGCTGGAATCTTTGTTTTCATGAAAAGGTCAAGGAGTTTGGATTTTCTCGAAGCGAAGATGAGTCATGCGTATATGTTAAGGCTAGTGGGAGTAATGTTGTATTTCTAGTCTTGTATGTTGATGACATACTACTCATAGGAAACGATATTTCGATGTTGCAAGATGTAAAGGTCTGGCTCGGGAAATGTTTCGCTATGAAAGATTTGGGAAATGCAACATACATACTTGGAATAAGAATTTATCGAGATAGAACCAAGCGTTTAATTGGACTTAGCCAAAGTACATACTTGGATAAGATATTGAAGAAATTCAATATGACTGAATCCAAGAAAGGGTATTTGTCCATGCAACATGGCATAGGATTGAGTAAAGATCAATGTCCCAGCACTAGTAAAGAACTGGACAGAATGAGTCGAATTCCATATGCATCTGCTATAGGATCGATCATGTATGCCATGACATGTACTAGACCTGATGTCTCATTTGCTTTGAGCATGGTGAGTAGATATCAAGGGAACCCATGCGAAAGTCATTGGACGGCTGTAAAGAACATTCTTAAGTATCTTCGGAGAACTAAAGATGTGTTCTTAGTCTATGGTGGAAAAGAAGAATTACGAGTAACAGGTTATACTGATGCGAGTTTCCAGACAGATCGGGATGATTCCCGCTCGCAGTCAGGATGAGTGTTCTTGTTGAATGGTGGGGTCAAGACTTGGAAAAGTTCCAAACAGGACACTGTGGCTGACTCCACATGTGAATCAGAATATATCGCAGCTAGTGAAGCAGCGAAAGAGGCTGCATGGTTGAAGAATTTCATAGGTGATCTGGGCGTTGTACCAAGCATCAGTGAACCCATTGAAATCTTCTGTGATAACGAAGGTGCAGTCGCATTGACTAAAGAACCTAAAGACCATGGGAAGTCAAAACACATAAAGAGGAAATATCACTTGGTGCGACACAAGGTTGCGGAAAACCAGATCGTGGTGAGTAGAGTTCCGGCTGAAGAAAATCCGGCGAATCCTTTCACGAAAGCATTAACTCGACCCAAACATTAGTATCATACTGAAGCCATAGGTGTTAGAATTATCAATATACCTTGAATGTTTTAGTTGTTAGTTTGATGCATTAAAAACGTAATAAATTGTATTTGATTTGGAGATTATAATATATGCTGGATTGCGTCCATTTACATTTAATTTATTATCGTGTTTTGTTTTGCATGTTTAGAACCAACTTCCTGAGTATTAATTTACTTAAACCTCCACAGTCAGTCATACTCCTGGAAGTAAGTAGTGATTCAAGACTGTCATGGAGTGTTAGAAGCATAGAGAATGCAACTAACGCTCATGAGTACTTAATGGTGATTTAGGTATTGGAACAACCCGCACTCAAAAGTTTACTTCATGGATTAAGTCAGAGTAATTTGGAGATGATAATATTTTATGTTCTTCAAACGGAGATACATAGAGTTTTGCTCTAGGATTCTGTTATGCTTTGGTGTGCTCCAACGCTGACCGTAACTGGCAGCTATACAGGGTATGTCCATGTATAATATGATGAGTAGAAATGAACTGTGTAGTCAAAGTTTATTTGTTCCTTCTGCCTAAACAGGAGAAGCGATATCCATGGGCCCCTCGATGATTTGGTGTTGACATTAAGTGTTTGGCCAAACCATGACTAGAATTTATGTGTTCAATTAAGTAGTCTGATGAATTCAACACATATCGGAAATCGGGAAACATAATCTTGATCTATGAGATAGACATTAATCCATGTCTCAGGTTCATATGATATCTTGTAGAACAAAGGAACATTAAATCACTTATCTTAGGACCGAATCTTTATCAGAGTTCGGCAACTGCATTGGATGGCTTGCTCTCTGCTGATTATTGAAAGTGTTAAAACCAAATAGAGTTAATAACTTGTCCAAGTGGGAGACTGTTGGATATGGTGTCCAGAGTCATTAACTATTGATAATATTTCTAATAATAGCAGGGTCATTTTGGGTTGCCCTTAAGACCCAAAATAAACAATCAGAAGAATAAAAGGGAGTAAAAGCAATTAGTTCAATTGATGATAAACTGCAATATAATTAATTAGATTAATTTTATAAAGTGCAGGGACTAATTGGTTAAAATGGTTTTAACAAGCTTATCGGTTCAAGGGGGCTAAGTGTAAAATAGAGGGTTATAAATAAACTGCTAGGGGTTAAACCCTAATGAGTTTTTTTCCATCTCTCTTGGAGCCGTTGATCTCCCTTCTCCCTCTCCCAAAATCGTAAACCCTAGATTAGGGTTTAGTGATTAAGCATCTTCCCGTTGTTGGTATTTTGGTGTTCTTAAGTGTGAGCCACTAGAGGGATTCATACTATTGGTCCTTGACATCCAAGAAGCGAGATCAAAGGTTTGATTCATCATTGTGGTTTTCGACAATCGCAATAAACAAGTAAGTGTTCTTGATTCAATCTTTTGTAGTTAATTATCTAGAACGCATGTATTCATATAGGTTGATAGTTTGTATAACCATTGATGATAAAAAATTAAAATATGCTTCCGTTGCCTATATCATGTGGTTGTATATTTACTCAAAACCTTACCGTAAGATATGATCCTAACAGATAGATAGATAATACTACATATTTATATATATATTATCCCATGTACTGTGGTGGATTGACCACAAAACACAAAAGTTATTTTCTGTCACACATGTGGTTTCTTTGACATTTAGAAAAAAGAAATGATACAAGGAAAATAAATCCAACTAGAAAACATCACATCATAAATTACGTACTAGATCATAAGTTCATAATAGGTCGTTATTGTATTTCAAGAGATGCTAATTAATGTCAACAAATTAATAGTGGATTTACTCCCCAAGAGAATGGCCATGTGGGTTAGCAGAAAGTAAGAAATCTCTTTTGGGGATTTTAACTTTTCCATGTGATAAAGAGAACAAAATTAAATTTCTTAATTAATTATACAAGAACAATATATATATATATATATATATATATATATATATATATATATATATATTCTGGGTTTATAGTAAGAATTAGTGCCTACAATATCCATAAGTGATCAGTTACAAAGTTCTCTAGTTTATTTCCCTCTTGAATTGATATGATTGTTTAATTAAGGGAAAATGCGTCGATAGGTCTGCGTTTTCTTTAATTAGTATTATTTTTCTTCAAGAATCTAATTCTTAAAATACGTGCACCATTTAGAAGTGATAACTGTACATAAAAGATGCAAAGTAGGGCATATACTTGCTAGCATATACTTACTAGAATTCCATGGCGATCACGTACTATTCAATAACTTATACATAATCTAAGAACATTTGATCAGAGTACTAAGCTAATAATAAACAAGTATATGCCATGGATGAATCATTAAATTCCATGGTTCAATGGATTATACTTAAATAAGAACATCTAAGTGTACTAATGAACAAGTATATGCCATAAATGAATCATTAAATTTCTAGAGAGCTGATCGAGGGAATAGAAGCGATGGGTGTTCCTAATTGATTTCCACAGAAGAAAGCATGAGTTTAAATCCTTATCTCCCTTAAATTCTCTTCTAAAAGAAAGCATGAATTCTGTTAAATTAGAATTGGATATTCTCCAAGGACATGATCACAACCATGTTATTTATCCAATATATATATATATATATATATATATATATATATATATATAGAGGGCCCTTCTTTTGTTAACCACTCAATTAGTGTTAACCTTGTTAACTAATCTGGGCCATTAATCATCAAAATCAATGGCTAAGATTAAAAGCATTTTTTAATTCATAATTAAAATAAACACACGCCTGATTTCATTTGCAGCATATATGCATAGGGTTATTATTGTCATTTAACAAATCTGGGTAACAATCAGATAAGGAAACTATTGACCCAATCGCTAAATTCAAGGACCTGATAAGTTCATTCCAAATCGATTGCAAGGATTTCAAAATCAGTGGGCGACTCTCTCTCCAATCTCGATTCAAAAGAAAATCACCAAAGAAATCAGTGGGCAAAAAAATGGCAGTGAAGAAAACCTGCAAAAAAAATGATTCTTCGATGGTTCTTCTTCGATGGCAGTAAAGAAAACCTGCAAGAAAACCTGCAAAAAAATGGGCAGTGAGATGGTTCTTCTTCGATTTGGAGGCTAGGGAAGGGGAGTGACGTTGATGGAGGCTAGGGGAGCGGCGTTTGCAGGGGAAAGAAGATGAAGACGATTGAGGTCTTCTTTGACGGCGTTTGCAGGGAAGGGTTTTGTTCCTGTTTTGAATGGTTGGCTAATAAAATTCTGCTTTTAAAAAAAACACCGCCACCACCCACCACCTCCACCACATCGGCAAAAAAATGGCAGTGAAGAAAACCTGCAAAAAAATGATTCTTCGATGGCAGCAAAGAAAACCTGCAAAAAAAAATGGCAGTGAGATGGTTCTTCTTCGATGGAGATGGGTCTTCTTCGATTTGGAGGCTAGGGAAGGGGAGTGACGTTGATCGAGGCTAGGGGAGCGGCGTTTGCAGGGGGAAGAAGATGAAGTGTGCATATATGCAATTTTGAAGGGATGCATATATGTTGGGGGTGTAAAGTGTGCATATATGCAATTTTGATATGTGCATATATGCTGCAGGCGTAAAGTGTACATATATGCAGTTTGTAATATGTGCATATATGCAATTCTCTAATGTGCATATATGCAATTATCTGATGTGCATATATGCAATTATCTGATGTGCATGTTGTAGGTGTAAAAAATGCATATATGCAGTTTTCATATGTGCATATATGCTACAAATGTAAAGTGTAAATATATGCAATTGTAATATGTACATATATGCAACTATGATATGTGCATATATGCATGTATGTATTTTCTGAGATATGTTTTAAATAAAATATAATTGAACATCATCAACACATGATATACTATTAAGAAAGAAGAATATGGAGATTAACATTAATCTTAAAAAAATATTATACTAACAACTACCAAAAATATCTAGGCATGATATTAGGAAACTAAATATATCCAAAATAATTAATATATTAAAAACCCTATATTACCCCTAAACAATTCGACCTATTCCTACTAAAACCAAAACTTTCTCTTAATTTCTATTGGTCCAAAAGAGTTAACACGGTTAACACTAAATAGACGGTTAACAAAAGAAGGGGACACTATATATATATATATATATATATATATATATATATATATATATATATATATATATATATATATATGGGAGGTATCCGTTGCAAACCAGTCAGTTTGTGCAAACTATACAAACCACTATATTAGGAAACAATAGATGTATTTATGGATAATCATTATGATTCATTAATTAAGACTGAGATATATATGGAAGATGATAAGATTCATTCATTATGATCATGACTTTAGATTAGGAAACATAATAAAATCAGATATTTATTAGACTTGATCAACGGCTAAGATTGGTTTGTATAGTTTGCACAAACTGACTGGTTTGCAACGGATACCTCCCCTATCTATATATATATATATCTGGACATGAAATTTATATGCTTTTAGGAATTACTAGGTAAGATTGCGATATCTCAATGTCAAAAGTGTTTATGATGGTCATCATAGCTTTCCCCCAGATATCTTCTGAAAACCATCAAGCATTTGGCATTATCTCCTCTATGTTCGCTTATCGATCTCTTCTATGCTCCTTTCGACAACATATTAAAGCCAACCATTCTCAAAAGACAAGTTAGGAAAGAGAGAGGCTTTATGATCTACACTAAGGAAACGTTGCAATATTAAACTACAAAACAAATGACTTTCACTCACAAAATTCACCTAAGGAAATTTTCGTCGGTGATTACCCAGGAAATATCAATGGCTCGGTAGAATCCGATGTTTTTCTAGAAAATACCCATGGATCACCCACAGAATCCCTGGTTTGCATTACCCACCAAAAATTTACCCACCAACTTGTGACTGTTTTGTGACGAATCACCCTTTAACGACAGATTTTCTAGGGAAAAGTTCGTAGGTAAGAGTCTTTCGTTTAGTAGTCACGTAATATCGTACTCACTTGATATTCATCTTATACTTAATTTCATTCCCTTTCCATTCCTTTCCTTCGTAAAAAAAAAACTCGAGAGCACAACATAAATCCGTCCTCGGTAGCCTCCCCACACACTTTCTTTCAATTTTTAAAATCCCTAGATTGGTCGAAAATATGTTGGAATCTTTGCGAAACCGGTTTTTTGTAGGGGGAGATAGTGAGGCCAAGAAAATGACTTGGGTGAAATGGAAAAAGTGTTTGGCTAGTAGAAAGGACAAAAAACTAGTAGAAAGGACAAGGGCTTGGTATTAGAAGTCATCATGCCATTAATAGAGCTCTCCCTTTTAAATTGATCTGGCGCTTTTGGTCGGAGCATAAGGCGCTATGGGTAAAAGTGATTTAAGTCGATTCATGGCCCTAGTGTCCTTGTAGGCTCGTCTCGGATTCTTAAGGAGTCAAGCTCTACGTGGGCTGGCATCTAGAAGGCAGTTCATCAGCTGGAAAATTGCGATATCAATCTTTTATCGCTATGCAAGAAAAAAGTGGGGGATGGGAATTCCACCTTTTTTGGGATGGGAATTCCACATCCTCTCAAAATGCAATTTATGAGGATGTATGCACTTGATCACGATAAGTCGACCTTGGTTAATGATCGTGTGGGCTTGGGGGACTAGGGCCGGTGCTGCGGAGGACACCGAGAGGTGGGGTGGAATCGTCTTAGTTGATGGCACTTAAGGAGCTCCTGGATAATGTGGTTCTTTCTGATCAAAGGGATAAATGGTATGGAAGGGACAAGTGAATTTTCGGTGGCTTCCGCTCGGAAGTTCATCGACTAATTTTTTTTGGTGATTGATCAGTCTCCCACGAGATGGAACAAACTCGTTCCTAAAAGGTAAATATTTATTTACCTAGGTGGCGTTTGGGCTTGAACAAGGTTCCAACCAGGGACAATCTTGACAAGAGAGGTATTGATGTGATTTCCCTTTTATGCCCGATATGAGTCAGAAGTTGAATCGGTGGACCATCTGTTCTTTGGGTGCCAAATGGCCAGGGACATATGGACGAAAATTGGGCAATGATGGGGCTTAGATATTCCCTCACTTAAATGCAATTTTGGAGTTGAATGCTTGGATGGATTCGTCAAGGATGCAGAAAGTGGGTCTGGTAGATATAGGTACCTGAATGTTTAATATGTCACATCCTAAGTACCAAAATGATGGTTTTTAAACTATGTTACCTAAAATAGGAATTATACCAAAGTAGGTTACATTTTTATGCAATTTGCCCTTTAATAAATGTTGTATTTTAATTTAATGTTTTTAATATTTAATAAACGTTGCGTTTGATATTGTATTTTTTTAATATTAATTAGTTTAATATATGTAGATACAATGAAAATTGTTAGTAACTCTAAAAATAATTTTGAAAATAAACATTTTATTATCTATTTATACAATCAAAAAACGTTTTATAAATGAGATATTTAATTTAACTAATTTATTTTACTTTTATAATAATTATTCATGTTAACTGATAAAATATTTGGTATTAAATTATAAAAAAATATATGAATGTAGTTTTGTTGTTATTTGATTAAAATATAATTTTTTATATTGATTTAATTAATACTTAATTTTAGTCATTGTAGTCCAAAATATTTTAAAAGGTGACATGACACCTTAGAGCATCTCCAACATATTCTCTTAAATAGAGAAAATTGATATTTTGTTCTCTAAATTGCTCAAACAGTTTCTCTATAATTTTTTTTGAACAGCTTCTCTATAATGTTTTATAAAACAGAGAAAACTAGGGAAAATTCTAAGTTTAAAGAATTCTCTAAAACTTGATAGATGAAGAGAGAAATTATTTTTTTATTAATTCCCACCAATAAAATTGAGTTATTATTACTTTTTACAAATTTGTTTCAAAAGATGTATTGAGATCACGACCGTCCCTAGGGGAGGGCGGGACGGGCGTACGCCCAGGGCCCAAAAGAAATAGGGGCCCAAAATTTTTAAGTATACAATATACAGTAGTTGTTAAAAAAATTGTAAATACAAACATCAAAAAGACCAAAGATATTGTAGCCCAGTGGTTCGGTAACATCCTGGGAGGGTAAGTGGTTGGTAGCCCTTACTACCCGGGTTCGAACCCCGTGGTGATCATGCGGAGGTATTCCCGAATCAAGGGGCTGTTCGTGGGCCTGTTGTTTGGGCCGGATCGTGGGCCGAATCGTGGCCGGGTCGAAGGGGGATTAGTCTGGACTAAGTCCAGGATACCCCCGAATTGCAATTGCCGTTCAAAAAAAAACATCAAAAAGAATCAATATATAATAAGACCCAAAAAGAATTTAACATTATATTAAGGGCCCAAATATGTATTAATTAATTATATTGAACAATAAAATTTGTAAAAAGTTAATTGGTCTTTCATTTTATAGTATTGTTTATTATATCTCCAAGTTTTTTTTATCTAGTATTAATATCTAAAAACTATTTTTGTCTAGAAACCTTGATATATATACTCCATTACTCATCTTCCACATACTTTTTGATTAATGATTATTCCATTTGCATGATTTTTTTTTGTTAAAATATAGTAGATTTCTTGTTATTAACTAAGAAAACTCCTACTTTTGGAAAACAATTACTCACTATATGAGATAAACCAACTTATATCTATATTTAGAACAAAACGATCTTACCCTTTTTCATAAATTATTGACTCTTTCTCACCTAATATTGATTGCATGAATATTAAGTACTCCCTTATCTCTAAAACAAGATAATATCTCAAACTATAACGAACATTGACTTTTGATTCTAAGTAATATTTTAATAATAGAGAATCCGTTGGAGCTAAATGTAATTCTTTTTAACACTTACACTTTTGAGTCTCTATTTTGAAAAAACTATAGAGAATCTATTGGAGATGCTCTTATGTTATAAATTGTATTATGGATGATCTAATTAAAGTTAAACAAATAAAACTACAAGAACATGTTGATTTACTATGGCATGCTTGATATTGGGTCCTTGCAAAACGCCAATGAATTTTTTGTAGCGTAGGCCTAGCCACTACTTAAAAGATTAATGATGGTTGCGGATCTTTTTCTTTTAGATATATAGAACATATGTACAATGTATATCGTGTATCCCTTTATATTATGAAATAAAATTAAGAGTGAATTACATTTTGGGTCCATCGGCTATAACTCGTTTTCGTTTTTGTCTCTTGAATTCATAAAGTATATTGATGGTCCAAAAATTATGTATCGGCTCCCAAATAAGTTCCTCCCATTAACTCCAGTAGTTTGAGCTCCATTAACCGCATCGTGTGCCCCTCCTGTTTTAGTGTTTTTGCCTAATTTTAATTTATTTTAAAAAAAAATAATATTAACATTAATACTTTACTATAAAAATAAATAAATGGAAACAATATGAATCGTCCCTGGAAAGCATCTAGAAAATTGAAACCGGCCTCCCTTCACCACCCTCTTTACCCTCTCTGTCTCACCAGAAAGGCGGAAACCCTCCCCTCCCATCCCCTTTTCTCCGGCAACACCATGTCCTCCATCCTCCCTGCTCTATCGACTGGTGCCGTTGCCTCTTTCAATATATTAAAAATCGTTCGTCTCTTTCATCCAAATACAAGTTTGTTTGAAGTTGAGTGATTTCAGACCGGGGTTTAAGGGTTGCGATTTAATGGTTTTGATTCAAAGATTTCGAATCAAAAGTTTCAGATCTGGGTTCGAGGGTCTTGCTTAAAGATTTCAGATTCTGCTTCGAAGGTATCGTCAAAGATTTCGATTCAAAGGTTTCAGATATGAGTTCGAGAGATTTTGATTCAAAGGTTGAATCTAGGTTCAAGAGGTTTTGGTTCAACGATTTTGATTCAAAGATTTCAGATTCTCTGCTACTCAAAGGTTTTCTGATTTTGGGTTCGAGTTTTTGTATATGTTTTACTTCTTTTTTGTTTTTAGTTTGTTTGTATGAAGAACCAAAACAATAACATATTCTGTTTTTGGGTGTTTAATGTAATTTGTTCTTCTTGTGTGTACTTTATATGAAGTTTGGTTAAGGTTTTTATGTTTTTGAATGAATGTGTAACACCCCAATTTTTAGCGGTAAGCTCATCATCTATTCGTCACTTGTTGTACTTTAATTTTCGGGCCTAGGTTGCTTCTTCTTGGGGTTTGGATGTCTAGTAAACTAAGACGTTGCTTGGAAGTAATTAATGTTATCTCTTATACTGCTCTTTTATACGTTTATATGATCATGTTTGGAAAATCTTTGATATCTAACTCCTTGGGCACGAGGACTTAGATTTGTATTGACTATGTGTATAAATTGTTGGCCATCTTGGGCCACTAGCGAGTAGGCAATAGGGGACATTGATGTCCTTGAGGTGTAACTCGTCTAGCTTGGATATGCAATGTGGTCCCATAAGTCCATGAGGTGTAACTCGACGAAGTAGACAATAAAAACATTAAATGATGGTTTGAGGTTGTGATGTCTTAAGCATGAGAACTAAAACCGGGACTTGAGGTGCAATCCAATAACATCACGGGTGACTCCATGTCATGTGTTCTCGTCACCCCGATGGTAACGGGTCTCCTCCGTATTTCAAGAGTATTTCTCTTGTATATTTGTGTTCAGGTTGGATTACTTGACAGAAAACAAAGTGTGGTTATTACTACCACACGGATCCGGTAACATTGGTTTGAATCACAATATCACTTACTTTTGTCAATCCTATGAGATTATACCCTCTCACTAGATTTTCGGTCTAACATTTGTGGTGTAGTATATTATGGATTTCAGGTCCGACTAGCGGTGCGTCTTTGACGCGTTGATTTGCCGACCATGCTTAGGAGCTTGGAGTGTAACACCCCGAAAATTGGGAAAACATTTTTGGGACTTACGGACGTCCGCGAGGGGCAAGCCGGACGTCCGCGACTAGCGGAAGTCCGCGGGTCGTCCGCGGAAGCAACAGAGAATTTTGGGGTTGTTCGGCCAAAACAAGTCGGACGTCCGCGAGAGTGCAATGCGGACGTCCGCGATGCATCTGATGGATTAATTTGGTATTTTAAGATCTTTCTCTCTCTCTCTCCTCATTTCACTCCCAAACCCTAACCCACTCTCCCTCTCCTTCTTTCAGCCGATTTTCCCCCCAAGAGAGCACAAACCCTCTTCCCTCTTCATCTTCTTCACCCAATATAAACCTACTTCCCACCATTGTTGAAGATATGGAAGTTTGGAGCTTTTATGGGTGATTATAAGCTTTTGGTTGGATATTCATGTGATAAAGGTAATATACCTCTACCCAAATGATAGGTTGTTGTTGATTTCATCTTCTTGCTATTTTGTGGTATTGTTGGCGATTTTGGTAGTGGTTGGTTGAGGTAATCTTTTCCTTCTTCATTTATGAAGATTAGGGTTTGGTATATTTGGGGTTTTTGGATGATAAATGTTTTGGGAATGATTGTACATGGTTGGATCGGGTTATTGATGGTTGAAAAATTATGGATCTAGGTTTTTGGAGATTTTGACTTGAAGATGCAAGTTGTGCAAAGGAGCTTACGTATGGGAAAATCTAGATTTAGCCTAAATCTAGCAAGGTGAGTTCAAGTTGTTTTGGTGAAAACTTTGTACATGCCAAAATGTTATTTTTCCAAGTAATTATGTGTTTTACCTGAAAATTATCAATGTTGAGTTATTTGGTGGATTTTACCTTTTGAAGTATTAATTGTGGTAATATAGTAAAACACTACTTTTGGAATTCTTGGAAAATGTGATAGATAAATCATACATGAAAATGGGTTATTGATTTATGTGATAAATGGAGTCTATTTGTTATGAAAATGCATTTTGTGGATATTTTGGAAATATGCGTTTAGTACATCATGGGATGATTTGAAAATGTGATGGTGTGAGTCCTTTGGAAAAGAGGGTTTCCCAACCTAAGGTTTTATTTCGGGTTTTCATGGATTCAAAGTATTTATTGGCAAAGGTGTGTGTTGCTACGTTTAATGTCATTTTATGACTTTTTATGAACTATCTTTTGAGTCAGTTGAGCTTATTGCTCGGTATTGGATTTTATTAAGTCTTGGGGACATTTATCTAGTTTTGATAGCTCAAGTTGAGTCTTGATCATGATTTACGTTATCGGGGAATTGCATGTTGAATGCATTTGTTTATTGATTTGGGGTCGTGTATGTTATAGACCTTGTTAGCTATGGATCCATAGGCTTTTGAGTTTCCCCAGTTTACGAGACGATAGTTTCTCTTTTGTAGCACGGAATAGGCATCGGGTTCCATGATAAGTAAGACGTGGGCCTATATGGTCGGGCGTCGTCTCATGGGCAGTAAGGTGTAATTCCATATGTGCTTAGCACGAGATAGGCATCGGGTTCCATGATAAGTAAGGCGTGGACCCATATGGTCGGCTGTCGTCTCATGGGCAGTAAGGTGTAATCCCTAATGTGATGTTGTGGATTTGGAGTGACCCAACGTATAGACCTGGGGTGGTTGAAGTTGGGGGCTCCCTAGTCTCGCGGGCAATAGATCTGGAGTGATTGAGCTCAGTTTACGAGAGTAATCCACGTGGGTGTTTTTATTGCATAGTAGGTGACCCACTTTAGTGTCCATCACGTGCAATGTATATGGGCCTCCCCGGTCACCGAAAGGTGTTATTTTGGGTATTTGTGTTTATCCATGTTTTCGGTGACGTATCACATTTATGTGAAATATTTCTCCACATTATAGGAGTTATGGGTTATGTTTTATCCATGTTTTGGAAGTTTGGGAATAATGGCGAGTTGAATTATGAGTTTAATCGCTTTGAGTATAAAATGCTATTTCACCTTTCACGTTGATTTTGGAAATGAGTCTATTTTGGAAATCATGTTATATTAAAGATTTCAGCATGGGAATTGGGTGAGTTGGAAAATGGGTGATTTGCATTTAAAGTAAACTCTTTTGAAATCATGACTAAAACTACATTCTCCTCGATTTATGGTAAAACTCTTGAACTCACTAGGCGTTAGCAACTTAATTAGTGAAGTCTTCCTCATTTATTTGGGACTAGCAACTTGTGTTGTGTTAAGTAACGTCCGTCTTAAGTTATTAGCTGTGGAAATTATGATGTTTAAATTCCGAGGAATTTTGAGAAATGAATTGTAGAAATGATACTATCTACTTTTGGTTATTTTATTGAAATTAAAGTTAGTTGCTCGTTCCAAATTTGAGGGTGTTACAAGTTGGTATCAGAGCATTAGTTTGAGAGAATTAGGTGTTGATTTTGGATACCTAGACTCAAACTAGCGTTCTTTTAAGTGAGTGAAAGTAAATTGCACTATTAAGCACATTAAGATGGGATGTTTTGAGGTTGATGGAGTCGTTAGAAACGAGAATCGCGTCAAGAGTAGCTAGGATAATCATGTAGGGTGCGTTCATAATTACACATGGCCAGTGTTATGGTGAACCTATGTAACAACCCGGTTAACAAATACATACAAATAACATATATTTCATGACATCACTTTACTACAAAAGATACATCATATTTCAATTTCGGTCCCCTAGTCTTCTTATCCATAACAAGTACTGCTATATAAACATTTTTACATTATAACTAATAACGAAGTTATAAGTACAAAACATATCACGGTCTTCAAAACAAGCATCTTCCAAAAGCTAGACATGGATTATCATATCATTTGTCCTTATTTGCTCCACGACATGGAATACATATTTTAAAACAAAATGAGGGTTAGACCTAGCGGTCTAAGTGAGAAAATCCCTGTTAGTTTTAAAACCCTTTGCACAAATACCATATACATAATCTAAAGATGAATACCAATTAAGACTCGTGCATCGTGTACTTCCTGTCTCATTTTCCATGGCCATATTAGTTGGTTGCAAGCCAACTAATAAATTAACTCCGCTGTACAAAAATTACAGCCAACACCGCTGTCCCTCCGTACAGCCAACTCCACCGGTCCTAAGCCCGGCCAACGTACTCTCATGTAGTATAATGCTTATGTAAATACAATATCTCAATATATTATATTTCAAACATAAACACATAAGCACACCATCTATCACATTCCCAATCCACACATATATGTATTCCAGTTTAAAAACATTTTTAAGTAAAACTCACCTGATTGCGTATCACAAAACTCCTTTCAAGCTATTATCAAGCACTCCAATCTTTTACCCCAAATTCACAGAATCTGAAACCAAATAAATACAGATATCTCTTTAAAGACTAAAAACTCTAAAATCCCAAAATCCTCGACTCATGTCGCAACCAACTAAAATGATAATCCTTGTTGCAACACATGCACATGTCGCAATTAACTACTGTGACACAGTAGCATATCGCAACCAACTGTTGCGATATACATCATGTCGCAACCCACTATTGCGATATACCACAAGTCGCAACTGACCATTGCGATATCAAGAGCCTGTCGCAACCCAAGGTTGCGATATCCATGAATGTCGCAACTCAAGGTTGCGATACCTATGATGTTCATCAATATCTCAGTTAACTAAAATCATCCTAAACCCAGAAATTTACAGTTTTAGACCATGAATGTTTCTGATATTTTGTAGATAAGTTTAAGACTATAAATTGAACCTCGTCATATACTCAGATTTCCCAAAACATCCATATTTCATCAAAACCCATCTATGAACTTATATAAAACTTTATCTAAACAAAAAGGATAGATTATAAGAAAACATACCTTTAATTTCACAAGCTTGAACCCTTTAATTCCAGCTTACAATCTTGTTTACTTCTTCTTCTCCTTTACGGTTCTCTCTCTCTCTCTCTTGATCTTTTGTCGTGAACACCAAAACACACACACATACTTAGAATACTAGATAGCCTAAAAGAAGGACACCTCCTTCTAATTGAAATGAAAAAGGCGGTGGTGGTGTTAGGTTTGGTTAAAATGACCAAATAAACCCTAAGCTTCTCCCATTTGGCAAAACACACCCTCTAACTTCTAAATTAAAATTAAAACTTACCCCTTAACTTATAAAACTACCTAAATCAAAATAATAAAGATTTAATTAGACCAATAACATACCTGGTTATTACAACATCTCCCCCTTAAAAGAATTCCGTCCCGGAATTCGGTTAAGCGAAAAGATGAGGGTATTTAGCTCTCATTTCTGACTCTGATTCCCAAGTAGCATCCTGACCTCTATGATGTCTCCACTGTACTTTTACTTGTCGGATTTCTTTGTTCCGCAACACTTTGATTTTATGGTCAACAATAGCTTCAGGTTCTTCCATATAATTCATCTTTTCATCAACTTGTATATCTGGTAGAGAAACGGCCTGATCTGGAGTAATCAAACACTTTCGAAAATTTGACACGTGAAAGGCGTTGTGTATACGGCTTAGCTCTGGCAGAAGATCCAACCTGTAGGCTACTTCACCGATCCTTTCTGTGATTGCAAACGGTCCAATGTACCTTGGACTAAGCTTACCCTGTTTCCCAAATCGAATGACTCTTTTCCAAGGTGAGACTTTCAACATTACGAAATCTCCAACTTGGAATTCTAACGGCTTTCGGCGTCGGTCAGCGTAGCTTTTCTGTCTGTCTTGAGCCACTTTCAATCGTTCCCTAATCTGAGTAATCTTATCCGCGGTTAACTGAACTATATCTGGTTCCGCTAACTATTTTTCTCCCACTTCGTTCCAACACAGAGGCGTTCGGAATTTTCTACCATATAGAACTTCAAACGGTGCCGCTTGTATGCTGGAATGATAACTGTTGTTGTAGGCAAATTCAATCAATGGTAAATGCTTATCCCACGATCCCCCAAAATCCACAATGCAGGCCCGGAGCATATCTTCCAAAGTCTGAATTGTTCGTTCACTTTGACCGTCAGTTTGAGGATGATACGCGGTACTTAACTTTATTTGTGTCCCCATTTCTTTTTGAAAACTCCTCCAGAATCTTGAAGTAAAACGACTATCACGATCAGAAATAATCGAGATTGGAACTCCATGTCGAGTTACTATTTCATCAATGTACAACTTGGCTAATCGTTCCAACGAATCGGTTTCTTTTATTGGTAGGAAGTGAGCAGACTTTGTCAACCTGTCAACGATCACCCAAATGGCATCAAATCCTTTCGGAGTCCTTGGTAACTTCGTAATGAAATCAGTAGTAATCTGATCCCATTTCCACATAGGTATTTCTAGACGTTGGAACTGACCAAAAGGCTTTTGATGTTCAATCTTTACTTTCGTACACGTGGTACAACCTTCCACATACTGAGCAATGCTCCTTTTTATTCCCGACCACCAATAAAATTGTTTCAGATCTTTATACATCTTATTCATACCTGGGTGAATAGAGAAACGAGATTGATGAGCTTCTTGTAGTACACGATCACGTAAACCACCCAAACGAGGCACCCAGATTCTGTTTCCCAGACACAATAACCCACAATCATCTTTTACGAGTGATGCTGATATCCCCACTAACCGTTCTGATTTCAAATGTTCCTCTTGAAAAGCTTCCACTTGACACTTCTTCAATTCGTCAAAGATGTTAGGTAGAAGTTCAGCTCGTAGTGCAATGGCTTTTATTGTTCCACTTCTTTCTTGACGACTCAGTGCATCAGCTACCACATTCGCCTTTCCCGGATGATAAAGAATTTCACAATCGTAATCATTCACCAGTTCTAGCCATCTTCTTTGCCTCATATTCAATTCTCGTTGATTGAAGAGATGTTGGAGACTCTTATGATCGGTATAAATTTGACATTTAGAGCCGTAAAGATAATGTCTCCAAATCTTCAACGCAAAAACAACTGCTGCAAGTTCCATGTCGTGTGTAGGATACTGTCTTTCATGATCTTTTAGCTGACGAGAAGCATAAGCAATAACCTTTCCACGCTGCATAAGTACACATCCCAATCCCAGTTTAGAAGCATCACTGTAAACAACAAAATCATCGGAACCTTCAGGTAGTGACAAAATCGGCGCGCTACAAAGTCTTTCTTTCAAAATTCTGAATGCTTTATCTTGCTCTTCTTTCCATTCAAACTTTATATTCTTTCAGGTCATCTTTGTTAGAGGCGTAGCGATGCGCGAGAAATCTTTTATAAACTTTCGATAATACCCGGCTAAACCCAGAAAACTACGTACTTCGGTTGGCGTTCTCGGCGGTTCCCACTTTTCAATTGCTTCCACTTTCATCGGATCAACTTGAATACCTTTCTCGGAAACTACATGCCCAAGAAATTGAACTTTCCGTAGCCATAATTCACATTTAGAAAACTTAGCGTATAACTGTTCCTTTTTCAACAATTCCAGAATTAAACGAAGATGTTGTGTGTGCTCTTCTTTGGATCGGAAATAGATAAGAATATCATCGATAAACACAATAACAAATTTATCGAGATATGGCTTACATACCCGATTCATTATATCCATAAAAGCAGCCGGAGCGTTCGTCAGTCCAAATGGCATCACCGGGAATTCATAGTGACCGTACCTTGTGCGAAAAGCAGTTTTCGGAACGTCTTCTTCTTTAACCTTCAGCTGATGATAACCAGATCTTAGATCAATCTTGGAGAAATAACAAGCTCCAACTAATTGATCGAAGAGGTCATCAATTCTGGGAAGCAGATACTTGTTCTTGATCGTGCGCTTATTCAGTTCCCGGTAATTAATACACATTCTCATCGAACCATCCTTCTTTTTCACAAACAAGACTGGTGCACCTCACGGCGAAGAACTGGGTCTGATGAAGCCCTTATCGGAAAGATCTTGCAGTTGCGTCATCATTTCTTTCATCTCTGGTGGCGCTAAACGATACGGTGCACGAGCAACAGGAGCGGCTCCAGGAATCAGATCTATACCAAACTCTACTTGTCTAATGGGAGGAAGACTATTCAAGTCTTCAGGGAAAACTTCTGAGCATATCTTCCAAAGTTTGTATAGTCCTTTCACTCTGTCCATCAGTCTGTGGATGAAAAGCAGTGCTCAAATTAACTTTCGTACCCAATTCCTCTTGTAGAGATTGCCAAAACCTTGAGGTAAATCGACTATCCCGATCTGACACAATCGATACCGGTATGCCATGTCTTGACACTACCTCATCAATATATAGCTTTGCTAACTTCTCGATTGGTGATGTTTCTTTCATAGCCAGAAAATGAGCACTCTTAGTTAATCTATCCACGATTACCCATATTATGTCGTTACCCTTTTGCGTCTTGGGTAACTTTGTCACAAAGTCCATGGTGATCTTCTCCCACTTCCATTCCGGAATTTCCAAAGATTGGAAACTTCCGTAAGGTTTCTGATGTTCTGCTTTCACCAACGAACATGTTTTACATTTTTCTACCTTCCGGGCTACATCTACTTTCATAGTCGGCCACCAATAATGCAATTTCAAATCTCGATACATCTTCGTACTCCCAGGGTGTATGGAATACTTAGATCTATGAGCGTCTTCAAGAATCAGCTCTCGATTTCCTCCAATCTTGGGTACCCAAACACGACCTTGGAACAGCTTTATTCCACGGCCATCTTCAGTCAACTGAAGGTGTTGCTTGCCTATCACTTCTTCTTTCAGGTTTACTTCCCGTAAAGCCTCCGTTTGTGCCTCTTTTTATCTTTTCCATTAAACTCGAGGTTACATCAATTCTAGCATTGATCGATTTCAAACATCCACTATACTCTTTCCTACTTAAAGCATCAGCCACGACATTTGCTTTACCAGGATGATAATGCAATTCGCAATCGTAATCTTTAAGTACTTCTAACCACCTTCGATGTCTCATATTTAACTCTTTCTGATCAAAAACATGCTGCAAACTTTTATGGTCAGTAAAAAGAGTACATTTGGTTCCATACAAGTAGTGCCTCCACAGCTTTAAAGCAAAAACGACAGCCGCTAACTCCAAATCATGTGTCGGGTAGTTCTTCTCGTGTTCTTTAAGTTGTCTTGACGCATAAGCAATCACTTTGCCTCATTGCATCAACACGCACCCTAGACCCATCTTTGAAGCATCACTGTACACCACTAAATCTTCTGTTCCTTCTGGTAAAGCAAGAACCGGAGCCTCACATAACTTTTTACGTAAGGTTCTAAAAGCCGATTCTTGTTTCTCCGTCCAGACAAACTTCACGTTCTTTCTAGTCAGAATAGTCAAAGCAGATGCAATCTTAGAAAAGTCTTTAATAAACCTTCTGTAATAACCTGCTAAACCCAAGAAACTTCTTATTTCAGATGCACTTCTAGGTGTCTCCCAATTTTCCATAGCTTCAATCTTAGCTGGGTCTACCTTGACTCCTTCTGAAGTGATCACGTGACCTAGAAGGTCTACCTTGTCTTTCTTCACGTAGGTGTTGTTCATGATCTGCTTCAGTCTTTGAATACACAAGTATGTCATCAATAAAGACGATAACAAACTTGTCCAAGAAAGGCCGGCACACTCTATTCATCAGATCCATGAAGACAGCTGGAGCATTTGTCAACCCGAATGGCATAACTAGAAACTCATAATGCCCGTATCTGGTTCTAAAAGCTGTCTTAGGAATATCTTCATTTTTAACCCGCACTTGGTGATACCCTGACCTCAAATCAATCTTAGAAAAACATCCTGCCCCTTGAAGTTGATCAAATAGATCATCGATTCTTGGAAGCGGATATTTATTCTTAATCGTCACTTTATTCAGCTCGCGGTAATCTATACACATTCTCAAAGTACTGTCTTTCTTCTTAACGAACAGGACCGGAGCTCCCCAAGGCGAAGAACTCGGTCTGACAAAACCTTTATCTAATAACTCCTGGAGTTGAGTCATCATCTCTTTCATTTCAGACGGCGCTAGACGGTAAGGTGCCTGCGCTATCGGAGACGAACCTGGAATGAGATCAATTCTAAACTCCACCTGCCTTTCAGTAGGTAGACCAGGAAGATCATCAGGAAATATGTCAGGAAACTCACGTACCACCTTGATATCTTCCAATTGTTTCTTTTCCAACCTTCCATCTAAGACATACGCCAGATAGGACATACATCCTTTCATTAAACACTTCCGCGCCTTCACAACCGAGATTAACGGAATTTCCCCCTTTTGCTTTTCCCCGAAGATGAATACGTCATCTTTATCGGTCATTGGAATCCTAATTAACTTATTTGCGCAAAATATTTCTGTTTGATTGGCCGTCATCCAATCCATACCCACAACTATGTCAAACCCTCCAATTTCCATCAACAACAAGTTGATCGAAAATTTCGCCTCTTCTATAATAATAGTACAACCATCAAGCCTTTCTCGAACCAAAGCTTGACCCCCATTAGCTACCTCTACTACTAAAGCATCATCTAAAGTAGTAATAGGCGTAGCTAATTTAGGATAGAATGATTTGGACACAAATGACAAATTTGCTCCACAATCAAACAAAATACGCGCAGGACAAGAATTAACAAGGAATGTACCCGAGACAACGTCCCTTGATTCCTTAGCTTCATCAGTGGTCATTCGAAAAGCTCGGCCCGTTGGCTTTGGAATAACTGGTTTCTTACTCTGATCGCTGCTCTTTTTCAGCCTTGGGCACTCCCGACGAAAGTGACCCGGTTGCTTACACTCAAAACATGTATTCCCCCGCACTGGACAATTATTCATAGTATGCCCACTCTTTCCACACTTAAAACATTCAGATGCTATCACCCGACACTGCCCGTAATGCTTGCTCTTACACTTTGGACACCAGTTTGGTTCACGGCGTGATTCATAAGAAGTACCTTTACCAGCGCTCCTTGACTTCTGTGAATGCTCTAATCGACTTTCCCATTTCCGCTTCTCCCCAACTTGGGTCTTTTCTTCTTTATCCAAGGCATATACAATCTCTATCACTTTGGCTTCTTCGATTGTTTCTCTCAACGTCGAAGCTTTATGTAACACCCGGAAAGTCCTTATAAGTAATAGTGGTCCTAATATTTATTTATATTTTGACTTTTTAGATTATAATTGATTTCCTAAGAAATTTCCGTGATTGTTACTTGTTATTTGAGAACTTCCGATAGAAATCCGTAAATTTATTCCTTAAGGAAATTAATGAAAAATAGATAATAAAGTTAAATATTATATTTTATGGATTAGTTGGATGGGTAATTTGAATACGAGTCCAACGGTACTTTCCGGGGTAAAAACGGAGTTCTAACGAAGAAGTTACGGCCAAATCAGTAGAAATTTAGAAGATTAGCAAACAGAAGATGGCGC
The DNA here is from genome assembly GCA_033807775.1 of Saussurea involucrata. NCBI lineage: Eukaryota > Viridiplantae > Streptophyta > Magnoliopsida > Asterales > Asteraceae > Saussurea > Saussurea involucrata. The sequence continues at coordinate 222,825,361 of CM066320.1, forward strand.
CGATGGTTTGGCGCCGATGCATCGGCGCGGGTGATCGGCGCTGAGCACCTGACGTGCTAAAAGGGGATTAAACCCACCTCTTTATCCTTAGTCATTCATTCTTTCACTTAAGAACTCTCAAATCAGATTTTTTGCTCTGCTAGTTTTCTCTAAGGCGATACTCCATCTGAAATGAAGGTAAACTCTTATATCTCAATCCTTATTCAATTCAAACAACTAGTAGATGAATCTTACCAATTGAGCTTGAATTAGGGCATTACATCTTCATTCTTCTTCTTGGAGTAATTGGGTTCAAGTCTTCAAGTTAGGGTTATACCAATTGAAGAATTAAGGTGAGTAACTTGTATCTAATTAATTGTATTACACCTCATTATCATTCTTTATCTTGATTTTGTTATTGTTCATGAGAAATCTTGGTTAATAAGCTCTTAATGGATAAGAGGGAAACAAGAAGAGTTCAAGTAAGTTATGGTGGATTAATTGTGTTCTATTATTTAGAATGCCATGGTAAATGTTAGTGTTAAAGGTGTGGGTTTGATTATACATCATTGGTATGTTATTATGTTGATGGCTTAATTTATGTCTTAATGAAATAATGATGGCTTAATGGTCAATATGGACTTATTATTGAATTGTAAACATGGATGTTTATTATTGATATTATATAGAATGTGAATTGATACATATGGATGTATATGAACTACATGGAAGTAGTATTGATATGTTAAATGGTTGGACCATTGTTAAGTGCTAAATATGCTTGGAATATTATTTGGATTAACATATTTGGTATTCACATAATTGGAGGAGCACCTAGTAGGCATTGGAGGAGCACCTAGTAGGCATTGGAGGATATATTCTTACACATCGTGGGGTAAGTGTAATTGATTCATACCTCGGATACCGTGGGGTTTTCCGTTGTGTTATGCCTTGTGACAATACCGTGGGGTACCGATCAAGGTATATCTTCGATTTTGATGTAACTGGGTAGCGATATGGACCTTCTCGATGGAATCCAATTTGTGAATGTATCGAATTGTTATTCCTACATGCTATGATTATGCTCTATGTGCTATGTGTAAACCTCACTTAGGCTTTAAAAGCCTAACACTTGTTATATGTCTTATGTGTTACAAATATTAGTGGTTCCGGACACAAGAAGGTCTAGAACGGGGTTGTGAGCATGGGATCATTGTTGGAGAGTTAAAGATTGGAAGATTGATGATAGAACTTTCCGACATCCTTTTGATATTTGATTGCTATAGTAGTGATCGAATAAGCTAGTGGTCCATTAGTAGTTATAATTATCTAAATCTTAGTATTATTGGTTATGTAAAGATAATTATGAATACTTTTACTTTAGTAATGCGTACCACTCTTCCGTTTTATGGAAGTTTTTGTTGACCCCCAATTTTGGGGTGTTACAAGTTGGTATCAGAGCTCTAGTTTAAGTGAACTAAGTATGTTGAGGAGGTACTTAGACTTAAGCTGAGATGAATTAAGTTGTGACTTGTGAGATCTGGGTAGAAGTACTAAGATGGGATAGTCTTAGAGTCGACGGAAACACGTGAATTTAGTACTGTAGCGATAGTAACAAGAATTCTTATGTATGATATATTCACAATCGCAATTAGCTACTGTTATTATGAATATATTACTATGTGAGTATACTTGCTTATAAATTGTTACAGTGACTAACGTTTAATATTATATGTTTTGTATGTTTTAATAGATGTAACCATTTCTTGTGGTTATGCGTGTGTGTTATAAAAGAACAATGGTGAATACACCACTAAGGTCCTCTAATTCTTTTGAGGATAGAGCGGTAAATGATTGAAGGTTGGAAGGACAACCTGGAACTGGCGGGACTCATGAAAGTCCGCCGAGACAACCTTAAATAAGTGGATTAAAATGTGTGGAAATAGAATGTAAGATGTTTGATCAAGACGGGAATAATATAAATTGGTTGAGTAAGTGAGCCTTGGAAGGCATGTATAACAAGTGTTAGAAGGCTGAGAGGGTAACCACTGGTTGGAAATAGAGCGTCAATGATAAGTTGCGTGAGTTAAATGATAGACCTTGTTTGAGTGAATAGCCTTTAATTGCAAGTAGAGTTTATGCATGGTGTCCTCGAGTGTGTGTTACATGGGTTTTCGTGATTTCAAAACAAATGCATAAATATCAATTTTAATCGAGGTTGAGTCAGCTTGTGTAAGTGTGTATTTAAAGGAAAAAGGCAATTTTATTTACGGCACACAACGAAATTTGAGCTTGGCAATTTTCAAAATACTTCATACTTTACATGAAAAGTTAAATCGTAGCAAAAAGTCAAGAAAACGTTGACAGCAAAACTTATATAACCAACAAGGGTATTGACTTGGTGATAACATATAAACAAGTGTGAGAACCGACTAGCTTACTTCGTGTCGGTAATATTTTTTTTTCTTTTTTTTCTTTCTCTCTCTTTCACACTTTTGTAATGTGAAAAGATTTTCATTTAATATATTACGGTCATAACAACATCGTTTTGGTTGAAAAAGATTAAGTTTTTCGGAAAGTAGTATGCAAATGATTCTCGTGATCGTTGTGCAGTACACTGAAGCTATAAGAATTTTGGGGTCATGTGTACCCAAGTTGCTCCAAGTGTTGTTCTTTAAAATGAGGAAATGTGCGAAATAATATATTTAATACATTGTTATGCATGAAGGCTATGAACGAACTAAGTCGTAGAATATTACACTATAAGCTAAGAAAGAACTCCGATAGTGGAGAGGTGTTAAATAAATCATGGGAGAATGTTTATAGTTTAGGTATTTGTGTTCAAGGAAGAGGTGAACAGTGGGAAAGTCGAAAGTGAACTTTAGTGTCGGTTGTCGAGGGACGGTTGTGTCCGGAGGAAAGACTAGTAGTCATCAAGATGATGGAATTAGCAAATCGCTATGAGTAGTGTGGTGAGACCGAAAGGAAATATCCTCGACGTCAAATAAGAATCTATGGTAATCTTGTGATATTAATGTTGTACGATTAAATTTGAAATAAAGACTATGGGATGTGAATTGAATTGTGATATAATTGGAAGGTTTAGGTTCAGTTAGGGACCCTTGTTAAAGAATAGGTTATGGAAGTATAGACAAATTGACTATTGACGTTGAAGTCGACAGTTGCGTAAGGTGTATGAGGCCTTTTGCTTGTCACAGGGTGCGGTCTGGGTGCGTCCCGCGTATGCCTGTGCGGGCAGGAACAAAACCGTGAGCGGTGCCGGCATGCTGTTATGCAGAGGGTATCCGTAAAGCGGACAATATCGTGTACGGTGGACTGGGGATGTTACAGATTGGTATTGACGAATAAATCTTGAGAAAAGGGGTTTTGGTTAATTTATTGGATAAGTGAAAGCTATGTGGTCAGAAGACGCTTTTAGAATTTATTGTGGTTGTGTAATAATTATGATGTGATATGTGCTTAATTACATTCCATTTAAATAAGTGTCGGCTTAAGTATTGGTCTTATGTGTGAGGACCGTTTGATGATCTTGTATTCATAGTACCTTTTAGGATAAATGAACTTTGGCAAAATATATATATATGTATATATTGTTGAGTATATAAGAGTTGCATATGCGTGTACATATAGATACATATATGATTTGACTTCATTGAGAAGGTAGCAATAAAAGGGGTCGTGAGATTATTACACCTAGGAGCGTGTGTTGCATGATGTGGGTTAGATGCATTTTAAATTGCATGAGTTGATATTGATAAATGATTATTAAATTATTTAAGCAGATGGCTCGGTTTTGGACTCGGTTGAATCTCGAGGGCGTTCGCCCGGTTTAATAAGCTCGACGTAGGTTTAGGGTTGGAATTACATGAATTATATTATAATTGAAACTTTCATGATGTGAATGCTTTGGGTATTCTTTTAAGGTCATGTATGGATGTTAAGTTTTGAATCAGAAGATTAAAAGTTGAAGGATCACCTTGAAGGGGTGTTAAGATAGTGAAAGACTATTGTTTTAGATAAGCATTCTACTTACGATGTGGATAGTTTATAAAGGATAAAGTATTAGACACGAACAACGTGAATGTATAGACTATGTCGATTTGTGAGGGATTGTGCCTTGTCTATGTAATAGTTTGGAATCACAAAGAATTAGCAAGAAATGAGTAAGTTGAGTTAATTATAAGCTTGTGAGTTGTTTTTTTATGTGTGAATGAATTGTCCGAGAAAGTGTTAGTTGAATACCAAAGAATGAATAGTAATTTCAAATGGTAATGTCGTTTCTAAATGACTTGGTTGAATGCCTTAAGTTAGAATCTTGGTGCAAATGTTTGGTTATGTATAGTAATGAGAAGATGTTGTCAGCTTGTGACAAAGTTGGGAGAAAGATGTAATATTTGGAGGGTAGTACTCCACGCTAAAGTAGGGGAGCAATAATAGAAAGATCGGACCTAGGAAAGTGGACCTAGGAAAGTAGTCATACTACAGATTCAATGGAAACATTACCCTTGACATGCAAACCTTTTAGTGCTTGGTTGCAATATGGTCGCATGGTGCGATAGAGGAGTGAAGAAATGGTAACATTTTGTACCGAAGGAATGTACAAGTCATGGATGTAATGATGGTTTGCCATGATTATTGAAGTATTCAAAAGTGATAAGTATGCTTGATTTAAAGTACGTGGATTTTCAGGTAGTATACATTAATGTTATTTTGAGACCTGGAGATTGAGTTGTGGTAATGATGGGGTGAAAGGAGAACTCTTGTTCTTCTTGATCCCATTGGATTTTAGGTGAGTTTTTATACTTCACCTTATTATCGAAAAGAATACTGTAACCGTTAAGGTGTAGTATTTCGTTATGAAGTTTAGTCAAAAGTGTTGGAGTATTCCTTGGATGTAAAGAAATGCATTGAATATAGTTCTCGGTATTATGAGGATTTAGCTAAAAGTCTTAGCTAATGATTCTAGAGAAACTGTCCTTTTGGACTGTAGCTATGTGTGGTGGATTTTTTGTGTAAGCTTGAGAGAAATGATAACGGTATGGTAGACCAAGAAATAGTCGGATAAGGATTTGATGATAACAGTACTCTAAGGAGGTTTGTAAATCTAAGTTGGGGAGTGGGTATTGATGAAAGAAGTAAGGTTCAGAAAATATGATTAGATGAATCCTCGTTATTTATGGACTTTCATTTGTGAATAAAGTATGTAAGACTTAAAGGGAAGAGATGTACAAAATATTTTATGTTGGTATGATGTGATTTCACTTACTAAAGTAAGAAGGGATGGTAAGAGTAGTTGTTTGAAGAAACTGTAAGGGGTTATAGAAAGATCAGTTAAGAAGTTGTGACCTAAGGGTATGATATTACATCATTGAGGTGTTAATATGACTTTAGAATTGGATGAGGATATGAAGATTTAAGATCCTCATTTGTTTACCTAGCTTCGATTTCGAGGACGAAATCTATTTCAAGTAGGGGAGAATTGTAACACCCGGAAAGTCCTTGTAAGTAATAGTGGTCCTAATATTTATTTATATTTTGACTTTTTAGATTATAATTGATTTCCTAAGAAATTTCCGTGATTGTTACTTGTTATTTGAGAACTTCCGATAGAAACCCGTAAATTTATTCCTTAAGGAAATTAATGAAAAATAGATGATAACGTTAAATATTAGATTTTATGGATTAGTTGGATGGGTAATTTGAATACGAGTCCAACGGTACTTTCCGGGGTAAAAACGGAGTTCTAACGAAGAAGTTACGGCCAAATCAGTAGAAATTTAGAAGATTAGCAAACAGAAGCTGGCGCCGATGGTTTGGCACCGATGCATCGGCGCGGGTGATCGGCGCCGAGCACCTGACGTGCTAAAAGGGGATTAAACCCACCTCTTTATCCTGAGTCATTCATTCTTTCACTTAAGAACTCTCAAATCAGATTTTTTGCTCTGCTAGTTTTCTCTAAGGCGATACTCCATCTGAAATGAAGGTAAACTCTTATATCTCAATCCTTATTCAATTCAAACAACTAGTAGATGAATCTTACCAATTGAGCTTGAATTAGGGCATTACATCTTCATTCTTCTTCTTGGAGTAATTGGGTTCAAGTCTTCAAGTTAGGGTTATACCAATTGAAGAATTAAGGTGAGTAACTTGTATCTAATTAATTGTATTACACCTCATTATCATTCTTTATATTGATTTTGTTATTGTTCATGAGAAATCTTGGTTAATAAGCTCTTAATGGATAAGAGGGAAACAAGAAGAGTTCAAGTAAGTTATGGTGGATTAATTGTGTTCTATTATTTAGAATGCCATGGTAAATGTTAGTGTTAAAGGTGTGGGTTTGATTATACATCATTGGTATGTTATTATGTTGATGGCTTAATTTATGTCTTAATGAAGTAATGATGGCTTAATGGTCAATATGGACTTATTATTGAATTGTAAACATGGATGTTTATTATTGATATTATATAGAATGTGAATTGATACATATGGATGTATATGAACTACATGGAAGTAGTATTGATATGTTAAATGGTTGGACCATTGTTAAGTGCTAAATATGCTTGGAATATTATTTGGATTAACATATTTGGTATTCACATAATTGGAGGAGCACCTAGTAGGCATTGGAGGATATATTCTTACACACCGTGGGGTAAGTGTAATTGATTCATACCTCGGATACCGTGGGGTTTTCCGTTGTGTTATGCCTTGTGACAATACCGTGGGGTACCGATCAAGGTATATCTTCGATTTTGATGTAACTGGGTAGCGATATGGACCTTCTCCATGGAATCCAATTTGTGAATGTATCGAATTGTTATTCCTACATGCTATGATTATGCTCTATGTGCTATGTGTAAACCTCACTTAGGCTTTAAAAGCCTAACACTTGTTATATGTCTTATGTGTTACAGATATTAGTGGTTCCGGACACAAGAAGGTCTAGAACGGGGTTGTGAGCATGGGATCATTGTTGGAGAGTTAAAGATTGGAAGATTGATGATAGAACTTTCCGACATCCTTTTGATATTTGATTGCTATAGTAGTGATCGAATAAGCTAGTGGTCCATTAGTAGTTATAATTATCTAAATCTTAGTATTATTGGTTATGTAAAGATAATTATGAATACTTTACTTTAGTAATGCGTACCACTCTTCCGTTTTATGGAAGTTTTTGTTGACCCCCAATTTTGGGGTGTTACACTTTAGAATTCCGTACTCGCGACATCATATCCGCCGGCAGTCCTTTCAGATAAGCCTTAACTCTATCTTTCTCAGTTGGAGCTACATGCCCAACTAGATTCAACTTTTCCATGAACAGTTCCGTATACTTTCGAACAGAATTAGTACCCTTTTTCAGATTTCAAAATTCCTCCTCAATTCGATCCAACTCGCTTTCGTTGCAATATTCTTCCAAAAGCTTCTTTTTAAATGACTCCCAAGTCATTGCAGACAAGACGGAAATCAAAATTGAAGCAGTCAGCACATTCCACCACATCAACGCGTTTCCTCTCAGCATTTGTGAAGCAAACCTAACTTTCGACTTTTCATCACATTCGCAAGCCCGAAAGGCTTGTTCTATCTCTCTGATCCAGTTCATACACTCCACTGGATTATCAGCTCCGACAAACTCCGGTGGTTTACAACTTAGAAAAGTCTTATATGAGCAACCTCTTTCTACTCTTCTTTCAGTTTCTGATACCGGAGTATGAAGTGGAGGGATTATTCCAGTATCTGCTGTTGTTCGTGGTACCTCTGCTGTACGATCATAAAGTGCCTTCATAAACATTTCCGACTGTCTTTCCATTGCCGTGTTCATCATCCGCATCATATTTTCCATCATTCGAGACTCCATTCCTGCTTCCGGTGTTCTTGGGATGGCAGTACTGGTACCCACCCTAGGCATCTGGCTGTGTGATCCTCCGATAGAAAGAAAATTCGGCGGAGTCTCAGGAACTCCACCTAATCCAGGTTGTCTTTCTTCAGTCCAGTCACTTCAGAAATAGGGGACAACGGCGGCGTATTTACCATTTTCTGATAAAACACAAAAGAATAACCATAAGAAATGGTTACACAAATCTAGACATACGAACGTACTTTACCGATCATTAATCACTGTAACAATTTAGAAATAAGTATGCTTGTGTAATAATATATTCATAATAACAGTAGCTAATTGAAATTGTGAACATACTATACATGAGAATCCTCTTTCCATTGTCACAGTATTAATTTCACGTATTTCCGTCGACTCTAAGACTATCTCGTCTTAGCACTTCTACCCATATATCACATATCATAACCTACTCCATCTCAGCTTAAGTCTAAGTATCTTATCAGCATACTTAGTTCACTTAAACTAGTGCTCTGATACCATATTGTAACGCCCCAAAATCCGGGCTAATTTAAACCGCAAGTTACAACAGGTTATGACAATAAAATTTCAACTTATATAGATAGCAAAGGAATTAACCATCAAGATTGTAATTACAATACAGGATACTTCGAATAACCTATCAATCTAATCATGTCTCTATAATCAGATTAATTGAGTTATCTAAGCTATCCTTCAAAATCTCCTTTTTGTTAATTGCCATTTCTGCTATTCCAAAACACTCGTCCCACAACCCTTTATTTGCCCGAGCGTGAACCTAGTAAGAAAACATTATATGAAACGATTAGGCCAACGCCTAGTGAGAACATTCATTTCAATAATAACAATTGCAAAATCAAGGTAAACAAGTTATAACAAACCTGGTTACTCCTTTTCTTACCCTACGTATAACTCTATTCCATTATACAATTTTACCCATTTCCATGACTATGACTGATAACAATTTCATCAGCATATCATGATCCAGAGCCACACTACGAACCTTTACAGATTCTAGATCAATGCTCTCCACCAATAAATCGCGATTACACACGCCCATTTATCAGTAAGGAATAAGAGATTACAAGTACTTATGTCAACCTCACTCTCTTCCTTAGAAATCAGGAATAACGATTAATACCACACGCCTATTCCATGATTTCCCACACGCACTGGAATAACGATTAAACGAGTAATACCACACGTCTATTCCATGTGATTACCAAACTTTAGTGCCTATGGATCCATTACACTTATTTATACTCGTGCAAGTTAATGCTTAATACAGATTCCTCATATCATTCAGTATGAGCAAATCACATTTAACACAATCCTGCCTAGTATCACACTAGCGCAGTCTATAACCTAACATACTACTCTTCAAGGTACGTATGTTCAAGCAACATAAGGTATATGTCAATTCTTAAATCGCACCTTTCCATGATTAATGAAACTATACCTTCCAATTTCTAGAATAGTACAAGATAATACAAAGTCTCTGGATACCTTAACTATTATATTCTTAAGTTCATATCTAAGATCTATTACCAAACCTGATAAAGTGACTCCTTTTATCCAACTCCCGGTATTCCCATCTCCCGGTACTCCCATCTCCCGGTATTCCCAATTCCCGGTATAAAGACTAAACCGGAACTCACCTGTACCGGGACTCACCTGTACCGGGACTCACCTGTACCGGGACTTACCATTACCGGGACTTACCATTACCGGGACTTACCATTACCGGGACTCATAGGTATCGGGGTTTCATGTACCGGGACTACGTACAGTTTATTTCAATAAGTCTACAAATCGACTTAACTTGTATAATCAGTTCAATCTATGTATTTCATTCAGTCTGTTAGGACACTGAAGTTGTCCTTTATAATAGAAAGTTTTGTAAAGCAATAGCTGTGTTAAAGGGCTTATGCTTAATTGTTGTAGCAAGTGATGAAGACTATAAATAGGTCTTTACTTGTAGTTTGTAACAAGTTCATAATACAAATATGTAGCTCTTAAACACTTTTGTGTTCTCTCTCTAGATTAGTTTACTTTTCTAATAAATAATTAGTCCTCTTCTACCTCATCTTGTTACCTAATACTTGAATTGTTGAAGATCATGGACTCACAATTGGTATCAGAGCCAAATCGAAGAATTTTTCATCGATACGATCATCGGATCTTCACAATTCAAGCGTTTTTAGCCCTATTTTGCTCAGATTTCGGATTCTTATGGTGTTTGTTCAAGAAAAAGTCGAACTCACTTTTTGGATCAAAAGTATGCCAAATCGATCAAATTACAAGTTTTGATCAACTAGAAATCTGTTCATCTTCATTTTTCGAATAAGTCTGCGAAAGAATCACTGAAATTGGTCAAGAATTGAAGAAGTTATGATGATTTTAGTGATTTTCGGATGCTGTTACTTGAATTCGGATTATTCTTGATGAATTCGGATCCTTCATCGTTTACTGTTCATTGATGAATTCGGATCCTTCATCATTTACTGTTCATTGATGAATTCGGATCCTTCATCGTTTACTGTTCATTGATGATTTCGGATCCTTCATGCTTTACTGTTCATGGTTTCGGATGCTACTATTGTTTGGATGGCTTAGATGGTTTCGAACTGTTCAGAGTTGTTGGTTTCGGATCTTGTGAAGTCCGAAATATTGCTGAATTTGGTCATCTTAGTTCTGAATTTCGGAATGTGCTTACACCTAAAGGTTCAAAGGTATGGATGGCTTCGCATCTTTCTAATCCTCATTCTAATGGTTTCGAATTCCATTTATTCAAGATAGGCATGGTTTCGCATCCAACATGACACGAAATTGCCATGATTTCGAACCCTTCATGATCCGAATTGTCTTGATTTCGAACCCAACATGATCCGAATTGAGTGAATTCGCACCTAGCATGATCCGAATTGAGTGAATTCGCACTCAACATGATCCGAATTGAGTGAATTCGCACCCTACTTAATCCGAATTGAGTGAATTCGCACTCAACATGATCCGAATTGAGTGAATTCGCACCCTACTTAATCCGGATTCATTGGTTTCAGATGCTTCATGGTCCGAATTCTGATGGTTTCGGATCCAAGAAATTTATTGAAAAATATTTCTCATTAAAAAAAAAATTGTTCATGGAATTTAGCATAAGGCGTGTGTGACATCATTCTTATATTCAGTGTGCCACATACATTTAGCAACTGTGAAAGTTTAAAAGAGCTCAAGTCTTTCAAGATATTCAGAAGTTGATTGTTGGAGTTCAGTCTTTGATTGGATTGGAAGAGACGCTTGAATATTTGCAATCATTATTCTGAAGTTTTGTTGACGATGCTAGACCTTTGAGTGCTCTTTATCATTCTTCTGACTTGATCAACCAGAATTGTGAGAGCTTGCAATCATTGTTCTGGTGCTTTGGTTGTGATTCAGACTTTTTAGTGCTTATAATCATCCAGCTATTTCTTGAAGATTGAAGTTCTGGATTCTCTTCATTCAGTGGCTTGAAGTATTTTGAAGACGAGCATTTCTCCACAGTTGCTGAACAATGTTATTTGTTTGGGTCGTCTCATCCCTACCGAGTAGCGCGTGTTTTTACCGTTCCTTCTTCGAGCAAATTCGTACCAAGTTCTTAAGCCGAATTCCTACTCAACTCGTGATAAAACGACGGATTCCTTGTTTTACACTAAGAATGCATTTGGTTTTTCATTCAAAACTCACTCGTTATCATTCTTGTGGGCTTATCGGAACGAGCTCGAGTTTCTACATTTTGGAGATGTTTTTCGTGCACTTAGTGGAGTACATTGGATCTAAGTTTACTCAAGGTTGAAAATATGATGAATAAGAGCAACATTCAAGGGGGAGCCAAGCCTACATTTGAAGAATGCACCGCTAAAGTTTTTACAAGGAAATCAAGGGGGAGAGGAGCTAATGATTTGAAGATGATTTGCTTTCCAAAACTTTAGGGGGAGAATGTTAGGACACTGAAGTTGTCCTTTATAATAGAAAGTTTTGTAAAGCAATAGCTGTGTTAAAGGGCTTATGCTTAATTGTTGTAGCAAGTGATGAAGACTATAAATAGGTCTTTACTTGTAGTTTGTAACAAGTTCATAATACAAAGATGTAGCTCTTAAACACTTTTGTGTTCTCTCTCTAGATTAGTTTACTTTTCTAATAAATAATTAGTCCTCTTCTACCTCATCTTGTTACCTAATACTTGAATTGTTGAAGATCGTGGACTCACACAGTCCTCAATCAATTTATACAGCTATATTAAGGTTAGTACAACTTAAAAACACTGATTTATACAACGAATCGAATGAACTCACCTTATGTAGTAAAACCCACTTCTGCACAAAATCTGAACTTCAAACTGATGTTTATGATTCTGCAATTCAATCCCAAAATACAGATTCGATCAACATCTAAGTAAAACAACCAATCTCTTCAAAACCAACATCAATTCCTTACCAAATTGAAGTCAAAACCTTGATTTCTTTCTTTTCTCCTTTCTTCCTTTTCTCTCTATGCTTTTTGTCTTCTAAACCGTCTCAGACCAAGAAATGAGATAATATCTCATTCTCAGATATTTATCTATACACACTTTCCACAAATGACCAACTACACCTTCTAGTTTCATTATTTCCAAAATAACACCAAACATCAGACCCTTGTATTTTAACCCTATTGAATTATCAATTTACCACATAATTCAAGGTTTTAAACCAAAATACAAATATATCCAAATTCTCATTAAAACACTGATAACGAAAATTCAGGATGTTACAAGTCGTCCCTTGTAACAAATTCTGTACCTCGCGGCTGAACTCTGCCGCCTGTTCTGCCCCTACCTTTTTCTCCCCCTCTTCCCTTTGTCCCGACCATTGGATCCGTTCTATTGGGATTTCCTCCTCCCTCCCGATTCGTTTGTCTGGTACCACTTGCCATTCTGTAGCTTCAAACAAGGTTAATGTACACATAAGCACATACCCCATATAACAAGGTATTCCAGTTCAAACATGTACATGTAAGATCAAAATTACACTGGCCAGATGTAACCTGAAATTACCTTACATGATGTTCCTTCTACCTTTTGTATTTAGCATCCCAAGGTTCTAAAATATTAGGGACATCCTACTTCACATGCAGTTTAAGTCTAGGTACAGATACAAATACCTAAATCCCTTAAACTAGGGCTCTGATACCATCTGTAACAACCCGGTTTACAAATACATACAAATAACATATATTTCATGACATCACTTTACTACAAAAGATACATCATATTTCAATTTCGGTCCCCTAGTCTTCTTATCCATAACAAGTATTGCTATATAAACATTTTTACATTATAACTAATAACTAATAACGAAGTTATAAGTACAAAACATATCACGGTCTTCAAAACAAGCATCTTCCAAAAGCTAGACATGGATTATCCTATCATTTGTCCTTATTTGCTCCACGACCTGGAATACATATTTTAAAACAAAATGAGGGTTAGACCTAGCGGTCTAAGTGAGAAAATCCCTGTTAGTTTTAAAACCCTTTGCACAAATACCATATACATAATCTTAAGATGAATACCAATTAAGACTCGTGCATCGTGTACTTCCTGTCTCATTTTCCATGGCCATATTAGTTGGTTGCAAGCCAACTAATAAATTAACTCCGCTGTACAAAAATTACAGCCAGCACCGCTGTCCCTCCGTACAGCCAACTCCACCGGTCCTAAGCCCGGCCAACGTACTCTCATGTAGTATAATGCTTATGTAAATACAATATCTCAATATATTATATTTCAAACATAAACACATAAGCACACCATCTATCACATTCCCAATCCACACATATACGTATTCCAGTTTAAAAACATTTTTAAGTAAAACTCACCTGATTGCGTATCACAAAACTCCTTTCAAGCTATTATCAAGCACTCTAATCTTTTACCCCAAATTCACAGAATCTGAAACCAAATAAATACAGATATCTCTTTAAAGACTAAAAACTCTAAAATCCCAAAATCCTCGACTCATGTCACAACCAACTAAAATGATAATCCTTGTTGCAACACATGCACATGTCGCAATTAACTACTGCGACACAGTAGCATATCGCAACCAACTGATGCGATATACATCATGTCGCAACCCACTATTGCGATATACCACAAGTCGCAATTGACCATTGCGATGTCAAGATCCTGTCGCAACCCAAGGTTGCGATATCCATGAATGTCGCAACTCAAGGTTGCGATACCTATGATGTTCATCAATATCTCAGTTAACTAAAATCATCCTAAACCCAAAAATTTACAGTTTTAGACCATGAATGTTTCTGATATTTTGAAAACACGAACGTGTGAGTCGTTGACCTTTGGTCAATTTTTGGGATTAATGGATATTTTGGAAAATAGTAAGCCTTTTTGGTTTTGGAGAGAGATGTGTATTTCGAGTATTTTAATAAGTAAAATTCAAGCGTTGACATCTCCGCGTTTTATATTACAAGTGTAAACTTTGGAGTAATTGCTCCGTGAGGGAGATTTTGGAAAATTATTTGTCCTAACCTAGAGTGCGTGGGATTGCTTAAACTTTTAGAACATTAATACGCACTGTTTGTACGATTCGAAATTGAAGTCGATTTAAACCCTTTTGATGTCAACCATTTACAAACCCTTATTTTCTCCCAAGCTTTGGGGAAAACACGTTAATGTGTGGGTATGGTCAAAATTGTTTTACTCTTATGTCATTACATGACTAGATGAGAAGATTTGATTATTGATTTAAAGAATTTCATCTTTTGAAATTTGTTACGAATGATTTGATACATGTAATCTCGTTAACTGACATGTGCGTACTCTAGTGGTAAATTTTGTTTCATGCTATTCATGATTTAAAAAGGAAATTTTTGGATTCGGGTGACATTCAAACCCTTTTTGAGGCACGTATAGACCTTTTGGGTTGCACAATATTTAATGTGGGAAATTACCTTACGTGTGTGACATAGATCAATCCATGCTAGGACCGTATCGGTTTCTTTCAGAGAAGTTGTTTGACATGCTTTTACGCTTTGTTAATGATACAAATTTTAGTGAAATGGTTTTAAATATGATTTTCGTATGTGGGACGAGTATGTCCATTTTTGCACAACTACTGGATTGATAGTAGTGGATTTTATGAGTACAATTAGATTGATATGAAAACCTTTATGTTGAAAGTTTCTACAAACATTTTCGAATGACATATTTGTTAAATATTTCACTTGAGAAGCCTTGAACTCATAGGAACCTTGGAAAGGTTAAGTAACCCAGCTAAGAGTAAGTGTATGTAGTAGCACTTGGACAGTGGAAGGTTGGGCATTCCACGCGTGATAGTACTGTAGGTTGAATGGTATCGGTTGCGGGGATGATGCACTTTGTAATTAAGGGAATTGATTCGCAGTAACTTATATTGAGGTTGGTGGTAACCATTCTTGTTGGGAATCTTATTTTGGGGACTTGGTCAACTTGCGTATCTGGGACCCTTCAGACACCATATCGATAACTGTGGTTTTGTGAGGATGCTCGACGAACGAAACTCGTGTATGGGGTTCTGTTGGGAGTCAAATCTTGGTGACATGACTAGGTGTCAACTTTTGGGCTCAAGGCCAAGCACCGTTAGTGTAATCGGGGGATTGTAGTCCGATTTTAAAAGAATGATGGTAATGGTTGTAGTAATCTTAAGATGCTCAATTGTGATAAGAGGATTTAATGAAATGACTTTCCTTGTGTGGTAAGAGAATCTGTCGATTGGATGATTGATAATTGGACATATCTTTGGGATTGTGTATTTGATGAGCAGTAATGACCGTTGGTGTTGGAATTGATGGAATCTGTTGAGAGTAAATGCTGGTTCAATAGTGGGATCATTTGGGGATTCAGAGGTTTTGGTTGAGTTTGGTAGTGATTAAATGTCGGACTGGTTTGGAGAGAAAATTTAAGAACGTGTGAATGTGGAATGACTAGGGAGTTCGGACCTGTCATTGGGAAAAGTATGGATCACTTAAGGTTGGGAGACAACTTAAGTCTGGTGGTCGAAAGCCACTCTAGCAAATTAGGCCTTCAATTGGATGTGAGTGTTTTATGCCTAAGCGGGAATTTGTTGTGAGTAACATCAAGAAGCCGTTGTGGGCAATTTTGTGGGAAATAAATTCGAACCTAGTTGTAACCAAGGGAAATTGGAATGTGTTGGGCGCGGTGGCCATTAGTTGTGTGAAAACTAGATTTCGAGGACGAAATCTCTTTTAAGGTTGGGAGGATTGTAACACCCCGAAAATTGGGAAAACATTTTTGGGACATACGGACGTACGCGAGGGGCAAGCCGGACGTCTGCGACTAGCGGAAGTCCGTGGAAGCAACAGAGAATTTTGGGGTTGTTCGGCCAAAACAAGTCGGACGTCCGCGAGAGTGCAATTCGGACGTCCGCGATGCATCTGATGGATTAATTTGGTATTTTAAGATCTTTCTCTCTCTCCCCTTATTTCACTCCCAAATCCTAACTCACTCTCCCTCTCCTTCTTTCAGCCGATTTCCCCCCCAAGAGAGCACAAACCCTCCTCCCTCTTCATCTTCTTCACCCAATCTAAACGTACTTCCCACCATTGTTGAAGATATGGAAGCTTGGAGCTTTTGTGGGTGATTAGAGGCTTTTGGTTGGAGATTCATGTGATAAAGGTAATATTCCTCTACCCAAATGATAGGTTGTTGTTGATTTCATCTTCTTGCTATTTTGTGGTATTGTTGGGCGATTTTGGTAGTGGTTGGTTGAGGTAATCTTTTCCTTCTTCATTTATGAAGATTAGGGTTTGGTATATTTGGGGTTTTTGGATGATAAATGTTTTGGGAATGATTGTACATGGTTGGATCGGGTTATTGATGGTTGCAAAATTATGGATCTAGGTTTTTGGAGATTTTGACTTAAAGATGCAAGTTGTGCAAAGGAGCTTATGTATGGGAAAATCTAGATTTAGCCTAAATCTAGCAAGGTGAGTTCAAGTTGCTTTGGTGAAAACTTTGTACATGCCAAAATGTTATTTTTCCAAGTAATTATGTGTTTTACCTGAAAATTATCAATGTTGAGTTATTTGGTGGATTTTACCTTTTGAAGTATTAATTGTGGTAAATATAGTAAAACACTACTTTTGGAATTTTTGGAAAATGTGATAGATAAATCATACATGAAAATGGGTTATTGATTTATGTGATAAATGTAGTCTATTTGTTATGAAAATGCATTTTGTGGATATTTTGGAAATATGTGTTTAGTACATCATGGGATGATTTGAAAATGTGATGGTCTGAGTCCTTTGGAAAAGAGGGTTTCCCAACCTAAGGTTTTATTTCGGGTTTTCATGGATTCAAAGTATTTATTGGCAAAGGTGTGTGTTGCTACGTTTAATGTCATTTTATGACTTTTTATGAACTATCTTTTGAGTCAGTTGAGCTTATTGCTCGGTATTGGATTTTATTAAGTCTTGGGGACATTTGTCCAGTTTTGATAGCTCAAGTTGAGTCTTGATCATGATTTACGTTATCGGGGAATTGCATGTTGAATGCATATGTTTATTGATTTGGGGTCGTGTAGGTTATAGACCTTGTTAGCTATGGATCCATAGGCTTTTGAGTTTCCCCAGTTTACGAGACGATAGTTTCTCTTTTGTAGCACAGAATAGGCATCGGGTTCCATGATAAGTAAGGCGTGGGCCTATTTGGTCGGGCGTCGTCTCATGGGCAGTAAGGTGTAATTCCATATGTGCTTAGCACGGGATAGGCATCGGGTTCCATGATAAGTATGGCGTGGACCCATATGGTCTGGCGTCGTCTCATGGGCAGTAAGGTGTAATCCCTAATGTGATGTTGTGGATTTGGAGTGACCCAACGTATAGACCTGGGGTGGTTGAAGTTGGGGGCTCCCTAGTCTCGCGGGCAATAGATCTGGAGTGATTGAGCTCAGTTTACGAGAGTAATCCACGTGGGTGTTTTTATTGCATAGTAGGTGACCCACTTTAGTGTCCATCACGTGCAATGTATACGGGCCTCCCCCGTCACCGAAAGGTGTTATTTTGGGTATTTGTGTTTATCCATGTTTTCGGTGACGTATCACATTTATGTGAAATATTTCTCCACGTTATAGGAGTTATGGGTTATGTTTTATCCATGTTTTGGAAGTTTGGGAATAATGGCGAGTTGAATTATGAGTTTAATCGCTTTGAGTATAAAATGCTATTTCACCTTTCACGTTGATTTTGGAAATGAGTCTATTTTGGAAATCATGTTATATTAAAGATTTCAGCATGGGAATTGGGTGAGTTGGAAAATGGGTGATTTTCATTTAAAGTAAACTCTTTTGAAATCATGACTAAAACTACATTCTCCTCGATTTATGTATTTATATGGTTATGATAAAACTCTTGAACTCACTAGGCGTTAGCCTAACCATTTTTATTTGTCGGCATGTGCAACAGGCTCAGGTTGGGAGTAGCTTTAGCTACATTGTGAAGTGGCGAGTGCTAGCAGAGTGCACGAGAGGTGACTTGATTAGTGAAGTCTTCCCCATTTATTTGGGACTAGCAACTTGTGTTGTGTTAAGTAACGTCCGTCTTAAGTTATTAGCTGTGGAAATTATGATGTTTAAATTCCGAGGTATTTTGAGAAATGAATTGTAGAAATGATATTATCTACTTTTGGTTATTTTATTGAAATTAAAGTTAGTTGCTCGTTCCAAATTTGAGGGTGTTGCAAGTTGGTATCAGAGCATAAGTTTGAGAGAATTAGGTGTTGATTTTGGATACCTAGACTCAAACTAGCGTTCTTTTAAGTGAGTGAAAGTAATTGCACTATTAAGCACATTAAGATGGGATGTTTTGAGGTTGATGGAGTCGTTAGAAACGAGAATTGCGTCAAGAGTAGCAAGGATAATCATGTAGGGTGCGTTCATAATTACACCTGGCCAGTGTTATGGTGAACCTACTAGTTACATGTGCATACTTGAACTGCTTCAATGTGATGACCGTTGGGGTAGTGAAGAAGTTTCTAAGAGAGTAGTCGTTGGAATAGATGGACGATTTTAACGTTAGTCACTCGGAGTGACGATAAGCATGATGTTGGTATTATGTGGACCATTTCGGGACAAAGTTGATGGTTGGATTAGAACCATTGACTTATTGAATCGACCCCAATTCGAGGAGAAATTGTAAGGTTAACCGTTGAGGCTTTCAATTTGCCTTATGATGTTTGAATTCCCAGATGATGATAGTGTGACCAAAAGGATTGGAGGAATGTGGTCTTGAGATGTTGAGTGCCAGACTCATGCACAAAATTTATTTTTAAGATAAATTGCATCAGTTATTTCTTGTGTTTCAAATCCCTATATGGATTGTGTTACAAATCTCAGAAAACGTTTAGCACGCACAAGATTTTAAAGCATGATTTTGAATATGCATGAAATTGTTTTACTGTGAGGAGTTGTAAGCTCTGTCGGGACTTGCCTTGTTTGTTATTGTTCAACGTTACTTTTGGATACAGTGATATCCATATTTTGATGTCATTTAAGATGTTGGACAAGTAACTACGGCTTATGACTTTAACATTGGATCCCCTCCACATATGTTAAGGTTTGGACAGAAAGTTATCTTCCATCATGTCTATGTCGAGTTTTATTGAAAAAGCTTTATTTAATGCATGACTTATTGAGAAGTGTTGTTCATAGTGTGTTACAACAAAGAGAGAATTTTTGGGAATTTTGACATTTCAGTCATGATTTTGTTTTATGCAATTTGATTTTTGGAAGCGAAAGTTTTAGCATCATTTGGTTGAGTCAAGGCAATTAAGCCCATGGAGTTTTACGAAGTTTCTTTTTACGACTTGTTGGGTCGTGTGAGTGCAATTTTGTAAGGTGCATACTTTAGTTATTGCGTGTGTTGATTTTAGATTATATTGGGCATTTTGACTCATTCAGGTTTTGTTGAGAAGTGTTATTTAAGCCGTAAGGCCACCAAATGGAACGTTTTGAAACTTTGGTGTCGCGTGATTTCTCTTTCAAAGATTTGTGTTAGCACGTTTTGTTGCAATTTATCTAATTGTACGAATTAATTTATACGTGGCATGAGTAATGCATGAAAGAATATGCAGATTGTATTTCTTAACGATTTTCTTTATGTGCTTCCGACTAGTTGACTATTTTATTGTCCTTTCTTGCAAACGCATAGTTTTGATCTAAGGGTGTGCATAATTTGGTAGTCACTAACCCTCGAAGGCTTTGATAAATGTATCGTGAATGAAAATGTTTTATAAATTCATTACATAAGTGAGGGTCGTTTAGCCAAGATATGTTTTAATGTTGTGTGAATAATGCATGGTTTACGCTACAGAACATTTTGAAAACACGAACGTCTGAGTCGTTGACCTTTGGTCAATTTTTGGGATTAATGGATATTTTGGAAAATAGTAAGCCTTTTTGGTTTTGGAGAGAGATGTGTATTTCGGGTATTTTAATAAGTAAAATTCAAGCGTTGACATCTCCGCGTTTTATATTACAAGTGTAAACTTTGGAGTAAATGCTCCGTGATGGAGATTTTGGAAAATTATTTGTCCTAACCTAGAGTGCGTGGGATTGCTTAAACTTTTGGAACATTAATACGCACTGTTTGTACGATTCGAAATTGAAGTCGATTTAAACCCTTTTGATGTCAACCAATTACAAACGCTTATTTTCTCCCAAGCTTTAGGGAAAACACGTTAATGAGTGGGTATGGTCAAAAATGTTTTACTCTTATGTCATTACATGACTAGATGAGAAGATTTGATTATTGATTTAAAGAATTTCATCTTTTGAAATTTGTTACGAATGATTTGATACATGTAATCTCGTTTCGAGAAAACCACTAAGAGAGTGTTACAAGCTTGCATACTTATTCCAAATTTGAAATTTCCTCTTGACTTTTAGTCGACATCTTTGAATGATGAAAACGTATTGAGTTTGTCTTTAAACTTAGAACTGACGCAAATCACTTTATGTTTTTACCAAAGTACATTTATGGGATTGTTTCACCGATTGTGAAATAAACTGACATGTGCGTACTCTAGTGGTAAATTTTGTTTCATCCTATTCATGATTTAAAAAGGAAATTTTTGGAATCGAGTGACATTCAAACCCTGTTGGGAACTGAAGATATGCTAAGTATGGTTAGTACTGCCAGAACAACATTACTACTGCCAGATCAAGTTAGTACTGCTAGTTCAAGAGTTAGTGCTGCCAGAACAAAGATACTACTGCTAGTTCAAGGTTAGTACTGCTAGTTCAATGTTAGTGCTGCCAGAACAAAGATACTACTGCTAGTTCAAGGTTAGTACTGCTAGTTCAATGTTAGTGCTGCCAGAACAAAGATACTACTGCTAGTTCAAGGTTAGTACTGCTGAGATATTAATACTGCTGGAACATTATTAATACTGCTTATGTGAGGTTAGTATTGCTAGACAAGTTACTACTGCTGGTACATGGTTAATACTGCTGAACAAAGTTAATACTGCTGGTATATTACTACTGCCGGTACATGGTTAATACTGCTGAACAAAGTTAATACTGCTGGTATATTACTACTGCTGGAATATCATTAGTACTGCTTAAGAAGAATGAAGTTACTACTGCTTGTGATCAGAACATGGAATGCGATACTTTTGGAGACAAAGAAGGAATTGATCAAGATATGTTTAACGAAGATTTAGAAGATCAAGTTACTTTTGATAGTTATCTTGTAATTATTTTTGTATAAATAGACTTCAATAGATAGCTATTAGGATATACATGATATACATGAGATACAAGAGAAAATTCTAAATTCGATTGTGTTTTTAGAGAGAATTAACCTCAAGGTTTTAGAACCCTATTTCTAGAGAAGTAGAAGTCGTTTTGATTGAGCCTGTTCATCAAGATTGAGGTTTGGTTGTAATCTTGTGAGTCGATTCAGTGAATACACAAAGTGGTGAATTTTCTGTTACATTGTTCATTGATTGTGAGAATTAAAGTTCTATTCCGCAGATTCTTTAATTCTGAATTCTAAGTGTTTATTGTCTTGTTAAGATTCGATCCTGACAAGTGGTATCAGAGCTTGTGTTTCTTAGAATTCTACAAACATTATGGAAAATTCTATTGAATCAAACAGTACTTTTGATTGGAGTGATCAAGCAGAAGAGGCAATCCAGAATCATGCACTCATGGCAGAAGTCTCAGATATTCCTACGGAGGTAAAATCTAATCTCTGTTCTCAATCTTGTATAGACATTGTTAAAAGGTATAGAGATCACAATCAGGGAATGTGTGATGACCTTAAGAGATTAGAAAAGGACATAAGAGATTATGTATTGATTGTTGAGAGGTTTGAAGAACAAATTAAGGCTTTTCAAGCCAATGAACTTCAACACTCATATGCTACAAACTACTGGAAGTGGGAAAAGGGTGGTCTGGAGTTCCAACTGAAAGAGTCTAGGGAAGAGTGTGAGAAACTAAAAGGAGAGCTTGAGAAAGTTAAACTTGATGTAGAAAAGTTTACTTGTGCCTCCAAAGTCATGGACAACATAATCAACTCTCAAATCCATAGTAAGTTGAAACCAGGAATAGGGTATAATGCCACACCCCCACCCTATAACAACAACTACATCCCTCCTAAGTCAGACCTATTAGAAACCAAGGATAGGAAGGACTTACCTAAAGGAGCCACTGAAGTAGATCCATTAGATAAAGTAGTTGTTGAGGATGAGACTGACAAAGTAGGATCTGATGAGGAAAGTGAAAGTCCATGTGTTAAGAACAATGAGATGAAAAGGACTGACAAGGGAAAGGGAGTTCATTATACACAGACCACTGTTGTGAACTCTAAAACTTGTGAACATTGTTCTTGCAAGAAATCTCAAGAGAATAAACCCCAAAGACATGATAAAAAGAGGGGAAATCAAAGAAATTGGAATAACCAGTGGGCACAAAAGCAAGGAGTTGATCTGCAAAGGATTAACAGACCAAAACCTTGTTTCATCTGTGGCAGATTGAATCATCTTGCCAAACACTGTTATTTCAATCCTATTAACCAAAGGATGAATTTTCAAAGACCTTTTTATAAATCCAATGGTTATAGGAAGCCTGCAAGGAACCATGTGGCTAAGAAACAAGCTAAATCCAAAAGCCACATGAGGAAAAAGACTGAAAAGGAATGTGTCAATGTGTGGGTCTCCAAAAGCACTAATACCTCAGATAGTACTGCTGAAAAGGATAGTGCTGCTAGAAGCAATACTGCTAACAAAGTTAGTGCTGCTAGAAGCAATACTACTGCCAACACTGCTGCTAGCAATGTTAGTGCTGCTAACTCAGTTAGTGCTGCTAACTTTGTTAGTGCTGCTAACTCTGTTAGTGCTGCTAACTCAGTTAATGCTGCTAACTCAGTTAGTGCTGCTAACTCTGTTAGTACTGCTAACTCTGTTGGTGCTGCTAACTCAGTTAGTGCTGCTAACTCTGTTAGTACTGCTAACTCTGTTAGTGCTGCTAACTCTGTTAGTACTTCTTCTAAGGTTAATACTGCTTCTAGTGCTGCTAAACCAATCATATTGACAAAGTACTCCAGTACTGCAGTACCTAAGGTTGAAAATCTCATCAAAACCAAGTGCAAGTACTTTGATGAGCAAGGGAGACCCAAGACCACTTCGGCTTGGGTTCCCAATAAAAACTAATTGATTTATCAGATGTGCAGTGCAACCAACAACTCAAGGGAAAGAGCATCTGGCATGTTGATAGTGGTTGCTCCTGGCACATGACAGGTAACATGTCCTGCCTCAAGAATTTCAAAAGAATTGATGGAGGACATGTTGCTTTTGGGAATAATCTTGCAGGAGGTAAGATAAGTGGTAAAGGTGATGTGTCAGAAGGTAAGATGACATTTGAGGATTTGACAAATGCTGCAAAGTGCAAGTATAGTTACTACTGCCAGTGCAGAGTTACTACTGCTAGTGCAGAGTTACTACTGCCAGTGCAGAGTTACTACTGCCAGTGCAGAGTTACTACTGCCAGTGCAGAGTTACTACTGCCAGTGCAGAGTTACTACTGCCAGTGCGTAGTTAATACTGCTAGTGCACAGTTAATACTGCCAATGAGTAGTTAATACTGCTTAGCAGTTAATACTGCTTGTGTAGTTAATACTGCTCAGTAGTTAATACTGCTTTGCAGTTAATACTGCTCAGTAGTTAATACTGCTAGTGCACAGTTAATACTGCCAATGAGTAGTTAATACTGCTTAGCAGTTAATACTGCTTGTGTAGTTAATACTGATCCGTTGTTAATACTGCTTAAGTAGTTAATACTGCTTTGTTGTTAATATTGCTTAAGTAATTAATACTGCTGGGTAGTTAATACTGCTCAGTCGTTAATACTGCATATGTCGTTAATACTGCTTTTGAAAATCTAGGGCAAATACTGCTATAAATACCCCTGTTTGCCCGCCAAAGTTCATAACGACTCTTCGCATTAACTTCTTCTCTCTCTCGTTCTAACCCCTTCTCCCTAGAATCTCTGTGTTTTCTTTACAAATCCTCATGAAGCACAACGATTATGGAGTTTGTCGACGAGCATAATGAGATTGCAATGCTTCAGAAGCCGAAGCAGGCCGAAGGATTTCATGAAATTGTGGATTTTCTCAAGTCCACTCATATTTCGTATGCCCTAACGGTGAATCCAACAATATACATCGAGCATCAGACGCAATTCTGGGCCAATGCCACCGTAGAATCCGAAGATGGGCATAAAGTCATTCAAACAAGGGTATGTGACAAACCCTTGAAAGTTTCAGAAGAACTCATTCGCATCACTCTTCGACTAGATGATGCCTCAGGTATATCTTCCACTCCCAATGAAGAACTATTCTCTACTTTACAAAGAATGGGGTATGAAGGTCCCATTGGAGTTTTTAAATTCTACAAGTCAAAGTTTTTTACTCAATGGAGATTCGTTGTTCATACCCTAATGCATTGTATTTCAAAGAAAACTACTGGATGGAGTGAGTTCAGCAGTACTATTGCTTATGCTCTAGTCTGCTTAGCCACTAACAGGAAGTTTAATTTTTCTCAAATGATTTTCAATGATCTTGTGGCAAACCTGGAATCCAAAAAGCGTTTCTATATGTATCCAAGGTTTGTTCATGAAGTAATTACCAAGGAATTGACGGATATGCCTCCATTTGATGAGGTATATGTGCCAAAATCCCCTACAGGGAAGGTTTTTTCAAATATGAAAAGACTTCCTAGGGACTCGGAAGGAGTTGACACACCATTGTTCTCTACAATGATGGTTGTGTCCCACACATTTGAAGGTATGGCATCAGGGTCAAGGCCCTCATTAGACACACCCTCTGATGACCAATCCCAACCTTCCATCACAAAAGACATCCCTCAGTCCATTCTTGAACGACCCACTCCCATAATAACCAAAAAGTTTGAAAGAAGAAAGGTACACAAGGTTCCTTCCCTTGATGTATCTCATAAGAGCCCGAAGCCTTTAAGCCCTCTGTTGGAGCATTCTCCAATGGAGAATATCGAAAGGGAAACCACAGGGGTGTCTCCCAACCCCAAGAAGGTGCTCACTAAGGAGAAGGTTGAGCATGTGAGTCGCAAGGCTGCCACTACTTCTGCTAGCAAAGAGAAGGCCAGTGGTAAAATAACTAAGCCCTTCCTCACGGCAACTCAGGGTGAGAAATCATCCAGAGGTCCCAGGTGCCAAGAAACCAAGGGGGTAGGTAGTGCTTTTGCTAGGCAAGAGACACCTGCTAAAACTTCCAATGATCCTTTAAGGGAGGTAAAAACTCCTAAACAGGGTGAGGATAGATATTCGTACGAGGAATTGATGGAAACTATTGCAAATATCAACATTGAGGTCATGGATCAGAAAAAGGAAATTGATGAACTCAAGAAAGTGGTCCTCTATCAAAACTCACAGCTTGAGAAGCAAAGGAAGATGATCACTAAGTTGATGCACAGAAAGAAGAAAGCTCAGTTTGTCCTTAGGAGAAGAAACCCTACCAATGATGCTTCCAAAAAGGGGGAGTCAGACTCAGATCTAAACATGGAGGATGCAAACATTGAGGGGGAGTATGAGTATAAGGTTGAGGGGGAGACTGAGGAGGATGCTGATATTACAAAGGAAGCAGAAACAGAAACAGCAGCAGAAACCATTACTGCTGCTGATCTTACAAAGGCAGCAGAAACTGTTAGTGCTGCTAAGAGCCACAAAGAAGAAACAGCTGAAACCACTCCTGAAGCTGTTAAATCTTTCAAAAGAACAAAGAGGCCAAGAACAAAGTCAATAGCCTCAAAGAAGAAAGATATAAAGAAGCCAAGGGTGGATCCAACTGTAGAAGAAGCCCAGGAGGAAGCAGTGAAAGAGAAATCTGATCCAAAAGTTGCTGAAGAAGAAGTGGAAACTTCATCAGGTCAACCAAGCAATGTACAATCACAATCAAATGCTCAATGTGATGTGTATATAACTGTGGTTGATACTAATCCAATCAAGACTACACCATTGTCTTCCATGCCTCCTGAGATCATCTTCTGGGACACATTGAAAGATGGAAGAAAGGAGTTGATCAGAATCAAAAGGGCAGATGGAAAGTTTGAAGTTTGTCCTACTTGGGGAAAACTTATCAGAACATGCTCTAGATCTGACTTGGAAGAGATGTTCAAGGTTGGAATGAGGCTATATGGAAACATGCTGACAGAGCAAGGTATGTCTATCACCAAGATGGTTCTTGAATACTTGTGCTTAATGTTCAAACCAGAAGCAGTTCAGTATTTGATGGCAAGAAATTTTCAAGTCATTACCAACTGGATGCTCATTGAGAATTGTGGAGTGTATGTCATCTCTCTTGACAATACATTTCATGAATATTATTTGGTGGATGTTGTATACAAGCACAGCATGAAAAAGTTGAATGGAATGCTGCATGCTAAGTTGGTGAGTGACAAAGACTCTAAAATGGCAAGATACCTTGTAAAAAGGATTCTCAATCAAAGTCTGGGATTGGATCCAAATTTATGCGTTGATGATTAGGTTTTGGAAGCATCATCTGAAGAACTTAACTTCTCATCCTGAAAAGTCAAGTTAGGGGGAGATTGTTGGGAACTGAAGATACGCTAAGTATGGTTAGTACTGCCAGAACAACATTACTACTGCCAGATCAAGTTAGTACTGCTAGTTCAAGAGTTAGTGCTGCCAGAACAAAGATACTACTGCTAGTTCAAGGTTAGTACTGCTAGTTCAATGTTAGTGCTGCCAGAACAAAGATACTACTGCTAGTTCAAGGTTAGTACTGCTAGTTCATTGTTAGTGCTGCCAGAACAAAGATACTACTGCTAGTTCAAGGTTAGTACTGCTGAGATATTAATACTGCTGGAACATTATTAATACTGCTTATGTGAGGTTAGTACTGCTAGACAAGTTACTACTGCTGGTACATGGTTAATACTGCTGAACAAAGTTAATACTGCTGGTATATTACTACTGCTGGTACATGGTTAATACTGCTGAACAAAGTTAATACTGCTGGTATATTACTACTGCTGGAATATCATTAGTACTGCTTAAGAAGAATGAAGTTACTACTGCTTGTGATCAGAACATGGAATGCGATACTTTTGGAGACAAAGAAGGAATTGATCAAGATATGTTTAACGAAGATTTAGAAGATCAAGTTACTTTTGATAGTTATCTTGTAATTATTTTTGTATAAATAGACTTCAATAGATAGCTATTAGGATATACATGATATACATGAGATACAAGAGAAAATTCTAAATTCGATTGTGTTTTTAGAGAGAATTAACCTCAAGGTTTTAGAACCCTATTTCTAGAGAAGTAGAAGTCGTCTTGATTGAGCCTGTTCATCAAGATTGAGGTTTGGTTGTAATCTTGTGAGTCGATTCAGTGAATACACAAAGTGGTGAATTTTCTGTTACATTGTTCATTGATTGTGAGAATTAAAGTTCTATTCCGCAGATTCTTTAATTCTGAATTCTAAGTGTTTATTGTCTTGTTAAGATTCGATCCTGACAAACCCTTTTTGAGGCACGTATAGACCTTTTGGGTTGCACAATATTTAATGTGGGAAATTACCTTACGTGTGTGACATAGATCAATCCATGTTAGAACCGTATCGGTTTCTTTCAGAGAAGTTGTTTGACATGCTTTTACGCTTTGTTAATGATACAAATTTCAGTGAAATGGTTTTAAATATGATTTTCGTATGTGGGACGAGTATGTCCATTTTTGCACAACTACTGAATTGATAGTAGTGGATTTTATGAGTACAATTAGATTGATATGAAAACCTTTATGTTGAAAGTTTCTACAAACATTTTCGAATGACATATTTGTTAAATATTTCACTTGAGAAGCCTTGAACTAATAGGAACCTTGGAAAGGTTAAGTAACCCAGCTTAGAGTAAGTGTGTGTAATAGCACTTTGACAGTGGAAGGTTGGGCATTCCACGTGTGATAGTACTGTAGGTCGAATGGTATCGGCTGCGGGGATGATGCACTTTGTAATTAAGGGAATTGATTCGCAGTAACTTATATTGAGGTTGGTGGTAACCATTCTTGTTGGGAATCTTATTTTGGGGTCTTGGTCAACTTGCATATCTGGGACCCTTCAGACACCATATCGATAACTGTGGTTTTGTGAGGATGCTCGACGAACGAAACTCGTGTATGGAGTTCTGTTGGGAGTCAAATCTTGGTGACATGACTAGGTGTCAACTTTTGTGCTCGAGGCCAAGCACCGTTAGTGTAATCGGGGGATTGTAGTCCGATTTTAAAAGAATGGTGGTAATGGTTGAAGTAATCTTAAGATGCTCAATTGTGATAAGAGGATTTAGGGAAATGACTTTCCTTGTGTGGTAAGAGAATATGTCGATTGGATGATTGATAATTGGACATATCTTTGGGATTGTGTATTTGATGAGTCAGTAATGACCGTTGGTGTTGGAATTGATGGAATTTGTTGAGAGTAAATGTTGGTTCAGTAGTGGGATCATTTGGGGATTCAGAGGTTTTGGTTGATTTTGGTAGTGATTAAACGTCGGACTGGTTTGGAGAGAAATTTTAAGAACGTGTGAATGTGGAATGACAGGGGAGTTCGGACCTGTCATTGGGAAAAGTATGGATCACTTAAGGTTGGGAGACAACTTAAATCTGGTGGTCGAAAGCCACTCTAGCAAATTAGGCCTTCAATTGGATGTGAGTGTTTTATGCCTAAGCGGGAATTTGTTGTGAAACACCCAAAAAACAGGGCTAATTTAAACCTTAAAACTTTCCACAAGTTATGACAATAAAACTTCAAACTTTTATAACAAGAGGATCAACAGTAAGGTTCTATGTACAATAAACATCTAAATCAAATAACCTATTAATCAAATCATACATCATAATTAGATTAACTAGGTTATCTAATCATCTGTCCCAAAAGTATCAAAAGAATAACTAGATCCTCTGTTATCTCCAAGTCTGAGTCTTTCCAAAAGCTCTCAACACACTTTCCTGCTTACTTCCCGGAGCTTGTACCTGGTAAGAAAGTTCAACTTGAAACATTAGGCTTTCGCCTAGTGAGAATATTCAAATCAAATTAAAATTCAACAATCAAAATCTCAACAGATAAATCAAACCTGTTTCCATCCATCTTACCGTACCACAACTCCTTTCACTACTGGGAATCTACCCCATTCCCAACTTATGACTATTCATCTAGTCATAATAACACTACCAAGAATTTACCATGAATCATCCCAGATTCAAAGTCGAACTCTTAACCAAGAAATTACAAGTCAAAACCTGCCTATTTCTTAACCCGGAAGTAGAGATTACAAATTACTTTATGCCTATCTCAAATCTTCCTTTCACCATTGGGAAATCTCCGATCTTCCCTTTAACAATGGAAATCTCCGATCTTCCATTTGAAATGGGAATTACAAATCAAAATCTGCCTATTCCACATTTCACCTTAGAATCAATGGTCCCAATGGGATTATAATATCGCGATATACAACCGGGACCCCCGATGATTCAAGGTACACCCAATTACTAGAAATTACATCCCTTTTTGGTCAATGGCTAGTAATCGGTCCCCATTATACCGTACTAAGGTGCCCCCGATGACCGGATGCCTATTTTTAGCAAAAGCAACATAATACATAAATATTATAACTGATACTACCATATGCGTACGACATACAATATATCATTTCTCTGAACATATTCTATATATACAAAATAAAGAATATTATTAGCTCCTCATCTCAATCTCTTAACTATCCCCTCTTTGCAACCTAGCACGGGGATTAACATCTCAAATGTTAACTACATTTTTCGGACTCATAGATAAGTCCTTATAATTTATCTTAACATGGCTTCAAAATCATATTTAGAGTTCATAATCATGTAACAGATTGCATATAGCAGATAGTCATATTATACATTATAGTCTCAATCTACTACTGAAAGTTCCCCAAAAGTCGCAAGCCACTGTCTGCATTTTCTCCCAAAAGTCGCAAGCCATGCTTGCGATTTTCTACAAAAGTCGCAAGCCAAAGCTGCGAGTTTCATCAAAGTCGCAAGCCAAAGCTGCGAGTTTCATCAAAGTCGCAACCCATGGTTGCGAGTTTCTCCAAAAATCGCAAGCCACTCTTGCGATTTTCTCACTTTTCTCAGTTACTGTTCATTGGTCTTCTTCCCTCAATCAGCCCATAATTCACCTTATTAAGCCTACCATTTCTCAATTAAGTCTTACTAAAGCATATAGACATAGTTTAACACATATCCATATCAATTTTAAATGGCTAATTTTAACAAGAATGAATAAACTCACCTTAATGACAATTCTGAACACTGATCACTTTCCAGCAGCTTAATCAAACAGCTTAATGAGTATCCTTAGCAACAATCTGAAAACTTCTAATCACTTTGTTCTTCAGATTCAGTGGCTAAATCAAAACAACACAAGATCACCTAATCAGATACTTTTCTTCTGTTTCTTCTTTTTCTTTCTCCTTCTTTTTCTCTCGAAAATCTCTATCTTTCTCTAACTCTCGACTTTTCTACTGTTTGCAGAAAAGCAAACCCACACATACATCTTCTTGATTCATTAAATCAAGACACCTCATGCTAAAATTAGATGAGTCATAAACTAATTTCACCAAACACCTCAAACTTTAAAGAAATGACATAACACACCTCATACATCAATAAAACACATTATAAACCCTTAAAGTTTAATATTTCTCAAAAGAAATCTTTAAACTTTCAACATTTGTATTTTAACCCTAATTGAATTATAATACTCTATATAATTTCAAGGTTACTCCAAATACAAATACATTCCAAATCTTATTAAAATAATAATAACGAAATTTAGGATGTTACATGTTGTGAGTAACATCAATAAGCCGTTGTGGGCAATTCTGTGGGAAATAAATTCGAACCTAGTTGTAACCAAGGGAAATTGGAATGTGTTGGGGGTGGTGGCCATTAGTTGTGTGAAAACTAGATTTCGAGGACGAAATCTCTTTTAAGGTTGGGAGGATTGTAACACCCCAAAAATTGGGAAAACATTTTTGGGACTTACGAACGTCCGCGAGGGGCAAGCCGGACGTCCGCGACTAGCGGAAGTCCGTGGGTCGTCCGCGGAAGCAACAGAGAATTTTGGGGTTGTTCGGCCAAAACAAGTCGGACGTCCGCGAGAGTGCAATGCGGACGTCCGCGATGCATCTGATGGATTAATTTGGTATTTTAAGATCTTTCTCTCTCTCTCCCCTCATTTCACTCCCAAACCCTAACCCAATCTAAACCTACTTCCCATCATTGTTGAAGATATGGAAGCTTGGAGCTTTTGTGGGTGATTAGAATCTTTTGGTTAGAGATTCATGTGATAAAGGTAATATTCCTCTACCCAAATGATAGGTTGTTGTTGATTTCATCTTCTTGCTATTTTGTGGTATTGTTGGGCGATTTTGGTAGTGGTTGGTTGAGGTAATCTTTTTCTTCTTCATTTATGAAGATTAGGGTTTGGTATATTTGGGGGTTTTGGATGATAAATGTTTTGGGAATGATTGTACATGGTTGGATCGGGTTATTGATGGTTGGAAAATTATGGATCTAGGTTTTTGGAGATTTTGACTTGAAGATGCAAGTTGTGCAAAGGAGCTTATGTATGGGAAAATCTAGATTTAGCCTAAATCTAGCAAGGTGAGTTCAAGTTGCTTTGGTGAAAACTTTGTACATGCCAAAATGTTATTTTTCCAAGTAATTATGTGTTTTACCTGAAAATTATCAATGTTGAGTTATTTGGTGGATTTTACCTTTTGAAGTATTAATTGTGGTAAATATAGTAAAACACTACTTTTGGAATTTTTGGAAAAATGTGATAGATAAATCATACATGAAAATGGGTTATTGATTTATGTGATAAATGGAGTCTATTTGTTATGAAAATGCATTGTGTGGATATTTTGGAAATATGCGTTTAGTACATCATGGGATGAGTTGAAAATGTGATGGTGTGAGTCCTTTGGAAAAGAGGGTTTCCCAACCCAAGGTTTTATTTCGGGTTTTCATGGATTCAAAGTATTTATTGGCAAAGGTGTGTGTTGCTACGTTTAATGTCATTTTATGACTTTTTATGAACTTTCATTTGAGTCAGTTGAGCTTATTGCTCGGTATTGGATTTTATTAAGTCTTGGGGACATTTGTCCAGTTTTGATAGCTCAAGTTGAGTCTTGATCATGATTTACGTAATTGGGGAATTGCATGTTGAATGCATCTGTTTATTGATTTGGGGTCGTGTATGTTATAGACCTTGTTAGCTATGGATCCATAGGCTTTTGAGTTTCCCCAGTTTACGAGACAATAGTTTCTCTTTTGTAGCACGGAATAGGCATCGGGTTCCATGATAAGTAAGGCGTGGGCCTATATGGTCGGGCGTCGTCTCATGGGCAGTAAGGTGTAATTCCATATGTGCTTAGCACGGGATAGGCATCGGGTTCTATGATAAGTAAGACGTGGACCCATATGGTCGGGCGTCGTCTCATGGGCAGTAAGGTGTAATCCCTTATGTGCTGTTGTGGATTTGGAGTGACCCAACGTATAGACCTGGGGTGGTTGAAGTTGGGGGCTCCCTAGTCTCGCGGGCAATATATCTGGAATGATTGAGCTCAGTTTACGAGAGTAATCCACGTGGATGTTTTTATTGCATAGTAGGTGACCCACTTTAGTGTTCCGTCACGTGCAATGTATACGGGTCTCCCCCGTCATCGAAAGGTGTTATTTTGGGTATTTGTGTTTATCCATGTTTTCGGTGACGTATCACATTTATGTGAAATTTTTTTCCACGTTATAGGAGTTATGGGTTATGTTTTATTCATGTTTTGGAAGTTTGGGAATAATGGCGAGTTGAATTATGAGTTTAATCGCTTTGAGTATAAAATGCTATTTCACCTTTCACGTTGATTTTGGAAATGAGTCTATTTTGGAAATCATGTTATATTAAAGATTTCAGCATGGGAATTGGGTGAGTTGGAAAATGGGTGATTTGCATTTAAAGTAAACTCTTTTGAAATCATGACTAAAACTACATTCTCCTCGATTTATGGATTTATATGGTCATGATAAAACTCTTGAACTCACTAGGCGTTAGCCTAACCCTTTTTATTTGTCGGCATGTGCAACAGGCTCAGGTTGGGAGTAGCTTTAGCTACATTGTGAAGTGGCGAGTGCTAGTAGAGTGCACGAGAGGTGACTTGATTAGTGAAGTCTTCCGCATTTATTTGGGACTAGCAACTTGTGTTGTGTTAAGTAACGCCCGTCTTAAGTTATTAGCTGTGGAAAT
Organism: Saussurea involucrata; assembly: GCA_033807775.1. Classification (NCBI taxonomy): domain Eukaryota; kingdom Viridiplantae; phylum Streptophyta; class Magnoliopsida; order Asterales; family Asteraceae; genus Saussurea; species Saussurea involucrata. The sequence continues at coordinate 222,859,181 of CM066320.1, forward strand.
TATGATGTTTAAATTCCGAGGTATTTTGAGGAATGAATTGTAGAAATGATATTATCTACTTTTGGTTATTTTATTGAAATTAAAGTTAGTTGCTCGTTCCAAATTTGAGGGTGTTATTGGGAATTCGAGATGAGAGATTTTTGGAGATATAGCGACACCCGTGTTAATCTAGTTTAATTCAATTCTAAATTAGTAGGTTATTGTGTATTATGTCTCGATACTCGTTAATTTGAACTTGTCCAAAATATCCCGTTATATTAAGGGTTTTAGTTGACCTATTTTATGAAGTTTTTATTTACCCATTTTTCGGAAATTCCCTATTTTAAACGTCAAATTTTTAGGGTGTTACAGAATGTTTGAAGGTTTTGGGTTTGATCGGATTTAAGATTTATCTTTTGATTTTGAATATGATTTAGGTTTTTGTGTTTGAATGGTGCACGGTGGTCAATGGTGCCCGATGGTCAGTGGTAGTGGTGCCATGTGTACATCCTTTATTTATTTCTGAATGGTGGTGTGTATAAATGTTCTTGAAGATGGAAGTGAGGATGAAGAAGAAACGGGTAAAAAGAACAAATTGCCCCTCATGTGAGGAGCACGTGATTGACTTAACGGAGCCCCATCTAACGGTGTTAGTGGAAGGGACCAGTTTGGGCTAAAAAACACGATTTTTTGACCATTAGTGTACTTTATGAATTTGAGGGACGAAAACAAAAAAGGAGGTATAGACAAGGGACCAAAAATGTAATTCACTCTAAAAGTAATAATATGTATCACATGTGGACTTGGTACAGTACTAAGTTTTTTTTTCCGCCAATATCGTCTACCAACAAATTATAATTGGTATGCAAAATTTTATATCATGTACCAGCCAATTGTACTTGGTATCAACTTTGTTCGGTTGACACATGTTGGTACTGGTTTTGCATTAACTTCAAGTTATATATATGAAAATCTGTCATTTTGTTAAAGCTTTGAGTGACATTTTGATTTTCAGGTAACAAATGTGATGTTTAAGCGTTTTAATTACAATGAATAAAACTTGCAAACATTCAAATGTTCAAAGAAAATAGTTAAATCTATAATTTTTAACATTCAAAGCCTAAAAAATACTAAACTAATAATTAAATAAGTTATTACCATGGTACCACCATGGTATGCGACTTCTAATACCGTGTACTACCAACCGACTGTAATCAGTACTACGATTGTTACACATGTTAGCTGATTTGGTTTGGTACAAAATTGACACCCCTAATACGTACAGTTATACTTTTTAGTTTAGATGCGGTTAACTTGGAAAATTGGTTAATTTATTCAAAATCCACATACTATATGATATAGAATCTAAATATTCACAACAGAATTCAATTTTTTCTTGTAGAAAAATAATTCAAGAAATATTTTGAACTTACACTTTTAGCAAAGTTAACATTTAACACGACAAACTAAGGGGTTGTTTATCAAACCCTTAACTGGGTAAACGTTTATCGATAAAATTCAACACTTACCGAGTAAGATTTTAGTCCACCAAAACGGTATCTTATGCAACAATTTTCCTGGTAAGCGCTAACCGTGGTGAGAGTCTTCGCTCTCACTTACCAGGTAAGACTCTTGGTTCTTGCTTTAACTCTTATCGGGTAAGATTCTTCGTCTTTACCATATTCATCTAGTAAAGTAATGTGACTTGGTAAACGCTTACCAAGACAAACATTTGGTAAACGACCCCTAAGTTGACAACAAAAGCAATATATATTGTTCTTATTTTCATTATAAGAAAATTAGAAAATTGCAACTGATTTATAACGGTCTACATTACAAAATAAGCATATCTTGCGTAACGAACAGTAGACAAATAAAAAATATATATGGATAGGGATTAATGCACATCCATGCATATGAATATGAATACAAATAAACATGTCTTGTTAATTACCATAATATATTGTTTTGAATTTTGTGTTTGTCATGTCATGTTAAAACAAAAGTACACTTGTATATATAGCTTTTAACATTTTGTAATTTTGGAAAACATATATATTACGACTATTTTATTGTCTTCCTCCCCAATCCCATGTATGTGGAGGAATGTGATTCTCGCACGATATTGATTCCGATGTTAACAGTGGTCTAGTGGGTAACATGTTGAACTTCAAAGAAAGAATAGTGAATAACAATGGAATGCGATTAATGAAGCAGAGATTATCAAAAAGCATAAAATTATCACAACTCATTAACAGACAAAACGTATTGATTCGTTTACACATGTTGATATCATTCGAGCTAACCCGTTCTAAAATGTTCTTCTTAGAACCTAAACCCTGTGAAACATATATATAGATCCATCATTTTGAAGGGATAATAGATGCAAAGATTAATTGGGGCATATACTTGCTAAAATTCACTAGTGGTGTGGTTCAATGGCTCCATGACCTAATTTAAGAACATTTTGAACTACTATTAATTAAAGAAGTATATTAAATAGAAAGTATATATGGGTTCCTTCCCTTATTAAAAGAAAACATGGATTTGTAGGAAATGGGACACTCTTCATATATGAATATATTACTATCCCAAATATAATTTTGTGGTTCATAAACACACGCTATTCGATATTCAGACCATCTCTTTTCATGCTCCTCCGATGTCAATGAGTATTTGTGCTTCGTTGATATATAGGGTTTTTCTACATGCAAGGGGAGCTAATTAAAGGGGGCCGGAACTTCATATCCAACTATATATTTTTGGCACAAATCCAAGAAATGGTTAATACTAAAAAAAAAAAAACCTTAGCAAATATAAGAACAACGGATTAGGATATCAAGTTTAACATGCAAAGTCTTGGTTACACGACTGAAGACAAACATGTACAAAAAGCAAAAGAACATGTGTTGCATTGCAATTTGCACTTCACATATCAAGGATTGGATTCACACTGGTTTTAAAGGACCTAGGGATCACAATGCATCCCATGAAAGAACAAGCTATACGTACACCATTTAAAGACACCCACCCACAAATATATATATATATAGAGAGAGAGGGAGAGAGAGAGAGAGATCAAATTCAAACCAATTTAATTCTGCAAACCTTGTAAACCAACAATTTCATTGGTTAAGTTAATGAAACTGATTAATGAAGTTGTTTAATTTGATGAAATTGTTTCATATAATTCTTTTTTTGATGAAATTGTTTCATATATTTTTGTTTTTTATGTAGTTTCATGTATTTTTTTCATTCTAATGAAATTGTTTCATGTATTTTCTCATAAAAGAACACAAACATATGAAACAATTTTATTAAGAAAAGAACGATATAAAATAGTTTCATCAAATTAAACAATTTCATTAACTTATCCAATGAAATCGATGGTTTGCACGGTTTGCAAAATTAGGGTGGTTTGCAAATAAAACTACCTTATATATATATATATATATAGAGGGATAATAAATTGTAAACCGCTAAATGTGTGTAAACTTGTAAACTTTTGGATTTCATAGGTTTTCTTGATGAAATTATTTTATGAAATTGTTTATTTTGATAAAAATGTTTTATATCATTCATTTCTTAATGAAATTGTTTTATATATTTGTGTTTTTTATGTAAAACGAAAAAGTTTATCAAATTTCATAGGAATGAAAAAATATATATGAAACTACATAAAAACACAAATATATGAAACAATTTCATTAAGAAATGAATGATATGAAACAATTTCATCAAAATAAACAATTTCATGTAAAAATTTCATTAAAAACCTATGAAATCCAAAGTTTACACGAAAAAAAGTTTACAAAATAGTGAGTCTCTATATATATATATAGAGAGAGAGAGAGAGGGATAGATATTGAAATACAGTCATGTAAATATATCCCACAAACAAATTTCAACCATTAGTGTAAATAATCAATGATGTGGATTAAATCGGGTCCTGTATTCACTCCCAACCGCATTTGCATCTAATTTGCTAATCGCTTCTAAGTTTCAAAATACACAAAATCAATGACTGATATTTGATTTGTAGGATTTGTAACATTTACATAGTTTATATTTGAAACCCCCTATATAAATTATAAAGGCTCAATCAAAGGTGTTAAAATATAACGTCCATTCTCACAATCTAGGCTTGGGATATTTGATTTCATATTATCGGTATTTATTGCATTTATTTTATTTTTGTAGGGCAGATTGTTATCGTTTATGAAGTTTAATTAGTGGCTATGCCGGAGAGATCAAGTGTTGAGGGATTGGAGCTCACTATTGTTGATTCCTAAAGGTTTTGCAGTAAATTTCTCAAGTCTCAAGGGACTAGCTAGGATGTAAATTTGTTATAAACTTAAGTTTTTCCTTCTTTGTTTTTTTATTATTCAAAAAACAATATGAGATAACCTTTATTAGAATCTCTCTTTTGTTTTTCTAGTTCTTTTTATTATGGTGCGTTTGGTACACAAACATAATAGGACAGAATAAGGTGGGACAGAAAACAACAGGACAGAACAGAACAACTGTTTCACGTTTGGTAAGACAGAATTAGACAGAACAGAACAAATAACATTGACCAATTTACCCGTACTAAGTTGTTTATATATTTTGATTAATTATGTAAGTTATTAAATTATAATGAAATAAATATTTTTCATAACAATACAAATTATTAGAAAGTTTCATCGGGACGATTAAAATGACACCAAAATAAAAAAAATTATGTAGTTTCCCAATTTTTATTTTTTTAACATTTTCTATATTTTTTTACTATTAGTATTTAATAGTTTATATAAATTAATCAAAACATAGAAACAATGTAAAAATAATATTTTGAAGAAAATAAAGTAAAAGTTTAAAGAGTATAAAATACAATAAATAAAATTTAAAGAATGAATAAAATATGAAATAGAAGGTTTAGAAGAGAATTAGATTTTATTTTGAGGTTATATTGGTAAAACATAAGTCTGTTCCACCTTGTTCCATGGGGTGGGGGTGGAACAGACATGTTTCATTTTGTTCCAGTCTGTTCTACTAAGTCACCATGGGATATTACCTACCAACTCTTGGAAGAAATCCTTGCTAAATGGAAATTCACTCAAGTCTTCCACTTTGGACTTTAACTCCTAGGTATCACTCCCACTTTTGTATTATCCACCTCTTTCCTCTAAGTATATAAAGAGGACTTGGTTCATTTATTTTGACATCAACCACTTCACATTTAGTGCACTTAGTTCTTAGCTTAGCTCTAGTATTCTCTTATTTCAGTCTTCGTTTTCTGCATTAAGTTCCTAGTGTAGCATTTACTTTGAAGCAATTTACTATTCTGTAGTTGTGTTGTTCCCTCAGTGCCCACTGCGATTTTTAATCAAAATTTGTATTTTACTATGTTTGCTTGCAACTTCTCATCTTTTATTTTATTTACTTCTTTAAATATGAGCTAAGCATCCTTTGTGATGTAGGAAGGAAAAGTACCTAGATTTTATGACAAATGCTTGAGTAATCTTCATATTTTGAATATTTATTGTTTTGGTCGTCCATTACTCGATTATTGCCCAATGATGCAAACAAGCCGATCACTTGAGAGTGTCTAAAGTCTAGTTCTCAACTCATAAATGGGTAGAACGTAGTGACACGAGCTTGGATGATGCTAGGGGATTTGAAAGAATTCTTATGACACCAATGAAAGTTGGGTCTGCACAGTGAGATAATCTCCCACTGGAGTAGTAGGCAAGCTAGTTTGTGTACTTCAAAACACTTGAGTATTTGTCTCTACACATTCCATCGAAACCTGAAAAGGTTCATTCTGAGATTACCATTGACAAAACAATAAAGACTAAAAGTATGAGATTTTAACTAAGAGGTGTGAGTATTTGTGTAACCGGGCTTTCTTAGCGTAGTGCCCACTCCACACAAGTGCAGTGAGCACTATTATGGATCAAGTATTTAATATAAAATCTGGGAAAAATCTAAACCTACATTCCTTCTTTTAAACTTAAGTAACTCGTTAGAAATAACATTTCACCAAACCAACCAACTTTGTGCTTTCTCTCTAATTGAAACTTGTAAAAGGAAGCTCATGAGACCAATAGTGTCTTGATTGCCCAGTCCATGTGGATACGATTCTGGTATTTTACCACTTATTACTTGTTGTGACGATCATAGTGGCCAGTGTACACTTGCGCTTTCCACCGTGGACAGTTTGCATCCCACTGCGATTATCACATATTTCACACGTACCAATATACAATCAGAAATTCACTTGAGATCTACAACTCTAATATGTAGGTAACAATTAATATTGGTTGTGTTTGGTGACATTTCCCATTTGTATAAGGGAAAATGTTCATAACCTATGAAAATACACCAATTAAGAACACCTAATTGATTATGGTTTATATTACTAGACTCGGTGCGTATGTACTTTGAAACAACCTTAAAACAACGGATTGATATTTGCATCATTGAATGATATGGTAAATGTGAATAAAATAAAGTGGTAACATGAATACACAAATAATCATTACTGAATAGTTTTGTTATCCGATTGGTCACACAATAATTTATATCCAACAACAAAGTTGTTTGGTGAAAGATCTCATAAGATGTGTCACTCTTTTTTTTAACGGCAAATTTTATAAAAGCGAAACTAGCAAGAAGCTAGACGCAAAAGGAGAGCGTTACAAAATAGAAGTAGGATAACAAAGCCAATCACTCCAATTGATCACATGCTTTTTGTATCTATTCCTGACCCAATAGAAGGAAGACAATTGAATCTCATCCGCAACATAGTTGGAAGAATGTGTTGAATTTTTGAAAATCTTTTCGTTCCTGAGCTTCCAAATCGCCGAGATGGTGCAGCAAACAACTGCATCCAAACATTTAGCAGCTATATTCGACAGCTGAGAAGAGCTCGCCCAAGCCAGAATGTCCTTGAGATCGTTACCGTGAGGAAGTTGAATTTTCCACCATCTCGCAATACTTCTCCAAATGTTTTTAATGACAGGGTAGTGCCAAAAGATATGGTCTTCATAATCGCGACCCCCTCCACATAAAACACAGGTGTGTCACACTCTTATACGAGACCATATGTTTGGTTTCATTTATTAGAACATTCAACTTCTCAAAAACACATCTAAAAATGTTTATAGCTTGATGGTAAGGTTGTTTGCAGATTGGTTAGCCATCGGGGGACGCACTTAAGTTGCGGGGTACGTATTTTCCTCCCTTTTGGGAAACAGTCCGGCCCAGTGTTGCCCTTCGAAGCAACTTTTTCTCTTTGACAATATATACAATTTCCTTTCGACGTGCCAGGAAAAGGAATCCAATGAAGTTTCAAATACCATAAAGTGTCTGTCTTTCGAGGGCATAGATCCAACACGTACGTACCAACAAAGTCTTTGTTCATGTGCCCATCTTATCTTTTTATTCGATCTCATATAAAGATGCAACCATACATGCGAACAAGTTCATGCTGAATCATATCTGATAGAGTATTGATAAATTAAGAAATTAAAGTTAAACAACTAGACATTAATGCAAGTCTTTTCTAGCTACTTGATTTTTGCAGAATATATTGATATTAGAAAACCATTACCGAAAGATAAAGAGAGAAAAGGTATGGTTTTTGCATTATGTAACAGTGCAATCCTACTCACACCCATGAATGGGGTTTACCCTATTTCTAGCAGCCTGAAAAAGATTTGGTGGGTACCAAATATTTCACATAATAATTGCACCCATTTTAATTTTAAGAAAGCTTGTTACATCTATCTCTCTCTCTCTCTCTCTCTCAATTAATACAATGATCTTAGTTATTTTTGATTGTCTATATTTCAAACTATTAATAGTTTATAATACTTCATTAAACTGTTTATAGCTAATGATTGTAATATTAATAAATATTTTCTAATTCATTGAAAAATGAAACTACTTTCACTAATTTGTGCAGTGATAACATTTTTAATCATGTTTATAGATTAATTATTGATTGGTTAGGTCCACTTTTATTTAAGTTGTTGGTTTCTTTTTGATGCACATAATTCCTGGTCACATCTTTGTTTATAAAGAGAGAATATAATATATATGTCCATCTTGTACTATTTTCAATCTATCTAGATCTCTCTCTTTTAGCAAAAAAATGAAAGTAAATAAAGAATAATACCACTTTTCACCCATCAATACAACATTTCTATCTAATCTTAAATTATTGTGGAGCCTTTATTCTTTATTATTTTTTTAATAAATAAAAGGAAAAAGGGGATTTTGAATACATAATCTACAAGTTATTAGTTACACTTAAAATTATACAGACGAGCAAAATACTATATATATACAAGGAAAAGCCTTCTTCTTTATAATAAAAAGAAAATAGAAAAGTATATATTTTGTTTCTTGTTTCCTTTGGAACTCTATTCAATCATACTTCTTTGCAAACTTAATACAAAAAAAAACTACATTAATTAATTATTCATTTATTCATGTAGTATTAGATTAAATAAAGCAATAAACACACCAGCTAGCGTGCATAGTTTGGGTAAAGATATGATATTCTCGATCATGTTACATGCATGATATAAAATTCTATGATTATTTCGAAATCAAAATTAGAGAACATGTACTTCATATGCTGATCGAGAATGTAAAACACATACTCACACAGAAAATAAAGATATAAGGAGGGTGTACATGTGAAAGATGGCAAACGCATATTTGAAATTGTGTCACCATTGATTGATGTTCCATTAGTTTGATATGGAAAAAAGCAAAGAGACAAAGCACCTACGGCCACAATTTTTTTTAGGCATTGCTAGATCGACTTGATCCACCTTTCTAATTTTATTTTCATTAGTTTTAAATAAATTCTTGATTAAACTACAGTATTGGTCCCTGTTGTTTGTAAAACAAAATACAGATTTGGTCCCTATGATTCGTTTATTACATCATTGATCACCGTGTTTTGCATTCATTATAGATTCGTTCCATTGATATACTTTCGTTAAAAATCCGTTAATTCAGGACATGGAAAAACTAAATAATCGCTGCAAAAATAACATATCTGACAAACATCAAAAGGATTCCATCGTGAAAATAAAAATGGAAGGGAACCCAACTGGTTTTTTGGTCACTATTTTAGATGGCTTCATGCATTTGAATATGATCTGGAATCAGGGTCACGTTCAATATATGCAGTTTATCAACAACAACGACAAAAAAACAATAGGAAAAGAATCAGTAACTGCAATTTGGACAGGGGTTATCATGATTAACAAACAACAAACGATCATTTCGAGAAAACTCTTGATGAATGAAGTGTGGCTCTCTCTTAGCCAAGAGGCTTTCCTTCATGACCGGTTCATCTAATGATCGTAGCGATTCTTGTGGGTTGGGGCTGATAAGTAGACTTTGGTATAGGAAAGGGGTTGATAGGAAGGGGACACGTGGTAAGACGAAATAGGTGTTTTAAAATGAAATTATCTCGAAGACCTAAATCCGCATCACTTAGTAGACTTTTTAATGGAGTTATCTCGAGGGACCAAATCCAAAAGAATCTGCAAACTACAATGATCACCAAACCAATAAACGAATCACAAGGACCAAATCTGTAACTTTTAACAAATCATAGGGACCAAAAGTATAGTTTTCTTTAAACTCTTATTTTTGTAAGAAATATAGAAAATATACAAATACAAACACATCTATGTAAACATATTATTATAAAAATACAAACACAAAAGAAAACAAATATACAATTGGCTAATGGAGGATACATCTATGTGGTTTGGTAAACTTATCACTTGTTGGTCAATGACAAGAGAACGTTCTTGCCTAATTTTCACAAAATAATGGACTTATACTTATAATAAAATGTCTCTACAAAGTTGTTACCCTCTCCTATTCTTGAAAGCCTTTTTCTAATCTATGAGAGCCCCTTAGTTTCTAAGCGAACCTCCTATTTGTTTAGGAATTAAGATTGACCATTTCCCCTGAAATCATGAAGCTCCGGTTCTCCCAAAGTTGTTTAGTAACCATTGCACTTAGCGTTGCGACAACGTGTTATGACTATGCAAGCTCCTTGTGATAATAGTGCCCTCATGTTTGACTCTATTACTTTTTTATCAATGACTAACAAGACCCGGCAAGATAACTCTTGCGAGGCGTAACAACATAGTTAACAATAATAGTAACCAAATATAGGTTTGTTGAGCTCTTGTTGCAACTTCACTTGTGACATCCTCTTTATTCTTAAAATTCATCGAATAATAGCAAACAAGTTGAAGATCTATTAGAATATAGGCACTGCTAAAATGCAGGTTGTCACCTGACAGAAGAAACGTCAGTAAATGTCATATCGACGGATCACTGATAAGAAGAATCCGTCAAAAATGATATGGTATTTAAACTATACCGACATATTTTATTGAGGGAGTTCTAAATATCAGTGACGACATTACCCATGATCCATGACATCATAATTTGAAAAGTAAAATATTGGACCACACATTAGGGATGACATTTTCCATCGGTGATTAAGTCATATAAATCATTGATGGATTATAGAAGGATTGACAAAAATAAAAAATTCAATAACAAATCATGAACGGATTACCGACGGATGCCACAATGCCGTCAATGACACTACAAAACAAATGACTTTTACCCACAAAATTCACCCAGAGAAATTTTCGTCGGTTATTACCCATGGATCAACCATAAAATATCAATGGTTCGGTAGAATGTGATGTATTTTGAGAAAAATACCCATGGATCACCCAAAGAATCCCTGGGTAATCTGTCACTGATTTGCATTATCCAGCAACAAATACCCACCAACTTTTGTGATGGTTTTGTGACGAATCACCCTTTAGCGACTGATTTTCTAGGGAAAAGTTCATAGGCAAAAGTTTTTCGTTTAATAGTGTGATCCTTCGATAGCATCTAACGGAACTATCCCATCGATGATTTCTTTCTTTGAAAGACAAATTCTAATCTTCAGAGAAAGAAATACGACATATAATCATGTGTGTTCCCTGTCTCTCGAATCTTCCAAATGAAATCCATAAGTGTTACACAATGTTGGAATATGTATGTGACATCATCACCATCTTGTAGCAAATATAATAACAAAACTGTGATCCCAGAACAAGTATTCAATAACAAATAAGTTCAAGATGTCATCCCTCTATTAAGTAAAAATCTCAAGTACAATGGTGATGATGAATGTAAAGAGAAAAGGCTCATGTACTTGGTATGCTATGAATGGAATGACATCCTAACAATTACAAAGGCAAAATCCTTATAAAGGATGCAAAATATAAAGTTTCAAGATAGGTCCTTCTACTTGGTACAAGGTGCTAATTAGAGCACTAACAATCTCCCCCTTTGTACCAAATTAGAGGCGATAGATTTAAGCGTTCACCGGATTCACATGCTTCTCCCGAATTCCAAGGATGATCTTGAATCTTCTCAATGCATTTCGGTACTCTTGTCTGTAAGTAAAGGCATCCAGGACTTGTCTTACCAGCCACTTCTCCTTATCCTTTAGCTTGACCTCTCCACTTCCATCAAGTCTGAGTTTACTCTCCAAATGGATCTGAATCATCTTGAAGGTTCCATCGATGTATTTGTTTACCTCACAGACTCTCAGGAATCTCTTCTTCTTCTCATGATTGAAGTAGACGACCCCGAGTTCTGGTTTATCAAGCACAGAGTAAGCAGGAATACCTTGGATGTCAGCAAGTCTTTTGTTAGGTCTTCGGAGATTCACTCTGGACTGATGTGCTTCTAAGGCCATTTGAAAATCTGTTAGATAAGAGAATTTCAGCATATTTCTCATGAATCTTTTAACACTCTGATAAGCCGCAGACCATTCAATTGGCTTATTTAGAATGCTGGCAAGGATATGGTAGAGGCTAAGGATATCATCTAGCTTCAGGCTCTTGAAATCAGCTTCTGAAAAGACACATTCAGTGTCATCTGACCTCTTAACAGTAAACTGCGGATACCAAACATTGAGCAACTTGTATGACTCTATCTTCACAATTTTCATAATCATTTTGTCAGACCTTACAACATCCATCTTCAGGTCTTTGTTGTTCATTACGTGCAAAAACTCTATTCTGTGAAGAGGCGGCCACTTCTCAAGTCCGTATACTTTTACTAGGTCGATCCTCTGAACGTCTTTTACAAACAAATCCTTCCTTATACTTTCTTGAAATGGAGTGAGTATCCTTACTCTTTCTCCAGTCAGGACATAGTTCAGTTCAGCATCAATCACCATCTGATAGTATCTAAGATCAACATCTTGGATTGGATCTCTTATCTTGCCATCAGTATTTACAGGAATATTTTGAGTTGAACTACCTGTACCTTGATCATTCGGTTGTTGCGCTTGAGAAACATCATCATCGGAATCAGATTCAACTACATGAGCTCCGGTGGTATCAAACACATCATCAATCTCTTCTTTAATCTGAACAGTTGCCGTTTCTGGTTCCTCTTCTGAATCTATGTAGATATAATTATTCAGCATATCATCAGCCATCTTTTCTTCCTCGATTCTATTGTCAGCAACTTGAGCCTTTTCAACCCTAGTTATGACATCAGCTAGAACAGGATTATCATCAACCTGGACAACTTCAGTTTCCTGTCCACCTGCCCCCTCTGCCCTCTCAGTTACTGCTTGACTTGATCCACCAACATTTTCAGCATTTACACCACTGGATTCTCCAACTCTGGCTCTCTTCTCCCCCTCATGTTGATCAGGATCATCCTGATCATCATGTCTTCGTTTGTTGGAACCTTAAGCTTGAGTACCACAAGGTTGCTCTAACACTGTGATTCTATCGGATAAAGATTTATAACTAGCAACCATGGCTTGTGTCATCTCTTTGATAGAGGCTTGGAGGTTTTGAAAATCAGCACTAGTGGATAATTGGTTTTGGGTTTCAGATTGTCTTCGGAGTAAACCTACTAACTCTACCTCTTCGTTGGTATTGGTATCTCCTTGGGCAAGTAACCGGGCTAGAAGCTTAGATTTGAGCTCGTGGGTTGGGATGGTATGTAAGGGTTGTGATGGTGGAGGTTGAGATCTGGGTTGAGCTTCGGATGGTTGAGATTCAGGAGCCGACGGAGACTCTGCTACCCCTTTCCCTTTAACGGCTCCGCTAACTTCTGCTGAGAGTCTGTCAACTGTCTCTTGCATTTCCTTACGGTGGAGCTTGTAAGAGTTGTTGATGGATGCTACATAAGCTCTCAAGAAATCCAGAGTTACATAATGCAGGGGCGGGCCTAGCATATCAACCACCTGATCAAGAGAGAAAGTAGTGAAATTGGGTCTAACACCCGTACCACGTAGGTTTACGGTTTGCATTGCAGTTGAAGAAACTGAATGGCTTGTGCTCATAGCTGGCATGGTGTTGGCTATGACAGGACTTCCACCATGTCCTCGTGAGGCACCAACAAATGGCGGCCTGACTCAGGGTGTTCCGGTTGGGACACGGAAGCCTCCAACTTGGTGAAATACCGGCGCTCGTGTCCTAGTGGAATCAGCATCAGAACTCTCTATTCGATGTCTCAGACCAACATGTCTTGGTATCAAATGCGTATCGGGTCGTGATCTGAATCAGAATCTGAGTCAGCAGCATTAATAGCATCATGCCTGGGTTGGGTAGTGGCTTCATCCTCAGAAGGAGAAGCAAATATAACATCATCGGCATCGTTAGCAGAATCCCATGACACATCATCATCAATGATTTGAAGTTTGGTAGCTTTTGAGGTAGATGCCAGACCAGCAGCCCTCGCCACATTACCCCCTCTCTTTCTTACTCTTCTCCTCATCTCTCCCTGTTTAGGAACCCCACGTTCCTGAACCTGTTCGACTTGTTGACCCCCACCGCCTAATTGGTTGGCACTGTGGGTAGGTCCCTCCGGATCTGGCTAGACCATCAGTGCATTATCTATTCTATACTGTCTAACTACCTCATACTGCTGGTCGACATAGGCTAGCACGTCTTCCGGTATGACTGCGATGTGGGCGAAGTTGATTGGGGCGGGCATCTTTAGGAAGTGCATCCACTGGCTCGGGCCTTGGACTGCATTGGGTCGTCTTAGTATCTCTTGATTGCTTTCCATGATTTGGTGAATAATAATCTGTAGAAACCTTTGATATGGCACGAAATGGCGATTCTTGATCGGTTTTGACTTGTCACCAACTATCTCGATGAGTTCATTCCAGATAATAATGGCAAAGTCGATACGGCGGTTGAAAGCAAAAGCATGGAATAGCCTAAGAGTGGCTATGTTGTACTTATCAAGACCTGTATGTTTCGATGTCATGCAGCGGTTAATAACGGAGAATAGAGTATACCAGACCCTTGGGATAAACTTCCTCTTGAAGTTAGAAGAACGGGTAAGGACTGAGTTGTTCGGGGTTTGATATCCCAAGTTGCGAATATCTGCAAAAAGTTGTTCCTCGGGAACCATGTCTTCAAAGTTATTGCTATATGGTAGATCCAAGGCTCGTCGGAGTCGTTTCAGGGTAAGACGGACATCGAAATGATCGACCTTGGCGGTGAAATGTTGACCACGTCTGTGAGTTGGGTGAAATTGCAGTGTATGCCAGAATTGCTGAAGGTAGATCACTGGTACGGTGACGACCTTGGTAAGTGCAGTGCGAAGTGGATGACCGTGGATGATTTCTAGAATAATGCGGTACTCGAAATCCACACTGAGATCCAGATGGTGGTTGTTGTCTAATAGTGCAAGATGGCGGCTGCTTGGTAAAAGTTCTTCATCTAAGTCACGTGCGTTCACCGAAGGATGTGAGGATCGGTGAGACGAAATCACGGTGTTTTCGTCAGAGGAGTGACCATCATTGTGTCTTGCATTTTCCATTTGGTGTCGAATAGAATCAGTATAGTGCCAAAAATTGGATTTTTATGAAAAGTTGTCAAAAACAATATCCTAAGTACTGGTTTTATCGCAAGGCACATCAAAGTTATATCACAAGACTCTTTTTGTCGCAAGATAAAGTTTGGATGAAGGTTTATCGCAAGACATATGTTGCGATAAAAAAATTATCGCAAGGCATATGTTGCGATAACGTTGAATGTCAATAGGATGCGATAAAGATGAACATGAAGAACAACGTGGGTTGCGATAAACTTGAACACAAACTAATCCTAAGTGTTTAAGCCCAGAAACTAGATTTTCGCACAAAAACAAGTGTTTATCTATCACGCTAGGTTCGCAAGATGCACAGAAGTTAAACCCTAGCTTTTTTAATCACTAACAAACACATACACGTTGATTATTTGACAGAATATGAAAAGACAGATAAGAGTATCGATATAAAAACCCTAAAAGCAACTCTAGACAAAGATTTAACGGATAAAACATTGAAATAAGCACATAAAACTAACCTCGATGATGATCTGAATACAATGGAATCAACTTGAACACGAAAATCTTTGAAAAAAAAACAGAGATCGAACTTGATACTTGAGAGTTGGGAAGAAGACAAATGGTTTGAAACTGCTCGTATTTATACGAGTTTGAGATGAGTGACACGTGGCATCCAATGAGTGGTCCAATGGATGACCTGCCACAGTGTCAGTTTATCACAAGAAAGAGGTTGCGATAAACCATCATGTTATCGCAAGAGGCAAGGTGCGATAAACATAACCCAAGTGTAATCGCAACAAGGTGTTGCGATAAACACTATTCACTCCTGTTATCGCAAGCTAAGGTTGCGATAAACTGTGTTATCGCAAGAAGCATGTTGCGATAAAACCTAAAGGTATTTTATCGCAAGTAGTTTGATGCGATAAAACCTGTTATCACAAGCCCCTAGGTGTGATAACTTCAACACTTGGACATTTTTCAAAATATTTTTCAAGAAATTTCAAAAAGATTTTATCACACTGGAAGATGTCCAACTTCCAATTGATGAAGCACTCAAAACAAGGTTTTCACACCCCCCCCCCTTAAATGATGCAAAAATTTTGGAAAATTATTTTTCATCATCGAAGAGTTAGTGTTAAAGCAGTTTAGAAAACTTACCTTGTTGTCTTCCCGAATCCCCATGTCATCTATACTTACAAATGATGTCAGTTATGCACACTCCCCCTATTATTGTGCATATAATCATGTACTATACTCCCCCTGAGACCATGAACACACCTTATGCAGATACAGGTAACATATATAATCTCAAATACAGCATTAAAGGAAAAGAAAAAATAACAGTCAGAGTGATCTGGAAGTTTGGCACTAAAATCAAAATCAAATTGAACAGTTGTTTCTTTTACTTCCTTACCCTTCACATCACAGGGAACCTCAATATCACAATCAGACTGACTATCCAATGGAGTATGAAAGATACCATAAGACTTCGGATATAGAAATTCATTTTGTTCTTTTCGAAAAGCTTTATCTTCTTCTGTAGGAATATATTTCTCAGGAGAAGCTTTATCAAATTGACTTTCCAAATCCCAAGATTCAAGATCATCTTGGTCATCAACTGTCAAGCTCCTAAAGATAGTATTTCCCATAAATGCCTTACATGAAGAAACATCTGAATCTGAAGAATGTTTTTCTATTAAAGATTTCTTTTCAGATATTTCCTTATGTTTAGCTTTCATTTCTTTTAAGCCATTTGAAATAACTGTAAACATTACATTCTTTTCAATATCGAAAGCAATTTTGTCATCATCTATGACTTCTTCAATTTTGCTTTTGATCTTGCTTTCGAGGTCTACGAGCTTTTGTTCGAGTATTAAAGGAGGATAATAAAATTTTCCTTCAAAAGCGGGTTTTTCACACTCTTTTGGTTGCTCAACCGCATAGCTTTGGAAATAGTCATTAGACAAGGTTTTTCTTCCAATTCCAAACCAAAGCCTTCCTATTATCCTTTTCGTAGACAAAAGGAAGTTGCATTTTCACAGTGGTTTTTCTTTTAACCTCTTCCTCAGCCTCATAATCTTCCTCACATTTTAAGCCAATCGATCTTATATTTAGGATTCCGAGATGGAAGATCAAGCCATTCAAATTTATAAAGAGTTTGATACTTTTTCAAAGCATTTTCCAAATAACGAGGATTATCATATCCTAAGACCCATTTTGAATTATAGTATCTGAAATTCTTAGTTGTGTTAAGGTGAATAGTTTGTTCAATCTGACCTAACTTGTACAACTTTTCTTCCAGATAACTAGCTTTCTCAGTCAACTCAATGTTAATATCTTCGTAAGAATGCAATAATTTTTCAAGCTCAATCTTTTTACTTTCTGAAAGTCTTAGTTTTTCTGCCATTTCATCCATTTTTTTTCGAAAACAAGCTTGAGTTTCCTCGAACTCAACTTGACTCTTTTTCAGTCCATCACTTAAAGAATTATGTTCAATGATTATTTGTTTTTGAGAATCAATTACTTTATGCGCTTTATGAAGTTTACCAACTGTATCATCTAGTCTTGATTGTAAAAATTTTAGATTTTGTGCGAAATGATTGATAGTAAAGGATTCTACCTCATCTGTCTCAGGCGCCGCATCAGCTTTAGAATCCTCGCCTTCTTTGCTCATCAGACACATCTTGGCCAAGGCAGCAGTTTCATCCTCATCCTCATCATCCGTTTCATCTAGCCAGTACTCTTCTTCCACCAGCAGTGCTTTCCCAGACTCTTTCTGTTTGGCCAGTAACATCTTGTTCTTATATTAGTCAGAGTCTCGTACTTTTGGTTTCCAGCACTCCTTGGCGAAATGACCAGTTTTACCACAATTATAGCACTTCTGTTCCTCTCCTTTCTTATCAGCAAACTTCTTGTCCTCAATTCTCTTAACCTCATCTTTCCGATCATCAAACCGCTTTCTGGATTCTATGTGATCTTTATGCTCAAAATTTCTGGATCCTGATGAGTATCGTTGGTTGTTTGATCCGGTCTTCTTCACAAATTTCTTCTAAAAAGCCTTTGACAGAAGAATCATGGCTTGTTTCAAGCTCTCGGCTTCATCTAGATCTTCACTGCAGACACCATCATCCTCTAATTCAATACCCTTGCCCTTTTCAGTATACTTCCTAGACTTGTGTGATATTAAGGCAATTGGTTCATTTTCAGATTGATCCTCTTTCTTATCTAGTACTTCCACTTTCTTCTCTTTCTTATCTCTCTTATCCTTCTTCTTCTTCTTTTCTCGTTTCTCATCTGCTTCATCCTCATCTTGTTTAAGCGTCTCAAACATCTCTTGTAGCTGTAGAGAAGCCAATCTGGAATGTTGTTTCATGCGGTGAGCATACTTCTTCCATTCAGGCTGAAGTACACTTAAGAACTTCACATTGTTCTCAATTATGGTTTTCTTTATGCTATATCTATTCAGCTCATTCAAGATGGTTGTGAAGCGATCATAGGTGTTATCCAGTGACTCTCCTTCTTTCTGTCTAAAATTTTCATACTTGTTAATTACATTAGAAGTCCTCATCTGATTTTCCACCTCTGATCCCTGATAAAGTTTAATCAGCTCATCAAACATGCGCTTCCCGGTTTCATTGAAACTATCAACTTTCTGGTAGATATCATTGGTCAATGCTTGCATAACAAATGACCTTGCTGCTTTATCAGCATTATGCCTTTTAAGTTCATCACCAGAATAATTCTTGGGTTCAACAAGTTGTCTGTTTGATCCATCTGGATCTTGTGAATACACTGGTGGCATTACTCCTTTCAAGGAACTTAAAATACGATCATCATTCTCTTGTCGTTCGACATAATCTTCAAACCTATCTTTCCAAATTTCAAAGTCTTTTGGGAACAACACAGGTGGTTTGTCTTTCGAACCTGTAACTAACATGTCCCTAGCTGTCATGATGAATACTTGTTGTTGATCGTTAAACAACCTTCTGATCAGAAAACAAATACCCACACTGTTTTATCGAACACCACTTTTGTCGCAAACAACCACTTTTTGTCTCAACACACACTTGTCGCAAAAAGGGCCTTTTTGTCGCAACTCACACTTTGTCGCAAAACCCAAATGGTCGCAATAGAACTTTTGTCGCAAAGGAACTCGCAAACACACTAGATAAGATTTTTATCACAGCTAAGAGGACGCGATAAAAGACAAAAATGAGCTTTATCGCAATAGACACTTGCGATAAAGAACTGTTCACCAGAGGTTAGTCGCGATAAAATCCTGTAATCGCAACAAGCACTCGCGATAAAATACTGTTCACTAGCAGTTAGGTGCGATAAACAATCTTTTGCGATAAAAACTTGCGATATGAAAGAACTTAGTGCAGTGCGATAACAAAGAACACCTAAACTTGCGATAACTATGAAGATCAGTTCAATCTCGAGTGAAATCCTCAAAACAAGTCTGTTTAGGCTGAAATTTGGTACGAAGGTGTGCGAGATAATTCTGGACACTTTTAATACTACCACTTTCGTCCAGAAACCAACAGAAAATGGAATCCGATCCCAAAACAGTGGGTTTAAGCTATTTCACGAAATTCGAGCTAAACTATCAAATTTGGATTGATTTGTGTGATTTTGCGGAATCAAATCAAGTATAATCAATCACCAAACAATCCTTGATCGATCCTGATCCATTTGATGAGTTCAAATGACCAAAATCAACAAAAAAATAGAAAATGAAGAAAAATTCAAAACCTCATGAATTGATCTCTGAATCAGAATGAATTACTTAGCCCTGATACCAATTGTGATCCCAGAACAAGTATTCAATAACAAATAAGCTCATGATGTCATCCTTCTATTAAGTTAAAATCTCAAGTACAATGGTAATGATGAATGTAAAGAGAAAAGACTCATGTACTTGGTATGCTATGAATGGAATGACATCCTAACAATTACAAAGGCAAAATCCTTATAAAGGATGCAAAATATAAAGTTTCAAGATAGGTCCCTCTACTTGGTACAATGTGCTAATTAGAGCACTAACAAAAACATTAAGTGAAATTTCCTTGTATCCACTACAAAACATACATGCATTTTCGACGGATTTTTCCGTCGAAAATAGCTATTAGCGGTGGATTTCCGGCTGATTTCGCTGTCGCGAGTTCTCTCGCCGCAAAATGCATTTTCCAGAGGATTTCCGGAAGATAATTTCTTCGAAAATCCGCCACAAACTTTTTCCCCCTTTTTAAATTTTTTTTAAGTTAATTAAACTAATAAATTGTCGAAATTAATTTACCGACGGAAAAAACTAAATATTTTTTAAAAAATAGTTTAATTAAATTACCAATGGAAAATTAATCCATCGGAAATTTAATTTGATTTTTCATTAAGAAATAAAAGAAAACTCTTTTTTACCGACGGAAAATCTGTCGAAAAACTGTCGGAAATATCGTACATTTAAAAAAAATTGAAATTTCATAATAATTAGAATCTTACCCAAATAACAAATTATTAAACATGCAAAATTACAAGAATTCACATTCAACTAAAAAAAGGTTCAAAACTAAAGTAATGAAGAAATATTGTACATTTTAAATAAAACATTTTCAAAAAACATTTAATCAATAAAAATTAAAATTTTCGTTGACATTTCCTGCGGATTTGAGGCGGAAGTCAACCGACTTAGACTTATTTCACTTTGTTTTGTATCTGTCGAAAATGCGTCGGAAACTTAAAAGGCACCCTTGATCACGACTTGCATCTCTATCCCTTTTTGTACCCATCAGAACCAAACTAGTTTCCTATGCTGACGCTGATTTGTGGGGGGGGATGCCTTCACATCCGTTGCTCCACATCTGGGTACTGTGTCTTTCTCAGCGATAACTTGATCTCGTGGTCGACGAAACTCCAGGCTACCATATCCCGATCCAGTGCTGAAGCAGAATATCAAGGAGTTGCAAATGTCGTCTCTGAAACTTGTTGGCTACGTAACCTTCTTTTCGAGCTACATTGTCCACCACAAAAGGCAACTCTTGTCTGTTGTGACAATGTGTCAGCCGTATACCCTCTGGTAACTCGGTTCAACACCAACGAACCAAACATGTCGAAATAGATATACATTTTGTGTGTGAACAAGTCCTGATGGGTCATGTTCGGATGTTACATGTTCCTTCATCCAATCAGTATGCCGACATATTTACAAAATAACTGTTCCTCGACTTCAGATACAGCCTGAGCGTACGACCTCCTCCTGGTACTGTATTCTCCTAGTTTTCTATATAAATGGTGTAGTGAGAAAGCCAAAGGCCAAGAATATTTTTACCATCTCACAATTATTCTCCAACAGCTTCTCCATTATAGAAAAAATGGAGACTATGAAGATTTTAGGTTGTATTTTTGCTCCAGCAGCTTCCCCAAAACTCTCTCCAAAATAAAGAAAGTAGGAGAGACGAGTTTTTTCTCCAAATATTGAGATAACCCAAAAAATATTATTAAATGAGAGCACTAATAGAAATATTTGAAAAAAAAATAATTAGAGAGAGAAATAATATTTTAATAGATGAATGAAATATTTTAATATTATAATCAATGTTTTTTCTCCAAAACGGGGAATCTTTAGAGATTAATGTAATTTTTTTTAAGATTGTGACTTTTGCTTCTTTATTTTGAAGAAATTTTGGCAAAATATTATGGTGGTCCATCCTTTGATGAAAAGAAGTACTAACTTTTGGTTGTATACAATCAAGTGGAATTCAATTCAATGTGGTCGAATCAGGAGCAAGCTTTCTTTGCTATGGCCTATGATTATCAGGGCTTAACCAATAAATCTTGGCTACTTCAAATAATGCCTATGATTATCATTCCTTTTCTCCTTCAAATAATGCATCAACCCTTTTAAGAACAAGGTTGTTGTCATTGTAATTACAAGATCCAAAATCTTCTATAATTCATTTACTAATTAATGCGTCACGGGTACGTAATCCGCCAAGTGAGACACAAGTACATGTAGATAAATTTGGATCCTTATAAGTTAGGAAGTAACGAATGCATTTGAAACTCATACCAAATTAAAATTGGAACATGAGTGATGGTTATTCTCTTATTTAACACATTATGTACAAGTTCTATAGGTTTTGATTTAATTACCTCTCAATTAATTTTGTCCCAAAGTATTTTAGTAAATTTTGTATTAACTATATATATATATATATATATATATATATATATATGTACACATATGATAATTAATTGCGTTCTCCATGATATGATATGATATGATGCACCGGGAGTAACTTCTTTCTGTTGTTGCATATTAAAAACCAACAGAGAAAAAAAGTAGAAACAATTTGGTTTTTGGAGAAACCATCCAACGACTCCCCGATAAAGACAAATACTAGACAATCTGAAACAGTTAGTTACTATTATAAGAATTCTTGAACGTCCAAAAAAATCCAAATAGGCGTACTAGTTTTTATTCCGGAACATGGATATTACATAGGATTAATTAGGTTCATGAACGCTATTGAAGGGTAGATCGATTTGTGAAGCCAAATCGATGACAGGGGCATCAAATTAAGATTGTTAATTACATATATATATGTACTCTTATGCCTCCATGAAATTCGGGCATATCTTGGCCAAGCATCAGCACATCATACTTGAAAGTTGCTAATTTTCCGGTGAACATCCACCATAAACATAGGCCCTAATTCCAAGTGGAAGGCAGCATAGGATAAAAGAAAAAAAGAACACAGGATATTTTAGAATGTGCTGCACCTGAGAATCGGTACGAGCCACATCATTCAAAGTTGCCCCTTTTTCATTACACCATTTTCATTTGTCCATAAATAATGTGTTCATGGGCTTCTATTACACACTCTCATCTCATTTCAACTCACAAGTGCTTAAACTCTCAAGCAAGCTCTTTGAGTTGAGTTGAGTTGAGTTAATTAAAGAAGCTAGCTAGATGGTGAAATTCTCTAAGCAGTTTGAGGGTCAGCTAGTCCCAGAATGGAAAGAAGCCTTTGTTGATTATTGGCAACTCAAGAAAGATATCAAGAAAGTTCACTGTGACTCCACTTCTCCTTCATCAAATCCAAAACCAAAACAAAAAAGCTCTTTAAGCAACACCCTCTTCTCCTCTATACAGAAACTTTCTTTATTTGGAAACCAACGTAGAGAACGTGAAGTCATTCATGTACACACACTCTCTCTCTCTCTCTCTCTCTCTCTCTCTCTCTGAGTCTTCTCTATTACAGTAATTAATTACCGGCTAAACTTTGAACTATATATATGTATGTATCTTGATATCCCAGGGTTGCTCCCTGAGTTTATGGCTAGCTACTTAATTGGTTTAAATATATATATGTATGGCTTAATTTCCTAATTAATGTGCATGGTTTGGCTTTCAGGTTCACAGTAAACTTGCATCGACAGCTAGTAAGGGAGTTCTGTACCAAACAGAATTGTTAGAGCAGTTTGATGGTACTGAAGCAGCTAGTGAATTCTTCGCCCTTTTGGATCTTCAACTTAACAAAGTGAACGAATTCTACAGAAAGAAAGAGAAGGAGTTCCTCGATAGAGGGGAGTGTCTTGAGAAACAATTACATATTCTGATAGAGCTGAAAACGGCACTAAAAGAGCAGCACAAAAATAAAGCTAATTCCAAGGATGAAGACTTTTTATCAGGCACCATTTCATGTGGTACGAAAGTAAAATCTTAAAATATATGCTCAAATGTGGTATATTAAAATTCAAAAAATTGAGAAAAAATATATTCCACCTTCTATGACGCTATTTCATTTTAGTTGATGATTTTGGTCTCCAAATCAACTGGTATTAATTTTCCTTTTATTTGGGCACAGATGAAGAATCAAATAGGAGCATTACAGACCAAGATTTGCAGGAAGAGGTGGACCAAAATGGTATGCCGTCTGATGACTCACCAAGATCAGAGGAAGCTGGGAAAATCAAAAAGGAAGAGGAACGTCTATCGGGTTGTATTATTAACAGCCATGGAAAAAACTTAAAAATCCGCATTCCTCTAACCAACCCGACTCGCACACTCTCTTATTTACTTTGGGAAGATTTGATCAATCAGTCGTCCAAAAAACATAATGCTCAGGGAAGAAAGCTTCAGATTAATAAAACAAAGCTCCATCATGCGGAAAAAATGATTCGAGGAGCTGTCATTGAACTCTATAAAGGATTGGGCTATCTCAAAACATACAGGTATTTGTTTTTTCTTCTTTCTTTACGACTTTTATCATTCTTGAGCCATGCATGATCATGTAGCTAGTTACAGGTCCAAATCTTCCTTTGTCCCTTTCCAACTCCTAAAAGATGTCCATGACAGCGAGACACAGTACTTGACCTTTAATTAATTCCATTCTCTACTGAGATGATGAGATAGAATATTAATTTCATTGTAAACAATCTAAAAATTCATGACATTAATTAACAATTTATTATTTTCAGGAATTTGAACATGCTTGCCTTTGCCAAGATTTTGAAGAAATTCGACAAAGTATGTACATGGTGTAGGCTTTGATTCTCAAGTTCTTTATATTCTTCTCTTGCTTTTTCATTCAGTTTTTTTTTTTTTTTTCTTTTTAATTTGTAACTAGATTGGATTGGCCACCTTATGTTGTCGGTGCTTTTCTCAGGTCACAAATAAAGAAGTTCTTCCCATTTATCTTAAAGTTGTCGAGAGCTCCTACTTCAACAGTTCGAACAAGGTAAAGATGAATATACAAAATAATAATTAATTAATATATATGCCAAAGAATATTCAAGAGAGTAAGAGATCTCCCATCTGTGATTAAAATCAGACACAATCAATGTTCTATCTTTAATTTACATGAAGCTGATACATGATCATAATGTAGAAAATTGAAGTTTCATTTATCAAGATAATTATGTGTAGTGCAGATTATGAAGTTGGCAGATGAAGTTGAGGACACTTTTGTGAAACAATTTGCAGAAGATAATCGAAGGAAGGCAATGAAATACTTGAAACCGACTCAGCGCAAAGAGTCTCATGCTGTCACCTTTTTCATAGGTGTGTTTCTTTATCCTCCTTTTCGTTTTTTGAAAAACAAATTAAAATGATGAATAAATAGACTTTATAAGTAAATAATTGGCGACTAAGAGTTATAAGATGAAGAATTTAAAGATAATATATATATATAAAAACTTTCCAAATCATCTTTCCATTAGTGGGCATTTATGTGGCATATACCCTTCGTACTTGCGATTGAATTGATGCTCAACGATTTTGTTTAAAGCATGACCCTTATACACGCGCGTATTTACCGCAAGTTATTTGATTTGAAATTTATAAATTGGACCAATAATAACGACCAACGATCATATATCTTTAACACACTTATTATATTTATAGTTTACATTTATATTATTGTTTCCTTAATTTGCTAGATTGATTTTTTTTGTTCCTTTTCAGATTTCTTATGTCTCATTATTAGTATATATTATCATCTCATGTTTACTAAAAAATTAGAATTTAATCTCTTTCAAAAAAAATATATATTTAGAATTTAACTGGAGTTGGGTAGTCAAAGATATATATAGATCCACTTTTCTAGCTAAAAGTGGCTTGAATAGAGCAATTACTAGCTAGACTTTATATATCATATAATAAAACCAATAACAGGTGACTGACTATATATATATATATATATATATATATATATATATCTTTGACCCTACAAAGATTAAGGCAACATTTCTGATTTCCCCAATGTCGTACTTGGCTTTTTTGGTTGCCACTGAACCTTGTGTGGAAAACCAACACAGCATGGATTTCTAGTACATCAATTAAAAGTGTGATCTTTCTCAGCACGAAAACGTTTTGTTTGTCTCATAGTTACGTTGCTAGATACTATTTCGTATAAATTAAAATATATTATTTCCACTGTACCTTATGCAGCAAGACATTGGAGGTTAAGGTTCATTTGAAGATATATAATCTAACATTTACAAGTAGCTAGATCAGAACTATGTTTTTTATGTTAGTTTATGGTTTTTATATATAGGGCTATTTACGGGATGCTTCATTGCGCTCTTTGTTGGGTATGTCATGATGGCTCACACCACCGGAACATATAGACCACAAACTAATACAATATACATGGAAACTGTGTACCCTCTTCTTAGGTACGTATGCCATTAATTAATATCAAAAGAGCTGATTGATGATCAGGGTGACAATTTTATTTATTTTTGGTTTAATTTGCAGCATGTTCAGCCTGTTATTTTTGCACTTTTTCCTGTACGGATGCAACATATTCATGTGGAGAAAGACACGTATAAATTATAGCTTTATCTTTGAGCTATCAGCAACGCAAGAACTCAAGTATAGAGATGTGTTCTTGATCTGTACCATGTCGATGACGGCGGTAGTCGGTGTCCTGTTTGTTCATCTTTCACTGATGGACAAAGGATATTCCTATTCTCAAGTTGATTCCATCCCTGGCCTTCTGTTATTGGTAATCATCTAATAATATATTTATCTAGTCCATTCCCCCTCACCACAACACCAAAAAGATAGACCATTTTATAGGACTAAAAACTAAAATGTCATATTTAATAGTGTTGTAATAAGTTTATAAGATGTTTTTGGACGCCGTAATAAGTTTATATTAAAATAAAATATGACGTATTAGCTATTTTATAGGACATTATTTGGAAAAACATCATATAAAAACAAGTGTACTTTCTCAAAAGTATATATCCTATAAATAGCTAATGCTACACCTTGTATTAAAAATGTTCCTAAACACGATGCCTTTAGGACGTTTTAATTTTTGGTCCTACAAATTATGTCTTATAAAGTAATCTATTATAAACCCATTTTTGTTGTAGTGACTAATTCAACCTTGTTCCATGATCTTAAAGATTCTAATATTAATGGTTTCCATATATTAATTTTACAGGTTTTTTTGGTATTGCTTGTGTGTCCCCTCAACATCATTTACAAGTCAAGCCGTTATCGTCTGCTTAGCGTACTAAGAAATATCATCCTATCACCTCTTTACAAGGTTGCCATGCTGGATTTTTTCATGGCTGATCAACTTTGTAGCCAGGTAATTAAAATACTTTCCATATTAGTCCATCCGGCTGCCATTCAAGCTACATGCTTGATGATGTTAAAACCACAATCAACTTCAACTATTGTTGAATCTTTATTATACATGCCCCAACTTAACATAATGTTAATTAAAGCTCGGTTTTTGGGAAACAGGTGCCGATGCTCAGAAACCTCGAATATGTAGCATGCTACTACATAACTGGGAGTTACAAAACTGAAGACTACGGATATTGTGTTCGCACCAAAAATTATAGAGATCTTGCATACGCAGTTTCATTTTTGCCTTATTACTGGAGAGCTGTGCAGGTTTGGCTAAAATCTGTTTTCTTTTTTGTCAAAAAATACTATTAATTTATATATGATTTATAAGTTTGTATTAGCAGTACTCTGCTGACATCCTGTTTTAATTTAGTTTTTAAAATAGTTATAAAGATCCATAATATATAATCGACAAAACCATCAAATGTTGTGTAGTGTGCTCGGAGGTGGCTTGATGAAGGCGACACGGGCCATTTGATAAACTTGGGGAAGTACGTATCTGCAATGTTGGCCGCAGGAGCAAAAGTGGCATACGAAAAAGAAAAGAGTGTTGGATGGCTATGTTTGGTAGTCATAATGTCGAGCATCGCAACTGTGTATCAATTGTATTGGGACTTTGTAAAAGATTGGGGTTTGCTACAGATCAACTCCAAGAACCCTTGGTTAAGAAATGAGTTGATTCTACGTCGCAAATTCATCTACTTCTTCTCCATGGTATATATAAATATTTTCGTACAAATCTTGATTAAAATGATCCAGAAAAGTTTTAAAAAAAATTGATGAAATCAGATGAAGTTTTGAACTCAATTATCTTGTTACAATTGTTTTTGCAGGGATTGAATCTTGTTCTGAGGCTAGCTTGGTTACAAACTGTCCTACATTACAAATTTGGGAGCATTGATTACAGATTAGCAGGGCTATTTTTAGCAGCCCTAGAAGTCATTAGAAGAGGCCAGTGGAATTTCTACAGGTAAACAAAACATGTACAATCAATTAGAAGCGTTTGACTTGATAAGTAAAATATTAACAAATTTCATGATATCGGCTTTTGAATGGTCCTGTCTGCATGCAGGTTGGAGAATGAGCATCTGAATAATGCCGGCAAGTTTAGAGCAGTAAAGACGGTACCGCTTCCATTCCATGAAGTGGATGAGCAAGATTGAAATATATGGACATTCTCAACAAGAGTTGATGGTAGAATAGGATTCGTAGACTAATGGTTCACAAGGGAACCTCTTTGTTGATGTATTTTGTTCTTCTTCAACTTCTTTCCTTGTGGGCAGTTAATTACAATTTTCTTCCTCCATTTAATGGAACTCTACTACTTTCTTTTTGGACCTATTAATAATATTAGATTTTTTATGATTAATTTGTCATGAAATCATGCATTTAATTAGAGGGATGATTTTGTAGTTCTTACAAATAAAATATCTGAAATCATTAGAATAGACAGATGAAGGGAAGTAAGTAACTGGTACCCACTTATATATGCCGATGCAGGAATCACATGATTCTTTTTACCCGTGAAATGGAATTATATATATATGTATATATATATCTTAATCAAATAGATCAAGGGAGCTAAGTGCTTCTCCCACTTGAGGTACACCAATTCAGGGCCGGTGCTGAGGATTTTGATGCCCATGGCGAAAACCTAAAAAATGCCCCCAATATATAAAATCGGTAAACAAAAAATATTATTTAAGGGTAAGGGGTTTGTAACCTAGCTAAGATGCCAATTTGATCATGATGTTTCCAAGGTCTATCTTCGTAAAAATAGTAAAGTCAAAACACTTTGTCTCAATTAGACTTTTAGCACAAACTTCACTATCATCCAAATTTTATGGCAACACTTGTCTACAAATACTATTTTGGTGCAAATCATGTTAGCCTTTTGTTCATAATTGTAACGTTTTGCTTGTGTCACTTTCTTATTGAGTTTGAAACTTCTAAATTCATCTTCTCTACAAAACTTCCTCCTTTTACGCATACTAGTTGATAGTGGCCCAAGGGTAAAGCTGGAAATCTATGATATAACAAGCAGTAAGCTGAAACACCCTGCTGTTAATGGTGGAACTTCTAGTGTAGTGGGACTGGTAAGTGGTAACCCACCCTTGGTATGCGGTTTCATATGTTCTTCCTCATTCTTGATGATAGTGTTTTTGTGGTCTGATTTTTCCTTTCCTTCTTTGTTCTTTACCACTTAATTTCACTTATGCTAATCAAGTTACACTTTTGTTTGACAAAAAAATTCTGAGCACGAAGGCATGAAAAATAGGATATTTTGAAACAAAACAATCGTGAGCAGTTCTTCACCACTTAATTTCCTAAATACCTAATCAAAGATCATCTAAGCATATGTGTATTGGTAAACAAAATATCAAATACTAAAGACAGGGGTTTAATTACTAGTGACTCAATGTGATTTCAAACAATGAAGTTATGAAACAAATATATATAATTCAAGGAATCAAGTACTCGCTACTCATTACTCAACAAAGTTTAGAAGTTAGATAGAAAACACCTGTCGTGGTCGATTTAGGAAATTAGGGCTGAATCGTTCGTGTTCATCTTTGAAGAGTTGAAAGTTAAATCGGATTTAGGGCAGAACGCGATTCGTGTTCATCTTGAAGGCATAAGGCAGAATAAACGTGATTAGAGTTGTCTTGAAGGTCGATTTAGGGTTCAATGCATGAATCGTGAAGACGTAACTCGTGATTGGATTTGATTTGATTTGATTTGTATATGCATACGCCTGCCGGTCTGCCCTCTTGCTCAAATTCAAACGCTAAAAATTGTTTGCCCTAAACTATATATACTAAAGCCCTATTAATATTTTGATGCCCTCATGGGCCCTGCTGCCCATGGCCTAAGCCACATTTGCCATGGGCCAGGGCCATTCTAGTAATTAATTTACTTTGTTCCTGGTCTATCATTTGTTAACAGCAACATTTTTAATTGATGTATGTAGAGAAAACGAAAACGGCGAAATCACGTCACTAACGGTCAATGCAAGGGTGAGCCGTGTGCAGGCGACGTGGCTCGCGAATTCAGGTCGGCGCCAAAGTCACATGAATCATGTAACTTAATTTACACATGATTTCAGTGTAACATCACATGTGATTCGGCTGTTTTCTTATTATCTTTTTTAGTTATTAATCTCGTTAATCTCGTGTGAATCCCCCGCCCCCCTATATATATA
This sequence comes from Saussurea involucrata, assembly GCA_033807775.1. NCBI lineage: Eukaryota > Viridiplantae > Streptophyta > Magnoliopsida > Asterales > Asteraceae > Saussurea > Saussurea involucrata. The sequence continues at coordinate 222,889,417 of CM066320.1, forward strand.
TATATATTGCTAGTCGTTATTTCAAAATCTCTGGAAGCATTATGATACTTAAATCGATAGTCTTTTCCTAATATTTGTTATCAATCACTTTAATTAATCAAATAGTGGGTTCCTTCCAAAATACTTGTTGAAAATGTAATTTCTATTGACTTGTTTCTGTGTACACAAAATCATATCTTGCGGTATAAAGACGCAATCAGAACTGATTAAGCTACTATCTATATCTATCTATACCACATTACAAAGCATCTTGTTAAAAAGTCTTAAATACAAGTTTCAATGCATGATGTAGAACTTTATAAAGCATAATACACAACTTCTTAAAGCATAGAATACAACTCTTTCAAGCACACAAAATTGATGAAGGCTTCTTAGACCATGCGCATTTTTGTTTTTTTCTCTCCTATAAATACCCATCTTCCCCACTTCATTTTTTCACACCACCAAATTTTCTCTCAATCTCTCAAACTTTTCTCTACTACAAAAACAAAATGTCTTCTTCATCAGTGAATTCGTCGGAATGTTATGATTCGTCTTCGTCATCGTCAGACGGGGGAATTAATCTAAGGATCTTTGGATTTGGCATGCATACTTCGGGGTTGTCGGGTCCAACAACGACCTCAATGTGCTAAACCAGTTGCCGTTATTTAACGATGTATACAACGGGAAAGCACCGCAGTGCCCGTTTCAAGTAAACGAAGTACAATACAAACACGGCTACTATCTTGCAGATGGGATATACCCCGAATGGGCTACCTTTGTGAAATCATTCAAATGCCCTCCGGATCAAAGACGATTAAGGTTTAAAGCCGCGCAAGAAGCGGCAAGGAAGGATGTAGAACGTTGTTTTGGTGTGCTAAAACAACGCTGGCACATAATACAAAACCCAGCAAGATCGTGGCACCCGAATAAAATACGAAGAGTAATGTACGCTTGCATCATTTTATTTATTATAAATTATAATATTATATATTATTTGTTACAAATTACTTATAAAATATTAATTATTTAAATTAATAGTAGTTGTAACAAAAATAAAAATAAAAATAAATAAATAAATAAAAGATGGGATGGTGTTGTGGGATGGATGTGGGGGTTTGTGGGTTAGAATGGGTTGGAAGGGAAAAATGATGTGGCGCTGATGTGCCAGTGAAAAAGTGTGGGTTAGTGAGGGATGGATGTTGATGGTCTTATACTCAATTGCTCTTCAGGTAAGATTCCTACGCATCAATTTGGGTTTCTCTGAAATTTTTCACGGTTTCGTTGGAGAATCGATTTCTTCTTCTTCTTCTTCTTCCTCTTCCTCTTCGGATTTTGATTGATTCTTCCATTTTTGGATTTCTTCAATTCTTCAGGCACGATTTCTTCACCAATGAGTAATCGATCGCTGATTCTTTGGGTTCTCCAGGTACGATTTCTTCTTCTGGGTTTCTTTGATTTTTTCCTTTCACGGTTTCATTTCACTGTTTATTGGAGAATCGATTTCTTCTTCTGGGTTTCTTTGATTCTTTGGTTCTTCCATCTTCTGGATCAAAAAAGGCTGAGAAACTACCTGATAAGGTTGTTATGATTTCCGCTGAGAAACTACCTGATAAGGTTCTTCCATCTTTGGTTCGTTTGTTGAAGATGATTACATGGAACAATTCTTTTAAAAACCTGGTTACTGGTTAATTTTAATAATTGAACACATAACACGTTTTAGGGTATAAATGCCCTAAATTGATTATCGTATTAGGGGTTTTTATGTAGAAACAAGCAATGATGGTTCCGGTGCTAGAAAATCAGTAAAACATGTTTATGTTAGCAGATGGAAAGAGGATGGAAGATTGGGGTTATTCATCTTCTCCATCTACTCAGTCGTTTATCTAAGAAAAATTGTTTACTTTCTGATATGAGGTTATCAATCTTCTACTAATTTGTTTACTTACCAGTTTATCTCGAAAATTTTTCATCTTAGTTACCTGTTAACTTGCATCGACAGCTCTCCGACTTTTGTTGCTCAAGTGTAGGGATAATTTGGTTTGCGCGTCGTGCCAGACTGTAGTCGTCATATGAGGTTCAATTCTCATCCTGATTTACTTTGTGGCAAGGATTGGTTTGGTTTTTTACTTCCTCCTTAGCTCTCTCTGTTAACAACAATGTTTAATATAAGTGTGATTTTAAATCGGCTGACGGATTTTCTTTTGTAAACATTTTGACAGTCAAGAAACCGGTCGCTTCCGCACCTCATCTGGTAGCCATCATCGCCAAAGGTGATCTCTACAAGTTTGATCCATGGGAGCTCCTACATATATATATATATATATATATATATATATATATATATATATACGAATCCATGTTCGATCTTTTTTCCATCTCTGTTTGTTTTGTGGTTTTTGATTGCCACTTTGGTCTAATGGATTAACAATCAAGTCATAAAAACACTCGAGTATTGTAATAACCGGGTAAGTTCGTTAGTTAAATTCTCTTTCCGTTAAATTTAGTTAACTTTAAAATAGGATGTTTAGGGTAAGTTTGGGTTAATTTATAAGTTTAGGGGTGTTTGTGTGTAACGCCCCAAAATCCGGGCCAATTTAAACTTCAAGTTACAACAGGTTATGACAATAAAATTTCAACTTATATATATAGCAAAGGAATTAACCATCAAGAGTGTAATTACAATACAGGATACTACGAATAACCTATCAATCTAATCATGTCACCACAATCAGATTAATTGAGTTATCTAAGCTATCCTTCAAAATCTCCTCTTTAGTAATTGCCACTTCTGCTATTCCAAAAACACTCGTCCCACAACCCTTAATTTGCCCGAGCCTGAACCTGGTAAGAAAACATTATATGAAACGATTAGGCCAACGCCTAGTGAGAGCATTCATTTCAATAATAACATTTGCAAAATCAATGTAAACAAGTTATAACAAACTTGGTTACTCCTTTTCTTACCACACGTATAACTCTATTCCATTACACAATTTTATCCATTCCCATGACTATGACTGACAACAAATCCATCAGCATATCATACCCCAGAGCCACACTACGAATCTTCAAAGATTCTAGATCAATGCTCTCCACCAATAAATCGCGATTACACACGCCCATTTATCAGTAAGGAAGCAGAGATTACAAGTACTTATGTCAACCTCACTCTCTTCCTTAGAAATCAGGAATAACGATTAATACCACACGCCTATTCCATGATTTCCCACACACACTGGAATAACGATTAAACGAGTAATACCACACGCCTATTCCATGTGATTACCGAACTTTAGTGCCTATGGATCCATTACACTTTACTAATGTATATGCATAACAGCATAATCCAACTCACATCATATTCTCAAATCTAAGAATACTAGATAACCTATCGTATCTTCATCCTCAAATGTCCCCATTTCGGCGACTTAGCACGGGGGTTCCGCTACCCGGTTAGCGGATGGGGTCAAGGGGCAACGCCCTTGCGGGGTCTGGGTTTTTAGAAACTTAATCATACAAACATCTAGAATCTGCTTACCAAAATCTGTAAACTGACTCTTTTTATCCAACTCCCGGTATTCCCCACTCCCGGTATCCCCACAGTATCGGGACTTCACCGGAACACGTAAGTACCGGGACTCGTCTGTACCGGGACTCGCCTGTACCGGGACTTGCCTGTATCGGGACTTGCTTGTACAGGGACTTACCTGTACCGGGACTTGCTTGTACCGGGACTACGGATTGCTCATTCAATTTGTCCAGAAATCAATCTAATTCGTCAAGTCATCAATTTCAAGTCATTCTATTCAGCCATAATCCAATTATACAGATATATCAAGATTTAATACAACTTAAAAAGCATTGATTTATACAAAGAACTGAATGAACTCACCTCTTGCAGCAAAACTTGTTTCTCTGTCAAAATCGTAAATCTCCAAATCTGTTGTAAACGATTTTCAACCCTATTCACAATACAGATACGTTTATAAACACATAACTACAACAGATTGCTACTAGAAATCATTTCAAATCTCTTACCAAAATGAAGGACCAAGCTTCTTTCTTCTTTCTCTCTTTTCTTCATGCTTCTCTCTTTTACCGACTCAACAAAAACAAGAATGAGATATTTCTCATTCTCAGTACTTTATTCACACCAACCTTTCCAAAGTAACATAACTTACCCCATAGTTACATTAATTCCAATAAGTACACTAAACTTTCATTCTTTGAATTTCAACCTTAATTGGATTATAAAATTTCCATACAATCTTAAGGTTACAACAAAATACAAATATAACCCAATTCTTAATAAAATACCAATAACGAAAATTTAGGATGTTACATTGTGTCATTAGTGATTAGTACAAGGTCTAAAATGGTAAATATGGTTTAATATTATCCTTAGGCTACCAGATATTTTCATTCAGCAGAAAATAAAATCAGCGAGTGTGTGTGTGTGTGTGTTTTGAGACCAAAAGAAGAATAAGAAGATTTAGGTTAAGGCTTCAAATTTGATTCATTGGAAGTGATTTGAGGTATGTTTCCTTTACATTTTATGTGTATAATTGTTAGTAGATAGTTTCAATCGGATTAGAATTATCAAATCTGGACTGGTGTTAAATTCAGTCGATTTCTGGGTTAAAATGGGGTAACCGACAGAGGTTTCCGGACACAATTTGAATGTGTCCGGTAGTTTCTTTTGGTAGTATCCGGTAGTTCTTCTTGCTAATGTCCGGATGAGTCAAGTACCCGGTAAGTTCCTCTTTCTATAAGTTTCCGGTTAAAATAAGATACTAGATGGTGTCCGGATTGCTTTGGTGTCCGGATGTTATCCGGACTGTTTATGCTGACCGGAAAGTCATGCTGTCCGGATTGATCATGTTGTCCGGATAGTTTTGAGGTGTCCGGAAACTTTAGCTGTTTGGTCACTTTTGAGATTTCAGATACTTTTGAGTATCCAGTAACCTTGTGTTTTGTCGACTCTTGGATAGTTTATGAATGAGGAATGAATATACTGTGGACTCGACTTAAGTTCGGGTTTGGGGAAACATTTGAGGATTAGAGTTATCTAGAGTTCTTAGCCTACTAGTAAGTCTTACATGATTAATTGGTAAGGAGATAATTGTATGAAAACTATTTCAGATTCTGTGAATTCTGGGTGAAAGACTGAATCTGTTTGGGAAGGCTTGGAAGCGTTTTGATAAGCAAACATGTGAGTTTTACTTTAAAAATGTTTTTAAACTGGAATACATATATATGGATTGAGAATGTGATAATTTGGGTGATTGTGTGCTTATGTTTGAAATATAATATGTTGAGATGTATATTATATTTATATGAGCATTACACTACACGAGTGCACGTTGGCCGGGCTTAGGACCGGTGGAGTTGGCTGTACGGAGGGACAGCGGTGTTGGCTGTATTTTAGTACAGCGGAGTAAATTTATTAGTTGGCTCGCAACCATCTAATATGGCCATGGAAATAAGACAGGAAATTACACGATGCATGAGTTGTAATTGGTATTTATATTTGAATGATGTTTGAATGATGTATATGGTGTTTGTGCAAATGATTTTGAACTAACAGGGATTTTCTCACTTAGACCACTAGGTCTAACCCTCATTTTGTTTTAAAAATATGTATTCCAGGTCGTGGATCAAGTAAAAGCAAGTAAGAAGGATAATCAGTGAATAGCTTTTGGGAAGACTTATGTTATGAAGATTAAGAAGTGTTTTGTACAAATGACCTTGTTGTTAGTCATAATGTAAATTAATTAGCAAAAAGTTTGTAATCAAATATGTATTATGGTTGTAAAGACTAAGGGACCGTACCTGTTTTATAATGTATCTTTGTTTATGTAACGATGTTATGCAATATATGTTATTTGACTCATGTTTGAGAACCGGGTCGTTACAGATGGTATCAGAGCCCTACTTTAAGGGATTTAGATATTCGGATCCATACTTAGACTTAAACTGCATGTGAAGTAGGATGTCCCTATTATTTTAGAACCTTGGGATGCTAAATATAAAAGGTAGAAGGAACATCATGTAAGGTAATTTCAAATTACATTTGGCCAGTGTAATCATGAACTTACAGGTACATGTTTGAACTGGAAAACCTTATTATATGGGGTATGTGCCTACATGTATATTAACCTTGTTGAAATCTACAGAATGGCAAGTGGTACTCGACGTACAAATAGGGAGGAAGAAGGAAACCCTAGTAGAACTAATCCAACAGTCGGGACAAGGGGAAGAGGGGGAGAACGAGGCAGGGGCAGAACTGGAGGCAGAGTTCAGTCGCAAGGTA